>CM062816.1:1033310254-1038110254 GCA_031772625.1 Pinus tabuliformis | reverse complement strand
GGGAGATATACCCTTCCTGGCACACCATTGAAGTTAGCTCTGTTGGCTTGTCTAGAGGTTTTATTGCCATGTGGGATCCCCATTGAACGTGTTTCCATGCTTTTATCCTTTTTACGGGCATCCTCCTATCTGAACATTTTCAGGGGACTTCTTGTTGTGTACATCTTCTCAACTTATATGTGCCATGTAGGGGACACATTGCATTTTGGGATCACATGCAGAGATGTGATTTACTTAATATTAGCGGTTTGATAACGACGGACGACTATAATGTAACTCTTCTGGCTTAAGAGTCATGGGGTATTCATTACAGATTGGATTTGTTGGTTGATGGGCTTTATAATCTTTTTGCAGAGCATCATATGGTTGACATTTTCCCGTGTCCCCTCTCGCCTACATGGAATAACCATCGAGAGGGGCAAGATCACATTGGGAAGAAACTAGATCGTTTCCTTGTACATGAAAATCTGGTGGAGATTCTTGGTAATGTGAAATTGGGCATACATTTCAGACCATCTTCCCATAATCCTACAATGGAGGAAGGAGCAGTTCTGTCTTGGGATCTCGTTTAAGTTTAATAGGATATGGTTGCAGGATGATGGTTATTTGGAGTTGGTTAAGTTAACCTGGATGGAAGTTGATGGGACTACCACTGATTCGGAGATGTGGGCAATGTCCCATAAACTTGATATCATTAAGAGCATGATTAGGAAGTGGGAAAGGAAAAAGAAAAAGAAGATGATTAATGAATTGAAAGAAATCACGGGTGATATCTCTCGGTTCAGGGTAGAGCTGGAACATAGACTGCCTATTGGTCAGGATTTGGAACGTTTGATGACTCTGGAAGCCAGGAAGAAGGAAATTTTGAAGATACAAGAGATCACTTGGATGCTCAAAAGCAGAGAAATTTGACTTCGAGGGGAGGGAGATGACAACACTAAGTTTGTCCACAAATATGCTAATCTTAGAGGATAGTATAATGCTATTTGGCACAAAGAAGTTGAGGACAGACATATTAAGCATTCCACTTCTAAAATTAAAAGAGAGGCTCTCAATCACTTTGATTCATTCTACGGAGCTAGAGAAGATGTTGATTATATGGATCAAATCTGGGATTAGAATATTACCCAAAAATGTTCGATGAAATAGCTAATGATTCCCTCTATTGTCTGGTTGAGTTGGCTGAAATTCTACTACTCCTTAAATATTTTTCCAAGGACAAATGCCCAGTCCGAACAGTTGGACTGTGGAGTTTTACATACATTTTTTTGATTTGATGGGACATAGTCTCCTGGCGTTGGTCGAAGAATCTCGGACCCGCGGATACATCACAGGAACTATTAACTCTACTTTCTTGGCTCTTGTTGTAACTTACCCTGTATTTTACATTTCTTTGTTGAAAAAAGTATTAATAATAGCAACAAGAAATGATAAAAATACAATCCAGTATATTCCAATTTTAATTTGTCCTTGAATTAAAATTCGAATATAGTCTCACCAGCTGCTTGAAAAATAATTAATTAATTCATCTTGAGTTAATTAGTTGGAGAAATTCAAGCTAGAAGTCTTTGTGAAGTCATGCA
This sequence comes from Pinus tabuliformis, assembly GCA_031772625.1. Classification (NCBI taxonomy): domain Eukaryota; kingdom Viridiplantae; phylum Streptophyta; class Pinopsida; order Pinales; family Pinaceae; genus Pinus; species Pinus tabuliformis. The sequence goes on along the minus strand of CM062816.1, from coordinate 1,038,108,671 downwards.
ACGGTTATCCCTTAAATTAAGGAGATTATCCCTTAATTAAGGAGATAAGATTGAGTTATATTTGAGTTGTAATTAGTTAGCTTAGTTTACTGAGTTAAGTCTAGTTAAATTAGTTCCAAACTGTTTGAGGAACTAATTGTGAGTTCAGTCAGTTAATGCATTCATGCATCCAACTAGTGTACTCTAGATAACTAAATATTCTCTCATCAGAAACTCATGCATGTCTATTCTGAGAAAGACCCAGTTGAGCTAAATGTCAAGGACAGGTTACTATCAATTGCATGTGTTTTCCTATAAAGGAAACTCATCCATGCAGTCAAGATAAGGTTCCTTGAGGATTGCGCAGTTTTGACAGTGTGTTAGAGCAGTGTGTGAGAGCAGTGTTACACTGGGTGAAGGAGATCATCCTCGAGGCAACTGCGCAAGGAAATAGGAGCTTGGAGGGTAGAGGAGAAGGCTTGTGAGAAGCTTTGTTTTCCTGTAAGCATCCAGGAGGATTGTACTGAGAGCTGCCTAACTGTGAGAGCTAAAGCTTTGTGTAATTCTGATATAATTCCACCTTGTATGATAATATAGATAGTGGGGTTTTTAGCTGAGGCTTTCCCCTGAGTATTCTTCTGTGTTTCATGTGCATTGATTCTTTTTCTAGTTATATGTGTTCCACTTGATCTTGCTCAAATATTTTAAGCTTTCGCAAATTGATAGTAGAAGTAGGTTATAATATTTTCTTTGGTATACTGCATTATCGGGTTAATCTACAGTTAGATTTTCTACAGTGGTCTAAGAGGTAGATTGTAGAGAATTTGCAGTATTTCTACAAAAAGAAAGAAAGAAAGAAAGAAATAAAGTATATATATATATATATGAAAAAAATGAAAAGGGATAAAAATATGTATATAGAAAAATGAAAAAAAAGAAAAGAATATGGAAAAAAATGAATAAATCCCAAGAGATATTAAAAAGTGTGCACTATTTTAAATGCCACACATTATGTTAATTAGTTTCTTAATTAGTTTAAATATAATTAAACGAATAATTATAGTATTGGTAAAGTCGACTTGATGTTTTGTCGCATTATGTAATAAGAGCGCTCTTATCGACCGTTGAGATGCTCCCCACTCAAATCAACGACTGGGAAAGCACTTTGGACCTGCCACCAACACCCCCCCCCCCCTCCCCCTCCAACATTTAACCAAAGGGGGGGGTGGGGTTCTAAAAAGTTGTTTCAAATAAGTTGCCAATGCAACGTGTTTCTCCTCATGCATTTCGGACCACCCCCCCCCCCCCCCCCCCCACATAAACCACTTACAACTGCCCCTACATAAACCACTTACCATTCCCCCCCCCCCCCCCCCCCCCCAACAAAAAAAAAACCACTATTGATCATTCCCTCTCATGCCAAAAAGATAAAGCCACTTTGCCTTCGCCATATGTCCACTTTTCATTCAACGATCAATTAATTGTTATCCATCTATTTAATCTCCTCGACCGTTGCCATCCTGTAATAAATATCCCGCTCCCGTAACGAATATCCCCTTCAAACAGTTAATCCTCCCATTCCATAAATAAACACATGGTTTACTTCTATTCTTTTACGCATTTCATTTGTAAGTTGATGATCCGAATTGGATCCATAGAAAGACTGTCAAGAACCATGACTGAACCAGGTCGAACAAATCTCTAAAGAAATCCAAAACAGTATCAAAAACACCCTGAACCAGTGGCCATGGCAATCGACGTGGAACGATGAGGACCTCGGTCAAAGCGCGCTGACAGAGGCCCATGGAGACCACGCAGGAGGCCAAAGTAGCCTCTGGGAGCCCCGGAATGGGAAAAGGAAGAGGTTTTTGATGCTGGGGGAACAGGGCCAAAATGGAGGAAGCTCGAGCACTTAGTCGTGTTGGGAACCGGAGGACCGCGGGCAGAAAAGGTAAAAGCGCTAAAGTACAAAGGTAGGACCTGCACTCTGGAAACTGGCGGTATTGATCGGGGTGCCCTTGAATGGTAAGAGGTTTTGGACAAGAGCGGAGCGATTCCATACATCGATCGATGTGTGGCAAGCAGAGGTGACATAAAACTGTCGTTGATCGCGCGCTATCAGTCGAGCAAGTCAACCGCGCGAAACGTGCATATGGCTTCGAATTTGGAGGGCTCAGATCAGACAGTTGAGATTGCGCCTGATGGAGGAAGCGGAATCGACAGGGAATTAAGCTGCGTTCTAGAAGGGATTTGGAATCCACTTGACTGCCATGGTGGAGGAAAGATTCATCCATGGCGTAACTGAAGAAACCAACCGACGAAGCATGCTGGTGCCATTTAGAGGAGGACAAGTGGCCACTCCCTGAGCGTTCATGATGACGCCGAACGTAGGGAACTTCAAGCGCAGCTGCAGAAGGCGAATCAACACAGGCGAAAGAGGAATCGAACAGTCATAGGGATTGAATGGCTAAAGCCATGAACAGAGACAATCGAATCAGTCAGAGTTGATTTGGAGTCAAAATTGAGAGGAGTCCAAGCGACCAAGAGAGACAGTGAACAGTGAACCCTAAAACGAGGACTGAACACAGAGAACAGTAAAGCCAAGCAGAAGAGACAGAGGGTCGAGCTGACCACAGGCAGCGTCGAGCACCAGAGAACTTGAAGATTCAAGCCTTCCCATAGAGGAATCTATCCGAACTGAGCATCACATTTGGCTCTTTCCACTGTAGACCAAGGGTCACAGAGCTGGTAGGAAGAAGAAGAGTCTGTGTACTCCAAGTGGCTTGGGGAATCCAAGAACCACCCTGCTAAGCAAAATTTGCTTCAAGAGAACTCATATTGAGTCCCTGTATTGTAATTTCTTTGCTGAAAGACACAATAAAACAAGGCCACCACTGAAGTTGGACTGGAGACATAGCCCTGGAGAATAGGGTGAACTCCTTATTAAAATTGTTTGTGTCTTTGTGTTGCTTACTGTATTTCTCTGTTGTCTCTCCATTTTATTGTCTGTGTATTGGCAATCTGATCGATCCATTGTTTAAATAACACAGAACACACACCAGCACATGAGTCTGTCATACCTTAGTTTAATATATCTTTAACTGATGGCATTCATAGGGTGAATATCAGATCAGTTGAATGCTCCGGCCCAGTACAACCAGACCACCATCAAAAGTGTTTTTTTCATCACTGCAGAAATTTGCTAATTAACAGGTAATCATCACCTTTTACCTAATTATGCTTTCAGCATGTCTTCCAAAGGAAAATCTAAAATGGTTGAGGAAAATCCAATGATGCCCCCTGTCATAGACTTAGATAGATTACCCCTAGTTGACCATGACTATAAAATTGTCGAAACCCAATGTGAGTTCAACCTATATGAACTCCACAATTGGGCCAAACAGAAATTCCTTGATTCCAGTGATGAATTCAGCATGTGGAACTCCTTCCTGCCTCAATTCATCCTTTCCTAGACCCATTTATTTCCAGAATGTGTAACCTGGTGCCATTTTAGATACATCCCAAGCCAAAGAGCTATTATCGCTCAAAATAATGATGTTTTGTTTACAATATCCCTAGAGTCAATATGCCAAATGCTTCAAGTGAAACCTTTAGCCCCTCTGAACCCTTTCTTTGTAGATTCCCTCATGGAATTATATAAAAAACTCACCTTTCCTCAAAGAGCTAAGATTTTTGAAATATTCTTGCTTGAAAATGCAGAATTACCAAGAATCCTCCATACCACTCTTCAATGTTCCCAAAAATGACTAGATAGGTTGTCTCATTAGTTTCCTATCTATTAGGTTATCTAATTGATCAGTGGGTTAATGAGATTCTTTTAGGATTTGTGTCAGTGTTTTCAGTAAGTAAAAAACCCTCGATGATCTTCAATTACAATGATTTTTTGTATGGAGCAATACTTGATTAGTTCTTGAATTTTTCAATAGAAGGATATTTCAAATATCAGTCAGTTCTTGTATACCTGTTCTTATTTCATCAAACACATAAATTCCAATTTCAATTACAAAAATTAGATGAGTAGGGTCATCCTCAATCTGTAATTCAATGGACTTCCTTGGTAAGGAAGAATACCAATTAATTTTCCTTCAGTGATTACACCAAGCAATTTTTATATATGGTTTCATGTTTGCTCAATAGTGATGTTGTTCCTAGGATTTCCCCTGAAATCAAGAGAATTCTTCATTTCAATGCACAGAGAAGGACTGGAGATTGGTACTTGTATTAAAATGATACATAGATTAGAGTATATGGATGTGAGCTTCCTCCATACAAACTGCCTAAATTTGTACCAATTAGGATTTTTGCATTAGAATATATAAGGAAGATGATGGATATGGATGAGATGCACTTTATGTCAGCTAACAAGAAGTCTTAGTTTAAGTTAAAAGCTCAAATTGGACCCTTTATTTGTAATACCAAAGCAACAACAAAGGAAGCAAACCTCCTTCTGAAACAAATGAAATTCAAATTAAGTTTTATCTAGTCTTATGATCCCTTGGGGATTATTTCTAAGCTAAGGGTAGAACAAAAAACTACTCCTTATGCACACACTCCTAGACTAGATATTGAACAATACATGAACCAGGAGGAGTGGCATGAAAATACATTACAGGAAGAAGAATAGCAGGTTTTCATTTCTACAACTTCACAAACTCCAGTGCCACAGGAAAAACATGCCAAGAAGACAAGGGAAAGTATTTCCCCTCTAGTTTCAGAAATTTAGCAGACATACTTCATAATGTACAAGAAGAATAAAAATAACCCTCTCGAAGATCCATTTCAGGAAGAGAGTTCACAAGAACAGACCACATTAGTTTTAACAGGTCCTTATGTTGAGACATTTACAAGGGTTGAAGAAATTTTCTCAAGCTCTCATGTATCTTTAGTTATTTAGGACCCATTAGAATCAATCCAAACAGGAGAGCTAACTCATACTACTACAAAACCAAATAGCTTTGCTTGATACATGGAAATTAAGAAGAAAAATGAGACACTGAAGGCCACCACTTTTTCAGAATTCTGGAAGCAAACTTCAACTTCCCAACATAAACTTCTCTCAACATTAGAAACTGAGAAAGGAAAGTTTCAGATGGCCCTTCTAGAGCCTAAAGTTCATTTTCCAAAAATTGTAGAAGATTACAAACAATTTGTTTTTTCTTTTAACACTAAACAAATTCCTCCTATTGACCATATTGATCTACACAAGCAAGCTGGAGAAATGATTTTCTCCACCATGACTAGTTCAGCAATGGCAGCATCTATGTTACAGGTTTCAATGAATAATATTCAGTCCCAATTAAAGCTAGAAAAGATGTCATCACTAGCCAAAGATACAAAGATAAAATCTTTAGAAGATATAGTAATCAAATTGGGATATGATCCCAGTAATGGTTAAGTTATCAAGGAAATGATTAAGAGGAAAAATGTTGATATCCAAGCATTGAGAAAACAACTAAAGCTCCCTACTACCGAAGATCCACAGACCAAAGAATTTGGTGAGTTAGAAAAAGAAAAGGAAATCATGTTTACAATTATCGTTGAATTTTTTTTACAGATAGGATAATGAACTAGAAAGTTTATTGAAGGAAAAAGAACAACAAGTAGATGTGGCAGCAGTCATTCCTATAGCAACAACTTCTATTGCAGGTACTTCAACAACTCCTATTGTGGGGACTTCTATTGTAGTAGCTATAGCAGTGGAGACATATTCCATAGACTCAACAACTAATTTAGCTAAAGCAATGGGAGATTTGTTTATAAAATATCAAGAAATTGAAAAGTTGAAGGCTCAACTCAACAATATCCAAGAGCAGAAGCTAAAAATTGATAATGTTTACTTAGTAGAGCCTTAGAAAACTCATAGAATAACTCAAAGAGTAGAGACTCTAGACAATGAGTCTGTTATTGCTCAAACCATTGCACAGGCCAAAGAAAACATCTAGATGGATAATAATGAGTCTATGACTAATGTGTGGCCTTCCATTGAAATTATTTTCGAGCATGAGTAACTATTGGAAAAATCAAAGGAAGTAATTGTAGAAGTAAAGAAAGACCTGGGTCAAAAACTAGGCGAGGCAACAACATTAATTAGAATTCTGAATTCAAAAACAAGGGAAGAGTTGGAAGTATATGAAATTGAGGACATAACGGAAACTATTTTGGAAGTGAGAAGGATTCTCACTAAAAGGAATCTAATGTTGTAGCTAGAAAATAAATGCCATAATCTAGAAGCTAGTATTCAGAAGTTCCACAAAATGTTTAATATTCTACATCAAAAAGGACTTCCAGGTTTAAGAGGAATGGAAGATAGTCTGGTTCCCCTTGAAGAATACTAGTGCAGATTGCATGTTATAGCTACAGACAAATCCAGATTTTTTTAAGATTAAGGGGACTATTATAAGAAAAGCCTTTATTGAAGGTTTGAGTTTTGATTTATTGATTAAACATGAAATCAAACATTTGTTTGTAGTCAAACCCACTTTTCAGAAATACACTAAAGTGGATGAAACATACAAAAAGTTAATCAAATATTCCATTTCAGATGAAGAAAGATGGGAAAATATTTGCCAGCTCATTGACTGAACAGACATCAGTTTTCCAGCAGCAGACAACATGTTTTCAGCAACAAGATGCAGGTTTTTAGGAACAAAAGGACAGATGATCATCAAGAGAAACAAAACAACAACCTTTTCAACCCAGTCATCACTAGAAGCCTCGAATTTTGTGCCAAGAGGCCTAAGTAGTTTTATTTTCCTATTTTGTAGTCCTATTTTTGTAATACAGTTATGAAATATTTGTAAATTAATCTTGATATTTTTAGGAAAGTTGTATAAATACTTTGTAGATCAAAGTATAAAGGGTTGAACCATTGTGATAGACTCTTGAGTAGACTTGTAATCCTCTGAAATTATTTTCTGAAAGTAATAGAAGGATTCTGGATTCATCTTGAAACAACTTGTGTCCCTGTGAGTACTTCTATGTTATTTATATTTTCATTTTGTTTAAATCTGCATATGTTTGAAATTAATGGGAATTATGGGTATGATAAGATTGAATTTCAATTTATTTGAAAACCTCCATGAATTTATAATCAATTACAAAGATCAGTTAAATGAGATTTCTATTTAATTAGCTCTTCTACATATTTTAATTTTCACTTCCCTTTAAGCTTTAGATATATGTTGTTTGGCTGTAAAAACACATCATGTGTATATGACTAGTTAAATAATTTGTTTGAACATTTAATGAATCATATATTTTCTAAAGTTCAACCTTACACATCTATTCAAAGCTAAATTCTGTTAGAGGTCAAGAGTCAACCCTTCTAATATATCATAAGTAATTAAGAGAATGCACCTGTTTAATAATTTAGAACATTGGCCATCCAAAAATCCAAAACAAACAAAACATTTTAGATGCTCTGGCATAATTCCTTAATCTAAAATCACCTACAGAGGTACAACATCATATTGGTGTCGTTGTCGCGGATTGAAAAATTTTGAATTATATTTCCCTGGGACAATGATTAGGCTTTCCTTTTAATGGTGAATAAAAGGTTAGTAGGTTAAAAAAATTCACCTAGCGATTCCACAAAATAAAACTGGCTTCACGCAGGCATACCAAGTCTCTCTCAGACCCTCAACTTTATTCTCCATTATCATATCTTGAGAGACTGGTGAGAGTTGCCTCTTTAAGACGAAGATTAGAAGCCTCTACCTCTGCTCCTGTAGCAATTCCACCTAAAATTGTTTCAGAAACTGATCCTTTTAGACCTGTCCCAATTCCTCCTGAACTATCAGATCTACCACCAAAAGTGTTAGACATTTTATATAAAGGGGTTGATTTGCAATCATCTCTTCTTCTTTATCAATTAGAGTCTTACCAAATTCCTAAAACTCTTTCAAAATCTCCAAAATTAGAAGCAAAATTAGGTTTATAATTACATAAGTTAAAACCTAGTGATTTCATTTCTTCTATCGTTCATACATATCCATCTACGTCTTCTATATTTGAAGATAACTTCTATGTTTATACTAATACTTTATTTGAAAGTGAAGGAAAATTTGGTCCAGAAGTGCAGGATTTAGTTATAAAAGCACCACTAATAAAAACTTCTAGAAATTATACCCAATCATCTTCACCTCCTTCATCTCCCATAAGTTCAATTTCATCCTCACCTTCTCCATCTCCTCAAAGTTCATCTTCATCCTCACCTAATCAAATGGCTAGTTTTCAACCTATCATTCAGGCTCGTTATGCAGCATTAGTCCTTCCTGGCCAGCTTAACAATTTTCCAGATGGATATATAAAGCGCTTACCTAGGTTCAATGCCGAAACTGGCTTGTTTGCTGACAATCATTTAGCTACCCTTTTAGACTTTGCTAATAATATGAATATAGAGCATGAATATGTGTACATGAGGCTATTTGTTCAATCTCTTGAGGAAAGTGTTAGGATTTGGTTTAGATAATTACAATCTCATTCTATCCCTACTTGGAATGAATTGATTACTAACTTTAAAAACCAGTGGGGAGTTAAAAAGGATCTTGTTTGCTATCTTACAAAATTTGATGATATAAAATGAAATCTTGGTGAACCTGAGGCTGATTTATAAAACGATTTAATAAAATTTATAATAAAATGTCACCAGACTGTAAACCATCAATGATTACAGCTAAAGTTAGATTTTCTAAAGGTTTTGATGATGATTTTATTGTTATGTTTAGAGAAAGAACATTTGTCACCCTAAAAGACATGCAGACCAATGGCATTGAAGTTGAGGCTAATAGATCAGCACCAACCAAACTTAAAGCAAAGGCAGAAAAGGCTAAAAGAAAAATAAAAGCTAGGGAAGAAGGAACTTCTTCATATAAAAGTAAGAGTGAGGATCATAAAATAGATGAAATTACTTTATTAAGAAATATTTCTAATAGAATTTCAAAAATGGAAGCAAAACCTAGAATAGCTCAACCAACATCAAATAGACCTCAAGTTCAATATAAAAGACCTTTTGAACCTGAAATTCTGCAAAGACCTAATACTAATCAACAAATTCAACCCTCACTAATGATTGATGATCAAGAACCTAAAGAGACTGGTCCTTTAGCTACAAATGATGTTAATTATTTTGATGATCCTTCATTACAAAATGTTATAGTTCCAATTTCTCATGATCAATCTTTAGCTCAAAATCAAGAGACTTCTGAAGTTTCTAAATATCAGGCCTTTTCTGAATTTCTTATTGCAGAATTAAACAGAAGATATGATTTGAGACCAAGACTAGGACCTGGTAGACCAACTAAAAATGTCACTATTAATGGACCGCCGGTTAAAATAACTGAAATACAAACAACACTAATTCAACCATTAAATGATTTAACCAAATGAACATAGCACATTTGAAAAGACTATTCCTACAACTTTTAATGTGGAGAAAGAATTAGAGAGAGTCAAGATTCCCATTCCATTATCTGAACTCTCCAAAAACCCAGGTTACAAGAATCAAGTGTCAAAATGGATTCAATCCTCAAGTATTGATGCTGAGGGAGATGTGATTAGTTTACAGGATGAAAAACCTTCAGTGGTTTTTGGTCCTAGTTCTGATATGATTGATGAAAATGTTCCTCCCTTCTATGTTACTTTGAAGATTCATGATTTTCTCTTATATAATTGCATGTTAGATTCTGGGGCCTCTCACAATATAATGCCTAAAGTAACTATGGACCAGCTTCAACTATAGATCACAAGACCTTATCATGATTTATATACCTTTGATTCAAATAAGGTACTTTGCCTTGGATTAATTAAGGATTTAGTTGTAACTCTTGCTCAGAACCCTGTTAAGAGTGTAGTTTTAGACATTGTTGTTACAAATATTCCCCCAAAATTTGGAATGTTATTGTCCGGATCTTGTTGTGACAAGTGAGGGGGAAGTTTGCAAATGGATATGTATTTTGCTACAATTCCTGTTTATGAGGGAGAACATCTTAAATTATACAGAGAGGTGAGATTTATTAATACTGTTTGTAAAGCTAATCAAGCAATAAATAATCCTATTTATGTTTTTTATCAAGATTTTGGATGTTTTACTTTACCAACTAATGATCTCCAAAATTCTCAACTTAGCATTGAACAAATTGTGAATAAACCTAAATGTATAAAAACTGATGTTTGGAAGTTATACTTCGATGGATCCTTTTCCAAAGATGGAGTTGACACTGGAATTGTACTTATGTCTTCAGATAAAGAAAATATAACTCATTCTTTTAAGTTAGACTTTGATGTTACAAACAATGTAACAGAGTATGAAGCCTTACTTTTAGGACTAGATTTAGCTAAAAGTATGAAAGTCCAAAACTTAAGTGTATTTAGCGACTCAGAATTAATTGTAAAACAAGTAATAAATCTATGCCAAGAAAAACATCCTAGGCTTAGATCTTATCGAAATGAGGTATGGTGGATAATTACATTAAAGCTTTTAACATTACAACAATCCCTAGAGATGAAAAAAATTATGTAGACTCTTTAGCAGTCTTTGCTAACTCTTTCAAAATTCCTGATCCAATGCAATTGCAATATCAAATTCAAGTTAAGTGTAGACCTTCTATCCCTGATAATCTTAAACATTGGCAAGTTTTTGAATATGATGAGCAATTAAATATTTTCTTGCAAACAATTGATGAATTTCATCTCTACAAATCGAAGTAGAACAAATCATTGACCATAAGTCAAGTAATGAAAATGAAACTTCACAATTAAATCATAAGATGGCTGATCATAATATCATTCAATTGCCTAACAATTACATTCCAAAAGGTTTAATTCCTCTTGAAAAACTTTTGGACAATAATGATGTTTCAAAAACTTCATTATCAATTTCACAACAAGAGGATGTTGAAGATTGTAATATTGGAACCAATGAAGAAATCAGAAATGTAAAAATTTCAGCATAATTACCTAAGGAAACAAAAGACAAATAAGTTAATCTTCTCAAACATTATAAAGATGTCTTTTCCTAGTCATATGAAGAGCTTAAAACCTATGACACAACTCTTACTTAACATAAAATTCCTCTCAAACCAGAAGCTAAACCTTTCAAATAGAAATTGAGAAGAATAAATCCAGTTTTGCTTCCAACTATTGAAAAAGAAATTAAAAAATTACTGGATGCCAAAATTAATGTTCCTATAAGATACTCTGATTGGATAGAAAATCTAGTTCCTGTCATAAAGAAGAATGGTGAAATAAGAATGTGTGTGGACTTTAGAAACTTAAACAAACTATCTTTAAAGAACAATTATCCATTGCCCAAGATGGATCAATTGCTCCAAAAAATTTTAGGCTCCAATAGAATTTCAATGTCGGATGGATTTTCTAGATACAATCAGATCTTGGTAAGTCCAGAAGATAGGGAAAACACAACATTCACAACTCCTTGGGGTACATTTATGTATGCTAGAATGCCTTTTGGCCTAACCAATGTAGGAGCTACCTTTCAAAGAGCAATGGACCTAGATTTTGTTGGTAAAGTTAACAAGTTTGTTGTTATTTATCTAGATGATATAACTGTATTTTCAAATTCTTATGAGAAGCATTTAAAACACTTGAGAAAGGTTTTTGATAGATGTAGGAAATATGAAATTTTACTCAATCCAAAGAAATCTATGTTTTCTATAAAGGAAGGAAAGCTACTTGGACACATTATTTCAAAAGAGGGAGTAGTGATTGATCCAAAACGAATCTCGGCCATTGAGGTAATTAGCTTACCTAGAAATAAAAAGAAAATTCAAACCTTCTAGGAAAGATTAATTTTTTAAGAAGATTTATACCAAACTATGTTGAGATAATCAAAGATATTACTAATATGCTAAAGAAGGACCATGAAGTCAAATGGAAAGTGGAGACAAGGTATGTTTTTGCATAAATCAAGAAGGCTATTTATGAAGCCCCAATACTAGCCAGTCATGATTATTCAAAGCCTTTTAGCATTTTATCTTTTGCCTCTGATACTGCTTTAATTGTTGTCTTATTACAAAAGAATGATAATGAAGATGACCAACCTATTGCCTTTTTTAGCAAAGTTATGAGAGATACTGAGTTGATATATGATATCATTGAAAAATAAGCCTATGCCCTCGTACAAGCCTTAAAATCCTTTAGAATGTATGTCCTTCATTCCCCTATTACTGCATATGTCCCAAATAATGTTGTCAAAACTGTCTTGACACAACCTAGTACAGATGGTAGGAGAGGAAGATGGATTGCATAAATACTAGAATTTGATTTAGATATCAAATCTACTAAGTTGGTGAAAGGACAAAAATTAACCAAACTCTTGGATGAATCAAATTGTAAAGTTATAGGAATCAATACTATCATGCAAGTATCAGGAGAGAAAAATACACACGAACCTTCTCAAAGTTCAGGAGAGAAGAATACACAATAACCTTCCTCTACTACAGATTCAACTCCTCTTCCACTTCATATTGATGAAAAGCTCTTATTATCTGAATGGTATGTTGATACTATACATTTTTGTTGAATTAAGGATTTTGTGATCCATATCAAGTTTTTGAGACATGTTTTCGGTGATAATCACATCAAAATTCATTTGTCGACACATTTCGAACTAGCAAGTGTGGCTCATCGTCAGGACAAGATGAAGAATCAGATCGTGGTAACAAGTTAAATAGAGAGACCGACCATTCAAATGGCTGGAAAGAAACAACTACTTTTGACCAAAAGAAACTGCTACATTTGACTGGACTAAGAGTTAAGGAAATATTTATTCATTAATTATTTAATTAGTTAATTTGCTTCTTAGATTAAATAATTAATTAATAAATATTTCCCTAACTCCTGTTCCAGTCAAATGTAGTTGAAACCCAGTCAAATGTAACCGTTTCTTTCGGTCAAAATTAGTTGTTTCTTTCCAGTCGTTTGAATGGTCAATCTCTCTATTTAACTTGTTACCATGATCTGATTCTTCATCTTATCCTAACGATGAACCACACTTGTTGGTTCGAAATGCGCTGTCAAATGAATTTTGATGTGATTATCACCGAAAACATGTCTAAAAAAAATTATACATTTTCTTCTTGATTTTGAGTATCCTCTTGGATTCACAAAAAATCAATGCAGAACCATCATATTAAAGGCTGTGAAATATTGTATCATCAATGCTAACCTGTATTGGAAAGATCCATTGAATATCCTTTTTTTATATCCAACTGAAAATGAAACAGAAGGTGTTATAGAACAATTTCGTGAAGGTATATGTGGAAGACATTATGCTTGGAGAGAAACATCATACAAAATTTTGAGAGAGGGTTTTTATTGGCCAAAGTTGTTTTCACAAGTTGGAGCAAAGGTCAAAAGTTGTATTCCATGTCAGATATTTGTTGGGAAGCAAAGGTTAGCAACACTTCCACTTGTTCTAGTATTGATTCAAGCACTTTTTTACAGTGGGAATTAGATTTCATAGGAGAGATAATTCCAACATCCAGTAATCAACACAGATGGATCCTAACTGCTACAGACTACTTCACAAAGTGGGTAGAAACCATCCCTATCAAGAACACAACATGTATTGTTGTCATCAAATTCATTGAAGAAAATATATTATCCAGATTTGTTGTCCACAACAGATAGTCATTGATAATGCACAAGCATTCAACAATGTTAAAATGATAGAATTTCGCCAAAAGTATTAGATTTTATAGCATCATTCTACCCCGTATTACCCTCAAGGAAATGGATTGGCAAAATCATCAAATAAGAGTTTGATCAAGGTCATCAAGAAGGTACTCTCAGATCATAAGAGGAATTGGGATAGTCATCTCAAGTATGCAGTTTGGGCTAACTGAATTTCACTTAAGAGATCAACTAGTAAATCCCATTTTCAACTTGTCTATGGCACTGAGGCCATTTTTCATACACAACTAGCTTTTCCTGTTATGATTTTTTTACAGGAATCATATGAAGAATCTGATGATTTTTCAATAACAATCAATCATATCATTGATTTAAATCAAGACATAGATGAAGTTCAGTACAAGCTTCACTAACACCAAAACAAGATGAAAAGTGTGTTTGACGTGAAGGCTAGAGAAAGAGACTTCAGGCAAGGAGATTAAGCCTTAAAAGGGGATGTCCGAAGAGAGGAAAGAGGAAAACATGGTAAATTTGATAATCTCTGGTTAGGACCATTTAGCATTGTAGAAGTCAAGGGAAATAATATTTTTATCTTATATAATCTGGAAGGAATATATTCTTCATTGTCTGTCAATGGACAATATCTTAAACACTATATTCAATATTGAAGTTACTACAGTCATAGCCCATTGTAAATTACCTATTTTATTTACAGTTTGTTGTCAGGTGTGATTTTCACAGCAAAGACTCCATAGCTCAAGGAGAAGGCACTAGGTCTGCATGTTCTCTGCATCCCATAGGGGGAAGCAGCCCCCATATGGAGCTGATGTTATAACTTGCCTTGTATTTTACATTTATTTGTTGAAAAAAGAAAGAAAAATAATATATATATATATATATATATATATATATATAGACAAAATGAAAAGGGTAAAAAAATATGTATATAGAAAAATGACAGAAAATAAAAAATATGGAAGAAAAAGAATAAATCCCAAGAAATATTCAAAAATGCACGCTAGTTTCAATGCCGCACATTATGTTAATTAGTTGCTTAATTAGTTTAAACATAATTAAATGACTAATTATAGTTTTGGTAAAGTCAACTTGATGTTTTGTCACATTATGTAATAAGAGCACTCTTATCAACCGCCAAGATGGTCCCTGCCCAGGTCAATGGCTAGGAAAGCACTTCGGACCCCCCACGGCTCTAACGTTTAACCGGGGGGTTTGAAAAGTTATTTCAAATAAGCCGCCAATGCAACGTGTCCGCTCCTCATTCATTTCAGACCCCCCCTCCATGAACCACTTACCACCCCCCTCCCCCTCGAAAACCATCGTTGATCGTTACCACTCCCTCCAAAAAGATAAATCCACTCCACCTTCGCCATCTATCCACTTTTCATTCAATGATCAATTAACCATTATCCATCCATTTAATCTTCTCGATTGTTGTCATCTCGTAATAAATGTCCCACTCCCATAACAGAAATCCCCTGCAAACAATTAATCCCCCCATTCCATAAATAAACACATGCTTTAATTCTATTCTTTTATGCATTCCCTTTGTAAGTTGCATGCCTAGGCCTAGTACAACCAGTCCAGGATGAAAAGTGCTTTTTTTTTTTTTTTTAAACATGATCAGGTACTTATATATTATAAAAATTGCTAGGAGCCAAGTCCTGTTACATATGTAAGGAGAAATAGATAAGGAGAAGTCCAAAAAGGGTTCGCAGACCCTGACTTCTTATAGGAAAACTTGAGAAGAACAGATTGAAAAAGAAAACGACTGTATAGCCTTACAAACAGACCTGCGAGAAGACAAAATTTACAAGTCATTAGGCAGATTGCTAAAGCTGATTGACAGAGTCATCAATCTGAGGTTCTTTCTTAACACTAGCTCTGGTTGAGGTCTCAGCTTGCATACTCTGAGTGATAGATTTGATATGAGCGATTGCTTCCTCCATGTGGTTACATTTTTCCTTTAGGCTTTCTATCTCTGCTTTTTGTTTTTCCAACTTCTTTCTCTTTGATCTGCTATCTGCTTGAAAGTCCTCTTTGAGCTCATTGAAATGTTTGACGAACCTTGCTATCATAAAGCAATGTGCTTTACATAACGTGCAGCTGCTGTTTGCAATCACTCTGTCCAGAGGATTCTCGGGTTGCTCTCTGTTTTCCGGATTCTCAGCTTGCTCTCTGTTTTCCGGAATCTCAGCCATATCAGGGGAGCTATTGGGGAAGGGGATGCAATGCAGGGACAGGGATAAGGGACTGGGGTAGTAAAGAAGGAGAGGGAGACCGGAAGAAAATGGGGAGAATGCCAAGAAGAGGGAATAGACCAGAGAAGGAACCACGCATAAGAAGAAAGACCGAGCTCTGAGATTTACCAAACGATCGTGCAGATGAAGAACAACCGAGCAGATGACGAACGACCAAGCTTGGAGATTGCTGAAGAAACCCCTGGAAGCTTTAGTAGGCGGTCTCACGACTGTGTTGAACTGTTGGCGGCCTCGCTTGCTGCAGAACTTCTTGAGCTGATTACCAAATACAGGACCTTTATTCTCCTGCGAGTATAAGAGCGAGTTTCTGATGTGCTCGTAGAGAGAGAGGTTCATGGATATATAAAGCGGAGAGGTGAGTTGAGCTAGCAGAGAGGACGACGTAAACTCGATGATCTGGCCGGGCTTGGGATCAGACTTAAAATCTTTGTAGCAGTCTATGGAGATTTTGAAAAGACTCCTACCTAAATTCTGCGTGAGAGAGTCACGAGAAAACTGGGAGATCGAGATCTTGTGATCGGTCCAAAATGATTGAGTGGCAAACATGGAGAAGGGAGGATCGGAGTCCAAGACATGACAGACTGCGTGCGACTTGACTGAATTTGGCCAGAGAGCACAAGAGGAAGTATGGAGAATGATGAGACATGAGATCGGGAATATACTGATATGACTAGTCAAAGGGTTTGAAAGGCAGCTAAGCCAACTACGGGATCGGTTTTTCATATATGGATTCATTTTCCCTGACTTGACCGATCTGTCTGTTGGATGCCTTAGTGGCATAGTGATCCGCTTCTGTATTGTTGTCTCTTAGGACATGTTTGAAGGTCGTGTCCCCCATTTCTCTGATGTTGTCCGCAATCCTGAGCTTTACATTATTAAGGGCCTCTTTTTTAAATTCTGTCCCCGACACCATAGCTGCAATAACGATGGCCGAGTCTCCCAGTATGACTGGATTCCTAATTCTCAGCCGATTCAGGATGATGGTGCCTAAGTAAAGGTTGTACGCTTCTGCCATATTATTGGACATTTGGCCCAATCCCCATTCATAGCTTACAAGAATTTTGCCTTGACTGTCCTTTATAATGCCCCCTGCTCCAGCTTCCCCCGGGTTATTTTTAGAGGCACCATCGAAATGCAAAGTGGGGTGATTCTGGTCTAAAATCCATTGACTTACTTCTTCCTTTGTGCCTCTGAGCTTCCAGTGGATTCTTCTCGTGCATGCTTTGGGGTGAGCTAGATGGTTGTTGCTGTAGTTGATGCAGAATTTGTTGTACCATTCCATCTCTTCTTTGTGCCAGCTTGATTGATCTGGGGGAGCGACCAAGTTTGCACTTATTGTTTCAGATATGAGCGCTGTAGTTTTTGCCAGTATACGGGCAGGGTTGGGCTTCTTGTTATTGAAAATACAGTTATTCCTAGCTAGCCAGATTTGCCAACTAAGAGTAGCTGGGATGCATTTCCACAAACGGATGATGTTGTTTTTACCTTTCTTAGGAAAAGGGTAACATTTTGCCCAGTTTTTTTGGAGAGAAGATAGCTGATCAAAAGTCTCTTCAATTTCCATTGGTCTGACAATCTGGGTCCAGCAGCTTTGGGCGAGAGGACAGTGGAAGAAAAGATGATGACTACTCTCCTCCTCAGCGCGGCAGAAGCAACATATTGAGGGCCCCAAGATCCCTCTTTTCCTTAGGTTTTCAGCTGTGAGAACCTTTCCTTTGAGGAGAGTCCAATTGAAATGTTTGACCTTTGGTATGCACTCTGATTTCCAAACAGTTGTATAGAGGTTCCATTTGGCTGTTGAAGTGGATGCCTGGAGAAATTTGTAGCCCTCTTTGACAGTGAATTTTCCTCCGCTTGGCTCCCAGATGTACCTATCTTCAGCCCCTATGTTGGTGGGAGCGGCGCCTGTGAGAGAGACCTTGAGATTGGACCATAGATCTCTGAGTTCATTGGGAATTTGAAGGTCCTTCCAGCCCTGCCAGATGTTTTGGTCCCATATTGAAATATCATACAAGGAGATTAAATTTTTAGCTTCCATCCAAATTTGCAGAGGCCTGAGGTTTTGGAGGAGGTTTCTTGGTTTGGCGCCCATGATTCTATCAGTCCAAATATTGACCTCCTTGCCGTTTCTAGGCACTTTGGAAATGTTCTCTCTGAATTGTGGGAGGACTTTTTTAATGAGCTTCCAAACAGGGGTGCAAGATCTTTCAGCTATTGTTTCGGAAAGGAGATTAGAGTTTGGTCCATTAAGATATTTCCTTTTCAAAACCTCCACCCACCAAGAGCCTTTGCCGATGAGGATTCTCCAAATCAGTTTAAAGCCCATAGCACGGTTGGAGAGGCTCGGGATTTTAATGGCTAGTCCACCCTTTTCATAGGGAAGAATAACTTGATCCCATTTGACAAGGCTGAATTTTTTAGACTCTTGCTTTCCCCCCTGCCAGAGGAAGCTTCTCATTAATAGTTCCATGTGCTTGTGTATACTGGTGGGAGCCAAGGTGACCGCATACTGGTAGATGGGGAGGGCAGAGAGGATAGCCTTTATAAGGGTCGTTCTACCAGCTAGATTTAGCCAAGAAACTCCCCAACTTTGAAGGAGACCTCTCATCTTTTCTATATGTTTGGCCCAAATCTCAGCCTTGACTGCTTCTTTGGCTAGAGGCAGACCTAGATAAGAGAAGTAACTCCAATTCCTTTGCACTGGGATGTCCAGTATCAAAGAGATTCTTTGCCTGATTTGGTCAGAGACATTCCAGGTATAAATCTTGCATTTTTTATTATTCAGCATCCCTCCTGAGGCTGCTAGGAAGGCGTCCAAGACTTTCTTGAATCTTTTTGCCATTAGACTTGAGGCTCCCCCAATGAGAAGAGTATCATCCGCAAAGAGCGAATGGTTAATTTCTTTAGTCCCTCTTTCTATACCAATTCCAGTGATCTCTTTTTGCTTGCGGAGATTTTCTAAGTGAATGCTCAAAGTTTCCGCCATAATGATGTATAAGAAGGGAGAGAGAGGGAAGCCTTGCCTCAATCCCCTGGTGCTTCTAAAGTACCTGCTTGGATGGCCATTAATCAGGGGAGCAGTCCAGGGATTGGAGATGCATCTAGTGATGATGCTTGTAAAATTTTCTGAGATCCCAAATTTTTTGAGGACTGTTGTTAGGAAGTTGTGGTCAACTCTATCAAATGCATTTGCCATGTCGAGTTTGATTATCATGCCTCGTTCCTTCCTGCTGATGCTGCTGTGGATTGCCTCTTGAATCAATATGACATTATCTGTGATTTGCCTGTGGGGAACAAATCCCCCTTGGTTCTCTGAGATTAAATGAGGAAGGAGCTTTTTGAGCCTATTGGCAAGAATTTTGGTGACGATCTTGTAAGAGACGTTACAAAGGGAGATTGGCCGGAAGTGGTCAAAGGAACGAGGGTTAACGTCCTTAGGGATGAGAGCAAGGTGTGAGGATTTGGTGTTTTCTCCCATCTTGTGATTTTTAAAGACATTTTTAACCATCCGCACAAAATATTTTTTGATTGTATCCCAATGATTTCGGTAAAAGGACACTGTGAATCCATTAGGGCCCAGGGCCTTATCCTGTTGCATAGTGAAAGTTGCCGATCTGATTTCCTCTTCTATGACATCCTGGTCCAGATCTCTATTTTGAGAGTCTGAGATTTTACTCTCTACAGTGCTGAGAGAGTCAGAGCTATCTGACTGCTGAGGGACTGCTGTAAGAAGAGACTTAAAATGATTGTAAGCTGCCTCTTTAATTTCTTCTTGGACACTGATCTCTTTCCCTTCTGCCTCTATTTTATCTATCTGATTTTCGGCGCGCCTGAGCTTTATGTTGTTATGGAAGAAAGAGGTATTTTTGTCTCCAGCCCTCAACCACAGGCACCTCGATTTCTGCCTTTGTTCCTCTTCCTCAGCTCTATTTTTTCTATATGGCTCCTTGTACATTTCATTTTTGTGGATTATATCTTCATTTGTGAATTGGTTGTTCTCCTTTTCTTTATTCCACTGCTCCATCTGCATATAAAGATCCACTTTTTTCCTCTTCTCCGTTGCTGCGTTTTCCTTAGCCCACTGTTTGATGACTGCTCTTAGGGATTTTAATTTGGTTTCCCAGATGTAATGAGGCGATCCCAATACTTCCTTGGCCCACTGTTTTTGTATGAGGGAACGAAAATCTTCTTTAAAATCCCAGATTTTGTTGTATTTGAAGGGGAGAGGCCCCAAGTTTCTCCCTTTTTCCAAATTCATCACCACAGGTTTGTGATCAGAGGCCGAAGCTTGAATAATTTTGCTCTTAATAGAAGAGAAGTTTGTTGCGATTCTTTCCTGCACGAGAAATCTATCTAACCTCTCTTTGATATTGTGGCAGCCTGTTCTTTTGTTACTCCATGTATATTTCCCGTTGAAGGGGGGTATGTCAATGAGATTATAGGTCTGGATTATAGCCTCCAGCGCCTCTCTTGAAGGATCCGCATGGAAGTTTCCTCCAAGCTTTTCATCCACATTTCTTATTAGATTCAGGTCTCCTCCCAGAATTATGCTCCTGTCATGAGAGGACTGTAAATCTAAGGATAATGAGTCCCAGCAGGTTGCTTTATCCCGATAATGGTTTGGAGCGTAGATGTTGTATATGTTGAAGACTTCTTGAGAGACTTTGTTTTTGAGTTCTGTTCTTATCCACCAACTGCAAGATTGGAGGTTGATGTGATCCCTTTTATTCTTGTTCCAGAGTGTTCCTATGCCTCCTGAGGCACCTTCTGAACCTATTGAGTAACCTTCAAAATTTTTGAATCTTTTGACTTGTTTTTGAAAATCTTGGTCTGAGATTTTGGTCTCCTGGATAAGGACGAAGTCTGGCTGCTCCTAATTTATTAAGTCACGGACTGCATTTATTTTTGAGGAGAAGCCCATCCCCCTACAGTTCCAAGAGACCAGATTCATCATTTACCAGATTTTGGGTGAGTCCCGCTCCTCTCCTTTGTTTTTTCCCCGCTTCCTTTTTGCCTGTCTAGGTAGGAATCCATTGGTTGTTGTGCTCCAGTAGCCATCTCTTTCGCTGCTGCCTCATCTCTGAGTTCTTTATTTGACTTTCTACCTGCCTTTCTTGGGGGATCTGAGGGAAGGCTGGTTTCTTTTAGTTTATTTCTTGTGAGTATTCTCTCTATTGTTGGAGGAGGAGAGGGCAGAGGGATCGAGGGGGAGGAGATGACAGCTAATGAATTGTCGCGGGGGGAAGGGGGAGGGGAAGAGGGGTCTTCAACTTCCAGAGATTCAAAGGGGTTGGAGGTGGAGGGAAAGGAGGGGGTTGAGCTAGTGGGAGGAGGAGGGGGAGGGGGGAGGGTTTCCGGGGAGGGCTTAGAACTAGGCCCTTGAGAGGGGGAAGGTTTTTTCTTTTTTACTTGTTCCCAGGGGCGGTCCGGAGATTCTTCATTTTCAATGGGTTCATTTAATTTTGACTTGCTACATCTATTTGCGAAATGTCCATATTCGTGACACACCTTGCATTTGAAGGGTAGTTGCTTGTAGTCCAGCTGTTGGATGTGCGTCCATTGATCGACCTTGATCTTGATAGCTTCCAACATGCCTTTCCTGAGATCTACTTCTACGCAAATCCTGGCACACGCATGCATGTTCTCCCTTGCCTCAGATCTGTCGATGTATTTGCCGACTGCATTCCCTATTGCCTTTACTTATTCATCCCCCCCAGTAATGGAGCGGTAAATGTGGGAGGCAGACCTAGACCGGAACTGCATTTGGGATGTCCATTTCCGGATCGAAGTCTGGTGTCCATCTGTTCAGATAGAGGCCTCTTGAATCCATAAAGTAAGGGCCGTTTCTGAATATGAGATTCCTGTCCTCTTTTGTTTCAAAAAGAAATGTGTAATAGCCCCTTCCACAAAATCTGATGGCTATTTTCCCTTGAGTCATTGCATTCCAGTTGCGTTCCACCCATTTTTGAACTGATCTTGGAGAAGGCCAAAGACCAGTGAACTGTCCTACGAGACCTCTTTCAGCGAGGGTGATTGCTGATTTCCTTGGCAGGGATGGAGGGAGAGAAACCTCGGGGATTTCATCCAGTTTCTTAACAAACTTAGAGACTGAGGGACGAGTTCTTGAAGAAGCATTGTCAGGGATCAACGAAGCGAACAGTTCTTCGTGGTTCTCTGGATCTGGAGGGGGGGGGCGTTCCCAGCCATTCAAGACTGAGAAGCCAGCGCAAAAGGGACGAGAGCAGAGGTATGGGCCCCAGCGCAGGACCGGGCAGGAGGCCCGAGGGTGAAAGCAACGTGCGCGGGAGAGAGAAGGGCAAAGGGCTGGCGGCAGCCCTGCCAGGCAGAGCCTGGAGAGCAGAACCAGGCAAGCGCGGGAGGAGTTTTTTGAAAATCGCCTCCAGCCAAGATCCGAAACCAAGAAATCATGAAAAGCGCTTCTTTCATCACCGCAAAAATTTGGTAATTACCTGGTAAACATAACTTTTTACCTAATTATCCTTTCAACATGTCTTCCAAAGGAAAATCTAAAATGGTAGAGGAAAATCTAATGATGCCCCCTGTCATAGACTTAGATAGATTACCCCTAGTTGACCAGGAGTATAAAATTGTTGAAACCTAATTTCAGTTCGATCTATATGAACTCCATAATTGGGCCAAACAGAAATTCCTTGATTCCAGTGATGAATTGAGCATGTGGGACTCCTTCTTGACTCAATTCATCCTTCCTCAGACCCATTTCTTTCCAGAAGTATAACCTGGTGCCTGTTGACCACTATGTGTCAACGAACCATAGCAGTACACCCCCTTTTTTCACAAAATGAATAGCGGATGATTGATGTGTCTGCGTCGTCCAACTATCATCATGAGCCTGACTTCCAAGATGTTATGTAAACCCATTCTGCATATGTATAATGTAAATAATCTTAGCAGACCCATGACATGTATGTAACGGCCTGGGTAAACCTACCTTTCTAGTGACGATCTCCATTCTAGGAGGTTTTCCATCTCACCGATTCATTTTCGAATGGTCGATGTATTTTTTCCCTCCAGTCTTACCAAAAAGTTGGAATGGATTTTATTGCTAGGTTTTTAGGTGAGTCCTAGTGTTCTAGATCGAGTCTATCTAAAAGTGATTTGGGAATAATCCTAACTATTTGGTTAGATTATTTTATTACAAATTACTTGGTCTATTGGATTATATTTTTGTCGCAAAAATGGGTAATCTTTGAGTGTTAGGTCCCTATAATACTAGTGATTACCCCATTACTATTGTAGTTGTATCCCTTATTAATATTGTTGTGCCCCTATTGTCCCCATATTGTTATTACTGTGCCCCTTAGAATCCCTCTATTGTTATTTTTGTGCCTTTATATTATTATTGTTAGGTCGGCTGGGCTATATTGTGACTCCTTAGACTCCTATATATAGAAAGGAGGTTTTGTCATTTGAATCATAAAAGACTCATTAATTTGTGTAATGTAAAGGAAGTTTCCCCCTCAAAGAGGCTGAATTCTAAGGCATTGATCTATCTTTTCTATCTTTTTTTGAGCTGGTTTCATAACATTTGGTATCAAAGCTTTGGATTCTAGGATTTCGCTGCTCCAAATAGGTCATTGTGGCATTTTCGCTATAAATTTTTTTCTGCAACGTTTCAGAAGCAAAAAAAAACCCATTTGAGATGAAATCGCACTGAAGCTCGGGTCCAAATTTTAGAGCTTTTCAAACTATATATTTACGAAGATATGATATGAGGAAGTTGGTCTTTTTGCAGACTCCTGAATTACATTCCAAACAGGTGACCTGGGGAAAATCATCATAACTTTCTCTCTGAGCATCAGATTGAAATTTCTTAAGAAGGTATAGAAAGAGAACGGATTGTAGTTTCTCATATATACTTTTCAGAGCCAAAGGTCGAAACAAGGACATGTGGCACATCGTACAAGTTCGCTCTACTGAACTAGTCTATAATCAGGTCACTGTGGGAGATTTGGCATAACTCTTCCTTGGAGAATCCAATTGGGATCAAACTAGTGGCATTGGAAAGAGGACACAGAGGGCTATTGCAGGTCGCAATTTCAAATCTGGATGATCTGAAATTATAGAGATACATCAGAGGCAATATCGAGCTCCTACAAAGTGAAAAAAGGTGTGTAGATTTTTAAATTTTTTTTGCTTAAGCTTGGTTTGAAAAATTATTTTGAAGGAATTCAAAGGGCATAGTAGAGAATTATTATCGGTAACTGATGCCCTGAGGAAAGAAAATGCAAACACCTAGTAAGCAACCTGAAAGCTCTAGCATGACTCATGAAGAAGAGGAAGAAATGCTACATGATATATCAAAATTACAAGACCAAGTGCAACAAATTTCACTGTCGCAAAAGCTAACAGAAGCTAAGATAAATGGCATGAAATCTAAGATAAAGGGCGTGGAAGCTAAGATTGACAATTTGAAGATAGATTTGAAGACAAATTTGACAAATTTTCTACAAGAAATACCTACTAATGGTGAAAGGGTAGTAAAGGAAACTCATGATGCGAACAAAAGAAATGTTAATCATGATTTCATAGACTCTAATGTTGGATCGAAGACCCACCATATTCCAAAAATCGATATGAGGAAGTTTGATGGCAAGGATCCCGCAACATGGATATTATAGATGGAGCAATTTTTCGATCTCAATAATGTGCAAAACACACAAAAGGTACACATTGCAACTTTATATTTGGAACCAAATCAGTTTGTATGGTATCAATAGCTTTGCTCTTGTAAACAAATTTATCACTTGGGCAATTTTATGGAAGAATTGACAGCACATTATGAGGATACAAAAAAAAACACTTTTTTTAGCCAATTGATAAGTCTCAAACAAAAGGGTTCAATAATGGAGCACATTGAGGAGTTCCAAAAATTGAACATAAGGGTAAAAAATATTCTAGAGGAGCATAGGATTGATGTGTTCATAGGGACTTTAAAGGATAATATCCAACATGATGTTCGCCTTTGGGAACCTGATTCATTAGAGAAGGCATTCAGGTTAGTAAGAAAAATTGAAAGCAAAATTATGGCAACCAGGAAGCATACCACTCACAACTATAAAGATGGAAGTATTGTTGCCCCCAGTCTTCCACAACCTATAAGGTTGACACCACAACAATTGGAAGAAAAAAGAGCAAAAGGGCTTTGTTACAGTTGTGATAGCAAATACACTAAAGGTCATAAGTGTGCTGAGAAGAAATTATTCTACATAGATTGTGAAGAGGAAGAAGAAAAGGAGCAAGAAAGGTCAAAATAAGAGGATATACTCCAGGAACAAAGCCTAGATAAAGAAGAAATGAATCTGACCATATCTTGTAATGCATTGGCTGGAATTACCACTCCTCAAACCATCAAGATAGAAGGACAAATTAAGAAGAAAAAGGTAATAGTGTTGATTGATTCAGGAAGTACCCATAATTTTATTCATTGTAAGGTAGCAAAAGAATTGAATTTCTTCCTATATCCAGCACCAGAGTGTCAAGTGATGGTTGCAAATGGAGGAACAATAAATTGCTCTGGAAAGTGCCATAATATCAAGCTATCCATGGGAGAATATGTATTGACTAGCCTAATGCTTTCAATTCCATTGGGAGGTGTTGATGTTGAACTAGGAGTCCAATGGCTACAATCCTTGGGTACAATAGCTTTTAATTTTCAAGAAATTTTCATGAAATTTTATGCGGAAGGAAAGGAATTTGAATTAAGGGGTATTGCAGGGAAACCGGGAAAGATAATCAGCTCTAACGGTATGACAAAGCTTCTAAAAAAGGAACAAAGAGGTGTAATTGCACAATTATGTTCACTAGATGTTTCCACATCGAAATCATCTATTTCTCCAGATCTCCAAAAAGTCTTGGACAATCATTCCAAGGTATTTGAGCCTCCCAAAGGTCTCCCACCTATTCGTGATCATGATCATGCTATTCATCTGATTCCAAGAAGTGTTCCTCAAAACATCAGGCTGTACAGATATCCTTATGCCCAAAAGAGTGAAATTGAATGTATGGTTGCAGAAATGCTAGAGGCCGGTATAATTCAACCTAGTCAAAGTTCTTTCTCTGCTCCAGTAGTATTGGTGCACAAGAAGGATGGATCATGGCGCATGTGTCCGGATTATAGGGAGCTCAACAAGCTCACTATTAAAGATAATTTTCTCATTCCTGTCATTGATGAATTACTGGATGAATTGCATGGATCAATTTACTTCACCAAGTTGGATCTTCGTTCAGGATATCATCAAATCAGAATGAAGACTAAAGACATTCCAAAAACAACATTTAGAACTCATGAGGGTCATTATGAATTTTTGGTCATGCCTTTTGGCCTTACCAATGCACCTTCTACATTTCAAGGTTTGATGAATTCCATTTTCAAACTCTTCCTTAGAAAATTAGTGTTAGTATTTTTTGATGATATACTAATCTACAGCAAGTCTTGGAAGGATCATGTTGAACATGTTGGCAGGGTGCTACAACTATTGGAGTAGAAACAACTATATGCAAAAAGATCCAAATGTTTCTTTGGAGTACAAGAGGTGGAATATCTGGGTCATATTATATCTCATGAAGGAGTTAAGGTAGACCCTAGCAAAAGAAAAGCCATTAGGGAATGGAAAATCCCCACATCCATAAAGCATCTGCGAGGATTTCTTGGGTTGACAGGGTATTATCGTAAGTTTGTTAAGAATTATGGGAGAATAGCAGCACCTCTAACAACATTATTGAAGAAAGATGCATTTTCATGGACTCCAGAAGCAATAAGGGCCTTTGAACATCTTAAAGAGGCAATGTGCCAAGCATTGGTATTAGCTACACCGGACTTCACAAAAACCTTTATTGTGGAATGTGATGCTTCAGGAAATGGAATTGGTGCTGTTTTAATGCAAGATGAAAGACCCATTTCTTTTGAAAGTCATCCAATCAAGGGAAAGTTTTTACACAAAGCTATTTATGAGAAGGAAATGTTGGCAATACTACATGCACTTAAGAAATGGCAACCCTACCTAATGGGAAGACACTTCAAGGTAAAAACGGATCATGATAGCCTTAAATACTTTTTAGAACAAAGATTATCCTCTGAAGAGAAACAAAAGTGGGTCACAAAGATGTTGGGTTATGACTTTGAAATCATCTACAAAAAAGGGAATCAAAATGTGGTGGCAAATGCACTCTCAAGAAAGGATGAGGATGTGGAAGCATTGTTGTGCGACATTTATATTATCCAGTTGGATTACATAAATGAAGCAAGGGAGGAATGGAAGAATGATGAAGAAGTGTGGGCACTTATTCGAAAGTTACAACAAGATTCCAGTACATCAGATACATTTAGCTAGCAAAATGATTCGTTATGGTACAAAAATCGCTTATACCTTTGTAAGAATTCCCAACTCAAACAAAAGATTCTTATGGAATTGCACACTTCTCCCTTAGGAGGGAACTCAAGATTTTTAAAAACTTACCACAGAGTTAAGAAGGAATTTTTTGGGATGGCCTTAAATCAGATATTCAAAATTTTGTGGTGGAATGTTTGGTTTGCCAACAAAATAAAGTTGAAACAATTAAGACCCCGGGTCTATTACAGCCTTTATCCATTCGAAACCAACATTGGGAGGAGGTTTCAATGGATTTTATCACAGGTTTACCCAAGTCTGAGGGAAAGAGTGTCATCATGGTGGTAGTTGACAGACTTACCAAGTATTCACACTTTTGTGCATTATCACATCCATTTAAAGCTAGTACAGTTTCTATTGCATTTATGGAAACAATTCAAAAGCTACATGCAAACCCAAAGATTATTGTAAGTGACAGGGATCCCATTTTCACTGGAAATTTTTGGACAGAATTATTTTCTTGTCTCAGTACTCAGTTAGCTCATAGATCATCTTATCATCTTCAATCTGATGGGCAAACTAAGATAGTAAACAAATGTTTGGAAGGATATCTTCGTTGCTTTGTATCTGATAAACAAACACAATGGGTCAAACGGTTGCCTTTGGCTGAATGGTGGTATAACACTTCCTTCCATACAACAACAAAAATGACCCCATTTATGGCACTTTGTGGATATTAGCCACCATCCATCACATCATATTTAAGAGAAAATTCTAAGGTTCAAGCAGTGGAACATCACATCGGGCATCAACAACAAGTCCTCCAACTCTTAAAGGATAACCTCATGTTCGCGCAGAATAGAATGAAACAACAAGTAGATCAACATTGCAGCGAAAGAAGTTTTGATGTAGGTGATTGGGTATTCCTACGGCTACAACCATATAAACAAATGTCCCTCAAGCAAGCTAAGAAGGATAATAAATTATCAACAAAGTATTATGGTATGTACAAGGTGTTGCAAAAGATTGGTACTATGGCATACAAATTGGAGCTTCCTGCAGCTTCTCGAGTGCACCCAGTTTTCCATGTTTCATGTTTAAAGAAGGTTATAGGTGACAAGCTCCCAGTTCAAACAATATTGCTAGAACTTTACAAGGAAGGAAAAATTATATTGGAACCGGCAGCAGTCACAGAAACAAGAACTCGACAGCTACGAAATCAATCAATTTCGGAGTATCTCATCAAGTGGAAGAACTTATCCGCTGAAGATTCCATGTGGGAGGATGAGAATTTTATGCAGAAGCATCCAGAACTACTCAAGCATTGAGGACAACACTTTTTTTAAGGAGAGGGGCATGTTAGGTCCCTATAATACTAGTGATTACCCCATTACTATTGTAGTTGTATCCCTTATTAATATTGTTGTGCTCCTATTGTCCCCATATTGTTATTACTGTGCCCCTTAGAATCCCTCTATTGTTATTTTTGTGCCTTTATATTATTATTGTTAGGTCGACTGGGTTATATTGTGACTTCTTAGATTCGTATATATAGAAAGGAGGTTTTGTCATTTGAATCATAAAATAATCATTCATTTGTGTAATGTAAAGGAAGTTTCCCCCTCGAAGAGGCTGAATTCTAAGGCGTTGATCTATCTTTTCTATCTTTTTGTGAGTTGGTTTCATAACAGTTAGGGTCTATTACAAATGGGTTTTTCCATTATGATGTAAAAAATATGACAATCATGATGTAAAGTGTTTTGAGGGTTGGAAAAATAATTTATCCCCTCATAGGTTAATTAATTTAATTTTCTGGCCCAAAATTAATTAAAATCCTAAACCAAAAATTTAATTAATTCTAGGTCCTAGGTAAATTTAATTTTTCCAAAGGAAAAATTCGCCGGTCCTAAAAAATTAAATTTTAAAAGGTCCCGGGACTAAGGTAAATTAATTATTTTGAAAAATTTTAAACCTTTGATACCTGGGGGTTAAGTCAAAGTCAAATTTTTGGGGAGTTTCACTCAAAAATCCTATTTTGAGTTAATTAAAATGCATTTAAATGAAATTTTGAATTTCCTCAAAAACTAAATATTTCGATGGATGAGATTAAAAGAAATTTTGATCTTCATCAACTCTCGAGATTTTTTTAATGAGGATCACTCAAACTAGCCGTTGGAGGATTTATCTTTAAATAGGAGGTCATTTGTCAGTTGATCTATCCAATCTCCGAGTCTTGTGCTTAATAAGAAGCTACGGTGTAACCTTTTTTTGGATAATAAAGAAAGACTTTGGATTTAAATTCTATTGGTGTTACTCTTCATGTGAATACTGTAAGATGTTTTATTTTCATCCATGATTTTTTATAAAGCCATTAATGATAGCTTCTAAAGAGTGATTTGAGTACATGTATCTTGCTCAATTGTTGGGGTTTGAATAATAATCTAAATTTTGAACGTAATAGTAGGTATCTCTATTTGTCCGAATTTTATCATTATTTTCTCGCTCTATTTTTGATGGCTAGATTGAGTTTTGCATGGAAATCTTGATTTTGTTTCCTGAAGATCCCAACTAAATTAATCTCGGGCTTATCATAAGATTTTTTGTTTTATTGATGCATGAGGGTTTTGAGTTAGCACCTCCTTTAAAAAAAAAAAAAAAAAACAATTTCTATGTGGCATAATGATAGATCTGACTACTTAGATTCTTCAACTTGTAATTATTATAATTATTCAACTGGGTTTTTAATTTCATCATTGTGTATATCGTTTCTGGGTGTTTTGTTTTTCTTTTTTCGCAACTGTAGATCTGAAAGATAATTTTTGTTTGAAGCCAAATCTAGGCCCCGGAGGGTAAGATCTAGCCTCAATATCACTTTACAGGGATATTATTCAAAAAATTTACAGTCCGAGGGTTTTGAGATTTAAATATGGAGACTTTATAAGTGTTTTAAAGACAAATCTGAAGCAAAAGAATTTTTAAATAAAAAATTTATGGGAATTTTTTTTTAGTTTTGGGCTACCATTTTTCTGCTGGAAGCCTCTCAAAATTTTGTTGTTGTCTCTTACTACATTTTCTAGCTTTTTTGCTGCGTTTTTACTCTAGAAAAATTTCGAATTTAATTTTGTTGCCTGATGTTTTTTCATTTTTTTTGCAATATTCCTTCCATCTGTCGTTGCCTAAACTGTCTTTCATCTGCATCACGACTCCTCCTCTGCCTACGTTTCTCCTTTTCCTGCTTCTTTTGCACTGTCCTCCATTCTTGCAGCAGTCCTCTACCTGTGTCTAATC
Source organism: Pinus tabuliformis (assembly GCA_031772625.1). Classification (NCBI taxonomy): domain Eukaryota; kingdom Viridiplantae; phylum Streptophyta; class Pinopsida; order Pinales; family Pinaceae; genus Pinus; species Pinus tabuliformis. Next base: position 1,038,078,082 of record CM062816.1, on the reverse strand, counting down.
CTCAGCCCGCGGTTCTTTCCTCCCTATCCAAGCGTTGTCATCCCTGCTCATTGCTCATTGTATCTCCATCTCCTGTCACAACCTTGCTTTCTCCGTGGCTCCTCGACTTGCCATCTCTCCCTTCACTGCCTTTGACGTGTTGCCAAAGCTCCTCGCTCCCATACACAGCCAGACCTGCAAACAAACAAAACAATGTGATTCTTTTTTATTCATTTGTATTATGTTTCGTGTATGAGTTAGGGTTAGGTTTTAATTTTGATTTCATTTGTTTATGTTAGTTTAGGTTAGGATTCACTTAATTAAATTTTATTGTATTTATTTTTTGTTTTTGACTTTTCAATTTGTTTTATTTGGATTTAATTTTAATTGTTTTGTTTTACATTTTTTATTTTAACTTATGATTTTGATTTGTGTTTTGATTTTTTTTTGTTATTTTGACTTTTTTTTAAAACATTTAAAAAATATCTAAAAAAACATTAAAAATCTAAAAAATAAAAAGCAAAAAATTGGTGACATTGGAAATGTGAATGAAATAAATCAAAATAAGAATCTAACACTCTCACATTTAAAAAAATTATTATTTTATATGGCTTACGGCTCATTAAAAATTTAAATTTAATCAAGGTCTTTTGATTTTTATCTTTGGTCACATTAAAAAATTTAATTGCCACATTAAATTTCTTTCATAAGCTTAACATATTAAAAATTTAGCTAAGGATAATTAAATTCTAATCTAAAATTCCTTGGTGCCTTTTTGTGTGTTAAGTGTAAAATTTTAAATTTTGTGGTAGTGATTTCTCTATTGTCAAGTGTGATTAATGTTTTAGAATAATATCTAAAGATTGACTATAAGAGAAAGATAAATTCTAGATTTGGGTTATTGAAGAAAATCATTTTAAATATAGAATCATTGCTTAGCAGTTAATTCTTCACAGTATTTAGAATATATTGCATGATAAATCTTTGGGCATTTACATTTAATCGTTCATGATCGTCACTTTCATCACATTATAAATTGCTCTGGATAACTTGTTCTCATTTACTTTATGGCTAATTGAATATTAAGGCACCGGTCTATAATAATTTCTATCTTATGGTTGTGTCTTATTTGTATTAATTGTTTGATCTATCCATCTCAGTTAACTAGGACTTGTTCTATATTCTACAAGTTGTTCATCCTTAAGTCTCCTAGAGCTTTAAGTCTCCTAGAGCCTATGTTCTACAGGCTACCCTCATTCATTCACCCTAGAGACTACCCCCCTTGACTTGTCTAGGAAAGAGTCTAAACAGAGTGAGTAAGGATAAGAGTGACATCCCTTACTCTGAGTGTTGTCGTGGTGCACAGACACTTTGTGCGACAACATTTTTTGGCATCATTTCTGGGGACAAAGTTTTTCTGTCCTTGGTCCTCTCAATCTCTTCTCATCATTTGATCCTTTCATCTTCACCCATTCATCTTCATCTCAATTTCATCATATCATCTTCTATGTCTAAGTTAGATTTTTGTCCGGGTGGCGACTCCACTTCCTGGATCTTCTACAGGGGTGTATATTAGGAGGAACCCAAGTAGCTTGGCTAATCCTACTCCGAATCCTGAAAGGGCTCTCAGAGCTAGATTACACCAGCTCTCTTCTCGTACACTCCTTGACAATCTCGACCGGGAAGCTCTCTGTGAAATCCATTCACTCTTCTTGAATCCTCCCCTTCCAAACATCATGGAAATCTATTATCCTCTTAACTTTGCTAACATCCATGGTTATCCCCATAACCTTCCTAATATTGGTATAGACAAGTTGCCTACTTTCCAAGAAAATAATGCAGTCACTTTTAAAAATCATTTATATGTTTTTTAGACTCGGTGGGCTAAATTCGCTAATGCTCATAATTATGAGGATGTGAAAATGAAATCCTTTATCTTGACCCTTGAACAGGATGCTATGGATTGGTTTAGGGATAGGCATGATCATAGAATTGATTCATTTGATTCCCTCCTTGATACTTTTAGAGAAAAATTTGGTGATAAGAAAGAAGATCGATTTTTAGCAGAAGCTAGCAACGTCATTAAAAAGAAAGAAAATGAGACATGTGAAGAATTTAATAGAAGGTTTAATGGTATTCTTAAAGAGATATCTACTGATTACAAACCAACTGAAAAAAATGCTTCTATAATATGATCTCGATGCTTTCATTCCTGACACTTCTTATGAGCTAAGAAGGTCCAAGCCTGTTGACTACAAGGCTTCATAGCTTTAGAGCTGGAAAAATATAAGAAGGCTTCTGGAAAATCTAAAATTCCTTGGTTTAATAGATCTACTGTTAAATTAAAAGAAACTAAAGGAAAAGAAAAGGAATTCGAAGAAGAACCTATGCAAAAACTGCTTAAGAAGTTGGAAAATATGGAGTTAAATCAAGCTAGGATGATTGCTGATCATGCTAAAGAAATAACTACATTAGAGTCTAGGTTGATTCAAATGGAAAGAGGTCAATTGCAATATCATCAACCTAGGGGTCAAAATAATAATAATAATTGAAATAATTGGCAAAAGAAAGGTCATCCTAGTGAGAAAATGCCTCCTCACCCTCTTGAAATGAATAATCTTGTGGAGGAGACCCCGCCTTATTATAGAGCATGTGATGAACTTTATGAAGAAGCCACTTGTCCTGTTATCAAGAGAATCATGCATTAGGAGATGCTTGGGAAAAATAATCAGATAAATGTGGTTGGTAAAAAATATCATCTATTGCAAGAGAATTGGGAAGAGGTCAAGGCAAATAGCTAACCCGTCAGACCTTTCACATCTTCATACAGTATAAATAATTTTGGTCAATAAATTGATGTCTTGGTTAAACTTTCTAGTGAGGAGCCTCCTCGTAAGTGAGTTCTTGAAATTGCTAAGGACAAGGGGCTAATCTATCAGAGAAAAAGTCGAAATGATAATCAAGTCAATTCTCGAAGTCTTAACCTCAGATTAGCTTCTGGTATGAATATGATTTAGGAGGTTGGTTTAATAACTCTAAAGTTTTGGTTCCTGTCACTGAAATAGTGAAGATCCCCTCTCAGAAGGGCAAGTTACTAAGTGTTATTGACAGTACCGAGGTGAATGCAACTCAAGAGGAAACTCATGAGCCTTTCTACCAGGATGCTCCCATGTATTTGCAAAGTATGGAATCTGATAACAAAGGGAATTCTCCTTTTTTCATTACTTTTCTTGTTAATAATTATGAGTTATATAACTGCATGCTTGACTCTAGTGCTTCTGCTTGTGTGATGACTAAGAGATGTTGGCATTGTGGCACTGATTTAGAGCTATGGCATAGGTGTTGTCCTTGATGACAAGCTATGGCACAGGTGTTGTCCTTAATGGCAACTCGCTTTGGTGACAGATCTCAGTACAGGCTCTCATAATGAAGGAAAGATATATACACAGGTTCACCTAGACGAAGATGCGTATACACGCGGGTTTGACGTTACAAAGGCGCGTATGCATATACACACACTTTCACGTAAGGAAAAGCGCTTATATGTTGGAGAACTTACTGTTGGTCCGTGGTATTTAGTCCTTGGTATTTGAACCTATGGTTTTGGACCATGGTATCTCATCAAAAGTGTTGATCCCAAGTATTGGGTCAATGGTATTGTTTTATTATGGTTTTGGACCGTGGTATTGTGAAAGGCCTAAGACTATAAAAGAAGAAGGAGATCATTTGGCAAAGGATCATCTAAATTAATTGAATATCTAATCAGTGCTAGATCTAAAATATTGGTGATTGGAGTTATGGTGCAGATCTAGATCTGAATGAAGGATGAACCTTAGCGCAAAGAGAAGGATAAGTTCTATTGATGGGTCATAATCTTAAGGCTTGAATAATAGTATCTTTGTATGATTTTGATCTGTTATATGTGGCGCATGCTTGATCTATAAATCTGATAATCTGGGTTAATTAGTGTCTGAATATTTGAAAGAGTGAATTATCCTTTATAGATTTGTATGCAGGTTCAGTGAATCGAAGGCGCGTATACACGCTGGTTCAGTGAATAAAAACAGCGTATACGCAGGTTGGTCCAAACATAGAAGCGTATGCACGCAGGTTTCAGGTTATTGAAGTAGCATACATCTCTTGAGTTGGGTTCTAGCTGCTTCTGTTTATTGTTGCAGTGTTCTGGGTTCAGAATTTGGTGTGTGGTTACTGTTACTATGCTTTGGGTACAGCTGTCAGAGAAGTATCTACTTGATTCAGTTCTAATTGGTAAAAGGAGATTGTTTGATGCAAAAATTCTTAATGATTGATTGATGTTCATGGATCCAGTCTGAAAATTTATGAAACGTGGTCCCTGGAAGAAAGAGAAGGTTGTAGCCTTTAGTAGGTCAGCACCTACGTACTAGTATCTTGGCTAGTGCAAGAGCAAAGGGGGTTGTAGCTCCCTTCCAGGAGAAGCTGGAGAACGAGAGAGGGTTGTAGCTCTTTGCAGGTTGCAACCTACATACTGGTAAAGGACTGCACCATTACATTGTAAGAAGAAGTTTCAAATTAAAAGAAGATAGAGACGAATTGAAGCAGGTGGTTTTCACCCACATTGGGTTTCCACCTTATATCTTGTGTTCTTGTGTGTGATTGTCTTCAGCTCTGTTTTACTATTTCTAGTTACTGTTTATTTGATTCTGATACACAGATTAATGATCAACATCTGTAAGATAAATTAAATTATAAGTCTACATTGTATACGCGGGTTTCCTTCTCTGTAGTTGCATATATACGCTGTTTTATATAACTGAAGTAGCGTATATGATCTGGGTATATTTCCAACAATTGGTATCAGAGCAGGTCCTTCAGAAGTAGCTTGATTGCTTGAAGGAAGATCTATCATCATGAGAAACTACGAGAGAGAAGCATCAATCAGGCCACCAATTTTTTATGGGACCAACTTCGTCTATTGGAAGGTAAGAGTTACAGCCTATCTTCAATCTCTTGGTACAGAAGTCTGGGATATCATAGATACAGGGTACACTTTTCCTTCAGCAACTCCTACAGATCCGGCTGGTAAGAAGCAATATGAAACAAATGCAAAGGCTATCAATACTCTATTAGGATGTCTATCTCAATCAGAATTCGTCAAGTTTATGTAGTATAAATCCGCAAAAGAAATATGGGACAATATTGTTCTGAGATATGAAGGAGATGAACAGGTAAAATGAGCAAAACTTCAAACCCTCAGAATTCAGTATGAAAATCTCAGAATGCATAATGATGAAAGTGTGGCTAACTATTTCCTTCGTGTAGATGAGATTCTTAATTGTATGAAAAACTTGGGTGAAGAAATAAAAGAGGCTGTTGTGGTTGAAAAGGTTCTAAGATCTTTGTCCCCTAAGTTTGAATCTAAAGTTTCTGCAATAGAAGAAAAAGAGAATCTACGAAACCTTACCATGTCACAGCTGCACGAAATTCTAACTGCTTATGAAATGAGGAAAGGAGGACCATCATACAGGAGAGAAGCTGTTTTCAAGGCTTCAGTCAAAGGAGATTACTATGAGTCAGGACACATGTTAGAAGAAGAGGAAGAATCAAATTTTGTCAAGAACCTTCAACGGGGTACTGGAAGATTTAGAGGTAAGTTACCTTTCAAATGTTGTGCTTGTGGAAGAGTCGGTCACTATGCTGCCAAATGTCCTCATAAGGATAAGATTGACAAGGGTAAGGAACCTGTTAGATGGAACAAGAAACAAAATGTAAATAAGAAAAGCTATTACACTCATGAAGATAGTGATGGACTTTCAAATAGTGACGAAGATGAACAAGGTAATAAATATAAACTTTTAATGGCTTTTGAATATGAGGATTTTGTGGATGCTATAGATGAAGAAAGTCTTTATGAAGAGATTTCTAGACTCAAAATTTGTTTAGAAGAGAAGAATGTGATCATAGATACTCTACAATTCCAACTTGCTGAAAAAGAAAAACATCATGAAAAGTTAGAATGTGAAATTGTGGGACTGAGAAAAAAGATTGAGAAAACAAAAGCTCTTAATCTTAGATTTGTTAAAGGATCTAACACCTTAGATGAGATTATCAAAGTACAGTGCTCTCCACTAATCAAGACAGGTCTGGGATATAATGAAGAAACAACTCAAGCGCAGAAACCATCTACTTCCAAGAGTTATCTTGATGTTGCAAGGAGAAGTGAACAAAGACGCAATGGAAATCACCAGGTAAATCAGGAACAATTTACCTCAAGAATGAACAAAGACTACTAGGTAAATCAGGGGCAATCTACTTTAAGGACAAACAGAAGCTACAACCAGCCACAGGTAAAACCTTCTCAATTTGCCTCAAGAATGGATGTCAATAGAAACTACAATCATTTGGCTGGAAAATTTGATAATCACAGGAATTTCTTCAATGGCCAATGTTTTTCTTGTCATAACTTTGGTCACAAAGCAAATCAATGTGTTGCCTATAAGACAATCATGACTAGAGAAGCTCATAAACAAAGGAGTATGTCTGGGATCATGTAAAGGACCTACAACAACTTCTTTGCTCTTGAAAATGAAATAGAATGTTCTCTTTGTAACAATTTCGGTCATGAAGATTCTGAATGCAGGAGCAGGTTTCGACAGACAACTTAGAAGGAGCAAGCCTCAAGTGCCAAATCATGGAGAATAAAAGAACCCCAACCAAAAAGATGTGATATAGCCTTATATGCGGAAGGGCAGGAAAATCAATGGTACATCGACAGTGGCTCTTCGAAACATATGACATGTGATAAAGAAAAACTTCAGTCATATAGTGCCTTAGAGAAGGAGAAGAAGGTTTCTTTTGGAAATGACACCCCTGCTCTCATAAAAGGTAAAGGTTCTGTTCAGTTGAAAGAAAGGGTCAAAGCTGGAAATGTCGTGTATGTTGATGGCTTAAAGCATAATCTATTAAGTGTCAGCCAGATGTGTGATCAAGGAACTGAGGTAATATTTCGATCAAATGGATGTAGTGTTCGTGATCTTGATACAGGAAAAACAGTGATCAAAGGCGTAAGGACTTCAAATAATTTATACATATTCAAAGAAGGACAACATCAATGCTATCTGAGCAAGAATGATGAACACTAGCTATGGCACAAAAGATTGGGGCATCTTAGTTTCTCACAGATAAGGAAAGCATGCAAATACCAGGCAGTTCCTAGTCTTCCAGACATCAGAATCCCAGACAATACAATATGCAAATCATGTCAATTTGGTAAGCAAACTAGAACTAACTTCCCTGAGAAGGAAGGATCAACCATCAAGCCGCTTGAACTTGTCCATACTGATGTATGTGGTCCAACTAGGAAAAGGTCACCTCGAGGAGAAGAATACTTTATATTATTCATTTATGACTATTCTAGGATGTGTTGGATAGGACTTATGAAGCACAAAGAAGAAGCCTTTGAAAATTTCAAATCATTCAAAGCCTTGGTGGAGAACAAATAAGATCACAGAATCAAATGCCTCAAGTCTGATTGAGGAGGAGAATTTACCTCGAATGAATTTTTCGATTTTTGTGAAGAAAATGGAATAAGAAGGGAATTCTCTACAGTTAGGACTCCTCAGCAAAATGGAGTAGTGGAAAGGATGAACAAAACGGTTCAACAAATGGCTCGTGCAATGCTTGATGAGTCTGGAACTCTCGCAACCTTCTGGGGTGAATCCGCATTTGCTGTAGTTGTTATTCTCAACAAGACAAATGTCCGGGTGAACAGCACTCAAACTCCTCATGAGCTTTGGTATGGTGAGACTCCTTCGGTAAAATATTTCAAAATTTTTGGAAGCAAATGCGATATTAAAAGTAATGATGAAAACCTTGGCAAGTTTGAACCTAGAGCAGATGAACGCATTCTCCTTGGTTATTCTCCCCATAGCAAAGCATATAAGTGTTACAAAAAAAGACTTGGAAGAATTGTTGACAGCATTGATGTAGTGGTTGATGAAGAAGGAAATATTCCTAGGCAAGTGAATTCCGAATATTTCGAAGATGATGAGGACTATCCTTCAACATCTAATCAGACTTATGATGAAGAAGAAGCTCAAGAGGCACCAGAAGAACAGACAAGGATAGAAGATAAAACTCCATCCAGGTACGTTCAGAAGAATCATCCAGAATCTCAAATTTTGGGGCAGAAAGAGGCAGGTATACAAACAAGAAGAACTATTGCAGAAGCCTCAAGCTATTTGGCATTACTCTCCTCCACTGAACCATAAAATGTAAAAGAGGCATGCAAAGATGAATGCTAGGTCAAGGCAATGGATGAAGAACTTGAACAGATTGAAAAGAATAACACTTGGGAGTTGGTTCCTAGACCAAAAGATAAGAATGTCATAGGGACAAAGTGGATCTTTAAAAACAAGTTGAATGAAAATGGGGAAGTTATTAGAAACAAGGCCAAACTTTTTTGTAAAGGGTATGCTCAACAAGAAGGAATAGACTTTGAAGAAACTTTTGCTCCCGTTGCTAGACTTGAGGCCATCCGAATGTTCCTTGCTCTCTCAAGCTTTCAGAAGTTCAAAGTATTTCAAATGGACATGAAATCAGCTTTTCTGAATGGAGACTTAGAAGAAGTGTATATTAAGCAACCAGATGGATTCATCCTTGGAAATGATCCAAAACTTGAATGCAGACTTAAGAAGGCCCTCTATGGTCTTAAACAAGCTCCAAGGGTCTGGTACTATCAGTTGGACAAATACCTTCATCAACAAGGTTTTTCAAAAGGATCAGCAGATAGCAATCTTTATATAAAAAGTGAAAATGACAAATTGTTAATACTTGTTGTGTATGTAGATGATATTATCTTTGGCAGCAATGAGTCAAAATTTTGCCTTGGTGATGCAGAAAGAATTCGAAATGTCAATACTTGGAGAGCTGACATATTTTCTTGGTCTACAAATCCAACAAAATGAAGGCGGTATCTTTTTGTCTCAAACCAAGTATCTCAAGCAGATCTTGAAGAAATATGGCATGGAAGATTCGAAACCAGTATGTATCCCTATGGTTACAGGATGTAGCGTCAATGCAAATGATGAATCAGCAGCAGTGCATCAACCAACCTATAGATCCATGATTGGAAGTTTGCTTTATTTGATAGGTACCCGACCAGACGTCATGCATGCAGTAGGAATGGTTGGAAGATTTCAGGCAAATCCAAAGGAAACTCACCTTCAGGCAGTGAAGAGAATCTTCAAGTATCTTCAAGGAACTCAAAACTATGGCTTATGGTATCCGAGAGATACAAATCTCACTCTTCATGCTTATACAGATGCAGATTGGGCTGGAAGCATGGATGACAGAAAGAGCACAAGTGGTGGTGCATTCTTTATGGGTTCCAGATTAGTATCTTGGTTCAACAAGAAACAAAGTTCGATTGCTCTATCTACAGCTGAAGAAGAATATGTGGCTGCTGCATCTTGCTTCACTCAACTCCTCTGGATGATGCAAACCTTGCAGGATTTTCAAATCACTTGTACACCACCTATCTCCATCTTATGTGATAATACAAGTGCAATCAACATTTCAAAGAACCCAGTTATGCATTCAAAGACCAAGCACATACCTATCAAATATCATTTCCTCTGGGAACAAGTGCTTGAACAAAAGGTCAAGTTGGAATATGTTCCCTCTAAGGAACAAGTTGTTGATATACTCACCAAACCACTGCCCAGGGAGACATTTGAATACCTCAGACAGAAGCTAGGAGTAGTTGATGCTTCATCTTGCTGTTGAAACTTGTCTGTTTCAAAGAAAAGTGGTTGTACGCAAGTTTTCTAAAGAGGATCCGCGTACATACGCTGGTTTATATAGATACAGTCGCGTATATGGAGGCTTGATGGATATCAGTAGGGACAAGCTCTGGTTGAAGATAGTCTGATATGGGTCTGACAGAGACCATCTGGCACAGGTTCAGGGGGAGCAGATAAACTTCTAATAATGCATTGTTGGCATTATCGTAGAAGCTTTTGGTTCAAGTTCACAGCTGTTGTTGGTTTCAGGTGGAACAAATGCAGAGGGAGAACAAAAGGAAAACATGGTTGCTGATTTGAATAGTGATTGACAGATGCTGCTGATATCAGTTATTGGTGACTTTCATAAGTATTGCTCTAGATATTTCGTCTCTATGTCATGTATCTCTTTTATGGTGTCAAGGTCATGTAACGGCCTATTTTGGTTTCCCCACTATGCTTGGGATGAAGATGTAATGTATTTGGTTAACATATGTAAATTTCTGATGTATTCCCACTTGGTTGGGTGATGGATGTATGTATTGAGTCTTTTGGTGATAGGAATGTCTTTTATGATGTATAAGTCATGGTTCTTCTTGAAGAACATCTTTTTGCAGATCTTGCCTACAGTCAAGGGGAGCATGGTCAGCACAGCAGGGTAGAGATTTCAGCATGTACTCAGGGGGAGCACAACCCTTTGCCCTTGATGACAAAGGGGGAGAATGACTTTGAGGATCTTGGGGTTGCCATCAAGTCCAAAGGGGGAGATTGTTGGCATTGTGGCACTGAATTAGAGCTATGGCATAGGTGTTGTCCTTGATGGCAAGCTATGGCACAGGTGTTGTCCTTGATGGCAACTCACTTTGGTGATAGATCTCAGTACAGGCTCTTAGAATGAAGGAAAAAGATATATACGCAGGTTCACCTAGACGAAGACGCGTATACACGCAGGTTAGACGTTACAAAGGCGTGTATGCATATACACGCACTTTCACGCAAGGAAAAGCGCGTATATGTTGGAGAACTTACTTTTGGTCCGTGGTATTTAGTCCTTGGTATTTGAACCTATGGTTTTGGACCATGGTATCTCGTCAGAAGTGTTGATCCCAAGTATTGGGTCCATGGTATTGTTTTATTATGGTTTTGGACCGTGGTATTGTGAAAGGCCTAAGACTATAAAAGAGGAAGGAGATCATTTGGCAAAGGATCATCTGAATTAATTGAATATCTAATAAGTGCTAGATCTGAAATATTGGTGATTGGAGTTATGGTGCAGATCTGGATCTGAATGAAGGAGGAACCTTAGCGCAAAGAGAAGGATAAGTTCTATTGATGGGTCATAATCTTAAGGCTTGAATAATAGTATCTTTGTATGATTTTGATTTGTTATATGTGGCACATGCTTGATCTATAAATCTGATAATCTGGGTTAATTAGTGTCTGAATATTTGAAAGAGTGAATTATCCTTTATAGATCTGTACGCAGGTTCAGTGAATCGAAGGTGCGTATACACGCTGGTTCAGTGAATAAAAACAACGTATACGTAGGTTGGTCCAAACACAGAAGCGTATGCATGCAGGTTTCAGGTTATTGAAGTAGCGTACATCTCTTGAGTTGGGTTATAGCTACTTATGTTTATTGTTGCAGTGTTCTGGGTTCAGAATTTGGTGTGTGGTTACTGTTATTGTGCTTTGGCTATAGCCGTCAGAGAAGTATCTACTTGATTCAGTTCTAATTGGTAAAAGGAGATTGTTTGATGCAGAAATTCTTAATGATTGATTGATGTTCATGGATCCAGTCTGAAAATTTATGAAACGTGGTCCCTGGAAGAAAGAGAAGGTTGTAGCCTTCAGTAGGCCAACACCTACGTACTAGTATCTTGGCTAGTGCAAGAGCAAAGGGGGTTGTAGCTCCCTTCCAGGAGAAGCTGGAGAACGAGAGAGGGTTGTAGCTCTCTGCAGGTTGCATCCAACGTACTGGTAAAGGACTGTACCAGTACATTTTAAGAAGAAGTTTCAAATTAAAAGAAGCTAGAGACGAATTGCAGCAGGTGGTTTTCACCCACATTGGGTTTCCACCTTATATCATGTGTTCTTGTGTGTGATTGTCTTTAGCTCTTTTTTACTGTTTCTGGTTACTGTTTATTTGATTCTGATACACAAATTAATGATCAACATCTGTAAGATAAATTAAATTATAAGTTTGCATTGTATACGCGGGTTTCCTTATCTGTAGTTGCGTATATACGCTGTTTTATATAACTGAAGTATCGTATATGATCTGTGTTTAAAAAGGAAATAATTGACTTGATAATACTGATTCACCCCCCCCCCCCCCCCCTCTCAGTTATTTCCAACAAGAGAGTCATGGAACAACTTAACTTGAGGATATCTAGGCCTTACTATAACGTATGTGCCATGGATTCGAAGAAAATTGAAGTTCATGGGTCAATTAAAGACTTGCAAGTCCATGTGTCTGTTTACCTCGACATCATGATCGTCGTGGAAATAGTTGTGGTTGATGTGCCTGATTCTTGGGGCATGTTGTTGTCTAGGAAGTGGGCCTTTGATTTAGGAGGAAGCATACAAATGAACTAGTCATATGCTATGTTTCCTTCCCCTAATAGTCAAGGATTTCTTAAATTAAAGAGGCTGAAAGGAGATTCCATGTCAAAGATCCTAAAAGTCCTCATAATGAGATAATATGTGAATGGCCAAACCCTCGGAATCATGCTATTTTATCTAATTCAATCATTCCCGTAGAGGTCAAGGTTGATAAAAAAAGATGTTGACTTGAAAAATAAATTTTGGCTTTTTTACTTTGATTATGTAACATCTAGGCATGGTAAAGGTGTGGGAATTGTCTTGAAATCTCCCCTTGGTCATATTTTTCAGATTTACCTATCGATTAGAATTTGAAGAAACCAACAATGTGGTTGAATATGAGTCCTTTTTTGGGTATTGAAATGGAAAAAACTTTGAAATTCAAATTGCTTAGTATCAAGGGTGTTTCAGATTTAGTGATCATGCAAATAAAAAATAAACTAACATGTAAAAATCAAAGGTTAAGAAATTATAAAAATGTTGTGTGGGATACCATGGAGTATTTTGACGCCATCAACCTTGAAGTTATCCCAAGAGAGAAAAAATTTCTTAACTGGTGAGTTAGCTATTGCTACTTCTATCATGTAGTTGAATGATAATTTAATTGAAGATAAAACTAATATAGTTATCATTTTTAAACCTTTTATCCCAAATAAATATGAACATGGGCATGCCTTTGATAATGAAACACATGTTATTCACTTTCTAAATAATTTGGATAAGCTTCAGGTTTTTCAGATTCATTTTTGTAATCGTCGACAAAGTTTTCCCCTCCAGTCTTACCCCAAACCTGGAATGGATTTTGTCGCTAGGATCTTAGGTGAATCCTAGTGTTCTAGATCGAGTCTATGTAAAAGTGATTTGGGAATAATCATAACTATTTGGTCAGATTATTTTATTACAAATTATTTGGTCTGCTGGATTATATTTGTGTCGCGGAAATGGGTAATTTGTGAGGGTCTATTACAAATGGGTTTCCCCCTTATGTAAAAAATATGAAAATCATGATTTAAAGTGCCTTAAGGGTTGGAAAAATAATTTATCCCCTCATAGGTTAATTAATTAAATTTTCTGGCCCAAAATTAATTAAAATCCTAAGCCATAAATTTAGTTAATTCTAGGTCATACGTAAATTTAAATTCTCCAAAGGAAAAATTCGTCGGTCCTAAAAAATTAAATTTTAAAATGTCCCAAGACTAAGGTAAATTAATTATTTTGATAAATTTTAAACATTTGATCCTTGGGGGTTAAGTCAAAGTCACATTTTGGGGGAAATTAACTTAAAAATTCTATTTTTGAGTTAATTAAAATGCATTTAAATGAAAATTTCGAATTTCCTCAAAAATTAAATGTTTCAACGGATGAGATTAAAAGAAATTTTGATCTTAATCAATGATTGAGATTGCTTTGACGAGGATCACTCGAACTAGCCGTTGGAGGATTTATCTTTAAATATGAGGTCATTTGTCAGTTAATCTATCTGATCTCTGAGTTGTGTGCTTAACAAGAAGCTTTGGTGTAACCTTTTTCTAGATAATAAAGAAATACTTTGGGGTTAAACTTTGCTGGTGTTACTCTTCATGGGAATATTGTAAGATGTTTTATTTTCATGCATGATTTTTTCTAAAGCCATTAATGATAAATTCTGAAGAGTGATTTGAGTACATGTATCTTGCTCAGTCATTGGGGTTTGAATAAAATCTAAACTTTGAACGTAATAGAAGGTATCTCTATTTGTCTTAATTTTATTATTGTTTTCTCGCTCTATTTTTTATTGTTGGATTGAGCTTTGCAGGGAAATCTTGATTTTAGATCCTCGGGCGTTAGTGGAAGTTTTCAGTTTGACTAGCCAACTCCCGATCTGTGTTTCCTGAAGAGCCCAACTAAATTAATCTCGTGCTTATCATAAGATTTTTTGTTTTATTGATGCATGAGGGTTTCGAGTTAGCACCTACTTTAAAATCTAATTTTTTTTTAATTTTTATGTGGCATAATAATAGATCTGGCTACTTAGAGCCTTCAACTTGTAATTATTGTAATTATTTAACTGGGTTTTTGGGGTTTTTAATTTCATCATTGTGTATATCGTTTCTGGGTGTTTTGTTTTTCTTTTTTGCAGCTGCAGATCTGAAGGAGAATTTTTGTTTGAAGCCAGATCTAGGCCTTGGAGGGTAAGATCTAGCCTCAATATCACTTTGTAGGGATATTATTCAAAAAATTTACAGTCCGAGGGTTTTGAGACTTAAATCTGGAGATTTTATAAGTGTTTTAAAGACAAATCTGAAGTACAAGAATATCATTTTAAATCAAAAATTTCTAGGAATTTTTTTTTAGTTTTGGGCTACCATTTTTATGCCTGGAAGCCTCTTGAAATTTTGTTGCTGTCTCTTATTGCATTTTTCCATCTTTTTTGTTGTGTTTTTACTCTGGAAAAATTTTGAAATTTATTTTGCTGCCTAGGGTTTTTCATTTTTCTGTAATCTTCCCTCCACCCCTCACTGACTAAACCCTCTTTCATCTTCATTGTGGCTCCTCCTCAGCCTGTATTTCTCCTTTTCCTACTTCTTTTCCACCGTCCTCCATTCTTGCAGTAGTCCTCTACCTACATCTAATCCTCACCTTACAGTTCCTTCCTCCCTATCCAAGCATTTCCATCCCTGCTCGTTGCTCGTTGTAGCTCCATCTCCTGTCACAACCTTGCCTTCCCCGTGGCTCCTTGCCCTACCATATCTACCTTCGATGCCTTCAACGTGGTGCTGAAACTCCTCGCTCCCATATGTCGCTAGACCTACAAACAAACAAAACAATTTGATTTTATTTTTTATTAATTTGTATTATGTTTCATGTATGCATCAGGGTTAGGTTTTATTTTTGATTTCATTTGTTTATTTTAGGATTCACTTAATTTTATTTTATTTTATTTATTTATTGTTTTTGAATTTTCAATTTCTTTTATTTTGATTTAATTTTAATTGTTTTGTTTTACATTTTTTATTTTAACTTATGTTTTTGATTTGTGTTTTGACTTTTGTTTTTGTTATTTTGATTTTGTTTGAAAAACATTTAAAAAATATCTAAAAAAACCTTAAAAATCTAAAAAATAAAATAAAATTGGTGACATTAGAATTGCGAATGAAATAAATCAAAAGGAGAATCTAACACTTTCACATTTAAAAAATAAAAAATAAATAAAAATTATGTGGCTTACGGCCCATTAAAAATTTAAATTTAATTAAGGTCTTCTGATTTTTATCTTTGGTCACATTGAAAAATTTAATTGCCACATTAAATTTTCTTCATAAGCTTAGCAAATTAAAAATTTACTTAAGGGATAATTAAATTCCAATCTAAAGTTCCTTGGTGTCTTTTTGTGTGTTAATTGTAAAATTTTAAATTTTTTGGTAGTGATTTCTCTATTGTTAAGTGCGATTAATGTTTTAGAATCATATCTAAAGATTGACTATAGGAGAAAGATAAATTCTAGATCTGGTTATTGAAGAAAATCATTTTAAATATAGAATCATTGCTTAGAAGTTAATTCTTCATGGTATTTAGAATATATTGCATGATAAAGTTTTGGGCATTTACATTTAATGGTTCATGATCGTCACTTTCATCACATTTATAAATAGATCTGGATAACTTGTTCTCATTTAGCTGATGGTTAATTGAATATTAAGGCGCTCGTGTATAATCATTTCTATCTTGTGGTTGTGTTTTATTTGATTAATTGTTTGATCTATCCATCTCATTTAACTAGGACTTGTTCTATATTCTACAACTTGTTCATCCTTAAGTCTCCTAGAGCTTGTTTTCTACATGCTATCCTCATTCATTCACCCTAGGGACTAACCCGCTTTATTTTTCTAAGAGAGATTCTAAACGAAGTGAGTAAGGATAAGAGTGAAAACCCTTACTCTAAGCATTGTTGCAGTGCCTGGACACTTTGTGCAAACATTGTGCCATTTCAGATACATACCAAGCCAAAGAGCTATTATCGCTCAAAATAATGATGTTTTGTTTACAATATTCCCAGAGACAATATGAAAAATTATTCAAGTGAAACCTTTAGCCCCTCTGCACCTTTTCTCTGTAGATTCCCTCATGGAACTCTATAAAGAAATCACCTTTCCTTAAAGAGCTAAGATTTTTTAAATATTTTTGCCTGAAAATGCAGAATTACCAAGAACAAATCCTCCATACCACTCTTCAATGTTCCCATAAATGACTAGAGAGGTTGTCTTGGTAGTTTCCTATCTATTAGGTTATCCGACTGATCAGTGGGTTGATGAGATTATTTTAGGATTTCTATCAGTGTTTTCAACAGCTGAAAAACCCTTGATGATCTTCAATTACAGTGATTTTTTTTAATTAATTAATTAATTTTTTTTATTATTTATTTATTTATTTATTTATTTTTGAAGAAATACATGATCAGTTCTTGATGTTTTCAACAGAAGGATATTTCAAATATCAGCCAGTTCTTGTATACCTGTTCTTATTTCATCAAGCAGATAAATTCGAATTTCAATTACATAAATTAGATGAGTAGGGTAATCCTCAATCTGTAATTCATTGGACTTCCTTGGAAAGGAAGAATACCAATGTATTTTCCTTCAATTATTACACCAATCAACTTTTATATATGGTTTCATACTTTTTTAATAGTGATGTTGTTCCTAGGATTTCCCCTTAAATCAAGAGAATTCTTCATCTCAGTGAGCAGAGAAACACTGGAGATTGGTACTTGTATAAAAACTATACAGGGATTAGAGTATATGGATGTGAGCTTCCTCAATACAAACTGTCTGAATTTGTACCAATTAGGATTTTTGTAATAAAATATATAAGGCAGATGATGAATATGGATGAGTTGCACTTTGTGTCAGCTAAGAATAAGTCTCAATTTAAGTTAAAATCACAAATTGGACCCTTTATTTGTAATACCAGAGTAGCAACAAAGGAAGCAGACCTCCTTCTGAAACAAATGAAATTCAAATTAAGTTTTACCTAGTCTTATGATCCCTTGGGGATTATTTCTAAGATAAGGGTAGAATAGAAAACTACTCCTTATGAACACACTCCTAGACCAAATATTGAACAATACATGAACCGGGAGGAGTGGCAAGAAAATAAATTGTAGGAAGCAGAAGAGCAGGTTTTCATTTCTACAACTTCACAAACTCCAGTGCCACAAGAAAAACATGCCAAGAGGACAAGGGAAAGTATTTCCCCTCTAGTTTCAGAAATTTAGTAGACAGACTTCATAATGTACAATAAGAAGAAAAAGAACCCTCTTGAAGATCCATTTCAGGAAGAGAGCTCACAAGAATAGACCACATTAGTTTTGAAAGGTCCTTATGCTAAGACATTTCCAAGGGTTGAAGAAATTTTCTCAAGCTCTCTTGTATCTTTAGTCATTTAGGACCCATCAGAATCAATCCAAACAGGAGAGCTAACTCATACTACTATAGAACCAAATATCTTTGCTCAATACAGGGAAATTATGAAGAAAAATGAGGCACTGAAGGCCACCACTTTTTTAGAATTCTGGAAGCTAACTTCTGCTTCCTAGCACAACCTTCTCTCAGCATTCAATATCAAGAAAGGAAAGTTTTAGATGGCCCTTCTTAAGCCTAAAGTTACTTTTCCAAAAACTGCAGAAGATTACAAGCAATTTGTTTTTGCTTTTGACACTAAATAGATTCATCTTATTGACTAGATTGATCTACACAAGCAAGTTGGAGAAATGATTTAGTCCACCTTGACTAGTTCAGCAATGGCAGCATCTAAGTTATAGGTTTCAGTGAATAATATTCATTCCCAATTAAATCTAAAAAAGATATCATCACTTGCCAAAAATACAAAGATTAAGTCCTTAGAAGATCTAGTAATCAAATTGGGATATGATCCAAGTAACGTTAAATCTATCGGGGAAATGATTAAGAGGAAAAATGTTGATATCCAAGCATCGAGAAAACAGCTAAAGATCCCTACCATTGAAGATCCATAGACCAAAGAAGTTGGTGAGTTAGAAAAGAAAAGGAAAGCATGTTTAAAATTATTGTTGAACAAAATTTATAGATACAGATGATGGAGACTGAACTAGAAAGTCTATTGAATGAAAAAGAATAACAAGCGGATGTGGTAGCAACCATTCCTATAACAACAACTTCTACTTCAATTACTTCAACAACTCATATTGTAGGGACTTCTATTGCAGTAGCTATGACAGTGGAAGCACAGTCCATAGACTCAACGACTGATTTAGCTAAAGGAATGGGATATTTTTCCATAAAATATCAAGAAATTAAAAATTTGAAGGCTCAACTCAACAATCTCCAAGAGCAGAAGCTAAAAATTGATAATGTTTACTTAGTAGATCTTCAAAATACTCATAGACTAACTCAAATAATAGAGACTCTAGAAAATGGGTCTAATATTGCTCAAACCATTGGACAGACCAAAAAAAACATATGGCTAGATATTAATGAGTCTATGACTAATTTGTGGCCTTCCATTGAAATTATTTTCAAGCAGGAGTAATTATTGGAAAAATCAAAGGAAGTAATTGCAGAAGTAAAGAAAGACCTGGGTCAAAAACCAAGAGAGGAAACAAGATTAATTAGAATTTTGAATTCAAAAACAAGGGAAGAGTTAGAAGAATATGAAATTGAGGAAAAAACTGAAACTATTTTGGAAGTGAGAAGGATTCTCACTAAAAGGAATCTAATGTTACAGCTAGAAAATAAATGCCATAATCTAGAAGCTAGTATTCAGAAGTTCCACATAAAGTTTAATATTTTACATAAAAAAGGACTTCCAGGTTTAAGAGGAATGACAGACAGTCAGGTTCCCCTTAAAGAATACTAGTGCAGGTTGCATGTCATAGCTACAAACAAATCCAGATATGCTAATATTAAGGGGACTATTACAGGAAAAGCCTTTATTGAAGGTTTGAGTTTTGATTTATTGATTAAACATGAAATCAAACACCTGTTCGTAGTCAAACCCAATTTTCATAAATACACTGAAGTGGATGAAACATATAGAAAGGTAATCAAATATTCCATTCCAAATGAAGAAAGATGGGAATATATTTTCCAGCTCATTGACTGAACAAACAATAATTTTACAGCAATAGACAACAAGTTTTCAGCAACAAGATGAAGTTTTTTACGAACAAAAGGACATATGATCATCAAGAGCAAAAAAACAATGACCTTTTCATCCTATTCATAACTAGAAGCCTCAAATTCAATGCCAAGAGGCCTGAGTAGTTTTATTTTACTATTTTGTAGTCCTATTTTTGTAAAACAATTATGAGATATTTGTAAATAAGTCCTAATATTTAAATCAAGATATTTTTAGGAAAGTTGTATAAATACTTTGTAGATCAAAGTATAAAGGGTTGAATCATTGTGATAGACTCTTGAGGAGACTTGTAATCCTCTGAAATTATTTTATGAAAGTAATTGAAGGATTATGGATTCATCTTGAAACAAATTTTCCCTGTGAGTACTTCTATGTTATTTATATTTTGGTTTTGTTTAAATCTTCATATGTTTGAAATTAATGGGAATTATGGGTATGATAAGATTGGATTTCAATTTATCTAAAAGCCCCCACGAAGTTATAATCAATTACAAAGATTAGGTAATTGAGCTTTCTGTTTAGTTAACTCTTCTACATCTTTTAATTATCACTTCCCTTTAAGCTTTAAATATATTTTGTTTGGCTATAAAAACAATTGCATGCATCATCTGTATATGACTAGTTAAATAATTTGTCTGAAGATTTAATGAATCATGTATTTTCTAAAGTTCAACCTTGCACATCTATTAAAAGCTAAATTATGTTAGAGGTGAAGAGTTAGCCCTTCTAATATATCATAAGTAATTAAGATACTGCACTTGTTTAACAGTTTAGAACAATGGTCATCCAAAAATCCAAAACAAATAAAGCATTTTAGATGCTCTGGCATAATTCCTTAACCTAGAATTATCTACAGAGGTACAACAACTCTCATCCTTGAGAACTCAACTCCGAGGAATTTTGGGGATTGAAGACTGATTTCACTTTGCAACATTATTTACAAAGTGATATCAAAGGTGTTTGAAAGATGCATCAAAGGGGTTTTATCAATGTACATTTCAAGGGAACAATTTGGTTTTCTTATTAATCGCCTCATACATGATGTTACAACAACTGCTCAAGAATGCATCCATACTATCCATACTCGTATAAAGAAGGTCATGATTATGAAGATCGATCTCCATAAGGCCTATGACTGTGTGGATTGGTCGTATATGCGTCTTATTCTGCTCAAGGTTGGACTTTAGTATCACAATGTTGAATGGATTATGGCCTGCACTACTTTTGTTTGTTATGCGATTATTATTAATGGTTATCTCATTCCTTTTTTTTTGTGTTGGTAGAGGCCTTTGACAAGGGTGCTACCTCTCCCCTCTACTGTTTGTTCTGGTAATGGACAGTTTGATCCTAAACATCAGTCACATGCAAGGGCTCATGGTCTATTTCAGGGTTTGGCTATATCCAAGGAAGTTAACATCGCACACCTTTTTTTTGTTGATGATGTCCTAAATTTTGGTGTCATTTCTAGAGCACAATGGTCCTATTTACATTACATGTTTCTCAAATATGGAGCATCCTCTGGGTTACTTGCTAATGGTAGAAAATCTATCCTTTATTACTCTTTTGGTGATAGGGTGGACATAGAATTCATTGCAGGCATTTTTGGCGTTCAGAATGCACCCCTAGAGCCTGGAATCAACTACTTGGGTTTTAGACTTAAGCCCAATAATTATAAAAACTGTGATTGGCAATGGATGGTTGAGAGATACAAGAAGAGGCTTAACAACTGGACACATAGATGGCTCACTTTGGGAGGTAGATATGTGCTCATACAGGTAGCTATTCAACAACTATATGTTTATTGGTCTCACCTATATTGGATACCTTTGGGCATTCTCGCAAAGATAAACATTATCATCTCCTAATTTCTTTGGAGCGTCATAGGTACTATAACCAAATATCATTTATGAAAGTGGGGTGGATTGACCTTCCCTAAGGAATTCAAAGGCCGGGGTTTACTGGATTAGAGGATATTTGGTATTGCACTGTTAACTAAATATTTCTGGAGGGAACTAAAGGGAAGAGGGGTCTAGTAGGACATTATTCATGAAAGATATTTTAGGGGCCATGACATTGAACTTCTATTTCGAAATCTGACATCCACTAAGACTCAGGGGTCACTCATTTGGAGGGGTTTTATCAAAATCCTTCCCTAGTGGCACTATTGGATGACATGGGAGTTTGGGAGTGGCCATAAGATTCTAATTGGTACATACAATATATCTGGACGTGTCGGGGAGAATTTTCTGAGTCTTCATACTTTAGTTTGTATAATCCAAAGTTTATTTCTTCCTATATCAGGCCATCAAACAATGGTTGACAGGTTGTCCTATCTGGCATTTGGTAGAGGACATTGGTTTGACTGGACAAGGTGCGGAGGAATGGCAGGAGTATATTAGACAACTTAGATTGGATGGTTTGTGTCATTGGGATAATGGTGACCATTGCATATTGAGAGGTAGGCTACTTAACCATTCGATCATGTGGCGGATGCATACCAATTCTATATAAGACAAGTACTGGATCTTCATAACACAACTTGGTTTTATAAAATTTGGAAGTGGGAATCCCACTCAAAATCATCTTATTTTCATGGTTGGTATGGATGAACAAATCCTTGACATGGGACAACCTACAAAAGAGGGGACATATGGATCCAAGAATGTGCACTTTGTGCAGAGAAAGCTCAGAATTTGGGTTGCACATTTTCTTTCTATGCCCCATTACTCAGCAGATCTGGGAGCACATTTCTCTCATTCTAATGATCCCTGACAGAAGGTCACATGGTATGGAGAATTGTATTGATTAGCGTTCTGTTGGATGTGGGAACTACAAGGAGATACCATTATACATTATTTGGGAAATATGGAATGCGTGAAACAAGCACATATTTGAGGGCAGACCGATCAATAAAAGTATGATATGTCAGAGGATTCTTGGTTGGATGTCCTCCTATTCCAATGATCATGATAAGGTCAAAGAAACTCCACATCACAAGAATCCCCATGAGATCCTTTTGCTTGAGGGATTTTTTGATGGGGCAACTCAACTAGGAATATGTGGGTATGGCGCAATCTTGAGACTAAATGAGGGCTCTCAATATGAGATATTATAGAATGGAGGAACTGGAACCAACACCAGGGAAAAGATATTGGCTTTGTGGGGCTTACTAGGGTTCATGAAGGAGAGGCATACTGATAATTTTCATGTATTTGGGAACTCCAGATTTGTCATTCTGGGCATCTGGGTTCTTACTGAATTTGACCCTCCCTCCCCTTCTGGATCGATGGAGCGGATCAGGCTCCTTATGGAAAACATCAATATTAGATCAACTTCTCACATTTACATGGAGGTGAACAAGGAGGCAGATGCAATGTTGAAGGAAGGCCTTCGAGGTACCTTTGGTTTTATGAATTTCAAATTAATTGTGGAGGGAGCCATCAAGGAGGTGGGCACACTAATATTACCTTAAATGACAGGCCTATTATATGCTTTTTTAATATAAGTTATTTTGGAGAATTTTTTTATTCTAGGTAGAGAACTAGCCTACATACTAAACTTTGGCCACTTTGGTAGATGTTTTTTTTATTTACTGGTTTTTGTTGTTTTACAAGTTGTTCTTGTTTGATACTCTTGGGTATATTTTGTCACACAAGATGGAAATTTCTGGATGACATTTCTGAACAATGTATTGGATCTTATATTTCTCTAATAGAAATCCAACGTTTTTTTTCTATAAAAGAAAAATGATACTATAGTGTAGAAACGCTCTCTATTCTCTCTCTCCCTATCCACTCTCTGTAGCTCTACTCATCTACGGAACACAATGCACTCAAATAGAATGAAACCCCTTTTTCCATCTAGTGGCCTTGTTATAACACAACCCGAGAGCCTAATAGTGGTTAGGTTTAACTCATTCAACTCTTAACTAGAGTTACAATATTGAATCTTCTAGGGTCTTCTTCATCATGATCATGTAGCTAGCCCCTTTTCCATGAATAATTGGGCCTAATGTGGTATTCTCTTGAATTATGGTGGTTGATTTAGAAAGGTCAATTTCCAAGAGGCATAACTTTCTCATACAAACTCCAATTGAGGTGATTTTTGTGTTGTTGGAAAGGTATCGACATGTAGATTATCAAATCTATTTTATTATAAGGTCAGGACCAAGAAACGTGTTTATATAGGGCTTCAAAATGGCTCCTCAAGTTTTTGATCCACAATTTTCCAAACTAGGATTGTTGGTAAAAAATGGTTCTATGAGTTGCATTAGGGGATTTTTGAGGTAAAAAATGGGCCTCAAAGCAAAATATGTACTAACAAAATTAAATTTAAAATAACCAATAGGAATCAAGATGATGATGTCATCCCCAAGGGTAAATATTTTGGAGGGAAAAGAAGAAAACTACTTTTTAATTATATTTTCAGCTCATCTCCTTATATGTTTACGTGTCAAGTGCAAACACCCCTTGGAAGCATAATTAAATTCCACATCCAATGAGTACCCATTCTACATATTTCTGAGTAGACCCACATTGAAAAAAATGAAAATACATGAAAAAAATGTGTTTAACACACTTTTTCCATGTATTTTCATTTTTTTTTGGTGTGGGTCTAGTTGGAAGTATGCATAGTGGTTACTTGTTGGATGTGGAATTGAATTTTTCATCTAGTGAGTGTCTACACTTGAAATTAAGTAAATCTATAAGGAAAGAATTTGAAAATACAATAAAAAAGTAGTTTCTTTAAAGAATTCATCTTTTATTTTATTATTTTATCTATTATTTTATTATTTTCCTTAGGAGGTCCATTTTAGACATCAAAATTATCCTAATGATTCCTCCACTTTTTCCACTCTAAATGCATCAAGATGAATGACAAATAATATAATGATCCAATCTGGATCATGCCTCCCAATCTTGGGAGGCTTTTGGTCTTTTACCCACCTTCTCTCGGATGCATTTAGCCTTACATGAAAGTTTCAACCCAATTTTACAAAGGTCATGTTACCCCAATATTGTAGTCTTGGACCTCTTCTGCAAAACTATATCTTTTTTCATCCCCGCCTGAGCATCTGGAGCCAAATCCTCTACAAAAGGGAGGACCTATTCATCTTCCTCGTCTAGTATGGAATTCTCATAGAGTTTCATATTCTCTATATTTGTCATTGAGTAAATGCACATGTATGGGGGTACACTGAGTCTATAGGAATTCTCTCCAACCTTTTTCAATATCTAAAAGGCACCATATCATAGATCCTTGATTTTATTACCAAGACCCTATAACCTCTCCTTATCCAACAGTAACGGTACTTTGTCTCCCACCTTGAATTACTACTCTATTCTATGTTGAATATAATGTCTGGCCTTGTATTTTACCTATGACTTCTACAACAACTCTTGTACTTGTATATTCATGTAATTGATCTTCTCAACATACGCCCTTAATGAATCCCATATTAGTCCTCCCTCACTCCTCCTTATTTTTCATATGCAATATCCAAAGGTGAAGGTGGAAAATATCCAAAGCAAGTTTCGAATGGGGACCTAGTAGAAGCATGGACTGCTATGTTATAAGAGTGTTGTATATAGACCATATTTTCATCCCAAGTCTATGGATGCTTCTGATTGTAACCCTTTAAAAGTTGTACCAAAGTCATGTTTACTACTTTTGTATTCGTATTTATCTATGGATGGAATGTTGTTGACCTATTCAACTTTTTTTCCATCTTCTCCAATAATGTAGTCCAAAATAAATCGAGAAATATTATGTCATTGTTTGAAATTATGCTCCTTGGTATCCCAAAGTGGACCTAGACCTATCCAAAGAACAAGTTCGTTGTTTATTTCCTACTGATGGTTTTTTTATAGGGCATTAAAACATACATCTCGTTGAATCTATAACTACCATGAACATGTAGTCATGTCCCATCTGATTTGTTTGTAAACATCCCACAAATTCCATGGAAATGCTTTCCCAAGGATGAGTTGGTATAGGAAAGAAATAATATACACCATGTTTCCAGTTAATAGGTTTATTGTTACAAGAAAACATGTGTTCTCTTATGAACCTAGCTACGCCTTCTTGTATCCTGGGCCAGTACACATACCTCTGCAAGTTGGTCATTGTCTTCCCTACACCAAATTCCTATAGACTTTGAGTTGTGAGCCTCTCTTATCACTCGTAGTTGCTCACGTTTAGGAACACATAACTTATTTAACATGTAGAATAACCCGTTGTCACTTTTTCTATCACCTAACGCATACGTGCTTCAAGAGATATGGAAGCTTCCTAGAGACAACCTCTAGGTTGAAGGGAGACCAGTGCCTAGGATATCTTAAAGAGAGGAGTGCTTTTGGATATTATAAGTAGAGATTTATACTTCACTCCAATTTTCACATAGTTGGAAAAGATAATAAAAGGGGATTGGTTCAATATTCCTTCATCAAGGTAAACTCAAGCTAATACATGGATCTAAATGCACAGGGGGTATTTCAGGCCAATCTCAAAGAGAAATGTCTATTTTTGGTGACCAACACACAACAATAAGCATCTTTGATATTAGCATTGTAGAAAAATAAAGAGGAGGAAATAAATAAGGGAATTCGATGTAGAGGGCTGGATATAACGCAAAATCCTGAGTGTCAAGCTCCAACAGAAGTATGAAATAATGAGGAGGTGAAATGGTAGGAATTGTGGAGCATGAATTAAGGTTTCATACTCTATACCTCATGGACAAACTTGTCACTAATCAGCATAAGTAAATCGACGTTGATTATAGGTACACAAGTAAATATGTAACTACCCAGGTATTATTACTACTCAGCAACATACATATAACCATGAGAGAGTGAAACCGACAGCTTCATTACACAATTTCAGTAGAAGAGAAACATACATGAATTAAAATAAAAAGAGGAAAACATACTGCTCATTGCTATGATAGGAATCAACATAATAGTTTCCTTAATCCTTTAATAGTCCAAATCACCAGTCCATTACATTTAGAAAAGTATCGCTCAAGTCCCTCATGAATAGGAAAATAGAACCAAAAGTGGAATCATAGAATTTGGACCACTCAGGTGTAGAATTATGGAACCACTATTAAGTGTTTCTCCCCTCTTTTTAAAAGGATAGGGAGAGATTTGAAAACTAGTTACAAAATATCTCATTCAGAGCTCCAGTTGCCTGATAGGCTAGCTATCTTGGCATGCAATAACTCTGTTGCCTGAATGATTACAATTAAGATTTGATTCCTTTGAACTTTAAAATGAAAGAAATACACAATAAACAAAAATAAGGAAAACTGAGTGATGGTGAGGAAAATATCTCCCAGCCATCATTTTAATCACATCTAATTAGGCTGCATCTCTACCATGATGATTCAGCCAGTTCGACTGTCGCTTTCCTCTTTAACCACTTGAATTCCCCACTTTCTCGAGCCAAGAGCAATCAACTGTGGTGGCATTGGTGGTGTTGAAAAATCACAGTGTGGTGGCCTTGGTGGTGTTGCGAAAGCATAGCCGCCGACTCATTCATCCCCATAACTTCCTGTATCATGCTATTAGAGCCCAATATGCCTTGTAGTGTCGCCACAGTGCAATATCAGAGAAGTCGCATATCACAAACTTCATAATGATGCGAAATTCAAATCTGCTGATTGTCGATCTCTGATATCACAAGCCCCTCCTACTTACCCCCTTTCAGCATTTCTCTCCATAAGATCGAGGGCGGTGACCATGTGCTTAGCCTTAAGGTGCTCAAGAATTTAGACTCCTACTGAGGGCTATCGTTCCTTTGTAAACTTTTCTATAACCCTGGTTCTTTAAGTCCCTCTTGACCGTGGGCTAGCCCTTATATCAGAGACCCTTCATCGACGTTTTCAAATTAGGGATTTAACTTGGGTGATGCAATATTTCACCAATCGCCGATATACCTCTGTGTTCAGCCCAATCTCTTGGTTCTTTGTCTCTTCTCGTGACCGCGTGCCAACGCCTATATTGGATCCCATCAATGAGAGGATTTCAATCAGAGGTTTTACTTTGATGCAACAACACGCCTCAAGATGCGAACATTGATTTGCGATTTAACATCATCCATTGCCACATGGCACCTCATGATTGGTGACACGTATCACCCTTTTTTGGCCTCTTATGACACCTAAAAATTCTGAATCTTCCTACCACATGTCCACTGTACTACCATGTCATGATGACGTCAGCCACCACGTGGCATATCAGAACCAATCTTTGTTCACCACGTGTCCCCTATCGGATCTAATCTATGTTCACCATGTGTCCCTTATCAGAACCAATATTACATTGCCACACATCCCATTGGAGGAGGGAGAAAAGGCTCGTTCCTGCTATGGTTTTTAAATAAAATCATTCGTTAATTTACATTAGCCCCTCCCCGGTGCTTTAACATTGAAGGCACAGTCCTGACGATTTAACACTGTCAATGTTTGTTGATCGCAACTTTCTTAATGTTGTCACTTTGAAAACCTGATCGTCGATATGTGATATGGCCTGAACTCGTCGACTTCTGATCGTGGATTTGACCTTGACCTCTGATTGGTAGGACCTCCGATTTGTGGGAGCTTTGATATGCTCTTCTTTCTTTCCTTTCAAAGGCACAAAACCCTTAAACTTCAACTGGCCATATATTCTAATCCAAAAGTCCATTTTCAGACTTCCACATACCGATGGAAAGCTCGTTCAGAGGAATTTCCAATGAAGAGGGTCTAATTTATATTTGAGTGATTTTGTGGCATGCAATGTGGTTGTAAACGTTTTTGTTCTTTTGCACCCTTTTGATAGTTGAAAACACATTTTGTAGTGAGTGACAACATTGGCTCCAACTGGGGATAATGCCTTGCTGGCAAGGTGATGAGAACCTGCAAACCAGTAGCCTTCACCATTGGGAATGGAATCAAAAAATATAATGAACTTATACATCTAGAAAATATCCATGGAACTTTATTTGTAGGGAGTCCTTTCCTCATCGAACTGAAATGCAGGAATATAAATTATAACAACTGGAAATTAAATTCTCAGCTAGTGAGCTTATTTATGTACAACTTCTACTTATGTATAGGGAATAAATTCAACCAAGTGAAGTCAGCCTTACCATGATACCATTTCAACATCATGGTACTGGACCTTATGCCATCATCCTCTAGGAATTCAACAATTAAAACATGCATGTACCACATAAAATATTTGGACAAAAAAATTTATATGTGCCCCCAACTTGGTAGTTGCTTCTCAACTCTTTGAATCTCTTCCCTGAACCTTCTAATGGGGCTATGTTCTTTAAAATCAGTGACTAACATAGGCATGCACCTGATAAGAACTTCAAACGAAAGATTTGACACATACCTTGGAATTGATGTACACTGTTGTAGGCCAAAGAAATATTCCATATAGTCAGTTATTGTATCATGGAACTGATGAGAAAAAATTATAGTTGTCTCCCTTTCTTGAACAGTTTCTGGAGAGGAATCTTTCTGCAACATGCAACCATAGTCATTGCTTGGATCTTCAACTTTGGGCTCCTCTTGAAGGAGTTGTTGTTGGTAGTCTTTTCCCCACTTTTTTGTAAGTAGATCCCTTTAACAATATGCAACCATCTCATCCTCCTTTGAATCTTATGAGTCATGAATCGGAGAATCTTCATCAACTTTAATATTAGCTTCTTGAACTGGTTCTCCATTTGAAGGATGTGGGTCATAAATTGGATCCTCTTTTTCAACCTCCTGGTGGGCCTCCTCTTTTTGTGAATCTTCCCATAACTGAGACTGTTGTGGTTCTGCATCACTTGAATCTCCATCGGAGTCATACACATCACAAGAAGGAGAATAATCAACTTCAACATAATATGATCTATGGGGGTTTATTTGTAGCTCTATGATGTATCCTTCTTCTCTTTCTCGATCACTGGGTGATGCTTCTTGATGCGAGTATATGTTTTCTTGGAATGGAGTCTCACAAACATCTTCAACAGGGTCATTAACCTTAGGAATATTTTCAACATTAAAATGTGCACATAAATCTTCAAATAGAGCACCCTACGGATATAATATTTTGCAATAATGATTGAATGCCATGTGAAAACTCTTTAAGGAGGATATGCTGCCACGAGGTATTGTTCTGTACCAAATTCTAAAATCTTCTTCTAAAGAGTACATGAACAATTTCATTTGCACATCTTCAAAAACAATACCCTGTTGTTCCATGCATTCATGAAAATCCTTAAGGTGTTGGTCTGACCTTCTATCTGTTTTTCCACTGAATCTAGGAAAATAGGTATTCCATTCATGAAATGAAGGGACATGATTGGGATAACCAGAAATAGAAGAAAAATCCAGTGGGGCAAATTTGTTGGCCAATAATGCAGGGATGGCCATTTTGAAAACCTTTCTAGGTGAGTAATCTCAAGTTCAAATGTAGGGGAATTTTTTTCTATTTAGCATCAGAGTGACTATGAGCCCGCTTGAAAGAAAATATGATCAAATAGAGATATAAACAGTGGAGTTGCCAATATGTTTACCATAATATTGAAATAGTGGAGTCGCCAAGGTATTTATAAATGGAATTTAGACAATGGAGTCCCTAAGGTGAGAGATATTCAACCCACACTTCCCTTGCTTACCTGACAAAGAGAATGTAAAAAATTGTCATACCCAGGGAAAAATATTTTGATTCATTCCCCGACAATGGTGCCAAAAAGATGTTGTCGCTTTTTCTATCACATATCACACAATTTCTTTAGGAGATATTGAAGCTTCCTAGAGACAATCTCTGGGTTGAAGGGAGACCAGTGCCTAAGACATCTTAAAGAGAGGAGTTCTTTTGGGTATTACGATTAGGGATTTCTGTTGCATTCTAATTGTCACATAGTTGGAAAAGATAATGAAAGGGACTTGGTTCAATAGTCCTTCATCAAGGTAAAATCAAGCCAATACATGGATCTAAATGCGCAGGGGTAAATCGGGCCAATCTCAAAAGAGAAATGTTTGGTTTTGGTGGTCGACATACAACAATAGGTAGCTTTAATATTGGCATTGTATAAAAATGAAGAGGAGGAAAGAAAGAAGGGAATTTGATGTAGAGGGTTGGATATAATGCAGAATCGTGAGCATCAAGCTCCAGGAGGAGTATGAAAGAATGAGGAGGTGAAATGGTAGGAATTTTGGAGCGTGAATTAAGGTTTCATAATATACACCTCATGGAAACACTTGTCACTAATAAACATAAGTAAATATGTGTTGATTATAGGTACACAAGCAAATTAGTAACTACACAGGCACTATTACTACTCAACAACATACATGTAACCATGAGAGAGTGAAACTGGAAGCTTCATTACATAATTTCAGTAGAAGAGAAACATACATGAATTGAAATATTGCTCATTTCTCTGATATGAATCAACAAAATAGTTTCCTTAATCCTTCAAGAGTCCAAATGAACAATCCATTACATTTAGCGAAGTATCACCCAAGTCCCTCATGAACAAGAAAATAGAACCAAAAGTGGAATCACAGAATTTGGACCACTCAGGTGCAGAATTCTAGAACCACTATTATGTGTTTCTTCCGTATTTTTATAAGGAGAGGGAGAGATTTGAAAATTAGTTACAAAATATCTCAGCCAGAGCTCTAGCGATCTGATTAGCTAGCTATCTCGGCGTGCGATAACTCTGCTGCTAAAATGATTACAATCAAGATTTTTTTCCTTTCTTTAAAATGCAATAAATACAAAATAAATAAAAATAAGGAAAACTGAATGATGGTGAGGAAAATATCTCCCAGTTGTCCCTATAATCACCTTTGATCAGGCCATGTCTCTACCATGATGATTCGGCTAGTTTGCATGTCGCTTTCCTCTTTAACCGCTTCAATTCCCCACTCTCTGGAGTCGGGAGCAATCAACTGTGGTGGCCTTGGTGGTGTCGCAGAATCACATATGCCAACTCGTTCATCCTCTTGACTTTGTGTATCATGCTATCAGAGCCCAATATGCCTTGTAGTGTCTCCACAGTGCAATATTAGAGAAGTCCCATATCAAAAACTTCATAGTGGTGTGGCATTCAGATCCACTGATTGTCGATCTCTGATATGAAAAATCCCTCCTGCTTAGCCCCTTTCTGCATTTCTCTCCATAAGACTGAGGGAGGTGACCAGGTGCTAAATTATTTAAACTCCTAATGGGGGCTATTGTTCCTTTGTAAATAGCTCTCCACCCCTGGTTCTTTAAGTCCCTCTTGACCGTGGGCCAACCCTTATATCGAAGCCCCTTTATCGGTGTTTTCAAATTGGGGATTTAACTTGGGTGATGCAATATTTCTTTGATCATTGATAGCCCTCTATGTTTAGCCCTAACCATTGGTTATTTTTCTCTTCTCGTGACCGTGTGCCAACCCTAGTATCAAAGCCCCTCAATCGAAGGTTTTACTTTGATGCAACAACATGCCTCAACCTACAAACGTTGAGTTTTGATCTGAGATCATCCTTTGCCACATGGAACCTCGTGAGTGGTGACACATGTCACCCTTTTTCGCCTCTTATGACCCCTGAAAATGTCAAATCTTCCTGCCATGTGTCCACCGTACTACCACGTCATGATGACGTCAGTTTCCACATGGCATATCGGAACCAACATATGTTCACCATGTGTCCCTTATCGAAACCAATCTTACATTGCCACATGTCCCATTGGAGGAGAGAGAAAAGGCTCAATCTTGCTATGGTTTTTAAATAAAATCCTTCGTAAATTTTCATTAGGCCTTCCCCGTTGCATTAACACTGAAGGTATAATCCCGGCGATTTCACAATATCGGTGTTCGCTGATCGCAACTTTCCTAATGTTGTCACTTTGAAAATGTTGATCGCTGATATGCAATATGGCCTAGACTCATCGACTGCCGATCGCTGATTTTACCTTGGCCTCCGATATTGTGAGACCTCCAATTTGTGGGACTTCTGATATGCTCTTATTTCTTTTCTTTCAAAGGCACAAAACCCTTAAAACGTCAACTGGCCATATCTTCTCATCTTGAAGTCCATTTTCAGACTTCCACATACCATTGGAAATATTTTTAGAGCACTTTCCAATGGATAGAGTTCGATATAGATTTTAGTGCTTTGGTGGTTGAAAGATGGCTTTAAAAGTTATGTTCTTTTGCACCCTTTTGATAGCTAAAAACACATTTTGTAGTGAGTGACAACATAACCCATTCTAGATATGGTAGTCAACCATGTTGTTACCATTGTGCACCTAGCGTTTTAACTAATTAAACACCTCCTTGAAGTCTTCATAATCTACATGTGCTTCTTTGTATGCGTCATGGGTAAAGGATCCATGTGCACCAAAATTGTGATCTTTGATGTAGGTGGCCTTAAAAGCAAGTTGGCA
Organism: Pinus tabuliformis; assembly: GCA_031772625.1. Taxonomy (NCBI): domain Eukaryota; kingdom Viridiplantae; phylum Streptophyta; class Pinopsida; order Pinales; family Pinaceae; genus Pinus; species Pinus tabuliformis. The sequence goes on along the minus strand of CM062816.1, from coordinate 1,038,045,165 downwards.
AACTTATTTGTGTTTCCCTTCTTATACTTGATTACTAAATGAAACTACTGTAAAAACTGCATCCACTTGTAATTCCTAGTTTGTTGTAGCTTACTTTGGGCTTGTAGGTGTTGTAGTATCTCGTGATCTGTGTGAATTATTGTTTCCTTTCCATCATATAGTGTTTCCAATTCTTCACAACTTGCACTAGGGAATATAACTCCTCATCGTAGGCAGGGTAGTTGAGAATCACCCCATGAAATGCTTCAAAATGGTAGCATACAGGCCTTCCTCCTTGCATCCAAACTACTTCCATATCATAGCCACTCACATATATCTCCACTTTGAAGGGTTGTTGCAAATTCTGTAATGCTATAAATAATGCTTGACTAACTTCTTCTTTAACTCCTCAAAGTCCCTATGATGACCCTTTCCCCTCTAGAAACTCTTTCCACTCATTGTTATGTCACATAGTGGTGATGCTACTACTCAAAATGAGGCTATGAATCTCCTCAATTGTTGTGTTACCCCAATGAAACTCCTCACCTTAGAAACATTAGTAGGAACCAAACACTCCATGCTTGCCTCCATCTTGGTAGGATCTATCTTAAAGTGTCCTTCCCCTATCACATATCCTAGATACACCAAATACTATTGTGCAAACTCACACTTCTTGAGATTTTCTAGTAAGTGTTGCTTCTTTAATGTCTCTAACACCTGCGCTAAATGCGATATATGCTCCTCCCATGTATAATTGTATACCGGTATATCATTGAAATATACAATAAAAAATAAATCTACAAAAGGATGAAATATAGGATTCATTATCCTCATAATTGTAGTTCATGCATTACATAGGCTGAATAACATGACTAACCACTCATGAAAACATTTCTCAGTTTTAAAGATGGTTTTCTAGGTATTGTCTTCTCTAAGTTGAACCTAGTTATATCTAGACTTCAAGTCTAGCTTGGTGAAGTAATTGGATTGATGTAATTGATCCAATAGAACTTCTATCCTAGGCAGGGGGTACCTTTTCTTAAGCATAATTTTTTTTAATGCTCTACAATTAGTACACATTTTCCAAATCCCATCCTTCTTTGGCACAATGATAATGGGTGACCTACATGGTGATGTACCTGGTTGAATGAAACATTATTCCAATAAATACAACAATTACTTTTTCACCTCACTTCTGTAATGCACTGCATATATAGCCAATGTTTGGCAATGGGAAATTTGGCAACAACTGGATCTCATGCTCTACTTTTCTCTTGGGTGGCATCCCTTTAGGCTCTTGGAATACACCCATGTATGCCTATAGAAACTCTTATAATTTTTGTTTTTGTTTCTTAGTACACCCCTCTAGGGATGACTTTGCTCTTACTAACTATTCTATAGACTTATTTTCTCTCAAAAACTATAAAACATACTTCTTGATAGAACTGATCAGTTTCTTGGTTTTGTTGGAACTCACCAATGATATTTTGGACTTGCCCTTGTGTGCATTGATGGTGACAGATTTTCCATCCTTGATGAGGCGGAATCGACTAGATTTCCACATGAATATTTCTTCCCACATATACATATATGGAATTCCAAACACCACTCTACATGCATCAAGGAAAACTACATTTAGTTCTACTTCATAAAATAAATAATCACTCATAAACAATATGATTTTTCACTATTTCGTTACCTATATTTCCACATCATTATTGAACCATCCCAATTGAAATGGGCTTGGATGATAACAAAATTGTAATCCAAATTTGTTGACTAGCTCTGCTCAATGATATTCACGTGTGATCCTGAGTCAAACAAAGCATCAATCTTTGTCTTCTTAACATGTATCTTTATATTGAAGAATTTGGCCATTTCCTTCTCTTCTTGTTGCTCAAGGATACTCAAATTCACCCCCTTCTACACTGATGTATAGAAAAAATTCTCATCCACATACGAGCTTCTTTCCACCTAGTTGCTTGAATAAGTGACCATGAGATTCTTCTTCTTAGCATCTTTGTTTTTGCTCTGCAGTTTGATCTTTGGATGCAAATTTTAACACTTCTCCTCTATATGGTTGTCAATGTTACAATGGTTGCAGTGGTTGCTGGGATATTTTCACTAGTGTGTTGTGGTTCCTATCCCTTTTCATTTCCCCCTTTCCATGTCTTCTTCCCCTCCTTGGAATCTTCCTGGTAATCCTTCTGCTTTGACCCACTTGATTTCCCTTTCTTTTGACCTACATTCTCTAGGTACTATGCCTATACACAAGCCTCGTACACTAATATAGGTTTTAAAAACATCACTTTCTTCAAAATATGACTATGTAGAGCCCCCAGATATTTGAGAAGTACCTATGGGTTCTTTGGGGAGATGCCCAATATTATGGCCATATTTGTAAACTTTGTGGTGTACTCATGTACACTCTGCCCCTACTTCTTCCTGAATTAATGCCACTAATTCCAATGGTCATCAACATACCTGATAGGGTAGAATTATGAATTTATCATGGTTTTTAAATCCTCCCACTTCATCACTAAAAGATCTCCCTCCAACCTTAGGGTCTCCATGTGGTTTTCCCACTAGATCATGGCATGGCCCTCTGATTTTAGCTAAGAAAATGAAGTCTTATGTTCTTCCTCTACACAATGAATACTAAAATGAACTTTTAATTGATGCAAATAGTGTTTTAAATTTATAGTGTCAATATCTCCTTGATACGACTTGATATTGACCTTCATTTCCATTTTGAATAGGGATTGTGAATGGTTCATGATGACACTCAAACTAGATTGTTCCTTTTCAGGTTCTTTCTTAGATTCTCTCTATGGTTCTTCTTGATATGTTGATTCCCCTCTGATCCAACCTCCACATTAGAACCTCCATCTTCTCTAAATAGCCCAAGATTATTGCTTAGGGCTTCCATGAGGAGGCTCACATTACAATTTATATTTGCAACTTGTGCTTCCAATCATGCTAGCCTCTCCTAATTTATAAGATCTTGAGGGTTGTTAATTGATTCATTGATCATGGTTGGGGTTTTACAACTTTTATCTTAGCCAATCTAGATCCTCTACAAATCCCCACAACATATCGAAAGAAAACTTATTTGATACCAAAATGATTTGTAAACTGCCACAGATATTCCATTAGACAATTTGTCACAATAGATATTAGAAAATTTGGAATCTATAATTTGATGATTTATTTCTCCTTAAAATTATAGATTTGTTAGTTATTGTTTATTACATATTCACACAAATTATAATTATGTATAAAATAGATTAAAAAAAATAGAACAATCACTCACAAACCACAATAACACAAGATATGACCTAGGAAACCCTTTCAGGAGAAAATTGAACTGGAAGGTGAGGTTGCTCTACTCTCTTTATCTCTGAATGTAAATGGATGCATGTACAAATAAGTGAGACATGTGTCTTGTGGGCTACTACAGTGAAAAATACCTTGCTATTCACTTTATCCCTATCCACTCTTGGCTACTCTGCTCATTTATGGAATAAAATGCACTTGAATAGAACATAATCCCTTTTCCTCCTAGTTCTACGATTATAACACAATCCAATAACCTAATAGTGTTTAGGTTTGAATCCTTTAAATCTTAACCAGAGTTACCATATTTACTCTTCTAGATTCTTTCTCGTCATCATCACATGGATAGCCCATTTTCCATGAATAATGGGGGTTAATGTGGCATCCTCTCAAATTATTATGGTTAATTTTGATAGGTCAATTTTCTTCGAGGCATGACTTTCTCATACGAGTTTCAACTAAGTTGATTCTTGTGTTATTGGAGTCTAGGTCTATTCTAAGGTTTGTACCAAAAAAAGTTTTCATTTAGGGTGGTCTGTTGTTGGTGGAAAAAGTATAAAATGGTAGAGACCCTGAGTTCAAACATATGGTCCAACAAAGGGTTCTTTGTAGTCTAGCATAACATCGTCATTTTCGCCTTACTCAAGAGGAATAAGGCATCTCACTCGAGGAGTGCCATTACCTTACTGAGATAGGGATTAGAACTAGGCCTCCAAGGGAGTCACACAAAGATTAACACTTCTATCTAACTCAGAAATCATAGCACCTTGTATATAACCATCTTAACGAGAAATGAGAAAAGCATACAAAGAACCAAAAGATACACACATTCATTCATAATATTTTTTTTAAAAAGGCCCATAAAACCAACACATTCAGATCCATAAACATCCTTTCAACTCTTTCATTAGCTTCAAACATCATTACATCAGTACATTTTGGCCATAAGGCCTTTCAGATAAACCCAGGGAATCAAAATATAAACTAACTCAGAATAAGGTAAGCACAGAAAAATGCTAAGCCCTATTAGACTCACGGACAGCATCTAGGTATACATGCTTCTCCTCTTTTGGTTGCCTTTCCTTTCAACTTTTATGCACTCCACTTGCCTGAACTGATAGTTTCTTCCTCAGATTTCATGCCCTTTCCTCCTTGATTGCTTATGTGGCTAGGATGTGATTGCTCCCTCTCTTGTTAACGTCCTTTGTGGCTTAGATACTTCAGAAACTAAGGGATCTTAGCGAATTTCCTTTCTTTCATCTACTTCTTCCTCTGCAACTTCCCATCAGATAGATTTGGTCAAAAAATGTCAAAAACTTGTCCTGCAAAATAAAGGATCCAACAGGCCCCGACCACAATCGATTGAATTGTCCCCGATTTAATCCTTTGTTGATGCTACTATGACTTCTATTTGTTGTCAGGCTACTGATTTTGTTGCTCCTTCTTGGCCTATTCCTTCTGTTAGTGTAAATATTTCAGAAAATTGTACCAAAAATGATTCACTTAAGTCATTGGTGACAAGTGACCCTAACAACAGAAAATGGTTGCTTCTATGCTTCAGATCTACAATAAAACATGATAAAACCCTACAAGAAAATATCTAATGCAAGCCCAAAACATATAACAGTAGAAAAAAGAAGTGTAATAACCAACTAGAATCTTTTAAATGAATAATAATTTTATTGAAACACATGATGAAGAATATTTACAACATGGGTTTGTAAATCCCCCTTCGTGGGATGGGTCCTTTGATGTCGTTGTGCTTCAATGATCTTGTTCTTCTCTCTCAAAATGCAAAAAAACCCAAAATTAAGATGGAACTCAAGTGGGAGCTCAAATGTTATGAGATGATAATGGTGACAGTGATAATGATCATGATGAAGAATGAATGGAAAACCCTCTTATTTATAACAAAGTATTGAGCTAAATTAGGAATTGGATAATAATAAATATTATTGACCAAATCAAAATCTAATCATTAGGAATACTTTACTATATTTTTTGGAGATGGAAAAGATATTCAAAATTGTTAAATATCTTTATTTAGAAAATGGTTGAAGTAATTAACAAATAAAATTATTTATTAATCACTCTGTGAGGATTAAGAAATGTGTGAATTCAAAATAATTATTAAATAGTGATTTAACAACTATTCCAAAAATAAAATTAAGGAATAATAAATAAATAGTGATTTATTTATTATTCTCATGAATTTTTTTAATTTTAATCAGAAATAATTTAATAAAAATGGTTTACGAAATTATTTCCTATAGTGAAAGTGATTTTACTATAGTAAAATTAACCCTACATGGTGTATTTCGATCCACCTAGTTAGGAATGGCTAGGTGATCATTTTTTATGTGATAACATATTTCCCCTCAACGTACAACCGTCAAGAGTAAATCGTATGACCAAAATACGTTATAGGTTACAATTTCATGAGACACCAAAGGGGAGTCAGAGAGAAAGAGAGACAACTGAAGCAATGCAAGGAAGGATGGAGGAATGGAAGGGGTGAGACCTACTAAGCTAATATAAGTCTCCTTTTATTTTGGATCACATGATCTCAAATGAGGCGTGGGAGGCATACCCATACCCATCGTGATAATTAAGTACAAATAATAATGGCATGCCGAACAATGTGGGATTGAGCTACAAAGTACATGATATGTTGGCATCAATGGGGTGTCATGTGATACAATAATACAATGAGTCCCATATACATAATGTGCCTAGAAAATAGAGGCTAAGACTGAATACAATGACATATGAATACATGAGATAACATGCCCCTCAACCTAACATGGTGAGGGGTAATCATAACCAAATAATCCATGTTGCATAGGAAAGGGCTCTGAAGATCTGAAAGAATCATCTGAATGAGACATGCATTTTGTGGGCGTTGCAATCAACGTTAACTGGGCCAGTCAAATCTACAGATTTGCATTTGAGGTTGGATCATAATCTACTTTCATCCAGGCATGTGGGGGGATACCTCAAGTGCCAGTTGCTCATGAGGTCTAGAACAGCTTCGACACACCTGAGAAATATTGGTACAATTTGTTGTATCACCGAACCATCAAGTGTACGATTCTTGATCATGTGATAATGAGATGGAGTCGAGCACATGAGAAACAACCAAGTCAAAGAGAAATGATGATTCCCTTTGCTTGATATGAGGCACTGAACAATGATGAAATCTTGAACCAAGGTACACCACCCTCTAGACCACTCTCCTAGAATAAATGTGCTGAAGTTGATAGAAGAGGGCTCGTGAGAGGTGAGGCAATGAGGATGACTTCCATTGTCATAGCATGATATGCGTGGTTTACCTGGCCGCAGCTGACTCGATTCTAGAGGGGATGATCAATTACTCAAACATAGGCTTTTCAAACACGGAGTAGTATAACTGGAGGTCAAATATGAGCACAATGAGATGCATGTGACATGAAGATAGATGATTTACTGTAACAAGACCCAAGGGGACTCATAATAGACTCTATAGATGCAAGGGTGACTCATCTCTAATGCTTTGAAAAAGGGTGACTCGATGATGCTACCACACGGGGGAGGCCCAAATTGGACCATAAAATCATGAGTGAAAAATGGTTACTCATGAAGAAAATTGACACATGAGTTGAACAGTGCAAAGGTAAAGTGGTACTATAGTACAGGTGGCTCATATGAAGAAATTCAATTTTAATAAGCGATAAAGTGAGACTTCGTGGAAAAAATGGCTTCTTGGTGAAGTGTCAAGCTACCAAAAAAAAGAGACCCATTATAGAACTTGGTGAGAGAATTCCAACAGTGCTAATGGTTCATTAAACTGAGCTACAATTTGGTTGCAATGGGAGACAAAAAACTAGGGTTTTTCCTATAAAAGGGTTTCTTTCCCCCAAATTCAATCCATTTGCATAATGAGATATTGGAGAATTTGGAGAGCATGATAAGGCCCTAAATATTGAGGATATTGTAGCAGAAAAACCGACCGTCAAAATTCAGATCTACAAGTTGTAGGTAGGTGGCCTTATTGTCTAAAAATAGCCTTAATGCTTCTTAGAATGATGGTTCCTGGTGAAGAATCAAGGTAAGAAAGGAATACATGAATGAACTACTAGAGAAGGTCTAGGATCATCCCCGTCCACCAAGTCAAACATGGTGGCTAAGTGATAAGTGTGGGATCACATATAGTAGAATATTTGAAGATATGGTATCAAGCATCTACAATATGCAATGTGTATATAGCTGACTGGAGAGGTCGGTAGGACAAACTATCCAAGGAATGAAAGGATAATTGACCATACCTAGATCATTAGGGTCTAGGTTGAGATGTATGTTAATCAAGTGAGAAAGTGGTCATGGATCATTATGCCCCTAAGCATGAGATATTCCCCCCTATTATATGATGATGGAGGGGATTGATCAAGTATGCAAAGGTGGGAATGATTCCCCTAGCTGGACGAGGTTGTGAAGTGGCATTGTGTTCCAAGTGATCAAATAATGGATTCAAGCATTTGACACTACTAGCACGAGATTCTCCAGAAGATGATGACTAGGTGTAGGGGCATAAGTGTCCCCCATTTTTGTATATATGGATGTAGCATGCTATGGGCATGTCATATTTATTTAGAGTAGTGGACTCCAAACACATATAAGGATGTACATAATATGGTTATGCACTATTTTTATGATGTGGTTCGCCATTTATTTTTTTATGGTTGTCTTGCAATGGGAAGAATGTATGATGGGTGCAGTATGAGAAAGGAAATGGTGGATTACCAATCTCACTTGGAACTGCATATATGAATCAAATGGACTAAATTTATGGGTTCACATACATGGTGTCACTATACCAAAGAGTGGCTTTAGATATAATGAATTGATGATCACCTAGGTGACATTATGGTTGACCAACAACAATGTCTAAGGGACTGGGTTGTTGATTGAAAATGGGGAATGATTCAATGGATCATTTCTAGGGTGATCTAGAGTGATATGGGACTTTAGAGGTTCATCAAGGTGGGGAAGAATAATGGCACTAGATCCAACACTACTAGATGCACTAGGAGGGTTGGGGAGAATTTCTTCTCTTGGACTCTCAAAAGTGGATGCCCCCTTACCCAAACATTGAGTGGAAATGTAATGGCCACAACGAGGATTTGGTTCAAATTCATGGGTTCAAAGTAAGGGTTTATTGAACCAATCAACCTCACCATGGATGAAGTTTTTTGATTCCACAACATATTTATTATGGGTTTGCTATGGAAGGAAGTACACATGATGGTGCATATCATCCTAAGGATAATCAGGGATGGTCATGGCTTCCATGATGTCTCCATTAGAATGAAAGATGGGAGGATGAGAGGAAGAGAAACCACCTGATGAAGAGGAGATACCTGAAGCATATTTATGAGAGGAAAGGTTCACATGTGCATCGTCAAAAAGGGGAGAATGATGGCTTGTATATGTAACATCTATCGATGTTGAGAGCGAAGTGCTCATCGAAGAAGGTTTGACTGAATCACAATAGGAAACATCAATAGAGTCCCAATAGATAGATCCCATGGATGAAGACAGGTAGAGAATAGTGGCATAACTATTCGTCATATCGACATTAGAAGGGGGAATCACAATGGTGTGTTGGGAAACCTCTTATTCTGGCATAATAGTGGGACCATAACTCGCAGGTAGAGCGGAAGTGGAATCCCTACGAGTGACATCTAACTCACGAAGTACATGAAGTGTATCATGAAAGTATTCAAGATGAGGACAGTGATGGGAATAATGGGCATAGTTATCACACAAAGCACAAGGGTGATTTGTGCGTAAGGATTTGTTATTTTGGACTCAGGCAAGGTGACATAGACGTCAGGGATGTTAGAGTGAGGAAAGGTATCAGAGACCACATTATTCATATGAGGGATCTCAGGAAAATTATTAGTTGCATACCCAATAACATCACACAAATTTCATGGAGGAGCAGGTTTTGGCAATTTAGGAGGAGCTGAAGTTGTTTGGGTTGCCTTGTCTTTGGGTCCCTTTTTTTGGGCTTTCCCCCTCTCACTAGATGCTTTCGCAATAGGAATGATTTTGATCCAGATATTTTACTTCAAATATTAAAACATAATTGCATTTTAAAAGAGCATGTAACCAAGTGACATAAACTGACATAAACACATAAAAGAAGCGGAAATCAAATGCAATCATGAGATAAAGGCACAGAAACAACTTGATAACAGAGTTCACCCATTGTGGGTTATGTCTTTGGGCCTTGCTCAATGTGGTGAGGCATATTTGATTAATTGGTAGTGAAATCAAATTACAAGAAATTACAAAATGACACCTTATATCTCCACTTTCGGGAATGGACTGAAAATGTAAAACTCTGCTGAAGAAACATACTGCATAATTGGATTCCTGATGAAAAATCATGAAAAATTACTATAAAGTCAACCTTGTTCTATGCTGGTGACCTATGGGGCTCTAGGGAATCTTTAGATTCCTTGCAATATTCCCTGTGGAAATATTCCCATAGATTCCCTAGGAATCTATCTCAGAAAATGTGCCAAGGAGGGTTTCCAATTCGGCTCTAGTCTACACACTTCGGAATTCAGGCTTCACGCTCCACGTGTTCGCTCTCTTTTTTGGCCATGGGTTGAAATTATTTAAGTAATGTGTGGTTGACATTGTTATTAACGTCAGCCCATTTGGCCCAATGGTGGTCAATCCTTGTTTAAGTCATGAGGGAGATGGGAGGTTAGGGGTTCAAACCCCACGATTCACCTGTTATTATTTTATTGTATGAAATGATAATAACGGTCTAATGTACCAAGAACATTTATAACCATAGATTCATATATATATAATATAACATGGCTTCGTCTGGCTGATTGGCCGAGTTTGACTGTCGACCAACTCACTGGTAATATTTTTTTATATATTTGAATTTAGCCCATAACAGACATTTTTCCTGCCGACGGATTTGGCGTCACCATAAATTTTAAGTAGGCAACAAATTCACCATCATCGATCACCGTGCCAGTCCAAATTGTCACCTCCTTAGCCGAATTTGGCAATGCTAATTGGGTTTCCACGTGTCGCGTCCTGATTGGTCCATAAAACCAACTGGGCAGTTGATGGGGCTATTAACGTCAGCTTCCACGTGTCGCATTCTGTGATCTGATTAGGAATATTAGTTTTGTTGTGCTAAGATCCTCCTTTGATTATAAACAAAATGGTATTCATGTGCTTAAGGATTCATGAGTTTATTGCAAGTGAGAAATGAGTTTTTATGTTAATTTTATGAGCAATTTTAACATAAACAAGAAACTGAACAGCAACATATAAATGTACAGAACATCACCAACAACACATCACAATAGGAACATGATGAAGGAGTTCACCCCTCTTGGGCTACATCTCCTTGGTCCATATTCTTATGGCTTGGGCCTCTCTATTATGCTCAAATGTGTAAAATGATGTATTTACAATGCTCAAATGCTTCTTCACCTGCTCCAATGAGTCCAAAATGTCCAGAAATGGCTACCTAGCCTCTTTTTGCACCCAATTTGGTCAAAAAATAGAGAAGTTATGACATGTCCTAGTTTCTCCACTATTCGCTCCACAAATTGCCCAAAATCTGGCACCAAACCCTCACTTTCACCCAGATTTCCACTAACGGGCCACCAAATCTGTCGAGATCTAGGAAATTTGTTGGACGGATAATGTAGCCACCAAGGCCTAAAATTTAAAGAAATATCATATGAGGGCCATGCGCCCAGGGGCTAGCCCTCGGCGCTAGCCCCTTTCCTACGGCGGCCATTTAAACATTGGCGGTTAGGCATAAATGTTGGCAGTTTACGAGAGTGGTGTTCACATGGCATTAAGTTTGTCCCAATCTCCAAACTATGCAGAAACCAAATTTAAATACTTCGTGAAGTCATATATGGTTTGTAGGTTAACTCGAATGGCTTTGGATTTGAGTTGGGAGGTTGCGGGTTCAACCCTCGCTAGATCTGCCTGGACTATAGCAATGTTTTTGGTGGCCTCCTGGGCTGCCACGTCGTGGCCTTTGATTGGGCCATGTGTCAGCCCATGGTTGGCCATCATTCCAACCAATAAAAACCACTAAAATCCAACCAGTCAGAATGTGCCACTTGGCATGATTGCATTAGCCAAGGAGCCCTTTGACCAAGTCAATGTCCACATCACCTGCCTAGTCAGCTCCACGTCAACAGTACGAACTGCTGCCTGGGCTGTCAATTTTTTTTTTGTGAAAATTTACTTGTTTGGGAAAGTGAATAGAGCTCATTTCTAGAGTCATATGGATCCCGTTTCGCACGAAATTAGTTGCATCGGATTCAAGATGATGAGCACTACGCGGTCGTATAAGTTCGACACCAATCTGACAACTTTGAAATTTGAGCTATTTTTTGAGCACCTGATCATTCCCCTCCACTAGAAGCTTTTTGGACCCCAAAATATGACTTTCAGTTGTCCAATAGGTGAGGGTATAATTCCCTCACCTTTCCAATCTTGATCCATTCATCACTGACTTGGAACTTGTGATCTTGCCTTTCCTCTTTTCAAACTTATCTTGCACTATTTGATGTACCATTTGGATTCATTTAATGAACTCTTTGGCTTTATCCATGTTACCATCAATAGCAACATCCATCTTACCAAGATGATACAATACATAATGACGCAAATGGTAATCAAATTTCCTGATATATCAAGTTGTACAACATCTAATTCAACTTCGTCAATAAAGTTTATTGTGATTGCAAACCGAACAATACATTTTCTTGTAACTTGTAAGTTTGTGTCCTTCCATATCCAACCCAATGGATATGGCTTGGGATGTAAAATGGTTTCAAGATTAAGTTTCTTGACTAAATCATCATATATCAAGTTGGCTTGAGACCCACTATCAAATAGTGTGTCGATTTTTTCATGTTTTGAGATTACCCTCACATGAAATAATTCAATCCTTGTTTCTTCATTTGGAGTACTAGTGTGACCATTTGATATACTAGTTCTAGCAATGAATTCTTTTCCTTTTATACCCATGGTTGTAATTTTAGTCTCATCACTCGAATCGGATCCCAAATCCTCTTAAATGACGACAATTGTCTTTTCTTTTCCTTTGTTGTTGAATTTCTTTGGTTTCATCTCAGGATGAAGCTTCCAATAATGAGCTTCGTCGTGACCCTCTTTCGAACAATGTTTACATATTGTTTTCTCTCCTTCCTTATTAATGGATGCATTTTTCTTTCCCTTGAAACCCTTTTCTTTTTCTTTACCCTTAAATGGCTTTTTACTACCTTCTTCTAAAGTTTTTTTCCCTCTTGCCTCAAGATGAGTGGCTTGTACACACACATCATCTAGGTTATTTGGATTACACATTAAGATAGTATGCCTAAGGTAAATGTGAAAACTCCCTATGTACTTCAGCAACGTGTCTTGTGATTGCAAATATACACCTAACATTAGAGACCTTTTTTATGAATTCTTGGGTGTAATCTTGCACATTTTGACCTTTAAGTTGTCTAAAGTTCTGCCAATTCATGATCTCTTTCTGCATATAAGATAGAGGGTATAATTGTCTTTTAATTACAACAATGAAATCAAACCAAGAAATTTAGATCTTACCGTGTTTTTTAATCTCCTCTTGTGTCTTTGATTCCCACCATACTAGTGTTGCACCCTCCATTCTCAAGGAAGCTAACTGAATCTTTATGTCATCCTCTTGAAGGTTTTGAATTCTGCAATATACCTCCAACTGAAAAAACCAATTATCAAGCTTCTCTGCATTCACTTCACCATTATACATGGCAACTCAAATTTAACATCAAGTTTTAATAAGGTTGATTTACTAGTTCCTTTTGAGGTATGTTGATGAGTATGAGTAAGGGTTGTGTTAGTGGAAGAGGGTGAAGATGCCTATGAAGAAGATGATGAAGAGGATGGTGGAGAGGGTGGAGGTTTACCTCCATTTCCATGACATCCTCTTGAAGAACCTTCTCCTTTGGGAGGTTTGGACCTTTCACCCTGCAGCCTGGTATTCCTCTCTTCATAAAGGACCTTCACCATCTCTGTCATATCAAAGAAATCCTTCCTGAAGACCTTCTCATCTTCTGTCATGTTTGTAGGTTCTCCTTCATGAGACATGCTCACTAGAGTCTCAACTGCAACTTGAGGAAGAACTGGTGTTGGAGATTGTGGCAACCTTGCCCTCCTTCCCCTTGACCCAACTTCAAGGCTTTCAACCAGCTTCCCTTCTCCTCTTTTGAGTTTTAACCTTGTAAGCATGACATAAACTTGCAAACAGTTAAATCCTTCTTGCACAAAGAAAACCTAGTGCTCTGATACCAAAATGATCTGATTAGGAATATTAGTTTTGTTGTGCTAAGATCCTCCTCAGATTAAAAAAAATAAATCTATTCATGTGATTAAGGATTCACGAGTTTATTGCAAGTGAAAAATGAGTTTTTATGTTAATTTTATGAGAAATTTTAACATAAATAAGAAACTGAAAAACAACATATAAATGTACAAAACATCACCAACAACACATCACAACAAGGACGTGATGAAGGAGTTCATCCCTCCTGGGTTACGTCTTCTTGGTCCAACTTCCAATGGCTTAGGTCTCTCTATTATGATCAAATGTGTAAAAAGATGTGTTTACAATGCTCAAATGCTTCTACCACCTACTCCAATGAGTCCATAATTTCCAAAAATGGCTACCTAGCCTCTTTCTACACCCAATTTGTTCGAAAATTAGAGAAGTTATGACCTCTCCTAGTTTCTCCACTATTCGCTCCACAAATTGCCCAAAATCCAGCCTCGGACCCTCATTTTCATCAAGATTTCCACTAATGGGCCACCAAATCCACCGAAATCTGGGCGAATTTTCCAGATGGATAATATGGTTGTCGAGGCCTAAAATTCAAAGAAAGGTCATATGAGCACCATGCACCCAGGGGCTAGCCCCTGGCACTGGCCCCTTTCCTCTAGCGGTCATTTAAACATTGGCAGTTAGGCATAAATGTTGGTGGCTAATGAGAGTGGTGTTCACATGGGTGGTTAAGTCCACCCCAACCTCTAAACTATGCGGTAACCAAATTTAAATACTCCACGAAGTCATATATGGTTAAGAGACATGTGTGTGGTGCAATGGTAATGACTTTGGATTTGAGTTGGGAGGTCGCGAGTTCGACCCCCGCTGCCCCTGCCCGGACTATAGAAATGTTTTTGGTGGCCTTCGAGGCTGCCATGTGGTAGCCTCTGATTGGGCCACGTGTCAGCCCGTGGTTGACCATCATTCCAACCAATAAGAACCAATAAAATCTGACCAGTCAAAATGTGCCACTTGACACGATTTCATTAGCCGAGGATCCCTTTGACCAAGTCAACATTCACATCACCTGCCTAGTTAGCACCACGTCAGCAGTATGGTCTGCTGACTGGGTTGTCCTTTTTTTTTTAATTTTCCTATTTGGGAAAGTGAACAAAACTCATTTATGGAGTCATACGGAGTCCGTTTCGCGTGAAATGAGTTGCGCCAAATTTCGTATGACGAGCACTATGCAATCGTCTAAGTTCCACACCAATCTGACAAATTTGAAATTTGAGCTATTTTTTTAGCACATGATCATTCTGGTTGGCTCTCCCTCTTCTGTACTGCCATGTCACCTATTGACGTCAGCATCCGTACGACTGATGTCAACATCTATACTATTGATGTCAACATGCAAAGTGTCCAAGTGGGTCCTACCTGCAAATTTTTTTATTGTTTTTGAAAAACTTCAATGGGTCATAACATCTTCATATGATGTCGGATTGAGGTGTTGTTCACACCTGTGGATTTATAACAATGAGCTATTTTATTTGAGATTAGTTTTGCTATGTTTTGAGGACTTCGAAAATTTGGCCTTTTTGGATCCTCTTGGATTATTCCTCCCCACTAATGAGCTTTTATTCTGCCAAAATATTTATCAGTCAAATGGAAAGTGAGGGAATTTCTCCCTAACTTTCTCCTTTTCAATGCAAAGAGCCTTACCTGGATGCATTCCCGTGAAACCATTATGAAGGTACTCCACGTATTCCCGTCATGAAGTCCTAGTCCTCCTGTTAAGAATGATATCTTCAGGTAGCTTATCCAAGTATTCAAGTGAAAATAGCCCACTGTAGGAACTTGTACAACCTCTTCAATGTACATGATCAAAGGAGGCTCATAAATATTCAATTTTCCAGTTTTCACCATTAAGTACATTTGCATGTATGGTGAAAATTCGAGACGAAAAGCATTGTCTCCAAACTTCTCTAATATTGTGAAAGGACGAAATGTTACGATCCTTTATCACTTCTCAACCATGGGACTATTTCCTGTGACCAATTTCTTAAAGAATAGGGGCTGAAATATCCAAATCTTTGATCCTCATAACTTCATTTGAAATAACCTTCTGAAATCATAAAGTTCTGATGCCACCAAGATCCTTTTTCATTGGCCCTCTTCCTGTGTATCCCATAGGACCGGGTGTTGTGACCTCAGGCTCAACACTTGGGTGTGAAAGCCTTTGGGCTCCTGTCGGGGGCCTATATCCCTTTATAATTCATGCTTCACCCTTGGCACTTTAGATGTTCATGACCAAGTTCCACCACATATCAAAGCCCCTTCACCATCGAAACTTTTCCAAATTATAATTTACCAAGAGTTATGATATTTTGCATCCCCTATATGGCCCATAGCACTTAGGTGATAAATATTCCTTTGGATCTGGGTTCTGTGGATCTCTCATGATCGTGTGCAAGTCTGCATCAAAATCCCTCTTCATCAGAAGTTTCCAATTTAAGAATTAACATTTAAGTTACAATATTTCACACTTCTGATGAGATCATAGATCTTGGTGCTCGGCCCCAGCTCTGTGCCTTTGGTTCTCTAGATATTTTGTGACCAACTGCCACATGATTTCGGAGCTCCTTCCATCGAAGGTTCTTCCAATAAAAGTTTTGATGGCCTTTCCCTCTGAAATTATTTATAATGCTTGGGTGCTTGGCCTTGGTCTAAGCCCTTGGTTATTTTAGGCCTTTATAACCAAGTGCCAGCATATGTTGAAGCCCTCTTCATCAGAAGATTTTAAAAAAGGAATTAAAAGAGTTTTGATGCCACCATCCTCCGAAATTCCATCCTAGCACTTAGGTGCTCTGGCCAAACCTGCATCCCTGGTCCCTTTGAGTCTTTGTGACCAACAACCACCTGATTTCGGAGCTCCTTCTATCAGAATATCTTCAAATGCTAATTAAAACAGAGTTACGATGGCCTCTTCCTCCGAAATGCAGACCTCTGAAGTGACATCATGTTGATAGCCTCATCGTTATGTGGCGCCTCCTATGTAGTAACACATGTCACCCATATGCATCCCTTTGGGTCCTCCAAAACGCTGAAACTACATGCCACGTGTCCTTGTCCTGCCACGTCATGCTGATGTAATCTTCCGTGTTAGCTTCTCAGAAAGAACTATTTGTTGCTAGGTGTCTTCTTCGGAGGAGAGAGAAAAGATCCATGGGGTCTTTGGATTCTCAAAGGTCTCTTGTGTATTCCCCTTTCCTCCAAGATTTTGGCGCTATCAAAAGATGCATTTGTTCAGGAGTTACGAAACTTCAATGTTTCGATGGAAAATTCTCTAAGGCCCCTCCTTGTTATGTGTTATTGATCTTTTGGAATGCTTGTGGCCAATTTCCAGCCTATATCAGAACCCCTCACATTAGAACTTTTCAAATTGGGATTTACATTGAAGTTACAATAACCTTCACTTCTGATGGGATCATATCTCTCAAGTGCTAAATCTTCCTTTGGATTTGGGTTCTATGGATCTCTCATGACCATGCGAACCTATATTGGAAGACCCCTTCATCGGAAGTTTTCAAAGAGGAATTAACATTGGAGTTATGATAACCTCCACTTCTGATGGGCTCAAAGCTCTCGATGCTCGGCCCCTAGCCCTATGCCCTTGGTCCTTTGAAGTCTTTGTGACCAAGTGCCAGCCTAAATCAGAGCCCCTCTTCATCATAATCTTTTGAAAAAGGAATTAAAATTAAGTTTTGAAGCTTTCAATCCTCCAAAAAAATGACCTCCAATATGCCTTCCTGCCAACCTTCCCAATATCTGGATCTGATGTGATCATGTTTCGAACTTCAATGCTCCTCTTTAGACCTGGGCTTTCCTCTTGGATTTGAAACTTAATCTTTGGTTTTTGCCTCCTCCTCAAACTTTTGTCCTGTTGCACTCATTTGACATGATTTGTCACAATTCGAACAAGGTGCAGTATGTGACAACAATAGTCATGATTATAGAAGTGTAACAACGAGATTGATATTCAAGATATTTTGTTGACCATGGTTATGTTTTGATGTTCTTAGTAATTATGGCATATGGAAAAATTGAATGCCTTGACTTGATGGATTGAGTTATGTAACAAAGAAGTAATGTTGTGATCATGATTCTTGAAGTATACTCCTATTAGCTATTTGACACTAACGGGCCTTGATGAAACAATGCTAACATATATGACCATGATGAATATGTGATATAGTTTGACTTTATTTGATGATGCGTGACAATATTATAGACAGGTTGATGGCTTGAATGAAGATGACTGAAGTGGCTTCTCATTCAGAGGGAGATTCTATCAATAAGGTCCCTTACTCCTATTATCATCTACATTATATGTATTCTGTACTATTAAAATATTATTTATGGGCATGAATAGACAAATATCTGATATTGTTGGTCTGCAGCAAAATTTTGATCTAAGAAGAGAGAGTTTTCACTTACTTTAAGTCTCAGCCGCACAAAATTAAGATGAAGGGTGCGATTGTAGCCTCCCAACTGTACGGAGGAAGGTCTATTGGTGCGATTATGCCCGCAGGTCACAAAAGTGCAGCTTTGTGCATAAAATCATAAGTTCACCTGAAGGATGTCAATCCTACAGGCATGGAGCAGACAACAAGTTCAATGAATAGGGAAGTTTGAATGTATGACTTACTATAATGTGAATATGTTGACTAAACTTGTGTTTGTAGGTGATCGGGATATGCATAGGAATATTTCATTGTGATTTAACCATTGAGGCTTGTATCTGATAGTATTTTATAATAGTTGCAAGGGTTTGATTAGATTTAGCTGATTGATATAGATAAGCAGTGTTTGGAGTTTTAACATGATGCTTGATAATGATTTAGAACTTTGACTTGATGACTGAGATATGTTCTGTGCTATAAATCTCACTGTTTGGGATTTGACGACTGATGATTTTCCTTAATAATAATGATATATAGGCATAGTGACTTTCAGTGACTTATATTGGTATTTTGTGTTGACATCATTAGCTTTGACACAATGGTTGAAATATTGATATTTATGATTCAGTATGAAGTAATTTCATAATAAATGGATGGAACCTGCATGACTTATTATTGGTGTATGTATTTGCATCTAATGGCTTATATTATTATGATGAGGATGACTTGATGGAGTTTGGATTAATATTTCTCGGCAGATGACAACTTATTGTCATGATAAAGTCATAATTTGATATTTGGATGTGAGCTCTACTTGTCACTTGGTCCAAAGAATTTGTTGCAATCATATTGATGATTTTGATATTATTTTTTATTTGGCATCTAAAATTTGATAAGTTCACTTAGTTGATTTGATTGCACAATATTGACTTATGTAAATTGATTTGGTAAAGTGTTATGTTTGCAGAAATAATTGTATGAAGCAAGCTCCTTGAGCCAAGTATGTCCACATTGGTAGTTACCTTCAGAAGCCAAGAAGATGTGTCAATCCAAATCTCTACTTCAAAATGGGTCCAAGGTATGTCTTTGATTCTGGTTTTTATATATATTGATGATCTATTCTTGACAGGTAATGAGCCTATGATGATCAAAGTAAGAGGAAGATGGCCTCTGAAATTTGAAATGAAGAATCATGGCACGATGTATCTCATCTTGAAGTTTGGAAAATAAAATATGCATTTCAAAGTTATTGAAGAGTTTTTGGAAAATGGAAATGCAAATCCTTGGACACTTCGATTGAATTTGAAGAATTTCTGAAGAGTTATTGTTGAACCTGACCTGGTAACCAATAGTTGATTGACGCATACATATTGAGTTGTCAATCACCCTTAGAGATATTTGCATGGGATGATATATCTTTGACATTCTTCCTATGATATGTGGCTGCATGGATGTACCGATGATGTTTGGATCGTTATTGGTGAGCACATTTGGTAGCTTCATTAGTATGAGACTTGCCATAATGTTTTGAAAGAGAATTTTGTAGCTTTAAGCACGATTGAGGTTGAGTACGATGGTTGCTATCATGACTAACTATGAGGTAGGATGAAGAAGATTTTTAGAGAGATGTTTGAGTGGGTTCTGGATATGGCATGGATACATTATGATGAAAAAGAGTGGGAATCGATTGGTAGAGAATATCGTATATAGTTGGGAATGAGACACCTTCATTAAGATAGCATTGTTGTATGAAACAAGCTTATGCTTGTAGTTGAAACTTCCTTGAGAGGGAGGATGACTATGGTATCCTTTTTGTGATATGTATATTTTGTTCCAATATGATATTTGATTTGATCTCATATATGAACTAGAGACAACTACTATTGAGACATGATGATTACCATATATGAGAAAGATGACATGTTGTTGATCTACACAGAGCATCGGTGATCAAAGAAACTGAGGCAACTCTTCCCCCCCCACCCCCTTTTTGAGCTCTCAAGGTATGGAATTGAGATAGAGGGCTCCTATCTATTACCCATAGGGTTGGAGATGTTGCTCCCATATCTTGGTCTTTGCAGAGTATACCCCAGATGACATTTACCCACAAGTCGGGCTTGTTGGTATTGTACCTCCCCGTCTAGCCAATGGGTTGAGGAGTGTTAATTTTAGGTATGTTCTATGCTTAGAGAAATTGATTTCAATTTTCATAGTTAGCTAAATATATTTTCCAGATTAGAAATCACATCAATATTAAATTAAATTGTAGATAGAACATAAACATAGATCACAGAAGACAAGAGAAGACAAGAGGACACAAGATGTGGTGCTAGCTAGGTATAAACCCCAATGTGGGGAAACCCTTTATCAATTCTTCTTATATGTTCTTCAAGAGTTTAGCAAGAGAGAGAGAGAGAGAGATAGTACATTTACAACAGAAGTCAACACTTTTATTTATCTAAATAAGAGCATAGATCATCTCTAAGAAGATGATACATGAGATGGTTGAACTTAGTTGAAGACATGCTACTTCAACTGATTCTCCAAGGTGACTCCTTCACCTATCATTGTGTTGCATCTCGTCATCATGTTGCACCTCATCGTGTAGCACCATGTTGCCACTGTTGTCCCATGTGCCATTGTTTCACCATGCTACCACTGTTGTTCCAAGTGCCATTGCTGCACCGTGCTAGCCACTGTTGTCCCATTTGCTAGCTCCACCAAGCATCATAGCCTTGTTGTCCCATTTGTATTGTTGTTTTCCCATCACAACTTGTTATCCCAATTGTGCCATCATTGCACTATGCCATTGCTTCTAGCACTGTTGTCCCATTGTTGTTGCTATTCCATGTTTGCCATATTATTGTCCATGGGTAGAGTTCTGGTCACTAGTTAGGGCATCCTCCTATAACCTACAACAACCCAATGATCATGCCAAAACCCACCTTAAATTATGTGGCCTTCCTTTCTTTGCAAGGTAAATGACCTCACTGTTTGAGGAAGCACCTACAGCTCCATGTGTAGGGCTATTTGACCCCAAATCAACACTCACAAGCTTGTAGCTTAAGATCCCTTACTCGGCCTATCTTAGGGAGGATTCTCCTTGGTTTTCTAGCCCAGAACAACCTTCTATGAGGGCGGCCTTCATACAGACTTTGTTGCCTCTTCAACCAGTCCTCAAGGAGCAAATCTGAGCTCCTTTACTTTGTAGCCATTAGCAAGGTAACTTCGCTATGCCATTAGTCACAAAGGTGACCTTATCGTCCCCTCTCCTTTGCTGAAGTAGTCTTGGTATTGCGGCTTTCTATCCCAGCTCCTTATCCCTCCTAACCACAGCTCTGTCATCCTAAAAATGACCTTGAAACAATCCTTCTTTAACACACTATTCTTGCCTCCATATGTTGCGGCTAGGGCATCTCATAACCCTCCTTTACTATGGCTAGGTAGATAAGTCTAGGTCTGGTTATAACCCTCTTTCTTGACTGTGTCCTCTAGGTGACTAGGGTTGTGCTAGGAATGTGTCTAGGGCTTGTTTAGGACAACGTCTAGGGCTTCTTTAGGACTTCAGCTAGGGCTTGTTAAGGCCTCCTCCATAGCTGCATTAAACTTATTCCATGAGCTCCTTTAGGTCAACATAGATCCCTTCCATAGCTTCGCTAGCCTGTCTTCTTTGTTGTAGCTAGGGAAGCCTCCTTTCCTCCAACATTTAGGGATTCTTCCTCCTAGATTTCTCTCACACTAAAACCCAAGACAAGTGGAGAGAAATAAAGAGAGAAGTGTGTGTGAAATGACTCTCAAGTCATTTCCTTTTATAATGAAACGTTGAGAACATGTGGGGGTTATTTGGTTGTTGGCTGACCTTGACGAATTGTCTTATAACACAAATAAATTCATAACTCCATGAATACTTATCGGAATCCAATGATCTTTAGATCAATCCTACACCTCTCAATGAGAGGGATCCAAGAAAAATACCAGCTACCATAAATAAGATGACCCACATGGATTTTGGCCCTAGTTTCCAATTTTAACACTCCCTCTCAACTAGGGAGAACTCCATATGCTGATCCATCTGTCCAACTGTACTATCACTACCATCAGTTCCCTTCTCTTCTCTACTCTTCTCTGCTCTGCTCTATTTTGCTCTGCTCTGTTGAACCATGAAGAAGAAGAATTGATCTAGAATGTCTCATACCATTCTCTACCGAACCGAAGTCAGTTCCATATGAAGAGAGTGTTTCATACCACTCTTACTGATCCCACATCAGTTCCAAGAGAGTGAGTCATATCAATATTACTTACCCGAAGTTAGTTTCATTGATCCAAGATCAATATCACAAGAGAGTGTCTCAAACCACTCATACTGATCCCAGATCAGTTTCATTGATCCTAGATCAATGGAGGTCATCCTAGTAGAGGGAGTATGGTAGATACAATGATGTGTCAATCGATAGTACTACTATGGTCCCTAACCCCATTTCCCTGCACATTGGTCAGTTGAGAGGTACTTACCATGAGTCCCAGACTGCATGGGTAGGATGCCTCGACAGGAGAACCACTCATCCTGGCCCTAAGTCGCCACAGGGTATCACAAGGGAAGGCTGGACCATTCGCCCTGTACACAACGCACCATTAGGGGAGGGTGAATCACCCTATGGTCACTTGTTGCTCCAAGAAGTACCCCAAGACCCCCCATATCTCCCAGAGGTCAATGCATGCATCATGCAGGACCCTCATAAGAGGGTCTCTCAACAACTCCAAGTCGTTTGGGAAAGTCACAAATTTGACCTTTCTTCGGGCTTTGAAAAAATGTATGTGACCTGTACATCAGTCTTAATGCGATGGAGCCTCCTCGCTCATCGATGTACCATATCCCAACTAAGGTAGTATCTGATGTCTATATGTTGGAGCAATCATAGAATATGTGATTCCTCAACAATCAAATCCCCCCTGGTTTACACAGAAGATCACGGTGGTATCCATCATGTGTACAAAAAGCTCACTGAAGAGCTTCCGTAACTAGGCAGCTTAACATGAGGTCATACTCATAACTATGTATTCGGCCTCAATAATGCTGAAAGTAGCCGTCTTCTACTTCCTGCTCATCCAAGATATCGAGAAGAACCCAAAGAGAATCAACACTCAGAAGTGCTCTTGAGATCCTCCACATTTCCTACTCTATCAACATTCGAATAATCATGCAGCTTCAAATTTCCAGAAGTGTATCTCAATCCATGATAGATTGTACCCTGAAGATATTTCAGAAGATTATTGACACCAATCTAGTGAGGCTGAACCAAATATGAGCCCAACATGCTAATTGCAAAACATATATCCGGATGGAAGTTCACAAAGAACATCAAAGTGAATGAGTTTATCAAACTTAGAGGCATTTCCCAAATTTGGTCTGACATCACTACCACATAACTTTTTAAAGCTAAGATCCATTGAGGTAGTCATGAGCTTGTAGTTCACCATTCCAAACCCAGAATCCAACTCCCTCTTACTTTCCCAAATGAGAGGTTCTGCACCTGTCAGAAAGAGGTCGTCCTCATAAGATGCCAGTATGAGGGGTCTATTATCCACAACCTTCAAGCAATGGTTTGGATCGACTTCACTCCTAGTGAATCTCAACTTCATCAGAAAACTATCAATCCTCTCAAACTAAGCCCAGGGTATTTTGCCTCAAGCCATAGAGGGCTTCCTTCCACCTGCATACATGAGATTCTCAATCACGAATCTCAAACCCCTCGGGTTGTTCCAAACCCGTGGACCTGCTACATGAGGGGAATGGTCCCCTTGTAGGATTTTCCTTTGGTACATCTCGGACATGTACCTTCATGCTCTTCTTGAATTCAGGCATCCCTGACACTATCCGACTCACATTAGGTAGGGCCCCATAATAAGCAAACCTTCGGTACTATATATGAGATGTGTTAACTGACATGGTCCACAATGGACCATCTTGTAACTTGATACAAGTTTTCAACCCTGAACCCATGAGTAAAAGCATCTTTGAAAATTCTATATGTACCTTTCCATCGATGAATGCCACCCTGAAAGCTTTGACTTCCATTGCTGAAATGGACATCGGGTTCTTCTTGCGATCAGGTACATAAAAGATATTCTTGTAAATGAATCAAGTTACCCTCATCCAATTGAGGGATAACATTCCCTACACCCTTTCCGGGATAGGTGGAATCGACTCCAAGTATAATCCCATGATTTGTTTCCATCTCTACCAAATTAGAGAGAACACCCTTCTATCCGATGAAGTGCCTTGAAGCACTACAATCAATAAGCTAGATTCCAAAAGATTCTAAAGGAGAGGGCCAATACAAGATAATGCTTCTTTATCTTATCAGAAACAACATTTGATTCTTCATACCTGGAGTTCTTGCTTTCTTGAAGAGTTGGCCATTTCCTTAATGACCTGCACTACCTGTCATTCCTATAATCATTGAAGATGTCCCTGGAATCATTTTTATCATCATCAAGTGATGTGTCCCTACCATTCAGACACTCCTTTGCATAATGGTTGAACTTATTACAAACAAGGCATTTGCCTTTCCTTCCACCCTTAGATCCGCACTTCCCATTGAAGTGATCTTTAGGTAGGCCATTAGAAGCTTCCGTTGCACCATTCTGATAATATTCTTTGCTTTGATTTCACCCTCGGTGAATTTGAAGAGGGATGAGGAATCCATTGGTCCTTTTGTCCTTTCCCATCTGTCTTCGGTGATTTCTCTTTCACTCTTTCTTGGGCTTTGTCTTCACCTCAAAAACAATACCATGTTAATTTTAGGTATGTTCTATGCTTAGAGAAATTTATTTCAATTTTCACAGTTAGCTTAATATCTTTTCCAGATTAGCAATCACATCAACATTAAAGTAAATTGTAGATAGAACATAAACACAGATTGCATAATACAAACCAAGACAAGAGGACACAAGATGTGGTGCTAGCCAAGGAAAAACCCCAATGTGGGGAACCCTTGATCAATTCTTCTTATATGTTCTTCAATAGTTCAATAGAGATAGAGAGAGAGAGAGAGATAGTACATTTACAACAGAATTCAACACTTTGACTTATCTAAATAAGAGCATAGATCATCTATAAGAAGATGATACATGAGATGGTTGAACTAAATTGAAGACATGCTTCTTCAACTGATTCTCCAAGGTGACTCCTTCACCTAACATTGTGATGCATCTCGTCATCATGCTGCACCATGCTGCCATTGATGTCCCATGTGCCATTGTTGCACTATGCTAACACAACAGTTCCAAGTTCCATTGCTGCAGCATGCTAGCCACTGGTGTCCCATTTTTTGGCTCCACCAATCATCATAGCCTTGTTGTCCCATTTGTATTGTTTTTGTCCCATCATGTCTTGTTATCCCAATTGTGCCCTCATTCCACTATGTCATTTCTACTAGCACTGTTGTCCCACTTTTGTTGCTATTCCATGTTTTCCATAATGTTGTCCATGGGAAGAGTTCTGGTCACTGGTTAGGGCATCCTCCTATAACCTATAGTAGCCTAATGATCATGCCAAAACCCACCTTAAATTATGCGACCTTCCTTTCTTTGCAAGGTAAATGACCTCGTTGTTTGAGGAGGCACTTACAACTCCATGTGTAGGGATTTTTCACCCTCGAAACAACACTCATAGGCCTGCGGCTTAAGATCCCTTGCTCAACTTATCTTAGGGAGGATTCTCCTTGGTTTTCTAGCCTAGAACAACCTTCGATGAGGGTAGCCTTCACACAAACCTTGCTACCTCTTCAACCAGTCCTCAAGAAGCAAATCGATCTCCTTTCCTTTGCGGCCAGCAACAAGGTAGCTTCACTATGCCATTAGTAAAAAAGGTGACCTTATCGTCCCCTCTTTTGTTGAAGTAGTCTCAGTGTTGTGGCCTTCTAGCCCAACTCCTCGGCCCTCCTAACAACAGCTCTGTCATCCTAAAAATGACCTTGAAACAGTCCTTCTTTAACACGTTGTTCCTTCCTCCATATTTTGCGTCTCGGGCATGTCATAACCCTCCTTGACTGCAGCTAGGTAGCTGCGTCTAGGGCTAGTTATAACACTCCTTCTTAACTGCATTCTCTAGGTTACTAGGGTTGTGCTAAGACAATGTCTAGGGCTTGTTTAGGACAACATCTAGGGCTTGTTTAGTAAAATGTTAGGGCTGGTTTAGGACTGCAACTAGGGCTTGTTAAGGCCTCCTCCATAGCTGTGTTAAACTTCTTCCATGAGCTCCTTTAATTCAACGTAGATCCATTACATAACTTCGTTGGACTGTCTTCTTTGCTACGGCTAAGGCAGCCTCCTTTCCCCCAACATCTAGGGCTTCTTCCTCCTAGATTTCTCTCACACTAAAATCCAAGACAAGTGGAGAGAAGTCAAGAGAGAAGTGTGTGTGAAATGACTCTCAAGTCATCCTTTTATACTAAAACGTTGAGTACATGTGGGGGTTATTTGGTTGTTGGCCGACCTTGACAAATTGTCTTATAACACAAATAAATTCATAACTCCATGAATACTTATCGAAATTAGATGATCTTTAGATCAATCCTACACCACTCGATGAGAGGGATCCAAGAAAAATATATGTTGCCATAAATAAGATGACCCAAATGGATTTTGGCCCTAGTTTCCAATTTTAACAAGGAGGCTTGGGGGTGTGTGATCCTTACCTTTTTGTAAGTCAAGGATCTCGCTGGAGCTCGTATTATGATGCAGTTGTTCTACCTCATGAGTCTTGAGGGTCATTGTTGGGAAGATATGTAGGCAATAGGGTGGGTTGAGATGTGCTCCCCTATATCACCTATTGCTCGATATGGGGTCATAAATGTTTAGCTCCGCCATGAGATTCCCAGTTGATATGTGCTCCCCGATGTGATTTTGAGATGTGCTCTTTGATGTTGATGCAGGTCATAGGCTTGACTCCTCACTAATGTTTCCAGGGTGGTAGCATTGGGATCCCCGTTGGTAGAGATTTTGGGTGGTAGCATTGAGCTCCCCATTGGCAGAGATTCTGGGTGGTAGCAGTGGATCCCTGATAAATAGAGGGTGGTAGCTTAGGCTCCCCTTCGATGTCAAATTCTTCCTCTTTTAGATTCAAGAATATTCAACATATGAGTAGGGACAGTCAAGAGATGAATCGAGATGAACAATGACGATATGTGATGATGATATTCTTGAGATTGGATATGATATGATGACACAATGACATGTTGATCGAAGGTAAGATATTGACAGGTGGAATTCTCCCTAGTTGAGAGGGAGTGTTAAAATATGAAACTACAGTAAAATTCTCATTTGGATGGCCCATTTGATGGATAATGTGATTGCATTGAATTCCTCTTTTTGAGAGGACCAAAATCGACCTAAATATCATCTAATTTGGACAAGGGAAAGTATATTTTTGAATTATGAGCCCACATGTGCATATTTGATTGGGTCGGCCCTAAAGCAAATTGGAACCCCTTGGAAGGATATAAATACAAGTGACCTCTACTTCATTTTGACATCATCATGGATCATTCTTCTATTCTCTTTCTTATTTTTGGCTCACACAGGTCTGAGGTAGATTTGCAGAGGAATAGGTTCACTCAAAGATGAAATTGTAGGGTCCAAAGCTTGCATATTTGTTTTAGGGTTTTGGGCCTCAATCGCAGGCATGACACAATAAGAACTCAACCATAGTCGCTCACTAACTAGATCATCCATGTGACCAAAGCAACTCAGTCACATGCACAACTCATCCTCCATGAGACTGACATCTAGGGTTTCAGAATCATAGTTACAGGCTCCCCAAAGGCTAAATTCGACCACAATCGTTGGCTTACAGGCTCAAGGGTGTGAATGGAACTTTCCAGTCACACGCATGACTCCTCCTACATGAAATAATGCCCTAAATATTAGTTTTTCAGTTGTTTGAAGTTTTCACTCATTGACCACAGGGTTTGGAAGTTGACTGCAAATAATGACAGTTCATTATAGGATTTTGAATCAGGGTTTTGACTATAAGCATTGATGGGTTCATTTTATGGATTAGTTGATTATTGTTGGATAGGTTTATGGTTCAAGATATGGATTATTGTATTCTCATTTACTGAATCATTCAATGATGATCTAATAAGAAGAAGAATTTAAAATGGGTTTTGCCCTAGTCTCCGACCTATCCTGGTGTCTCTATGTGTGAATGCTTTTCTTCTATTCTTCCTTTATGTTCCACTACATTGATGATGATGATATTATTCTTTCTACATAGTTTCATATGTTGTTGAATAATGATGTTATGATGTTATGGGGTGAATTTAATGGGTAAATGAAGAAATGAAATTATCAAAGCAAGGAACAATATAGGCCTAAGAAAAATTGACATCTTCCCAGGCTAACATCATCCCGGGCGCTCCTTTTGTGCACGTATTTTGTAACCTTTGGGGAATCTCTTGTCGGGTTTACATGTAATGGGCTCCATCGTCAGCCAATAAGAACTCATTTTTCCGCTCTGTTGTTTGCCCACATGCTCCCAGACCTTTGGTTTAATGGGTTCACTAAAAATATTTTTCAACTCTATCTAGTTGTCAAACTATCACCAAATTGACCCTTTTTCCATCTTTAACTATGCAATTTGACTTTGGGGTATCGACCTTTGACTAGAAAAACTTGTGATCCAAGAGGCCATTTTTGGACTTCCGCATATTGTTGGAAATTTATTTCCGAGAAAAATCCATCTATGTCATTTTTTGGGGCATATGAGCGGATATCCTAAGGCAAAAACTCATTCAAATCCCGGGACTCCCCTTAAGCTTAACATACCATGCACATCAATGTTTGACTAGTTGACATCAATGCCAACATACTTGTTTCCTGTTAAGATTAGGTATGTTCTATGCTAGAGAAATTTATTTAAATTTTCACAGTTAGCAATCACATCAACGTTATGATAAACTGCAGATAGAACATAAATATAAAACGCAGAAGACAAGCCAAGACAAGAGGACACAAGATGTGGCGCGAGCCAGGGACAAACCCCACAATGTGTGGGGAAACCCTTTGATCAAATCTTCTTTTATCTTCAAAGTTCAGCAGAGAAAGAGAGAGAGAGAGAGAGATAATACATTTACAACATAAGTCAACACTTTGACTTATCTAGATCTAGCATAGATCATTTCTTATAATGATGAGATCAGTTGAAGACATTTTTGCTTCAACTGATATCTACCATCATGCTGCATCTGGTCCTCTAGTTGCACCATTTCATACTGCACCAAGCTGCTCTAATCACGATTATCATCATGCTGCCCATGTCCATGATCTTATCCATCATAATGTTGCTCAAACTAATGTGCGACATCATCATGCTGCAGCCCCTATTAATGTATCATTACACTGCCCAGGAACATGATCTCATAGTGCTGCCCACCATGCTGCTGCCTTGTCGTGGCGGAAAAAGTCGTTTGTGCGGACACAACTGACCTCCCTAGGAGTCTAAACTCTCTAGCGACAAACAAGACAAAATGGAGTGATCTTTCTCTAAATATACCTTTTAAAACATGAAAACTACAAGTGTTTAGGCTTACCTTATTCCAAAACGTTGTTGTTGTAGTCCGTCCTTGCCGATCCGGATGAGCTCCTCCTTCACATCAATTCCTGCAACCACAAACAATCAAACAATTACCAAGCACTTGCATTTCATATAATAAAACATATATTCAACATGCAGACCAAGGAACACATGAAATAACTCATTAACACAAGCTATTGAGAAAAATAAACCAGTTTGTATTAATAACGAAACAAAGAAACTCTTACAACCTGGCCTTGGTGTTGTGCAAGTTCCTCCCAGGGTCCATCAAGGGTTTTCCTCTACTTTGACAAAGCTCACCCACTTCCAAGTAGAATCAAGCAAAGACAATCTCTCCTCACAAGGTTCTAAATGGGAGTCCTAATTCCTGCAGCATTTACCCAAAGAAAATGTATAGCTCCAACCTCCTCTCCCTCTGGCTCAATGCCTTTATTTATAGTGTTGTAAAGAGGTTATTCAGGTCCACCATCAATGGGATAATCCCCCTCTTTGGGTGGGATAGCTCCCTTATTGATGGGATAAGTTCCTCCTTAATAGGGATACATGAACCAACTGGAGGCGCATCCATTTCATCAAACCGACCTCTAGAAAGTTCTAGAAGTAACCACAAGTAACTTTTTTAAGATGAAACTTGCGCATTTTGCCTTTTACAGAAGGACGCACCTGTCCCTTAACATACAGAGCGTCCAAGGACGCAGCTTTTGTGAACATTGTGAGCGTCCCCGCAGGTAAGGCTAGAGAGAACCTGCGACCCCAGAGATAAACACATTTTTTACAAGACTTTCTCTCTTCTTTGAGTTTGAGATGGATAGCAGAGGCATAAGACTTGCCTAAGAGGGTAGCATGACTGTTGATTTGAGCCATACTAACTGTAAGTAGTCATGGTGACATTTTTTAGTGTAACAGATTGCCCCCTAAAGTGCGAAGCCTGGAATAGATTAGGGTTTTGTAATTCTAGGAAGGGTGAAGCGCTTTATCATTTCAAGGATTGTCTTGTGGATGACCTGGTTGGAACCTGCAATTTTCAACACAAAATACATGTATAAGATTATATCATCACTGAGGTAGGCATTCCCATACTCAGATTCAAAACTTTAACTAAAGGACTAACTACTCTGATACAGGAATGATCTTGCAGTACATCATTTTTATAGACTTTTGTAGACACAGTATGGACGCAGCCATCTGTTTATGATTAGTCTACATAGATAATGAATACAAAACTCCTCGCAGCCTGGATGGTAGAAACTAGATCCAGGGTCTTCACTTCTACTTCCCGAATTGGTACGATTCTAGCCATGTGATTAAATGATTTGATGTCGAACATGTTAGAAACCACTTGATTACCAGTCGATGATGTAAACTGTTAACAAGCGTGAGAGAGACCACCAGTAATGTCAATGGTTCTCAAAGTACCAAGCACAACCCGTGAAATGTGAATAGATGTTTTGATGTCGAACACTTCACGGAATCCTTTGATCGAAAGTCAATGATGTAAACTGACGTCAAAGGCGAGAAACCTGCCATTGATGCATGCAGACTTCAAGGTACTGTCGATTCCTAAGTCATCTTTCTAGATAATGTGTCGATGTCGATAGAAAGCGACCCGTTGCAGGCAAGCCCGCAACACGAAATCATTGTTCAAGTTGAAGAAATGTTGCTGTAAGGACTGACTCAGGGATGGTCAAATGGATGACAAGTATTTTGCAGATGAAAGTTTTGCTTGCAGACCTCTTGAACACATAACGACACGACAGATGGCTTGGTGACGAATAACTCAAAGTTAATCCCCGGAACCCGGTTAAAGACTTTCAAAGTGGTTTGATCAACTGTGAGGTAAAAGATTTCCCAACCCAGGTGAATGAAAAAGTGTCGTGTTCAAGAGTGGTAATAAAGTTTCTTTTGAGACAAAAGGTAACAAACAGGTTCATTCTTCTCTCTTTTCCCCCACCATTTCTGGCAAGTACCTCTTTATTTTTAACAAGCTTGAGGAGGATAACATATGCTTGATTATAAGCTCATCCTTCGGACGAGTCCAACCTAGTTTAAATTCGAACCCTAGGAAGGAGTGGTTCGTTCCTGTTTGTAATTGAACAGGTCCTCTACTGTAAAAGTTTAACGAGCCCAGTATAGGAGAAACTCGGCGTTTTTCAATTTTAGAGAGTCTGAAAAAACTAAAGGAGACTCCACGTTGAACTTTTTCGTATATTTGTGTCCCTCAAGCCCGAAAAAGTATAAAATAATACCTGGGGGAACCGCTTGATCTTGCGACCAAGGAGTACTTTCATAATAGTGTCGTTGACCTGAAAAGTAAAAAGCGATCAAGGACACGTCGTTTTATTTCCTTATCGAGTTTGAAACGACAAAAACCCGGCAATCTTTTCCTGATTTTGCGGTCAGAAAAGAGCTAAAAGGGGACCGTCTTTTAATTCCGTTTTAACGAGTGTAAAAGAAACGCTCGGCGATCTTTTCATGTTTTAGGAGTCAGAAAAGGGCTTAAAAGATGACTCTGATATTTTTGTTTGTGAAAAATGACAATTTCCCTCGAAATCCCTTTGTCCTGCACAAAAGCAACACATTACTCATACCTGTTTAAAATAGGCAAAAATACATCGAAAAATATCTTTTCATGGTAAAAAATGAACTAATTCATCCAAAAAACCTATAAAAAGTCCTTTTACCATGTCATTTTTACCGTTTGATTGTTGAGGTTGAAAAAGGAGCTTTTGACAAGAAACTTCCCGTGGTCGCTGCGGAAAATCTGACCGTCGGAATCGAACGCCGTCTTATCCAGGTATTTTACACATCCTACTCTGCATTTCTATCCGTTTAGAATTAATTTTTAGGTCTTAGTTTCATTTTTTGGGGGGTTTTGGTTTTGGAATGCGCCTCTCGGCGGACGCGGGTGCCCTTCGGGTGACCCGCGTCCCCCGACTTTTTCCTATACAGGAAAACGGTCGGAAGACGCAGCCCGCCTTCAGGGCATCCGCGTCCGGGCGCCCTGTGCTGTAAAGTCGGGGTGCGTCTTCCGTGAAACGCGCATTTCAAAACCCCAACCCCCTCAAAAAACTATCTAAAAATTCCCAAATCAATTTCTAATGACTATTTCTGATGTGCAGGGCATTAACCATGTTAGATTGGAGAGAAAGAGAGCATGTAGAGGATGATGAAGCTGCAATAAATCATCAACCTTCCCTGGATGCCCTAAGAGCATGCAGATTATACAAATATTGGACCATACCGGGCATGAGGGGCCAGGTAAGATTCTTGGAATGGCTGGTTGAGCGATGGAACGTTCAAGAACAATGCTTTTACATAGGAGGGCACCAGCTCGAGATAGAGCCCTCGGATGTATACTTTCTCACTGGCTTGCCGAACAGAGGCGAGCAACTCAGTCTTGCGGGGACTAGGCCGGGTGGCCAATCCCTTGATAGTCTCCGCGACGAGTGGTGCACACCTGGGGCTCGCCATTCGAAAGGCATAGAGATAAAACACATCACTCTGCCTGAACTCAAAGTCATAGCGTTCACGGTTACCAGAATTTGCGGCGCGGCCGCTTTACACATTGCTTCCGGATCCCAAATGCGGATGGCAATTGACTGTTACCAAGGCACCATTTTCAACTGGTGTGAAGCTGTGTCGGCTCATATGAAGAGCCAACTGACCAAGGCAAAGAACGGACGACTAAAGACTTTTGGATATGGGCCTCTAGTCGTGAGCTTTGCCTTGGAGAGAGTTCCAATGCTGATCCCTCAGCAACTCACTGTTGATATCTTGGGTCCTCGGGAGCCAAAGCTGATACGATGGGTTGCGGTGATGGCCCGGCATCCTGACGAGGGTGCGACAGTGGTTCGATTCTCAGATAGTTACTTTCACTGGTTAGAGGACCAGGTTTTTTCGATACAGGACTTTCCGTATGCCGGAGTGGATTTTAGAGGTGATCCGGACATGGTTCTTCCACAGGGAGAACAATGGGACGACAGAGGTACTTTTATTTTCACAAGTTTTCTAATTATGTATTTTTTTATTTTTCATATATATCGTCTCAAAACTAACAGTAAAACTTTCAAAATGCAGATGTTGGTCCACAGCGTCCAGCCAACCTCCGGCCTTTTGATAGACTACATCCAGCTGCACCGGTACCGGCCCCACAGGACGCGGCTGCAGAAGTACTAGCTGAGTTGGAGCATGATCTAGAGCGTCTCACGGCAGATATACCTGAGACTACTATGGACGACATTCCTATCAGGCTTCAGCGTTTCGTAGTCGCGGTCCCTGGACCGTTTAGGAGATTTTTGCGTAAGGTAGCCCGCGCAGTGGTGTCATACAGAGAGCACCACCAGTGATTGACTAGTCACTTTTGTAGTCACATGTGACATTTTGACTTTTTGTACTATCATTTTGCCGATCATAAGGTGTTTTCAACCTATGATCGAAGACGATGTATATATTTTTGACACACTTCTATCTATATATATCACTATTACCGGCTTATCCTGTTTAACATATGTGATGAAATGTTTTTTTAAATTTACTTGCATGATTATTGTAAATGTCTGTCCAACATTCGAGAAGCAATTGCATCTGCTAATGTATTCAAAGACCTTGGAATATGTTGATATTCAATGTAATCAAATTCACGTTCCAAGAGACGCACTCTCAAAAACAACCTTAATAACACAGGATTCCTAATGGCATAAACTCTATTAAGCTGTAATACAACAAGTTCAGAATCTAACCTCACTATCAAACGTCGAATTCCAAATGAAATAGATTCGGATAATAATTCAATCACTGCACTGTATTCTGCAATGTTGTTCGTTGTTTGACCGAGGCTTACCCCATGCATAGAAACTAACTCGTCAGAGGGCGAATAGATAACCCAAGCTGCGGAAGAGATATTCCGTGTACTACGACAAGCACCATCAGCAAATCCAATGTATGTTTGGAGAGGCGTCGACATCTGCAATATCAAGAGTAAAACCAAGATAAGCCAGAATAACGACGAAAAACCACACTCTCTAAGCTAAGCACACTGACTAAACTAACACACTTGCTAGCTAGAAAGAAAATCTAACCTATCTAAAAATTTCTCCATACCCATCATTTAAGCATAATACCTCTTTAGGTAAAGTCCATTTCTGGGTTTACCCAAAGAGTCCCCATCAAAGTCAACTAGCTCATAAGCCCCTTTTGCTAGCTTTCGCTTTACAATGTAGGGCCCATGCCACATGGGAACGAATTTTCCGGCACCTAGCTTATCGTTAGCTTGATCATATAATAGTACTAGGTCTCCTTCCGAAAAACTTCGAGGGGTTACATTTCTATCATACTGAGCTTTCATTCGTTTCGCGTGAGTCTCGATTGCCAATGTAGCGTCACGTCGAGTCTCATCTAATTTAGCCAAGTACAATAAACGTTTCTCCTCTTCGGAAGTAGCTGGAAGTAATTCGACAGCCATTTGAAGTGATGGGATTTCGCATTCAATGGGTAACACAGCTTCCAAGCCATAAACTAGCTGGAAAGGAGTGAACCCTGTTGAATTTTTCACTGAGGTTCGGTATGCCCATAGCGCTGAAAATAACATGTTGTGCCAATTCGACCGATGAACACCAATGGTTCGTCGGATCATGATAACTAGAACTTTGTTGATAGACTCAACCAAACCGTTGGCTTGCGGATAATAAGGAGTAGAGCTATCGTGGCGCAAACCAAGCTGGCTTGTAAGCTCAGTCATCATGACGTTTCGAAAATGGCTCCCATGGTCAGTAATGATTGCTTGTGGGACACCAAACCTAGTTATGATATGATTGAATACGAAAACTGCAGCTGTTTTGCCGCTTGCGTCGAATGTAGGCATCGCCTCGGCCCACTTAGTAAAATAATCAACCGCAAGGATGATATACGCATGCCCCCCGGCCGAGTGAGGGTTACAAGTAATAAAGTCGATACCCCATTTGGCGAATGGACCAACGGCAATTATAGGGTGGAGAGGAGCAGGTGGAGCGCGCATCTTGCGATCAAACACTTGACAGTTGTGGCACTTCCTGACTGCAATGATACAATCCTTAAACATAGACGGCCAGAAATAGCCAGCGCGCAACACCTTCTGAGCTGTGGCATACCCAGACATATGACCGCCACATGCTCCAGAGTGACAATCATTCAAAACCCTCTCAGCCTCTTCGTGAGTTAAACAACGTCGAAAAACTAAGTCTGCCCCCCGGCGATAAAGTGTATCTCCAATAATTTTGTATGGCTGGGATTGAAACCGAATTTTTCGACGTTCCGCTTTGGAAGCTTCAGGCCGAAAGGTTTGGGTTTGGAGATAGATGATTATATCCCCGTACCACGGATCTACAGTACTGATAAGAAACAAAGATTCGTCCGCAATGGACTCCTCTGCCACAGTCTCTGTGTCAGCACTCGGGAAATCACACATCAATTCCGCAAAAACTAAGGATTTCTTAGACTTGGACTTCTCGAATTCCAAGTCGAACTCTTGCAGGATAACGATCCATTTAGAGTACTTGCCCCCCAGCAATTGTTTTGTCAAAATGTAAATCATA
Organism: Pinus tabuliformis; assembly: GCA_031772625.1. Classification (NCBI taxonomy): domain Eukaryota; kingdom Viridiplantae; phylum Streptophyta; class Pinopsida; order Pinales; family Pinaceae; genus Pinus; species Pinus tabuliformis. The sequence continues at coordinate 1,038,008,874 of CM062816.1, read as the reverse complement.
GGGTTGCAATCCGAAATAACTGTAGTTTTACGGAGAAGAATGTAGTGACGAAAACGCTGGACAGCTTGAACGGCTGCCAGGGCCAATTTCTCCACATGCGAATATTTTAGCTCAGTGGGATTCAAGGTCCTACTAAGATAATATATCACATGCTCCGCTCCGAATTCATCTTCTTGAACTAACACCATTCCAATGGTGGAATGCGAAGCTGCGAGGTATAAGAAGTAGTCCTGGTTGTAGTTGGGAGGATGCAACAACGGTGCATGGGTCAACGCGTGTTTAAGTGCATCAAAAGATTGTTGGGCAATCTCGTCCCAAAAGAATTGTGCGTTCTGTTTCAACAACCGTGTAAAACCTTTAGTGACCTCGGCGTAGTTTGGGATGAATCGGCGTAAAAAGTTCGCTTTCCCTTGCAAACTTTGGAGTTGGCGCAAACTCGAAGGAGGAGGCAATTTGATGATAGCCTCGACTTTCGAGGGATCGACGCGAATGCCGGCTTTTGAAACAACAAATCCCAGCAATCGACCTGTTTCTATACAGAAAACACACTTGTGGGGATTCAACCGAATTCGATAATGCCTACACCTCATAAAGATTGCTCGTAGGTGGACAAGGTGATCAGCTCGATGTAAAGAATGAGCAGGCAAATCATCGAGATAGGGTTGCACAATGTGCTTGATGTCATGAAATGCATAAGACATCGCCCGTTGAAAAGTAGCCCCGGCATTCTTAAGCCCAAAAGGTAATTTGCAATAAGCAAATGTCCCCCATGGACAAATGAATGCCGTTTTTGGTTGGTCGGCAGGTAGAATATTGATTTGATTATAGCCCGAGAAACCATCCATGAAGGAAAACATTTCACTTCCGGCACAATCATCAATAATTTGATCGATATAAGGCGTAGGATAGTTGTCTTTTGGACAAGCTCGATTTATATCCCTATAGTCGATACAGATTCTTATTGTTCCTTGTTTCTTATTGACCGGAACAATATTCGATACCCAATCCGTTAACGGGATCGGATAAATGAAACCTGCTTTCAACAGCTTTTCGACTTCTGCTTTAATCGCAGCCGCTTTTCGAGGGTGAATTTGACGCAACCGTTGCCGGACGGGTTTAGCATCCGGGTAGGTCTTTATTTCATGAACAACAATGGCAGGATCAATTCCCGGCATTTCCTCGTAAGACCAGGCAAACACGTCGCGGAATTCTTGGAATAGGGCCTTGTAAGTTTGGATTTCTTCTTCAGTACATGCGGCACCTATATGAATGTTTTCCTCGATTCCGGGCTTCACTGAAATATCAATGGGAATAGTACGAGAAATATTCCCTAAATTCAACTCTGAATCAGAATGTTTCGTTGGATCCTGAGCGTCTTTGACATATTCAGCGGTAAAGATAGATGAAAAATCATTTTCAAATGCATCATCCTTAGGTAAAAACGAAGATCTGTGATGGAGATCCCCCATGGTAGATCGTCTACACTTAGGATTTCGCGAAGTTGTTCGTCAGATGACACGACTTCGGGAAACGTTATCCGTTCTAAGGGTGAGGTGAAAAGTGACTTTTCACTGACCACATTCATTTGGTCGACTTCGGTTGAATGAAAGTCGGTAAAAGACATGAGAGCTTCATAAGCAATTTCATACGGACTCAAAGGCATAGCATTACCGAGTGAGTCTATCTCAGAGTCAGATGGGACGAACCAAGGATCATCATAAATAATGTTTTCTGATGTAATCATATGAATTGTTGCAAACGAAGGATCTGCGCTGAGTGGAGGGAGAGGAAAAGTTCCCAGTAAACCGGAATCCTTAACTAAACCTACACCAACGTCCCTATAAGGGATTGTCGTCTTACCGACATGCTGGATACTCTCTGAAGAGGCTGGGTCGGATGAAAAGTATGTCAGCTGATCAATAGTCACGATCTTACCGTTATGTGGAAACTTAATTACTCTGAAGACCGATGAAACGACCGCTGTCATAGCATATGACCAACTTCGACCCAAAAGAAGGTTGTAGTCTAGAGGGGCATCAACCACTTCCACATCCAGACTAACGGTTTTACCTTCAACCCCTATAGGCAATTCTTGTAGAATACCAAACGGACGGAACCCACGGCCATCAAAGGCCTTAAGGATGGTGGGGGATTGGTTCAACGAAGGAGAACCAAGCGATCTCCAACATTGAATCGACATAATACACGTAGAAGCTCCCTCATCAATCACAGTCCGATGAATAGGCCTGTTTTTGACTATCACTGGAATTTGGAAAGCCATTTGATGGGGGAGACGTGGCGTACTATTTTCTAGATCAAAGATCATTAGGTTCGGGTCCTGAACATCGACAGCTCCGATAGCCGACAAAAGTAATTTCCGTTGTGCTGGGCATGATTGCAGCACTTCGAGTGCCGACATTGCTGAAGGTGAAACAGCTAAGTCCTCAACAATGTTGTAATTCTGGGCTGCTCTCGCATGTGGATTGAAAGCAGACCTTCGAAGTACACCCTTGGCGGGCGGCTTAATCACTAAGTCTGGGTTAGGTTTTTCGATCTGTAGTGGATCGGAACCAGGAGCTGAGGTTGATGGGTTAGAGTGAGAAGATTCTGCTTCCTTACCATCAACAGGAGCCTTACTACCATAATCTTGCGATCGAGTCGCAATCCTCACATGAGACATCATCAAAATGGGTTCTTCACTGGCATTCGAAGAAGAACCTATCATCTTATTCTCCTGCTCTGGAAATGGATTCTTTAACACAGCAGGAGTGGGAAAACCTTTGACTATTTTCACAACCTCGGCCCGATGAGGGCAATCTCTCGTAAAATGATCCTCTTCACAAATAAGACAAGGATATCGAGGTTTGCGTTTTTCGTCATTGGTTTCCGACTTTTCAGTTTTCTCCTTTGGAGCCTTGTCTGCTTTAGCCTTCTTCTTTCCTTTCTTCTTTCCACCGTTTTTTGATTTGGCCGTAGATGACTCTACAGCGTGAATGTCGGCGGTGAGTTCAGGAGAAGACTCTCCTGTCGGAGAATCAGGCAAAGTGATAATTGGAGTAGTTGAAGCCTTGGAAGACTTCTTCTTGCTCTTCGTAGTCACGATACCAATCATACCATCAGCGGCATGAGATCCCGAAGGAGCAGCAGCGATTTGATTTGACTTTGGAAGATCCGGAATCTTCTCGTGTAACGTACCCGACTGAGTGTAAACTAAGTCAAGGTATTGTGCCTGAGCAATGACTTGCTCCTCAGTAACTACTCCGGCCTTAGCTACATCTTCAGTAATCTTCGGTAATAATGATTTGACAAACCATTCAGCTAAGATTTGGTCCGGGATAAAAACTTTCACTAATCTCCTTCGACGTCTCCACTCATGAATGTGATCAGAAATATACGTGGACGTCGATTGTTTTAGTGAAGTTAATAACTCCGTGCCGTTATCGTATCTGACCGGCAACTGAAAGTGAGTTAAGAACGAGGTAGCTAACTGGCTAAAGTTGTAAAAAGAGGCCCGTGGTAACTCAATGTACCACTTGGCCGCGAGACCAATGAGTGTACGCTGGAAAAGACGTAAGCGGATGGAATCATCTGAGATAGAATTCGAAGCACACCAGAGGTGGTAAGTCATCACATGATTGGACGGATCCTCTCCAGACTTACCTTCGAACTTGGGTATATCGCTGGGCAACTTATTTGGCATTGGCGGCCAGAACTGAAGATATTGAATTGGATCATTCGTTAGGCGCGTCAAGTCAGGTAAATCCAAAGTTGCAATAAACGGTAACTGCCGGTTAGGATCTCTAAAACTCTGGGTCACAATACCAGCCCCAGGAGGAGGATATCCAGGATAACTAGGAACAGGAGTCGCATTTGGGATATTATATCCTCCTGGAAAACCAGGATTAACCGGACCGTACTGGGGTTGTTGAGGTTGTTGATAAGTGTACCCAGGATACGGTTGATACTGGTAAACCGGTTGTTGGACAGCTTGCCCATGTTGGTACTGTCCCTGGTACGGAGGTTGAACAAATTGAGGTTGAGTAGTGACAACCGTACTTATACCAGGCTGACCTACAGGCATCTGGACCGTGGTTTGAATCGTAGATCCAGACAACGGTAAAGATGTCTGAGGTGTGGTAACAGGGACAGTAGAAACTGGAGCCGTCGATACTCCAGAAGTAAGTATGGTAGATGTAGCGGTAGTTGCAGCAGCCGTTTGAGATGGAGTACTAGGTGCAATTGACGGCTGAGTAACTACCGAAGCTACAGAAGTTTGAACATTTGGCTGGACAGGTTGCGGTTGCTGGGTTGGACCAGAAACTACGGGTTGTCCAGCTTGAGGAACCATCTGTACACTTGGCTGCAACACCTGTTGACCCTGTGATGGATCCCACACTAACATTCCAGGGTACTGACCCGTAACAGGTTGAGGATACTGAGATCCATAACCAGATTGAGGGTAGGATTGATAATTGTAAGGTGCAGTTCCCATACTTGGAACATATGACTGACCTTGAGGCGGTTGATAACCTTGACTTGAGTATTGACCTTGAGGTTGATAACCTTGAGGTAAATACTGATACTGGGGTTGACCTTGACCTTGAGGTTGGTACCCTTGAGGTTGATAACCTTGGGGTTGATACCCTTGAGGTTGCCATCCTTGGGGTTGATACCCTTGAGGTTGATATTGATACTGAGGTTGACCTTGGGGTACATATTGAGGCTGAGGTTGACCTTGAGGCACGTATTGCACCATAGGTACATACTGACTTTGAGGTTGCCCCCCAGACACGATTTGTGTACCTTGAGGTTGCCCCCCAGGCGTTAACTGCGGTTGCCCCCCAGGCGGTAATTGGCCACCTTGAGGTTGGGAAACGGGAACTGAACCTGACATCATGTAAATGTCTCCTACACCCAATGGTATATTACCACTGTTTCCAGCAAATAACCCATGATCAACGGGTTGAGGAGATGCCCCCGCAAAGGTACCAGAAAGTGACTGATACCCAGTGGGAACAGAAGGACCGCCGTGTAAAAAAGATTCAGGACTTTGAGTAAACACGGACGACTGACCAGACATATTTACAGGAGTATAAATACCTCCAGGTGGAAAAGGAGTACGAGGTGTAGAAAAACCTACTGAGTTGTCTAAAAAATTGGTTAACGCAAGGTACCAAGAAGTACTTCTAGGAGGACTGTAAAAGATGGATTCACGCTCCCTTAGATCAATAGTAAGTTGACCTTCAAGGTGAGAGACACCTATATCTTCTTCTGGAGCAAGTTCTTCTATAGCAATCAAACCAGAAGGTAGATTTTCGGTGATAATTCTTTCTATTCTCGGTGAATCAGGGACACTAGAAGTTGGAGTAACAGGTTCGGAAATTTCAGGTTCTTCGCCTGTTTCACTGGCAGATGAAAAACTACCAGCAAGCTCGGAAACTGTAACAGTTTCGGGATTGTAACCTGTTTCTAAACTTTGGTAATCTGGATGGACTACCAAGGAAGATTCTCCTTCTTCAGGTGAACCTACTCTACTGTCACTAGGAGGAGTTACAAGGACCTTTAACCCTTCGTACTGACCCGGAATGTCTTCGGGAGATTCACCCCGCGATTTACGGAGTTTTCTTAACAAATCTATTCCGGTAACAATCTCAGGAGACTTGCCCCGAAGTCGACGGGACTGTCTCGGTAATTCCGCCACAATTAAAGATTTTTAACTACAACACACGAAAACAAAGTAAAAATTTCAAATCAAACCACCTAAAGTCTTCTAAAGAAGCAAACAAATTTGAAGCACACGCCTAAATAATCTAGAGCGTCAAACCAAACACAAACAGTAGTCTTCCGGACCAAAAGCGCTAGTTGGTGATTAGGCCCAACCTCGCAGGATTCAGTACAGAAATGGCGGGTGGAACAGTTACCCCGGCAACCTGCTTAATGAATAGACCGGCACAAGTTCCTCCACTTTAACCGTCTCGAAGTGAAGTGAACCCCCCGGAAAATCCAAGTGAGTATAACCGACGTCTGCTCCAGGTACAGTGGGACCTTCCCTCCACCGTCACCTCGGTAGAACCCTAAAGATTATGGTCACTAAAGTTACCAATCACAACAATTACACCTGGGGGAACAGTCTAAACTCCGACAGCACGCAAGGGCAGAGTAACAAGCTCAATCCCCTTACCGGCTCCTTGACAATAATCCAAGGTTTACCGATAAGTGACCCCTGGCTCCTCGACAATGGTTAATCCGAGGTTTACCGTTTGTAATACGTACTGTCTGGCGTCGTTCCCAATGATCCCCTCACTGGTTCGGACACGAGCTCGTGCTTCTCCTTTAAGAGGAGCTTTCCCAGAGTGCAACTGAAACAATTGGATTTAATCTACTCAAGATAAACTATCTGTTTGGTTTTGTAGTCTTGGAGAGTTAAGTACTCACCTACTCCAAGACCCTAGCCTAAGCTATGTTGGTGTTTCAGAGCCCTAGAAAAATAAAAATTACTAGATTGATTTTAATTTAAGCGTTACTTTTAAGGTTGTTTCTTAAGTCAAAAGGTGATGGAAGTGAAACCAGTGGTGTGTTGACTCGACTCGAAACCACTACAAAATGCACCTAGGATGATTTACCCACTACTTTACTTTTTCGATGAATTGCTTAACTAAAAAGTTGAGAGAATGCAATCTTTATAAAAGCAACTTCTTAATTGAAGACAATCAAAGAAACAATTCGTTTGTCTTTTCCAAGCATAAAAACATGACCGCTCTTTACATGCACGAAAAAACTCTTTTTCTCTTTCAAAAACAAAAAGCTACTTGAAACAAGACTTTTAAAGAAGATGTTTTTGTATTTTTCTTTTAATAAAGCAAATAAATCTAAGGTAACAAAAATCAATCTTAACAACTATTAAAATCTACGAAAATTCACTCATAAGCAAACTAAAAGGTAAATTTACTCTAAGCAATCTTAACGAGGCCAAAACCAACAATGATTATTCTAAGGTGTTTTACTTGATCACAATCAAATCAAGGACTAGCTTATTGCAGAACCAAAAACTAGCCAAAACAAAACTCTAATCTTTTTGTTCTTTTGTAAAATGGAAATCAACACTTTATAAACAAGTAATTCGAAATTTGACCCAAAACAACTTAAATGGCAAGCTGCTCACACAAGGAGACTTTACGACAGGCCCGACTTCTAAGAAGGCTGACAAACCAGAGAGATCTAAGGCTGGACAACTTTCTACCGTCAAAGTCACTACAGGACCTATGCAAAAATCAAACCCTAGGCCTAAACTTCGTTGAAATCCACTAAAACACTCAAAGCTCACAAAACAAGTTCAGGTGAAAATTTTTGACAGGGTACTAAAGGATCTGGGCAGAAAACACTAAGAAAAATCAAAATCTAAAAGCAATTAAAGCAAAAAATGGAATTTTCCTAAATTTTACAGGAAGACGCAGGCAACCCGTTATAACAGGTGCGGGCCCGCTCTGTGCAAACGGCAACAGCGCGTCCAAAGACGCACTGTGCAGTACTCAGAGGGTGCGTCCTTCTGGAAAAGTTAAGAAAAACCAAATCTAACTAAATCTAAAGCTAAGCCACCCAAATACTAATTCTCACAGTAAAAAACCAGAAAATAAAAATGATTTTCTCAGAGCAAAGTTCACACAAAGGAAAAGACTTTCTCATTAATGGATTCCCCAGTGGAGTCGCCAATTTGTCGTGGCGGAAAAAGTCGTTTGTGCGGACACAACTGACCTCCCTAGGAGTCTAAACTCTCTAGCGACAAACAAGACAAAATGGAGTGATCTTTCTCTAAATATACCTTTTAAAACATGAAAACTACAAGTGTTTAGGCTTACCTTATTCCAAAACGCTGTTGTTGTAGTCCGTCCTTGCCGATCCGGATGAGCTCCTCCTTCACATCAATTCCTGCAACCACAAACAATCAAACAATTACCAAGCACTTGCATTTCATATAATAAAACATATATTCAACATGCAGACCAAGGAACACATGAAATAACTCATTAACACAAGCTATTGAGAAAAATAAACCAGTTTGTATTAATAACGAAACAAAGAAACTCTTACAACCTGGCCTTGGTGTTGTGCAAGTTCCTCCCAGGGTCCATCAAGGGTTTTCCTCTACTTTGACAAAGCTCACCCACTTCCAAGTAGAATCAAGCAAAGACAATCTCTCCTCACAAGGTTCTAAATGGGAGTCCTAATTCCTGCAGCATTTACCCAAAGAAAATGTATAGCTCCAACCTCCTCTCCCTCTGGCTCAATGCCTTTATTTATAGTGCTGTAAAGAGGTTATTCAGGTCCACCATCAATGGGATAATCCCCCTCTTTGGGTGGGATAGCTCCCTTATTGATGGGATAAGTTCCTCCTTAATAGGGATACATGAACCAACTGGAGGCGCATCCATTTCATCAAACCGACCTCTAGAAAGTTCTAGAAGTAACCACAAGTAACTTTTTTAAGATGAAACTTGCGCATTTTGCCTTTTACAGAAGGACGCACCTGTCCCTTAACATGCAGAGCGTCCAAGGACGCAACTTTTGTGAACATTGTGAGCGTCCCCGTAGGTAAGGCTAGAGAGAACCTGCGACCCCAGAGATAAACACATTTTTTACAAGACTTTCTCTCTTCTTTGAGTTTGAGATGGATAGCAGAGGCATAAGACTTGCCTAAGAGGGTAGCATGACTGTTGATTTGAGCCATACTAACTGTAAGTAGTCATGGTGACATTTTTTAGTGTAACATGCCTCTGCCTTCTTGTTGCTTCATCATGTTGCAACAATGTACCATCATGCTGCTCATGATCACATACATCATGTTGACATCACAGTTGCATCATTGTTGCACTTGTACCTTTGTCACTGCTGCATCTTCCAATGATGAGATCCATTGAGATCTTCACTGTGCTCTTTTCTTCTTTCATATAATCATGGTTTCATCATATAAACACTAGGATCAGCTAGTAGGAGCAAGGATCAACACACACATATATATACTGATATATATGTACATACCTTTTTCATTCATCCATCACTTCTTCATTGAGATCTTGTCCTTGCTAATGTATAATGAGGCTGCTAGATGTCAGGTCTGGATATTTTCACTAGGATAACCATTATGCCGAGACTGTGTCTCTTCATTCCCAGATATGCCGAGACTACGTCCTCTTATCATGCATATGTCTAATCTTTATAATCTGTAGTCAGACTAACCCACGTTGTAATGTATTTTGCCGCGTTAATTTCCAGCGTATATGATGATATGCCATGACCTGTGCCTAAGATCATTAAATATAACGTGTCTGATCTATTATTATGACCTGCGGCTAGGGATGAGTGTCACCATAGATTGCGTATGACTGTCCCATGATTGAGTCTCCATGCTTGCGTATTAATCCCTATGCCCAGCTTATTCATTTGCCAGCGTACATAAGTCATTAGAGTGTTGCTGCCATGACTGCGTTATATTAACAGTGTAAAGCGTATTACTGTTTCATATACCTTGCTGCGTAGGTTATCTCAATGATGTGGCAATTCCAACGAGCAGCGTATATTACTGTGGCAAGGTCTTCCAACGAGCAACGTATATTACTGTGGCAAGGTCTTCCAATGAGCAGCGTATGTTACTGTGGCAAGGTCTTCCAACGAGCAGCGTATCATGACTGTGGCAAGGTCTTCCAATGAGCAGCGTATATTATTGTGGCAAGGTCTTCCAACGAGCAGCGTATCATGACTGCATTCACTTCATCGATTCGGCTCATTACCAGCGTATATGTATATATATATATATATATACATGAGCAGCGTACAGTGTATATGGTTTCCCATGTGTCAGCGTATAGGGTTTCACCTTGCATCAAATTTCCTGAATAGCAATAGAGATAAACAGCACATAGAAATTCATCATTTGCCAGCGAATGTCTTCTTGTCCTACGTAGGATTAGGGAATCATTTTGCAGCTAGGGCATCATACTCTTTGGTAATTATCCTTCTCCAAAAACCCAAGACGTGGAGAGGAGATCACTTAAAGAGTGAGTCTAAATGACATCAAATCCTCTTATATTTATACTGAAATGAGGATATTGAATAGACACGTCGGTTGGGCTTCTAGAGCCTACATAAGTGTTGGTCGGCTTGATAATAATTACATAAACAAAATAAATTCATATCTACATAAATACTTATCGGAATCGGATGATCTTTGGATCAATCCTACACCTCTCGACGAGAGGGATCCAATAAAAATATCAGCTGCCAAAAATAAGCCAACCCACATGGAGTTTGGCCCTAGTTGCCAATTTAACACTCCCTCTCAACTAGGGAGAACTCCATCCGCTGATCCATATGTACGACTGTACTATCTCTGCCATTAGTGCCTTGCACTACTCTGCCTAGCTCTGCTGGCTCTACTCAGCTCTGCTGGCTTTGATCTGCTCTACTCAGCTCTGCTGGCTCGGCTCTGCTCTGCTCAGCGCTGCTGGCTCTGCTCTTCTCAGCACTGCTAGCTCTGCTGGCTCTGCTCTGCTCAGCTCTACTGGCTCTGCTCTGCTCATCTCTGCTGAACTATGAAGAAGAAGAATTGATCGAGAATGGGACATATCACTCTCCGCTGACCTGAAGTCAGCCTCAGAGTGCATACCACTAGTCCCAGACCAGTCTCAACTGACCCGAAGTCAGCTTCATAGTAAGTACCACTCCTACCACTGGTCCCAGACCAGTATCGCAGTCTCAGAGAGTGTACCACTGGTCCCAGACCAGTCTCAACCGACCCGAAGTCAGCGTCATAGTATGTACCACTCTCGCTGGTCCCAGACCAGTACTGCACTGACACGAAGTCAGTCTCGGAGTATGTACCACTGGTCCCAGACCAGTCTCAGCCGACCCGAAGTCAGCGTCATAGCATGTACAACTCCTACCACTGGTCCCAGACTGGTATCATTGATCCCAAATCAATGGAGGACATCCTAGCATAGGGAGTACGGTAGATACAATGATGTGTCCATCGGTACTACTATGGTCCCTAACTTCATTTCCCTGCTCATTGATCAGATGAGAGGTACTTCCCATGAGTCCCAGACTGCATGGGTAGGATGCCTCGACAGGAGAACTTAATCAATCCTGTCCTCACAGAAGAACACATCAATCCTGCTACAATCGCCATGGAGAACACATCAATCCAGGCTGCCATGGAGAACACATCAATCCAGGCCTCATAGGAGAACACATCAATCCTGCTACAATCGCCATGGAGAACACATCAATCCAGGCCTCACAGGAGAACACATCAATCCTGCTACAATCACCATGGAGAACACATCAATCCAGGCCTCACAGGAGAACACGTCAATCCTGCTACAATCGCCATGGAGAACACATCAATCTAGGCCTCACAGGAGAACTAATCATCCTGCTACACAAGAGAGTGAATCATCTTGTCCCACAAGAGAGCAAATCATCTTGTTCCAGCGCGGACCACCAGGGGAGGGTGAGTCACCCTGTGGTCGTATGTTGCTCCAGTAGATTCTGTAAGCCCCTAAAAGCTCCTAGAGCTCAATGTATGCAACATGCAGGACCATTTTACAAAGGTCTCTCGACGACAAAAGTAAGCTTTGCCATCAAGTCCAAAGGGGGAGATTGTTGGCATTATGGCTAAAGTATTGTCCTTGATGGCAACTCATACAGGTGATGGATCACTGTACAACAGGTCAGTAGCAGAGATTGATGATTAGCTCACAATAATGAAGAAAATAAGAAGTACGCAGGTACACAGTACAAAAGGCGCGGACCCGCAGGAATATCATAGATAAAGTGCGTACATACCCGCAGGTACACCATGTAAAAGGTGCGGACCCTAGTTCACGCACTTTCATGCAGTGAAAAATTATTCTCACGTGGGAATCCAATGGTGGACCATAGTATTTAGCCCGACGTATTTGATCCTATGGTTTAGTCAGTGGTATTGTTTTATATTATTATTATTATTATTGAGCCCCATGTTTTTGGGCCCCTTGTATTGGTTATCTATGGTATTGACTCATGGTTTTAGCAAGAGCTTTCCTATATAAAGCAAAGGAGATCATTTGGCTAGACACTTGTGAAATTAGAAGATCTTAAGAGAAGCTAGATCTAAAATTCTTGTAATCGGTTTGTGAGAGAGAGTTGAATCAATATCAAGGAGAAACATGAGAATTACAAGTCAGATCTACTAATGGGTTGATATCTCCTTGGCGCATGTTCAGATCAGTAGATCTGACAGTCTGGGTTATTCTTGAAGTCTTGAAATTATCTATACCCGCAGGACCGCAAGTACAGTGAAGGAAAAGTGCGTAGGTACGCAGGCCCAGAAGCACTGTGGGTGCGGAGGTTCGCAGGCCCAGAATTTCAAAAGATGCAGAGGGGCGCAGGCATTCCATTGGACACAGAGCGGAGGTGCGCAGGAAGTCCGTGAGACACAGTGCGGGGGTGCGCAGGAAAGCAGTTGGAAACAGTGCGGATGTACACAGGTGGTCTATCGGTGAAGCTGCGGACTTTTCATGAAATCTATTTAGCTGCCCCTGTTTATTATTGTTGTGTTCTGGGTTTTGAAGTGATGTCTGGTTTCTGTTATTATGTTCTGATAACAGCAGTGATTGATTGAATGATTATGATTAGCTTCAGTATTGATAGATGAATGGATCGGGTTCATAATGACTTATCCTTATATGATCTGGTGGACTAGATCTGGTTGATAACTCTCATTGTATATGTATTGATCTGGTGATTGGGTGATTCAGAAGGTTGTTTGATTATGATCTTCAATGTTGTTGTTGGGTCCAGTATGAAAATTGGATGAAATGTGGCCTTTCAGATTATGTGTTGTGCTTCAGTGTATCCAGTCTGAAAATTGATGAAACGTGGTACCTGGAGGAGAGTAGATTGTAGGTCAGCACCTACGTACTAGTATCTAAGCTAGTACAAAAGCTAAAGGAAATCTTTGGAGCATTGTAGCAGGTAGCAGCCTGCATACTAGTAAATGGATCGGCTAGTACAAGAGCAAAGGGGGTTGTAGCTCCCGTACTGGTATAAGACTGCACCAGTACAAAATATTGTAAAAGGATTTTCTTATTAAGAAGAAGATTGAGATGACTTGCAGCAGGTGGTTTTCTCCCGCATTGGGTTTCCACCTTATATCATGGTGTTCATGTGTGTGCCTTATGTGTGATGATCTACTCTATGTTACTGCATCTGTTAACTGATAATATTGTTGATAATGTTCTAATGCACTCATTGAAGATCAATTAACTTAATCATAAGAAGTTGTGGAAGTAGAATATATGAATCAGAGTTTGGAAATGAAAAAGTTTTATTGACTTGATAATACTGATTCACCCCCCCCCCTCTCAGTATTATTTCCAACAATTGGTATCAGAGCAGGTCCTTTGGTAGAAGCTTGATCGCTTGAAGGAGATCCGTGAAATAATGGGAAAGAAGCTTAAGAAGAAAGCACCTAAGAAGAAGTCATATTAGAAGAACTATGACAATGGGAGAATCGATTGGGGATTAGGTATAAGAAGCTCCTCAGATTTGAGAATCAGATTCAGAATCATTATCAGGTATGAATATATTATCCTCTGATGTCCCAACTATCTTTCCTTTTGGAAGAGATGAAAGTGATAGCGAAACTACTGAATTTGCTCTTATGGGTGAACAAGAAAGATATCAAATAGAGGTAGAATTTAAAAGGATGATAGACAAAATTAGAGATCAACAAGATCTATTGAACAAAAGGGAATGTGACTTCAAAGAAGAAGCTACCAAACTAAAGGCCCAATTAGAAGAAGGAAACAAGGTAAGAAAACTACTCAAGGACAAGGAAGACCAATGTCAAAAATTGCAGCATGAAGTGACATCATTAAGAAAAGAAGTCAACAAAAGAAGCACAACCATCAAGAAACTCAAAGATAGATCCAGCTACTATGAAAATCTTGAAGCTACAATCCTCTCACTAAAAGGAGATCTTGAAGAATCAAAGAAGCAGAATGAAGATCTACATCAAGCAATTGGAAAACAAGACAACGAAGTCATCAACTTAAAATCCCAGCTGGAATGTGCCTTCAGAGTTCGTCAAATGAAGCAGGATCTGAATGAAGAACAAGAAAAGGAGATTCTCAAACTAAGGGAACAAATGGAAGAAGGAAGGAAAGCTGAAGAAGATTTGAAAAAGCAATCTCTTGAAAAGGAAGAACAGCTTCAGGTTGAGGTAAATATCTTGAAAGGTAAATTAGAAGAAAAGGATAAGCTTTTACGATTTCAAGATAGTTCTAAAGTCTTGGATGATATTCTTAGTAGTCAAAGGTCTCCTGCTATAAAGACTGGTCTTGGTTTCCATGAATCTGTTGAAGGTGAATCTAGTTCACAAGGTGAGGCAAGGAACTCTAAAGAGAAATCTAAAGTGATCAACGAAGAAATGAAAGATCAATCTCATCATCAACCAAGGAAAGAGATTCCTCAAAGAAAATCCTTTACTCCTCCTATGAATAATGTTGAATGTTATGTATGTCATAATCTTGGACATGTTGCAGCTAGATGTAGAAGAAGAAGGGTTCAAGACCATTATGCAGAAAGATCATCACATTCAAGGTACTTTAATGGATATTGCTTTGCTTGCAATATGTATGGTCATAAAGCTGCTGACTGTTACAGGAGGAATATGAAACATGTAAGATGTTATGCATGTAACAAGCTTGGACATATAGCTAAGGAATGCAGGAACAAAGTGTGGGCACCATATCAAAAGGAGAAAATTTTATCATAACGCTTGAAGATACGGAGGAAAAAAGAAGTACAGTTAGAAAAAGGCGGCACAGCACAACGTACAGACATACCAGAATCAGAGGGAGCTGAAAGTAGAAAACTTCAGTGTCCTGAATCTCATATGCAAGCTCCATAAAGGGAAGTCGCGTATATACGCAAGTTGGATACTGCACAATCGCGTATATGATTGTTTGAAGAAAGGCAGTAGGGAAAGTGAAGTTGGAAGTGAATCTATGAAGTATGATCTCTCGAGCACAAGATCAGATCTGTGTATCTGCCTGTCAGAGGCACCTTGGAGGACCATTTAATTGTGTTCTAATCAGAGGTACGCAGATGATTCTCTATGAAAGTGCGGGCGTACGCAGCAGAGCGAAAGTTCCAGTGCGGAGGAACGCAGGTGATACACAACGAAAGTGCGAGGATACGCAGCGAAGGCACAATCCCAGTGTGGAGGTACGAAGCATGACAGAGGTTCAAGTGCGGAGGCACAGTGAAAGTACGCGGCTCTACAGAAGCCGCATGTGCGTAGATACGTGGCGCGATAGCATTTGAGGGTGCGTGGCCACAGTAGTAGTACGCGGCGTGATTGAAGAAACAGTGTGTGGGTACGCGCTGTAGTAGAAGTCTCTTTGCGGGAATATGCAGAAACATAGAAAGTCAAGTGCGGGGAATGCAGAGGAGCGGAAGGTGAAGTGCGGAGCCACGCAGGCCATTTAATGAGAAACTGCGGATCTGTCTTGAGGCATTTATTGGCTGACTTTTCTTGTTGATAAGATCTGACAGATGGCACAAGTTTAGGGGGAGCATATGCTCTTAATGCATTGTTGGCATTACGGTTAATAGTCCTTGGTGATGATGCTTATATGGATAAATGATTCATCTTGCTATGAGTTGTTCACATGGTTCTTGGATCAGATTTGTTGTTGATTCTCTAATAGTACTTGCATGGTGATCTTCATAAGGATAAGGAGAAGTACTTAACTTGAATTCACATCTTCTTGATGATGAGTCACTCATATGCTGCTGTCATCATATGCATAAAGATCATATGATGCATGATTCCTTTTATTCTTGGCTCATATGGATGAGGATTGTTGGCTGGATACAGGGATGATTTGGAGACATGATGATAATGAGCTCTTATGATGATAGGATTGTTTCATACATATGATGATTAATGCAGATTGTTGATACTTTGTCCATGATGGCTATGGTGTTTCTCACATAGAATGTGAAATTCTGTTGATGCGGACATACCTTGATGATTCATGCACTAATGCAAGTTGCTGATCTAGTCGCTGTTGACAGATACTATGAAGCAGATCATACAATGTTGTTGCTGATGTTTATCATGATCTTATTTAGGTGTTTGGTCTCTGTAAAGGTCATATCAAGACTCATGATGTAATAGTGTGTCTCTATCTATTGTAGTCATTTGATGAGATCTCTTCAGGTCATGTAACGGCCTATGTTGGTTTCCCCACTATGCCTGGGATGAAGATGTAATATTTCTGATGTATCCCCACTTGGTTGGGTGATGGATATATGTATTGAGTCTTTTGGTGATAGGAAGGTCATTTATGATGTATAGAGTCATGTTATTCTTGCAGAACATCTTTTTGCAGACCTTGCTTACTGTCAGGGGGAGCTTGAGCATAAACAACACTATATAACAGAGCAGACATTTCAGCATGATGAGATTGGTGCACCATGGCATATACAAAGGGGGAGATCATCTGATTTATAGTCAGGGGGAGCATGTTCTTAGGGGGAGCATAACCCTTTGCCCTTGATGTCAAAGGGGGAGAGTAATGTGGTGTTGTTGCCATCAAGTCCAAAGGGGGAGATTGTTGGCATTATGATGCATGTGTTGTACTTGATGGCAACCCACTCATAGAAGAACATCTCACTTATATACATTCAAATGAATCTACAGAAGAGATATTAGATGTAACATAATTCATGGATGCAGGACAGTTCAAAGGAATCAAATGACAAGTTCTTAGTATGACAAGTAAGCTTTGCCATCAAGTCCAAAGGGGGAGATTGTTGGCATTATGGCTAAAGTATTGTCCTTGATGGCAACTCATACAGGTGATGGATCACTGTACAATAGGTCAGTAGCAGAGATTGATGATTAGCTCACAATAATGAAGAAAATAAGAAGTACGCAGGTACACAGTACAAAAGGCGCGGACCCGCAAGAATATCATAGATAAAGCGCATACATACCCGCAGGTACACCATGTAAAAGGTGCGGGACCTAGTTCACGCACTTTCATGCAGTGAAAAAGTATTCTCACGTGGGAATCCAATGGTGGACCATAATATTTAGCCCGACGTATTTGATCCTATGGTTTGGTCAGTGGTATTGTTTTATATTATTATTATTATTATTGAGCCCCATGTTTTTGGGCCCCTTGTATTGGTTATCTATGGTATTAACTCATGGTTTTAGCAAGAGCTTTCCTATATAAAGCAAAGGAGATCATTTGGCTAGACACTTGTGAAATTAGAAGATCTTAAGAGAAGCTAGATCTGAAATTCTTGTAAGCGGTTTGTGAGAGAGAGTTGAATCAATATCAAGGAGAAACATGAGAATTACAAGTCGGATCTACTAATGGGTTGATATCTCCTCGGTGCATGTTCAGATCTGTAGATCTGACAGTCTGGGTTATTCTTGAAGTCTTGAAATTATCTATACCCGCAGGACCGCAAGTACAGTGAAGGAAAAGTGCGTAGGTATGCAGACCCGGAAGCACTGTGGGTGCGGAGGTTCGCAGGCCCAGAATTGCAGAAGATGCGGAGGGGCGCAGGCATTCCATTGGACACAGAGCGGAGGTGCACAGGAAGTCCGTGAGACACAGTGCGGCGGTGTGCAGGAAAGCAGTTGGAAATAGTGCGGATGTACGCAGGTGGTCTATTGGTGAAGCTGTGGACTTTTCTTGAAATCTATTTAGCTGCCCCTGTTTATTATTGTTGTGTTCTGGGTTTTGAAGTGATGTCTGGTTTCTGGTATTATGTTCTGATAACAGCAGTGATTGATTGAATGATTATGATTAGCTTCAGTATTGATAGATGAATGGATCAGGTTCATAATGACTTATCCTTATATGATCTGGTGGACTAGATCTGGTTGATAACTCTCATTGTATATGTATTGATCTGGTGATTGGGTGATTCAGAAGGTTGTTTGATTATGAGCTTCAATGTTGTTGTTGGGTCCAGTATGAAAATTGGATGAAATGTGGCCTTTCAGATTATGTGTTGTGCTTCAGTGTATCCAGTCTGAAAATTGATGAAACATGGTACCTGGAGGAGAGAAGATTGTAGGTCAGCACCTACGTACTAGTATCTAAGCTAGTACAAAAGCTAAAGGAAATCTTTGGAGCATTGTAGCAGGTAGCAGCCTACGTACTAGTAAATGGATCGGCTAGTACAAGAGCAAAGGGGGTTGTCGCTCCCGTACTGGTATAAGACTGCACCAGTACAAAATATTGTAAAAGGATTTTCTTATTAAGAAGAAGATTGAGATGACTTGCAGGTGGTGGTTTTCTCCCGCATTGGGTTTCCACCTTATATCATGGTGTTCATGTGTGTGCCTTATGTGTGATGATCTACTCTATGTTACTGCATCTGTTAACTGATAATATTGTTGATAATGTTCTAATGCACTCATTGAAGATCAATTAACTTAATCATAAGAAGTTTTGGAAGTAGAATATATGAATCAGAGTTTGGAAATGAAAAAGTTTTATTGACTTGATAATATTGACTCACCCCCCCCCTCTCAGTATTATTTCCAACAATTAGTATCAGAGCAGGTCCTTTGGTAGAAGCTTGATCGCTTGAAGGAGATCCGTGAAATAATGGGAAAGAAGCTTAAGAAGAAAGCACCTAAGAAGAAGAAGTCATCTCAGAAGAACTATGACAATGGGAGAATCGATTGGGGATTAGGTATAAGAAGCTCCTCAGATTCAGAATCATTATCAGGTATGAATATATTATCCTCTGATGTTCCAGCTATCTTTCCTTTTGGAAGAGATGAAAGTGATAGCGAAACTACTGAATTTGCTCTTATGGGTGAACAAGAAAGATATCAAATAGAGGCAGAATTTAAAAGGATGACAGACAAAATTAGAGATCAACAAGATCTATTGAACAAAATGGAATGTGACTTCAAAGAAGAAGCTACCAAACTAAAGGCCCAATTAGAAGAAGGAAACAAGGTAAGAAAACTACTCAAGGACAAGGAAGACCAATGTCAAAAATTGCAGCATGAAGTGACATCATTAAGAAAAGAAGTCAACGAAAGAAGCACAACCATCAAGAAACTCAAAGATAGATCTAGCTACTATGAAAATCTTGAAGCTACAATCCTCTCACTAAAAGGAGATCTTGAATAATCAAAGAAGCAGAATGAAGATCTACATCAAGCAAATGAAAAACAAGACAACGAAGTCATCAACTTAAAATCCTAGCTGGAATGTGCCTTCAGAGTTCGTCAAATGCAGCAGGATCTGAATGAAGAACAAGAAAAGGAGATTCTCAAACTAAGGGAACAAATGGAAGAAGGAAGGAAAGCTGAAGAAGATTTGAAAAAGCAATCTCTTGAAAAGGAAGAACAGCTTCAGGTTGAGGTAAATATCTTGAAAGGTAAATTAGAAGAAAAGGATAAGCTTTTACGATTTCAAGATAGTTCTAAAGTCTTGGATGATATTCTTAGTAGTCAAAGGTCTCCTGCTATAAAGACTGGTCTTGGTTTCCATGAATCTGTTGAAGGTGAATCTAGTTCACAAGGTGAGGCAAGGAACTCTAAAGAGAAATCTAAAGTGATCAACGAAGAAATGAAAGATCAATCTCATCATCAACCAAGGAAAGAGATTCCTCAAAGAAAATCCTTTACTCCTATGAATAATGTTGAATGTTATGTATGTCATAATCTTGGACATGTTGCAGCTAGATGTAGAAGAAGAAGGGTTCAAGACCATTATGTAGAAAGATCATAACATTCAAGGTACTTTAATGGATATTGCTTTGCTTGCGATATGTATGGTCATAAAGCTGCTGACTGTTACAGGAGGAATATGAAACATGTAATATTTTATGCATGTAACAAGCTTGGACATATAGCTAAGGAATGCAGGAACAAAGTGTGGGCACCATATCAAAAGGAGAAAATGTCATCATCACGGTTGAAGATATGGAGGAAAAAAGAAGTACAGTGAGAAAAAGGCAGCACAGCACAACGTACAGACATACCAGAATCAAAGGGAGCTGAAAGTACAAAACTTCAGTGTCCTGAACCTCATATGCAAACTCCATAAAGGGAAGTCGCGTATATAAGTGAGTTGGATACTGCACAATTGCGTATATGATTGTTTGAAGAAAGGCAATATGGAAAGTGAAGTTGGAAGTGAATCTATGAAGTATGATCTCTCGAGCACAAGATCAGATCTGTGTATCTAACTGTCAGAGGCACCTTAGAGGACCATTTAATTGGGTTCTAATTAGAGGTACGCAGATGATTCTCTGTGAAAGTGCGGGCGTACGCAGCAGAGCGAAAGTTCCAGTGCGGAGGAACACAGGTGATACAGTGAAAGTGCGAGGATACGCAGCGAAGGCACAGTCCCAGTGCGGAGGTACGCAGCGTGACAGAGGTTCAGGTGCGGAGGCACAGTGAAAGTACGCGGCTCTAAAGAAGCCGCAGGTGCGTAGATACGCGGTGTGATAGCATCTGAGGGTGCGTGGCCACAGTAGTAGTACGCGGCGTGATTGAAGAAACAATGCGTGGGTATGCGCTGTAGTAGAAGGCTCTCTGTGGGAATATGCAGAAACACAGAAATTCAAGTGCGGGGATACGCAGAGGAGCGGAAGGTGAAGTGCGGAGCCACGCAGACCATTTAATGAGAAACTACGGATCTGTCTTGAGGCATTTATTGGCTGACTTTTCTTGTTGATAAGATCTGACAGATGGCACAAGTTTAGGGGGAGCATATGCTCTTGATGCATTGTTGGCATTACAATTAATAGTCCTTGGTGATGATGCTTATATGGATAAATGATTCATCTTGCTATGAGTTGTTCACATGGTTCTTAGATCAGATTTGTGGTTGATTCTCTAATAGTACTTGCATGGTGATTTTCATAAGGATAAGGAGCAGTACTTAACTTGAATTCACATCTTCTTGATGATGAGTCACTCATATGTTGCTGTTGTCATATGCATAAAGATCATATGATGCATGATTCTTTTTATTCTTGGCTCATATGGATGAGGATTGTTGGCTGGATACAGGGATGATTTGGAGACATGATGATAATGAGCTCTTATGATGATAGGATTGTTTCATACATATGATGATTAATGCAGATTGTTGATACTTTGTTCATGATGGCTATGGTGTTTCTCACATAGAATGTGAAATTCTGTTGATGCGGACATACCTTGATGATTCATGCACTAATGCAAGTTGCTGATCTAGTTGCTGTTGACAGATACTATGAAGCAGATCATACAATGTTGTTGTTGATGTTTATCATGATCTTATTTAGGTGTTTGGTCTCTGTAAAGGTCATATCAAGACTCATGATGTAATAGTGTGTCTCTATCTATTGTAGTCATTTGATGAGATCTCTTTAGGTCATGTAACGGCCTATGTTGGTTTCCCCACTATGCCTGGATGAAGATGTAATATTTCTTATGTATCCCACTTGGTTGGGTGGATGATCCTCACTTGGTTGGGTGATGGATATATGTATTGAGTCTTTTGGTGATAGGAAGGTCATTTATGATGTATAGAGTCATGTTCTTCTTGCAGAACATCTTTTTGCAGACCTTGCTTACTGTCAGGGGGAGCTTGAGCATAAACAACACTATATAACAGAGCAGACATTTCAGCATGATCAGATTGGTGCACCATGACATATACAAAGGGGGAGCTCATCTGATTTATAGTCAGGGGGAGCATGTTCTTAGGGGGAGCATAACCCTTTGCCCTTGATGTCAAAGGGGGAGAGTAATGTGGTGTTGTTTCCATCAAGTCCAAAGGGGGAGATTGTTTGCATTATGATGCATGTGTTGTACTTGATGGCAACCCACTCATAGAAGAACATCTCACTTATATACATTCAGATGAATCTACAGAAGAGATATCAGATGTAACATAATTCATGGATGCAGGACAGTTCAAAGGAATCAAATGACAAGTTCTTAGTATGACAAGTAAGCTTTGCCATCAAGTCCAAAGGGGGAGATTGTTGGCATTATGGCTAAAGTATTGTCCTTGATGGCAACTCATACAGGTGATGGATCACTGTACAACAGGTCAGTAGCAGAGATTGATGAATGGCTCACAATAATGAAGAAAATAAGAAGTACGTAGGTACACAGTACAAAAGGCGCGGACCCGCAGGAATATCATAGATAAAGTGCGTACATACCCGCAGGTACACCATGTAAAAGGTGTGGGCCCTAGTTCACGCACTTTCATGCAGTGAAAAAGTATTCTCACGTGGGAATCCAATGGTGGACCATAGTATTTAGCCCGACGTATTTGATCCTATGGTTTGGTCAGTGGTATTGTTTTATATTATTATTATTATTATTGAGCCCCATGTTTTTGGGCCCCTTGTATTGGTTATCTATGGTATTGACTCATGGTTTTAGCAAGAGCTTGCCTATAGAAAGCAAAGGAGATCATTTGGCTAGACGCTTGTGAAATTAGAAGATCTTAAGAGAAGCTAGATCTGAAATTCTTGTAATCGGTTTGTGAGAGAGAGTTGAATCAATATCAAGGAGAAACATGAGAATTACAAGTCAGATCTACTAATGGGTTGATATCTCCTCGGCGCATGTTCAGATCTGTAGATCTGACAGTCTGGGTTATTCTTGAAGTCTTGAAATTATCTATACCCACAGGACCATAAGTACAGTGAAGGAAAAGTGCGTAGGTACGCAGGCCCAGAAGCACTGTGGGTGCAGAGGTTCGCAGGCCCAGAATTGCAGAAGATGTGGAGGGGCGCAGGCATTCCATTGGACACAGAGCGGAGGTGCGCAAGAAGTCTGTGAGACACAATGCGGGGGTGTGTAGGAAAGCAGTTGGAAACAGTGCGGATGTACGAAGGTGGTCTATGGGTGAAGCTGCAGACTTTTCATGAAATCTATTTAGCTGCCCCTGTTTATAATTGTTGTGTTCTGGGTTTTGAAGTGAGTCTGGTTTCTGGTATTATGTTCTGATAAAAGCAGTGGTTGATTGAATGATTATGATTAGCTTCAATATTGATAGATGAATGGATCAGGTTCATAATGACTTATCCTTATATGATCTGGTGGACTAGATCTGGTTGATAAATCTCATTGTATATGTATTGATCTGGTGATTGGGTGATTCAGAAGGTTGTTTGATTATGAGCTTCAATGTTGTTGTTGGGTCCAGTATGAAAATTGGATGAAATGTGGCCTTTCAGATTATGTGTTGTGCTTCAGTGTATCCAGTCTGAAAATTGATGAAACGTGGTACCTGGAGGAGAGAAGATTGTAGGTCAGCACCTACATACTAGTATCTAAGCTAGTACAAAAGCTAAAGGAAATCTTTGGACCATTGTAGCAGGTAGCAGCCTGCGTACTAGTAAATGGATCGGCTAGTACAAGAGCAAAGGGGGTTGTAGCTCCCGTACTGGTATAAGACTGCACCAGTACAAAATATTGTAAAAGGATTTTCTTATTAAGAAGAAGATTGAGATGACTTGCAGGAGGTGGTTTTCTCCCGCATTGGGTTTCCACCTTATATCATGGTGTTCATGTGTGTGCCTTATGTGTGATGATCTATTCTATGTTACTGCATCTGTTAACTGATATTATTGTTGATAATGTTCTAATGCACTCATTGAAGATCAATTAACTTAATCATAAGAAGTTGTGGAAGTAGAATATATGAATCAGAGTTTGGAAATGAAAAAGTTTTATTGAATTGATAATACTGATTCACCCCCCCCCCCTCAGTATTATTTCCAACAGTTCTTTTATCAGCGAAATACCATCCACATGTTTCATCATGAAAATATTTTAATATCTCTGGTACTTCATCCTCTCTAACACATATTTGAATGATTAAGTCATGTCTTCTGTTGTACAATTCTTCATTTATCCATGAATAAGATGCAGTAATTTGAATAACCTTCATTTTCTCTCGAGGAGATAAGTATCATGGTAACTTCCCTGTAGCCAAATAATTACCAATCTCCGCAAACCAAGGAGATTTAATAGATACTGCAAAAATATATTCATCAGGAAAGTTATCTTCTACATGAACATCATTATTATCATTTTGGATTCAAGATAGAAAACCAACAATTGTATTTTTCTTTCCAGGTCTATCCAAAATAATAATATTGAATTCTTGTAATAACAATAACCATCTTGTAATATTGCCATTAGTAATTGATTTATTCATTAAATATCTAATTACAAAATTATCTATGTGAATGAAGGCTTCATTACTAATGATATAATGTCTGAATTTAATGATGGCATGTACAACAGCTAAAAACTCAATTTCTGTTACAGTGTAATTTAACTCCATAGGGGTCAATTTTTTTCTTGTATAGTAAATGTCATAAGGAGTTAAACATTTATATCCTAATACAACTCCTAAAGTTTTTTCTGAGGCATCAGTTGAAATGTGAAAATGTAGTTTCCAGTTTGATCCTCTTAAAATGGGTGCTTCGGAAATCTTTTCTTTCAATGTTTCAAAAAAAATTTGGCAGTCGGAATTCCAGATGAATTCACAATATTTTGTAAGCAATTTTAAAAGTGGAGAGGCTATATTTGTAAAAATTTCTATAAATATTCTATAATAGCTAGTAAAACCAAGAAAACTTCTAACATCTCTTTGACAAATTCGAACTGATAATTTAGAAATGACTTCTACATTAGATTCATCCACTTTGATTCCATTTCTTGAAATATGGTGGCCTATAACAATTGCTTCAATGAACATCATAAAACATTTTTCATTCTTCAAAAGAGTTTCCATAGAAATTAAAATTATCCATTTAAACGTCCACACAATCATGAATTAGATCAGAAAAAATGCCTAAAACTGCACTTTGGAATGTTGCAGGTGCATTACATAACGCAAAAGGAAGTACTCGATAAGCATAAGTTCCCCATGGATAGGTATAGTTTGTTTTATCTTGATCTTCTAGAGCTACTTGGATATGGTTATATCCAATAAAACCATCCAAGAATGAAAAACACTTTTTCCCTGCCAATGTATCAAGGAATTGATCTATAAAAGGAAGCAGAAAATGATCTTTTAAAGTAGCTTTATTCAATTCCCTATAATCAATGAATATTCTCTATTTTCCATTCTTCTTCAGAATAATTACCAATGGTGAGACCCATTGGCTGTCTCATATTGGATAAATGAAATTCAAATTTAACATTTTTTGTAATTCCTCTTTAACAATTTCCCTTAGATTTGGATTCATCCTCCTTTGGGGTTGTCGGATTGGTCTGCCATTTTCTTCAATATCGATATGATGCATACTAGTGTTAGGATCAATTCCTTTCAATCTGTATATTCCCATGCATAAGAAGAGTATTGTTCTTGTAACATCTTCACTAACTCTTTCTTTTGAGATTCTTCCAGATTATCATTAATATTCAAAGTTTTCCCTGGAAAAAAACTATAATAAAGAATTGCCAAATTTCTCCATAGAATGTAAATCCATTTGATGAGATGATAGATATTCAATATTACATTGTTAATGAAAACTTTGATTTTGTTCACAATGTGAGGAAGATGTTATTTTACATTAAATTCAAAATTTGATCTTCTTCATCTTTTTGTGAAGTAGCAAAAATTGGTTTTATATCAAAGTTTTCATTATCATCATCTATCCATGCTTCACTTTCTACTTTGACTATTGTTTTTGTAGGAGGATATAATGTGAATTTCTTTGTCGAACTTCCATCATAGATAAACATATCATCAGATCTACAACTTATAAAATCATCAGTTGTAGCTAACCATGGTCTACCTAGAATCAATGGGTGTCCTCCTAGATTTTTATTAGGTGTCAAGATCATGAAGTAAAAAAGATATTCCCAAGAATCTAAGGATACAAATACATCTTCTAACACACCATTAGGTTTCATAACAGATCTATCTGCTAATTCCAATGTTGTCGGTGT
This sequence comes from Pinus tabuliformis, assembly GCA_031772625.1. Classification (NCBI taxonomy): domain Eukaryota; kingdom Viridiplantae; phylum Streptophyta; class Pinopsida; order Pinales; family Pinaceae; genus Pinus; species Pinus tabuliformis. Next base: position 1,037,982,860 of record CM062816.1, on the reverse strand, counting down.
ATATTGAAGATTAGGAAGTTTCAATTGATTCATAGTTTGTTTACTCATGATATTTATCGCTGCTCCTCAATCAATCAATATATTTAGAATCTCAACACCACTAATGTGTGTTTTCACAATGGGACTTCCTAGATCTAGATATTTTTGAATTGTTTTCTTTCGATCATGATATCTGTAATTTTCCAAACTAATTGGATTCTTTTAACTTCTTTCCTTTTTCTTCTTGGTTTTTTAATACTTAACTCCTTGATTGTCTTTGCAAATATTGTTTTATCTTTTATAGCTTGTAACAAAGGAATTTTTATAGAAACATTCTTCATTTCATCTATCATAACGTAATTAGGAAACATAATCTATTTTTCTACCCCTTTGTCAATTTTCAATCTTTCAGGAAAAGGTGGATTTTGAACAAAAACTGAAGGTTGTTCTATAATGGGAGTTGAGTTTATTGGAGTATCATCAGAATGTACATGGGTGGTTTGTTTTTGAGACTTTTCATCTTGATTAAGAGATGTCTCTTTCTCATAGGGGTCATCCTTCTCAGGCTCCTAGATAACAACATATGGTGACTTCTTTTCCAATACTCTACCAAATCTAAGTTGGACATTGTTTAGATCTAATGGAGTTATCATGTAAGTTTGGAAATTCTTCCATTTCATGTTTTAAACCGGTTTTGATTTTTTATTATTTGGAAGTGGTTGATTAGGCAATTGATTTGGCTTTTCTGGAAATGCTAGTGAAAGTTGTGGGTTTGGATTTTGAGGTTGAGATGGCTATACAGGCTAAGGAAAATATTGTGGTGGAAAAACAAGGTAAGGTTGTTGAAATTGAGGATATTGAGGATACTTGCCATAAGTATTTTTCCATCCTTGTGCCCAAGGTTAAGGCCAAGGTTTCTAACGCATGGGTGTAGTCCAGTTACTTTATAGTGGTTGTGCATATGTTTGAGTGTTGAAACCTTAAGTCATATTCGATTGTGGATCTTTCCATGGTCTCTTGGAAATAAAATAAAAAAAGAGGTTCTACTTTATTTGACATTACTTCATCTTGATAGACAACTTTAAGACTTGGTATTGAAGTACATTCCTTTGTATCATGATTTTCTGCATATATAACACAGGTTTCTACACTTTTTAAGTAAAGAGGGCATTCTCTTAAGGCATGCTTCTTTCTACATTTTAGATAAAAGATATATAATGCATCATTTTCAGCCTTTTTTCTTGTTTTGTACTTTAAGGGTATCTATTTGTTCACTGAGACTCCCCAAAGAATATGTTTTAAAGTTGTCAAGAAAATTGCCTATTTTAGCCCTACTTACTATCCCAATTGCAGATTTATTAATCCTAGACATAACATGATCTCTTGGATTTTTCCCAATTCTTTCCTTTCCTCTTGAAATTTGTATTCATATCTCACAAATATATCCAAATGATAACTGAGAAATATCTCCTTTACCCATCAAATTGAGAAGGATTATCCACTCATTTTGATAGATTTTTGCAAGAGAGCTTTCAAATTTTCTTCATTTAGATTATGAATTTTAGCCCTTTTTACATTATAAGCAAATCTTTCAATGAAACCTTTAAGATTTTCATCTTCTATTTTCATCATTTTAAAGACTTCATCTTTAAGGTTACGGGGCATACAATAATCTGTGTATTTTTCTAAGAATGCATTTTTCATGTGTTCCCATGTTCTTATAGAATGTGCTCATAAGCCCATAAACCATTTTAATGATGCATCCTTGAGAGTGGCTAGAAACAATTTCAACTTTTGAGTATCAAGCAAGTAGTCATAGGATCTACATAAGACTTCAAACTCAAATAGAAATGTTTAAGGGTCCTCATTTCTTAATCCATGGAAATTAAGGAGGATAGAGGGTGAGATATTTTTCATTGTGGTTGTGGTATCTTCATCAAAGATGGGAAATCCAAAAGGTTTTGGATCTCCTCTACCACCTCCTCTTCCTCTTCATCCACCTCCTCTTTTCCTCCTCTTCCCCCTCCAATCCTAGGTTGTTCACCATTCACATTATGTACTTATCCTTCCCCTTCTCATACCATTGTAGATTCCTCAGAGCTAATTTAAGGTTCCAAAATTGGGTTTTCTAGTTCCTCCTCTGGCTCCTATGGTTATTTTGTTTCTTCTATCAATGGAATGTTAAAATATGTTTCTTCTTCTTCCTCTTCACCAGGGATTTCCAATTCTTGTCCTAGAATTTGTTCTCCAGTTGAAGATAGAAAAATTACTCCTTCTGTTGTGGATGTATAATCCTCTTCCTATACTACGGCTTCAGTAGAGGAAGTTGGTGAATCTTTAGGTTGAATTTCATATCTAAGTACCTCAGGAAGTCTATATCTGGCCACAATTAATGGAATATGATTTTGGGTGGATGGTGTGGCACTACAAGGTCGTGGTGGGGTGAGTGATTATGTTGGAATCAAATTCCTAGCTCTACTTACAAATCTACCTCTAGAATCTCTTTCCCTATGCATATCATTTTTATTTTTTTTAAATGAAAAGAAAAAGACTCCTACATACACTTCCCCGAAAATGATGCCAAAATGTTTCGTAATTTAATTGATGTTAAATTATTACATAAATTATCGACCAAGGCTAGTATATTGATGAAGTGTATGTGTATTCTATGTACTAGAAGTCTTTAGTATTAAAGTAATTCCTATATTAAATTGAGATATCAAGATGCACATGTTTTCATCATTCTTACATGAAAGTAATGTTGAATAATCTAGGGCAATTAGATATAATAAGATTCTTCTAGACTTCATAACAATTTGTGAAGCACTTTTTCAATTTTCTTGTTAGATTGATCCTCTTCTATTGTTATTAGTATATGTTTGTTTACTTCTTCAAACTACTACCGAAACATAAGAAACAAGAATGAAAATTATTGGCTCTCTGCCAGGGAAAAACCTCTCTCTCTTAGAGAGGAAAACCATTTCGTAAATTTCTCTTATTGAAGCTTTTATTGATCAATTCCAAACCCTAGACCCTTGACAAGAGATCCTCCAAGCACAAATCAAGCACTTCCTTCTTCTTCTGGCACTTCATTTCTCGAAGCTTTCTTCCCCGACACTTCATCCTCCTTCTTTTGGCACTTCTTTCTTCCAGCAACTGGTGTTAATCCTTGTTATTCTAGCTCTAGAAGAGATACATATATTTGATCCTTAGTGAAGTCTTTCATTTATAAGGATACCTTCCTTCTCTTGTCCAACTGAGCTCCTTCTTGATGTGTAGTTGCATACTTGTTATGATTGTAGTGCAGCCCTAGTTTCTCACATGTGTGGGAGGATTGCTTCAAGATTCTTATATATGCTAGAGTCTTCCTTTATTCATTACTTGAGTGAGCCTCTTCTTCACTTGAGAGAGAGGCCTTATAGGCCTACTTTGATAGCCCAAAAAATGAGATATAGGTGACTATGATAGTGTTGTTGTAATGACCGCAAATAACCCTCCTTTTCTCACACGTGTGATTGTAGTTCACCCGTAGAACAAACTTCCAAGGCTCAGTGTTTCTTCCTCTTTCTTTGCTGCACTAGAGGCTTATCTTCTTCGCTTTCCCTTCACCCTTAAATCATATTCCTTCTCGTTGATTTCAGAGGTGATTGTGTCTTGTCATTGAAGGAGTGGAAAACCTCTATATATAGAGGTTTGTCCCTCCTTTAGGCCAACTTGAGGTCGACTTAGATACTTTAGGCTGACTTGTATTTTCTTCTTCAGATTAGCTTATTTGGTGATGTTGTTGCATGGAGATGACTTTTTACTTTCCTTGGAGGGATATCTTTGACTGTAATACATAAATATACATGGTGTAGCATGCCCTTAAGGGTCTTCAACATTTATTTTGAATCTTTGACTTTCTTATAGCACTTTGACATGTGCTATACCTATTTCAATGACCAAGAAAATAATTGATATATATATATATATATATATATGCTTGTATAAATACAAATATCAAAATTACATTTATGAAGACCGAACCTAGTTATACTTTCTTCAACAAGTAAATGTGTCAATCTTTAACAAAAATGAAATCAAAATTATTTCACTTGCTTAAAAGAAATATCACACTTTACTTGAAAGAATCATCACACTTGCAGAAATAAAATTACTCTGAAATCAAACCCAAATTGCTTCAACAGAAAAATAATTTAATCTAAAATATCACACTTAATATAAATCAAAATCTTCTTTACTTAAATGTAACTTAACTCAAATATAACTCAAACTATACTACAAATCCTAAATCAATCCACACTCTGTTATACTACTGTTCATGTGCATAAGAGATCTCGGCTTCACTCATTCATCCTACAACAAAATGACTAAACAAAACACGCTCTCTTATGAACTCTGTTATCACTGTCAAAATCATTCATTAACAATTGAAATTTGATAGTTAGATGAACCAATTAAACACGATATAAAATGAAAAATTGAAATGTTAATTGAAAACAATAAAACCTTACATCTCCAAGGGGCCTCTTGCGAGATCTAGGTAATAGCACGACTCCTTCAGATGATTATAGATGCATCAAGATAACACACAATAAGGATATCAAATAAAACATTTTTTTTGTAACTATAAAACAAAGCTTTCAAAATAATATTCAAGATTGTGTTTGTCATGCCGAGAGGTAGATTTATAACCTCTATCAATAATTGTTTAGAGATTTATGAGTCTATCCTACTTGAAAGAGACTAAAAATATCATAAAAAGATAATATTTCATGATTTCTTCATTGATTTTCTATCAGAGAAGTAAATCATGAGGCTAAATATCTTCTTTCATTAATTTCCTCACTCGCCTGGTTCGCCTTCGGCTCCTTCTTCGATGGTTGACTCCCATGTTGACTAGCCCTATGTGTTGTTCTTATTATCGATCCAGATCATGAAGATAGGAAAATATCATTGTTTCAACTATTAGTCACCTACCCATATGTCTTGTTCCTCGACTAGAGTTTTGGAACCCATCAAACCCTCAACTTTGTTGTAGAATCAGTCATTTACTGCAGAATTGGTGTAATTCAGTAGCTCATGCAAATATTAAGTTAAATAATAATAAAAAATGAAACTTATGGAAATAAAAGATGTTTGAGTACTTGCTATTTCCATGAACCTTGTAAATTGATGCTCAATTAGAGTTATTAGAATAAAAAAGAAGGAGGATGGAGTGTAAGAAGGTGGTCAAAAAGAGACAATTTTGGGCTTCAACACATTGTATACCAATATATCATCCAAATAGATAATAACAAATGAATCTATAAAATGGTGCAGTATATCATTCATTAACCTCATAAATGTAGTTGGTGCATTTCACAGGCAAAATGTCATGACTAACCACTCATACAAATATTGCCTAGTCTTGAAGGCAGTCTTCCAAGCATATTCTTCTCTAAATTGAACTCGGTGATATACAGACTTTAATTCCATCTTGGTGAAGTATTTTTCTTGCTGTGATTGATCCAATCGATCCTCTATTCTGGGTAGGGGGCACATATTCTTGAGCATAATTTTGTTCAATACAAATTTTCCATGTACCATCCTTCTTTGGCACAATGATGATGGGTGACCCACATGGTAATATACTCAATAGAATGACACCATGTTCTAGTCGTTGTTACAATTCTTTCTTCACCTCACTTGCGTCAATAACAGACTACTTGTACATCCCAATATTTGGCAATGAGGAGTCTAACAATAGTTGGACCTCGTGCTCCATGTCCTTCCTAGGAGGTAACCCTTTAAGCTCCTGGAACACATCTCTATATTCATGTAGAAACTCTTCCAATTTTGCTTATGTTTCTTGTTACATCCCTCCATGGATGCATTTGATCTTGCTAAATCTTCTACAAGCTAATTCTCTCTTAAAAACAATAGCACAAACTTATTGCTAGAATTGATTAGTTTCTTGGCTTGCTTGACACTTACTAATGAAATTTTCAACTTTCCTTTGTGCGTGTTGATGGTGAATGTTTTTCCATTCTTGAAATGATGGTATTGTTTGGCTACCCACATAAATATTGCATCTCTCATATACATGTAGGTACTTCCAAACACCACTCTACATACATCAAGGGAAACTGCATCTAGTTTTACTTCATCAATAAAATCAACATTGATAGAAAATCTAATTTTTCATTGCTTTTATGCCTTTAACTTTGCATCCTTATTTACCCATCCTAATGGATATGGGCTCAAATGATCATGAACTTCCAATTTCAATTTGTTGACTAACTCTGCTACAATGATATTTTCATGTGATACTAAGTCATATAGATCATCTATCTCTGTCTTCTTGACTTGTATCTTTATGTGGAATATTTTGGTCATTTCTTTCTCTTCCTGTCACTAAAGGCTACTTAGATTCACCCCCTTCTACACTAATGTACAAATTATCTTCTCATCCATGTCCAAGCTACTTTTAATTTGGTTTCTTGAACTAGCAGCCATGGCATTCTTCTTCTTATTATATTTCTTTTGTTATTCAAGTTAAGCTCTGGATGCAACTTCCAACACTTCTCCTTTGTATAAACGTCAATATTACAGTGGCTATAGTGGTTGCTAAGATCCTTTCACTAGTGTGTTGTGGCTTTCATCTTTTAATATTTTCCCCATTTCCACTTCTTCTTCCCCTCCTTAAAAGCGTCCTAATTCTCCTTCTTCTTCGATCCACTTTATTTCCCTTTCTTATGGAATATGTTCTCCAAGTACTGTGCATGTACACAAGCCTCATCCATTGATACGGGCTTAAACAATATCACTTGCTTTTGTAGATAGCTTTGTAGACCCCCTAGATACTTGAGGAGTACATCTATCTACTTGTTGAATGGTGTTGTCATTGATTCCAATGTCAATCCTTGAACACTCTTAATATTTTTCTAAGTTTGCATTGATTGGAAGCACCAAATGATAAGAATCCATGACAAGCCCTTGAATCCTTGTATGTGATTAGGAAATAGATTTAGAGGATAGTGATATTGATCATGAGACCATGGTCATTTGTTTCTCCTGATTGTACTGATTCCAATAGTATGTGGCATGCCACATAACTCCTCATGGTTTAGGAGATATGACATTTCAAAGATTGGAGCCCCATTTTGTGCTTAGAAGCCCCAAAAGGAGATGCTACAAGCTATTTTTGTTCATTCATAAATTAAATTGTGTTTACCCTATTCTAGTAAAAAATAAAATAAATGGGGATTTGATCAAGGGAAAATAGCCAAAAATTATGTTGGACACCTAATCCGCTAAGGGTTATGGTGTGGAAGTTGAATGGTTAAAGGGAGTCCAATGGACCTTGGAATATGAATCCAACAATCATGTAAAATGTATAAATGTACATCGTTGTGAATAATAAATGCAATGAACATTTATTATTTCATATATTGTTCATATTCCATGTGTGTGTTTGAAATGGTATCAGAGTGAGCAAACTCCCACCCTACTCAAATTTGAGCCATTGGTTTTGTGTCCATTTCTATGTACATCATCCCTACACTTCTGAATCTGTGTTCATAATTTTTACCTAATCCCTATGCACCTAATGCTCTACATATCTCTACGGCTTCTGGTGATCGTAAATTCCTTTATCATTTGTTCTCTGAGCAATTATTTTCGGTCGTGAGCTCTATTCAGAGTTTGTGTTCTTGTTTCCTTATTCCGCGGGGTTAAATAAATGTCCTCTACCCTTACAAAATTGTAGCACTCCCATATTTTTGCCACTAAGCTATTTCTAATAGTGGAGTCTCCGACATTCGTTACCTATCTCCTTCTCAAGCCCAAACACAATTGACATGTTGTAAAATAAGGAGAACAACATAGGGATGCAACCACTCTAATGAAAATGCCATGGGAGGAGGATGCATTTAGTATTCTACTCCAACGCTCTATTCAATGAATTTAATTTCGGTCAACAAAACAAAGAATTAATTTCTTTCTAAGTGACTTGCACGTTTACCATTTTTCCTCTCATACTTTTCTTTTCGTGTGGAGAAAATCTCTTGCAATCATGATTCTTCCTTTATTACCAATTTCCAGGGAAAAATAAGTTCTTCAAATAAATGACATTTCAATTCATATTTTTGGAAAGGATTCTTGTATTTCATTCCTTTCTTACCATGTAGATTGGTGGAAGCAAACTCAAACACATCGTCTAGCTCAGACACAATCAAATAATTGGAAGCAGTCTAAAATTGGCGTGAATGATAGAGCTGTGAAGCAAGTGCTCGAGCTATGAAATAAGTGCTCGAGATATTGAAGAAGGAACATACATAGCTAGTAGTCGAGGCCCTTTTTATTAAAGATCGTTATCAAAAAAAGGTATCAACAGTCCTTGAATTGTTTGTAAGAAAAATATATGATCTGGTGTGGAGCATAGAAATTGATAGGTAAGAGGGTCACTCATATTTCTAGTGAATGTCCTAACAAGGAATATATAAAATTTGTTGTGTATGGTCATATTTATGGTTCGTTAAGATTTAAATTATGCCTTGAAACCTGCGTAGAAGTAGTCTTAATAAATGTGTGAATTGGAGTCTTGCACTGAGGCTCTGCGAGTAGCAGCATATGGTGTAGCAACATGTGGTGCATTCTCCTATGTTTAGTGAGTGTCATATTGTGTTGTATGTTGCCAATTTTCTATGGCTTGTGCGTTGAATAGTTTTATTAAAATCATGATCGGTGGCATATAATGTTTGAGTGATGGCTTATGGTGTAAATGCATACCATGAAGTGATGTGAGATGTGTGCATTGACCCTTTTATATATATTAAATTGAAAGGCTCTTGAAAGCGTTGATCTATTTTTAAGATCTTGTATCATATGTGAGGGACATATAATATCATTTGTGCAACATATATATAATATATTTGGTGCATTGAGTTTACAAGTGAAATTCCATATCAGTAGTTCTTTGTTTAAAATTTGTGATAGATATGTGTTGGCGTATAATGCGTTGAAAGAACTCCAGTATGTGAAATTATATGTGTTACGCTATGATGAAAGCATCTTTGTGAGTGTGTTGAAATTGCTTAATATTTATATATTTTATGTTGGTTGAGGTATAGTGGGTTATGATATATATTGAGCACTGGAACCTACGTTCAAATACTGTGTGAAGCACATTACAGTCATTGTTGCTTGTTTGTTAGAGCATTAAGTCTCTGCGTTGAAGTCCCAAAAATGGCCAATGTTTATGAAGTATTAGAGTTCTTGAAAACTTTGATACAATCCAATGTTGATGACACATTGAAAATAAGTGAAGCCTCTCTTTCAAACAGTCAAACTTGTCTACAAAATGCATAAGAGAAAATTGTTTTTTTGCAGCTTGATTCATAGCTACAGCGAGATGAATTACAACAGAAGAGTTGTCATTCTGGACTTGTGTTTGTTTAGAAAAATCCTCTTCTTGAGTTCAAGACAAAATCTCATCAGCTACCAGAAAGTGGTCAAATCAGTAACATTGAGATTGACTCCCATCATGTGACCATTTTAGGAGTAGATTTGCATGGAGGTATGGAAATTCAACCTACACTTCCAAAGCCAATAATTTGACCTTGGGAAGAGATTCTCAACAATAATCACATAACAGGTCTTGGATATGATAAGTAGGCATCCTTTCATACTCCAAACTACTCAAATCCCATCAAATTTTAGGGTGTTGGATTTCTTCAGGATGGTTCTTTACCTATTTCTACCCCTACTCCACATTCACATCAGATTGTGAAATGTCAACATTGTGACTGAGTTGGCCATGTGAAATATCATTTCTTTTATCTTCACCCATGCAAACATTGTGGTAAGCACATTATTTCTTCAATCAAATGCTTCAAAAACAAGCCTCCTGCAAGAACAAAGATTCACCTTGGATGGATCACTTCTTGGCAATGGGCTTCAACAACCAAGAAGATATTTAAATCATAGCACATAATTTGTTCTCGGATATTGAAAAATCTTGCAATTGATATATCTTCATCTTCTCACCTTGTATCTAATAGGGGAGGAATTAATGGTCATACACAAGTTTCAAAGATAAATCAAGTGACCCTAAACCATAACCTGAACATGTTGCTTGAGCCTAGATCCAGAGACAACAATACCCAAATTCAAAGTTGTATCCAAAGACAGAGAATCCCCTAAGCATGTCTTTAGTTGGTGGCCTTCCTTAAACCATCGCAGGTTGAATACTTCCTTTTTTCCAGGTTGAAGGTATCCCTCTTAAAAGCATTAAGGAGCACTTCCTCTAGAAGGAGACTTCAACTTCTTATTAGATTTCGAAGATTTTCAGGAATTACACTAATCATTCCAGGTTGAGACCCAAATGGTCTCCATTTCCAATACAATAGGGAGCACTTCCTCTAGCATAAAACTTCAGGTTCTTGTCAGTTTTGGAAGAGTTCTAGGAACTACACTAAGTGTTTCATTGTTTGCGGTCATCCTTAAACCACCACTGGTTGAGACCTTGAGTTTTCCCACCTTATGCCATATTTTTAGAGAGCACATCTAGCGATTGGTTTCCACTTTTGTATTATAGCTCTCTTCTTGGACTCATATATACCCCTAAGATTAAAGGGCGGGGGGGGGGGGGGGGGGGATGTTGGACACCTAATTCGCTTAAGAGTTATGGTGTGCAAGTTGAACAGTCAAAGGGAGTCCAAGAGACCTTGAAAGATAAATCCAACGGTCATGTAAAATGTATAAGTGTACATCATTGTGAATAAAATTGCAATGAACGCTTATTCTTTCATATCTTGTTCATATTCCATGTGTGTGTTTGACAAATTAAATTAAATTATCAAGGGGTTTTTGGCTCCAAAATATAATTTTGAAATTCAAAATTAGACTTGGTTTTCCCTCCAAGTGATCAGGTTTCCCCACTCTTTAGGAGACCCAATTCAACACTATAAATGAAGGGTGAATTCTCCACAAGAGGAATCAAATCAAATCGCTATATGTGACTGATCTCTGCAACCTTGGTTAGTCATGCATATATGAGATTAAGTTCGAAGTTTCTGAAGGATTTTGGAATGTGGTTCTGAAATATTTTTTTCTTTTAGGATTGGTTTTCATTGGTTACTTCTATAATAATATAGATAATTTCCAATGTCAATCTCTGACCTCCAAGGGTTCTGTGATTTAGAACTGGATTGACTTCTAAATCATTAACTTGTGTACTCACAATGTTTGACTTACATACCTATTCATCTTATTGAAGGCCAGTACACTTCCCTTGAAACCTATTCGGATGAGGCAAAAACCTTGTGACAGACACACGCCACCTTTGAAGCTCACATCTGTGGTAGAAGCAATGTCTAGAATCCCAGTTAGCATCAAACCATTTTTTGGCATCTCTATGAATTTTTTTGTACATTTTTGGCTTTACTTTTTGAAGTTTCAAGCCAAGTGTGAATGTGGAGAAACGAGGGATCAATTGAAATTCAAGTAAATGATCTGTATAATGGTGCATTGATCTAATGTGATAGTGTTTAATAAATTGGTGTGAGGATACAAACCCTAACATGAGAGTTCCAACACAGAGATTAATTGAAATATATAATTTTCCCAAGGCTTGGGACATCATTAATAAAGATTTCAAGCCTTGTGAAGTTTTTGTACTTCGTTCAAACGTCAGAAAGTTCAATTTCATGCAAATCCAATGAATTAATGGTGTTCGATATAAGAACTATATGTGATTGAAAATTCTATAGTGACTGAGTTTTATGTGATATTCGCATACAGATATTGCCTTATCTATATATATATCTATATATATATATATATATATATATATATATATATATATATATATATATCTGTGTGTGTGTGTGTATTTGAAGTGGATATACAAAGTTTTCCTCGAAATTCTCTCTTGATTGTTAATTTCACAAATTATTGGGTAGTGTGTTTTGGCACATAACAAATATTGAATTTTTCCAGTAAAGGATACCCTATGTGTTGTGGTGTATAGCATGTAGTTAAATAGAGTGTGATTTGGATTGTAACACCTTTGCATCTGTGCAATTAAAGTTTTAGATGCCAAGCAACTTGTGTTGATGAAAACATGTGTAGCAGAGTTCTTTGAACATTATATTGTTTTGGTAGTGGTGTGTGTTCCTGAACAAGTCAGTGGTCAACAAAGAACAAAATATTGTTGCTATTGAAGTGAAACCTGTGAATAACCATGTAATGTCTTGAAGTGTGGCTAGAACCTAATGAAGACGCCTATACACATTATGTGTATGGAGTGTGATTTGAAATTATGTGATTGAGATGAAATTTCATATAACAATTAGTTGAGCACGGAGGTCAAAGTCTATACATGTTGCTTGTGGTTTTGTCTACTAGAACATGTGGTTTACTATGATTAGAGGTCGATGTTTTTTGCATAAATGACTGTGTGCATCAAATAATGAGGATATGATCATTTATTGCATGCAACACTTGTACACTCAAGTCTAGTCTACAATCAATGTTACATTGTCTTGGAATCTCCACCACAATTGAGAAATTCAAATTCCTTACATGCATGAGCTATTTTTGGTTGATTGATCTATTCACTAGATGATCTTTGAGTTAGAATGTTGTCCCACTATAAAACTGACCTCCAACTAGTTCTATTAACTGTTAGAACTAGTTTAACTAAGTACAACTGGAAATAACTGAACTGGATTGCTACAAATTAGAAATCAACACATGTGAACTAAACTTCAATCTCACTAACTAGAATTTACTAGGTTAACTAAGTTGCAAGAGCCATGTCACCTCAGTTAACTTCCTCCAAGTTGTCTATTGATGTGAAAATTTCGAATTTTCTCAAATTGACCAAGGCTAAGTCAAATTGATCCTTTCTTATTACACTTCTCAATGTTTCCTCTTAGCAAGAAAGGGATTATCAACCACCCTTGTCTTGCACCTATGGAATTTGAACTTCCCTCTTGATAAGGCCTATGTCAATATGTCAACATCTTGTTCCTTTGTCAGAATGTATTATAGCAACATTATCCTCCTCTGCGCACAATCCCATAAATGATGATACTAGATATCTATATTCTTGGATCGATTGTCAAATTCTGGATTCTCATAGAACTTAATGCAACTCTGATTATCACAATAGATCACAGTTGGATCCATCTCTTGACCAAATAGACCCACAAGTATCTTTTTCATCCATATCACCTCACATGCTGCTTAACTTGCAACCATGTATTTAGCTTCTGCTGAGATGAGTGACATATACCTCTACTTCTTGTTGTACCAAAAAAATTTTGTGGACCCAACACTGAAAATTCCATCTGATGTACTCTTTCGATTGGCTGGACTCCCTACCAAATTTGCATATGTGAAGCCACATAGCTTCACCCCTTCTGTCCTTATGTACCATAAGCTACGCTGGGTAGTTCCTCTAAGGTACCGTAAAACATGATTAGTTTCCTTCTAATAGAATTTGGTTAGCATAACCATAGCTTGGCTCAGCTAGTTGATTGCATAACACATAGATGGTCATGTGTTCACAACATACATCAGTGAATCCACTAGTTGCTAGTAAATGGAAGCATCAACCTCTTCACCTGAAGTGGCATTCTCCTTCCTCCAGTTGGTCTCTAGAGATGTATCCATGGGCTTACAACTCTCCATGCAAAATCTTTGCAATATCTCAGTGTCATAATTTCCTAGAGACATAAAAAATTCCCCATCACCTTTCCATATTTCTATCTCAAGGAAGTAGTGCATGAGACCCATGTCTTTCATATCAAATTCCCTTGCAAGGTCCTCCTTGCAAGAGTTGATCAACTTCTAATCACCTTTCAATGTTAAATCATCAACATATAAAAAAATTGTAGAAATATGGTGATATAATTGCAATACTCAAGAAATTTAATCTAAATCAAGAGACACAATTCTACTCTATTGCTCTACAGAAATTAATTCACAATTTAGAACAACATTCGCAAACATGCATCAATCACATACATAAGTACGCAGATTTATCTAGGTGAAACCAAATGGTAAAAACCCCTTAAGCCTTGGTTGCATTAATTAGGTGAATAAACAATGTATTACAATTGCTTACTCACTCTGAGCTCAACTGCAAGTGAATAACCTATCTCTCTGCTCAATGAGAAGCTCTAACCCAGACTTAGTCAATTTCTACCTCTTTTTGAGCCCCTATTTCCTTGCACAAATCCAAAAGAATTATGCCCCCATTTTTTAGGAATTTTCCTCTAATTGATTGTGCAATTCCCAAGGTTGAATCTCTAACTGCATGCAACACCTGTATGCTCAAGACTAGTCTACAATTGATGTTACACTGCCTTGGAATATCCACCATAGCTAGGGAACTCAACTTTTTCTTCATGCACTATATATTTTTGGTTGATTGATCAGTTAACTGGATGATCACTGAGTTAGACTACTATCCCACTGCACAATTGTCCTCCAACTAGTTCTATCAATAGTTAGAACTAGTTTAACTTAATACAACTAGAAATAATTGAACTTGATTGCTACAAATTAGCAATCACACATGCTTAACTGAACTCCAAGCCCTCTATCTTTAGTTTACTAAGCTAACTAAATGAGAAGATCCATGTCACCTCAGTTAACTACCTCCAAGTTGTTTGTTGATGGGGAAGTTTGAATTTTCTCAATTTGACCAAGGCAAAATCAAATTAAGACTTTCTTGCTACACTTCTCAACACTCCCTCTTAGCATGAAAGGGATTTTCAACCACCCCTATCCTGCACCTGTGGAATTGAAACTTCCCTCTTGAAAAATCCTTTGTCAAGATTTCAAAATCTTGTTCCTTTGTCAGCGTGTATTGTAGCAACATTATCCTCCTCTGTACATAGTCTCATATATGATGATACTGGATATCTATATGTTTGGATCGTTTGTGAAATACCAGATTCCTAGAGCGATTAATGCAACTACGATTATCACAATAGATCACATTTGGATCGAGCTCTTGACAAAACAGTCCCACAAGTATCTTTCTCATCTAGATAGCCTCACATGCTACTTGACTTGCAACCATCTATCAAGTTTCTTCCAAGCTAAGCGCCATAGACGTCTGCTTGCTACTATACTAGGAAATTGTTGCAAACCCAACACCGAAAATTCCACCTGATGTACTCATTTGTTCGGATGGACTCCCTACCCAATCTGCATCTTTGAAGCCACACAACTTCACTCCCTCTATTTGTCTATACCATAATCCATATTGGGTAAGGCCTTTGAGGTACCGTAAGACATGCTTTTCTTCCTTCCAATACAATTTGGTCAGCCTAACCATAGCTTGGCTCAGCTATTTGACTTCAGATCACATATTTGGCCATGTGTTCACATGATACATGAGTGAACCCACTAGCTATTAGTAAATGGTATCAGCAACCTCTTCACCTGAAGTGGCATTCTCCTTCCTCCAGTTGGTTGCTAGAGGTGTCTCCATGGGCTTACAACTCTCCATGCAAAATATCTGAAGTATCTCGGTGGCATAATTTCCTAAAGACACAAACAATTCCCCATCACCTTGTTATACTTCCAGCCTAAGGAAGTAGTACATGAGACCCATGTCTTTCATCTCAAATTCCCTTGCAAGGTCCTCTTTGCAAGAGCTGATCAATTTCTCATCACCTGTCAATATTAAATCATCAACATATAAAACAATGATAATCAATTTACCTTCTACAAAAATATGATATATGTTCACATTTGCTTCACTTTTGGTGAATCCCAATCCAATTAGATAACTATCAATCTGATTGTACCAAGCTTGAGGTTCTTGGTTGAGACCATAAAATGATCGTTTGAGTCTGCACACATGAGACTCCCAATCAAATGTCTCAAAACCTTCTGGTTTCTCGATGTACACTTCCTCCTTGATAACACCATTGAGAAATGTTGTTTTTACATCCATCTAGTGGATCTTCGACCCCATCTGCATAGCCAGTGAAAGAATTGATCTTGTGGATGAATACCTTGCTACAAGAGCAAAGGTTTCCTCATAGTCAATTCCCTCAACTTGATAGAATCCTTTGGCCACAAATCTGGTCTTATAATTCTCTATGCTTTTGTCTGCTGCATGCTGTAGTTAGACTATTGTCCCACTACACAACTGACCTCCAACTAGTTCTATCAACAATTAGAACTAGTTTAACTGAATACAACTAGAAATAACTAAACTCGATTGCAACAAATTATAAATAACACATGCTTAACTAAACGCCAAGCCCTCTAACTCAAATTTACTAAGTTAATTGAGTGACAAGCACTATGTCGCCTCAGTTAACTACCTCCGATTTATCTGTTGATGTGGAAATTTGAATTTTCTCAATTTGACCAAGGAAAAGTCAAATTGAGACTTTCTTTGTACACTTCTCAACAATAGTGATAATAAATTTACCTTCTACCAAAATATAATAGAGGTTCTCATCTGATTCACTTTTGGTGAAGACCAATCCAGTGAGATAACTATTGATCCGAGTGTACCAAGCTCGAGGTACCTATTTAAGACCATAGAATGCTCACCTGAGTCTGCACACATGAGACTCCTGATCAAATGTCTCAAAACATTTTAGTTTCTTTATGTACACTTCCTCCTCATTAACACCATTGATAAATGTTGTTTTTACATCCATCTAGTGGATCTTACACCCCATCTGCATATCCAGTGCAAGAATTGATTTTATGGATGAATACCTTTCTACGGGGGCAAAGTTTTCCTCATAGTCAATTCCCTCAACTTGAAATAATCCATTGTCCACAATCCGGCCTTATACTCCTCTATGATTTTTTCTATTGCATGCTTAACCTTGAAGATCCATCTTGAATCCACAACTGATTTATTTTTCGGTCTTGGGACCACTTCCCAAACAATGTTCTTCATGACAGATATGTATTCTTCCACCATTGCATCAACCCAAATTGGTTGCTCAAATGCTTCCTCAAAATAGGATGGCTTAGTCTCTACAAGCTCAATTATTAGAGCCATGTAGATAGTGTACCTCTTAGGTGACCTCCTTTGCCTGTGAAAATTTGAAGGAGCTCCCACATTATCCCTCACATCTTGCACCAATCTATCAACTTCCCTAGTTCTTTTTCTACCTTCTCTAGATGGTTCTGTTTGAGTAGATGTCTCATCTCTTCCTCCTCTCCACTCCTCCATTTGTGGTTGATCTACAACTTCCTGAGGCTCCTCCTTTGGAGCTAAAATCTCCTCTTCTAGTGGGATTTGAAGCTCCCTCTCAAGAGAGAATCCCCTTTCTTTCTCCTCATCAAACTTTGCATCCCTTCACACAGCTGTCATTTTGAGGGAAGGTAAGTACACTCAATAATGTGTGGATGTTCAGTGTAACCCACAAAAACTCCCAACTCTATTGTTGACTCAAGTTTCTTTCTTGAAACTTTGGATACATGGTAGTAAATAGAGGATCCAAAAATTATAAAATGAGACACATCTAAATTTCTCCCCGAGAAAGCCTCCTTAGGTGTAATCATTCCAAGAATCCTATGAGGACCCTGGTTCTACAAGTAGACTGTTGTGTTACATGCCTTTGCTCACTTATGTAGTGGTATTCCTTGGTCATGTAACATATCTCTCGTATCTCCCACAATGCTCTGATTCTTTGTCTCAGCTACCCCATTCTTCTATGAGTTGTGGGGAGCTATCAATTCTCTTCAAATTCATTCTTTGGCAAAAAATTCCTTGAATTCATTCAAAACATACACACCTCCATTGTCACTCCTGAGAGCCTTCACCATCTTGTCAGTATCTTTCTCAACTAGTGCCTTGAATTCTATAAATTTTGTGAATGTCTCATCCTTCTTCCACATGAATAATATCCAACACTTTCTTAAGAAATCATCAATAAAAATAACATATTAGTTGTATCTGGAATTCAAGGCTATCGAGAAGGGTCCACAAACATCAAAGTGGACTCTCTCCAAGACTACATTTTCTTTGATGTCTCGATCATGGAATGTGTATACATAATTCCCAAAGGTAAAACCCTTGCAAACATCTTGTTATTCAAGTGATCCTTTAACGAGGCCAATGGTTATTTGCTGTGTATTTTTTAAGGGTGCCATGGTGCAAATGACCAAGTCTTATGTGCCATAGTTCACCAACGTTTTGACTTTTCACTTTATCTGCCTTACTTCTTAATGCAGTATAATCTTCTACATTAAGTTTACACAGGTTTTTCACACGAACCCCGATTTGCTTCACCTACCTAGTAGCTGTGTCTTAGAAAGGATTTCCCTTTACTGAAGATCACATCATAGCCATGGTCTTCCAAAGCTACTATAGAGATGAGGTTCTTCTTCAAGCCTAGTACAAATATAACATCTTTGAGGAAAAGAGGGGATCTTGACTCCCTCTTAAAGGTTATTGTACCAATATTGGTAGCATTGTACCTTCCATCATCCCCAATCTCAATATGCATATGGAGATCTTTCTCCTCCAGGTCACTGAAAAACTCTCTACACCCTGTCATGTGGAACAAGGCACCTGAATCCAAGTACCACACACTCCCCATCATCGTGTTGGCCATGCATGTGATCAGGGTGAAGTTTAACTTGAACTATGAAGCGAATGCTTCACTTGTTGGTCCTCCTGAGTTCTTCTTGCTAGAATTTTTGTGTGGACACTTTGTAGCATAGTGCCTGAATTCATGACAATTGAAGCATTTTATTTTGGAAAATTATTTCTTCTTGCCCCCTTAGCTGGAATATGGTTTGGTTTTAGATTTATTCCCTTTTCCCTTCTTTCCTTTTCCAACCAATGCAAATTTTCTTCATCCTCTCCCTTGGATGAACCTCCATCTCTAGTATTTCACCTAATTTCTTCTTGTACCAAATTGGACCATAAGCATTCCCAATTCGGTAATTTGTCCCTCCCGTTCACCAAGTCCTGGTTTCTATGCTAGGATTTTGGAAGGCTTAGAAGAGATAGGCTCACCAAATCATCTTTTGCACCATTCACACCAACCCATACAAGCTCATCCCAAACTTGTGTAAATTTGGTGAGATATTGCAAAATAGTATCATTCTTCTACATCTTAACATTTTGAAGTTTGTCTTTGAGGGCCAGTATTCTACGGTCACTACTATTCTCAAATAGCTCATTCAATGCCTTCCACATTGCGAAAGGATTTTCTTTCCCATGGAGATTTGAGACAATGTGGTCTCTCACTCCCTCTAGGATTATTCTCCTCGCCTTAGCTACATATTTCTTCCATTGGGCTAGCCTTTGGGAATTAGTTGATCCTAGTTTTTGAATGTTTGTCTTAGCATATTCCAACAATCCATTGTCATCAAGCACTTCGCCCATGCAATCCTTCCAGGAAATGAAATCCGTGTTTCCTTCCAAGGCATACTCTAATCTCAATCCATTGAAGACCATTCTCCCAACTCTGAGGAAATTTTACTACACTGAAGCTGCAAATTCGAACCTCCTGAGTGTTGGGCATGGGATCCCCTGCAGCAGGTTTTGGGGCT
Source organism: Pinus tabuliformis (assembly GCA_031772625.1). NCBI lineage: Eukaryota > Viridiplantae > Streptophyta > Pinopsida > Pinales > Pinaceae > Pinus > Pinus tabuliformis. Next base: position 1,037,963,339 of record CM062816.1, on the reverse strand, counting down.
TAAAGCTCGAGTTTTGGTCAATTGTATTGTAAGACTCTGCAAAGTGCGGGCATAGAGAGCGAAATTCTAGGATGAGTCATAGGGTTGTCCGCCTTAAGAATTGTAAAATAATGTAAAGTTGTGTCGGCCTACCCATGGTCCACGGACCATGTGATTGTATAAATAGAGAAAGGCTCTAAGTGTAAAGATAGTTTTTGGTAAGCAAGTAAAATATAGATGCGAAGGCATGGTTAGAGCGTAAGGGAAAGCTAAAGTGCATTGGGTCATAGTAGTAGGAAGAGGCTCTGCAGCTGAATGCGTAGAGGCCTAGTAGAGTCTGCAACTAAGTGCGTGGACCCCTACAACTGAGTGCGCATGGTGGAGTCAGGTGTGTACTTGGATTTGAAAGCTAATAAAGAGAATTTTATTCTTTGCATCTATTCTTGAATCTGTATGTTGATGTTATGCATTACTTTACTCTGTTATTTGTTGTGCACAATTGATAATTATGTGTATGAGTGCTTATATGTGAATTTAATCTAAGTAATCAGCTAATGGAGACTAATTAAGGAAGACTTGGTTAAATAACACAGGTCGGCTGCAACTAGAACTGCACGAAGACAGTATCACAGGCTGCGGGGTGCTCATAGGTGTGCGTAGCGCAGTAAGTGTGAAGGTAGGACTGCGTACCAATCACCACATATCAGACATCCCCAGGGTGCGGAAACCTGGTTCTAGCACCCTACCATACTACTTCAGGTGAGACCTCAGTCCGCACTCCGCGGACTGTTGCCGAAAGGGCCAGTAGTACCAAGATTTGCCTAGCTAAATCACTTCTGAACCTGGTTTAGGCCCCACTAAGCCAACAGATGGTTTCGTTGCCGAGACCGGGATCTGCATAAGGGATGTCTGATGTCGTGCCACTGGAACCCAACAAAGAAGGAAATTGAAGAGTGGTTGGATAAGAAGATTCACAAGTTCGCTTCACAGGAAAACAGAACCCCGCAAGTATCTGAGAAAAAGTGGTTGGAGCGCTACGTGTATACAAAAATCCACAAGATTTTCTTTGCATCCTTTCCATCTAAGTTGTATGAGTAGATCACGAGGTTAGTCGACAGCTAGGGAAGGTGTAGGCTCGACCAACCAATAGTGTGGACTCCGGAGCTAGTGCGTAGACTAGAAGCCTCAGAGGATAAGATAGTGCGAGCTGTGGACCACTGGCTCAACTGAATAATAGGAGGATTTATTACTGAGTTCACGGTGGACACGGCCATTAGCTACAGTGAGGCAGAATGACATTTTCTCAAGGGACCACGAGGTAAGTGTATTAAATATTTGAACACCTGGATTAAGATGTTGCTATGTGAAAAGCAAGTTATGCGAATAAATTAATGTTTGGGACTACGCGGCGCGGAAAGATCTACAGAAGTGGAAGAAGTGAAGAATTAGAAAACAGTCCATTAATTTCACCCTCGTGGGAAAGCAAGGACGAGCTTGCGAAGGTTTCTCCAAGAAGCGCAGTCAGTTTGATAAGGCAACGGATTCTGCGGTTACCACCTCCACCCACACTGCCACCTGCTTCACCTCCCTCACCTCCATCTCCACCCACTCCACTTCCACCACCTCCACAGTTCAGTATGGCGAGCGTAATCAAACTACCAATGTTCAAAGGAGTAGGGAATGAGTATCCAGACCAATTATGGTTCGTGGTAAGAGCAGTATGGGAAGCACAAGGTGTCACGGACAACAATATTAAGAAGTCTACATAGGTGAGCGCACTACAGGATCATGCATTAACATGGTACATCAAGCACTCTAATGACCACCCAAACATAGGGATAACAGAGATCCTGAATGCGTTGAATAGAGAATTTAGCAGGCCAAAATTAGAGACGCATTCAATCATTGGGTTTAAAGAGATCATGAGCTTCCAGGCAAGACTCCCTAGGATCTAGACCAAAGGATGAAGAGTATGATCCACGAGACCAATATGACGCTAACGGATGCACAACATCGTGCATGGTTTGTAGCATCTCTGACACCCCACTTGAGGACGGCGCTATCACAACAGAAACTTTCTACCTAGGCCAAAGCGTTGGAAATGGCAATGAGATTACATGAGACCCTGATACAAGACCCTGGGTTGGGAGTTCAACAAATCCACATGCAACTACAAAATCTGTGTTTGGAAATGAAAATCTTGAAGCAGTATAGGGCACCACGACCAGAGGCGAACGAGGAAGTATGGTGCATAAAATGGAAGGGCCAGGGTCACGAAAAAGATCACTGTCCAATGTTCGCGAACTACTTGGTAGGAAGAGGGCCAATGCCATTGAGACCAGAGGCGCAGGCAGGGCCAAGCGCGGCATTTGCTTTATGGTGCATGATTGTCAGATAGGAGGGAAACACACGATGGATAATTGTCATTTGCTGCAGAAATATACACATACACCCCAACAATTGTTTTGTAATTTTTGTAGGTTAGTAGGCCATGATGAGCGCACTTGCCGCAGTTACGAGCTAATGATGGATCAGACCTTAGCCTATAGGATGCAGACCAAAACGTGAGCCCTCGACCCAGATGCGGGGATGGTACACGTTGGATTTTAGGGGCGAGGTCGAGGACGAGGAGGAATGAGACCAGGAAGGGGTCACAGACAGTTAATTTGTTAAAATTGCGAATGACCAGGGCACTATGCCCACGACTATACGAACCCGATGAGGATATCCTGTACGTATTGTGATCATTTTGATCATGAAATAATATATTGTCCTACGTTGATCACAAAGATGCGCGAAAAAGGGGTATTCCAGCCTGCCCTGACTCAGAATATACAAATGATGAGGTCTGAGCCACGCGAAGAGGACCCGAATGTAAACATGATGCTCAGAAGTGGCGAGACCATGGGAGAGGATAAGGGGAAGAAGGCAGAGGAAAGTACGTGGGTCCGCAAGACTCCTGTAAAGTAACCCGAGTTTGCCTTAGAACACGCAAAGGAGACATTCATGGAAGCTAAGAAGAGCTTCACGGAGGCCTCCACTTCAGGTAATAAGGATCAACTAGAGCTAGGAATGGATCCTTCAATGCTTACTACCTTTCTGGAGACATGTATGAAACTGCTGCAAGACAACAAGGAAGTTAAAGGACTACAGGAATTGATCACCGGGTGCGCAGGTTTAGGAGAACCACGCATAGTCCGGAAATTGGGGAAGCATGCATTGCGCACTGGAAGGGAGATAACGTTGAATGCATAGATTGGTGAGTATGAAATGGATCAAGTAATCCTAGATCTGGGTTCGGATGCAAATGTATTACTGAAGAAAACATGGGAACACATGGGTAGGCCTGTGTTACAGTGGTCCCCTATTCAATTACAAATGGCAAACCAACATAAGATTTTTCCCATGGGAAGGTTGCAAGGGGTAACAGTTGATATTGAAGGTGCGAGCACATAGATGGATTTCGAAGTAATAGAGATTGTCGATGACAGCAATCCCTATCCTGCATTGTTAGGAATAGACTGGACCATCAATATTAATGGAGTCGTCAACCTGAAGAAGCACAAGATGATCTTCGAGAAAAAAGTCATTACGCATAGTAGTCCCACAAGACCCAGCCGAAGGAGCATGCTACACTGAACCAATGCATGACGATGATCTTGATTGTATTTACAAGATAACTGTGTGAGACCAGGATTGGGTGAATCTAACTGCGAATGGGAGGATCTCATGGGAGTGAAAAAGCTCCTGCACTTCGGATTCAGACGAAGAAGTACAGCGATGGTAGAATCGATTGCACGAAGTAACAATGTTGAATTGCAATATGATGGTTAGATCACTGTGTTGCATGACAACGAAGGCAAGAGAGCCACTGACATATGATGGATTCACAAAGGTGGATGAATTCCTAAACAAATTTGAAATCGTAGTACCAGAACAACATCGATTCGATGCGTTGAAGTGGGCACTGCAAGCAACACCCAAACGATGGTGGGGTACACATCAAGGAAATTTTGAGGACTGGCGCGAATGTACAAGGATGATGTGCCTACGGTTTGGAATCCCCCAGCTTCGAACGAGAGTTGGGCAGCAAGGATGGAGCAACTTGCATGCCCACCTGTGTAGATGGGTACAAACATGTGCTACGCAGCCCACTCAAGCACACCCCAAATGAAGGGTCGAAAATCGAAACAGCATGCAGCAGCAGGAAAGGTGACGTGCACCACAAACATTCCACATAGAAGCATTCAAAAAGGTATGTGGAGTCCTGAACAAGGTTCACCAGGCGAGACAAACTGATTAGGACCTGCACGTACCAGCGGTTCGATGGGCCTATAGGGCCATGTGCAAAAAACTGAGCGTGGAGATGATTCTGAAGCTGAAGAGTAGAGTTGAGACCATAATTTTGGAAGAAAGGAATCCTCACGCAATAGCTCTCACAGGTGGGATAGCATGCGAGGACCCAGATGAAGGAATTATGCAGTTACAGGAAGCCATTCAGCGAGGGAACCTTAAACTTCGCGAACTCGAAGAAGATCGGGTACGACTGAGGAAGAAAAGCATGTTAATGGACGCAAAAATCAAAAAAATAGAAAACAAAATCACGCAAGCATGTCACATCGATAAACTAAGAATGACAGGACAAGATATGGGCAGCCATACTACTGCATTAGAATATTGCTGCCGAGAATTTGTGGCTCTGCTACCATGGCTGCGACTGCACCTTACCAGATAAAGTAACCAGGGGAGCGCACCGCATAAGGAAGAACGCGCGGCGCTAACTGTCATGAGGGTAATTGAGGAGTGCCCATGGACTAGGCTGGAAGGTGAATTGAAGCCTCACACAGGTGGTGTGACCACCTGACTATCCATAGGGAGCACAATCTCAACGCTCCAAGCAGTTGAAAGAGAGCGCGAGACTATAAAAGAGTCTGTATGGGAGCTGTGTGATAAAGAGGTTTGTGTAGGATCAGTATGTCACAAGGGTCACGCCCACGCATAGGGGGCTACGCTGCCATGTGAGTAGGCTGGGAAGTGACTGTTGGTGTCACTGTGCATGAATAAGATGTCCAATTTAAGACAATGAGGAGCGAGCGGCGGGGAATTAAGACATGAAGTCAGAACTAGATTTGGGACAATCTGCCACCAATCTAGCATTAATGGGCCGAATGAGGGGGGAACGGTTGAATTTGAATACAAAAAGGCCTGTAAATCACAAGTGACTATCCAGCGAACAACCCTTATCGGTTTGAGAATTCAGTTGTTGCGCTATCAAGTAGGTATGGACCTTACGAATTTGGAGGCTTTGAGAGCAAGTTCAGTGTTTGAGACATTGTCAGAGGAGATGCAGGACTTCCTGAATAGAATGTTGTCGAAAACCAAGGAAGCCACACATATCCCTACGTTATCGGTTGCGGATGCACTGGAAATTCCAAAATCACCCCAGACGCTGAGGCCCAAAAAGGATCCATAGGTAGCAAGATCAGTTCACATGTCTCCGTGAAATCCGCGGTTTGGTATATCATCTATGGAAGACAAGGGCAAGATTATTAATCTTGAGACAGATGAGGAGGAGGAGGATATTTAGGCTTCTGTAGTAGAGATCGAGGCAGATGAAGAAATGGAGGAAGACATTCAGCCAGTGCGCGCTGCAGCAAAACTACCCAAGTATGTCCCTTCACGGAGAAAGAAAGCAAAAGTACCCAAGGATTTGGATTCCGTTAAAAGCGCACTCCAAACCCCGCTCCTCCCAAATGGAATTCTGTTTGAAGGTTCAGTTCTAGGCCGCGTGCCCACGATGAAATTTGAAGATTGGGACCTCACGGACAGCAAAAAGTTCCCACATTTGGAGACTAGAAAACTCATGAAACAGAGCAAGGAGGGGTCAGTTACAACACTAGAGATGCGGAAATGGTTGCACGGTGTGGAGAAGGCCAGGCTACTCCACCTACTATGGATTCCACACTTTAACTGGGCATCGATCATGATCTTTGTCCTCGGGCAACTTCTTTGCCTAATGCACGATGGGTAGTTGTGGTTGGAGGAGCCTATTCCCATCACTATAGAGCTTATTTAGAGGATTTCTCGGCTTCCCTATACGGGAAGGGACCCTGTAGAAATAGCTAGCAAAAGCAGAGATTTGGCACTCGCAGAGGCCATGAAGAAGAAATACAAGTTGGAAAAGAAGCAGAGAGGTTACGTAATTAGTAGTATTCAAGACAAAGGGGTGCGCATAGCCACTGAGCTGCTAGCCAGGAAGGTGATGAGAAAATGCCACAGCAACAAGGTATCAGCGACGGTCATCGTGCTGGTCGAACAATGCGCGAAGGGGGTCCAATTCAACTGGGCTGATTTCCTCTGTGAGGAATTCCTAACTAACTACAAAGCAGCTCAGGAGCAGGGCAAGACCTTCCACTACACGTGGTTGCTCTTATCTATCTTATTGGTGACAGGGGAACTACCTGAGGATAGTTAGTTCCCTCCCCTTGAACAAGACCTGCCAAAGGCGGCAAAATACACATCGCTCTGGGCAACGAAGAACGCCACGCGAATCCGCGAGACCAATATCTTTTGGGTGCTCCTAGAGGCGAGTGTCTAGATTTGTATCAACAAAAGGCTGCACCTATCCCCCACAGTGTATGACAGTCTGTGGAACTTTGCAGACTTCAAGGCATATATGCACAATGTGTATATCAAGGCGTGTAAGGATCCGACGCAAAATTGGACCAAACTTCCTTTCATCGTGATTGATGATTTCGTTTTCACTTCTCTCAACTCATGGCCACTTGAGTGGCGTGCCTCGGATCTGGCGACGCGCGATGAGACAGCGATACAAAAATAGAAGGATGACACTAAGCTGCTAGCACAGTAGAAGTGCAACAAGAAGTTGATTGAGGAGGTAAGGGCTTCCCGCGAGGCAACAAAGGTCACCACAGAGCAAACCAAGGCTACAGAAAAAGCAGCAGCAACACCGACAACTGGGGCCACCATGACGCAAGAGGAAAGGGGCCTAGACCTGACCACAGGACAGGGGACAAAAGACACGGTGGAAGGCGCGGACCCAAGCACGACATCTACACAACTGAAATGGCCACATGGTACGGAATGAATAGGGCCATGGAAGAAGACCAAGGCTTCCAAACTGGATGGTGAACCCATTACACTGACAGAGGGTGACCTATACGACATCGACGACACAGTTCGCAAGGTCACCAGGGAAGCGCTCCAGGAAGCAATGATGGAGCAGTAGAATGTGTTGGGGGCCCTTAGGGCGCAGCTGCAGCAACTTCAGGTGCGACCCCCATAGGAGGGAACAATAGCCATCTACGGTGCCACAGGTACATCGACAATGGAGCAGTTGCTGCGAGCCAAAATGGCTAACACCGTCACACTACTAGAAGGAGCACTGATAGCGGACAGCACGGAGGACAAAGCCGTGGTGGGCCGGATCAAGGGACTTGGCCTAAACTTGGTTGCCTTTCTGCAGGATATATTATACTAGCTACAGGACGAAGCAAAGGTAGAACTCCGCGCTAGGGAAGGATGCATTGTACAAATGCTCATCGAACAATGAATCAACATCAAGTAGCTTAGTCTATAATGTGATGAAGCGTTGGTGCAGAATCAGCAGCTAGAACAGATAGTAGAGGAAGCATGTCGCTGTGCCCCGGAGCTAGAAATTGTGACAGACCTACCAGTAGGAGTGTGAATTCACAGATTGGCTAGTGGATTCCGCGAGGCAAAGGAGGAAGCAACGAGGATACAGCTGGACCTCAACCTTCAGATTGTCGAACTGCGATTAAAGGCACAGTCATCCACGCCCCCGGAAGTTAGGGAACAACACACTGACATTATCCAAAAGGGGCTGGAGGAAATAGGACAGGCAGTGCAGGACTGTACTATAATGCTAGAAGAATCCCTTGCAGTCCTCACTTCCTTACAGGAGGACCCCACCATACAGCACCTAGAAACAAAAGCGCGGGAGCTCCAAGTGCAGTATGACAGTGTGCACGGAATGGCGTAGACAGTTGTCCTGACCCAGTGGTTAGCAAAGCTACAACAAGCGAAGGCGTTGAAGGAACAGGTGGATGTCGCGCGACAGAAAGAGGCAGTACTTAAAGTGCATGTCCAGCCGTGGATTGATGAGGCCTTGTGCATCACTGCTGATATCGAAGGAAAGCTCGCACAAATGAAGGTGATGCATGCCTTAAGACAAGGCTCTACCCCTGACAGCGAGCATTCAGAAGAAAGAGTAGAACAGATTTAGCAGACGGTAGAGTAGTGTGTTGCGGACCTTTGTGCAACACAGGCATAGTTGGAGGGGCTCTGTGCCAAGATCGCCGCATCAACAGAGTGACTCAAGATGAGTCACGATGATTGTGTTGGGGGCCTGTTGGGCATGGGATCCCCCGCAGTAGGTTTTGGGGCTTAAAGCCTGAGTTTTGGTCAATTGTATTGTAAGACTCCGCGAAGTACGGGCGTACGAAAGTCTAGGATGAGTCATAGGGTTGTCCGCCCTAAGAATTGTAAAATAATGTAAATTTGTGTCGGCCTACCCATGGTCTGCGGACCATGGGATTGTATAAATAGAGCAAGGCTCTAAGTGTAAAGATAATTTTTGGCAAGCAAGTAATAGATAGATGCAGGCATGGTTAGAGCGGAAGGGAAAGTTGAAGTGAATTGGGTCGTAGTAGTAGGAAGAGGCTATACAGCTGAGTGTGTAGAGGCCCAGTAGAGTCCGCAGCTGAGTGCACGGACCCCTGCAGCTGAGTGCGCAGGGCGGAGTCGTCTCTGTACTTCGATTTGAAAGCTAATTAAGAGAAGTTTATTTTGTGCATCTATTCTTGAATTTGTATGTTGATGTTATGCATTACTTTACTCTGTTATTTGTTGCACGCAATTGCTAATTATGTGTATGATTTCTTATATGTGAATTTAATCTAAGTAATTGGTTAACGAAGACTACTTAAGGAAGACTTGGGTAAATAACATGGGTCACACTGTGAATAGAACTGCATGAAGACAGTATCACAGGGCGTGGGGTGCCCGCAGGTGTGCGTAGTGCAGTAAGTGCGAAGGTAGGACCGCGTACCAATCACCACATATCAGACATCCCCAGGGTGCAGAAACCTAGTTCTAGCACCTTCCCATACTACTTCAGGTGAGACCTTAGTCTGCGCTCCGTGGACTGTTGCCGAAAGGGCCAGTATTACCGGGATTTTCTTGTCTAAATCACTTCCGAACATGGGTCAGGCCCAACTAAGCCAACACTAAGGAAAAATTTTGAAATTCTCGTTCTAATGTGAAACCTGCTCTAATACCATGTAGAAATTTTGTGATTGAATTGCAACTGCTCAAGAAATTTAATCTAAATCAAGAGACACAATTCTACTATATTGGTGTTAATAAATTAATTCACAATTTAGAACAACATTCGCAAACATTCACCAATCACATACACAAGTACACCGATGTATCTAGGGGAAACCAACTGGTAAAATCCCCTTAAACCTACTTGCATTAATCAGATGAGTATAGAATCTATTGTGATTGTTAACTCCAACTTTGAGCTCGTCCTGCAAAAGAATAATTGTTATGTGTATGGTTTTCTTTTGGGATTATCGCATCCATAATTCACTGTGGCTCATCATCACGATAGATCAAAAAGTGTGCAAGCTAGATCTCGGCAGAATGAATAAATAGAGGTGAGAGATGGTGATGGAGTGAGAAAGATGGTAGCCGACATGCCTTAGGTTAGGTTAATTGATAATTAATAAAACTTTGTAATTCATAAAACTTGGTAATTATTACAGATAGTATTTTTATAATAATAATTGAATTTTAATTAATTTTCACATTGTTCTTATTAATTTATTTATATTTTTAGTTTCTTAGAAAAATCCTAAGCAAAATTTTATTTATTTATTAGAATATGATTATGATAGAATAAATTGAATTAGAGATGAATAATATTAATTAATCTTAATTTTACTTTGTTTTATCATAATTTTTATTAGGAATGATAGTCATTAGTTAGTTAACAATTAATAATTTTGTTCTAATACTTAAGTTGTTTAATTTGATTTTATTATATTTTATAATTTAATTAAAAATGTTATTAGGATTTCTATAATTTTAATTAATTTTCATTTAAATATGTTTGTATTAAATTAATTTAATTATGAATGTTATTTACGATTTCTATAATATTAGTATTAAAAGGTAGTGAGGTTTAGTGTTTAAGTAATGGGAATATAATTAATAATATTGTCATTAGTTAATTAATAATTAATAATTTTATTGTAATAATTGAGTGATTTTTATTTTTATTTCATTATTTACTTTTAGAATTTAATTAAGAATGTTATTAAGATTTTTGTAATATTAGTATTTAATCTAATTTTGTGATATTAGTATTTAATCTAATTTTCTGATGGAATTAATAGATTTTTAGATTTAGAAATATATAAAAATTTTAATTTGGATAATTTTAATCAATTTTAATTTACATATGATTGTATTGTAATAATAATTAATTAATGATTAACAATTTTACTGTATTTAATTAAGAATGTTATTAAGATTCTTGTAATATTAGTGTTTAATCTAGTTTTGTGATATTAGTGCTTAATCTAATTTTCTGATGGAATTAATAAATTTTTAGATTCTTAGATTTAGAAATATATAAAAAAAAAATTAATTTGTATAATTTTAATCAATTATAATTTTACATATGGTTGTATTAAATTATATGTTGTGATTAATAGAGACTGAGGTGGGGAGAGAGAGAAGTCGGTTTAGTGATAAGTGTGAAAGGTTCACTGGAGAGAGGATATGGTAGTGGAGGGTGTGGGGGAGGTTGGATCAGGAGGTTAAGGTAGGAATCCAATTGTCACTTATTTTCCATCCTTCATCACGATTGAAGTTTTTCGGGTGTTTGCCTATTTCTATAGCTTCTCTAAATTTTCTATGGTGATAATGATTGATTTTGGCCACTACTCTAGAGTTTTCGATATAGACATGATGATTGGTTTTACACGAGTGTTCAGCTAGGGCTGAGTTTTTTGAGCGGTTATGTTTTATGTCAGCAGCATGCTCTTGAATCCTGGTTTGGATAGACCGACCAATTTCCCCTATGTAGGTTTTTCCACATGAAAAAGGAACCATGTAAACTCCTTTGTGGAATTTGGGATCAACAGGACCTTTGACTGATTTAAGGCATTTGCTAATGGTATTCATGGGTTTAAAGGTGGTTTTAATGTTTTTTTCTTTAAAATATACACAATCTTGTCTGTAGTGCCTAATATGTAGGGGAGGTGAACCTTACTCACTTGATCATCTATAGGTTGTCTGTTTTTGGGATTCTCAGCATTCATAAAGGCTTTGATCACTTGGTGTTTATTATATCCATTCTTTTTTAATACATTCATAAGATGGGTTTTCTCTTTCTCAAAGTGATCATGATCCGAAATACGTACAGCTCTGGTTGCTAGAGTGTTGAGAACACCAATTTTCTGAGAAGGATGGTGGTGAGAGTTGGCATGTAGGTAATGTTCCGTGTGTGTTTTCTTACGATAGACCTAGTGAGATATGGAACCATCCTGGTTTCTATTGATTAGGATGTCAAGAAAGGGAAGGCTTCCATTTTCTTCCAATTCCATGGTAAACTTGATGGAATTGGATTGACTGTTCAGGTGATGCAAGAACATGTTTAATTTTTCTTTCCCATGGGGCCAGATAATGAAGGTGTCATCGAAAAATATTTTCCATAGTTTGGGTTTTAATGGGGAAGATTCAACGACTCTGTTTTCAAAGTCCTCCATAAAGAGATTGGAAATGATGGGAGATAAAGGAGATCCCATGGCTACACCACAGGTCTAAAATCAACCTTCTTCAGCTTTAAAGATGAAATTTATGAACAAACTTGTGGTGTCTCAAATCAATCTTCTTCAGCTTTAAAGATGAAATTTATGAACAAACTTGCGGTGTAGCCATGGGATCTCCTCTATCTCTCATCATTTCCAATCTCTTTATGGGGGACTTTGAAAACAAAGCCATTGAATCTTCCCCATTAAAACCCAAACTGTGGAAAAGATTTGTCAATGACACCTTCATTATCTGGCCCCATGGGAAAGAAAAATTAAACATGTTCTTCAATCACTTGAACAATCAATCCAATTCCATCAAGTTTACCATGGAATTGGAAGAAAATGGAAGCCTTCCCTTTCTTGACATCCTAATCAATAGAAACCAATATGGTTCCATATCTCACCAGGTCTATCGTAAGAAAATACACACGAAACATTACCTACATGCCAACTCTCACCACCATCCTTCTCAGAAAATTGGTGTTCTCAACACTCTAGCAACCAGATCTGTATGTATTTTGGATCATGATCACTTTGAGAAAGAGAAAACCCATCTTATGAATGTATTAAAAAAGAATGGATATAATAAACACCAAATGGTCAAAGCCTTTATGAATGCTTAGAATCCAAAAAACAGACAACCTATAGATGATCAAGTGAGTAAGGTTCACCTCCCCTACATATTAGGCACTACAGACAAAATTGCCTATATTTTAAAGAAAAACAACATTAAAACCACCTTTAAACCCATGAATACCATTAGCAAATGCCTTAAATCAGTCAAAGATCTGGTTGATCCCAAATGCCACAAAGGAGTTTACATGGTTCCTTGTTCATGCGGAAAAACCTACATAGGGGAAACTGGTCGGTCTATCCAAACTAGGATTCAAGAGCATGCTGCTGACATAAAACATAACCGCTCAAAAACTTCAGCCCTAGCTGAACACTCATGTAAAACCAATCATCATGTCTGTATTGAAAACTCTAGAGTAGTGGCCAAAATCGATCATTATCACCATAGAAAATTTAGAGAAGCTATAGAAATAGACAAACACCCGAACAACCTCAACCGTGATGAAGGATGGAAAATAAGTGACAATTGGATTCCTACCTTAACCTCCTGATCCAACCTCCCCTACACCCTCCACTACCATATCCTCTCTCTAGTGAACCTTTCACACTTATCACTAAACCGACTTCTCTCTCTCCCGACCTCAGTGTCTATTAATCACAACATATAATTTAATACAACCATATGTAATATTAAAATTGATTAAAATTATCTAAATTAAAATTTTTATATATTTCTAAATCTAGAAATCTAACAATCTATTAATTCCATCAGAAAATTAGATTAAGCACTAATATCACAAAACTAGATTAAACACTAATATTACAAGAATCTTAATAACATTCTTAATTAAATATAATAAAATTGTTAATCATTAATTAATTATTATTACAATACAATCATATGTAAATTAAAATTGATTAAAACTATCCAAATTAAAACTTTTGAAATTTTATATATTTCTAAATCAAAAATTCTATTAATTCCATCAGAAAATTGGATTAAATACTAATATTACAGAAATCCTAATAACATTCTTAATTAAATTCTAAAAATAATAAAATAAAATTGAAATCAATCTAATAATAAAAATTCAATTATTACAATAAAATTATTAATTATTAATTAACTAATGACAGTATTATTAATTATATTCTCGTTACTTAAACACTAAACCTCACTACCTTTTAATACTAATATTATGGAAATCCTAAATAACATTCGTAATTAAATTAATTTAATACAAACATATTTAAATGAAAATTAATTAAAATTATAGAAATCCTAATAACATGCTTAATTAAATTCTAAAACATAATAAAATTAAAATAAAATCAAATTAAACAACTTAAGTATTAGAACAAATTATTAATTGTTAACTAACTAATGACAATATCATTCCTAATAAAAATTATGATAAAACAAAGTAAAATTAATATTAATTAATATTATTCATCTCTGATTCAATTTATTCTATCATAATCATATTCTAAAAACTAAATAAAATTTTGCTTAGGATTTTCCTAAGAAACTAAAAATATAAATAAATTAATAAGAACAATGTGAAAATTAATTAAAATTCAATTATTATTATAAAAATATTAACAGTAATAATTCCAAGTTTTATGAATTACAAAGTTTTATTAATTATCAGCTACCATCTTTCTCACTCCATCACCATCTCACACCTCTATTTATTCATTCTGCCGAGATCTAGCTTACACACTTTTTGATCTATCCTGATGATGAGCCACAGTGGATGGCTCGAAACATCGATACAAAGAATTATGGATGCGATATCCCGAAAGAGAACCCTACACAAAATACAAATCGCAGAAGCCTCAAAACAATAATTGTTCTCTCTACTCAATGAGAAGCTCTGACCTAGACTTAGTAAATTTCTTCTCCCACATGAGCTCATATTTCCTTGTGCAAATATTGTGGAAATTAGCCGCTATTCTTTATGAATTTCCTCCAAAATGATTGCACAATTCCTAACGATTGATCATTGATTACATGCAACACCTGTACACTCAAGACTAGTCTACAACTCATATTACACTTCCGTCGAATCTCCATCACAACTGAGAAATTTAATTCCTTGCATGCATGATTTGATTTAGAATATTAGATTGTTGTTCTAAGATCCTCCTCAGATTAGAAACAAAATGCTTTCATTGTGCTTAAGGATTCATGAGTTTTGCAAATATAAAATGAGTTTTTATGTTAATTTTATGAGCAATTTTAACATAAATAAGAGAATGAATAGCAGTATAAAAATGTACAGAACATCATGAAAAAAAAATCACAACAAGAACATGATGAATGAGTTCACCCCTCTTGGGCTACATCTCCTTGGTCCAACTTCCAATGGCTTGGGCCTCTTTATTATACTCAGAAGTGTAAAAATATGTGTTTACAATGCTCAAATTTTATGCAACCTCCTCCAATGAGTCCAGAATGTCCAAAAATGGCTACCTAGCCTCTTTTTGCATCCAATTTGGTTGAAAACTGGAGATGTTATGACTTCTCCTAGTTTCTCCACTATTCGCTCTACAATTTGCACAAAATCTGGCATCATCCTACAAATTCTCCCCATTTTCCACTAATGGAGTGACAAATTCCCCTGATTTTGGGCAGATTTGTAGGACCGTTAATTTTTCTGCCAAGGCATTAAAACCAAAAGCTGGGTCATATGGGTGCCATGCGCCCAAGGGCTAGCCCCTGACGCTGGCCCCTTCCCTCCAGTGGTCGAAGTTAATTCTAGTGGTTTGAGGAGCATTCACATGTGGTTTGTCTAGCGATCGGCATTGGTGGTGACCTAGGCAGTCACAACAACTCTCTGCGGCTTGTGGTTATGTGAACACATGGGGGGAGATTAAGTTTGCCCGCCCCCCAAACTTTGAGGCATTCAATGTTAACAATATATCGTCACCCATACATGTTAAGAAACAACCTATGGGTACATTGGTAACTCATTGCACTATGTTGTGGGCGGTCGCGGGGTCGAGCTTGACCTTCACCCTGTCTGCCATACCAATTTTAAATTTCCTTTAAGAGGACACGTGGTGGCCTCCAACTTAGCCATGTGTCACCTCCTCATTGGCCAGAATAAAAACACGTGGTCCAATCAGATGAAGCCAACTAAACAAAATATTCCAAGAATATTCCCCTTGCCACCTATGTGGTACGGATGCCCAGTCAGCATCCCTGTCAGCCACCTGTAAATTTTTACTTATTTGACAAAGTGAACAGATCGCGTTTCTGGGAGCATACGGTGTTCATTTCACATGAAACGAGTTGCGCCAAATTCAGGATGATGAGAATTATGCATTCGTTTAGGTTCCACACCATTCTGACAACTTTTATTTTTGCGAATGATTTCGAGTGCTTGATCACTCCTCACTGGGAGCCTTTTGGACCCTAGAAGATCACTTTCAGTTGTCCAGCAAGTGAGGGTACAATTCCCTCACCTTTCCAATCTCTATCCATTTTTCTTTTGAAGGATTTGTACCCTTGAGCCCCTCTCGAAGATAATCGACACTTCCCCTTTTTGATGTCCTTGTTCTTCTGTCAAGTATAGTGTCTTGTTGAAGCTCATCAAGGAATTCAAGAGAAAAGTCTTTAATAGATGGAATTTGAACATTCTCTCCTTGATCTTCAACCAAAGGAGGCTCATACAACCTTAAATTCTCAACATTAACAACAACATAAATTTGCATATATGAAGGCAAATCCAACCTTAAGGCATTGTTACCAATCTTTTTCAAAATTCTAAATGGACCATATCTAATTGGTTGTAGCTTTTTACTTTCTCCTTGGAGCCACTCTTTGCTAATGTGAAGCCAAAGTTCATCACCGACTTGGAACTTGTGATCTTCACAATGCATGTCATGCCTTGCTTTGTACTTGCCTTGGCTCTTTTCAAGTTTTTCTTGAACTTTTTGGTATACCAATTGGACTTGTTCAATGAACTTTATTTCTTTGTCTATGTCACTGTAACCATCAATAGCAACATATTTCAAAAAATGAAATCCAAAGGACATTTAGGCAAGTATCCTAAACATGCCTCAAATGGCGATGTTTGAGTTGAAGAATGCTTGGCCTGTTTGTAAGCATGTTGAATATAGTGCAATTGTTCATCCCACAACTTAGGATGCTTGTTGTAATACCCACGAAGAGGATGTATCACTATTATGTTCACCATATCTATTTGACCATCTGTTTGTGGGTGAAAAGTTGTACTCTTTTTCAGTTTGGTCTCCATGAATCCCCACAAGTTTGACCAAAAAATCCCAACAAAGCGAGGATCTCGATCACTAACAATGGATGTGGGTAATCCAAAATGCACCCAAACATTCTAAAAGAATAACTGAGCAGTTTGTTCAGTTGTAACTTGCTTTTTACATGGCATCAAAATACACATTTTGTTGAACCTATCCACAGCTACATACAAATAAGCATGACCTCTTTTTGATAATGGAAGACCTCCTACAAAATCCATAGCAACATTGTCCCACAGTCGTGAAGGAACCGGAAGTGGTGTGTACAATCCTAACTTCCTTTTGCTAGGCTTACTAATTGCACATATTGAACATCCTTTAATAGAATGAGACACACTTTTAAACATACGAGGCCAATAACAATACCTCTGTAGATGTGCCACTATTTTACTTACACCAAAATGACTAGCAATAAGAGAAGTATGGGCCTCTCTTATGATGTTAACTCTTTCTCCCTATGGAATACAAAGCTTTCCAAGATGGTACAAAAAGTTATCATTCAAATGATAATCCAATTCCTCTACTCGGTTACCTTGACTCAAGCTTACATAAACATCTTGAAAGTCATTATCTAATGCATATTTCTCAATATAAATTTCATGTAAAACAGAATTATGCTTGAGTAAAGTAGTTCACTAATAAAAGGCCTAGAAATCATATTAGCAACATTATTGTAGATACCTTTCTTATACCTAATTACCAAGTGGAATTGTTGAAGAAAACCCATCCATCAGAAGTGCCTTGATTGTTGCAAGTTTGATTGAGATTGCTAGTATTAGAATAATTGATGATCAGTGTGAATGAATTTTTCCTTACCCATCAAGTAGTGTTTCCATTTTTTCACACTTTGCACCAATGCATACGATTCCTTGTCATATGTAGGATAGTTAATCATTGCACCATTAAACGTTTCTGAATGAAAACATATAGGATTACCATGTTGCATGAGGACTACACCCATGGCGTAATCACTAGCATCAGTTTGAATCTCAAATGATTGTCTCAAGTCTAGAAGTGCAAGTACTAGAGCTAAACTAATATTTTCCTTCAATGTATCAAAGGCCTTTTGTTGTTTGCCTCCCCACTGAAAAACCTTTGTCACATTTGTCAATGCATGCAAAGGAGATGCTATAAGAGAAAAATTAGCAATGAATCTCCTCCAATATTGGGTTTCTCCAAAAAAACTTCTTACCTCAGTAACTGTCTTAGGCCTTGGCTAATTCAAAATGACATCAACTTTGGAGGGATCTATTTTCAACTCACCTTCTCCAATAATATGACTCAAGTAAACTAAAGATTTTTTTCCAATACAACTGTTATTTTTTCAAGAAATCAAGTACTTTTCTTACATGCATGACATGTTCATCACGATATTTAATGAGAACTAAGATGCCATCTAAGTAGATTGTAAAAAAATCATCAAGAAATGGCCTCAACACATCATTCATCACTCGCATGAATGTAGCAGGAGCATTAAATAAACCAAAAGGTGTAACTAACCATTCAAACAAACCTTGTTTTGTTTTGAATGTTATCTTCCAAATGTCTCCTTCAACTAATGTCTCTTGGGCCTTGGCTAATTCAAAATGAAATCAACCTTGGAGGGATCTATTTTCAACTCACCTTCTCCAACAATATGACTCAAGTAAACTAAAGAATTTTTTCCAAACTCACACTTTCACATCTTAAGATACAACTGTTATTTTTTCAAGACATCAAGTACTTTTCTTACATGCTTGACATGTTCATCACGATATCTACTGAAAACTAAGATGTCATCTAAGTAGACTATAACAAACTCATCAATAAATGGCCTCAACACATCATTCATCACTCACATGAATGTATCAGGAGCATGTTGTGACCACCAACAACCCCCCTCCTTCTTTAGTATTAGCAATAACACTAAAGAAGTGGGGACCCTTAGTAAAAAATCCAAAAAAAAAATTATAAAATTTTTTGTATTATACTCCTCAAAAAATACATCGCACGGAGAAGAATGAAACATTTCTTTATCAGCACAATAAGAAACCACGAAGAAGTGGCGCGAAATTCATCGCATCGCATACATTAAGAAGTGCCCATAAATGAGAATCTTAAGAAATCTCCGATGGCCGATATGCGACATCGCATATTGCAACATCGCATAAACAGCACACGAATAACATAACAAATTGTTGCGATGAAAGTGATCTGCGATCTTGCTATGATGCGATCTACGTGATTCTGCGATACAAGTCGCAGAAATCACCCATCGCAAATTCTCCTCGGCTCAGCATTTAAGAGAAGCTGTCCCTAAACCAAAAATTGGGTGTGCGCCTTAAAGAAGATTAATGAATGTACGCCAAAGTATTCATGAAGGACAGTTTTGTGTTTTTCGAAGAGTCAGTTCACTGTGGGTGTCATGATTTTATACATTCGTAGAGCTTAAAGCTTTCATGTCAAAATTTATTATCATTACTTTTTTCCTTTGCGTGAACTACAGGAATAAAAAATAGGGAACAACATGAAGCAATGTGCAGGAAACATCTAAGGAAAAATGGAAAGCGTCAATGCTCGGAGAATAGAGAAGAGATGCCCTCATAAACGGATGCCGCATGCAACAGAAACACAGATTTGAGAGTGTTACTGAACAGATGCTGATATCAATAGGCGATTCGACACTCAAGGTCAAAAAACTCACAAAAGCAGCATGTTTACAAAATTCTGAAGCTCATGCCCGGTAAAGGAAAAAGCGCTAAAGGCGGAAAACGCACCAGAAAGGCCCGGATTGAAGAACGGAGGCAGTTTTTGATGCGCGATTAGCGCTAATCGCGCATCGCTAAGAAAATTGTTCAGAAAGCAAAGTCCCTAACTTGCTTAGTCATCCACGAGTCCGGAAACTGAGATAGCAAAAGCAGAGGCATTTTAAGAGGAATCTGGGTTGTTACCAAGCATACACGCAGTAAATTCGCCCAACCAGAAGATGATTCTCAAAAATATCTTCTAGTTTACTAAAAAGTGGTGCCAGCGCTTTCCATTTCTATTTTCGTAGCTCAAACAAAAGCAGAAGACAACCAGCCAACTCTTCCCAGGCAAATGTTGCATGCTCGCAGCACTAAGGAGCAAATGCAGAAATAGTTAGAAATTAGATTCAATTTTTAGAAATAAGTTTGCTTAGATAAAGGGCGGTCATTTGAACCGTATCCGAAATTTCTGTAATTAAATTATTTAGTTAGCAGTATTTAAACCCTTCTCATGCATTTAGAGAAGGGTCCAAAAATTTGTCAAAAACTTGTCCTCAGAACATGCACTTCTGCACCCTCAGAGGAGGTTTTGATGAATGGATGGATCAAGGTTTATCAATGTTTGCATTTGATATCTGCTACTGATGTTGCACTTCTGTACTCTTGGTAGATATTGGAACAAGGAGAGATAAATCATTGTTGCTTGAAGTTTATGAGTAGGACCAGTCATAAATGGTACTTTTATCTCTTGGCCATTTCTGCTTATATTCTTAAAGTGATATACAGTTTTTAGTTGTTTATATGTTATTGCATGAATGTGTGAGTTACCATTTGGCACTTTTGTACGGTGGAGTCATTTATTTATGCTTGATATATGAATAACTTATTATGCGATATGTTGTTCACAACTGTTTTGCCTAACTTTTTATGCAAAGTGGTTCATCTCAATTGATTTCCATTCTTATGATAGCTGAATGATCTTTATTACCAGTTATTGTTTGAAATCTCTTTAGATCGCATAATAGAAGAAATACATCCCGGGTTAGCATAGATTAGATGTGTTGTTTTCATTAGATTACAATATCATAGAATTAGATTAAAATAGCTTAGATTAGAACTCTTAGATCAGCATCATCCAACTCTGCACACACACACACACCCTTAGATTGGGAAATTGGTCCCATTATCCCCAGTCGGACCCGCTATACCAAACGGATAAGGAGCTGCCAACCAAGGTCCGGACCGGGTGGGTATCCCCCTTGTTGTCGACCCAATTTTCGGGGCTTCAACATATTTGGCGCTAGAAGGAGGGCATGAACTATGAATGGCACTTAAATCAAAATCTAAATACCATTCTGAGAGTAAATCACCCTTATCATCTCCCCCGACTTCTCCAGTATATTTAAATCCAGAGTCGGAAGTCGCTCGAGTATCAATCGCTACTACACACCCTGATATTTCAGACCAATCTACCATTAAACCTCCTGGAGTCGAATCTCTGATTCACAAACTTCAAGGATTTTCCATTTCTCCTCAGAGATCTAATAAATCTCAAAGCAGTGTGACTTCGCAGTACAATCCTGCTCATCCCCTGACCAGATTGAAAAGTGAAAAAATTGGCATCCAGCCAACTGAGTTGCCTCTTCCCACCAGGAAAAGAGCGAGGAAATCACCACAAGAATCTAACAGTGAGTCTCTTTCGTCTACATCGCCCATTTCAACTACCTCACTGTGAAGTCAACCACCCACACCTCCATTCCAAACCATCATCCATCCGTCTACCACAACCCCTCTTCAACCATCCACGACCATAGTATCCTCATCTTCCTAACCACAGAGATCATCTCCTGCACTTTTCTCTACTAGCAGCTCAACGATGGCCCAATCTCCATGGAACAACCCTGGGGCAGTCTTGATGCCTGCACCCTTGAGCCCAATACCGGCCCATCCTGAGAAATGGCTTCCTAAATTCAATCCAGAAGCAGGCATGCTAGCAGAAGAACACATAAACAATTTCATGCTTTCTATCAATCTCAACGGAGTTACTAACGAAGATGTTGTTGTTCTAATTTTTCCCTATACACTGCAAGGGACAGCCGGGTCATGGTATTTTTCGTTACCCTCCGGGTCTATCACAAGTTGGGATATCTTCCACAATCAATTCCTTATCAAGTTTGGTGATGACAGATCAACAACAACATTAATCAATGACCTATCCAATCTTAAGGCCCAAGCTAAAGAACCTATCAAAGATTTCGATTTACGGTTCAATAAGATTCTCAACAAAATTCCTATTGCTTCCCAACCCAGCGAAGAAGTAAGATGTGAATGGTACATTATTGATTTACCATCAAACATAGCAATCTTCGTGGATAGAGCAAATAAAACAACCTTAGTTGAAAACATGACAGAGGCGATAGTAGTAGAGAAACGCGTAATAGCCCTTGAAAAGAGATCCGCGATAGAGGAACGAAAGTCTAAAAAAGTCACCTTCAAGGAAGACTCCAAGAAGAAACAAACAAAATACCCTTTTGATTTGGAAGGATTGCAGAAAGTATTAAAGACCATGTCTAATGAGATGATTGACATAAAAAAACAAGTAGCAGAAACTTCTTTAAAAAATCCCTACAGAGCTTTTAAAAGAGGTCCTTCAACGGATGCAAAACCACCCAATGCCATCTCCAATGCTGAAACTGAGGAAGAGGAAGAAGAAGAAAGTGCCACTGAAGGGCAAACCGATGACGAAGAAGTTGTGGAATTACAAGGAATGTGGGATTTCATCCTCCCACAAGAAGAAGATCAAGAAGTATTTCCGGTTCGCACACGAAGCAAAAATCAGCTTGATCCTCCCCAAACTACCCCTAAGCAGAAGGGCGCGAGCCCTACAACAAAAGATAAAGTCGCAACAAAGAAAACAACAACTAAAGCGACTCAATCTAGCCCAGTCCAAGCAGATCAAACAACTCCATCAAAAACACTAATAGTGTCGGATGAAATGGAGTACAATATTATTGATGACATGAAAAAGACTAGGGCTAATATTACCCTTTATGAATTGAGCAAATTGAAGCATCAACAGAAGATAATGATGAAAGAATTACATGCTATGCCTATTGTACCTTTTCCTGCCGCTGTACTCTCTCAAGCTTCCCATAACATGGGAAGACCTCCAACTAACGCGATCAATAATATTGATCCAAATGATATCGCCTTGATTGGAGGAAGATCAAGATCTCACACTCCCCCGTTTCTTCTCACTTACGAGATTTTCAAAGTTCAGCTTGATCGATCTCAAGTCGAAGTGATTGGTGAAATTAATCAAGTAACCATAAGATTGTCATCTAACCCGAAGGTATGTCAGGTTATTGACATTCTAGTGGCTGATATCCCAAAATTCTATGGCTTAATTCTTACCAGGGATTGGTCCAAGAAACTCCACGGATACTTTGCAACCGACTAGTTGCACATGTGGTTACCCTACAACGGTAAACCGAATAAGATAAATATTGAACGAGAGTTACACCAGAAGTACATAGTAACGGAATTAGAGGGAGAAAATGAAGCAGTATCGTATAACAACAGTATCATAGGCAATTACTCGGTAGATTCTTTTCTCGGTAATTTCAATGCTCACCCATCACCTTACTTAGAAAATTCAGTTTTGTCCCAAGTCGAAAATTTTTTCCAAACTGATAGTTCAAAGTGTGTTAATTTTGTAGATGAACCTGTAAATACATCTTTGTTTTGGAAATTATATTTCGATGGCTCTAAATCTAACGAAGGAGTAGGAGCAGGATGCGTTCTGATTAGTCCAGAAGGAAACAAGACCATGCCTACATGCAGACTCGAATTCAATTGCACAAACAATACAACAGAATATGAGGCCTTGGTGCAAGGCCTATACAAAGCAATCATATTAAACGTCAAGTATCTTCAGGTCTTTTGAGACTCTGAGATTATCGTCAAACATGTACGTAACACTATACATTGCTTATCAGGTCATTTAAAACACTATCAATCTTTAGTACAAGATCTGACTAAGCATTTCATAGCATTTAATATTTCTTCAATCCCGAGACTCCAAAATGCGAGCGCAGACCTTTTGGCTAACGTAGCCTCTAGGCTTATTCCCTCCGAAGATTTTAATCCAGATAGATTCTCAATAGAATTAATCTTTAGACCATCCATCCCTGACAACATTACAAATTGGAGAGTATTCAATGACGATCCTGATATTGTAAATTTCCTCACTTCTGAAGGATCCTACTCCAATCAGATAATTGACGAAGACCATCACGATCGACAAACACAACAAAATAGCGTTGATAATGCTATACCTAAATCGGTGGTTAAGTTAGAAGACTTGTACGATTTGAAAAATGGGTTTAAAAGGTCTACCAATTCAAAGCTCTACAGTTCAACTCTGAACTACGAATTAGTAAACCTAGGAACCGATGATAAACCACAAAATGTTAATCTAGGCATAGGCCCGGCCCCTGAAGAAAAACTAGTGTATATTCGTCTTTTGAGACAATATAAAAATGTTTTTGCCTAGAATTACGATGAGCTGAAGACGTACGACACTTCTATCATTCAACGCACTATTCCTATGATTGACAACGAAAAACTTGTCCAACAGAAACTGAGAAAGATCCACCCTAATTTAGAAAGTCAGATAAAAACTGAGCTAAATAAGTTATTAAAAGCCAGAATAATTTCCCCATCAGATATTCCAAATGGGTCTCCAATATGGTACCCGTTAGGAAGAAAAACGGAGATATCAGAATCTGTATCGATTTTCGGAATCTTAACAAAGCCTGTCAAAAAGACAATTTTCCTCTTCCACCTATGGAACAGATATTACAAGCAGTAGCAGGCTCAGAACTGATGTCTTTCTTGGATGGATTTTCAAGATATAATCAAGTGCTGGTGCATCTCAATGATCAGTTGAAAACCACATTCAGAACTAAATGGGGCACATACGCATATCGGAAGATGTCATTTGGTTTGATTAATGCCGGCGCTACATTTCAAAGAGCCATGGACATCGCATTTAAGGGTCTAGTCAACAAATCTGTGGTGATTTATTTGGATGATATAACAGTGTATTCCAAGAAGCGAAGTGACCATCTCAGAGATTTAAAACAAATTTTTCAACGATGTTTAAGGTATGGGATTTCACTTAACCCAAAGAAATCTTTTTTCGCATTGTAGTGAAGGAAAACTTCTAGGATTCATAGTGTCAAAATCCGGCATTCACATTGTTCCTGACAGAATAAAAGAAATCTCTGAAATATCCCTACCTCGCAATAAAAAAGCCATGCAATCTTTCCTTGGTCAAATCAATTTTGTAAAGAGATTTGTCCCAGATTTTTCACAAATTGTGTCTCCTTTGCAAACCATGATTAAAAAGAATTCAACTTTCAAATGGGGTCAAGATGAACATGAAGCATTCAACCTGATCAAACAAGCTATCATTAATGCTCCATCTTTAGCAACCCCGAATTTTTCAGAATCTTTTGTTTTATACACATTTGCCTCAGAGAAATCATATGCTGCGATTCTAACCCAAGCAAATCAAGAAAAGACAGAAGCTCCAATTGCGTTTTTTAGCTCAAATTTACAAGGTGTTGAACTCAATTATTCAGACGTAGAGAAACAGGCCTATGGTGTTTTCAAGGCGGTCAAATATTTCAGACCTTTCTTACTCAAACCCCATATTAAGATCATAGTACCATTTCCAGCGGTAAGAAATCTTCTAGTACAGAAGGATGTGGGCAAGAAAAGAGCAAATTGGATCACTGCTTTACAGGAATACGATCTTGAGATTAAACTAGCAAACATTGTAAGAGGTCAAGGCTTTTGTAAAATGTTGGTTGGAGCATCGCAAATCCCTGAAATTTCATCCGAAGAGGTACAAATGTATGAGGTAAGCCTAAACGATGCAGAATCATTGTATGTTGATATCATTTATTACCTTAAGAACGGGTATGCTCCATCACACTTGGATCACACTAAAACAAGGGCTCTGAGATTGAAAGCTAAACAATATCAACTCATAAATGATATTCTTTTTAGAAAGAATTATGATTCTATTCTTCTTAGATGTCTTGAAAAAACTGAAGCCGAAAAAGTTTTGCAGGAACTCCACGATGGACCAGCAGGCAGACACTATGCTGGAGATGCTACTGCACATAAAATTTTACATGCAGGATATTACTGGCCTACGCTGTTCAAAGATTCACACAGTTACGTGAGGAAATGTCAAGTCTGCCAAACAACTGCTGGAAGACAAAAGAAGCCGTCCCTGCCACTACAACCGGTGAACATCGAGCAACCATTCAGCCAGTGGGGCTTGGACATAATAGGTGAGATCGTTCCTCACTCTTCTAAGCAGCATAGATACATCCTCACGGCAACAGATTATTTTACTAAATGGGTAGAGGCAGTTCCTCTCAAGACAGTTAATTCTAAAAATATTATCGAATTCATAGATCAATTTATAATCACTAGGTTTGGATTTCCAACGGCTTTAATGTTTGATAATGCATCATACTTTTCTAGAAATGAAATGACTGAGTTTGCACTTAAAAGAGGATTCAAACTAAAATATTCGGCCAATTACTATCCGCAAGGTAATGGGTTAGCTAAGTCAACAAATAAAAACCTAATCAGGATTATTAAAAGAACAGTTGACCAGAACCAAAAGAATTGGAATAAAGCTTTGGTAAATGCTTTATGGGCAGATAGAATAACAAAAAAGCTTCGATCGGCACTTCCCCCTTTAATTTAGTTTATGGGAAAGAAGCGGTTCTTCCAACTCACTTAGTCATTCCCTCTTTGTCTTTAATACAATACATTGATGAAGTACCTACTTCCTCCATACAACTAAGACAAATGGAAATAATCAAATTAGAAGAGAAACGAGAACAAGCTAAGAGAACCCATGCTCATCATCAAGCGCTACTAAAATCCTCTTTCGATTCAAACAGAATGACCAGAAAAAATTTTCAGATCAGAGATTTAGTTTTAAAATGGGATAAAGCTCATGAAGAAAAGGGAAAACATACAAAATTTCAAAAGATGTGGCTTGGTCCTTTTCAGATTGTTGAAGTCATAGGTCCATCTACGTTTGTCTTACAGGATCTAGCAGGTAGAAGGGATTCTTTGCCTGTTAATGATCAAATCCTTAAAATATATTTTCCATAGAAGATTATTCTTCTATTTTGTAGAATAGTTTTGTTTTATTTTTATTTTTCTTTTCATAATAAAACCGGTTGTTAATGGTTACTATCGGTATTCGCGAAAAGACACCAATTCTCTTTCAAATTTTGAGCTTTTCGCTTGTATAAATAGAAAAATTTTGAAAATCTGATCTTTATTATTGACAGATATAGTTAAAAACTTTAGCCTAGATATGATATTAGTTTCAACTTCAAAAAATTTGATGAAAGAACCCTTTAGCGAAGGAATTGTTTTATATCAGCACAATGAAAGGTATCAATAACAAAATAAAGATTCTCTGTAAAACTGCTGTTTTCAAACTCTATTATTGTCGTCCAGAGCTTTCTTAAGGAAAACAATGATATCCTCCCTGTTAAAGAAAATCGCAGCATTCAGAGGGACAATCCAAGAAACACTATATCTCAAAGAATAAGAGGTCTCATCACGAGTCGGCTTATCATGATCACAGATATTATAACTTTGTTGACTTTGCCAAACACTGTCCACCAAAACAAGGCAATGACTCAAGATTATTGAAATCAAAAGACAAGGGGTCTCATCACGAGCCAGCTTGTTCAACAAAAGTGTAAATCAAGTGAATGACTGTGTCATAATTTGGTTACCAAACCAAGACATTATTCTTTAAGAATAAAAAAGGAAAACGTGTCAAAATGGATTTTTCTTTGAGGGTTGTAGATAACCTTAAACAGGATAAAGGATCATTGCTGGGTAATAGGTAACCCTGTCGAGGCTATGGATGCCTGCTGGCAGCAGAGGCTCTACCTACGACAAACGAGCATATTTTAAGACTAGCACATAGAGGAGACTTTATTTTATCTTTACATCACCAAGCAATGGCTGATGTAGATACAAGGAAAAGACTGAGGAAGCAAACAATTAGAATAGAAAGAGGTTGAAACAAAATATCATTGATAGAATAAGGCATAATGTACTCTATCTGTCCATAACAAAGTTTAGATTTATGAAAAATTTTCTGTTTTGGAAGTTTAAAGATTTCAATAGAAAAGCAGAGATAACTAGTTCTTCCAAGTGAATCGCCATTGTTGTGACCACCAACAACCCCCCTCCTTCTTTAGTATTAGCAATAACACTAAAGAAGTGGGGACCCTTAGTAAAAAATCAAAAAAAAAATTATAAATTTTTTTGTATTATACTCCTCAAAAAATACATCGCACGGAGAAGAATGAAACATTTCTTTATGAGCACAATAAGAAACCGTGAAGAAGCGGCGCGAAATTCATCGCATCGCATACATTAAGAAGCGCCCATAAATGAGAATCTTAATAAATCTCCGATGGCCGATATGCGACATCACATATCACAACGTTGCATAAACAGCACACGAATAACTTAACAAATTGCTGCGATCTGCGATGCTGCGATGAAAGCGATCTGCGATCTTGCTATGATGCGATCTGCGCGATTCTGCGATACGAGTCACAGAAATCACCCATCGCAAATTCTCCTTGGCTCAGCATTTAAGAGAAGTTGTCCCTAAACCAAAAATTGGGTGCGCGCCTTAAATAAGATTAATGAATGTACGCCAAAGTATTCATGAAGGACAGTTTTGTGTTTTTCGAAGAGTCAGTTCGCTGTGGGTGTCATGATTTTATACATTCGTAGAGCTTAAATCTTTCATGTCAAAATTTATTATCATTACTTTTTTCCTTTGCGTGAACTGCAGGAATAAAAAACAGGGAACAACATGAAGCAATGTGCAGGAAACATCTAAGGAAAAAGGGAAAGCGTCAATGCTCAGAGAACAGAGAAGAGATGCCCTCATAAACGGATGTCGCATGCAACAGAAACGCAGATTTCATAGTGTTACTGAACAGATGTTGATATCAATAGGCGATTCGACACTCAAGGTCAAAAAACTCACAAAAGCAGCATGTTTACAAAATTCTGAAGCTCATGCCCGGTAAAGGAAAAAGCGCTAAAGGCGAAAACACACCAGAAAGGCCCGGATTGAAGAACGGAGGAAGTTTTTGATGCGCGATTAGCGCCTAGCGCTAATCGCGCATCGCTAAGAAAATTGTTCATAAAGCAAAGTCCCTAACTTGCTTAGTCATCCACGAGTCCGGAAACCGAGATAGCAAAAGCAGAGGCATTTTAAGAGGAATCTGGGTTGTTACCAAGCATACACGCAGTAAATTCGCCCAACCAGAAGATGATTCTCAAAAATATCTAGTTTACTAAAAAGTGGTGCCAGTGCTTGCCATTTCTATTTTCGTAGCTCAAACAAAAGCAGAAGACAACCAGCCAACTCTTCCCAGGCAAATGTTGCATGCTCGCGGCACTAACGAGCAAATGCAGAAATAATTAGAAATTAGATTCAATTTTTAGAAATAAGTTTGCTTAGATAAAGGGCTGTCATTTAAACCGTATCCGAAATTTATGTAATTAAATTATTTAGTTAGCAGTGTTTAAACCCTTCTCATGCATTTAGAGAAGGGTCCAAAAATTTGTCAAAAACTTGTCCTCAGAACATGCACTTCTGCACCCTCAGAGGAGGTTTTGATGAATGGATGGAAGGTTTATCAATGTTTGCATTTGATATCTGCTACTGATGTTGCACTTCTGTACTCTTGGTAGATATTGGAACAAGGAGAGATAAATCATTGTTGCTTGAAGTTTATGAGTAGGACCAGTCATAAATGGTACTTTTATCTCTTGGCCATTTCTGCTTATATTCTTAAAGTGATATACAGTTTTTAGTTGTTTATATGTTATTGCATGAATGTGTGAGTTACCATTTAGCACTTTTGTATGATGGAGTCATTTATTTATGCTTGATATATGAATAACTTACTATGCGATATGCTATTCACAACTTTTTTACCTAACTTTTTATGCAAAGTGGTTCATCTCAATTGATTTCCATTCTTATGATAGCTGAATGATCTTTATTACCAGTTATTGTTTGAAATCTCTTTAGATCGCATAATAGAAGAAATACATCCCGGGTTAGCATAGATTAGATGTGTTGTTTTCATTAGATTACAATATCATAGAATTAGATTAAAATAGCTTAGATTAGAACTCTTAGATCAGCATCATCCAACTCTGCACACACACACACCCTTAGATTGGGAAACTGGTCCCATTATCCCCAGTCGGACCTGCTATACCAAACGGATAAGGAGCTGCCAACCAAGGTCAAGACCGGGTGGGTATCCCCCTTGTTGTCGACCCGATTTTCGGGGCTTCAACAGAGCATTACATAAAAACAAAAGGTGTAACTAGCCATTCAAACAAACCTTGTTTTGTTTTGAACGTTGTCTTCCAAATGTCTCCTTCAGCTATTCTAATTTGATGGTAGCCACTCCTTAAGTCCAACTTAGTAAAATATTTTATATCTTTCAATTGATCAAGTAAATCATCTATTTTAGGCAATGGGTAACGGTTCTTTACCGTAATTTTGTTCAATGCATAGAAGTCCACACACATGTGCCATGTTCCATCCTTCTTTGGAACCAAGACAATAGGTGAACCGCATGGCAAGGAAGATGGCTTGATGATCCCTTTATTCAACAACTCTCGAATTTTCTTCTTAATTTCTGCACTTTACATCACTGACATCTTGTACATGCCAACGTTAGGAAGAGGACAATCTTGCTGCAACTGTATCTCATGTTGGATTCCTCTCTTCGGAGGTAATCCCTTTGGTTCTTGAAACATCTCATCATATTGGTTAACTACATCAACCAATTCAGATTTCAACTTTTAATCACAACCTTTAAAAGCTTCATTATCAACATCATTCTTGGGTTTGATCGTTAGAAGCACAAAATTCTTGCTTGAATTCACTAGTCTTTTCATCTTCCCCACATTAACAAGTGAAAGATTTATTTTCTTGCTATGAGCTCTCACAATATATTATAATCCATCTTTGAACAAATGATATTTGTTTTCATGTCTATGGAAGATAGATTTTCTATCATAAAGGTACGGGCTGCCCAAAACTATGCCATATATATAATGGAAAAACATCAAGCTCCACTTCATCTATGAAATTTGCAGTAATGGCGAATTTCAGTTTAAACTTTCTAGTAACCTACAATTCTGCATTGTCACGCATCCATCCAAGTGGATATGGTTTATGATGTGGAATGGTTTCCAAGTTTAAACTTTTGACAATGTTTTCAGAGATAAGATTGGCTTGAGAGCCACTATCGAAAAGTGTATCAATCTTGTTATGTTTTGAGATCACCCTTATGTGAAAAAGTTATATTCTCCTCTTCTCATTTAAAGTTTCATTTTGTGAATTTTAAGAACTAGTGCTAGCAATGGATTCTTTTCCTTTTATACCCATGGTTGTGATTTTAGTTTCATCGTGTGAATCGGATCCCAAATCCTGTTGAGTGGTTGTAGTTGTCTTTTGTTTTCCTTTGTTGTTGAATCCTTTTGGTTTCATTTTGGGATGAAGCTTCTAACAATGAGCTTCATCATTACCCTCTTTGGAACAATGTTTTCATGTTAATTTCTCTCCTTTTTTAATAGATGCATTTTTCTTTCCCTTCCCTTTGAAACCCTTTTCTTTTCCTTTACTATTAAATGGATTTTTACTACCTTCTTCTGGAGTGTTTTTCCCTCTTTCCTCAAGATGAGTGGCTTGCACACACACATCATCGAGATTATTGGGATTAAACATTAAGATAGTATGGCTAAGGTAACTGTGTAAACCCCCTATGTACTTCAGCAACATGTCTTGTGATTGCAAATCTACACCTAACATTAAATACCTTTTTTCTTAATTCTTGGGTGTAATCTTGCACATTTTGACCTTTAATTTCTCTAAAGTTTTGCCAATTCATGATGCCTTTCTGCATATAAGCTAGAGGGTAGAATTCACGAGTATGGAAATGAGGATAGGGACCATAGTAGGACCAATGGATGCATCGTGTATCTACTGTACTCCCTATGCTAGGATGACATTGATCTGGGATCAATTGGAACTGACTTCGGGTCAGTAAGAGTGATATAACTCACTCTCTTTTAGAACTGATTTGGGATCAGTAAGAGAGTGATTAAGCACTCTCTTTTATCTGGGACCAGCTTTGGGTCAGTAGAGGATGGTATGATACATCCTCGATCATTTCTTCTTCTTCATAGTTAAGCAGAGCAGAGCCGAGCAATGCAAGGCAGTGCATTTGATGGTAGAGATAGTACCGACAGACATATGGATTGGCATATGGAATTCTCTCTAGTTGAGAGGGAGTGTTAAAATTGGAAAATAGGGCCAAACTCTATGTGGGTCATCTTATTTATGGCAGCTGATATTTTTCTTAGATTCCTCTCATTGAGAGGTGTAGGATTGATCTAACGATCATCCAATTCTGACATGTATTCATGGAGATATGAATTTATTTGTATTTATTGACAATTTGTCAAGGTCGGCCAGCAAGATAAAGTGTGTGGCACACCACCAGCTAAACCTCAACGTTGCATATAAATGAAGGAGACATTGTGCCTCATTTCACCATCATTCATCTCTTCATCTTCTCTCTCCTAATCTTGTTGGGCCAGCGTAGGAGCAGTGTCTATCACACGTGCTAGAAGGAGGATGAATTTTGTGTTTCTAGGGCAGAGTTGACTTTTTCTCGGCTACATTGACCAAGGTGCAGGTTGTTGGGAATGAATTGACCCAAGAGTTGACCATATCTGATCTGTGCATTGTTGTTTTGGTGTTGCGTTGACCATTGTTGACCAAAACGTTGACTAGCGATGACTAGTTAGGGTTGACCGCAGGCTGCTAATTTTTTGACTATTGTTTGACCATTGACTGAGGGTTGTTCTGGGCTGCTAATGTTTTTTGTTGAAGACTGAGTTCTTCAAGGTTGACTAAGGTCAAATTAGAGTTGTTTGACTAGTTTTGACTTTGTTGGTTGTTGATATATTATTATTGATATAAAATCACAGATTTATGATATTGTACTATCACTCTCTCTCTACTGAATTATTGAAGAACATAGAACAATTGATCAAAGGGTTTCCCCACATTGGGGTTTGTCCCTGGCTAGCTGCCACATCTAGTGTCTCTTGTCTTGGCTTGTCTTCTGTCGATTTATTTATGTTCTATCAACATTTTACTTTATGTTAATGTGATTGCTAAACTGTATATTAACATTGGGCTAATAAGAAGAAATTGAAGTAAATTGCTCTAAGCATAGAACATACCATAATTTAGCAACTCCTTAATTCCAACTTAGTAAAATATTTGATATCTTTCAATTGATCAAGTAAATCATCTATTCTAGGCAATGGGTAACGGTTCTTTACCGTAATTTTGTTCAATGCACAGAAGTCCACACACATGCGCCATGTTCCATCCTTCTTTGGCACCAATACAATAGGTGAACCACATGACGAGGAAGATGGCCTGATCATCCCTTTATTCAAAAACTCTTAATTTGCTTCTTAATTTCTGCGCTTTACATCACTGACATCTTGTACATGCCAATGTTAGGAAGAGGACAATATTGCTGCAACTGTGTCTCATGCTGGATTCCTCTCTTGGAAGGTAATCCCTTTCATTCTTGAAACATCTCATCATATTGGTTAACTACATCAACCAATTCAGATTTCAACTTTGAATCACAACCTTTAAAAGCTTCATTATCAACATCATTCTTGGGTTTGATCATTAGAAGCACAAAATTCTTGCTTGAATTCACTAGTCTTTTCATCCTCCCCACATTAACAAGTGAAAGATATAGTTTATTGTTATGAGCTCTCACAATATATTTTACTCCATCTTTGAACAAATGATATTTGTTTTCATGTCTATGGAAGATAGATTTTCTGTCATAAAGGTACGGGCTACCCAAAACTATGCCACATATATCTAATGGCACAACATCAAGCTCCACTTCATCTATGAAATTTGCAGTAATGGCGAATTTTAGTTTACACTTTCTAGTAACCTATAATTGTGCATTGTCACACACCCATCCAAGTGGATATGGTTTATGATGTGGAATGGTTTCCAAGTTTAAACTTTTGACAATATTTTCAGAGATAAGATTGGCTTGAGAGCCACTACCAAAAAGTGTATCAATCTTGTTATGTTTTGAGATCACCCTTATGTGAAAAAGTTTTATTCTCCTGTTTTCATTTAAAGTTAAATTTTGTGAATTTGAAGAACTAGTGCTAGCAATGGATTCTTTTCCTTTTATACCCATGGTTGTGATTTTAGTTTCTTCATGTGAATTGGATCCCAAATCTTGTTGAGTGGTTGCAGTTGTCTTTTGTTTTCCCTTGTTGTTGAATCTTTTTTGTTTCATTTCGAGATGAAGCTTCCAATAATGAGCTTCAT
Source organism: Pinus tabuliformis (assembly GCA_031772625.1). Lineage (NCBI taxonomy): Eukaryota > Viridiplantae > Streptophyta > Pinopsida > Pinales > Pinaceae > Pinus > Pinus tabuliformis. The sequence continues at coordinate 1,037,929,350 of CM062816.1, read as the reverse complement.
CGTGACCCTCTTTGGAACAATGTTCTCATGTTAATTTCTCTCCTTTTTTGATAGATGCATTTTTCTTTCCCTTCCCTTTGAAACCCTTTTATTTTCCTTTACTCCTAAATGGATTTTTACTACCTTCTTCTGGAGTGTTTTTACCTCTTGCCTAAATATGAGTGGCTTGCACAGAGACATCATCTAGATTATTGGGATTAAACATTAAGATAGTATGCCCAAGTAACTGTGTAAACCCCCTATGTACTTCAATAATGTGTCCTGTGATTGTAAATCTACACCTAACATTAAAGACCTTTTTCTAAATTCTTGGGTGTAATCTTGCACATTTTGACCTTTAAGTTGTTTGAAGTTTTGCCAATTCATGATGCCTTTCTACATATAAGCTAGAAGGTAGAATTGTCTTTTGATTGTAGCAATGAAATCAATCCAAGAAATTGAGATCTTACCGTGTTTTTTATCACCTCTTGTGTCTTTGATTCCCAACATACTAGTGCTACACCCTCCATTCTCAAGGAAGCTAATTGAATATTTATGTCATCCTCTTGAAGGTTTTGAATTCTGCAATAGACCTCCAACTGAAAAATCCAATTATCAAGCTTCTTTGCATTCACTTCACCATTATACATGGGTAGCTCAAATTTAACATCAAGTTTTAAAAAAGGTGATTTACTAGTTCCTTTTGAAGTGCGATGATGAGTATAAGTAAGGGTTGTGTTAGTGAAAGAGGGCGAAGATGCTTGTGAAGAAGAAGATGAAGAAGATGGTGGAGAGGGTGGAGGTTTGTCTCCATTTCCAATACCTCCTCTTGAAGAATGTTATCCTTTGGGAGGTTTGGAACTTTCACCTTGTAGCTTGGTATTCCTCTGTTCATAGAGGACCTTCACCATCTCTGTCATATCAAAGAAATCTTTTCTAAGGGCCTTCTCATCTTTTGTCATGTTTGTAGGTTCTCCTTCATGAGACATGCTCTCTAAAGTCTCAACTGCAACTTGAGGATGAACTGGTGTTGGAGATTGTGGCAACCTTGGCCTCCTTCCCCTTGACCCAACTTGTTGGAAATAATACTGAGAGGGGGGGTGAATCAGTATTATCAGATTAATCAAACTTTTTAAATGCTCAGAAACATATACGCTACTTCAGTTAAGTGAACCAGCGTGTACACGCTACTGTGACGAAGTAAAACAGCGTATAAGAAGAAAACTCACAATTTAGTTAGCTTATTCTTCAATTAAGTGCATCAGGACATTATTCACCACATTAACAGTAAACATGTGCAGTATAACAGAACAGATAAAAAGCCACACACATGAACACCAAGATATAAGGTGGAAACCCAATGTGGGTGAAAACCACCTGCTGCAAGTTGTCTCTATCTTTCTTTAATATGAAACTTCAGTTTACAATCTTTTGTACTGGTGCAGCCTTATACCAGTACGCAGGCTACAACCTGCAGAAGGCTACAACCTTCTCTCGTTCTCCAAACTTCCTTGGAAGGGAGCTCCAACCCCCTTTGCTCTTGTACTAGCCAAGATACTAGTACGTAGGTGCTGACCTACAATCTTCCTTCTTTCAGGTATCACTTTTCATACATTTTCAGACTTGGATATTCCTGAAGCACAACATTACAATCTGAAGACCACAATTCATTCAATTTCCACAACAGATCATTGAAGCATAAAACAACCAATCTTTGAATCACTGAACCACTGAACCCTGTCAATCACCAGTTACCAGAACACAGAGCAGACTACAGAACTCTGCAATAACAGTCAGACCCCACTGTAAACCCAAAAACAAGCTTCAAAAGATATACGCTACTTCAATGAGCAAAACCCGCGTATACACGCGCTTTTACCGAAGCCAACCTGCGTACAGATCTAAAAATAAATTTTCTCAATTTGCAGCTGTACCAGACATTAGTTAGACCCAGAACGTAACATTGCGACAATATGCAGATCTAGAAATACGCATAATCAACCATATCATGATAGTGCATTTCAAACCATTAGATCCCGATCTATCCTTAGATCTAGTCTTCCATCAACCGATGTGATCTCTCCTTGGCTTAGATCAAGCAACTCAGAACCTGCATATCAGATCTCTTTCTCTCTTAGATATTCAAGCCTTGTCGAAAGATGATTTTGCCTAATGATCTTCTTCTCCTTATATAGTCTTAGGCCTAGCTCAATACCAAGAGCCAAAACCATAGTAACACAATACCATCAACTTTAAAACTAGGGATCGACACGCCCGTCGAGACATAATGGTCCGAAATCATAGGCACAACTTCCAAGGACTAACCACCATGGACCAAAGGAACCTTTCCACATACACGCACTTTTTATGAATCGAACTAGCGTGTACACGCGACTTGGGCTTAACGAAACGGCGTGTATGAGCTTCCTTGGCATGCTGTACTGAGATCTGTCTTCTGATTAAGTTGCCATCACCTGTACCAACCTCTGAGTGAGTTGCCATCAAGGATAACACTTAAATCATAATGCCAACAATCTCCCCCTTTGGACTTGATGGCAACCACCACACCAAGTCACTCTCCCCCTTTGACATCAAGGGCAAAGGGCTGTGCTCCCCCTGAGGACATGCTGATACCTCTGCTTGGCTGTGCTGACTCGTGCTCCCCCTGACAGTAGGCCAGATCAGCAAAAGATGTTCTTCAACAAGAACCAAGACTTATACACCATAAGGGACCGTCCTATCACCAAAAGACTCAATACATACATCCATACTCCCTACCAAGAGGGGACATATCAGAAACAACCAATTATATTACAGCATTCATCCCAGGCATAGTGGGGAAACCAACATAGGCCGTTACATGACCTTGACACCATAAAAGAAATATGACAAGAGAGATACATGACATAGAGACAACAGATCTAGACCAAGACTTAGGAAAGGCACCAGTAGCATCTGATAAACATCTTGTTAGATCAGCAACCAGGATTTCTTTCTGAGCTCCTTCTCCTGAAACCAACGACCAAAACATCTGAATGCCAACAATGCTTTATGAGACTTTTAAGCTGCTCCCCCTGAACCTGTGCCTTTTGCACTCCCTGAAACTGTGCCTGAAGAATTCTGACATTCCCATTGCTGTTCAGAATTCCAGAGTTTTCCCTTGCTGTTCAGAACTTCATATACGCGATTTTTCCTGTATAGAACAGCGTATGTACGCGGATATACTTTCTGCAACAAGCGTCCAACATATACGCGACTTACACATCATGAAACCGCGTGTATACGCGCATATCCCTTCCATAACCTGCGTATACCAACTTTTCTGTAGAACAAACAAACTTCAACAACAGGATGAAGCATCAACTACTCCCAGCTTTTGTCTGAGATATTCAAAAGTTTCCCTGGGTAGTGGTTTTGTGAGAATATCAGCAACTTGCTCCTTAGAAGGAACATACTCCAACTTGACCTTCTGCTCAAGCACTTGTTCCCGAAGAAAATGGTACTTGATTGGTATGTGCTTGGTCTTTGAGTGCATGACTGGATTCTTTGAAATGCTGATTGCACTTGTATTATCACATAAGATAGAGACAGGTGGAGTGCAAGTGATTTGAAAGTCCTGCAAGGTCTGCATCATCCAAAGAAGTTGTGTGCAACAAGATGCTGCAGCCACATATTCTGCTTCAGCTGTAGATAAGGCAATCGAACTTTGTTTCTTGCTGAACCAAGATACTAATCTGGAACCCATGAAGAAAGCACCTCCACTTGTGCTTTTCCTATCATCCACACTTCCAGCCCAATCTGCATCTGTGTAAGCATGAAGAGTGAGATCTGTATTTCTAGGATACCATAAGCCATAGTTTTGGGTCCCTTGAAGATATTTGAAGATTCTTTTGACTGCCTGAAGATGAGTTTCCTTTGGGTTGGCTTGAAATCTTCCAACCATTCCTACTGCATGTGTAATATCTGGTCGAGTACCTGTCAAATAAAGCAAACTCCCAATCATGGATCTATAAGTGGGTTGGTGAACTGCTGCTGATTCATCATTTGCACTGAGGCTGCATCCTGTAACCATGGGTGTACATACTGGCTTTGACTCTTCCATGCCATACTTCTTCAAGATCTGCTTGAGGTATTTGGTTTGAGACAAGAAGATACCTCCTTCATTTTGTTGGATTTGCAATCCAAGAAAATATGTCAATTCTCCAAGAAGTGACATTTCGAATTCTTTCTGCATAACCAAGGCAAAGTTTTGACTCATGGTCTCTTCATTGCTGCCAAAAATAATATCATCTACATAAACAACAAGAATTAGCAATTTGTTATTTTCAACTTTTATATAGAGATTGCTATCTGCTGATCCTTTTGAAAAGCCTTGTTGGTGAAGATATTTGTCCAACCGATAGTACCAAGCCCTTGGAGCTTGTTTGAGCCCATAGAGTGCCTTTTTCAATCTGCATACAAGGTTTGGATCATTCCCAAGAATGAACCCATCTGGCTGCTCAATATATACTTCTTCTTCTAAGTCTCCATTCAGGAAGGCTGATTTCACGTCCATTTGAAATACCTTGAAGTTTTGAAAGCTTGAGAGAGCAAGGAACATTCGGATGGCCTCTAGTCTTGCCACAGGAGCAAAGGTCTCTTCAAAATCTATTCCTTCTTGCTGTGCATACCCTTTACAAACAAGTCTGGCCTTGTTTCTAATTACTTCTCCATTTTCATTTAACTTATTCTTGAAGACCCATTTTGTTCCTATTACATTCTTATCTTTTGGTCTAGGAACTAATTCCCAAGTGTTGTTCTTTTCGATTTGCTCAAGTTCTTCATCCATTGCTTTGACCCAACATTCATCTTTGCATGCTTCTTTCACATTTTGTGGTTCAATGGAGGAGAGTAGAGCCAAGTAGCTTGAAGCTTCTGCAAGTGTCCTTCTTGTTTGTACTCCTGCTTCTTTCTGCCCCACAATCTGAGTTTCTGGATGATTCTTTTGGACATATCTGGATGGAGTCTTCTCTTCTATTCTTGTCTGCTCCTCTGGTTCTTCTTGAGATTCTTCTTCTTCTTGAGGTTCTTCTTCTTCATCATTTCGCCTTTGAGAGTAACCTTCATCTTCTTCAATGTCTTCATGATGAACTTGCCTAGGAATATATCCCTTCTCATCAACCACTATATCAATACTGTCAACAATTCTGCCAAGTCTTTTATTGTAGCACTTGTATGCTTTGCTATGTGGAGAATAACCAAGAAGAATGCCCTCATCTGCTCTAGGTTCAAGTTTGCCAAGTTGCTCATCAGTATTCTTAATATAACATTTGCTCCCAAAGATTTTGAAATGCTTCACGGAAGGAGTTTTACCACTCCAAAGCTCATGAGGTGTTTGAGTGCTGTTTACTCGGACATTTGTTTTGTTAAGAATGATAACAGCAGCATGTGCAGCTTCACCCCAGAAGGTTGCAGGAGTACCTGATTCATCGAGCATAGCACGAGCCATTTGTTGGATAGTTCTGTTCATTCTTTCCACAACCCCATTTTGCTGAGGAGTTCTAGCTGTAGAGAATTCTCTTCTTATCCCATGTTCTCGCAGAAATCAAAAAATTCATTTGATGTGAACTCCCCACCTCTGTCAGATCTGAGGCACTTAATTTTGTGTCCTGATTCATTTTCAGCCAATGCTTTGAAGGATTTGAATTTTTCGAATGCTTCATCTTTGTGCTTCATAAGCCCTAACCAAACAAACCTTGAGAAATCATCAATGAATAATATCAGATATTCTTCTCCTCGAGGTGTCCTTTTCCTAAATGGACCACATACATCTGTATGGACTAGCTCAAGAGGCAAGCTAGCTGATCCTTCCTTCTCTGGAAAGTTAGTTCTGGTTTGCTTTCCAAACTGACAAGATTTGCATATGGTGTTGTCTGGAATTTTGATATCTGGAAGATCGCGAACTGCCTGATATTTGCATGCTTTCCTTATTTGTGAGAAGCTTAGATGTCCCAACCTTCGATGCCATAACCAGTGCTCTTCATCCTTGCTAAGATAGCATTGTTGTTGTCCTTCTTCAAATATGTACAGATTATTTGGAGTTCTTTTGCCTTTGAGAACTGTTTTACCTGTATCAAGATCACGAACAAGACATCCATTCGATCTGAAAATAACCTCGGTTTTTTTATCACACATCTGGCTGACACTTAGAAGATTATGCTTCAATCCATCAACATACAAAACATTTCCAGCCTTGACCTTTTCTTTCAAAGGAGCAATACCTTTTCCTTTTATAGTTGCAGGAGTATCATTTCCAAAAGAAACTTTCTTTCCCTTTTCTAAAGTAGAATAAGATTCAAGTTTTTCTTTATCACCTGTCATATGTTTCGAACATCCACTGTCAATGTACCATAGATTTTCCTGTCCTTCTGCATAAAACGCTATCCCACATCTTTCTGTCTGAGGTTCTTTTATTCTCCATTTTTTGGTGCTCGTGGCTTGTTCCTTTTTCTCCTGAAACCTGCTCCTGCATTCAGATTCTTTATGACCAAAATTATTGCAAATAGAACATTCAACTTCATTTTCAAGAACCGAAAAGTTGTTATAGGTCCTCTTTGTAATCCCTGTCATACTTCTTTGTTTTTGAGCTTCCCTAGTCATGATTGTTTTATATGCAACACATTGAGCTGCTTTGTGACCAAAGTTATGGCAAGAAAGCATTGCCCATTGAAGAAGCTTCTGCGGTTATTGAATCTACCAGCCAACTGATTGTAATTTCTATTTTCATCTATTCTTGTGCCAAACTGAGAAGATTTTACCTGTGGTTGGTTGTAGCTTTTGTTCACCCTTAAGAAGGATTGTCCCTGATAGTTTCTGTTTGTAATTCGTCCCTACTTTACCTGATTATCTTCATTGTTCTTCTGCTCATTTCTTCTTGCTGCATCAAGATAACTTTTTGAGGTGGATGCTTGAGAGGTTTCTCCATTATAGCCCAAACCTGTCTTGTTTAGAGGAGACCGCTGCACATTGATAATCTCATCCAAAGTTTCAGATCCTTTGACAAACTTAAGATTAATAGCTTTTGTTTTCTCAATTTCTTTTCTGAAACCAACAATTTCACCTTCTAGTTTTTCAAGATGTTTTTCCTTTTCATCAATTTGAAATTGCAAAGTATCAATGATCACACTCTTTTCTTCTATGCATCTCTTGAGTCTAGTAATTTCATTATAGAGATTATCCACATCTACAGCATCCTCATAATCATCATCTTCAAATGCCATTAATAGCTTATATTTATTACCTTGTTCATCTTCATCACTGTTTGATAAGCCATCACTATCTTCATGGGTGTAGTAGCTTTTCTTATTTGCACTTTGTTTCTTATTCCATCTAGCAGGTTCTTTTCCTTTATCCTTATTAGGACATTTTGCAGCATAATGACCTACTCTTCCACAAGCAAAGCATTTGAAAGGTAGCTTACCTCTGAACCTTCCAGCACCCCTTTGAAGATTTCTGACAAAATTTGATTCTTCTTCCTCTTCTTCTGGAACATGGCTTGCTTCATAGTAATCTTCTTTTCTTGATGCCTTAAAAGCAGCTTCCCTTCTGTCTGATGGACCTCCCTTTCTCATTTCATAAGCAGTTAGAATTCCATGTAGCTGAGACATAGTGAGAACTTTGAGATTTTCCTTTTCTTCTATTGCAGATACTTTAGATTCAAACTTGGGGGATAATGATCTTAGAATCTTTTGAACTACTATAGTCTCTTTTATTTCTTCACCCAAATTTTTCATACAATTAACAATCTCATCTACCCGAAGAAAATAATTAGCCACACTTTCATCATTATACATCTTGAGGGTCTCATATTGAATCCTGAGAGTTTGAAGTTTAGCTTGCTTTACCTGTTCATCTCCTTCATAGCTAGTGATCATTTTGTCCCATATCTCTTTTGCTGATTTGAAGTGCATGACCTTCATGAATTCTGTTTGAGATATACTTCCTAATAGAGTACTGACTGCTTTTGCATTTGTTTCATATGCCTTTTTCTCAACTGGATCTGTAGGAGTAGCTGAAGGAAAAGCATAGCCTGTTTCTACAATGTCCCAAACTTCTGTACCAAGAGATTGAAGATATGCAGTAACTCTTACCTTCCAATAATTGAAGTTTGTTCCATCAAAAACCGGTGGCCTGATTGATGCTTCTTTCTCATAGTTGCTCATGATGAATGATCTTCCTTCAAGCGATCAAGCTTCTCTGAAGGACCTGCTCTGATACCAATTGTTGGAAATAATACTGAGAGGGGGGGTGAATCAGTATTATCAGATTAATCAAACTTTTTAAATGCTCAGAAACATATACGCTACTTCAGTTAAGTGAACCAGCGTGTACACGCTACTGTGACGAAGTAAAACAGCGTATAAGAAGAAAACTCACAATTTAGTTAGCTTATTCTTCAATTAAGTGCATCAGGACATTATTCACCACATTAACAGTAAACATGTGCAGTATAACAGAACAGATAAAAAGCCACACACATGAACACCAAGATATAAGGTGGAAACCCAATGTGGGTGAAAACCACCTGCTGCAAGTTGTCTCTATCTTTCTTTAATATGAAACTTCAGTTTACAATCTTTTGTACTGGTGCAGCCTTATACCAGTACGCAGGCTACAACCTGCAGAAGGCTACAACCTTCTCTCGTTCTCCAAACTTCCTTGGAAGGGAGCTCCAACCCCCTTTGCTCTTGTACTAGCCAAGATACTAGTACGTAGGTGCTGACCTACAATCTTCCTTCTTTCAGGTATCACTTTTCATACATTTTCAGACTTGGATATTCCTGAAGCACAACATTACAATCTGAAGACCACAATTCATTCAATTTCCACAACAGATCATTGAAGCATAAAACAACCAAACTTTGAATCACTGAACCACTGAACCCTGTCAATCACCAGTTACCAGAACACAGAGCAGACTACAGAACTCTGCAATAACAGTCAGACCCCACTGTAAACCCAAAAACAAGCTTCAAAAGATATACGCTACTTCAATGAGCAAAACCCGCGTATACACGCGCTTTTACCGAAGCCAACCTGCGTACAGATCTAAAAATAAACTTTCTCAATTTGCAGCTGTACCAGACATTAGTTAGACCCAGAACGTAACATTGCGACAATATGCAGATCTAGAAATACGCATAATCAACCATATCATGATAGTGCATTTCAAACCATTAGATCCCGATCTATCCTTAGATCTAGTCTTCCATCAACCGATGTGATCTCTCCTTGGCTTAGATCAAGCAACTCAGAACCTGCATATCAGATCTCTTTCTCTCTTAGATATTCAAGCCTTGTCGAAAGATGATTTTGCCTAATGATCTTCTTCTCCTTATATAGTCTTAGGCCTAGCTCAATACCAAGAGCCAAAACCATAGTAACACAATACCATCAACTTTAAAACTAGGGATCGACACGCCCGTCGAGACATAATGGTCCGAAATCATAGGCACAACTTCCAAGGACTAACCACCATGGACCAAAGGAACCTTTCCACATACACGCGCTTTTTATGAATCGAACTAGCGTGTACACGCGACTTGGGCTTAACGAAACGGCGTGTATGAGCTTCCTTGGCATGCTGTACTGAGATCTGTCTTCTGATTAAGTTGCCATCACCTGTACCAACCTCTGAGTGAGTTGCCATCAAGGACAACACTTAAATCATAATGCCAACAATCTCCCCCTTTGGACTTGATGGCAACCACCACACCAAGTCACTCTCCCCCTTTGACATCAAGGGCAAAGGGCTGTGCTCCCCCTGAGGACATGCTGATACCTCTGCTTGGCTGTGCTGACTCGTGCTCCCCCTGACAGTAGGCCAGATCAGCAAAAGATGTTCTTCAACAAGAACCAAGACTTATACACCATAAGGGACCGTCCTATCACCAAAAGACTCAATACATACATCCATACTCCCTACCAAGAGGGGACATATCAGAAACAACCAATTATATTACAGCATTCATCCCAGGCATAGTGGGGAAACCAACATAGGCCGTTACATGACCTTGACACCATAAAAGAAATATGACAAGAGAGATACATGACATAGAGACAACAGATCTAGACCAAGACTTAGGAAAGGCACCAGTAGCATCTGATAAACATCTTGTTAGATCAGCAACCAGGATTTCTTTCTGAGCTCCTTCTCCTGAAACCAACGACCAAAACATCTGAATGCCAACAATGCTTTATGAGACTTTTAAGCTGCTCCCCCTGAACCTGTGCCTTTGCACTCCCTGAAACTGTGCCTGAAGAATTCTGACATTCCCATTGCTGTTCAGAATTCCAGAGTTTTCCCTTGCTGTTCAGAACTTCATATACGCGATTTTTCCTGTATAGAACAGCGTATGTACGCGGATATACTTTCTGCAACAAGCGTCCAACATACACGCGACTTACCCATCATGAAACCGCGTGTATACGCGCATATCCCTTCCGTAACCTGCGTATACCAACTTTTCTGTAGAACAAACAAACTTCAACAACAGGATGAAGCATCAACTACTCCCAGCTTTTGTCTGAGATATTCAAAAGTTTCCCTGGGTAGTGGTTTTGTGAGAATATCAGCAACTTGCTCCTTAGAAGGAACATACTCCAACTTGACCTTCTGCTCAAGCACTTGTTCCCGAAGAAAATGGTACTTGATTGGTATGTGCTTGGTCTTTGAGTGCATGACTGGATTCTTTGAAATGCTGATTGCACTTGTATTATCACATAAGATAGAGACAGGTGGAGTGCAAGTGATTTGAAAGTCCTGCAAGGTCTGCATCATCCAAAGAAGTTGTGTGCAACAAGATGCTGCAGCCACATATTCTGCTTCAGCTGTAGATAAGGCAATCGAACTTTGTTTCTTGCTGAACCAAGATACTAATCTGGAACCCATGAAGAAAGCACCTCCACTTGTGCTTTTCCTATCATCCACACTTCCAGCCCAATCTGCATCTGTGTAAGCATGAAGAGTGAGATCTGTATTTCTAGGATACCATAAGCCATAGTTTTGGGTCCCTTGAAGATATTTGAAGATTCTTTTGACTGCCTGAAGATGAGTTTCCTTTGGGTTGGCTTGAAATCTTCCAACCATTCCTACTGCATGTGTAATATCTGGTCGAGTACCTGTCAAATAAAGCAAACTCCCAATCATGGATCTATAAGTGGGTTGGTGAACTGCTGCTGATTCATCATTTGCACTGAGGCTGCATCCTGTAACCATGGGTGTACATACTGGCTTTGACTCTTCCATGCCATACTTCTTCAAGATCTGCTTGAGGTATTTGGTTTGAGACAAGAAGATACCTCCTTCATTTTGTTGGATTTGCAATCCAAGAAAATATGTCAATTCTCCAAGAAGTGACATTTCGAATTCTTTCTGCATAACCAAGGCAAAGTTTTGACTCATGGTCTCTTCATTGCTGCCAAAAATAATATCATCTACATAAACAACAAGAATTAGCAATTTGTTATTTTCAACTTTTATATAGAGATTGCTATCTGCTGATCCTTTTGAAAAGCCTTGTTGGTGAAGATATTTGTCCAACCGATAGTACCAAGCCCTTGGAGCTTGTTTGAGCCCATAGAGTGCCTTTTTCAATCTGCATACAAGGTTTGGATCATTCCCAAGAATGAACCCATCTGGCTGCTCAATATATACTTCTTCTTCTAAGTCTCCATTCAGGAAGGCTGATTTCACGTCCATTTGAAATACCTTGAAGTTTTGAAAGCTTGAGAGAGCAAGGAACATTCGGATGGCCTCTAGTCTTGCCACAGGAGCAAAGGTCTCTTCAAAATCTATTCCTTCTTGCTGTGCATACCCTTTACAAACAAGTCTGGCCTTGTTTCTAATTACTTCTCCATTTTCATTTAACTTATTCTTGAAGACCCATTTTGTTCCTATTACATTCTTATCTTTTGGTCTAGGAACTAATTCCCAAGTGTTGTTCTTTTCGATTTGCTCAAGTTCTTCATCCATTGCTTTGACCCAACATTCATCTTTGCATGCTTCTTTCACATTTTGTGGTTCAATGGAGGAGAGTAGAGCCAAGTAGCTTGAAGCTTCTGCAAGTGTCCTTCTTGTTTGTACTCCTGCTTCTTTCTGCCCCACAATCTGAGTTTCTGGATGATTCTTTTGGACATATCTGGATGGAGTCTTCTCTTCTATTCTTGTCTGCTCCTCTGGTTCTTCTTGAGATTCTTCTTCTTCTTGAGGTTCTTCTTCTTCATCATTTCGCCTTTGAGAGTAACCTTCATCTTCTTCAATGTCTTCATGATGAACTTGCCTAGGAATATATCCCTTCTCATCAACCACTATATCAATACTGTCAACAATTCTGCCAAGTCTTTTATTGTAGCACTTGTATGCTTTGCTATGTGGAGAATAACCAAGAAGAATGCCCTCATCTGCTCTAGGTTCAAGTTTGCCAAGTTGCTCATCAGTATTCTTAATATAACATTTGCTCCCAAAGATTTTGAAATGCTTCACGGAAGGAGTTTTACCACTCCAAAGCTCATGAGGTGTTTGAGTGCTGTTTACTCGGACATTTGTTTTGTTAAGAATGATAACAGCAGCATGTGCAGCTTCACCCCAGAAGGTTGCAGGAGTACCTGATTCATCGAGCATAGCACGAGCCATTTGTTGGATAGTTCTGTTCATTCTTTCCACAACCCCATTTTGCTGAGGAGTTCTAGCTGTAGAGAATTCTCTTCTTATCCCATGTTCTCGCAGAAATCAAAAAATTCATTTGATGTGAACTCCCCACCTCTGTCAGATCTGAGGCACTTAATTTTGTGTCCTGATTCATTTTCAGCCAATGCTTTGAAGGATTTGAATTTTTCGAATGCTTCATCTTTGTGCTTCATAAGCCCTAACCAAACAAACCTTGAGAAATCATCAATGAATAATATCAGATATTCTTCTCCTCGAGGTGTCCTTTTCCTAAATGGACCACATACATCTGTATGGACTAGCTCAAGAGGCAAGCTAGCTGATCCTTCCTTCTCTGGAAAGTTAGTTCTGGTTTGCTTTCCAAACTGACAAGATTTGCATATGGTGTTGTCTGGAATTTTGATATCTGGAAGATCGCGAACTGCCTGATATTTGCATGCTTTCCTTATTTGTGAGAAGCTTAGATGTCCCAACCTTCGATGCCATAACCAGTGCTCTTCATCCTTGCTAAGATAGCATTGTTGTTGTCCTTCTTCAAATATGTACAGATTATTTGGAGTTCTTTTGCCTTTGAGAACTGTTTTACCTGTATCAAGATCACGAACAAGACATCCATTCGATCTGAAAATAACCTCGGTTTTTTGATCACACATCTGGCTGACACTTAGAAGATTATGCTTCAATCCATCAACATACAAAACATTTCCAGCCTTGACCTTTTCTTTCAAAGGAGCAATACCTTTTCCTTTTATAGTTGCAGGAGTATCATTTCCAAAAGAAACTTTCTTTCCCTTTTCTAAAGTAGAATAAGATTCAAGTTTTTCTTTATCACCTGTCATATGTTTCGAACATCCACTGTCAATGTACCATAGATTTTCCTGTCCTTCTGCATAAAACGCTATCCCACATCTTTCTGTCTGAGGTTCTTTTATTCTCCATTTTTTGGTGCTCGTGGCTTGTTCCTTTTTCTCCTGAAACCTGCTCCTGCATTCAGATTCTTTATGACCAAAATTATTGCAAATAGAACATTCAACTTCATTTTCAAGAACCGAAAAGTTGTTATAGGTCCTCTTTGTAATCCCTGTCATACTTCTTTGTTTTTGAGCTTCCCTAGTCATGATTGTTTTATATGCAACACATTGAGCTGCTTTGTGACCAAAGTTATGGCAAGAAAAGCATTGCCCATTGAAGAAGCTTCTGCGGTTATTGAATCTACCAGCCAACTGATTGTAATTTCTATTTTCATCTATTCTTGTGCCAAACTGAGAAGATTTTACCTGTGGTTGGTTGTAGCTTTTGTTCACCCTTAAGAAGGATTGTCCCTGATAGTTTCTGTTTGTAATTCGTCCCTACTTTACCTGATTATCTTCATTGTTCTTCTGCTCATTTCTTCTTGCTGCATCAAGATAACTTTTTGAGGTGGATGCTTGAGAGGTTTCTCCATTATAGCCCAAACCTGTCTTGTTTAGAGGAGACCGCTGCACATTGATAATCTCATCCAAAGTTTCAGATCCTTTGACAAACTTAAGATTAATAGCTTTTGTTTTCTCAATTTCTTTTCTGAAACCAACAATTTCACCTTCTAGTTTTTCAAGATGTTTTTCCTTTTCATCAATTTGAAATTGCAAAGTATCAATGATCACACTCTTTTCTTCTATGCATCTCTTGAGTCTAGTAATTTCATTATAGAGATTATCCACATCTACAGCATCCTCATAATCATCATCTTCAAATGCCATTAATAGCTTATATTTATTACCTTGTTCATCTTCATCACTGTTTGATAAGCCATCACTATCTTCATGGGTGTAGTAGCTTTTCTTATTTGCACTTTGTTTCTTATTCCATCTAGCAGGTTCTTTTCCTTTATCCTTATTAGGACATTTTGCAGCATAATGACCTACTCTTCCACAAGCAAAGCATTTGAAAGGTAGCTTACCTCTGAACCTTCCAGCACCCCTTTGAAGATTTCTGACAAAATTTGATTCTTCTTCCTCTTCTTCTGGAACATGGCTTGCTTCATAGTAATCTTCTTTTCTTGATGCCTTAAAAGCAGCTTCCCTTCTGTCTGATGGACCTCCCTTTCTCATTTCATAAGCAGTTAGAATTCCATGTAGCTGAGACATAGTGAGAACTTTGAGATTTTCCTTTTCTTCTATTGCAGATACTTTAGATTCAAACTTGGGGGATAATGATCTTAGAATCTTTTGAACTACTATAGTCTCTTTTATTTCTTCACCCAAATTTTTCATACAATTAACAATCTCATCTACCCGAAGAAAATAATTAGCCACACTTTCATCATTATACATCTTGAGGGTCTCATATTGAATCCTGAGAGTTTGAAGTTTAGCTTGCTTTACCTGTTCATCTCCTTCATAGCTAGTGATCATTTTGTCCCATATCTCTTTTGCTGATTTGAAGTGCATGACCTTCATGAATTCTGTTTGAGATATACTTCCTAATAGAGTACTGACTGCTTTTGCATTTGTTTCATATGCCTTTTTCTCAACTGGATCTGTAGGAGTAGCTGAAGGAAAAGCATAGCCTGTTTCTATAATGTCCCAAACTTCTGTACCAAGAGATTGAAGATATGCAGTAACTCTTACCTTCCAATAATTGAAGTTTGTTCCATCAAAAACCGGTGGCCTGATTGATGCTTCTTTCTCATAGTTGCTCATGATGAATGATCTTCCTTCAAGCGATCAAGCTTCTCTGAAGGACCTGCTCTGATACCAATTGTTGGAAATAATACTGAGAGGGGGGGTGAATCAGTATTATCAGATTAATCAAACTTTTTAAATGCTCAGAAACATATACGCTACTTCAGTTAAGTGAACCAGCGTGTACACGCTACTGTGACGAAGTAAAACAGCGTATAAGAAGAAAACTCACAATTTAGTTAGCTTATTCTTCAATTAAGTGCATCAGGACATTATTCACCACATTAACAGTAAACATGTGCAGTATAACAGAACAGATAAAAAGCCACACACATGAACACCAAGATATAAGGTGGAAACCCAATGTGGGTGAAAACCACCTGCTGCAAGTTGTCTCTATCTTTCTTTAATATGAAACTTCAGTTTACAATCTTTTGTACTGGTGCAGCCTTATACCAGTACGCAGGCTACAACCTGCAGAAGGCTACAACCTTCTCTCGTTCTCCAAACTTCCTTGGAAGGGAGCTCCAACCCCCTTTGCTCTTGTACTAGCCAAGATACTAGTACGTAGGTGCTGACCTACAATCTTCCTTCTTTCAGGTATCACTTTTCATACATTTTCAGACTTGGATATTCCTGAAGCACAACATTACAATCTGAAGACCACAATTCATTCAATTTCCACAACAGATCATTGAAGCATAAAACAACCAATCTTTGAATCACTGAACCACTGAACCCTGTCAATCACCAGTTACCAGAACACAGAGCAGACTACAGAACTCTGCAATAACAGTCAGACCCCACTGTAAACCCAAAAACAAGCTTCAAAAGATATACGCTACTTCAATGAGCAAAACCCGCGTATACACGCGCTTTTACCGAAGCCAACCTGCGTACAGATCTAAAAATAAATTTTCTCAATTTGCAGCTGTACCAGACATTAGTTAGACCCAGAACGTAACATTGCGACAATATGCAGATCTAGAAATACGCATAATCAACCATATCATGATAGTGCATTTCAAACCATTAGATCCCGATCTATCCTTAGATCTAGTCTTCCATCAACCGATGTGATCTCTCCTTGGCTTAGATCAAGCAACTCAGAACCTGCATATCAGATCTCTTTCTCTCTTAGATATTCAAGCCTTGTCGAAAGATGATTTTGCCTAATGATCTTCTTCTCCTTATATAGTCTTAGGCCTAGCTCAATACCAAGAGCCAAAACCATAGTAACACAATACCATCAACTTTAAAACTAGGGATCGACACGCCCGTCGAGACATAATGGTCCGAAATCATAGGCACAACTTCCAAGGACTAACCACCATGGACCAAAGGAACCTTTCCACATACACGCGCTTTTTATGAATCGAACTAGCGTGTACACGCGACTTGGGCTTAACGAAACGGCGTGTATGAGCTTCCTTGGCATGCTGTACTGAGATCTGTCTTCTGATTAAGTTGCCATCACCTGTACCAACCTCTGAGTGAGTTGCCATCAAGGACAACACTTAAATCATAATGCCAACACAACTTCAGGGCTTCTAACCAGCTTCCCTTCTCCTCTTGTGAGTTTTAACCTTGTAAGCATGACATAAACTTGCAAACCATTAAATCCTTCTTTCACAAAGAAAATCTATGGCTCTGATACTAAAACGATCTGATTTAGAATATTAGATTGTTGTTCTAAGATCCTCCTCAAATTAGAAACAAAATGTTTTCATGATGCTTAAGGGTTCATGAGTTTTGCAAGTATAAAATGAGTTTTTATGTTAATTTTATGAGAAATTTTAACATAAATAAGAGATTGAACAGTAGTATAAAAATGTACAAAACATCACCAAAAACACATCACAACAGGAACATGATGAAGGAGTTCACCCCTCCTGGGCTACATCTCCTTGGTCCAACTTCCAATGGCTTGGGCATCTCTATTATGCTTAAAAGTGTAACAAGATGTGTTTACAATGCTCAAATGCTTCTGCAACCTACTCCAATGAGTCCAGAATGTCCAAAAATGGCTACCTAGCCTATTTTTGCATCCAATTTTGTCGAAAACTAGAGAAGTTATGACCTCTCATAGTTTCTCCATTATTTGCTCTATAATTTGCACAAAATTCGGCTTCATCCTACAAATTCTCCCCATTTTCCGCTAACGGAGTGAAAAATTCCCCAGATTTCAGGCGGATTTGTAGGACCATTAATTTTTCCCCTAAGGCCTTAAAACCAAAATCTGGGTCATATGGGGGCAATGTGCCCAAGAGCTAGCACCCCGCGCTGGCCCCCTCCTTTCGGCGGTCACAGTTAATTCAGTGGCTTGAGGAGCGTTCACATGTGGTTTGTCCGGTGGTCAGCGGTGGCAGTGACCTTGGCGGTCACAGCAATTGTCTGCAGCTTGCGGTTATGTGATCACATGGGGGGCAGTTAAGTCCACACTCTCCCAACCTTTGCGACGTTTAATGTTAACAATAAATTGTCACCCATACATGTTAAGAAACAACCTGTGGGCGCATTGGTAAATCGTTGCACTATGTTGTGGGAGGTCGCAGGGTTGAGCCTGACCTCTACCCTATTCACCATAACAATTTTAATGTGCCTTTAGGAGGACACGTGGTGGCCTTCGGCTTAGACACATGTCACCTCATCATTAGCCAGAATAAAAACACATGTTCCAATCAGATGAAGCCAACTAAATGGAATATTCTCCTTGCCACCTAGGTGGTATAGATGCCCAGTCAGCATTCAGCATCCCTATCAGCCACCTGCAAAATTTTTACATGTTTGACAAAGTGAACAGATCACGTTTATGGGAGCATATGGTGACTGTTTCACGCGAAACGAGTTGCATCGTATTCAGGATGATGAGCACTATGTGGTCGTTCAGGTTCCACACCATTATGACAACTTTGATATTTGAGCATAATTTTAAGCACCTGAGCAATGCATGAGATATTTTTGGTTGATTAATCTGTTAACTGGATGACCTCTGAGTTAGACTATTGTCCCACTACACAACGGACTTCCAAATTGTTCTATTAAATTTAGAACTAGCTTAACTGAGTACAACTGAAAATAACTAAACTGGATTGCTACGAATTAGCAATCAACACATGCAAAATGAACCCCAAGCCCACTAACTTGAATTTGTTGAGCTAACTGAGTGACAAGACCCATGTCACCTCAATTAACCCCCTCCAAGTTATCTATTGATGTGAAAATTTTGAATTTCCTCAATTTGACCAAGGCTAAGTCAAATTGAGTCTGTATTGCTACACTTCTCCACAATCCTTATAATAAAATTATTCTTGATCTATAAATGTTAATTAACATATGTGTTAGTGTGGTTCTTTTCAAGCATGTGTTTTGCAACAATTTTATTTATAGAAAGCATGTCTCACACTAGCAACCATGGAGAGAATCCTAGACATGGCATTTCCTTGGTCGAGATTTAATTTATATCACTTAATAGGAGAGTGAGATTAATGGAAATGACAAAACAAACCATGAAGTCAATACATCACATGAAATCAATTAATAGCATTTTATTCAGTGTTCCTACACATGAAAAACTTTGTGTTCCAATCTCATAAGTGATGGCATGCATATTGTCAAGCTAGAGTGATAAACAATTATCTAGATTGGATCATTATATTATTTTTAATCCATCTTGATGCTTTTAGAGTGGGAAAATTAAAGGAATCATCTTATAAAGTAATTTCACTAGCTGTCCCAATTTGAAAAATTGGGGGCATTGTAGTGTTCTAGCTAGGGTACTAGACTAGACTATATTTATTATCGACCAGGATGCGTAAGCTTAGAGGCATGCGTCTAAAGTATATAGACATAAAGGATTGTTGGCTAAGTGGTTATGATGTAGGTCACAGGACTTCTTTACAGAAGATTGGGGTATGTTACCTATCATCCAAGCACTCAGGTCACTCTGCTAATATACCTGATTACAATACTATCATTAAATGCATTTACCAAATTAAACACTGAACCTAAACACTGTGTATCACTGCAAACCAAGATTTCGATCTCCTTACAGAGACATCACACATAAAACCCTTGTTCAGCAAACACCCAGAATTCACTAATATTTATACAAGATAAAAATATACAGAGATCATAAATGGATTTTAAAATGAAGACAAGGTTCATGACATTGCTTTTAAAAGACACACAGGGATCGAATCCCTTACAGGACGCGCTTCAAGATCTCAGTGATGACTGTTCAAGCATTACCACAAATGCAAACCACATACATTCAATTGAAATCAAGAGCTATTGAAATTGAAAACCAATCGTAACTACTGTGCAAACCATATGATACCCTAAGTGCGAATAAAATGAAAAGGACAGTATACCAGTTTAACGCAGGGCCCGTCCGCGTTCCAGAGGTATACTGGACTGTATTCAACCAGCTATCAAATCAATGCAAAACACAGGGGTCGTGACTGTAACTGGAGTCTTAGTATTAGGTTCAAAAACTCTGTTTCATAATGATACAACGATTAACCATCGTTCATTACATTGAACTGTATTTACATATGTCTATTACAACCATGTCATTTCGAAAATGAATGTACATTCAGAATATGGCTGTTGTCGCTTTTACTACATCGAGATTTTCAAAATGTTTCCATCCTAAACTGATTTCAAAAAGAACAAAAACTAAATCAAATTAGAATGCGCTGTTGTTGTTGCCTTTGTCGCCAGTGTGCCATGCTTTGACCTGTGTTGACCGCGCATGTAGGAGGGTCGATTCTGCTGTGGGATAGGTATTCGTCCATGCTTGGACATTCTACTTTTCATCCATGCCTTTCGCTCTAGCCCAGTTGTTGTGCCACATGTCAAACAATGAGCCAATTACAGGATGTTGGAACTTCCTGTAACCATTTTACCAAAAACTTCTAATTCTTTAACATGAAACTCCTAAATCAATTTCAATGCATTTTAATAACTATAGAACTATTAACTAATCAATTTTCAAGGATTCTAAGAGATATATGATGAAAAGGAATAGGCAAATGATATGTTTTAGGAGGAAAAAGGGGGTGATGGGATGATACCAACATCTCTCCCCGACTTAAGGACTTAGCATGTCCTCATGCTAACCCCGAAGTGCTTCCCTTGAACTCTGTCCCTGCCTGGATCTCTGTTGCCTTTAACAATGTGTCCACATTCTTTTTCACCTGGTTATCTTTCTGACCCTTGAGCTCCTGCTTTAACCTTTTGTATTTTTCTTTGAGGGTCTTCTTCTGATTGTACCACTTAGTGGCCCAGTTAGAAATCTCTGTTTGCTCAGCCTCCAGTTCACTGATTCTCTCCCTTAACTTTTCATTCTTCTTTTGAGTTTCTTTACTCTATGCTCGGAGCATTTCATTTTCTCTCTTGATAACTTTTTCTAGCATATTAGCCTCCATGAGCTCTTCCTTTAGTTCTTCAATTTGTTTTTCTAATTTCTTCTGTCTCTTAATGGGAGGTGGTGAACATTTTTCCTGCCTGTTATTGCTTTCTACCTCTATATCAACTCCTGGCCCTGGTGGTGAGTGGTCACCACTCTCAACATCCATGTGTGCAGGTGCATTAGATTCAAGCTGGTCTTCTTGTAACTGGGCTTTTGGTGTCCTCCTTGTTCTTCGTGAGTAAGTGGTGAAAATTTTATCTTGTTCAGCCCTCTTAGCATCTTCCTTTCTCATGTTCCTAGTCCTTATGTTGCCCACAAGTAGAGGTGCCTTGCTGGCTTTAGATACTGGGATTTCTTCATCAATGTCCTTCATGAACCCTGAGTCCTCCTGCACTTCTTCTTTGTCTTCCTCATCTCTAATTTGATTAGCAGCTAGGAATTCTTTCCACAGTTTCCCTCTTCTCTGTAATTCATGCTCAATAAGAATTTTAATTAAGCCAAAGTGATATAGGCTCTTGTCTTCATTCCCCTTCTGCTTCTGGATGGTCTTGGACATCTTGGTTAAGCTTTGTAATAGAAAATATGGTAGACTGATAACACATTGTTTCTTCAAGTGGAGTAGTAGTTTAATATGGTATAGATAGACAATACTGTAACGGCCTTCACAGGTTATGAATTTTTGAAGGATATAGACCATCTCATCCCAGGGATGCATCAACCAACTTCTGGGAACACCTTTCTTCCAGTTAACTGATGAGACTCTGGATCTAGACATAAATTGTGTCCATGATTTCTCTTTAAATTGCTTGGTTTTAAAGTACTTCTCCCCTTCTGGACTAATCCCTATTGACTGAGCTATAGTATCCTCTGAAACCCTGAATGAGAAGTTACCTATCAGGGCTTTTTCTCCATTGAAGGTGAAAGCAAATTGCTTGGTAACCTCTTCATTACTTCCATGAAATTTCTCTAAGAATGGTAACCACTGTATCTCTCTGAGAATTTCAATGCAATCTTCATGATATTGTGAACTGTCGAACACACTCGGCTCGACCCTATTAGTCATAGTGGCAGAGGGTCGTGCTCTAACCCTTCTCTATTTATGTTTCTACGATTTCAACAAAGAAATTTCAAATTTGTTACCTAGTGTATCGCTTCCCTTAATCTTCAATATGATGCTTGGTCGGTCGATTGTCTTATGACTGTGGTGGGAGTCGAAACAGAGTGGTTATATTTTCCTCTTTCAGCACTCGCTGCTTCCAATCCTCACTATGTAAGTCAAACCCAAATGGTAATACTTCTTTCGGTGCTCACTGCTTCTGATTCTACTTTGAAAGTTACAGGAATCAAATGCGAAAATGATGGTGGGATAACCAGTTGTACTTACTCACAGCGTATTCATTTTTTAGAACAAAGGAGTGTTGTACGCTTACATAGATGTCACCACAAGGGCGCTGGGAGCGTATATATATAATGCTGGTTATTATTTCGGGGAGTCCCTTGAATCACTTGGGTACGTCGGGTGGTGGAGTCATGATTTGGCCGTGTGGAATACAATAGCCAGGCCGCTTTACATTTGTTTCTTTCCCCTTTTATTTAAAAACACAATCCACCACGTGTCCTATTTCGGTTGGTATTCGGTCAGATGGAGGATGTTGGTATGACTGTAGGATGTATGACAAGGTTGATGTGTTGGTAATGGGTTTAGAAGTATGAATAGGTTGATAAGAATCGGTGGAATAAGGGATGATAGGAAATGTAGGTGTCCTTGAAATCGATCATAACAGTCACAGTCATCAAATTTACATTAAAAATCAATCTAAGAAATTAAATGTTAAGAATAAGAAACATATTACTCTTTTGTTGGTCGTTGTTGTATTGACATGCTGAGTAGGACTAGTCCCTTTTTGGCTGTTCTTTTGCTTGTTGTAACAGGTCCCCTGAGAAAGATTGAATGCACAGGTCCCTTTAGAAAGATTTGAATGCACAGGTCCCTTGAGAAAGATTTGAAGATGTTCATGCAGCTCCTTATATGTATACAGGTTCATTGAACTTGGGCATTTGATGGAGTCTTGGTGCCCAAATCCTTGTAGAAACTTGATGAAACTCTCGTAGAAACTTGATAAAACTTTGTTGAAGTAGCCCCGGGTGTCAATCTCTTTAACAGGTCCCTTCTGGGTGTCTTAAACAGGTCCCATTACTGCTGGTGTTGGTAGCATAGTTGTCTTGACAGAACAGGTCCCCCTGCATAATGTTTATAACCAGGTCCCTCTGAGATAAAACAATGACAAAACAACTTATTTATTGAGTCTCGAATGCTGGAACAAGCTGCTTTGGAAATTTACAGTGAAGAGATAGGATAAGAAATCTTTAAGAATTTACAATGGAGAGATAAAAGAACAAAATGCTGATGCCTCTCTCCCCGACTAAAATTTTGACTTGTCCTCAAGTCATGATTCAGCTGATAAATCAAACAGTGAACAAAAGAAAGAGAATTCATACCCGCCAACGAATTGGTTTTCAAGTAGGAATTCGGGGTTAGAGTGTGCCAGAGGCTGGTTTTCACATCTAATCCATTATTATTTTTTTAATTTTTTTCTGTTTATATATATATTTTTTTAGTTTTTGTTTTATATTATTTTTTTTATTTCTTTTTTACTCTGAAATTGAAAGGAAAATGAACTAAGGCAGTGATACTACAGCTGAGGGCTGCAATACCTCAACCTCTCTTTGCTGAGATACTATATGGAGAAAATCTTGCTTGCTGATGGGCTTGGTGTATAGTTTCAGGCGATGACCATTGACAGTAAAGGAGTGACCTTCCCCATCAATAGTTTTGAGCTTGACTGAACCATTGTCGTAAGCCTAAATAATTTCATAGGGGCCCATCTAATGGGTGGTGAACTTGGCTTTATGATCTCTGAATCTTGAGTCAAAAAGTAAAGCCCAGTCACCTTCCTTGAACTGCTTCTTCTTAATATGTGCATCATGCCACTGCTTCCTTTGTTTTTGCATGAGGATTGTGGTCTCCTCTGCTTGCTGCCTCATTTCATCCAGCTGGTTCAACTGTTGAATTCTTTCTTTTTGTGCTTGGTCCAAATCAATTTGTAAATCTGCAGCCAGTTTAAAAGTATGTATTTGGAACTCAATAGGAAGCATTACCTCTTTGCCGTACACCAATTGATATGGTGTAAATCCAGTAGTATCTTTCCACGTAATTCTGTAAGCCCAGAGTGCATCTTTGAGCTTCTCTTCCCAATTCTTCCTATTCATTGCCACAGTTTTAGTAATGATCCCCTCCAAAGTTTTGTTTGTTGATTCCACCTGCCCATTGGCCTGTGGATGGTAAGGGGTACTTTTCCTATGCTTGATTTGGTATTTTTCTGTGATGTCCTTCACTAGCTTTGAGGTGAATTGAGTACCTTGATCAGTCACAATTTCCCTTGGTACTCCATACCTCACAAAAATCTCTTCAAAAAGGAAATTTACCACTGTGTGTTCGGTTGCTCTAACCAGTGCTTTTGCTTCAGCCCACTTTGTAACGTAATCAGTACATACTAAGATGTACTTTTTACCATTGGAGGTTGGGTTAATGGGTCCTATAAAGTCTAGAGCCCATTTGTCAAATGGCTCTAAGTGAACTTGGGGCTGAAGGGGCATCTCATCGGTAGTTGTGGGCCTGCCCATTCTTTGGCAGCTGTCACAACTCTTTACATACTTCTTGGCATCCTTGAAAATGGATGGCCAGTAGTATCCAAGAGTAAGAACTTTGAATGATGTCTGCTTCGCTGCAAAATGCCCACCACACAGTTCATCATGGCAAGATTTTAAAATATCAATTACCTCATCATTTCTTACACATCTTCTAATAATCATATCATAACCAGTGTAAAATAAATCGCCATTAAGCCATGAATATCGAGCACTTTGTTTGACTAGTCTCTTCCTTTCCTTTGCAGTAAAGTGTGGAGGTGTCCTTCCTGTAGACAAATAATTGGCCAAATCAGCATACCAAGGAGTTACTATGGAAATTGGAAATAATTTTTCATCTGGAAAAGAATCTTCAACTGGAACAACCTCACCTGGATTTTGCAGTCTAGAAAGAAAATCTGCCACCTGGTTCTCTTTGCCTGGTCTATCTAACACTGTGATGTTAAATTCCTGTAACAATAATAACCATCTAGTGACTCTGCCACTAGTTATTGGTTTATTCATTAAATGTCTAATGGTCGAATGATCAGTATGTACAAAGACCTAATAACCAGTTATGTAATGTCAGAATTTATTCACAGCATAAATGATGGCAAGTGTTTCCTTTTCTGTAACTGTGTAGTTTAACTCTGCAGGTGTTAGATTTTTGCTAATGAAATAAATGGCATAAGTACAAGATTCCTCTTTTTGGCCTAAGGATGCACCTACTGCAGTGTCGGATGCATCCGTGAAGATATGAAATGGTAGGCTCCAATTAGGCCCTCTCAAGACTGGTGCAGTTGATAGCTTCTTTTTGAGTTGTTCAAATGCTTGTTGGCAGTTCTCATTCCAGTTGAAAAGTACATCTTTGGTTAGAAGTTTAAACAAAGGTAAAGCTATCTTACTAAAATGTTCAATGAATCTTCTGTAGTAGCTTGCATACCCAAGGAAACTTCTTACCTCTCTTTGATTTTGTGGAATTGGCAAATTAGCAATGATCTGGATCTTTGCTGGGTCAACCTTGATGCCTTGAAAAGAAATATAGTGGCCTAACACTATCCCTTTGTTTAACATCATAAAGCACTTTTCATTGCTGAGGGACAGGTTAGCTTCAATACATCTTTTCAAAACTCTCTCAAGGTTTTCTAATGCATGTTCAAATGAATTTCCATATACTGAAAAATCATCCATGTAAACTTCAACACAATCATGAATTAAATCAGCGAAAATAGCTAGCACAGCTCTCTGAAATGGAGCTGGAGCGTTGCAAAGTCCAAATGGCAAAACATTGTAAGCATAGGTGCCCCGAGGATAGGTGAATGTGGTTTTGTCCTGGTCTTCTGAGGCGATCCTGATCTGGTTGTAGCCACTGAAACCATCAAGAAAAGAAAATGATGATTTTCCAGCTAGGGTGTCTAACACTTGGTCAATAAATGGCAGTGGGAAATAATCTTTGAGCGTCGCT
Organism: Pinus tabuliformis; assembly: GCA_031772625.1. Lineage (NCBI taxonomy): Eukaryota > Viridiplantae > Streptophyta > Pinopsida > Pinales > Pinaceae > Pinus > Pinus tabuliformis. Next base: position 1,037,903,434 of record CM062816.1, on the reverse strand, counting down.
TTATTCAGCTGTCTGTAATCAACACAAATGCGCCACTTACCATTTTTCTTGGGCGCTATAACCAATGGGGATACCCACTGACTGTCAGAAATAGGATATATAAAATTAACTCTCAAAAGTTTTTGCAATTCCTCTCTGACAATATCTTGGAGCATGGGGTTCATTCTTCTCTGTGGTTGCCCACTGGTTTAATGGTGCTATCTGTATAGATATGGTGAGTGCATGTGTCGGGGTGAATCCCATGCATATCGGTGTAGTCCCAAGCAAAGGCTTTTTGGTATTTTCTCAAGAGTCTAATCAATTTCTCTTGCTGAGATGAGTCTAGGTGATTGCCTATGTTCAGAGTTTTCCCTGGACTAATCTCTATGATCTGACTCTGTGTGTTGGTGATGGATTGAACTGGAAAAATGTCATGAAATGTGGTTTGCAAAGATTGGATGGTGCATGTTTCCTGAAAGTTTTGGGCCAGAAGCACATCTGCAGCATGATATTGTTCATTTCTCAAATTTTCAGACATATCAGGTTGAGAAAGGAATAATTCTACCAAATCATTATTGTCTTGTTCTTGGAAATCATAGATTTGGTCAATGCTAAAAACAGATTGTACTTCTTCTTAATCATTAAATTTATCATCAAGCCACAAATTGTGTGTTACTATTGGTGATTGTGCCGATGGATAAAGGGTGAGTTGTTTTCTTTCAGTCCCCCTTGAAATGATCATGTTGCCCGATCGACATCCTATAAATGCATCAGCAGTCGCTAACCATGGTCTACCAAGGATGATAGGGTGTCCTCCTAAATTGGATTTGGGTTGAAGGACTAAGAAATCCACTGGATACTCCCAAGAGTCCAGTGAGACAATGATGTCTTCCAAAATCCCTTCAGGAATGACTTTGGACCTATCAGCTAGTTCTAGAACAATCGTTGTATGTTACAAATTTATGAGCTGGAGTGTTCTCATGGTTTCAAGAGTCATGACATTGATTGCGGCTCCAAGATCTATCAAAGTGTTTGGAATCCGTATGTTGTTAATGATGGTGGTCACTTTGGGGATGCCAGGATCAACATACTTCTCCATGGAGATGGTATTGGTCATAAGGCCTGCTAAATTTCCTAAAACATGAATGGTTTGAGGATCAATCCTTTTTCTAGCAGGCTTCTTGAGGCACATGTCTTTGATGGCTTTGGTATAGATAGGAATGTCTTTTATAGCTTGCAGCAGTGGAATTTTTATGTAGACATTCTTGAGTTCATCTAAGACATTAAACTGTGGTATAGACAGTGGAGGTTTTATTTGGACTAATCGGTCTGGAAAAGGTGGATGTAGTGGTTGCATCTGTTTGTATTTGGTATCATTGTTTGGTTTTGTTTGATTTGTCATTTCATTTTCATTTTCGGTGTTTTCTTATTGCTTATCTGTTATTAGAGAATCTTTGTGGAGTACCCTACCAGACCTCAAGTTAATATTTTGCAAAGGCAGTGTGGAATATGAGGTTCCCTCTTCTACATTGTAGGCTGGCCTCTCTGCTCTATTATTCGGATTTGGGACAGTTTGAGCAGGAATTTGAGTGGGTCTGGGAGGTTGTAAGTTAGCTGGAAATTGCAGTTGTGGTGCATTTATTGGTGGAGGAGCAGGCAGTGCTTGTTGAGGAGGTTGGGGTTGATAAACAACTTGCTGAGGATATTGCTGATATGGTTGAGAATGTGATGGATACGGCTGTTGGTATTGTTGATATGGTTGTGAGTAAGGTGGGTATGATTGAGGATATGTATGAAAAGATTGGGAGTATTGTTGAGACGGTCTCCATTGGTGTTGTGGTTGGTTTTGGTGCTGCCATGGAATGTACCTGCCATGGCATGGGTACATTCCATGAGTTTTGTGCATACATTTGATCATTCATAGGAAATTGCAGATTTTGATTTGGAAACATACCTTGAGGTGCTGGCCTTGGCTGCCATGGTCGCTTTGTGCCCATGTAATACACGTTTTCCATCTCTATATTGGCTGCCATATTACAGTTCTGCAAAACTTTAACTTTAGGACAGTTAAACATATCATGATGTTCAGTACAGAAAGCACAAACTTGGATGTTCTCTAGAGGGCAATCTTTTAATGCATGTTTCTTCCGACATTTTGGGCAGAAGATAGCCATGACATGATCTTCATCTTCTTGTTTCTTCTTGGCTTTTAAAGTGTCAATTTGGTTCCCTAGAGTGCTTAACGGATCTGTTTTAAACTCTTCTAAAAGATTCCCTATTTCAGCCCTTGTGACACTCGCAGAGGCAGATTTTGTGACCCTTGATGACAGGCTTCTCTTTCCCATTTTAGCTTTACTCCTTGAATATTTTTCGCACAACTCAGCGATTTCTTCAAAGGGTAAGGCAGAAATGTCACCTTTGCCCATCAAGTTGAGATCATCCATGTATTCCTATCGGATACCTTTCAAGAATATTGTGCGGACTAGATCAAGAGGCATAGTTCGGTGTTTAGATTTTTGTAAGTTGTAGACAAACCGTTCTAAATATTCCTCTAAGGTTTCATCCTCTTGTTGGCTCATTCTAAAGATATCATCTTTAGAGTCTTTGGATCTGCAATAAGGCTGATATTTCCTAAGAAATATTCTCCTCATGCATTCCCAATCAACTATAGCATGCTCACCAAGCCCCATGAACCATTTTAAGGCTGATGCCTTTAATGTGGCTGGGAACAATCTGAGCCTATGGGCATCATCTGTATAACCATAAGTTCGACATACAATTTCAAACTCGAACAAGAATGAGTCTGGATCCTCTGAAGCCATACCATAGAAATTTGGTAGCACGGATGGGGGTATGTTTTTCATTTTGATCTCATCATCCTCCTGTGGTTCATGTATAGGGAACTTAAAAGTTGACTCCTCTTCATCTCCTTGGCGTGGTACTGATCCAGATCCTTCCTCAGCCATTTTAATTGGTCTCTCTGTGTTAGTGTCACTTGGTGGAGAAAGGAAAAAGGAAGATTGTTCGGTCACTGTACTACTTTCTCCTTGTGTGGAAGGTCTAGGAAAGTGCTTCTTCTGCGATTTCTGTGTGAATAAAGTTTCCCTTTCAATAAGAGTAAATTTCTGTCCTGAATAAAAATTTTCTTCCAATGTTTGGGTAACTTCCTCAGCTGGTGTTGTATTCCCTAGAGAGTCTGCTCCTGATGATGATGGGTTAGTTTTTAGATGGTGGGGGGTTTTTACAAATCTACCGTGACTGTCTCTAAATCTAGGCATAAATGAACATGATTTCTAACTGTGTTTTTGTTTATTTTTTGTGTATTGAAATTTGTTTTCTTTTTGTTTGAATCCTTTAAGTACACCTCCCCGGCAACGGCGCCAAAATGTAGTGTTCTAGCTAGGGTACTAGACTAGACTATATTTATTATCGACCAGGATGCGTAAGCTTAGAGGCATGTGTCTAAAGTATATAGACATAAAGGATTGTTGGCTAAGTGGTTATGATGTAGGTCACAGGACTTCTTTACGGAAGATTGGGGTATGTTACCTATCATCCAAGCACTCAGGTCACTCTGCTAATATACCTGATTACAATACTATCATTAAATGCATTTACCAAATTAAACACTGAACCTAAACATTGTGTATCACTGCAAACCAAGATTTCGATCTCCTTACAGAGACATCACACATAAAACCCTTGTTCAGCAAACACCCAGCGTTCACTAATATTTATACAAGATAAAAATATACAGAGATCATAAATGGATTTTAAAATGAAGATAAGGTTCATGACATTGCTTTTAAAAGACACACAGGGATCGAATCCCTTACGGGACGCGCTTCAAGATCTCAGCGATGACTGTTCAAGCATTACCACAAACGCAAACCACATACATTCAATTGAAATCAAGAGCTATTGAAATTGAAAACCAATCGTAACTACTGTGCAAACCATATGATACCCTAAGTGCGAATAAAATGAAAAGGACAGTATACCAGTTTAACGCAGGGCCCGTCCGTGTTCCAGAGGTATACTGGACTATATTCAACCGGCTATCAAATCAATGCACAACACAGGGGTCGTGACTGTAACTGGAGTCTTAGTATTAGGTTCAAAAACTCTGTTTCAGAATGATACAACGATTAACCATCGTTCATTACATTGAACTGTATTTACATATGTCTATTACAACCATGTCATTTCGAAAATGAATGTACATTCAGAATATGGATGTTGCCGCTTTTACTACATCGAGATTTTCAAAATGTTTCCATCCTAAACTGATTTCAAAAAGAACAAAAACTAAATCAAATTAGAATGCGCTGTTGTTGCTGCCTTTGTCGCCAGTGTGCCATGCTTTGACCTGTGTTGACTGCGCATGTAGGAGGGTCGATTCTGCTGTGGGATAGGTATTCGTCCATGCTTGGACATTCTACTTTTCATCCATGCCTTTCGCTCTAGCCCAGTTGTTGTGCCACATGTCAAACAATGAGCCAATTACAGGATGTTGGAACTTCCTGTAACCATTTTACCAAAAACTTCTAATTCTTTAACATGAAACTCCTAAATCAATTTCAATGCATTTTAATAACTATAGAACTATTAACTAATCAATTTTCAAGGATTCTAAGAGATATATGATGAAAAGGAATAGGCAAATGATATGTTTTAGGAGGAAAAAGGGGGTCATGGGATGATACCAACAGGCATAAAACTTCTAGATCCATTTTGAGGCCCTAAATGACAATTTTGTGTGGTCTTAGACTTATTATGGACCAAAATTATGTATTCTACACATTGATGCCTTTTCAATGGTGTAAGAATCACCTCAATTAGAGCTCATATGAAAAAGTTATTCCTCCCACAAGTTGACCTACATTTTTTAACCACCATGGTTCTTTATGCTTTCAGAGTTGTAAAAAGTGGAGGAATCAACTCACAGGGCCATTTTTACTTGGGGGTCTAGTTTGATAATTTGAGCTCTAAAACCTTCTTAGAGCATTTTGAGGCATCAAACAATGTTTTTTCGGGGTACAACTTTTCCATTTTTGTGCAACACCTTTTTTTTCCTATTCCACATGCAGAGACCTTTGCAATGGAAGAATCACCTCAATTAGAGTTCATATGCAAAAGTTATTCCACTCAACAGTTGGCATTCATGTTTTGTCCTCCATAATTTGAGAAGATGCCACGTCAAACCACATTATTCAAGAAAAATGGGCTAGCCACATGATCATGATGAAGAAGACTTTAGAAGAGTCCATATTGAAACTTTGGTTAAGAGTTGAAGGAGTCAAACCTAATCACTAGTAGACTATTGGGTTTTGTTATAGCTAGGTCATTGTGACGAAAAGGAATTCCATTCTTTTCAAGTACATTTGTTCCATAAATGAACAAAGTAGCCAAGAGGGATATGGAGAGACAACACGGAGAGGATTTGTGCACTATACAATGGGATGCATGCCTTACTTCTTTGTACTCACAACCATTTTCTATTCAAAGAAAGAGAGCAGATCTGCCTCACCTTCTAGCTAGGTTTTCTCCCAAAAGGGTTTCCCGGGATATATCTTGTGTCAAATATGGTTTGTGAGTTTTTATTTCATTGTTCTCTATTTTCTGCATAAATTTTAATCTGTGTGCATATGAAATAAACAATAATTTACAATTCCAAAAAAAAATATACCCTAATAGTGTAGATTTTAGATTTTTAAGTATAGTTTTATTAGATATGTTGTGCAAAACTATCTAGTGGAATATACATGGTAGTCTACGAATCAATGGTCGGAGAGGATTCTATATCAATGCTCATTACTCATGGAAAGTGGGTTGTCCACATGAGGACTATGAAGGAGACTCTAGAAGGGTCAAAGATGTAACTCTAGTTGAGAGTTTAAGGAGTCAAATCTAACCCATAGTTGGCAATCGAGCTACCTTATAACCAAGACACTAGGAGGAAAATGGGTTCCATTCCATTCGATTGTATCATGTTCCACAATAGAGCATAAAAACTAGGAGTGAGAGTGAGAAAGAATAACATAGGTGTTTTAGTGCATTGTAGTAGCATAAAAGGCCACAATTCTCAGGTAACTCTGTACAGTGTTCCTTCTCCTTTCTACTTTATTTCCATTCTAGAGATAGAGAGAAAAGTAACCTCACCTTCCAACTAGGTTTTCTCTCGTCGAGGTTTCTCAAAGTATATCTTGTGTTCATTATGGTTGGTGTGTGATTGTATTTATTGTTCTATATTTTTTGTGTTTTATCTATTACATCCACAAGCAGTAAAACAATAATTAATAAATTTAGAATCTAATGAAATTAACACTCATAGTATATTTCAATCTATTTTTATCATATATATTGTGATAAATTGTCCAATGGAATATCAACTATAGTTTGCAAATCAATCAATGTCAATGATGATCATTCATAATTATCGATATATAATAGGTGGGAATGTATGCATGACTTAATTAAATTTATATAAATCTCAATATAAGTTTAACTTAACTAGAGAACTACCGATGAGCTAAGGTTCTAATTGAGGGTCAAACCAGTGCGACATACTTTAAATGTTGGGGTCCTATATGGAACTTATGGGGGGGATATATAATAGAAGTGTGTCTTTGCATTGGTTAAATTAGAAGTGGTATTTAAATGGAGGCAAAATGTAGTAATGTGCCTACTAAATAGGGATAGTTGCAACAATATATCAATAGCCTCAACATGTTTTAAACCAAGTGAGTAAGACCAATATAGCACAAGGTTTTCTATGAGGGGAGACACATAGAATTTGTTGTGATTTTTCCTTATATCGTGAATGGCATAATTTCAAGATGAAGTTTGTTGAAAAGTGGGTGTATGTAATGCCCCATATTTTGGCCTTAGGTGGTTAGAACTTTGATTTTACTCATCTTAGTAATGAATTCCTTAGTATCTATTTGGGATAATTGAGATTGATATAGAAATTTTATATATGTACATGTGGACCTCTTTATATGTTGCATAATGTTATTTCGTTTATTATAAGTTCATGATCATGATAGTAATTTGATTTATTTAAACATGCAAATTTAAATGTGAAATTTTAGTACACAGATGCCAATTCAAAATTATGTTATGAATATATAACAAATACAAGGCATGGTATAAATAAGCATACATTTCTTAATAGAATGTCAATACAAATATGGAAATTCATATGAAATTTATGACATATCTGCATGGATCATATAACATCAATGAGCTAAGCTATAGATTGACAAGATATGTAATAGCAAAATCATTATATTGTTGAGGTGACTTGGATGTTGTAGACATCAGGAAGCTAGTGTATACTATAAGTTTTACCTATGATTCAATTTATGATTTCAAATATTGCTATGATTTTGTTAAGTGTGGCTTTTATAAGATACACAACTTTTCCAAATTGGTTGTTCAATGACATGACTCTAAGAACAAAAGCTACATAATATGGCTCAATATAGGGTGTTCAATGAATATTTATCATGGAAGGTGGAGGTATTACCCATTGAGTATCCTATTGACCCTAGTTTTATTAGGAGGGGTAGAGGCATTGCCCCCTATTTACCCTCTACAACCTAGAGTCATGGCAAGGCTAAGTTAAGCCACATTCCCCTAAACATGTAATGGAAACTACTAGTTGCTTACAAGGGAAACATGGTCAATTAAGATGGCACTTCCACTTATGGTTTTTATTTGGATTTAAGTTAATGTTGTTAACACTCCAACATATTCTAGTAGAGGAAATGATAGGATGTGGAAGATGGAAGTAGGTTAGGGAGGAATGATGATTTGGAGTTAGTTAAAAATGTTGCTTGAAAATTAGATTTGTCACCCTTGTTTTCTTACTTGGTTCTTACCATGCTTAGAACACTTGTTATGATTTATTTTTGATATTTTTTAGTGTGATGGTCAATTGTTGAAAATTGGTGTAATTTTGTTGTTAAAATCGCTAAATCACTACATGTTTTGTTGTGAACATACATGAACTATGCATTATATGTGCTAGTTGTTTATCACTAATAGATGTGTAAGTTACATGTATACTAGTTATGCATATATACTCTGTGCATGTAAACTAGTATGGTTAGTTGATGTATTAATTATTTTTTATAACAGTAACTAGTGAATCGGTAACTTCAAAGGACTGCTCTCGGCTAGACCCAAGATCAAATCACACCAGCTGATGAGGACTAGATTTCGGGGTGAACCAAAATCTCAATTCCTCAATAAAATTGTTCTTCAGACCTATGGGTTATGGACCCACGAAGCCTATCTGCTATGCTACTCTTCATTTCCGAGTCAAATTTCTCGAAACCCTGGTCTCTAGTGACATGAACATCCCGGACTTCCCTGGCATGAGCTTTGTACGTTTTGATGTGAAGACCCCTATGGGGATTCCAGAGGCGAATAGTCTTGTCTTTGCCGCAACTGAGACAGTAATTGCCATCCGTATTAAAGTGCACAGCCAACACTGCACCTTCATGCCCCTTCAAACGCCCATCTCCTTCATTGGCAGCATATCGCCGGTGGAGGATGAACTAGCCATTTAGATACATCTCAAATTCCTCGTGCAGACGATATCATCTTCCTCATTCAGCAGCACACCGAAGTATTAATACTCCTCAGGCTTCATGAAAGGCAGTGTACACCAGATTAAGCACAGCTTCAGTCGATTCAGAAAAATTGGCGTGGTCAGTTAGTTTAGCATGCTCTTGGGCTTCCTGTACGCTGCTTAGCTGGTGCCCGCAGTCCCCACACATCAACGAAAGACCCGCCATGACCACCAACTCTTCAAGGTGTCCACAGATTTCGTTCCTAGAACTCATTCCTTGTTGTGCTTTACTTTAGAGAATCAGAGACTTCTCTGCCCATCAATTCATGGCTCAAAAAAAAAAAAAAAAAAACGATGGCAAACTATTCAAACAGAAACATACACAGTCACAAGTTCACATAAAACACTTTTTTTATCATGTACAAACTCAGATTACAATTTTAAGGCATCTCAGCCTTAATCAAGATTTCTCCAGCAACTACATTTTTCCCCCTCTCATACTCACAGGTTTTTCTCTCTCTTTCTTGATTTCCTCATGAATCCTTAAGTTCTTGTTATACATACATTCAGATACATTCAGTTTTAACTGATTTTTTAACTAAAATTAGTTCATTAACCGAATCTTGTTCAAGGTTGGCCTGGCTGTCCATGTGGTCGTCCATGTGTCTCTTTCTCTAATTTTTTTTTTCACTGAGGTGTCTGGATGCTCCTGCATCAGACTCCCGAGGTACAAAAATTATGACCTCTTGGTCATATGCTCCTGAGGCACAAAAATTATGACCTCCTGGTCATGTGCGTTTCCTTGTCATTAGCAATTCTACCCACTGTTTCACTTCTTCAGTGGAATTGCCTTCATGGTCTTCTGTGAACTGCAACCAAACCTCTGCCATAGCAAGTCCCCCCTGCTACCAGATGCCTCACCAAGCTTCTCTCCTGAGCTTAGTCTTTCGGCATCTCTCTGGTTCTCTCCTCTCGAACCCTTTGAGCACTCCTGCTTCAGGTTTGCTGCAATCTTCTCACCTTCACAAAATAAATTAAAAAATTACAAGCTTACAAATATTTAGCAAACTGTACCTCTTCTTTCTTCGCATCCAAACACTCCTTTCCACAGGAAATATTTTCCCCTCTGATACCACTTGATGAGGACTAGATTTCGGGGGTGAACCAAAATCTCAATTCCTCAATAAAATTGTTCTTCAGGCCTGTGGGTTATGGACCCACGAAGCCTATCCACTGCGCTACTCTTCATTTCCGAGTCAAATTTCTCGAAACCCTAGTCTCCAATAACATGAACATCCTGGACTTCCCTGGCATGAGCTTTGTATGTTTTGATGTGAAGACCCTTGTGGGGATTCCAGAGGCGAATAGTTCTATCTTTGCCGCAACTGAGACAATAATTGCCATCCGTATTAAAGCGCACGGCCAACACTGCACCTTCATGCCCCTTCAGAACGCTCATCTCCTTCGTTGGTAGCGTATTTCCGGTGGAGGATGAACTAGCCATTTAGATACATCTCAAATTCCTCGTGCGGACGATCTCATCTTCCTCATTCATCAGCACATCGAAGTATTGATACTCCTCAGGCTTCATGAAAGGCAGTGTACACCAGATTAAGCACAGCTTTAGTCGATTCAGAAAAATTGGTGTAGCCGATTAGTTCGGCATGCTCTGGGGCTTCCTATACGCTACTTAGCTGGTGCCCGCAGTCCCCACACATCAGCGAAAGACCCGCCATATCGACTCTTCAAGGTGTCCACAGATTTCGTTCCTAGAACTCATTCCTTGTTGTGCTTTACTTCAGAGAATCAGAGAATTCTCTACCCATCGATTCATGGCCCAAAAAAAAAACAAAAAAACAAAAATGTTGGCAAACTATTCAAGCAGAAACATACACAGTCACAAGTTCACATAAAACACTTTTTTTATTATGTACAAACTCAGATTACAATTTTAAGGCATCTCAGCCTTAATCAAGATTTCTCCAGCAACTACATTTTTCCCTCTCTCGTAATCACAGGTTTTTCTCTCTCTTTCTTGATTCCCTCATGAATCCTTAAATTCTTGTAATACATACATTCAGATACATTCAGTTTTCACTGATTTTTTAACTAAAATTAGTTCATTAACCGAATCTTGTTCAAGGTTGGCATGGATGTCCATGTGGTTGTCCACGTGTCTCTTTCTCTAATTTTTTTTCACTAAGGTGTCCGGATTCTCCTGCATCACCAACTACCATTATTCACTTCAATTTCAAAATATTCAAAGGTTCCTTCATTTTCGGGCTTACAAGATTTTTTCTCAAGATGAATGTCCAACATTGTTCACGATTGTTCAACTTGCATAATTTTTTTGCCACACAAGGTAACATGTCTCCAAAGAATAGAATTGGGTGGAGGGGATTTAACCTGCCAGCGTCCACTCAAGTTATAGCCCTTTGACAATTGATGTATTAATTGCTAAACCTTGTTATTAACTATTTAATTGATGTTTTAATGATTATGTAAATTATATGCATACATAAATATCTAGTAACCTTAAATATCCTCATTGACTTTGATTATTGGTTGGTGTGATGTATTAAATGGGTATGGTGGGTTGTCATAGAGTTTTGGAAAATTTGTCAAATTTGTATTTATAAGCTATCATGAAAAGAAAGATTGGGCATTCTATTTTACTCTTATTTTAAGTAATTCATTTAATTTATTTTAAGGTTGGTGCATTTTAATGAGGATGATTGAGAAGACTTAGGGAGTGTGTATGGAAACTTGATAAATAGAGAGGAGGAAGTGGCGTTGAGTGGGGTAGGAAGTAGGAGCTTGTTGAGAGATTGGAGAATTCTTGGAAGAAATATTTTCTTATGATAGTCTTTTTACAACATTTGTTGTTCAAATCTATGGGTGTGGAGGCCAAGAAACCTTTCTCAAAACTAGGAAGGCGGCTAGGCTCCTAGTTGGCTAGGAAGATAATTTTGTTCCACTCTAGGAAAATGGTAAAATAATACTTGGAGGCATCTTCCTACTGCTCATTCGATTGATTTACAATTGATCAATTTCAAACCAATGAGAAGGTATTTTCCTTGGTATTTTGTTATGTTTATATTTAAATGTTTAAATCTTAAAGTTAACTTGTTACTTAACTCATCCTGATATTTAAATTCACAATGTTATTTAGGTCAAATTTAGAAGTTTTGTCATTGGGAAAATATAAAAGAGTTATGGGTATGCTGTGGGATATTATGTTCCATTTATAAAGCATCAAAATTATACTAAAACAAGACATTAGCGCATATATATTTAAATGAGTAGATAGCATTGCGTAACACCCTTCTCATGGACATGAGGAGAGGTCTTATAGAAAGGCATATAGGACATCAATAGATTTCCCTTGCATGGGAAAATGATGTATGTTAAAAATAGCAACAAGAGATCCTAATTTAATTTGTCCTTGAATTAAATTAAGAATTAAATCGAAATTCTATTCTCATAACAACTTGTAATAGTTAAACTAAGTTAATTTGACTTAGTTGGCTCAGTAAATTTGAGTTGGAAGTCTATCTAGAGTCATGTAGAGTGATTCCTAAATTTAAGGGGTCCAAGTTGAGTTCTTTTGAGTTGTAATTAATTAACTCAGTCTAACTGAATTAAAGTCAGTTAAACTAGTTCAAACAGTTGGAGGAACTAGTAGGAGGTCTAGTAGTGGGGACAAGCACCAATGCAACTCCACTGCTCCACTAGTTAACTAAAGATTCACTCATAAATAACTCATGCATGTCAGTTCAGAGGAAGGGCCAATTGATATTAGAGTTCAGGGACAATGTACTATCAGTTGTATAATTTTCCGAGTTGTACAGATGGTGCATGCAATCAGTTGAGAGCCTATGGATGGATTCCGCAGTTATGGAGAGAGAATTTCCCCATTAAATATGGGCTAATTCTCTTAGGAATTGCACAAGGAAGTAGGGGTTTGGCAGGCAACAAAATTGGCTAAGTGTTGGCTTGAGATGGTTTGTGAAGCAAAGAGATAGATTGTACTTGGGCAGGGATTGTTCGGGTTGAACAAGCATTGTATTTTCTTCTTAGATCTTCTGGCTAATGTAATATAGATAGTCAGGGTTTTGAGCAGTGGAAATCCCTAGGAAAATATTGTGTTATGTGCGATTGAAATTCTTCCTTTTCTTCTTAGTGTTTTCATCAATCAAATTTTGTTTCCGGTGACGAGTAGAGTATATTCTTGTCTTGTGTTTTAACATATCACATAAGATGTTGAATCTACAAGTAAAAATCCACATGGTATCAGACTTGAAGACATTATAGAAGAGGAGAATTCGAGTTTGTTGTGCAGGTGAAATTGAATTTGTAGGTTCATACTTCAAATTCAGCAGTATGTCATTCTATGGTTTGAGACTTGAGTATGCCCTGGAGGGCAGCTCGAATTACATAGCTTGGAAGGATAAAATGGAGGCAGTGCTGGAAGACAACGAGCTGAAGGAATTCATAGATCATGATATTTTGAAGCCTCCAACATCTGATGCTAAAGATCTGGCTAAATGGAGAAAGTGTGTGGAAAAAGTGAGAAGGATTATCCTAGAAGGAGTTCGAGATCACATTGTCTCGAATCTCCACGGTAAGGAAACTCCATTTGCAATGTGGAAGGCATTGACGCATCTGTTTCAAAATAGTAGCGACCACAGGAAGTTGGCACTAAAGGACAAACTCAGAAAGATCAAGATGGAGAAGGGAAACTCTATTCTGAAGTACTTGACCAAGTTCACCCAATGTCGGGATGAGCTTGGAAGTGTTGGGATTATTGTTTCCAAAGAAGATCTAGTGATCTTAGCACTTCTAGGACTTCCCAAGAGATGGCACGGTTACCAGGACTTAGTTAATGGGAGGGAGAAGCTACCAAAGTGGGAGAGATTGTGGTTCGACTTGGTACAAGAAGAGATTTAGTGGGACACCAAAGACGGATCCTCATTAAAGCATGATGATGAGGAGAATTGTACCTCGGTGGGTAAAGCAAAGAAAGGGAAGGGGAAGTCATCCCATTCCAAATCAAATTCTTGTCAGGGCGACAAGAAGGACATGTCGAAAATCAAGTGTTTTCATTGTCACGAGCCAGGACATTTTGCCACAAAGTGTCTGCATAAGAAGGTCAGAAAGAAGCCCTCAGGAGGAGCGGTAGGTGAGGCTCTTGCTTCACAGTTTGAACTGGAATTTACCCTCATCGCTTGTATGGTGTCATCGATGATGGGTAGTGTGTGGTACCTGGATAGTGGAGCTTCTTTCCACATGACCGGTAACAAAGAGCTCTTCAGTAACTTGGAGGAGAAGGATATCCAAATGCATATTGAGATGGGTGATGATGGGAGGTATAGCGCAACCGACATTGGTACAGTTACCTTTCAGAGGGAGTCTGGTTCTCCCCTCACTTTGCAAGATGTTATGTATGTTCTTAGTTTGAAGAAGAACTTGGTTTATGTTGCCATGTTGGAAGATAGAGGTTATGATGTGATATTTAGTAAGGGAAAGGAGTTTCTTTGTCACATAACCATTGAACAAGTGAAGAGGATAAGGGTTCAAGTGAAGAACCTCTACAAGTTGGAGGTAGAAGATTGTGTTGCCTTGAGCACTAAAGCAGAGAAGGTGCAGAGCCGAGATATCGGTGAGTTGTGGCATAGGAGGTTGGGTCACTTGCACCATGGCGCTTTGAAGATCATGCAACAAATTTCTACCGGTCTTCCCAAGGGTACACTAGAGCAGGTAGACACATGCAAAGGGTGTACATTGGGGAAGTACACCAAAGCTTCCTTTCATGACAAAGACAGTCGAGCACAGGTGATCCTCGATCGAGTTCACTCAGATGTGTGTGGACCGTTCTCGACAGCATCCACAACTAAGCACAGGTATTATGTGATATTTGTTGATGATTTTCGTCATAAGTGTTGGATCTTCTTCACGCAGAAGAAAGATCAGACTTTTACTAAGTTTTGTGAATTTAAAGCACTTGTCGAGAAAGATACTGGCAGGAAAGTTAAATCTCTCAGGGGTGATAACAATGGAGAGTACGTGTCGAATGAGTTTAAAAACTTTGTGCATCAGAAAGCATTTGATGGGAGTTGATAACACCTCATAACCCACAACATAATGGCATGGATGAAAGGAAGAACAAGAGTATTATGGGAGCGGCATGGGCGATGTTGCATGATCAGGGCCTACCATTACACTTGTGGGTTGAAGCATGCAACACAACTGTTTATTTGCAGAATAGAAGCCCTCATTGAATTCTCGGGATGAGTACACTGGAAGAGGTTATTTCAGGGTAGAAACCATATATGTCACACTTCAAGATCTTTGGTTCATTAGTCTACTTCCATGTTACCAAAGATGCACATAAAAAGCTAGAACCAACAAGAGAGTTGAGCATATCTGTGGGGTACACTGATACACCTCACACAGGTGTACCTGCCAACCAACAGGATGACATTGGTTCGCAGAGATGTAAAATTCGATGAAGAAAAGGCCATTCCCTTGAGAGGGAGATTTAGCTACATGCGGTTGAGGAGCTTTTAGCTCCTAAGGAGGAACCTCAAGATGATGCAGAGCAACCACATGCATAGGAGCAGGGAGTGGAGACACCCACTCATGTAGAGTCTTCCACAGATGAGAGAAAGTGCACCAGAGAGGCTGACAAGTTATTACATGATGCTAGAGAGAATGTGGGAGCACCCACATCACAATGCAGGAAGAGGAGGTCACCGAAGAGGTACATTGGCTACATGGCTCTGATGAAAGAATGTGTAGCGATTGAGCCATCCTATTTTGAGGAAGAAGTATAACAACTAGTTTGGGTTGATTCCATGGTAGAGGAGTATGACTCCATTGTTGGGAACAATGTTTGGGATGTGGTCCCAAGACCAGTAGACGAGTCAGTGGTGAATTCTAGATGGCTTTACAAGGTAAAGCAAGCAACGGATGGTAGTGTTGAGAAATACAAGGTTAGGTTTGTGGCCAAAGGGTTTTCTCAAGTGGAGGGGATTGATTATGATGAGACATTTTTTCATGTTTCAAGGTACTCATCAATTAGGTTCGTTCTAGCACTATCAGCGCAGATGGGATGGAATATACATAATATGGATGTAAAGACAACATTCCTCAACGACATGATTGAGGAAGAGGTGTATATTGAGCAACCTGAAGGATTTGAGACCTTCAACAGAGAGTCGCATGTGTGTCGACTCAAGTGAGCAATGTATGGACTGAAACAAGCACCCTATGCTTGGTACACCAGGATCAATAGCTATTTCATCAGGTTGGGCTTCACCAAAAGTGAAGCAAATGCGAACTTTTACCATATTGTGGTTGAAGGTAAATTGTTGATTATTGTTTTATATGTCGACAATTTGATTCTGACATGTGATGATAAGTTGATCAAGTCTTGCAAAGAGGATCTTGCAAGAGAGTTCAAAATGAAGGACTTGGGGCTCATGCACTACTTTCTAGGGATGGAAGTATGTCAAGGTGATGATGAACTGTTTGTTTCTCAGGGAAAGTATGCCAACAAGATACTCAAGAAGTTCTACATGGAGAGAAGTAAAGCCATGGAGACTCCTCTAGCTGGTAACTGGAGGAAGAAGGATGCTACTTTTGATGAAGTAGTGGAGACTACTATTTACAGGCAGCTTGTGGGTTCACTTATGTATTTGGTGAACACACATCTAGACCTGTGTTATGCAGTTAACCAACTTAATCAAGCAATGGTTAAGTCGACCAAGCTATATTGGAAGGCAGCCAAACATGTGTTGACATACCTCAGAGGCACTACTCAGTATGGTCCTTGGTACAGACGGACAGAGGGAGTGAAGCTTCAAGGCTTCACTGATGCAGATTAGGCAAGGAGTCCATCTGACAAGAATAGCACATCAGGTGGGATCTTTAATATTGGGTCAACAATTGTTTCTTAGTACAACAGGAAATAGAGATCAATTGCACTTAGTTCAATAGAAGAAGAGTACATGGCTTCTAGTCAAGCAGCGTGTGAGGTTATCTGGATGAAGAAGATTCTGGTTGGTTTGTTTGGTCAGTAGATGGATACAACAAAGATTTACTATCAAAATCAAAGTTGTATCAAACTCTTTGAGAATCTAGTTTTTCATGATCGATCCAAGCATATAGATATCTGGTATCATCATCTTCGAGATTATGTGCAGAGGAGAATTATGTTGTTGGAGTACATTCCCATAGAGGAATAGAGTGCAGATATTTTGACAAAGGCCTTGTCAAGATGCAAATTCAGGTTTCATAGAGGTAGGATCGGGGTTCACTCATGTATTTGGTGAACACACCACTGGACCTATGTGATGCAGTTAACCAACTTAATCAAGCAATGGTTAAGTCGATCAAGCTGTATTAGAAGGCAACCAAACATGTGTTGAGATACTTCAGAGGCACTACGCAGTATGGTCTTTGGTATAGACGGACAAAGGGAGTGGAGCTTCAAGGCTTCACCGATGTAGATTAGGCAAGGAGTCCATCCGACAAAAAGAGCACATCAGGTGGGATCTTCAGTATTGGGTCAACAATTGTTTCTTAGTACAGCAGGAAACAAAGATCAGTTGCACTCAGTTCAACAGAAACAGAGTACATGGCTTCTAGTCAAGCAGCTTGTGAGGCTATCTGGATGAAGAAGATTCTAGTTGGTTTGTTTGGTTAGTAGATGGATACAACAGTGATTTACTATGACAATCAATGTTGTATCAAACTCTTTGAAAATCTAGTTTTTCATGATCAATCCAAGCATATAGATATCTAGTATCATCATCTTCAAGATTGTGTGCAGAGGAGAATTATGTTGTTGGAGTACATTCCCACAAAGAAACTGAGTGCAAATATTTTGACAAAGGCCTTGTCAAGATGCAAATTCGAGTTTCACAGAGGTAGGATCGGGGTAGCAGATAATCCCTTTCTTGTTGAGAGGGAGTGTTAAAAATAACAACAAGAAATCTTAATTTAATTTGTCCTTGAATTAAATTAGAAATTAAATCGAAATTCTATTCTCGTTGCAACTTGTAATAGTTAACTATGTTAATTTAACTATTGCAATCAAAACTTTATAGTAATGACATTTTGATAAGGTCACTGCAAATAAAATGGTCTTTAAAAGCAACAAGTAGTATATGGGATTCATATATCATTGCAATCAAGCTCATCAACCAATTAAACTTCCAGACAAAGCTTAAACAACCATTGAGTCATAAACTTTCATGTGCAAACAAAACATCAGTGATTGAAACAAGTATATTTAAATGATTTCATAAATTTAGCAAGAGTTATCTTAAGGTGTGGTGTGTAGTGATTATTTACCTCTGCATGTTGTGAAAGTGAGCAAACATCCATACACCCAAAACATTAATAAGAAAAAGGCACTTTAACTATTGTAATATCTTCCACATCTGTCAACCTTCACATGCCAATAAGGCATCACCAAACACAAGAAACAAACCAATAAATGAACTCACTCAAATTAAATAAAGATTAAGTGGGGCCTATT
The DNA here is from genome assembly GCA_031772625.1 of Pinus tabuliformis. Classification (NCBI taxonomy): domain Eukaryota; kingdom Viridiplantae; phylum Streptophyta; class Pinopsida; order Pinales; family Pinaceae; genus Pinus; species Pinus tabuliformis. The sequence goes on along the minus strand of CM062816.1, from coordinate 1,037,885,327 downwards.
TAGTCAAAGAAACATGACAATAGAAAGTAACGAACAATGATCATCTTTATCACCAATTAAAGAGGTGAATTAAGCATAAAAACCCAAAACATAAGAAATCATAATGAATTATCTATGTAGACTTGAACAATGCTAGTATAAAGCCCCCAAGGTGCAACTCAATTGGCAAAGTTGCGTCTTGAAGTGCTATGTAAACTATGAGATTCAAGGTTCAAATCCCCTCAATTAATCAATGTATGTGAAAGAGACATACATATGCACCTAGAGGTTATAGTGGTAGAAATTGGAATTGACCTTGTGTCACACAAGTATGATACCAACCTAGTTGTCGATTCCTCTAGTTACAAAAAAAATGTTACTAACATAAGAAAATAGTAAGACAATCATTTATGCAAAGACACTAAGAGAATAGTGTAAGCACCATTGGTTAAGCATTTAATAAGGAATTATTGACATTTATGCAGATTTCAAATAATAAGGTCACTGAGACAAATAAATGAAAGAATCGAAAATCATCCCTAACCATTGAATGCCTTACTAGCAAGAGAAAACAGCAAGACAATCATTTACACAGACACTAAGAGAATAGTGGAAGCACCATTGGTTAAGCATTCCATAAGGAATTATTGACATTCACGCACACTTCAAATAATAGGGTTATTGAGACAAACAAATGAAAGAATTGAAAATCATCCCTAAGCATTGAACGCCTCAAAAGCATAAATTATGAACATTGGCAAGTTGTAATAAGTGGGGATTAACACAATTTGGAGGGTCTTTAGGTCCTAGGGCGTAGTATCACAAGCCTAAGAGTATTGCCTGAAATTCTTCTTTTCATCATCTCTATCCATGTAGCATTACCTTGCCCTACTCACAAGGACTTGACCAACCTATGCCAACTACAACCAGCCAGACTTGCGCCTCTTCACTCGAAATTTCCCCATAACTATACCTTAACTACAATATGTTTGATATGTAACTGATGAGTTCAACACAACTAAGTCTTTCTAACAGTAATACTTTGAGGATCTTTCGTTTTACTTGTTCTTATTTGAAATATGCCTCTCCTTAAATTTATCTTGATATATTTTCGACATCCAACTCTGATAGCTTGTTACAAGGACAAAACAGCATGTCCATTGGAGATGGATGATTTCTTGACATTCTACTAAGAAGTCATCAATAATTGCACATTCCTTCACACCGACTGTAAGCTTTTCCAACCCCGCATGGAGATTATTCCTGCATTTTAAATAGGTCTAACTTAACTGCATTCAGACATTCAGTAAATTAAATGACTGAAGCAAGTTACAGATTTCCATTCTTGTGGAATTTTAAACACTAAAATATAATCACCGTCTTAATGATGGCCATACCTGAAACTGTAATTATTTAAAAAAAAAAATTCAAAATTTGGGGTTCCATTGCTTCTTCTGATTTCAATTTTCTATATTTCTTTCATTTCCCACCCAAATTTCAATGATTCTTCTGCCCATAGCTTGTTAAAATCCTTAACAGTTACTACGAGTATAAAATTTACAGAAGGAATACTGGTCACTACATTGTAATTCATCAGAATACTTGAATAGGGAATTTTAATTAAGCTCGCAGCTCAACTAATATTTGTTGGTGAGAAACAGCTCAGCTTTGCTGCAGATTTTTCTTACCGAGATTGTTGTATCAAGATTGATTATACTAAGGTTTATTATCAGCAATGACCTAATAACCTGCCAATTTGACTCTCATTCCTTCAGACACGGTTAGTACACTGTTTGTGAGATTACTTGGGAAGTTGTCAACCATCAAACTGGCAAATTCATATCGTCCTTGTGTTTGTTGTTGTGTTTAATACAGGCAGACTAATGAGTTCATTCCCAAATCGATTCAGACTGGTTCAGGATAATACAGCACAAGATCATTGAAATTAGTCATTAGAATGTCATAATAGAAAGAGAAAATACAAAACATTCCATGTTATTCAGCAGAAAAGAATCCTTCTAATATAATATAAAATTCCGGGAAGCAGGAGTTTCAGCATCCACTCTGAAAAGTTGGACAAATTCAAAGATCCCTCTACAATTCTAATAATTTAAAATATTACCAGAGCCTAATGACAGAAAATACTCTCAATTTGCATGAACCGACCAAAATATTCCTAGAACCCTTCATCTACTGCTCCATCTGGAAATAATGGGCCGAGCTATGCTGATATAGGCAAATCCTTAACCCAAGGGTCTAGAGGCTTGCCAATTGAATAAACAATGAAACCAATCTTCCTAAGCTGTTCCACATTGACAATGTTGCGACCATCAAAAATGAATGCGGGCTTCTGCATGTTGTCATAGATTCTCTGATAATCCAAAAACCTGAATTCATCCCACTCTGTAACAATACAAACCCCATGAGCATCTTTGGCTGCTTCGTAAGCATCCCACACAACGGTCACTTGCTTGATCGCAGAAGGGCTCATGGGCTGCAGATGAGCAGGATGGTCCCAATCAAATTTATTCATGGAAAGATCTCTTTGAATCTGATCCTCTGTGACTTGAGGATCATAGATGCTGAGAATGGCCTTGTCCCCCAGAAGTCCCTTGCAAACATCAATGGCAGGGGTTTCTCTAGTGTCCCCTGTATCTTTCTTGAAGGCAAATCCGAGAATGGCAATCTTCTTTCCAGAGACCGTGTTAAACATGGATGAAACCACGCGATTGACGAATCTAGATTTTTGATAGTCGTTGATCTTGACTACACGTTTCCAGTAATTGGAAACCTCTTGAAGTCCATTGCATTCACAAATGTACACCAAATTCAGAATGTCCTTCTGGAAGCAGGATCCACCGAAACCAACACTGGCATTCAAGAAACGTGGACCAATCCTTGAGTCTTTGCCCACAGCATGTGCGACCTCGGAGATGTTTGCCCCAGTGGCTTCACAGAGAGCAGACATGGCATTCACAGATGAAATCCTTTGGGCTAGAAAGGCATTTGCTGCCAACTTGGAGAGCTCTGCAGACCATAAGTTGGTTGTAATAATGTTATCCCTTGGAACCCAATTGGCATATACAGCTTTAAGGGCCTCCACTGCTTTTTTCCCTTCAGGAGTCTCCCGGCCTCCGATGAGTACGCGGTCAGGTTTCAACAGGTCGTTTATAGCGGTTCCCTCTGCAAGAAACTCAGGGTTAGAAAGAATTTGATAATTAATTCCCTTGCTGTTGTGGGTTAAAATCTTTTCAATTGCCTCAGCTGTTTTAACAGGTACTGTGGATTTCTCAACAACAATTTTGTCTGATTTAGAAACATCGGCTATCATTCTAGCCGCACTTTCCCAGTAGGTCAGATCTGCAGCTTTTCCATGGCCGAGGCCTCTTGTTTTCGTGGGGGTGTTTACTGAAACGAACACAATGTCGGCTTCAGCAACATGCTTCTCAACATCGGAACTGAAAAAGAGGTTTTTTCCCCTGCAAGCTTTGACAACTTCATCAAGGCCAGGTTCATAGATCGGAAGCTGATCGCTGTTCCACGCGTCAATCCGAGGCTTAGAGATGTCAACTACTACGACTTCAATGGCGGGGCATTTCAGAGCTATCACAGCCATGGTGGGGCCACCAACATACCCTGCTCCGATGCAGCAGACCTTCACCATCTTGTATTCCTCTTTGTCTGCCCAAATATGCCCAAAACTGTTTAAAATTTCAATTTTAAGATAAAATATTGGATGCAGCTAAACTTTGAACAAAATACCACAACATTTTGAAATAAAATATTAGATCCCAGCTGTCAACTATCTTGAACAATTTTCTACATTATTGCATGTTCTCAGGGAAGCCAAAAACCCAAGAAAATACCGTATTATAGTACATTTTCAATTGATTGCAATTTTCTACATCCTTGCATGTTCTCAGGAAAGCCAAAACCCCAAGAAAAAACGGTTTTATAGTACATTTTCAGCTGAGTAATAAGAAGAACAGCTCTGATCCGGCCGCGATTTCAAAATGAAATGTACAATTCATCACTTAAATTTTGATTTTTCTGCTAATGATTCGGCTTCAAACTTCCAATCCAAGAAATATGGACATTACTTAGAAAACAATCATGCTGTAAATGCGAATTGTTAGGGATTAGACGGTGACAGATTATAGGAGGAATATTAAACATCGAATTTAATATCAAACATAGTGATACGCATACTGCAAATTGTTCACGATTTTACCAAACGCATTTACATAAAAACAGAGATAACGATTCCAAGGAGAATATGCTTTCAATAAAAGCAAATTCTATGGAAATATATCATACCAGAATTCAGATCAAGCACTTATATAGGCGAATCTCTCTTCTAAGAACCGAGACTTACTAAATTCAGATAAACTACTCACTAACCCAACAGGAAATAAACAACCAGAACTTGATAGGACTAACCTCTTCTAAGATCCTTCTCCAGAAATTCAGACACCAAAGTTGAAATATAACAAAGCAAGAAATGAATGAGATCCGCGGTTAGTAGAATGAGAATGAAAGCTTACCAATCCACAAATGCCAATTCACAGTATTAGCGCGCGTTGCACGAAAAAGAGGTCGCCGACCACAGTACGCGCGACTCATCCAATGGCTCCTTAATATGCTGCACGTCAAGCTACCTTCGTCTTCAATTTAAAGCTTCACTGGACTAAAACCGTACAATTAATTTAGTCCGTTTTACCAGTTGGTTAGTTGAGGTTCAGTTTTGAATAGATGGGAAATTAATATCTCCGCTGACTTCATGGTCACGTTAATAAATTAATAATATTTAATATTGTATTTTCAATAATAATAATAATTTAATTAGCTCTATGGGTTAGTTTAATGGGTTCAATCCCGGTTGTTAAAGTACTTCGCTAGGAGGTCACAAGGTCAATTCTCCTCGACCCTCTTGGGTTAGGTTTAGCCAGTGGGCCGCAGGGCTTGATCCCCTTCTGGCTTGATCAGCGCAGTGCTTTCCTATGGGAAAAAAAATTAATAATAATTTAATTTTTTAATTTTTAATATTTAGGGTCACAATAAGTTACACATTAAATTGTTTTATGAGGTTTTTTAATGTGTGAGAGGAACATTTCCATGTAAATTTTAACTATTAAAGTTTATAAAAGTGTATATATTTTACCTTGTTCTAAATTTGAACATGTGACCTAGGAAATATATGTTCTTAACTATTAAGTTCAATATAGGGGTTAATGGACATTTGCATTAAGTGGTATCACAGTGAGTAATGATATGGGTAGGAGCATAATAGAGTTGGTGAAGTAAATATAAATATACCTTGGAAAGCATGAGATGTTAAAGAGAAGTTATTGGATATGTTGATTTAAGAGGGGAGAAGTAGATTGTAAAAAAATGTTGCCAATGAAGTTGAAGTAATGCTATAAGAAAATATATTGAAAATCAAGTGAAGGTATTCTACCTTAAGAGGGCATATGTTGAAGTATGTCTTCGTGGTTTTCATTTTGTTGGGAAGTGAACAGATCAACAAAATCATCCATTAAGGTAATTTGCATTTGCGGATAAGTGAATATGTCGACAAAATCACCAATTAAGGTAGTGTGCATGTGGTTTTGAAAATTTCATTTTGTTGAAAGTGAATATGTAGATGGAACATTAGGCGAGGCAACTTGCATAAGAAAGAAAGAGGGGGAGATAATGTGGACATAATGTTGAGTGAGACATCCCGCATGAGAAAAAAAAGTGTGAACATTAACAGTAGTCTTGCAACAATGGAGTTGCAAAGAGAGAAGTTATAATATATGTAATAATGGAAGGGATTCAAATGGGAAATGTTGACTCCTAAAAATTTTGAGTGTTGGTGTGTATGCAAGTAAAGAAAACAATAGTTTGTTTGATGAAGTGTACAATAGTTCGTTTGATTGACTATTGAAGAATCCCCTTTAGATTGCTCAATTGTCATCGTATTGGCCATCTGATGAATCATTGCCCGGGCTAGGGTCGAGAGCATAAGGTTGTGTCATGGTGTTGGTTTGGTCGTTCCGGGGACAACATCACCATTCTGCGATGCGGGATATTGATGACTCATCCAGAGGTAATCCTTCTTCCTTTCATGAGCACTCTTTGGTTTATGTCACTTCTTCTACACCTCATTCATCTTCTCCCTCTCCTCCTCTGTTGGTCTCGAATTCTGTGCATATTTCTGAGCCCCCCCCCCTCTCGATATAGTGGATTTATCGTTGGGCCCTGTTGCTTTGAATTCATACCCCTCCGCGCAGGGACAATTTATGTCCTCTGAGACTACTCCCCCTTGGATTGATCTTTCTGTGCGAGAGTCCCCCCCATATCCTCCCTTGTCTACCCCTGATTCAAGCGTCTCCCTTCTATGCCCCTCTTAGTACTAGCTCCCCCCCTTCCCCTGCCCTCTCTCCCTCCTGATGAGCCAGACCCTATTTCCTCCCCTCATAACTCTGTGGGGAGCGACATTGAATTCCTCCTTCTCAACCCTGCCATGGATCTCAAATTGCTTTCAATTCACAAGGGAGATACCCTTCCTTCTTCCCATCACATCAGTTTGGCTTCGGCCCTCAACATCACGGTTCACAAAACTTGTAAGAAAGGAATTAGACACTTTCGTGGTCGCCTCACTTCCGAACATCCTCTATTTGAAAAAAAAGTTGGTTTATTAGATGTTCCAATATTAGTATCATCTAAATCTTGGGCCCTTGGAGCAATGATGCCCGCACAAAGGATCACATGATGAACATTCTTTCTCTGAATATGAGAGGTTTGGGGGATCACTCCAAACAATTGTGCCTTGGACATTTATTCAGTGAACGTGCCGATTTGTCATTCTAATATAAGAAACTCTCACTGATTCCACTAGGGAAATCACATATTTTTGGGAGATATGCCCTTCCTAGCACACCATTGGAGTTAGCTCTGTTGGCTTGTCTGGAGGTCTTATTGCCATGTGGGATGCCCATTGGGCGTGTTTCCATGCTTTATCCTTTTTACGGGCATCCTCCTATATGAACATTTTCAAGGGACTTCTTGTTGTGTACATCTTCTCAACTTATATGTGCCATGTAGGGGACACACTGCTTTTTGGGATCACATGCAGAGATGTGATTTACTTAAGATTAGCGGTTTGATTACGACGGAAGACTATAATGCGACTCTTTTGGCTCAAGAGTCATGGGGTATTCATTACATATTGGATCTATTGGCTGACGGGATTTATAATCTTTTTGCAGAGCATCATATGGTTGACATTTTCCCGTGTCCCCTCTCGTCTACATGGAATAACCGTCGAGAGGGGCAAGATCACATTGGGAAGAAACTGGATCGTTTCCTTGTACATGAAAATCTGGTGCAGATTCTTGGTAATGTGAAATCATGTGTTCTATGGACATACATTTCAGACCATCTTCCCATAATCCTACAATGGAGGAAGGAGCAGTTCTGTCTTGGGATCTTGTTTAAGTTTAACAGGATATGGTTGCAGGATGATGGTTATTTGGAGTTGGTTAAGTCAACCTGGATGGAAGTTGATGCGACTACCAGTGATTTGAAGATGTGGGCAATGTCCCATAAACTTGATATCATTAAGAGCATGACTAGGAAGTGGGAAAGGAAAAAGAAAAAGAAGATGATTGCTGAATTGAAAGAAATCACGGGTGATATCTCTCAATTCAGGGTAGAGCTGGAACACAGACTGCTTATTGGTCAAGATTTGGAATGTTTGATGACTCTGGAAGCCAGGAAGAAGGAAATTTTGAAGATACAAGAGATCACTTGGATGCTCAAAAGCAGAGAAATTTGACTTCGAGGGGAGGGAGATGACAACACTAAGTTTGTCCACAAATATGCTAATCTTAGAGGATAGTCTAATGCTATTTGGCACATAGAAGTTGAGGATAGACATATTAAGCATTCCACTCCTGAAATTAAAAGAGAGGCTCTCAATCACTTTGAGTCATTCTACGTAGCTAGAGAAGATGTTGTTTATATGGATCAAATCTGGGCGTTAGAATATTACCCAAAAATGTTCGATGAAACAGCTAATGATTCCCTCTATTGTCTGGTTGATTTGGCTGAAATTCTACTACTCCTTAAATATTTTTCCAATGACAAATGCCCGATTCAGACAGTTGGACTATGGAGTTTTACATACATTTTTTTGATTTGATGGGACAGAGTCTCTTGGGGCTAGTCGAAGAATCTCAGACCCGGGGATACATCATAGGAACTATTAACTCTACTTTCTTGGCTCTTGTTGTAACTTACCCTGTATTTTACATTTCTTTGTTGAAAAAAGTGTTAAAAATAGCAACAAGAAATGATAAAGATAGAATCCAGTATATTCCAATTTTAATTTGTCCTTGAATTAAAATTCAAATTTGGTCTCACCAGCTGCTTGAAAAATAATTAATTAATTCATCTTGAGTTAATTAGTTGGAGAAATTCAAGCTAGAAGTCTTTGTGAAGTCATGCAACAGTTATCCCTTCAATTAAGGAGATTATCCCTTAATTAAGGAGATAAGATTGAGTTATATTTGAGTTGTAATTAGTTAGCTTAGTTTACTAAGTTAAGTCCAGTTAAATTAGTTCCAAACTGTTTGAGGAACTAATTGTGAGTTCAGTCAGTTAATGCATGCATGCATCCAACTAGTGTACTCCAGATAACTGAAGATTCTCTCATCAGAAATTCATGCATGTCTATTCTGAGAAATACCCAGTTGAGTTGAATGTCAAGGACAGGTTACTATCAGTTGCATGTGTTTTCCTATAAAGGAAACTCATCCATGCAATCAAGGTAAGGTTCCTTGAGGATTGCGCAATTCTGACAGTGTGTTAGAGCAGTGTGTGAGAGCAGTGTTACACTAGGTGAAGGAGATCATCCTTGCGGTAACTGTGCAAGGAAATAGGAGCTTGGAGGGCAGAGGAGAAGGCTTGTGAGAAGCTTTGTTTTCCTGTGAGCATCCAGGAGGATTGTACTGAGAGCTGGCTAACTGTGAGAGCTAAAGCTTTGTGTAATTCTGATATATTTCCACCTTGTATGATAATATAGATAGTGGGGTTTTTAGTTGAGGCTTTCCCTTGAGTATTCTTCTGTGTTTCATGTGCATTGATTCTTTTTCTAGTTATATGTGTTCCGCTTGATCTTGCTCAAATCTTTTAAGCTTCCGTAAATTGATAGTAGAAGTAGGTTATAGAATTTTTCTTTGGTATATTGCATTATCGGGTTAATCTACAGTGGTCTAAGAGGTAGATTTGTAGAGAATTTGCAGTATTTCTACAGAAAGAAAGAAAGAAAGAAAGAAATATATATATATATATATATATATATATATATATATATATATATATTTCTTTCTTTCTTTCTTTCTTTCTTTTTGTAGATATGTATATAGAAAAATGAAAAAAAAGGAAAAGAATATGGAAAAAAAATGAATAAATCCCAAGAGACATTAAAAAATGTGCACTATTTTAAATGCCACACATTATGTTAATTAGTTGCTTAATTAGTTTAAACATAATTAAACGAATAATTATAGTATTGGTAAGTTCAACTTGATGTTTTGTCGCATTATGTAATAAGAGCGCTCTTATCGACCGTTGAGATGCTCCCCACTCAAATCAACGACCGGGAAAGCACTTCAGACTTGCGTGCCCCCCAAACCGCGCCCCCCCACCCCCCCTCCAACATTTAACCAAAAAGGGGGGGGGGGGGGGGGGTGTTGTGGGGGGTCCAAAAAGTTGTTTCAAATAAGTTGCCAATGTAACGTGATTCTCCTCATTCACTTCGGACCCCACTCCACCCCCTCCCCCAACACACATAAACCACTTACCACCACACCCGCCCCCACATAAACCACTTACCATCCCCCCCTCCAAAAAAAAGACCACCATTGATTATTCCTCTCCTGCAAAAAAGATAAAGCCACTCTGCCTTTGCCATATGTCCACTTTTCATTCACTGATCAATTAATTGTTATCCATCTATTTAATCTCCTCGACCGTTGCCATCCTGTAATAAATATCCCACTCTCGTAATGAATATCCCCTGCAAACAGTTAATCCTCCCATTCCATAAATAAACACATGGTTTACTTCTATTCTTTTACGCATTTTGTTTGTAAGTTGAATGCTTCGGCCCAGTACAAGCAGACCACCATCAAAAGTGCTTCTTTCATCACTGCAAAAATCTGCTAATTAACTGGTAATCATCACCTTTTACCTAATTATACTTTCAGCATGTCTTCCAAAGGAAAATCTAAAATGGTAGAGGAAAATCCAATGATGCCCCCTGTCATAGACTTAGATAGATTACCCCTAGTTGACCATGACTATAAAATCGTTGAAACCCAATGTGAGTTCAACCTATATGAACTCCACAACTGGGCCAAACAGAATTCCTTGATTCTAGTGATGAATTGAGCACGTGGAACTCCTTCCTGCCTCAATTCATCCTTGCCTAGACCCCTTTCTTTCTAGAATTTGTAACTTGGTGCCATTTTAGATACGTCCCAAGCCAAAGAGCTATTATTGCTCAAAATAATAATGTTTTGTTTACAATATCCCTAGAGTCGATATGCCAAATGCTTCAAGTGAAACCTTTACCCCCTCTGCACCCTTTCTCTATAGATACCCTCATGGAATTCTATAAAAAAACTCACCTTTCCTCGAAGAGCTAAGATTTTTGAAATATTCTTGCCTGAAAATGTAGAATTACCAAGAACAAATCCTCCATACCATTCTTCAATGTTCCCAGAAATGACTAGATAGGTTGTCTCAGTAGTTTCCTATCTATTAGATTATCTAATTGATCAGTGGGTTAATGAGATTCTTTTAGGATTTGTGTCAGTGTTTTCAGTAAGTGAAAAACCCTCGATGATCTTCAATTACGACGATTTTTTGTATGGAGCAATACTTGATCAGTTCTTGAATTTTTCAAATAGAAAGATCTTTCAAATATTAGTCAGTTCTTGTATACCTGTTCTTATTTCATCAAACACATAAATTCCAATTTCAATTACAAAAATTAAATGAGCAGGGTAATCCTCAATCTGTAATTCAATGGACTTCCTTGGTAAGGAAGAATACCAATTAATTTTCCTTCAATGATTACACCAATCAATTTTTATATATGGTTTCATGTTTTCTCAATAGTGATGTTGTTCCTAGGTTTTCCCCTGAAATCAAGAGAATTCTTCATTTCAACGCGCAGAGAAAGACTGGAGATTGGTACTTTTATCAAAATTATACAGAGATTAGAGTATATGGATGCGAGCTTCCTCCATACAAACTGCCTAAATTTGTACCAATTAGGATTTTTGCATTAGAATATATAAGGAAGATGATGGATATGGATGAGTTGCACTTTGTGTTAGCTAAGAAGAAGTGTTAGTTTAAGTTAAAAGCTCAAATTGGACCCTTTATTTGTAATACCAGAGAAAAAACAAAGGAAGCAAACCTCCTTCTGAAACAAATGAAATTCAAATTAAGTTTTATCTGGTCTTATGATCCCTTGGGGATTATTTCTAAGCTAAGGGTAGAACAGAAAACTACACCTTATGCACACACTCCTAGACTAGAGATTGAACAATACATGAACTAGGAGGAGTGGCATGAAAATACATTGCAGGAAGAAGAATAACAAGTTTTCATTTCTACAACTTCACAAACTCCAGTGCCACAGGAAAAACATGTCAAGAGGACAAGGGAAAGTATTTCCCCTCTAGTTTCAAAATTTTAGCATACATACTTCATAATGTACAAGAAGAATAAAAATAACCCTCTCGAAGATCCATTTCAGGAAGAGAGTTCACAAGAACAGACCACATTAGTTTTAACAGGTCCTTATGTTGAGACATTTCCAAGGGTTGAAGAAATTTTCTCAAGCTCTCATGTATCTTCAGTCATTTAGGACCCATCAGAATCAGTCCAAACAGGAGAGCTATCTCATACTACTACAAAACCAAATATCTTTGCTTGATACATGGAAATTAAGAAGAAAAATGAGACATTGAAGGCCACTACTTTTTCAGAATTCTGGAAGCAAACTTCAACTTCCCAGCACAAACTTCTCTCAACATTAGATACTGAGAAAGGAAAGTTTTAGATGGCCCTTCTAGAGCCTAAATTTCCTTTTCCAAAAACTGCAGAAGATTACAAACAATTTTTTTTCTAGTCTTTTGTCGACGCGTTTCGAACCAACCAGTGTGGTTGAACTTGTCCTGACGATGAACCACACTGGTTGGTTCGAAACGCGTCGACAAAATATTGGTTATGTGATTTCGCCGAAGATTATCTAAACAATGTTATGGATCACAGAAGTTTAAATTCCTTAATAATTTTTTTTCTTTTAACGCTAAACAGATTCATCCTATTGACCATATTGATCTACACAAGCAAGCTAGAGAAATGATTTACTCCACCTTGACTAGTTCAGCAATGGTAGCATCTAAGTTACAAGTTTCAGTGAATAATATTCAGTCCCAATTAAAGCTAGAAAAGATGTCATCACTAGCCAAAGATACGAAGATAAAATCCTTAGAAGATATAGTAATCAAATTAGGATATGATCCCAGTAATGTTTAAGTTGTCGAGGAAATGATTAAGAGGAAAAATGTTGATATCCAAGCATTGAGAAAAAAACTAAAGCTCCCTACTACTGAAGATCCACAGACCAAAGAAGTTGGTGAGTTAGAAAAAGAAAAGGAAAGCATGTTTACAATTATTGTTGAATTTTTTTTACAGATACATAAGATGGATACTGAACTAGAAAGTCTATTGAAGGAAAAAGAACAACAAGCAGATATGGCAACAATCCTTCCTATAGCAACAACTTCTATTGCAGGTACTTCAACTACTCCTATTGTAGGGACTTCTATTGCAGTAGCTATAGCATTGGAGACACAATCCATAGACTCAACAACTGATTTAGTTGAAGCAATGGGAGATTTGTCTATAAAATATCAAGAAATTGAAAAGTTGAAGGCTTAACTCAACAATATCCAAGAGCATAAGCTAAAAATTGATAATCTTTACTTGGTAGAGCCTTAGAAAACTCATAGAATAACTCAAAGAGTAAAGACTCTAGAAAATGAGTATATTATTGCTCAAACCATTGCACAGCCCAAAGAAAACATCTAGATGGATATTAATGAGTCTATGACTAATTTGTGGCCTTCCATTGAAAATATTCTCGAGCATGAGGAACTATTGGAAAAATCAAAGGAAGTAATTGCAGAAGTAAAGAAAGACTTGGGTCAAAAACCAGGAGAGGAAAAAACATTAATTAGAATTCTGAATTCAAAAACAAGGGAAGAATTGGAAGAATATGAAATTGAGGACATAACGGAAACTATTTTGGAAGTGAGTAGGGTTCTCACTAAAAGGAATCTAATGTCCCAGCTAGAAAATAAATGCCATAATCTAGAAGCTAGTATTCAGAAGTTCCACAAAAAGTTTAATATTTTACATCAAAAAGGACTTCCAGGTTTAAGATGAATGGCAGAGAGTCTAGTTCTCCTTGAAGAATACTAGCTATAGACAAATCCAGATTTTTTAAGATTAAGGGGACTATTACAGGAAAAGCCTTTATTGAAGGTTTGAGTTTTGATTTATTGATTAAACATGAAATCAAACATTTGTTCGTAGTCAAACCCACTTTTCAGAAATACACTGAAGTGGATGAAACATACAAAAAGTTAATCAAATATTCCATTCCAGATGAAGAAAGATGGGAAAATATTTTCCAGCTCATTGACTGAACAGACATCAATTTTCCAGCAGCAGACAACATGTTTTCAGTAACAAGATGCAGGTTTTTAGGAACAAAAGGACAAATGATCATCAAGAGAAACAAAACAACAACCTTTTTAGCCCAGTCATCACTAGAAGCCTCAAATGAAGCCTCAAATTTTGTGCCAAGAGGCCTAAGTAGTTTTATTTTCCTATTTTGTAGTCCTATTTTTTAATATAGTTATGAAATATTTGTAAATAAATCTTGATATTTTTAGGAAATTTGTATAAATACTTTGTAGATCAAAGTATAAAGGGTTGAACCATTGTGACAGCCTCTTCAGTAGACTTGTAATCCTCTGAAATTATTTTCTGAAATTAATAGAAGGATTCTGGATTCATCTTGAAATAACTTGTGTCCTTGTGAGTACTTCTACGTTACTTATATTTTCATTTTGTTTAAATCTGCATATGTTTGAAATTAATGGGAATTATGGGTATGATAAGATTGAATTTCAATTTATTTGAAAGCCCCCATGAATTTATAATCAATTACAAAGATTATTTAAATGAGATTTATGTTTAATTAACTCTTCTACATATTTTAATTGTCACTTCCCTTTAAGCTTTAAATATATTTTGTTTGGCTATAAAAACACATCATGTGTATATGACTAGTTAAATAATTTGTTTGAAGATTTAACGAATGATATATTTTCTAAAGTTCAACCTTACGCACCTCTTCAAAGCTAAATTTTGTTAGAGGTGAAGAGTCAACCCTTCTAATACATCATAAGTAATTAAGAGAATGCACCTGTTTAATAATTTAGAACATTGGTCATCCAAAAATCCAAAACAAACAAAACATTTTAGATGCTCTGGCATAATTTGTTAACCTAGAATTATCTACAGAGGTACAACATCAAATTGGTGTTGTTGTCATGGATCGAAAAAATTTGAATTATATTTCCCAGGGACAACGATTAGGCTTTCCTTTTAATGGTGAATAAAAGGTTAGTAGTTTAAAAAAATTCACCTAGCGATTCGATAAAATAAAACTGGCTTCACGCATGCACACCAAGTCTCTCTCAGACCCTCAACTTTATTCTCCATTATCATATCTTGAGATACTGGTGAGAGTTTCCTCTTTAACACGAAGATTAGAAGCCTCTACCTCTGCTCCTGTAGCAATTCCACCTAAAATTGTTTCAGAAACTGATCCTTTTAGACCTGTCCCAATTCCTCCTGAACTATCAAATCTACCACCGAAATTGTTAGAAATTTTATATAAAAGGGGTTGATTTGCAGTCATCTCTTCTTCTTTATCAATTAGAATCTTACCAGATTCCTACAACTCTTTCAGAATCTCCAAAATCGGAAGCAAAATTAGGTTTATAATTACCTAAATTAAAACCTAGTGATTTCATTTCTTATATCGTTCATACATATCCATCTACGTCTTCTATATCTGAAGATAACTTCTATTTTTATACTAATACTTTATTTGAAAGTGAAGGAAAATTTGGTCTAAAAGTGTAGAAGTTAGTTATACAAGCACCACTAATAAAAACTTTCAGAAATTATACTCAATCATCTTCACCTCCTTCATCTCCCATAAGTTCAATTTCATCCTCACCTTCTCCATCTCCTCAAAGTTCATCTTCATCCTCACCTAATAAAATGGTTGGTTTTCAACCTATCATTCAGGCTCATTATGCAGCATTAGTCCTTCTTGGCCAGCTTAAAATTTTTCTAGATGGATATATAAAGCGCTTACCTAAGTTCAATGACGAAACTAGCTTGTTTGTGGACGATCATTTAGCTACCTTTTTGGACTTTGCTAATAATATGAATATAGAGCATGAATATGTGTACATGAGGCTATTTGTTCAATCTCTTGAGGGAAGTGTTAGGATTTGGTTTAGACAATTACAATCTCATTCTATCCCTACCTGGAATAAATTGATTACTAACTTTAAAAACCGTGGGGAGTTAAAAAGGATCTTGTTTACTATCTTACAGAATTTGATGATCTAAAATGAAATCTTGGTGAACTTGTGGCTGATTTATAAGATGATTTAATAAAATTTATAATAAAATGTCACCAGATTGTAAACTACCAATGGTTGTAGCTAAAGTTATATTTTCTAAAGGTTTTGATGATGATTTTATTGTTATGTTTAGAGAAAGAACATTTGTCACCCTAACAGACATGTAGACCAATGGCATTGAAGTTGAGGCTAATAGATCAACACCAACCAAACTTAAAGCAAAGGCAGAAAAGGCTGAAAGAAAAATGAAAGCTAGGGAAGAAGGAACTTCTTCATCTAAAAGTAAGAGTGAGGATCATAAAATAGATGAAATTACTTCTTTATTAAGAAATATTTCTAATAGAATTTAAAAAATGGAAGCACAACCTAGAATAGCTCAACCAACATCAAATAGACCTCAAGTTCAATATAAATTACCTTTTGAACCTGAAATTTTGCAAAGACCTAATACTGATCAACAAATCAAACCCTCGCTAATGATTGATGATCAAGAACCTAAAGGGACTGCTCCTTTAGTTACAAATGATGTCAATTATTTTGATTATCCTTCATTACAAAATGTTATAGTTCCAGTTTCTCATGATCAACCTTTAGCTCAAAATCAAGAGACTTCCCAAGTTTCTAAATATCAGGCCTTTTCTAAATTTCTTATTGCAGAATTAAACAAAAGATATGATTTGAGACCAAGACTAGGACCTGGTAGACCAGCTAAAAATGTCACTATTAATGAACCTCCAATCAAAACAACTGAAACACAAACAACAGTGATTCAACCATTAAATCAACCAAATGAACATAACACATTTGAAAAGACTGTTCCAACAACTTTTAATGTGGAGAAAGAATTAGAGAGAGTCAATATTCCCATTCCATTATTTGAACTCTCCAAAAACCCAGGTTACAAGAATCAAGTGTCAAAATGGATTCAATCCTCAAGTATTCATGTCGAGGGGATGTGATCAATTTACAGGATGAAAACCTTCAGTGGGTTTTGGTCTTAGTTATGATATGGTTGATGAAAATTTTCCTCTCTTCTATGTTACTTTGAAGATTCATGATTTTATCTTATATAATTGCATGTTAGATTCTGGGGCCTCTCACAATATAATGCCTAAAGTAATTATGGACCAGCTTCAATTATAGATCACAAGACCTTATCATGATTTATATACCTTTGATTCAAAGAAGGTACTTTGCCTTGGATTAATTAAGGATTTAGTTGTAACTTTCGCTCAGAACCCTGTTAAGAGTGTAGTTTTAGACATTGTTGTTACAAATATTCCCCCAAAATTTGGAATTTTATTGTCCGGATCTTGTTGTGACAAGTTAGGGGGAAGTTTGCAAATGGATATGTCTTTTGCTACAATTCATGTTTATGAGAACATCTTAAATTATACAGAGAGGTGAGATTTATTAATATTGTTTGTAAATGTAATCAAGCAATAAATAATCCTATTTATGTTTTTTATCAAGATTTTGGATGTTTTACTTTATCACCTAATGATCTCAAAAATTCTCAACTTAGCATTGAACAAATTGTGAATAAACCTAAACGTATAAAAACTAATGTTTGGAAGTTATACTTCGATGGATCCTTTTCCAAAGATGGAGTTGGCACTGGAATTGTACTTCTGTCTCCAGATAAAGAAAATATAACTCAATATTTTAAGTTATACTTTGATGTTACAAACAATGTAATAGAGTATGATGCGTTACTTTTAGGACTAGAGTTAGCTAAAAGTATGAAAGTCCAAAACTTAAGTGTATTTAGTGACTTAGAATTAACTGTAAAACATGTAATAAATCTATGCCAAGAAAAACATCCTAGGCTTAGATCTTATCGAAATGGGGTATGGGATTCTGTGGATAATTACTTTAAATATTTTAACATTACAACAATCCCTAGAGATGAAAAAAATTATTTAGACTCTTTAGCAGTCTTTGCTAGCTCTTTCAAAATTCCTAATCCAATGCAATTACAATATCAAATTCAAGTTAAGTGTAGACCTTCCATCCTTGATAATCTTAAACATTGACCAGTTTTTGAATATGATGAGCAATTAAATATTTCTTGCAAACAATTGATGAATTTCATCTCTACAAATCGAAGTAGAACAAATCATTGACCATAAGTCAAGTAATGAAAATGAAACTTCAAATTTAATCATAAGATAGCTGATCATAATATCATTCAATTTCCTAACAATTACATTCCAAAAGGTTTAATTCCTCTTGAATATTTTTTTGACAATAATGATGTTTCAAAAACTTCATTATCAAGTTCACAACAAGAGGATGTTGAAGATTGTAATATTGGAACCAATGAAGAAATCAGAAATGTAAAAATTTCAGCATAATTACCTAAGGAAACAAAAGACAAATAAGTTAATCTTCTCAAACATTATAAAGATGTCTTTTCCTAGTCATATGGAGAGCTTAAAACCTATGACACAACTCTTACTTAACATAAAATTCCTCTCAAACCAGAAGCTAAACCTTTCAAACAAAAATTGAGAAGAATAAATCCAGTTTTGTTTCCAACTATTGAAAAAGAACTTAAAAAATTACTGGATGCCAAAATTAACGTTCCTCTAAGATACTCTGATTGGATAGAAAATATAGTTCCTGTCAGGAGGAAGAATGGTGAAATAAGATTGTGTGTAGACTATAGAAACTTAAACAAACTTCTTTAAAGAACAATTATCCATTGCCCAAGATGGATCAATTGCTCCAAAAATTTTCAGGCTCCAAAGAATTTCAATGTCGGATGGCTTTTCTAGATACAATTAGATCTTGGTAAGTCCAGAAGATAGGGAAAACGCAACATTCACAACTCCTTGGGGTACATTTATGTATGCTAGAATGCCTTTTGGCCTAACCAATGTAGGAGCTACCTTTCAAGAGAAATGGACCTAGATTTTGTTGGTAAAGTTAACAAGTTTGTTGTTATTTATCTAGATGATCTAACTGTATTTTCAAATTCTTATGAGAAGCATTTAAAACACTTGAGAAAGGTTTTGATAGATGCAGGAAATATGAAATGTCACTCAATCCAAAGAAATCTATGTTTGCTATAAAGGAAGGAAAGCTACTTGGACACATTATTTCAAAAGAGGGAGTAGTGATTGATCCAAAACGAGTCTCAGCGATTGATTTAATTAGCTTACCTAGAAATAAAAAGGAAATTTAAACTTTCTAGGAAAGATTAATTTTTTAAGAAGATTTATACCAAACTATGTTGACATAGTCAAAGATATTACTGATATGCTAAAGAAGGATCATGAAGTCAAATGGAAAGTGGAGACAAGGTATGTTTTTGCACAAATCAACAAGGCTATTTCTAAAGCTCCAATACTAGCCAATCCTGACTATTCAAAGCCTTTTAGCATTTTCTCTTTTGCCTATGATGCTGCTTTAATTATTGTCTTATTACAAAAGAATGATAATGAAGATGACCAACTTATTGCCCTTTTTAGCAAAGTTATGAGAGATACTGAGTTGATATATGATATCATTGAAAAATAAGCCTATGCCCTCATACAAGCCGTAAAATCCTTTAGAATTTATGTGCCTCATTCCCCTATTACTGCATATGTCCCAAATAATGTTGTCAAAACTATCTTGACACAACCTGGTACAAATGGTAGGAGAGGAAGATGGATTGCAAAAATACTAGAATTTGATTTAGATATCAAATCTACTAAGTTGGTGAAAGGACAAGGGTTAACCAAACTCTTGGATGAATCAAATTGTAAAGCTATGGGAATCAATACTATCATGCAAGTATCAGGAGAGAAGAATACACAATAACCTTCTCAAAGTTCAAGAGAGAAGAATACACAACAACCTTCCTCTACTACAGATTCAACTCCTCTTCCACTTCATATTGATGAAAAGCTCTTATTATTTGAATGGTATGCTGATATTATAGATTTTTATTGAATTAAGGCTTTTGTGATCCATATCAAGTTTTTGAGACATTTTTTCGGTGATAATCACATCAAAATTCATTTGTCGATGCGTTTTGAACCAGGAAGTGTGGTTCATCATCAGGACAAGATGAAGAATCAGATCGTGGTAACAAGTTAAATAGAGAGACGGACCATTCAAATGGTTGGAAAGAAACGACTACTTTTGACCAAAAGAAACTGCTACATTTGACTAGGCTTCAACTACATTTGACTGGACGAGGAGTTAAGGAAATATTTATTAATTAATTATTTAATTAGTTAATTTTCTCCTTAGATTAAATAATTAATTAGTAAATATTTCCCTAACTCCCAGTCTAGTCAAATGTAGTTGAAGCCCAGTCAAATGTAGCTGTTTCTTTCGATCAAAAGTAGTTGTTTCTTTCCAGTCGTTTGAATGGTCAATCTCTCTATTTAACTTGTTACCATGATCTGATTCTTCCTTATCCTAATGATGAACCACACTTGTTGGTTCAAAATGCGTCGACAAATGAATTTTGATGTGATTATCACCGAAAACATGTCTCAAAAAAAAATTATACATTTTCTTCGTGATTTTTAGTATCCTCTTGGATTCACAAAAAATCAATGTAGAATCCTCAAATTAAAGGCTATGAAATATTGTATCATCAATGCTAACCTATATTGGAAAGATCCATTGAATATCCTTTTTTTATGTCCAATTGAAAATGAAACGGAAGGTGTTATAGAACAATTTCATGAAGGTATATGTGGAAGACATTATGCTTGGAGAGCAACATCATACAAAATTTTGAGAGTGGGTTTTCATTGGCTGAAGTTGTTTTCACAAGTTGGAGCAAAGGTCAGAAGTTGTATTCCATGTCAGATATTTGCTGGGAAGAAAAGGTTAGCAACACTTCCACTTGTTCTAGTATTGATTCAAGCACCTTTTTTATAGTGGGGACTAGATTTCATAGGAGAGATAATTCCAACATCTAGTTATCAACATAGATGGATCCTAACTGCTACAGATTACTTCACAAAGTGGGTAGAAACCATCCCTATCAAGAACACAATAGGCATTGTTGTCATCAAATTCGTTGAAGAAAATATATTATCCAGATTTGTTGTCCACAACAGATAGTCATTGATAATGCACAAGCATTCAACAGTGTTAAAATGATAGAATTTCACCAAAAATATTAGATTTTATAGCATCATTCTACCCCATATTACCCTCAAGGAAATGGATTGGAAAAATCATCAAATAAGAGTTTGATCAAGGTTATCAAGAAGGTACTCTCAGATCATAAGAGGAATTGGGATAGTCATCTCAAGTATGCAGTTTGGGCTAACAGAGTTTCACCTAAGAGATCAACTGGTAAATCCCATTTTCAACTTGTCTATGGCACTGAGGCCATTTTTCCTACACAACTAGCTTTTCCTGTTATGAAATTTTTACAGGAATCATATGAAGAACCTGATGATTTTTCAAGAAGAATCAATCAGATCATTGATTTAAATCAAGACAGAGATGAAGTTCAATACAAGCTTTGCTAATACCAAAACAAGATGAAAAGTGTGTTTGACGTGAAGGCTAGAGAAAGAGACTTCAGACAAGGATATTAAGCCTTAAAATGGGATGCCCAAAGAGAGGAAAGAGGAAAACATGGTAAATTTGATAATCTTTGGTTAGGACCATTCAACATTGCAGAAGTTAGGGGAAATAATAATTTTATCTTATAGAATCTGGAAGGAATATATTCTTCATTTTCTGTCAATGGATAATATCTTAAACACTATATCCAATATTGAAGTTACTACAGTCATAGCCCATTGTATATTACCTATTTTATTTACAGTTTGTTTACAGGTGTGATTTTCACAGCAAAGACTCCATAGCCCAAGGAGAAGGCACATGGATCTACATGTTCTCTACATCCCATAGGGGGAAGCAGCCCCCAGATGGAGTCGATGTTGTAACTTACCTTGTATTTTACATTTATTTGTTGAAAGAAAGATATATATATATATATATATATATATATATATATATATATATATATATATATATATATATATATATATATATATATATATATATATATATATATATATATATATAATGAAAAGGGTAAAAAAATATGTATATAGAAAAATGACAAAAAATAAAAAATATGGAATAAAAAGAATAAATCCCAAGAAATATTCAAAAATGCACGCTAGTTTCAATGCCGCACATTATGTTAATTAGTTGCTTAATTATTTTAAACATAATTAAATGACTAATTATAGTTTTGGTAAAGTCGACTTGATGTTTTGTCGCATTATGTAATAAGAGTGCTTTTATCGACTGCCAAGGTGCTCCTCACCTAGATCAACGGCTAGGAAAGCACTTCAGACCCCCCCCCCCCCCCCGAAGTTTAACCGAGGGGTTCGAAAAGTTGTTTCAAATAAGCCACCAATGCAACATGTTCACTCCTCATTCATTTTAGACCCCCCCTCCATGAACCACTTACCACCCCCCTCCCCCCAAAAACCATCGTTGATCGTTCCTGCTCCCTCCAAAAAGATAAATCCACTCCACCTTCGCCATCTGTCCACTTTTCATTCAATGATCAATTAACCATTATCCATCCATTTAATCTCCTCGATCGTTGCCATCTCATAATAAATGTCCCACTCCCATAACAGATATCCCCTGAAAATAGTTAATCCTACCATTCCATAAATAAACACATGGTTTACTTCTATTCTTTTACGCATTCCATTTGTAAGTTGCATGCCTAGGCCTAGTACAACCAAACCAGGATCAAAAGTGCTTCTTTCATCACTGCAGAAATCTGGTAATTACCTGGTAAACATCACTTTCACCTAATTATACTTTCAACATGTCTTCCAAAGGAAAATCCAATGAGGCCCCCTGTCATAGACTTAGATAGATTACCCCTAGTTGACCAGGAGTATAAAATCGTTGAAACCCAATGTCAGTTCGATCTATATGAACTCCATAATTGGCCAAATAGAAATTCCTTGATGCCAGTGATGAATTGAGCATGTGGGATTCCTTCTTGCCTCAATTCATCTTTCAGCAAACCCATTTCTTTCCAGAAGTAGTAACCTGGTGCCTATTGACCACTATGTGTCAATGACTCATAGTAGTACACCCCCTTTTTCCGCAAAATGAATAGTGGATGATCAATGTGTCCTTGCTGTCCAGCTATCATCATGAACTTGACTTCCAAGATGTTATGTAAACCCATTTTGCATATGTATAATGTAAATAATCTTAGCAGACTCATGACATGTATGTAATGGCCTGGGTAAACCTACCTTTCTAGTGACGATCTCCATTCTAGGAGGTTTTTCGTCTCACTGATTCATTTTCGAATGGTCGACGTATTTTTTCCCTCCAGTCTTACCAAAAATTTGGAATGGATTTTATCGCTAAGTTTTTAGGTGAGTCCTAGTGTTCTAGATCGAGTCTATCTAAAAGTGATTTTGGAATAATCCTAACTATTTGGTTATATTATTTTATTACAAATTACTTGTTTTATTGGATTATATTTTTGTAGCAAAAATGGGTAATCTGTGAGGGTCTATTACAAATGGGTTTCTCCCTTATGATGTAAAAAATATGAAAATCATGATGTAAAGTGTTTTGAGGGTTGGAAAAATAATTTATCCCCTCATAGGTTAATTAATTTAATTTTCTGGCCCAAAATTAATTAAAATCCTAAGCCAAAAATATAATTAATTCTAGGTCCTAGGTAAATTTAAATTTTCCAAAGGAAAAATTCGTCGGTCCTAAAAAATTAAATTTTAAAAGGTCCCAAGACTAAGGTAAATTAATTATTTTGATAAATTTTAAACCTTTAATCCCTGGGGGTTAAGTCAAAGTCAAATTTTTGGGGAGTTTTAACTCAAAAATTCTATCTTTGAGTTAATTAAAATGCATTTAAATGAAATTTCAAATTTCCTCAAAAATTAAATATTTCGACGGATGAGATTAAAAGAAAGTTTGATCTTCATCAACTCTCAAGATTTTTTTGACGAAGATCACTCGAACTAGCCGTTGGAGGATTTATCTTTAAATAGGAGGTCATTTTTCAGTTGATCTATCCGATATCTGAGTCTTGTGCTTAATAAAGAGCTATGGTGTAATCTTTTTCTAGATAATAAAGAAAGACTTTGGGGTTAAATTCTATTGGTGTTACTCTTCATGGGAATACTGTAAGATGTTTTATTTTCATGCATGATTTTTTATAAAGCCATTAATGATAGCTTCTAAAAAATGATTTGAGTACTTGTATCTTGCTCAATCGTTGGGGTTTGAATAATAATCTAAATTTTGAACATAATAGTAGGTATCTCTATTTGTATGAATTTTATCATTATTTTTTTCGCTCTATTTTTTATGGCTAGATTGAGTTTTGCAGGGAAATCTTGATTTTAGATCCTCGGGCATTAGGGGAAGTTTTCAGTTGGACAAGTCAACTCCCGATCTATATTTCACGAAGATCCCAACTAAATTAATCTCAGGCTTATCATAAGATTTTTTTTTTTATTGATGCATGAGGGTTTTGAGTTAGCACCTCCTTTAAAATAAAAATAAAAAACAATTTCTATGTGGCATAATGATAGATCTGGCTACTTAGATCCTTCAACTTGTAATTACTGTAATTATTCAATTGGTTTTTTGGGGTTTTTAATTCCATCATTGTGTATATCATTTTTGGGTGTTTTGTTTTTCTTTTTTACAACTGTAGATCTGAAGGATAATTTTGTTTGAAGCCAGATCTAGGCCCTGGAGGGTAAGATATAACCTCAATATCACTCTACAAGGATATTATTCAAAAAATTTACAGTCTGAAGGTTTCGAGATTTAAATATGGAGACTTTATAAGTGTTTTAAAGACAAATCTGAAGCAAAAGAATTTTTAAATAAAAAATTTCTAGGAATTTTTTTTAGTTTTGGGCTACCATTTTTCTGCCTAGAAGCCTCTCAAAATTTTGTTGTTGTCTCTTGCTGTATTTTCCAGCTTTTTTGCTGCGTTTTTACTCTAGAAAAATTTTGAAATTAATTTTTCTGCCTAGGGTTTTTTCATTTTTTTAATGCAATCTTCCTTCCATCCCTCATTGCCTAAACCCTCTTTCATCTGCATCACGACTCCTCCTTTGCCTACGTTTCTCCTTTTCCGGCTTCGTTTGCACCGTCCTCCATTCTTGCAGTGATGTTACACAAAATATTGTCGCCATGACTATTTGCAGTCAGTATGGGTCTATCATCATTCATACTGTCCTCCTAAGCAAGTCTCAAACCTCAGCTCTTCATGTCAAGCTTTGAAAATGAGAGAAAGACCTTAAAAATCATTAAAGCTTTGGTTCCGCACTTTCTCTCATTGTTGCCTGCGGTCCCGCACCCCCTGTTCATGTTACTTGCGGACCTGCCCGCTCTGTCTCTAAAGGAGTGGGTGCAGACCCCTGTGAAAGTCAAAAAGGCGCAGGTTTATTCTTAAAAACTCACCTTGGGTTAATTCTAGATGACTCTAGAAGGAATCTTGACGTGGATGGTTCGCTCCTAGGTGGTTCATGCATCCCAAAAGTGAAGGAGCTAATCCCTTGATGAGAAGATCTTATCCCTTTGAAGGAGGGCTTTATCCCTTTGAAGGAGGACCTAGTAACTTCCCTCCATTGCACTGTAAATTAAGGCATTGGGCTGGTTGCTAGAGAGGTTAGAAGCTGAACATTTTTTAGGGTAAATGCTATTGGAATTGAGACTTCCTAGTTAAGCTTGAGAGGAGATATCACATACCTTTTGGCTTCATTGGGAAGAGAGTGAAACTTGTCAAAGTAGAGGAGACTTCTTGATTGACCCTGGGAGGAGCTTGTACAGCATCAAGGCATAGGTTGTAAAGTTCTTCTTTGATTTAAATTAATACAATCAGATTCATTTTTCTCAACAAATTGTCTTATGTGATTTGTTTCATGAATTCCTTGATCATCATGATAAGTATGCTTTATTATATTGGCTTTTCAGGTGCTATTTAATTTGTGTGCTTGTTTGTGTTTGCAGATTCTCTACAAGGGAGCTCATTTGGATCAACGGAGCGAGGCTTCCACAAACTTGCATTGGACCCAAGGTAGGCCTAAAACACTTGTTTGCCTTTATTTATAAACTGCATATTTAGAGAAAGATAGAAGTTGATTGGTTTGTTTGTCGCTAGATATCATTAGATACTAGGGAGGTCGGTCTTGTCCACAAGAACGACTCATTCCATGTGACAAAATGGCGACTTCGCTGGGGACTTGATTTTTTGATTTGCTTTTACTTTGACTTGAGAAACTGTGTTTTTGTTTTTTTTTTTGGCTTGTTGTGTGTGGAATTGGGTAGGTTTAGTTAATCTTGAATTATTTTTTGTTTTTCATACTTTTGGGAGAGGACCGCACCCTATGCTTGTAACACAGTGCGGACTTATCCGCACTTTTGCTTTACACACAGAGCAGTCCCGCACCTGTGTGAACTGTGGGCCTGCGGACCCTGTCAAATTTTGAAAAAACTTAATATTTTCTCTTTCAGTCAGCTTAGGATTTGTTTAGGTGTTTTTTGCCTCTGCCCAGACCTGCATGTGACTTGTCAGGAACTTTTCTTAGGTTAATTCCATTGGCATTAGGGTTTTAGGTGAAATTCCTAGAAGTTTTGGTTGCCGGGCTTGATTTTCATTTCGATCTTGTAGTAGCTCAGAGCTTAGAAGCCTTAGAAGCCTCAGATCACCTTGGTTTTTATTGGCCTTCTTATGAGTCTGACCGTTTTCAAAATCTACCTTTGTTGAGGAATCCATCTTGTTTTTTCTCTTTACGAAACTTCGAAAAGACTTGTGTTATAAGTTTTGGATTTCATTTTTAGAAAAGAAAACAAAAATTGGTTGTTTTTTGATTGATTTATGATTATGGACAAATTAGTCCTTAGTTTGCTTATAGCTAAGTAAAACATCCTTGAAAAGAAATCTTGTAAGCTTTTACTTCAAATAGTTTTAGAATTTATAGATCTCAAGATTATATTTTTCCATAGTTTTGAGTGTTTTATAAAAATAAAAAATCTCTTTTGAAAAAGTTTGTTTTTGTAGTATTTGAGTGTTTGAAAGAAAAGGGAAATTTTTGTGAGCATAACTAGTTGTCTCGTTTTTTAGTGCATCGGAAAAGACAAAAAGCTCTTCTTTTGATTTGTTTGTTAAAGAAAGATTTTTTTTTATAAGCATTTGCATTCTCAACTCTTTCCTAGCTAGAAATTCATTGAAGGGAAAATATTGCTTATCATCTTAAGTGCATTTTTTAGTGATTTCGAGTCGAGTCTTCACACCATAAGTTTCATCTCCGCACCTTTTGACTTAAGAAAAAACAATAAAAATAACGCTTAAAGTAAAATCTATCTAGTAGTATTTTTATTTCTAGGGCTCTATTACACCAACATAGCTTAGGCTAGTATCTTGGAGTAGGGAGTAATTAACTCTCCAAGATAGTAAAACAAACAAGTAGCTGTATCTTGCGGTAGGAGATAAAATCCAATTGTTACATCTATGCTCTGGGAAAGCTCCTCTTAAAGGAGAAGCACGAGATCATATCTGAACTAGTGTGGGAATCAATCCTTCCTCATTGGGAACGATAAAAGATATTCACGTATTAAAAACGGTAAACCTCAGATTAACCATTGTCGAGGAGCCTGGGGTCACTTGTTGGTAAACCTTGGATTATGTCAAGGAGCCTTTAAGGGGATTGAGCTTGTTACTCTGCCCTTGCATGTGTATCGGATCATAGACTGTTCCCCCAGATATATTTGTCTCCGTTGGTAACCATAGTGACCATATTCTATAGGATTCTTTCCTAAGGTGATGGTGAAGGGAAGATCCCACTGTACCTGGAGCAGACATCAGCTAGACTCACTTGGATTTTTTTGGGGGGTTCTCTTCACTCGAGACAGTTTAGTGGAGAAACTTGTGCCAGTCTATTCATTAAGCAGGTTGCTGGGGTAACTGTTCCAACCGCCATTTCTGTATTAAACTCTGCAACGTTGGATTTCAACACCAACTAGTGTTTTCAGTACGGAAAGTTATTGTTTGTGTGTGGTTTGATCTCCTAGATTCTTTAGGCGTGTGATTCAAAATTGTTTGGTTCTTTAGAGGCTTTAAGTGGTTTTCATTGAGATTTTTCTTTGTTTTCGTGTGAAGTAGTTAAAATATTTAATCATGGCTGAATTACCGAGGAAGTCCCGTAGACTTCGGGGCTAACCTCCTGAGTTTTCACCAAGCCAGCCTGAAGGGCTACGAGCCCTTGTAACTCCTAGAGACAGTAGAGTTGGGTCACCTGAAGAAGGAGAGTCTTCATTGGTTGTGTTAGCACTTGAGATTTCACCTCAGGCTGAAAAGGCAAACCTCAAAGCTACATCAAACCATTCAGCCTCGTAGCTAGCCCTACGGGGCAGGAGAAGGCTCTCTCCGGTCAATCTCGGTAAATTTTCAATAGGAAGAGATGACCAATCAAGGTAACACTGATATTAGGCTAGTAAACTGATTATAAAGGTTGATTTGGGGGTTTTTGGGGTTTTTGGTGGCAAATTGAGGAACTGCAATTTAGGGTGCGGGGATTGGACACAGTTTCTGCAGGGGGGTCTTTGGGGCAAGGTAGGAAGCTGTATTGATGTCTTTAGCTGAAAGGGATGATTTAGAAGAAAGATGAGAGGGCTAAAGAGAGTAAACAATGGATTTGAATTCTCTTTAGACAACGGAAAACATAGGAATTAAACAAATTTAAAAGCAGAGCATGGCTGTGAATGAAAGGGGAAAAAAGGGAAGGGACCAAATGGGACAAAATCACTTGAAACAGTCACAAAACCCTAGCATTTTACAAACATTAACAAGCAGCCATATAAGTCTTTTCATTAGCTTGATGTGAGGTTAGAATCATAGCATACAAGCTTATTTTCATCATCAATCTCCAAAACAATGAGTAAAGACCCTACCTCGAGCGTTTGAGCAAAGTTGAAAGGAGTTTGAGGATTTTGTGTGAAGTTTGATTGCAGACAGCTGAACGGGTCGCGCAGGCTCCCCAACGGGTCGCGCACAGCCCAACGGGTCGCACCCGTAGTAAATTTACAATGCGGGAAGGGTCTGGACAGGTCGCGCACCGCCCAACAGGTCGCGCACAGGCTTGAACGGGTCGCGCACCTGCAAACTGCCCGAAATCACTGTAATTTCGCCTCTTTTGCCTCTCACTCTCTCACAACCTCTCTTGCAAGATTTGAAATGCACAATGAGAGTGAAAGGAGGGAATATGACCTTTTATAATCTCATTTGAAAAAATTTCATTCATAAACCCACTTTATAAAGTCTATTTTGACACTTTTTTAAAACACTGATTTTTTGGTTTCCTTTATCTGAATTTGACTTTTTTGAGTGCTTTGACTTGCTTCTTCTTGCAGGTAGATCATCTGAAGGACTGTGGCAAGGGGACCAGGGTTGTTGCTGCCTTTTTGAAGACTTTTTGGAAATTTATTCTTTGTACAAAATTTATCATGACCTTGGCTTTAAAAACAGAGTTTTTAAATCCAAGGTTAGAAATGAACTGTATATGATGAAAAAATCAAGAGAACATGTTTACCATCCTCCCTCTGGCTTGCTAGGGGCTCAAGGACTTTCAGAGACATGACCTTGCAGAGACAAATGACCAAAACCCTAGACCTAGAATTTTGACATTAAGACACATCAAGACAAGCTTGAAAAACTCAATGACTGATATGACCTGATCCAGCAAAGCCAAGAGGGGTATGAATAGACCAGCTCCTCCATCAGGGTTATGGCATGCCTAACGGGATGCAAATTTTGACACTGATGAGACACCTACTAATGCAAATGCAAAGAGCTTTGATCACTGATGGAGGGCTTTCAAGGCCGACACTAACATTGGCTCCAATGGGGATGGTAGCTCCTTGGAGGTACCAAGAACCTCAGACCTCTGGGAGAGTAGACCAATGCTTTTATCATTGGGCAATGGAGTCAACTTATTCACATGTAACCAACTTGAAAACAACTTTATTTGACTTGGAAAATTGACTGAAATTCAAGACTATCTTAGACACCGACTTACTAACTCTATACAGAAAATGAACTGACATGAAACAAATTGTAAAACTCACCCCAACTAATCACCATTTTCAGAATTATAGCCTTCACCGCGGGCCCCAAACTGAAGATGGAAATCAGCTTCACACTTGCTGCAGAAAGAAAATGACATGGTATTTACAATGAGAGTGATTAGAGCAGAAAATGCTCAAGCATAATACCTTTTGAGCAGCCGGCCATTCACCGACCCTCCAAGACATTCATCTCCATTCATTTCTTTGAGAAGGAAAGCATTTGGACCACGGTATGCTGCAATTTGGTAAGGACCCTTCCATAAGTTGTCAAATTTTCCATGCTTCCCTTTATCTTCATTGCGGGCATCCCATAGTAACACAACATCATCAATCTGAAACTCATCTGCTTTGGCCTTTTTGTCATAGATTCTCTTTATGCGCTCCTGCAACTTAAGGGAATTCTGGTGAACTTCTTCTCGTGTCTGCTGTAAATGAATCATTTGACTGATCCGTCGTTGCATAGGATCCTCCTCACCACTAGCTTCTTGAAACAACTTAGCCACCGGGACACTAAGTGAAGTAGGAAACACTGCATCTACTCCGTAAACAATTTCAAAAGGTGACATACCAATTGACTTCTTTTGACTTACCCGATCAGCCCATAGTGCATTTATTAACTTCTTATGCCAGCTCTTCTTGTTTATTTCCAGCAACTTCTTTATAATGTTCACTAGAGATTTGTTCGAAGATTCGGCCAGCCCATTACCTTGCGGATGATAAGCAGTTGAATGCCCCAAGCTGATGTTATATTTATAGCAAAAATCAACCAACTTCTTTGATTTGAATGCAGCTGCATTGTCAGTAATCAACTTTTGTGGACAGCCAAAACGTGACAAGTATTATTCTCAAGAAAGGAAATAATTACCAAATCTGTGGCCTGCCGGGTGGGAATGGCTTCAATCCATTTTGTAAAGTAATTTGTAGCTGTCAAGATCCATCGATGCTGCCCGGAAGATGCCGGGCGGATTTCGCCAATAAAATCCAAGCCCCACTGCTGAAATGGTGCACTGATTTCCACCGGCTTGAGAGGCAATGGCTGTAATTTCTGTTTTCCTTGAAAAATTTGACACTCATGACATCTCTTTACCGCTTTATACACATCAGAAAATAAAGAAGGCCAATAGAAACCGGCTCTGAAAATCTTATTAGCCGTGGTTTTCCAAAATAAGTGACCCCCACAATCACCTTTATGGAAATCATCTACTGTTGTTTTTGCTTCCTCTTCGACCAAACAGTTCAGCAAGATGCCACCGGGATCCTTCCAATAAAGTGCAGATTTGATAATGCAAAATTTAGCAGCCTTTAGCTTCAATGTTCTAGCTTTATTTCTAGGCATTCCAGGAGGTGCAGATAAGTTTTGAAGCACATAAACTATATCAGCATACCAAGGAGAAGACACAAAGATATCGGACACCTGTAGAACTGAATTCTCTTCATCTTCATCGGACAAGGCAGCAATCAAATTTATATCAAGGACATGAAGGTTTGCTTCAGCCATCAACTTAGCTAGACCTTGACCTTTAATCAACCTGGTAGGTTTAATTTCAACATCATATTCTAAGAGTGCAGCAATCCACTTACCCCTTCTTCCTTCTGGTTCCATTTGCACTAGAACATCCTTCACAGCTGCATTAGGAACATATGCTAAAACATGAGAATTCAATATGTAAACTCGGAAATCTTTCAATGCTTTGATCAGGGCCAATGCTTGCTTGTCAATGATATTATAATTCAGCGCTCCGTCTCTTATGATGCGGCTGAAAAAAGCTATGGGCCTCTCAACTCCATCTCTCTTTTGCATCAACACAGCTGCCAATGTATGCTCAGAGGCGAATGAAAACAAAATAAAATCCTGTGTATAATCTGGGCTAATCAATGTTGGGGCTGAAGATAAGATTACCTTTATCAAATTAAAATATTTCACCGCCTCTTCGGTCCATCTTAGCTCGCTGTCCTTCTTGAGCATATTGGTTATCTCTCTGAGATGTTCAGCAAGATTGGGAATGAAACGACGTAGAAAATTCAACATTAAAGGAATGAATTTCTTTCTTGCTACGGGGCTGCTCCAATTGCTGAATTGCTTCCACTCGTGCAGGGTCTATACGAATGCCATCTTTAGAAATGATATGGCCCAGCAGCTTGCCTTCACTCATAGCAAAAAGACTCTTCTTTGGATTCAATGAGATGCCATATTTTCTGCACTTTTCAAACACCTTAGTCAAATGAAACAAATGCTCTTCATCTGATTTAGAAAACACGGTCAAATCATCAAGATAGACAACTAAAAAGACATCCTTCTCATTTGCAAAGGCCATGTCCATTGCCCGCTGAAATGTAGCACCCGTGTTTTTCAAACCAAACGGCATCTTGGCATAATGAAATGTACCCCATGGAGTAGTAAAAGCTGTCTTGTCACGGTCATCTTCGTGCACCAAAATCTGATTATATCCGGAGTAACCATCAAGCAATGACATCCTAGATGCCCCCACAACCCGCTGCAATATGTGATCCATCTTGGGTAGCGGATAATTGTCCTTTAATGACACTTTGTTCAGATTTCTAAAGTCTATACACAAGCGAATCTCACCGGTTTTCTTCCTCACGGGTACCAAGTTTGAGATCCAATCAGAAAACCGGATTGGCACTATGATTCCAGACTTATACAACCTGTTGACTTCCTTCTCAATCAATGGCAACAATTTAGGATTAATTCTTCTCAACTTTTGCCGGAAAGGCTTTTGATTTGGCTTTATAGGAATGGTATGCTGAATAATGCTTGTGTCATAAGTTTTCAAATCTGAATAATCCCACGCGAAAACATTAGAATATAGAGACAATAATCTGATATACTCTTGCTTTACCTTAGGTGGCAATGCTTTTGAAAGCTTCACTATCTTTGGATTCGCAGCTGTCCCAAGGTTCACATCTTCAACTCCTTCGTCCGTTGGCCTCAAAGTTGGCTTGCGGGCCACATCATCCTGATCAAACAATTCCTCTAAAGGAATCAATCCTTTTGGAATGTGATTGTCTTTGAGCTGCAATACATCCATCTCATTCACTCCTTCAACTTCAGTATCTATTGAGATGTCTTCAAACTTACCCTTAACTTGCAGAAAATCTTTGATTTCTTCGTCATCTTGGAACACTTGCCAACACCTTTGGTTATCTGGAACTGTAGGATGATGCTTCACATATATCTCGAACTTATTGCTGGAATTCATGGGTATTTTCAGATTACTTGCCGCCTTAGCCAATGCATCCGCAACACCATTTTGAATCCGGGGCACACATGTCAAAGTATGTTCAGAAAATCTTTTCAAGATATCTAAAACAAAATTTCTATAAGCTCTCATGCGAGGATGTTTAGCCTGAAATTCACCTTTCACTTGTTTGATAACTAATTCGGAGTCGCCATATACTGCTATTTTCTTTGCCCTTAACTTCAGAAGGATTTTCAAACCAGCAATAAGAGCTTCATATTCTGCCTCATTATTCGAACAATCAAAAGCCAATTTATAAGAACATACCCGTACCTTGCTTGGAACTTGATCTTGGGCTGAGAATGGGCTTCGAATCCACACACCTATACCAGCACCATCGCTGCCCACTGCACCATCAAAATCCATGGTCCAAAGACCCTCTTCATCATCTTCTAAGTGCTGAAAGTCTGATTTTGATTCATGTTCTGCTTGCTGCCCATTTATTTCTGCAATTGGCCTTATGACAGCAGACCTTTCTTCACTTTCCTTTCTCAAAACATCCCTGAAATTTTCTGAAATGTCTGGTATATCTTCTACTTGAACTAACTGACTATCTACCTCATTGAAACTTTCCGCAAACAAAACAAAAGATTCTAAATCTGTCTGTACATAATTTACAGGATGATTTACAGGCCTTTCCTTACTAGTGATCATGTATTTCATCTTTTGTTCCCGATATAACTTCCTCATTTGACCGAAAACAGGAATTGTAGCATATGAAAAATCAAGCTGAATTGTACCTTTGAGTTTGGCTCCCCATGACCTTGACAACAACATGCCAAACCGTGGAGGAATATCCGCCACCACCACATCCATCAAAACATTCTTCGCTGGAATTTGATCTAGACTCACCACTAAGTCTTTGATCAAACCAATGCATCTTACCCGGCTGGAATCAAATGAATACAAATCATGATACTTCCTTGTGATGTCAAGCCCCAACTTCTCCATGATTGTTTTCGGCATCAAATTATGTGAAGCTCCCGAGTCAAACATTGCATTGTGCAGCACAAACTCATGCAATCGCAAACTGATATAAAATGGAGGAATATCACTATCAGGAGACTCACCATTTAAAGCTGGCCCAAAGATTAACTCTGGCTGATCATCTTGTACATTCACCATGTCTAGCATTGGATCAAAATTCAGCAACTTGGAAATTTGCCCTCGGTAAGTGGCATTCTTCATGACCTCCGTTAAAGGAATAGGTATCTTCAACTTTGCAATTTCATTCTCCAAACTGAAAACTGGAAACTTCTCACCTTCCTTTGCCGGATTATCTCTTTTCTCAGCTTTATCCTTTGGTGCATTTGATGGCTGGTCAATTTTAGCTGCCGATGATGTTTGAGTTGATGATGGACCGGCAATATCTTTAACTTTTGAAGAAACCGAATCATTCTTTGCTGCAATGTCTTTCTTTTTCTGCACGAGATTTATAGGAATAGCCCGGCTTCTCAATTGCCTTTGCTGTCCTTGCTGAGCTGATAATGCATTCAAGTACCCTCTTTGATATTCTTCAGATTCTTCTTCAAGTATCATATCATTTGACAAAATATAATGCTCATCTTGGGGAAAGACAGAATTACTCACCAACTCATCTTCTTCCGTGATATATGTGGGCATATCATCAGGGGTAAAGAAATGATTTTCCTCGCCAACATTATCACCCTCATCTTCAGACTCTTGAATAATAAAATTCTGCTGAAACGGTGGTTTCATTTGCTGCTGAGCTGCAGTGTCTTGTGCCTTTGTTTCACGCTGCTTGATTCTATATTGTTGCTGCGGTTGACCTCTGAAATTGGGATTACGAATCTGAGGCTCCGGCTTGTCAATAGTCATCTTTTCAAGTGCCCTCTTTATCTGCTTAACCTGCTGAAGAACCTGATTTGATGTGGATGCTTCCTCCTTGATTGTAACTCGCTTTTTTGCCTTCATCCTTGCTCTTTTGTCATTCAAATTTGCCTCAACACTGACAGCAATTTTCTGCATCTCCTCCAAGGTAGGCGGATCTCTGTCTCTCAATGAATAAGCCATCTCCGGATCAAAACCATCCGGGAACTTAAGAAGTGCTGATTTTCTAGATGGCCTCAAATCATCGGGAATAGCATTATAAACTGTATTAAATCTGATTATATAATCTTGAACTGACTCACCTGGATTACGTTTGAGGTTGTTGTATTCGACATTGATTTGAAGCGGATCCTTTCTGATTTCCCACCGATCTAAAAACTGATTTTGAAGTGCTTCCAAAGTAGTGATGCTGTTTGTTGTCAACCCTCTGAACCACTTCCTAACTTCTCCTGCAAATGTTTGCACGAATAACCGCATGGTAACATCTTCTTCATCTAACTCATATAGATAAAAAAATGTGGTCATCTTGTCGATATGTTGCTGAGCTGTAATACTTTGTGGAGTGCCATCAAACATGGGGATTTTACTTTGGTAATCAGCTGGCATATCATGAAGATTTGCAGGTAAAACCAATGGGGCAAACTGGGCAGCCATTGCTCTAGGTGGGGGAGTAGGATGTGTATGAAGTGGAGGAGCTGTAATAGCAGGGATTATAACAAGAGGAGGTGTAGTTTGTGGAGTTGGAGGAGTTGGAGGAGTAGGAGAAGAAGGAGGAGAACCGACTGCTGATTCAGGGTAGGTGATTATAGGTGAAACTGCAACATAAGGAGGGTAAGACTCTTCGTGAGCCGTGATAGTAGATCCAATGTGATCAGAGATACTCTCAACAAAATCAGCAAGGGTAGTGGCTTGAACACTTGACTGAAGATGACTTAAGATGAAATTTTCAACCACTTTATTATGTCTTTCAAACGCAATAGCAGCTGCAAAATCAGGGTCAAGGACTAAAGAATCGAGTGCACTTTCAGACTTAGCTTTAAACAGAGACAACTCAAAGCTTTCGTCAAAATCTAAATCTTCAAGATAATAAAAAATAGCTCGGCATGAATGAGATCTGAAAATGGTTTTGGGATTTGTAGCCAGCTTGTTTTCTCAAAATGACTAGGAAAGAAAAAGCATTCAGCCTGTGAAAACTCTCAACCTATCATCCACGACTCAGAGTTAACAAATACATGGGGATAAGATGTCAAAGAAGCGCTATGTTCACAAGCTCACGGAGATTGACTGAAGCAGCGTTTATCTACTTGCGTTGATGTAAAACAAGAGCGTTTTCGAAGGCTACCTGGCGTAACTTCAAGCTCCGTCTAAGACCTATGAAATAACACGTTAATGAGCAAAAGATCAGTTTGTTCTCCCCAGTGGAGTCGCCAGTATGTTAGCACTTGAGATTTCACCTCAGGCTGAAAAGGCAAACCTCAAAGCTACATCAAACCATTCAGCCTCGTAGCTAGCCCTACGGGGCAGGAGAAGGCTCTCTCCGGTCAATCTCGGTAAATTTTCAATAGGAAGAGATGACCAATCAAGGTAACACTGATATTAGGCTAGTAAATTGATTATAAAGGTTGATTTGGGGGTTTTTCGGGTTTTTGGTGGCAAATTGAGGAACTGCAATTTAGGGTGCGGGGATTGGACACAGTTTCTGCAGGGGGGTCTTTGGGGCAAGGTAGGAAACTGTATTGATGTCTTTAGCTGAAAGGGATGATTTAGAAGAAAGATGAGAGGGCTAAAGAGAGCAAACAATGGATTTGAATTCTCTTTAGACAGCGGAAAACATAGAAATTAAACAAATTTAAAAGCAGAGCATGGCTGTGAATGAAAGGGGAAAAAAGGGAAGGGACCAAATGGGACAAAATCACTTGAAACAGTCACAAAACCCTATCATTTTACAAACATTAACAAGTAGCCATATAAGTCTTTTCATTAGCTTGATGTGAGGTTAGAATCATAGCATACAACCTTATTTTCATCATCAATCTCCAAAACAATGAGTAAAGACCGTACCTCGAGCGTTTGAGCAAAGTTGAAAGGAGTTTGAGGATTTTGTGTGAAGTTTGATTGCAGACAGCTGAACGGGTCGCGCAGGCTCCCCAACGGGTCGCGCACAGCCCAACGGGTCGCGCCCGTAGTAAATTTACACTGCGGGAAGGGTCTGGACGGGTCGCGCACCGCCCAACAGGTCGCGCACAGGCTTGAACGGGTCGCGCACCTGCAAACTGCCCGAAATCACTGTAATTTCGCCTCTTTCGCCTATCACTCTCTCACAACCTCTCTTGCAAGCTTTGAAATGCACAATGAGAGTGAAAGGAGGGAATATGACCTTTTATAATCTCATTTGAAAAAATTTCATTCATAAACCCACTTTATAAAGTCTATTTTGACACTTTTTTAAAACACTGATTTTTTGGTTTCCTTTATCTGAATTTGACTTTTTTGAGTGCTTTGACTTGCTTCTTCTTGCAGGTAGATCATCTGAAGGATTGTGGCAAGGGGACCAAGGTTGTTGCTGCCTTTTTGAAGACTTTTTGGAAATTTATTCTTTGTACAAAATTTATCATGACCTTGGCTTTAAAAACAGAGTTTTTAAATCCAAGGTTAGAAATGAACTGTATATGATGAAAAAATCAAGAGAACATGTTTACCATCCTCCCTGTGGCTTGCTGGGGGCTCAAGGACTTTCAGAGACATGACCTTGCAGAGACAAATGACCAAAACCCTAGACCTAGAATTTTGACATTAAGACACATCAAGACAAGCTTGAAAAACTCAATGACTGATATGACCTGATCCAGCAAAGCCAAGAGGGGTATGAATAGACCAGCTCCTCCATCAGGGTTATGGCATGCCTAACGGGATGCAAATTTTGACACTGATGAGACACCTACTAATGCAAATGCAAAGAGCTTTGATCACTGATGGAGGGCTTTCAAGACCGACACTAACAAGTTGTACATCCTGATTATCAAGCTCTAGTAGCAGATTATAATCCACAATCTGTTTCTGTTTCCGAAGTTACTGGTAGTTTTTCATCTACTAGTGATTTAGGTGAGGAACCTGAAATATCTGAACCTGAAACTGAATTTGCTACTACGCCAACATTGGGATTTGCCTCTCCAACTTCTAGTGGTCCTGGTTCACCTAGGGTAGAAAGAATAATTACCCAAAATCTTCCCTCTGGACTTATAGCTATTGAAGAACTTGCTACTCTGGAAGAAGAAGGTATCCCTATCCCTGAAAATCAACCAACTATAGAACTTAGGGAGTGTGAATCAATATTTTACAGTCCACCTAGGAGCAACACTTGGTATCTTTCATTGACCAATTTTTTGGAAAACCCGGGACTAAGATTTTCACCACCTCGCATTCCTTTTCACCCAACACCTAGGGGTTATTATCCTCCGTTAAATATGTCAAGACAATTGTCCATGTTTTCTCAATCTCCAGAAACCTTTTTATACAACGGTTCTTCTGTTCCCTCTAGGTATCAGTCACTTACTGGTACTTTTTCGGGAGCATCTCCTCAACCTATTGAACAAGGGTTATTAACTGGAAATAATGGAACTAAGTCGTTGAGTGTAGAAGATATTCTTATGATGTCAGGTACTATTCCTAATCCTCAACCTCAAGGTGGCCAGTTACTGCCTGGGGGGCAGCCTCAAAGTCCTCAATTATCACCTGGGGGGAAACCTCAAGGTACCCAATTTCTGCCTGGGGGGCAACCTCAAGGACAGTACATACCTACGAGACAGTACGTTCCTCAAGGTCAACCCCAGACTCAATATGTACCTCAAGGTCAACCTCAGTATCAATATGTACCTCAAGGTCAACCCCAGTATCAGTACATGCCTCAAGGTTCAACCTCAAGGTCAGTACCCAACCCAAGGTTTCCAACCACCTTCCGGTCAATCATTTGTCCAAGGAGATGGAAATGTACCTTTGAATTATCAACCCTACCCTCAACCCAGTTATGGTCCTCAATATTCTCAACCTATTATGGGTCTGTACCCCGGAATGAATTTAGTGTGGGATCCATCTCAATCTCAACAGATCTTGCAACCGAATGTGCAGTTGTCATCTCAAACTGGACAACCCTTGGTTTCTGGTTCACCCCAGCAACCTGTCCAGTCTACTATTCAAACTTCTGCACCTTCTGTAGTTTCTCAGTCTGGGCCTAGTATGCCTCGTACTCCACCTCAAACCACTGCCGCAACTACTGCAACATCTGTTCAATCTACCCCACCTACTTCTGGAGTATCAAAAACTCCAGTTTCTGCTATTCCTGTATCAACTCCTCAAACATCTTTACCTCAGTCTAGATCCACAATTCAAACTTCGATTCAAATGCATGTAGGACAACCTGGTCCAAGTACAGTTGTCACAAGTCAACCTCAATTTACTTATCAATCGTACCAGGGACACTACCAATTCGGTCCTGCTGTGCAGTAGCCAGTCTATCAGTATCAACCATACCTGGATATACATATCAGCAACCTCAACAACCCCAGTACGGTCTGGTTAATCCTGGTTTTCCGGGAGGATATAATATCCCAAATGCAATTCCAATTCTTAGTTATCCTGGATATCCTCCTCCTGGGGCTGGTCTCATGACCCAGGGTTTCAGGGACCCTAATCGTCAGTTACCGTTTATTGCAACTTTGGACTTTCCTGACTTGTCGCGCCTTACGAACGATCCTATTAACTATCTTCTGTTTTGGTCGCTAATGACGAATAAGTTGCCTAGTGATATTCCTTAGTTTGAAGGAAAATCAGGAGAGAACCCATCGAACCATGTGATGACTTATCACGTCTAGTGTGCGTCTAATTCCATTTCAGATGATTCAATCCATTTAAGGCTTTTCCAGTGCACTCTAATTGGTCTTGCAGCCAAGTGGTACATTGAGTTACCGCGAGCCACTTTTTATAACTTTAGTCAGCTAGCTACTTCGTTTTTAACTCATTTTCAGTTGCCAGTCAGATATGACAATGGAACGGAATTATTAACTTCATTAAAGCAGTCAACGTCCACTTACATTTCAGATCACATTCATGAATGGAGACGTCGACGACATTTAGTGAAAGTTTTTACCCCGGATCAGATCTTAACTGAATGGTTTGTAAAATCTTTATTGCCGAAGATCACTGAGGATGTAGCTAAGGCAGGAGTCATTACTGAAGAGCAAGTAATTGCTCAAGCTCAGTACCTTGACTTAGTTTATACGCAGTCAGGTACGTTACACGAGAAAATCCCCGACCTTCCTAAACAAAATCAAATAACTGCAGCTCCTTTAGGGTCTCATGTCGCTGATGGTATGATTGGTACGGTTAATACCAAAAGTAAGAAGAAATCTTCTAAGAATTCTTCTCCTATCATAACTTTACCAGATTCCCCGACAGGAGATTCTTCCGTGGAAATCTCCGTCGATATTCATGTTGTAGAGTCATCTACAGCCAAATCAAAATCCGGCTGTAAGAAGAAAGGGAAGAAGAAAAATAAAATAGACAAAAATTCGAAAGAGAAACCAGAAAAAACGAATCAACTGATGAGAAACGTAAACCTCGTTATCCTTGTTTCATTTGTGACGAAGAGCATTTTACAAGAGACTGCCCTCATCGTGCAAAGGTTGCGAAAATTGTCAAAGGTTCCCAAACGCCTGCTGTTTTGAAGGATCCTTTTCCTAGTCAAGACAGTAAGATGATAGGTTCTTCCTCAAATGCCTCTGAAGAACCCATAATGATGAAGTCCCATGTTAGGATTGCGACTCGATCACATGATTATGGAAGTAAAAGTCCTGTTGATGGTAAAGAAGCAGAATCTTCTCATTCGAACCCATCAACTTCAACTCCTGGTTCCGATCCACTACAGATCGAAAAACCTAACCCAGACTTAGTAATCAAACCGCCCGCCAAGGGTATACTTCGAAAGTCAGCTTTCAATCCACATGCGAGAGCGGCTCAGAACTATAACATTGTTGAAGGTTTGGCTATT
The DNA here is from genome assembly GCA_031772625.1 of Pinus tabuliformis. NCBI lineage: Eukaryota > Viridiplantae > Streptophyta > Pinopsida > Pinales > Pinaceae > Pinus > Pinus tabuliformis. Next base: position 1,037,844,276 of record CM062816.1, on the reverse strand, counting down.
TCACCTTCAGCAATGTCGGCTTTGGAAGTGCTGCAATCATGCCTAGCACAACGTAAATTGCTATTGTCAGCTATAGGAGCTGTTGATGTTCAAGACTTGAACCTTATAATTTTCGATCTAGAAAATAGTACACCGTGCTTACCTCATCAAATGGCTTTCCAGATCCCAATGTTAGTAAAAAACAGAGCTTGTTATAGGACTGTGATTGATGAGGGAGCCTCAATGTGTATTATGTCGATACAGTGTTGGAGATCGCTTGGTTCTCCTACACTAAATCAATCCCCGACGATTCTAAAGGCCTTTGATGGCCATGGGTTTCATCCTTTTGGAATTCTACAAGATTTACCTATAGGGGTTGAAGGCAAAACTGTTAATCTAGATGTGGAGGTGGTTGATACCCCTCTAGATTACAACCTTCTCTTGGGTCGTAGTTGGTCTTACGCTATGACAACTGTCGTTTCATCAGTCTTTCGGCTTATAAATTTCCCTCATAATGGAAAGATCGTAACTATAGACCAGCTGACTTAATTTTCATCCGACCCAGCCTCTTCTGAAAGTATTCAACATGTCGGCAAAACAACTATCCCGTATAAGCATGTTGGAGTAGGACTAGTTAAAGATTCTGGTTTACTAGGAACTTTTCCTTTTCCTCCTATCAACGCATCATCTTATACTACAACCATTCATATGATTTTGTCAGACACTATTGTTTATGACGATCCTTGGATCGTACCTTCTGAATTTGAGATAGACTCATTTGGTGATGTTATGCCTTTGAGTCCATATGAAATTGCGTATCAGGTCGTGCAGTCATTTTCCGACCCTTCTTCAACCAAAATTGACTTAATGAATGTGGTCCATGAGGAATCACTTTCAACATCAAACTCAGATTCAACAACATTTTCCAAACTTGTTCACACTGATGAGCAAATTCGTGAAATCCTATGTGTCGATGATTTACCATGGGAAGATCTTCATCATAGATCTTCATTTTTACCTGAGATTGATCGTTTTGAAAATGATTTTTCATCTATTTTTACAACTGAATATGCCAAAGAACCTTAGAATCCAATGAAAAATCCTGATTTAGAGTTAAATTTGGGAAACATTTCTCGAACTATTCCTATTGATATTTCGGTTAAGCCTGGAATTGTTGAAAACATTCATATAGGTGCCTCTTGTATGGAAGATGAAATTCAAACATATAAGGCCCTATTTCAAGAATTCCACGACGTGTTTTCCTGGTCATATGAGGAAATGCCAGGAATTGACCCAACAATTGTTGTTCATGAAATCAAAACTTACCCGGATGCTAAACCCGTCCGGCAACGTTTGCGTCAGATCCACCCACGAAAAGTTGCTGCTATTAAAGCAGAAGTTAAAAAATTACTCAAAGCATGTTTCATTTATCCGATTTCGTTAACGGGTTGGGTATCGAATATTGTTCCTGTTAACAAAAAGCAAGGGACAATAAGAATATGTATTGATTATAGGGACATTAATCGAGCCTGTCCAAAAGACAATTACACAACTCCCTATATCGATCAAATCATTGATGATTGTGCCGACAGTGAAATATTCTCCTTCATGGATGGTTTTTTCGGATACAATCAAATCAATATTCTACCTGCTGATCAACCAAAAACGACTTTCATTTGTCCATGGGGGACATTTGCTTATTGCAAATTACCTTTTGGGCTCAAGAACGTTGGGGCAACTTTTCAAAGAGCCATGTCTTACGCATTTCATGACATCAAGCACATTGTGCAACCCTATCTCGATGATTTACCTGCTCATTCATTACTTCGAGTTGATCATCTCATCCATTTACGAGCAATCTTTATGAGGTGCAGGCATTATCGAATTAGGTTGAATCCACACAAGTTTGTTTTCTGTATAGAAATGGGTCGGTTACTGGGGTTTGTTGTTTCGAAAGTCGGCATCCGTGTCGATTCCTCGAAGGTTGAAGCTATTATCAAATTGCCTCCTCCTTCGAGTCTTCGCCAACTCCAAAGTTTGCAAGGGAAAGCAAACTTTTTACGTCGATTCATTCCTAACTATGCTGAGATCACAAAGGGTTTTACCTAGTTGTTGAAACAAATACTCCATTATTTTGGGATGAGATAGGTGATAAATCTTTTGATGCACTAAAATACGCGTTGACCCATGCACCGTTATTGCATCCTCCCAATTACAACTAGGACTACTTCTTGTATCTCGCCGCCTCCCATTCCACCATCAGAATGGTGTTAGTTCAGGAAGATGAATTCGATACTGAACATGTGATATATTACCTTAGTTGAACTTTAAATCCAACTGAGCTAAAATACTCACATGTGGAGAAATTGGCATTGGCAGCTGTTCAAGCTGTCCAACGTTTTCGTCATTACATTTTACTACGCAAAACTATAGTAATTTCTGATTGCAACCCTATGATCTATATTTTGACCAAACAGTTGCTAGGGGGAAAGTACTCCAAATGGATTGTGATCCTGCAGGAGTTCGACTTGGAATTTGAAAAGTCTAAGTCGAAGAAATCTTTAGTTTTTGTGGAGTTAATGTGTGACTTCCCGCGTGCTGACACGGAAACTGTGGCGGAGGAGCCCATTATGGACAAATCCTTGTTTCTAATCAGCACTTCAGATCCATGGTATGGGGATATCATAGTTTATCTCCAGACCCAATCCTTTCGACCAGAAATTTCAAGGTCAGAACGTCGAAAAATACGATTCCAGTCCCAACAATTCAAAATTATTGGACATACACTTTATCGTCATGGGGCGGACTCTGTTTTTCGACGTTGTTTAACTCATGAGGAAGCTAAAGGGTTCTAAATGACTGTCACTCTGGAGCGTGTGGCGGTCATATGTCTGGGTTTGCCACAGCCCAAAAGATATTGCGCGCTGGCTATTTCTGGCCGTCTTTGCTTAAAGATTGTATTAATGCGGTCTGAAAATGCCACAACTGCCAAATTTTTGATCGAAAGATGCGTGCTCCACCTGCTCCTCTCCACCCTATAATTTCCGTCAGTCCTTTTATGAAATGGGGTATCGATTTTATTACATGTAACCCTCACTCGGCTGGGGGGCATGCGTATATAATCCTTGCAGTAAATTATTTTACCAAGTGGGCCGAGACGATGCCTACATTTGAGGCAGACGGAAAAAGCTGCTGCGATTTTTGTGTTCAATCATATAATTTCTAGGTTTGGTGTTCCACAAGCAATTATCACTGATAATGGGCGTCATTTTTGAAACATTATGATGACTGAACTTACAGGCCAACTTGGCTTGCGTCATGACAGTTCAACTCCATATTATCCACAGGCTAATGGTCTGGTTGAAGCCATCAACAAAGTTCTAGTCATCATGATCCGACGAATCATTGGGATTCATAGGTCGAATTGGCATAACATGCTAGTTTCAGTGCTTTGGGCGTATCGAACCTCAGTAAAAACGTCAACCGAGTTCACTCCTTTCCAACTAGTTTATGGTCTGGAAGCTGTGTTACCCATTGAATGTGAAATCCCGTCATTGCAAATGGCCATCGAATTACTTCCAGCCACTTCCGAAGAGGAAAAACGTTTGTTATACTTAGCTCAGCTAGATGAGAATCGACGTGATGCTGCATTAGCGATCGAAACTCATGCCAAACGTATTAAAGCTCAGTATGATCGAAATGTTAACCCTCGAAATTTTTCGGAAGGAGACCTAGTCTTATTGTATGATCAAGCAAATGGTAAATTAGGCGCTGGGAAATTCGTACCCATGTGGCATGGTCCTTATGTTGTTAAGCGAAAGCTAGCAAAAGGGGCCTATGAATTGGTAGACTTTGACGGGGTCTTTACCTGAAGAGGTATTATGCTTAAATTTGGGTGTGGAGATTTTTAGTTAGGTTAGTTTTCTTTCTAGCTGGTGTGTTTTAGTTTAAAAAATGTGCTTACCTTAGAGAGTGTTTTTCGTCATTATTCATGCTTATCTTGGTTTTACTCTTGATATTGCAGATGTCGATGCCTCTCCAAACATACATTGGTTTTGCTGATGATGCTTGTCATAATACACGGAAGATTTCTTCTACAGCTTGGGTTATCTATTCGCCCTCTGACGAGTTGGTATCTATGCATGGGTAAGCCTCGGTCAAACAACAAACAACATTGTCGAGTATAGTGAAGTGATTGAGTTATTATCTGAATCTATTTCATTTGGGATTCAGAGTTTGATAGTGAGGTTAGATTCTGAACTCGTTGTATTACAGCTTAATAGAGTATATGCCATTAGAAATCCAATGTTATTGAGATTATTTTTGAGAGTTCGTCTCTTGGAACGTGAATTTGACTATATTGAATATCACCATATTCCAAGATATTTAAATACATTAGAAAATGCAATTGCTTCTCGGATGTTAAGTAGACATTTGCAATAATCATACAAGTAAATTTAAAAACATTCCATAACATGTTTTACAAGATAAGCCGGTAATAGTGATATAATATAACATAGGAGTGTGCCAAATATACATCGTTTTCGATCATAGGTTGAAAAATACCTTATGATCGACAAAAATGATAGTACAAAAAGCAAAAAATGTCATATGTGTCTATAACAGGCGATCATCTTATCACTGGTGATGATCTCGATAAGAAACCACTATATGGGCTACCCTACAAAGGAACCTCCTGAAAGGTCCTGGGACCCCAATCACATAGCGCTGTAGCCTAAGAGGAATGTCATCTATGCTGGTCTCCGGAATGTCTGCTGTCAAACGCTCTAGATGACTCTCCAATTTGGCCAAGGTCTCTGCTGATTTGTCCTGTGGGACTGTTGTTGCTGCAGCTGGTTGTTTCCTCTCATAGGGCCGGAGAGCGGCTGGTCGCCGTGGACCTACATCTGCATTTGAAAATTTTACTATCAATTTTGGGACGAGATAAAAAAAAATAAAAATAAAATAATAATAATAATAATAATAATTATATTAGAAAATGTTGAAAATGATTTTACCTGAATCATCCCATTGCTCTCCTGGTGGAAGAGCCATGTCTGGGTCACCACGAAAATCTACCCCAGCGTAAGGAAAGTCCTGAATAGCAAAAACTTGGTTCTCCAACCAATGGAAATACTCAGGAGTGAATCGAACGACTTTTATCCCCTCCTCAGGATGACGGGCCATAACTGCAACCCATCGCATCAGTTTGAGCTCTCGGGGAAGTCCAGCTCCAATAGTGAGATGATGTGGGACCAACATTGGGACCCTCTCCAGAACAAAGCTCATGACTAAAGCACCATATCCAAAGGTCTTCAGTTGTCCGTTCTTTTCTCTAGTTAGTTGGCCTTTTATATTAGCCAACACAACATCGCACCAGTTGAAGATGGTGCCTTGAAAGCAGTCTACTGCCATCCGCATCTGGGATCCAGTGGCTATATGTAGTGCTGCGCTTCCGCAGAGCCTAGTAACAGTAAACGCAATCACTTTCAGTTCATAAAGGGATATGGTTTTGATATCTATCCCTTCGTCTCTAGTCTGGTTGTTGCAAAACTCTAGTCGGAGGCTATCGACAGACTGGCCACCTGGCCTAGTCCCGAATAGAGTCAAGTGTTCACCTCTCTTAGGCAAACCAGTCAAAAAGTAAATGTCTGCCGGCTCCATTTCGAGCTGGTGACCACCAATAAATAAGAACTAGTCCTATATGCTCCACCTGTCTACCAGCCACTGCAAAAAGTCCACCTGGGCCCTCATGCCAGGTATGGCCCAGAATTTGTATAAGCTGCATGCCTTCAATGCATCAATCGAAGGTTGATGATTTATAGTGGCGAGATCTACATCCTCGTTCTCCCATTCTCACCAATCAAGCATGATGTATACCCTACATTCAATAAAAAGGCGAATTAGAATATCTAAAAGCAAAGTTTTTGGGTGAATTTTGAGAAATTTAGGTTTAAAAAGCCTTACTGCGGGGAACACACCCTCTCTGTTAGAGACAATGCATGGGTCCGCACTTTACCTTCACGGCAGGTGCGGACCCCTGACTTTTTTCCTTTTACGAAAAAGTCGGGGTCCGCAGGTTACCTGTGTTATGCATGCGGACCCTCGCGCACGGGTTTCTAACCTAAAAATCCCTTAAAAAATGAAATCAAAGCCTAAAAACAAATTTGAAATGGATGAAATTAAAGAGTAGGATGATGTAGATTACCTGGAGGAGATGGCGTTAGTTCCAACGGACGGATTTTCCGCAATCTTCACCGGAAGTTTCTGACCAAAAGCTCTCTTTTCTCACTCTGAAGTCAAATGGTAAAAATGAATTTACAAAAGCCCTTTTTATAAGTTTTTGAATAAATGAGTTTTTAATTTGTTTATGTTTCACTTTAAAGAGGTAACTTTTGAAGCTTTTTTATCCATTTTAAACAGGTATAAGTAATGTTTGAGTTTTTGTTCAGGATAACGGATTTTTCAGGCGAAATCGGTCATTTTCGACGGAAAAACATTAGAGTCACCTTTAATCTCTTTTCTGACTCCTAAAACATGAAAAGGTTGCCGAGTTTTTCATTTTAATCTCGTTAAAACGGAACTAAAAAGTCTGTCCACTTACAGCCATTTTCTGACCGTAAAAACATGAAAAGATTGCTGGATTTTTGTCGTTTCAAATTCGATATTGGTTATAAAACGACGTGTCATTGATCGCTTTTTTACTTTTTCAGATCAGAGGCACTAATTACGAAAAGTACTCCTTGGTCGTAATGATCAAGCGGTTCTCTCAAGTATTATTTTATACCTTTTCGGGCTTGGGAGACACAAATTTACGAAAAAGGACAACCATGGAGTTTTCTTAAGTTTTTCAGACTCTCTAAAATTGAAAAACGCCAAGTTTCTCCTATACTGGACTCGTTAAAATTTAACAGTAAAGGACCTGTTCAATTACAAACAGGAACGGACCACTCCTTCTTAGGGTTTGAATTTAAACTAAGTTGGACTCATCCGAAGGATGAGCTTATAATCAAGCAAATGTTATCCTCCTCAAGCTTGTCAAAAATAAAGAGGTACTTGCCAGAAATGGTGGGGGAAAAGAGAGAAAAATGAGCCTGTTTGTCATACTTTGTAACCACTCTTGAACACGACACTTTTATTCACCTGGGTTGGGAAATCCTTTGCCTAACAGTTGATCAAACCATATTGAAAGTATTCAGTCAGTTTCTGGGTATTAACTTTGGGTCAATTGTCACCAAACCATCTGCTGTGTCGTTATGTGTTCAAGAGGTCAGTGCAAATAAACCATTCATCTGCAAAATATCTGTCATCCATTTTGACCATCCCTGAGTTAGTCCTTGCAACTAAATTTATTCAAACTTGATCTATGATTTCGTGTTGTGGGCTTGCCTAGGACAGATCGCTTTCTATCGACTTCAGCTCATTATCTAGAAAGATGATCTAGAAATCATCAGTACCTTGGGATCTCCATGCCTCAATGGCAGGTTTCTCGCCTTCGACGATAGGTTGCATCATTGACCTTTGATCAAAGGATTCCGTGACATGTTCGATATCAACACATCTATTCACATCTCATGGATTGTACTGAGTACTTTGAGAGCCATTGACATTACTGGTGGTTTCTCTCACACTTGTTAACGGTTTACATCATTGACTGGTAATCAAGTGGTTTCTACCATGTTCGAATTTGACACATTCATTCACATGGTTAGAATCGTACTATTTCGGGAAGTAGAAATGAAGACCCTGGATCTAGTTTTCACCATCCAAGCTACGATGAATTTTGTATTCATTATACAGTGGACTATTCATAAACATATGGTTGCGTCCATACTGTGTCTACATGTGTCTATACTTGTGATGTATTACAAGATCATTCCTATATCAGAGTAGTAGTTAGTTTTCTAGTCAATTTTGATCTGAGTATGGGAATGCCTACCTCAGTGGTGATATGATCTCATAGATATATTTTGCATTGAATGTTTTTACAGGTTCCAACCGGGTTCTCCACAAGATGATCCTTGAAATGGTAAAGTACTTCACTCTTCTTAGATGATAAATGAAATCCTCATCTACTACAAACTTCGCACTTTAGGGGGCAATCTGTTACACAAAATATTGTCACCATGACTATTTGTAGTCAGTATGGGTTTATCATCATTCATACTGTCCTCCTAAGCAAGTCTCAAACCTCATCTCTTCATGTCAAACTTTGAAAATGAGAGAAAGACCTTAAAAATCATTAAAGCTCTGGTTCTGCACTTTCTCTCACTATTGCCTGCGGCCCCGTACCCCCTGTTCATGTTACCTGCAGACCTGCCCGCTCTGTCTCTAAAGGAGTGGGTGCAGACCCCTGTGAAAGTCAAAAAGGCGCAAGTTTATTCTTAAAAACTCACTTTGGGTTAATTCTAGATGAATCTAGAAGGAATCTTGACGTGGATGGTTCGCTCCTAGGTGGTTCATGCATCCAAAAGTGAAGGAGCTAATCCCTTGATGAAAGGAGCTTATCCCTTTGAAGGAGGGCTTTATCCCTTTGAAGGAGGACCTAGTAACTTCCCTCCATTTCACTATAAATTAAGGCATTGGGCTGGTTGCTAGAGAGGTTAGAAGCTGAACATTTTTGAGGGTAAATTCTGTTGGAATTGAGACTTCCTAGTTAAGCTTGAGAGGAGAGATCACATACCTTTTGGCTTCATTGGGAAGAGAGTGAAACTTGTCAAAGTAGAGGAGACTTCTTGATGGACCCTGGGAGGAGCTTGTACAACATCAAGGCACAGGTTGTAAAGTTCTTCTTTGATTTAAATTAATACAATCAGATTCATTTTTCTCAACAAATTGTCTTATGTGATTTGTTTCATGAATTCCTTGATCATCATGATAAGTATGCTTTATTATATTGGTTTTTCAGGTGCTATTTAATTTGTGTACTTGTTTGTGTTTGCAGATTCTCTACAAGGGAGATCATTTGGATCAATGGAGCGAGGCTTCCACAAACTTGCATTGGACCCAAGGTAGGCCTAAAACACTTGTTTGCCTTTATTTATAAACTGCATATTTAGAGAAAGATAGAAGTTGATTGGTTTGTTTGTCGCTAGATATCATTAGATATTAGGGAGGTCGGTCTTGTCCGCAAGAACGACTCATTCCGTGTGACAAGCGGTCCTCTACCTACGTCTAATCCTCAGCCCGTGGTTCCTTCCTCCCTATCTAAGTGTTGCCATCCCTGCTCATTGCTCATTTTATCTCCTTCTCCTATTGTAGCCTTACCTTCTCCATGGCTCCTCGGCTTGCCATCTCTCCCTTCGCTGCCTTTGATGTGTTGCCAAAGATCCTTGCTCCCATACACCGCTAGACCTGTAAACAAACAAAACAATTTGATTTTCTTTTTTATTCATTTGTATTATGTTTTGTATTATGTTTCGTGTATGCGTTAGGGTTAGGTTTTAATTTTGATTTCATTTGTTTATGTTAGTTTAGGTTAGGATTCACTTAATTAAATTTTATTGTATTTCTTTTTTGTTTTTGACTTTTCAATTTGTTTTATTTTGATTTCATTTTAATTGTTTTGTTTTACATTTTTTATTTTAACTTATGATTTTGATTTGTGTTTTGATTTTTTTTTTAAACATTTACAAATATCTAAAAAAACATTAAAAACTTAAAAAATAAAAAATAAAAAATTGGTGACATTGGAAATGCGAATGAAATAAATCAAAATAAGAATCTAACACTCTCACATTTAAAAAAATATTATTTTATGTAGCTTATGACCCATTAAAAATTTAAATTTAATTAAGTTCTTTTGATTTTTTTTTTTTTTTTCTAGGTTAAGACTAAACTAAGTACCCATGGGGAATTGAACCAGTGACCTATCGCAAGGAGTGCCTTAACAGCGCATCCATTCACCGTCAATCCAAAGCCCCATGGGCAAGTTCTTTTGATTTTTATCTTTGGTCACATTAAAAAATTTAATTGCCACATTAAATTTCCTTCATAAGCTTAACACATTAAAAATTTACCTAAGGATAACTAAATTCTAATCTAAAATTCCTTGGTGTCTTTTTGTGTGTTAAGTGTAAAATTTTAAATTTTGTGGTAGTGATTTCTCTATTGCCAAGTGCGATTAATGTTTTAGAATAATATCTAAAGATTGACTATAAGAGAAAGATAAATTCTAGATTTGGGTTATTGAAGAAAATCATTTTAAATATAGAATCATTGCTTAGCAATTAATTTTTTATAGTATTTAGAATATATTGCATGATAAATCTTTGGGCATTTACATTTAATTGTTCAGGATCGTCACTTTCATCACATTATAAATTGCTCTGGATAACTTGTTCTCATTTACTTTATGGCTAATTGAATATTAAGGCACTAGTCTAGAATAATTTCTATCTTGTGGTTGTGTCTTATTTGTATTAACTGTTTGATCTATCCATCTCAGCGAACTAGGACTTGTTCTATATTCTACAAGTTGTTCATCCTTAAGTCTCTTAGAGCCTGTGTTCTACAGGCTACCCTCATTCATTCACCCTAGGGACTACCCCCCTTGACTTTTCTAGGAGAGAGTCTAAACGGAGTGAGTAAGGATAAGAGTGACATCCCTTACTCTGAGCGTTGTTGTGGTGCATGGATAGACACTTTGTGTGACAACATTTTTTGGTGTCATTTCTGGGGAAATTTTTTTTCTGTCCTTGGTCCTCTCAATCTCTTCTCATCATTTGATCCTTTCATCTTCACCCATTCATCTTCATCTCAATTTCATCATATCATCTTCTATGTCTAAGTTAGATTTTTGTATGGGTGGTGACTCCACTTCCTTCATCTTCTACAGGGGCGTATACTAGGAGGAACCCAAGCAGCTTGGCTAATCCTACTCCGAATCCTAAAAGGGTTCTCAGAGCTAGATTACACAAGCTCTCTTCTCATACACTCCTTGAAAATCTTGGTCGGAAAGCTCTATGTGAAATCCATTCACTCTTCTTGAATCCTCCCATTCCAGACATCATGGATATCTATTAACCTCTTAACTTTGCTAAGATCGAGGGTTATCCCCATAACCTTCCTAATATTGGTATAGACAAGTTGTCCGCTTTCCAAGAAAATAATGCAGTCACTTTTAAAAATCATTTATATGTTTTTCAGACTTGGTGGGATAAATTCGCTAATGCTCATAATTATGAGGATGTGCAAATGAAATCCTTTGTCTTGACCCTTGAACAAGATGCTATGGATTGGTTTAGGGATAGGCATGATCATAGAATTGATTCATTTGATTCCTTCGTTGATGCTTTTAGAGAGAAATTTGGTGATAAGAAAGAAGATCGATTTTTAGCAAAAGCCAACAACATCATTAAAAAGAAAGAAAATGAGACGTGTGAAGAATTTAATAAAAGTTTTAATGGTATTCTTAAAGAGATATCTACTGATTACAAACCAACTGAAAAAATGCTTCTATAATATGATCTCGATGCTTTCATTCATGGCACTTCTTATGAGCTAAGAAGGTCCAAGCCTGTTGACTACAAGGTTTTTCAACTCACAGCTTTAGAGCTAGAAAAATATAAGAAGGCTTCTGGAAAATCTAAAATTCCTGGATTTGATAGATCTACTGTTAAATTAAAAGAAACTAAAGGAAAAGGAAAGGAATCCGAAGAAGAACCTATGCAAAAACTGCTTAAGAAGTTGGAAAATATGGTGTTAAATCAAGCTAGGATGATTGTTGATCACGCTAAGGAACTAACTGCATTACAGTCTAGGTTGATTCAAATGGAAAGAGCTCAATTTCAATATCATCAACCTAGGGGTCAAAATAATAATAATAATCGAAATAATTGGCAAAAGAAAGGTCATTCTAGTGAGAAAATGCCTCCTCACCCTCTTGAAATGAATAATCTTGTCGAGGAGACCCTGCCTTATTATAGAGCATGTGATGAGCTTTATGAAGAAGCCACTTGTCCTATTATCAAGAGAATCATGCGTCATGAGATGCTTTGGAAAAATAATTAGATAAATGTGGATAGTAAAAAATATCATCTATCGCAAGAGAATTGGGAAGAGGTCAAGGGAAATAGTCAACCTGTCAGACCTTTCGCATCTTCATACAATATTAATAATTTTGGTCAAGAAAATGATGTCTTGGTTAAAATTTTAGTGAGGAGCCTCCTCCTAAGTGAGTTTTTGAAGTTGCTAAGGACAAGGGGCTAATATATTAGAGAAAAATTTGAAATGATAATCAAGTCAATTCTCAAAGTCTTAACCCCAGATTAGCTTCTGGTATGAATATGATTTAGGAGGTTGGTTTAATAACTCTAAAGTTTTGGTTCCTGTCATCAAAATAGTGAAGATCCCCTCCCAGAAGGCCAAGTTACTAATTGCTATTGACAGTACCCAAGTGAATGCAACTCAAGAGGAAACTCATGAGCCTTTCTACCAGGATGCTCCCATGTATTTGCAAAGTATGGAATATGATAACAAAGGGCATTCTCTTTTTTTCATTACTTTGCTTGTTAATAATTATTGGTTATATAACTGCATTCTTGTCTCTGGTGCTTCTGCTTGTGTGATGACTAAGAGAGTCATGGAACAACTTAACTTGAGGATATCTAGGCCTTACTATAACATATGTGCCATGGATTCGAAGAAAATTGAAGTTCATGGGTTGATTAAAGACTTGCAAGTCCATGTGTCTATTTACCTCGACATCATGATTGATGTGGAAATAGTTGTGGTTGATGTGCCTGATGCTTGGGGCATGCTGTTGTCTAGGAAGTGGGCCTTTGATTTAGGAGGAAGCATACAAATGAACTGATCATATGCTACGATTCCTTCCCTTAATAGTCAAGGTTTTCTTAAATTAAAGAGGCTGAAAGGAGATTCCATGTCGAAGATCCTAAAAGTCCTCATAATGAGATAATATGTGAACGACCAAACCTTGGGAATCATGCTATTTTATCTAATTCAATCATTCCCGTAGAGGTCAAGGTTGATAAAAAAAGAGTTTGACTTAAAAAATAAATTTTGGCATTTTTACTTTGATTGCGCAACATCTAGGCATGGTAAAGGTGTGGGAATTGTCTTGAAATCTCCCCTTGGTCATATTTTTCAAATTTACCTATCGATTAGAATTTGAAGAAACCAACAATGTGGTTGAATATGAGTCCTTTTTGTTGGGTATTGAAATGCAAAAAACTTTGAAATTCAAATTGCTTAGTATCAAGGGTGATCTAGATTTAGTTATCATGCAAATGAACAATAAACTAACATGTAAAAATCAAAGGTTAAGAAATTATAGAAATGTTGTGTGGGATACCACGGAGTATTTTGATTCCATCAACCTTGAAGCTATCCCAAGAGAGAAAAATTGCTTAACTGATGAGTTAGCTATTGCTACTTCTATCATGCAGTTGACTGCATAATTTAATTGAAGATAAAATTAAGATAGATATCATTTTTAAACATTTTATCCCAAATAAATATGAACATCGGAATGCCTTTGATAATGAAACACATGTTATTCACTTTCTAAATAATTTGGATAAGTTTAAGGTTTTTCATATTCATTTTTGGAATGGTCGACAAAGTTTTTCCCTCCAGTCTTACCCCAAACTTGGAATGGATTTTGTCGCTAGGATCTTAGGTGAATCATCGAGTCTATGTAAAAGTGATTTGGGAATAATCGTAACTATTTGGTTAGATTATTTATTACAAATTACGTGGTTTGTTGGATTATATTTGTGTCATGGAAATGGGTAATCTGTGAGGGTCTATTACAAATGGGTTTCCCCCTTATGTAAAAATTATGAAAATCATGATGTAAAGTGCCTTAAAAGTTGAAAAGGTAATTTATCCCCTCATAGGTTAATTAATTAAATTTTCTGGCCCAAAATTAATTAAATTCCTAAGCCAGAAATTTAGTTAATTCTAGGTCATATGTAAATTTAAATTCTCCAAAGGAAAAATTCGTTGGTCCTAAAAAATTAAATTTTAAAAGGTTCCGAGACTAAGGTAAATTATTTATTTGGATAAATTTTAAACCTTTGATCCTTGGGGGTTAAGTCAAAGTCAAATTTTGGGGGAAATTAACTCAAAAATTCTATTTTTGAGTTAATTAAAATGCATTTAAATGAAAATTTCGAATTTCCTTAAAAATTAAATATTTCGAGGGATGAGATTAAAAGAAATTTTGATCTTCATCAATGATTGAGATTTCTTTGATGAGGATCACTTGAACTAGCCATTGCAGGATTTATCTTTAAATATGAGGTCATTTGTCAGTTGATCTATCTGATCTCTAAGTCGTGTTCTTAACAAGAAGCTTTGGTGTAACCTTTTTCTGGATAATAAAGAAAGACTTTGGGGTTAAATTTTGTCGGTGTTACTCTTCATGCGAATATTGTAAGATGTTTTATTTTCATGCATGATTTTTTCTAAATCCAGTAATGATAGCTTCTGAAGAGTGATTTGAGTACATGTATCTTGCTCAGTCGTTGGGGTTTGAATAAAATCGAAATTTTGAATGTAATAGTTGTTGGATTGAGCTTTGCAGGGAAATCTTGATTTTAGATCCTTGAGCGTTAGTGGAAGTTTTCATTTGGACTAGCCAACTCCCGATTTGTGTTTCCTGAAGAGCCCAGCTAAATTAATCTCGTGCTTATCATAAGATTTTTTGTTTTATTGATGCATGAGGATTTCGAGTTAGCACCTCTTTAAAATTTAAAAAAAAATCAATTTCTGTGTGGCATAATGATAGATCTGGCTACTTAGAGCCTTCAACTTGTATTTATTGTAATTATTGAACTGGGTTTTTGGGGTTTTGAAGAAGACCCAAATATTGTTAATTTGGGCTTAGGATGCTCTCCACAAGAAAGGGTTGCATTTGTTAAGCTCTTTAAAGAGTACAAGGATGTCTTTGCATGGACATATGGCTACTTAAAAACCTTTGATACCAGTGTTATGCAACATGTGATTCCGTTGGAGAAGGATTTTAGGCCATACCAACAAAAGCTTTGCAAGATACATCCAAGCCCAGAATCATTGGTGAAGAAAGAATTAAACAAAATGCTAGACGCCAAAATTATTTTTCCTATCAGGCACACCCGCGGGTAGCCAATCTCGTGCCAGTAAGACAGAAAAATGGAGACATCAAGTTATGTATCAATTTTAGAAACCTGAACAAAGCATTGCAGAAAGATAACTATCCTATCCCTTCTATGGAACACATTCTTCAGTGCATTTCTGGGTCTGAAATGTTGTCTCTAATGGATGGTTTTTTAGGATATAATCAAGTGTTGGTGGCGAATGGAGATCAACTCAAAACAACCTTCAACACTAAATGGGGCACTTACACATATCATAAAATGCCTTTTGGACTTATTAATGTGGGCGCCACATTCCAGAGAGCTATGGACATAGCTTTCCAAGGATTGATTAACAGATCAGTAGTAGTGTACATGGATGACATTACTATGTATTCGTATCACAAAAGGGATCATATCTATCACTTGAAACAAATTTTCGAAAGATGCCGAAGGTATGGAATATCGTTGAATCCCAAGAAGAGCATTTTCGCAGTTACAGAAGGGAAACTACTGGGTCATATCCTCTCTAAAGAAGGGATTGTTATTGATCTTGAAAGAATAGAGACCATCATGAGAATACAACCCCCTGCAAATAAAAGGGCAATGTAATATTTCTTCGGGAAGATTAATTTCATTAGGAAATTTGTCTCAGGTTTCGCAGAAATAGTGCGTCCCATGCAGCTAATGATGAAGAAAGACGTTGTGTATAAGTGGAGCGATGAAGCTAAGAAATCATTTCAGTGAATTAAGGAGGCCATCGTAGAAGCTCCTGCATTGGTTAGCCCCAATTTTGACAAGGAATTCTTCTTGTACACTTTTGCTTTTGATGTTTCATATGCTGCAATCCTCACTCAAAAAAATGATGATCGCAACGAAGTCCCTATTTCTTATATGAGCTCTAATCTTCAGGGAGCAGAATTGAACTACACAGACATGGAGAAACAAGGCTTTGCTGTATTTAAAGCCGTAAAACACTTCCACCCTTATTTATTAAAGGCCAGGTCTAAAGTAATCGTTCCCCATCCTACCGTAAGAGCCCTCTTCATGTAGAAATAAATGGGTGAACGAAGAGGGAATTGGATAACTGCACTTCAAGAATTCGACCTCGAGATTAAGCCGACAAAGATAGTTCAGGGGCAGGGATTGTGTAGGCTAGCAACAGAAGCCTTGACGGATAAAGAAGGGGTGTCCGAAGAAACAGAAGCACAGAGCATGCAAAATGCACAAGTAGAATTCAGGGAGGAGTCCCTATGGATCAGTGAGACTCTGATGTGTGAGCGCGAAACGTCGGAAGCCATTTTGGATCCTGAGTCGTGGTATTATGACATACGCTTTTATCTCACACAGGGATCATGTCCTAAACACATGGATGCATCACAAAGGAGAGCGCTCATATTGAAATCTAATCAGTATCACTTGGCCAATGACACATTATACAGAAAAAATTATGATGGAATCTAGCTAAGGTGTTTGGAAAAGGATGATGTCGATGATGTCTTGAAAGAAATGCACGATGTCCTAGCAGGTGGTCACTATGACGGAGAGACCACTACTCACAAAATATTAAGAGCTAGGTATTATTGGCCCACAATGTTCAAAGACTTACATGCCTATGCTCATAAATGCAAGGTATGTCAAATTGCCGCAGGGTGAGAAAGAAAGCCAGTCATTCCCCTCAGGCCCGTTATGATTTATTGCCCGTTCCAGCAATGGGGCCTAGATGTCATAGGTGAGATCACTCTGAAATCTTCACAGCAGCATAAGTATATACTCACGGTAACCGACTACTTCACCAGATGGATTGAAGCCATGCCGCTTCAGAAGGTAAATGAAGACGAGGTAATATCATTTATTGAGAAATTTATTATCAACACATTTGGCATCCCTGACGCTCTCATATTTGACAATGCTTCTTACTTTTCATCACTGAAATTGACTGAATTTGCTATTGATACATCAATTCACCTAAGGTATGCATCAAACTATTACCCCCAGGGAAACGGAGTTGCAGAGTCCTTAAATAAAACCTCATCCGCATAATCCGTAAATCTGTCGTCGACAACCATAAGAATTGGCACAATGCTCTAACAAACGCCCTTTGGGCCGACAGGGTCACCCCAAAAGTAGCATTGGGAAACTCCCCACACTTCCTCATCTATGGACAGGAAGCCATCCTGCCTCCCAACGTTACCCTTCCCTCTTTACAGCTCTCCCAAGCTACTAGAGAGACC
Organism: Pinus tabuliformis; assembly: GCA_031772625.1. Classification (NCBI taxonomy): domain Eukaryota; kingdom Viridiplantae; phylum Streptophyta; class Pinopsida; order Pinales; family Pinaceae; genus Pinus; species Pinus tabuliformis. Next base: position 1,037,826,983 of record CM062816.1, on the reverse strand, counting down.
TCTTCAGCCTTACTTCAAAAAATGATCAACCAATTGGTGAGGTTGGAGGAATTGAGAGATAAAGCCAGAAATAAATTTACAAATCACCAAATGATTGTAAAGCGATGGTTTGACCGTCATCTGGCAGGAGATAAAGATTACCAAGTAGGAGAGCTAATCTTGAAATGGGACAAGCTGAGTGAGCCAAAAGGTAAGCACATGAAATTCCAACACTTATGGTTTGGCCCGTTCCAAGTTGAAGAAAAAATCGTTCTGGGAACTTACAGATTGAAAAATTTATAGGGAGAAACTGAAAAACTCCTTGTTAATGGGAAACAACTTAATAGATACTTCCAGTAGCCACCACATGGTGGTTACCTCCTGATTAGTTTAGGATTCATTTTATTTTGCTGTTAGATTAGTTACATTTTCATCCTGTCCTTTCCTGTTTTTTGCAAAGTTTATTTTCCTTCTGTTTCAAATTCCAGTCCTCTTCAGCCAATTAATTTTGGTCCTTTAGTCTCATTTTCACCTTTATAACTCTGTTATGAAAACAACTCACAAAAATGTAGAAAAGATAGATCAATTCCTTATAATTCAGCCTCTTTGAGGGGGCAACCTCCTTTACATTACATAAATGAATGATTCTTTTATGCAAATGACAATACCTCCTTTCTATATATAGGATTCTAAGGGGTCATAATATAATCAGAGTTGACATAACAATAATAATGTAAGGGAAAAATAATAACAATAGTGGGCATCTATGGGGACTAAATGGTTACAACAATATAATAAGGGGGTTGTACTAATAACAATAAGGGGTTACACTAGTAGTATATGGGCCTAACATGCTCATCTCTTTCAAAAAGTGTTGTCCTCAACGCTTGAGTAGTTCTTGATGCTTCTGTATAAAATTTTTGTCCTTCCATGTGAAATATTCAATAGGTAAGTTCTTCCGCTTGATGAGATGCTTCGAAATTGATCGATTCCGTAGCATTTGACTTCTCGGTTTTGTAAATGCTTCAGGTTCCAATATGCTTTTTCCTTGTCAAGTTTTGGCAATATTATTGGAACTGGGATCTTTTGCAACTTTTGAATAAGTGGCCATACTTCTTCATCCTTCTTCCATTCATCCCTTGCTTCGTTTATCCAATCTGGTTGGATAATAAAAATAACACAAAACAATGCTTCCACATCCTCATCCTTTCTTGAGAGTGCATTTGCAACAAAATTTTGCTTCCCCTTTTTATAGATGATTTCAAAGTCATAACCCAACATCTTTGTGACCCAATTTTGTTTCTCTTTAGAGGATAATCTTTGTTCTAAAAAGTATTTAAGGCTATCATGATCCGTTTTTACCTTGAAGTGTCTTCCCATAGGTAGGGTTGCCATTTCTTAAGTGCATGTAGTATTGCCAACATTTCCTTCTCATAAATGGCTTTGTGTAAAAACTTTCCCTTGATTGGACGACTTTCAAAAGCAATGGGTCTTTCATCTTGCATTAAAACAACACCAATTCCATTTCCTGAAGCATCACATTCCACAATAAAGGTTTTTGTGAAGTCCGGTGCTTGGCACATTGCCTCTTTAAGATGTTCGAAGGCCTTTGCTACTTCTGGAGTCCATGAAAATGCATCTTTCTTCAATAATGTTGTTAGAGGTGCTACTATTCTCCCATAATTTTTAACAAACTTGCAATAATACCCTGTCAACCCGAGAAATCCTCGCAGATGCTTTATGGATGTGGGGATTTTCCATTCCTTAATGGCTTTAATTTTTCTAGGGTCTACCTTAACTCCTTCATGAGATACAATATGACCCAGATATTCCACCTCTTGTACTCCAAAGAAACATTTGGACCTTTTTGCATATAATTGTTTCTCCTCCAATAATTGTAGCACCCTGTCAACATGTTCAACATGATCCTTCCAAGACTTGTTGTAGATTAGTATATCATAAAAAAATACTAACACAAATTTTCTAAGGAAGGGTTTGAAAATGGAATTCATCAAACCTTGAAATGTAGAAGGTGCATTGGTAAGGCCAAAAGGCATGACCAAAAATTCATAATGACCCTCATGAGTTCTAAATGTTGTTTTCGGAATGTCTTCAGTCTTCATTATGATTTGATGATATCCTAAATGAAGATCCAACTTGGTGAAGTAAATTGATCCATGCAATTCATCCGGTAATTCATCAATCATAGGAATGGGAAACTTATCTTTAATAGTGAGCTTGTTGAGCTCCCTATAATTCGGAAACATGCACCATGATCCATCCTTCTTGTGCACAAATATTACTGGAGAAGAGAAATAACTTTGACTAGGTTGAATTATACCAGCCTCTAGCATTTCTACAACCATACGTTCAATTTCACTCTTCTGGGCATAGGAATATCTGTACGACCTGATGTTTGGAGGAACACTTCTTGGAATTAGATGAATAGCATGATCATGATCACGAATAGGTGGGAGACCTTTGGGAGTCTCAAATACCTTGAAATGATTGTCCAAGACTTTTTGGAGATCTGGAGAAATAGATGATTTCGATGTGGAAACATCTAGCGAACATAATTGTGCAATTACACCTCTTTGCTCCTTTTTTAGAAGCTTTGTCATACCGTTAGAGCTAATTATCTTTCTCGGTTTCCCTGCAATACCCCTTAACTCAACTTCCTTTTCTTCCGCAAAAAATTTCATGAAAAATTCTTGAAAATTAAAAGCTATTGTACCCAAGGATTGTAGCCATTGGACTCCTAGTACAACATCAGCACCTCCCATTGGAATGAAAAACATTGGGCTAGTCAATACATCTTCTCCCATGGATAGCTTGATATTATGGCACTTTCCAGAGAAATTTATTGTTTCTCCATTTGTAACCATCACTTGACACTCTGGTGCTGGATATAGGAAGCAATTCAATTCTTTTGCTACCTTACAATGAATAAAATTGTGGGTACTTCCTGAATCAATCAACACTATTACATTTTTCTTCTTGATTTGTCCTTCTATCTTGATGGTTTGAGGAGTGGTAATTCCCACCAATGCATTACAAGATATGGTCGGATTCATTTCTTCTTTATCTAGGCATTATTCCTGGAGTATATCCTTTTCTTTTGACCTTTCTTGCTCCTTTTCTTCTTCCTCTTCACAATCTATGTAGAATAATTTCTTCTCAGCACACTTATGACCTTTAGTGTATTTGTTATCACAACTATAACAAAGCCCTTTTTCTCTTTTTTCTTCCAATTGTTGTGGTGTCGACCTCATAGGTTGTGGAAGACTAGGGGCAACAACACTTCCATCTTTATAGTTGTGAGTGGTATGCTTCTTGGTTTCCATAATTTTGCTTTCCATTTTTCTTGCTAACCTGAATGCCTTCTATAATGAATCAGCTTCCCAAAAGCGAACATCATGTTGGATATTATCCTTTAAAGTCCCTATGAACACATCAATCCTATGTTCCTCTGGAATATTTTTTACCCTTATGTTCAATTTTTGGAACTCTTCAATGTGCTCCATTATTGAACCCTTTTGTTTGAGACTCATCAATTAGCTAAAAAAAGTGTTGCTTTTTGTATACTCATAATGTGCTGTCAATTCTTCCATAAAAATTTCCCAAGTGATAATTTGTTTACGAGAGCAAAGCTGTTGATATCGTACAAACTGATTTGGTTCCAAATATAAAGTTGCAATACATAACTTTTGTGTGTTTTGCACATTATTGAGATCGAAAAATTGCTCCATCTGTAACATCCATGTTGCAGGATCCTTACCACCAAACTTCCTCATATCGATTTTTGGAATATGGTGGGTCTTCGATCCAACATTAGAGTCTATGAAATCATGATTAACATTTCTTTTGTTTGCATCATGAGTTTCCTTTACTACCCTTTCACCATTTGTAAGTATTTCTTATAGAAAATTTGTTAAATCTATCTTCAAATCTGCCATGTCTATCTTCAAATCTGCCATGTCTCTCTTCAAATCTGTCTACAAATCTATCTTCAAATTGTCCATCTTAGCTTCCGCATCCTTTATCTTAGATTCCACGCTATTTATCTTAGCTTCTATTAGCTTTTGTGAGAGTGACATTTGTTGCACTTGGTCTTGTAATTTTGATATATCATGTAGCATTTATTCCTCTTCTTCATGAGTCATGCTAGAGCTTTCAGGTTGCTTACTAGGTGTTTGCATTTTCTTTCCTTGGGGCATCAATTACCAATAATAATGCTCTACTATGCCCTTTGAATTCCTTCAAAATAATTTTTCAAACCAAGCTTAAGCAAAAATTTTAAAAAAATCTACACACCTTTTTTCACTTTGTAGGAGCTCAATATTGCCTCTAATGTATCTCTGTAATTTCAGATCATCCAGTTATGAAATTGAAACTTGCAGTAGCCCTCTGCGTCCTCTTTCCAATTCCACCAGTGTGATCCAAATTGGATTCTCCAAGGAAGAGTTATGCCAAATCTCCCACCGTGACCTGATTATAGACTAGTTCAGTAGAGCAAACTTTTACGACATGCCACGGTTCTCTGTTTCGACCTTTGGCTATGAAAAATATCTACAAGAAACTACAGTCCGTCCTCTTTCTGTACCTTCTTACAAAACGTCAATCCGATGCTTAGAGAGAAAGTTATGACGATTTTACCCAAGTCACTTGTTTGGAATATAATTCAGGAGTCTCCAAAAAGACCAACTTCCTCAGATCATATCTTTGCAAATATAGCGCGAAAAGATCTAAAATTCGAACCCAAGGTTTAGTGCGATTTCGTCTCAAATGGGTTTTTTTTTTCGCTTTTGAAACATTGCAGAAAAAAGTTATAGTGAAGATGCCATGATGACCTATTTGGAGCAACGAAACCCTAGAATCCAAAGCTCTAATACCAAATGTTATGAAACCAGCTCACAAAAAGATAGAAAAGATAGATCAACGCCTTAGAATTCAGCCTCTTCGAGGGGGCAACCTCCTTTACATTACACAAATGAATGATTCTTTTATGCAAATGACAATACCTTCTTTCTATATATAGGAGTCTAAGGGGTCATAATATAATCAGAGCTGACATAACAATAATAATGTAAGGGCACAATAATAACAATAGTGGGCTTCTATGGGGCACAATAATAACAATAGTGGTCATCTATGGGGACTACATGGGTACAAAAATATAATAAGGGGGTTGTACTAATAACAATAAGGGGTTACACTAGTAGTATAGGGGCCTAACAACTCTCTTCAGATTGCCCTCATTCCCCACCTTTAGCTTTTTGCCTCCCTTAGTAACCTGCTGATGAGTCTTCCAATCCTAAATTCATCATTACCTTGCAAATCAAGCAAACTTTCAATGAGCCTAAGTGAACTTGAAGATCAGCTGTGGAATTCAAATCAAAGACACTCATTAGCATCTGTTGGGAACTAGGTAAGATCTGTTGATAACCTGGATACCTGGAGCATGTAGGGGCATCTTTGTAAAACGAAAAATGTGTAACCACAGCTAGAATGGCATGGCGGAACGTTGCATTTAAAAAAGAAAAATTCCCACTTAGATCTAGCCTATACTTGCTTGTAAGGTTTGCAGTTATTCTCCATTAGTCCCATCCACCACACTAAGTTTTCCAATACCTGTCATCTACAAGTAAACCTCCTTTCATGGGCTAAGCTCACTGTCATATACCTTGTGGCAAATCAAATTGTGCTCTAGTCTTTGTGCATGAAACAAGAAGGAATTATTTAAAAGAAAATGAAATGTCGAGTCCTTGTGCCAGTCTGGAAGGATAGGTTCTTTGGGAAGCTGGTTGGAGTAGGATTGTTGCTGGGCTCATAGTACTGGTTGAGTACACAGTAAGCCAAACCTTGCTTAAGCGGTTTAGAAATATGGCATGATTCATGACTGCGCCCCATTCAATCATACCAAAATACAGCACTGAAATTCTTACATAAAGTGCAAATAAAAATATCTACATTAAGTTTGATAAGCGATAAAGAGTTGAGGTACACAGCTAAACAGGTATTGGCAGACCATTGATTGCCCCGAAAGGATTTTTGAAAGTAGAAAATAGGTAAAGGAGGGTTAATAAATCCCATAATACTACCATTGGAGAATGCCTGTCAAAACCCTATCAGTAAGTCGAAGTTATTTGTCTTTATCCCACCTGAAGCAATTAATGTTGAAATGGAACCCATGCCTATCCATCTATACAGTTTGCATTTCAAGTTTATCTTAACACCCTAATGTTCTATTGATCCAAGGTTTATTTGGAAACAAATATAACTGGTTCGCCTAACGATTCGCCATTTGTTGTGGCCACAACCACCACCCTATTAAAACCTACTCTAGTGGCAAGTTTGAATGGGCCCCCTATGACGTTTGACCTTTCGTTTCTAACTGGAGTGTTACATGGATTATGTATTCTAAGCTGAATGGTCAAGGCCCCCTAATAAACCTCTACAGCAAGATCCATTTGTAACCCAGTCTAGCCTTTCATTCATATCTTTCATTGGGACTTATTCAATCCTCATAAACCTTCTACCGCATCCTTATTTCTATAGCAATGCTTTAGAAATAGAAACACTCCACATGCACATAAATATTACCTTTTCCACCTTACCTCAGCCTTCACACATTTTGCATGCTTTTATCACTTATCGTAATCACTGGTCGGCTCATTGCATACCATATCGCATGTTGCATTGATCAAGGGAAAGGCCCGTCTCTCATGAATAATTGCGATGCGATCAAGTCTCCGGTCGCATCAGATATTGCAATTGACACTTTCAACCCATGCATCAGCCCAAGCTTCAATGTTTTGCAATACCCTGGATTCACCGTGATTATTAATCATAGCACATATATTTTTCGGGTCGGCTCCCCATCGCAAAACGCAATCGGCGAAACCCGAGGCCCATACACAAGGTGTTTCGTGATATGGCGGACTTGTCGATATTATTAAGCGTAGCATATATATTTTTTGGGTCTGGAGCCTATCACTAATCGCAATCGGTAGTCAGCGAAAGTAAAGCCCATGTGATATGCGAAGGGGCGATGAGCGGACCCGGCGATAATTATATGCCTGGGTGCATAATATTGGAAGTTCGGCCTTATGGTCCGACCACGGGTTTTCCGTGTTTTCCTGTGTATTCGATGAAATGTTGTGGTCTAGGTTTTCAAAGGAAAATCCCATATGAGCAGACCTGATGGGATTATTAACAAAGACACATATATATTTCGGGTCCGGCCTATTGCAAAGTGAAATCGGCAAAGCCCAAGGCTTCAACATAAGGCGCGATGCGATCAATGGACCCGATGATGACTATAGATCTGGGGTTATATTATTTGAAGTCCGGCCTTATGCTTCGGCCACGGGTTTTCCCGTGTATTCCCATGTATTTCGATAAAATTTTGTGGTCCAGGTTTTCAAAGGAAAATCCCATAGAGTGAATGGTCAACCTTTGAAGCATTGTCAAAGCAATCCTTGAGTAAAAATGAATATTGTGGGCAATGGGAATACGTGTCACAACAGGTTCGGTGGTCTGATAATTATAGTTGCTCTGCGTTGCATGATTAAATAGAAACTGTGGCTGAATGCAAGGTTTGTTTGTGCGCATGTTTTTCATCTCCCATAATCATAGCTAATATGAATTATTTCTGCAGGTGAGTTCGAGTGGACCCGCTGGTGGATAAAGGCAATTTATATCAAGATGACACCTTTGCACCACTAATGTCGATATTGCAATGACATGTTTTGCAGAAAGGGATATGAACTGCCATAGTGCATAATGGAGGCACGTGCCATGTCAAGAGGAATCACAATGCTGATACATCAAGATGTTATTACCTCCAAACACACCTTCAATCATGCCAGATGTGGGATGATGAGCGCAGTGTTTTTAGTTGCCTTCAGGAAATGATAAGGAATAATGTCCACTCAATACAGGTGCGAAGGGATGACACACAGTCATCCTCTTTTAGTCAACGTCTATTCATTTCCACAGGAAATGAAGCGTTAGAGCAGATATGCCCTCTACATGTCAGCGGTTACACCGAATGTTCTACGATTGTATATTTTGATTTGTATATTGAAAAGAATGGGCAGGTGAAAGGTTAAGGGAGACCGAGGGTCAGTTCCTTCGGCATAAATATTACCTCCAGAGATGAAGGGAGGACTTTTTTTGAAGGAACAACTTTTGATTTATGGTGAGTAGAGAAGACTGTTTGGTCGAGAAAGAGATTTTTTTTCAGATTCATTTTCCTCTTCTTTCATGTGTTTAGAATCAGGATGTTGTTGCTGGCATAAATATAAATGTGATTTGTTTTTGTGCATATTGATAACAGACATTTCATGACTAGTCTTGGTTATTCAAATATGATTTGTTACCATGGTTAATTCATGAGCGATTGCTGATTCAAGACCTTGTTAAACATCAGTTGCAAGTTTTATTTGTATGGAAAAGAATGTGTATTCCTGTATAGGTAATTAGATTCCAATTAAGATTTAATACAACCTTGTTCATATCTGAACCAGTAATTGATTCATTAGGACTTGGAATCTATATATGATGTTTAACCTCCTTTTGTCATTCTCCTGCATCATAGATTAGAATAGTTAGGACTAGCATAAGTAGTTAGAATTAGTGTAGATAGGATTTGGTACATATAGGTTAGCTATTTCGTTTGTTGATTTAATTGAAGTCTTCCTCCAAGAAACAATCTTTCAACACACATAACAGTTTACAGGATCCTTTAAAACTCGTCAGAACTAGCCATTCCAAACTAAAGCAGATCTAATTGGGGTCTGCAATCAGGTTAGTTCCCCTTGTTGGCATAGCGAACATTTGCAGCGTCAATAGAACAAAAGGACATATGATCATCAAGAGAAACAAAACAACAACCTTTTCATCCCAATCATAACTAGAAGCCTCAAATTCAGTGCCAAGAGGCCTAAGTAGTTTTATTTTCCTATTTTGTAGTCCTATTTTTGTAAAACAATTATGAGATATTTGTAAGTCCTAATATTTAAATCAAGATATTTTTAGGAAAGTTGTATAAATACTTTGTAGATCAAAGTATAAAGGGTTGAATCATTGTGATAGACTCTTCAGAGGACTTGTAATCCTCTGAAATTATTTTATGAAAGTAATAGAAGGATTATGGATTCATCTTGAAACAACTTGTGTCCCTGTGATTACTTCTATGTTATTTATATTTTGATTTTGTTTAAATATTCATATGTTTGAAATTAATGGGAATTTTGGTTATGATAAGATTGGATTTCAATTTATCTGAAAGCCCCCCACGAAGTTATAATCAATTACAAAGATTATGTAATTGAGCTTTCTGTTTAGTTAACTCTTCTACATATTTTAATTATGATTCACTTCCCTTTAAGCTTTAAATATATTTTGTTTGGTTGTAAAAAAGAAAATTGCATGCATCATCTGTATATGACTAGTTAAATAATTTGTTTGAAGATTTAATGAATCATGTATTTTCTAAAGTTCAACCTTACACATCTATTAAAAGCTAAATTATGTTAGAGGTGAAGAGTCAACCCTTCTAATATATCATAAGTAATTAAGATACTGCACTTGTTTAACAGTTTAGAACATTGGTCATCCAAAAATCCAAAACAAACAAAGCATTTTAGATGCTCTCGCATAATTCCTTAACCTAGAATTATCTGTAGAGGTACAACAACTCTCATCCCTGAGAACTCGACTCTAAGGAATTTCGGGGACTGCACACTGATTTCATTTGCAACATTATTTACAAAGTGATATCGAAAGTGATTGCAAGATGCATCAAAGGGGTTTTTTTAATGTACATTTCAAGGGAACAATTTTATTTTCTTCTTAATCGCCTCATACATGATGTTACAACAACTGCTCAAGAATGCATCCATACTATCCATACTCATATAAAGAAGGCCATGATTATGAAGATTGATCTCCATAAGGCCTATGACTATGTGGATTGGTCGTATATGCGTCTTATTATGCTCAAGGTTGGACTTTGGTATCACAATGTTGAATGGATTATGGCCTGCACTACTTTTGTTTGTTATGCGATTATTATTAATGGTTATCCCATTCCTTTTTTCTGTGTTGGTAGAGATCTTTGACAAGGGTGCTACCTCTACCCTCTATTGTTTATTCTAGTAATGGATGGTTTGATCTTGAACATCAGTCACATGCGAAGGCTCATGGTCTATTTCAGGGTTTAGCTATATCCAGGTAAGTTAACATCACACACCTTTTTTGTTGTTGATGATATCCTAACTTTTGGTGTCATTTCTAGAGCACAATGGTCCTATTTACATTACATTTTTCTCAGATATGGAGCATCCTTTGGGTTACTTGCTAATGGTAGAAAAAATATCCTTTATTACTCTTTTGGTGATAGGGTGAACACAGAATTCATTGCAGGCATTTTTGGCATTTAGAATGCACCCCTAGAGCCTGGAATCAACTACTTGTGCTTTAGAATTAAGCCCAATAGTTATAAAAACTGTGATTGGAAATGGATGGTTGAGAGATACAAGAAGATGCTTAACAACTGGACACATAGATGGCTCACTTTGGGATGTGGATATGTGCTCATACGGATAGTTATTCAACAACTATATGTTTATTGGTCTCACCTATATTGGATTCCTTTGGGAATTATCGCGAATATAAACATTATCATCTCCTGATTTCTTTGGAGCATCATAGGTACTGTCACCAGATAAAATTTATGAAAGTGGGGTGAATTGACCTTCCCTAAGGAATTCAGAGGCTGGGGTTTACTGGATCAGAGGATATTTGGTAATGCACTATTAACTAAATATTTCTGGAGGGCACTAAAGGGAAGAGGGGTCTGGTAGGACATTATTCATGAAAATATTTGAAGGGCCATGAAACTAAACTTCTCTTTCGAAATCTGACATCCACTAAAACTCAGTGGTCATTGATTTGGAGGGGTTTCATCAAAATCCTTCCCTAGTGGCACTAATGGATGACATAGGAGTTTGGGAGCGGCCATAAGATTCTAATTGGTACATACAATATATATGGACTTGCCAAGGAGCATTTTCTGAGTCTTCATACTTTAGTTTGTACAATCCAAATTTTATTTCTTCTTATATCAGGCCATCAAACAATGGTTGGTAGGTTTCCCTATCTGGCGTTTGGCAGGGGACATTGGTTTGACTCAACAAGGTGCGAAGGAATGGCAGGAGTATATTAGACAACTTAGATTTGATGGCCTGTGTCATCGAGATAATAGTGACCATTGCATATTGAGAGGTAGGCTACTTAACCATTTTATCATGTGGCAAATGCATACCAATTCTATATAAGACAAGTACTGGATCTTCATAACACAACTTGGTTTTATAAAATTTGGAAGTGGCGAATGCCACTCAAAATAATATTATTTTCGTGGTTGGTATGGATGAACAAATCCTTGACGTGGGAAACCTACAAAAGAGGGGACATATGGATCCAGGAATGTGCACTCTGTGCAGAGAAAGCTCAGAATCTGGGTTGCACATTTTCTTTCTATGACCCATTACTCGACAGATCTGGGAGCACATTTCTCTCATTCTAATTATCCCTGATAGAAGGTCGCATGGTATGGAGAATTGTATTAATTAGTGGTCTGCTGGATGTGGGAACTACAAGGAGATACCATTATACACTATTAAGGAAATATGCAATGCGGAAAACAAGCATATATTTGAGGGCAGGCCAACCAATAAAAGTACGATATGTTAGAGGATTCTTGGTTGGATGTCCTCTTATTCCAATGATCATGATAAGGTTAAAGAAACTCCACATCACAAGAATCCCCATGAGATCCTTTTACTTGCGGGATTTTTTGATGGGGCTGCTCAACTAGGAATATGTGGGTATGACGCAATCCTGAGACTAAATGAGGGCTCTCAATATGAGATATTCTAGAATGGAGGAACTAGAACCAACACCAAGGAAAAGATATTGGATTTGTTGGGCTTACTCAAGTTCATGAAGGAAAGGCATACTGATAATTTTCATGTATTTGGGAACTCTAGATCTGTCATTCTGGGCATCCGGGTTCTCACTGAATTTAACCCTCCCTCCCCTTTTGGATCAATGGAGCGGATCAGGCTCCTTATGGAAAACATCAATATTAGATCAACTTCTCACATTTACAGGGAGGTGAACGAGGAGGCAAATGAAATGTTGATGGAAGGCCTTCGAGGTACCTTTGGTTTTATGAATTTCAGATTAATTGTGGAGGGAGCCATCAGGGAGGTGGGCACACTAATATTACCTTAAATGACAGGCCTATTATATACTTTTTTAATACAAGTTATTTTGGAGAATGTTTTTTATTCAAGGTAGAGAAGTAGTCTACATACTGAACTTTGGCCACTTTGGTAGATGTTTTTTTTATTTACTACTTTTTGTTGTTTTACAAGTTGTTCTTGTTTGATACTCCTGGGTATATTTTGTCACACAAGATGGAAATTTCTGGATGACATTTCTGAACAATGTACTGGATCTTATATTTCTCTTATAGAAATCCAATGTTTTTTTTTTCTCTGAAAGAAAAATTATACTATAGCGTAGAAACGCTCTCTCTTTTCTCTCTCCCTATCCACTCTTAGTATCTATACTCATCTATGGAACAAAATGTACTCAAATAGAATGAATCCCCTTTTTCCACTTAGTGGCCCTGTTATAACACAACCCGAGAGGCTACTAGTGGTTAGGTTTAACTCTTTCAACTCTTAACTAGAGTTACAATATTGAATCTTCTAGGGTCTTCTTCATCATGATCATGTAGCTAGCCCCTTTTCCATGAATAATTGGGCATAATGTGGCATTCTCTTAAATTATGGTGGTTGATTTAGAAAGGTCAATTTCTGAGAGGCATAACTTTCTCATACAAACTCGAATTGAGGTGATTTTTGTGTTGTTGGAAAGGTATCAGCATGTAGATTATCAAGTCTATGTTTATTGTAAGGTTAGGACCAAGAAAAGTGTTTATATAGGGCTTCAAAATGGCTCCTCAAGTTTATTATCCACAATTTTAGGATCGTTGGTAAAAAATGGATCTATGAGTTGCATTAGGGGATTTTTGAGGTAAAAAATGGGCCTCAAAACAATATATGTACTAACAAAATTAAGTTTAAAATAACCAATAGGAATCAAGATGATGATGTCATCCCCAAGGGTAAATATTTTTGAGGGAAAAGAAGAAAACTACTTTTTAATTATATTTTCAGCTCATCTCCTTATATGTTTACATGTCAAGTGCAGACACCCCTTGTAAGCCTAATTAAATTCCACATCCAATGATTACCCATTCTACATACTTCTGAGTAGACCCACATTGAAAAAAATGAAAGTACATGAAAAAAATGTGCTTAACACACTTTTTCCATGTATTTTCATTTTTTTTTCAGTGTGGATCTACTTGGAAGTATGCATAGTTGTTACCTGTTGGATGTGGAATTGAATTTTTCATCTAATGAGTGTCTACACTTGAAATTTAAGTAAATCTATAAGGAAAGAAGCTGAAAATACAATAAAAAAGTAGTTTCTTTAAAGAATTCATCTTTTATTTTATTATTTTATATATTATTTTATTATTTTCCTTAGGAGGCCCATTTTAGACATCAAAATTATCCTAATGATTCCTCCACTTTTTCCACTCTAAATGCATCAATATGAATGAAAAATAATATAATGATCCAATCTGGATCATGCCTCCCAATCTTGGGAGGCTTTTGGTCTTTTTCCCACCTTCTCTCGGATGTACCATTTAGCCTTACATGAAAGTTTCAACCCAATTTTATGAAGGTCATGTTACCCCAATATTGTAGTCTTGGACCTCTTCTGCAAAACTATATATTTTTTCATCTCTGCCTAAGCATCGAGAGTCAAATACTCTACAAAAGGGAGGACCTATTCATCTTCCTCGTCTAGTATGGAATTCTCATAGAGTTTCATATTCTCTATATTCGTCATTGAGTAAATGCACATGTATGGGGGTACACTGAGTCTATAGGAATTCTCTCCAACCTTTTTCAATATGTGAAAGGCACCGTATCTCAAATCCTTGATTTTATTACCAAGACCATATAACCTCTGTTTATACAATAGTAATGGTACTTTGTCTCCCACCTTGAATGACTACTCTATTCTATGTTGAATATAATGTCTGACCTTGTAATTTACCTGTGAATTTTACAACAACTCTTGTACCTGTATATGGATGTAATTGATCTTCTCAACATACGCCCTTAAGGAATCCCCTATTAGTCCTCCCTCACTCCTCCTTATTTTTCATATGCAATACCCAATGGTGAAGGTGGAAAATATCCAAAACAAGTTTGGAATGGGGACTTACTAGTAGAAGCGTGGACTGCTATGTTATAAGAGTGTTGTATATAGACCATATTTTCATCCCAAGTCTATGGAAGCTTCTGATTGTAACCCCTTAAAAGTTACACCAAAGTCATGTTGACTACTTTTGTTTTCCTATCTATCTATGGATGGAATGTTGTTGACCTATTCAACTTTTTGTCCATCTTCTCAAATAATGTAGTCCAAAATACACTAAGAAATATTATGTCCTTATTTGAAATTATGCTCCTTGTTATCCCAAAGTGGACCTAGACCTATCCAAAGAACAAGTTCGTTGTTTATTTCCTACTGATGGTTTTTTTATAGGGCAGTAAAACATGCATCTCGTTGGACCTATAACTACCACGAACACATAGTCATGTCCCTTCCGATTTGTTGGTAAACATCCCACAAAGTCCATGGAAATGCTTTCCCAAGGATGAGTTGGTATAGGAAGGAAATGATATACACCTTGTTTCTAGTTAATAGGTTTATTGTTACAAAAGAACATGTGTTCTCTTATGAACCTAGCTACGTCTTCTTGCATCCTGGGCCAATACACATACCTCTGCAAGTTAGTAATTGTCTTCCCTACACCAAATTCCTATAGACTTTGAGTTGTGAGCCTCTCTTATCACTTGTAGTTGCTCACATTTAGGAACACATAACTTATTTAACATGTAGAATAAAATTTTATCACTTTTTCTATCACTTGATGCATACGTGCTTCAAGAGATATGGAAGCTTCCTGGAGACAGTCTCTGGGTTGAAGGGAGACCAGTGCCTAGGATATCTTAAAGAGAGGAGTGCTTTTGGATATTATAAGTAGGGATTTATACTTCACTCCATTTTTCACATAGTTGGAAAAGATAATAAAATGGGATTGGTTCAATATTCCTTCATTAAGGTAAACTCAAGCTAATACATTGATCTAAATGCATAGGGGGTAGCTCGGGCCAATCTCAAAGAGAAATGTCTGGTTCTAGTGACTGACATGCAACAATACGCATCTTTAATATTAGCGTTGTAGAAAAATAAAGAGGAGGAAATAAATAAGGGAATTCGATGTAGAGGGTTGGATATAACGCAAAATCATGAGCATCAAGCTCCAGTAGAAGTATGAAAGAATGAGGAGGTGAAATGGTAGGAATTGTGGAGCATGAATTAAGGTCTCATACTCTATACCTCATGGACACACTTGTCACTAATCAGCATAAGTAAATCTACGTTGATTATAGGTACACAAGTAAATATGCAACTACTGAGGTACTATTACTACTTAGCAAAATACATATAACCATGAGGGAGTGAAACTGATAGCTTCATTACACAATTTCAGTAGAAGAGAAACATACATGAATTAAATTAAAAAGAGGAAAACATACTTCTCATTGTTATGATAGGAATCAACATAATATTTTCCTTAATCCTTTAGGAGTCCAAAGCACTAGTCCATCACATTTAGAAAAGTATCGCTCAAATCCCTCATGAATAGGAAAATAGAACCAAAAGTGGAATCATAGAATTTTGACCACTTGGGTGCAGAATTTTGGAACCACTGTTAAGTGTTTCTTCCCACTTTTTAAAAGGATAGGGAGAGCTTTTAAAATTAGTTACAAAATATCTCATTTAGAGCTCGAGCTGCCTAATAGGCTAGCTATCTCGGCATGCGATAACTCTGTTGCCCAAATGATTACAATTAGGATTTGATTCCTTTCTTTAAAATGAAAGAAATACACAATAAACAAAAATAAGAAAAACTGAATGATGGTGAGGAAAATATCTACCAGCCATCCTTTTGATCGCATCTAATTAGGCCGCATCTCTACCATGATGATTCGGCTAGTTCAACTATCGCTTTCCCCTTTAACCACTTGAATTTCCCACTCTTTCAAGCAGGAGCAATCAACTGTGATGGACTTGGTGGTGTTGAGAAATCACAGCCGCCGACTCATTCATCCCCATAACTTCATGTATCATGCTATTGGAGCCCAATATGCCTTGTAATGCCACCAAAATGCAATATCAGAGAAGTCCCATATCACAAACTTCATAGTGATGCGAAATTCAAATCTGCTGATTGTCGATCTCTGATATCACAAGCCCCTCCTACTTACCTCCTTTTTGCATTTCTCTCCATAAGACCAAGGGCGGTGACCATGTTCTTAGCCTTAAGGTGCTGAAGAATTTAGACTCTTACCGAGGGCTATTGTTCCTTTGTAAACTATTCTCTAACCTTGGTTCTTTAAGTCCCTCTTGATTGTGGGCCAGCCCTTATATCAGAGACCCTTCATCGACGTTTTCAAATTAGGGATTTAACTTGGGTGATGCGATATTTCACCAATCACCGATATATCTCTGCGTTTAGCCCAATCTCTTGGTTCTTTGGCTATTCTTGTGACTGTGTGCCAACCCCTATATTGGATCCCATCAATTAGAGGATTTCAATCAGAGGTTTTACTCTGATGCAAAAACATGCCTCAACCTGCAAACATCGATTTGCAATTTAACATCATCCTTTGCCACATGGCACCTCATGATTGGTGACACGTATCACCCTTTTTTGGCCTCTTATGACCCCTAAAAACTCTGAATCTGCTGCCACATGTCCACCATACTACCGTGTCATGATGATGTCAGCCACCATGTGGCATATCAGAACCAACCTTTGTTCACCACGTGTCCCTTATCGGATCCAATCTATGTTCACCATGTGTCCCTTATCAGAACCAATATTACATTGCCACACATCCCATTGGAGGAGAGAGAAAAGGCTCGGTCCTACTATGGTTTTTAAATAAAATCATTCATTAATTTTCATTAGGCCCTCCCCGGTGCTTTAACATTGAAGGTACAATCCTGACGATTTAACATTGTTGATGTTCGTTGATCGTAACTTTCTTAATGTTGTCACTTTGAAGACAGTGATCATCGATATGCAATATGGCTTGAACCCATCAACTTCCGATTGTTGATTTGACCTTGACCTCTAATTGGCAGGAGCTCCGATTTGTGGGAGATTCAATATGCTCTTCTTTCTTTCCTTTCAAAGGAAAAAAACCCTTAAACTTCAACTGGCCATATCTTCTAATCCAGAAGTCCATTTTCAGACTACCACATACCGTTGGTGTTCAGAGAAATTTCCAATGAAGAAGGTCTGATTTATATTTGAGTGATTTTGTGGCATGGAATGTGGTTGTAAATGTTTATGTTCTTTTGCACCCTTTTGATAGCTAAAAACACATTTTGTAGTGAGTGACAACATTGGCTCCAACTGGGGATAATGCCTTGCTGGCAAGGTGATGAGAACCTGCAAACCAGTAGCCTTCACCATTGGGAATGGAATCAAAAAATATAATGAACTTATACATCCAGAAAATCTCCATGGAAGTTTATTTGTAGGGAGTCCTTTCCTCATTGAACTGAAATGCAAGAATATAAATTCTAACAACTGGAAATTAAATTCTCAGCTAGTGAGCTTATTTATGTACAAATCCTACTTATTTATAGAGAATAAATTCAACCAAGTGAAGTCAACCTTCCCATGGTACCATTTCAACATCATGGTATTGGACCTTATTCCATCATCCTCTAGGAATTCAACAATTAAAACAGGCATGTACCACATAAAATATTTGGACAAAAAAATTGATATGTGCCCCCAACTTGGTAGTTGATTCTCAACTCTTTGAATCTCTTCCCTGAACCTTCTAATGGGGCTATGTTCTTTAAAATCAGTGACTAACATAAGCATGCACCCCATAAGAAATTTAGACCAAAGATTTAACACATACCTTGGAATTGATGTACACTGTTGCAGGCCAAAGAAAGATTCCATATAGTCAATTATTGTATCATGGAACTGATGAGAAAAAATTATAGTTGTCTCCCTATCCTGAATAGTTTCCAGAGAGGAATCTTTCTACAAAATGCAACCATAGTAATTGCTTGGCTCTTCAACTTCGGGCTCCTCTTGAAGGATTTATTGTTAGTAGTCTTCACCCCACTTGTTTGTAAGTAGATCCCTTTGACAATATGCAACCATCTCATCCTCCTCTGAATCATATGTGTCATGAATCAGAGAATCTTCATCAACTTTACTATTATCTTCTTGAATTGGTTCTCCATTTGAAGGATGTGGGTCATAAATTGGATCCTCTTTGTCAACCTCCTGGTGGGCATCCTCTTTTTGTGCATCTTCCCATAACTGAGACTGTTGTGGTTCTGCATCAATTGAATCTCCATCGGGTCATACACATCACAAGAAGGAGAATCATCAACTTCAGCATAATATGATCTATGGGGGTTTATTTGTAGCTCTATGATGTATCCTTCTTCTCTTTCTCGATCACTGGGTGATGCTTCTTGATGCGAGTATATGTTTTCTTGGAATGGAGTCTCACAAAAATCTTCAGCAGGGTCATTAACCTCAGGAATATTTTCAACATTAAAATGTGCACATAAATCTTCAAACAGAGCACCCGATGGATATAATATTTTGCAATAATGATTGAATGCCATGTGAAAACTCTTTAAGGAGGATGCCATGAGGTATTGTTTTGTGCCAAATTCTAAAATCTTCTTCTAAATAGTACATGAATAATTTCATTTGCACATCTTCAAAAACAATACCCTGTTGATTCATGAAAATCCTTAAGGTGTTGGTCCGACCTTCTATTTGTGTTTCCAATGAATCTAGGAAAATAGGTATTCCATTCATGAAATGAAGGGACATGATTGGGAAAACCAAAATTAGAAGAAAAATCGAGTGGGCCAAATTTTTTGGCCAAGAATGCAGGGATGGCCATTTTGAAAACCTCTCTAGGTTAGAGTTCAAATGCAGGGGAATTTTTTTCTATTTAGCATCAGAGTGACTATGAGGCTACTTGAAAGAAAATATGATCAAATAGAGATATAAAAAGTGGAGTTGCTAGTATGTTTACCTTAATATTGAAACAGTGGAGTCGCCAAAGTATTTATAAATGGAATTTAGACAATGGAGTCCCCAAGGTGAGAGATATTCAAATACACTTCCCTTACTTACCTAACAGAGGAAATGTAAATATTTGTCATACCCAAGGAAAAATATTTTGATTCATTCCCTGACAAAGGTGCCAAAAAGATGTTGTTGCTTTTTCTATCACATATCACACAATTGCTTTAGGAGATATTGAAGCTTCCTAGAGACAGTCTCTGGGTTGAAAGGAGACCGGTGCCTAGGACATCTTAAAGAGAGGAGTTCTTTTGGGTATTATGAGTAGGGATTTCTGTTGCATTCCAATTGTCACATAGTTGGAAAATATAATGAAAGGGACTTGGTTCAATATTCCTTCATCAAGGTAAAATCAAGCCAATACATGGATCTAAATGCACAGGGGGTAAATCGGGCCAATCTCAAAAAGAAATGTCTAGTTCTGGTGGTCGACATACAACAATAGGTAGCTTTAATATTGGCATTGTACAAAAATGAAGAGGAGGATAGAAAGAAGGGAATTTGATGTAGAGGGCTGGATATAATGCAGAATCGTGAGCATCAAGCTCCAGGAGGAGTATGAAAGAATGAGGAGGTGAAATGGTAGGAATTTTGGAGCGTGAATTAAGGGTTCATAATATATACCTCATGGAAACACTTGTCACTAATCATCATAAGTAAATATGTGTTGATTATACGTATACAAGTAAATTGGTAACTACACAGGTACTATTACTACTCAACAACGTACATGTAACCATGAGAGAGTGAAACTATCACAGAATTTGGACCACTCAGGTGAAGAATTCTAGAACCACTATTATGTGTTTCTTCCATCTTTTTGTAAGTAGAGGGAGATATTTGAAAATTAGTTACAAAATATCTCAGCTAGACCTCCAGCTGTCTGATTGGCTAGCTATCTCGACGTGTGATAACTCTGTTGCTAAAATGATTACAATCAAGATTTGTTTCCTTTCTTTAAAATGTAATTAATACAGAATAAACAAAATAAGGAAAATTGAATGATGGTGAGGAAAATATCTCCCAGTCGTCCCTATAATCACCTCTGATCAGGCCATGTCTCTACCACGATGATTTAGCCATTTTGCCTGTTTCTTTCCTCTTTAACCGCTTTAATTCCCCACTCTCTAGAATAAGGAGCAATCAACTTTGGTGGCCTTGGTGGTGTCGCAGAATCATAGATGCCAACTCGTTCATCCCCTTAACTTTGTGTATCATGCTATCAGAGCCCAATATTCCTTGTCGTGTCTCCACAATGCAATATCAGAGAAGTCCCATATCAAAAACTTCATAGTGGTGCGACATTCAAATCCATCAATTGTCGATCTCTGATATGATAAGCCCCTCCTGCTTAGTCCCTTTTTGCATTTCTCTCCATAAGATCGAGGGAGGTGACCAGGTGCTAAATCATTTAAACTCCTACTAGGGGCTATTGTTCCTTTTGTAAATAGTTCTCCACCCTTGGTTCTTTAAGTCCCTCTTGACCGTGGGCCAACCCTTATATCGAAGCCCCTTTATCGGTGTTTTCAAATCGGGGATTTAACTTGGGTGATGCAATATTTCTTTGATTTTTGATAGCCCTCTGTGTTTAGCCCCAACCATTGCTTATTTGGCTCTTCTCATGATCGTGTGCCAACCCTAGTATCAGAGCCCCTCAATTAAAGGTTTTACTTTGATGCAACAACATGCCTCAACCTGCAAACATTGATTTGCGATCTGACATCATCCTTTGCCACATGGAACCTCATGAGTGGTGACACATGTCACGCTTTTTGGCCTCTTATGACCCATAAAAATGCCAAATCTTCCTGCCATGTGTCCACTGTACTACCATGTCATGTTGATGTCAGTTGCCACATGGCATATCATAACCAATCTATGTTCACCACGTGTCCCTTACTGAAACCAATCTCTATTCACCATGTGTCCCTTATCAGAACCAATCTTACATTGCCACATGTCCCATTGGAGGAGAGAGAAAAGGCTCAATCTTGCTATGGTTTTTAAATAAAATCCTTCGTAAATTTTCATTAGGGCCTCCCCATTGCATTAACATTGAAGGTATAATATCAACGATTTAACACTATCAGTGTTCGCTGCTCGCAACTTTCTTAATGTTGTCACTTTGAAAACGTTGATCGCCGATATGTGATATGTCCTAGACTTGTCGACTGCCAATTGCCAATTTGACCTTGACCTCTGATATTGTGAGACCTCCAATTTGTGGGACCTCTGATATGCTCTTATTTCTTTTCTTTCAAAGGCACAAAACCCTTAAAACTTCAACTGGCCATATCTTCTGATCTTGAAGTCCATTTTCAGACTTCCACATACCATTGGAAATATTGTTTAGAGAACTTTCCAATGGATAGGGTTCAATTTAGATTTGAGTGCTTTTGTGGCTTGGAAGATGGCTTTAAAATTTTATGTTCTTTTGCACCCTTTTGATAGCTAAAAACTCATTCTGCACTGAGTGACAACATAACCCATTCTAGATATGATAGTCAACCATGTTTTCAGCATTGTGCACCTAGCGTTGCAACTAATTAAACACCTCCTTGAAGTCTTCATAATCTACATGTGCTTCTTTGTATTCGTCATGGGTAAAAGGATCCATGTGAACCAAAATTGTGATCTTTGATGTGGGTGGCCTTAAAAGCATGTTGGCAAACTTATTTTTGTTTCCCTTATTGTACTTGATTACTAAATGAAACTACTGTACAACTGCATCCACTTGTAATTCCTAGTTTGTTGTAGCTTACTCTGGGCTTGCAGGTGTTGTAGTATCTCGTGCTCTGTGTGAATTATTGTCTCCTTTCCATCATATAGTGTTTCCACTTCTTCACAACTTGCACTAGGGAATATAACTCCTCATTGTAGGTAGGGTAGTTGAGAATCGCCCCATGAAATGCTTCAAAATGGTAGAATACAGGCCTTCCTCCTTGCATCCAAACTACTTCCATATCATACCCACTCACATATATCTCCACTTTGAAGGGTTTTTGAAAATTCAGTAATGCTAGAACTAATACTTGACTAACTTCTTCTTTAACTCCTCAAAGTCCCCTGATGGCCCTTTCCCCTCTAGAAACTCTTTCCACTCATTGTTATTTCACGAAGTGGTGATGCTACTACTCAAAATGAGGCTATGAATTTCCTCAAGTGTTGTGTTACCCCAATGAAACTCCTAACCTTAGAAACATTAGTAGGAACCAAACACTCCATGCTTGCCTCCATCTTAGTAGGATCTATCTTAAAGTGTGCTTCCCTTATCACATATCCTAGATACACCAAATACTATTGTGCAAACTCACACTTCTTGAGATTTTCTAGTAGGTCTTTCTTCTTTAATGTTTCTAGCACCTGCATTAAATGCGATATGTGCTCCTCCCATGTAGAATTGTATACCAGTATATCATTGAAATATACAATAACAAATAAATCTACAAAAGGATGAAATATATCATTAATTATCCTCATAAGTGTAGTTGGTGCATTTCATAGTCCGAATAACATGACTAACCACTCATGAAAACATTTAGTTTTAAAGATGGTTTTCTGGGTATTGTCTTCTCTAAGTTGAACCTAGTTATATCTAGACTTCAAGTCCAGCTTGGTGAAGTAATTGGATTGATGTAATTGATCCAATAGATCATCTATCCTAGACAAGGGGTACCTTTTCTTAAGAATAATTTTGTTTAACGCTTTACAATTAGTACACATCTGCCAAATCCCATCCTTCTTTGGCATAATGATAATGGGTGACCTACATGGTGATGTACTTGTTTGAATGAAACATTATTCCAATAACTACAACAATTGTTTTTTCACCTCACTTTCTTCTATAATGCACTGCATATATAGCCAATGTTTAGCAATGGGAAATCTAGCAACAACTGGATCTCATGCTCTACTTTCCTCTTGGGTGGCATCCCTTTAGGCTCTTGGATACACCCATGTATGCCTATAGAAACTCTTATAATTTTTATTTTTATTTCTTAGTACACCCCTCTAGGGATGACTTTGCTCTTACTAACTATTCCATAGACTTATTTTCTGTCAAAAACTATAAAACGTACTTCTTGATAGAACTGATCAGTTTCTTGGTTTTGTTGTAACTCACCAATGAAATTTTGGACTTGCCCTTGTGTGCATTGATGGTGATAGATTTTCCATCCTTGATGAGGTGGTATCGACTAGATTTCCACATGAATATTTCTTCCCACATGTACATATATGGAATTCCAAACACCACTCTACATGCATCAAGGAAAACTAAATTTAGTTCTACTTCATAAAATAAATAATCACTCATAAAAAATATGATTTTTCACTATTTGGTTACCTATATTTCCACATCATTATTGAACCATCCCAATGGACATGGGCTTGGATGATAACAAAATTGTAATCCCAATTTGTTGACTAGCTCTGCTCAATGAGATTCTCGTGTGATCCTGAGTTAAACAAAGCATCAATCTTTGTCTTCTTAACATGTGTCTTTATATTGAAGAGTTTGGCCATTTCCTTCTCTTCTTGTTGCTCAAGGATACTCAAATTCACCCCCTTCTACGCTGATGTATAGAAAAACTTCTCATCCATGTACGAGCTTCTTTCCACCTAGTTGCTTACATAAGTGACCATGAGATTCTTATTCTTAGCATCTTTGTTTATGTTCTGCAGTTTTATCTTTGGATGCAACTTTTAACACTTCTCCTCTATATGGTCGTAAATGTTACAATGGTTTCTGGGATCTTTTCACTAGTGTGTTGTGGTTCCTATCCCTTTTTCATTTCCCCCTTTCCACATCTTCTTCCCCTCCTTGGAATCTTCCTGGTGGTCCTTCTGCTTTGACCCACTTGATTTCCATTTCTTTTGACCTACATTCTCTAGGTACTATGCCTATACACAAGCCTCGTACACTAATATGGCTTTTAAAAACACCACTTTATTCAAAATATGACTATGTAGAGCCCCCAGATAATTGAGAAGTACCTATGGGTTCTTTGGGGAGATGCCCAATATTATGGCCATATTTGTAAACTTTGTGGTGCACTCTTGTACACTCTGCCCCTACTTCTTCTTGAATTAATGCCACTAATTCCAATGGTCATCTACATACCTGATAGGGTAGAATTATGAATTTATCATGGTTTTTAAATCCTCCCACTTCATCACTGAAAGATCTCCCTCCAACCTTAGGGTCTCCATGTGGCTTTCCCAGTAGATCATGGCATGGCCCTCTAATTTTAGCTAAGAAAATGAAATATTATGTTCTTCCTCTACACGATGAACACTAAAATGAACTTCTAATTGATGCAAATAATGTTTTAAATTTATAGTGTCAATATCTCCTTGATATGACTTGATATTTACCTTCACTTCCATTTTGAATAGGGATTGTGAATGGTTCATGATGACACTCAAACTAGATTGTTACTTTTCATGTGCTTTCTTAGATTCCCTCTATGGTTCTTCTTGATATACTGATTCCCCTCTGATCCAACCTCCACATTAGAACCTCCATCTTCTCTAAATAGCCCAATATTATTGCTTAGGGCTTCCGTGAGGAGGCTCGCATTACAATTTATATTTACAACTTGTGCTTCCAATCATGCTAGCCTCTCCTAATTTATAGGATCTTGAGGGTTGTTAATTAATTCATTAATCATGGTTGGGGTTTTAAGACTTTTATCTTAGCCAATCTAGATCCCCTACAAATCCCCACAACATATCAAAAGAAAACTTATTTGATACCAAAATGATCTGTAAACTACCATAGATATTCCATTGGACAATTTGTCACAATAGATATTAGAAAATTTGGAATCTATAGTATGATGGTTTATTTCTCCTTAAAATTCTAGATTTGTTAGTTATTGTTTATTTCATATTCACACAATTATAATTATGTAGAAAATAGAGAAAAAAATAGAACAATCACTCACAAACCACAATAACACGAGATATGACCTAAGAAACCCTTTCAGGAGAAAATTGAATTGGAAGGTGAGGTTGCTCTACTCTCTTTAACTCTGAATGTAAATGGATGCATGTAAAAATAAGTGAGACATGTGTCTTGTGGGCTACTGTAGTGAAAAATACCTTTCTATTCACTTTATCCCCATCCACTCTTGGCTACTATGCTCATTTATGGAATAAAAAGCACTCGAATAGAACATAACCCCTCTTCCTCCCAGTTCTACGATTATAACACAATCCGATAACCTACTATAGTTTAGGTTTGAATCCTTTAAATCTTAACTAGAGTTACCATATTTACTATTCTAGATTCTTTCTTGTCATCATCACATGGCTAGCCCATTTTCCATGAATAATGGGGGGTTAATGTGGCATCCTCTCAAATTATGGTGGTTAATTTTGATAGGTCAATTTTCTTTGAGGCATGGCTTCTCATACGAGTTTCAACTAAGTTGATTCTTGTGTTATTGGAGTCTAGGTCTATTGTAAGGTTGGTACCACAAAAAGTGTTCATTTATGGTGGTTTGTTGTTGGTGGAAAAATTATAAAATGGTAGAGACCCTGAGTTCAAACATATGGTCCAACAAAGGATTCTTTGTAGTCTATCATAACATCATCATTTTCACCTTACTCAAGAGGAATAAGGTATCTCACTCGAGGCGTGCCATGACCTCACTGAGATAGGGATTAGAACGAGGCCTCCAGGGGAGTCGCACAAAGATTAACACTTCTGTCTAACTCAGAAATCATAGCACCTAGTATATAACCATCTCAACAAGAAATAAGCGAAGCATAGAAAGAACCAAAAGATATACACATTCATTCATAATACTTTTTTTAAAGAGGCCCATAAAACTAACACATTCAGATCCATAAACATCCTTGCAATTCTTTCATTAGCTTCAAACATCATTACATCAGTGCATTTTGGCCCTAAGGCCTTTCAGATAAACCCAAGGAATCAAAATATAAACTAACTCAAAGTAAGGTAAGCACAAAAAAAATCTAAGCCCTATTAGACTCAGGGACAACATCTATGTATACAAGCTTCTCCTCTTTTGGTTGCCTTTCCTTTCAACTTTTATGCATTCTTCTTGTCTAAACTGATAGTTTCTTCCTCAGATTCCATGCCCTTTCCTCCTTGGTTGCTTATGTGGCTTGGATGTGATTACTCCCTCTCTTGTTAACATCCTTTGTGGCTTAGATACTTCAGCGACTAAGGGATCTTAGCGAATTTCCTTTCTTTCATCTAATGCTTCTTTTGCAACTTCCCATTAGTTAGATTTGGTCAAAAAATGTCAAAAACTTGTCCCCCAAAATAAAGGATCCAACAGGCCCCGACCACAATCGATTGAATCGTCCCCGATTTAATCCTTTGTTAATGCTACTATTACTTCTTTTTGTTGTCAGGCTACTGCTTTTGTTGATCCTTCTTGGCCTATTCCTTCTGTTAGTGTAAATATTTTAGAAAATTGTACCAAAAATGATTTACTTAATTCACTGGTGACAAGTGACCCTAACAACATAAAATGGTTGCTTCTATGCTTCATATCTACAATAAAACATGATAAAACCCTACAAGAAAATATCTAATGCAAGCCCAAAACATATAACAATAGAAAAAAGAAGTGTAACAACCAAATAGAATCTTTTAAATGAATAATAATTGTATTGAAACACCTAATGAAGAATATTTACAACATGGGTCTGTAAATCCCCCTCTGTGGAATGGGTCCTTTGATGTCATTGTGCTTCAATGATCTTGTTCTTCTCTCTCAAAATGCAAAAAAACCCAAAAGCAAGATGGAACTCAAGTGGGAGTTAAAATGTTATGAGATGATAATGGTGAAGATGATAATGATCATGACGAGGAATGAATGGAAAACCCTCTTAGTTATAATAAAGTATTGAGCTAAATTAGGAATTGGAAAATAATAAAATATTATTGACCAAATCAAAATCTAGTCATTAGGAATACTTTATTACATTTTTTGGAGATGGAAAAGATATTCAAAATGGTTAAATATCTTTATTTAGAAAATGGTTGTAGTAATTAACAAATAAAATTATTTATTAATCACTTTGTGAGGATTAAGAAAGGTGCGAATTCAAAATAATTACTAAATAGTGATTTAACAATTATTCCAAAATTAAAATTAAGGAATAATAAATAAATAGCGATTTATTTTAATTATTCCAAGGTGATTTAGTCAAATGTGACACAGAATAATTATCAAATAATGACTTAATAATTATTCTTAGAGAATATTAAATAAATAATGATTTATTCTATTATTCTCAAGCATTTTTTTAAGTTTAATCAGAAATAATTTGATAAAAATGGTTTACGAAATTATTTCCTATAGTGAAAGTGATTTCACTATGGTAAAATTAATCCTACATGGTGTATTTCGATCCACCTAGTTAGGAATGTCTAGGTGTTCATTTTTTATGTGATAACATATTTCCCCTCAATGTACGGCCGTCAAGAGTAAATTGTATGACCGAAATACATTGTAGGTTACAATTCCATGAGACACCAAAGGGGAGTCGGAGAGAATGAGAAACAACTAAAGCAATGCAAGGAAGGACAAAGGAATGGAGGGGGCGAGACCTACTAAGCTGATATAAGTCTCCTTTTATTTTGGATTACATGATCTCAAATGAGGCGTGGGAGGCAAACCCATACCCACCATGATAATTGAGTACAAATAATAATGGCATGCCAAACAATGTGGGACTGAGCTACAAAGTACATGATATGCTGGCATCAATGGGGCATCATGTGATACAATAATACAATGAGTACCATATACATAATGTGCCTAGAAAATAAAGGCTAGGACTGAATACAATGACATATGAATACATGAGATAACATGCCCCTCAAGCTGACATGGTGAGGGGTAATCATAACTAAAGAATCCCTATTGCATAGGAAAGGGCTCTAAAGATATGAAAGGATCATCTGAATGAGACATGCATTTTGTGGGCGATGTAATCAACGGTAACTGGGCTAGTCAAATCTACGGAATTGCATTTGAGGTTGGATCATAATCTACTTTCATCTAGGCATGTGGGGGGATACCTCAAGCGCCACTCGCTCATGAGGTCTAGAACATCTCACACATGCCCAAGAAATATTGGTACAATTTGTTGTATCACTGAACCATCAAGTGTACGATACTTGATCATCTAATAATGAGATGGAATCGAGCACATGAGAAGAAACCAAGTCAAAGAGAAATGATGATTCCCTTTGCTTTATATGAGGCACTAAACAATGATGAAATCTTGAACCAAGGTACACAACCCTCTAGACCACTCTCCTAGAATAAATGCGTTGAAGTCAATAGAAGAGGGCCCATGAGTGGTGAGGCAATAAGGATGACTTCCCTTGTCATAGCATGATATGCATGGTTTATCTAGCCGCGGCTGACTCGATTCTAGAGGGGATGATCAATTACTCAGACATAGGATTTTCAAACACGGAGTAGTATAACTGGAGGTCAAATATGAGCACAATGGGATGCATGCGACACGAAGATGGATGATTTACTGTAACAAGACTCAAGGGGACTCAAAACAAACTCTATAGATGCAAGGATGACTCATCTCTAATGCACTAAACAAGGGTGACTCAATGATGCTACCACATGGGGGAGGCCCAAATTGGACCATAAAAACATGAGTGAAAAATAGTTGCTCATGAAGAAAATCGATACATGAGTTGAACAATGCAAAGGTAAAGTGGTACTAGAGTATAGGTGGCTCATATGAAGAAATTCAATTTTAATAAGCAACAAAGTGAGACTTCGTGGAAAAAATGGCTTCTTGGTGAAGTGTTAAGCTACAAAAAAAAAAGAGACCCATTATCGAACTTGGTGAGAGATTTCCAACAGTGCTAACAGTTCGTCAAACTGAGCTACAATTTGGTAATGGGAGACAAAAAAAACTAGGGTTTTTACTATAAAAGGGCTTCTTGCCCCCAAATTCAATCGATTTTCATACTGAGATGTCGGAGAATTTGGAGAGCAGGAGAAGGCCCTAAATATTGAGGATATTGTAGCAGAAAAACCGACCGTCAGAATTCAGATCTACGAGTTGTAGGTAGGTGTCCTTATTGTCTAAAAATGGCCTTAATGCTTCTTAGAATGATGGTTCCTAGTGAAGAATCAAGGTAAGAAAGGAATACATGAATGAACTACTTGACAAGGTCTAGGATCATCCTTGCCCACCAAGTCAAACATGTTGGCTAAGTGATAAGTGTGGGATCACATATAGTAGAATATTTGAAGATATGGTATCAAGCATCTACAATATGCAATGTGTATATGGCTGACCAGAGAAGTCGGTAGGACAAACTATCCAAGGAATGAAAGGATAATTGACCATACCTAAATCATTAGGGTATAGGCTGAGACTTATTTTAATCAAGTGAGAAAGTGGTCATGGATCATCATGCCCCCAAGCATGAGATATCCCCCCCTAGTATATGATGATGGAGGGGATTGATTAAGTATGAAAAGGTGGGAATGGTGCCCCTAGCTAGACAAGGTTGTGGAGTTCCATTGTATTCCAAGTGATCAAATAATGGATTCAAGCATTTGACACTACTAACATGAGATTCTCCAAAAGATGATGAGTAGGTGTAGGGGCATAGGTGTCCCCCATTTTTGTATGTATGGATGTAGCATGCTATGGGTATGCCATATGTATTTAGAGTAGTGGACTCCAAAAACATATAAGGATGTACATAATATGGTTATGCACTATTTTTATGTTGTGGTTCACCGCTTGTTTTTTTATGGTTGTCTTCCAATGGGAAGAATGTATGATGGGTGAAGTATGAGAAAGGAAATGGTGGATTACCAATCTCACTTGGCACTAAATATATGAATCAAATGCACTAAATTTATGGGTTCACATACATGGTGTCACTGTACCAAAGAGTGGCTTTAGATATAATGAATTGATGATTACCTAGGTGACATTATGGTTGACCAACAACAATGTCTAAGGGACTGGGTTGTTGGTTGAAAATGGAGGAATGATTCAATGGATCATTTCCAGGGTGATCTGGAGTGATATGGGACTTTAGAGGTTTATCAAGGTGGGGAATAATAATGGCACTAGATCCAACACTACCAGATGCACTAGGAGGGTTGGGGAGAATTTCTTCTCCTGGACTCTCAAAAGTGGATGCCCCCTTACCCAAACATTGAGTGGAAATATAATGGCTACAAGGAGGATTTGGTTCAAATTCATGGGTTCAAAGTAAGGGTTTATTGAAATAATCAACCTCACCATGGATGAAGTTTTTTGATTCCACAACATATTTATTATGGGTTTGCTATGGAAGGAAGTACACATGATCGTGCATATCATCCCAAGGATAATCAGGGATGGTCATGGCTTCCATGATGTCTCCATTGGAATGAAAGATGGGAGGATGAGAGGAAGAGAAACCGCATGATGAAGAGGAGATACCTGAAGCATCTTTATGAGAGGCAAGGTTCACATGTGCATTGTCAAAAAGGGGAGAATGATTGCTTGTAGATGTAACATATACCGATGTTGAGAGAAAAGTGCTCGTCGAAGAAGGTTTGACTGAATCAAAATAGGAAACATCAATAGAGTCCCAATAGATAGATCCCATGGATGAAGACAGGTAGAGAATAGGGGCATAACTATTCGTCATATTGACATTAGAAAGGGAAATCACAATGGTGGATTGGGAAACCTCTTATTCTGGCATAATAGTGGGACCATAACTCGCAGGTAGAGCAGAAGTGCAATCTCTACAAGCAACATCTAACTCATGAAGTACATGAAGCGTATCATGAAAGTATTCGAGACGAGGACAGTGATGGGAATAATGGGCATAGTTATCACACAAAGCACAAGGGTGATTCGTGCGTAAGGATTTGTTATTTTTGACTCAGGTAAGGTGACATAGACGTCAGGGATGTTAGAGTCAGGAAAGGTATCAGAGACAACATTATTGATATGAGGGAGATGAGGAAAATTATTAGTTGCATACCCAATAACATCACACAAATCGCATGAAGGAGCAAGATTTGGCAGTTTAGGAGGAGATGGAGTTGTTTGGGTTGCCTTGTCTTTGGGTCCCTTTTTTTGGGCTTTTCCCCCCTCACTAGATTCTTTTGCAACAGGAATGATTTTGATCCAGATATTTTACTTGAAATATTCAAACATAACTGCATTTTAAAAGGGCATGTAACCAAGTGACATAAACTGACATAAACACATAAAAGAAGCAGAAATCAAATGCAATCACGAGATAAAAGGGACAAAACAACTTGATAACAAAGTTCACCCATTGTGGGTTATGTCTTTGGGCCTTGCTCAATGTGGGGAGGAATCTTTCATTAATTGGTAGTGAAATCAAATTACAAGAAATTACAAAATGACACCTTATATCTCCACTTTCGGGGATGGCATGAAAATGTAGATCTTTGCTGAAGAAACATACTGCACAATTGGATTCCTGGTGAAAAATCATGAAAAATTACTATAAAGTCGACCCTGTTATGTGCTGGTGACCTCTGGAGCTCTAGGGAATCTTTAGATTCCCTGTAATATTCCCTGTGGGAATATTCCCATAGATTCCCTTGGAATCTATCTTAGAAAACATGCCAAGGAGGGTTGCCAATTTGGCTCTGGTCTACACACTTTGGAATTCGAGCTTCATGCTCCATGTGTCTTCTCTCTCTTTTGGCCCTGGGTTGAAGTTCTTTAAGTAATGTGTGGTCGACATTGTTATTAACGTCGGCCCATTTGGCCCAACGGTGGTCAATCCTTGTTTAAGTCATGAGGGAGACAGGAGGTCGTGGGTTCAAACCCCACGATTCGCTTGTTATTATTTTATTGTATGAAATGATATTGACGGTCTGATTGAACAAGAACATTTATAACCATATATTCATATATATAAAATATAAAATGGCTCTGTCCGGCCGATTGGCCGAGTTTGACTGCTGACGAACTCACTGGTAATATTTTTTTATATATTTGAATTTAGCCCATAACAGACTTTTTTCCTGCCAATGGATTTGGCGCCACCATAAATTTTAAGTAGGCAACAAATTGACCGTCACTGACCAACGGGACGGTCCAATTGTCACCTCCTTAGCAGAATTTGGCAATGCTAACTGGATTTCCACGTGTCGCGTCCTGATTGGTCCATATAGCTAACTGGGCAGTTGATAGGGATATTAACATCAGCTTCCACGTGTCGCATTCTGTGATCTGATTAGGAATATTAGGTTTGTTGTGCTAAGATCCTCCTCATATTATAAACAAAATGTTATTCATGTGCTTAAGGATTCATGAGTTTATTGCAAGTGAAAAATGAGTTTTTATGTTAATTTTATGAGAAATTTTAACATAAATAAGAAACTGAAAAACAACATATAAATGTACAGAACATCACCAACAACACATCACAATAGGAACATGATGAAGGAGTTCACCCCTCCTGGGCTACGTCTCCTTTGTCCAGCTTCTAATGGCTTGGGCCTCTCTATTATGCTCAAATGTGTAAAATGATGTGTTTACAATGCTCAAATGCTTCTGCAACCTACTCCAATGAATCCAGAATGTACAAAAATGGCTACCTAGCCTCTTTCTGCACCCAATTTGGTCGAAAACTAGAGAAGTTATGACCTCTCCTAGTTTCTCCACTATTCGCTCCACAAATTGCCCAAAATCGGCACCAAACCCTCACTTTCACCCAGATTTCCGCTAACAGGCCACCAAATCTGTCAAAATTTGGGCAATTTGTTGGATAGATAATTTAGCCATCGAGGCCTAAAATTCAAAGAAATTTCATATGAGGGCCATGCATCCAGGGGCTAGCCCTCGGTGCTAGCCCCTTTCCTCCGATGGTCATTTAAACATTGGCAGTTAGACATAAATGTTGGTAGTTTAGAGAGTGGTGTTCACATGGGCATTAAGTCTGCCCCAAGCTCCAAACTATGCAATAACAAATTTAAATACTTCGTGAAGTCATATATGGTTTGCGGGTTAATTCAAATGGCTTTGGATTTGGGCTGGGAGGTTGTAGGTTCGACCCCCGTTGGCTCCACCCAGACTATAGCAATGTTTTTGGTGGCCTCCTGGGCTGCCATGTCACAACCTCCGACTAGGCCATGTGTCAGCCTGTGGTTGGCCATCATTCCAACTAATAAAATCCACTAAAATCTGACTAGTTAGAATGTGCTACTTGGCATGATTGCATTAGCCTAGGAGCCCTTTGACCAAGTCAACGTCCACATCACCTGCCGAGTCAGCTCCACGTCAACAGTGCGAACTGCTGCCTGGGCTGTCATTTTTTTTTAAATTTGCGTTTTTGGGAAAGGGAATAGTTCTCATTTCTGGAGTCATACAGAGTCTGTTTCGCACGAAACGAGTTGCATCGGATTCAAGATGACAAGCACTACGTGGTCGTCCAAGCTCGACACCAATCTGATAACTTTGAAATTTGAGCTATTTTTTGAGCACCTGATCATTCCCCTCCACTGGAAACCTTTTGGACCCTAAAATATCACTTTCAGTTGTCCAGTAGGTGAGGGTACAATTCCCTCACCTTTCCAATCTTGATCCATACATCACTGACTTGGAACTTGTGATCTACACGATGCTTGTCATGCTTTGCTTTGTACTTTCCTTTTCTCTTTTCAAACTTATCTTGCACTGTTTGATGTACCATTTGGATTGATTCAATGAACTCTTGGATTTATCCACGTTACCATCAATAACAACATCCATCTTACTAAGATGATACAATACATAATGATGAAAATGGTAAACAAATTTCCTGATATATCAAGTTGTACAACATCTAATTCAACTTCGTCAATAAAGTTTATTGTGATCGCAAACCAAAGAATAAATTTTCTTGTAACTTGTAAGTTTGTTCCCTTGCATATCCAACCCAATGGATATGGCTTGGGATGTAAAATGGTTTCAAGATGAAGTTTCTTGACTAAATCATCATATATCAAGTTGGCTTGAGACCCACTATCAAATAGTGTGTTGATTTTTGTATGTTTTGAGATTACCCTCACATGAAATAATTCAATCCTTGTTTCTTCATTTGGAGTACTAGTGTGACCATTTGATATACTAGTGCTAGCAATGAATTCTTTTCCTTTTATACCCATGGCTGTAATCTTAGTCTCATCACCCGAATCGGATCCCAAATCCTCTTGAATGACCGAAATTGTCTTTTCATTTCCTTTGTTGTTGAGTTTCATTGGTTTCATTTCGGGATGAAGCTTCCAATAATGAGCTTCATTGTGACTCTCTTTGGAACAATGTTTACATATTGTTTTCTCTCCTTCCTTTTTAATGGATGCATTTTTATTTCCCTTGAAACCCTTTTCTTTTTCTCTACCCTTAAATGGATTTTTACTACCTTCTTCTAGAGTGTTTTTCCCTCTTGCCTCAAGATGAGTGGCTTGTACACACACATCATCTAGGTTATTGGGATTACACATTAAGATAGTATGCCTAAGGTAACTGTGAAAACCCCCTATGTACTTCAGTGATGTGTCTTGTGATTGCAAATATACACCTAACATTAGGGACTTTTTTATGAATTCTTGGGTGTAATCTTGCACATTTTGACCTTTAAGTTGTCTAAAGTTCTGCCAATTCATGCTGTCTTTCTGCATATAAGCTAGAGGATATAATTGTCTTTTGATTACAACAATGAAATCAGACCAAGAAATTGAGATATTACCATGTTTTTTAATCTCCTCTTGTGTCTTTGATTCCCACCATACTAGTGTTTCACCCTCCATTCTCAAGCAAGCTAACTAAATATTTATGTCATCCTCTTGAAGGTTTTGAATTATGCAATTTACCTCTAACTAAAAAATCAAATTATCAAGCTTCTCTGCATTCACTTCACCATTATACATGGGCAACTCAAATTTAACATCAAGTTTTAATAAGGGTCATTTACTAGTTCCTTTTGAGGTATGTAGATGAGTATGAGTAAGGGTTGTGTTAGTGGAAGAGGGTGAAGATGCCTGTGAAGAAGAAGATGAAGAAGATGGTGGAGAGGGTGGAGGTTTACCTCCATTTCCATGACCTCTTCATGAAAACACTTCTCCTTTGGGAGGTTTGGACCTTTCACCCTGCAGCCTGGTATTCCTCACTTCATAAAGGACCTTCACCATCTCGGTCATATCAAAGAAATCCTTCCTGAAGACCTTCTCATATTCTGTCATGTTTGTAGTTTCTCCTTCATGAGACATGCTCACTAGAGTCTCAACTACAACTTGAGGAAGAACTGGTGTCAGAGATTGTGGCAACCTTGCCCTCCTTCCCTTGACCCAACTTCAGGGCTTTCAACCAACTTCCCTTCTCCTCTTTTGAGTTTTAACCTTGTAAGCATGACATAAACTTACAAACAGTTAAATCCTTCTTGCACAAAGAAAACCTAGTGATCTGATACCAAAATTCTCTGATTAGGAATATTATTTTTGTTGTGCTAAGATCCTCCTCATATTAAAAAAAAATTTATATTCATGTGATTAAGGATTCACGAGTTTATTGCAAGTGAAAAATGAGTTTTTATGTTAATTTTATGAGAAATTTTAACATAAATAAGAAATTGAAAAACAACATATAAATGTACAAAACATAACCAACAACACATCACAACAAGAACATGACCAAGGAGTTCACCCCTCCTAGGCTACGTCTCCTTGGTCCAACTTCCAATGGTTTGGGTCTCTCTATTATGATCAAATGTGTAAAACGATGTGTTTACAATGCTCAAATGCTTCTACCACCTACTCCAATGAGTCCAAAATGTCCAAAAATGGCTACCTAGCCTCTTTCTACACCCAATTTGGTTGAAAACTGGAAAATTTATGACCTATCCTAGTTTCTCCACTATTCGCTCCACAAATTGGCCAAAATGTAACCTCCAACCCTCATTTTCACTAAGATTTCCACTAACGGGCCACCAAATCCACCGAAATCTAGGTGAATTTGTCAGATGGATAATATGGTTGTCGAGGCCTAAAATCCAGAGAAAGGTCACATAAGGGCCATGCACCCAGGGGCTAGCCCACGGCGCTGGCCCCTTTCCTCCAGCAATCATTTAAACATTGGCAGTTAGGCATAAATGTTGGTGGATAATAAGAGTGGTGTTCACATGGGCGGTTAAGTCCACCCGAACCTCCAAACTATGTGGCAACCAAATTTAAATACTCCACGAAGTCATATATGGTTAAGAGACATGTGTGTGGTGCAATGGTAATGGCTTTGCATTTGAGTTGGGAGGTCGCGGGTTCGACCCCCACTGCCTCTGCCCAAACTATAACAATGTTTTTGGTGGCCTCCCAGGCTGCCACGTGGCGGCCTCTGATTCGGCCACATGTCAACCCGTGGTTGACCATCATCCCAACCAATAAAAACCACTAAAATTTGACTAGTTAGAATGTGCCACTTGGCATGATTTCATTAGCCGAGGATCACTTTGACCAAGTCAACATTCACATCACCTACCTAGTCAACACCACGTTAGCAGTATGGTCTACTGACTAGGTTGTCCTTTTTTTTTAAATTCACCTATTTGGGAAAGTGAACAAAACTTGTTTCTGGAGTCATACAGAGTCCGTTTCGTGTGAAATGAGTTGCGCTAGATTTTGGATGACGAGAACTACGCAGTCGTCTAAGTTCCACACCAATCCGAAAAATTTGAAATTTGAGCTATTCTTTTAGCACCTGATCATTCTAGTTGGCTCTCCCTCTTCTGCACTACCATGTCACCTATTGACGTCGACATCCGTACGATTAACATCAACATCTATACTATTGATGTCAGCATGCCAAGTGTCTAAGTGGGTCCTACTTGCAAATTTTTTTATTGTTTTCGAAAAACTTCAGCGGGTCATAACATCTTCATACGATGTCAGATTGAGGTGTCATTCACACCTATGGATTTAGAACAACAAGCTATTTGAATTGAGATTAGTTTCGCTATGTTTTGAGGACTTTGAAAATTTGGCCTTTTACGATCCTCTTGGATTATTCCTCCCGACTAATGAGCTTTTATGCTACCAAAATATTTATCAGTCAAATGGAAAGTGAGGGAATTTCTCCCTAACTTTCTCCTTTTCAATGCAAAGAGCCTTACTCAGATGCATTCCCTTGAAACCATTATGAAGGTACTCCACATATTCTCGTAATGAAGTCCTAGTCCTCCTGTTAAGAATGATATCTTCAGGTAGATTATCCAACTATTCAGGTGAAAAATTGTGCACTCTAGGAACTTGTCCAACCTCTTTAGTGTACATGATCAAAGGAGGCTCATAAATATTCAATTTTCCAGCGTTCACCACTAAGTACATCTGCATGTATGCTGAAAATTCAAGACAAAAAGCATTGTCTCCAAACTTCTCTAATACGGTGAAAGGACCATATCGAATTGGTCTCAAATTCTTTCCTTCCACTTTCATTATGTCTATTGTAGCTTTATCTATCTCCCATTGCAAGATGTTTCAGAAGACTTAGAAGACTCCTAGAGACAACCCCCCAATTGAAGGAAAGGGTCAGTGCCTAGGGCATACTAGAGGAGTGATTTTGAAGATTATCTAAGGCTTTCTATTGCACTCCATATGTCACATAATTTGAAGTAAGATAATTCAGAGTTTGGTTCAATAGCCCTTCACCAAGGTAGACTCAAGTAAACACATAGATATATATACATATGGGTAGATATGACTCATCTTAAGGAGGAATGTCTTGATCTAGTGGTCGACACATAACAAAATGCAGCTTAATATTGGTGTTGTAGTAGAAATGAAGAGGAGGAAAGAAAGGAAGGAATTCGATGCAGAGGGTTGGATAAAACACAAAATCATAAGCAACAAGTTCCAACAGAAGTATGGAAAAATGAGGAGGTGAAGATGCAGAAATAGTGGAGCACAATTTAAGGTTTCTAGCTCTATAGCTCATGGACACAAATCGTCACCAAATAGCATTAGTAAATTTGTGCTGACACAAGTACTTTTGGCTGTAAAATAACACAAGTAGATGTTTCATTTACACAAGGATTGTTTGCTACTTCACAACATACATACATACAACCATAAGTGAGAGTGAAACCGATAGCTTCATTACACAATTTCAGATGAGGAAAAACATACATGAAATGATTTACATAAGGGAAAATGTACTACACATTACTCCACTTGGAATCAACAGAACTGCTTCATTAATATTCTAATATAGAGTTCAAATCACCAGTCCATCATAGTTAACATTTGTGTAAACCCGAGCACCTCATGGATAAGTAAATTGAACCAAAAGTGGAACCTCTTTCTCTACAAACAATACTCTAGTTGTCTGATCGACTAGCTGTCTCGGCATGCAGAGATTTTGCTGCCCAAATGATTACAACAAGTTTGATTCTTTCTTTAAAATGAAGAAATTACAAAATAAAAAAAAATGGGAAAACTGAATGATGGTCACTGCAAAATATCTCCATGCCATTTCCTGTGATTTTCTCGGATCAGGCCATGTCTCTACATGGTGTTCCTCCATAGTTACTCGGCTAGTATGCTTGTTGGTTTCCCCCTAACTTCTTGAATTCCCCACTTTATGGAGTTAGAAGTGATCGACATGTGGTGACCTTAACAATTATTTGAAATCATATCTTTTGACTCATCCGTTTATATGCACTCTAGGCCATACTTTTTAGAACCCAATATACCTCGTAACTCTTATAAAAGATTGTTACGAAAACACAAAATTTTGATCACCCTAGTCTCCTCCTACTTAAGCTCCTTTATCACTTCTCAACCATGGGACTATTTCCTGTGACCAAAGTCTTAAAGCATAGGGGTTGGAATATCAGAACCTTCGATCCTCGTAACTTCATTTGAAATAACCTTATGAAATCATAAAGTTCTGATGCCACCAAGATCCTTTTTCATTAGCCCTCTTCCTGCATATCCCATAGGATTGGGTGTTGTGACCTCAAGCTCAACACTTGGGTGCGAAAGCCTTTGGGCTCATGTCGGGGGACTATTTATAATTCGTGCTTCACCCTTGGTCCTTTAGATGTTCATCACCAAGCGCCACCACATACTGAAGCCCCTTCACCATCGTAACTTTTCCAAATTATAATTTACCAGGAGTTATGATATTTCGCATCCCTGATATGGCCCATAGCACTTTCTATGGATATCTCATGATTGTGTGCGAGTCTGCATCAGAAGCCCTCTTCATCAGAAGTTTCCAATTTAAGAATTAACATTTAAGTTACAATATGCACTTCCGATGAGATCATAGATCTTGGTGCTCGGCCCCAGCTCTGTGCCTTTGGTTCTCTGGATATTTTGTGACCAATTGCCACATGATTTTAGAGCTCCTTCCATCGAACATTCTTCCAATAAAAGTTCTAATGGCCTTTCCCCCTGAAATTCTTTATAATGCTTGGGTGCTTGGTCTTGGTATGAGCCCTTGGTTATTTTAGGCCTTTATAACCAAGTGATAGCATATGTCGAAGCCCTCTCCATCAGAAGATTTTAAAAAAGGAATTAAAAGAGTTTTGATGCCACCATCCTCCGAAATTCCATCCTAGCACTTAGGTGCTCCGGCCAGCCCTGCATCCTTGGTCCCTTTGAGTCTTTGTGACCAACAACTACCTGACTTTGGCGCTCCTTCTATTAGAAGATTTTCAAATGCTAATTAAAACAGAGTTACGTGGCCTCTTCCTCCGAAATACAAACCTCTGAAGTGACATCATGTTGACATCCTCATCACCATGTGGCGCCTCCTGGGTAGTAACACATGTCACCCATATTCATCCCTTTGGGTCCTCCAAAACGCTGAAACTACATGCCACATGTCCTTGTCCCACCACATCATGCTGATGTAATCTTCCCTGTCAGCTTCTCAGAACCAACTATCTGTTGCCAGGTGTATTCTTTAGAGGAGAGAGAAAAGATCCCTGGGGTCTTTGGATTCTCAAAGGTCTCTTGTGTATTTCCCTCTCCTCTAAGATTTCGGTGCTATCAAAATATGCATTTTTAGGAGTTATGAAACTTTGATGTTTTGATGGAAAAATCTCCAAGGCCCCTCGTTATGCGTTATTGATCCTTTGAAACGCTTGTGACCAATTTCCAGCCTATATCAGAACCCCTCGCATTAGAACTTTTCAAATTGGGATTTACATTGAAGTTACAATAACCTCCGCTTTTGATGGGATCGTATCTCTCAAGTGCTAAATATTCCCTTGGATTTGGGTTCTATGGATCTCTCATGACCATGCCAACCTGTATCAGAAGACCCCTTCATCAGAAGTTTTCAAAGAGGAATTAACATTGGACTTACGATAACCTCCGCTTTCGATGGGCTCAAAGCTCCCGAGGCTCGGCCCCTAGCCTTGCGCCCTTGGTCCTATGAAGTCTTTGTGACCAAGTGGCATCCTAAATTGGAGTCCCTCTTCATCATAAGCTTTTGAAAAAGGAATTAAAATTAAGTCCTGATGCTTTCAATCATCCAAAAACTAACCTCCGATATGCCTTCCTACCAACCTTCCCAATATCGGGATTTGATGTGATCATGTTTCGAACTTCAATGCTCCTATTTAGATTTGGGATTTCTTCTTGGCTTTGAAACTTAATCTTTGGTTTTGGCCTCCTCCTCCAACTTTTTGCCTCTGATATTTGTTCTTCTTTTGGCCTTTTGCACTCATTTGACATCATTTGGCACAATTTGAACAAGGTGCAGTAGGTGACCACAATAGCCATGATTATAGAAGTGTAACAACGAGATTGATATTCAAGATCTTTTGTTGACCATGGTTATGTTTTGATGTTCTTAGTAATTATGGCATATGGAAAAATTGAATGCCCTGACTTGATGGATTGAGTTATGTAACAAATAAGTAATGTTGTGATCATGATTCTTGAAGTATACTCCTATTAGCTATTTGACACTAACGGGCCTTGATGAAACGATGTTAACATATATGACCATGATGAATATGTGATATAGTTTAAATTTATTTGATGATGCGTGACAATATTAGAGACAAGTTGATGGCTTGAATGAAGATGACTGAAGTGGCTTCTCATTCAGAGGGAGATTCTATCAATAAGGTCCCTTACTCCTATTATCATCTACATTATATGTATTCTTTACTATTAAAATATGATTTATGGGAATGAATAGACAAATATCTGATATTGCTGGTCTGTAGCACAATTTTGATATGAGAAGAGAGAGTTTTCCCTTACTCTAAGCCTCAACCGCACAAAATTAAGATGAAGGGCATGATTGTAGCCTCCCAACCGCATAGAGGAAGGCCTATTGGTGCGATTATTCCTGTAGGTCACAAAAGTGAAGCTTTGTGCATAAAATCATAAGTTCACATGAAGGATATCAATCCTACAGGCATGGAGCAGAAAACAAGTTCAATGAACAAGCAAGTTTGAATGTTTGACTTACTATAATGTGAATATGTTGACTAAACTTGTGTTTGTAGGTTATCGGGATATGCATACAAATATTTCATTGTGATTTAACCATTGAGGCTTGTATATGATAGTATTTTATAATAGTTGTAAGGGTTTTATTAGATTTAGCTGATTGCTATAGATAAGCAGTGTTTGGAGTTTTGACATGATGTTTGATAATGATTTAGAGCTTTGACTTGATGATTGAGATATGTTTTGGGCTATATATCTCACTGTTTGGGATTTGACGACTAATGATTTTCCTTAATAATAATGATATATAGGCATAGTGACTTTCAGTGACTTATATTGGTATTTTGTGTTGACGTCATTGGCTTTGACACAATGGTTGAAATATTGATATTTATGATTCAGTATGAAGTAATTTCATAATAAATGGATGGAACCTGCATGACTTATTATTGGTGTATGTATTTGCATCTAGTGGCTTATAATATTATGATGAGGATGACTTGATGGAGTTTGGATTAATATTTCACAGTAGATGAAAACTTATTGGCATGATAAAGTCATAATTTGATATTTGGATGTGAGCTCTACTGGTCACTTGGTCCAAAGAATTTGTTACAATCATTTGATGATTTTGATATTATTTTTTATTTGGCATCTAAAATTTGATAAGTCCACTTAGTTGATTTGATTGCACAATATTGACTTATGTAAATTGATTTGGTAAAGTGTTTTGTCTGCAGAAAGAATTGTATGAAGCAAGCTCCCTGAGCCAAGTATGTCCACATTGGTAGTTACCTTTTGAAGCCAAGAAGATGTGTCAATCCAAATCTCTACTTCAAAATGGGTCCAAGGTATGTCTTTGATTCTAGTTTTTATATATAATGATGATCTATTCTTAACAAGTAATGAGCCTATGATGATCAAAGTAAGAGGGAGATGGCCTCTGAAATTTGAAATGAAGAATCATGGCACAATGTATCTTGTCTTGAAGTTTGGAAAATAAAATATGCATTGCAAAGTTATTGA
This sequence comes from Pinus tabuliformis, assembly GCA_031772625.1. NCBI lineage: Eukaryota > Viridiplantae > Streptophyta > Pinopsida > Pinales > Pinaceae > Pinus > Pinus tabuliformis. Next base: position 1,037,784,137 of record CM062816.1, on the reverse strand, counting down.
AGAGTTTTTGGAAAATGGAAATGCAAATCCTTGGACACTCCAATTGAATTTGAAGAATTTCTGAAGAGTTATTGTTGAACCTGACCTGGTAACCAATAGTTGATTGAAGCATACACATTGAGCTGTCGCCAATCACCCTTCGAGATATTTGCATGGGATGATATATCTTTGACATTATTCTTATGATATGTGTCTACATGGATGTATTGATGATGTTTGGATCGTTATTGGTGAGCACATTTGGGTGCTTCATTAGTATGAGACTTTCCATAATGTTTTGAAAGAGAAGTTTGTAGATTTAAGCACGATTGAGGTTGAGTACGATGGTTGCTATCATGACTAGCTATGAGGTAGGATGAAGAAGCTTTTTAGAGAGATGTTTGAGTGGGTTCTAGATATGGCATGGATACATTATGATGAAAAAGAGTGGGAATTGATTGGTAGAGAATATCGTATATAGCTAGGAATGAGACACCTTCATTAAGATAGTGTTGTTGTATGAAACAAGCTTATGCTTGTATTTGAAACCTCCTTGAGAGGGAGGATGACTATGGTATCCTTTTTGTGATATGTATATTTTGTTCCAATATAATATTTTATTTGATGTCATATATGAACAGGAGACAACTGCTATTGAGACATGATGATTACCATATATGAGAATGATGACATGTTGTTGATCTACAGAGAGCATCGGTGATCAAAGACACTGAGGCAACTCTTCCCCCCACTGTTTGAGCTCTCAAGGTATGGAATTGAGATAGAGTGCTCCTGGGGTTAAGGGTTCTTTGGGAAATAGGGTGTCACCCCTATCTATTACCCATAGGGTTGGAGATGTTTCTCCCATATCTTGGTCTTTATAGTATACCCCAGATGACATCATACACACAAGTCAGGCTTGTTGGTATTGTACCTCCCCATTTGGTCAATGGGTTGAGGAGTGTTAATTTTAGGTATGTTCTATGCTTAGAGAAATTTATTTCAATTTTCACAGTTAGCTAAATATATTTTCCAGATTAGAAATCACATCAACATTAAAGTAAATAGCAGATAGAACATAAATATAGATCGTAGAAGACAAGCGAAGACAAGAGGACACAAGATGTGGTGCTAGCCAGGGATAAACCCCAATGTGGGGAACCCTTGATCAATTCTTCTTATATGTTCTTCAATAGTTTAGCAGAGAGAGAGAGAGATAGTACATTTACAATAGAATTCAACACTTTGACTTATCTAAATAAGAGCATAGATCATCTCTAAGAAGATGATACATGAGATGGTTGAACTCAGTTGAAGACATGCTGCTTCAACTGATTCTCCAAGGTGACTCCTTCACCTATCATTGTGCTACATCTTGTCATCATGCTGCACCTCACTGTGCTACACCATGTTTCCACTGTTGTCCCATGTGCCATTGTTGCACCATGCTACCACAACTATTCCAAGTGCAATTGCTGCATTGTGATAGCCACAGTTGTCCCATTTGCTGGCTCCACCAAGCATCATAGCCTTGTTGTCCCATTTGTATTGTTGTAGTCCCATCACAAATTGTTATCCCAATTGTGCCATCATTGCACTATGCCATTGCTACTAGCACTCTTATCCAATTATTGTTGCTATTACATGTTTTCCATACTGTTGTCCATGGGCAGAGTTCTAGTCACTAGTTAGGGCATCCTCCTGCAACCTACAACAACCCAATGATCATGCCAAAACCCACCTTAAATTATGCGGCCTTCCTTTCTTTGCAAGGTAAATGACATCGTTGTTTGTGGAGGCACCTACAGCTCCATGTGTAGGGCTGTTTGACCCAAAAATCAACACTCATAGGTTTGTGGCTTAAGATACCTTACTCAGCCTATCTCAAGGAGGATTCTCCTTGGTTTTCTAGCCCAAAACAACCTTCTAGGAGGGCGGCCTTCACACAGACCTTGCTGCCTCTTCAACCAGTCCTCAAGGAGCAAATCTGAGCTCCTTTACTTTGTGACCATTAGCAAGGTAACTTTTCTATGCCATCAGTCATAAAGGTGACCTTATTGTCCCCTCTCCTTTGCTGAAGTAGTCTCGGTATTGCGGCCTTCTAGCCCAGTTCCTCGGTCCTCCTAACAGCAACTTTGTCATCCTAAAAATGACCTTGAAATAGTCCTTCCTTAACACACTATTCCTACCTCCATATGTTGTGGCTAGGGCATGTCATAAACCTCCTTTACTATGGCTAGGTAGCTACATCAAGGGCTAGTTATAACCCTCCTTCTTGACTGTGTCCTCTAGGTTACTAGGGTTGTGCTAGGAATGTGTCTAGGGCTTGTTTAGGACAATGTCTAGGGCTTGTTTAGGACATCGTTAGGGCTGCTTTAGGACTGCAGCTAGGGCTTGTTAAGGCCTCCTCCATAGCTGCATTAAAATTCTTCCATGGGCTCCTTTAGGTCAACGTAGATCCCTTCCATAGCTTCATTGGCCTATCTTCTTTGTTGCGGCTAGGGCAGCCTCCTTTCCTCCAACATTTAGGGCTTCTTCATCCTAGATTTCTCTCACACTAAAACCCAAGACAAGTGGAGAGAAATCAAGAAAGAAGTGTGTGTGAAATGACTCTCAAGTCATCTCCTTTTATACTAAAACGTTGAGCACATGTGGGGGTTATTTGGTTGCTGGTCGACCTTAACGAATTGTCTTATAACACAAATAAGTTCATAACTCCATGAATAGTTATCAAAATCAGATGATCTTTAGATAAATCCTACACCTCTCAATGAGAGGGATCAAAGAAAAATATCAACTTCCATAAATAAGATGACCCACATGGATTTTGGCCCTAGTTGCCAATTTTAACACTCCCTCTCAACTAGGGAGAACTCAATATGCTGATCCATCTGTCCAACTATACTATCTTTGCCATTAGTTCCCTTCTCTTCTCTGCTGAACCATGAAGAAGAAGAATTGATCGAGAATGTCTCATACCATTCTCTACTGACCCAAATTCAGTTCCATATGAAGAGAGTGTTTCATACCACTCTTACTGATCCCAAATTAGTTCCAAGAGAGTGAGTCATATCACTATTACTTACCCGAAGTTAGTTTATTTGATCCAAGACAATATCACAAGAGAGTGTCTCAAACCACTCATACTGATCCCAGACTAGTTTCATTGATCCCAGATCAATGGAGGTCATCCTAGCATAGGGAGTACAGTAGATACAACGATGCGTCAATCGATAGTAGTACTATGGTCCCTAACCCCATTTCCCTACACATTGGCCAGTTGAGAGGTACTTACAATGAGTCCCAGACTGCATGGGTAGGATGCCTCGACAGGAGAACCACTCATATTGTCCCTAAGTTGCCACGGGGTGTCACAGGGGAAGGCTAGACCATTCACCCTATACAAAACACACCATTAGGGGAGGATGAGTCACCTTATGGTCACTTATTGCTCCAAGAAGTACCCCAAGCCCCCTCAGATCTCCCAGAGCTCAATGCATGAATCATGTAGGACCCTCATAAGAGGGTCTCTCAACAACTCCAAGTCGTTTGGGAAAGTCACAAATTTGACCTTTCCCTGTGGCTTCGACAAAATGTTTGTGACTTGTAAATCAGTCTCAATGTAATGGAGCCTCCTTGCTCATCGATGTACCATATCCTAGCTAAGGTAGTATCTGATGTCTATATGTTGGAGCAATCATAAAATATGGGATTCCTCAACAATCGAATCCCCCTAGTTGACACAGAAGATCACAATGGTATCCATCATGTGTAAAAAAAGCTCATTGAAGAGCTTCTACAACCAGGAAACTCCACATGAGTCATACTCATAACTATGTATTCGGTCTCAATAGTGCTCAAAGCAACCGTCTTCTACTTCCTGCTCATCCAGGATATCAAGCAGAACCCAAAGAGAATCAACACTCAGAAGTTCTCTTGAGATCCTCCACACTGCCTGCTCTGTCAACATTCAAATAATCATGCAACTTCACATTTCCAGAAGTGTATCTCAATCCATGAGAGATTGCGCCCCGAAGATATCTAAGAAGATTAGTGACACCAATCCAGTGAGGCTCAACCAAATATGAGCCCAACATGCTAACTACAAAACATATATCCAGACGGAAGTTCACCAAGAACATCAAAGTGAATGAGTTTATGAAACTCAGAGGCATTTCCCAAATCTGGTGTGACATCACTACCACATAAATTTTGAAAGTTAAGCTCCATCGAGGTAGTCATGAGCTTGTAGTTCACCATTCCAAATCTAGAATCCAACTCCCTCTTACTTTTGCAAATGAGAGGGTCTGCACCTTTTAGAAAGAGGTCATCCTCATAAGGTGCCAGTATGAGAGGTCTATTATCCACAACCTTCAAGCAATGGTTTGGATTGACTTCACTCCTAGTGAATCTCAGCTTCATCAGACAACTATCAATCCTCTCAAACTAAGCCCGAGGTGTTTTTCCTCAAGCCATAGAGGGCTTCCTTCCACCTGCGTACATGAGATTCTCAATCATGAATCTCAAATCCCTCAGGTTGTTCCAAATCTGTGGACTTGCTACTTGAGGGGAATGGTCCCCTTGTAGGATTTTACTTTGGTACATCTCAGACATGTACCTTCATGCTCTTCTTGAATTCAAGGATCCTTGACATTATTTGACTCACATCGCGTAGGGCCCCATAATAAGCAGACCTCTGGTACTATATATGAGATGTGTTAACTGACATGGTCCCCAATGGACCATCCTGCAACTTGATACAAATTGCCAACCCCAAACCCATGAGTACAAGCATCTTTGAAAATTCTATATGTACCTTTCCATTGATGAATGCCACCCTGAAAACTTTGACTTCCATCGCTGAAATGGACACCAGGTTCTTCTTACGGTCAGGTACATAAAAGAGAATATTGTAAATGAATCGAGTTACCCTCATCCAATTGAGGGGTAACATTCCCTACACTCTTTCCGAGATAGGTGGAATTGACTCCAAGTATAATCCCATGATTGTTTCCATCTCTACCAAATTAGAGAGAGCACCCTTCTATCCGATAAAGTGCCTTGAAGCACTATAATCAATAAGCTATATTCCCAAAGAGTCTGAAGGAGAGGGCCAATACAAGATAATGCTTCTTTATCTTATCAGAAACAACATTTGATTCTTCATACCTGGGGTTCCTTGCTTTCTTGAAGAGTTGGTCATTTCCTTGATGACCTGCACTACCTATCATTCCTCTGATCATTGAAGATGTCCCTGGAATGGTTGTTATCATCATCAAGTGATGTATCCCTACCATTCAGACACTCCTTTGCATAATGGTTGAACTTATTACAAAAAATGCATTTTTCTTTCCTTCCACCCTTAGATCCGGACTTCCCATTTAAGTGATCTTTAGGTAGGCCATTAGAAGCTTCTGTTGCGCCATTCTGATAATGTTCTCTACTTCGATTTCACCCTCGGTGAATTTGAAGAGGGATGAGGAATCCATTGATCCTTTTGTCCTTTCCCAACTATCTTTGGTGATTTCTCTTTCACTCTTGCTTGGGCTTTGTCTTCATCTCAGCTCCGATACCATGTTAATTTTAGGTATCTTTTATTCTTAGAGAAATTTATTTCAATTTTCACAATTAGATCAATATCTTTTCTAGATTATGCGCGTACATGAACATCACAGAGCCACTTCCAGATACAATAGAATTGGAATATCATGACTAGATCTGGCACCAATCAATTGACTACGAACACATTCCATTTCGTTGCAGAAGATGCCATGAGTATGGCCATTTATACCGAGAATGCCCCATTACGCTAGAAGAAAAGGAAAGGGAAGCTGAAAATGAGAGGAGAAATGCAGCAAGGAAAGCAGGAGAGGAGGAAGAGGACTTCAGAGAAGTGCAAAGGAAGAAAAAAAGAGGAAACAACAAGACACAGACGGGCAAACAAAAAGGCACCCATAGCATAGAATTCCAAAACAAGTTCCAAACACTGCAGGATGAAGAAGTAGAAACAGAGACAAACGAGGAGGAGGAAATAGAAGGAATGGAAGTAATAAAGGAAAATGCAGACAAAGAGATAGATCAAATGAATAAGGATCAAGAGAGGACAGAAAGCCAAACATAAAACCAAGAGGATCAACGAGGAATGGAAATAGACCCACAGAAAACAAAAGGAGAAGAAAAAGAACAAGTAATGACGAAGCTCCTACAGGAATGGAAGAGGCTCGATGAAAGATTTATCCCATAGGATCAGAAACAGATGTACAAAGAAGCTTTCCAAAGATATAAAGAGAAAAAAGGAATAATGGAAGATAGAGAAAACGGGAAAACGGCGAAGTAGGAAACACAAAATCTAGGAATGAACAACGTTGGCAAGGGAGGTAAAAAAAGAGGTAGAAGAACAATGAGTGAAACAATTCAAGAAGTTGGAGAGATGCTAGTAAATTTAGGAAGAGTGATACCTCTTTCAGAGGTATTCCAATCCCCTCCGAAACTTTTACGATGATCATCACAAGCTGGAACATAAGAGGCCTCAACAGTAGAGGCAAACAGAGGTATTTAAATGATAGACTGAAAAAAGAAAAACCCAGCATAATGATAGTACAAGAAACAAAAACAAGTACTAAGAAAATTGTTGGCATTATGATTATGGTATGGCTCTATGTTATAGATGTTGTACTTGATGGCAACACCCGTGGCAATGCTCTGATCAGGCTCTCAAAATGTTGAAAATTAAGAAGTACGCAGGAGAACAGTTCAGAAGATGCGTACACGCAGGTACACCGTGAAGGGACTGCGGCCAGACACGCAGGTCACCCGTTCAGGAGGTGCGTACCCCCAGTTTCACTTACTTCAAGGCATAGAAGTGCATTCACATGGGGTTTCCTATGTTTGGCCCATGGTATTTAGCCCGCCGCTCTTGATTCTATGGTTTTGGCCCGTGGTATTGTTTTATATTATTATTATTATTGAGCCCCATGTTTTTTGGCCCCTGGTATTGGTTATCTATGGTATTGATCCATGAATTTAGGAGGAGCTTGCCTATATAAAGCAAGGGAGATCACTTGGCTAAGTATCTTTTGCAATTGAATATCTTAAGATCTGAAATATTGGGTTATTGTCTTAAAAGCTTGATCTATATGAAAGTAAAGTTGAAAGCGAATCTGTGAAGGGTGATCTCTCGAGTGCATGATCAGATCTGGGCATCCGACTAACTGTGGCACACTGGTGAACTGCCAATTTTTCCCTAATCAGAAGTACGCAGGTGATTAATGGTGCAAGTGCGTGGGTACGCAGAGCAGAAGAAGCAGAACTGCGTGGGTACGCAGAGGAGAAACAGGAGAGCTGCATGGGTACGCAGAGCAGAAGAAGCAGAATTGCGTGGGTATGTAGTGCGATAGAGGTTCAGGTGCGTACACACAGTAAAAGTACGCAGCGCGATAGTATCTATGAGTGCGTGGCTTCAGTAGCAGTACGCGGCGCAATAGTGTCTCTGGGTGCATACCTACAGTAACAGTACGTAGCGCGATTGAAGAAGAAGTGCGTGGGTACGCCGTGCAGCAAAAGGCTCTCTGCGGGTATACGCAGGGAAGCAGAAGGTGAAGTGCGTAGTGACGCAGGCCAGAGAAAGAAAAAATGCGTATCTGTCTTAAGATCTTCTGTTGACTGAATTTTTTCTGTTGATAAGGTGTTCTGGGTGTAGTTCTGTTATTGATGATCTGGTTGCTGCAGTTGACTGTGTAATTTACATGTACTTGATGATCATTTGATGCTTATGGATCTAGTTTGAAAATTTATGAAAAGTGGTCCTTGTAAGAAAAGAAGTAGGGGGTTGTAGCTCCCTTCCAGGAAAGACTGGAAAACGAGAGAGAGTTGTAGCTCTCTGCAGGTTGCAGCCTGTGTACTGGTAAAGGACTGCACCAGTACAAAATCATTGTAAAAGGAGTTTCTAATTTGAAAGAAGATAGAGACATATTGCATCAGGTGGTTTTCACCCACATTGGGTTTCCACCTTATATCTGGTGTTCTTTGGTGTGACTATCTGTTTTTCTTGTTCATGCTCATTATTTTATGGTACTGATATGCAAAAATAATTCAAAGTATAAATAAGGAAGATTTGTTAAAAGAACTTGATAATACTGATTCACCCCCCCTCTCAGTATTATTTCCAACAATTGGTATCAGAGCAGGTCCTTCAGAGAAGCTTGATCGCTTGAAGGAAGATCATTCATCATGAGCAACTACGAGAGGGAAGCATCAATCAGGCCACCAATTTTTGATGGGACAAACTTCAATTATTGGAAGGTAAGAGTTACTGCCTATCTTCAATCTCTTGGTACAGAAGTTTGGGATATCATAGATACAGTCTACACTTTTCCTTCAGCTACTCCTACAGATACGGCCGAAAAGAAGAAATATGAAACAAATGCTAAAGCAGTCAATACTTTGCTGGGATGCTTATCTCAAACAGAATTCGTAAAGGTTATGCAATATAAATCTGCAAAAGAAATATGGGGCAAGATTGTCTTGAGCTACGAAGGAGATGAACAGGTAAAGCATGCTAAACTTCAAACTCTCAGGATTCAGTATGAGAATCTCAGGATGTATAATGATGAAAGTGTGGCTAACTATTTTCTTCGGGTAGATGAGATTGTTAATTGCATGAAAAACTTGGGTGAAGAAATAAAAGAGGCTATTGTGGTTGAAAAAGTTCTAAGATCATTGTCCCCCAAGTTTGAATCTAAAGTGTCTGCAATAGAAGAAACGGAAAATCTATGAATTCTTACTATGTCTCAGCTTCACGGAATTCTAACTGCTTATGAAATGAGAAATGGAGGTCCTTCAGACAGAAGAGAAGCTGCTTTCAAGGCTTCAGGCAAAGGAGATTATTATGAAGCAAGTCACGTGCCAGAAGAAGAAGAAGAAGAATCAAATTTTGTCAGAAATCTTCAAAGGGGTTCTGGAAGGTTTAGAGGTAAGTTACCTTTTAAATGCTTTGCTTGTGGAAGAGTAGGTCATTATGCTGCAAAATGTCCTTATAAGGATAAAGGAAAAGAACCTGCTAGATGGAACAAGAAACAGAGTGCAAATAAGAAAAGCTACTACACTCATGAAGATAGTGATGGTCTATCAAATAGTGATGAAGATGAACGAGGTAATGACTATAAACTGTTAATGGCATTTGAAGATGATGATTATATGGATGCTATAGATGTGGATAGCCTTTATGAAGAAATTACTAGACTCAAGAGATGTATAGAAGAAAAGAATATGATAATTGATACTCTAAAATTTCAAATTAATGAAAAGGAAAAACATCTTGAAAAATTAGTAGGTGAAATTGTTGGTCTTAGAAAAGAGATTGAGAAAACAAAAACTATTAATCTCAAGTTTGTCAAAGGATCTGAAACCTTGGATGAGATTATCAATGTACAACGTTCTCCACTAAACAAGACAGGTTTGGGCTATAATGGAGAAACTTCTCAAGCATCCACCTCAAAAAGTTATCTTGATGCAGCAAGAAGGAATGAGCAAAAGCACAATGGAGACCATCAGGAAAAACAGGGACGAATTGCAAACAGAGACTATCAGGGGCAATCTGTCTTAAGGGTGAACAAAAGCTACAACCAGCCATAGGTAAAATCTTCTCAATTTGGTTCAAGAATGGATGACAATAAGAATTACAATCATTTGGCCGGTAGATTTGATAACCGCAGAAGTTTCTTCAATGGAAAATGTTTCTCTTGTCATAACTTTGGTCACAAAGCAGCTCAATGTGTTTCATATAAAACAATCATGACTAGAGAAGCTCAAAAACAAAGAAGTATGACCGGGATTACAAAAAGGACCTATAACAAATTTTCGGCTCTTGAAAATGAAGTTGAATGTTCTATTTGCAATAACTTTGGTCATGAAGACTCTGAATGCAGGAGCAGGTTTCAGCAGACAAAGGAACAAGCCTCAAGCACCAAAACATGGAGAATAAAGGAACCACAAACAGAAAGATGCGGGATAGCATTTTATGCAGAGGGACAGGAAAATCTATGGTACATTGACAGTGGATGTTCGAAGCATATGACAGGTGATAAAGAAAAACTTGAGTCATATTCTGCTCTAGAAAAAGGAAAGAAAGTTTCTTTTGGAAATGATACTCCTGCAACTATAAAAGGAAAAGGCATTGCTCAGTTAAAAGAAAAGGTCAAGGCTGGAAATGTTTTGTATGTTGATGGATTGAAACATAATCTTCTAAGTGTCAGCTAGATGTGTGATCAAGGAACCGAGGTGATATTTAGAACAAATGGATGTCTTGTTCGTGATCTTGATACAGGTAAAACGGTGATCAAAGGTAAAAGAACTCCAAATAATCTATACATATTTGAAGAAGGACAACAACAATGCTATCTAAGCAAGGATGATGAACACTGGTTATGGCATCGGAGGTTGGGGCATCTAAGCTTTTCACAAATAAGGAAAGCATGCAGATATCAGGCAGTTCGCGATCTTCCAGATATCAAAATTCCAGACAACACCATATGTAAATCATGTCAGTTTGGAAAGCAAACCAGAACTAACTTTCCAGAGAAGGAAGGATCAGCTAGCATGCCTCTTGAGATATTTCATACAGATACATGTGGTCCATTCAGGAAAAGGACACCTCGAGGAGAAGAATACTTGATATTATTCATTGATGATTTTTCCAGGTTTTTCTGGTTAGGACTTATGAAGCACAAAGATGAAGCATTCGAAAAATTCAAATCCTTCAAAGCCTTGGTTGAAAATGAATCAGGATAAAGTGCCTCAGATCCGACAGAGGTGGGGAGTTTACCTCAAATGAATTTTTCGATTTCTGTGAAGAACATGGGATAAGAAGAGAATTCTCTACAGCTAGAACTCCTCAGCAAAATGGAGTTGTGGAAAGAATGAACAGAACAGTCCAACAAATGGCTCGTGCTATGCTTGATGAGTTGGGAACTCCCGCAACTTTCTGGGGTGAAGCTGCACATGCTGCGGTTTTTATTCTCAACAAAACAAATGTCCGAGTGAACAACACTCAAACCCCTCATGAGCTCTGGTGTGGTGAGACTCCTTCGTTAAAGCACTTCAAAATATTTGGGAGCAAATGTTATATTAAGAATATTGATGAGCAACTTGGAAAACTTGAACCTAGAGCAGATGAAGGCATTCTTCTTGGTTATTCTCCACATAGCAAAGCATACAAATGCTACAATAAAAGACTTGGCAGAATTGTTGACAACATTGATGTAGTGGTTGATGAGAAGGGGTACATTCCTAGGCAAGTACATCATGAAGACATCGAAGAAGATGAAGGCTACCCTCAAAGACAAAATGATGAAGAAGAAGAACCTCAAGAAGAACCAGAGGAGCAGACAAGAATAGAAGAAAAGACTCCATCCATATATGTTCAGAAGAATCATCCAGAATCTTAGATTGTGGGGCAGAAAGAAGCAGGTGTACAAACAAGAAGAACAGTTGCAGAAGCTTCAAGCTATTTGGCATTACTCTCCTCCACTGAACCACAAAATGTGAAAGAGGCATGCAAAGATGAATGTTGGGTGAAAGTAATGGATGAAGAACTTGAGCAGATCGAAAAGAACAACACTTGGGAGCTGGTCCCTAGACCAAAGGATAAGAATGTTATCGGAACAAAATGGGTCTTCAAAAATAAATTGAATGAAAATGGAGAAGTAATTAGAAACAAGGCCAGAATTGTTTATAAAGGGTATGCACAACAAGAAGGAATAGACTTTGAAGAAACCTTTGCTCCTGTTGCAAGATTTGAGGCCATCCGAATGTTCCTTGCTCTCTCAAGCTTTCAAAACTTCAAAGTATTTCAAATGGACGTGAAATCGGCCTTTCTGAATGGAGACTTGGAAGAAGAAGTATACATTGAGCAGCCAGATGGGTTCATTCTTGGAAATGATCCAAATCTTGTATGCAGATTGAAAAAGGCTCTCTATGGTCTCAAACAAGCTCCAAGGGCTTGGTACTATCGTTTGGACAAATATCTTCATCAACAAGGTTTTTCAAAAGGATCAGCAGATAGCAATCTTTATATAAAATTTGAAAATGACAAATTGCTAATACTTGTTGTGTATGTAGATGACATTATCTTTGGCAGCAATGAAGAAGCTATGAGTCAAAGCTTTGCCTTGGTCATGTAGAAAGAATTTGAAATGTCCTTGCTGGGAGAACTGACATATTTCCTTGGTTTGCAAATCCAACAAAAAGAAGGAGGAATCTTTTTGTCTCAAACCAAGTATCTCAAACAGATTTTGAAGAAATATGGCATGGAAGATGCAAAACCAGTATGTACACCCATGGTCACAGGATGTAGCCTCAGTGCAAATGATGAATCTACAGTAGTACATCAACCAACCTACAGATCTATGATTGGAAGTCTACTTTATTTGACAGGTACCCAACCGGACATCATGCATGAAGTAGGAATAGTTGGAAGATTTTAGGCAAATCCAAAGGAGACTCATCTTCAGGCAGTGAAGAGAATTTTCAAATATCTTCAAGGGACACAAAATTATGGCTTATGGTATCCTAGAGATACAGATCTCACACTTCATGCTTATACAGATGCAGATTGGGCCGGAAGCGTGGATGACAGGAAGAGCACAAGTGGTGGTGCGTTCTTTATGGGTTCCAGATTAGTATCTTGGTTCAGCAAGAAACAGAGTTCGATTGCCTTGTCTACAGATGAAGCGGAATATGTTGCTGCTGCATCTTGCTGCACTCAACTCCTTTGGATGATGCAGACCTTGCAGGATTTTCAAATCACTTGTACACCACCTATCTCCATCTTATGTGATAACACAAGTGCAATCAACATCTCAAAGAACCCAGTCATGCATTCAAAAACCAAGCACATACCAATCAAGTATCATTTTCTCCGAGAACAAGTGCTTGAACAGAAGGTCAAGTTGGAGTATGTTCCTTCTATGGAGCAAGTTGCTGATATACTCACCAAACCATTGCCCAGGGAGACTTTTGAATACCTCAGGCAAAAGCTGGGGGTTGTTGATGCATCATCTTATTGAAACTCTTCTGATTGATGGTTGTACACAAGGTTCATCTGGGGTATATGCGTACATGTGCTGGGTTGCGGTTTGATTGAAGATAAAATGGCACAGGTTCAGGGGGAGCATATAATGCATTGTTGGCATTATGGAGGATGTATAGGAGGAGATCATGGATGCTGGTCTAAATATAGCTGCAATATGTCTCTATCTCTTTCATGGTTCATATTCAGGGGGAGCATGTTCTTAGGGGGAGAATAACCCTTTGCCCTTGATGTCAAAGGGGGAGAATGAAGCTGAAGATTTTGAGGTTGCCATCAAGTCCAAAGGGGGAGATTGTTGGCATTATGATTCTGGTATGGCTCTATGTTACAGATGTTGTACTTGATGGAAACACCCGTGGCAATGCTCTGATCAAGCTCTCAAAATGTTGAAAATTAAGAAGTACGCAGGAGAACAGTTCAGAAGATGCGTACTGGTAAAGGACTGCACCAGTACAAAATCATTGTAAAAGGAGTTTCTAATTTGAAAGAAGATAGAGACATATTGCACCAGGTGGTTTTCACCCACATTGGGTTTCCACGTTATATCTGGTGTTCTTTGGTGTGACTATTTGTTTTTCTTGTTCATGCTCATTATTTTATGGTACTGATATGCAAAAATAATTCAAAGTATAAACAAGGAATATTTGTTAAAAGAACTTGATAATATTGATTCACCCCCCCTCTCAGTATTATTTCCAACAAAAATGAGAGACATTCTGAATAGAAACAAGAACATATATGAAATGATGGGACAGGATGCGATCGGGAGCGCAGGAGGTCTGGTAATAATTTGGAACCCTGAAGAAATTCAATTAAGTAATTGGATAAGTTTTCCAAGAATACTAACAGGGAAAGCAAAGATAATAGGAACAATGGAGGAGGTTATTATAACAGGGGTGTATGGGCCACATATCCAAGGAGAAAAGGAAAACTTTCTGCAAAACTTAAAATCATTGAGAAGTCTAATCCCTGGAAGACAATGGATCGTAGGAGGGGATTTAAATCTGATTAAAACCTCAGAGGAAAAAAGAGGAGGGATAAGGAGAATGGATAAAGCAATGGAACAGTTCAGAGACTTGATAAGGGAGCAGAGACTGATCGATATTCAAACCATAAATGGAAACCACATCTGGAATAACTGCAGAGGGGGAGCTAATCAAATTGCATCTTGACTTGACAGATTCTTAATCTCCAAAGAAATAATGATGAAAGATGTATTCATAGAAGCCACAATTCTACCAGTAACAGGATCGGATCATTGGCTGATTAAAATGGAAATAGATCTAAAGCAAAGACCAAGCAACAAACCCTTTAGATTTGAAGCTTTTTGGCTAAGAAATGAAGGATTGTTAGAGAAACTTGAAGAATGGTGGAGGAAGAGTGACCAAAGAGGAAGAAACAAGATGCACACCTTTCAACTCAAACTAAAGGAGATGAAAGATAAATTAAAAAAGTGGAATAAAGAAGAATTTGGAAATATACTGGAAGAGAAAAAGTGCCTGGAGCAGAGAATGGCAGAGCTGCAGCAGATGGATATCCTAGAAGGCATACAGGAAGATAGAACAAAGGAAGAAGGAATTATATTGAACCAGCTAGAAGAAAGAAGGAAACAAGAAGAGATCTTATGGAGACAGAAGTCAAGGGTTCAGTGGCTTAGAGAAGGGGAAAAGAATACTAAGTTCTTCCATAAAGCAATGATACAGCATAGACAAAGAAACTGAATCTTCTCAATAAAAAATCAAGAAGGTCAGAGAGTCCTCCAGCATGAAGAAATCGAAAAAGTGTTGGTCAATCATTTCAAAAACTTATTAAAGGAAACTCAGGATAATAGATCAGAAGCCATAACAAAGATAAGCAGGGAGATCCCTAAACTGGTAACCAGAGATCAGAATTTGGCTTTAATGAGGAAAGTTACGATGGAAGAAGTGGAGGATATAGTCAGGAACATGAAAAGGAACAAAGCTCCCGGGCCGGATGGGTATACGGTAGAATTCTATCAAGCAGGGTGGCATTTCCTTGCTGAAGAAGTTCTAGAAGTGGTGGAGGAAGCTAGAATCAATCAAAGAATATGGCCAGGAATAAACTCAACCCTGCTGACTCTTATTCCTAAAACTAATCAAGCGGATCAAGCTGAAGGCTTTCGCCCTATAGCTTTATGTAACGTTATCTACAAGATAGTGGCATCAGTGGTGGCACAAAGGCTGAAATCGATTCTACCAAGCATAATATCCCCAGAACAAACTGGGTTTGTAGAAGGAAGACAGATCTTGGATGGATTAGTGGTGGCCCAGGAAGTAATCCACACTTTGAAAGCGAAGAAAGAAAAAGGAATGCTGATAAAATTAGACCTGTCAAAAGCCTATGATAGGTTAAGCTGGAGATATCTAGAAACCATCCTTAAAGCCTTTGGATTCTGTGACAAATGGGTGAAATGGGTCTTAAGCATGATTTCCACCCCGAATTTCTCTATCCTACTAAATGGAGCCCCATCTTCTACTTTTAATGCTACAAGAGGACTTCGACAAGGGGACCCCCTATCCCCCTTTCTCTTCATAATAGCAGCAAAAGGATTAGGTAGATACTTCAAAAAGGAATTAAGAGAAAGGAAAATCCAGGGTTTGAGACTATGGGGCAATCAAACTTCAGTCACCCACCAACAGTTCGTGGATGACATCATGATATACTGCAAAGCTTCCATGAATGAGGTGAGAAGGATAAAGAAAATTTTAGAGGTATTCATGGAAGGCTCAGGTATGGAGGTAAACAATGAAAAATCAAGAACATTCTTCTTTAATACAGTGGAACCCATCAAAAATCATTTAACCAGGATCTTGGGTTATAGGAAAGGGGATCTCCCAACTAAGTACTTAGGAACTATGCTAGATTCCTCATCCCTCAAAATAGGAAACTGGAAAACCATCCTGGAAAAGATCATGAAAAGACTGGAAAATTGGTCCTTTCGCACTCTGAACTTGGCAGCAAGGGTTGTTCTGCTTAAATCCACCATTCAGGCGATCCCGATATATCCTTTATCAGTGATGGCAGCACCAAAAGGGATATGCAATAAGCTGGTAGAGATTTACAGAAAATTTCTATGGGGAGGACCCAAGCAACAAAAGAAATGGGCCCTCTGTTCATGGGACAGCCTAACCAAACCAAAAGAAAAAGGAGGTCTTGGCCTAAGGGACCCATGGATCCTAAATCAAGTTCTAGCAGCCAAATTAAGATGGAGATGGATGCAAGGAGGGAAGGACCTGTGGAAAGAAATCTGGACAACAAAATATAATATGCCATCAACCCCGGAAGAAATACTAAGGAAACAAGAAGCACCCCGGGGATCAGATATATGGAACCTAACCATTCAAAGCAGATAATTAGTTGATGGTCATATTTTTTGGGAAATCAGAGGAGGTCAGAATGTGAGATTTTGGGAGGAAGCATGGCAACAAAGGGAGAAAATGTTGGACCTACAAGGAATGCAGGACATCTACAGAACAGGTATGGACAGAGACCTCATTAGGGTTAAAGATTATTGGATAGAAGAAAGAGGAAACGAAGAATGGAGGGAATGGAAATCAATGGAAGAATGGAACAGGAATGCAACAGAGGATCAAAAAACTATATTTAGCAAGGAATTAGATTCCAGGAAAATAAAAAATAGAGGAGGCAGGGACATTCTACGATGGGGTAAAGAAACCAAAGGAGCGTTTACCATAAGGGAAGCATATAATGTAAAGATACAGCAAGAGCACAGGGAGGAAGAGCAGAAGTGGAGGAAGCTATGGAGAAATAAATGGTGGCCGAAGAATAAGATGTTCGTATGGCTGGTAGGAAGGAAACGCATTATAACTTGGGATCGAATACAAAAAAGAGGTTTCTCAGGCCCATCAAGATGCTGCCTTTGTTATCAGTATGAAGAAGACCAGGAACACCTTCTCAATGGATGAAGCATGGCCCAATTCCAATGGGAAAAGACTAGAAACTTATTCTCGACCACAGAACAAAATCCACAGGATACAATTCAAACCCCATGTGACTGGGGAGAAGGAAAGTTCAAAAGCAAGGTAGTAAGAAGAGCTTGGAACATGGTGGCAGGCTTCAACGTGTGGAATCTTTGGAAAGAGAGAAATGGTCGAATCTTCAAGGGGAAATCATCAAATCCGGAAGAAGTTTGGAAAAGAACCCTAAGACAAATCAGAGAATCAATCCTCGCGGAAAATTGGGCAGAAGAAGATTGGAAGACCTCTGAGGAAGAAGCCGAAATCCTAAAAAGGTTGAACTTGGAACAAGGAATGATCTACCACCAAAAAGAAAAGAAACACCAACCTATAGTGGGCCAAAGTCATGCAGTTTAACGTAAGCCACCGGAAGGGTTTATCAAGCTCAACTTCGACGGGGCAGCAAAGGGGAATCCAGGTCCAACAGGATTTGGAGGAATCTTTAGAAATAGACAAGGAGAGGTAGAATGGATCTATGCAGAACACGGAGGAACAATGAGTAATAACGAGGCAGAATTTATGGTAGTTTATCAGGGTCTCAAAATTGCTATAAGAAATGGATATAGGAAGATAGAGATCGAAGGTGATTCAGCCCTGGTCATAAGCACCATAAGAAAATTAATACAAGGGAATCAATGGGAGAAGGTATTTAAAAGCTGGAGAACAACGAGTATAGTCCAAGAAATCGAGGAAACACTGAAAGGGATTGATTACAAGATCACCTCGCATGTCAGAAGAGAAGGAAATAAGCCCACGGATTGCTTGGCCAATTGGGGAAGTAAGGAATCATTGGTGAAAGTGGATGACAGCTGGACTAATCAAGCAGCGATGACAAGATGGGACGGCTTAAAACAGCTCATAGACAACGATAACCATGAAACAGTGTAATGGTAATCAAAAAATCGCGAGGATTTGGAGAAGGAAAATAAGGCAGGTTTATTCGGCAGCGAAGACATGACAGAAGGATAGCGGCCTCACCTCCCTGACATCAACATTTAATGATAATTCAGAACAACAGGTACGCAGCCCAAAACAAAAACCGGAAAACACCGAAGAAAGCATCATTCAAGGCACAAGGGAGAAAGGAAGTGGAGAGCAAACCCATCCTAAGCGAAAAGGTGGCGAGAATTCTATAAGGTGGAACAGGAGAAGGATGACAGGCGACAAGAAGTCGAAGAAGGTGGCGAGAGAAGGAGAGACTTGGTAGAGGAACCAAAATCAACGCCTCAACCGTACCAAAATGGCTGAGAAATGGGATAAGACAGTCCAGGCAGAGAGGGAGGCAGTAGGCGACAGGCATTTCGAACGGGGTAGAGTAAAAATCGAAATAGAAAGCTCAGATGAAATGGAGTATAACCAGGGGGAAGGTTTCAGGAGCAAGCATTTTGAAACAGGGCAAAGCAGCAAAGGAACTAAGCGGGGCAGAAAGGACGGAAGAAGGAAGGCGTGTGAACAGAGAGGCAAAGGTAGACCCTGACAACCAATCATCAACGAGGAGGGTAATCAGTTGCAGAGAAGACGAAAAGGGGGAAGAAATCGATCCGCATGGCGGTGCACAAAGCAGAACAGGCATACAATCTGGAGACAAATGTAGACATAAGGAAAATTATTGATGTTATGGAGGACAGAGTATTGGAGGAACCGTCCGACCTGGAGATGGAAGAATGGACTTCTCAGCTGCCGGACCCAGGCAACACGCGAGGTAGATTAACCCTTTACCGCCGTGCTCTTCACACATACTGGGTGCTGAAGCATCTCTTGGAAAAGGCCATGGAGCAAGTAGTGGCTGAGATGGTGGAAATGGCTTAGGAAACGGCGGCAGCAAAGAAGGAGGTGGTGAACGTTGAAGGGCTGCTCCGTCAACAGAACGAACAACTCAAGAAAATTCAAGAGATGTTGAAGGAGCTGGGGAAGACCAACGACATCAATGAATCCAGAAGAGGAAATGCGGAGAATTGAGAGGCCTGTTAACTATCTTCTTTTTGAATTTAGAATGATATTTCTCTGGTTTTTGAATATTAGTTTGCATGCCATAGCAGTAGTAGTAAAGTTGGGTCTGTTAGTAGAACCTAGAAAGAATAGTTTTTTGGAAAAACCTGGCGAGATAGGGCTTAATGTCTTGCAAAGTTTTTTGACAGTATTCAGCATGAAAAAAATTATTGAACATCTGATGAATAGGAGCCAACAGATCCGGTTTCCCAGTTGGGCGGATTGAGGTTCCTAATTTTGTACTTTTAAATTTGATGTAGATAATAGAAATGCCATAACTTACAAAAAAAAAATATATTTTCTAGATTAGTAATCACATTAGCATTAAAGTAAATTACAGATAGAATGTAAACATAGATCGCAGAAGACAAGCCAAGACAATAAGACACAAGATGTGGCGCTAGCCAAGGACAAACCCCAATGTGGGGAACCCTTGATCAATTCTTCTTATATGTTCTTCAATAGTTCAACAGAGAGAGAGAGAGATAGTACATTTACAACAGAATTCAACACTTTGAATTATCTAAATAAGAGCATAGATCATCTCTAAGAAGATGATACATGATGTTGTAGGGAAAAGTATCCGACTCGGATGACCCTATCCCACTCTAAGGGTGATAGTTCCTTAGCAACAACTGTAAAACAAACTATTCAAGGTTTACTTCTTTATGAAAGCAATAGAGAATGGAGAAAAGCACTAACCGTTGCCTTGTGCTTAATGTCGAATCCAAACTCTTCTCTTTGGCCGCTTGCTCCTAGCTCCTTGTTCTTTTGCTTGCCCAGCTACAGTGAGATCCTGCAAAATAACAAAGAAGGAAACTACAAGAGGCATGCAATCATAACTGGTTCATGGATTAGTGTAAACCAAACATGCAGTTATCACAATATATCATTGAAACAAGAGCACATAGAAGAACCTCAATAGCTTTTATTAATGAAGAAATAAAGGTTCTGAGAGTATTACAACCATTGAAGGCTCCAACCCAGCAACACCTCCCAGCAGAAAGAATTTCTCCTCTTCACCTCTCTCAAACAATCACCCAATAGTTCTATAGTGAAACCAACAGCATATCATTACTTTGCACAAAATTCCAGCCTCCTGAGCTCATAGGAGAGAGCTCAATATATAGATGAATTGAGAAAGGATGAGTCAGCTTGCAACTGATGTGTAGCTTCCTTGTGTCCTCTCTCTCTTCAGTTAATCTTTGGTTGATCTTCAGTTCTTGAGTCCACTTGGTGAACCTTGCTTCCACTTGGAGAAACAAAGCCTCTGACTCATCACAAGGCGAAATCCCTGATCCAAGTGTCATTTTTGGAAGATTCCAAAGCAATGACTCATTGTGCCACTTGTCCCATCTCGCTCAGCGCAGGTGGCCTTTGTCCCACTTGCTTTGCAACGCAGGTACACCATGGAGCAACTGAGTTTCAGCGCAGAAACCTAGTGGAGCACCTGCTTTGATTTCAGGATTGCTTGTTTTTGAGTGTTTTCAGGTGGAGAACTGATCTGAGAGCTGTTGGTTTGCTGACCTTGTTCCTCTAGGGGTAGGAACATCATGTTTAGGGAACTTTGGATCCCTTGGATTATTGACAATTCATGCTTGTTGCTGTAAGGCACAAAATTGTCTATAACAGATGCCCCCTAAAGTATGAGGTCGTTTATCGGGTGAAATGCTTTATTGAGAGGATCCGAAGTTCATTCAATCTGCTGAGAAGTGTCCTGTAATAAGATACAATACGATACATTATTTTTCATACATTTTCATGATCTAGCTGAGGCGGGCATTCCCATGCTCATCTTTATAAATACATTTTGGTACATAGAACAGACGATCGTCTGATTGTAGACTGATAATTCTCTGCTGAAATTATCATCCTTTGAGAAGGATGATCATCTGCTGCAATGATGTACATATCAAATGTCTTTATATCCTAAATATATATCGCAGCCCGGATGGATGAAACTAGATCCGGGGTCTTCAATCTCTTCCGATCTTCACTCGATGTACAAGTCGATCCATGTGAGAATTTCTTGAAGTCGAACATGGAAAGACATCGCTTGATTACCGGTCAATGATGTAAACCGTTAACAAGCGCGAGAGGAATCACCGATAAGGATGATGACCCTCAAGGTACAGTAGTACAATTCACATGGTGGGAATAAAGGACTTGGCGTCGACCACCATGCAAAATCCTCTGGTCGAAGGTCATTGATGTATACCTGTCGCCGGAAGTGAGAAACTTGCCATTGAGGCATGCAAGCTTCAAAGTACTGAAGGGGTTGTTCCTAGATCAACTCCTTGGATAATGAGCTGATGTCAACAAGGAGCGATCCGTCAAAGGAGGGCCTAAATGAATCCCACATCAGTGACACGGAACGGAGCTAGTGATTGTGATGAGGTGAAAACAAACTGTGATGTATGATTCAGGGTGGCGGTCATGAAGTGGATGAAGGATAATGTATGGCAGTGGGTGGGACACGGTTGACTCTTTGCAGAACCACATCTCTTGAACATATAACGACACTGATGTGATGGATCGGTAGCATTACCCCAATTGTGGATGGTGTGGCGAGGACCATGGTTATGAGACCGGTGAATGAAACAACCCAACCCGATGTGATACGGAGGACAAAGTGTCATGTTCAAGAGCGACTTGCTACCATTAATGCTGTGAGGTTCTCCCAATTTTTCCCCAGTCATTGCTGACCAGTACCTCTTTATTTTTGTCAAGCTTGAGGAGGATAACATATGCTTGTTCTATAACCTGCCCTTCGGGCAAGCCCATCGCTATGTTTTAACGAGCCTAGCGATAGGGAAACTCGTTCTCGTCTAAAGACAAGTTTGTCGCTATTTAATCATTTTAACGAGTCTAACGACAAGGAAAACTCGGTCCTTTTCATTTTTAGAGAGTCTGAAAAGGTACGGAAAGTTAACTCCAAAATTCCTTTTTTGTCTTCTAATCCCTTAAGTCCGAAAAAGTATAAAACAATACAGAAGGGATGAATTTTCGATTGCTTTAACGAGCCGAACAAAACAAGCGCTCGATCTTTTTGTGCAATAATCCCTCAGGTCCAAAAAGATTAAAATCTAGAGGAGGGATAGCTCTTCCGGTCGCTTTAACGAGCTGGAAGGCCAAAACTCGGCAAACTTTTCATATTTTACGAGTCAGTGAAAAGAGCTCAAAGAAGACTCGTCTTTTGAGGAACGAGTGATTAACAGGGCAGTAGCAGATTCCAGGTACAGGTTGGAATATTCCAATCACGGCAGTGTCACAAGGATGGCTTAGTGAGATCACTCTTCGCAGCTGTTCCTCAAAATGGGTAAACAAACATATGGAGATGAACGATTGGCCAAATGAACGGATGGAGGTGAGACTGCAAGAACACGACCAAAGGGCTTTAATATGGCTGTCAAAGGTTACATTTACCAAGGTTATTTACCGGTTCATTTTTTCTGGGTGAGCTTGAACTCTAGGGGAAGATTGCTCACAACTTATGTTTATTTTTTAACGAGCATGAACTATGCGCTAAAACTGCTCGGATCTTGCATTTGTTTTTTAACGAGCATGAACTGTGTGCTAAAACTGCTCGAACATACCAGTCATAATACAAGAAACGCCTCAGGTGAGGTAGTCATTTTTAAGGAGCTATACCTCACTAGTTACTCCAATTTGGCAAGTTTTAACTTTTGCCCCACATCCTTTCTTTATGCAAGCTCGGAAACGACTAATCCAAAAAACAGATAAATAACCGCTCTTTGCTTGCACTCCAAAAGGTTTGCATGCCCCCAGGTATAAAATATAATTTCAAGGCTACCCCTCCTCCGTCCCACCTCTGTTTTTCTACTTGTCGTCTTGCTATATTTTTAACGATACTTGTCTTCTCGTTATTCTTCGGTGCCGACGGTACTTGTCTTCCCATCGGTTCACTTTTAGGTTTTTGCAAGATCGCAACAGATAAAACATTGGTGTTACAGATGGAGGTTTTCCTCTTACTTATTATCCGAAAAATGGTTTTGTTTGCTGCCGCAAACTAAACTCTTTCTCCCGGCGATGTCTACCATTAGGTTACTAAAGATGGTGACCACTTGTTGTAGCAATAGAATCTCTTTCTTTGGAGGCTGCCCCTACTTATCCTTCAAAACATATGTTTTAATGGGTGAGGCTTGTCTTCAAAGATGGTTACTACTTGCTACCGCAAATGGTCCCCTTCCTCGGTATCCTTATTATCTAGACAAGGGGAGCGAGAAGCAGATTATCTCACTCACATAACTTTGACAAAAGAATCTTATTCTAGAACAACCCTCTCTTCCTTCTTTCGGACGGGGTACGGACTTGTCATATTCTTCTGCGGAAATCAACTTTATACCCAAGGTTTCCTCTGCCCAAGGCAGGCCAGGGTGCATGCCCCCTGGGTCCCAGTTCTTTCTTTCCGAATTACTCGCATTCATCGGGAAGTAGAACCGGGGGTGGAGGCATTTCTTGAGTGAATAAGCCGTTTAGGGTTGGTATTTGACTATTTGCGATGCGAGATCCCGGAAATGAAAGTTGGTCTACGAGCTTGACCATCTTTCCTTCGTGTGGAAAACACATTACTCTAAAGAGTGAGGAGACTATAGCTCCCATGCAATATATATAGTCCCGTCCAAGGAGTAGGTTATAATCCAAGGGTCCTTGGACGACCATGACATTCATATGAACTGTCTTCTTCCTCAATGTAATGGGAACATTGGGGAGGATCCCTAAAGGGCGACTGGTTCCTTTATCAAAACCTGATAGATTTCTCATCTCAGGTAAAAGCGCCGGGGAACCCAGTGCTTTCCAAGCAATAGAGGAAAGGATACTCACAGATGCCCCTTCATCAATTATGGTTCCAGCCATTACCATTCTATAGATTTGGACAATGATTCTGAATGGTATACTGGCTGGTAACCGGGGTCTGCCTAGTTGGTTCCAATCAAAGGATACAACCAGGTTGCTTGGTGGTGGGACCGAATACACGGCCGGATACGACCCTGACGATGTTCCTTCCTGCGATAAAGGAATGGGCGCATTGCCCTGATGCTCATCAGAGTCTGTGTTGATGAAAAGAATCTGGACGGTGTCATCCTTATTCTCTTCAGTGAGGGTGTCATTTGAAGGTGAATCTTCAACGACGGTGTCATTTGAGGATGAAACCTCTGAAGGAAGAACCGGGTCAACTGCCGTTTCGACCTTTAGACTTTCGCCTGGTCTGGATTCAGTTGGTTCATTCTCAATGACCGACACTTCAGCTGACCACTTGAGCGGGCCAGCTGGATTTTCAACTATCGAGGGATTAGGCACGAGTTTTTGGTATCCAGGAGGAAGTCGTAACGGTGATACCGGACGATCTTCCAAAACTCTCTTTGCCTCATCTAAGAATGGACATTTGTGGATGGCGTGATCGCCTTCACACAATATACAGGGTGATCTTGGTCTCCCTCTTCGTCCTTCACTCTCGCTAGTTGACGGACTGCAATCAACATGACTACCAGAGGTTGATGCTACCGGATTGTGCAACCTTGGGGACCAGTCCCTTAGTATCCGGGGAATACAAGGACAATCATGATGGAAGTGGGCCCCTTTGCAAATGACACATGGCGATTTAGGCCCGGTCGGTGCAGTGTGTGGGTTTTTGTCAGCTGTCTTTTGCTTGCCCCCAGTCGCCTTCGCCATAGGCCCCTTCTGCTTCTTTTCTCTCTTCTTCTTTCCCTTCTTCTCCATGGGAGGCTGACTTTTGCCGGCTCTACCTTGTGAAGATGAAGGATCAGAGGAAGAATTGTAAGAAGTGGAAGGCTGGTGGGTAGCTCTAGACTGTTCTGACTGTTGATTCGACTGCTCAGGATTAGTGGCAATCTGGACTACATTAGTTGAAAAGAGCCATACAGGTAGGCCAATTGTTAATCCTGGAAGTGACAATGTGGCCATATGAGGCGCACCAACATCTCCCCAAGAGGAGAAGGGATTTGGACTTCCGCCAAGGTTACTTCCTTGGTTGGTGGGCTCCATACTTTTTCAACTGAAAGATCAACGTGGGAATAAGAGGTGATTATGTTCCGTTTAAAATAAATTTTATTAATGACGCTTTTAGACACAAACTTGCTTTTTCATGTTTTAAGAGTCGAGAAAAAGCTAAAGATGACTCTAGTCCCCTTCGATGTTTTAACGAGCCCGAAGTGACAAATGCTCGGTTGGACCTTTTCAGTTATAGAGTTTGAAAAGGGCCAAAAGAAACTGC
Source organism: Pinus tabuliformis (assembly GCA_031772625.1). NCBI lineage: Eukaryota > Viridiplantae > Streptophyta > Pinopsida > Pinales > Pinaceae > Pinus > Pinus tabuliformis. The sequence goes on along the minus strand of CM062816.1, from coordinate 1,037,758,828 downwards.
TCTGGAGATCTAGGCAGAGGGTGTGCCAAACCTTTCGCGAAACCACAGAATACGTTTTACGGTACGGGTGGTCGATCTTCGTGAATGCTGTGTTCACTGCATCGCGATCAGTAGGGCGGCCGACACGGCTTCCTATGGATAAAGGATAATTGCCTATAGGGGTCTCCCAATATATACGCGACGGTACGTGGGAGCACAAGTCCGTATTAGTGCCACCGACTCTCAGGAGGAATCACCCACCTTCGTAGAGATCGACAGTCACTATGTTTAACGACGCCGGAACACGTTTCTACCTAGACCTCTATTTGTTTGCGTTATGTTACAAAGCGTTGTTATGTAAATTGAATTTATTTTAATGTTGATCTTGCTTAGCAGTTTGCCTTTAAGGATCACCACGAGATGTATGTAACAAATTCCTGAATGCAGTCTAAGATGAGAAGCAAACTTTTCAATCTTTCAACTTTGAAAACCTTAACTACTGAGGGAAAAGAAAGGCAAATCTTTTCACACAAATCATAGAGCACACACTAAATGCAAATTTTTCCTAAATCGTCAAGCAAACAGTCAAATGCAAAATGCACAATGCATGTATTTTCTTTTCCCTTTCTTAATGTGGATGGGTTACAAAAAGAAAGTTGTTATATAACTTTGATTTCGATTTAAAGCGAAAGTAAACAAGCTTGTCCAAAATCAAAAGACACCTTAAGATTCACTTGCTTAATCACTGGAAATGCATGAAATCAAACCATAATGACGAAAGTAAATGACTAATCAGCTATGGACAGCAAACAAGCTAACTCTTTAGACCAGCAAAATGCCTAACACAGGTTCAGATCTAAGAGGCCAAAAGCAAGACTAGTTTACTTTTCGTTATGGGAAATTGTAAATGAGTAAGAAATACAAAGAACAAGTACAATTTCGTTATATAACAGAGGCGGAATGATGGCAAGTAATATTGGTTTCAGAACAGGTGCAAGACTGGTAACTGGCAGCCAAATCAATAGTGAAAACAGGCAAGAAAAAGGGAGGAAACCCCAAATGCACTAGGCAAATTTGGGCCAATGCAGGTGCTGCACAGCCAGTCTGGCTCTCAGCGCAGGTAGCCCCTTCGGGACCTGCGTTGCAAAGCAGGTAGCCTGTGTACTACCTGCTTTGGAAAACGAAAGTTGCGTTTTCACAGTTTCCGGGTCATAATTTTCTCAAAAATGCACAGTTTTTGCTCAAATCAGAAGCAATCAGTCAAGCACACTCAAAGGGATGATTAGGAAGGTAAAAAGCTATCACTAAGAGCTTACAAGGATCCTTGTAGATCAGCTCTTCAAATCATGAACTTGCTCAGAAATGAGCTAGAGTAGTTGCCCTCTACTTCGCTTTTGATATAGTCAAAAGCTTTTCGATTTGGTACTCTTTTGTTCAGGAAATGAATAGCAAGATACTACAAACACAATCAAACGGATACGATCCCCAGCGGAGTCGCCATTTTGTTGTAGGGAAAAGTATCCGACTCGGATGACCCTATCCCACTCTAAGGGTGATAGTTCCTTAGCAACAACTGTAAAACAAACTATTCAAGGTTTACTTCTTTATGAAAGCAATAGAGAATGGAGAAAAGCACTAACCGTTGCCTTGCGCTTAATGTCGAATCCAAACTCTTCTCTTTGGCCGCTTGCTCCTAGCTCCTTGTTCTTTTGCTTGCCCAGCTACAGTGAGATCCTGCAAAATAACAAAGAAGGAAACTACAAGAGGCATGCAATCATAACTGGTTCATGGATTAGTGTAAACCAAACATGCAGTTATCACAATATATCATTGAAACAAGAGCACATAGAAGAACCTCAATAGCTTTTATTAATGAAGAAATAAAGGTTCTGAGAGTATTACAACCATTGAAGGCTCCAACCCAGCAACACCTCCCAGCAGAAAGAATTTCTCCTCTTCACCTCTCTCAAACAATCACCCAATAGTTCTATAGTGAAACCAACAGCATATCATTACTTTGCACAAAATTCCAGCCTCCTGAGCTCATAGGAGAGAGCTCAATATATAGATGAATTGAGAAAGGATGAGTCAGCTTGCAACTGATGTGTAGCTGCCTTGTGTCCTCTCTCTCTTCAGTTAATCTTTGGTTGATCTTCAGTTCTTGAGTCCACTTGGTGAACCTTGCTTCCACTTGGAGAAACAAAGCCTCTGACTCATCACAAGGCGAAATCCCTGATCCAAGTGTCATTTTTGGAAGATTCCAAAGCAATGACTCATTGTGCCACTTGTCCCATCTCGCTCAGCGCAGGTGGCCTTTGTCCCACTTGCTTTGCAACGTAGGTACACCATGGAGCAACTGAGTTTCAGCGCAGAAACCTAGTGGAGCACCTGCTTTGATTTCAGGATTGCTTGTTTTTGAGTGTTTTCAGGTGGAGAACTGATCTGAGAGCTGTTGGTTTGCTGACCTTGTTCCTCTAGGGGTAGGAACATCATGGTTAGGGAACTTTGGATCCCTTGGATTATTGACAATTCATGCTTGTTGCTGTAAGGCACAAAATTGTCTATAACACATGAGATGGTTGAACTAAATTGAAGACATGCTTCTTCAACTGATTCTCCAAGGTGACTCCTTCACCTAACATTATGCTGCATCTCGTCATCATGCTGCACCTCACCGTGTTGCACCATGCTGCCATTGATGTCCCATGTGCCATTGTTGAACCATGTTACCACAACAGTTCCAAGTTCTATTGCTGCACCATGCTAGCCACTGTTGTCCAATTTTCTAGCTCCACCAAGCATCATAGCCTTATTGTCCCATTTGTATTGCTGCTGTCCCATCACATCTTGTTATCCCAATTGTTCCATCATTCCACTATGTCATTGCTACTAGCACTGTTGTCCCACTATTATTTCTATTCCATGTTTGCCATATTGTTGTCCATGGGAAGAGTTCTAGTCACTAGTTAGGGCATCCTCCTATAACCTACAGTAGCCCAATGATCATGTCAAAACCCACCTTAAATTATGCGGCCTTCCTTTCTTTGCAAGGTAAATGACCTCGTTGTTTGAGGAGGCACCTACAGCTCCATGTGTAGGGATTTTTGACCCCCAAAACAACACTCATAGGTCTGCGGCTTAAGATCCCTTACTCATCCTATCTCAAGGAGGATTATCCTTGGTTTTCTAGCCTAGAACAGCCTTCTATGAGGGTGGCCTTCACACAAAGCTTGCTGCCTCTTCAACCTATCCTTAAGAAGCAAATCGATCTCCTTTCCTTTGTAGCCAAAAATAAGGTAGCTTCACTATGCCATTAGTAAAAAAGGTGACCTTATCATCCCCTCTCCTTTGTTGAAGTAGTCTCGGTGTTGTGGCCTTCTAGCCCAACTCCTCAGCCCTCCTAACAATAGCTCTATCATCCTAAAAATGACCCTGAAATAGTCCTTCTTTAACATGTTGTTCCTACCTCCATATGTTGCATCTAGGGCATGTCATAACCCTCCTTGACTGCAGCTAGGTAGTTGCATCTAGGGTTGGTTATAACCCTCCTTCTTGACTGCATCCTCTAGGTTACTAGGGTTGTGCTAGGACCACATCTAGGGCTTTTGTAGGACAACATCTAGGGCTTGTTTAGGACAATGTTAGGGCTTCTTTAGGACTGCTGCTAGGGCTTGTTAAGGCCTCCTCCATAGCTCTGTTAAACTTCTTCCATGAGATCCTTTATTTAAACATAGATCCATTCCATAGCTTCATTGGCCTGTCTTCTTTGCTACGGCTAAGGCAGCCTCCTTTCCTCCAAAATCTGGGGCTTCTTCCTCCTAGATTTCTCTCACACTAAAACCCAAGACAAGTGTAGAGAAATCAAGAGAGAAGTGTGTGTGAAATGACTCTCAAGTAATCTCCTTTTATACTAAAACGTTGAGTACATGTGGGGGTTATTTGGTTGTTGGCCGACCTTGACGAATTGTCTTGTAACACAAATAAATTCATAACTCCATGAATACTTATCGAAATATGATGATCTTTAGATCAATCCTACACCTCTCGATGAGAGGGATCTAAGAAAAATATCAGCTGCCATAAATAAGATGAACCAAATGGATTTCGGCCCTAGTTTCCAGTTTTAACAAGGAGGCTTGGGGGTGTATGATCCTTACCTTTTGGTAAGTCGGGTATCTCACCTGAGCTCGTATTATGATGCAGTTGTTCTACCTCATGAGTCTTGAGGGTCATTGTTGGGAACATCGATAGGCAATAGGGTGGGTTGAGATGTGCTCCCCTATATCACTTATTGCTCAATATGGGGTCGTAGATGTTTATCTCCGCCATGAGATTCTGGGTTGATATGTGCTCCCCAATGTAATTTTGAGATGTGCTCTTTGATGTTGATGTGGGCCATAGGCTTGGCTCCCCGTTAATGTTTCTAGGGTGGTAGCATTGGGATCCATGTTGGTAGAGATTCTGGGTGGTAGCATTGAGCTCCCCGTTGGTAGAGATTTTGGGTGGTAGTAGTGGATTCCTGATGAATGGAGGGTCGTAGCTTAGGCTCCCCTTCGATGTCAAATTCGTCCTCTTTTAGATTCAAGAATATTAAACATATGAGTAGGGACAATAAAGAGATGAATCGAGATGAACAATGATGAGATTCTCGATATTGGATATGATATGATGACACAATGACATGTTGATCGATGGTAAGATATTGACAGGTGGAATTCTCCCTAGTTGAGAGGAAGTGTTAAAATATTAAACTACGGTCAAATTCTTGTTTGGATGGCCCATTTGATGGATAATGTGATTGCATTTAATTCCTCTTTTTGAGAGGACCAAAATCAACCTAAATATCATCTAATTTGGACAAGGGAAAGTATATTTTTGAATTATGAGCCCACACTTGCATATTTGATTGGGTCAGCCCTAAAGAAAATTGGAACCCCTTGGAAGGATATAAATACAAGTGACCTTTACCTCATTTTTACATCATCATGGATCATTCTTCTATTCTCTTTCTTATTTTTGGCTCGCACAGGTTTGAGGAAGATCTGCGGAGGAATAAGTTCTCTCGAAGATGAAATTGTAGGGTCCAAAGCTTGCATATTTGTTTTAGGTTTTTGGGCCTCAATCACAAGCACGACACAATAAGAACTCAACCATAGTCGCTCACTAACTAGATCATCTGTGTGACCAAAGAAACTCAGTCACACACACAACTCATCCTCCATGAGGCTGACATCTAGGGTTTCAGAATCACAGTCACAGGCTCTCCAAAGGCTAAATTTGACCACAATCACTGGCTTACAGGTTCAAGGGTGTGAATGGAACTTTCAAGTCACACGCATGACTCCTCCTACATGGAATAAGGACCTAAATATTAGTTTTTCAGTTGTCTGAAGTTTTTGCTCATTGACCACAGGGTTTGGAAGTTGACTACAAATAATGACAGTTCATTACAGGATTTTGAATCAGGGTTTTGAGTATAAGCATTGATGGGTTAATTTTATGGATATTGTTTAGTTGATTATTGTTGGATAGGTTTATGGTTCAATATATGGATTATTTTATTCTCATTTATTGAATCATTCAATGATGGTCTAATAAGAAGAAGAATTTAAAATGGGTTTTTCCCTAGTCTTCGACCTATCCTGGTGTCTCTATGTGTGAATGATTTTCTTCTATTTTTCCTTTATGTTCCATTGCATTGATGATGATGATATTATTGTTTCTACTTAGTTGCATATGTTGTTGAATAATGATGTTATGATGTTATGGGGTGAATTTAATGTGTAAATGAAGAAATGCAATTATCAAAGCAAGGAACAATATAGACCTAACAAAAATTGACATCCTCCCAGGCTAACATCATCCTGGGTGATCCTTTTGTGCACATATTTTGTAACCTTTGGGGAATCTCTTGTCGGGTTTACATGTAATGGGCTCCACCGTCGACCAATAAGAACTCATTTTTTCGCTCTGTTGTTTGCCCACATGCTCCCAGACCTTTGGTTTAACGAGTTCACTAAAAATATTTTTCAACTCTATCTACTTGCCAAACTATCACCAAATTGACCCTTTTTCCATCTTTAACTATGCAATTTGACTTTGGGGTATCGACCTTTGACTAGAAAAAATTTCTGATCTAGGAGGCCATTTTTGGACTTCAGCATATTGTTGGAAAGTTATTTCTGAGAAAAATCCATCTATGTCATTTTTTGGACCATATGATCTGATATCCTAAGGCAGAAACTCATTCAAATCCTGGGACTCCCCTTAATATTAACATACCATGCACATCATTGTTTGACTAGTTGACATCAATGCCAACATACTTGTTTCCACCATCCAATCTAGCAATGTCAATAGTCCAACAATCTCCCGCTTTGGCATTGATGGAAACATAACACTTCTCCATATTAATGGCCACTCCTCATGCATTCCTTTCAGGGTCTTTCTCTCCCCTACTTAGGCCATCATAACTTACTCTCCCCCTTTGATATAAATGGAAAAGGGTTACAAACTGCTTTTTCTCCTGCTTTCAAATATGTCTGAGGGTTTAGCTGTTAATGTGTATTCTTCTTTGCAGAATTCTCGTCTTAAGAGTTGATATCCTTATTGAGGAACTTGAAGTATATCATCCACACTCATCAACATACATCATAATCAAAGACACCTGAAAGAGTCAAACATTAGTAAAACACGTCTTTGTGTCTTCTTATAGTCATCACTTCTCTAGGAACTGGACATTTATGATATTCTCCCCTTGAACATATATTGCCTCTTATATGAATGATAATCTAGTTTTGGACACCTTGTGGTTGTTGGTTGAAAAATATCTCTCCACAATGCATCTTTTTCACCAATTAAAAATAAATCAATTCATTTAAAACTACAAATGGCATTGTTGTTGCTACAAATACCAACTATTAGTGACACATTTGAAATTATTTTTCACTACTGCTTCTCCTTCAAAGATTGTGCTCACTTCTCTTGAATAATCTAACAATGAACTCTTCTCCCCCTAAGATCATGCATACTCGACTAGTGACTACTACTTAAAATGATACTAATTGCACCAAAAAATTGATAATAATTGGATTACTGCTCTAGGAAAGCTACCAAGACACCCAAAAAAGAAATTTCTACTTACATAAAAGGTTACTCCACATGAACCAAAGGCCACTAATTGACATAGTGATACCAATTGACAATTAAGGGACATGTGAAGCTTGAACCAATTGTGTTCATGAACACAATATTGCTAGGCATAATCAAATTCACAACCTAAACGAAATAAGGGTACTTAACCCAAGACACAAACCTTTCATTTCCTGATCAATCAAGTCTTCCTGAGGCTAAATATTATTGCCTGCTACTACTAGCAAATCAACTCCCCCTTAGCCAATGCTCTCTTTCTCCCTTTTTTGATCTCTTTGCATTTTCCTTCCTGCTTATGCTAGGGGAAAGATCTTGTGGACCTTATTTAACTATGGTCCTCCTTTGCACTTTACTGCAACTCCTCTTCTTCTCACAAAAAAAAGTGTTGGAAATACTGAGAGGGGGTTGAATAAGTATTTCTTAGTAATTAGTAACTTATTAATATTTTTAGAGTGTCAATTCAAAAAATAAACCACCAGTAAATAAAAAACACCAAAAGTTTTAGGTGGAAACCCTTACTAGAGAAAAATCATCGAACGCTTCTCTAATAATTTATGAGTATATTAATGCTTCAACTCTAACTAAAAAAGGGAAGCACCAACTCCCTAGTACTCTATAAAAGCGTTCAATTTTCTAGCCTTAATTGGAAGGATGCTTCAATGTCATAGTTTTATCAACCAATGATAAAACAATGCTCCATCACCCTTACAAGTTCTAGCTTGCCCTAACACCACCCTACAACCCTAAAGTATTTTCTGGCTCCAACCTGAAGGTGATTTCAATCATCTACCTAGCACCACCCAACCACCCTGAAAATGATAATGAAATTGACACCTATTATGGTTTGTTGTGCCAGGGATAATGACTCACTTACAATGAGTATACTTCTACAAAAATTGTGGGCTCGCATCCCAGGGATAATGACTAACTTACAATGATAGATTATTGCAAATGATATAACACTAAAACCCAACCAAAACATATCCTTACCAAAAGTGTTGGAAAGTGTAATCCTTGTTGTTGTATGTTTGTAATATGATGCCTAAAAGAAACTCTTACTACTGCACAATGATTGAAGATGAAAACCTTCAAATGAATGACAAAACCTTAAAAAAACTTTCACAATCAACAATACCTTGTCAAGAATAATGAGACTCTTACTTCTATTGCATAAAACCTTGAATCATATATTGCAATACAGTGACACGAATTCCTAGACACATATGCAAATCTAGCCACTACACAAGATGTAATCATGAAACCCTGATTCCGCAATCAAATCCTTCATTCCATACTTTACACACAACTATGTATATGCTCCTTTAAATTAAGAAAACCCTTGATTGTTCATGGCATCAAGAAGCGCATGATTCCAAAATTTTCATAATAGAGGTCAAGGAACAGACTTCTTCAACCCTGGGTATAATACAATGAGTGAAAAAACCTCACTACAGTTAAATTAATAATGAAACTTGAACAACTCATTGTTTTAAGTTATGACATACCTTGTTATAGATTTCTTTAACATATGTAGAATGGTCCCACAAACATAGAATTTATATGCTACTGTAGAAATTCTTATTATATCAAGATGAATTGTTCATCTTTGAACAAGGCACCCTAGACTTCAATAATATGCACTTCCAAAAACTTCAAATAATGCAGTGATCATACCCAAGTGACTTCAATTAGGTTGGCCGTAGACATAAGTATAGAAGTATACCTTTCTTTGCAGCGAATTCATTCCATATAGCGAATCAAGCTACACTTTTAAATTTGTTCAAGTCTGGCTTGTTTTGCAATATGGAATGATGTTAATAATGGTGACATAATGAAGACAAAGATTTTTCTCACCAAATATTCTAAGGACACAATTATTTAGAGGACGTCAACACAAGTCAAAAGATTTCCACATAGTAGAGAACTAATATCAAGCCTTTTATTCAAACACCGTAATAATGGACCTTCACTTGGTTTTTGGCATACATATGCCACATATGATCATTGTTATAATTGTAATTGAAGAATCTAATGCAACGAATTTCAAATGTGACCTTCACAAAACAACAATAAAGCAGATTCTGGAGCAACGTTTATTTTTCACAATTTCTGGATGATCCATAAATACAAATGGATAAAAACCTTATGCTCATGAAGGTTTCCTTAGAGGAGGCCAAGATGATCTTAAAAATTGATATGTCAACTGCCAAAAGGTACCATTGAGATTTGGTAATTTAGGCCACAAATATAGGTCTATTATCCCTTGCTATGAACCATGCTTTGGATATATATATATATATCCTCAAAGTTCTTTGCTAGCTTCTAAAATCACAGAGAAATTAATGCTCATGAAGGTTTCCTTAGAGGAGGCCAAGATGATGCTTAAAAATTGATATGTCAACTGCCAAAAGGTACCATTGAGATTTGGTAATTTAGGCCACAAATATAGGTCTATTATCTTTTATGAAACATGCTTCGGATATATATATCTATATATATATATATATATATATATATATATATATATATATATATATATATATATATATCCTCAAAGTTCTTTGCTAGCTTCTAAAATCACAGAGAAATTTAAAATTTGATGTCTAAATGGAGACCGAAAATCAGAGAAGTTTGCTACAAGTTCGTTGCTCCAACCCCAACGAAAGCTTGATATTTAGCCTTCTAACTCCTCATTAGTCCTCAATAGACTTGAATAATGAAACACCTTATCCAAAACATTACCAAAACCCTCTCACAATCCTACCTCTCGTCTAATATGATCAACTCTCCACAGGGCTGAAATTTAATTCAGAGATGATCACAAAATGATATTCATTAATTGCATATGTTTGGAGGAGAAATATAAATCCTTTTTATAGATTTTGGAGGGGCTTCATAGGAGGATAAATTTCCTATTTTGGACGGAGATTGACTTTTGAAATTCAAATGCATTTGGAGGGAAAACCCATTTGAGGGTTTTTAAATTTTAATATGAATTTGTCTTTTAAGACAAAACCTTCACATTCCCTTGATGATAAGAATAAATATTCACAATTAAGCATTTTTACCAAAATATATATTATTTTAATTTTTGGTGAGGAGCCTTAAGATATAAGTGTTTTTGTTAGCCAAAGAAATGTTTCCACATCATTACCCTTTGGGGAGTTTTCCCACATGTTGGTTCCTTTATCCTCAAACAAGCATAACTCACAAACCATGAAGGATCTCATGGCGTGCCATATACCACTAGAATTGGCTCGACGAGGATAATCTAACAAAAATGATCCAAGCTTAAAAATCTATTATTTTCCATGTCATTCAGGTGTTTCTTGGGTTGACACCAATGACAGACACATATCAACAAAGTTTTGTTGAGTTGGTTGCAACCTCCTCTCTCCTGTAATTCTCCAATCATTCAGATGCACCACTATGTATTTTTCCTTGAAGCCTACATCTAACCTATTTTCCTTTCACTTGAAACCATTCTCTTCCTTCTAATGAAGACAAGCTGAGGATCTACTCCCTGTGAGTAAATTATCCTCCTCTTTCTTCCACATATTCATTGTTCAAGTCCTAGTAGGAGCATTGCTTTCCATCTTCTTGTTTTCCCTTGTTTGGGATTTTTATTTACTATGCATGGCTAGAGGGCACTTCTCCTTGCTTTTTATTTCTTTACCCAAATCTTATTGCAACATTTTTTCTTTGTTTGCAATGAAGGATTGATTGGGTGACTTCTTCCTTTGCTTTCTCGAGATGTATGTTTGTTGTCATTTCCATTAACATATAAGTTAAAAATAGTCATAAGAAGATCATTATTCTTAACTCTCTTTTGATTTTTCTTTAATGAAGAGGTATACCTCCATTGATTTCCTTCTCATTTATTCAAGCTACCTTTACTCAAAGCACTGAGAGCAGCCTCGCAATCCTTTGATCCATTATCTATTTTCATCCTTAAGGACCGAGTTGCTACATTTGCATGCATATGCTGAGAAACATGCTTCATCTCATCATATCTGCAACTTGCTTCCTTGTGCCCAAAATTTCCACAGTTGTACCATTCGAAATCACTTAAGAATGGGGAAAAGGAATTGCTATATCTGATAGTATTCTTCTTAAATCCACTACTTCGTCCAACATGCTTGTCCCTGTTGCTGATCGACAATTTGTTTTTTATTTCAATCCATCTACATTATATGGCTTTATGCCCATAATTATTGAAGAAACACAATAATGATGAAAGTGCTCTTGATAACTGAAATATCTTTTCTTTGAGATCTTTGTCCTAGGGTGGGGGGGAGTACCTTTCTTTATTCTTTATTTTCTCTCTATGGCTATTTGAATTGTTACCTTGCACTCTTCTTTGTTCTTTCTTAACTTTCTTCTATTGCTTTCCTTGATGTTGTTGCAGTCCAACAAATTTTCCTTCATTGATGTTGAAATCTTTAACTGCACTATCTTGGCCAACCGATTCTTTGACCTTTGCTTTCTTGGGACTCGATTCTTCTTTGAATCCCAAACCAATCTTAATGGGGGGGGGGCACTCTGGCTACTTAGTATATCATCCAATATCCCAGAGCCCCCTTTTTTATTATGATATTGAGACAATTAATTATTTTCCCTTCCTAGCTCATGTCTTAAGGAGACTACTTCAACTTGTAGTCTCTCATGATAAACTTCTCTTTTATTCAATTGATTGGTCAACATTCCATTCAATCTACTAGCTTCCACTTATTGATAATCAATATGAACTATTTTTTTCTCAACTTCTCATTCTCAAGATCATATTCATGAAACTCCTTCATTTGCTTCAGAATTGCTTATGATAGCTCCTTCATCTCTTTTAGAGCAGAGATCAATTTCCTCCTAAAATAGATCCTTTCATCTAGATCCTTCTCTCTGCTATTAGAGGTGCTAGTTGAGCCACCACAAATATCTAGATTCCTCTTTGAGTCTTTGGAATCCTCCATGGGTCTAAGGATTATTACTTCTTCATCACTACTGAGGATTCCCTCATTATATTTTACAAATGAACACTCATAGATTTTATCTCTTGTTTCTTTATGAAATGTTCCTTCCTCTTTTTTGGAGATGGTTTCATTAATTATTGATACAAATGTAGGTCTATCTTCAAAACTTCTAGATTCATGGTTGTCTTTATCTTCAAATGATTCACATGGACATATAGATAATGATTGACTTGTTTCTTTACATTTGTCACGAATCAATAGCTTACCTTCTGATCAACCTGACCCCTCTTCTGATTCTTCATCATCATCTCAAGAGTGATGAGAAGTTGCTTACACAATGGAAGAAGAATCTTCATCTTGTGAAATTTCTTTCTAGGACACCTTCATCCTCCTCTTCCTTCTCTTCTTCTCTTTATCGTTTCCAACAACAACTTCTTTGGGATTCAACTTACTACATGAGAAGCAAGGCTCTTCAAGCTTTTCTTGAGCCTCATCGTTATCTCCTCCATAAAGCTAATGCATCTTGTCTAACATTCCCTTTTTTGTCTCACAATGTCTAACTTTATCAACTTTTGAATTTGATAACCCTTTCATGATGATCCTCTTGGAATTTGTATTGAACTCATTCTTTTCTCCATGTTCTACAAACAACCAAATATCTTCATTGATGAACATTAAATGGGATACCATTCTAATCTTCCAGATATCATAATCTGATCCATTCAAAAATGGAACTCCATCTGGTGTTATCTAAACTTGATTAGCCATGTTTCCTTTGATCTACCTTTGAGCAGTTAAGCTTTCCCTAAAGGAACTTTGGCTCTGATATCAATTTTTGGAAATAATGTATAATATTGATAATGGTGGGGGTGAATCAATATCAAGGCTAATTTTAATTATTAATGCCCACTCTTACATCTAGATTCAAGCTTAGAAATCATTATGTGTGCATCGATCATCATCACATGTGCAAAAAATTAAATCATTACATATATATAGACACCAATGTTATAAGCAACAACCACATGGAACAAAAAGGATTTAATGTGGAAATATAAAAGGGAAAAACCACCAAAGCTCATTTGTTATATGATGTAAATATGAGCTCCTACTCTATTACATTAAATAGTTTGTGAGCCACCACTCATAGGAAGCACCAAATCCCTTATATTATTTTCTATTACCCAGTAGTAAGAAGAACGAACTCCTTCTACTATAGCCATGTGATCAACTTACTAGAAGCACCAACTAAAGCACCAAGTTCTTGGATTTGTTGCAAGAACCAGCTTGCAACTTCATGCATTTATAAAAGCACCAACTTGCAAGAGGCACTAAACCCCAATCTCTCTTTGGATATCCACTTAGATGGAAGCTCCAACTCCCTATATGTAAGATCCAACCCACTCTCAATAAGGAAATATCTGTTATTTGTAAATGGCATCCACTCTACCTAGTTCCAACTCTCTATTCTCCTTAGAAAATTTCACTTTATTTAGCCCACACAACACTCTATCTTATACTCACTCTACTCACCCTACAACATCACTCATCATCTCTTGGCTTTAAACATTTAAGCAACATATTCAACAATCTACTGTTGGCACTCTCTTATGCACAAGTTCTCTTGGCCTATCACTACAACCCTCACACAAAAGGATCTCTCCTTAATTCTCAACAATGTTTCTTTCCCCCCAATGCATAACTATCATCCATGGTTTTCTTCCTCTACTAAATAGGGAGTGATGTTGTCTCTGTTAGCTCATCATTATACCCAACAGTGTACTCTAGGATGGCTTCCCATTCTGCATTATATAGGACTACTTGTTTAATTGCATAACTACAACATGGCTTATTTTCTTGTTGTGTCATCATGTTATTCAGCCTTTGCAACAACATTAAATCAAAGAATGGGCAATTGAGTGTTTCTCATACTGAGAATTAATTCTTAGTTAACCTGTAGACTCAACAAGTACCAATGAATTGAGATCTTCCTAGTAAAGTCTCTGAACATTATACTAGAACTCCATTACTGCTCTTTAAGGATTATAGGGCTCAAGGTGTACTCTAGAAAGTCTCCTTTGAGGTTGGACTAATGTCCATTACATCCAAAACTCTTCTCCTTTAAATTATTCTTAGCATGAGGGACACTCATTTTATGGCTCATTCTTATAAATCCAAGCACCATTACTTTATCTCTACAAGTTGTGGCCCTCGTTTCCTTGATCCAGTGATCTCAACAGTCACCATTGAATCCATTATCCTAGCCTATACATTTAAAATGTGCACGCAAAACAACATCTGACCCATTCATTCTTTAAATTTCTATGTGACCCAATTAAGGCTAATAGACAATTTTTGCATATCTACGAAATATGGCACAATTAGCTTCCAACTAGTTCTATCCCTCAATTCTTATTTGTGATTTTAAGTATAAAGGCCCTTAGTCATACAAAACACATGAAAACCTTCAAAAAACTATGTTTGGGCACTTTAAACTATATCCTTGAGGGCTTAAACAATATGCACTAACCTATCGCATCAATGGTCACACAGATATACATAACCACATCTAGGCGGTTTACCTTAGTCATCGACCTTCCTTTCGGGATTATGTGTCATGTGGGACCACCATTCTCCATTTTTGCTCCTGTTGGTCCTCAACTGCCTCTTTTTCCACCATCGTGTCTTGGAGCCTCATCGGCCTAGATATCCCTCTCTTGTGCTCTTTTAAAACCTTTCAGGGACACTGGTTCGGGATGAGGTGTCCTGTTGGGACCTATGCATTCTCATGAACCAATCAAATACCAATCAGGGTGACCTATAATTGCCACCGCAATTCGTTCGTGTCTTAGTTCTTAGTTAACTCAAATGTCTTTTCCTATGTGCCTTTCTAAATCTTCCGGGGTAACCCATCTAGGATGATTTCGTGCTTATTTCAACGTTGCCATGTGGTGACACATGTTACCCAGATTTGGCCCCTTCGACCACCTTAAAACACTGAAAATGCATCTCATGTGTCCCCTATACCAATGTCATGATGACATCATCCTATGCCAATAGAATTTTGCCACAAGTCGGCTAGTGAGGAGAGAGAAATGGGTTCCTGGACCTTGGTTTTGCGTTAATTTATTTATTAAAGAATTAAAGGTTCGGGGCCATTTTTATTGTTGCAACGCTTCTCCTCGTGCAACATTTCCCATCCCTACATCATCCTAGGCATCTGTGAGCACTACTTTGGTTCTTCCAAGGAAGGCCTCCTAGGATGATCTATCATTGGGGTGCTCTCACTTCCACTGCACCTTGCTCTTATTGGTTCTCCTTGCCACTTTTGTCTCTAACACATCCTGGATCATTGTCATCCCAAATCGTTTTCTTTTCATACCATTTGAAACTTTCAGGATTATGTTTCCTTGGAGGGACCTTCTACACCATCTCTCCTGAGCTGTGATTGTACCATTCCACTACTTTCGTGCCTACTCCACCACATCATCCTAAGAGCTCCCTTTGTGCACAAATTTTATAACCATTGGGGAACCTCCTGTCGGGGTTACGTGTCATGGGCTCCACTGCCTGCTAATAAGAACTAATTCTGCCACTCTATTATCTTCCCATGTACACCTGGACCTTTGGTTTAGAAACTCTGCTAAAAATATCCGCTAACTTTGTTCAACTTCCAAACTATCACCAAGTTGACCCTTTTTCCATCTTTAACTCTATAATTTGACTTTTGGGGCACTGCCCTTTGACTAGAAAAATATTCTGATCCAGGAGGCCATTTTTGGACTTCAGCAGGTCATTGGAAATCTATTTTCGAGCACAATACAACTATGCCATTTCTAGAAGAATTTGAGCTAATATCCTAAGTTAGAAACTACTTCAAAGCCTGAGACTCCTCCTAAGCTTAACATACCATGAACATCAATGTTGGCCTAGTTCAATGCCAGCACACTTGCTATCACTAGCCAATCTAGCAATGCCAACAACCCAAAAAAAAATTCAACAATATCCAAAATGAGTTTCAAATAGGGAATTTCCAATAGAATTGTGAACTAATATGTTATAAGAGTTTTGTATATATACCAAATTTTCATCTCAGGTATTTAGATGCTTCTAATTGCAACCCATCAAAAGCTGCAACAAAGTCCTATTGACTACTTTTGTCTATCCATCTGTCTATCAATGGAATGTTGTATACCTTTTCAACTTCATGTCAATATTCTCCCACAATGTAGTATAAAATTCACTGAGAAATATTGTGTCCTTATCTCAAACGATGCTCCTTGGTATCCTAATGTGCACTCAGGCCTGTCCAAATAAGTTTGTTGCTTCCTACCCATTGATGGTCATTTTACAGGGCATCAAAACATACATCTCATGGAAGATGTTAACTATCATGAATGAATAGTGATGTTTCTTCCTAGTTGTTGGTAAACCTCCCACAAAATCCATCGAAATTCTTTCACAAAGATGAGTGGGTATAAGTAAGGGATGATATAGACTCGGTTTCTTGTTACTAGGCTTATTGTTACAATAAAACATGCATCCTCTTATAAACCTAACCACATGTTCTTGCATCTTGGGCCAATACGCATACATCTGTAAGTTGCCCACTATATTCCCTACACCAAAGTGCGTTGCAACCTTGGGTATGTGAGCCTATTTGATCAGCGGAAATTGCTCACCTTAAAGAACAAAAAACTTATCATGTAGAGTAACTTCTCTTAGATATGGTAGTCAACAGTGTTGTCACCATCATGCACATGACTCTGCCTCTACAACTGTTGAAAAACCTCCTTGAATTCTTCATCCTTTGAATATGCCTCTCTATATGCATCATGGGTGAATGTTTCCATGTGCATCCAATTTCCCAAAGTTGTGATATTTGATGTGGGTGGCCTTGAAAGCATGTCACCCAACTTGTTTGTGTTCATTTATTGTACTTGATCACTAAAAGAAACTATTGTAGAAAATTCATCCACTTATAATTCTTGGTTTTTTGTAGCTTACTATGGGTCTGCAGGTACTATAGTGGCTAGTGATCTATGTGGACTATTGTCTCCTTTCCCATCAGATAGTGCTTCCACTTCTTCACATCTTGCACCAGGGCATACAACTCCTTGTCGTAGGTAGGTTAGTTACATGAAATAATTTAGAATGGTAGCATATTGGTCTTCCTCTCTACATCAAGACAACTCCCATAACATACCCACTCGTATTTGTCTTCACTTTAAAGGGATGTTGAAGGTTCGATAATGCTAGAACTACTACTTGAATGGTATTCTTCTTTACCTCCTCAAATTCCCTTTGCTAACCCTTTCCCCATTGGAAACTCTTTCCACTTGTTGTTATGGCATGAAGTGGTGTCACTATCACTGAAAGTAAGGCTATGAATTTCCTGAGGTACTATGTTACCTCAACAATATTCCTAACCTTGGAAACATTTGTAGGCACCAGAAATTTCATGATGGCCTCCATCTTGGAAAGATCTATTTTTAGCTCTCCTCCACCTGTCACATAGCCTATATACACCAAATACTATTTTACAAACTCACACTTCTTGAGATTTGCTAATATTTGATGCTTCTTTAATGTATCTAGCACTTGTGACAAATGTGAGAAGTGCTCCTCCTGGGTAGCATTGTGTTTGGTAATTTAATTGATGTTAAATTACTACATAAATTATCGACGAGGGATAGTATAGTGATGAAGTTTATGTGTACTGTATGTACTAGAAGTCTTTATTATTCAAGAAATTCCTAGATTAAATTGAGATATCGAGATGCATATGTTTTCATTATTCTTATAGGAAAGTAAATATGTCACTCTTTAACAAAAATGAAATCAAGATTATTGCACTTTCTTAAAATAAATATCACACTTTACTTGAAAGAATCATCACACTTGCTTGAAATAAATATCACACTTGCTTGAAAGAAATATCAAACTAGAATTATCACACTTATTCAAAAGAAAGATCACACTTGCAGAAATAAAATTACTATGAAATCAAACCCAAATTGCTTCAACAGAAAAAGAATTTAATCTAAAATATCACACTTAATGTAAATCAAAATCTTCATTACTTAAATGTAACTTAACTCAAATATAACTCAAACTATATTGCAAATCCTAAATAAAACCAACACTTTGTTATACTATTGTTCACGTGCATAAGAGATCTCGACTTCAATCATTCATTCTACAACAAAATGATTAAACAAAACATGATCTGTTATGAACTCCATTATCACTGCCAAAATCATTCATTAACAATCGCAATTGGACAGTTAAATGAACTAATTAAACACAATATAAGACACATAATTGAAATGTTAATTGAAAACAATAAAACCGTACAACTCCAGGAGGCCCTCCTGCGAGATGTAGGTAATAGCATGACTCCTTCAAATGATTATAGATGCATCAAGATAACACACAACAATGATATCACATAAAAAATAGTTTTTGTAATTGAAAAACCGAGTTTTCAAAATAATATTCAAGACTGTGTTTGTCATGCCGAGAGGTAGATTTATAACCTCTATCAATAACTGTTTAGATATTTATGAGCCTATCCTACTTGACAAAGAATTAAAATATCATAAAAAGATAATATGTCATGATTTCCTCGTGATTTTCTATCAGAGAAGAAAATTATGAGGCTAAATACCTGCTTTCATTAATTTCCTCACTCGCTTGGTTCGCCTTCGACTCCTTCTTCGTTGGTTGCCTTCCACGTTGAATGGTCGTATGTGGTGTTGTTATCATCGATCTAGATCATGAAGATAGGAAAATATCATTGTGCCATCTTCAAATTTGTTGTAGGATATGTCATTAGTTGCAGAATTGGTGCAATTCAGTAGCTCATGCAGATATTAAGTTAAATGATAAATAAAAATGAAAGTTATGAAAATAAAAGATTTTTAAGTACATGTTATTTCCATGAACCTTGTAAACTGATGCTCAATTAGAGTTATTAGAGTCAAAAGGGAGGATGGAGTGTAAGAAGGTGGTAAAAAAGAGACAATTTTGGGCTTCAACATTCCCCCACACAGAAGAAATCGCATGTCCTCATGCACAAAATTTCAAATTTGTAATCCTTCTCTCTTATTGAGCATCTTCAAATGCCTGAGCAAGAACATCTAAGTTAGTTCTTCTTGCTTTCCTAACATTGACTCATGCCACCCTTGGTTTTTTCATCAAGATTCTGTGCTGCAAACTTATGACATTTTTCTTAAGAAATTGAATTTAGCTTTCAATTTCTTATTTTTCTCATACCATAAACCAAGATATAACAAGATGTCGTCATTTTTATTTCTCTAGATTTCATTTTTGTGCCTTTACTGTTTCATGTTCCTGCTTCAAATGTCTATTTAGTACCTCCAATTCATAGGTTTCTTTCTTGAGAGTGTTTATAATTTGGGGTTCTTCTAGAGTATCAAAATGAATAATTTCTTCTCGGTTTGAAGATGATTCAACAATTTTTCCTATATCTCTTTGTTCCAAAGATTCTATGTAGTCATATATTTCTTGTTGGACAGGATCAATTTCTGGAGTTCTCCTAGCTGGACTTGTAGCCAGTGATGGAATTCTCGCTTCCTCTTCTTCTTCTAAATTGACAAATTCTAGAGATTGCTGAGATTGTGCATGTATTGGTTTATTAAGCCTTGCACTTATTCATATAGTTGATGTTGATTTTTCAGTAGTATGGAGATGTTTTTTTATCTTTTTCTTGTTTTGTTTCTCCTTTTGATGTACTTTCCCCTTTATTTTTGGCTATATTTCTTCTAATATTTTTCTGCTTAAGAGTTTCCAACACATGTATAAGAGGGGTTTCATCATCAAAATATTGTTCTTGTTGTGTTTCTTGTGCAAGTGAGTTTTCATTAGGGTTTGAGGGAAACTTTCTTCTACTCATTCTGGTAGTATCACTAGGTTCTTCTTATTCAACTTCTTTTGAAATGATTTATAAATAGAAAATCCTCCCAGTTATTCCCTTTTCTTTTCAGATGGGCTTCAATGAAAATTTTCACTAACCCATGATGGTAAATGGAATTATCTATGGAATATATTTTCCTTTGAATATTTCAAGCCATTTTTCTCAAACTATTAAGCAGGAAGTAAGGTAGGTTGACTTCATTACCATCAAGAAAATTCATCATTAGGCGAGCATGGTAAAATAACATGTTTCCACACCTACCTTCACAAGTTATGAATTTTTGAATAATCAACAACAAATTTATCCATTTATTCTTTAAGGTTGTGACTAAAATTCCCTTCTTAAAGATAGAGATATTCATACTTGGGATTTTAAGGGAGACTTGATTATTTCTCCTTGATCTTTTAGCTTTTGAACAACCTTTCCCTGATTCTCGGCAATCTGGTAGCTTCTGCTACAAATGACTCTATTAAAACCAATCTAACATCTCCAATCTCTACTTCTATACCAACATATGCTCGAGAAAATGATTTTGTAACTTCTTTCTCATGCCCATCAAATTTTTCAACAAACCCTAACCACTCTGCTTGCTAAAACTATTATTTCACTTGTGGGTATCCTTAAAGAAATTTATCCCCATTCGGCTCTGAGTGTACAATGAATCCCATGTTGAAGAAGTCTCAGCCCCTAATTTCTCTCTTTGACAGGGTTATGGAAATAATTTTGTTATGGAGGCAAGAATTTGGGTAATAGGTGAGGCGTTTTAGGCAATAGAACGGGATTGAGTGGAATGGATATGATGTAAGGAACTGTGATGGTATGTGAAGGAAGTGGAATTTTATACGAAAGGAAGGGAGTGAATTTAAATGATAAAAATGTTTCAGATCGTAGTTATATCCTTTTGACAAGATATTTTTGTTAGAACCAAAGTCATGTTGTAATGAAAGTAATCATTACACAAAATGGTGGTAGAAATGGTCATACATCTATTTAATTTCATAATTCAATGTTTTTCCTTTTATTATCTAACTAATATTTACATACCTGTTGTTTTTCCTTGCTGATTTTATATTTTTCCTTTTGCAAGTTGTACTCAGGTTGCTTTAGCTGTAATCTTCATCCAAATTGTTTTTGCGATGATCTTCATTTTCCCTGGTTGCAATCTATCACGTCAGCTGCGGACTTCCATGAGAGCTACAGATTATTGACAATTTTGTAGTTGTTTATTTTTCAAAAGAAAAATAAAAAGAAATATGACAAGAATAGGGAATTAAAAAAAATCTATGTTGCCAAGAATTCTTGGTTTTCAACTTAGATTTTGTGTATAAACATGCCAACAATGTTAGTTTTTATGTTTATAAAAAAATACCATTTTTTTGTCGTTTTTTTATTATTATTAATTTTTTATTTTGAAAAATAAAGTAGAAGGGTAAGTTGGAGAGGAAGAAGAACCTTCCTTGACCAACTTCAAATCAAGATATTCTTGCAGATTTCTTATGAAATCTTCCTTTGTTAATGGTTTATGATACATTCATAATATATGACCATTTACAAGGAAAGTTACTTTTTCTTCATCAATGGTTTTGATTTTGAGCACTCCATTATCAAAGATAGTTTCAATATCATAAGGATCAAGCCAATGAGTTTGAAATTTTCCTTTAAAATTTGTAAACTTTGAATAGAAAAGAACTGCCCAATCGCCAGGATGGAATTTTCTTTCTTTGATAAACTTATCATGCCACCTAGATATTTGTTGTTGGACTATATTAGTTCTATGAATAGCATCTTTTCGTATCCCATCAATTTCATTCAATTACTCCATTCCTTGTCTTTGGGTTTCTGATAGATCAAGACCCAATTTGGTTGTTGTTTTAAAAGTCTTTATCTGGAACTCAATAGGAAATAGGACTTGTTTTCCATAAACAAGTTCATAAGGAGTGTGTCCTATTGTGTTTCTCCATTTGGTACGATATGCCCACAAAGCTTCTAGAAGCTTTTCTTCCCAATCCCTTCTATGCAAATGCACATTCTTGGTAAGAATTGCTTCAATTAATTTATTCGTAGATTCAACTTATCCATTGGCTTATGGATGATATCGAGTAGACTTCTGATGTTTGCTTTTGTACTCCTCCATTATCTTCTGTACCAACTTGGATGTAAATTTAGTACCTTAATCTGTCAAAATTTCCCTTGGGACACCAAAAAGAGTGAAAATATCCTAAAAAAGAAGTAGCAAACTACAACATTTTTAGTAGCAAATGGAAGTGCTTTAGCTTCTACCCATTTTGTGACATAATCTATACAAACAAGAATGTACCTTTTTTTCCTTGACGGTGGATCAATTGGACCAACAAAATCCAAATCCCATTTCTCAAAAGTTTCAATAAGTACCTGAGGTTGTAGAGAAATTTCAGTTGAAGGAACATGCTTCCCCATTCTTTGAAAATTGTCACATCTCTTAACATATTCCTAAGAATCCTTAAAAAGAGATGGCCAATAATATCCTAAGAGAAGGACTTTATAGGTAGTTCTTTTATCAGCAAAATGTTATCCACATATTTCATCATGACAAATTTTAATATCTCTGGTACTTCATCCTCTCTAACACATCTTCGAATGATTAAGTTAGGTCTTCTCTTGTACAATTCTTCATTTATCCATGAATAAGATGCACTAATTTGAATAACCTTCATTTTCTCTCGAGGAGATAAGTATCATGGTAACTTACCTGTAGCCAAATAATTAGCGATCTTTGCAAACCAAGGAGATTTAATAGATACTGCAAAAATATATTCATTAGGAAAGTTTTCTTCTACAGGAACATCAGTATTATCATTTTGGATTCTAGATAGAAAATCAACAATTGTATTTTTCTTTCCAGGTCTATCCAAAATAGTAATATTGAATTCTTGTAATAACAATAACCATCTTGTAATTCTATCATTAGTAATTGATTTATTCATTAAATATCTAACTACAAAATGATCTGTGTGAATGAAGGCTTCATAACTAACGATATAATGTTTGAATTTATTGATGGCATGTATAACAACTAAAAACTCAATTTATGTTACAATGTAATTTAAATCTATAGGGGTAAAAATTTTTCTTATATAGTAAATGGCATAAGGAGTTAAATATTTATATCCTAATACAACTCCTGAAGTTGTTTCTGAGGCATCAATTGAAATTTGAAAATGTAGTTTTCGGTTTGAGCCTCTTAAAATGGGTGCTTCAGAAATAGTTTCTTTCAATGTTTCAAAAAAAAATTGGCAGTCAAAATTCCAGATGAATTCACAATCTTTTGTAAGCAATTTGAAAAGTGGAGAGGTTATCTTTGTAAAATTTTCTATAAATATTCTATAATAGTCAGTAAAACCAAGAAAACTTCTAACATCTCTTTGACAAATTGGAATTGATAATTTAGAAATGACTTCTACCTTAGATTCATCCACTTTGATTCCATTTCTTGAAATATGGTGGCCTAAAACAATTCCGTCAATGAACATCATAAAACATTTTTCATTCTTCAAAAGAGTTTCCATAGAAATTAAAATTATCCATGTAAAATTCCACACAATCATGAATTAGATCATAAAAAATGCCTAAAACTGCGCTTTGGAATGTTGCAGGTGCATTACATAACCCAAAAGGAAGTACTTGACAAGTATAAGTTCCCCATGGACAGGAAAAGTTTGTTTTATCTTGATCTTCTAAAGCTACTTGGATATGGTTATATCCAATAAAACCATCCAAGAATGAAAAATACTTTTTCCCTGCCAATGTATCAAGGAATTGATTTATAAAAGGAAGTGGAAAATGACCTTTTAAAGTAGATTTATTCAATTCCCTATAATCAATGCATATTCTCTATTTTCCATTATTTTTCAGAATAATTACCAATGGTGAGACTCACTGGATGTCTGATATTTGATAAATGAAATTCACATTTAACATTTTTTGTAATTCCTCTTTAACAATTTCCCTTAAATTTGGATTCATCCTCCTTTGG
This sequence comes from Pinus tabuliformis, assembly GCA_031772625.1. Lineage (NCBI taxonomy): Eukaryota > Viridiplantae > Streptophyta > Pinopsida > Pinales > Pinaceae > Pinus > Pinus tabuliformis. The sequence goes on along the minus strand of CM062816.1, from coordinate 1,037,734,779 downwards.
GGTTGTCGGATTGGTCTGCTATTTTCTTCAATATAGATATGACGCATACGAGTATTAGGATCAATTCCTTTCAATAAGTGTATTCCCATGCATAAGAAGAGGATTGTTCTTGTAACATCTTCACTAACTATTTCTTTTGATATTCTTCTAGATTATTATTAATATTCAAAGTTTTCCCTGGAAAAAAATTCTATTAAAGAATTGCCAAATTTCTCCATAGAATGTAAATCCATTTGATGAGATGATAGATATTCAATATTACATAGTTATTGAAAACTTTGATTTTGTTCACAATGTGAGGAAGATTCATTATTTTACATTCAATTAAAATCTGATCTTCTTCATCTTTTTGTGAAGTAGCAAAAATTGGTTTTATATCAAAGTTTTCATTATCATCATCTATCCATGCTTCACCTTCTACTTCTACTATTGTTTTTGCAGGAGGATGTAATGTGAATTTATTTGTCGAACTTCCATCTAAGATAAACATATCATCAGGTCTACAACTTATAAAATCATCAGTTGTAGCTAACCATGGTCTACCTAGAATCAATGGGTGTCCTCCTAGATTTGTATTAGGTGTCAAGATCATGAAGTCAGTAAGATATTCCCAAGAATCTAAGGATACAAATACATCTTCTAACATACCATTAGGTTTCATAACAGATCTATCTGCTAATTGCAATAATGTCGGTGTATATTGAAGATTAGGAAGTTTCAATTGATTCATAGTTTGTTTACTCATGATATTTATGGCTGCTCCTAAATCAATCAATATATTTGGAATCTCAACACCATTAATGTGTGTTTTCACAATGGGACTTCCTAGATCTAGATATTTTTGAATTGTTGTCTTTCCCATCATGATATCTACAATTTTCCCAACTAACTGGATTCTTTTAACTTCTTTCCTTTTTCTTCCTGGTTTTTTAATACTTAACTCCCTAATTGTCTTTGAAAATATTGGTTTATCTTTGATAGCTTGCAACAAAGGAATTTTTATAGAAACATTCTTCATTTCATCTATCATAGCGTAATCAGCCAACACAATCAATTTTTCTACCCCTTTGTTAATTTTCAATCTTTCATGAAAAGGTGGATTTTGAACAGAAACTGAAGGTTGTTCTATAATGGGATTTGAGTTTATTGGAGTACCATCAGAATGTACATGGGTGGTTTGTTTTTGAGAATTTTCATTTGATTAAGAGATGTCTCTTTCTTATAGAGGTCATCCTTCTCAGACTCTTGGATAACAACATATGGTGACTTCTTTTCCAATACTCTACCAGATCTAAGTTGGACACTGTTTAGATCTAATGGAGTTATCATGTAAGTTTGGAAATTATTCCCTTCCATGTTTTAAACAGGTTGTGATTTTTTATTATTTGGAAGTGGTTGAGCAGGCAATTGATTTGGCTTTTCTGGAAATGCTAGTGAAAGTTGTGGGTTTGGATTTTGAGGCTGAGATGGCTATACAGGCTAAGGAAAATATTGTGGTGGAAAAACAGGTTAAGGTTGTTGAAATTGAGGATATTGCAAATACTTGCCATAAGTATTTTTCCATCCTTGTGCCCAAGGTTAAGGCCAAGGTTTCCAAGGCATGGGTGCAATATAATTACTTCATGGTGGTTATGCATATGTTTGAGTGTTGAAACCTTAAGTCATATTCGATTGTGGATTTTTCCATGGTCTCTTGGAAATAAAAAAGAAAAAGAGGTTCTACTTTATTTGACATTACTTCATCTTGATAGACAACTTTAAGACGTGGTATTGAAAAACATTCCTTTGTATCATGATTTTCTACACATATAACATAGGTTTCTACACTTTTTAAGTAAAGAGGGAATTCTCTTAAGGCAATATTCTTTCTACATTTTAGATAAAAGATATATAATGCATCATTTTCAGCCTTTTTCTTGTTTTGTAATTTAAGGGTATCTATTTGTTCACTGAGACTCCCCAAAATATATGTTTTAAAGTTGTCCAGAAAATTGCCTATTTTAACCCTACTTCCTGTCCCAATTGCAGATTTATTAATCCTAGACATAACATGATCTCTTGGATTTTTCCCAATTCTTTCCTTTCCTCTTGAAATTTGTATGCATATCTCACAAATGTCTCCAAATGATAACTGAGAAATTTCTCCTTTACCCATCAAATTGAGAAGAATTATCCGCTCATTTTGATAGATTTTTGCAAGAGATATTTCAAATTTTCTTCATTTAGATTATGAATTTTAGCCCTTTTTACATTATAAGCAAATCTTGAAATCTTTAAGATTTTCATCTTCCTTTTTCATCATTTTAAAGACTTCATCTTTAAGGTTACGGGGCATACAAAATCTGTCTATTTTTCTAAGAATGCATTTTTCATGTGTTCCCATGTTCTTATAGAATGTGCTCATAAGCCCATAAACCATTTTAATGATGCATCCTTAAGACTGGAAAAAATTTCAACTTTTGAGTATCAAGCAAGTAGTCATAGGATCTACATAAGACTTCAAACTCAAAGAGAAATGTTTCAAGGTCCTCATTTCTTAATCCATGGAAATTAAGGAGGATAGAGGGTGAGATATTTTTCATTGTGGTTGTGGTATCTTCATCAAAGATGGGAAATCCAAAAGGTTTTGGATCTCCTCTACCACCTCCTCTTCCTCTTCATCCACCTCCTCTTTTCCTCCTCTTCCCCCTCCAATCCTAGGTTGTTCACCATTCACATTATGCACTTCTCCTTCCCCTTCTCCTACCATTGTAGATTCCTCAGAGCTAATTTAAGGTTACAAAATTGGATTTTCTAGTTCCTCCTCTCGCTTCTATGGTTCTTTTGTTTCTTCTATCAATGGAATGTTAAAATAGGTTTCTTCTTCTTCCTCTTCACCAGGGATTTCCAATTCTTGTCCTAGAATTTGTTCTCCAGTTGAAGATAGAAAAATTACTCCTTCTGTTGTGGATGTATAATCTTCTTCCTCTACTATGGATTCAGTAGAGGAAGTTGGTGAATATTTAGGTTGAATTTCATATCTAAGTACCTCAAGAATTCTATGTCTGGCCACAATTGATGGAATATGAGTTTGGGTGGATGGTGTGGCACTATAAGGTCGTGGTGGGGTGAGTGATTATGTTGGAATCAAATTCCCAGCTCTACTTACAAATCTACCTTTAGAATCTCTTTCCCTATGCATATCATTTTTATTTTTTTTAAATGAAAAGAAAAAGACTCCTATATACACTTCCCCAACAATGACGCCAAAATGTTTGGTAATTTAATTGATGTTAAATTACTACATAAATTATCAACCAAGGCTAGTATATTGATGAAGTGTATGTGTATTCTATGTACTAGAAGTCTTTAGTATTAAAGTAATTCCTAGATTAAATTGAGATATCAAGATGCACATGTTTTCATCATTCTTACATGAAAGTAATGTTGAATAATCTAGGGAAATTAGATATAATAAGATTCTTCTAGACTTCATAACAATTTGTGAAGCACTTTTTCAATTTTCTTGTTAGATTGATCCTCTTCTCTTATTATTAGTATATGTTTTTTTACTTCTTCAAACTGCTACCAAAACATAAGAAACAAGAATGCAAGATATTGGCTCTCTGCCAGGGAAAAACCTCTCTCTATTAGAGAGGAAAACCATTTCGTAAATTTCTCTTATTGAAGCTTCTATTGATCAATTCCAAACCCTAGACCCTTGACAAGAATATCCTCCAAGCACAATTCAAGCCCTTCCTTCTTCTGGCACTTCGTTTCCTAACACTTTGTTCCCTGACACTTCGTCCTCCTTCTTTTGGCACTTCTTTCTTTCGGCAACTGGTGATAGTCCTTGTTATTCTAGCTCTAGAAGAGATACATATCTTTGATCCTTAGTGAAGTCTTTCATTTATAATGATACCTTCCTTCTTTTGTACAACCAAGCTCCTTCTTTATGTGTAGTTTTATACTTGTTATGACTGTAGCGCAGCCCTATTTTCTCGCACGTGTGGGAGGATTCCTTCAAGATTCTTATATATGCTAGAGTATTCCTTTATTCCTCACTTGCGTGAGCCTCTTCTTCGCTTGAGAGAGAGGCCTTATAGGCCTACTTTGATAGCCCAAAATATGAGATATATGTGACTATGATAGTGTTGTTGTGATGACCACAGATAACCCTCCTTTTCTCGCACGTGTGACTGTAGTTCACATGTAGAACAAACTTCCTAGGCTCAGTGTTTCTTCCTCTTTATTCGCTGCACTAGAGGCTTATTTTCTTCGCTTTCCCTTCAACCTGAAATCATATTCCTTCTTGCTGATTTTAGAAGTGATTGTGTCTTGTCATTGGAGGAGTGGAAAACCTCTATATATAGAGGTTTGTCCCTCCTTTAGGCCAACTTGAGGTCGACTTGGATACTTTAGGCTGACTTGTCTTTTCTTCTTCAGATTAGCTTCTTTGGTGATGCTTTTGCATGGATATGACTTTTTACTTTTCTTGGAGGGATATCTTTGACTATAATACATAAATATACATGGTGTGGCATGCTCTTAAGGGTCTTCAACATTTATTTTGAATCTTTGACTTTCCTATAGCACTTTGACATGTGCTATACCTATTTCAATGACCAAGAAAATCATTGATATATATATATATATATATATATATATATATATATTCTTGTATAAATACAAATATCAAAATTACATTTATGAAGACCGAACCTAGTTACACTTTATTCAACAAGTAAATGTGTCACTCTTTAACAAAAATGAAATAAAAATTATTGCATTTGCTTAAAATAAATATCACACTTGCTTGAATGAAATATCAAACTATAATTATCACACTTACTCAAAAGAAAGATCACACTTGCAGAAATAAAATTACTTTGAAATCAAACCCAAATTGCTTCAACAAAAAAATAGATTAATCTAAAATATCACACTTAATATAAATCAAAATCTTCTTTACTTAACTGTAACTTAACTCAAATATAACTCAAACTTTACTCCAAATCCTAAATCAATCCACACTCTGTTATACTATTGTTCATGTGCATAAGAGATCTTGGCTTCACTCATTCATCCTACAACAAAATGATTAAAAAAAACACGCTCTCTTATGAACTCTGTTATCACTATCAAAATCATTCATTAACAATTGAAATTGGATAGTTAGATGAACCAATTAAACACAATATAAATGAAAAATTGAAATGTTAATTGAAAACAATAAAACCTTACATCTCCAAGGGGACCTCCTGCGAGATCTAGGTAATAGCATGACTCCATCATATGATTATAGATGCATCAAGATAACACACAACAAGGATATCAAATAAAACAATTTTTTATAACTGTAAAACAAATCTTTCAAAATAATATTCAAGATTGTGTTTGTCATGCCAAGAGGTAGATTTATAACCTCTATCAATAATTGTTTAGAGATTTATGAGCCTATCCTAATTGAAAGAGACTAAAAATATTATAAAAAGATAATATCTCATGATTTCTTCATGATTTTCTAGCAGAGAAGTAAATCATGAGGCTAAATATCTTCTTTCATTAATTTCCTCACTCACCCGGTTCGCCTTCGGCTCCTTCTTCGATGGTTGACTCCCGTGTTGACTAGACCTATGTGTTGTTCTTATCATCAGTCCAGATCATGAAGATAGGAAAATATGATTGTGTTAGCTATTAGTCACCTACCCATATGCCTTGTTCCTCGGCTAGAGTTTCAGAACCTATCAAACCCTCAACTTTGTTGTAGAATCAGTCATTTACTACAGAATTGGTGTAATTCAATAGCTCATACAAATATTAAGTTAAATAATAAAGAATAATGAAACTTATGAAAATAAAATATGTTTGAGTACCTTCTGTTTCCATGAACTTTGTAAACTGATGCTCAATTAGAGTTATTAGAGTAAAAAAGAAGGAGGATGGAGTGTAATAAGGTTGTCAAAAAGGGACAATTTTGGGCATCAACACATTGTATACCAGTATATCATCCAAAAATATAATAACAAATGAATCTATAAAATGGTGCAGTATATCATTCATTAACCTCATAAACGTAGTTGGTGCATTTCACAGGCCAAATGTCATGACTAACCACTCATACAAACATTGCCTAGTTTTGAAGGCAATCTTCCAAGCATATTCTTCTTTAAATCAAACTTGGTGATATACATACTTTAATTCCATCTTGGTGAAGTATTTTTCTTGTTGTGATTGATCCACCTAATCATCTATTCTTGGTAGGGGGTACATATTCTTTAGCATAATTTTGTTCAATACAGATTTGCCAAGTCCCATCCTTCTTTGGCACAATGATGATGGGTGACCCACATGGTAATGTACTCAGTAGAATGACACCTCATTCTAGTAGTTGTTACAATTATTTCTTCACCTCACTTGCGTCAATAATAGACTACTTGTACATCCCAATATTTGGGGAGTCTGACAATAGTTGGACCTCGTGCTCCATGTCCTTCCTAAGAGTTAACCCTTTAGGCTCCTGGAACACATCTTTGTATTCCTGTAGAAACTCTTCCAGTTTTGCTTATGTTTCTTGTTACACCCCTCCATGGATGCATTTGATCTTGCTAAATCTTCTACAAACTAATTCTCTCTTTAAAAGAATAGCACAAACTTATTGCTAGAATTGATTAGTTTCTTGGCTTGGTTGACACTTGCCAATGAAATTTTCAACTTTCTTTGTGCGTGTTGATGGTGAACGTTTTTCCATTCTTGAAAATATGGTACTGGTTGGCTACCCACATAAATATTGCATCTCTCATGTACATGTAGGTACTTCCAAACACCACTCTACATACATAAAAGGAAACTGCATCTAGTTTTACTTCATCAATAAAATTAACATTGATAGCAAATCTATTTTTTCATTGTTTTTATACCTTTAACTCTGCATCCTTATTTACCCATCCTAATGGATATGGGATCAAATGATCATGAACTTCCAATTTCAATTTGTTGACTAAATCTGCTGCAATGATATTTTCATGTGATACTAAGTCATATAGATCATATATCTCTGTCTTCTTGACTTGTGTCTTTATGTGGAAGATTTTGGTCATTTCTTTCTCTTCCTGTCACTAAAGGATACTTAGATTCACCTCCTTCTACACTAATGTACAAATGATCTTCTCATCCATGTCCAAGCTACTTTTAATTTGGTTTCTTGAACTAGCAACCATGAGATTCTTCTTCTTATTATATTTCTATTGTTATTCAAATTAAGCTCTGGATGCAACTTCCAACACTTCTCCTTTGTATAAATGTCAATATTACAGTGGCTATAGTGGTTGCTAAGATCCTTGCACTAGTGTGTTGTGGCTTTCATCTTTTAATATTTTCCCCATTTCCACTTCTTTTCCCCTTCCTTAAAAGCGTCCCAATTCTCCTTCTTCCTCGATACACTTTATTTCCCTTTCTTATGGAATATGTTCTCCATGTATTGTGCATGTACACAAGCCTCGTCCATTGATGCGGGCTTAAACAATATCACTTTATTTTGTAGATAGATTTGTAGACCCCCCAGATACTTGAGGAGTAAATCTATCTACTTGTTGAATGGTGTTGTCATTGATTCCGATGTCGATCCTTGAACACTCTTAACATTTTTCTAAGTTTGCATTAATTGGAAGCACCAAATGATAAGAAGACATGACAAGCTCTTGAATCTTCTTCGATCCACTTTATTTCCCTTTCTTATGGAATATGTTCAAGTACTGTGCATGTACACAAGCCTCGTCCATTGAATCCAAAGCTCTGATACCAAATATTATGAAACCAACTCACAAAAAGATAGAAAAGATAGATCAACGCCTTAGAATTCAGCCTTTTCGAGGGGGAAACCTCTTTTACATTACACAAATGAACAATTCTTGGATGATTCAAATGACAAGACCTCATTTCTATATATAGGAGTCTAAGGGGTCATAATATAATCAGAGCCGACATAATAATAATAATGTAAAGGAAAAATAATAACAATAGTGGGCTTCTATGGGGCACAATAATAACAATATGGGGACTACATGGGCACAACAATATAATAAGAGGGTTGTACTAATAACAATAAGGGGTTACACTAGTAGTATAGGGGCCTAACATGCCCCTCTCCTTCAAAAAGTGTTGTCCTCAACACTTGAGTAGTTCTTGATGCTTCTGTATAAAACTCTTGTCCTCCCATGTGGAATCTTCAACGGGTAAGTTCTTCCACTTGATGAGATACTCTGAAATTGATCGATATCGTAGCTGTCGGGTTCTTGTTTCTATGAATGCTCCAGGTTCCAATATGATTTTTCCTTCCTCTTCAAGTTCTGGAAATATTGTTTGAATCAGGATCTTCTAAAACTCTTGAATGAGTGGCCACATTTCTTCGTCCTTCTTCCATTCATCCCTTGCTTCGTTTATCCAATTTGGTTGGATAATAGAAATAGCACAAAACAATGCTTCCACATCCTCATCCTTTCTTGAGAGTGCATCTGCAACAACATTTTGCTTCCCTTTACTATAGATGATGTCAAAGTCATAATCCAACATATTTTTGACCCATTTTTTATGTTCTTCTAAATATAATATTTGTTCTAAAAAGTATTTAAGAATATCATGATCCAGTTTTACCTTGAAGTGTCTTCCCATTGGGTAAGGTCGCCATTTCTTAAGTGCATGTAGTATTGCTAGCATTTCCTTCTCATAAATAGCTTGCTTGAGATGTAGCCATAAAAATACCCAATCACCTACATAAAAAAAAAATACACTGCAATGTTGATCTACATGTTGTTTCATTTGATTCTGCACCAAAGTGGTGTTATCCTTTAAAATTTGGAGAATTTGTTGTTGATGCGCAATGTGATCTTTCACTGCTTGAACCTTTTTCTTCTTGATATGTCCTTCTATCTTTAGAGTTTGAGGAGTGGTAATTTCTTCCAATGCTTTACAAGATATGGTCGGATTCATTTCTTGATGCTCAATGTGATCTTTCACTTCTTAAACATTTTTCTTCTTGATATATCCTTCTATCCTGATAGTTTAAGGAGTGGTAATTCCAGCCAATGCATTACAAGATATGGTTGGATTCATTTCTTCTTTATCAATGTGATCTTTCACTTCTTGAACCTTTTTCTTCTTGATATGTCCTTTCTATCTTGAGAGTTTGAGGAGAGTTAATTATTGCCAATGCTTTACAAGATATGGTCGGATTCATTTCTTCTTTCTCTTGGGTTGGTTCCTGGTGTATATCCTCTTCTTTTGATGTTTCTTGATCCTTTTCTTCCTCCTCTTCATACTCTATGTAAAATAATTTCTTCTTAGCACACTTATGACCTTTAGTGCATTTGCTATCAGAATTGTAACAAAGCCCTTTTTCTCTTTTTTCTTCCAATTGTTGTGGTGTCACCCTTGTAGGTTGTGGAAGGCTAGGAGAAACAAAACTTCCATGTTTATAGTTCTGAGGGGTAGAATTCCTTGTTTCCATAATTTTGCTTTCAATTTTTCTTGCCCACTTGAATGCCTTCTCCAATGAATCAAGTTCCCAAAGATGAACCTCATGATGAATGTTATCATTTAAAGTACCTATGAAGACATCAATCATTTGCTTCTCTGGAATATCATTTACCATTATATTCAATTTTTGAAAGTCCTTAATGTGCTCTACCATTGAACACTTTTGTTTGAGATTTATCAATTGGCTAAAGAAGGTGTTTTGTTTTGTATCATAATGTGCTATCATTTCCTCCATGAAAATTGACCACGTAACAAGTGGTTTATGAGAAAAAATCCCTTTATACCATAAAAATTGATTTGGTTCTAAATAATTAGATGCAATACATACCTTTTGTAACAATGGTACACCATGTAGATCAAAATATTTCTCCATTTGTAGTATCCAATTTACCGGATCCTTGCCATCAAACTTCCTCATATCGCTTTTTATTGACTTTAGGAGCTCAATCTTGAAACAACTATAACTCTGTAATTTTGGCTCTTCCAGTTCTGAAATTTTGACGTGCAGTACCCCTCTGTGTTCTCTTTCCAATGCCACCAGTCTGATCAAAATTGGATTCTCCAAGAAAGAGTTATGCACAATCTCCCAAGATGGCCTGATTATATACCTTTTTAGAAGAGCGAACTTGTATGATTGTCACTGTTTTGACCTTTGGATCTGAAAAATATAAAAAAGAAACTATAGTCAGTCCTCTTTCTGTAACTTCTTACGAAATTTCAATCTGATGCTCAGAGAGAAAGTTATGACGATTTTCCCACGGTCACCTATTTAGGATGTAAATTGGGAGTCTGCAAAAACCCTAATTTCTTCAGATCATATATCCGAAAATATAGCGAGACAAGATCTGAAATTCAGACCCAAGGTTCTGAAACTTCGTAGCGAAACAATTATAGTGAAAATTCCATGATGGCCTGCTTTAGATGAAATTATGGATCTTACAAAAACTATAACTTCCTCAGATCACATCTCTGAAAATATAGTGAGACAAGCTCTGAAATTCAGACCCAAGGTTCAGCAAGATTTCGTCTCAAGTGGGTTTTATTTTTAGCTTCTAAAATGTCACAAAAATAAAGTTATAGCAAAAAGGCCACGATGACCTACTTGAAGTAGCGAAAACCTTAGAATCCAAAGCTCTGATACCAAATGCTATGAAACCAGCTCACAAAAGGATAGAAAAGATAGATCAACGCCTTATAATTCAGCCTCTTCGAGGGGGAAACCTCCTTTACATTACACAAATGAACAATTCTTGGATGATACAAATGACAAGATCTCCTTTCTATATATAGGAGTCTAAGGGGTCATAATATAATCAGAGCCGACATAACAATATTAATGTAAGGGCACAATAATAACAATAGTGGGCTTCTATGGGGAACAATAATAACAATATGGGGACTACATGGGCACAACAATATGATAAGGGGGTTGTACTAACAACAATAAGGGATTACACTAGTAGTATAGGGGCCTAACAGTTGTGGATTTCATCTTTTAATATTTTCCCCGTTTCCACTTCTTCTTCCCTTCCTTAAAAGCATCCCAATTCTCCTTCTTCTTCGATCCACTTTATTTACCTTTCTTATGGAATATGTTCTCCAAGTACTGTGCATGTACACAAGCCTCGTCCATTGATACGACCTTAAACAATATCACTTTCTTTTGTAGATATCTTTGTAGACCCCCCAGATACTTGAGGAGTACATCTATCTACTTGTTGAATGGTTTTGTCATTGATTCCAATGTCGATCCTTGAACACTCTTAATATTTGTCTAAGTTTTCATTGATTGGAAGCACCAAATGATAAGAAGCCATGGCAAGCCCTTGAATCCTTGTACGTGATGAGGAAAATATATTTAGAGGATAGTTATATTGATCATGAGACCATGGTCATTTGTTTCTCCTGATTGTACTGATTCCAATAGTATGTGGCATGCCGTATAACTCCTCATGGTTGAGGAGATATGACATTTCAAAGATTGGAGCCCCATTTTTGCTTAGAAGCCCCAAAAGGAGATGCTACGAGCTATTTTTTTCATTCATAAATTAAATTGTGTTTATCCTATTCTAGTCAAAAATAAAATAAATGGGGATTTGATCAAGGGAAAATAGCCAAAAATTATGTTGGACACCTAATACGCTAAGGGTTATAGTGTGGAAGTTGAATAGTTAAAGGGAGTCCAAGAGACCTTGGAATATGAATCCAACAATCATGTAAAATGTATAAATGTACATCATTATGAGTAATAAATGCAATGAACATTTATTCTTTCATATATTGTTCATATTCCATGTGTGTGTTTGAAATGGTATCAGAGTGGGCAAACTCCCACCCTACTCAAATTTGAGCCATTGGTTTTGTGTCCATTTCTATGTACATCATTCCTGCACTTCTGAATCTGTGTTCATAATTTTTACCTAATCCCCGTGCACCTAATGCTCTACATATCTCTACGACAACTTGTGCTCATAAATTCCTTTATCATTTGTTCTCTGAGCAATTATTTTCAGTCGTGAGCTCTATTCAGAGTGTGTGTTCCCATTTCCTTATTCCGTAGGGTTAAATAAATGTCCTCTACCCTTACAGAATTGCAGCACTCCCATTTTTTTGCCACTAAGCTATTTCTGATAGTGGAGTCTCTGACATTCATTACCTATCTCCTTCTCAAGCCCAAACACAATCAACATGTTGTAAAATAAGGAGAACAACATAGGGATGCAACCACTTTAATGAAAATGCCATGGGAGGAGGATGCATTTATTATTCTACTCCAACACTCTATTCAATGAACTTAATTTCAGTCAACAAAACAAAGAATTAATTTCTTTGTAAGTGACTTGTACGTTTACCATTTTTCCTCTCATACTTTTCTTTTCGTGTGGAGAAAATCTCTTGCAGTCATGATTCTTCCTTTATTACCAATTTCTAGGGAAAAATAAGTGCTTCAAATAAATGACATTTCAATTCATATTTTTGGATAGGATTCTTGTATTTCATTCCTTTCTCACCATGTAGATTGGTGGAAGAAAAATCAAACACATCGTCCATCTCAGAACAATCAAAGAATTGGAAGCAGTCTAAAATTGACGTGAATGCTCGAGCTGTGAAGCAAGTGCTCAAGTTGTGAAATAAGTGCTCGAGATGTTGAAGAAGGAACATACATAGCTAATAGTGGAGGCCTTTTTTTATTAAGGATTGTTATAAAAAAAAGGTATTAACAGTCCTTGAATTGTTTGTAAGAAAATATATATGATCTGGTGTGTAGCATAGAAATTGACAGGTAAGAGGGTTGCTCATATTTCTAGTGAATGGCCTAACAAGGAATGTATAAAATTTGTTTTGTATGGTCATATCTATGGTTCGTTAATATTTAAATTATGCCTTGAAACCTGCGTAGAAGCAGTCTTAATAAATGTGTGAATTAGAGTCTTGCGCTGAGGCTCTGCGAGTAGCAGCGTGTGGTGCATTCTCCTACGTTTGGTGAGTGTCATATTGTGTTGTATGCTGCCAATTTTCTATGGCTTGTGCGTTGAATAGTTTTATTAAAATCATGAGCGGTGGCATATAATGTTCGAGTGATGGCTTATGGTGTAAATGCATACCATGAAGTGATGTGAGATGTGTGCATTGACCCTTTATATATATTAAATTGAAAGGCTCTTGAAAACGTTGATATATTTTGAAGATCTTGTATCATATGTGAGGGACATATAATATCATTTGTGCAACATATATATAATATATTTGGTGCATTGGGTTTATGAGTGAAATTCCATATGAGTAGTTATTTATTTAAAATTTGTGATAGATATGTGTTGGCATATAATGTGTTGAAAGAACTCCGGTATGTGAAATTATATGTGTTACACTATGATGAAAGCATCTTTGTGAATGTTGAAATCGCTTAATATTTATATATTTTATGTTGGTTGAGGTATAGTGGGTTATGATATATATTGAACACTTGAACCTACGTTCAACTACTGTGTGAAGCGCATTACAGTGATTGTTTTTCATTTGTTAGAGCATTAAGTTTGTGTGTTGAAGTCTCAAAAATGGCCAATGTTTATGAAGTATTAGAGTTCTTGAAAACTTTGATACAATCTAATGTTGATGACACATTGAAAATAAGTGAAGCCTTTCTTTTAGACATTCAAACTTGTCTACAAAATGCATAAGAGAAAATTGTTTTTTTGCAGCTTGAGTCATAGCTACAGCAAGATGAATTACAACAGAAGAGTTCTCATTCTGGACTTGTTTTTGTTCAGAAAAATCTTCTGCTTGAGTTTAAGACAAAATCTCATCAGCGACCAGAAAGTGGTCAAATCAGTAACATTGAGATTGACTCCCATCATGTGCCCATTTTAGGAGTAGATTTGCATGCAGGTATGGAAATTCAACCTGCACTTCCAAAGCTAATCATTTGACCTTAGGAGGAGATTGTCAACAATAATCATAGAACAGGTCTTGGATATGATATGTAGGTATCCTTTCATACTCCAGACTACTCAAATCCCATCAAATTTTAGAGTGTTGGATTTCTTCGGGATGGTTCTTTACCTATTTCTTCCCCTACTCCACATTCATAGCAGATTGTGAAATGTCAACATTGTGACTGAGTTGGCCATGTGAAATATCAATTTTTTTTATCTTCACCCATGCAAACATTGTGGTAAGCACATTATTTCTTCAATCAGATGCTTCAAAAACAAGCCTCCTGCAAGAAAAAAGATTCACCTTGGATGGATCGGTTCTTGGCAATGGGCTTCAACAACAAGAAGATATTTAAATCATAGCACATGATTTGTTCTTGAATATTGAAAATTCTTGCAATTGATATATCTTCATCTTCTCACCTTGTATCTAATAGGGGAGGAATTAATGGTCATACACAAGTTTCAAAGATAAATCAAGAGACCCTAAACCACAACCTGAACATGTTGCCTGAGCCTAAATCTAGAGACAAAAATACCCAGATTCAAAGTTGTATCCAAATATGGAGAAGCCCCTAAGCATGTCTTTGGTTGGTGGCCTTCCTTAAACCATCGCAGGTTGAATACCTCCCTTTTTCCAAGTTGAAGGTCTCCCTCTTCAAAGCATTAAGGAGCACTTCCTCTAGAAGGAGACTTCAACTTCTTGTTAGATTTGGAAGATTTTCAGGAATTACGCTAAGCATTCTAGGTTGAGACCCAAATGGTCTCCATTTCCAAGACAATAGGGAGCACTTCCTCTAGCATAATACTTCAGGTTCTCGTCAGTTTTGGAAGAGTTCCAAGAAATACACTAAGTGTTTCATTGTTTATGGTCATCCTTAAACCACCACTGGTTGAGACCTTGAGTTTTCCCACCTTATGCCATCTTTTTAGTGAGCACATCTAGCCATTGGTTGCCACTCTTGTATTATATCTCTCCTCTTGGAATCGTCTATACCCCTCAGGGGGGTGGGGGGGATGTTGGTGTTGGACACCTAATTCGCTTAACAGTTATGGTGTGGAAGTTGAACAATCAAATGGAGTCCAAAAGACCTTGAAATATAAATCCAGCGGTCATGTAAAATGTATAAATGTACATCATTGTGAATAAAAATGCAATGAACGCTTATTCTTTCATATCTTTTTCATATTCCATGTGTGCGTTTGACAAATTAAATTAAATTCTTAAGGGGTTTTTGGCTCCAAAATATAATTTTGAAATTCAAAATTAGACTTGGTTTTCCCTCCAAGTGATCAGGTTGCCCCTCTCTTTAAGAGACCCAGTTCAACACTATAAATGAAGGACGAAATATCCACAAGAGGAATCAAATCAACTCACTATAAGTGATTGATCTCTGCAACCTTGGTTAGTCATGCATATATGAGATTAAGGTCAAAGTTTCTGAAGGATTTTGGAATGTGGTTCTGAAATAATTTTTTCTTTTAGGATTGGTTTTCATTGGTTACTTCTATAACAATATAGATAATTTCTTGTGTCAATCTTTGACCTCCAAGGGTTCTAATCTATATGATTTAGAATTGGATTGACTTCTAAATCATTAACTTGTGTACTCACAATGTTTGACTTACATACCTATTCATCTTATTGAAGGCCAATACACTTCCCTTGAAACCTATTCGGATGAGGCAAAAACCTAGTGATAGACACACACCACCTTTGAAGCTCACATCTATGGTAGAAGCAATGTCTAGAATCCCAGTTAGCATCAAACCATCTTTTGGCATCTCTATGAATTTTTTTGTACATTTTTTGGCTTTACTTGTTGAAGTTTCAAGCCAAGTGTGAATGTGGAGCAACGAGGGATCAATTGAAATTCGAGTAAATGATTTGTGTAATTGTACATTGATCTAATGTGATAGTGTATAATAAATTGGTGTGAGGACACAAACCATAAAATGAGAGTTCTAGCACAGAGATTAATTGAGATATACAATTTTTCCAAGGCTTGGGACATCATTAATAAAGATTGCGAGCCTTGTGAATTTTTTGTACTTCGTTCAAACATCAAAAAGTTTAGTTTCATGAAAATCCTATGAATTAATGGTGTTCGATATAAGAACTATATGTGATTGAAAATTCTATAGTGATTGAGTTTTATGTGATATTCACATACAATGATATTGTCTTATATATATATATATGTGTGTGTGTGTGTGTGTGTGTGTGTATTTTAAGTGGACGTACAAAGTTTTCCTTGAAATTCTCTCTTGATTGGTAATTTCACAAATTATTGGGTAGTGTGTTTTGGCACATAACAAATATTGTATTTTTCCAGTAAAGGATACCCTATGTATTGTGGTGTATAGCATGTAGTTAAATAGAGTGTGATTTGGATTGTAACACCTTTGCATATTTTCAATTAAAGTTTTAGATGCCAAGCAACTTGTGTTGATGAAAACATGTGTAGCAGAGTTCTTTGAACATTATATTGTTTGGGTAGTGGTGTGTGTTCCTGAACAATTCAGTGGTCAACAAAGAACGAAATATTGTGTGCTATTGAAGTGAAACATGTGAATAACCCTGTAATGTCTTGAAGTGTGGCTAGAACCTAATGAAGACGCCTATACACATTATGTGTATGGAGTGTGATTTGAAATTATGCGATTGAGATGAAATTTCATATAACAATTAGTTGAGTATGGAGGTGAAGGTCTATACATGTTTCTTCTGGTTTTGTATACTAGAACATGTGGTTTACTATGATTAGAGGTTGATGTTGTTTGCATAAATTACTGTGTGCATCAAAGAATGAGGATATTATAGAGCATTGGTTCAATTTTGTTGCATACTATTGTTGAAGGTTTACTGTATAAGTGTTGCAAAGAGCTACAGATGTTGCTACTAATAATTTTAGGGATTGATGTAATACAAAAGGTGAGGATTTGTTAGTAAGTATGTTGCAGTGAGTTCATATAACCACCATGTATTTTCATAAGCCCTGTAACATCTTTTGCAGATAAGAGAGAGTAAATTGTGTTAGGATTTCATATGGTTGAGAGAGGATTCCATGTTAATGTATGTATATGTATGAGCACACAGTTTATGAGAGAATATAGATGCTATGTATAGTTATGCTACTAAGATGTGTTTGTTGAGCAGTGAGCAAGTATTGTATCAAGTAGAACTAGTAGTTGGTTGAGCTGAGAGAGTAAGTTTGTATGTTGATGGTAAAAGTATATTTCTAGGGTTTGACAACTTCATGACATGTATGGTGAGTAGAGAAGAATCAATATTTTTTTTGAGATCAGGATTCACAGTTTAAACAACCTGCTCAAAATAATTAGAGATGTTTCCTAGGGTTATAATTGTTGCAAGGAATTTGTGGTATTGGATTGCTACTATTATATTACTCTAGGGTTTCTGATATCATTATAAGAAAAGTTGTTGGGACAAGGATTGGACATGGAAAAGTGAATTATGCTAAGAAAATAATGGTTATATATTTGGTAATGACTGTGAGTAAGTAATGACAGAAGTGGTAGTTATATGACAATAGAAAAGGCAGTACAATAGTAGTATGGATAATAGTGGCTGAGCAGTGATTCAGTGTAATCTGTTTGTTCTTGTATCTTTTATTATCATGGTGTTAGGGTGGTGCAAGACAGAGAGTAGAATCTCCTTCAGGTTGGATCCTAAGAACACTTTAGGGTGGAAATGTGGTGTTAGGGCAAATTGGAGCTATTGAAAAATGTAACTATCTTTGGTCTTCATAATGACATGTGTAATTGTGATTTTATGTAATTGATGTAAAGAATAAAACATAATTATATTTGTAGTACTTGAATCATGGCTTTCATGATGAAGGAATTGTATTTTAGTTAAGGTTCCCATTGTGAACCTTTAGGTTTTTTCATCTAGTCATAAAAGTCATATTGATTCAATGTCATGTATGAAGGACCCTTCTTGGGCATGTTACATTCTTATACAAGTCATTAAATGAATTAGAAGGTTGTCCAAGACCAAGAAAAGGCACCTCATTCAAGTCAGGTTCAAGAAGATTGATGAAACCTCTAAAAAATACATCTCATCGTAGGTACCTATCAATTCAGCTTATATGCATGGGAAAAGAACTATATATAGGCATTTCGACCTCATTTCAGGAGGCATATTTTCGGTGAAGATCAAGTCTGAAACAAGAAGTGTGAAAAGGTCAAGGAAGATAGTTTGAAGAAAAGCGAAGGAAGAGTGAAGTCTTTAGGAGTGTTTTTGGGACTATTTTGGGTTATTTCTTGTCACACGTGCGAAGAAAGGAAACAGCGTATGTTGTAGAAGAAATCGAGAAGATTGCTAGAAGAGTCGAGGTTAGTAAGAAGTCAAATCAAAGGAGAAATCATCAAGTCGAATAAGGAGAAGTCATAATAAGATCTCCTCTCCAAGAGAAGTGGTAGAAAAGTGAAGTCGTTGGTCACACATACTTCCTCTAGGGTTTCAAAAGAGGTTGAAATAAGGTGCAGGTCTGAAGCAGAAATAAGTCAAAGTTGAAGAGTAGTCGAGAAGGAGGAAGGAGCATAAGTTTGATTATTGTTAACTAAGGGTCTCATCAAGGAAGCTTTGTGTCTTGGTCTTGGAGGGAAAAAAAGGTCAAGGGTCTTGGTCTTGGTATCCATAAATTGAAGTCTCAATAAGAAGAAGAATTTGTTCAGGTTTTCCTCTCAAGTGGGAGAGGTTTTGGCCCTGGATGATAGCCTATATTATGTGTCTCTTATATCTTTATGGTTTATGCATTGGTAGTTGTTTGATGAATAACAACACTATAATAATATAAGTAAAAAATATCCTAATCTAAGAAGTAAAAAGAATTCACAAACAATTATCTAAAGAAGAGAAATCACCTCATTTCTTTGCCCTAGATTTCTCAATAGGAGTTTGTTCATGTTGTTGGAGCATCCTTTTAGTTGAAGATGATAAGTCACGACATTGGAGCATTCTAGTTGGATATGGTAAATCAAGGCATTGGAGCATCCTTCCAGTTGGAGTTGGTAAATCAAGGCGTTGGAGTGTCCTTCAAGTTGGAGCTTGTAAACTAGGGGGTTGGAGCCTCCTTCAGTTGATGCTAAAAAAATTTGAAGTTGGAGCTTCCTATTGTAAATTTTAAAGACCTATATTAAGAAGTGTTTGGTGGCTTTTCTCCTAGAAGGGTTTCCACCTAAAAATATCTTATCTATTATCTTGGTTGTTGTGCATTGTTGAATGGTGGTGTTGTTTGTTCATGTGATGTTATCATAAATTATGATTTTAATCTAATGCTAACGATGATCAATGCCCTGTGAAGTTAAAATTAACTGATTGAAGTGAAATATTTATTCACCCCCATATCAGTATGTCCAACAATTGGTATCAGAGTAGGCTCCTTCAGTTGCATCTTAACAGCTGGAAGGCAGATCTTTGAAGAGAAGAAATGGGAAAGTCAAGGAAGCATGCCTCAAAATGATTAAAGGAAGCCTTCGCTATTGCATTAGTCTCAAAATATGTTACAACTAATGAAGATAATCGAGTTGACCCACATGCTCCTAAGTTTGATGAATCCAAATATGATATATGGGAATCCAAACTGCAAGTATGTCTAAAATCTCATGGATATGATGTATGCCACTTTGTTGTTTCGGGAGACACATCTACCAACAAATCTAGAAGGTATAATAAAAAAACCATAAATTTAATTCTTGATGCTCTGCTAGACCATGTAAAATCCAAATTTGATCAATGCTCATCAGCCAAAATTCTTTGGAAGAATATCCATGATATCTTCTCAAAGAAGCATGTAGATCAAGATGAAAATGTTGATGATGATTGTGATTCAACTGAAGTAGATGAAGAAGAAGAATAAGTAGTCAACGTGGAGGGAGAATTGATCACTACCTTCTGTGATCTTAAAGAAGAAAGGAGGTGAAATCATATACTTGAAGAAGAAGTTTCCCTTCTAACACTTCAAGTGCAGGAAGATGAAAATAAAGAGAATAACTTAACAAACCAATTAGATTAATTTGTTTAGAAGTACATAGAAAAATTTGTTCAAAATTGACAAAAGGAACTTGATGCATATTTAGCATAAATAAATAAGATCAAGGAATGGCAGAAGGAACATTTGCAGGGCGTTGAAAAGAATTATTATATAATTGATGAAAAGGAATAAGAAATTGCTCAGTTGAAGATGATGGAAAAAGAAGCAGGTAAAGCTCCATGCAATGAAGGCACAAGGTCCAAGACTCCACAAAGCAATATTGATGAAAATTTTGATAGGAAAATCCTTCAAAGGCCAAATAAAATTGAATGACAGAAGAAAGTTGAAAATGTTGTTGCTCCAAGAATTAATGCTAAAAAAAGGTTCATACCTCCTCCCAAAATGAATATGTTCAGAATATCTCTGGGACAAGACAACTCATCCAGGTACCCTAATAAGTTTAATGGTTATTGTTTCTCATTTACTAATTTTGGGAATAAGGCCAAGGATTGAAAATACTATTATATTGATTATTATCAAGACATTATCAAAATCCTAGAAGCAAGTTTGCAGGATCGCAAGAAAGGTTTCAAAATGACTCTGTTAGTAGAAATCATATGTCAGTGGTTTCGTCATTCAGGTACCATATAGAATGCTTAAAATTCCATAACTACTGACATATGTCTTGTGATTGTAGATATAATATGGAATCCTCCATGAAGGATAATTCTAATCAGGTACAAGAAGGTTTGGAGAAGAAAACAAAAGAAAGAAGATCAAGTGAATGAAGAAATATCAGCAGTCATGCTCTCAAGATTTGTGAAGTTGCAAAACCATGATAAATCCAACAATGAGAAGGAATATGTCAAGGTTTAGAATGATCCTACAACAAAGAATGTTCATATATCATTCTAAACAATCCAACTTTAAGACCCCCTATCTCATGAACGTTGAAGAGGAGGAGATGATCTTATTTAGAATATTAGATTATTGTACTAAGATCCTCCTCAGATTAGATACAAAATTCTTTCATTGTGGTTAAAGATTCATGAATTTTTGCAAGTGAAAAACGAGTTTTTATGTTAATTTTATCAGCAACTAAACATAAATAAGAGACTGAACAACAACATAAACATGTATAGAACATCATCTAAAACACATTACAATAGGAACATGATAAAGTAGTTCACCCCTCCTAGGCTATGTCTCCTTGGTCCAACTTCCAATGGATCAGGCCTCTCTATTATGCTCAAAAGTGTAAAAATATTTGTTTACAATGCTCTAATGCTTCTAAAACCTACTCCAATGAGTCCAGAATACTCAAAACATGGTACCCTGGCCTATTTTTTCTCCTCATTTGGTCGAAAATTGCCTTATTTATGACTTCTACCAGTTTTTCCACAAGTTCCTCCTCCAAATTTGGCTAACTGCTAGTTAAATTCATTATGTGGAGTTAGTTCTAGTAGTTATGCTGAAATTGGTGGTCCCACTAACTTCCTTGCCTATCTCGCGGTTAAGTCTGAGTGGTCACATGCAAGGTGGTTAGGTCCGATGATTAAGGCAACGGTTTCGGCCATAAACTATCGGCACCAACAACCCCATCACAAATCGCAATCGGTGGGAACCGACAAGTCTTATGGTTTGTGAATGTAGCGTGGGCAATGTGTGATTGCAATAAGCAGCAGACTCGATGGACTATCAACTGCAATATAACTTGTATCGCATCCAGAATATATCGCAATCGACGGAGACAAGGTAAAACATATAACAGAACTTTGAATTGTGCGATATGCGATTGTGATATCGCAATCATAACGTGATCTTGTTGGGGCTGATTCCGTAACACCTCCCCTATGTGATGTGCAATTGTGATCATCGCATCACAACCCTGACTTGTTCTGGGGTCGATTATTTAACGTCGACCCTCCTGCGATATGTTAATTAAGAACCAACGTATGGGCGTGGCAGTAAATATTGGTGTTGTTGTGGGTGAGGTCGTGGGTTCGACCCTGACCTCCCCACATAAAAATTTATTTGACCTTTGAGAGGGCACGTGGCGGCCTCTAGGTTTTCCACGTGTCACCCTCTCATTTTTCCACCTATATAACCTTCAAGCAATAGCACCCTGCCAAATCATTCATGTACAAATGTGCCACATGGAACTCAACCATTCGCTGATGAGATTATGGTGCCACCTTAGCTGCACAGTTAGTGCCAACTGGGAAACCTAGTGAGTAGTATGGACTGTTGACTGGGCTATCCCCTTTTTTTTCAAAAAATTTCCTTGTTTGCCAAAGTGAATAGAACGCATTTCTAAAGCCATACGGTGTCCGTTTCGTGTGAAATGAGTTGCGCTGAATTTAGGATGATGAGCACTACGCAATGATTCAAGTTCCACACCATTCTGACAACTTTGATTTTTGAGCACTTGATCAGGAGCCCATGTAGCAGTGGTCGTAGATTTGAAGATTTATCCCTCAACAAGCCGACAAATGCCAGATGTTGTCAAAGAAGTATTCAACATTATGAGAAAATTAATAGAGTAGTATATTTGGAAAGTGAAGTCATGGACATAATTGTAGAAGGAATCATGGTTCTTATTGAATGGTGGAATCAGTTGTGGCAAGTCATGAGAAACATAGCATGTTAGGGGGAGAAAAGAAATCAAAGGAAGAAAGGAATATTGTAAGAAGACAAAGGAAAGAATTTTATCAAGGGGGATAACACTTTTCCATTGATGTCAAAGGGGGAGAGAAACCAAAAGAATAATATTAAAAGCATGAATACATGGGGAGAAATAATTGTAGGGGAGTGTGTGTGTGTTTCCATCAATGATAAAGGGGGAGATTGTTGAATAGTGTTTCCATTGATGTCAAAATCGATCCTTAAATGCTCTTAATATTCATCAAAGTTTTCATTGATTGGAAGCTCCAAATGACAACAAGTCCTAGGAAGCCCCTGAAGCCCCATACTTGTTGGGGAAAATAGATTTAGAAGATAGTGATATTCATCTTGAGGTCATCTTAATTTGTTTCTCCTTGTCATATTGATTCTAATGGTATGTGGCACACCACATAACTCCTCGCGGTTGAGGAGATATGATGTTTCAAATATTGGAGGCCCATTTTGTGGTTAGAATCCCCAAAAGGAGATGCTACAAGTTATTTTTCTTCTTTCATAAATTAAATTGGGTTTATCCTATTCTAGTTAAAAAAATGGGTATTTATGAATGGAAAATGACCAAAAATTAAATTAAATTCATGAGGGATTTTTGTCTCCAAAACATAATTCTGAAATTCAAAATTAGACTTGGTTTTCCCTCCAAGTGATCAAGTCAACCCCCTTTCCAAGTGACCCACTTCAACATTATAAATGAAGGAGGAATTATCCACAAGAGGCATCAAATCTACTTGCTATATGTGATTCATCTCTGCGGCCTTGCATAGTCATGCATATTTGAGATGAAGGTCGAATTTTTTGAAGGATTTTAGAATGTGGTTGTGAAACAATTTTTCCTTTTGGGATTGGTTTTCGTCGGTTTCTTTTGTGAAAATCTAGAGTATTTCCTGTGATGGTCTCTTCTCTCCAAGGGTTCTGATCCAGATGACTTAGAACTCGAGCGAATTTTGATTCATGGACCTATTCATCTTATTGAAGCCCAGTTCACTCCCTTGAAACTTGTTCAGATGAGGATAAAACCCCGTGACAGACACACAGATCTCTGAATCTCAATCTATGTTAGAAGCACTATCTAGAAGTCCACTTGGCATCAAACCATTCATTGGCATCTATGCGACATTTTCTGGACATTTTGTGGCTTTACTCGCTGAAGTTTCAATCGAAGTGTGAATGTGGAGAAATGAGGGATCAATTCAAATTGGAGCAACAGATCTATGTAATGGTGCATTGTTCTAATTTGATAATGTCTATTGAATTTATGTGAGTACAAAAACCCTAATACAAGAGTTCCAGTAGATAAATTAATTGAGAATGATAATTCATCCAAGGCTTGGGACATCATTAATAAATATCGTGACCCTTGTGAAGTTGTTGTACTTCGTTCAGATGTCAAAAAGTTCAATTTCATGAAAATCCTACAAGTTAATGGCGTTCGATATAAGAAATATATGGGATGGAAAAGTTTGTAGTAACTGATTTTGATGTGATATTTGCATACAATTATATTTCCTTATGGGCATGTGTGGGTGTGTCTTTGTAGTGGATGTACAAATATTTTCTCCTTTGAAATTCTTAATCATGATTGGTAATTTCCCAGGTTATTGGATAGTGTGATTTGGAACTTAACAAATATTGGATATTTCTAGTAATGCATACCATGTGCATTGTGGTGTATAGCTTGCAGTTAAACATAGTGTGATTTGGAGCCCTGTACCACCTTTGCATTGGTGAAATAAAAGTTTTAGATGTTAAGCGAGTTATAAAAACATGTGTAGCAGATTTCTTTATGAAATATATTGCTTGGGTAGTGATGTGCATTCTTGAACAAGTCATTGGTCAATAAAGAACGAAGTATTATGCGTTATTGAAGTGAAACCTCTGAATAACTCACGGTAATGTCATGAAGTGGGGTTAGAACCTAATGAAGACCCTTGTACACATTATGTGTATGGAGTGTGATTTGAAATTATGCGATTGAGATGCAATTGCAGCTAATAATAAGTTGAGCATGGATGTTAAGGCATATACTTGTTTCTTATGGTTTTGTATATAAGAAAATGTGGCTGCATGTGATTAGATGTTGATGCTTTGTGCATAGATGACTATATGCATCAAAGAATGAGGATATTGTAGAGCATTGGTTCAATTCTGTTGCAGAGTATTGTCAGATATTTCTTATATAAGTGTTGAAAATAGCTGCAAATGTTGCTACTAATGGTTGTAGGGCTTGATGTACTACATAAAGTGAGGATTTGTTAGTAGTATGTTGCAGTGAATTTTATAACCACCATTTATTGTCATAAGCCCTGTAATGTCTTTTGAAGAATAGAGATAGTAAATTGTGTTAGGATTTGATATGGTTGAGAGAGGATGTCAAGTTAATGTATGTATATGGCTAAGGACAAAGTTTATGAGAGAATACATATACTATGTATAGTTGTTTTGTTATGTTTCTAAGGTGTATTTGTTGAGCGGTGAGTAAGTAATGTATCAAGTAGAACTAGTTGTT
Organism: Pinus tabuliformis; assembly: GCA_031772625.1. NCBI lineage: Eukaryota > Viridiplantae > Streptophyta > Pinopsida > Pinales > Pinaceae > Pinus > Pinus tabuliformis. The sequence continues at coordinate 1,037,709,640 of CM062816.1, read as the reverse complement.
GGTTGAGCTGAGAGAGTGAGTTTGTACGCTGATGATCAAAAAATATTCCCAGGGTTTGACAACTTCATGACATGTATGGTGAGTATAAAAGAATTAATACTTTTTTTGAGATCAGGATTCATGTTTTAAACAATCTGCTAAACATAATCAAAGTTGTTTCCTAGGGCTATAATTGTTGTAGGGAAGTTGTGGTATTGGATTGCTACTATTATATTGCTCTAGGGTTTCTAAGATCGTTCTAAGCAGAGTTGTCGGGACAAGGATTATACACGAAAACATTATTTATGCTAAGAAAAGAAAGGTTATATAGTTTTTAATGACCGTGAGTTACTAGTGACATAAGTGGTAGTTATATGACAAGAGAAAATGCAATACAATAGTAGTATGGATAGCAGTGGTTGAGAAGTAATCCATTGTAATATATTTGTTCTTCTATCTTTTATTATCAGGGTAGTAGGGTGGTGCAAAGTGGAGAGTGGAGTCTCCTTTAGGTTGGATCCTTAGAACACTTCAGGGCAGTAGGGTGTTGCTAGGGTAGGTTGGATCCTATGTAGGGTGTTGGAGCATCCTTTCAGTTGAAGTTGATAAAGTCAGGCATTGGAGTGTCCTTCTAGTTGAAGCTAGTAAATCAGGGTGTTGGAGTGTCCTTCCAAATGGAGCAGGTTAATTAGGGTGTTGGAGAATCCTTCAAGTTGGAGCTTGTAAACCAAGGGGTTGGGGCCTCCTTCAGTTGATGCTGAAAATATTAGAAGTTGAAGCTTCTTATTAATGTAAATTTTGAAGACTTATATTAAGAAGAGTTCAGTGGTTTTTCTCCCATAAGGGTTTCCACCTAAAAATCTCTTGTCTACTGTCTTGGTTTTTGTGCATTGTAGATTGGTGTTTTTATTTGTTCATGTGATGGTATGTTAACTTATGTTTTTAATCTAACTTTAATGATAATCAAATCTACGTGAAATTAAAATTAATCGATTCAAGTGAAATATTGATTCACCTCCCTCTAAGTATTCCCAACAATTAGTATCATATTAGTTTCCTTCAGTTGCAACTTAACAATTGGAAGGTGGATCTTTAAAGAGAAGAAATGGGAAAGTTAAGGAAGCAAGCCTCCAAAAAATTAAAGGAAGCCTCTAGTATTGCAATGGTCTCCAAATTTGTTACATCTATTGAAGAGAATTGAGTTGAACCACCTGCTCCTGAGTTTGATGAATCTAAATATGATATATGGGAATCCAGAATGGAAGTTTATTTGAAAGCTCATGGATATGATGTATGGCACTTTGTTGTTTCTGGAGACACATCTACTGGAGAATCTAGAAGGTACAATACAAAATCCATGAATGTCATTCTTAATGCTCTACTAGACCCTGTAAAAGCCAAAGTTTATGAATTTTAATCAACCAAAAGTCTTTGGAAGAAGCTCCATGATCTCTTCTCAAAGAAGCATGCAAGTCAAGATGAAAATGTTGATGATGATTGTGATTCTGATGAAGTAGATAAAGAAAAAGAAGTAGTAGTCGACATGGAGGTGGAATTGATCAATGCCTTATGTGATCTTAACAAATAAATAAAAGGAAATTAGATACTCGAAGAAGAAATTTCCCTTCTAAAACTTCAAGTGTAGGAATCTGAAAAGAAAGAGAAAAACTTGACAATACAATTAGAGAAATTTGTTTAGGAGTATGTAACAAAAGTTGGTCAAAAGCAAAAGGAACTTGATGCATCTTTAGCATAAATAAATAGGTTCAAGGAATGGAAAAGGGAACATTTTCAGGATGTTGAAAAGAAGGATCATATCATTGATGAAAAGGACCAAGAAATTTCTTAGTTGAAGATGAAGGAAAAGGAAGAAGATAAAGCTCCATGCAATGAAGGCACGAGCTCCAAGCCCTGACAAAGCAAGATTGGTGAAAAGTCTGATAGAAAAATCCTTCATAGGAAAAATAAAAAAGGACATAAGAAAGTTGAAAATGTCGTTGCTCCAAGAAGTGATGCTGAACAAGGGTCATACCTCCTTTGAGAAAGAATATCTTCGGAATATCTTCAAGACAAGACAATTCATCCAGGTACAGTAATATGTTTAATGGTTATTGTTTCTCATGTATTCACTTTGGGCATAAGGACAAGGATTGCAAAGCTTATGACATGGATTATTATCAAATACATTATCAAAACCCTAGAAGCATGTTTGCGGGATTGCAGGATAGGTTTCAAAAGAACTTTTTCAATAGAAAGTATATGTTAGTTGTTTCGTCATTCAAGCACCATATAGAATTCTCCAACTGTCATAACTACAAACATATAGCTCATGACTGAAGATACGAGATGGAATCCTCCATGAAGGAAAATTATAATATAGTCGTTACCTGGTCAAGAATTATAGTCATTGGATGTTCTGTTCTGACTATTTAATATGCAAAGTTGGATCTGATTCTTCAAGTTGTCTTGACAATGAACTACACTGGTTGGTTCGAAACGAGTCGAAAAATGAAATATCATGTGATTTACGCCAAAAAATCTCTCGTAAACTTGATATGGATCACAGAAGCCTCAATTCAAGAATTATAATATCAAGTACAAGAAGGATTGCAGAAGAAAACAAAAGCAAGAAGATCAAGTGAATGAATAAATCTCAGCAGTCATGCTCTCAATATTTGTGAACTCGCAAAACCATGATGAATCCACCGATGAGAAGGAATATGTCAAGGTTCAGAATGATCCTACAGCAAGGTAGGTTCATATATCATTCTAAAGAATCCAACTTGAAGACCCCCTGTCTTGTGAATTTTGAAGAGGGGGAGTCCATGTAGCAATGGTTGTAGATTTGAAGATCTATCCTTCAACAAATCGGCATATGGAATAATTCATCAGAGCATTATTCAAAAATATAGGAAAATTAGTAGAGTAGTAGATTTTGAAAGTGAATTCACGTACATAATTATAGAAGGACTCATAGTTCTTGTTGACAGGTGGAATCAGTTGTGGCATGCTATGAGAAGCATAACATGTCATAGGAAGAGAAGCAGTCAAAGGAAGAAAGACATATTACAGGAAGATAGAGGAAGGAATTTCATCAAGGGTAATAACCCTTTGCCATTTATGTCAAATGGGGAAAGAAACTAGAAGAAGAATATTAGAAGCATGCAGACATGGGGAGGAATAATAATAGGGGGAGTATGTGTGTTACCATCAATGAAAAAGGGGGAGATTATTGAATGGTGTTTTCATTGATCCCGATGTCAATCCTTGAACACTATTAATATTTGTCTAAGTTTGCATTGATTGGAAGTTTCAAATAACAAGAAGCTTGGGAAGCCCTTGAAGCCTCGTACTTGTTGAGGAAAAAAGATTTATAGGATATTGATATTGATCATCACACCATCACCATTTGTTTATCCTTATCTTACTGATTCCAACGGTATGTGGCATGCCACATAACTCCTCACAGTTGAGGAAATATGATGTTTCAAATATTAGAGCCCCATTTTGTGATTAAAAGCCCCAAAAGGATATGTTGCAAGTTGTTTTTGTTCATTCATAAATTAAATTGGGTTTATCCTATTCTAGTCCCAAAAAAGGGGGAATCATTTTATCAAGTGAAAATAACCATAAATTAAATTGAATTCGTGAGGTATTTTTTCCTCCAAAACATAATTTTGAAATTCAAAATTAGATTTGGTTTTCCCTCCAAGTGATCAGGTCTTCCCCCTCTTTAAGTGACCCACTTCAAAACTATAAATGAAGTATGAATTCTCCACAAGAGGCATCAAATCAATTCACTATCTATGATTGATCTCTACAACCTTTCATAATCATGCATATCTGAGATTATGGTTGAAGTTTCTGAAGGATTTTGGACTGTGATTCTAAAATATTTTTTTGTTTTGGGATTGGTTTCCTTGGGTTACTTCTGTGAGAATCTAGACTATTTTATAGTATGGTCTCTTCTCTCCAAGGTTTCTGATCTACATGATTTAGAACTCGAGCAACTTTTGAAGCATTACCTTGTGTACTCACTGTGTTTGACTTGCAGAGTTATTCATCTTATTGAAGGCCAATTCAATTCCCTTGAAACTTATTCAGATGAGGCTAAAAAATCATGACATACATACGGATATCTAAAGATTGCATATGTGGTAGAAGCACTTTCTAGAAGTATACTTGGCATCAAACCATTTGTTGGCATCTCTGCGACCTTTTCTAGACATTTTTTGGCTTTACTCATTGAAGTTTCAATATAAGCGCGAATGTGGAGAAACGAGGAATCAATTCAAATTGGAGCAATTGATCTCTGTAATGGTGCATCGGTTTGATGTGATAATGTCTACTGAATTGTTGGGAGAAAAGAAACCCTAATACGAGAGTTCCAATAGAGTGATTAATTGAAAAAAAGAATACATTCAAGGCTTTGGACATCATCAATAAAGATCGTAAGCCTTGTGAAATTGTTGTACTTTGTTCAAATGTCACAAAGTTTAATTTCATGCAAATCCTGAGTTAATGGTGTTCGATATAAGAAATATATGGGATTGAAATTATGTAGTGACTGATTTTTATGTGATAATTGCATACAATGATATATATATATATATATATATATATATATGTCTTTACAGTGGATGTACAATTTTTTTCTCCTCAAAATTTTTACTCTTGATTGGTAATATCCTAGGTTATTGGGTAGTGTGATATGGCATGTAACAAATATTGAATGTTTCCAGTAATGTATACCCTATGCATTGTGGTTTATAGCATGTAGTTAAACGGAGTATGATTTGGATCCCTAAACCACATTTTCATTGGTGCAATAGAATTTTTAGATGCTAAGTGACTTGTGTGTTGATGAAAACATGTGTAGCGGAGTTCTTTGTGCAATATATTGTTTGGATAGTGATGTGTGTTCTTGAACAAGTCAATGGTCACTAAAGAACGAAATATTATGCACTATTGAAGTGAAACATGTGTATAACCCTATAATATCATGAAGTGTGATTAGAACCTCATGAAGACCCTGTACACATTATGTGTATGGAGTTTGATTTGAAATTATCCGATTGAGATGAAATTGCATCTAATAATTAGCTAAGCATGGAGGTCAAGGTATATACTTGTTTCTTATGGTTTTGTATACAAGAAAATGTGGTTGTCTGCAATAAGATGTCAATTCTATGTGCATAGATGATTGTGTGCATCGAAGAATGAGGATATTGTAGAGCATTGCTTCAATTCTTTTGTAGACTATTATCATAGATTTCTTGTATAAGTGTTGCAAAGAGAAGCAAATGTTGCTACTAATGCTTGTAGGGATTGATGTACTATAAAAAGTGAGGATTTGTCAATAAGTATGTTGTAGTGAGTTCGTATAACTACCATGTATTGTCATAAGCCCTGTATTTCCTTTTGAAGAACAGAGAGATTAAATTGTGATAGGATTTCACATGGTTAAGAGAGGGATCCAACTTAATGTATGTATATGGGTAAGGATAGAGTTTATGAGATAATACATATCCTATGTATAGTTGTTTTGTTATGTTTCTAAGGTGTTTTTGTTGAGCAGTGAGAAAGTATTGTATCAAGAAGAACTATTAGTTGGTTGAGCTAAGAGAGTGGGTTTGTATGTTGATGGTCAAAGGATATTGCTAGGGTTTGACAGCTTCACGATGTGTATGGTGAGTAGAAAAGATTCAATATTGCTTTTGAGATCAGGGTTCATGGTTTAAACAATATAATAAACATAATCATGGTTGTTGCATAGGGTTACAGTTGTTGCATCACATTTGTGGTATTGGACTGCTACTATTATATTGTGCTAGGGTTTGTAAGATTGTTCTAAGAAGAGTTGTTGAGACAAGGCTAATACGTGGAAAATTTATTTATGCTAAGGAGAGAAAGGTTATATAGTTGGTAATGACGATGAGTTAGCAATGACATAAGTGACAGTTATATGACAAGAGAAAACACGGTACAATAGTAGTATGGATAGCAATGGTTGAGCAGTAATCCATCGTAATTTATTTGTTCTTCTATCTTTTATTATTAGGATGGCAGGGTGGTGCAAGGTGGAGAGTGGAGTCTCCTTTAGGTTGGATCCTAAGTACACTTCAAGGCAAAAGGGTGGTGCCGGGGTAGGTTGGATCCTGTGCAGGGTGTTGGAGCATCCTTTCAGTTGAAGTTGATAAAGCTAGGGCATTAGAGTGCCCATCTAGTTGGAGCTAGTAAATCAGAGCATTGGAGTGTCCTTACAGTTGGAGCAGGTAAATTAGGGTGTTGGAACATCCGTCAAGTTGGATCTCGTAAATCAGGGGGTGAGAGCCTCCTTCAGTTTATCCTAAAAATATTAGAAGTTGGATATTCCTATTAATGTAGATTTTGAAGACCTATATTAAGAAGCGTTCGGTGGTTTTTCTCCTGGAAGGATTTTCACCTAAAAATCGCTTGTCTATTGTCTTGTTTGTTGTGCATTTTTTATTATTGTTGTTATTTTTTCATGTGATGTGATGTGAACTTATGATTTTAATATAACTTTAATGATAATCAATGCTTTGTGAAGTTAAAAAATAACTGATTGAAGTGAAATATTGATTCACCCCCCTCTAAGTATTTCCAACATTTCTTTGGGTAGATGCCCAACATTATGGCCATATTTTTTAATTATATGGTGTACTCCCATTGCCTTTGCCCCTACTTTTTCTTGAAGTAGTGCCACTGGTTCCACCAGTCCTCTACATACTCGATACGGTAAAATTGTGAATTTATGAGGGTTTTAAAGTCCTTCCACTTAGTCACTTAAGGTTCTCCTTCCAACCTCAAGGTCTCTATGTGGATTTCTAACCAGGTCAAGGCATGGTGTTGAATAGGTAAATCCTCTCTGCGAACAGAGACGATCCCTCTAGCCCAATGAGTGGGTCTAGCAGCAAATGAGACAATCTACAAGACACTTTCCTATATTACAATCGAAATAAGAGAAGAAGAAGGAGACCTACCTCGCTTTGATGCTATGATGCACTCCTTTGTCAAAGATCTTGATCACTTGCTCCACAGGCTCAATCCTTGCTTCTCATAGCATTTGAATACCTCCACAAGAGGCCAAAGACATGAAAAAGCATAAAAGTACAACAAACATAATCAAATATAATCCACTTAACCGATCAAGGAGCATTAAGATAAATGAAGTATTGACACAAGAATTTATGGAAAGTGAACCAAAAGTTGTATATATTAATAAACAAAATAAGAAGCATACAACCCATGCCTTGATTTTAGTAGCCCTCCTTGAGTGAATATCTAAGTCCAATCTCAAGTTCTCCAAGCACTCCTTCTCCAAGCCAAAATGAATAACATGTAGGCATTATCTCAGCATAAGGGTGCAAATAATCAGAGACCAACCATTTGGGAATGGAGGGTGATGAAATTATAGGTAGGGAGAGGGAGTTAGGATCTCACCAAAGATAGGGGAAGGTCCTCATCTCAATGAGGAAGCTCATAGGGATAAGATGACAAGGTAATATTGGGAGAATTCGACCACATCCACAATGAACACCATCCATCTCGTCATTCTGGAAGCCTCTACATCACGAAGCTTCTCCTCCACTTTGGGAAAACATGCCTTTTAGGGTTCAACGAGTGTATCCAGGAAAAATACGTGTTGGCAATGCGAGGTTCATATGGTGCAACCTGCCATTAGCACGAGAGGGCAATGTCATAGTCGTGTTGACCTAGAAATTAGGGTTTGAGCTCATTTTTCTCAGGAAAGGCTCAAGGCAACCTTTCATTAGTTCTCCAGGGAGGATCTGGGCTGCATATCATGATGAACACACTGCATAGTTGTCAAGGTTTTGGCACTCCAAGGTATGACACAGGGAAGTGCAAGAGGTGTGACAAAATAGTGTGTAACAAATGCTCCCTAAAGCATGAAGGCAGAACAGGGAGTGATGGCTAAGATGCTTTACAAGCTAGTGCAAGGACTAGAATAAACACCGTCATGAGACCTATGAATTAGGGAAGCATATACATATACATATCTGATACCTCTGTCATATATATCGAAACATGAATCCACGGTATGGATGCAACCATCTGGATAGAAAGGACCATGTGAAAAGATCCATGGTATGGGTGCAACCATCCGAATGAAAAGGATTGTCTGGAAGTCTAAGATCCATGGTATGGATGATGCCATTTGATATAGAAGGATCATCATCATCATAGATATAAGGTCCCATGGTCTGGTCACAACCATCCATATAGAGGAAACCTATATAGAATCGCGAATGATACATAACTCCACGCATCCTGAGTTATATCAGACAAAAGTCAAGGTTTTGCACTCCATCCCAACCTGATCAAAGTACAAATTCTAGCATGTGAATGAATGTGTCAAAGTCAAACATTTTAGAAAACCACCTGATTACCAGCCAATAATGTGAATCATTAATAGGCACAAGAGAAACCATCAATAATGACAATGGATCTTAAGGTACAACAGTACAATCCGTGAATGTGAAAATGAAGTTGAAGTCGAACACTCGTGGAATCATTTGATCAAATGCCAATGATGAAAACATGTCGTTGAATGCGAAGAAATTGCCATTAAGGCATGCAAGCTCTAAGGTACTAAAAGGGAGTTTCTAAGTCGTCTTCCTGGATAATGAGCTGAAGTCGACAGGAAATGACCCATCGAAGGAGGGCCATAATGATTCCCCATTAGGGGAGTTTTGAGATATAAAATGGGCCTCCTAATGAAATTTATTAAATAATAGTGGAAATGATCAAATAATATTAGATTACATCATCAAATTTTAGAGAGAAAAGAGAAAAAACTAATTTTTCAACTTGTATTTTCAACTTATCTCTCTGTGGATTTACTCAAATTTTGAGAAGCAACGCTCGTTGGATGCATAATTTGATTCATCATCCAATGAGTACCCATGTTGCATACTTTTGATGGACCTTGCTACATGAAAAATGAGAAATACATGAAAAATGTGATTGCGATCACGTTTTTTCATGTATTTCTCATTTTTCGTGTAGCAAGGTCCATCGAAAGTATGCAACATGGGGACTCCTTGGATGAGGAATTAAATTTTCATCCAACAAGTACTCTTGCTCGAAATTTGAGTAAAACCTTAGGGAGATAAGTTGAAAATACGAGTTGAAAATTTTATTTTATTATTTTTTAATCTTTTTATGTTTTTACTCCAAAAATGGTGAATCATCTCCCATGGTTGACATAATCATCTTGAATCCTATTGGTCCTTATAAAGTTTATTTTTGTTGTACATTTTTCTTAGGAGGCCCATTTTAGACCTCAAAATTCCCCTAATGCTCATCATCAATACAAAACAAGGAATAAAGTGGAATAAACAAGTATGATCTAGGATTGTGGCAAAAGGTCAAACAATGTATAGGTACTAAAATGCATATAGGACTTATCTTGAACATATCGGCGACACGGCTCCAAAGCGTGGCAACATTTGACTCAACATAGGACCAAGGGTCATTACGAAGAGGTGGAATAGTCAGATGAGAGGCAAAATGGATCAGCCAAGGCCGGAAGCACAAGTGACTGAGTGAGGATATCCAAAACCTGACACAAGAAATAGATGAGTGTCATGTTCAAGAGAGACATGTTGTCTTCACAAGAGATGTTTCACTTTCACCTTTTCTGCACTATTTCTAGTGAGTACCCCAATTATTTTTAATCACAAGCTTGAAGGGGATAGCATATGCTTGTCGTATAAGTCCATTATTAGAATGAATCCATCCTAGTAAGTTTTACGAGTTCTAGGAAGGAGAAAATTGGTCTCGTCATGGTGACAATTTTTTCATCATTTTATTTTTATGAGTCTGATGGAAGAGTAACTTGGTGTCTTTTTCATATTTAGAGAGTTTGAAAAAGAGACGAAAAAGAAAACTCCATCAGGTCCCTTTTCGTAATTTGTCTCTCAAACCCGAAGTAGAAAAAAATATTCGAGAGAACCTCTTAGCTATGTTTCAATAAGATGTTCCTTTTTCGTACAATAGTCTATCTCGGTCCGAAAAAGGGGTAAATGTATACTGAGATGATTTCAATCCTTTTAATTTAACGATTTCAAAAATACAAGTACTCGGTGATCTTTTCATCTTTCAAGAGTCAGAAAAGAGCTTAAAGATGACTCTAGGGGGGTTCCTTTTTCATTTATTTTTAATGAGTCCAAAAAAGAGATAAAACAAAACTCGTTGAATCGGTTAAGAATGATCATTGTTACCACTAAAAGATATTGTAACTGCACAAAGACAACCACACATTACCGATATCAAGAAAAATAATAAAATATTGGTAAAAATGTATTTGAAAACTTATAAATAGACAAAAGTTAAAAACATTTTACCATTTCACTTTAGGTAATTTGGAGAGTACATTTTACCCTATTTTCTTTGATTCTTCAGGCAAGCAGGGTGGCAGATCCAATACACCATTTTGTGAGCCCCAATTGCAGGTAAGAGCTCTTCCCTTTCTCTTGTTTTTCATATCATTTTTATGTCATTTCATAGAAGTGTTGACTGTTTAAGAGGAGGTTTTTTATTTTTATTATCGGGGGTGATCATTGCGAGTCTGATCATCGGATCCATGCTGATTACCCATAGCCCAAAATACTATCGTGTTACCAACGCAAAAACAATTCGAACAAACACGCTAGGTGCAGAGCGAAAAATAAAACGAGAAATACTACGTCTTAATCGGATTTTTCAAATTTTCAATCCATTGAAAGACTTGTAAATATTATTTATGGATTATTTGCAGGAGATTTTAATGAATATGGCCATCGAATGGAAAGAGAGAGGCCATGAGGTAGAATACCACCAAGATGCTCAAAGCGTAGCTTGTATTAACGTTTTGAGGGACTGTGGATTGCTTAAGTTCTTTCAAACCCTGGGACTCAGAGCTCAGAATGAGTTTCTAGTATCTCATAGTATTATGGGATTTTGGTCGGGAGATCTTCATTATTGGAGATCAATAACTTGAAATATATGTATCTGACATCTATTTCATCACTGGACCATCCAAGAGAGGAGAAAGGATCCAACTCTTTGGATCTCGTACTAGAGGAGAGACAACTAGCACACTGATCAGAACCATTTCCTAGATGTAGAAACAACCATGAGTGGAAAGGTTAAGATAGAAACCATCGACAACCTACCCTTAAGGACTATTTTACATACCATGGCCCATGTAGTTGGGGCACAAGCGTTGCATGAGGCAATGAAATCTCAGTTCCAATATGCAGTGGACTGTCTCACTTCCACTGTATTTAATTGGTGCGAAGGATTGCTTGTTAACATGAAAAGATAGTTGACCAAGTGAAAATCAGGTCGTTTGAAGCAGTTTGGGCATGGATCGATCTTATTCACATTCTTCTTAGAGTGTGTGTTTGTTTCGTTACCAGTGTATAGAGGTGGACGATCCAGCGCCGAAATCCGAGGTTACTCAGATGGGGTGAGATTATGCCTCGAGATTATTTCCCTCTAGCGTTCTTTGGTTGGTTACACCTTAAGTTTATCATGGTATATGATTATGCCTATGTGGGCACAAACTTTAGAGGAGACCCAGATCTTCCTCTACCACCTGGTGCACAATGGATCAATGTAAGTAAAAACATGTTTTTGGAATTTTTCAAGTTTTATGATTTTTTTTAAGTGTATTTGACAGTTTACTTATGATAATTTTGCAGATGTGGGATAGGAAAGACCTCCTGGAATGTCTCTGACATCTCGGCGAGTAGCACGCCCAATAGAGGAAGAAGCTCCGTACGAGGAAGGAGCAGACCCTGTAGTGGAGATGGAGGTATGATACTATAGATGACGTGCCATTGCAGTCCGAGAGGCACACAATGGGAGTATCTGCGAGACTTCATCGGTTTTTAGGCCAAGGGACTAGAGTTGTCTCATGCTATCATGAGCATCATGTGGGTGAATATCATATTCCTAGTCGCATTATCTACACTATCGTAGGCTTTTAAATCCATGTGCCTCAGAACACTATTTTTTGAGATTTTGACATAAAAAACTTTAACAGAGACTATATATATATATATATATATATATATATATATATATATATATATATATATATATATATATATATATATATATATATATATATATATAAGTATGCATGTTTCTATTGTTTACTTATGTGTTCATATATCATGATGATGTGCTCGGTTTTTTACAAGTGACGCAAATGTCTATCTAAAAGATAATTTTCCAATGCATCTGTTAATATATTCAAATTTCGTGGAATGTGTTGATATGTAATGTAATCAAAGTTTCTTTCCAAGAATCGAACACGTAGATACATGCTCAATATTTGTAGATTTCTCACTAAATAATGACCATTTAATTGTAGCACAATGAGTTGTGAATATAACTTAACAACCAAATTTCTAATTCCGAGAACAACTGCTTCTGATAACTGCAATTTACTTGGAAATATTATTAGTTTTTCATCCCAGGCAAATACCTTGTAAATTGATCAACCGCAATTAGGGGCGAAGAGTGCCCACGTTACAGAAGATAATTTATGTGTGCTACGATAAGCACCATCAGCGAAACCAACATAATGGTTTGATGACATTTGCAAATCGAATGGAACACAAGGTAAGTAGAGGAAACATGTCTGCAAAGAAAAAAATCACACCAAAAAATAAAAGTGCACACTAATAAATTCACACACTAATTTACAAAAGTAATTATACAAAAATCACACATAATACTTTATTCAGATAAAGCTCATTGCAGGGTTGTGCTGACGCATTACTTTCATATTCAACCTTTTTGCAAAACACGTTTAATAGTGTATGGCCCATGCCACATAGGTTTGAACTTCCTAGCTCCAAACTTATCATTGGCTTGGTCATACAACATGACCAACTCACCTTTAGTGAAAACTCATGGAGAAACAGTTTGATCATAATGAGATTTAACTCGTTTTTTTTGTGCTTCAATAACCATAGCAACAATACAACAGGTTTCATCAAGCCTCTCGAGATAAAGTAAATGTTCCTCTCTATGTGAGGTATCGTGGAGTAATTTGATAGCTAGTTTTAATGAAGGAATCTCACATTTGATAGGGAGTGAAGCCTCTAAACCATATACCAACTGGAATGGAGTGAAACTAGTGGTTGTCTTTACCGAGGTTCGGTAAGCCTAAAGAACCAAAAACAACATGAGATGCCAGTCTTCTTTATGCTTTCCAATGGTACGTTGAAGCATAGTAACTAAGAATTTATTAACTACTTCAACTTGGACATTAGCTTGTGGGTAATAAGGAGTTGAGTTGTAATGGCATAGACCCAACTGAGCAGTAACCTCTGCGATCATGTACTGACAAAAATGGGTTTTGTGATCAATTACAATGGCTTGAGGGACACCAAAATAGGCTATGACATGGTTAAAGAGGAACTAAGTAGTAGTTGTACTGTCAGCAGTATATGTAGGCACCACCTCAGCCCATTTAGTAAAATAGTCGATGACAACAATGATATAGCCATGCCCCCCAGTCGAGAGAGGGTTACAGGTCATGAAATCAATTCCCCATTTAGAGAATGGGCTTATAGTAACAACTAGGTGTAAGGGTACTGGTGGGGCACACTATTTATCATTATATATCTGACGTTCATGGCACTTTTGAACTGCCAAAATGAAATCTTTGAAGATAGAAGGCTAGAAATAATTGGCGTGAAGGATTTTCTGAGTAGTGGCATAGCCTGACATGTGACCACCACATGCCTTGGAGTGCTAGTCATTTAGGACTCATTCATCCTCTTCAATTGTTAAACAAATACGAAGAATGGAATCAACATCGACTTGATACAACATATCACCAACAATCCAATAAGGTTGAGACTGATGTCGGATGCGACGACGGTCAAATCAAGACAACTCGAATCGAAAAGTCTGGGTCTGAAGATAAACAATAATATCTTTGTACCATGGGTCAAGAGTACTGATGAGAAACAAGGTTTCATCAAGAACCTTCTCAGTAAAATCAAAGGAGGTGTTTGTAGAAGGAAGGGTGCAAATCAATTCGGAAAAAAACTAGTGATTTATTTGATTTGGTGGTAGTAAACTCCAAATCAAACTCTTGTAGTATAGATATCCATTTAGAGTATTTTCTCCCAAGCAACTGACAGGTTAGAATATAATTCATGGGGTTACAGTTAGAAATCATTGTGGTCTTCCATAGAAGAATAAAATGGCGAAATCATTGGACAACATGGACCATTGCCAAGGCGAGATTCTCAGCATGAGCATATCAAGTTTCTATGTCAATGAGATTTTGACTCAAACAATAAACCACGTGTTCATTGCCATCATCATCATCCTAGACTAGTACCATGGCAATGGTATTGTCAGTCGCGGCCAAATACAAGAAATAATCGCGATGGTAATTAGGGGGATGCAATAAAGGAGCACTAGTGAGTGCTTTCTTTAGAGCATCGAAAGATTATTAAGAGATTTCATCCCAAATGAATGGGATCCCCCTCTTAAGTAAGAGAGTAAATCCCTTGGCAAGCTTAGCATAATTAGGGACAAAACGATGAAGAAAATTGTCATTCCCTTGCAAACTCTGCAACTGGTGCAGGGATGAAGGAGGGGGTAGATTTTCAATAGCCTCTATATTTAGAGGATCAATTCGAATGCCTTCTTTAGACACAACAAAACCCAAGAGACGACCAGATTCGATGCAAAAGACACATTTATGAAGATTGAGAAATATTATAGTGTTAACAATGTAGAAATATTGCTCGAAGGTGGTATAGATGGTCACGACACTTAGCGGAATGAGTTGGTAAGTTGTCCAAATAATGTTGAACGATGTGTTTAATATTATGAAAGGCATATGACATCGCTCTATGGAAGGTAGCAACAGCATTTTTGAGACTGAAAGGGATATTTTTATAGTCAAAATTCCCCCATGGAATGAAAGCAGTTTTGTGTTGATTAGCGGGTAATATGTTAATCTGGTTATAACCAGAAAAACCATCCATAAAAGAAATGATCTCACTCCTGGTGCACTCATCAATGCTTGTCATTCTGTAAGTGTCTAAATCACGAAGCTCTCCTCCACTTTGGGAAAACTTGCCTTTTAGGGTTCAGCGTGAGTATCCAGGCAAAAGTCATGCTCGAAGCACGAGGCTCATATGGTGATACCTGCCATCAGCACAAGTGGGTAGTGTCACAGTTGTGTTGACCCAAAAATTAGGGTTTTGATATCATTTTTCTCAAGAAAGGCTCAAGGAAACTTTTCATTAGTTCATCAGGGAGGATCTGGGTTGCATATCAGGATGGATACACTACACAGTTGTCAAGTTTTTGGCACTCCGAGGTATGACACAAGGAAGTGCAGGAGGTGTGACAAAACACTGTGTAACACATGGTCCTCTAATTTCAATCAGGCAAATGAAATATTTTTTCTTCCTCTATATGATGAACACTGAAATAAAATTCAACTTGTTGCAACTAGTGATTTAGCTTCATAGTGTCAATCTCACCTTGGTATGGCTTGATATCGACCTTCACTTCCATTTTGAATAAGGATTGTGGATGAATCATGGGACTTGAAGTGGGTTGATCTCTTTCAAGTTCTTTCTTCAACTCGTTCTATGTTTCTTCTTGATCTCATTATCTCCCCTCTGATCATTCCTCTGCATTAAAACCCTCGTCTTCTCAAATAACCCAAGCATATTCCTTAGGGCTAACATGAGGAGATTCACATTACAAATTATATCTTAAACTTTTGCTTTCATTCGCGAAAACTTCTTTTGTGCAGGATCACAAGGGTTATTCATAGATTTTTCAACCATGACTAGGTTTTACGATTTTAATTTGGCTTAGACGATCTATATTTGCCACACATATCTATAATATACCCAAAGAAATTGCTCTAATACAATATGATCTATAAATTGGTGCGGATATTCTACTGGACAGTTCGTCATAACATATATGATAAATTATACTTAAAAATATGAAATCTATACTGAGGGTTTATCTATATTTAGATTTCTAGATATTTAAATTATTGTTTATTGGATTGAAAATTTAATTGTGGAGTGGAGAATGAATTCGGATCATCCACAGTGTTCTTCTCTTTTCTCTGTCGATCGTTTGAGTCAAAGAAGTCAGGCTTGTGGACGTGGGCTACTACATGACAAAAATATGTATATAAACTATGGTGAACAAATGCACTAAAAAAGAAAGGCTCCTAGTGGAGTTTAGCCGACCAATGCTCATTTAATAAATTAATAAAAATTTATTACTTTTGTTTAAGTTATAATTGGATATGCCCTAGCTTTGTCGTTGTACATTGTTAGGTTTTGTAATTTTAATTGACTATTTTTTACATGAAGGATTTGAATATTGAAAGGTCTATTTATTATAATATATTGCAGCATAAAATGACAAAGTTTTTCATTTGATGCCTCAAAATGATCCTAAAATTTCCAAATTATTTGCCATTGGGTTTTGTAAAAATGGTCTTGTATGATTTACGTTTTATTAAAAGCATTAATGGATAACAATATAATGATTAATCTAAATATAGGCATGTAATTCAAGTATTACAGTTGGCAAGTAGATTAATGTAAAAGTTATGCTAATAAGTTCATGTTGTATATTTACTTAGAATAGTTTTTATTTTGTTTTTTATTTTAGCTGCTCATTGTTTCTTTAGTCCAGTTTTCTTACTTAGGTATCTATTTTTTTGTGCTTAGTTCAAACTAACTCATTAGTGGTTCTCTTGGCCCTCGAGATCAATTTTAAGGCTTCAACATTGATGTATATACCAAATTGAACTAAATTCAACACTCCACATAGGTCATTATGACTCGGAAGGATTTTTATCACCTTTTGTTCAAAGTCACACTATCAACACCCATGTGTGGCTCTATATCTTCTTTCATAGATTACATGATCTTCTCATCTTTTTTTTTCTATTCATAACCAAACTCACACACTCTCTACTCCTCTATACACTAGTGCACATTACCATTCTCATTCCTTCACACCACACTTTCCTACATGAGAATTTGTAGTCCTTACCTAAGGTCGGGTGATTAATTTTAAAATCTCCAGAATGAGTATGTAGCCTATACCTATAGATACATTCAATACCACTCCCCATTCCTTCCCATAATTTCTAGTAGTTTTGTAGTTCAATTACCAAATATGAAATATAGCCATTTAATTTAGGGAAAATTAGGAAACTTCCCACTCCCCCTCATAACTTCCTCTCAAGCATCTGGAATCATGTTCATTTCTATTTTTTTCAGCATTTGGAACTATATTAAATAAAATACATATTACATCACATCAAGTTTGTCAAGATATCCACGCTATACATTTCCAACATTATAAATCATAATTACAAATTACAAAAATTGGGATTTAAAAAGTAGTGTTACAGGGAAAGTTGCATTTGTCAATTAACAAGAAACTTCTACAAATTTAATTTACAAATGACATATAGAGTTAGAAATAGTAGTGGAGTAGGATAAATAATATTGTTAGAACAAATGCATTAGTTAAAGTTCCTCTTCTTCTTTATGCATTTTGATTTTCTTTCTTCCTTTTGAATTATTCTTTGGCATCATGCATCATTAAATAGTTTCATTTTACTTCACCTTGTCTATTATAATAATCATATATATGTATTTTTTATTTCTAAACTGAGGTGATCATTTCACCCTGCCTTGTTGGACTGATCTCTTTGATTTGAGCATTAATAAAATTTTTATCATTAGTGCAAAGTATAGGTCTTGGAGTTCTAAATATTTTTTAGCTTCTCCTACACTTTATCTTAAGCACATGTCTCCATGTTGGAGTGAGATGTTCTCCCCTAACATGTAGGGTAAATAAAGGAATCTTGTGATTTTTATCACAATCAACAATTTAACATATGGATCTATGTTTATCCATAGATATTTTACAAAGATGTTCCTTGCATTTCTTAACTAACCTTCATGATGACATGGCTTTGACGGAGATTGTACCAAGTAGTGCTATATATTATGCTCTTCCTCTAACACATGATGATTATGCCTTTTGAATGTGTGTCATGGGGAATAATGATTATCGTTGTATTCTATAATGACTTATAACACTCTAAATTGTTGTCTCTTATTAGATTGTAAAATAGTGTGTTCATAATTGACCTCTAGATAAATGTATTACATTATGAGTCAATTTGTACTACTAGCAACCTAGGTAAGTGTTTCATATCATTTTCTCTAACTATTTTTTGAGCCCTATTGTTTCATCACCATTCTCATGCATTTCCATTTTTCCCTTTCTTGATGGAGCTATCATATGTCATTGTAGTAATATCCAAAATAATATCCCATGTGAAAATGCCTAAAAATAAGCAAAAAAACAAAGAGCTAAAATGCTCAAGGTAGCCATAGATAAAGTTAACTAATATGCATGAGATGTGCCACCTTGCTAAAAAGCTCAGTTTCCCACGTCCAATTCTAAAATTTAAAAATAAAAAAATAAAAATAAAGGAAGGGACCAAGCAAATAAAAAGTAAAAGGCAAAATAAATAAAACACTCTAGGAATGGTAGCATAATGTTAAGCATTCCCTAGCCCTCGAGGGGTATCTCAATTGGTGATAGTTGTGAGAATTAAGTGTTATATACCAGGATGTTCAAAGTTCAAATCCACCCCATTTACCCGTGTCTACGAAAATTACATATATAGGCACCTAGGGGTTATGGTGGTAGTGGTAAGAATCAAACCCATGTCACACAAATACAAAACCGGCCTAATTGTCGATTCCTTAAGTCAAAAAACAATGTTAATCACTCCCTCTAAAGAACACCTGAAACATTAAATTGATAACCCCTAGCTTTTGAAAGCTAAGGGTAAGACCTCTTCACACATTATGCATGAATATAAAGGTTAACTCCTGAAATCACCTTTTCCTTGTACCACATTCATCAGATCACACACACCTAACTTGAGTCCTATGAAATGTGTCTTGTCTTGTAGGTTTTCACCTATAATTAAGGCAAATGATGTCCACAGCACAGTCAAGCTAGGAAGGGATAAAATTTAAAAGGGTCATCAAAATATTAAAACATGTCACATAACATTCACCCTACACATATTTTGAAACAATTATCATCACTTTTGACGAGCATCTTACCTTGGGAATTGTGACCTTGCCTCAAGCATTGCGACACTCATATTTGGAATTGTGATTGTGCCTATGGTGTTGCGATATTGCATAAATAATTGTGATTCTACATTGGGTTTTGTGACAATTTCCTATGGAATTGTCATTTTCATTCTGACTTAAGTGTCATCATTATTGCCAAGATATCAACATACATCAAAGATACATTACCACACTCTACCAGATATAGGGTTTTTTCCATAAGGGTCACTACCATCACTGTCATGTCAAGGTTAGGCCATTTTCACCAACGAGATCTCAGTCATCAGGAATACTATCATCAAGGAGCATTGTCATCAAGATCACCACATTATGTATCATACTTTTTGTAATACAAAGGGTCACTGCCATGTGAGATCCATGTCATACTTGATCACTATAAGAGAAAGGTTTTTTGTCATCAAGATAGCAAGGTCACTATCACAAGAAATAAGGTTACAACAAATCATTTTCATGGGTGCAATCCATATAATGTTGTTAAATGGGCTAATCGTTCAACCAAGACCTCTGACCATATATTAATGTTCATACATCAGTCATATCATATACATCATTGTAAATCAAGTTATGTTCTTAGGTCATTGTCATAGATAAGGGTTATCGTAAATCGTTGTCATGAATTATTGTCATATAGATCACTACCAAAAGGTTTAAGATGCAAGCTACATAATTATGGGTCGAGTTATAGAGTACAAAATGCAAGATAAACTATTGTAATATACATGATAGATGAAGCAAGCCTCAAGAATGTAATGTGATGTGAACTATACAATACTGAAATATGAGCCATAAAGTGATTCATAAAACGATCTATACTTTACCATATATTTGAGCCATAATTCACTGTATATGCGAGCCATAAATGGATATCATTTCTACGGTCATGGAAGAGTGATGCCACAGGAATAAGTGTTTCCATTATTATGATGTCACAATGCCACCATAGAGATTACAGAGATAGAGTGATTCCTCTATGTATACACAATGCCTATGTCATGTAATGCCACCATTATGTGATTCCACAGGTTTCAGGTTTATAAATACAAACCATGGTATGTGATACGAAATAGTGAAGGTATCTAAGCCATATGGAAAGATTGTAAGAAGAGATATATGAAACATAGGAAATATATACTAACCACAAATTATAATGTCATAGAGATATGTAGATGAGTGAGCTTCCAAAACGAAATAGAAAATGGGAGCCCAGAATAGCGATCTATAGAACTTAGGGCTAGGTCTATCACTATAATTCATGAGCCTTAGAGATCACAACCATTGTTGTAGCTCCTAGAGACAACCCCTCGGTTGAGAAGAGTCCAGTTCCTAGGACATCTTGATGAGTGTTTTGAATACTAGTTGGGAGTTTATATCACACTCAGTATTTAACATTTTTGAGAGAAAATTGATTCAAAACCTTCCTTAAGAGGATAAATGCAAAATCTTGATGTAAATTATTACTCACAGAAGCATTAACATTAGATTCATAGTGGCCAACATCACATGAACTTGTAGTTTATCAGTGGTTATAGTATATTTGGTAGAAGACTTGAGCAAGAGGGAAAATTGATACATAGGGCTTAAATCTAAGAATCTGATGCATCAAAATTCAGAGTGAAATGGATGAAACGAAAAATTGAATGGAATGCAAAGATACATGGAGCACATTTTAAGGATTAGATTTCATATCAATATAGGCATATTTCATTGACATTAGAATTAGATGAATCCATAAATTCATGAAAACACTTCCAACAGCTACTATTACATGTCATTTGAGAAGAATAATAAGAACATATGGAACAAACACAGAAAGAGTACATACTACACATTCAGATGAGCTAGAATCGCCAAAAAAATTGTATTAATCTTCCATAGAGCATACATTTCATAGGCAGCTTACAATACTTCTCTCTTGAAAAACCAAAAATTATGAACCCTTGATTATGTATCATAAAATTGTTTATATAGGGCCTTAGAGGGAGAGCTCGTTACAAAATATTCCTTCTTGATTTCATTACAGTGGATAATCATAACAAAACTTCAATGTGCTCCATGGCAAGGCTGTACTGACCGAACTCTAATTCACTGACTGACTGAAAATAAAAATATTTACATAAAACATGAAATTAAAGTGTCATGGTCGACACAATTTGTAGTATCTCTAGTCATGATAGGTGGGTGGTAGAGGTTGTGTTGATGCTTCAATGATTTGGAGCATAGAAAGATTGACAAGTTATTCACATCTTTGCCATAGCACTGGAGCTGGCTGAGGGGCCCAGAAGAATTGTTGATATGCGATTTTGAGATTGGTCAAGCCTATGTAATTCAGTCTAAGAAGAAATAGGGTCTTTACCATCCCTAGCAGCGAAAAATTCCTCTTCAGAGAATTTACCACAGTCTTTCCTTTTAGAGTGGAAATCTTCTCATGGGAAGAGTCTACTTTTCTTTTGGCCTCCACTAGTCTTTAACTATATTGTTCCCACCAGATCAACACTCCCTCAAAGTCCCAGTAGCTTGGAAACCCTACTTTGACAACCCTCTCAAACTCAGCATTAAAAGTGGCCACATCCTTTGTTACCACCTCTAGGCACTCAACTTTGACTCTAGCTTCCTCCTTCTGGACAACTTTAGAGATATCCATGGTAGCAGTTACTCTATCCACCACATCTATGGGCCTCATCTCATTGAATGGCCTTTCATTCACAAGATGAATGAACCTTTTTGAAATTTTGGAGTTATTTTCCCCATCCTCTTTGGCTGACAAGATGAAACCTTCATAATCTTTGATTACAATTCTCTGTTCATCCATCAAGGTTATGTACTCCCAGTGGTTCCTTATCTCTTCAATGATCTCATCCTAGACCAGTTGCTTGGCTTGCAACAGAGACATGTTTCCTTTTAGATTTTCCTTTAACTCAAAGATCTCCTTGGCTTGTTGCCTATATATTGTTACTAATGATTTCTACATTTGTCTTGGTAGTATCCAGTTGCTTCTCTTTCTGTGCTAGGCTTCTCTGCGCATCATCCAAATACCTCTGCACCCTTTTAAGCCCCTCTTCTGAAAGTTAAAGTTTAATGAGGGTCTTGGTGAGATGTTCAGTGGGGTTTTGAGGAACTCCAATTACAATTACTGCACAGATATGTGTGTCTATTCTCATTTATAGCTCTACTACCTGCTACTTAAGGGCTACTATTTCGTTATTCCTTTCAATGAGCTCTTTGGCTATGATCTCCTTCTCTTCTTCTACCAGTGCAAGCTCTTTAGATTGAACATGCTCACTACCTAGGATATTCAACTTATGTCTTAACTCTTGGAATTCTATTTGATAACTTTGAAGGAGGGTTTCGAAAGAAATTTTATCCTCTGGATTCACACCTAGATTCAGAACCAACTCCTTGAAGCTCTCATTCTGCTTGTGGAGAGCCTTCGAGTTGGATCTCTCTTGCTTCAACCTAGTTTCAGCCTTTTCCAACAGATTCTTGACCTTACTAATAGTCATTGAGTTCATGTTGAGCTCACTATATAGAATCTCTCTAACCTGCCTGTTGTAGCATTCATTGTCACTTGAGGTTACTTGATAATATTTAAAAATAAAAATAAAAAATAAAAATAAAAACACAAAATCAAATATTATGTATGTAATTATTTAAAAAAAAAATCAAAAGACAATGTGCTCGACCCATTTTCTAAAGGTCATGCAGGTTCAAGAGGCGCGATCAAGTGATAGCTTGATAAGTATGTTGAGGTGTGCTGCGGGGAAGCAATGAGCACAAAGATTAATTAAAGTTCAACCCCCGCAGTTGACCATGAAATTAGCATGGTTGATCGCAATGTGTGGCCTAAAATTATTGGGGGGTTCAACCTCGCTGAAGCTCCCATACATTCTTTACCCCCGCAATGATCTCCCAAATCTTTCTGCCCCACATCGCTCATTCCATATCTTCCACCGCTTTCATCTGTTAATTGCCCATGTCACTCACCATAACCAACCACTTCATCAACTACTCCATTAAGGCTCAAGCTATAGATTCTAACAGTGAGCAGCAAGCTCCCATCATTCTTTGATTTCTATTACTTCTTATTATCTTCTTTTCTTGAGATGAATGAGGTGTTTTTACCCTCAAATGTAATATTTTGTAATAACTTTTACTTTAGACAGTTAGGAGAATAGTTAAGTAGTTTGACAGTTTTGGTGATTACCAACTGTCCCATAATGTATAAAAAGAGGAAAATTTACAGAGAAGGGGTTTGAACTTTGGAGAACCTGGAGACTAGGCCACTGTATTCTTGATAAAGCTGTTGATTAATGAAAGAATCAGAAGTTTTCCACACATCGTTGTGTATGATTTTGTGACTTCTCTGTTATGTATCACTAAATGTTTTCTTCCTTTCAATATGGTAATGAAGCTACATGTCTTTATTTTCTTATGTAAATGAAGTTAAAATCCCTTAAAAGGGTGCTCCTATACTTGAACTTCCCACCTCTGCAATTCTTCTAAGTTAGAGATAGTAGTTTTTGTGTAAGATAGCATATTATCTTTAACTTCTCTAAGTGTCATAGATAGTAGATTCTGTGTAAAACAACATATTGTCTATGACTACTTCAAGCTTTCTTCATTCATCATTTATATTCAACAATCAAATGGCATTCTGAGATTTTCATGTCACCTAAGTATTGAGGGTTTAAAACCAAGTCTTTCAGGTCCTTCATTTGATAATACAACATACGATTAAGTGACAAATAAGTGACAATAATTATAAACATTAATGTCTTAAGCACAATTTCTACACATCCATGAAATTGGTTTCTTAAGGGACAATATTAATTGGCACCGTTGCCGGGGAGAGAAGACAAGAACACTTTTCCCTGGGTTTTCAATAGTTTCCTCTGGTTGTTCAGTGAGGAGGAAATATTTGGTTGTTTTGAACAAAAGCAATAACTCTGGCTCCAAAGAGACCCCATACAAGGTCAGATACCTCACAGTAGAAATTTCAAGCCCTTTCAGATCTTGAGAGGATAGTTTCCAAGAGGGTTGGAAGGCCTAAAACTCCACTTACACCAAGTCCTACACTGTCTACAATAGGCAGCAGTTCATCACATCTTTCACATTCATCTTTTATTGGCCAACAGTCACCTTCTACATCCAATTCATTCCAATAACCCAAATTTCAAGAAAAATCTCTAGAGCCTATTTCTTTTTCAGTATATGCTATAGTTATTCAGCTTAAACCTATAACTACATTACCACCTCTGCACACTCCATTTACTCCTCAGTCAGGTTCCACATCTATTGGTAATCAAGGTTCAATAAATTCAGGAGCAAATATGGCAGCACCTGCATTTTTTATGAATAGGTATGCACCTCTTCAATTTCCACAACTGTTTAATCAAATGCCACAAGAATACCTCAAGATTCTTCCTCGTTTTACAGGGGAAGATGAACAAACAATAGAGAATCATGTATCAGTATTTTGTAATTTCGCAGAAAACCTAAATGTTGAACCTAGATGTTGTTCTAGGACTTTTTGTCCAATCCTTTGATGGAGAAGCAAGAAAATGGTTTAAAGGGCTTCCTAATAACTCTATTACAACATGGGAAGAGATGGATCGCCTGTTCACCCAGAGATGGGGAGAAAAAAGAGACCATGGGTATTCACTCACAGAGTTTAAAGCTATCAAGAAGAAATTTGATGAAGGTGTTGTTGAATTCATCAGAAGGTTCAATAAATTGTACAATAGTCTTCTAATGGAGATTAAGCCCCCTCTTGCTGGTGCAAAAATAGCTTTTGCAGGGAATTTTGAGTCAAATTTCGGATTCACATTGAGCGAGAGGAGATCTCCAACCCTTGATCAGATCCAAACAGATGCATTAGAGATAGAACCAAATCTGGTGGTTGTAGGTAAAACACCAGATGCACAACCTATCCAAGATAATGGAAAGGCTAAAGTAGAATACTCTCAAGATCAAACATTACAGGATATGAATAATGTAATTAGAAATTTGTCTAATGAATTAATTAAATTGGAATTAGAGAGTAAGAATTCTCATAGACAAGTACAACAAAATAGAAATTTTAATCCTCAATATAGAAGACAACCTCTGCAAATTTTACAGAGGGAGAGAAAAGATCAAGATCAGATTCAAGCACCACTGTATATAGAGGTAGATCCTGATGGAGTACCAGAGCATTCCAAGGATCATGATGACCATATTTTCACATTGTATCTAGTAGATGAAGATGAACTAGGTGTTGAGGAAGGAGAATATAGTGAAACAGATGTCATCTATGATGATAATGAAATTGATGAATGTTAGAAGCGGTTTTCTGATTTTATGCATGCAAAACTACATAAGAAATATGACTTGAGATCAAGGAAAAGATCTAGAATTCAAGAAGATGAAGGTGAGCAGCAAGTTCCAGCTCCCTTACAAAAGGTGAATCCACAAGAATAAGAACCACAACCTGCAAAACAATTGAATAAAGGAAAGTAGCAACAGAATACAAGTAGAAAGACTCAAATGCTTGAAGGTGAGTTTTCTCAAGACAAAAGTGAAAAAATTACTTTAGAGAAACTTGTTTCCATTCCACAAGAGATTTCAGTCATGAAGAAAAGTGAAGATAAGAATGAAAGGAATTCTAAATAGAGCCATGTGTTTAGTTTCACCAAAGAGTTAGAAAAGACCAGAATTCAGGTACCGCTCACAGAGTTGGTTAAAACACTAGATTATCAAAGAGAAATTACAGAGTTTATCAATCTATCTCAGAATGTGAATATAAATGACATTGTGAATTTGTAAGAAGATAAACCAGTAGTGGTTTTTAGTTCACATGTGGAGGAAGTAGATTCTTCAACACCTCCTTTCTACATTTCTTTATTGGTTCATGATTTCCTCTTGCACAATTGTATGTTTGATTCAGGAGCCTCACGTAACCTTATGCCATTATTAGTGATGAAACAACTAAACTTACAAGTTACTAAACCTTACAGAGACTTGTATTCTTTTGATTCACATAAAGTCAAGTGTCTAGGGGACATTAAAGATATGGTGGTGTCACTAGCCCAGATTCTAACCAAAATTTTGGTAATGGATGTAGTGGTAGCAGATATCCTTGCTAGGTTTGGAATGTTACTATCTAGGTCATGGGAGGCTAAATTGGGTGGTGTTTTGAAACTAGATTTTTCTTATGTTGTCATACCAATTTTTGATGGGAAAGAAAGGAGGTTGTAAAGACTAATAAGATTTATTAGAACAATCACAAATAATGAAACAAGAAATTCACCTATATATAGCCAGGAAAAAGATGACTTTTCTTACTTCTTGCTGCATGACAATGCAGAATTGGCCGAAGATAACCAAAGGAAAATTACTTTAGCCTGTGTAAATGCAAAGTTGCAAATAGAAGGGGTGTGGAAGTGCTTCTTTGATGGAGCCTATTCTAAAGAAGGAATAGGTGATGGTTTCCTTTCACAGGATGAACAGATTCAAGATCACAATATTGGAACCTAGAAGGAGCCCAAGCTGGTCAAATTGTTCAAGGAAGTTTCATTTAATTATAAGGAGAGATATATTAAGCTTTTCAGGCAATACACTGATGTTTTGGCTTGGTCCTATGAGGATCTCAAGACATATGAGGAAAGCATGTTCAATAGACTTGGATGCCCTGTCAAAGTCATAACAGACAATGCTCAAGTGTTTAGTTCAAGTAAGTTTGTTTCCATTTGTCAGAAGTATAATGCTATTTTATCTCATTCAACTGCTTATCATCCACAGGGAAATGGATTGGCTGAATCCACTAACAAAACTTTGATGATAATCCTTAAGAAAACTACTACAGAGAATCTTGATGGTGAAACTCTACAGCTGCCTGTCAATGGGCAGTACCTCAAGCAGTATTTCCAGTTCTGAAGCATGAGCATCCTATCATTGTAGATACCGGAATGAATTCAATGTACAAATTCCATAGAATTTGAATTGGTTAAGCAATATATGACTTCATGCCCAAGGTGAAGGCACTGATCTACGGTACTTAGTGCTTCTGTGGCAAAATCACTATCCCCGGGTGGAGCCAGATGTTGTAGCATTCATTGTCACTTCAGGTTACTTGATAATATTTAAAAATAAAAATAAAAAATAAATAGAAAACACAAAATCAAATATTATGTATGTAATTATTAAAAAAAAAAAATCAAAAGACAATGGGCCCGACCCATTGTGTAAAGGTCATGCAAGTTCAAGAGGTGTGATCAAGTGATAGCTTGATAAGTACATTGAGGTCTGCTGCGGGTAAGCAATGAGCATGAAGATTAATTAAAGTTCAACCCCCGCAGTTGACCGTGATGTTAGCATGGTTGACCACAATGTGTGACTTGAAATTACTGCGGGGGTTCAACCCCCTCCTGCTAGTACAAAAATAACTTTTGCAAGGGCTTTTGAGTCACGTCACTCATTCCACATCTTCCACTGCTTTCATCTATTAATTTCCCACGTCACTCACCATACCCCGCCACTTCATCCACTACACCGTTAAGGCTCAAGGTATAGATTATAACAGCAAGCAACAATCTCCCATCATTCTCTGATTTCTATTACTTCTTATTATCTTGTTTTCTTGAAATGAATGAGGTGTTTTTACCCTCAAATTGTAATATTTTGTAATAACTTTTACTTTAGACAGTTAGGAGAATAGTTAAGTAGTTTGACAGTTTTGGTGATTACCAACTGTCTCATAATGTATAAAAAGAGGAAAATTTACAGAGAAGGGGTTCGAACTTTGGAGAACCTGGAGACTAGGCCACTGTATTCTTGATAAAATTGTTGATTAAT
The DNA here is from genome assembly GCA_031772625.1 of Pinus tabuliformis. Lineage (NCBI taxonomy): Eukaryota > Viridiplantae > Streptophyta > Pinopsida > Pinales > Pinaceae > Pinus > Pinus tabuliformis. The sequence continues at coordinate 1,037,681,588 of CM062816.1, read as the reverse complement.
GAAAGAATTAGAAGTTTTCCACACATTTTTGGGTATGATTTTGTGACTTCTCTGTTATGTGTCATTAAATGTTTTCTTCCTTTAAGTATGGTAATGAAGCTGCAGGTCTTTATTTTCTTATGTAAATGAAGTTAAAATCCCTTAAAAGAGCGCTCCTATACTTGAAGTTCCCACCTCTACAATTCTTCTAAGTTACAGATAGTTGTTTTTTTGTAAGATAGCATATTATCTTTAACTTCTCCAAGTGTCACAGATAGTAGATTCTGTGTAAAACAACATATTGTCTATGACTTCTTCAAGCTTTCTTCATTCATCATTTATATTCAATAATCAAATGGCATTCTGATATTTTCATGTCACCTAAGTATTGAGGGTTTAAAACCAAGTCTTTCAGGTCCTTCATTTGAGAATACAACATACGATTAAGTGACAAATAAGTGACAATAATTATAAACATTAATGCCTTAAGCACAATTTCTACACAGCTAGGAAATTGGTTTCTTAAGGGACAACATTAATTGGCATCGTTGCCAGGGAGAGAAGACAAGAACACTTTTCCCTGGGTTTTCAATATTTTCCTCTGGTTGTTCAGTGAGGAGGAAATATTTGGTTGTTTTGAACAAAAGAAATAACTCTGGCTCCAAAGAGACCCCATACAGGGTCAGATACCTCACAGTAGAAATTTCAAGCCCTTTCAGATCTTGAGAGGATAGTTTCCAAGAGGGTTGGAAGGCCTAAAACTCCACTTACACCAAGTCTTACGTTGTCTGCACCAGGTAGCAGTTCATCACATCTTTCACATTCATCTTTTATTGACCAAGAGTCACCTTCTACATCCAATTCATTCCAAGAACCCAACTATCAAGAACAATCTTTAGAGTCTGTTTCTTTTTCAGTATCTGCTATAGTTATTTAGCCTGCACCTATAACTACATTACCACCTCTGCATACTCCATTTACTCTTCAGTCAGGTTCCACATCCACTGGTAATCAAGGTTCAGTAAATTCAGGAGCAAATATGGCAGCACCTACATTTTTGATGAATAGGTATGCACTTCTTCAATTGCCACAGCCGTTGAATCAAATGCCACAATAATACCTCAAGATTCTTCCTCGTTTCACAGGTGAAGATGAACAAACAACAGAGAATCATGTATCAGTATTTTGTAATTTCATAGAAAACCTAAATGTTGAACACTTGGATGTTGTTCTAAGAACTTTTGTCCAATCCTTGGATGGAGAAGCAAGAAAATGGTTTAAAGGGATTCCTAATAACTCTATTACAACATGGGAAGAGATGGAGCGTGTTTTCACTCAGAGATGGGGAGAAAAAAGAGACCATGGTTATTCACTCACAGAGTTTAATGCTATCAAGAAAAAAACTCATGAAGGTGTTGTTGAATTCATCAAAAGGTTCAATAAATTGTACAATAGTCTTCCAATGGAGATTAAGCCCCCTCCTGCTAGTACAAAAGTAAATTTTGCAAGGGCTTTTGAGTCAAATTTTGGATTCACATTGAGGGAGAGGAGATCCCCAACTCTTGATCAGATCCAAACAGATGCATTAGAGATAGAACCAAATCGGGTGGATGCAGGTAAAACACCAGATGCACAACCTATCCAAGATAAGGGAAAGGCTAAAGTAGAATCCTTCAAGATCAAACATTAGAGGATATGAATAATGTAATTAGAAATTTGTCTAATAAATTAATTAAATTGAATTAGAGAGTAAGAATTCTCAGAGACAAGTACAACAAAATAGAAATTGTAATCCTCAATATAGAAGACAACCTCTGCAAATTTTACAGAGGGAGAGAAAAGATCAAGATCAGATTCAAACACCACTGTATATAGAGGCAGATCCTGATGGAGTACCAGAGCATTCCAAGGATCATGATGACCATATTTTCACATTGTATGCAGTTTGAAGATGAACTAGGTGTTGAGGAAGGACAATATAGTGAAACAATGATAATGAAATTGATGAATGTTGGAAGTGGTTTTATGATTTTATGCAGGAAGAACTACATAAGAAACATGACTTGAGATCAAGGAAAAGATATAGAATTCAAGAAGATAAAGGTGATCGGCAAGTTCCAGCTTCCTTACAAAATGTGACTCCACAAGAACAAGGCCACAACCTGCAAAACAATTGAATAAAGGAAAGCAGTAGCAGAATACAAGTAGAAAGACTCAAATGCTTCAAGGTGAGTCAAATCTGAAAAAAAACCTTTAGAGAAACTTGTTTCCATTCCACAAGAGATTTCAATCATGAAGAAAATTGAAGATGAGAGTTAGAAAAGACCAGAATTTAGGTACCCCTCACAAAGTTGGTTAAAGCACCAGATTATCAAAGAGAAATTACAGAGTTTATCAATCTATCTCAAAATGTGAATATAAATGACATTGTGAATTTGCAAAAAGATAAACCAATAGTGGTTTTTGGTTCACATGTGGAGGAGGTAGATTCTTCAACACCTCTTTTCTACATTTCTTTATTGGTTCATGATTTACTCTTGCACAATTGTATGTTTGATTCAGGAGCCTCACATAACCTTATGCCATTATCAGTGATGAAACAGCTAAACCTATAAGTTACTAAACCTTACAGAGACTTGTGTTCTTTTGATTCACATAAATTCAAGTGTCTCGGGGGCATTAAAGATATGGTGGTGTCACTAGCTCAGATTCCAACCAAAAGTTTGGCAATGGATGTAGTGGTATAAAATATCCCTGCTAGGTTTAAAACGTTACTATCTAAGTCATGGGGGGCTAAATTGGGTGGTGTTTTGAAACCAGATTTTTCTTATGCTGTAATACCACTTTTTGGTGGGAAAGGAAGTAGGTTGTACAAAGAAACAAGATTTATTAGAACAATCACAAATAATGAGGCAATTAATTCACCTGTATATAGCCAAGAAAAAGATGAATTTTCTTGCTTCATGTTGTATGACAATGCAGAATTAGTTGAAGATAACCAGAGGAAGCTTACTTTAGCCTGTGTAAATATAGAGCTACAAATAGAAGGGATGTGTAAGTGCTTCTTTGATGGAGCCTATTCTAAATAAGGAACAGGTGATGGTTTCCTTTCACAGGATGAACATATTCAAGATCACAATATTGGAACCTAGAAGGAGCCCAAGTTGGTCAAATTGTTCAAGGAAGTTTCATTTAATTATAAGGAGAGATGTATTAAGCTTTTCAAGCAATACACTGATGTTTTGACTTGGTCCTATGAGGATCTCAAGACATATGAGGAAAGCATGTTCAATGAACTTGGATGCCCTGTCAAAGTCATAACATACAATGCTCAAGTGTTTAGTTCAAGTAAGTTTTTTGCCTTTTGTCAAAATTATAATGTTATTTTATCTAATTCAACTACTTATCATCCATAGGGAAATGGATTGGCCGAATCCACTAACAAAACTTTGATGAGAATCCTTAAGAAAACTACTACAGAGAATCTTGATGGTGAAACTCTACCACTGCCTGTCAATGGGCAGTACCTCAAGCAGTATTTCCAGTTCTAAAGCACAAGCATCCTATCATTGTAGATACCAGAGTTAAGTCAGTGTACAAATACCATAGAATTTGAATTGGATAAGCAATATATGACTCCATGCCTGAGGTGAAGGCACTGATCTGCGGTTCTTAGTGCTTCTGTGTCAAAAGCACTATCCCCAAGTGGAGCCAAATGTTGTAGCATTCATTGTCACTTGAGGTTACTTGATAATATTTAAAAAGAAAAATAAAAAATAAATAAATAACACAAAATCAAATATTATGTATGTAATTATTTAAAAAAAAATCAAAAGACAATGGGCCTGACCCATTGTCTAAAGGTCATGCAGGTTCAAGAGGTGTGATCAAGCGATAGCTTGATAAGTACGTTGAGGTGTGTTGTGGGTAAGCAATGAGCACGAAGATTAATTAAAGTTCAACCCCCGCAGTTGACCGTGACATTAGCATGGTTGACCACAATGTGTGCCCTGAAATTACTGCGGGGGTTCAACCTTGTTGAAGCTCCCGTACATTCTTTACCCCCCCAATGAGTTCCCAAATCTTTCCACCCCACGTCGCTCATTCCACATCTTCCACCGCTTTCATCTATTAATTGCCCACTTCACTCACCATACCCCGCCACTTCATCCACTACACCATTAAGGCTCAAGGTATAGATTCTAATGGCAAGCAACAATCTCACATCATTCTATGATTTCTATTAATTCTTATTATCTTGTTTTCTTGAAATGAATGAGGTGTTTTTACCCTCAAATGTAATATTTTGCAATAACTTTTACTTTAGACAGTTAGGAGAATAGTTAAGTAGTTTGACAGTTTTGGTGATTACCAACTGTCTCATAATGTATAAAAAGAGGAAAATTTACATAGAATGGGTTCAAACTTTGGAGAACCTAGAGACTAGGCCATTGTATTCTTGATAAAATTGTTGATTAATGAAAGAATCAGAAGTTTTCCACACATTGTTGGGTATGATTTTGTGACTTCTCTGTTATGTGTCATTAAATGTTTTCTTCCTTTAAGTTTGGTAATGAAGCTGCAGGTCTTTATTTTCTTATGTAAATGAAGTTAAAATCCCTTAAAAGAGCGCTCCTATACTCGAAGTTCCCACCTCTACAATTCTTCTAAGTTACAGATAATAGTTTCTGTGTAAGACATCATATTATCTTTAACTTCTCCAAGTGTCATAGATAGTAGATTCTGTGTAAAACAACATATTGTCTATGACTTCTTCAAGCTTTCTTCATTCATCATTTATATTCAACAATTGAATGGAATTATGATATTTTCATGTCACCTAAGTGTTGAGGGTTTAAAACCAAGTCTTTCAGGTCCTTCATGTGAGAATACAACATACAATTAAGTGACAAACAAGTGATAGTAATTATAAACATTAATTTCTTAAGCACAATTTCTACATAGCCAGGAAATTGGTTTCTTAAGGGACAACACTACCTAAGGAAATTTATCTTGTCTAGAAAGGGAACACTTGTTAAATCCATTAAAACATCCAAGGCTTTGAACTAAGAACCTGAAGGAAAATATTGTTCCAGTGGATGTTGTAGTGAAAACTTCATTTGATTTCTTTCTAAATCCATAGAAACCAACAATCTGGTCTGGTATGGAACTGAGTAACATTCCATTTTTTGTTGTATTTTCTCCCTCACCTTCTTATTTCTTTCTTCAATGACCTTTCCAGTAGGCCAGCTTGACCTAGTAACAGTTGCACTTCCTTTTTCACCTAAAATAGCTACCTCTGAAGAGGATGAGGCAACAGTCTGTGATGGATCCTCCAAGGTCACTTGGAAACTTGGTTGATCTGGCCTTGTTTCCACTAGCTTGGTTTCAAGTTCCTCTTCTTCTGTCTCTTGGGTTTTTTCCTTTTTACCTGTGTGTACATCCTCCATCTTTGTATCTCCAGTTTGGTCCATGGTCCTCTTTTGTGATTTGTCCTTGGTTACTGGAGTCTTGATCTCCATCTTTGTATTCATAGGCCATGAATCAAGGTTAGATTTCCATTCAATCTCAAGCCTATACTCATGTTCATAAGTTGAAGCTTTTATCTTCTCCCTCCTTTGGGAAATGACACCATGAGGGTCATAATGCTAGACATCCCCTAGGTCAAAATTCATCTTTTTGAGTAATGCTTCAACTGCCTTGAAGGCTTGCTTGGAGTTGACAAAAAAAGGCCATTAGGCCTTCCCAATTTAAACATATGTCCCTTCTTTGCAGGGACAAAGTGGAGTTGGTCCGCATTGAGGCTATGCCTGATGAATTCTAGAGAAAATATCCTCATGGGCATGAACACAGGTAGGTGGTAAGGGGGAAGTTCACACCCATAAACCCTAATCTCTATGTGATCCTAAAAAAGGTACCAGTCCCCTACCCTGGTGTCTTTTCTAAGCTGGAGAATCTCTTTTTGCTGGGGGAGAACTCTGGGGGGAGAAAAACCATGGATAACCTTATATGAAATGGCCATATAAGTTGATATAAATTGAGAGTAACCATCAGAATCTAGCCTCTTCCTAACATCAACATCTTAGTCAAACAAAGATTTCCTTTGCTTGTTACTAGCCACCAAGTTGAGGCCAAGGCACTCAAACTCATCCACATGAGTGTACACAAACAAATAGAACAACAATGAATAGTATCTGAAATAAGATGTGGTGGGAAAATGGTGCAGTTGAAATCTTATGGCCTCAGATAGGTAAGCTAGAATATCAAATAAATGACCAGGCTACATCATTTGCCTTAAAAAACCTAGGGCTTCTTTGTTCACTATGTTAGCATCATCATCCCCTAGTAAATGAGAAATTAGGGATAGGATGGGTTCGATGGGTTTAGAAAAGAGGGTGATAGGGAAGTTGTGTAGGAATTTACAAGGTAAGTTCCTCAGATAGAACACTAAAGGACACTACTCACAAACAGATCACAAATCAATACACTAGTATTCTTAACATGGTTAAAACCCTGAAAGAGGGAAACAGTCCACGGCCTGAGCCAACGCGGCCACTTTAGGCAATTTATTAATAAAAGAAATAAAATTTACATAAGCTTCTCTAATGAATGGTCACTTTACAAATTATCCTCCATGATCTTTAAATAGAGATCATGGACCAATCGGGTGTTAAGAAACAGATCAAGTGTCGGTAATACCGAGGAGAGAATGAACCGTCAGATCACTTCATGTCTATAACATATCATGACCGTCTGATTGTAAGTTACAAAAGTACATATTAAAGAAACACACTTTACCTAACTCTAAACTAGACCAAGTTATACTTAACTATTTCCTGTGTCGGAATATCCTAACATCCCCCCCTTAAGAACAATGTGGGATAGGATTGAAGGATTTACAAATATGACACAATAGGAGAAGGAAGGAGGCACTAGAGCCTACCCCCCCTAGTGACAACTTCCTGAACACCAACCATAAATTGAAGTTTAGTAAACTTCGCCTCTGTGAGAGGCTTTGTAAAGATGTTTGCAACTTCATCATCGACTTAACAATATTGCACTTCAAGAACATGGTCATGAATGGGATTTCTGATGAAGTGTGTGGGTTACAATTAAACGTGTTTTCTACAATGATGTTGGACTGGATATTTTCATAGTTGAATGGCACTTTGATTATCACACCAAAGTGTAGTCAGATGCTGTTGATGAAAGCCAAAATCTGACAGGATCTGATGAAGCCACAAGGCTTCCTTACTAGCTTCTATGGTGCCATGATACTCTGCTTCTGCTAAAGAAACAGAAATGGCACTTTGTTTCTTGCAAGCCCATGTAATAGGTCTAGAACCAAGAGTGAAGACATAACCTGCAGTAGAATTCCGATCATCAGGGTCACCAGCCCAATCGTAATTAGTGAAACCAACCAATAGAGGAGATGCTTCTGCACTATAATGAATCCCAAACTAAACTGTACCTTGAACATAATGAAGTATTATTTTGGTTTCTTTCCAATGACTTTCGTGTGGGTTTTACATAAACTGAGCAATAAGGCAAAAAAAAAGGAAAGGTCAGGATAGGTATGGGTCAGATACAAAAGTTTTCCTACAAGCTGACGGCATAAGGTAGCATCAACTTCAGGGGAAGTACACGTTACTGAAAGTTTGGCTCTGTTATACTCCTATACCAATAGGTGTCATATTTCAAGATTGACTTGTTGAGCTCTGTAATATGTTCATTCCTTTCCTTGTTGCAAAGGTTTTCCATATTATCAAAAAATCAAAAAATGTAAAGAGGGTATACCCTAAAAGAAAAATCAAAGGGTAAAAAAAATAAAATGGTCAAAAAAGTCAAAGAAATGAACCCCAAATAAGGAAAGACCAGGAAAGTGTGCAAGTCCAAAATACCACTACTATTTCATTTTCTGTAATAAGCATTGCGTGCAGCTCGTTAACTTATGCCACAATTGATGAATGGCCAAACAACTCAATCTTGGCTAGTTCATGTTTTGAATTTCCTGTTTTAGAGATAGAAAATAAAATCTGACCAAACTGTTTAATTTTTCCAGATAAGTAGATAGGTAGAGAAAATAAAAAGGATCTCAATAGTTTAATCTGAGCCCTTGGATGTAATAAGTGCAGAATTAGGTAGGCTTGCCATGCAAAGAAAATAAAAGTTGATGAGGGTTTGCTAGTCCAAGTGCACCCGAATAAAAGAAGAAAAAATGCTAGGCTAAAGTAGGCAGGGTAGGTAGATGGTGTTGCAGAATGATACTTATGATAGATTATGTCTTTAAGAATGTTAATCTTTATCTCTATCACTAGTACAATGGTGGACATTAGACTTGGAGCAGCTCAAGTGAGGCAAGATTCAATAACTAATTCCCCTTCCTACTTTTCCCTAATCATTTACTAATTTCCCCCCTAAAATATTAAGAATCTGTTCTTAATATCACTAAAATCACTCATCTCATTTCATAAACATTTGCCTAAGTAAAGACCCCATTTTACTTAGGAAAATGCACAAATATCATATAAACCCCTTTTCCACTTCAAAGCCTAAGTTTTAATGTAACTTGTGAACATTGGCTTAGGGCTTATTTTCATTTTTATTCCATATTAACGATTAACATTTATTATATAACTCCCTTATAAACATTTTTTCCCTTCCCCGTATTATGTAAATATATAAAAACCTCGATTTAATACATATCCCCACCCCGATTAAATATAACCATATTCGCTATATATAAAAAATAGGGATTAATAGATTTATTTGAAATTTATTAATAACCTAAACCCCGCTCCGCAATCGGAATTAATTAACCATATGGGTTAACTAATAACCAACCTCGTGAACCAATCAAAACAACGGTTCGCATTCAATATCACGACACCATAACCACTGAACGTTAACTCGCGGGGAACCGGTGGTTTTGCCCCCCGTACTCCCACCACGTGTCACTCCACCAGGGTGCTCGCTAGCCCTCCGTCCAATACCACTTGACCCCAAAAGCGGTGTAGGAAAAATTACTTATTACCCGCTGACATCATCTGTCCTTTGCTGATGTCACCTGCCACATCATCCGCCCCCGTACTCCCGCTGACGTCATCTGTACTGCTTACGTCATCCACCCAATCAAATAAAAAATTCCCGCCAAAACTTCATTTTGTCAAATAAAAAAGATAAAATATCATTTTTGCTATATTTCACTACAAACAGCGCTCCGGGCATAAAATCGACTGAGTTCACTGTTCAGTCTCGACCGCCTCCTGACCAGAAAAGACTCCGGGAATGAGCTCGCTGCCTCAACCAACCTGCCATTTTACAGTTTCTTCCTCTTTAAACGTAATTTAAACCAAACAGAGGGACTTCCGAGCTTGCAGAAGAAGGAAATAAAGATATACAGGGATATTTGCTACCCTAATCAGTGAACCTTCAGAGACATGAATTTCCAGAGGAAAGATGATCAGAAGACACATTAGCAGTTTTATTTTACCAGACAGTGGTGAGCAGGGGTTAGATCAGCATTAAAGTGTATCAGACCATCATTAAAGAGTATCAGATCGGCATTAAAGAGTATCAGATCAGAATTAAAGAGCATCAGTTAAGATAGGGAGGCAACACAGAGTTACTGAAGAAGACTAGCTGCTTCTATTTACTTGTAAACTATTATTAAGTAATTCTAGATATTATCTCATAGCTATTATGAGATATTTGTTGTACAAATTTGTTGCATAAATACCCCCTCCATTGGAGTATTGAGGGTGGATTTGTGGATTCCCAGACTTTTCTGTAATACTGATTTTTTGGAATAAAGAGTTGTTTGAATCAACTGTTACATGGCCTACTGGATGAAGAATTGAAGTAGAGGACTTGTCACAGACTTCTTGAATCTACCACTGGATCAATAAGTCCTCTCTATCTTGTATTTTAAAGTTTTCTTAGTTTATTATATCATCTGTGTTTTCAGTCATTATTGTTCTCTGTGTTTTCTTCAGAATTTGGATAAGCAGTGAAATCTTAATTGCTCCTGTTTCCTAATTCTTTCATGTTGATTATTTGCTAAAGAATAATTAACTGCTCCTTATCAGTAATCATCCATTTTCCCTCTTTAAATAGGTTGAAGGATTCTTAACTTCCCTGCACCCCATTCGAACCCATTCCATCTGTTTCAAGTCTTTATTTGTTCCCTGTTTGACTACCTTGCTTTATGAATCCATCCTCAGTTAAGAAACCAAATCCAGAAAGCCATCTTCTTTGACTCCATTAGCCCAATGGACTGAACTACTCTGTCTTACCTCTCTGTTCTATTGAATCTCACCACCCAAACCCAAACCAAACCCTCGAACTTCATAACTAGCCTAATACCTTTAAAAAAAAAGCTAAATCATAAAGAGAGATCCCTCTCTGGATACAGATTGGCTAGATTCTATATCTAAAAGATTGGTCTGTGGTTACCTCAGCATCCTTCCCTTTCTTACAACTTTTGGGAAAACCTGAGTGATAACATCATTGGCGACTCCGCTGGGGAACTGAATAATTGTTTGTTACTATTGTTTATTTCATAAGCTACAGATAGAGCCTGAAGTTAGCCAGGTAGCCTTTGAAATGCTTTTGCTTTGCAATTGTAGAAGTAAATGAATGCTACTTCAGTCTATCTCTAGTCTAGCTTATAGATTGGACAGTTGGTTTCAAATACTTGATCAGTTCCTCTTTTCAAAAAAGTCTTTAGGAAAGTTCAAAACTCCCACATCTAAAACCTCCTAGAAGAGACTGTTAAAGTTGTATTGTCAAATCTATTTCAAGAAAAAACCAAAAACACACCTAGAAAATTGGCCTCAGAAAAGATTCATTACACCAGATCAAATCCTGATCCTAATCCCACACCTGTGTTTGAAAATCCTAATCTGATTCCTAGGATTCTCAGAAGACAAGAGAGCCAAGAAAATTTTGTTAGTTCTTGGCCTCTATAGAGATCAAGATCTTGTCCTGTGAGGTGGATCTACCCTGAGGACGAACCTTGTGATAAGTATCTTGAAAACTCTTTATTTGAGACCTTTTTAGAATCTGGGTTAACCCACACAGTTCAAAATCCAATATTCATTGAAAATTTGCAGATTGAAGTTGTTACTTCACACCTTGACAGACATTTGCAGAATTCCATTCAATCTAAGCTTACCTCTGAAAGAACACCAAACCTTTCTGTGATTACTATAGCTTCTCCAAGTTCACCATCAACACCTCAAACTACCCTTTCCCCTCCTCCATCTACAACACACATTCCCATTGTTATCCCGACTCCTCCAGTTGTCACATCTATTTCTGTAACTATGGAAAACTGATATACTCCCCTGCACTTACCTGCCAATCCAGGGGCTATGCCCCAAGACTATCAAAGTAAAATCCCTTCTTTTGAAGGTACTGGCACTTACACAGCTCAACAACATACCAATAAAATGACCAACTATTTTGAAATATATGAGGTTAATGATGATGATGTTAGAATGAAAGTATTTGTTCAAAGTTTAACTGGAGATATTAGAACCTGGTTTAAAGCCCTCCCTGCAAACAATATCAATGACCCACAAGCTCTTTATCAGACATTCTTGAACAGATGGGAAAAGAAGAAAAATCCTCTCCACATTTTATCAAAATATGAAAACCTAAGAAGAGGCACATAAGAAACTGTCCAATATTACTATACCAGATTCAATAATGTCTACAATGCTATTCCTCAAAATCTTAGACCTCCTCCAGATTTGGCCTTGATCAAATTCCTTGATGCATTTGATTCTGATATGGCATACCAACTTAGGGAAAGAGCTCCTCGAAACTTAGAAGAGATGCAAAGTATAGCTGTTAGTGTTGAGGCCAATTTGATATCTAAATGATCTAGAGCCAAAGCTGAAAGGAGGACACCTTTCAAAGAAGAACCTTCTACCTTTGAACAGAAATTAGATGTTATTATTAAAGGAATGGATAGACTTGGAGATAGAGTAGAAACAATTGAGAGAAAATCCCCTTGGGATGGTCAACCAAGCACTACTGGGAGAAATCTAAATTTCAGGAAGAACCAAAATTCTAACACTGGAAAGACAGGACCTGACCAAAATATCAAGCCCCCATTTCAAGAAAATTATGCTGAAGCCTCAACTTCTAATGAACCAACAGAAGACACTCAAATTAATCTGATGGGACTCAACAATGAACAAGAAGTTTTCTTGACCGAAGAGGATCAAGAAGCTCACATCCTTAAACAATTCCAAACTCGGTTAGGTGAATCATTTGACTTTAGGGAGGGATATGATACAGTCATTTATGAAGTCCACAAACAATACAATCTGAGGAGTAGAAGAATAGATGTCCCTAAAACTAGTAAACATAAAGATACTATGTAGCCTAACAAAAGTAAGATCAGTACCCCCCTGTACATATTCTTTCTAAAACGGGTCCTAACCTTGGTAACCCAATTATGGAAGATGTATCAAAGAATCAACCACCTAACAGACAACCTTCCACTTCTATTCCTTCTAAAGGAAAAGTAGGAGAGCCTCTAGAACTTGATTTGGAAGCAACTTCAGCCCATAATCTCACTCCTGAAAAGGAGAGAAACGAAGGAAATCCAGCTGTTCGAAATACAAGAACTCAGACCAAAAAACCTTTCAATTATGAGACAGAAGTAGGCAAACTAAAGATAGTTGTTCCATTATCGGAATTAGTTAAACACAATGTCTACAGAAGTCAAATCAGCAGATCACTCAAATTTTTTGTGAACGAAGATTCAGTAAATTTTTCTGATGACCAGCCTAAATTGATATTTGGCCCTGGAGTAAATGGAAAAACAGTAGAGGGAGAAGTTTCTCCTTTCTATGTAGGTTTAAACATACATGATAAAATACTTCATAATACCATGTTTGATTCTGGTGCTTCCCATAACTTAATGCCTAAATCTGTAATGGACAGGTTAGACCTTGACATCCCCAGGCCATATAAAGACCTTTTATCCTTTGATTCAAGTCAGGTCAAATGTTTGGGTTTAATCAAAGACTTATGTGTGTCACTAGTCCAATATCCTGCCAAAACCATCTTAATGGACATAGTAGTAGCTGATATTCCACCAAAGTATGGCATGTTATTGTCTAGATCTTGGGGTGCAAAGCTTCAACGATCTCTACAGTTAGACATGTCTTACGCTACTATTTCAGTGTTTGGTCAACCCAAGAAACTATACAGAGAAACCTTAATGAAATATGTAGTAAGTAGTCAAGAGAAACCTCAAATTTTCCCTATCTACTCAGTGCATTCAGATATGGATTCTTTTATCCTCTACAATGCTGAAATTGATCCCCCACATGAAATAAAAGTTCTAGCAGATAAAACAGAAAAAATTGCAACTGAAAGGTCTAGTGTTCGAATCCAAGAAATTTCTGAAAATCATGAAACATCAGATAAACTAGAAAAAATTGAAAAACCAGATCTCCCTATTGAACATATCCCTGAAACTCCAGATACTAATTATGAACATGAAATCCTTTGGTACTTAGAATTTGATGGTTCTGTGAAAAAATTAGGAGCTGGAGCAGGAGTCTGGGTGTACAATCTTGAAAAAAATCATGAAGGCCATGCCTACAGGTTAAACTTTAGGTGCACTAATAATATGGCTGAATATGAAGCTAAATTGCTAGGTCTTAAATTGGTCAAGAAATTGGGAGCAACTAGAATGTCAGTCCTAGGAGATTCTGATTTAATCATTCAACAGATAAAAGGGAAGTTCTTAACAAATGATCCCAGATTAAGACAGTACAGAGGAACAGCTATAGAGATCCTCAATACGTTTCTAGAAACTTAGCTTGCCAAAATCCCGAGAAAACATAACTTACAAGCTCATAGCCTGGCAATGTTGGCCAACACCTGTAAATTACCATTTGAACTAAATCATCAATTCACAGCTGAGATTAGACACAGGCCAACCATACCTGATAATGTAAAGAACTAGCAAGTGTTTGACAGTGATAATCAGATCAACAATTTTTTAACCCTAGAAGAAGAATTTTCTAGCACTAACGTAGATGGAGATACAGTTAGTGAGTTTGATCCAACAAATCAGTTAGAGACAGACATTTCAACAGAAAATGCAACTCAAATGCTTCATCCAACGAAATTTACCAAAAAGGAAATACAAGATCTTAAAGAAATAGATGTTGATGAGATTATTGAAGGATAATCTGAAGTTATCAATTTAAAAGACAATCATTTGCCCAAAGGATTAACTCCTTTGGAAGATCTCTTTAATTTCAACGATATTCCAAAGAAACCCAAGATGGAACCTATAAAAGCAGACATTGAAGACTACAACATATGAACTGAAGAGAATCCAAAAATGGTAAAATTATCCAAATCTTTGCCCCCTGATCAAAAACTTAAGTATGTTGAATTGATCAAAGAATTCCAGGATGTTTTTGCCTAGAGCTATGAAGACCTGAAATCTTATGACACCTCCGTAATTCAACATACAATACCCCTCAAGGAAAATCAAAAACCATTCAAACAAAAGCTCAGAAGAATCAACCCTGTACTGTTTCCTTTAATTGAAAAAGAAATCAAACGAATGCATGATGCAGGGATAATTGCTCCAATCAGATTTTCAGAGTGGGTGTCTAATTTAGTGCCTACCAGGAAGAAAACAGGAGAAATCAGATTATGTGTTGACTTAAGGAATGTAAACAAGGTTTCTTTGAAAGACAATTACCCTTTACCTAAGATGGATCATATTTTACAAAGAGTAGTAGGTGCTTCTAGGATTTCACTTTTGGATGGGTTTTCAGGTTATAACCAGATTCTGGTTCATCCTGATGACCAGGAAAAGACTGCATTTACAACACCATGGGGTACATTCAAATATGTTAAAATGCCATTTGGACTTAAGAATGCAGGGGCAACCTTTCAACGAGCACTGGACATAGATTTTGCAAAAGAAATTCACAATTTTCTGGTTATATATCTAGATGACCTCACTGTGTTTTCTAGATTAGATCATCAACATTTAGATCATATGAGACAAGTGTTTTTAAAATGCAGAAAGTATGGTATCTCATTAAATCCTAAAATTTTTTTGTTTGGTCTAGAAGAAGGCAAATTGTTAGGCCATATCATCTCCAAAGATGGCATCAGAATTGATCCTGCTAGAATAGAAGCTATTCTGCAAATACCCCACCCAAGAAATGTCAAAGAACTTCAAGATTTCCTAGGAAAGATTAACTTTTTGAGAAGATTCATATCTAATTTGGCCAAATTAATTAGATTGTTGAACAATATGTTAAAAAAGGATTCAAAGGTTAAATGGACAGTAGAAGCCAAACAAGCATTTGAAGAAACTAAAATGGCTTTAACCGGAACACCAGTCCTCACAAGTCCAAAGTTCGATAGAGACTTCATAATTTTCTCATTTGCATCAGAACACACTATAGCAGTTGTTTTACTGCAAAAAGATGATCAAGGATGTGAAAAACCCATAGCCTTTTCAGTAAAACACTTAGAGATGCACCTCTAAATTACAAAATCATGGAAAAATAGGCTTTTGCACTTGTGAAAGCTATTAAAGACTTCAGAGTCTATATACTGTACTCCCATGTAATAGCTTATGTACCAAATGCTATTTTCAAAGACATCCTGACTCGGGATGGAATCGAAGGCAAACAAGCTAAATGGATAGCTAATATATTGGAGTATGATATTGAAATAAAACCTACAAAGCTCATAAAAGGACAGGGATTGGCTAAACTCATGATTGAAACAAACTTTTAAGCCCTGGATATTAATGAACTGGATAATGAACAGGAGATGGCGACTCCACAAATCAGCGAGGCCTTCTTATAATCACCTTGGTATGCTGATATAATTCATGTATTATTAAACCTGCAGGCTCCTCCAAGGTTATCCAGAACAAAGAAAAGGTTTTTAAAGATGAAAGCTTCGAATTCTGTATTTTAGATAATGCTCTTTTTTGGAAAAATCATGAAGGTATTCTATTGAATTGTTTAATAAAAAAAGAAGCTGACAAAATTCTCAAATAATTTCATGCAGGGGACTGCGGTGGACACCTTTACTGGAAATCAACTGCAGACAAAATCCTAAGGGTTGGATTTTACTAGCCAACCTTGTTCGTTGATGTAAAGAAGTTTGTCACTGCTTGCCACAAATGCCAAATTTTTGAAGGTAAAAGAAAACTGTTATCCTTACCCTTGAGACCAATTTCCACTGAAAAGCCCTTTCAACAATGGGGTTTGGACTTCATTGGAGAAATACACCCTCCCTCTTCTGGCCAACATAAACGGATTCTTACTGCCACATACTATTTCACCAAATGGATAGAATCCATTCCTTATAGACAAGCCAATGACACAGTGATTATAGGATTCTTAGAAACCAACATATTGTCTAGATTTGGCTGTCTTGAAAAGATCATAACCAATAATGCTGCTACCTTCAAGTCGAAGAAAATGATAAATTTCTGTAACAAATACCATATCACTTTAGGCCATTCCATAGCCTATTACCCTCAAGGTAATGATCTAGTTGAATCTTC
Source organism: Pinus tabuliformis (assembly GCA_031772625.1). Lineage (NCBI taxonomy): Eukaryota > Viridiplantae > Streptophyta > Pinopsida > Pinales > Pinaceae > Pinus > Pinus tabuliformis. The sequence goes on along the minus strand of CM062816.1, from coordinate 1,037,665,027 downwards.
CAATAAAATCCTGATTAATATTATTAAGAAATTGTTGGAAGAGAATAAGACAAATTGGCACAAGAAACTTACAAATGCACTATGGGCAGACAGACTTACTACAAAGAGATCTATTGGAACTAGCCCTTATGAGTTAGTCTATAGCATGGAGGCTGTGTTTCCTTCATCTTTAGGAGTGTTAGTGTCAGTCTTTCTAGCCTTCCTCCAGTGATCAAATATGCTCTTACAAAGTGGTCTCAGAGTGTCAAGGTCAAATTTTGTCATTTCAGTGAGTCTTCAAGTAAAATTTGGTCACTAGGCATTAGGTCTAGGGTTTACTCCCACTCTTTTCAAAGTTGCCCAAATGCCCATATATGTCATAATTCAGCTGATTCTATCATCATTCATAGGGTTTTCATTATCATCTCAATGTCTAATGAGTCATTTTACACCTTGTTCATGCTTCAGTTGCGCCTAGGCAGGGTCATTTCCCTCTCCTAGGGTTTTGAAAGCTAATTTCTCTTGGATGGTCAAATCATCGGCAAAACTTGTATCCTGATGTTCATAAACCTTCCCCTATCCTTAAAGTACCTTATTAAATGCTTCCCATCCCTTAGATCTGCCAAATTCCTCATTTTCGCACAAACCCTAGTTTCTAGCTACAACCTGGCAATTTTCTAGGTTGGGCCTATGTTTTGCCCTTTTGGACCCCTTCCCCTTGCTCAATCTCTGAGATTCCACTTTCCCCTGCTTCCTAACATCCCTCCCCACTCCCAAAAATTTCCCCAAGAATTTAGAAGCCCCCTATCCCCTGAATTTCGCTCCATTTCGACAAAATTCCTTGTTTCACACATCGGGACAAGTCGCACTCAAATGATGTTCCAGAGCAATAAAAGATGAATTTTGGAAAAATGAGAGAGGTTTTTGTCCATAACATGCCAAAGAAGAAAAACCTCCTTCACTTTTTTCACAAGTGTCATGGTTTTAGAGAAATGTCAAAATTGCAATCGCCAGATCCAAGGAGGTTGGCCAAGGCACTAAAACGACGGAAAAGGCCCGATCCACTCCAAATTTTGGCCAAAGCCTTTTTTACTGAGAATTTTACTTGATTGGGTACTCCCAGCCCAAATTTCAAGAAATTTGGAGAAAATTTTGTCAATTGTGAATTTTTTGTGCCAAACACAGGTTTTCTCCACCAATGGGTCGCGCGCCGCGCGCGACCCTTTCGTTGGGCAACTTCTTTTTGGGAAAACTCAGCATTTTTGGATTTTTCATGCAAAGATACACTTGCTCAGCCATTGCCAAGAAATTTCACCAAGTTTTGGGCCTCCAGAAAGTCAAAAAACAAGCAAAAAATGACTTTTTGCCACCTTTTTGACACACAGGAAGCAGTCTTGGGAGATTGCAATTTTGGAGGGGCAAATGACCACCAAATTCAGAAATTCCACTTGGGTTGGAAAGTAGACATCCAGAACTTTCCAACAAGCCCACTTTTGCCTCATTTGGACACCTGTACCTCAAAATCAGCTCCAAAGTAGCGCGACCCGTTCAGGAAGAGGGCGCGACCCGTTGGGAAAGTTTGCCAATTTTTCATCTACAGCTCAGGAATTCGCCCAGCTTTGACCAGTTTTGACTTGTGATGGGATTTTTCATCCTATTTGATGTAATTAATTTATTTTCATGTTGACATGACACTTGTTTACCTATTCTAGAAGATTCATTCATGAAATAGCAAACATTTAATGAATGAATTGGTTTCCTAGCTTATAGAGGCAAGTTGTTTTGACTGCCTAGATTTTAGTGCTCAGTTTAGAATTGGTTGAAACAGCTCCTAGAAGGATGAGCTCGACCCCTAGAGGCAAGGAAAGGTGTTAGCTTACATATATTATGTATTTTCTTAGTCATTTTCAGAGGTTGGAGAGGTTGGACTCTTGAGGGAGAAAGCTCTATTTGTATTATTCATTGTATCTCTGCAGTTTTGGCAAAGGAAGAAAGACCAGGGTTTTGCAGTCCTTTTTGGGATTCTTGTGGTTACATGTATTGATGGTGTGTATCTCTTTGTACTTGTAAATTTGTTATGTGATTAATCATCTTACTTTTCCTTCTGCAAATTAGGCAAATGAAGTGTTAAAGTAGAATTCATGATTGTCATGCTCTGCTTTTAAGTTTGCTTAATATTTATGTTTTCATCTGTCTAAAGAGAACTTTAGAAGTTTTCTTGCTCTCTTTAGCTCCTCACCGGTCATTCCTATCCATTCACTTAATTCAAAGGCATCAATACAGTCTCATACCTTGCCCCAAAGAACCCCCTGCAAAAACTGTGTCCAATCCCCGCACCCAAAATTGCCTTTCCCCAACTTTCCACCAAAACCCTAAAAATACCAAATCAAACCTTTTATCAGTTTACTAGCCTAAAATCAGTGTTTCCTCATTGTTTATCTCACCCGTTGAAGATCCCTACAGAGATATACCGGAGAGAGCCCTCTCCTGCCCTGTAGGGCTAGCTACGAGGCTAAGTGGTTTGATGTTGCCTTGGAGTTTGCCTTTCTCAGCCTGAGGTGAAATTTCAAGCACTAACAAGGAGTTCCTATAATGAAATTACTGCAAGAAGCTCAGGTGGAACCCAATGACATTCAAAGGAGAATAAATCAAACCATCCATTTGCAATAGACCAGGGAAGAGGTGCACCAAAGATCCCAAGTGTTACAAGAGAAACTCAAGAAAATATTTGATAAAGGACCAAAGCAGAAGAATTCTACTTTGGAGACAAAGTTTTAAGGTGGGATTCCAAGAGAGAAGACAAAGGAAAACATGGGAAGTTTGACTTCTTGTGGAAAGGGCCATTTATCATCCAGGCATTGCAAGGGAACAATACTTACTTTTTGAAGAGCCTGGATGGCACAGAAACAAAAGAAGGACCAGTGAATGGTTGAATGCTGAAACATTACTTTGATCTAGTTTTTTAAATGTATTCTGACTCTAACATGTATATACTATATCCTTAATAATGTCACAGTTTGGATTAGATAGTAACTTGCTGCAGTTGAATCTCAAAGAGAAGGCCCTAAGCTTCACAAGTGTGTTGTCATATATACAATAAAGCGACCAGCAAAGGGAAATTTCAGAGCAAAGGCAGAGTTATACAGAAGGCCATCTGACCTGTTGTTCTTGAATTTCCACCAGGGAAAGCCATCCCCAAGTGGAGCCACTATTATACTCATATACTAATATGTGTCATATTTCATGATTGACTTATTGAGCTCTATAATATGTTCATTCATTTCCTTGTTGCAAAGGTTTTCCATATTATCAAAAAATGCAAAGAGGGTATACCCTAAAAGAAAAATCAAAGGGTAAAAAGAATAAAATGGTCAAAAAAGTGAAAGAAATGAACCCCAAATAAAGAAAGATCAGGAAAGTGTGCAAGTCCAAAATGCCACTACTATGTCATTTTCTGTAATAAGCATTGTGTGCAACTTGTTAATTTATGCCACAATTGATGAATGGCTAAACAACTCAATCTTGGCTAGTTCATGTTTTGAATTTCCTGTTTTAGAGCTAGAGAATAAAATATGACCAAACTTTTAATCTTGGCAAATAAGTAGATAGGTAAAGCAAATAAAAAGGAGCTCAACAGTTTAATCTGAGCCCTTGGATGTAATAAATGTAGACTTAGGTAGGCTTGCCCTGCAAAGAAAAGAAAATTTGATGAGGGTTTGCTAGTCCAAGTGCACCCGAATAAAAGAAGAAAAAATGCTAGGCTAAAGTAGGCAGGGTAGGTAGATGGTGTTGCAGAATGATACTTATGATAGATTATGTCTTTAAGAATGTTAATCTTTATCTCTATCACTAGTGCAATGGCGGACATTAGACTTGGAGAAGCTCAAGTGAGGCAAGATTCAATAACTAATTCCCCTTCCTACTTTTCCCTAATCATTTACTAATTTCCCCCCTAAAATATTAAGAATATGTTCTTAATATCACTAAAATCACTCATCTCATTTCATAAACGTTTGCCTAAGTAAAGACCCCATTTTACTTAGGAAAATTCACAAATATCATATAAACCCCTTTTCCACTTCAAAGCCTAAGTTTTAATGTAACTTGTGAACATTGGCTTAGCGCTTATTTTCATTTTTATTGATGAGAATGAGATTAACTCAAACACAAATTACAGAAAAACACATATAAAAACCCAGACATAAAATATTGACGGAAAAAGGTTGAAGCCTCATGTATTCTCTCACTCTCATTCTTACATCCAAATAATTGAAATAGTGTTACAAATAAATAGATGAGAGATATTGGTCTCAAGATAGTGCGTGCTATCTTGGACATCTTTGGTTGAGATAATTTCTCCTTTGGTTGAGATAATTTCTCACCAGACACACCAATATAGGAGTTACCTAAACTAACTCCTATCTTAGAGGAACAACCCAAGAGTTAGGCACAAATTCCTAACTTGGAATATTTAATTATTTATTTATTTTTGGATTTATTATTGTTTTATGAGAGAGTCTAACATTCCCCCCCTCAATGATAAATCCAAAAACGAGAACCATCTTCCAAGTTCTCATGTTGATCCTAAAAAACATTGCCTGAAAAAACCGCCAAAACTGGATGCTGGAAAAAACTCAAATCTGAAGAGAACATGAATCAGCTGCATGCTTGATTCATCTCTGAAGGACGCTTGACAACTCCATCATGTGCCAAGCCGCAAAAGGATCCAACTGTCCTTTGCTTGAAAACAGCATCCGGTGTCCACTGACACAATTTGATGAACGTCCACTGGCGTGTTTGCTGATGATGATTGCCCACTGGCTGAAGATGTCGAAAAACATCTCAATGTTGCTTTTGCTATGATGAAAGCTGCTCACTGCTGCTTCCATTTTCGATCGCCCACTGGCGAATTTGCTGATGCCCACTCGCTGACGACAAATGCCCACTGGCTGATGAAGATGCCCACTGGCTGCTTCGCTGATGTTGTCGAGACTTTCAGTCTGACAACCACTTGTCAATTTCATTGACATTTTCCCCCCTTTGTCAGCTGAAAGGAGAGACAATTTTCTCCAAAATATATTTGAATTCCCCCCTTCACATGTAGGAGAGTTGCACTGTTTTACTCCCTCATTCAACTGCAGGAGAGTACCATCATCAATTCACTGCTGGCTGCACTATGTGTGATTGTAGTCGGTTGTAGAACTGAGACAACCGTTTGACTATGGATGACCATTCCCAAGGATCAATCCATTCATAATGTATCTTCAATCTGCCTGATTTTTGTTGGTTGCGACATCTTTCTGAAGAATGATTGGGCTTGCCACAATGGCAACATGGATGGAGATCAAAACATTGATCTTCCATATGACCAGTTCTTTGACAATGAGAACACTTTGATTGGACTTCAACTTTAGGTTGCGTGAAATTCTGTTTGTCGGCAACTTTCTCAGATCCTGCTGAGGTGAGTGGTTCAAGAAATCCTGCACTCACAAACTTAACTGGCTTGGAATAATCTGGGATTTTTAAGTTGGTGTCATCAGGGACATATCCTAAGCCTCGTCTATTCTTGTTATTTTGAATTTCTTCCCAGGGCTTGATGATGGGTTTGGAAGAAATTTGCTCATGAACAACTTCGACACTTGAAGTTGTTGGGATGAATGACTTGGAATCAACATTTTTATCTTCATCTGTATGGTTGAATGACTGGGAAGATGCACTCTTTTGTTGCAGCTCATCTCTTTGTAGTTGCGACTCAAGCTGAAGAAACTCAATGGTTTCATGCGTTTGCTGTAGATGCCGTGAAATATCAGCAAGAGTTTCTTTGCTGACGTGCACCATGTCTTCATCACTGGAGATCATCAAACTGTGAAGAATGTTTAACAACTGAATATGCTGCGCCATCTGAACTTGCTCACTTGAAGTCAGGCTCTCTTGTCGTAGATGTCGTGCTTTGAACTGTTTCACTTTACTTGAATGATAGGCTCGCTTGCTATGGAACTTGAATGGCACGCTCGCTTGATTTGTGGCTTATTGTACTTGCTGAGAACACTTGTTAGAACTTTTTGGAATTCACGCTCTCTTGATGACGAACTCAACTTGCTTGATTGGTGTTAGTGTTGAACTTGTTTTGGTTGTTTTGATGGTTGTGTCAAGGAGTTAAAACTCATGGACAGGGTGTCGATCACTGTCGAAAATGCACCCAAAAAACTTACAATGATTTTAATGACTCACATAAAACAAGGAATTCACTTGTCTTAATTTGACTAAGTTGAAGAGAATGAACGTGCTTGACTTATGATCAAATCAAGACGTGGGTGTCGATTTCAACCGAGAATCCGTACAATGCAATGTAATGGGAATTTGATTCACAAGTTCTTAAATTTGTTTGCAAGAATGTTGATGTAGACTTTGCTTTGAAACAGTGAAGTTTACAAATTCATTAACTTGATTGAATTTGCTTGTTGAAGTAGAATGTCGATGTTGAAAACTTTGATGAGTTGTTGTATGTGTGGAGCTTAATTATCCTTCCTTGAAGCTACTTCGTTACATGTGTTGTGCTTGCTTGTATTGAACTTTATGTGTGTGGTAAATGCGATCATTTATGTGTCAAAACTAGACACAAATCATAAGCAAAAAAACATGAAGCATGCACCATCATCAACTCACTCTTCGTGTACCTAAGATCCCCTTATTCAATTTCGGGCGGATCTAGGACACATCAACACCAAAAAAAATGATATCTTTATTAATCATGGAGTACATCTGAAGCAATGATAATGTCAAGCTGACAAATGCTTGAAACAACTCGCCTTCAAAATCTGAATGGATAGTGACACGATCCCTCTCAAAGTAAAACAATACTTTAAATTACAACAACTTTCCCTTATCACTCCAAATACAAAATATTTATAACTCCAAAATTACAAAATATACTTCTTATCTCTCCAAAATTACAAAACACTTATCACTCCAAAATATTAAAAAAAAAACAACCTTATAACCAATCCCAAAAATATTTGTAAATACACCTTATCACTCCATTACAAAAGTTTTCACTTTATGATACTTTTTCTTAAAATTCTTTTACATGCATCCTTTTAAATTATTAAAAGGATTTAATGAAATTTATGAAATCACGTAAAAGTGATAGGTTACCTTTTAAACGTTCCAACTTATGCATGTAAAAGTATATTAGCCATTCACTTTATGCATATAAAAATGTTAATCATACATGTCTTCTCAAAAGATTCTCCACGGTAAGGCTACGTTCACAATGAAGACGTTAAATCACTCATCTGTAAATCGATTTACTTTTTCAACATAGTGAGAGTGTTTACCTTTTAATCGTTTTGTAACCTGTATGGACCGTCTATTAGCATTTTTAAATCACTTTGAATCTGAGATTGCACGTGGCAACTCGCTTAGCTCAGAAGTGAGCAAAAATGGCTCAATAGTTGATCAGGTTGCCTCTCTTTTGGCCTTCGGTTGTCAAAGAGCTTATTTGAATTGCCCAGCACGTCGACTTGACTCGACCTCCTCTCTGGCTGCCTCAAAATTTCTCCAGCGTCCTTCAATCGGATCTTAAATACATGCAGATTACAAAGCCTTCTGCACACTCCAGGTTCCAAGGCCTTATGAAAGCTCCTTCACGTTGATTCGCTGGTCTCCCAAGCTGGTTCAACACTCGACAATCATATGCAAGATTTCATAACTCATCAAAATCAATTCACAAGCCAGCAACAGGACGTAGCTCGTTCAACGGAGCATTTGTGCCTTCATCCAACAATAATCCAAAGAATCTAACAAAAATATATAAGCCCTTCCTAAACAGAGACGGTTCACTGACAAGCAACCCAATTAAATATACAACCCTCCTTTTTGTTTAAGATGATCTACCCAAGTTATGGCTGCCTACCAACAGCGTGTCGCAATTCTACATTCAAGAATCTGTAAACTTCAGAGTTGTAGAGGAATCTAAAGCCAAAGATGGAGAATTTAGGGAATTTATGTCCCCTGTAGTTAAAGAAAAATCACTTCAAATGCAAGAAAGACCGTCTTTTCTTCTGAAAAGTAACAAATCAGTGCCGATAAATTATTTGAGGGATCGCAAGTTTCTGCGGGAACGTCTAGAAAATATTGATGAAAACAACGAATTCAAGCATTCAGTCCTTGTTTCCATCGAGAAATAGGTTCGGAAGGCATGCTTCAAACTACGAAAGAGAATGTCGGAAACTCAGGGTTACACAGTCTCCTTACTCGAGCTTGTCACAGTCTCCGCTGGCATATTTTGTTTTGACCTTCGTTCTCCATTGCCAAAACCCCGTCGGATAACGTTGTGAATGAAACATACTGAAAACTTCCCTTCTCCCAACGTAATTTCTGAACAATGTAATTTCCAGATCAGTGCCCAGAAAATCTTACCTCAACACGAATGGTAAATGAGACCACGGTCACCTTTCCATTGAGCATTCAAATAAGTGAGTTGTGCCAGCGGATCGAGACAGAAGAGTAGATTATTGAACGAGGAAATCTTCAATCTCCAATGGATCACTGTTCACCCATGTCAATAGCGAAGACGCCTCATAATTTGGTCCGCGACTTTGCTAAACATGAGCGGCGGACGGTGATACCTAACACAGTAACTTCTGCAAAAAAGTACGAAGAAGAAGAATGGGTCTGATTATGACAGTCTTTGCCCGCGTGAACGTGGGGCCACTGGAATTTGGATGACTCTTCGCCAGCAGCACAGTATTTTACTATTCCTCTATGGAGGCTCTCGGCCGCAATGGAGGGGATACGCATACGCAGGTCAAATTACGGCTGCATACGCAATGGAGATGGGAATACGCATACTCAGGACAAATTACCGCTGCATACACAGGACAAATTACGGCTACGGCTGCAACAGCCCTGTTAACATCCAGATGCACCTCCTCACAACACAGGTGAGATCTAGCTCTGATACCACATGATGAGAATGAGATTAACTCAAACACAAATTACAGAAAAACACATATAAAAACCCAGACATAAAATATTGACGGAAAAAGGCTGAAGCCTCATGTATTCTCTCACTCTCATTCTTACATCCAAATAATTGAAATAGTGTTACAAATAAATAGATGAGAGATATTGGTCTCAAGATAGTGCGTGCTATCTTGGACATCTTTGGTTGAGATAATTTCTCACCAGACACACCAATATAGGAGTTACCTAAACTAACTCCTATCTTAGAGGAACAACCCAAGAGTTAGGCACAAATTCCTAACTTGGAATATTTAATTAATTTATTTATTTTTGGATTTATTATTGTTTTATGAGAGAGTCTAACATTTATTCCATATTAACGATTAACATTTATTATATAACTCCCCTATAAACATTTTTTCCCTTCCCCGTATTATGTAAATATATAGAAAACCCCGATTTAATACATATCCCCGCCCCGGTTAAATATAACCATATTCGTTGTATATAAAAAAATAGGGATTAATAGATTTATTTGAAATTTATTAATAACCTAAACCCCGCTCCGCAATTGGAATTAATTAGCCATCTGGGCTAACTAATAACCAACCCCGCGAACCAATCAAAACAGCCACGATACAATTAAAAACATAGTTTAATATGTCGGGCCCGCACAGTTAACTCCCCGCCAAGTTCAAATCCCGTCAGCCGTCCAATCTCCATCGCTACATCCAATGGTCCGCATTCAATATCGCGACACCATAACCGCCAAATGTTAACTTGCGGGGAGCCAATGGTTTTCCCCCCCGTACTCCGCCACACGTCACTCCACCAGGGTTCTCGCTAGCCCTCCGTCCAATACCACTTGACCCCAAAAGCGGTGTGGGCAAAACCGCTTACCACCTACTGACGTCATCTGCTGACATCATATGTCCTTTGCTGACGTCACCCGCCACATCACTTGCCATGTCATCTGCCACGTCATCTGCTCCCATACTCCCACTGAGGTCATCCGTACTGCTCACGTCATCCGCCCAATCAAATCAAAAATTCCCTCCAAAACTTCATTTTGTCAAATAAAAAGGATAAAATATCATTTTTGCTATATTTCACTGCAAATAGCACTCCGGTCATAAAATCGACCGAGTTCACAGTTCAATCTCGACCGCCTCCTAACCAGAAAAGACTCTAGAAACGAGCTCACAACCTCAACCAACCTGCCATTTTACAGTTTCTTCCTCTTTAAACACAATTTAAACCAAACAGAGGGACTTCCAAGCTTACAGAAGAAAGAAATAAAGATATACAGGGATATTTGCTACCCTAACCAGTGGACCTTCATAGACATGAATTTCCACAGGAAAGATTATCAGAAGACACGTTAACAGTTTTATTTTACCAGACAGCAGTGAGTAGGGGTCAGATCAGCATTAAAGTGTATCAGACCAGCATTAAAGAGTATGAGATCAGCATTAAAGAGTATCAGATCAGAATTAAAGAGCATCAGTTAAGACAGGGATCCAACGCAGAGTTACTGAAGAAGACTAGATACTTCTATTTACTTTTAAACTATTATTAAGTAATTCTAGATATTATCTCACAGCTGTTATGAGATATTTGTTGTACAAAGTTTTTGCATAAATACCCCCTCCATTGGAGTATTGAGGGTGGATTTGTGGATTCCCAGACTTTGCTGTAATACTGATTTTTTGGAATAAAGAGTTGTTTGAATCAACTGTTACATGGCATACTGGATGAAGAATTGAAGCAGAGGACTTGTCACAGACTTCTTGAATCAACCACTAGATCAATAAGTTCTCTATATCTTGTGTTTTAAAGTTTTCTTAGTTTATTGTATCATCTGTGTTTCATAATCTAAATGATAAAGAAAAGGTTTAATTGCAGAATATGCTTGATTGCACTCTGTTTTCAGTCATTATTGTTCTCTGTGTTTTCTTCAGAATTTGGATAAGCAGTGAAATCTTAATTGCTCTTGTTTCCTAATTCTTTCATGCTGATTATTTGCTAAAGAATACTTAACTTCTTCTTATCAGTAATCATCCATTTTCCCTCTTTAAATAGGTTGAAGAATTCTTAGCTGCCCTTCACCCCATTCGAACCCATTCCATTTGTTTCAAGTCTTTATTTGTTCCATGTTTGACTACCTTGCTCTGTGAAGCCATCCTCTGTTAAGAAACCAAATCCAGAAAGCTATCTTCTTTGACTCCATTAGCCCAATGGACTGAACTACACTGTCTTACCTCTTTGTTCTATTGAATCTCACCACCCAAACCCAAACCAAACCCTCAAACTTCATAACTAGCCTAATACCTTTAAAAAAAAAGCTAAATCATAAAGAGAGAGCCTTCTCTGGATACAGATTGGCTAGATTATGTATCTAAAAGATTGGTCTGTGGTTAGCTCGGCATCCTTCCCTTTCTTACAACTTTTGGGAAAACCTAAGTGATAACAGGCTCCAAACTGAAAGGGAGAAGTGGCAGTCTTACAGTCTTCCATGTGAAAGTGGCGTAGAAGATCACATGCATACTTGGAATGGGAAAGGAAATACCTTCCTTTGATTGCTAGACTTGAAGACCAAAAAATTAATGCAAGTTTCCTAAGTCTGTCATTTCAAACTAATTTTTAAGGTTTTAATTCACATGGTTTATAATGCTCGAATCACTACCAGTAAGGATAAGGTTAACAACATAAAGAACAAGAATGATAAGAGACTTACCCACTTTCTTGGTGTAGATAGTATTGTTAGAATACCACCTAGAAAAGCCAGTATCTAAAAGAAATCTATCCATTTTAGCATACCAAGCCCGAGGGGCTTGCTTGAGACTGTAAAGGGATTTCTTAAGCTGACATACAAGGCTGGAGTCTATTTGTATAAAGCTAGTAGGTTGTTCCATATAGATTTATCCATGCAAGTCCCCATGCAAGAAGGTAGATTTAACATCCATCTGATGGACTTCCCATTTGAAAGAGGCAGCAAGGGAAAGAACAAGGTGGATAGAGTTCATTTTGGAAATAGGGGAGAAGGTTCAGTATAGTCAATGCCTTCAACTTGTGAAAAACCCTTAGCAAAAATACAAGCTTTATGTCTATCAACTTTTCCATTTGGTCTAAACTTGGTTCTGTAAACCCATTTACATCTAACAAGTTTTCTTCCCTTTGGAAGAGGAACAAGATCCCATGCATCATTTACCAATAATGAACGATATTCTTCATTCATAGTTGTGTCCCAATATGGATGGCCTGAAGCTTCTCCAAAGGTGTCAGGATCATAATTCGCTGAAGCTTGAGCGAGTAAAGAAGAGGCTCTATTGAACTAAGAACATGTATGTTGTTGATCTATAGGATCACCTGCAAGAGCACCTGTTGCATCCTGAGTAGCCCAAACCCATTTTGGAATCTGAGGAGCTGAAGGAGGATCCTGAGAAGATGGGGGAGGATTGTCATCCTCGATGTCATCATCTGAAGAAGAAATATTTTCAAAAGTAGAAGGGATAGGGAGAGGTGGCACATCCATCAAACTAGGCTTGTAGGCCGATATATTTTCAACAAACTTTACATGTCTTCTAATGATAACATTTTTGGATTTAGGTGAAAGAGGTCTATATCCTTTGACATCTTTAGAATATCCAACAAAAATATGTTTTTCACTCTTAGGTTCTAGGGCTTTATGTTTCTCATCGGGAATATGGGCCCATGCTTCACTTCCAAAAACACAAAAGTGACTTACATCTGGTTTAATTAAGCTCCATGCTTCTTCTGGAATGATATTCTTTAAAACCTTATTAGTAGTGTGATTTACTATGTAATTTGCACAGTTAATTGCTTTTGCCCAAAAATTAAGACTAAGTCCTTTAGATTGAACCATACAATTAGCCATTTCCTTTAAGGTACGATTCTTCCTTTCAGCTACACCATTTTGTTGTGGAGTATATGGAACAATATGTTTCATTTGAATTGCATGCTCATTGCAAAAGTTGATGAATTTATTATTAACATATTCTCCACCATTATCATATCTTAGCTTAAGAATTTGATATCCAAACTTTTTCTCAACAAATACCCTAAAGGCCAAGAACATGTTAAATACTTCACTCTTGAGTTTTAAGAAGTATACCCAAGTGCATCTGGAGAAATCATCAATGAAAGTTAAGAAATACTTGTAGCTAGAGAATGAAACAACTAGAAGTGGACCACATAAATCACTATGCACAAGCTGTAAAGGGGCTGAGGCGTGCCAAGAGGCACGTTTTTCAAAACTATCTCGATTATGTTTTATGAGTACACATCCGGAACAAACACCATCTCTACAAGATACCATAGGAAGACCCAGAGCGATAGTTTAAGTGACCAAATCACTCATGCCAAAGTTTGCTCACTTCATCATTATGAGCAAAAAATACCGAGGGAAGTGTTGATGACCCAAAGTTGTTGAACTTATAGAAACTTGTAGAATCATCAGCAATTCCAGTACCTAAAATCTTTCTAGGATCTCTTAGGTCCTTAATTACAACATCGTGAGGTGAAAATTCAACGATTTTACCTTCACCTGAATGAGTTATCTAATATACAGATGGAAGGTTGCAAGATAAGGTTGGAACACATAATACATCATTAAATTGACCATTGTCTAGGTGAATAGTTCCAGTCCCTACAACACTAAGAGATCTATCATCACCAACATAAATATTTTTGGTGTTACAATCATTTAAAGAAGAAAACATGGCTTTGTTTTTGGCCATGTGATAAGAAGCTCCAGAATCAATGAACCACTCATGAGAATGAGAAGAAGAATATACATTTAGTGCATAACCAGATCGAGATTCTTGACAACCACATGCAGAAAGTGCTATTCCTGAAGATTAAGTTGAAGTTGAAGAGTGCTCCAAATCGATGTTATGCTCCTTCATTGCTTCTTCCAAGGTTTCCTTCTTCTTAAAGCATTTGGATTCTAAGTGGCCATCTCAATTACAAAATTTGAAATGTCTATCAGACTTCTTTCCTTTGTTTTTATTTTCCTTATCATTTTTTTGAATTGATTTTCATTTTGAGACTGAACGTGCTTAGGACCCTTGGTTGGTTTAGGACCATTCTTTTTAGGATGTTGCTTCTTAGGATTCTTTCAACTTGGTTGTTGCTAGGTGGCTAAGGCTTTCTTAGAAGAGTTTCCAAGATTAAGAAGACCAAGATGTAAGAGTTTTTCTTGTTCTCTTATTAAAAAATCACAAAAGGCATCAAAAGATGGGAACTTGTAGTCTTGTCCTTGAGAAGTAAAGGCTTCTCTAGTAGAATGGAAGGTGGAAACAAACACAGAGTAGGCTAGTCCCAACTTAGTAAGAATGGAATAGATAAGGTTACCATCTTCTTTCTTAACCTTAACACCTTCCAAGAGAAGTCTAAGAGTCTTGAACTTGGATAAAAAATCTTCAATGGAAGAAAAATTATTGGGGTCCAACGTAAGCAACTCATTTTCGAGTTGATGGGCTCTAATTTCATTTTTAATTCCCAAAACTTTATTGAGTTGTTTCATTGCTTCATCAGGTGTATCAAGTTCTGCGATATGGAATCTAAGGTATTGAGAAATAGACATCCCTATCAACCCACGTGCTTGATCTTGGCTATTTTCCCATTTGGCTTGCTTATCTTCATCTTTGGGTTTAGACTGTTGGCCCAGGGCTATTCTATAAGGACCTTTACTTCTAAGTAAATCCTCCATGTAGGACACCCATTGGAAGTAGCTGGTGTTGTCAAGAATAACTTGGCATGGAATGTCCATTTTAATAGAAACTGAAGTTGTAGATGTTGAAACTAAGTTCCAAGGGAAATATCTATAAAAATTAGGACGATTCAAAAAACGGCTTTGAAAACAGCTTCCGGATGAAGAAGTTATGGCTTTTTGAAGAAAAGTTGTTGAAGATGCCAACAAAGTGCGTGAATGTGCAGAAGTGAATGATAATGTTATATTTAAAAAAAATCTCCCCCCCCCCCAACCCCTTTCCAAACTTAATCTAATTAGCTCACTTTAAAAAAGGATTTTATGTGGCCCACTTTTATAAATAAGTGAAAGTCACTTTTACAATGGTACTTTATGAGCTACCCACGAAATTGTAACTTAAATAAAAGATAAGAGACTTTAGAATTATAAGTGACTCACTTTCTATAATGGGTGAGAACATTTTTACATAAAGTAACTTTAAAACATAAGTTACATGTGATTTTTGAAAAAGTAACTCAACAAAAAGGAAGACTTGAACCCAAAACCTCTATTCTCATAAAGTAACTTTGGACCAAGTGAACTAGTTTAAAAGGTTAGTAATTTTTGGAAAAGAGGAAGGGTTTTTTTTTTAGTCACTGAAGCTTTAGGGTGTGTGCTTACTTGAAAAAACCATTTTTCCTACAAAACAAAAAATCACAGAACTCAAGATGGACATGCAAAAAAAACAAACCTTATGGCTTGAAGTTAACTTTCGTCAGAAACTAAATATTTTCCTCAATGTTTCTGATTTTCCAAGATCACACAAAGGCGTGGTGGAAAAGAGCATATGCATGAAAAAAATCCTTCCTTTATGTTTCTGATTTTCCCAGATTGCATAGAGTTGCAGGGAAAATAACATACGCAGAAATGAAACGTATGGATCCGGTAATAAAAAACAAAGAGCTAAATAAACCGTAATAAACAGAGAGATAAATAACTAAAACTGCAAATAAAGACTGTATACCTCCAAATTTTAAAAATGGCGTAGCTAGGGTACCGAAAACCTTTTCACATGAAACAAAAGGGGTTTCTCACTAGAACAAATGCTCCTAACACAATAGAGCAGTTCTCTCAGCCCGAAAACAGTCAGAAACAGTAGATCTAAGAAACGACAGTCAGATGCAGTTGTACCGGCTTCGGATTTGGATCACCAATGGATGTGTCCCTCAAATAGCTCTGATACCATGTATGAATTTACAATATAAGTTCGTCAGATAGAACACCAAAGGAAACCGCTCACAAAAAAATCACAGATCAATACACCAGTATTCTAGACGTGGTTAAAACCCTCAAAGAGGGAAATAGTCCACGGCCTAAGCCAACACGACCACTTCAGGAAATTTATTAATAAAAGAAATAAAATTTACATAAGTTTCTCTCATGAATGGTCACCTTACAAATGACCCTCCATGATCTTTAAAGAGATCATTGACCAATCGAGTGTTAAGCCACGGATCAAGTGTCGATAATACTGAGGAGAGAATGAACCATCGGATCACTTCATGTCTAGAACATATCGTGACCGTCAGATTGTAAGTTACAAAAGTACATAGTAAAGAAACAAAATTTACCTAACTCTGCACTAGACCAAGTTATACTTAACTATTTTCTATGTGTCGGAATATCCTAACAAGTTGTTAACCACAGGCAGAGATTATAGGCCAAGGTCCAGGACCACTTGCGAGAAATATTATTGCTCATTAACTGGGAGGGTAGAGTAATGATAAACTAGTGTGACATCAGTAAACCTTTGGCATTCATGAGAGATCAGGTAAACCAAGGCCTTTTGAATCATCTTTGGGGTTACTTCGAGGATTTTGGCCCCAGAGCAAGAAACAAATAAATTCTTCTGTTCAATGTAGGTTGTAGTCAACCAAGAGATGAATTCAGGAAAATGGTGCACAAAGGGTGTAATTTGATAATATAAGTCGGAGTCAACTACCCGAAATCGGTATTCCCCCTTGACGTGGTTTCCATACAGGTCGAAACAAAGGTTAGAAAGGTGGTAGGTACAGTAAGAGTCAACAATTTGTGCCTATGTGTCCATGAGGGGGTCGACGCTAGAGGAGAGTTTGGCCTCACAGGCCTTTGGCGTCTTGGGAACCACCTTCTTCATATTTCATGAGTATCTAAACAATTCATAGGTGATAGGAGCGATTGGTTACCTAGTTGTCATGGAATGGGTTGAAAACAGTGTCAGGAGGAGGTTCTTAGCCATCTGAGAGCTTGAACGTTGTTCTGGACAGGCAACTCACGGGAGAGCTTGCACCAAGAACTGGTGATAAATTTTGAAAATATGAGGCAGAAAGGTTTTTTATAGGAGGAGAGAAAACGGTCAGCTGACGTGGGATGATGTCGTGGGAGGGACACGTGGCTTTATGGGATTTGATGATGACTAGGATAGGTCTATAGGAGTGGGGGCTAGTGGAGTTACCATTTTACCTTTAGAATTCTCGCTCCCTTGAAAAGGTGCCTACAGATTGGTCCACGTGGCGCGAGGTCCCCACTCCCACCATCCTCCAGTGGGTCGGATAACGGAAGGCAAGATCTTGCGCTCTTTGTTGGAAATACTAAGAGGGGGGTGAATCAATATTTCTTAGCAATTAACACTTTTTAATCTTTTTCAGAGCATTAGTTAATCTTCAGTTACTATTATTGTTCTTCTTCAGATGATCATAAACAATAATCAACAATAGACAATTCCATACAACAATGAAGAAAGATAAAACAAAGGACCCAAAAAAATTTAGATGGAAAACCCCCTCTGGGTCAAAAAACACCGAACTCTTCTTTAGTAATTGTCTTCTCCCTGTTAAAAGAAAATTTATTACATCAAGATTTCAGCTACAACTGAGGGAGGCGTCAACCCCCTGATTCACATGCCACAACATGTAGGATGCTACTAACCCTAATATCCTATTACAACCAGAAGGATGCCCCAATGCCCTGTAGATCAGGGCATAACCCGATGAGTGCCCCAACGCCCTGTAGATCAAGCCACAACCCGATGAGTGCCCCAACACTCTATTTACCAGCTACTATCGGAAAGGATGCTTCGCTGCCCTGTTAGTTTATCAGCCACAACTGAATGGACGCCACAACACCCCGTGAAAGCCACAACTTGCCTTAGCACCACCCTGCCACCCTGAAGTGTTCTCAAGCCACAACATGAAGGTGACTCCAATCACCTGCCTTGCACCACCCTGCCACCCTGAAGAGTGAAAATACCACTTTTCACAATTTTCACACAAGATCCCCCTGTGCTTTGAATCAATATAAGAATGTTTTAATGAAGATGATGTGTATGTTGTCAAATCCTGGTAGCCACTGACCATTGTACAATCCTCCTCAAGTTGACCACTACACAATGCTACACATCAAGACCTCACTACTAATGCTCTTAAGTCAACTAACCACTACACAAGCTGACCACTATAAAACTTGGCATCACTGATCACTGCCACTACTCAATTGCACATCACTGTCACTGCTCAAATAAACATGAATAGAATAGCATTCATGAGCTCACAAATTGGGTACCAACTACACTGCACTGCTTATGAATGAATAAGCATCAAAGCTCATATGCAGGCAACCCACATCACTATACGAAACTTATTGTACCGACTCACTAAAGTGTGATGATGGCTCAAACAAACGTGCCTCGGGTCATCCCTATGACCTGCTCGCAATTCTCTCAAAATTTGTGTACAGAGAACTACCAGCATATGTCTAAACATTTATGCCCTTGTACCATGTCAATACGTTGTTACAGATAAGTTATTTACCATTATCAAGTGTCTTGTCAATTAACAAGTTTACAAGTCAATGTCAAAATAATATGCTTCTTATACTGAATTCTAGATGTCTCCAATTTGTTTTATGTCCAAATTTACCCAAGTGTTGCTCTAATCACATGCAACCCTTTTCTTCAATGAAACCCTAGGACATAACACCTTAGGATAAAACTCTAGACCCTAGGACCAAACTAAACCCTTGCACTGCTTGAACAATTTCCTTGTCCAATTAACTAATAACTTCAACAATACTTAATGTATGTCAAGTGTCAATTATGAGGATTATATCAAACTACAAGTTATTAAGGGAACCAAGGTCACAATACTTAGATTACTTAGGTTTTTCACGCAACAAGTTTAATATCTTAACAAGGTAAGTGGACCACTGTTTACTAACTTCAAAGTTCAGTTCACTGAAGTCAAGATAGAATAAAGGTTATTGATGAACAAGTGTCACAGTCAATATGTCAATGTATCATTCTTAGTCAAATATGATATCTCAATTAAGTATAGTCAAATGTCGAGGTCATATCACTGTAGGGTAGATAGGTTCACTATGTATGTGCACTGCTGTCCACAAATTTGATGCACAGATCACTGTCAATGTAATCTCAGATGTCAAGTCATGGTTAAGTCTATTACTGCAAGGTCACATAAAATAAGTGCTATGTTATTTGTGTTGCTAAATGTCACTTGCAAGCCCAGATATATATATATATATATATATATATATATATAGATAGATAGATAGATAGATAGAGAGAGAGAGAGAGATACCACAGTTATCTCTGTGTCTTTGTCATGTTAAGACTATTATATCATTTAGTGGTCTATAAGATCACATTAATTATGTCACTGTGTTTTGGTTCAAAATTGCATTGAGAGGTTTTTCAATAAGATGTTGAATGAATCATTCACTTAGTGCATGATGCTTAAAGTTACTCATATATACATGATGAGATTGCTACCACTATCTTATAGTGAAGTTCAATGTCATATATTAACAATTTTTGGTGGAGATTGTGCTGATATATGAAGTGATTAAGACTCATTGTTCAAGGAAAAATTATATTCAATTTAGGTTTCAATTATCCCTTACCTCAAACATTTCTAACTTTTCCACAATGGTCTTATATATCATTGTACAAGGTCTGAATCTAAAGCCTTAAACAGTTCCCTAGAATGAGCCCTAACCAGACCCAAAAAAAATTCCCTAAGACAAGCCCTAACAAGCCTCAAACTAGTCTAGAATATGCTCTGTCACGCGGAAAGAGTCGTTAGTGCGGACACAACCGACCTTCCTAGAAAGCCTAAGACTTTCTAATGACAAACAAGACAAATAAGAGCAATCCTTCCCTAAATATGCTTTTACAATATGAGAAATCAAGTGTTTAGATCCTACCTGTAATCCAACGCTGTTGTAGTAGTACAGCTTCGTTGATCCGGATGAGCTCCTCCTTCCCTTCGAAACCTGAATTCACTAACAATCAAACGATTAAATAGCACCTGAATATCACATAAAATAAAACATATTTAACATATAGACCAAGGAGTATATGAAACAACTCATTAATAACAAATTGTTGAGAAGAATGGACTAATTTGTATTAAAAGGTAACAAAAGGAACCATTACAACCTGAGCCTTGGTGTTGTGCAAGCTCCTCCCAGGGTCCACAAGAGTTCTCCCTTACTCTGATCAGCTCACCCACCTCCCAATGGAAACAAGTAAAGATGGTAATCTCTCCTCACAAGCTTCTACAAGGAAGTCCTAATTCCAGCAGCATCTACCCTTAGGAATGTTCAGCTTTCAACCTCCCCTCCCTTTGGCCCAATGCCTATATTTATAGTGCTTTAGAGGAAGTTATTCAGGTCCACCATCAATGGGATAAGCCCCTCTTTGGATGGGATAGCTCCCCTATTGATGGGATAAGTTCCTCTTTGGTAGGGATACATGAACCATCTGGAGGCGCTTCATACACGTCAAACAAGCTTCTAGAAGACTCTAGAAATGACCACAAGTAACTTTTTTGGAGTGAAACTTGCACTTTTTGACCTTTACAGGAGTACGCACCCACCCCTTTACATACAGAGTGTACAAGTACGCAGGTATTGTGAACTTGGGTTGCGTACCCGCAGGTAAGGCTAAGAGAAACTGCGTACCAGAGATAATTGACTTTAAATGACTTTTCTCTCTTTCTTGAAGTTTGACATGGAGAGCAGAGGCATGAGACTTGCCAAGGAGGATAGTATGACAGTGGATGGAGCCATACTAACTGCAAATAGTCATGGTGACATTTTTTAGTGTAACAGATTGCCCCCTAAAGTGCGAAGCCTGTAGTAGATTAGGGTTTTTATGATCTAGGAAGGGTGAAGTACTTTATCATTTCAAGGAGTATCTTGCGGAGGACCCGGTCAGAACCTGCAAATATTCAACACAAAATACATATATAAGATAATATCATCGCTGAGGTAGGCATTCCCATACTCAGATTGAAAACTTTAACTAAAAATCTAACTACTGCTCTGATACAAGAAAGATTTTGCAGTACATCACAATCATAGACTTTTGTAGACACAGTATGGACGCAGCCATCTGTTTATGATTTGTTTACTATATAATGAATACAAAACTCCTCGCAGCCTGGATGGTGGAGACTAGATCCAGGGTCTTCATTTCTACTTCCCGAATTGGTACGATTCTATCCATGCGAATAAATGAGTTGATGTCGAGCATGGTAGAAACCACTTGATTACTAGCCAATGATGTAAACCGTTAACAAGTGTGAGAGAGACCACCAGTGATGTCAATGGTTCTCAAAGTACCCAGTACAATCCATGAAATGTGAATGAATGGTTTGATGTCGAACACGTCACGGAATCCTTCGATCGAAAGTCAATGATGTAAACTGTCGTCAAAGGCGAGAAACCTGCCATTGATGCATGCAGACTTCAAGGTACTGACGATTTCTAAGTCATCTTTCCAGATAATGTGTTGATGTCGATAGAAAGCGACCCGTTGCAGGCAAGCCCACAACACGAAATCATTGTTCAAGTTGAAGAAATGTTGCTGTAAGGACTGACTCAGGGATGGTCAAATGGATGACAAGTATTTTGCATATGAATGGTTTATTTGCAGAGACCTCTTGAACACATAACGACACGACAGATGGCTTGGTGACGATTGACCCAAAGTTAATACCCGGAAACGGTTGAAGACTTTCAAAGTGGTTTGATCAACTTTTAAGGCAAAGGATTTCCCAACCCAGGTGAATGGAAAGTGTCGTGTTCAAGAGCGGTGATAAGGTTCTTCTGTAACAAAGGATGAAAAATCGGTTCATTCTTCTTTCTTTTCCCCCACCATTTCTGGCAAGTACCTCTTTATTTTTTACAAGCTTGAGGAGGATAACATATGCTTGATTATAAGCTCATCCTTCGGATGAGTC
The DNA here is from genome assembly GCA_031772625.1 of Pinus tabuliformis. Lineage (NCBI taxonomy): Eukaryota > Viridiplantae > Streptophyta > Pinopsida > Pinales > Pinaceae > Pinus > Pinus tabuliformis. The sequence continues at coordinate 1,037,643,067 of CM062816.1, read as the reverse complement.
CAACTTAGTTTAAATTCGGACCCTAAGAAGGAGTGGTCCGTTCCTGTTTGTAATTGAACAGGTCCTCTACTGTGAAATTTTAACGAGTCCAGTATAGAAGAAACTCGGCGTTTTTCATTTTTAGAGAGTCTGAAAAAACTAAAGAAGACTCCAAGGTGAACTTTTTCGTAAATTTGTGTCTCCCAAGCCCGAAAAAGTATAAAATAATACCTGAGAGAACCGCTTGATCTTGCGACCAAGGAGTACTTTCATGATTAGTGTCTCTGACCTGAAAAGTAAAAAGCGATCAAGGACACGTCGTTTTATTTCCGTATCGAGTTTGAAACGACAAAAACCCGACAATCTTTTCCTGTTTTTACGGTCAGAAAAGAGCTATAAGGGGACCGTCTTTTAATTCGTTTTAACGAGTGTAAAAGAAACGCTCGGCAATCTTTTCATGTTTTAGGAGTCAGAAAAGAGCTTAAAAGATGACTCTAATGTTTTGGTTCGTGAAAAATGATGATTTTACTCTAAAGTCCTTTTGTCCTACACAAAAACGACACATTACTCATACCTGTTTAAGATGGGTAAAAATACATTGAAAAATGTCCTTTCATGGTGAAAAATAAACAAACTTAGCATTCATTCATCCAAAAAACTATAAAAAGACTTTTTACCATGTCATTTTTACCATTTTACTGTTGAGGTTGAGAAAAGGGCTTTTGACAAGAAAACTTCCCGTGGACTTTGTGGAGAATCCGACCGTCAGAATCGAGCGCCGTCTCTTTCAGGTATTTCACAACATCCTCCTCTTCAATTTCATCCGTTTAGAATTTCATTTCTAGTTTTAGTTTGATTTTTTGGAGGGTTTAGGGTTTTAAAATTCGTTTCTCGGGGGACGCAGGTGCCCCATGGGCGACCTGCGTACCCCGACTTTTTCGTATATGGGAAAAAGGTTGGGGTACACAGCCCGCCTTCAGAACAGCTGCGTACCGCCGCTCTGTTTTCTGAACGCGGGGTGCGTACCCCGTGAAACGCGGATTTTGAAACCCCAAACCCCAAATTTAACCAACCAAATTTTGTTTAATGAATTCTAATCATTGTTTTTTGGTGTGTAGGTCACTCACCATGCTAGATTGGCGTGAAAGAGAACACGAAGACGTTGATTTGGCCGCAATAGGTCATCAACCTTCTATTGATGCGTTAAAGGCATGCGGTCTCTACAAGTACTGGGCCATACCTGGCATGAGGGCCCAGGTGCCATTCTTAGAGTGGCTGGTTGAAAGGTGGAACATTCAGGATCAATGTTTTTACATCGGAGAACACCAGCTCGAGATAGAGTCCTCCGACATATACTTTCTCACTGGCTTGCCTAACAGGGGCGAGCAACTCTCTCTATTCGGGACTAGGCCGGGTGGCCAATCCCTTGCTAGTCTCTGGCTAGAGTGGTGCAATAATCAAAACCAGGAGAAGGGGATAGAAATCAAATACATATCCCGACCTGAACTTATGGTGATTGCCTTTACAGTTACCAGACTTTGCGGCGTTGCCGCTTTTCACATGGCCACTGGATCCTAAATGCGGATGGCTATAGATTGCTTCCAAGGCACCATTTTCAACTGGTGCGATGCTGTGTTGGCCAATATGAAGGGCCAACTAACCAGGGCAAAGAAAGGACAACTGAAGACTTTTGGATATGGGCCTTTAGTTGTGAGCTTTGCCCTAGAGAGAGTTCCAATGTTGATCCCCCAGCATCCTACAGTTCCAGTTGGGGCTCCTCGGGAGCCTAAGTTGACGAGATGGGTTGCGGTAATGGCCCGGCATCCTGATGAGGGAGCAGCAGTTGTTCGATTTCCTGATGGTTACTTTCACTGGCTGGAGGGCCAGGTCTTTGCGATTCAGGATTTCCCTTATGCCGGAATGGATTTTCGCAATGATCCAGACATGGTTCTTCCACAAGGAGAACAATGGGACGACAGAGGTACTTCATTCTTCGCAAGTTTTTAAATTATCTATTTTTTTTATTTTTTATATATCGTCTCAAAACTGACAGCACAAATTTTCAAAATGCAGATGTAGGTCCATGGCGTCCGGCCAATCTCCGGGCTTTTGAGAGAAGAGTACCAGCTGTACCAGCGCCGGCCCCACAGGATGCGGCCGCAGAGACCTTAGCCGAACTGGAACAGGATCTAGAGCGTCTGACGGCGGATATACCAAAGACCACTATAGATGACATTCCTATCCGACTTCAGCGCTACGTGGTCGCAGTCCCAGGACCTTTCAGGAGGTTCCTGTGTAGGGTAGCGCGGGCAGTGGTCTCGTATAGAGAGCACCACCAGTGATTGGCTAGTCACTTTTGTAGACACATATGACATTTTTGGTTTTTTGTACTTATCATTTTTGCCGATCATAAGGTGTTTTTCAACCTATGATCGAAGACGATGTATATTTTTGACACACTCCTATCTATATATATCATTATTACCGGCTTATTTTGTTAAACATATGTGATGAAATGTTTATAAATTTACATTTATGATTGTTACAAATGTCTATTTAACATTCGAGACGCCATTGCATCTGCTAATGTATTTAAAGACCTTGGAATATGCTGATATTCAATGTAATCAAATTCACGTTCCAAGAGACGCACCCTCAAAAAAAATCTTAATAACACCGGATTTCTAATGGCATAGACTCTATTAAGCTGTAATACAACGAGTTCAGAATCTAACCTCACTATTAAACTCCGAATCCCAAATGAAATAGATTCAGATAATAATTCAATCACTGCACTGTATTCTGCAATGTTGTTTGTTGTTTGACCGAGGCTCACCCCATGCATAGAAACTAACTCGTCAGAGGGCGAATAGATAACCCAAGCTGCGGAAGAGATATTCCGTGTACTACGACAAGCACCATCAGCAAATCCAATGTACGTTTGGAGAGGCGTCGACATCTGCAATATCAAGAGTAAAACCAAGATAAGCCAGAATAACGACAAAAACACACTCTTTAAACTAAGCACACAGTCTAAACTAAGCAAACATACCAGCTAGAAAGAAAATTAACCTAACTAGAACTAACTAAATCTCCATACCCACCATTTAAGCATAATACCTCTTTAGGTAAAGTCCATTTCTGGGCTTACCCAAAGAGTCCCCATCAAAATCTACCAGCTCATAGGCCCCTTTTGCCAGCTTTCGCTTGACAATGTAGGGCCCATGCCACATGGGAACGAATTTTCTAGCACCTAATTTATCGTTAGCTTGATCATATAATAGCACTAGGTCTCCTTCCGAAAAATTACGAGGGGTCACGTTACGATCATACTGAGCTTTCATCCTTTTTGCGTGAGCCTCGATTGCCAAAGCAGCATCACGTCGAGTCTCATCTAATTTAGCTAAGTATAACAGACGCTTCTCCTCTTCGGAAGTAGCTGGGAGTAATTCGATAGCCATTTGAAGTGATGGGATTTCGCATTCAATGGGCAACACTGCTTCCAAACCATAAACTAGTTGGAAAGGAGTGAACCCTGTTGATGTTTTTACTGAGGTTCGATATGCCCAAAGCGCTGAGAATAACATGTTGTGCCAATTCGACCGATGAATACCAATGATTCGTCGGATCATGATAACTAGAACTTTGTTGATAGATTCAACCAAACTGTTTGCTTGAGGATAATAAGGAGTAGAACTATCATGGCGTAAACCAAGCTGGCTTGTAAGTTCTGTCATCATAATGTTTCCAAAATGGCGCCCATGGTCAGTGATTATCGCTTGTGGGACACCAAACCTAGCAATAATATGATTGAATACGAAAATCGCTGTTGTTTTGCCACTTGCCTCGAATGTAGGCATCGCCTCGGCCCATTTAGTAAAATAATCAACTGCAAGGATGATATACGCATGCCCCCCGGCCGAGTGAGGGTTACAAGTAATAAAATCGATACCCCATTTAGCAAAAGGACCAACGACAATTATAGGGTGGAGAGGAGCAGCTGGTGCGCGCATCTTGCGATCAAACACTTGACAGTTGTGGCATTTTCGGACCGCAATGATACAATCTTTAAACATGGACGGCCAGAAATAGCCAGCACGCAACACCTTCTGAGCTGTGGCATACCCAGACATATGACTGCCACATGCTCCAGAATGACAGTCATTCAAAACCCTTTCTGCCTCTTCATGAGTTAAGCAACAACGAAAAACCAAGTCCGCCCCACGACGATAAAGAGTATCTCCAATAATTCTGTATTGTTGGGACTGGAATCGAGTTTTCCGGCGTTCCGACTTTGAAGCTTCGGGATGAAAGGATTGGGTTTGGAAATAGACGATTATATCCCCATACCAAGGATCTAAAGTGCTGATAAGAAACAGAGACTCGTCCGCAATGGGTTTCTCTGCCACAATTTCCGTGTCAGCACGCGGGAAGTCACACATCAATTCCGCAAAAACTAAGGATTTCTTAGACTTGGACTTCTTGAATTCAAAATCGAACTCTTGCAGGATAACAATCCATTTGGAGTACTTGCCCCCTAGCAATTGTTTTGTCAAAATATAGATCATAGGGTTGCAATCCGAAATCACTGTAGTTTTACGGAGAAGAATGTAATGACGAAAACGCTGGACAGCCTGAACAGCTGCCAGGGCCAATTTCTCCACATGCGAATATTTTAGCTCAGTGGGATTTAACGTCCTACTAAGATAATATATCACATGTTCCATTCCGAATTCGTCTTCCTGAACTAAGACCATTCCAATGGTGGAGTGGGAGGCGGCGAGATACAAAAAGTAATCCTGGTTGTAGTTGGGAGGATGCAGCAACGGTGCATGGGTCAACGCGTGCTTAAGTGCATCAAAAGATTTTTGAGCTATCTCATCCCAAGAAAATTTAGTGTTTTGTTTCAACAACCGGGTGAAACCCTTTGTAACCTCGGCGTAGTTAGGAATGAATCGACGTAAAAAGTTTGCTTTCCCCTGCAAACTTTGGAGTTGGCGCAAACTCGAAGGAGGAGGTAATTTGATGATAGCTTCGACCTTCGAGGGATCGACGCGGATACCGGCTTTTGAAATGACAAATCCTAGCAATCGTCCCACTTCTATGCAGAAGACACATTTGTGTGGATTCAACCGAATTCGATAATGCCGACACCTCATAAAAATAGCGCGTAAGTGGACAAGGTGATCAGCTCGATGTAAAGAATGAGCAGGCAAATCATCGAGATACGGTTGCACAATGTGCTTGATGTCGTGAAACGCGTAAGACATTGCCCGTTGGAAAGTTGCTCTGGCATTCTTAAGTCCAAAAGGTAATTTGCAGTAAGCAAATGTCCCCCAAGGACAAACGAAAGCCGTTTTTGGTTGATCGGCAGGTAGAATATTGATTTGGTTGTAACCGGAAAAACCGTCCATAAAGGAAAATATTTCACTGCCGGCACAATCATCAATTATTTGATCGATATAGGGTGTGGGATAGTTATCTTTTGGACAAGCACGATTTATATCCCTATAGTCGATACATATTCTTATTGTTCCTTGTTTCTTGTTAACCGGAACAATATTCGATACCCAATCCGTTAACGGGATCGGATAAATGAAACCTGCTTTCAATAGCTTCTCGACTTCTGCTTTAATCGCAGCCGCTTTCCTAGGGTGTATCTGACGCAAACGTTGCCGAACGGGTTTAGCGTCTGGGTAAGTCTTGATTTCATGAAAAACAATAGAGGGATCAATTCCTGGCATTTCCTCATAGGACCAGGCAAACACGTCGCGGAATTCTTGAAATAGGACCTTGTATGTTTGAATTTTGTTATCTGTACATGAGGCACCTATATGAATGTTTTCAATAACTCCGGTTTTGATTGAAATGTCGATGGCAATAGTTTGGGAAATGTTTCCCAAACTCAACTCTGAATCAGGATGTTTCATGGGATTCTGAGCGTCCTTAACATATTCAGCTGTAAAAATTGATGAAAAATCATTTTCAAAGTCATCACCCTCAGGTAAAAACGAAGATCTATGATGAAGATCTTCCCATGGTAGATCGTCTACACTTAGGATTTCGCGAAGTTGTTCGTCAGATGACAAAACTTCGGGAAACGTTATCCGTTCTGAGGTTGATGTGAAAAGTGATTCCTCACGGACCACATTCATTTGGTCGAATTGGGTTGAACTGGAGTCGGAAAAAGAATGCACGGCCTCATAAGCAATTTCATATGGACTCAAAGGCATTGCATTACCGAAGGAGTCTATTTCAGATTCAGATGGGACAATCCAAGGATCATCGGAAATAATAGTGTCTGAAGTAATCATATGAATGGATGCGAATGAAGGGTCTGCATTGATCGAAGGAAAAGGAAAAGTTCCCAGTAAACCGGAATCTTTAACCAATCCTACACCAACATCCCTGTAAGGGATAGTCATTTTACCGACATGCTGGATACTCTCTGAAGAGGCTGGGTCGGATGAAAAGTAAGCCAGCTGGTCTATCGTCGCGATCTTACCATTATGTGGAAACTTTATAACTCTGAAGACCGATGACACGACCATTGTCATAGCGTAAGACCAACTGCGACCCAAAAGAAGGTTGTAGTCTAGAGGGGCATCAACCACTTCCACATCCAGACTAACGGTTTTTCCTTCAACCCCTATAGGCAAATCCTGTAGAATGCCAAACGGATGGAACCCACGGCCATCAAAGGCCTTAAGAATCATCGGGGATTGGTTCAGTGAAGGATAACCAAGCGATCTCCAACACTGAATCGACATAATACACGTAGAAGCACCTTCATCAATTACAGTCCGATGAATAGGCCTGTTTTTTACTATCACTGGAATCTGGAAAGCCATTTGATGAGGGAGACGCGGTGTACTATTTTCTAGATCAAATATTATCAGGTTCGAGTCCTGAATATCCACAGCTCCTATAGCCGACAAGAGTAATTTTCGTTGTGCTGGGCATGATTGCAGCACTTCCAAAGCCGACATTGCTGAGGGTGAAACAGCTAAATCCTCAACAATGTTATAATTCTGAGCTGCTCTCGCATATGGATTGAAAGCAGACTTTCGAAGTATACCCTTGGTGGGCGATTTAATTACCAAGTCCGGGTTAGGTTTCTCGATCTGTAGTGGATCGGAACTGGGAGCTGAGGTTGATGGATTAGAATGAGAAGATTCTGCTTCTTTGCCATCAACAGGATTCTTACTACCATAATCTTGCGATCGAGTCGCAATCCGTACATGAGACATCATCAAAATGGGTTCTTCACTGGCACTCGAGGAAGAACCTATCATTTTACTCTCCTACTTCGGAAATGGATCTTTCAAAACAGCAAGAGTTGGGGAACCCTTAACGATTTTCACAACCTCTGCCCGATGAGGGCAATCTCTGGTGAAATGATTTTCTTCACAAATTAAACAAGGATAGCGAGGTTTGCGCTTTTCGTCGTTAGATTCCGACTTCTCTTTTTTCTCCTTTGGAGCCTTGTCTGCTTTATCCTTCTTGTTGCCTTTCTTCTTACCACCGTTTTTTGATTTAGCCGTAGATGACTCTACAGCATGAATATCGGCAGTAATTTCAGGAGAAGATTCTTCTGTCGGGGAGTCCGGTAAGGTTATTATTGGAGAAGAATTCTTTGAGGATTTCTTCTTATTTTTAGTATTCACCGTACCAATCATGCCATCAGCAGCATGAGACCCCGAAGGAGCAGCGGCGATTTGGTTCGACTTAGGAAGATCTGGGATCTTCTCGTGCAACGTACCCGACTGAGTGTAAACTAAGTCAAGGTACTGGGCTTGAGCAATGACTTGCTCCTCAGTAACTACTCCGGCCTTAGCTACATCTTCAGTAATCTTCGGTAATAATGATTTTACAAACCATTCAGCTAAGATTTGGTCCGGGATAAAAACTTTCACTAAACGTCTTCGACGTCTCCATTCATGAATATGATCGGAAATATAAGTGGAGGTCGACTGTTTTAATGAAGTTAATAGCTCCGTGCAGTTATCGTATCTGACCGGCAACTGAAAATGAGTTAGGAACGAGGTAGCTAACTGGCTAAAATTGTAAAAAGAGGCCCGTGGTAACTCAATGTACCACTTGGTCGCGATACCAATGAGCGTGCGCTGGAAAAGACGTAAGCGGATCGAATCATCCGAGATAGAATTTGAAGCACACCAGAGGTGGTAAGTCATCACATGATTGGACGGATCCTCTCCAGACTTACCTTCGAATTTGGGTATATCACTGGGCAACTTATTTGGCATTGGCGGCCAGAACGGAAGATATTGAATTGGATCGTTCGTTAGGCGCGTCAAGTCGGGTAAATCCAAAGTTGCGATAAACGGTAATTGCCGATTAGGATCTCTAAAACTCTGGGTCACAAGACCAGTCCCAGGAGGAGGATATCCAAGATAACTTGGAACAGGAATTGCATTCAGGATATTATATCCTCCTGGAAAACCAAGATTAACCGGACCGTACTGGGGTTGCTGAGGTTGTTGATAAGTGTACCCAGGATACGGTTGATACTGGTAAACCGGTTGTTGGACAGCAGGACCGAATTGGTACTGTCCCTGGTACTGTTGATAGGTAAATTGAGGTTGACTTGTTACAACAGTACTTAAACCAGGCTGCCCTACAGGCATCTGGACCGTAGTTTGAATCGTAGATCCAGACAACGGTAAAGATGTCTGAGGGGTGGTTGCAGAGACAGTAGAAACCGGAGCTGTCGATACTCCAGAAGTAAGTGCGGTAGATGTTGCGGTAGTTGCAGCAGCCGTTTGAGATGGAGTAGAAGGTGCAATTGGCGGCTGAGTAACTACCGAAGTTACAGAAGTTTGAACATTCGACTGGACAGGTTGCGGTTGCTGGGGTGAACCAGAAACTACGGGTTGTCCAGTTTGAGGTACCAACTGTATACTTGGCTGCAACACCTGTTAACCCTGTGATGGGTCCCACACTATCATTTCGGGGTATTGACCCATAATAGGTTGAGGATACTGAGATCCATAACCGGATTGAGGATAGGATTGATAACTGAAAGGCATAGTTCCCATACCTTGAACATATGACTGACCTTGAGGTGGTTGATAACTTTGACCCGAGTATTGACCTTGAGGTTGATAACCTTGGGGTAAATACTGATACTGGGGTTGACCTTGACCTTGAGGTTGATACCCTTGAGGTTGATACCCTTGGGGTTGATACCCTTGAGGTAAATATTGATACTGAGGTTGACCCTGGGGTACATATTGAGGTTGGGGTTGACCTTGAGGCATGTATTGTACCATGGGTACATACTGACCTTGAGGCTGCCCCCCAGAAACAATTTGTGTACCTTGAGGTTGCCCCCCAAGGGTTAATTGAGGCTACCCGCCAGGCGGTAATTGGCCACCTTGAGGTTGAGAAACGGGAACTGAACCTGACATCATGTAAATGTCCCCTACACCCAACGGTTTATTACCATTGTTTCCAGCTAATAACCCATGATCAATGGGTTGAGGAGATGCCCCCGCAAAGGTACCAGAAAGTGACTGATACCCGGTGGGAACAGAAGGACCACCGTGTAAGAAAGATTCAGGAGATTGAGTGAACACGGACGACTGACCAGACATATTTACAGGAGTATAAATACCTCCAGGTGGAAAAGGAGTACGAGGTGGAGAAAAAACTACCCCTGAGTTGTCTAAATAATTGGTTAACGAAAGGTACCAAGTAGTACTTCTAGGAGGACTGTAAAAGATAGATTCACGCTCCCTTAGATCAATAGTAGGTTGATCTTCAAGAGTAGATACGCCTAATTCTTCCTCTGGAGCAAGTTCTTCAATAGCTATCAAACTAGTAGGAAGATTTTCGGTGATGACCCTTTCTACCCTAGGTGAATCTGGTACACTAGAAGTTGGAGTAACAGGTTCAGATATTTCAGGTTCTTCGCCTATATCACTAGTAGATGAAAAACTACCAGCAAGCTCAGAAACTTCAACTGCTTCAGGATTATAACCTGTTTCTAGACTTTGGTAATCTTGATGGACTACCAACGAAGACTCTCCTTCTTCTGGTGAACCTACTCTACTGCCGCTAGGAGGAGTTACAAGGACCTTTAAACCTTCGTAATGACTTGGGACGTCTTGAGGAGATTCACCCCGAAGTCTACGGGATTTCCTCAACAATTCGGCCACAGAAACAACCTCAGGAGACTTGCCCCGAAGTCTACGGGACTGTCTCGGTAATTCCGCCACAGTTAAAAACTTTTAACTACTGCACACGCAAACAAAGTAAAATCTCAAAGCAAACCACCTAAAGTCTCTAAAGAACCAAACAAATTTGAAACATACGCCTAAAGAATCTAGGGCGTCAAACCAAGCACAAACAATAGCCTTCCAGACCAAAAACGCTAGTTGGAGATGAAACCCAACATCGTCGGATTCAGTACAGAAGTGGCGGGTGGAACAGTTACCCCAGCAACCTGCTTAATGAATAGACCGGCACAAGTTCCTCCACTTTAACCGTCTCGAGTGAAGTGAACCCCCCGGAAAATCCAAGTGAGTCTAGCCGACGTCTGCTCCAGGTACAGTGGGATCTTCCCTCCACTGTCACCTCGGTAGAATCCTAAAGATAATGGTCACTAAGGTTACCAACCGCAACAAATGCACCTGGGGGAACAGTCTACACTCCGACATCACGCAAGGGCAGAGTATCAAGCTCAATCCCCTTGCCGGTTCCTTGACAATAATCCAAGGTTTACCGACAAGTGACCCCTGGCTCCTCGACAATGGTTAATCCGAGGTTTACCGTTTGTAATACGTGCGTGTCTGGCGTCGTTCCCAACGAGGGAGGATTGATCCCCTCACTGGTTCTGACACGAGCTCGTGCTTCTCCTTTAAGAGGATCTTTCCCAGAGTACAAATGAGACAATTGGATTTATTCTATCACAAGATAAGCTACTTGTTTGGTTTTGTTGTCTTGGAGAGTTAATTACTCTCCTACTCCAAGACACTAGCCTGATCTAAATTGGTGTTTCAGAGCCCTAGTAAATAAAAGTTACTAAGTTGATTTTACTTTAAGTGTTAATTTTATGGTTTTTCTTAAAGACAAAAAAGGTGATGGAGATGAAACTGGTGGTGTGTAGACTCAACTTGCAACCACTACAAAGATGCACCTAAGATGATTTACACTACTTTTCTTTTTCAATGAATCTCCTAACTAAGAGAGTTGGAAAATGCAAATTTTATAGAAAACAACTTTCTTAGTAAAGACAATCAAAGAAACAATTCTCTTTATCTTTTCAAAACATACAACTCATGACCACTAATTACTCTACGAAATTTCCTTTTTCTCCCAAAAGTCTACAAATTCTACCAAAGCAAACTTTTTCCAAAAGAATTTTTGTGTTTTTTCTATGTTAATAAAGCATGTAAAACTATTTTATCAAATCGAATTTAACAAATCTAAGACAATCAAATCAAATTCACTCAAAAGCAAATTAAAAGGAATTTTACCTAACAACAAAAAATAATGAGGACAAAAGCTTGCAAGGATGATTCCCGAATGTTTTACTTAGTCAAAATGCAACTAAGGATCAGTTCATGCAAAATCATAAACTAACCAAAAAACAAAATCGAAATCTTTTTGTTCTTTTTTCTCAAGAATGGAATTCAAGGCTTTAACAAACAAACTTTTCGAGATTCGCAAAGAGAAGACACAAAGGTAGGTCTCTCACTAGGGTGACTTCTATGACAGGCCCGACTCCTAAGAGGACTGAGCAAAACCAGGGAGATCCAAAGTTTGACAACCTCTAACGCCAAAGTCACTACAGGACCAGTTAAAAATCAAACCCTAAGGCAAAATCCCTATGAATTCCACCAAAACCCTCGACACTAACGGGACAAGTTCAGGTGAAGATCTTTGACAGTAAACTGATGGATCTGGGCATTAAAAACAAATTGAAAACAAAATCTAAAGAGAAAAAAGCAAAAATTGAAATTTTCTCAAAATTGACAGGGGTACGCAGGTCATCTGTTTGCACAGGCGCGGGTACGCACTGTGCATAAAGACGCAGTGCGTACAAGTACGCACTGTGTTAAACCCAGAGACTGCGTACTTCTGGCAAAGCTAAGAAAAATAAAAAACTAAATTGACTCTAAGCTAACCCACCCAAATACACAGCTAGACAACCAAAAATCAGAAAACAAGCAATTTTTCTCAGACCAAAATATCAAATCAAAAAGAACTCAAACACATTCATGGAGTCCCCAGTATGGTCGCCATTTTGTCATGCGGAAAGAGTCGTTAGTGCGGACACAACCGACCTTCCTAGAAAGCCTAAGACTTTCTAATGACAAACAAGACAAATAAGATCAATCCTTCCCTAAATATGCTTTTACAATATGAGAAATCAAGTGTTTAGATCCTACCTGTAATCCAACGTTGTTGTAGTAGTCCAGCTTCGTTGATCCGGATGAGCTCCTCCTTCCCTTCGAAACCTGCATTCACTAACAATCAAACGATTAAATAGCACCTGAATATCACATAAAATAAAACATATTTAACATATAGACCAAGGAGTATATGAAACAACTCATTAATAACAAATTTTTGAGAAGAATGGACTAATTTGTATTAAAAGGTAACAAAAGGAACCATTACAACCTGAGCCTTGGTGTTGTGCAAGCTCCTCCTAGGGTCCACAAGAGTTCTCCCTTACTCTGATCAGCTCACCCACCTCCCAATGGAAACAAGTAAAGATGGTAATCTCTCCTCACAAGCTTCTACAAGGAAGTCCTAATTCCAGCAGCATCTACCCTTAGGAATGTTCAGCTTTCAACCTCCCCTCCCTTTGGCCCAATGCCTGTATTTATAGTGCTTTAGAGGAAGTTATTCAGGTCCACCATCAATGGGATAAGCCCCTCTTTGGATGGGATAGCTCCCCTATTGATGGGATAAGTTCCTCTTTGGTAGGGATACATGAACCATCTGGAGGCGCTTCATACACGTCAAACAAGCTTCTAGAAGACTCTAGAAATGACCACAAGTAACTTTTTTGGAGTGAAACTTGCGCTTTTTGACCTTTACAGGAATACGCACCCACCCCTTTACATACAGAGCGTACAAGTACGCAGGTATTGTGAACTTGGGTTGCGTACCCGCAGGTAAGGCTAAGAGAAACTGCGTACCAGAGATAATTGACTTTAAATGACTTTTCTCTCTTTCTTGAAGTTTGACATGGAGAGCAGAGGCATGAGACTTGCAAGGAGGATAGTATGATAGTGGATGGAGCCATACTAACTGCAAATAGTCATGGTGACATTTTTTAGTGTAACACGCTCTCTAAAACAAGACAACAAACAATCACAACAGAACTAGTCTTATTTTATTTGAACCAACAAAATTATCCCAAGGAATCCCAAGAAAACCAAAAGAAAAAAACAATTAAAAAAACATCCCTAAAATGTACAGTGATTTGTGCCCTAAAGAGGGTTGAAGGTCTACAGTCAATTAATTTGTTGAAATGTATCCCATAAAACAAAAAAAATACAACGCAAAAACCTTGTTTTTGACTGTTTATACAGGACCGAAATTTTGAATGGCCTCAAGTCCGAGACTTAATCCTTGTACATGAAATTTGTAAAGGACTATCCTGAAATATAGTTAGTGCCCTATCCAAATGAATTCCTCCACCACAAGCTTGAGCATTAAGGATACAAGATAAGATGTATCTCAAGACTTTTAGGCCTTCGCTCTTCCAAATGACCGCAAAACCATATGACAGTCAAGCCTTAACTTCTGAATTTTTGCCATTCTTGCCTCAGATAGATCAAACAGTTTCAGAGGTTTGAAATAATAAAATGTGTTAAGAATTTCATGGCTTGAGGTTAGATTAGGTCTTCTTTTATAGATCAATGTAAGGGCTTATAAGTTAGACGTTAGAATAAGTTAGAGAGTCAAACACTAATATATATATATATATATATATATATATAGATATATAGATAGATAGATAGATAGATAGATAGATATAGATATAGATATAGATATATATTATCTTTAATAATTATTATTATCTTATTACTTAAATAATTGCCTTTATTCCTAAGCAAACCATTTAGATGTTAGGTATGTTTTTGAAGGCATTAGGTGTATTTTAATAGTGTTTTAGAGAAGGATTTATTAAGTGAACATTGGAGGAGAATAGGGCCTTAAAACACTCTTCTTTTGTTTTATTAATTTTCTCTAACTTAATAAAATACTTTGATTAATTACCTTTATTTCTAAGAAAAGCCCTCTTACCCATTGTAGTGAAGCAATAGTTCATATATATGTCCTATGATTGTGTGATCACTTCACTTAAGGTATGTTTTCCACAACATATGACAAAGATCCTTCATGCCTAATTTGAATACCCACAACCAATGAAAATAGGCCAAGTCACCACCCCTTGGTGTTTTAGCCCAAAAACTAGGGTCTTTGAGTTCAAATTCAATTTTCTCTTAAACCAGGAGGACTTACGTGGCATACCACATACCATTGGAAACATATTTTTGAGGAGAATCCAATGATCTGGATCTCCAACCCAAACTAAATTATTTGACCTACCAAAAACCCTCGATAAAGTCAGGGTACATCCTTAGTCTCGGGAACACAAACCCTAGGACATGAGTTTTTAACCATCCAATAGTATAGCTTCCATCTTAATGTAATCCGATAATTAATAAGAAGCATTCATAACCATTTGACATCAATGACTAGTGTTTTTGGTCAAATCCAATCAACTCCATGGGTTGACATCAATGACAACACCATCCAACACTCTTCCCCTAGAATGAATCTAGACCATCAGACCCAGGTCTAACTTTTCAACTCTTGGGGGGTGCTTGCTTATTTCTCGCGTAGTTTACCCCCCCTGAAGTGCTTTCGGGGGGTTGTTTGGGTGGGGTTGGACGACGATCCGCCCAAAAACTGCTCGACCTTTAACCAACGACGTGCGCCAGCACAAAAACAACCCTCTGCCTTGCTATGCTTTGTTGATAGGGGTCTTGTGAGTAGTGTTTGTGCTTTCATACCTTCCACTATAGATCTAGGCCCTGATAGTGGCCCCACATGTGTTATTTAACTATTTTTTTACTTAGGGGCCTTACCAATGATTCCTTAGCTAATTTAAAAGGCATTTTTAGATATGATCCCTGGCTCTGATCTCTCAACTTCTTGGAATTGTTGATGAAGGGAAACAATAGCCATATAATCCTCATAGAACCATTGATATGTGAGATTTAGAGCCAACTCAATATGAAACTCATAAATCTTGTGAGCCATTTGTTTACCCACACCCAAGTTTTTATGTTCTTGAATGGTAGATGGCAAGGTCAATTTATTGTTGATTCTAAATGTGAAAATTCACGAACATTGGAGGCTGACATGATCATTTTAGAGACTTTGAGGGCAATACATTTAATTTAAAATTATTCTTTTGACATAAATATGTTCTTCAAATAATTGTTTTTCCAAATAAATTATTCATCTCAGTAAATAATAACTCTTTTAACCAATATAAATTCTCTTGTGGGGTACTATAGATTTTCCTTGGGGCCAATTTATAGTTGATTCTAAATGTGAAAAGTCATGACCATTAGAGTCCGACATCAGCATTTTAGAGACTTGGAGGGAAATATATTTAATTTCAAATTTTTCTTCTAACATAAATATATTCTTCAAATAATTGTTTGCCCAAATAAATTCATCTCAAAAAATAATAACTCTTTTAACCAATATAAATTCTCTTTTGGGGTAATATATATTTTCCTTGGGGAAGCACAGTTTCCATTTGGGGAAATTCATCCGGAAGCTTCCCAAATTTCAACATTCCCTCTCATCTAGGGAGGAATTCTCATCTACATCATAAATCTCATCTCATATGACATGTCTCAATATAAGAAGGTAGGTAGTTGCATCATCATTACATCTGGACTTGTCTCGTGGAAAAAGAATAATCCACAATCAATGGTAGGGGATATTGATCCTCCAAACCCTACTAGTCTCAACTTCAAGTACCATGACCGTCATCTTAGCTACATCAACAAGACATCCATCTCATCGCATATCATCCCAAATTTTCTCTCCTTTGATCATCAGTTGAACAATGATGTCTTTATCTAATGAAGAAGAATCATCATAGGGGAGCTCCAAGCTACCACCCTATATCCAAGGACAATAGGCAAGATACACTTACCCCAAGGGTAAAGATCACACTTTATCCTATTGACCTGTGACAATATGTGTGATCCACTTACCATGAGAGGTAAGGATCACACTTTATCCTATTGACCAGTGACAATAGGCAAGATCCACTTACCATGAGAGGTAAGGATCACACTCTATCCTATTGACCAGTGACAATAGGCAAGATCCACTTACCATGAGAGGTAAGGATCACACTATATCCTATTGTCCATTGATCCTTCCCACCTTTGTTGAGAGTTCAATGTGTGTATGAATTATGGTTTGATTCCTCTTTTCTTGATCATTACTTGTGATTTATGTTGCCCTATTTTACATCTTTATATTATGTTTTATTTCATCAATCAATTACCAAATTAAAATGCATGAAGATCACAAGAATAAGGAACACAAGATATAGGCACTCATCTAGGGGAAAACCCAATCCAACTCTTCCACTAGTAGATTCAAAATGAAAATGAGACAATCCAAGACCCTTTTGAACTAGACAAATATCTCCTCCAATCACCAAGTCAGTCCTTCCTTCAAGTAGAAATCTCCAAGTGTCATCTCCCCAGATGCAGCTTCAATCCATAATTTTGGCACCCATCTACAGAATTTTGGTCCTGCAACTACATAATTTTGTCCCCTAGCTACTCATCTAGAAACCATAAAAGACTTCGCACGTGAGAGAGAGAGAGATGCCCAAAAATTAGATTTTGTCCTTTCCAGCTTCTTTCTTCCTTCTCCTTGCTCTTTTCCCTTCTTTTCTTTCCTTGGAGTTGCAAATCGAACTTATGAGGGAATTGCTGGCAAATAGGTCAAATTGTACTTCTATTTATATGTCTTCTGCAAGGTTGAATAGCCCTAATCCAGGATGACTTAATCAAGACATGGCCAACTTGGTGTGGAGGTGACAAGTGACATTTTTTACTCAAAAATAATTATTTTTACATGATACAAAATCCAAAGAAGGGTTTAATAATTGTGACAATGACTCTTTTGACTCTTGAAAAAACCTAGAAGCCTTCAATGGAGGCTTTGACTTAGAAAATAAATGAAATAGCATGAAACCCATGCTTCAAAAAAAAATTATTTTATTTTTGACAAATACAATTATAAAGACCGACACTAGTTATATTTTTCAACTCTCCCTCTTAACTAGGGAGGTATTCATAATTACATATATACATAAGTACATGAATGAACTCAAAATGATATAATCTATGAAGAGTTATAGCACACACAATGCTACAAATTAGATATATGACCAGGGTATCTAATTGGGTGGGACTAAGGTGTGTACCAAGCTTTAGCCACTCTAGGTACCATCGGGATTTAGCTCTAACACCAACCTAAGGATCCAAGTGTGTATCCAAGGTCAGAGCTCCATGACCAACGCCACCCTCCCTACTTCGGGATCTAAACATCATCATAGGCCAACCAGATTGTTGATTTTTAATGTACCTTAGACAAGTGGTTTCCCATGGGTTAGTCTTTAACTAGGGAAAAGTGTCCAAAATAATTATTTTCCTAAGTGTGACTTTATAAAGTGAAAGTGACTTTATAAGTGGTAAAGTCAATGTTAAATTATAAAGTGAAAATTGAATTTAGACATAAAGTACAATGTGGGTACTTTATTTAATGGGCGAGTTAAAAAATAGAAAGTGAAAATTAAATGCACATTTATTCTCATCCCTTTATCTAAATGAATCTAAGCCATTAGATCTTAGGATTGCCCAAAAGTCATTTAGGGAAACAAAAGGGGTAAAAGAAAAGAGAGACTACATTCATTCTTCAAGCAGATTGGAGAAAGGAGGCTGAGAGCTAGAGAAAAGTTCTGAAGGAGAATTTTTTTAAAGCAAGTTGAAGGAGTGATTTCTAGGCAAAGTTGGGCATGGAAATCAAGGCATAGAAAAAACATAAGGTATAGTACGAACAACATTTAATGTTGTGAGATGCACGTGGTTTGAGATAAATTTTTGAGAAAAAAAATTGAAAAGTCCATACAGTTGTATGGAAATTTGTACAGTACAATCCGTACAACCCATATCCATATTGTACATATTTTCAGCTTCGAGTGGGCATAGAAATCGAGGGAAAAAAGGGCACGGTTTTCAAGGAGTTTTGGGTTGAAGAGATAAGTTGTATTTTTTATTTTGTTTTGTCTGCAAATGTATTTTGCCTGAACTTTAAAGATAAATAAATTTGAAGAGCTCTCTAACAGGTTTTCCCCGAAGAAGATTGAAGTGGTTTTGCCTAGGTCTAAGTTGACCAAAAATCTGTGTGTAATTTTATGTGTGTTGTTGGTCTGTTTATGTAATATTTATTTTTAGCATGTGTTGAAAGTCCCATGTGTTTTAATCTGAAAATTTCATTTCCAGAATTCTATATGTTGAATGTATGTTTATGGGGAAGGGCCTTTAACTGAATGGGAGTGATAAGGTGAAATTAAAATCGGGTTGGGATTGCCGGAAAATTTTAGTCATCAAATTTCAACATGGTATTGGAACTACAAGCTGAAAATTGTAGTTTGAACAGTAGACAATAATTTGGGACAAAAAATTTAATCTTTAGACAGAAATTGATATTTTGGGACATCAAGGTGAATTTTCACACAACCTGAACTTTTGGGACAACAAGGTGTGTTGGAAAGTTCATTTCTCCATTTTATTGGTTTTGTAAATTTCGGACAGTAGTCATGGCCATGTTCTTAAGGATAGAGGACAGACTGGATGGGATATCCAACTATGTTGTCTGGAAGGACAAAATTCAAACACTGTTTGAGGAGGAAACAATTTGGGACATAGTGAGGCAAGTGGTTGTACCTCCTACTACTGCAGATGAACTTGTTAAATTCACAAAAAATAATGCAAAGGCAAAAATGATTTTGATAAGGATCATGTGGTTCCTCACGTGAGAGGAAACACATATGCATATCAAATGTGGACATCTCTAACCACTCTCTATCAGAGTACCAATGAGAGCAGGAAGATGGTACTCAAAGAACAATTGAAGAACATCAAGATGACAAAGGCTGAAAGTGTAGTTCATTATCTTGGCAGGGTCAAACAGGTACATGATGATTTGACTACTATTGGTGAGGCAGTTTCACCCACATAGTTAGTCAAGATAGTTGTATCGGGACTTCCTAAGTCTTGGGGGGTCTTTGGAGATGTTCTTACCTCTAGGGATAATCTTCCCAATTGGGACAGATTCTGGGATGATTGTGTGCAGGTTGAGATATGGAAGACTGGTAGTGGTGGGGTGAAGATAGAAGATGAGGAGGATGTATCCTTGACATCCAGGGGGAAGAACAAAGGGAAGGTCAAGAAAGGAGCCTCATCATATGGGGCTAAGGGAAAGGATAAGAAGAAGAAGAAAGATACAGATATGTCCAAAGTCAAATGTTGGGCATGTCAAAAGATGGGGCACTATGATGCTACGTGTCCTAAGAGTAATAACAAGGGGAAGAAAGGTACTGCAGTTTCAGCAGAGGTGGAGAAGTTTGCTTCATAGTTTGACAAGGACTTTGCATTTATTACTTCTACATCTAGTAGGAGTATGTCACCAAACCATCTGCTGTGGCGTTATGTGTTCAAGAGGTCAGTGCAAATAAACCATTCATCTGCAAAATATTTGTCATCCATCTTGACCATCCCTGAGTCAGTCCTTGCAAATATATTTCTTCAAACTTGAGCTATGATTTTGTGTTGTGGGCTTGCCTACGACGGATCGCTTTCTATCGACTTCAGCTCATTATCTAGAAATCGTCAGTACATGGGGATCTGCATGCCTCAATGGCAGGTTTCTCGCCTTCGACGATAGGTTGCATCATTGACCTTTGATCAAAGGATTCTGTGACATGTTCGACATCAACACATCTATTCACATCTCATGGATTGTACTGAGTACTTTGAGAGCCATTGACATTACTGGTGGTTTCTCTCACACTTGTTAACAGTTTACATCATTGAAATGTAATCAAGTGGTTTCTACCATGTTCGACTTCAACACATTCATTCGCATGGATAGAATCGTACTATTTCGGGAAGTAGAAATGAAGACCTTGGATCTAGTTTCCGCCATCCAGGCTGCGAGGAATTTTGTATTCATTATACTGTGGACTATTCATAAACAGATGGCTGCGTCCATACTGTGTCTACATGTGTCTATAATTGTGATGTATTACAAGATCATTCCTATATCAGAACAATATTTAGTTTTCTAGTCAGTTTTGATCTGAGTATGGGAATGCCTACCTCAGTGATGATATGATCTCATATATATATTTTGCATTGAATGTTTTTACAGGTTCCAACCGGGCTCTCCACAAGATGATCCTCAAAATGATAAAGTACTTCACTCTTCCTAGATGATAAATGAAATCCTCATCTACTACAGACTTCGCACTTTAGGGGGTAATCTGTTACACAAAATATTGTCACCATGACTATTTGCAGTCAGTATGGGTCTATCATCACTTATAATGTCCTCCTAAGCAAGTCTCAGACCTCATCTCTTCATGTCAAGCTTTGAAAATGAGAGAAAGACATTAAAAATCAACAAAGCTCTGGTTCCTCACTTTCTCTCACTGTTGCCTGTGGTCCCACACCCCCTGTTCACATTACCTGCGGACCTGCCCACTCTGTCTCTAAAGGAGTGGGTGCGGACCCCAATGAAAGTCAAAAGGGCGCAAGTTTATTCTAAAAAACTCACTTTGGGTTAATTCTAGATGATTCTAGAAGGAATTTTGACATGGATGGTTCGCTCTTAGGTGGTTCATGCATCCCAAAAGAGAAGGAGTTGATCCCTTGATGAGAGGAGCTATCCCTTTGAAGGAGGACCTAGTAACTTCCCTCCATTGCACTATAAATTAAGGCATTGGGCTGGTTGCTAGGGAGGTTAGAAGTTGAACATTTTTTAGGGTAAATGCTGGTGGAATTGAGACTTCCTAGTTAAGTTTGAGAGGAGAGATCACATACCTTTAGGCCTACCTTGGGTCCAATGCAAGTTTGCGGAAGCCTCGCTCCTTTGATCCAAATGAGCTCCCTTGTAGCAAATCTGCAAACACAAACAAGCAAACAAATTAAATAGCACCTGAAAAACCAATGTAATAAAGCATACTTAACATGATGATCAAGGAATTCATGAAACAAATGACATAAGACAATTTGTTGAGAAAAATGAATCTGGTTGTATTAATTCAAATCAAAGAAGAACTTTACAACCTGTGCCTTGATGCTGTACAAGCTCCTCCCAGGGTCCAACAAGAAGTCTCCTCTACTTTGACAGGTTTCACTCTCTTCCCAATTAAGCCAAAAGGTATGTGATCTCTCCTCTCAAGCTTAACTAGGAAGTCTCAATTCCACCAGCATTTACCCTAAAAAATGTTCAGCTTCTAACCTCCCTAGCAACTAGCCCAATGCCTTAATTTATAGTGAAATGGAGGGAAGTTACTAGGTCCTCCTTCAAATGGATAAAGCCCTCCATCAAAGGGATAGCTCCTCTCATCAAGGGATTAACTCCTTCTCTTTTGGGATGCATGAACCACCTAAGAGCAAACCATCCACATCAAAATTCCTTCTAGAATCATCTAGAATTAACCCAAAGTGAGTTTTTTAGAATAAACTTGCACCTTTTTGACTTTCACAGGGGTCCGCACCCACTCCTTTAGAGACAGAGCGGGCAGGTCCATAGGTAATGTGAACAGGGGATGCGGTAGCGCAGGCAACAGTGAGAGAAAGTGTGGAACTAGAGCTTTGTTGATTTTTAATGTCTTTCTCTCATTTTCAAAGCTTGACATCAAGAGCTGAGGTCTGAGACTTGCTTAGGAGGACAGTATAAGTGATGAAAGACCCATACTGACTGCAAATAGTCATGGTTTCAATATTTTGTGTAACAGAGTACATCATCCAATGTGTGGTACATAGACAGAGGGGCTTACCGCCATATGACAAGTGCATGTGAGTTCTTTTCAGAGCTTGCAAAGAAGGAACTTGATATTGATATTGTACTAGGAGATGACCGCATTGTGAGAGTTGTTGGTGTGGCGACTATGACCTTTGAGAGCGATTATTTTCCTCCTTTGAAGGTCATGGATGTTTTGTATGTTTCAGGGATGAAGAAGAACTTGATTTCAATGTCTCTTATGGAAGTGAAGGGGTTTGACGTCACTTTCTCACCAAGGCAGGTATTGATGCATCCTAGGGGAGCTTCCATCACTTCGGAAAAAGTGATTGGATTTCACTCTGGGAAACTATACAAGTTCATTTTTCAGTGGGCAAGAGCATTGGTGAGTAGCACATCTGGTAGCACTCACACTAGTACCACTAGCATTAGAGACTTGTGCGAGTTATGGCACGGAGGATGGCGCATATGCATCATGGAGCTTTGAGAGTACTGAGGTAGATCACTACTGGAGTTCCTGATTTCATTGTTCAGCATTATGAGTTCCGTAGAGGGTGTGCTTTGGGAAAGTACACCAAGTTACCATTCCCAGCAAGTGACAATAGATCTACAAGTATACTAGACTTGATTCATACTGATGTTAGTGGTCATATGTATCATGTATCTTTGGGTGGTTATGAGTATTATGTTATATTCATTGATGATTACTCTAGGAGGACATGGATATATTTCCTTAATACAAAGGGTGAGGTCTTCATTGGCTTTAAAGATTTCAAATATCTTGTGGAAAAGAAAATGGGTAGGAAGATTCGAGTCTTGAGGTCAGGCAATGGTGGTGAGTACACTGATGGTGGGTTTTATGACTTTTGTGCACATTAGGGCATTACGAGAGAGTTCACAACTCCTTACAACCTGCAGCAGAATGGGGTTTCTAAAAGAACAAATCTATTGTTGGGGGTGCTAGAGCAATGATTCATGATCAGGGGTTGCCTTTGTTTTTTTCGGTTGAGGTCTGCAATACGGTTGTTTATCTTCAGAACAGGAGTCCTCATATAGTATTGGTTAATATGAATCCGAAGGAGGCTTTCACTAGAGAGAATCCTCATGTGGGACATCTTCGTATCTTTGGATGTCTCACATATTCTTATACCCCCAAGGAGTAGAGGATGAAGTTGGAACCCATGGAAAATGAAGGGTAGCTTTATGGGTTACAGGGAGACTTCGAAGGCCTATTGGATCTTAATTCCTTATAAATGGAGAGTGGTGATTAGGAGGGATGTGAAGTTTGAGGAGGAGAGGGTCTATCGAAGATCACGGGAGTATGATGAGAGAGAGTCACAGACTTCTCCTCAACAAGGAGGTTGATTACAAGGAGCAAGACCTCAGGGTTCTGGATCGATAGGTACAGGGGGTACTTCAGTGTGAGTGACATCTGGGGCACCAACGGCGAGTTCACCGAGAACTTCTTTAGGGAGTCCACTAGTAAATCTTTCACATGGCACTTCAGCTACCACAAGCACAGGTGTTGGTACATGCACACCAGGGTCAGTTGGAAGACCTTCAGGTTCACCAGATTAGGACGCAGAGGATGAGGTTCCTTATGGGGAATCTTCTTCAAGGAAGAGGAGGCCCAAGTGGCTGCAAGGTACCTTCATGGAAGCGGAGTCCATTGGTCCTTCGAAGAGGGTGTACAGGGAGAGTGTGCCACTTGAGTGGTTTTGCACTTATGTATTCAAGGCTACCAGCATTTTTTACTCTGAGCCTACTAGCTACGAGGAGGATGCAAACCATGAGGCATGGAGAGAGGCTATGGTGGAGGAGTATGCCTCTATCATTAAGAACAATGTCTGGGAATTGGTGCCTAGGCCTGAGGGAAAGTCAGTTGTGACTTTCCGGTGGCTCTACAAGATCAAGCATGCTGCAAATGGCAGCGTTGAGAAGTTCAAGGCAAGGTTTGTGGCTAGAGGGTTCTCACAGATAAATGGATTTGACTATGATATACATTCACTCCCATAGCTCAGTACAAATTTATCTGGTCCCTTATTTCTATTACTGCAGAAATGGGTTGGCAGATCCATAAGAGGATGTGAAGACCACATTTCTAAACGGAGTTATAGAGGAGGTGTATGTTGAGCAGCCACAGGGCTTTGAGGTACTTGGGTGGGAGACCCATGTATTTCGGTTGAGGCAAGCACTCTACAGACTTAAGCAAGCTCCGAGATGGGTTTCACGAAGAGTGATGCGGATTCGAACCTATACTACATTGTTGTATGGGATGATCCGCTCATTCTTGTGTTGTGTGTTGATGACTTTTTCATTATTGTGGCAAAGAGATTGATTAGTGGTTGCAAGGAGGATCTTGCTATGGAGTTCGGGATGAAGGAAATTAGGTTAATGCATTATGTTTTGGGGCTTGAGGTGTGGCAAGAGGAGGGGCATATCTTTCTGGGGCAGGGGCAATATGTTGTGGATGTATTGAGAAGATTTCACATGGCAGACTGTAGACCCATGTCTACACTTATGATCACCAACTGGAAGAAGCTTCATGCTTCAGATTCTAGTTTGGTGGATCCCACATTGTATAGACAGCTTATTGGGTCCTTAATGTATATGGTCAACACTAGGCCAGATATATGCTTTGTAGTGAACACACTTAGCCAGTTCATGGTTGAGCCCAGGAGGGTGCACTAGGTAGCTACAAATCACATTCATCACTACGTGAAGGGGACTGTTGATTATGGTTTGGACTATAGGCGGGGAGATGGAGTGAGGTTGGTAGGTTACACAAATTCAGATTTGGCAAACTGTGCTTCTGATAGGAAAATAGCTTCAGGGTGTTTCTTCGAATTGGGTTCAATAGGTGTGTCGTGGTTCATTCGAAAGCAAAAGTTAGTTGCTTTGAGATCTTCTGAGGCTGAGTATATGGCTGCTAGCTAGGCTAGTTGTGAGGCCATTTGGCTTCACAAGTTGTTCTATGGCCTATTTGATCAGGAGTTGAGATCGAAGGTTATTCACTGTGATAATCAGAGTTTCATTAAACTCACAGAGAATCCATTGTTTCATGACATGTCAAAACACATTGACATCAAATACCATTTCATCAGGGACTATGTCCAGAAGGGGGCAGTGAAGCTGGAGTATATATCGGCAGACGAGCATGTGACTGATGTTCTCACGAAGTCCTTGCCAAGAAGCAAGCATGTCCATTTCAGGGACAAGATGGGTGTGTTGAGAAACACTTTCCTCAGTAAGAGGGAGTGTTGATTTTTAATTTACCTTGGACAAGTGGTTTCCCATGGGTTAGTCTCTACCTAGGGAAAAGTGTCCAAAATAATTATTTTCCAAAGTGTGACTTTATTAAGTGAAAGTGACTTTATAAGTGGTAAAGTCAATGTTAAATTATAAAGTGAAAAGTGACTTTAGACATAAAGTACAATGTGGGTACTTTATTTGTAGTGATTACCCCATTACTGTTGTAGTTGTATCCCTTATTAATATTTTTGTGCCCCTATTGTCCCCATATTTTTATTATTGTGCCCCATAGAATCCCTCTATTGTTATTTTTGTGGCTTTATATTATTATTGTTAGGTCGGCTGGGTTTTATTGTGACTCCTTAGACTCCTATATATAGAAAGGAGGTTTTGTCATTTGAATCATCCAAGAATTGTTCATTTGTGTAATGTAAAGGAGGTTACCCCCTTGAAGAGGCTAAATTCTAAGGCGTTCAACTATCATTTCTATCTCTTTGTGAGTTGGTTTCATAACATTTGGTATTAGGGCTTTGGATTCTAGGGTTTCGCTGCTCCAAATAGGTCATCGTGGCATTTTCACTATAACTTTTTTCTGCGACGTTTCAGAAGCAAAAAAAAAAACCCATTTGAGAAGAAATTTCACTGAACCTCGGGTCCAAAGTTCAGAGCTTTTTGCGCTATATTAGCGGAGATATAATCTAAGGAAGTTGGTCTTTTTGTAGACTCCTGAATTACATTCCAAATAGGTGACCTAGGGAAAATAGTCATAACTTTCTCTCTGAGCATCGAATTGAAGTTTCATAAGAAGCTACAGAAATAGGACAGACTGTAGTTTCTTGTATATATTTTTCAGAGCCAAAGGTCGAAATAGGGACACGTGGAATGTCATACAAGTTTGCTCTACTTAAGTAGTCTATAATTAGGTCACTGTGGGAGATTTGGCATAACTCTTCCTTGGAGAATCCAATTTGGATCAGACTAGTGGAATTGGAAAGAGGACACAGAGGGCTACTGCAAGGCACAATTTCAGAACTGGATGATCCAAAATTACAGAGATACATCAGAGGCAATATCAAGCTCCTTCAAAGTGAAAAATGGTGTGTAGATTTTTTTAAATTTTTTCTTAAGCTTGGTTTGAAAAATTATTTTGAAGAATTCAAAAGGCATAGTAGAGCGTTATTATCAGTAACTGATGCCCCGAGGAAAGAAAATGCAAACACCTAGTAAGCAACCTGAAAGCGCTAGCATGACTCATGAATAAGAAGAAGAAATGCTACATGATATATCAAAATTACAATACCAAGTGCAACAAATGTCACTCTCACAAAAGCTAATAGAAGCTAAGATAAATGGCGTGGAATATAAGATAAAGGGCGTGGAAGCTAAGATGAATGGAATGGAAGCTAAGATCGATGATTTGAAGACAGATTTGAAGATAGACATGGAAGAATTGAAGATAAATATGAATAAGTTGCTACAAGAAATGGTCACTAATGGTGAAAGGGTAGTAAAGGAAACTTATGATGAGAACAAAAGAAATGTTAATCATGATTCCATAGACTCTAATTTTGGATCGAAGACCCGCCATATTCCAAAAATCGATATGAGGAAGTTTGATGGCAAGGACCCTGCAACATGGATATTACAGATGGAGCAATTTTTCGATCTCAGTAATGTGCAAAACACACAAAAGGTACGTATTGCAACTTTATATTTGGAACCAAATCAATTTGTATGGTATCAATGGCTTTGCTCTTGTAAACAAATTATCACTTGGGAAATTTTTACGGAAGAATTGACAGCACATTATGAGGACACAAAAGAAACACTTTTTTTAGCCAATTGATAAGTCTCAAACAAAAGGGTTCAATAATGGAGCACATTGAAGAGTTCCAAAAATTGAACATAAGAGTAAAAAATATTCCAGAGGAGCATAGGATTGATGTGTTCATAGGGAATTTAAAGGATAATATCCAACATGATATTCGCCTTTGGGAACCTAATTCATTAGAGAAGGCATTCAGGTTAGCAAGAAAAATGGAAAGAAAAATTATGGCAACTAGGAAGCATACCAGTCACAACTATAAAGATGGAAGTGTTGTTACCCCTAGCCTTCCACAACCTATAAGGTTGACACCACAACACTTGGAAGAAAAAGAGCAAAAGGGATTTGTTACAGTTGTGATAGCAAATACACTAAAGGTCATAAGTGTGCTGAGAAGAAATTATTCTACATAGATTGTGAAGAGGAAGAGAAAAGGAGCAAGAAAGGTCAAAAGAAGAGGATATACTCCAGGAACAAAGCCTAGATAAAGAAGAAATGAATCCGACCATATCTTGTAATGCATTGGCTGGAATTACCACTCCTCAATCCATCAAGATAGAAGGACAAATCGAGAAGAAAAAGGTAATAGTGTTGATTGATTCAGGAAGTACCCACAATTTTATTATTTGTAAGGTAGCAAAAGAATTGGATTGCTTCCTATATCCAGCACCAGAGTGTCAAGTGATGGTTGCAAATGGAGGAACGATAAATTGCTCTAGAAAGTGCCATAATATCAAGCTATCCATGGGAGAATATGTATTAACGAGCCCAATGCTTTCCATTCCAATGGGAGGTGTTGATGTTGTACTAGGAGTCTAATGGCTACAGTCCTTGGGTACAGTAGCTTTTAATTTTCAAGAACTTTTCATGAAATTTTCTACGAAAGGAAAAGAAATTGAATTAAGGGGTATTATAGGGAAACTGGGAAAGATAATCAGCTCTAATGGTATGACAAAGCTTCTAGAAAAGGAACAAAGAGGTGTAATTTCACAATTATGTTCGCTAGATGTTTCCACATCAGAATCATCTATTTCTCCAGATCTCCAAAAAGTCTTGGACAATCATCCAAGGTGTTTGAGACTCCCAAAGGTCTCCCACCTATTCATGATCATGATCATGCTATTCATCTGATTCTAGGAAGTGTTTCTCCAAACATTAGGCCGTACAGATATCCCTATGCCCAAAAGAGTGAAATTGAACGTATGGTTGCAGAAATTGTAGAGGCTGGTATAATTCAACCTAGTCAAAGTTCTTTCTCTACTCTAGTAATATTGGTCAACAAGAAGGATGGATCATGGCGCATGTGTCCGGATTATAGGGAGCTCAACAAGCTCACTATTAAAGATAAGTTTCCCACTCCTGCCATTGATGAATTACTGGATGAATTGCATGGATCAATTTACTTCACCAAGTTGGATCTTCATTCAAGATATCATTAAATCAGAATGAAGACTAAATACATTACGAAAATAGCATTTAGAACTCATAAGGGTCATTATGAATTTTTGGTCATGCCTTTTGGCCTTACCAATGCACCTTCTACATTTCAAGGTTTGATGAATTCCATTTTCAAACCCTTCCTTATAAAATTCGTGTTAGTATTTTTTTATGATATACTAATCTACAGCAAGTCTTGGAAGGATCATGTTGAGAAGGTGCTACAACTATTGGAGGAGAAACAATTATATGAAAAAAGATCCAAATGTTTCTTTGGAGTACAAGAGGTGGAATATCTGGGTCATATTGTATCTCATGAAGGAGTTAAGGTAGACCCTAGCAAAATTAAAGCCATTAAGGAATGGAAAATCCCCACATCCATAAAGCACCTGCGAGGATTTCTCCGGTTGACAGGGTATTATTGCAAGTTTTTTAAGAATTATGGGAGAATAGCAGCACATCTAACAACATTATTGAAAAACGATGCATTTTCATGGACTCTAGAAGCAACAAAGGCCTTCGAACATCTTAAAGAGGCAATGTGCCAAGAACCGGTCTTAGCTACACCGGAATTTACAAAAACATTTATTGTGGAATGTGATGCTTCAGGAAATGGAATTGGTGCTCTTTTAATGCAAGATGAAATACCCATTTCTTTTGAAAGTCGTCCAATCAAGGGAAAGTTTTTGCACAAAGCTATTTATGAGAAGGAAATGTTGGCAATACTACATGCACTTAGGAAATGGTGACCCTACCTAATGGGAAGACACTTCAAGGTAAAAACAGATCACGATAGCCTTAAATACTTTTTAGAACAAAGATTATCCTCTGAAGAGCAACAAAAGTGGGTCACAAAGATGTTGGGTTATGACTTTGAAATCATCTACAAAAAATGGAAGCAAAATGTGGTGGCAGATGCACTCTCAAGAAAGGATGAGGATGTGGAAGCATTTTTGTGTGCCATTTCTATTATCCAACCAGATTGGATAAACGAAGCAAGGGAGGAATGGAAGAATGATGAAGAAGTGTGGGCACTTATTCGAAAGTCACAACAAGATTCTAGCACATCTAATACATTTAGCTGGCAAAATGATTCGTTATGGTACAAAGATTGCTTATACCTCTGTAAGAATTCACAACTCAAACAAAAGATTCTTATTGAATTGCACACTTCTCCCTTAGGAGGGCACTCAGGATTTTTAAAAACTTACCACAGGGTTAAGAAGGAATTTTTTTGGGATGGCCTTAAATCAGATATTCAAAAGTTTATGGCGGAATTTTTGGTTTGCCAACAAAATAAAGTTGAAACAATTAAGACCCTGGGTCTATTACAACCTTTATCCATTCCAAGCCAACATTGGGAGGAGGTTTCAATGGATTTTATCACAGGTTTACCCAAGTTTGAGGGAAAGAGTGTCATCATGGTGGTAGTTGACAGACTTACCAAGTATGCACACTTTTGTGCATTATCACATCCATTTAAAGCCAGTACAGTTTCTACTGTATTTATGGAAACAATTCAAAAGCTACATGGAAACCCAAAGATTATTGTAAGTGACAGAGATCCCATTTTCACTGGAAATTTTTGGACAGAACTATTTCCTTGTCTTGGTACTCAATGAGCTCATAGATCATCTTATCATCCTCAATCTGATGGGAAAACTGAGATAGTAAACAAATGTTTGGAAGGATATCTTCATTGCTTTGTATCTGATAAACAGACACAATGGTTCAAATGGTTGCCTCTGGCTAAATGGTGGTATAACACTTCCTTCCATACAGCAACAAAAATGACCCCATTTATGGCACTTTATGGATATCAGCCACCATCCATCACATCATATTTAAGAGAAAATTCTAAGGTTCAAGCAGTGGAACATCACATCAAACATCAACAACAAGTCCTCCAACTCTTAAAGAATAACCTCGTGTTGGCATAGAATAGAATGAAACAACAGGCAGATCAACATTGCAGAGAAAGAAGTTTTGATTTAGGTGATCGGGTATTCCTACGGCTACAACCATATAAACAAATGTCTCTCAAGGAAGCTAAGAAGGATAATAAATTATCACCGAAGTATTATGGTTCGTACAAGGTGTTGCAAAAGATTGGTACTATGGCATACAAATTGGAGCTTCCTACAGCATCTCAAGTGCACCCAGTTTTCCATGTTTCATGTTTAAAGAAGGTTATAGGTGACAAGTTCCTAGTTCAAACAATATTTCCAGAACTTGACGAGGAAGGAAAAATTATATTGGAACCGGAAGCAATCACAGAAACAAGAACTCAACAGCTACGAAATCAATCAATTTTAGAGTATCTCATCAAGTGGAAGAACTTATCCACTGAAGATTCCACATGGGAGGATGAGAATTTTATACAAAAGCATCCATAACTACTCAAGCGTTGAGGACAACACTTTTTTGAAGGAGATGGGCATGTTAGGTCCCTATAATATTAGTGATTACCCCATTACTATTGTAGTTGTATCCCTTATTAATATCGTTGCACCCCTATTGTCCCCATATTTTTATTACTGTGCCCCATAGAATCCCTCTATTGTTATTTTTGTGGCTTTATATTATTATTGTTAGGTCGACTGGGTTATATTGTGACTCCTTAGACTCCTATATATAGAAAGGAGGTTTTGTCATTTGAATCATCCAAGAATTGTTCATTTGTGTAATGTAAAAGAGGTTGTCCCCTCGAAGAGGCTGAATTCTAAGGTGTTCAACTATATTTTCTATATTATTGTGAGCTGGTTTCATAAAAATATTTGATCAAGAGTTGAGAACGAAGGTTATTCACTGTGATAATCAGATTTGCATTAAACTCACAGAGAATCCATTGTTTCATGACACGTAAAAACACATTGACATTAGATACCATTTCATCAGGGACTATGTCCAGAAGGGGGCAGTGAAGCTAGAGTATATATCAACAGATGACATGTGACTGATGTTCTCACGAAGTCCTTGCCAAGAAGCAAGCATGTCCATTTCAGGGACAAGATGGGTGTGGTGAGAAACACTTTCCTCAGTCAGAGGGAGTGTTGATTTTTAATGTACCTTGGACAAGTGGTTTCCCATGGGTTAGTCTCTACCTAGGGAAAAGTGTTCAAAATAATTATTTTCCAAAGTGTGACTTTATTAAGTGAAAGTGACTTTATTAAGTGAAAGTGACTTTATAAGTGGTAAAGTCAATGTTAAATTATAAAGTGAAAAGTGACTTTAGACATAAAGTACAATGTGGGTACTTTATTTAATGGGTGAGTTAAAAAAATAGAAAGTGAGAATCAAATGCACATTTATTCTCATCCCTTGATCTAAATGAATCTAAGCCATTAGATCTTAGGGTTTCCCAAAATTCATTTAGGGAAACAAAAGGGTGAAAAGAAAACAGAGACTACATTCATTCTTCATGAGCAGATTGGAGAAAGGAGGTTGAGAGCCGGAGAAAAGTTCTGAAGGAGAATTTTGTTAAAGCAAGTTGAAGGAGGGATTTATGGGCAAAGTTGGGCATGAAAATCAAGGCATAGAAGACAACACAAGGTACAGTACGAACAACATTTAATTATGTGAGTTGAATGTCATTTGAGAGAGGTTTTTGAGAAAAAAATTGAAAAATTTGTGCAACAAACGAAAATCTGTACAGTCCATACGAAATCTATACAATGCAATTTGTATAGTCTGTATCCATACAATACATATTTTCAGCTTCAAGTGGGCATGGAAATCGAGGCAAAGTGGGCACGATTTTCAAGGAGTTTTGGGCTGAAGAGATAAGTTGTATTTTGTTGTTTTATTTTGTCTGCAAATGTATTTTTCTTGAACTTGAAAGATAAATAAATTTGAAGAGCTCTCTAACAGGTTTTCCCCACAGAATATTGAAGGGGTTTTCCTGGGTCTAAGTTCACCAAAAATCTATGTCTAATTTTATGTGTGTTGCTAGTTTGTTTATGTCCATATTTATTTTCAGCATGTGTTTTTAGTCCCATCTGTTTTAATATGAAATTTTCATTTCCAGAATTCTATATGTTGAATGCATGTTTATGGGGAAGGACATTTAATTGAATGGGAGTGATAAGGTGAAATTAAAACCGGGTTAGGATTGCAGGAAACCTTTTAGTCGCCAAATTTCAACACAGATGTCCTCCCAAGCATCTTGTCACCCCAAGATGCTTCATCTCTCCCTATCTACTAAATCTGTAATATCAACCAATATAAGCATGCTTCTAAAATATTTGAACTTCTTATATGGAAGATATTTTTTCAACATGTTAACTACCTGTTCAACTGTCAGAACATATTGTAGCTTCATGACCCCATCTTGCACCAAACTTCTAATATAGTGGTACTTGTTATTGATATGCTTCATCCTCGCATGAAACATGGGGTCTTAATACATCTTGATGTTACTTTTATTATCACAATTTATCACTATAGGATCAAGGGGCCCATCAAAAAAATCTGACAAGAGTTTTCTTAACCAAACTTCTTCTTTTCCTACTTCACATGCAACAACATATCGACTTTAGAAATACTTAAAGAAACAGGATCTTGTTTTTTACTTATCCACAAAGTCATTGTGGATCCCAAACTAAAACAACCACCGGTAGTAATTCCATTTGTTTCATTGCCACCCTAATCAGAATCGGTAAAACCTATCAATTTTATTTCCTTCCCATCATACTTCAGGAAGTGAAAAATAGTTCCACGTAACTATCTTATAATGTGTTTAAAATCTATCCAATGTCATGACAAGGCTCCAACTGAAACTGACTAAGAACGTTCACAAAAAAACATATATCATCTCTAGTATTCACCAAGTACATCAAAGATCCCACCAACTTATGATAACTTGTAGGATCAATGAGACTAGATTTAGAGCTTCTCAACTTCTTTAAATTTGTGATCATGGGAGTAGTCATAGGTTTGGAATCCATCATACCAAAATTTTGTAACATCTTGATTATATATTTTCCTTAACTAGGATATATCTCATCGTGATTCTACCAAACTTCCAAGCCCAAATAATAGTGTATGAGTCCCATATCTTTAATTTCAAATTCAATTGCCAGCAACTTCTTACATTCTATATTTTTTCCTCCACACCTATAATAAATAAATCATCCACATATAAAAGTATAATAACTTATTCCTTTTCTATTATCTTGATGTAGAGTCTTGCATCAGTAGAACTTTTGACAAAGTCAATCCTTAAAAGATAGACATCCATTCTTGCATACCAAGCCCTAGGAGCTTTCTTCAAGCCATATAGAGCTTTCTTTAGCCTGCAAACATGACTTTATTTTCCCTTTATCTCAAAGCCTTTCACTTGTTCAAATATAATTATTCATCAATGGTTCCATTTATAAAGGTTGCTTTAACATCCATTTGATGTATATTCCATCCCATAGTTGTAGCTAGTGAAACCAAGGATCTAACAGTAGTGTACCTGACAATGGGAGCAAAGGTTTCTTCATAATATATTCCTTCCTTTTGAGAGAAATCCCTTGCAACAAATCTTGCTCTGTATTTTTCTATGCTTCCATCAACGACATGTTTGATTTTGTAAACCCGTTAGGAAGTGACAATAAATTTGTCACTAGGTCTAGGAACAATTTCTCAAACTCCATTCTTCATGATAGATTGGTATTCTTCCTGCATTACTTTCTTTCATCTTCTTGATGAGCGACTTCTTAAAAGGTAGTTGGTTCTACTTATATTAACTTCATCATGTATGTTTCATACCCTGAGTATATTTTTGGTATTTTCTTTTCTCCAAAAGTTCATTTTTTTGCCCCATGTCCTGTTAGAAAATTATATATTATGGAGCAATGGAACACATAAAATATTGCAGAAATATAAACACAGAAAATGCACAAAACAAGAGAGACACAGATATACGTGGTTCACCCAGTTTGGGCTACATCCACCCCGAACAGCCAGTCCTTCCTTTCTATTATCCAGCAAAATGAAGAGACACAACCTACAGCAAATCCGCTGTAATATCCTCTGTTTTCTCTCACAGTCTCACCTCTCTGTTTCTCGCTCACACTGAATACACATCTATCACACAGCCTCAAATACAATACCCTCATACAAAAAGAGGGGTTGCCTTCTAGGGCAAAAAACCCTAAACAAACATAAGTTCTACCGTCAGATCATCTGCCTAATGAACAGCCCAGATTGACTAGAAATTACTATACTTTTACAAGGCAATTTACATTTATTTTTTGGCATCGGGGGCGCTGTCCCCGAACCCCCCAGGCGGGGGGGACAAGTCCCCCCCGCACCCCCCCGCGTGGAGGGGTGTACAAAACATCCTGGGGTATACATCCGGCTGAAACAAAGACCTCTGAACAATCATGCTCCACACACAACAATCTCCCAATTGGAGAATGATTGTAGCAACTCCACCGCTGCTTCATTTGCTGGACAATGGCTCCTCTTTGGACCTGGTTGTTTCTCATCTTCATCGTCATCCTTGAAGACCAATTGAAACTGAGCATGTTCTCAGTTTCTCCCTGGTTACAACTTTTGTTAGCATATCTGCAGGATTTTGGCTAGTGTGTATCTTTTCCAGCTTCAACTCTCCATCTTCCAACACTGATCGTATGAAATGATACTTGATCTGTATGTGTTTAGTCCTGGAATGAAATGTTGAGTTCTTTGCAAGATGAATGGCACTTTGGCTATCACTATATAATGTGCCCATATCATGCTTCTTACCCAACTCACCCATAAACCTTTGTAACCAAATCATTTCTTTACTAGCCTCTGTAGCAGCAACATACTCTGCTTCTGTTGTTGAAAGTGCAACAATACTTTGGATTTTTGAAACCCAACTGACAGTTGTTCCTCCAACAGTAAATACATATCCTGTAGTGCTCCTCCTGTTATCTCTGTCACCTGCCATTGTAACTTTTGTAATCGAGATGGCCACTTAGAATCTAAATGCTTTAAGAACATGGAAGCCTTGGAAGCCGCAATGAAGAAACATAACATCCATGTGGAGCATTCTTCAACTTCAACTTCAACTTCATCTTCAGGAATGGCACTTTCTGCATGTCGTTTTCAATCATCTCAGTCTGGTTATGCATTAAATGTATCTTCTTCTTCTCATTCTCATGAGTGGCTCATTGATTCTGGAGCCTCTTATCACATGGCCAAAAACCAAGCCATGTTTTCTTCTTTAAATGATTGTAACACCAAAAATATATATGTTGGTGATGATAGATCTGTTAATGTTGTAGGGACTGGAACTGTTCATCTAGACAATGGTCAGTTTAATGATGTATTATGTGTTCCAACCTTATCCTGCAACCTTCTATCTGTATATCAGATAACTCATTCAGGTGAAGGTAAAATTGTTGAATTTTCACCTCATGATGTTGTAATCAAGGATCTAAAAGATCCTAAACAGATTCTAGCTACTGGTCTTGCTGATGATTCCACAAGGTTGTATAAGTTTCACAACTTTGGGTCATCAAATCTTCCCTCAGTATTTGTTGCTCATAATGATGAAGTGAGCAAACTTTGGCATGAGCGATTTGGTCACTTAAACTATCGCTCCCTTCAGCATCTATGTAAAGAAAATATGGTGACAGGTCTTCCTATGGTATCTTGCAGAGGTGGTGTTTGTTCCGGATGTGTACTCGGAAAAAATCATCGGGACAGTTTTGAAAAACGTGCCTCTTGGCACGCCTTAGCCCCTTTACAGCTTGTGCACAGTGATTTATGTGGTCCACTTCCTGTTGCTTCATTCTCTGGCTGCAAGTATTTCTTAACTTTCATTGATGATTTCTCCAGACGCACTTGGGTATACTTCTTAAAACTCAAGAGTGAAGTATTTAACACATTTTTGGCCTTCAAAGCCTTTGTTGAAAAACAATCTGGACATCATATTCTTAAGCTAAGAACTGATAATGGTGGAGAATATGTTAAAAACACATTCATCAACTTTTGCACCGAAAATGGAATTCAAATGCAACATACTGTTCCATACACTCCACAACAAAATGGTGTAGCTGAAAGGAGAAATCGTACCTTAAAGGAAATGGCTAATTGTATGCTGCAATCTAAAGGACTCAGTCTTAGTTTTTGGGCCGAAGAAATTAATTGTGCAAATTATATAATCAATCGCACTCCTACTAAGGTTCTAAAGGATATCACTCCAGAAGAAGCTTGGAGTTCCATTAAACCAGATGTAAGTCACTTTCGTATTTTTGGAAGTGAAGCATGGGCCCATATTCCAGATGAAAAGCATAAAGCTTTAGAACCTAAGAGTGAGAAATGTACTTTTGTTGGATATTCTGAAGATGTAAAAGGTTATAGACTTATTCCATTTAAGTCCAAAAATGTTATCATTAGAAGAGATGTAAAATTTGATGAAAATAAATCGGCCTGCGAGCCAAGTCCGGCGGATGTGCCACCTCTTCCTATCTCTTCTACTTTTGAAAACATTTCTTCTTCAGATGATGAAAGTGAGGATGATAATCCTCCCCCACCTTCTCAGGATCCTCAACTTCCAAGATGGGTTCGTGCTACTAGGGATGCAGCAGGTGATCTTGCCGGTGATCCTACAGATCAGCGACGTACACGTTCGTAGTTTGAAAGAGCCTCTTCTTTACTGGCTCAAGCTCCAGTAAATCATGATCCTGACACTTTTTCAGAAGCTTCAGGCCATCCACATTGGGAAGCAGCTATGAATGAAGAATATCATTCATTGTTGGCAAATGATACATGGGATCTTGTTCCTCTACCAAAGGGACGCAAACTTTTTAGATGTAAATGGGCTTACAGAACCAAGTATGGACCAGATGGGAAAGTTGATAAACATAAAGCTCGTCTTGTTGCTAAGGGCTTTTCACAGGTTGAAGGCATTGACTACACTGAAACCTTCTCCCCTGTTGCCAAAATGAACTCTATCCGCCTTGTTCTTTCCCTTGCTGCCTCTTTAAAATGGGAAGTCCATCAAATGGATGTTAAATCTGCCTTCTTGCATGGGGACTTGCATGAAGAAATCTATATGGAACAACCCACTGGCTTCATCCAAACAGACTCCAGCCTTGTATGTCGACTTAAGAAGTCTCTTTATGGTCTCAAGCAAGCTCCTCGGGCTTGGTATGCCAAAATGGATAGCTTTCTTTTAGAATCTGGCTTTTCTAGGTGTTATTCTGACAATACTGTCTACACCAAGAAAGTGGGCAACTCTCTTATCATCCTTGTTCTTTATGTTGATGATCTTATTCTTACTGGTAGTGATCCCAACCTTATAAACCATGTGAAGTCCAGCCTTAAAAAGAAATTTGAAATGACAGACTTAGGACACTTACACTATTTTCTCGGTCTTCAAGTCTTGCAATCCAAGGAGGGTATTTCCCTTTCCCAGTCCAAGTATGCTTGTGATATTCTTCGTCATTTTCACATGGAAGACTGTAAGCCAGCCCCTTCTCCCTTTCAGTCTGGAGTCAAACTTTCAGTCTCTTGTACTTCTCCTGAAGTTGATGCTACCTTATACCGTCAACTTGTAGGAAAACTCTTATATTTAACCCATACCCGTCCTGACCTTTCCTTTGTTGTTGGCCTTGTTGCTCGTTTTATGCAAAACCCCCGTGAAAGTCATTGGAAAGCAGCTAAAAGAATACTTCGTTATGTTCGAGGTACAGTATAGTTTGGGATTCATTACAGTACCAAAGCAGCTCCTCTATTAGTTGGTTTCACTGATTCTGATTGGGCTGGTGACCTTGATGATCGGAAGTCTACTGCCGGTTATGTCTTCACTCTTGGTTCAGGACCTATTACATGGGCTTGTAAGAAACAGGCTGCCATTTCTCTTTCGTCAGAAGAAGCAGAGTATCGTGGTGCCGTGGAAGCTAGTAAGGAAGCCTTGTGGCTTCGTCAGATCCTATCAGAGTTTGGCTTTGAGCAGCAGCATCCAACCACACTTTGGTGTGATAATCAAAGTGCCATTCAGCTATGCAAAGATCTAGTCTAGCATCAGCGCAGCACACACATTGAGCTACACATGCACTTCATCAGAAAGCTCATTCATGACCATGTTCTTGAAGTGCAATATTGTTCAACAGATGATCAGGTTGCAGACAACTTCACAAAGGCTCTCACAGAGGCGAAGTTCACTAAACTTCGATATATGCTTGGAGTTCAGGAAGTTGTCACTAAGGGGGGATAGGCTCTAGTTCCTCCTTCCTTCTCCTATTGTGTCATATTTGTAAATCCTTCAATCCTATCCCAAGTTGTTCTTAAGGGGGGATGTTAGGATATTCCGACACATAGGAAATAGTTAAGTTCAACTTGGTCTAGTATAGAGTTAGGTAAAGTGTGTTTCTTTACCATTGTACATTTTGTAACTTACAATCCGACGGTCACGATATGTAGTGATCCAACGGTTCACTCTCTCCTCCATATTACCGACACTTGATCAGTGGCTTGACACCCGATTGGTCCATGAGTTCTATTTGTTTTTATTGGTCCTATCATTTTGCTGAAATGATCTTTCATTTTGAGGCTGAGTTTGCTTAGGACCCTTGTTTGGTTTAGGACCATTCTTTTTAGGAAATGACTTCTTAGGATTCTTTGAATTTGGTTGCTGCTGGGCGGCTAACGCTTTCTTGGAAGAGTTTCCAAGATTAAGAAGACCAAAGTGTAAGAGTTTTTCTTGTTCTCTTATTAAAGAATCACAAAAAGAGTCAAAGGAAGGGGCCTTGTAGACTTTTCCCTGACAAATGAAAGCTTCCCTTGTAGAATGGAAGGTGGAAACAAATACAGAGTAGGCTGGTCCCAACTTAGTAAGGATGGAATAAATAAGGTTACTATCTTCTTTCTTAACCTTAACACCTTCCAAGAGATATCTAAGGGTCTTAAATTTGGACAAAAAATCTTCAATGCAAGAAAAATTATTAGGATCCAATGTAAGCAACTCATTTTCAAGTTGATGGGCTCTAATTTCATTTTTAATCCCAAAAACTTTAGTGAGTTGTTCCAATGCTTCATGAGGAGTCTCAAGTTCTGCAATATGGAATCTAAGATCAGGAGAAATAGACATCCCTATCAAACCACGTGCTTGATCTTGTCTATTTTCCCATTTTGCAGCCTTGTCTTCATCTTTTGGTTTCTTCTCTTGGTCTGTGGCTATTCTGTAGAGACCTTTACTTCTAAGTAAATTTTCGATGTAGGATATCCATTGGAAGTAGTTAGTGCTGTCAAGAATGACTTGGCATGGAATTTCCATTTTAAAAAAACTGAAGCTAAATATGCTAAAAGTAAGTGTTCCAATGGATAGATCTCGAAAAATTAGGCTGTTTTAAAAAAAACGGCTCTGAAAAAGGCTTCCGGATGAAGAAGTTATGGCTTTTTGAAAAAAATTGTTGAAGTTGCCGGCAAAGTGCGCGAATGCGCGAAAATGAAAAAATCCGCCCCCACAAAATGGAGACTTGAACCCAAGACCTCTACTCTCTTAAAATAGCTTTGAACCAATTGATCTATACAAAAAAATTGAGAGAGAGAGAGAGAGAGGGGGGGGGGGCCTTGGTTTGCGTGCTTGCCTTGAGAAAGCTCTTTTTCCCTACAAAACACAAAACACAAAACCCAACACGGACATGCAAAGAAAACAAACCTTATGGCTCGAAGTTAGCTTTAGCCAAAGAACTAGATATTTTAAAAAAATGAACCTTGCGGCTCAAAGTTAGCTTTAGCCGAAAAACTAAATATTTTTCTCAATGTTTCTGATTTTCCGAGATCACACTAAGGTGCAGGGAAAAGAGCATAAGCATGAGAAAAATCCTTCCTTTCTGTTTCTGATTTGCCCAGATCGCACAGAGTCGCAGGGCAAAGAGCATACGCAGAAATGAAAGGTATAGATCCGGTTAAAAAAAAACTAAATAAACCGAAACCGAAATAAGCAGAGAGAAAATAACAGTAAACTGCAAATAAAGACTGTATACCTCTAGATCTTAAAAATGACGCAGATAGGGCTACCGGAAACCTTTTCGCGTGAAACGAAAGGGGTTCCTCACTGGAACATATGCTCCGAACACAACAGAGCAGTCCTCTCGGCCCGAAAGCAGTCAGAAACAGCAGATTTAGGAAACGGCAGCCGCATGCAGTTCTACCGGCTTCAGATTTGGATCACCAACGGACGCGGCCCTCAAATAGCTATGATACCATGTAGGAATTTACATGGTAAGTTCCTCAGAAAGAACACCAAAAGGACACCACTCACAACCAGATCACAGATCAATACACCAGTATTTTTGACGTGGTTAAAACCCTCAAAGAGGGAACCAGTCCACGGCCTGCGCCAACGTGGCTACCA
Source organism: Pinus tabuliformis (assembly GCA_031772625.1). Classification (NCBI taxonomy): domain Eukaryota; kingdom Viridiplantae; phylum Streptophyta; class Pinopsida; order Pinales; family Pinaceae; genus Pinus; species Pinus tabuliformis. The sequence goes on along the minus strand of CM062816.1, from coordinate 1,037,602,112 downwards.
CAGGCAATTTATTAATCAAAGAATGAAAATTTACATAAGCTTCTCTCATGCACGGATTACCCGAACAATGACCCTCCATGCGCTTTAAATAGAACTCATGGACCAATCGGGTGTCAAGCCACGGATCAAGTGTCGGTAATACCGAGGAGAGAGTGAACCGTCGGATCACTACATATCGTGACCGTCGGATTGTAAGTTACAAAATGTACAACGGTAAAGAAACACACTTTACCTAACTCTATACTAGACCAAGTTGAACTTAACTATTTCCTATGTGTCGGAATATCCTAACAATATCTGCATCAACATATCCTTGTAGGGAGATGTTTGAACCACCAAAGCATAACGCTTGATTTGTGGTACCTTTCAAATATTTGAGAATCCATTTCACTGCCATCCAATGTTCCTTTCCTGGATTGTTCATGTACCTGCTTACAACTCCCACTGCATGTGCAATATCAGGGCTTGTGCAGACCATTGCATACATTAAGCTTCCAACTGCTGATGCATATGGAACTTTAGACATATAATCCATGTCTTCTTGGGTCTTTGGGCACATTTCCTTGCTAAGTTTGAAATGGCTAGCAAAAGGTGTACTAACTGGTTTTGCATTGTGCGTGTTAAATCTTTTCAACACCTTTTGTATGTACTCATTCTGAGACAATGTTAATTTACGATTTTCCCTGTCTCTAGTTATTCTCATACCAAGGATTTGTTTTGCAGCTCCCAAATCCTTCATTGCAAATGAATTTGCCAATTTTCTTTTGAGCACATCTATTTCCTGCATGTTAGATCCTGCAACAAGCATGTCATCTACATACAATAACAATATAATATAGCTGCCATCATTTTGCTTTTTCAAATAAACACAATGATCAGAGTGACATCTAGTATAACCTTGTTCAGACATAAACTTGTCAAATTTTAGATACCACTACCTTGGAGCCTGTTTTAAGCCATACAAGCTCTTCTTCAACCTGCACACTAGTTTCTCCTTCCCTTTCACCTCATATCCTTGTGGCTGCTGCATATATATTTCTTCCTCCAAATCCCCATGGAGAAAGGTTGTCTTTACATCTAACTGCTCAAGATGCAAATCCTCAGCTGCTACAAGACTTAAAATAGTTCTGATTGAAGTCATTTTAACAACAGGAGAAAATATTTCATCAAAATCAATACCTTTCTTCTGTGCAAACCCCTTCACCACAAGTCTAGCTTTATACCTCTGTTTTCCTCCATCTTCTTCCTTCAGCCTGTAAATCCATTTATTCTGCAATGCTGTTTTACCTGCAGGCAACCTGAATAAGTCCCAAGTCTGGTTATGTGCTAAGGAGTCCATCTCTTCTTTCATGGCTTGCTCCCACTTCTTCCTGGTTTCTACCTGCACTGCTTCTTCATAACATTCGGGTTCACCAGAATCAGTCAACAATAAATAATATAATGAAGGAGAGTATCGTTCAGGGGGTCTACTTATCCTGGTAGATCTTCTAACACCACTTTCAGGTGTTTGGGGTGCCTGTTGCTGTTGTAGTGGTTGTTGTTTTGTATTATTATTATTTTCAGGCACCTTTACCTTTTCAGTGATATCATCAAGAACTGCGTATTCCTTGTTTTCGTTTTCTTTCTTCTTTTCCTGCAACTGATTCTTATACAAGACCTTTTCATTGAATATTACATCTCTTCTCCTAATGATTTTGTGATTTTCATAATCATATAAGCGATAACCAAAATCATTAACACCATATCCAATAAAGGTACATTTCTTTGAATTTGCCTCAAGCTTTGTTCTATTTTCTTTATCAATATGGACAAAGGCCTCACAACCAAAAGGCTTTAAAAAAGAGTAGTTTACCTTTTTACCTGTCCATGCTTCCTCCGGAACACCACCATCCAAGGAACTTGAAGGCCCTTTGTTTATTAGATAAACAGCAGTATCTACAGCATCTGCCCAAAACTGTAAAGGCAATCCTGCATGCAATCTCATGCACCTTGCACGCTCCATGATTGTTTTGTTCATCCTTTCTGACACACCATTTTCTTGTGGTGTTCTTGGAACTGTCTTCTCTCTGCGAATTCCATGCTCTGAACAGTACCTATCAAACTCTTTGCTGCAATATTCACCTCCATTGTCTGATCTAAGACACTTCAATTTCTTTCCTGTCTCAATCTCAACCAAAGCTTTCCATTTCTTGAAAGTATCAAATACATCAGATTTATTCTTAATACAATAAATCCAATTTTTTCTAGTTGCATCATCAATAAAGGTAACATAATAACGAGAGCCACCAAGAGATGATACCTTAGTAGGTCCCCATACGTCTGTATGCACAAGCTCTAATTTTCCGTTCTTCTTTTCTTTCCCAACTCTGAGAAATCTGACTCTCTTATGTTTTCCATAAATGCAGTTCTCACAGAAGTCCAAATCAACATTCTTCAAACCCGTCAACAAATTCCTTGAGTGAAGAATCTTCATCCCCTTTTCACTCATGTGTCCGAGCCTATGATGCCATAATGCTGCATCTGCTCCTTTGGAAGTTAAAGCATTAACAGAGTTAGAAATACCATTGCATAAATACAATGTACCAACCTTTTCGCCTTTTGCTATTACCAGGGCTCCTTTGGTGACCTTCCAAGCTTTATCTGTGAAAGTTGTCACACAACCTTCACCGCCTAACTGCCCTGTTGAAATCAGATTTTTCTTTAGATCTGGAACATGCCTTACCTCCTTTAATAGCCATTGGTTTCCATTCTGCTGTTTTACAAGAACCTTACCCATTCCAACGATTTTACAGGGTTTATCATCACCCAGACGAACTTGTCCAAAATCTCCTTGAACATAGTCATGAAAGTATTTCTTATCAGGTGTGGCATGGAATGAAGCCCCTGAATCTACCACCCAGGAATCAGTAATATTTTCGAAAGAAAGAATCAAAGCATCTTGTAACACCTCACCTGTCACATTTGCTTCATGATTGTTTTCTTGCTGTCCATCTCCTTCTTTTCCCTTCCGAGATCTACAGTCTTTCTTTAGGTGTCCTTTCTTTCCACATTTCCAGCACACTATTCCCGATCTGGACTTGGATCTGCCTTTCCTTGATTTACTGCGATATCCTGAGCTCTTTCCTCTTTCCATTTTTCTTCCTCTAGACTCTGCACTCAAAGCATTTCCCAATGTCTCACCGGAGCTTTTCCATCGCATTTCCTCACTAAGGATAGCACCGACAACATCATCAAACTTTAAAGTACTAGATCCAGAAACGGAGTTACTAATGGCCATTACCAAACCATTCCAACTTTCTGGTAATGAGCACAAGAATAACAGAGCTCTAACTTCATCATCAAAGTTTACCCCTATAGAACTTAACTGACTTGTAACTGTATTAAAATCATTTAAATGGTTTGCAACAGATCCACCTTCCGATATATTCATATTAAATAACCGTTTCATAAGAAATACCTTGTTTGAGGCCGAGGGTTTTTCATATAGTTTCGGCAATGCCTGCATCAAACCCTCTGTCGTGGTTTCCTTCGAAATGTTGAAAGCGACTGACGCAGCAAGGCACAACCGTATTGTTCTGAGTGCCTTTCTATCGAGAAGGTTCCATTCTTCGTCTTTCATACCCGTTGGCATCTTTGTTTTTCCTCCCAATGGTAGGTATAGATCTTTCTGATACAGATAATCTTCCATCTGCATCTTCCACAGCGAGAAGTTTTGGCCGTTAAATTTCTCGAACCTAAACTTACCATCTTCCGCCATTGCTCCCACTCGAACCAGGAACCCTTCTTTCCTGCAGTTTATCAGCCAAATAGACCTTCGGCTCTGATACCAGTTGTTAGAAAATTATATATTATGGAGCAATGGAACACATAAAATATTGCAGAAATATAAACACAGAAAACGCACAAAACAAGAGAGACACAGATATACGTGGTTCACATAGTTTGGGCTACGTCCACCCTGAACAGCCAGTCCTTCCTTTCTATTATCCAGCAAAATGAAGAGACACAACCTACAACAAATCCGTTGTAATATCCTCTGTTTTCTCTAACAGTCTCACCTCTCTGTTTCTCGCTCACACTGAATACACATCTATCACACAGCCTCAAATACAATACCCTCATACAAAGAGAGGGGTTGCCTTCTAAGGCAAAAAACCCTAAACAAACATAAGTTCTACCGTCAGATCATCCGCCTAATGAACGGCCCAGATTGACTAGAAATTACTATACTTTTACAAGGCAATTTTACATTTATTTTTTGGCTTCGGGGGTGCTGCCCCCGAGCCCCCGCCGGGGGACCGCTGGCCCCCGGACCCCCCATCCGGGGGGGATGGGCCCCCCCTGGACCCCCGCAGGAGGGACAAGTCCCCCCCGCACCCCCCCGTGTGGAGGGGTGTACAAAACATCCTGGGGTATACATCCGGCTGAAACAAAGATCCTCTAAACAATCATGCTCCACACACAACATGTCCTTCGGCATATTCAAGTGTAGTTTTTAACCAATTTGGTGTTTTCTTTGTTTTGGTAATGATTGTAGGTTGGATAGGTTCACTTTGACCTTATTCCTCTAGGTTTGTAGGTGATTTTTCATGTTCTTCTTCTTCTTCAAATAGTGGTACACCTTCGTCATCGGACTCGGTAGGTATATCCTTAGATCTTTTGTAGGTATAATTTTCATCAATTATAACATATTTGCTAAATTCAATTCTTCTTTATTCTTTCATGGAGATTCTATAAGCTTTTGATGAAAGGCTATAACTAACAAAGATACCTTTTATACTTGTAGATTCTAACTTATTTCACTTGTCTTTTGGAACATGAATGTATGCAGGACATCCAAATATTCAGATATGGTCTACACATGGCTTCTTCCCTAAGAATGCTTCTTCAAGTGTCACATTATCAAGGATTCTATGAGGACTCTATTTTGTATGTACATTGTTGTCATTTCTTCTTCTCCCCATAGAAATTTTGGTTGGTCTTGATCAAATATAATAGTCCTTATGCATTCTTTAATGGTTCTATTCTTCCTATCTACTACTCCATTTTGTTTGGGATTGTAGGGAACAATTAGCTCCCTCTTAATGCATGCATCTTTGCAATATTATATAAGTTATTTTGAAGTGTATTCACCTCCATTATCGAATCCCGGATTTTTATCTTTCTTTCAGTTTGGGTCTCAACTTTAGATCTAAACTCCTTGAACTTCTCAAATACTTCATCCTTTGTCTTGAGAATATAGAATCATGTCTTTCTAGAGTGATAATCAATTAAGGTCACATAATATTGGTGGCCTCCAAGAGATTTATTAGGTGTGGGCCTGCATACATCAGAATCATTCTTGTAAATGGTTTCTTAGTATTCGTTCCCAAGGGACATCCCTTGCATACTCCTTCATGGTACTCCTTGATGTTGGGGATGCCCTTCACCATTTGATTTAGAGAGGGTATTATCTTATAGTGAATATGTCCATATCTTCTATGCCAAAGTTCGATGGGACTAATTTTCATATGAACAAGGGCTTGAGGATATAGATTTATAATTTTATATAATCGTCCTCCACAAATCCAAATAACTCTTGCCTTCTCAAAACTAGAATCTTTTCCCCAAACCAAAAATTTAACATCTACAAAAACAACTACGTCTCCTTTATCTTCTACACAACAAATGGAAAGTAAATTCTTTTTCCAACCGAGGACATAGAGGAAGTAAATTATTTTTCTAGTCGGGGACATAGAGGAAGTAAATTCTTTTTCTAACTAGGGACATAGAGGATGTTGTTGAGGTGTAGCTTTGCTCCACTTTCTAGCTTTAATGATGTAGATCCAAGGCCCTCGACTACATAGCTATTGTTGTCTCCAAGTTCCACTGCATGTGATGATGATCCTTTTGACAGAGTATGATGTTTTCCACTTTCTCCTATCATTTGTCTTGAGGATCCACTATCAATAATCCATGTGTTGTCATCATCAAGTGTACCTATAAGTGCAACCAAGAATCCTCCACTCTTGACTCTTGTACATAATTTATACATGATCCTTCCAATGATGCTTCCAACAATTTTCAAGAGATTGAGACCCATTTTCAAATAGCTTTCCGTTGAGAGAGTGATCCTTTCTCCCAAGATGTTTTTTCTTCCTTCAAATGATAACCAACAAAAGTGATCTTCAAATAGTTTGTTCTTCACCATATCTCTGATACTATGTTGAGAAATCAATGCATGTAGGAATTAGGGTTTGATTCCTCTTTACTTGATAATTACTTGTGATTTATGTTCTCTTCTTTTACTTATTTATTATGTTATATTTCATCAATAAATTACCAAATTAAAATGTATGAAGATCACAAGAACAAGGAACAAAAGATATAGGCACTCAGCCAGGGCAACCCCATATCTAGGGGAAAACCGAATCCAAGTATTCCACTAGTATATTCAAAATCAAAATGAGACAATCCAAGACCCTTTTGACCTAGACAAAGACCTCCTCCAATCACTAATTCAACCCTTCCTTCAAGTAGATGTATTTTGCTAAAATTTCCAAGTGTCATCTCCCTAGATGTAGCTTGAGTCCAGAATTTCGTCCCCCATCTACAAAATTTCGAACCTGCAACTACTTCAGAATTTTGGCCCACAACTACTCATCCAAAAACCCTAGAATACTTCACATGTGTGAGCAAGAGATGCCAAAAACTTCGATTTTTCCTTTTCCATCTTCTCTCTTCCTTCTCCTTGTTCTTCGCTCTTCTTTTCTTGCCTTGGAGTTGCAAACCAAACTTATGAGTGAATTGATTCCAAATAGCTCGAGTTTCACTTCTATTTATATTGCTTCTGCTAGGTTGAATAGCCCTAATCCAAGTTGACTTCATCAAGACAGAGCCGACTTCATGTGGAGGTGACAAGTGACATTTTTTACTTAAAAATAATTATTTTTACATGATACAAAAGCCCAACAAGGGTATAATAATTGTGACAATGACTCTTTTGAACATTGACAAAAGATAAAAACCTTCAATGGAGGTTTTGACCTAGAAAATAAATGAAAGAGCATGAAAGACATGCTTCAAAAATAATTTTCTTTTCTTTTTGACAATTACAATTATGAATACTAACACTATTTATATTTTAAACCAACCTTCACCCTCAAGAGTCAAGTGGTAGACTTAGGGAGATCATTTTACTAGATGCGTTCATCATGGGTAAAGCTACTCCAAGCTAAGACACTTCCCTACTCATTGTCCAGATGAGTGGTACTCCCCACAAGCCAAGCTTGTGGGTAGGATTCATATTGGGTTATACTCTGTCAAGTCCCAAACTTGATGGTAGGCGGAGATACCCACTTGTCACAAGTGTCAAGGATCACACACACACCCTATGGTGACAATAGGCGAGATATACTTACCACAAGGGTAAGGATCACACCCTATCCTATTGTCTAGAGTTACCTCAAACCCCATGAGCTCTCTAGCTCAATTCCTCTCCCTGGGAGCTCAAACAAGGGGGAAGAGCATAGCTCAGTGTTCTCGATCAATTGTGACCCCTTCCTCTCATTAGTTCCTTCACTAGGCTTACGATTTTTAGTCCTAGCCATAGTGCATGACACCTAGAGATTATCTAGTTAATTTCATCTTGCGCTAAATGTTGATATAATCGTGATCCTATCATAAACCAATTTTCAACATATAAAACCAAATATCAAAGACATGCCTTCAATTATGAAGAGAGGTTAGGGTTTGCATTAGATGTCTATAATTCCAAGTATGTTAATCCCAGGGGACTTGCTAGAGTCCATGTGAACCTTTTGTCAATCTACAATCATGAGTCTATTATTCATGCCCATTCAAATCCCGAGATAACTGAAAATATGCTCCTTCCTCCATAGAGGAAGCTTACTTCTTATATATCTGATAATAATCCATTTGCAAACAGGAGCTAGGATCTCGTCATCATAGTTTTAACCATATTATGGAAGCATAAAAAATTCCTATGTCTTAGTCATCAAGAATGATCCTCATATGAAGGATGTATCGCTCTCAACATCATATCAGAGGGTTGCACTCAATCTACTCCCTATGAATAGCAAGCTTCTTCAAACATAGTTATCAACCAAGGAGATTGTAACCCTTCCTTCGAGGTTTTGAGCTCTTGTCCATTTCATGTGCCACTCAAGTCTTGGGATGGATTTATATCCTCCTTAATCTTGATACAGAGGACTAGGTCCCCAAATTCCTCAGATGTACCTATGACCCCAGAACAAGAGCAATAACAACAATAAAAAAAATAAATAATCATAACAAAGGTGTACCTGATGATGAGGAAGCATTGTCTTTCTTTTCTATATGTAAGAGTTGCTCCTTCATTTTCTTGCACTAGCGCCTTAGAGCTAACCCTTCCTACACTAATCTGCATCGTGATGATCCTTAATATGGATCACATCCTCATATAAGAAGTTAGTGAAACAAATAGAATACTCAGGCAGGAATAATCACCAATAATAAAAAATAATAAATTCACAAGAATAGTGACACAAAGAAATGACATAAGTCTTGAAAGTACTTATCTTTAAGTTATATTGTAAGAGGTTCTATTGACGGTGTTGGACCCACCAACATTCAGGGGATATCCCCGGTATGAAGTCCCAAATAAACCTCAAACCGTTTGGTGTAGGAGTCCCATCTGGTACAATGGCCTGGTTTCCATTATCAGATATTTTCCTTAAATCTTGTTGTTTAGCATTGAGAGCGTTATGCTTGTATCTTCAAAAAGCGAGGTGAGTATGTTTGGTGAGTGTGTAATATAACTTGTGTCTAGGTTCTCTTACTGTAAAGGGAGAGAGTAAAGTGTGCCTCTAGATGAGAGGTAATAGTACCACCCAGGGAGAGACACACGCAAACCAACAAGGGTTTGTCCAGCATCTAGGGGATTAGTCCACAACAGATGTAGCATTCATTAAAACAAAAGTGAAAGGGAAAACACGTACACCATTTAGCAAAGTAGTCCACATGGAGGTTGACGGTCGTTATAACCAACAAACAAGAATGTTATGTCTAATGTCCTATGGAGTAGTCCATAAGGAAGAGACAACCGTGATAAACAATACAACACATATTCAACAATGTACATACTAAAATAACCATAGTGGTTCAACTATCTTAGTACAGGTTAAGAAAACATGCATTACAAATGTTTAAAGAGTAGTCTTACAAAGATCTACAAAACATGTGTGAAAATGTGTTGGCCTTAACAGGCTTCTAAATTAAGCAAAATTCTCAAGACACAGTTGTACACCATTCATCACTAGTCCCAATAGTGGTACATTGGAGCCACTCCTCACTCCTCAAAGAATAGACTACAAATTCTCATGTCTATGTGGGAGGAGCCAAGGTGAAAAGTCCTTGCTCATACAATGGGAGGGGTATATATAGCCAAGGGTGATGCTTGACCTTTATGACTCTTGGACTACCCTCGTGATTGTTCAACTTCCCGTGACTTTTCAGCTGACATGACACTTCGACTTCTTATGTGCGTCCATTAGACTTCACTTTACAATACATTCAGTTACAATGGATATGGCCCATAATGGTGATGTGGAAAAGATAAATCATGACACGACTTGACATGACACTACAAACATGTACTGGTTGACTATGGTAACCATGTCAAGTTGATGCGCTGCATAAGTGATGGATGTACTCTTGGTGTGCTTTGTCTTCTCCTCCACATGGCATAGTGTTGCGAGGTCTTTAATGGTCTTGGTCTTCCTTGATGGTTCAATGCATGTGTTTCTTTTGGTTTTTGCTTGATATGCTTGGTACGTCCATATAGCTGCAAGCATGTCTTCTATCATGTGTGCTCCTTCTTCATCTCGTTCGTCATCTCACCATTATCTACCAGTGTACTTGTTCCTATAATTCACTCATGACAGGACAACATCAAATCCAAAACCTCCTAGTCTAGCATGATGCAGTGTTCTCATGTTTTGGGTGACACAAAGGGAGGATAACTAACTGAGACAATACAAAGCGTAGCTAAGGCTAGACTAAGGAATTCTGGGAGGACACCTTGCATTGCTGGAAAAACTGCACAGTAACCACTAAGAGACATAATTGTATAGTGAAAGTCACCAGTGTTAGCTGCAAGGTGGGACCCTAATGGGGGACACCTCTGCGCAGTTTCTAGAGGGAAGAAAGGGTAGGGCTACAGAGGGACATCTAGGAAATTTTGCATAGTTTCTAAGAGCAGTGCAGGATAGGGCTTCCAGGGACCTTCTGAGCAGTTCTGCACAATTTCCAAGAACAATGTGGAGAAAGGCAGGAGAGGATCAGTTAGGCATGTCTATGCAGTTTTGGAGAATAGTGCAGACCCAAGTCTTAGAGAAGTACAGGTTTCCAGCAGGCAAGAAGGAGGCATGATGACTATGCTTGAGAAATGCACAGTTCAGTTTTGTCATGGAGGCAGTCTCTGCGCAATATTGGGAGGTAGACAGGTTGCTCACCTCTGGGATTTCATAGTGCAACTAACCTGGAGGACAACCTCAAGCACTGCGCAATTCCGGGAAGCAGAGCAAGGTCACTGAGGGTTGAGACTATGTATGCAACTCAATTGGGGTCAGGTGGAAGAGGGTTGTTCAGTCGGACATATTTTCAAGATGATGGCTAAGTGTTGAAAGCAAATAGACTTGTGCAGGCTTGACATTGTGATCATACACTTAGCATACTTGAAGGTTAGACAACATAAACCACCATGAAAATAAGACAAAACATGCCATCGGTGTGACTATCTTAGAGCTAAGAGTGACAACCGTGACACTTGTGATAGACCTTTGGACGACTGTGACGACACTTGCGTGACAGTGCTTACAACTCTATGTGTTAGTACAACGGGTGTTCACATAGTTAAGACAACCCAATCACACAAAGACAAACCTTCAAACTCACCAGAATAAGAACACAAGCATGACAAATCAATCAACATGCCAAAAGACGACCACTGGTCAAACAAGAAAATTTTCAAAAAGAATTCACAAGAGCTCATGGGGTGAGCTCAAGCATTTGCCACCATCAAAGGAAAAACCAAGGCTCCGAAATTTGGATTCAAGCCAAAATTTTGGAGGGTGTTGCAACTGCTACAACAGTTTCTCAGCTTCCTCTTTGTCTTGTCTTCCTCTTTATCTAGGAGGCACTTCTTTCCATTGATCATATTTCAATGTTTCCTTCATAGAAAATGCATCCTCTTAAGCATCATTTGTATTTTCTTTCTTATCCTAATTACAAGATAATCACTACAGCATATCATCTCCTAGCGGGTAGGAGACAAGTCAAACTAGGGTTTATCTAAATCTATCGTAGGTACTTGAAGAACTCAATAGCTTCTCATCGATCAAGTAGATTTTTCTTCACACTAGGGTTTTAATGTTATAGAACTTAGGCCATATCCAAGTTCACTTCAAGGGTTTCTCCAAACCTTAACCTTCTCTTGTAAGTGTTATAGACATTTTTGTGCCTAACAGCATGAAGCATGAAATTTCAATAATCTAAGGGATCCAAAGTCCCTAAACATGTTGTTCCTACCCCTAGAGGAACAAGGTCAGCAAACCACAGCACCGAAAATCAGTTCTCCACCTGAAAACACTCAAAAACAAGCTATTTCTGGATCATGTCAGCTGCTCCACTGAGCATCTGCGTTGAATGTCAACTGCTCCACTCTGTACCTGCGCTGAATGTCAAATCTAATGAAGGCTACCTGCGCTGGGCGAGATTGGCCAAGTGGCACAGTCATTCTGCAAGGTGTCAATTGCCCAGGAAGCTTCCAAACTGACACTTGGGTCAAGGAATTCGCCTTGTGATGAGTAAGAGGGTCTTGATCTCCAAGTGGAAGCAAGAATCTCCAAGTGGACTCAAGAACTGAAGTTTAACTAAAGTGGGAGAGGACACTAGTCAGCTTCATGTCAGTCTCAATCTGACTCATCCTTTCTCCAAATCTCCTATATATAGAGCTCTCTCATGAGGTCTAGGGAGGCTGGAATTTGGTGCAAGTAAGGAAGTGATGTTGGTTTGAGTATAGAACTATTGGGTGATCGCTTTGAAGGAGGTGAAAAGGAGATTTCTTTCTGCTGGGAGGTGTTGCTGGATTGGGCCTCTTATGGTTGTAACACTCTCAGAACTTTACTTCTTCCATTAATAAAAGCATTTGAGGTTCTTCTATATGCATGTGTCTCTATGGCGAATTGATGCTTGTATATTTGATTTATTCTAATCCTTGAATCAGTTATGGATGTATGCTTCTTGTAGTTTCCTTTTCTTGTGCTTTTACAGGATCTTTGTGTAGCTGGGCTGGTGAAAGAGCAAGGAGCTAGGAGCAAGCAGCAAGAGGGAAGATGGGATCAACCATTAGCGGAAGATAACGGTTAGTGGATCCCTTTTCTCTTCTCTCTCTCATCTCATAAAGAAGTAATCTTGAATAGCTTTGTATTCAGTTGTTGCTGAGGTACTATCACCCTTAGAGTGGGATAGGGTCATTCCGTATTGGATACTTTTCCCAACAACAAATTGGCGACTCCGCTGGAGATCGTATCTTGTTGGTTGTTTGTGTTTTTGCTATTCATTTCATAAACAAAGGGAGTACCGAATCGAACTGTGTTTGAATCTTTCAAATACAAAGTAGAGGGCAGCTACTCTAGCTCAGTTTCTAGGCAAGTTTATGATTTGAAGAGCTGATCCACAAGGACTCTAATAAGCTCTTAGTGATAGCTTTTCATCCTCCTTGTCATCCCTTAGTGTGTCCTTGACTGATAGCTTCTGATTTGAGCAAAAACTGTGAATTTTTGAGCAATCTGTGACCCGGAAACCACTAGAAACGAAAGTTTTGTTCTTCAGTGCAGGCTGTACAAAGGCTGTTTGCATTTCAGCGCAGTTCCCGAAGGGGCTACCTGCGCTGAAGGTCAAACAGGCAGTGTTCCACCTGCGCTGGACCAGTCCTGCCTTGTGCTGCTGGGGTTTCCTGCTGTTTCTTGCCTTGTTTTCACTCTTGTTTTTGTTGTTTGTTACCAGTCAGTAGGCCTATCTGAAACCAACTTTCCTTATCATTATTCCGCCTCGGTTGTATAAAGAAATTGTGTTTGTTCTTTGTGTATTTCTTGTACATTCACAGTTTCCCATAACGAAAGTGAACTAGTCTTGCTGTGGCCTCTTAGATCTAGACCTGTGATAAAGTGTCGTTTTGATCTTAAGAGTTAGTTTGTTTGCTGTTCATAGTTGATTAAGCTTTTTCTTTCGTCATTTGGTTTGAGTTTATATATTTCTAGTGTCGAAACAAGTAAATCTTAAGGTGTCTTTTGATTTTGGACAAGCTTGTTTGCTTTCACTTGAAATTGAATTCAAAATTATACAACAACTTTCTTTTTGCATTTCACCAACATTAAGAAAGAGAAAAGAAATACTTGCATTTTTGCATTTTGCATATAAGTTTGTATGTTGATTTAGGGAAAAAGTGCATTAGCAAGTGCTCTTTGATCTGTGTGAAAAGATTTTGTCTCTCTTTTCCCTCAGTAGTTAAGATTTTCATAAGTCAAAAAGATTGAAAAAGCTTGCTTCTCATCTTAGACTGCATTTAGGAATTTGTATCAATACATCTCGTGGTGAACCTTGAAAGGCAAACTTTAAAAAGATCAACTTAAAATATATTGAATGAACCTAACAACGCTTTGAAACATAACGCAAACATCTAGAGGTCTAAGCTAGAGACGTGTTCCGGCGTCGTTAAACGTAGTGACTGTCGATCTCGACGAAGGTGGGTGATTCCTCCTGAGAGTCGGTGGCACTAATACAGACTTGTGCTCCCACGTACCGTCGCGTATATATTGGGAGACCCCTATAGGAATAAAGCCTTTATCCATAGGAAACCGTGTCGGCCGCCCTACTGATCGCAATGCAGTGAACACAACATTCACGAAGATCGACCACTCGTACCGTAAAACGTATTCTGTGGTTTTGCGAAAGGTTTGGCACACCCTCTGCCTAGATCTCCAGAGCAGTTTCTTTTGGCCTTTTTCAAACTCTATAACTGAAAAAGTCCAACCGAGCATTTGTCACTTCGGGCTCGTTAATACATCGAAGGAGACTAGAGTCATCTTTAGCTTTTTCTCGACTCTTAAAAAGTGAAAAAGCAAGTTGTGTCTAAAAGCGTCTAATAAAATTCATTCAATTCGGAAACACAAATTTCCCCTTTTAATATTTTGGTTGATCGAGTAATCCGCAATCGTGGAAGAAATTCAATTGAAACCCCGTCGTTCGCGGAGGCTTACGAGTCAACCGTCTTTGTCCCCGGAATCGAAAACAGTACGGGCAAAGCGAACTCGTTTAACCGGTTCAAAATCTCCTTTGAAAGTTAGAACAAGTGTTCCAACTGCAACTGAGGTTCCGGTTACTCCTAACATTTCTGGAAACCCTGCCTCTATAGAAGAAGTTCAACAGCCACAAAAGGACAGTAATACTGATCCTAGTCTGGGGGCAAATACTTGTGTAACTGAACCAGTTCCATCTGTAACCGGTCCAGAAAGTTTTGTTCCCCAAGCAACTGTCGCTGTCGAAACAACCACTTCTTCGGCACCAGAAATATTTTACGGACCTGACGGTCTTCCTCTTCCACCAGGTTTGATTGCGATAGAGGAAATTGCAGAGGATCCGCAAGCAAGTACTCCAACTCATTTTGGAGTAGGGGTCACTCTCTTTCCTTCATCAGAGGTTAATCCACCACAAGTGGAAGTCCCTGTAGAATCGCTAGGCAATCTATTGGATAGACTTAAAATGTCTGAACAACCGTCATCATCTAGGACTGTGTCAAATGACACAGCGACAGCAGAAGCCCCTGCCGTCACTCCAACGATGTTTGCCGGCATACCAGCTGTCCCAACTAGCTCTCAACAGCTAGAAGGAGTCCACCAAGGGACTATTTCAACAGTATGGTCTGTTCCAGTTTGTTCATCCGGAGTAATACCCGGTAATTCTTATGTTGAAACTCGACAGATTGACCCTCATGGAGGTCAATTTGGGCCATCTAGTCCTCAAGGACTAACAATCCCTCTGAGTTCCGGATTGCTACCATATGGGGGGCAGTATGCCCTTTCATTACCTCCTCCGGGAGGATATCCATATGGCAGTTCTCAACAGTATTCTGGTTATACTGGAATTGCATCAAGTAGTTGGATACCTATGCTACCTCAACAACCAAGGATTGTATATTCTATGCAACAGTGTGTACCTGTGACGAACATCCCAACCACCCCGGCTATTGTAACCGTGTCGCAAGTTCAAGCAATACCTGTTACATGTCAACCTCAGATTTCTCAGGTTGTAATGCAACAGTCGCTTGACCATGGGTCACAACCACAATCGCCAACTGGTGGGACGACACAAGTACAAACGGGTACAATTACCCCACACCTTGGTCCAATGGTTAGCATGGCGCAACAGAACATGGCGTCACAACCATGGCTTGTACAATACCAACAACCGCAGTTCCAGCAAGTGTACCAAGGTTCTGAGCAGCAGATCTTTGCGAATAGTGGACAGCCGTATATCCAAAACGGTCAAAACCAACCACTTTACAGTGGTCAAGTCCACCAACCGTATCAATCATACCAACATCAATTACATCATGCTGGTATGCAAAGACCCACTGCTCAAGCGATTCCATCGTACCCTGGTTACGCTTCGCCTAACCTGAATCAACAGTTACCATTCGTGGCAACTTTAGAATTACCCGATTTACACCGTTTAACCAACGATCCGATTGCTTATGCCCCTTGGTGGCCAGCGATTCCTCATAAACTTCCATCTGACATTCCTAAATTCAATGGAAATCCAGGTGAAGACCCGTCGAATCACGTGATGACTTTTCATCTGTGGTGTTCGTCGAACACCCTTAACGACGATTCAATAAGACTTCGCCTTTTTCAGAGGACATTGACAGGTCCAGTGGCTAAATGGTATATTGAATTGCCAAGAGCTTCTTTCGACAATTTTAGTTCCCTAGCCACGACTTTCTTAACCCACTTTCAATTACCGATAAGGTATGAAACGGGAACAGAAATATTAACCAACTTCAAATAGACAACTGCTACCCATATATCTGATCATATACATGAGTGGCGTCGTCATCGTAGGATGGTGAAAACATATGTTCCCGATCAGCTATTAGCTGAATGGTTTATAAAGTCGTTACTTCTGGCTATTACGGAAGATGTGGCGAAGGGGGGAGTCGTAACAGAGGAGCAAGTGATTGCTCGTGCACAATATTTGGACTTAGTTTATACTCAGTCCGGCACACTCTATGACAAAATACCTGACGCCCCTAGACCAGAGTTTTCAATTCCTCCCCCTCCTAAATCAAACAGTGACGCTCATGCCGGTGACGGCGTGATTGGCACAGCAAACGCGAAATCGATAAAGGCTTCGTCAAAGAAAGCCCGTAAGAATTCGGATCAAAATGCAAAAGAAGAAGTTCTTGCTTCGGAAGTAAATGCCGTATCGGAAGATAAGGGCAAAGAAACCAATCAACCAGGAAGCAAGAAGAAACAAAACAAAGGGAAGAAGAAGAAACAGGGTGAGTCATCCACTGGAAAAGATTCTTCAAACCCTCCTGGCAAAAGGAAACAAAATTATCCATGTCTAATATGTGATGATAAGGATCATACCACAAAGAATTGCCCATTCAAAGCTGAGTTAAAGAGGTTCTTTAAAAGTTCCCAAACCTCAGCTGTGTTAACTGATCCATTTCCCAACCCAGGTCAAAATCTGGTTGATAGTGGAAATGCTTCCCCGTCGCAAGTCCTAATGTTGTCGGTTTCGAAACAGCAGAATGATGCTTTGATTTCGACAAGGAACAAAGATTATGGGAATCCTCAGGTGTCGAACGAAAAAGGTAAAGATCAACCAAGTAGTTCGACAACAACTTCGACAGAAGCTGTAACACCCACCATCCCTGAATTAACAATAAAACCGCCGAAGGGTGTAGTACACAAGTCGACATTTAATCCTCGCGCCAGAGCGGCGCAGCATTATAATATAGTGGAAGATTTGGCCCAATCGCCATCTGCTATGTCGACTCTTGAAGTGCTACAAAATTGTCCAACCCAAAGGTAGGCATTGTTATCGGCAATTGGTGGGGTTGATCCTAAGGATTCCAATCTAGTATCCTTTGATCACAAGGGATATGATCCTCAGTTACCAGCTCAGCTAGCTTTCCTTATTCAAGTGAAAGCACTCAACAAAACAGTTCACAGAACGATAATTGATGAGGGAGCCTCGACATGTATTATGTCTATGAGTTGCTGGAAAACTTTAGGATCTCCAACCTTGTCGCGATCCTCGACGACATTAAAAGCCTTCGACGGAAGGACTTATACCCCTTACGGTATCCTTAATAACTTGAAAGTCGAACTAGGAGGAAAGACAGTAGAAATTGATGTAGAAGTCATTGATGGAAATCTTGACTATAACATCCTACTGGGTAGACCATGGATTTATGCCATGGCAGCTGTCGTGTCGACTTATTTTAGGAAGATCGCATTCCCGTTTGAAGGAGGGATTACGATCGTCGACCAACAGAATTTCCTCCCTAATGGTTCACAAGTTACAGGAAGCATTCCCATGATCCATGAGAGCAACCATTCAATTCAAGATATCGGAGTAGGATTATTGAAAGACCCCACATTGATGGGAACTTTCGCGCTACCACCTCCTATTTATATAGGAAATGTACCGTTTGTAGCAACCTGCAACATGATATCTTCCACGAAGGTCAACATGGATCATTCAACGGTTTTGCCCCCAAGCCCTTTAGAAATATTGTAGCAATCAATGTTTCAAGCATGGGAGGCGAGCCCAAATCAACGCTCGTCAAGCGTTTGGGTAGATAGATCTAGAGAATATGGAACCCCATTAGATCCTTGGTCGAAAGTACATGGGACTGACGAAGGAATCTTACAATCAATGATGATTGAATGGACACCATGGAATGATCACCACCATCGTTCCCTTCTTCCGGAATATGAAGAAGATACTCAAAGTGACCTTTATCACCCTTCAGTATTTGAGTTCCTAACGAATACTGTAAATACGGTGGATTCCGAGCGAAACCTATCCAATATTGAAGAGACTATAGCCATAAATATCTTGACCAAAATAGATGTTGTAGAGAATATTTATGTCGGCAAAGGTTGTTCCCCTTCAGAACTGGAAATATATAACGCTCTTTTTCGCGAATTTAGAGATGTCTTTGCGTGGTCATATGATGAAATGCCAGGCATTGACTCGAGTATCGTTGAACATGAAATTAAAATGTATCCTGATGTCAAACCAGTAAGGCAACGGCTTCGGCAGGTGCACCCGAAGAAAGCCGCTGCCATTAAGGCGGAAGTTGAAAAACTCCTCCATGCTGGGTTCATCTACCCGGTTCCTCTAACCGATTGGGTATCGAATATTGTCCCTGTTATGAAAAAACAAGGGACGATTAGAGTGTGTGTTGATTATAGGGATGTAAACCAAGCTTGTCCGAAGGAAAACTACCCTACACCCTTCATCGACCAGATAATTGATGAATGCGCCGGATGTGAAATCTTTTCTTTTATGGATGGATTTTCCGGGTATAATCAAATAAATATCCGCCCACAGGACCAGTCAAAGACTGCATTTATTTGCCCGTGGGGCACATTCGCTTATCGAAAATTACCCTTTGGTTTAAAGAACGCAGGGGCGACGTTTCAGAGGGCGATGAATTATGCCTTCCATGACATCAAGAACATTGTTCAACCTTATCTCGACGATCTTCCGGCTCATTCGCGAAAGCGGACTGATCATCCGCAACATTTAAGAGCGATATTTCTACGTTGCCGACACTACAAGATAAGACTCAATCTGCACAAATGTGTGTTTTGCGTCAGTTCTGGTCGTTTACTTGGCTTTGTAGTCTCTAAGGATGGGATTCGTCTCGACCCCTACAAGGTTCAGGCAATCATTAATTTGCCTCCACCTTCAAATTTGCTTCAGATTCAGAAACTCCAAGGGAAAGCAAACTTTCTGAGGAGGTTCATTCCAAATTACGCAGAACTTGCTAAGGGTTATACTCGTCTATTGAAAAAGGATGTACCTTTTGTCTGGGACCAGGTGGCGCAAGCTTCTTTTGATGCTCTGAAAGATTGTCTAGTAAAAGCATCATTAATGTACGCCCCGGACTATCAAAGAGATTTTAACCTGTATCTAGCTTCAGCGGATACGACCATTGCGATGGTTTTAGTTCAAGAAGTCGATGGAATAGAACATCCTATCTATTATTTAAGTAAAAACTTAAACGATACAGAAAGTAAATATTCTTATGTTGAAAAACTAGCGCTTGCAACTGTTCAAGCGATTCAAAGATCTCGACATTATGTCCTCTTTCGGAAAACTACCATCCTGTCAGATTGCAACCCCATGACTTATATACTGTCGCGACAGTTGCTGGGGGGCAAATATTCAAAATGGATAGCGATCCTTCAAGAGTTTGATCTGGAATTTGTAAAATCCAAATCAAAGAAGGCCCTAGTTTTCGCAGAATTATTGTGCGATCTCCCATCATCGTCCAACGATGAAACATCGGAAGAGTCAATCGTGGACGAAAGTTTGTTTCTGATATCTGTAAGCGATGAGTGGTATGGGGATATCATAGTTTATCTCCAAACCCAAAAGTTCAGGCCTAACACCTCTCACTCCGAACAAAAACGTATACGATACCAAGCAAAAGACTACATGATCGTCGGTGATACACTTTACCGTCGTGGTGTCGATACAGTTCTGAGGAGGTGCCTTACCCATGAGGAGGCCGAAAAAGCCCTGAATGATTGTCATTCAGGCGCGTGTGGGGGGCATCAGTCTGCATATGCAACAGCACAAAGAATCTTACGAGCAGGATACTTCTGGCCAACCATATTCAAAGATTGCATAACCGCAGTCAGAAGTTGCCATGCTTGTCAAATCTTTGATAGCAAAACCAGACGACCACCCGCACCTTTACAGCCGATAGTTGCTGTTGGGCCCTTCACCAAGTGGGGCATCGATTTCATGCAATGTAACCCCACCTCGACCGGGGGGCATGGGTATATTATAGTCGCTGTTGACTATTTTACCAAATGGGCCGAGGCGATGCCTACATTGGATAACACTGGTGAAACAGCTGCCCTTTTCTTTTTCAATCATGTAGTCGCCAGGTTCGGCGTACCACAGGCTATAGTCACGGATCATGGGTCGCATTTTCGCAATCACATGATGGTCGAATTAGCTGCCAAACTAGGGCTATCTCACGACAGCTCTACCCCATATTATCCGCAAGCCAACGGACAAGTTGAGGCAATCAACAAGGTCCTGAAGCGTATGTTGCAAAGGATGATCGGGGTTCATAAAAGAAGATGGCACCGAATCCTGTACTCAGCTTTGTGGGCTTACCGGACCTCGGTAAAGAACGCAACCGGGTTCACACCTTTTCAATTGGTGTATGGCCTGGAAGCAGTCTTACCGATCCAGTGCGAAATTTCGTCGCTTAAACTCGCAATTGATCTTCTCCCCGGAACCTCAGAAGAAGAGGCTCGTTTCTTGGAATTAATCCAGTTGGATGAAACCCGTCGTGACGCCGCTTTGGCTAACGAAGCTCATAAGAAACGAGTCAAGGCTCAGTTTGACAAAATTGTCAAACCCCGTGTCTTCTCAGAAGGTGATTTGGTCTTGCTTTATGACCAAGAATCCGATAAATTGGGAGCAGGTAAATTCAAGTCCTTATGGATAGGCCCCTATATTGTTAAAAGGGTGTTAGCAAAAGGAGCCTACGAGTTAATGGATTACGACGGAATTCCACTGGCGCAGCCCCGCAACGGGTTGTACCTCAAGCGTTACTATGCTTAAATAGTAACCTGCATGCTTTTGTTGTATTTTGTTTTCTCTAAAGTATTTGTTCTGGTCGAGTGATCCACCTTTTTCGTTGCAGATGTCGAACCTTCTGGAGACATGTGTTGGATATGCCGACGGAGCGAGTCGTAGTTCGCGGAACCTGTCCTCCGCAGCCTGGGCCATTTTTGATACAAGCGGCGAGTTAGTAAGTTTCAGAGGTGTATGTATTGGGAAATCAACGAATAACATCGCTGAGTATAGCGCGTTGATAGAACTACTCTCTGATGCCATCACACGTGGCATACGCCGACTAATTGTCAGGCTAGACTCACAGCTCGTAATACTGCAACTCAATGGTATATATTCTGTTCGCAATCCAGCTATTTATCGCATGTTCCTAAGGGTTAAGATCTTGGAAAGACGATTTGATTCAATTCAATATCAACATATTTCAAGAAACTTAAACACATTAACTGACTCATTAGCAAACTATGTGTTAGATAGACATTTGCAACATTTATAAAAAGGGACACATCACCAAAAATTGTACATATGGATCACATAAATCAACCAGAATAAAACCCGAAAATCAAAATATATAAGCTGTTTATATAAGTTCATACATAATGTTCTGTAACCAAGACAAAATTGGTCATATGACCTAAGAACTCAAAAAGATGCTAGGGGGCACCCTAGCCTAGTGGTGCTCATGATAATACGTCACGGCCTGTGCAATCATGCGCAAGAGACGAGTCCATCGTCTAGGCACACCAATGGTATGCCGCTGCATCTGTAAAGGTAACTCGTCAATCTGTACATCCGGAAGGCCACGAGTAAGGCTCTCAACCTGCTCCTGCACAGCTGTAAGGGTCTCGGTGTCGTCAAGATCGCGAATAACAACTCTCCTAGCAGGCTCCCCTGCCGGGGCAGCAGCTGGCGATCTCGGACGAACTGCTGGACGAACAGGACCAATATCTGCATGCACCCAAGAGTACAATTAAAAGTCTTGATAGAATAAAGCACAGCAACATTATGAGTAAGAACAATAAACAGTAATATGGTCAAAGAGTTTACCAATGGCACCCCACTGCTCGCCATCCGGTAGCACTAAATCCTGATCACCTCGGAAATCCATACCCACATATGGATACTCAGAAAACGCCATCTCCTGACGCTCGAACCACCTAAAGAAGGCCTCAGTAAAAGTAATCTGAGGTTGACCTGCATGCCTAGACATGTGGTCAACCCACCTCTGCATGCGTGGCTCGGTCGGAGAAGGCAAGTCAAGTATGATGTACTGAGGCTGCATCAGTGGGATTTTCTCCAAGGCGAAGGCAGTCAGAATAGAACCAAATCCAAAGTTCTTCAACTTCCCATCCTTTACCTTGGTCAATTGACTTTTCATCTGAATAAGTACCGCATCACACCAGTTGAATACTTTCGGTTGGAGACACTCCAAGGCGTGCTGCATATAAGACCTGTTGGCAACATGTAAAGCTGCGCTGCCGGCCATCCTACCAATAGTGAACAGAATGGACCTGAGAGCCCGATCAGTAATCTCACGGATAACAATCTTGCCGTCTCTGCTCGACTGAGAACCTTCCCTGCAATACTGGCGGACATAATCTCTGGTGGAATCAGTCCCCCGGGCCGTACCTGATAAGGAAATGAGGGCACCTCGTCTTGACAGTCCAGTCAAGAAGTACATGTCCTCTATGGTCAAGGGGATGGTCTTCCCCCTAATCTGGAACACTTGGTTAACAGGATCCCAAGCATCAAGCATATACTGCAGTAAAGAAATATGTGCTCTCATGCTAGAGATACGGAAGAACTTCAGCAGGCCACAGTTCCGCAGCGCATTCACCGTGACCGGGTCATGGAGGGCAATCATGTCCTCCTCTTCATGTTCTCGTTCTCGCCATGTAAGGGACATTTTGTTCAAGGTTCCCTGCAAAGCAAACAAGAGATAGAGTGAATTCCTGATTTGATGAAAAACTGGCGAAAAAATCATCAAAAATAACCTTAAAACTCAGTCTTTTTGAGCCCAGCGCAGGCAAGAAGTCTCCCACTTGCGCTGAGGGTCAGGCTGCCTGAAGGCAGCTTGACCTTCAGCGCAGGTATCGAAAGGGAAACCTGCGCTGATCCTAGGGCGCCCTGGCAAAACCCCAGGGGCTCAGAAAGACCGGAAAACAGGCAAAAAACAGGAAAAGGAAACCGTGAAAAGAAAGAGCTAGGGTTTAGCTCCTACCTGGTCCAGACGGCACCGAAAATCGTCTGCAGAATCTCCCGGAATCAGCTGGTGAAAATCAAGGGGGAAGAGGCACCTCCAGAGCTCCAACAAACCAAATGCAAATGAAATGGTAAATGAGAGGTAAAAACACCTTTTAATGGCTTTTTACACAGTTTAAAGTGAAATATTAGGGTTATAATCTCATTTTCATGCAAATATTATTCATTTCTAACAAAGTTTGTTGCAGAAATTGAAAATGCAGTACTATATTTGAAAAAAGAGAAAAGCTAGTAATGGTAAAAATCAAAATTTGACCATATAATCGAGCAGTTTTACAGCGGAATTTATGCTCGTTAAAAAATAGAAAAGCAAGATCCGAGCAGTTTTAGCGTCATAGTTCATGCTCGTTAAAAAATAAACATAAGCTTTTGAGCAGTGTTTTGGCGCATTCAAGCTTTTTAAAAAATGAACCCAGTACCGGTAAATAACCATTGTGATCGTAAATTTATTAGCCATAAAAGCCTTGGTCGTGTTTGCACCTGCCACCTCCATTCCATTTGGCCAATCGTTCACCTCCATATGATTGTTTACCCATTTTGAGGAACAGCTGCGAAGAGTGATTTCACTTAGCCATCCTTGTGACACTGCCGTGATTGGAAAATTCCAACCTGTACCTGGAATCTGCTGCTATCCCTGTTTATCACTCGTTCCTCAAAAGACGAGTCTTCTTTGAGCTCTTTTCTCCTGACTCGTAAAATATGAAAAGTTTGCCGAGTTTTGGCCTTCCATCTCGTTAAAGTGACCGGAAGAGCTATCCCTCCTCTAGATTTTAATCTTTTTGGACCTGAGGGATTATTGCACAAAAAGGTCGAGCGCTTGTTTTATTCGGCTCGTTAAAGTAATCGAAAACTCATCCCTTCTGTATTGTTTTATACTTTTTCGGACTTAAGGGATTAGATGACGAAAAAGGAATTTTGGAGTTAACTTTCTGTACCTTTTCAGACTCTCTAAAAATGAAAAGGACCGAGTTTTCCTTGTCGTTAGACTCGTTAAAATGATTAAATAGCGACAAACTTGTCTTTAGACAAGAACGAGTTTCCCTATCGCTAGGCTCGTTAAAACATAGCGATGGGCTTGCCCGAAGGGCAGGTTATAGAACAAGCATATGTTATCCTCCTCAAGCTTGACAAAAATAAAGAGGTACTGGTCAGAAATGACTGGGGAAAAATTGGGAGAACCTCAAAGCTTTAATGGTAGCAAGTCGCTCTTGAACATGACACTTTGTCCTCCGTATCACATCGGGTTGGGTTGTTTCATTCACCGGTCTCATCACCATGGTCCTCGCCAAACCATCCACATTTGGGGTAATGCTACCGATCCATCACATCAGTGTCGTTATATGTTCAAGAGATGTGTTCAGAAAGAGTCAACCGTGTCCCATCCACTGCCATACATTATCCTTCATCCACCCATGATCGCCACCCTGAATCATATTTCACAGATTGTTTTCACCTCCACTAAAATCATTAGCTCCGTTCCGTGTCACTGATGTGGGATTCATTAAGGCCCTCCTTTGACGGATCGCTTCTTGTCGACTTCAGCTCATTATCCAAGAAGTTGATCTAGGAACAACCCCCCCAGTACTTTGAAGCTTGCATGCCTCAATGGCAAGTTTCTCACTTCCGGCGACAGGTATACATCAATGACCTTCGACCAGAAGATTTTGCGTGGTGTTCGATGCCAAGTCCTTTATTCACACCACGTGAATTGTACTGCAGTACCTTGAGGGTCATTGTCATTATTGGTGATTCCTCTCGCGCTTGTTAACGGTTTACATTATTGACCGGTAATCAAGCGATGTCTTTCCATGTTCGACTTCAGCGCAATTCTCACATGGATCGACTTGTACTTAGAGTGAAGATCGAACGAGTTTGAAGACCCCGGATCTAGTTTCATCCATCCGGGCTGCGACATATATATTCAGGATATAAAGACATTTGTTATGTACATCATTGCAACAGATGATCATCCTACTCAAAGGATGATAATTTCAGCAGAGAATTATCAGTCTACCACCAGACGATCGTCTGTTCTATGTACCAAAATGAATTTATAAAGCTGAGCATGGGAATGCCCGCCTCAGCTAGATCATGAAAGCAGAATGAAAAATAATGTATTGTATTGTATTTTATTACAGGGCACCTCGCAGCGATTGAATGAACTTCGGATCCTCCTGATAAAGCATTTCACCCGATAAACGACCTCATACTTTAGGGGGCAACTGTTATAGACATTTTTGTGCCTAACAGCATGAAGCATGAAATGTCAATAATCTAAGGGATCCAAAGTCCCTAAACATGTTGTTCCTACCCCTAGAGGAACAAGGTCAGCAAACCACAGCACCGAAAATCAGTTCTCCACCTGAAAACACTCAAAAACAAGCTATTTCTGGATCATGTCAGCTGCTCCACTGAGCATCTGCGCTGAATGTCAACTGCTCCACTCTGTACCTGTGCTGAATGTCAAATCTAATGAAGGCTACCTGCGCTGGGCGAGATTGGCCAAGTGGCACAGTCATTCTGCAAGGTGTCAATTGCCCAGGAAGCTTCCAAACTGACACTTGGGTCAAGGAATTCGCCTTGTGATGAGTAAGAGGGTCTTGATCTCCAAGTGGAAGCAAGAATCTCCAAGTGGACTCAAGAACTGAAGTTTAACTAAAGTGGGAGAGGACACTAGTCAGCTTCATGTCAGTCTCAAGCTGACTCATCTTTTCTCCAAATCTCCTATATATAGAGCTCTCTCATGAGGTCTAGGGAGGCTGGAATTTGGTGCAAGTAAGGAAGTGTTGTTGGTTTGAGTATAGAACTATTGGGCGATCACTTTGAAGGAGGTGAAGAGGAGATTTCTTTCTGCTGGGAGGTGTTGCTGGATTGGGCCTCTTATGGTTGTAACACTCTCAGAACTTTACTTCTTCCATTAATAAAAGCATTTGAGGTTCTTCTATATGCATGTGTCTCTATGGCGAATTGATGCTTGTATATTTGATTTATTCTAATCCTTGAATCAGTTATGGATGTATGCTTCTTGTAGTTTCCTTTTCTTGTGCTTTTACAGGATCTTTGTGTAGCTGGGCTGGTGAAAGAGCAAGGAGCTAGGAGCAAGCAGCAAGAGGGAAGATGGGATCAACCATTAGAGGAAGATAACGGTTAGTGGATCCCTTTTCTCTTCTCTCTCTCATCTCATAAAGAAGTAATCTTGAATAGCTTTGTATTCAGTTGTTGCTGAGGTACTATCACCCTTAGAGGGGGATAGGGTCATTCCGTATTGGATACTTTTCCCAACAATAGTAAGAATAAATTTTCTTTGGGTTTCCTTTAAACCTTAGGATTATTTTAGGTTTATGCCATCTTCATTTTGTTCCATTATCAATTTTTTCAAGGGGGTTTTCTCATTGAATTTTCTTCTACCCCACTCTTATACCATGTTAATTTTTTGGCTAGATTGTGCACTGTTGAAGATAGTTGCATTTTCAAACTTATTCAACATTTTATATAACCTTCACCTCATAACCTTGATTCATCATTAGCAATTATGTAGAGAAAAAAAGTAAAATCAACAATGCAACGAAACATTAAAGAATAGTAGAATAAAAGCATACACAATAGAGACACCAGGATTTAGGTCAGAGACCAGGGAAAAACCCCATAAGGGGGAAAACCCAACCAAATTCTTCTTCTATTGTATATTCATTAAATATTCAGCTAAGATACAAAGTACATATATCAATCAAATCATGCCTCCCAGGGTCAATCCAAGTAAGTTCACAACTTAGTTTGTGAACTGAACGATATAAAGAGTTGCAGCCATATCACAATTTACTAGAAACAATATAAGTGTCAGCATTGTTGCCAAGATATCAACATACATCATAGATACATTACTAGACTATGCCATATACAGGGTCTCTAGCATCAAGGTCGCTGCCATCACTGTCATGTCAAGGTTAGTTCATTTCTATTAACGAGATACATCCATAATACTATCATCAAGGAGCATTGTCATCACAGTGACTGCATTATGTATCATATTTTATTTCATAAAAAGGTTCACTGCCATGTCGAATCCTTGTCATACTTGATCACTATAAGAGAAAGGTTTTATGTCATCAAGATTTCAAGATCACAATCACAACAAATAAGGTTACAATTGATCACTATCATGGGTGCAATCCATACAATGTTGTTAAAGGGACTACTCATTCATCCAAGACCTCTAGCCATAAATTATTGTTCATACATCGTATCGAGTCATATCATATACATCACTAAAAATCAACATATGTTCTTTGGTCATCATCATAGAGCATGGTTACTTTAAATTGTTTTCACGACTTATTGCCGTATAGATCACTGCCACAAGGTGTAAGATGCAACCTATAGAATTATAGGTTAAGTTACAGAGTACACGATGCAAGATCAACTAATGCAAGCAACAGGAGAGATGAAGCAAGTCTCAAGAATGTAATGTGATGTGAGCTATACAATACTGAAATACGAGGCATAAATCGAGTCATAGAACGATCCATACTTTACCGTAGATTCAAGCCATACTTCACTATAGATGTGATCCATAAGAGGATATCATAGCTATGGTCATGGAAGATCAATGTCATAGGAATACACATTGTCATTGTTTATTTCCATTGTGATGATATGAGTATGCCACCACAAAGATCACAAAGATAGAGTGACGCCTCTACGTGTACACAATGCCTCTATAATTTGTGTTGAGAAATATAGGGCATCAAGTATTAGGTGATTTCTCTGAGAGATAACTGCTTGTGAATGCTTTTTACCTTTTAGATTAGAATACTCTCTTTAGATTATTATTGTGTTTTTCTTTTATCAAACAATTACTAATGCATAAACAATAAAGAGACAAGAGAAACAGAATGTAGGCTCTTCGTCAGGGCCAAAACCTCTCCCACTTGAGAGGAAAACCCGCACAAATTCTTCTTCTTAAAGAGAATTCAATTGACAAATACCAAGACCAAGACACAAATCCTTCTTGATGAGATTCTTCTTGCAATGATCAAATCTTTGCTTCTTCCTCCCTCACAACTACTCTTTAGAATTTTGATCCCTTGGTTCAGTACTACACTCCTTGGTTTTAGTTCAGAAACCCTTAGCACATGAGCTTGACCAACTTTGACCTTAAATATTCTTCGCTATAGAAGGAGACTTCTTCTTGACACTTCGGCTTTGTAGTTCGCCTGAAATCCTCTCTCATTATGACTGTAATATCTCAGCCTTCTTTTTGCAATACATAGGTTTGTAATCTCTCAGTGTGGAGGTAAGTTAGCCCAAAACAGTCCCTAAACAACACTAGAGACCTCACTTCTCCTTTCCTTCCTCCTCGCTGGTTATTAGGTTCCCTTGATGACCTTCACATTTCTTCCTAGATTTAGATCTTGACCGAATTACTTCTCTGAAATTCTTCTCTCAAATGGAATCTGAACTTCCTAATTTATAGTTGTTTGCCCATGTATAGAAGCCGACATGAGATGATTATGATCTGGCATGTCTATTTGAGATATTATATTACTATTTTGAAGTTGACTTGAAGGAGGTGACTTTGTCTTGGTCGTGGAGGGTTGTCTTATACTTGTTATGACTCATACAAAAATGTAACGTGCCCAAGAAGGGTCCTTCATACATGACATAGACTCAAATTGACTTTTATGACTAGATGACAAATCCTAAAGGCTCACAATGGAAGCCATCACTAAAAATAAAATTTATTCCTCATGAAACCCATGAGACAAGCATTAGAATAATAATTTTATTTTTATTCTTTACATCAATTAAATAAAATCACAATTACACATGTCATTATGAAGATCAGACCTAGTTACACTTTTCAACACTCCCTCTTAACTAGGGAGGTATTCATAATGGTACTTGGTCATTCTCAATCTAAATAATTTCTCATAAGAAGAGTCGGATTGGTAACTCATATGTTTAGCATCATATCAAACAACATTGTCACATAGCAAGGCCTTGAATAACAACACTATCTCTCCATGAGATCTCAGCACAATGCTAGCAATACCAATGATGTATAGACACCCTCATCATTGTCTCTCTCAGAACATACCCCACTTGGGTTCTCAGGGTGTGTTCCATAAGGAATATTCTTATCTTGGATTCCCAGTCCTTAAAGAATATCGTTCCTATTATCACCCCAAGAAACTCTCCTAGGTTGTATATCATAGATGCTCGGGAACATTACAAACTCAACAAAAAGTTGGAAAATTTGGTGGATGAATGAAGCAAATGCTGCATATTCAAGCCAGATAACCGCTCCTACTATGCTTAACCCCAGACATGGGTGAACACCCCCAGACTACAAGGCTTTTAACCATCAATTACTCGCAGTTTAGAGACAATGTGATGATGGAGAACACTGATCACATCAGCAGATGCACAAGACCCTGTGATGGCCAGCTGCAACCAGTTTAAAGGTCTATAAATCTGCTTTCTAATACACAGACAGGATGACAACTCTCTAGCATTAAAACAACAGAAACCTGCAAACAAATTCAATGATGCATGCTAAATCCTAACACAAAGGTGGGATGACAGCCCCTCTAATGCTAAAATTAACAGCACATGAAATAATGCAAAACAGGCATAGCCTGGAACAAAGAAAAAGAAGTGGAAAGTGAGAAATCAACAGCAAAAGAAGCTTGTATTAGCTAGAAATGAAGACCAGAAGATGCAGGTCTCCTAATAGTTATAGTCTCCAGAAGTTGAAGTTTACACCAGAATTACATTCATCAGCCTCATTACATATTTTTCTAGGTATATATGGAGGTTGAATACACAATTGCTTTGCATAACTCATGCGTAGAGGTGTCATAACTGTCCACCAACCACATTTACACATAGATATGGGTCTCTGATACAGTTTGATTACTTTTAATGAACAAAATGGCCTTTTTGGTACGTTGGTGTACTCCTTGAACAGGTGGAATGTTTCATGAATAAATGTCCATAACTGCTGAATGAATTCAACTGCTTGAGGCAGTACTTTCTTGTGCTTGACCATGTTGTTCTTTGAATGAAGTAGCTGATGATTAAATGTGAATATTGTTGGATCATCTCTACCTTCCTCGCATGCATGGAACAAGCCAAAAACTCTGAAAAATGTATTGAAATTGGACGAGGATCCGAGAAATAACACTGGCCGTTGGATGGCTCAGATGGACGGCCTAGATCTGATGGCAAGAGGCAATGGGACGTCACAGAGGCGCGATGGATTATATGCCATCGGATTTGGAAAATCGGATGTCAGAGATCAGATTTAGGGGGCTATCGGAAGCAAAGGGGAACAAATGAACGCTGACTGTCAGATCACAAAGATTGATGGCAGGGATTGAATTATGGAAGCCATCGGGAAGAAATGCGAATGGAAGATCAAGGTGCATGAGGGCCGTCGGATCACCATCGAGCAAATCCGACTGTCATCGCACATGAAAGTTGCATGGAGTTTAAACGGTGGGGAGACAGCGGTATAGTGGGCGGAGACAGATGTGGGCCGTTAGATCGCGGCGGGAGAGATCGGACAACTATCAAGAGCGGGAGCTATGTGAACGTTAATGAGCGGGAGACATATAAACAAGTGGGAAGCGGAATGAATGAGGGCCGTCGGATCACAAGATTGGCGATCAAATGGTCGACGGGCGGTTAACATGCACGGGTGATAATGCGTGGGGAAACAGGTACGACAGCGCAAAGCGATTTCCCCGCACCACTTTTGGGCAATGGCGATAATCATACAGGGAGGGTGCGATACGAGTCAGCAAGTGCCGCGTTTCAGATTTGACAGGCGCGAAACCACTTTTCCCAGGAGTTATCACATGCGCTGGTTGACGAAGAGGGGAAAGCGACTATCGTTGGATCCTGGCGAGGTAAGATCGAACGGCGCGGAATTAACATGCATTTTGGAGTGATGTGACAGGTACGGGCCTTCCAGGTTATGTATTTTTATTAATTATATGCGCGCGGGATTAAACAATATAAATTTTATACAGATTTTTAAAAGGCCTATGAGGGTTTTATTAGAATTATAAACATTAAATTCCGACAAGCCATTTCAAAGGTTTATGCGGGACTTTTAAAGGGTTTCGGGGTTTATTAAGTTTTGAACACAAAGAAGCCTGGGAGCTAGGTAAACAAGGGTTTAGGCGAGGTTTACAAAAGGAATAACAGGGGTAAAGGGGAAGGAGGAAACGAAGGAGTAAGGGGTTAAAAGAGCATAAGGCAAATGAAAGGGAGAGTTAAAACCAACTGTTGTAAACCCTTAGCAACCCAAACCAGCATTGCCTGACCTGAGTACATCCATCAAATATTGCAAACTGTAGCAGAGCTAACACTGGCTGCTTCTGGGGATGAGATCCTCCCTGCGAGATCTCAAGAACCTGCAGATCATTGTCTTTCTAGCTGAAAGCAAATTAATCAAAATACCTAGTATTAGTATTCCATTAGGCATAGAGTCTGCTTTACCTGCACAAAACTGATAAAAACAAAATATTTACAACCTTTAAGGCCAAAGACCTTAAACAACCTAAACTTTCAAAAACCACCCATTAACTGAGCCATCAAAAACTATCACTCCTCCCATACTTTTCAGTATGAAGGTGTTGTTCCCTTGAACCTGTGAAATGATGAAAGGCCTTGTCCAAAAAGCATCAAATTTCCCATGATTGCCTTTCTTTTCTTTTAGTGCATCCCATTTCAAAACCAAGTCACCAACTTGAAAATTATTTGATTTTGCCTTCTTGTCAAAGGCTTCCTTGACCTTTCTCTGATGTGTTGCAGCTTTTTCAACTAGTTGTTCTCTAATCTGATGTATTTCTGCTAAGTCAGTGATCATCTTTGCCATGTCTTCTTCCTCATCATGTTCTATTTGAAGAAATTTGCCACAGGGAGAGTTAGCTGAATAGGGAATACAACATCAGTTCCATATACCAACTTGAAAGGAAAATGCCCTATGAATTTTTTAATGGTCACTCTGTCAGCCCACAGTGCATACTTGAGCTTTGAATCCCACTTTTTTTTATTGTCCTCTAACAGTTTTTTAATTATCCTAATCAGAATTTTATTAGAGGATTCTGCTAGACCATTTCCTTGAGGGTAATATGAGGTGGAATGAACAAGTTTAATGCCCATTGAATCACACATTTCCACCAGCTCTTTTGCCCTGAAGGCTGTTGCATTATCTGTGATTAATTTATGTGGACAACCAAATCTAGTGAAGATATTCTCTGTTAAAAACTTGATGACCACATTATGATCAGCCTTCCTGGTAGGGATTGCTTCAATCCACTTAGTGACATAATCAGTGGCTACCAATATCCACCTGTGCTGGCCACTAGAATGTGGATTGATTTCACCAATGAAATCCAAACCCCACTGCTGAAAAGGCCCCTTTGCAATTATTGGTTTTAAGGGCAGTGACTTCAACTGTTTTTTTCCTTCAAATCTTTGGCACCTGTCACAAGATTTAACAAAAACAAATACATCAGAAAATAAAGTGGGCCAATAGTACCCAGCTCTAAGAATTTTATGGGCTGTAGTCTTCCAATAATGGTGCCCTCCACACATGTTGTTATGAAACTGCTGCATAACTTCTTTTGATTGTTCTTTGTCCAGACACCTTAGAAATATTCTATATGGATCCCTCCAGTAGAGCAAATTTTCCATAATGCAAAATTTTTCTGCTCTAAGTTTTAAAGTTCTAGCCTGACTTTGAGTAAATTCTGAAGGGATTTCTAGCTTTAGCAAGAAATTAATTATTTCAGCATACTAGTTACATGAAGCTAGATTCTCAGCCACTGACTAAATTCTCTCTGTTTCAGTTGTTTCCTCTTCTTCTTCCTGACCATTTTCTGCAATATCACACAGGAAGTCAATATCTAAAGACCTGCAATTTTCCTCAACCAATAATTTGGAAAGACCCTGACCTCTGACCAGCTTGGTGGGATTTAGCTCTATATTATATTCTATCATTTTTGCAATCCACTTTGCCCTTCTTCCATCAACATCAGGTTGTGTTAATACATCCTTTATTGCAACAGAGGGTACATATGCAATTATTTTTGAATGCAAGATATAAACTCGGAAAGCTTTTAAGGATTTGATAAGAGCATATCCCTGTTTTTCTATAATATCATACCTTAGTTCAGCATCCCTCAAATTCTTGCTGACAAATGCCACTGGATGTTATGAACCTTCTTCATCTGCCTGCAATAAAACAGCTGCAATGGTGTCTTCAGAGGCAAAAGAAAATACATGAAACTCCTTGCTGTAGTCTAGACTTATCAATGTGGGAGCCTCCATAATAGTTTTTTTGATGGAATCAAATGATTTTCTTACTGCTTCAGTCCATCTTACCTCTGCTCCTTTCTTCAACATGGAGGTAACATGCTTCACTAGTTTTGCAAAATTTGGAATAAACCTCCTGACAAAATTTTTTTTGCCCAAAAAAGACTGGATATCCTTCTTTGATCTAGGGACAGTCAAAGTTTGAATTTCTTTGACTCTTTCTGGGTCAATCTGAACACCTACAGCAGACACAACATGTCCTATCAACTTGCCTTCATTCAAAGCAAATTGCGATTTTTTGGGATTGACTGAGATTCCAAACCTCCTGCACTTCAAAAACACCTTTCTTAAATGCTGAAAATGATTTTGATGGCTACTGGAGTAAACTGTTATATCATCAAGATAGATAAGCACAAATTTGTCCTTCTCTCCCACAAACGCTATGTCCATAGCTCTCTGAAAAGTGGCTCTAGCATTCATCAATCCAAATGGCATTTGGCATACATAAAAGTGCCCCAAGGAGTGGTAAATGTAATCTTTTCTTGATCATCTGGGTGCACAGCAATCTGATTAAAGCCTGAAAATCCATCCAAGAATGACATCACTTTAGATCCTGAGACATTTTGCAACAAGTGCTCCATCTTTGGCGGGGGATAGTTGTCTTTCTTGGAGCATTTGTTCAAATTTCTGAAATCAACACACAGTCTGATTTCTCCACTCTTCTTCCTCACCACCACTAAATTGGCCACCCACTTTGAATATCTGAGAGGAACAATGATCTTGGCAGCCAACAATTTTTAAATTTCTTTTTCAATCAGTGGAAGAAGCATAGGGTTTATTGGTCTCAGCTTCTATTTGACAGGAACAGTGTCTTTCTCCAGAGGGATTTTATGTTGAATTATGTTCTTGTCATATGTTTTCATATCACTATACTCCCAGGCAAACACATCAACAAATTGCCTCATTAAATTGCAGTACTCAACACTTTGATCATCAGAGAAATGAGTGGACAAATTCACATACCTATGCTGACCTGGACTTCCTATATCATGCTTACAGACTACAAATTGGTATTCTTTTTGGGCAACTTTGTAAGGCACATCATTTTGGTCAAACAACCTTTCAAGAGGAATTAGGCCCTTAGGGATATGGTTACTAGGAAGCTGGAAAATGATGTCTTTACCAATTTTATTTCTAAACTGGGACTGGTGACTTTCTAACAAGGCATCATTATCTTGGTCAATTTGCATTTCTGAAAACTCATCAATGACTTGAAGGAACCTATTTATCTCGTCATCATCATCAAAAACTTTCCAATGGTGGACATTGTCAGGCAAGGATGGTCTGTATTTCACTTGAACTTCATACACTAGTTTAGGAGGAAAAGGAGGTATAAATAGACTAGCAGAAAAAACAAGGGAATCAACAAGCTGATTTTGGGCTCTAGGAATATATGAAATACAGAAAAAATCAAAGGAATCTCTAATTCTCCATACCTCATCTCTGTATGCTTTCAGCCTTGGGTGCTTTGCTTGAAATGTTTTATTTACTTGCTGAATGATCAAATCAGCATCTCCAAACACCTTAATATTCTTGATTCCTCTATCTTTTGTTGCATTAAGGCCGAACAGCAATGCTTCATATTATGCTATATTGTTTGTCACTTGAAAAACCAGCTTAAAAGACAGTTGAATGCTTTCTTTCTCTAGAGACACTAGCACCACCCCTGCTCTTGCAGTCTCCCTGGAACATGCTCCATCAAAAAACAACTCCCAAATCTAGCTTCCTTGCTCTTTCTCGGCCTGGACTGTTGGTTTCTTGAATCTGCAATGAGGCCTTCTGAGATTCTTCTATTTGGAGAATACATGCTCCAAAATCAGTGTCCACTGCATAAATGGGATGATTTATAGGATTCTTCTCATCACTGATGATGTATGCCAACTGTGCTTCTCTGTACAACCTCCTGTTTTCTCCTCCAAAAACCGGGACAGTCGCATAAGACAGATCATTTTGTAGTGTCCCACCTAGTCTCTTAATCCACCCTCTGGAGAATAGCATGCCAAACTTAGGAGGGACATATGCTATCACAATATCCATCATCATACTCTTCATGGGTAGTTGTGTTAAGGTAATGGCCAGATCTTTAATCAATCCAAGACATTTCACCTTCCTTGAATCAAAAGAAAATAAATCATGATAGGGTCTGGTGATATCAAGGCCTAACTCTTCCATGACAGCTTTAGGAATCAAATTGTGGTTGGCTCCTGTATCTAGCAGGCAGTTGTGGAGGACTTTATCATGAATGGTCAATGAGACATAAAAAGATGGAGAATTATTATCAGCAGGTTCAATCTTAGGGCTGAGCACAATGGCAGGCTTGTCATCTTGCAAATTAACAGAGTCAGTGGAGGTTTGTTTGGTTTCTAGCTCAAGGGATTCAAGGATAGGCTTCCTATATACTTCACTCTTTACCAACTCAACCAGAGGTACAGATATTTTCAATTTCTAAACTTCTGACTCAAAGCTGAAAGACTAAGACGATTTATCATAACTTTTTACCTCTTGAACTGGAGCTTTGAGGATGACTGGATCAACTGCTGGTCTTTTCGGTCTTGTATTCTGTGATTTTGTTTGGACAACAGCTCCTTGGGCAGGATTCTTCTTGGCATTTTTTGCATTAGATCTCATATTATATCTTTGTTGTTGCTCACCAGATTGTAAAACAGCTCCTCTGTCCCACTCTTGATTATCTTGCTCCTGCAGCAATGATTGCTCATACTCAGCCAATGTAAAAAATGCAGCACTGCCTTTATCTTCCATGCAATGAATTTCATCCTCATCTTCTTCGAATTGTTCCTCCTCCATGACTACATTTTGGAAAGGAGCCTTTATTTTTTGTTCCTCTTTTGTTTCTTCACCCCTCTGCATAATTTGTAACTGCTCATTTGCTCTTTTGAATGGATTCTGATTTCTTGGAGAAAATGTGTTTTGCTGCCTTGTTTTTCCTAAATTCTGCTCAACCTCCAGCTTAGATATCTTAGCAGCCAATGACTCTATCATTTTAGTCATTTTATCAAATTTGGGGTCAGAAGATGATGCAGAAGAAGTAGATGCCTGATTTCTCTGCCTCCTTCTGTTAGCTTGACCTTTTAGTTTCTCTGCAGTGATGATATTAGATTCTACTTCTAAGGTTGCATCATGCGTGTCTCACAGGGTAGCACATCTTCTTTCTCTCAATAACAGGCAGAAATCAGAGTCAAAAGCATTGGCATAAGTGAGTTTGGTAGAGGTAGGAGTAGGTTTTACCTCAGCTGATATCTTATTATACATTCGATTAAATCTTTTATTGAAATCAGGCAAAGATTCACCATTTTCCCTCTTCAAATTACCAAACTCAGTATGATAATATAACAAGTCCTTTTTATCTCCCCATTGCTTCAAAAACACATCATCTAATGCTTCAATATATGTTATTGATCTCTGGGGTAATTCTCTAAACCACTTCCTAGCCTCTCCATCAAGGCTCTAGACAAAAACTCTCATCCAAACATCATTTTCACTTATATCTAAATTATCAGCATAACTGTAAAAAACTTCAAGATGTTCTTCTATTGTTACTCCCTCTGTACTAGTGAATTTAGGCATATATTTCTGATATTCCCCCACAGGCATAGGATTTAAAGGCACAGGCAATACCAATGGTCCATATCTGGCAGCTACAATTCTTTCTATCCTCGTAGGTGCTTGTTGTCCTGCCATGATTGGAATATTCGGAAGAATACTAGCAGATTGAATGGTAGGGAGTAATGTGATGGGTGGCAGAAATAAAGGGGTGTTTTGGACTGAATGGGAAGCTTTCTTTGGACTAAGATTCAAAGGGGAACTAACTGCACAAGGGGTTGAACTAATCTCTGAAGGCTTTTCCTTATTAATCGTGTTGTGCTCTAAATCTTCAAACTATACATCTTCAACAACAACTTTATCTTTCATAGATGCATGAGACTTCTTAGGCTTACCTGATCCTGATGCCCCTTTCTGTGAAGCTTTCTTCGATTTAACAGTCCTCTCACGGTCAGGCACTGGTTCAGCTGGTGATTTCCGAGGATTTCTTCGAGTGTGTCTTACAAACTGAGCCAGCACTTCAATGTGGAGTCGCCAAAGGATGGTCTTCCTCCAATGGAGTCGCCAGACAAATGATTACAACCAGAAACTATGTTCAAACCTTATCTGTCATCAAAGCTTGAAGCTGTGTCGTTCTCCCAGGGAAGTTGAGCTTCAATTCTCCTCTCCCCGACAACGGCGCCAATTAATGTTATCACCCCAAGAAACTCTCCTAGGTTGTATATCAGAGATGCTCGGGAACATTACAAACTCAACAAAAAGTTGGAAAATTTGGTGGATGAATGAAACAAATGCTGCATATTCAAGCTAGATAACCACTCCTACTATGCTTAACTCCAGACATGGGTGAACACCCCCAGACTACAAGGCTTTTAACCATCAATTACGCACAGTTTAGAGACAATGTGATGATGGAGAACACTGATCACACCAGCAAATGCATAGGACCCGTGATGGCCAGCTGCAACCAGTTTAAAGGTCTATAAATCTGTTTTCTAATACACAGACATGATGACATCTCTTTGGCATTAAAACAACAGAAACTTGCAAACAAATTCAATGACGCATGCTAAATCCTAACACAGAGGTGGGATGACAGCCCCTCTAATGCTAAAATTAACAGCACATGAAATAATGCAAAACAAGCACAGCCTGGAACAAAGAAAAAGAAGTGGAAAGTGAACAATCAACAGCAAAAGAAGCTTGTATTAGCTAGAAATGAAGACCAGAAGCTGCAGGTCTCATAATAGTTACAATCTCCAGAAGTTGAAGTTTACACCAGAATTACATTCATCAACCTCATTACATCTTTTTCTGGGTATATATGGAGGTTGAATACAAAATTGCTCTGCATAACTCATGCGTGGAGGTGTCATAACTGTCCACCAACCACATTTACACATAGATATGGGTCTCTGATACAGTTCGGTTGCTTTTAATGAACAAAATGGTCTTTCTGGTACTCTGGTGTACTCCTTGAACAGGTGGAATGTTTCATGAATAAATGTCCATAACTGCTGAATGAATTCAACTGCTCGAGGCAGTACTTTCTTGTCCTTGACCATGTTGTTCTTTGAATGAAGTAGCTGATGATTAAATGTACAGATTGCTGGATCATCTCTACCTTCCTCGTGTGCATGGAACAAGCCAAAAACTCTGAAAAATGTATTGAAATTGGACGAGGAGCCGAGAAAAAACACTGGCCGTTGGATGGCTCAGATGGACGGCCTAGATCTGACGGCGGGAGGAAATGGGACATCATAGAGGTGCGATGGATTATAGGTCATCAGATCTGGCAAATTGGATGACAGAGATCAGATTTAGGGGGCTATCGGAAGCAAAGGGGAACAAATGAACGTTGACTGTCGGATCACAAAGATCGATGGCGGGGATTGAATTATGGAAGCCATCAGGGAGAAATACGAATGGAAGATCAAGGTGCATGAGGGCCGTCGGATCACCATCGAGCAAATCCGACTGTCATCGCACATGAAAGTTGCATGGAGTTTAAACGGTGGGGAGACAGCGGTATAGCGGGCGGAGACAGATGTGGGGAGACAGCGGTAATCGTATGGGGAGGGTGCAATACGAGTCAGCGAGTGCCGTGTGTTAGCTTTGACAAGCGCGAAACCACTTTCCCCGGGAGTTATCGCATGCGCAGGTTGACAGAGCGGGGAAAGAGACTATCGTTGGATCCTGGCGAGGTAAGATCAGACGGCGCAAAATTAACATGCGTTTTGGAGTGATGTGACAGGTACAGGCCCGCTAGGTTATGTATTTTTATTAATTATATGCGCGCGGGATTAAACGATATAAAATTTCTACAGATTTTTAAAAGGCCTATGAGGGTTTTATTAGAATTATAAACATTAAACGCCGAGAAGCCATTTCAAAGGTTTATGCAGGGCTTTTAAAGGGTTTCGGGGTTTATTAAGTTTTGAACACAAAGAAGCCCGGGAGCTAGGTAAACAAGGGTTTAGACAAGGTTTACAAAGGGAATAACAGGGATAAAGGGGAAGGAGGAAAAAAGGAGTAAGGGGTTAAAAGAGCATAAGGAAAATGAAAGGGAGAGTTAAAACCAACTGCTGCAAACCCTTTGCAACCCAAACCAGCATTGTCTGACCTGAGTACATCCATCAAATATTGCAAACTGTAGTAGAGCTAATAGTTCCTCTATGAATACTCTTATCTTGGATGCCCTAACTCATCCTCAAAGAGTATCGGATGACATATGTTTACCCAATCCTCCAATTTTGTCTTCCAAAGTGAAGACAAGTATGATGTGTCTATCTATCCCTCTTAATTAGGGAGGACATATCTATTCCAATAAAATAATGTACTCATTCCTACAGAAGGAATGTACCTAAGCTCCCTCTTGGCTTAGGAATTTCCAAGTTTCTTCCAAGCAAGAAACTTTTTTCCAGGCTCCCTCTTAATTAGGGACCTAGAACATCTCCTCAAGTGTAGATGAGAGTACAAGGAAAAGAGGGCAGAAAGACATCTAGAGAATCCAACGCAGGGCCATGCAGAGCTACGTTGTGGCAATGTAGATCTTCAGAGGGAGATCGAAATTTTGTTGAGGAACAATTAGGATTTAGTGCCGAAACTGGGGTGTGAGACTAGGAGGCTAGAGAGCTAAAGTTTCCAGCTAGCAAAGGATCAAAAGAAGGTGCAGTGTAGTCCCAACCGCAGTGACTAAGTGACTACATAGGAGTGACGCAGAACTATGTAGAGGCAACACAAAGGCTCATCTCCAGCACAGATCAGTGTCAATTCTTCCAATGACAGGGTGAGATCATCTCACTATTGTTTTTTCCCAATTTCTCTCTGTATCGAATAGCCAGTTGGGCATCCAATAAATTGTATTCATAAAACTATTGCTTAATAATACAAACCCTCAGTTGTTGCACCAGTTTTCCTGGGACATTTGTCCAAAAATAACGGTGTCATGTGTTGTGTATTTCTTTCTTACTCAGTGTCTTGTTTCTACATTTAATTTAATTGATGAAGACTGCAGTGTATTAGTTTCGGTATTTTCTGTAGGATGCAATAAATAATTTGTTCAGTAATTTAACAAATAGAAGATATATAATCAGTGTTTGCAGTAGAAATTTGGGTCTCCAAATTTTCACATAGTATTAGAGCACAGATGAAACAAGAGAGCAGAGCTGGAAGAGCCCAGTGCTAAAAAGGAGGGAAGTCATTAGAGAGAAAGACTTCTAGATTGAAGTTTTCCAATGTCAGAGGAAGTAGCACAAAATCTTCAACGCAGAGCATTTTTCTGGTGAGGCGCAGTTTTCTGTAGTAGTTGTTGGGGTAAGAAAATGTCAAAAGAAGGAAGGAGACACTTGAGGGAATTTCTTCCTCAGAGAATTCCTATCCATGGAATTCAATTTCTCAAGTGTTGAGCAGTAGCAGAGAGGAAAAGATCTACTAACTCCAACAGGAAGTGCATAGGTCAGTCTAGCAGCTGCATAGAGGAGAGAGGAGCCAGTTCGACATTTTGTTGGTAGAGATCGCAGCTAATGGGTTGCGAGATCAAGATTAGTTGGATGGTGCATCCAACTATGTGATCTGGAAGGCAAGGATCTCATGCCTTCTGGATGAGCACAATCTCAAAACCTATGTCGATATTGTGGTAGTTGTACTTGAGGATCCAGATCTGCTCAAGAAGTACAAGGGTGAGATGGCAAAGGCCAAGTGATTGATCCTTGACGAAGTGAGAGATCACATAGTGTGTCACATTTCCAGCAAGGATACTGCCTAACTGATGTGGGAAGCATTGGCTATGCTATACGAAGGATCTTCGAAGCAGCAGAAGATGTACTTGGAGAAGAAGATGAGATCCACGCAGATGCAGAAGGGGGAACACATTGATATGTTCCTGATAAGGCTTTAGGAAATATGAAACTCGTTGGCAGCTGTGGGGTCAACACCTCAGCCTACCAAGATGGTGAGGTTGGGCCTGAATTCTGTTTCAGAAGAACGGCAAGTATTTTTCTAGAGCATCATGGGTAGAGAGATATTGCCAGATTGGGATGGAATATGGGCCACTCTTCAATAGGAAGGGATGAGGTGAGACTTAGTCAAGTGAAAACTTGATGGCAGCACCAACAATGGGATGAAGCCCAAGGGGGAGGAGGAAAATGAAACCCTTGCATCAAAGGGGTGGCAGGAGTAGTGGAGAAAGAAGAAGGATGTCTCAAAGATAAAATGTTTCCAATGCGATGAAATTGGTCACTACGCTATGCAGTGTCCTCTCAAGAAGAAGTACAAGGATGTGAAACATGATCTGCAGGCTGCAGCTACAAATATCAAGGAAGAGGAGTTTGCCACGATTGCCCAGATACCTCCAATGGAGAGGTGGGGTGATCTAGTACTGTAGTTCGAAAGAACTGTAGATGGGCAGGATCCTTGAGAAGTCGACCTCTTGATCAATATCTTTCTACGTGATCCCATATCAGAAGTAGCAAGATGGACCAGGTCAGTTGATGCATAGGAGTGTCAGAGTGACAGTTGCATAGGCTAGGAGCGCCAAAATCAGAGAAGTGCAAAGCTAGTGTTGAAAGCAATGCAGTTGGCATAGAGCAGAGTCAACAGTAGTGCAGCGGCTTTAGTGACAGCACAGAGACTAGTCGCAGTCAGAACTCCAGTAGCAAGATGCATCATACTTAACACTTGTTCGGTAATTTTGGATGTTTTTTTGTTGTTGATGCAGTAGCAACATCAATTGGAGAAGGTTTTAGTGCAGATGCAGTGTTCACAGTGGCAGGGCCAGCAACAGCACAGATCTAACATTTACAAGGGTTACAATACAGATGTAGTGGTGGTAGTGAGAGGGTCAGTAGCAGTACAGATGCAACATTTATGTAGTAGTTGGTGGGAATTAATGTTAGACATTCATAGCACAGAGGGAAATGTTACAGAGAAAGGTGATGCTTCAGCAAGTTGCATTACTAGAGTACATTCCTCGCTAAGAGGGAGTGTTGATTTCTGGTAGCATCGGATGTGCTCTAAGCCTCAAAATTTGCAGGGAGGCTTAGACATGTGTATTCCAGAATAGCCAGAAATCGCTTTGGGAAATTCCACCTGAAGAAGGTTTTATTAAAATAATTAATTATTTTTAATGGATGCCTAAGTATAAACTTAGGAACTTACAATAATTAAAGGGTCTTAATTGAATTGTGGGTGAAACTTCTAGAAGAAGACGGATACCGAGTCCAAATGATCTGAGCCATTGATTAGAATCTAATATGGGTCATTGATTTCTCAACTGGAGGATTATAAGGACTTTGACGAGCATTTGGAAAACACATCAGAGAAATATCAAGAGATCGGAGTTCTCAGAGAGGGCAGTGTAGCAGTTGCTAGAGAATCGATCAAGGAGATTTCTTGCAGTGAGGGGCATGGATAGTTTCTAAAGAGAATTTTTCCTGGTCTAGAGAGTACAAGGCAGAGAGAGCAGAAATACATCTAGAGAAGTTGATGCAGCGCCCGCAGATCTACGTTGTGGTAGCGCAGAGCTTCAGAAGGAGATCGAAATTCTTCTGAACAGTCAGGATTTAGTTCCGGAGCCAGGGTGTGAGACTGAGAGGCCAGAGAGCTTATGTTTCCTGCCAGCAAAGGATTAGAAAGAGGTGTAGAACAGTCCGAGTTGTAGTGATGTAGTGACTGCATAGGAGTGACACAGAACTA
The DNA here is from genome assembly GCA_031772625.1 of Pinus tabuliformis. NCBI lineage: Eukaryota > Viridiplantae > Streptophyta > Pinopsida > Pinales > Pinaceae > Pinus > Pinus tabuliformis. The sequence goes on along the minus strand of CM062816.1, from coordinate 1,037,558,765 downwards.
TGAATAGGCAACGTATAGGCTCATCTCCAGTGCAGATCAGTGTCAGTTATTCCAATGATAGGGTGAGATCATCTCACTATTTTTTTTGCCCAGTTTCCCTCTGTATCAGATAGCCAGTTGGGCATCAAACGAATTGTATTCAAAAAACTGATGCTTAATAATACAAACCCTCAGTTGTTGCACTGGTTTTCCACATTTGGTTTTTCTAGGGATATTTGTCTAAAAATAACGATGTCATGTGTTCTGTATTTCTTTCTTGCTTAGTTTCTTGTTTCCACATTTAATTTAATTGGTGAAGATTGCAATGTATTAGTTCGGTACTCGCTGTAGGATTTAGTAAATAATTTGTTCAGTAATTTAACAAATAGAAGATGCATAATCAGTTGTTGCAGCATGAATTCAGGTCTCAAAATATTTACATCTTCTTGCCATGTTTACTTAAGGATCATTCATCCTACTACATGTGCATCGGTGGTGGAAGACATCCATAGTGTTGCATGTGTGTTATATTCTGCCCATGGTATCTTGTTGATTTGATCAAGGGAACTACAATTATGTTCTAATCTAGGGTTAGTGGATTAGGGTTTATGAATGCTTCGGCATATATATATGTGTGTGTGTGTGTGTGTGGAAGACATCCATAGTGTTGCATGTGTGTTATATTCTGCCCATGGTATTTTGTAGATCTGATCAAGGGAACTACAATTAAGTTCTAATCTAGGGTTAGTGGATTAGGGTTTATGAATGCTTCGGCATATATATATATATATATATATATATATATTGTAACATTAAAAGGAACATAACAAAAAATCAATCCAGTAGTCCCGATTATGGGATCTAAGGGAAAATATTTGTGTATTTGTTTTGTGTTTCTCACCATTGTATATTTTATGTTCTTAAGAATTCGTCTATAGGTAATTTCTGTACATGATTAAAACCTACGTTTGGTATCAGAGTTGTTACGGCTTCAAGGGGATGCCTTTGCCGCTGAGGGGTTTTGTGCAGGCTTGTGGTAGATCTTGTTCAGTGAGAGATCTGTGGGATCGATTTTTATGGTGAGCAGTGGAAAGATAGAGATAGAGAAATTTAATGATCCGATTTTTGAGTTGTGGAAGCTCAAGATGGAGTATCTGCTGGTAGATAAATATCATTGGATCATGGTAGATCCAGGTACTAAACCAATGCCAATGTCAGCAGAAGACTAAGTGAAGTTGGATCGGAAGCCAAAGAGCATAATACGGTTGTGTGCATCAGATTCAGTATTGATGAATGTATCAGGGGAAGCTACGACGAAGGATTTGTGGGTCAAGCTAGGGACTTTGTACCAATCTAAGTCTCTGGTGAATAAATTGATCCTACAGATAAAGTTGTATAACCTGAGGATGAAGGATGGAGCCTCGATGACAGAGCATCTAAACACCTTTAATATTGTGGTAAGCTAGTTGGTATTTATTGATATAAAAATTTCAGATGAAGATAAGTGCATCAGTTTGTTGTGTTATCTACCAAATTCGTGGAATAGTCTGGTTGTTGCTATAGATAGCAATACAAATACCTTGAAGTTTGATAAATTAGCATCATCCTTGTTGTGGGAGGAGATGAGACAAAAATGTATGGAGTGCCAGAATGGAGATGCCTTATCTATACGAGGATGGTCCCAGAACAAGAATAAAAATAATTCTTCGAGTGTTGATCTAAAGATGATCTGAGGTTGTCATCGATGTCAACCCAAGCAGCACCAAGGATGACCCTGAACTTCCATGGCACATTGGGCGCAATCATTCATGGTTTCTCGTCTCATAAACATTATAGGAATACTCTACTAAAAAATATCTTTCTATCGGTATATAGCTCTCCTCGTAATTCCTCGTGGTTTGTAAGTTATTCAACATTGAAGTTAGTAACCCCACTTAGTGGGCTAAAACCCCATGGGGTTGTGGCATGGAATTTATCATTGATTTTAGTCATTGAATAGTCAATAATAAATAATTTTTTAAGCTCCTAAAATCCCTCCAACATTCTCTATAGAATCCCCTCTCAACTCTATAAAAGGAAATCTCATATATCCTCCAAAAGTAGTGATCGTGGAATTTTCACTATAACTTTATTTCTACGAAGTCTTGATGCTGAAATTAAAACCCATTTGAACCAAAACACTTATGAATGTTCTGACTGAATGCCAGATCTTGGTTCACTATATTTTCGGAGATATGATCTGTGGAAGTTATGGTTTTTGCAGACTCTCAGATTTCATCTCAAAGATGATTGGAATTCTGTAAAAAGTGGAGGATATTGCATGGACTGTAGTTTTTTGAGTATCAATTTCAGAGCCTAAGGAGGAAATAGTGACACGTGGAATGCCGTACAAGTTCGCTCTATTGAACTAGTCCATAATTAGGTCATTGTGAGATATTGGGCATAACTTTGCCTTAAAGAATCCAAATCGGGTCAAACCTATGGCATTGGAAAGAAGACTCGGAGGGCTACTACAAGACCAAATATCACATATTGGAGATCTGAAATCACATAGATACGTCAGATTCGATATCATGCTCCTAGAAGGCAAGAAAACAAAAAACTAGATCAACTGTTGTCAAGCGATGCAAAGAACCAGACTTTCTAGGGCATCAAAGAGCAAGGTGCAGCAAAATGATGCAGCAAAGGTAAGCTCCAGGTAAGTATCTTCTGTATATGCATGTTCATCTCTTAATTTCATTAGGTTCTTTGTATTCTAATTTGTTGTTTTTGTTTAACACTGATATATTCTCTGCAGAATGAGGTAAGTTTTGCTATTATCATGTCATGGGTATTTCCTTGAAGAATTTTTGCAAGTATTATATATTCATCAAGAGAAGAATCAATGCATAATCTAATTTTATGAAGAGTGAGAAAGGGTAGCATGACAAGAGTAGCAATCAAGGTGCATAAAAGTAGCAAAAATTTCACCACATGAAGTCTTCAAGTGGGCAGCACTACATACAGTCATTGTAAAAGTATCATTGTACAGAGTCATTGTAAAAGCATCATTGTAAAATTTGTACAAGTATCTATCTTCCAAGAGTTGAAGAGGCAGTTTTGGGAGGTCTAGTATCATCATTAGGTGGTTGTGTCATAGTTGGGGTTATGGTCTAGTGTGTCTTCTTCTTCTATATCATTCTATATCATTGTAAAGTGGACCATTTCCCCTGGTACGGGAGTCCATTCTTCTTTTATTCTTATATAGGGTGGTAGGGTGGTGCTAGGTTGGTGCATGAAGTCACCAACAAGTTCAAGCCTGTGAAAACTTCAGGGCAGTAGGGTGGTGCTAGGGTGAATTGTAGCTCATTGGGTGTTGGGGCATCCATTCAGTTGACTATTAAAGAATCTCGGGCATTGGAGCGTCCATCCAGTGGGAGCTGGAGAAGAATGCTTTTCTAGATTCTAGGAATTTGGAGCTTTCTTTTCAATTGGAGTTGAAAATTAAAGAATTATTAGAAAAGTGTTTAGGTGGTTTTTGTCTTGAAGGGGGTTTCCACCTTAAAAACAATGTGCATTTGTGTTCCTTTTGTTTACTGCTATCATTGTACAAACACTGATAATAATTGAACATTAACTAATGCTATAGAAGATTAATAATAATACTAATTGAAAGGAATATTAATTCACCCCCCCCCCACCTCAGTATTTCCAACGATTGGTATTGGAGCTTGGTTCCTTCAATAGCAGCTTAACCACTGGAAGGAGATCATGGAGCATACCAAGAATGGTGTACCTATTTTCAATGAAAAATAATTATGCACTCTGGAAAGGAAGAATGGAGGTCTATCTCTTGGTGCAAGGTTACGAAGTATGGGACATTGTTCAAAATGGCTTTACACCAACCGCAAATGAACAAGGTAAGAAGAATTTGGTAAATGATGCAAAAACAAAGAATATTCTTATTAGTGGACTTATTGAATCTTCTTATCAGAAGGTGTTGGGTTGTAAAACTGCCAAAAATGTATGGGACAAGTTTGAGAATATATATGCAAGTGACTCAAATGTCAAAGAAGCAAAGCTTCAAATCTACAGAGAAAAATTTAAGCAACTCAGAATGAAAGAAGATGACAACATTGTTGCATACTTCCAACACGTTGATGAAATAGCCAACACTCTAGAAGGATTGGGAGAGCCTATTGACGAGAAGACTATTATATGAAGGATTCTTAGAATGTTACCAAGAAGATTCAACCCAAAGGTATCGGTCTTAGAATACAGTGCAAATATGCCCAAACTTAGCAAAGAGAAATCACATGGATTTCTCATATCATATGAAATGAGACTTGATGAAGAAGAGGGTACTTCGCATCTAGAAACTGCGTTCGTTGCATCTAAGAAAACTAATAAGGACAAACAAACTTCAAAGGCAAAGACCTACACCTACAAGTGTGAAGAAAAGGAAGATGATGAAGAAGGTTTTTCAGATGGAAAATATGCTTACTTTACGAGAAAACTAAAAATTGGTAAGGGAAAATTCAAAGGTAAAGTTCCATTGATATGTTTTGATTGTGGTGAGGTTGGGAATTTCGCAACAAAATGTCTGAACAAAAGTGATCGAAACTCAAAAGGAAATAAAGGCTTTAAGAAATTCAACAATCAAGGCAAGAATAAAGGATTCAAAAGGAACTCTCTCTAAAGAAGATAGCTCGTCATCTAATGAAGACAGTGATAGTGAAGAAGAAGCTAATGAGAGAGTATTGTTTATGGCCAAGCACAATAAACAAGAGGTATCAAACAACGAAGAAGAAGTGTTGACCATAGAAGAATTTTCTAAGGAAGCAATCAAATTTATAAAAGAGCTCAAGGTTGACAAGATCCGATCCAATACTCTTAAAGAACATGTTCAAGGTCTCAAAATTGAAGTTGATGAACACAAATGTATTGAAGAGTCACTTCAAAAGAATTTGTAAGAAAGCAACAAAGAAAGGGAAGCATTAGAATCCGAAGTAGTCTCGTTGCGTAAGGAAGTGAAGAAGGGAAAATTTGTCCAAAACTATGCCAACAGCTCAAGGGCGTTGGAAGAACTCATCAACAATCAATGATCTTACAACAACAGAATTGGGCTCGAATACAAATAAGAAGAAGCAGGACCTTCTACAACAAAATACAATGAACCTATGAGATCTGGCAGGCATGTAGACTTCATTGGACAAGATTTGCAAGAACAGCCTTGGAAGACAATTCCCCGACGAATATTTCCATCTAGGTACCAACATGATTTTCATGGCTATTGTTATTCATGTGGAAAATTTGGTCATAAAGCTGTAGAACGTCGCACGTACTCTAGGAACCAATACAGTTCCAGGAGATTTGTCAAATATGAACCTCCCAAGGCTCAACGAAACATCAATAGATTTGAACATTTAAAAAATAACATTGAATGTTAAAAATGTTGAAACTTTTGACACATAGCCATAGACTATAGACTTGAAAATCCTCCAGAAGAATCTTCGAAGCCACAGAACAAATGAACATGGAAGAAGAAGAAGATTGATAATTGTGCTCTCACTCTCAAGGCTCAAAACAACAAAGATGTGTGGTATGTTGATAGTGGTTGCCCAATGCATATGACTAGAGATAGAAATAAATTTGTATCTCTGAAACAGAAGAAGGATGGAACCGTGTCCTTTGGAAATGATGGATCTTCAAATGTTATAGGATCAGGGACCATCAGTCTAGAAGCAAAGATGCTCTAGCCAAGAATGTTCTATTGGTTGAAAACATGAATCACAATATGCTCAGTGTTGGACAAATGTGTGATCAGGGACACACAATGCTATTCAACTCCACAAAATGTGAAATTAGGAAAGGTAGGTATAGTAAAATTGTGGCTATAGCAAGTCGAGGTCCAAATGACATATATGTTCTGGATGAAGCAACTAAAGCATGTATACTAGATAAATAAGATGAAAGCTGGTTATGGCACAAACGAATGGGTTACATAAACTTTGACAATCTTGTCAGGATAAGCAAAAAGGAAGCAGTACGAGAAATGCCGAAAATTTCAAAACCTTCCAACACACTATGTGAGGCCTGTCGGCATGGCAAGCAGACAAAATTCGGATTTAAAACAAAAGAACACTTTGCATCATATCCATTGGAATTGATACATACTGCTCTATGTGGTCCTATGAGAACAAAAGGCTTAGATGGAGAATTATATTTCATGTTAATGATAGATGACTATACCAGGGTGACAGTTGTTAGTTTCCTAAAGAAAAAATCTGAAGCATTTAAGTGCTTTAAGATCTACAATGAGTTGGTTGAAAATGAAACTAATTTGAAAATAAAGTGTCTAAGATCATATAATGGCAGAGAATTCACTTCCAAATTATTTCAGCAATACTGTGATGAAAATGGAACAAAAAGACAATTTTCAATAGCACGAACACCTCAACAAAATGGAGTTGTTGAAAGAAAGAATAGAACTGTACAGGAAATGGGTAGAACAATGTTGAAGGACTCAAAATTGGATGAAAAATTATGGGTTCAAGCAATTGATATGACTATCTTCATTATCAACGGAAGTCTTCTCAGAAATAATTGGAACAAGAACCCATATGAATTATGGAAAGGAAAACCGGCTAATGTAAAATATTTCAAAATCTTCGGAAGAAAATGTTATATCAAAAGAGAAGATCAAAGGTTGGGTAAGTTTGAATCACATGTTGACGAAGGTATATTTGTTGGTTACTAACGCAAAAGAAATGCCTATAAATGCTATAATCTAATATGAAAACAGATAGTGGAGAGCATAAATGTTAGATTTGACGAAGATGGTGTTCTAACGAATAATGATGAGGATTTCGAATCTTCGAAACTTGAGACAAAGACTGAAAAAGGTACAAAGAAAATTCTAGAACAAGAAGCAACTGTCAACTAGGAGGACGTAAATAATCATCAACAACATATACAGGAACAACAACAAGAAGCTCCTCCAGAGAGAACAAAAGAATGGATTCAAAAGAACCATCCATCAAATCAAATCATTGGTGACATAAATGAAGGAATTGGAACAAGAAAAGGTCGACAGATTTGTTCATCACAACAAGCTCACATTGATTTTCTATCAACCTTTGAGCCTAGTAGTTTTGAGGAAGCCAGCCAAAATGAACATTGGGTAGCGGCTATGAATGAAGAATTGGATCAAATCGAGAAGAATAACACTTGGGAATTAGTTTCACGACCAAAAGATAAGAAAGTCATTGGGACTAAATGGGTGTTCGGGAACAAATTGAATGAAGATGGACATGTTACCAAAAACAAAGCAAGACTGGTTTGAAAAGGCTATGCACAAGTGGAAGGAATTGATTTCGACGAAACATTTGCACCAGTTGCCAGAATGGAAGACATTCAGATGTTTCTCATCTATGAATGTTCAAGAAAAATAAAAGTCTACCAAATGGATGTTAAGTTAGCATTTCTGAATGGCGAATTAGAAGAAGAATTTTACATCAAACAACCTGAAGGTTTTCTACTAATAGAAAAAGAAGACTATGTTTGTAGGTTAAAGAAGGCTTTGAATGGTCTCAAGTAGGCTCCCAGAGCATGGTATGCTCGTCTTGATGGATATCTACATCAACAAGGGTTCAAGAAAGGTACTGTTGATAGCAATCTTTACGTACAAATAGATAAAGATAATTTAACAATCGTTGAGGTATATGTGGATGATATAATCTTTGGTAGCAATGATGATCGACTAAGTAAGAACTTTGCTACAAAGATGCAAAGTGATTTTGAAATGCCTTTACTTGGTGAGTTGACATACTTCTTAGGGCTTCAAATATCTCAGCAAGAGAAATAAATATTTATATGCCAAACCAAGTACATCAAGGAAATGCTCAAGAAATTCAAAATGGAAGATTGCAAACCCATCCTTACTCCGATGGTAACAGGTTTCAAATTGAGCATAGACGACTCATCTAAGGATGTGGATCAGAGGTTGTACAGATCTATGATTGGTAGTCTTCTATATGTAACAGCCTCCCAACCAAATGTTATGCAAGCAGTTGGACAAGTAGCAAGATTCCAAGCAACACCAAAAGAATCACATATTATTGTTGTCAAAAGAATTCTTCGATATCTAAAGGGCACAACAAAATATGGCTTGTGGTATCCCAAGGGAAACAATCTCATTATTCAAGCCTTTACAGATGCAGATTGGGAAGGAATCGTTGATGATCATAAGAGTACTAGTGGAGCAGCATTTTATCTAGGTGGTTGGCTCGTAACCTGGTTGAGCAAAAAGCAAACCTCAATCTCATTATCTATAGTGGAAGCAGAATACATTGCAGCGGCAGCTTGTTGTACTCAAGTCCTTTGGATGAAACAAACTTTGCAAGATCTTGAAGTACAATCCAATGAGCCTATTCCCATCTTCTATGATAACACCAGTGCCATCAGCATGTCCAAGAATCTTGTCATGCATTAAAAAACAAAACACATTATGATCAAATATCATTTTGTTAGAGAACAATTCGCTGAAAAGAATATCAAACTTGAATATGTTGGTACAAAAGAACAAATCGTTGATATCTTCACTAAACCTTTACCTCATGAAGCATTTGAATATCTTCACCAGAAGCTTGGGATTCTCCCAAGTTCTCATTAGATTTTACTTATTCGGAAAATAAAGGGGGAATGGAAGTGTGTACAGGTCCATAGGATGGTTGTGTTTCACGGGGAGTTACCCTTTTCCATGGATGTCAAAGGGGGAGAGAAGGCAATAGGAAGAGGTGCCTTGATCGCAGGGGCAGTACTTGTGTTGCCATCAATGCCAAAGGAGGTGATTTTTGATCTAAAGATGATCTGAGGTTGTCATTGATGTCAACCCAAGAAAAACCAAGGATGACCTTGAACTTCCATGGCACATTAGGCATCATCATTCATGGTTTCTCATCCCATAACCATTATAGGAATACTCTACTCAAAAATATATTTGTATCAGTATATAGCTCTCCTCATAATTCCTCGTAGTTTGTAAGTTATTCAAGATTGAAGATAGTAACCCCAATTAGTGGGCTAAAACCCCATGGGGTTGTGGCATATAATTTATCATTGATTTTGGTCATTGAATAGTCAATAATTAATAATTTTTTAAGCTCCTAAAATCCCTCCAACATTCTCTATAAAATCCCCTCTCAACTCTATAAAAAGAAATCTTTCGTATCCTCTAAAACTAGCGATCGTGGACTTTTCGCTATAACTTTATTTCTGTGAAGTCTTAGATGTTGAAATTAAAACCCATTTGAGACGAAATCCTTATGAATGTCGTGACCGAATTTCAGATATTGGTTTGCTATATTTTCAGAGATATGATCTGTGGAAGTTAGGGTTTTGCCAGGCTCCCGTATTTCATCTCAAAGAGGTGACCTTGGGAAAATCGTCGTAACTCTCTCTCTGAGAAGCAGATTGGAATTCTGTAAAAGGTGGTGGATAGTGGACAGACTATAGTTTTTTGTGTATCAATTTCATAGCCTAAGGAAGAAACATTGACACGTGGCACGTCGTACAATTTCACACTACTGAACTACTCCATAATTAGGTCATTGTGAGCGATTAGGCATAACTTTGCCTTGAAGAATCCAAATCGGGTCAGACCTATGGCATTGGAAAGAAGAATCAGAGGGCTACTACAAGACCGAATATCACATATTGGGGATCTGAAATCACAGAGATACATTAGATTCAATATCGTGCTCCTAGAAGGCAAGAAAACAAAAAACTAGATCAACTGTTGTCAAGGGGTGCAAAAGACCAGACTTTCTAGGGCAGCAAAGAGCAAGGTGCAGCAAAATGATGCAGTAGAGGTAAGTTCCCGGTAAGTATATTCTGTATATGCATGTTCATCTCTTAATTGCATTAGGTTATTTGTATTCTAATTTGTTGTTTTTGTTTATCACTGACATATGCTTTGCAGAATGAGGTAAGTCTTGCTATTATCATGTCATGGGTATTTCCTTGAATACTCTTTGCAGGTATTATATATTCATCAAGAGAATAACCAATGCATTATCTAATGCTATGAAGAGTGAGAAAGGGTAGCATGACAAGAGTAGAAATCAAGTGCAGAACAACAACAAAAAGTTCACCACATGAAGTCTTCAAGTGGGTAGCACTGCATACAGTCATTGTAAAAGTATCATTGTACAGAGTCATTGTAAAAGAATTATTGTAAAAGTTGTACAAGTGTCTATCTGCCAAGAGTTGAAGAGGAAGTGTCGAGAGGTCTAGGATCATCATTAGGTGGTTGTGTCATAGTTCGGGTTATGGTCTAGTGTGTCTTCTTCTTCTATATCATTCTATATCATTGTAAAGTGGACCATTTTCCCTGGTACGGGAGTCCATTCTTCTTTTATTCTTCTATAGGGTGCTAGGCTGGTGCTAGGCTGGTGCATGAAGTCACCAATAGGTTCAAGCCTATGAAAACTTCAAGGTGGTAGGGTGGTGCTAGGGTGAATTGTAGCTCATTGGGTGTTGGAGCATCTGTTCAGTTTACTACTGAAAAATGTCGGGCGTTGGAGCGTCCATCCAATGGGAGCTGGAGAAAAATGCTTTTCTAGATTCTAAGAATTTGGAGCTTTCTTTTCAATTGGAATTGAATCTTAAAGAATTATTAGAAAATCAATCGGGTGGTTTTTGTCCTGGAGGGGGTTTCCACCTTAAAAATTGTGTGCATTTGTGTTCTCTTTGTTTACTGCTATCATTATAAAAACACTGATAATAATTGAAGATTAACTAATTCTCTGAAAGATTAATAATAATACTAATTGAAAGGAATACTAATTCACCCGCACCCCCCCCCCCGCCCCCAACCCCCCCCTGCCCTCCCGCCCCTCCTCTCAGTATTTCCAACACTCGAGTGGAAGATCTAAATCTCCAAGAAAACCTGTAAAGGTATGTTGGAAATGTGGAAAGGAAGGACACTACAAAAATCACTGTAGATCTAAATCTCCTAAGAAAGGAAATGGATTTGATGATGCTCCTTCTACAGAGGTGAAAACCACCTCAGATGAAGGTGGTGATGTGTACTTCGCTTCTTCTTCAAGTACACATGTTGATCATGATACATGGTTGATTGACTCAGTTGCATCCTTTCACTTCACTCCACATAGGGAGTGGTTCTGCGAGTATGAGAAATATGATTGTGGCGATGTCTTCTTAGGGGATGATAAGAAGGCTAGAATCGTCGGACGTGGAAAAGTCAAGTTGAATATGAAAGGTGGAAGGATTAGAACACTTCCTGGTGTTCTACATAATCCTACATTGGCCAGGAATCTTATTTTTTTAAGCAAGTTGGATGATGCAGGTGTAAAAACAGTGTTCGAGAAAGAGATCTGCAAGATGGTTTGGGGAGCACTAATATTGTTATTGATAGGTGCAATATTTTTGAGGTTCCTAAAAGTGGAGCGGAAAATCTAGTGGTCTTTGGAGAAAAGACCATGTTATGGAATCAAAGGCTTGGACATATTGGAGAGAAGAGCCTTCGAATACTTCATGGTAATGGTATGGTAGAAGGAATGTTTAATTTCTCTTTGAATTTCGATTTATGTGAACATTATGTATATGAGAAGAAGAATCGGGTGATTTTCCCCTCTGGTGCTAAGAGGGCAAAAGGGATATTAGAAATTATGCACATTGATGTGTTTGGACCTATGTCGGTTCTATCACTAGGTAATTTTGTGTACTATGTATCCTTTATAAATGACTTCATAAGGATTACATGGATATATTTCCTCAAGAAGAAATCTAAAGTCTTTGACAAGTTTAAGCATGTGCCATGATATGCATCTTCATCTGGTCCTAATGATGAACCACACTAGCTGGTTCGAAACGTGTCAGCAAAATTTTCTCCTATATGATTTTTACTGAAAAGACTCTTCTTAATTTTAAATAATTTAAAGCTCTACTGGAAAACCAGATAGAGAAAAATGTAAAGGTGTTGAGGACAGATAATGGTGGAGAGTTCAACAAGAGGGAATTTGAAGAGTTTTTTAAGAAATGTGGTATAGCATAGCAAAAAACTACTCCATACACACCTCAACAAAATGGAGTTGCAGAAATAATGAACAGAATGTTGATGCAAAATGCAAGAAACATGCTCAGTGGTGTCGGGTTAGGACAGGAATTTCGGGCAGAGGCGGTCGAGACCGTATGTTACTTGAGTAATAGATCATTTTCATCAGTGTAGGAGGATAAGACTCCACATGAGGTATGGATTGGTAAGAAACCCTCTTTTTCACATCTAAGGGTATTTCACTATGATGCATATCTAGATATTTCAAAGGCTAAAAGAACCAAACTGGATAGTAAATCTGAAAAGTGCATCTTTATTGGGTATAAAGATGGGTTAAAAGGTTATACGCTTTGGAACCCAAAAACAAGGAAGGTTGTGTATAGCCGAGATGTGGTGTTTAAAGAGATGAAATATGTTATTAAACATGAAGTCCTACGAAAGGAACCTGAGAATATAGAGTTTGAGATAAAGGAGGAAAAATCAGACTCTACAGCAGAACAAGAATCAGAAGATAAAGAGCCACAAACTCCACCTATGAGAAGATTAGTTTGAGAAAGAAGGTAGCCAAAAAGGTATAGTCCATCTTCTTTATGTTTGAATTTTTCTTTATCTATAACCGATTATGATCCAAAAACTGTCAGGGAGGTAGTAGATTCAGAGGATGGAAAACTCTAGAAAGAGGCCATGGTTAATGAAATGGCATCTTTGGAAAAAACTAAGGCTTGGAATCTGGTGGAGTTTCCAGCTGGAAGGAAACCCATTGGAAGAAAATGGATGTTTAAGAAGAAGATGAATGCATAAGGCAAGGTGGAGAAATACAAAGTTTGGTTGGTAGCAAAAGGTTATTCCCAGGTGTTGGAAATTGATTTTAGTGATATTTTTTCTCATGTGGCCAAGGTAGCTTCTATTAAATTATGTTTATATGTTGTTATTGTTGCTTTTGATTTTGAGGTAGAACAGATGGATGTGAAGACAACATTTCTTCACGAGGATCTGAAAAAAGATATCTACATGAAGCAACCTGAAGGAGTTTCGGTGAAGGAAAATAAACCACTGGTATGCAGGTTAAAAAAGTCCCTATATGGATTAAAACAGTCACCAAGGATGTGGTATAAGAAATTTGATACATATATACGTGGACTTGGTTTCACCAGAAGCAAAGTGGATCATTGTGTGTATTTTAAATTAATTGGTGACTGTGTTATTTATCTGGTCTTGTATGTGGACGATATGTTGTTGATTGGAAATGACAAATAAATTATCCATATTTGAAGACCCAATTGTCCTCCAAATTCGACATGAAGGATCTTGGTGCTACAAACTATATTTTGGGCATGCAAATTAAACGAGATCGGGAAAAGAGGAAGCTTTGGTTAAATTAGAGGAAGTATGTCAAGACAATAATGCAGAGGTTTAATATGAAGGATAGTAAACCAGTGAAGGTTCATATTCCTGTAGGTGTAAATTTATATGTTGGAGAGTGTCCCAAGACACAAGAAGAGGAAGAGGACGTGTCATTTGTTCCATACGCAAGTGAAGTTAGTAGCCTGATGTATGCAATGGTCTATACTAGACCAGACATTGCATATGCAGGGTGAGTATTGAGTAGGTTTATGTCAAAACCAGGGAAGGAGCATTGGACAATGGTAAAGCGGGTTTTCAGGTATTTGTGTGGCACTAGTGATTATGGTCTATGCTACCAAGGAAGACTCGGATCAGATAGATTTTTGGACATTCATGGCTTTGTTGATGCATATTGGGATGGAGATCTAGATCGAAGAAGATCTACAAGTGGGTATGTGTTTAATCTATTTTGAGGTGCAGTCAGTTGGATGAGCAGGAGATAGTCTATAGTGGCACTTTCAACTAAAAATGAAGAATACATGGCAAATACTCATGCAAGCAAGGAAGCAATTTGGTTGCAGAGATTGTGTTCAAGTATGGGGTTAGTATAGGAGCTATAAGGATAGACTGTAACAGCTACAGTGCAATTTTCTTGGCAAAAAACACTGCTTATCATTCAAAGGCAAAGCACATTGATGTTCAGTATCACTATGTGAGAGATATGGTTGAGGAAAAAAAGGTGGACACTTTGAAAAATGATGTAGATGCATTGACAAAGTTTGTGAGCACTGAGAACTTTTCTTGGTGTAGAGAAACAATGGGTGTTACAGGATTGGACCAATGATTAAGCTCTCTTATGACCCTCTGTGTGGAAAAGAAAACAACAAGTGGGAGAATGTTGGGTGTGTGTTATATTATTTCCACAACTAGTCTCATGCGCGGGGGGGGATCACAGGGGGGGGCGATAACCCCCCTTGTTTGTTGCGTTGGGCACAACAGGGGGATCACAGGAGGGGGGTGGCCCCCCCTTTCCGAGGGTTTCAAGGGGGAATTAGCCCCCCTGCATGGAATCTAGGGACGTGCCCTGGGAAAAAAAAATTGGACCCTATATTAGGTGGGCGGACCTACCTATGGTTTTGTGCATGGGTTTTGCACATGGTTTTGGGCATGATGGTTTTCTTCCCATGGTATTTTGTAGATCAGGTCAAGGGAACTATGATTATGTCCTAATCCAAGGTTAATGGATTAGGTTTTAAGAAGGCTTCGACATGTATATATATGTATTATAACATTGAAAGGAACATAATGAAAAATCAATCTGGTAGTCTCGATTTTGGAATCCAAGGGAAAATCTCTGTGTATTTGTTTTTTTTCACCATTGTATATTTTTTGTTCTTAAGAATTCGTCTGCGGGTAATTTTTGTATAGGGTTAAAACCTACACATAGATCTTCCCTCGGTAACCCTGCATAAACCCATCCAGATAAAAAATCTTCTAATTTGCATCAACATCTTGCATACATATCGAAACATCTCCCAAAGATATATATTGTCAAGGGTCTCTTTCTTTTTCAGACTCCATCAGAGTCTTCATATCTTCCATGGAAATATCTTAGTCAAATCTTCTTGGTCTTTCGGATGTTGATTGTCATTACCATGGTTACATATTCCATGATCTCTTCCTTCCTTTCTTCACACATTTCATTCCCAGGAGCTTTCAATCAAAGTTCCTTAATTGTAGTCAACCACCTCATACTTCATGAGGACATATTATGTTGATTTCTTCCAGTGAATGTGTGACCCATGCATGCCTACATCCCTTTAAGGGAGGGGATCCTTTCTTTTGATCATGCTCTTAAGATAGAGCATTGGTTCATGATATTTGCATCCATATGACATGACTTCCAAAATATCAAATGTAAGCACACATACCTCATTTTTCCTTTGGGTCATCGAGACTTCCTGCAATAGCTTCCTTGATTGAAAGAGCTTCAATCCCTTTATATGCTTCACTTTTATGTCATATACCATCATCCCCTGAATTCCAAAAGTTTGGAATTCTTGATGAAACACTTTCTTCCCCTCATGATCAGTGAACCTTTCAATAAAGATTCCATCAGAGAATATTGAGGATCTAAAGTATCCCCATCAATAGAGGTTTATTTTTGAAAGATGTATGACGAACCTTGTACTAGATGACCTTGCCACTTGTGTTTTCAATGAGATTCCCAAGAGTTATATCCTTGACTTCCATATATTCTAAACATATTTCATTCTTCTCTATGATGATGTCCCGAGCTCTTGCTTCCAATGCTTCTATGATGCCTTGATGCATCCCATTATTTTACTTAGTGAATCTTGATAGCCATATCTTACAACATTAGACTTAGGAACCTGAAAAGAACTTATTTGAGGAATACTATCTCAATAGTGGAGATATATTACTTCCTCCTTGGATTTCTTCTTTTTAGCGTCCTCTACTTCCTCGGCATTGTGGGTTTCTTCTCTTCCTCTTTAGTTATTTTCCTTCTTGATCTTAGGACAATCTCTCCTATAGTGCCCATATTCTTGACACCCACAACATTGTATTTTAGCCATGTTCTTCTCCTTTTTCTGAGGACCAAATTTTCCCTTTATTTTTGTCATTGCAGCATATGCTTGATTTTGCTCACCTACTCCCACATCAGATTTGGCCTTTAGTCTAGATTCTTAAATCTTTCACAGTGACCATAGATTTTGGAATGGAGTAGCTTCTTTCTTCCCATAAATACTTGAAGTTACCCCACTCCTTTGGTAATGCATTTAATAAAATTGTAGTCATTTCTCTATCAAAAACGAATTCTCCTAGATCTTGTAATTGATCATGGATTTCGGATATCCTCATAAAGTATAAGGCTATTCCATCTTCCCTTGACATCTTTAGCTTGTAAAGTTCTTTCCTTAATGAGATGACTTCTCCAGCAGTGCTTACGGAATACAACTCTACCTGTGTTTCATAAATTTATTTTGAAGTTTCAAGTTTGGATGCATATGGGATGAGAGGATCCTTGATAGATTCTATGATAAACCTTTGATCCCTAACTTCCCCTTTCATATACTTTGAAAGAGCTTGAGCATCTTCCTTTATTGGTTTAGTGATAGATCCTTTGACATGTTCCATAACCTCATTTTCAATGAGATTCAGATTTGTCCTTTTCTTCGATGCAAGATATTTTGAAGCCCCAACCAATTTGTTGATTTTCTTGCAAAAAGACAATTTGACAGATTCAGAAGTGGACATAAATATACTTACTTGATAGGATGCACCTTCTCCTTGTTTCTTCCTTGATGTTGATGATGATATAGAGAGTAGAAAACTTCTCCTTGATGAAGGTAATTTTCTTCAATAGCGATCCTTGGTCCCATAGAGAGTGAGATATCTTTGGATCCTTTGATGAAGATCAATGATGACTTCTTGGTGATGTCTTCAATGGTAAGGACCTTGACTCGTAGATCTCTTTTGTTGAAAAGTGTAACTAGGTTTGGTCTTCATAATGACATGCAATTATGATTTTATGTAATGAAATGTAAATAAGAAAAATAAAATTATTATATTGACTTGCTTCATGGGTTTCATGAGCGAGGGATTTTGTTTTTGAGTCAAGACTCCCATTGAGAGTCTTTGCGATTTATTAGTGATCTAGTCATAAAATTTTAGTCATTGTCATGTAAATGATTTCATGTTACACTTTGAAAAAGGTCATCTTGTCTATGTAAAGCATCCTCCAAGAACTTGTCACATAACCTCTTCAAGTTGGCCTACAAATGATGAAGGAACTCTCTAGATGAGGTTGGCCTAACTCCCACTGTCAAGTCAGCCTAAATTACATGTGAAGTGGTGTATAAATAGCCTAACTCGACCTCCATTCTAAGCAAGTAACTCGATTTGAATTTAGTCTAGAAAGAAGTGCAGAGAAAGGGTGGAAAGGAGTGCGAAAAAGGAGTTGTGAAGAAAAGTATGAAGCTTCTTCTAGGAGACTATCTTCTAGGTAAAGCGAAGTTTATTTTGGGTAGTGCGAAGTTAGGGCAACGAAGTTTCTTCTGGGCGGTGCAAAGTTAGGACAACGAAGTTTCTTATGGGCAGCAAAGTTTCTTCTAGGCATGTAAAAGAATAGGTTTCTTCTGGAGCAGCAAGAGAAGGGTTCTTCTAAGAGGTCTAAGTAAATATCTAGAGACCGAGTTACTCTAGAGAAAACCAGTGAAGACCTAGAGACAGAGATTCTCTAGGGAAAGCTGAGGAGCAGTAAGAAGGATAGGGACCGAGTTGCCCTAGAAGGAGACAAGGAGAGAAGTTCTAGATCAAGAAGAAAGGTGAAGGAAGAGGCAAAGCATCAATGTTAGTGACAAGATTCTTGGGAGAATACTAGAGTCAAGGGTCTGTGTCATGGTCTTGGTACTTATCAATTGAAGATCTAGAAGAAGAATTTTGATCGGGTTTTCCTCTCAAGAGGTGAGAGGTTTTGACCATCAATGGAGAAGCCTACATACTGTGTCACTTGTATTTTATTATGAATATTGGTAATTGTATTGATGAAAGAACACATTAATAATCTAACAAACAAAATACTATAAGTAAAAGTGCATCACAAGAAATAATCAAGAGGAGAAATTGTTAACTTTGACTACCCTAGATTTCTCAACATGGTATTAGAGCTTAGGTGCCGAAGACAAGAAGGGGCAATGAAAGCAAGTTGACACAAGAGAATAAATCTTCAAAGAAGGACAAAAGAAAGTAAAGAGATCTAGTTGTTCATCAAACGAACCCCCAGATTGAAAGCAAGGGTCTTGAAATTATCTTCAAGAAGGAAGCGAGAAGAAAGAAAAAAACCCTAGAAGCACTCGAGTAATCTTACATCACCCAAGAAGTGGAAGCTCTTCACATCTAAGGAAGATTAAATCGAAATTCAATCCTCCCTCTATTGAAGCAGAGATCTCATAGAAGTCCTCCCTCACTGAAAGATTTGAAATAAGAAGCAGCAAGTTCATCATCAAGTTGAAGATTTGATCTTCACAAGTAAGTACCTCTTATTATAATACAATCTCGTAAAAATGACTTCATGTTTCAAGGAAGACCAAAAGTTGGTTAGGATATCAAACTTCTTTGTATGGAAAAGAAGGATATACATTGTCCTTGAAGTAAATGAAGTCATTGATCATGTCAATGGGAAGGTGTCTAAGCCATTTGAAGAACAAGCATTATATGAATACATGGAAAGGGATCTCAAGGCTCAAAAGATTCTTGAGTCTATCAAAGATCCACTCATTTCCTATGTAACCAAGCTAGAGATATCTAAAGAAATATATGATAAGCTGAGAGAACTTTTCTATAGAAGCACGATAGAAAAGATCTTATCACTTAGATCTGATCTTCATAAATTGAAGGTGTCAAAGGATGAAGGGATATCGTCATGTCTCTCAAAGGTGTCTCAAATAAAAGATCAATTGATATCATCTAGGAGAGATGATATATGATTACGAAACAATCTCTGTTATTCTAAATGCATTAACTGATGAACAAGGTAACCTCATTTCTACTAGGGAACAAGAAGTTATCCCATTCATCAGATTATGGTCTCTCTACAAGGCAGAGGAAGACAAGATGAAGAATGAAAGTGACGAAAGATCAGATAGAAGGGAACAATTAGTGTCAAGACGAAAAGGAAAATTTGGAAAGTTTGGTACTACAAAGAAGAAAAATAACATGGCTAAAGAAAGATGTTATGATTGTCATAATCTTGGGCACTACAGAAAATATTGTCCTAAACGTAAGAGGGACAAGGAAGAAGACTATTCTACTAATGAAGTGAAAGAACCAAAGACAAAAAAGCATAAGAAGGAAGAAGAAAAAGGATGATAAAGATGATCTTCTTCAGAAAGTACCCTTCACTTGTAATTTATAGGTAGGAATAGTATAAATAAGATAGGATGCATCAAATTAGAAAGAAGCATCGTAATAGAAGCATTAGAATTAAGAGCTCGTGAAATGGTAAGAAGAAAGTATGTCTAGAACAAATCCTATTGATTACAAAGAATAGGAATCTCTTAGGAAGCCTCATTGATACTTATAGAAAGGAGCAGGGGTCATCATTGATTGGGACCATCATAGCCAATAAAGAAAACCTCTGTCGAGTGAGGATATGAAACATCCTCGAGTTTCTCTGATGGAATCCTAATCAAAGGGTTCACCAATGTAGAAAGGAAAGCAAGGTTTTCGTCAAGAATTCCAACTCGTGGGATTCAAAAGGTGATGGCATGATGACATAACAGGAAAGTAGGATAAAGTCCTTTCAAATGAAGCTGCTACAAGAAGTTTGGATGACCGAAAGAAGAAAATGAGGTATGTATGCTTACATAGATAATTATGAATTTCATTTCATATGGTTGCAGATAATATGTATCATTATTTACATCTCGGGAAATATGATCAAGAGAAGAAAGGATCTCCTCCTCCAAAGGATTGAAGCAAACCATAAGTCACACCAGATGAAATCAACATAATATGTTCTCATATGAATCATGAGGAAGTTGTCTACAATCAAGGAACTATGATTGGAATCTCCTGAGAATGAAGTGTGAAAAGATAGGAAGAGATCGTGATAATATGCAACGAAGGTAAAAGGCATTCAACATCAGAAGTCCAAGAAGATTTGACTAGAAGATCTCTCGGAAGAATGTGAAGACTTGAATGGAAGTCAAAAAAAGATAGAGACCCTTGACAATGGATATCAGTGGGAGATGTGTCAATCTGTGTGCAGGATGTTGATACTTATAGGAAGATGTCAGGGTGAAAGATCATCACAAAGGTACTTTTGATTTGAAGTGTTCATTAATTATTTTTGAGCTAATATCTAGATAGGCTTATGTAGGACTGCCAAAGGGAAATCTGTGGATGACTTCCAAGTGGACCATATAAAAGGATGTAATATCCCTCCGAAAAATATGGCTTAAAAGCAGAATGACATGAAGCAAAGCCAGATGGAAATCTGTTGGATCACTTTCTGATGAGTTGAGGACATGACTAACTCATGGATAAAAGTGATGGATGATCTATGCCCTATGTAGAAAGTTCCCAAAAATGAAGACTCCTTGACAAAGAAGAAATTCATGACATCGAAGGAAGGAGCTCTTCAAGCAATTGATTGTTCCAGGATCTCCACATGAGGAGTTGTGGTAGGTTCTTAGTTAAGAGGGAGTCTGAAAAGAAGTTTCTTAATTGGAAATTCCTAAGCAAAGAGCTTAGGCATATTCTTGTGTGATAGGAATGAGTACATTCCTTTAATGGAATATGTCCTCCTAGTTTGTAAAAGGAGAGATAGACTTGTCGTTATGGTCTTCACCTGGGAAGACAGAATGGAGGATTGTGTAATCATTTGGCATCTGATAGTCTTAGGCGATGAGATAGGGCATCCCATGAAAGAGTAGTCATGGAGGACTGATATTCTTTGTGGGACTGGGTAGTCCAATAAAAGAATAGTCTTCATGGAGCATATCCTGAGAGAACCCAGGTGGAGTATGTTCCAAGAGAGACAATGATGAGTATGTCTATAAATCATTAGTCTTGCCAGCATTGTGCTTTGATCTTGTGGAGAGATAGAGTTGTTAGTTAAGGCCTTGTTATATAACAATGTTGGTTGATATGATGCTATACAAATGAGTTACAAATCTGAATTATTCTTATGAGAGATTCTTCAGATTGAGAAAGTCCAAGTACCATTATGAATACCTCCCTAGTTAAGAGGGAGTGTTGAAAAGTGTAACTAGGTTTGGTCTTCATAATGACATGCAATTATGATTTTATGTAATGATATGTAAATAAGAAAAATAAAATTATTATATTGACTTGCTTCATGGGTTTCATGAGCAAAGGATTTTGTTTTTTAGTCAAGACTCCCAATGAGAGTCTTTAGGATTTATTTGTCATCTAGTAATAAAATGTTAGTCATTGTCATGTAAATGAAGTCATGTTACACTTTGAAAAAGGTCATCTTGTCTATGTAAAGTATCCTCCAAGAACTTGTCACCTAACCTCTTCAAGTCGGCCTACAAATGATGAAGGAACTCTCTAGATGAAGTCAACCTAACTCTAGCTGTCAAGTCAGCCTAAAGATCATGTGAAGTGGTGTATAAATAGCCTAACTCAGCCTCCATTCTAAGAAAGTAACTCGATCTGAATTCGGTCTAGAAAGAAGTGTGAAGAAAGGGTGGAAATGAGTCCAAAGGAGCTATGAAGAGAAGTACAAAGTTTCTTCTCGGAGACTATATTTTGGTTATAGTGAAGTTTCTTCTGGGTAGTGTGAAGTTATGGAAACGAAGTTTCTTCTAGGCAAGTAAAAGAAGAGGTTTCTTCTACGGCAGCAACAGAAGGATTCTTCATAGAGGTGGAAGTAAATATCTAGATACCGAGTTTCTCTAAAGGAAACCAGTGAAGACCTAGAGACCGAGATTCTCTAGGGAAAGCTAAGAAGGAGCAGTGAGAAGGATAGAGATTGAGTTTCTCTAGGAGCAGAGGAGAGCAGTTTTAGATCAATAAGAAAGGTGAAGGAAAGAAGAGGTGGAGCATCAAGGTTAGTGACAAGATTCTTGGGAGGATACTAAAGTCAAGGGCATGTGGCATGGTCTTGGTACTTATGAATTGAATATCTAAAAGAAGAATTTTGATCGGGTTTTCCTCTCAAGAGGTGAGAGGTTTTGGCCCTCGCTGGAGAAGTCTACATATTGTGTCACTTGTCTTTTATTATGCATATTGGTAATTGTCTTTATGAAAGAAGAAATAAATAAGATAACAAACAAAAGACTATAAGTAAAAGTGCACCACAAGAAATTATCAAGCAGAGAAATTGTTAACTTTGACTGCCCTAGATTTCTCATCATTTTCAACTTGGCCTTCTTTTCTTGATGATGATCCAAGACTTCTTTGTAGACTCCTTCAATCTAGGGTTATAATGCTTCCTTTGTAGATCTTGTCTTAAATATGAACTTTGCTTTGATGCCTTCCTTGAGATTTGATCCTTGAGTGTCCCTTGATAAGATGCCCTTCCTTGACTTGGTCACCTTAGCTCTGATACCATGTTGAGAAATCTAAGGCATCAAGTATTAGATGATTTCTCTGAGAGATAATTGTTTGTGAATGCTTTTTACCTTTTAGATTAGATTATTCTCTTTAGATTATTTTTTTTTTTTATTTCATCCAGCAATTACCAATGCATAAACAATAAAGAGACAAGAGACACAGAGTGTAGGCTTTTCGTAGGGGCCAAAACCTCTACCACTTGAAAGGAAAACCCGCACAAATTCTTCTTTTTATAGAGACTTCAATTGATGAATACCAAGACCAAGACCCTTGACCTATTTTCCACTCCAAGACCAAGACACAAATCCCCCTTGATGAGATTCTTCCTACAATGATCAAATCTCTACTTCTTCCTCCTTCACTGCTACTCTTTAGAATTTCAATCCCTTGATTCAGTACTGCACTCCTTGGTTCTAGTTCAAAAACCCTTAGCACATGAGCTTGACCAACTTTGACCTTAAATCTTATTTGCTCTAGGAGACTTTGTATTGACACTTCGGCTTTGTCTTTCACCTAAAATCCTCTCTCACTGTGACTATAATACCTCGTCCTTCTTTCTGCAATACACATGTCCATAATTTGGCCCAAAACAGTCCCAAAACAACACTAGAGACTTCAATGCTCCTTTCCTTCTTTCTTGTTGGTTATTAGGCTCCCTTGATGACCTTCACATTTCTTCCTAACTTCATATCTTGACCGAATTACTTCTCTAAAATTCTGCTCTAAAATGGAATCTAAACTACCCTATTTATGGTTGTTTGCCCATGTATGTAAGCCAACATGAGCTGATTGTGAGCCAACATGAGCTGATTGTGAGCCAACATGTCTATTTGAGAGATAATATTATTATTTTGAAGCCGACTTGAAGGAGGTGACTTTGACTTCATCTGAGGGTCTTCTTATACTTTTTGTGACTCATACAAAAATGTAACGTGCCCAAGAAGGGTCCTTCATACATGACATAGACTCAAATTGACTTTTATGACTAGATGAAAAATCCTAAAGGCTCACAATGGGAGCCATCACTAAAAATAAAATTCCTTGCTCATGAAACCCATGAGACAAGCATTACAACAATAATTTAATTTTTCTTTTGTACATTAATTACATAAAATCACAATACACATATCATTATGAAGACCGAACCTAGTTACACATTTCAACAATGTGATGTCTTCATTATGTGATGCCATGGGTTTCAGGGTTATAAATACGAACCATAGTATGTGATACGAACTAGTGAAGGTATTTGAGCCATATGGAAAAACTACATACCATAGAAGAAATATACGAACCATAGGAAATATATACCAACCAAAAATTATAATGTCACAGAGATATGTAGATGAGTGAGCTTCCAAAAGGAAACAGAGAATGCGAACCTAGAATAGCAATCTATAGAACTTAGAGTGATATCCATCATTGTAATGCATGAGCCTTGGAGATCACAGTCATACAAGCCTCATAGAGCCATTGATATGCAAAATTTAGAGCCATCTCAATACATACCTCAGAAATCTTGTGAGTCATTTATTTAGCCACACCCGAGTTTTTTAGTTCTTGAAAGGTAGAGGGCAAGGCCAATTTATAGTTGATTCTAAATGTGAAAATTCACACCATTGGAGGCTGACATGAGCATTTTAGAGACTTGGAAGGAAATATATTAAATTTCAAAATTTTCTTTTGACATAAATATATTCTTCAAATAGGTGTTTGCCCAAATAAATTCATCTCAACAAATAATAACTCTTTTAACTATCAAATTTTCTTATTGTTCTATGTTGTGTCAGTGAATTTAACCCAATTTACTTCTTTATTAACAATGCATCCAATTATTAGCAGTGTAACCAATCATAAATGTAATTGAAGAAAGAACAATGTATGCAGTGACAAAGAAGACAATAACACAACCATAAGAGACAGCAGATTGATCCAAGACCAGGGAAAAACCCCACAAGGGCGAAACACTTTCAAATCTTCTTCTTTAATAGATTGTCATAAAAATATTTCAGCAGAGAGTACAATGAGCTCAATACATATGTTTGCCGCAGATACTAATATATCAGATCTACAAATCTATATAACAGTAGACATAAACCCAGATCTACCAAATCACTAAAGCCAACTGAATCCAACTGATAAAACCAAGATCAAAACCCTGTACGTTCTCAGCAAAATTATTTGCGTGCGTTCTAAACTCTCTGGACGCTTTCTTTGCCACTGTGTGAGGTCGTTTGTAGCTGCTCAGACGCTCTTAGGAAGACCCTGTGCGTGCATCCGGGGTCAAACCCACCAGATCTTCTCAAAAAACCTTGGATGCTCTCTTCCAGTTACTATGCAAGCGTCCGAGATGGTTTGAACACTCTCGGGACTACTCTATTCGAGCGTCCGAGGACCGACACCCTCATATCTGCCTTTGAACCCTTGGACGCTCCCTTAAGCCTCTGTGCCTGCATCTAGGGTTCTCTAGACGCTCCCATAAGCCTATGTGCAATGTCCATGGACTAAAAAGCCCAATTTTTTGCTAGCATCCAGGGATCAAAAAACCCTAAGTCAAAGCAAACCTTACACCTATTATTTCGGACCCTTGAGCGAACTCTTTCCGTCGAACCTGTGCAAACCAAGACAAAAGAGAAGAATAGAAGATGGTTTGATCGTTGTGATGAAATGAGCTTGAGGTCGCTTCTATTTATAGGCTTTTCTAAGGGTTCACTTGGGGTTAAGGCTGACCTAAGCAGTTACCCATGTGGTTAGGGCCGACCCATTCCATAATGCATGTATGAATAAAATGATTCAAAACTTAACTTCCGCTTGACCAAATTGGTTGACCTTTAGGTCGATTTTGGTCCTCTTGAAAAGAGGAATTTAATATAAGCACCATCTCGATCATCCGATCTGTCCATTGTGGAATTTGACCCTAGTTGCAAAAATTAACACTCCCTCTCAACTAGGAAGAATTCCACCAGTCAATATCTATCAGTTGATCTTCACATCATCCCGTAATGCTTTGACAGTCTTTACTGAACTCTATCTACTGAAACTTTCTCGGATCTAAAAGAAGAAGAATCAGGGAGCAATAGCTTCCACCCACATCGATCGATAGGATAACTCATCATACAGGGGAGCACATCTTCAACCTTGGAATCTCATCGGGGAGCTCATCCTCAACCTGGAATCACAAAAGGGGAGTAACTCTCAAGCCAATCCTATTGCCTACTGATATTCCCATCAACGACTCTCAGTGGTCATGTGGTAGAACACCTACATCATAATTGCCATGGGTTGTACTCCCCAAGTACACTCTCAACTTGTTGGCCAAACGAGGAGCGATATTCCCAACAAGCCCTGCTTATGGGTATGATGCCAACTGGGGTATACTCTACAAAGACCACACAAGGGAGCAACATTCTCCGACCCTATAAAGATAGGGGAGCAACATTCTTCAACCCTACGGGTAACAGATAGGGGAGTACCCTATTGTCCAGAGATCCCTCAACCCCAGGAGTCATCTATCTCAATTCGTCACCCTAGGAGCTCAAACAGGGTAGGAAGAGTTGACTTAGTGTCCTCGATCAACGTTGCCCCTTATCCGGAGGCGCCAGATCCATCAGTCCAACTTGCTCTCTGAAGACCAAGAACTTTCCCTTTGGTAATGCCTTAGTGAGAATATTTGCAATCTGTTCATATGTTAATGTGTGATGAAGCCTAACAGCTCCTCTCTGCACCATGTCACGAATAAAGCGATATTGAATCTCAATATGTGTGGACTTATCATGGAACACGAGATTTTCTTCCAAACGTATTCCACTCTTGTTGTCACAGTATATCATTCTAGTATCTAGGACCTGCTCAAATAGCTCACCAAAGAGCTTTCTCAACCAAATTGCTTCGCAGCTAGCCATGCTCGCGCCAATGTATTATGCTTCGGCAGTGCTCAATGCTACAAAGTTTTGTTCCCTGCTCAACCAGGATATCATGGCAGATCCAAGGCTAAAACAACATCCAGATGTACTCTTTTTGTTGATAACATTTTCGGCTTAGTCAGCATCAATGTATCCATGAAGTTGAACATCTCTAGCATAATATCTCATGCCAAGTGTGATCGACCCATGCAAATATCTCAATATGTGTTTGGCAGCTATCCAATGTGCATGGAGGGGCTCAATCATGAATTGACTCAATGTGTTTACTGCATAGCATATGTCTGGACAGTTGTTCACAAGGAACATCAGAGCCGCAATCAGTGGTCTATACTTGGATGTATTTTCCAAGTCTGGACTTGCCGCTTCTCCACAACTTTATGAAGTTCATTTCCATTGGTGTAACCATGGATTTGCATTCAATCATTCCAAATCTTTCCAACGGCTTCAACGCATTTTTCTTGTGAAAGAAAAATCCCACCAGGCCTTTGCCACACCTCAAGGCCTAAAAGGTAGTGCATAAGACCAAGGTCTTTCATCTCAAATTCAGAGGCTAGCTTCCTCTTACACTCGATCATCAAAGGCTCACTACCTATCAAGAATAGATCGTCAACATATAAAACCAAAATCAATGGCATACCTTGGACTACCTTTAAGTATAGGTTGGGATCAGCATTGCTTCTTGTGAATCCCATCTTTACTAAGTAATTGTAAATGCATGCATACCAAGCTCGAGGAGCTTGCTTCAAACCATACAATGCCTTCTTCAACTTGCAAACATGTGTTCTTCGATCTTCCAATTCAAATCCATGTGGTTGTTCAACATATACTTCTTCATGTAACATATCATTAAGGAATGTGGTCTTTACACCCATTTGATGAAGAGTCCATCCCTGACTCGCAGCAAGGGAAACTATAGAACAAATGGTTGTATATCGAGCCACAGGAGCAAATATGTCATCATAATCTTCTCCCTCTTTTTGAGAGAATCCTCGAGCTACGAACCTTGCTTTGTATTTCTCAATGCTGCCATCAATTCCATGTTTGATCTTGAAAATCCACTTTGAAGTCACAACAGACTTCCCATTTGGTCTAGGTACAACATCCCATACATCATTTTTCACAATCGATTCATATTTCTCAACCCAAGCATCCTTCCAAACTTGTTCTTTTACAACGTCTTTGATGAGGACAGTTTGGGTTGAATCTTAGTGCTCATGGCTACAACATATCCCTAATACCTACATGGTTTCTTTCTTTCTATGAATGATCTACAGATGGGAACATTTCTTTCAGCATTATGTAAAGTATCGCGGAGCCAAAGTGGTATCTTCCTAGTAGGAGGATCTAACGAATCCACAGGCTCTGTGGGATCATCATCAATACCGGTCTCAAGTACAAAAGGACCATCTAGAATATCTCAGTCATCATTCTCTTCCTTGGGAGGAGGAGGAGGAAGATCTTTTGCTTTTCCAAGAGCTGCATCTTCATCGAATGTTATGTCCCTGCTAATTTTGACCTTCCTCTGACTAGGAATATATATTCTATATGCTTTAGAATTTTCACAATAACCCACAAACGTACATTTTCTTCCTATATCTTCCAATTTGTTCCTTTTGTCCTTCGGCACATGAAAATATACAGGGCATCCAAATACACGAAGATGGTTGATATCAAGCTTGATACCTGTGAATATTTCTTTAGGGATCTTGTTTTCTAATGCTTGATGAGGCACCCTGTTTTGAACATATACAATAGTAGATGTAGCTTCGGCCCAAAGGAACTTTGGCACCTTTTGATCATGGAGCATGGCACGGACAACTTCTACTATAGACATGTTCTTCCTATCAACCGAACCATTCCGTTCAAGAGTATATGGCACAATCGTTTCCTTCTTGATCCCTTCTTTCTTACAAAATTCTATGAATTATTTTGACATGTATTCCCCTCCATTGTCGGACCTAAAGACTTTGATTCTCTTTCTTAATTGATTTTCGATCAAGGCTTTGAATTCCTTGAATATTTCAAAGGCTTCATCCTTATGCTTAACGTAGCATATCCATGTCTTTCTTGAGAAGTCGTCAATAAAGGTGATGTAGTAGAGATGACCACCAATAGAATGTACAAGCATCGGACCACATATATCGGAATGAATGAGATGGAGGATGTCATTTGTCTTATTCTTACTAGAGGGAAATGGTCCCCTTGTTTTCTTTCCACTTATCCAACCTAGACAAACTCCATCATGATGAGCTTGAACATCGGGAATACCTTAGACCAATTTCTTCAACTTCGGAAGTGCATCATAGTGTAGATGAGCCAGCCTGCGGTGCCATAACTCGCTCAGATGATTGGTATTATGAACCAATGCTAGAAGAGGTCTTCCAATGACTCTATAGAGTCCTTCAAATCTCGATCCTAATGTGAATGCATCTCCAGTAGGTGAATCAACAGGCCAGGTCCAGACTTTCCTTTGATGAAGGCAACCATCATCCCTTTATCTTCCAATGCAGATATAGATACCAGATTCTTCATTAATCCTGGTACATACATAACATCATGCAGCAAAACTGATTCCCCAGAATTCAGCTGAAATTTGACGGACACAAAGCCTTTGATGGGATGAGTGGAGTTGTCTCCAAGAATGATCTTCAGCTTAGTCTCCCTCTCTACGAAATTAGAGAGGACTTCCTTGCATCCAAAGGAATGATGAGTGGCACCACTATCAACATCCCATGAATTTGGTGGGGAAGAACTAGTAAGAGAAAAAATAAGAATGTATTCAAATTTATTTACAACATTACTTTCATACCTAGGAGCCCTTGACTTCTTTTGAGGAGGATGATCTTTTTCACAGTCACTTGAGGAGTCCCTTCTTCTTCTTTCATATCTTCTATCACGGTTATTTCTTTGATTGTCTTGTCTTCTTTTATTATTGTAGTTGCCTCTAGTGTTGTAACATGGCCTCTTTCTCTTCTCGGGACAGTCACAAGCATAATGACTTGTCTTGTGGCAATTGAAGCATTAAATATGAGATAACGATATGTCATTCCTTCCTTTTGTATTTTGAGAAGTAGGCTTCCTTGATAGACCTCCTTCTACCTTCTTCCTTTTGCCATGAGTGATATATGCAGCGGGCTCTCCCTCTTCATGCTTTTGAATCCTTCCTCTTTCTATCATCCTCGATTCTTCTTGAGTGAGCTTCCCAACAATTTCATCAAATGACGGAAGGACATTGTTGTTGTTAATTGTAGTAATGAATGTTTCCCAAATAGGAGGGAGACCTCTAAGAGTCACAACTATTAGCTCCCTGTCAGGCACATTTTCTCCAACTCTGTGCAATTGATCTCTAAGGTGAGAGATCCTCATAATGTAAAATTGAACAGCGTCTCCTTTGTTCATCTTGGTTTCCTTGAGTTGATCATTCAAGGTGATGATCACATTCAAATTGTTGATTTCATAAATGTCGACTATCTTGTCATACATATCTTTAGACTTTCTTAAATTCCCAACATATGCAAGTAAATGATCTTGTAAACCATCAGGTATAATTTTCTTTTCTTTGGACTCACCTTTCTTGTACTTGTTCTTAAGGGAAGCGGAAGCATTTTCTGGAGGCTCGGGCATCCTTCCTTGAATGTATTCTAGCACATCATTGTTGTCAGCTATGATCTCCAATCTGACTTTCCATGCAGCAAAGTTTGATGCATCACCCAACTTTTCATGCTCCTTGAAGGTAGAGGATGACATCTTGACCTTGACTAGGCAATCTACTTTCTGAAAATGAGGGCTTCAATGCTTGTCTTCTTTTGGGCTTGTCCTTCACCTCAACTTTAATACCATGTTAAATTTTCTGATTGTTCTATGTTGTATCAGTTACTTTAGCCCAATTTACTTCTTTATTAACAATGCATCCAATTATTAGCAGTATAACCAATCATAAACATAACTGAAGAAAGAACAATGTATGTAGTGACAAAGACAATAGCACAACCATAAGAGACAGTAGATTGGTCCAAGACCAGGGAAAAACCCCACAAGGGGGAAACCCTTTCAAATCTTCTTCTTTAATAGATCGTCATAAAAAGATTTCAACAGAGAGTACAATGAGCCCAATACATATGTTTGTAGCAAATACTAATATATCAGATCTACAGATCTATATAACAGCAGAGATAAACACAGATCTACCAGATCATTGAAGCCAACTGATAAACCCAAGATCAAAACTCTAGACGATCTTAGCAAAATTGTCTGCGTGCATTCGAAACTCTCTGGACACTTTCTCTACCACTATGTGAGGGCGTCTGTAGCTGTTCGGACGCTTTTAGGAAGACCCTGTGCGTGCGTCTGGGGTCAAACCCGCCAAATCTGCTAAAAAACCCTTGGACACTCTCTTCCAGTTTCTATACATGCGTCCAGGATGGTCCGGACACTCTTGGGACTACTCTGTGCGAGTGTTCAAGGACCAACACCTTCATATCTGCCTTTGAACCTTTGGACACTCCCTTAAGCCTCTGTGCTTGCATCTAGGGCTTCTGGCACTCCCATAAGCATGTGTGCCAGCGTTCAAGGAAAAAAAAGCCCAGTTTTTTGCCAACGTCCGAGGATCAGAAAAACCCTAAATAAGAGCAAACTTTACACCTGTGATTTCGAACCCTTATGCGAACTCTTTTCGTCAACCCTGTGCAAACCAAGACAAAAGAGAAGAATGGAAGATGGCTTGATCATTGTGATGAAATGAGCTTGAGGTTGCTTCTATTTAGAGGATTTTCTGAAGATTCACTTGGGGTTAAGGCCGACCTAAGCAGTTACCCATGTGGTTAGGGTCGACCCACTCCATAATGCATGTATGAATAAAATAATTCAAAACTTAACTTCCACTTAACCAAATTGGGTGATCTTTAGGTCGATTTTGGTCCTCTCGAAAAAAGGAATTTAATGGAAGCATCATCTCGGTCATTTGAGCTATCCATTGTGGAATTTGACCCTAGTTGGAAAAATTAACATTAACCGTCCCTTTAGGGAAATTCATTCCGAAGTTGCCCAAATTTCAACAAAGTGGCACTGATCTCTTAGATTTACACATGTTTTAGCTTTATAAAATCATAATTTCACATTGATTTAAAGGCTGATACAAACTATGGTAAATTATTTGGCTTGTGGCTTAATCTAAATATCTTTAAGGCAAGTTGATAGTAGCTCTTCGTTGATTTTCAGATCAGTAAGTTCAAGGAATTAATACACATAAGAATCATTTTACAAACCCCCTAACCTTGCTTAAAGTGTAATATTAAAATCAGATCTGAGCTTATACTTAAAGAATCAACTCAAGTGCTAATCACTAATATATGAAGTCGATGCAAGTGGGTAGTAACTTATGAAACCTTGTATTCTAGACTTAGGGAACCTGGTTGCTGTTAGAGAAGGTCTCTTTGTGTTGGATTCCCCAACCTAAAGTGAGGGGAAATAGTTATTGAGGTGACAATGACAACTCCTGTGAGTTACACTTGAGCTTAGTACCCCCTTGTGTTGGATTACCCAACCAAAAGTGAGGGGAAGTAGCTGCTGAGGTGACAATGACAACTCCTATGAGTTACACTTGAGATTAGTAACCCCTTGTGTTGGATTACCCAACCTAAAGTAAGGGTAGGTAGTTGTTGAGGTGACAATGACAACTCCTGTGAGTTAAACTTGAACGTGGTACCATGTGAAGGCTTTGCACTAAGGGCTGCAAGTTTGGGTGATAACAGGGACAATACTAATAAGTCAAACAACTAAGAGGAAGATTGGCAGTTACCCCAAGGGCTGTCAATTAGATCAACACTATCTGATTAGTTAAATCTGTGTTTTCCTTCTCTCTTTCTCTATGCATTTCTAGCTTAAATTAGCTGAACCCCATTAGACAACTTATAAGTTATAACTATGTTTAATCTATCAGAGTTATCCATAACATCAATTAGCATAATCTTAACCCACAAAGTTCCCACAAGAACAAACTGCCATAAAATTATGTATGTCTGTATACTTATGTGCTTAACTCTCGAGATTCAATATTTGATTATGGTTATGATGCTTCACATAAGAAAATGTGGGAAAAAGACTGCTTTTACGATGCTCAACCTCTGGATCTTTCCAAAGGTCAAGTTTTCAATTCTGTGTTGAACATTAAAGAAATTTACCAGAATTAGGCAATATCCCCCTTACTCTACTCCATATTATCCTCAGATACCTTCTTCCCTACTCTATTACATAGCAAATGCAATAAATTCTCTTTAATTTCTAATCGTTAAATGAGAAACCAAGAATGTCAAAAATGGCAAAGGACAAATTGGATAAACTAAACTTCATGTTCTGTGCACAAAATTATCCAGCCCAGCACGGATACCATAAATTTAGTAGTAACACTTATCTGCCCTTCCAGACATGCACACAGCCAAAAAATCACTGCTAGCCAGGACAACTTGCACAGTAACTACATCAGAGTTCTACCATCACTGAATGGTGAGCCATTTTCAGCATTATGCCAATTTTTTGACATTGACATCATCAAGAACAAGACAATCCAATATCAGCATTCATCTCTTTCACAAGGTCCTAAATTTTTGTACTGGCTACAGCTGAAAATCAAAATTCATCGATTGCACTGAAGCATCAGAAGTGAGATCAGCATACATAAGGTAGAATTTCTGCAGTTTATTTTTACTGACTTCAAATACAGTGATTAATACCTGTACAAGAAACAACAAACAATCAGATCAACCCACTGTGTCCTTTCTGTAAATTACAGTTGAGATTTTGTATTCACAATCAAATACATGTCATTGAATTAAATTCACATGCCTCCAATTATAAAGTGTTGAATTTCATGCCATTTGGTTTCTCAACATCGACAACTAAGCTTTTCATGTATTTGCCAAACGATGGGCAATCTTTCATTAATCAAGTTTGGATCACTGTATGCACAAGATTCTGACGGAAAGCCCCGCTGCAAAAGATCATCAAGAAAGAGACAATCACCTTCTGTTCAGCATTCACATGAACATTATCTTAAAACCACAAGAAGCCTTATTAGATGATGGTTACATGAATCCACCAGCACTAAATATTTATAGCACAAAACAGATCTTGTGCCTTAATTGTGAGTATAGTTTAGTCCTTTACCCTAGTAAACTTTTCAGTATATGATTATGTATTTCCAACTAGAAATTGCAAAAATAACACAACCCCTTGACTCTATTTAAGAAAAGAGTATGCCATTGTTAATTTAAATTTAAGTCATTAGTCAAGCTTGTCATCTTACCACAGCTAAAGCCTCAAATGTGCTTTCTCTTCCGCAGCGTTCTCTAATGACTACAGGCATCCCTTTGGAATCACTTTCAAAAGAACAATACATGCGAGTATCTCTTACTCTCATGAGTACACCATCAACTCTAAGCTGCCAAAGAAAACCAAACCCATAGAACAATGTTTCTAACATCATATTACACTACAGAAAGCATTGTGATTATGCAACTTTTTAAACAAAACAGAAAAGCAAGCTTACCCAGAAACGCAGAAGAAGAAACCAACAAGTTGGCATAACTCTCTACAAGAGAGGACTGATTATTAGAACCGAACCACCACAAAATTATTGTGTCTAAGAGTGAACACGCAAATTATCAAGCGAGAAGACAATTTATTACTTCATAATAAAAAATACTAGAACTTACAAGCATTCTATGTTAAAAAATGAGCCAAAACCACAACTTACAACTTTTACTGTTAAGAGTGAAACCCCATTGTCAGCCAACTCATCTTCATACAATACAACCTGTTGGATTTTAGAAAAGTGAGAATGATCTTCTCTTTGGTATAGAATAAAAACAAACCTCTGTGCCATAGAAAATAAAACAGAATTACATCATCTGTTGATGAAGATGACTGAATACCAAACGCTATCTAGAATTTTCTTAATCGTTGGCCATTTTACAAGCACCTAAAATTCAAGCCAGCCATTACATGTGGAAAAACAATACTGCATAGTCTGAGGAATCCTCATTATGTTACAAATACCTCATCATAAAACAGTATCGGATCCTTTGATTGTAGTGCAACTAAATTGATGCGGTCTTCAGACTCTATCCAACATAGGCATTCACTTGTTTCTCTCGCTTGCACATCCATCTCTACCTGATCATTTTCAAACTATTCTCAAGTAAGCATAATGAGTGGATACTTTTTAGGCAATAATAATGGGTGGATATTGTTGAACACCAATTTCACATGTTATGTTTGCTACCTGAAGCAAATACTCTGTCTGTAAAGCTACAAAACAGTCAGATATCAAAACAGGTTTATCAAAAATTGAACTGCAAAACTCGAAATGGAAGATATTCTCAGTGAAATACTAAGAGCTTTTTGGATATAATCTATTGAGCATTTATAGCCTTGTAATATGCCAAACATCACTTTGTAATATTAGTAGAAGGATTCCTTAATGGCCCATACAATGTTAGAAGCATTAAGTTCTATTCTAATCATCTTTACAACTACATAATTATCGGAAAGTTCAAAGCATCCTTTAATCATTTCAAGTTGTATCAGAGTTGTTAGCCTCCAATATGGAAAAATTGTGGCTATTGTTTTAATTTTTGTTACTTGTCTCACATATGGGTCCCATTGACCCTACGTTACCAGATCCACGGGGTATTGATGCCAAATTCACGGATCCCCATTTTGGATACGAATATGGATATGGATCCACCCAGATCCACATAAACGAATCCTTCAAACTCGGAAACGGATCCCACGCTATTGAAATGAATCCTTTGTCAACTAGCTCTCACATGCCGAATCCCAAGCAAATAAAATTGGAGATGTTAGGTTTTTTTTCTAATTTTTTTAAATGACCTTTGCCACCTCTTTGAAACACTAAAAAGAAAATATTCTATTTAGCTTTTTAGTTAGATCACTTATTAGTAATTTGTAGGTTGTATAAGTTATTAAATATGTAATATACTAGGGCAATTTTTTTTTGTTTCCACTAGGGCTTCTAGCTTCAGCTTCAACATATATATATATATATATATATATATATATACAAATTAATTTAACACATTGATATTCTTTTTCAATAAACAATACCAATATTGCAATTGAACTAGATAATCAATACCACAGAAAAACCCTTGTCATACAACAAACATTCACGGCCTCAAATATGATATCGTGTCATGATATAATCCACATTCAACAAATTTTTGACAATACCCTAGCCAAAGTTTTAACCTTTTCATGATACCCAAACTTGACCAAATTTTAAAATTTGTTCTATGTTGAATGCTTAAAAATTGACTAGAGAAAGTAGCTACCGGTCCATTCTTCAGCATCAAACCTTTTACAGCTAGTGGTTCGCTTCTTTGATGGATTCCACAAAGGTCACATACACACCAATCCAAATGATTCATTAAGTGATTCGCTCCTCTAACAGGTTCCATAATCAGTCACGCATGCACCAATCCGGATGACTCGTTTAATTCAAGCTCGGACCACCAAATTCTGCGGTCACTCCAGGTTCTGTGCCCCAGTTGTTGCTTCAGGCTATGGGGTCTCAATATAAGAAATTCGTTTTAGCTGCAACTGCCACAGTAAATACGCAAAACAACCTGTCATCCACTAGATGTCCACCCGAATTTAGCGTTCAACTTAAACTATAACTTGATCTGTCGCAGACTGCCTGCTCACGGATTCCAAGTCTCAGAGCCTTCGTTCAGAACCGACCTTAAGGATACACCCAATCTTTTAAGTTTATCACCACAGAACTGTGATCAAGACACAAAGGGATCTGCCAAATTTCTTGCTCGGACTTGTTTGCCTTAAGGGGTTGCGACCACAATTTCGTAGAAAATCCCTATCAAGTGAACTTAGGGCTTAGCACAGAAAACTCCTACTACTTTTAAAAAGAATAACCCAGACCAAAATCAAATCAAGGACAGAGATTTTGTTTCTTTTCAGATAGTGTCTCTGGCCAATCCATGAACTCAGATCAGAACTTCATTGCTCTCTTCAAGGGTTCACCTATACCAAAACAATACCACAGATTCTCACTGCTCCAAAGAATAGAGATCAATCTTCAGAAGAATTCGTTGCCTTAAACTAGAATAATTGTGCCACTACAAAAACAAAGAGAGAGGAGAAAAAGGGATGTCAATTGGGGTGGAATCTTTCACCACCGAAATTGACAAGAAGAACAGGTTTATTAAAACCCTCAAAGCTAATGCCCAAGAAACAAAAACAAAGAGAGAGGAGAAAAAGGGATGTCAACTGGGGTGGAATCTTTCACCACCAAAATTGACAAGAAAAACAGGGGTATTAAAACCCTGAAAGCTAATGCTCAAGAAACAAAAACAAAGAGAGAGGAGAAAAAGGGATGTCAACTAGGGTGGAATCTTTCACCACCGAAATTGACAAGAAGAACAAGTGTATTAAAACCCCCTAATGCTCAAGAAACAATAACATGATCCATAATGATGCTCAAAATGAATCCAATCCTCCTTTATTTATAGGCTTCCTTGAGGGGTTTCATCTTCATAAATGGTTGAGTAAATCTTACTCAAAACCCTTTTTCAGGCTAATGAGTCCTATTTGTCCTCAATTCATTGAGAACATTACAAAATGCCTCTAGGTTTTATAGCACATGATAACGCTACTTACTAGGAAAGTTTTGACACATCAAAATGTTAATTTTCAATTTTTTATAATACTTACAAGAAATCTTTAAGACAATACATAGATAATAATAAATATTGTATAAAGGATGGCTTTGTCATTAATAATTTAATTAGATCAATCCCATGCAACACTAGGTGAAGAGTCCTCTTAGAACAATATGATACATACTCTATAGCATGTTCTCAAAATGTACCATATTCATTTACCACTGTAACTAGATGGGAATTTTTAGATTTTAAGCCAAATGTTTGTTGGAAAAACTGAGAGGAGGGGTGAATCAATTTTTCTCTTTTGCTTACAATATAGTTGTTGACCACAAAAATGTACAATTGAGGATTAGTCAACTACCCCTTGAGCAGAGTATATTTTTGAGCATTTCATCATGGTCAGAAAGTCAAAATTTCATAACTTCATCATCATCATTCAGCAGATTGTCAGCATTTTGTACTCCAAGTTCTACAACCCACTGGGGATGATGTAAAAATGATTCTAGTATGATGAAAATTGAGTCATGTAACACATCTAGGTAGCTTAGGATTTTGCTAGAGAGTTTTCGCTCTAGGGAGTTTTTTTTCCTTGGCTCATTATTTGTGTTTTTCAACACTTACAATCGGTTAAGTTTTTCTCCCACATATCCCCCACAGCTAGAGTGAGACTTGATGGTGAAGTATTAGGTGAGTCCTAGTGTATAAAGTCTATGTGTATTGCCATACTAGATCATCTGTAAAGTTTCACAGAATTTGGTTAAGTCTAGGTGTCACTTTTTAATTATTAAAAATTTCTCACTAGTAGAGATTTTTAATAATTATTTTGATATAAGATGTAAAAGTGTTGTCCATAGAAGTTGTTGGGGGTATGAGTAAAATTAGACCTCAACACTTCAGCTTTCTATTTAGATACATTTTCGGGGACAAAAAATGTGTATTAACTCATTTTCTATTTTTTCTATTTTTTCTATTTTTTGGTAAAAAAATTGGCAATTAATTAGCCATAAATTACTCAGAAATTAAAATGAGAAAAAATAAAGATTCTCTCCAAGTGGAAAATTGATTTAAAACTGATGCAGACTTTCCGAAGAAAGGAATCAAGTCACAAAGTCAAGGAATCTCTACAAATCAAGCAGGAAAAATCCCAAGAAAAATTCGTTGGTCCTCTTTAATAACTAATGATCCATAAAATTGACTTTTTCAGGTGAAGGGTCCAAGGTTGTTATTCTGAATGTGAATTTTTCAGGAAAAGGAGGATATAAATATTTTTAGTGGTCCAAACCAGTCCAAGATCAAATCCTTGGTCAATCCAGCTCTCCTTTGGGGGAAACAAGTTCCTTCCTAGAGATCTGTGTAGGCAATCAAGGGATAGGAATTTTTTGGAATGATCTAGTTGTTTTTCTTTGTGGGATCAAGTCAAAGATGTGTAACTCTTGGGACCTAGCCGTTTTTCACTTGGAGAGGGATCAAACTCTCTTATTTTTCTATTTAAGGAAGCTAAAGCTCCTCATTGTAATATCGTTGATCATATATCGAGCTCTTGGCTACTCAAGCTCTGCTACAGTCTTGTACTGGATCTTTTTTTTATGAATAATAAAGAAGTCTTTGGGGGTCAATTCATGGTGGTGCTCCTCTTCCGTCTTCTAATAAATTTTCTAATTCATGTTCTTCATGCTCCACTGGTAATAATTTAAATTGTGTTATTTCACTTGCCAATTTGTGGATTTACTATTTGTACAAGTATTGTACATTAGTATTTGAGATTAGAGAAACACCCTAGATTTAACCGTTCTAATGGGTTTTGTGTTGAACTCCTAGATCTTTTTCTTCATTGTGTTATATATCTCCTTGTGATCTAACAATTTTATCTTGAGTGTAAAGAGATCCATTTTATGAATCAGATCTTGGGTGTTTCGGACGTT
The DNA here is from genome assembly GCA_031772625.1 of Pinus tabuliformis. NCBI lineage: Eukaryota > Viridiplantae > Streptophyta > Pinopsida > Pinales > Pinaceae > Pinus > Pinus tabuliformis. The sequence goes on along the minus strand of CM062816.1, from coordinate 1,037,519,734 downwards.
TTTGGTTGAACCAACGGACTCCCAAGGAATACAAGTGGAATAGCCTACTTTGATTGCTTCTAAATGCTTATCTAATGAAATGTTTTCCAAGGGTTTCGTGGTCATTGCTTGGGAATATTATTTATCTAAATCTCTCTATCTCATTTTAATGTGCTTTGACTAAATAAATTTGTTATTTTAAGAGCTTATTTCTCCTATCTAAAGGTTGGAGGCGTCCTCATACCCCTTGGATTGGTATTTGTAAATTTTGTAAATATTTTTGTATATATTTACTAACCCTCTTGTATTATTTTTCTTGTATCTTCTATCTATTCTCTTGCAGATTTGAAGTACAAATAAGGGTTTGGATTAAAAAATTATTTTGGAAATATTTTGTTTTTGTAGGTGGAAGTTCAAGAGATAAGGCAAAATTAAAAATTTTAAGCTTGACCCTTGCTCATGGATAAAACCCTCTCGTTTTTCCTTGGACGGAGAGGGTTTCTAGCAGATCAGGAAAAAACAAAAAAAAACCCAAATCGAATTCTCTTGGAAGGTCATTTTTTCAACTTTTGAGAGTTTTTTCCCTAAGTCGCAAACTTGGGAGAAGCCTCTCCTTTCTCTTCAACAAAATCCCTTGAGAGTTTGATGAAATTCAATTTTTTGGCAAAAAAAATTAAAGTCGATTTGTCACTCGAGTCTTGGAGATTTCAGATCTATAATCTCTGAGAAGGTCGTATAAATTCTTAGGCTCTTTTTCAGTAGGCAGCAAGCCTAGAGAGGCTTTTACCTTCTCCTGGTACGAAAATCCTCTTTGGTTTGATGTCTTGCAGCTGATGCAAAAGGTCATTTGGTAGAAAAGCAAAATTATTTTGTGGAGGAGAAATCGGTCTTTTGGGAGAAAGGCACCATTTACGGCTTGGAAAATTTCAGATCTAATTTGTTTGAAAGTCGTCTTCATTTTTTGTAATTTTCCTTTGTCGTAAGCCTAGAAGAACCTCTCATGCGAAGAATATTTCCTTGCCTGGACATCTATTTTCCTTGAGCAAAATAATCTTGAAAAAACAAAGCGTTTCTAAGGTTTGGGAATCTGGAGATTGAATTTTTTGGGAGGCTCAATATTTTAAAGTTTTAATTTTTGGAGGCTTTCATCTATATTGGCCACAAGCATAAGAAGGTTCTTTTTTCAATCAAACCCTTGCGTTATTTTCTTTCCCTTTTATGTATGACAGCTTGAACAAAGTACATTTTATAAGGGAAAGTGTTAGAAGAAATTTCAATTTCTAGCTTTGAGAGATAAATTCTCATTTTAATTTTTGTAAGATCATTTTAAATAGTTTTTCTCATCTACACCTTGAGGAAAGGGTATTTAAATTCCATTTGACAGAAAGAAAGAAGATTATTTTAACGTCCACGAGGCTAAAGATAGCCTATGGTACAGATTCCTTCTTCATCTGTTTGATGTATTTGGCCCTTTTTCTGTGAAGCCTCACCATAAATGCTCTCGGCTTCTCAACAAACCCCTCGCTAAATAGATTATCCCAAGAGCTAGCTACTAGCATATCTGCATAACTTTCCCTGTTGTCTTTGAAGGCCTCACATTCTAAAATGAAATGCTTTTCTGTTTCCACTTTTCTGAAAGAACAAAAAACACATACTCTTTCCTCTCACACTTCTTTTGGTCTTTTCCAGTGCCCTGTTTCACAATGGAGTTTATGAAAATTAGTCCATAACTGAGCAATAAGAATTTTGGCTCTCCAAGAGATATTGGCCTCTATGTATGCTTTTGGTTGATGACTATGAGTGGGATTAAACACTTCAATATAGTACTTTTTCTTTCTTCCTAGCTCCTTATCCCAAGTACGCTTGTGGAACTTATCCATAACAAAAGCTTTTATCTCTTTGTTGTTTATGGGACACATGTTCAAGCAAATACCCCATTTACTAAACCATTTGTTATTTTGTTGCATCCAAGTCTTTTTTCTGTTGCACAATATGTCATTAAAGACAACCTTAGGCCATCTACCCTCTTCCATTTGCTCAATTTTTTTTAAATACCTTATGACTTGCACCATAGCAATTGCTTCAATAGGAGCAACCCATGTTTCACTTAACAAGATAGCATAAGGAACTACACTTTTAATCTTGAATTTATTTGTAATCAAACGCTTCTGAATTTTCTCAATTTGTTTCCACTACATGTCGGATGTACCGCTGGCCCATAGTTCACAACCATAGAGAATCACCGGAATCACTAGAAGCCCAAAAAGAGTTTGAGTTGTTTTCCATTCCCAAAACTCTACCTCTCTAAACCTATTTTGAAAAGCATAAAATGCTTTCCAACCCCCCAAAGTTCTTTTCTTTCTACAACCATCCAAGCTTAGATTTTTGTTGAAATCGATTATGAGGTATTTGTAATCCGCAACTTCTTCCAGAATTTTGCCTTCAAAGTAGAACTTATGTTGGTTATGTTTTCTTTTTTTAGAGAAAACCATTGCTTTCGTTTTGTTGATATTGACTTGCATCCCCACACTTCTACAAAAAAGCTCAAGGGATAGTACGTGCTCTTGCAAACCAAGAGCCAATTTAGCAATCAAAATAAGGTCATCTGCATACAAAAGGGTAGGAGACAATGGGCAACCTTGCTTGACCTTGATATTGCTTCTCAAACTTTTAGAAATGCATGTTGAAGTTCTAATTTTGACTTTCACCTCTTCATACAACCTATGCAAAGCTGCTCTCAAATGTTTAGGAACCCCAAGTTCCTCCATTATGTGTCAAAGCTTATCCCTAGGAACCGTGTCAAAAAAAATTCTGAAATCAACAAAGCAACAAAAGGCTTCATCCTTTTTCTCCCGAACTTTTTCAATGATGTGCCTTAAAGTTATACAATGATCAATTGTGGAATGTTTAGGTCTAAAACTCGCTTTCCCTTTAGCATGCTTATCTTTTCCTTCTGCCCACTTGCTAATTTTATTTTCTAGCATGCTTCCAAATAGCTTTGCAAACAAAGGGTTTATCATTATGGTCCTATAATTGGAGGGATTATTGACGTCACCGATCTTGAAAAGAGGTATTGCCAGACTAGTTGTCCAATCTGTGGGGAGTCCCTGTTGTATGATGTTGTTGAAATTTTTTGTAATGTGAGGTGCAAGAATCTTTGAGCCCCACTTTAGATATTCTGCTTGGAGTTCAGCTAAGTCTTTTGCTTTTCCAACACCCAACTTCTTGATACCCATCTCTACCTCTTGCATCGTGAAGAGTTCAGTATCAGTGTTGACCAAGGGGGGCGGGTCAACCTTGGGATCCTGCTCATAGAGTTGTCTTGCATAGTCAAACCATTTAGAAGTTGTAATACTATTTCCAGTTTGTATCTTTCTCGGTTGGAGCTCCTTCCAAAATAATTTGGGATTATTTTTCCCAAGGAAGATTAGTTCTTCCCTCCTTGAAACCATGAAATCAGCCTTTTTCTTGCTTAATAACTGCTTGTAAGCTTTGAGCTTTATGTTATCCTTGTTTGACTCTTTCCACATTTTCCTTGCCTTTTTGCATTCCTCATCAAACCAAGCATTAACCAGAAATAAATTTATTTCAGACTTCTTAATTTTTGCTCTTTTGCACTATGCAAGTGCGCATTGGATGAAATGTGTTAATTTATGTCTATGAAGGCCGTGAATTGTGATTTTCTCCTTCTTGAAGAGCCTCTCTAGTGTCATTTTGAAAGTATTACAATTTTCTGGAATCAAAAGAATTATGCCCTTTGGGAGATTTTGTTTGACATGCTGAATTTTTGCTCTAATTGTTTCTTTCCAGTCCAAGAGAAACTTAAATAAATTGGCTTCTGATCTGATTTTAAGTCCCATAGTTGATCTCCAATCAAAATTTCCTCCATTTTCTCACACAAACCATGTGAGAAAATTACATAATCTACTACACTTGCTCCATTGTAAGTATTGCAAGTGAAATTACTGGACCTTGCCTATTTAGTCAAGCCATTACAAATGACTAAATCAAAGGCCCAACATAGAGTAAGCAATTGTTCACCAAAGAGATTGCATCCCTTGTCCTCTGAAATTCTTTCCCACTGATGATTGCTCTCTTTTGTAGGCCAAATAGGGTTGTAGTCTTCTTTACAACAAAGAATGTTAGCTTGCTCAATTGTAGTCCTAGCATTGAAATCACCCACTATAAAGACTTCACCTAGCTGAGAATATGTTGCAATATCTACTTTTAAGGCTGCAAAGGGATCTTTGTGGTCGAGCCCTCTACCTTTGTAAGACTTTTGAAACTTGTGGCACAAAATAACATACTACAATTCTGATGTGGTTTCCATTTTTTGATATTTTAAACCAAATGAATTGTTTATTTGAGTCTTCTTTTTCTAACTGAATGAGACGACCTTCTTTCTCCCTCACTAAAACCATGATACCCCCGTGACCTTTGCCATTCCATGCTACCTTGTTCCACATTGCCCTCTTCTAGTATCCTTCAAACAGAGGTGTCTTGCATCCTTCATGCTCATGTGTTTCTATGAGGTAAATTATGTCTCTATCTTCCGCAATAGGCCCTAACACAGGTCCTCGTCTCCATGGGTAACTACTACAATTCCAACAAACTAATCTTAAGGAAACCTGGGTATGAATTGATTGCTATTTATTTTGACATGCAAGACTCACATTTGAGTCTTTGTCCCTGCTTTCCCATACTGACCTTGCTTCTTGATTTCTTGTTGAAGAGTTTGTTGCCTCTTCTTTATTACCATCTTGCTACTCTGAATTAGAAGGAGGTCCAAATCACGTTATCACAACTTTACCTTTCTAAATCCATGCTCTTTTACCTTCATCTCTTACTGCCCTAACCTTTAACATTTCCTCCCTCCTTAAACGCTTTAAAGCCTTGTCCTTTGTCTAAGGAAGTTTTCTTTGTAATTTTAATAAAAGAAGTTTTTCCTAGAGGGAGTTTGGGATTTATTCCCATGGTATCTCACCTCCTATTTTCATAGGAGGGTCTCTATTTGACCACTAACATACTAACTTAGTAATTAGATCTCATTGCTAATTAGTAATTTGTTTATTTTGCACTTATTAGTTCATAGCATTTAATTGTTAGATTTAGATCCCATATCTTGTGTTCACTTTCTAATAGCTTTTGAATCATTTGTTTTTTGTTTTGATCTAACTATTTGGTGATTTCACTAGTTGTTTAATTAAACTTGCATTTCAACAATTTGATCTAATTTGCTAATTGGTATCTCTATTAAAAAATTTCTATCTTGTCATAGATCCAATTCGCATTGCTTTATTGAGTAATTTTCACTTTCATATTTAGTCATGGGCATAAGCTAATCTTATCATAATATAATAAATTAGGCTCAAAGTGCTACTTGTTAATTCGATCATATAAGTGAAGTGGCATTTACTATTGACACATTTAAAGTATTTCTCTCTAAGTGTTAATCTCATTGAAGCATTTGTTTTAAATCTCATTACTAATTTGCATTTAGATTTAGTTTGCATTTTATAAAATTTACCTCCAAGCATAAGCTTGGTTGATAGACATTCAAGATACTTCCCTAACAATCATTTAATTTGATAAACTTGAGTCTTGAACAAAGGTTAAAACATGTGACCTCGTAGTTCTCTTGTGGCCGAGCCCTTGTAGGAACAAAGGCACATGGGTTATCTTGAAGTTTAGGTGGGTGTTGTTAATGAAGGACAAGTGCCTCCTCTGTTGGACAGTTAGCATTGTTTGTTTGGCTAGTGGCAGTAAATGTGTTGGCATTGATGTCAATAGTCATGTTGGGAGATCAAGTTGGGTAGTTGGTATTGTTTGACAATTGGCAAGTATGTTGGCATTGATGTCAACCAGACTGGCATGGATGTATATGCTAGCATGATATTAGGCAGGATAGCATTATGTCCACTAGGCTAGTTGTGATGGAAGAAAATGCTAACATTAATGCGCTTGATGTGTCAAGCTCAGGGGGAGGCCTATGGTTGCTGCAGTCTTTGGTAGAGAATCATCACAGTAGCAGGCCTATTGGAAAAGCCATAAAAAATCATTGTGTTGGTTGGGGAGTCCAGGATTCCAGGCACAAGAAGAAGATTCATGGTGCAAAAAACGACAAAGAGTTTGTAGCCATGTTTCAAGTAGCAAATGGGCTCAAGGACTGCATCGGACCTTCTCCACTAAAAATTGCTGTGAAAGAAATTTCTAATGGTGTGTGGAAGTCCATAAATGGATCTTTGGAATCAAAAGTTATTGTTAGTCGAAGTAAGGATCTTGAAGTCCTTAGGAACAGGACGAATTTTGGAATTTCATAACAGAGAAGCAAACCAAATTTCAGAACCAGGAAGTAGGCCAAATTTCGGAACTTCAGAACTTTGGAGGGTCGGAGTCTTGGAGGGTCGAAGTCTTAGTCATTCGGAAGTAGGCCAAATATCAAATCCCCAAATTTCGGAACCTTGGAACTTTGGAGGGTCGGAGTCTCAATCAATGGGAAGCAGGGCGAATATCAGATCCCCAAATTTCGAAACCTTGGAACTTCGGAGGGTCGGAGTCTAAGTCAATCAGAAGCAAGCCAAATTTCGAAACCTCGGGACCTCGTAACTTCTTATTAATGAATCCTTTTTAAAAGCGTTAAGGATTGTGGGGAGCAAAGATTTACAAAGGAATTTGCCTGCAAAACAAAAGGATCGAGGGACCCTTTCTCCCTCCTAGGACAAGCAACATGGCAACAATTGGTAGGCCCTCAAGAGTTGACGGTGGCAAATGACATTAGCATGACATGGTTGTACAGAAGACCTGTGGCAGTTAATTTCAACATTACTGAGTGGTCTAATGGGGAAAATCCTAGTGACACGTGTCACCACTAAGTAGACGCCACGTGGGGTGTATGACAAGAGCATGATGTCATCTTGGTAGCATATCAAAGGTCAAAGATTTCGTAACTTCTTTCTAATTGAAATTTGAGAAAGTTTTGATACCAAAATCTTCCGATGTTGAATGGCAATCGGTCATGGAGCCCAAAGAACCAAGGCCGTAGAGCAAGGCTTAGTACCTAAGTGTTATGAAGACGCCACGTGGGTATTTCAGAGGTAAGAGATTTGGTAACTCCTCTCTAATTGAAATTTGAGAATGTTTTGATACCAGGGGCTTCCGATGTTGATTGGCACTCGGTCGTGGAGCCCAAAGAACCAAGGGCGTAGAGCAAGAACACAAGGAGATAGCCCCCGGCAGGATCTTGAAGGGCTTAGCACCTAAGTGTTATGTCATCGGTCACAACACCCAGTCCTATGGTTGAAAAACAATAAGAGGTGAAACAAAAGGGGCTAAAGGTCAATATCGGAATTTTGGGATCCCATAATATCCTACCTTAATTAAGTTACAAAATGTGGGGCTCCGAAATTTCAGCACAAAGGTGTATGAAGGATGAATGAGTCGGCAGCTAAGAGTAGTTGCGCGTAGAGGAGTTGATCGTTGGAATAAATTGAAACTGCAAAGATCGTTGAGTCAAGGCAGCAAGGACCACGATTACACAGGATGATTTAAAGGAGTTTGTCATGAGCTGAGACAAGCCATCCCTGATCTTGCTTCTGTGCTACGAGAAATTGAATGAAGATCAGAGCCTTAGGTACAAGATATTTGTTCATAGAAAGAACAAGAGCCTTGTTGGAGTATGTAGGATTGACTAAAGATTTATGTCTCATCATGGGAACACTCAGGTGCCTATCCTCATGTTTAATGCAACAACAATGGGTGAGAGAACGCAATTCATTCTTAGTGGTTAATGAAGTTGCAGTACCTATGTATCAAATGCAATAGCAGGAAGGAATGCCAAGTACAAGAGTACACCCGGGCAACGTTAATGGCGAAATGATGGTTGACAGAGACAACATTGATCATAGCACTGGAGAGGAACAAAACCGTGGAGAGAAGTTATGCAAAGTGGGGGAAGTAGCATTGTTGCTAATGAGCTATGTGGAGAGCTTTGTGTGTGTGTGTGTTGCTAAGGAGAGGCCAAGTGTGTCTCGGCTGCAGAAAGACTTTGTGTGCCTACGTTGCAGAGAAAAGAGGTTGAGTGGGTCGGTGTTGTTGTATGAGGCCGAGTTAGCCTGTGCTACAAATAAGAGGCTGAGAGTGCCATGTAGAGGTAAAAGGCCAAAAGTGCCAGAGCAGAAGAAGAAGGTTGAGAGTTGAGTGTATGTTGTTGAAAGCAAAAGAATGAGTAAAGTGTGTTGCTACAGAGTGAGCAGAGGACAGAGTGCAGCGTGGGATGAGTAGAGGAAAGATTGTTGAGGAGAACAGAGTTGATATCAGGCAGAGTAGTTGCCATCTACAGAGAACATTAGTTCCTTATTGAGTGTGGGTTGGAGCCTGCATACAGGAAGTTGGTGCTTCCATCTCTAGTGGGTGTCTGAAGAAAGCTTGGGGGTTGGTGCCTCCTGCAAGTTGGTGCTTGCATAAATCCAAGGAGTTGCAAGTTGGTGCTTGCAACAAATCCGTGAAGTTGGTGCTTCACATGGTGCTTTTGGTAGGTTGATCAGGTGTCTACAAAAGGAGGGAATTGGTGCTTCCTGCTAGTGGGTGCTAGCAAACAATCAAAGGGAGTTAGTGCTTCCTATGAGTGGTGGCTCACAAACAGATTGATGTAATAAAGTAGGTGCTCTTATTTTTACATCAATAACAAAAACAAGCTTTGGTGGTTTTTCTCCCAAAAGGGTTTCCATGTTAAAGCTATGTGTCATATCTGCGTTGTTCATGATGTGTATGCTTGTGTTGATTCATATGGCTCTTGTTATGGTTTGTTAATGGCTGCTCTCATTTGGATGCCAAGTTTGAATGAGTAACAGAAAATTTGCATAAATGTTTAAATTAGCCTTAATATTGATTCACCCCCCCTCTCAATATTAACATTGTTTCCAAAAATTGGTATCAGAGCGAGATTTCTTCAGGGACAGTTTAATCGCTCGAAGGTAGATCAAAGGGAAACAATGGCTAATCAAGTTTGGCTAACAGCAGAAGGAGTTCCATTTTTAAATGGATTAGAGTATGTACTCTGGAAGGTTAGAATGGAAGCCTATTTAATGGCTTTGGATGTTGATGTATGGTGCTCCTTATTGAATGGAAAAAAGAGTGAGCAAAAGGATGAAGCCAGGGAAATCATCATGAAAGGGCTATCTAAACTAGATGTTGAGGAAGTAAGGCACTATGAGACAACAAAGGAAATGCTAGACAGATTGCAATGTATGTATGGAGAAGATTGCAATGTGACTCAAGAGAAGCCGAAGAACCTTGTTGCTCAAGTAGTGAACTAGAACATGTAGCTATTGGTGATAAGAAGAAAAGGAAGAAAAAGGAGAAGGCATCTAAAAGGAAAGATGCTCAAAGTACTAAAGATATGTCTTCCCGTGAGCAAACTATTGATTTTCACTCCAAGGATGGTGAAGAAGAAGACCTAAATGAGAGGCCATGCAGCTCAGAAGGTAAGTTATTGCTTTGTGATAAATGTAAAGAAATAGGTCACTCATTATCTAGATGTTCATGTGAATCACTTGAGGATAGAGATAGCCATGCATCTAATAGTAGTAATGAAGATAGACCTACTTTAGTAGCAATAGCGAAAGAGGGATCCCAAGTGTGCTCATCCATAGGAGAAAATAAGAGTACCCCTAGTAGTGATGAAGAAGGGATACCCCTTAGACCTGTGGAAGACTCCATGGACACAAAGATGGTTTTAGATCTCTGTGGTGTCTCATCCAGCACCTCTGATAGCAAAGAAAAGGATCTAGATGAAAGGATCTATTTGAGGAAGAATTTGATCTCTGCTCTAAAAGAGATCAAGGAGATATCATAAGCAAATCTCAAGCAAAAGGAGTAGTTGCACGAGTATGAGCTTGAGAATGAGAAGTTGAGCAAAACAATAGTTGATCTAAATGCTCAACAAGAAGAGGCTAATAGATTGAATGGAAGGCTAACCATTCAGCTAGATGAAAGAGAAGCTCACTGTGAGAGACTACAAGCTGAAGTAGTCTCATTGAGACAAGATTCAGAAAAGTCAAATAAAGAGTTGTCTCAAAACCAGAAGTTTGAGGAGATCACAAAGGCTCTGAATGAGATGCTTGTTAAGCGGAGTTACCCGCTCATCAAGGTTGGTTTGAGTTTCGAAGAAGAATCAAGATCCAAGAAGGAAAAGGCTGAAGGGTCAGCTATCCTAGTAAAGAAAATTTAAGGTTCTAACAACAAAAAAGGAAAAGAAGTTGTTGAACTTCAACAACAGAAAGGAAAGCATCAGCAGTAGGAGAGGAAAAGGCAGCGACAACATGCTAAGAAGAAACAACAAGGAGAGCGGCAGAAGAGAGCCAGACAACAACAAGAAAGAGTGCAAGGCAGTAGCGCAATTTGCCATGGAAGGCACAGGAAGAACCACAGAGGGTTTTTCCCTCTCAAGGACAATGCCTTCAAAGAAAAGGTATTGTCTACTATTATAAGCCTTTTTATGGCTATTGGTTTTCTTGCAATAATTTTGGACATAAAGCCATAGATTGTAGATGGCAAGCAAGAAAACAAGATATGTTAGGTAGCAACACCCCAAGAATGCGTATATTAGCTAGGAGAAGGCATGTTGGCAACAATAGAGGTTTTGACAAGAGTGTTGGAAGATATGGAAATTACATTGCCCCATTCTTAAGCCATATTAAATGCTACAATTGTGGCAACATTGGGCACAAGGGAGCAAGTTGCAGGTATGAGAAGAAAAAGAATACTTCTCAGCATATGCATGCAAATATTGCAGCGTGGGTTGTGAAGACAAAAAGGAACAAAAGAGCAAAAGAATACAAGTTTGTCTTCAATTCTCTATGTCAAAAGAGAAAGTTGAAAAGAGGAGGAAGGTATCAAAAGAAAACCAAGAAGAATGATCCTCTTACCCTTGTGGTGGACCCCTCTGTAAGGCAAAAAGGCAGCGAGAAGATTTGGGTGAAGAAAGAGGAGGTGAAGGAGAAGTGTCCTCCAACCATGTGCAGCCAAGAGAAATCCCAAACATAGACAAAGAATAAGCTAGAAAATAATGCTCCTGTCCGGACTCGGACATTGAAGGTTTGGAAGAAAAAGGAAAATTATCTGCTCAAGGGGAGTAGATCTTTTGTTTCTCTTCAGTAAATGAAGAGAATGGCCTCAAGGGAGGCCGAATAAGTCAAATGCAGAAAGTTAGAAAGAATAAACAGAAAGATGCATTTGATTATTGAAGGTATGGTCGAGTCCCCATGCTGATTACAGTAATGTATTTGTTTATTTCAAATATATCACCATTGAAAGAGAGAGGAGGAGAGAGCAGTCAGGTTTCAGGGGAAGTACACAACGACATCATATGTTGTGGGAAAAAGAAGATGAGCTGCAACAAAAGTGTGGAATGACAAAAGGTCCACAGTCACATCAGGTCCACAAGATTTGTCATGCAGATGCAAGGAAGTAGATGCAGGGGATCAAAGAGCATTGGCTCAAGGAGAGATGCTTTGATAGCAATAGCAAGCAACAATTGTCTGCCTCAGGAAGAAAGAATGTACAAGGAATGAAAGGTTTTCATCTTGGGTGAAATACCCTTATTTCATTTAAGATAGTGAATTTGATTTTTCCTAGTAGTCTCGTGTTCATAAAGAACAGTCTTGGCAGGAGTAGCAACAACTATAAGTCCTTAAATAGAAGTTTGAAGAGCAGAATGCACAGCAACAGCTAGACTCTCATCATCGACAATCAATGATTACATGGGGGACAAAAAGCAGCGTGTAGCCCTTTGCCATTGATGTCAAAGGGGGAGAGAAGTAGAGAGAAGCTTATTGGAGAAAGCCATTGGTGGCTCATGCAAGGAGATGTGTGGAAGAAGCATGAGGATTCGCCATCAATGTGGAGAAGTGAAGAGGTGTTGCCATCAATGCCAAAGGGGGAGATTGTTGGACAATTGGCATTGTCTGTTTAGCTAGTGGCAATAAGTGTGTTGGCATTGATGTCAATAGTCATGCTCAGAGATCACGTTGGGCAATTGGTATTGCCTGACAGTTAGCAAGTATGTTGGCATTGATGTCAACCAAACTAGCATGGATGTATGTGATAGCATGATGTTAGGCAAGATAGCATTGATGTCCACTAGGTTAGTTGTGATGGCAATAGATGCTAGCATTGATATGCTTGATGTGTCAAGCTCAGGGGGAGTCCTATGATTGATGCAATCTCTGGTAGAGAACCATCACAGTAGCAGGCCTATTCAAAAAGCCATAAAAAGATGATTGTACTGGCCGGGAGTCCAAGATTCCAGGCACAAGAAGAAGAGTCATGTTGCAAAGAATGGCAAAGAGTTTACAACCATGTTTCAGGTAGCAAATGGGCTCAAGGATTGCATCGGACTTTCTCCATTGGAAAGTGCTTTGAAAAAGATTTCCAACAGTATGTGGAAGTCCATAAATGGATCTCGGGATCAAAAGTTATTGATAGTTGAAGTAAGGATCTTGAATTCCTTAGGGGCGGATCGAATTTTGGAACTAGGGAAGCAAACTAAATTTTAGAATTTCATAACAGGGAAGCTGGCCGAATTTCGAAACCAGGAAGTCGGCTGAATATCGAAACTTCAGAACTTTGGAGGGTCGAAGTCTCAATCAATCGGAAGCGGGTAGGAAATCGGATCCCTGAATTTCGGAACCTCAGAACTTCAGAGAGTCAAAGTCTCAGTCAATCGGAAGCAGGCCAAAATCGGATCCCTGAATTTCGGAACCTTGGAACTTCAGAGGGTCGGAGTCTCAGTCAATCGGAAGCAAGCCAAAATCGAATCCCCAAATTTCAGAACCTCGGAACTTCGAAGGGTCAAAGTCTCAGTCAATCGAAAGCAAGCCAAATTTCAGAACCTTGGGACCTCATTACTTCTTATTAATGAATCCTTTTTAAAAGCGTTGAGGGTTGGGAGGAGCAGGGATTTACAAAGGAATCATCTGCAAAACCAAAGGATTGAGGGACCCTTTCTCTCTCCTAGCACAAGACACATGGTAGCAGTTCACTGGCCCTCAAGAGCTAACGATGGCAGATGGCATCAACATGACATGGTTGTACAGAGGACACGTGGTAGTCAGTTTCAGCATTATTGAGTGGCCTAATGGGGCAAACCCCAGTAACACGTGTCACCTCTAAGGAGACACCACATGGGGTGTATGACAAGAGCATGATGTCATCCTGGGAGCATATCGGAGGTCAGAGATTTCGTAACTTCTCTCTAATTGAAATTTGAGAAAGTTTTGATACCAAGGGCTTCAGATGTTGATTGGCACTCGGTCATGGAGCTCAAAGAACAAAGGGCGTAGAGCAAGGCTTAGTACCTAAGTGCTATGAAGACGCCATGTGGGTATTTCGAAGGTAGGAGATTTTGTAACTCCTCTCTAATTGAAATTTGAGAAAGTTCTGATACCAAGGGCTTCCAATGTTGATTGGCACTCGGTCATGGAGCCCGAAGAATCAAGGGTGTAGAGCAAGAACATAAGGAGATAGGCTCCTAGCAGGATCCTGAAGGGCTTAGCACCTAAGTGTTATGCAGCCAGTCACAGCACCCGATCCTATAGTTGAAAACAATAAGAGGCGAAGCAAAAGGGGCTAAAGGCCAATATCAGAATTTTGGGATCTCGTAATATCCTGCCTTAATAAAGTTACAAATGTGGGGCTCCAAAATTTCAGCACAAAGGTGTATGAAGGATGAATGAGTTGGTAGCTAAGAGTAACTGTGCGCAGAGGAGTTGGTCGTTGGAGTAAATAGCGGCTGCAGAGATCATTGAGTCAAAGGCAGCGAGGACCACAATTGTGTAGGATGATTTAAAGGACTCTGTCATGAGCTGAGACAAGCCATCCCTGATCTTACTTCTGTGCTATGAGAAATTGAATGAAGATCAGAGCCTCGGGTACAAGAGATTTGTTCATAGAAAGAACAAGAGCCTTGTTGGAGTGTGCAGGATTGACTGAGGATTTATGTCTTAACATGGGAACACTTAGGTGCCCATCCTCATGTTTAATGCAGCAACAATGGGTGAGAGAATGAAACCCATTCTCAGTGGTTAATGAAGTTGTAGTACCTATTTATCATACGCAATAGCAAGAAGGAATGCCAAGTGCAGGAGTACACTCGCGCAGTGTGAATGGCGAAATGATGGCTGACAGAGACAGTATTGATCACAGCGCAAGAGAGGAACAAAACCGTGGAGAGTAGTTATGCAAAGTGGGGGAAGTAGCATTGTTGCTAGTGTGTTTTGTGTGCTTATGTTGCAGAGAAAAGAGGTTGAGTGGGTTGGTGCTATTGTATGAGGCCGAGTGAGCCTGTGTTGCAAAGAAGAGGTTGAGAGTGCCTATGCAGAGGAAAGAGGCTGAAAGTGCTAGAGCAGAAGAAGAAGGTCGAGCGTTGAGTGTATGTTGTTGAGAGCAGAGGAATGAGTACAATGTGTTGCTACAGAGTGAGCAGAGGACAGAGAGCAAATGTGGGATGAATAGAGGAAAGGTTGCTGAGGAGAGCAGAGTAGCTGCCATCTACAGAGAACATTAGTTCCTTATTGGGTGTGGCTTGAAGCCTGTGTATAGGAAGCGGGTGCTTCCATCTCTAGTAGGTGTCTGAAGAAAGCTTGGGGTTGGTGCCTGCTGCAAGTTGGTGCTTGCATAAATCCAAGGAGCTGCAAGTTCATGCTTGCAACGAATCCGTGAAGTTGGTGCTTCACATGGTGCTTCTGGTAAGCTAATCAGGTATCTACGAAAGGAGGGAGTTGGTGTTTCCTGCTAGTGGGTGCTAACAAACAACCAAAGGGAGTCGATGCTTCCTATGAGTGGTGGCTCACAAACAGATTGATGTGATAGAGTAGGTGCTCTTATTTTTACATCAATAACAAAAACAAGCTTTGGTGGATTTTCTCCTATAAGGGTTTCAACGTTAAACCTCTATGTCATATCTGTGTTGTTCATGATGTGTATGCTTGTGTTGATTCATATGGTCTTGTTATGGTTTGTTAATGGTTTCTCTCATTTAGTGGATGCCAAGTTTGAATGAGTAAAGGAAATTTTGCATAAAAGTTTAAATTAGCCTTAATATTTATTCACCCCCCCCCTTTAGTATTAACATTGTTTTCAACATCCTCATTTTGACTACATTTTGACTGCCTAAAGAGAGTGAATTTATTTCTACTTTGACCATATATATTAGGCTGATTTGACTGGGTTGTTAACCGTTGATTGCTTACTCGTTAGGGCGGATTTGACTGTTGTTGACAATTGCATTAACTGTTGTTGACTTCTGCAAATGTGACTTTGACTTTTGGACAATGGATTGGGATCATCTATGGCAAGTCAATCTATTGACTTTGACTAATGTATCATTGTACTTATGGATTTCTCTCTCTCTAAACATTTGATATTATCGAGAAGAAAAGATTTGTGGGTTTTCCCCCTTGTGGGGTTTTTCCCTGGCTTTAAGCCTGAATCATGGTGTCCTCTTCTCTTGACTTGTCTTCTCCATTTATGGATGTTGTTCTTTCATTAGTTACTGTCATATGATATTGATTAATGTGATTGCTAATGGAAATCTAATGGAATAATAATGGGCTAATGGATTAATAAAGTAAATGTCCTAAGCAAAGAACATGTTAAGTTAAAATTAACATTAATTTTCTATCCTAGTCCAGCGAGACCACCTCTAATGACTTATAGCTTTAGGAAGGGGCACTACTTAGGAATCCGCGATTGAGATAGCGTCTTCCATCTATCCCTTTTCCATACTTATCATTCCCCTCTGTACATTACGAGCCCTTATTCCACCTTCTTTCTCTAGATCCGCTTGACCATGGGTCCACTAGGATTTAACACACCCCCTCCCCTTTTCCACATATTTGGGTCGGGCCTTGAAATGTTGCCCTGGGAGGTTGGTGTAGCTAAAAGAAAAAGAATAATGGCCATAAGCAAGAAAAAAAATGGCAAGGACATTAATATTAGCATGTGTGAAAAAAGCCAGGCATGAGCTCCACCCCTTATCATTATGGACATCACCCAACTCCTTGGGCCAATGTTGCCTTGTCGCATCATTAAAAACGAATCCTTGCATGTCCCAACCCCTGGTGGGCGACGAGCTGCCCCACCACTAAGGAGGTAATCACTGCAACACATCATTCAAAGCATGCTCTCATTTCCTACAACGTCGAGTAGTAGTATAAGGAAGAATCAAGAAAAAGCAAAAGGCAATAAGAGGGGTAGAAAAACAAAAGTCGAGCTAACTCATGCATCCACGATTGCTCCCTCCTCATATTTCTATGCCCGATATGTGGAATTCCTCATTATTGCTACCCCTTTAACCATGGAATTTGGCCTTGAGACCCCTTCTCCCCTTTTGTTCCATCATCATTCACATGACACCTATTAATTGAAGTGAGGACTAAGGACATGTCACTTCCCTTTGGGGGTTGGAAATGCCTAATAGGGTTGTCTTTTAGCCACTCCTTCCTAGGGAGGTAACATTTTTATGTGACTAAGCCCAAAATTTTGGAATAGGAACCGTGTATGAAGTGTCACATTGCCCATTACTTGCAAGCTTCGTTCGCTTAGATTCAAAAATGATTAAACGTATTTGATGTCATAAGTTGGAGCACTAGATATTGTGTGTGGTTGACAGGTGGTTTCATTATGGATTGGGCAACTTAACTGGGGCTCAAGTCCACCAGAGGATCATATTGACACCCACAGGTGAGGCATTGAAATCCATGGGTTCCCGGACATTCACAAACCATCATTTGCATTCATGGGCATCTTCAGAACCCACAGCGTCTTCATTTTGCCCTATATTATTCATGGGATGATGCACTTGGACCCCTTTGCCCCCAGCCAGCTTAGCATATATGTATGGTGTGGCAGTTGATCCAAGGCCCAGAGGAGGTTTGTTTCGTTCATCAAGACATGGGAGGGCTAGCAACATCTTCAATGCCCTCAATGTTGCTGCAGAGATAGAGATTTAGCCACATGGAGACCCATGAGGCCCAGTTTGTGCCCCAAACCATATTTGGGGGTCCACAAGATGATCTACAACGAGACAGAGGGTCCAACCATCCCATAATGACCTTAGAGGACCTCTATACTTCATTTGGCACAACAAGGCCTCAACACATGCCGTCTAGAGGCCTAAGCATACATGATGTCAACATTTTGGCCCTCTTTTGGAAATGTATTTTCATTTGCACATTGGTTAGTAGGTTGGTCTGTGACCTAGAGGATTTTCTTGCTTGTTATTTCATGGCTTTAGGGGCTTGTAGGCTATAATACACTTGTTAAGACACATATATATTAAAGATCACTCATTTGATCTCTCATCATCACATGACTTGGGATTTCAGCCTCTTAGAGAGACTCGCACTTGTTGCTTTCTTGGATTCTTGGATGATTGGATCATTTTGATATTTGAAGTTGCATTTTGGACATCTTTTGGAGCTATTCTTGGCATAATGAATAGAATTTCTTGCTAAATTGTCTTGTAAGTGCTACGTTGTCAAAGATCTTTCCTTTTCATGTCTAATGTATGGAATGAGTAGTTCTAATCTATACTAAAATTGTGCCCTATTTGTTGATAAGCATCTATTGAATTCTAGTTAGAAGAAAATTGCATGCATCATTCATACATGACATTGTAAGAATTATCCTAGTGATGAAACTCTTTGAAGCTTTTCCCATAAATTTCCATTATTCATTGAGTGGGTAAATTGGTGTTGCGGGGGAATGCCCCCCCCCCCCAATCATGCTCCCAATCCGCACTCCGGGTGGGAGCAGGTCAAAGCGCGCTCCCCAAAAAAACGCTCCCTACATTTTCGGGATCGTTTAGCCTTTTTTGCAAAAAAAAATTGCAATAATGTTCCAAATGCAATTTTTTTTCAAAGAGACAAATAAGTTTTGAGCCGGGCAACTTAATGATCAAGCCTATGGCAACTTAATAATCTTCATTTTCATCCTTTTACTTAAATTTTTAACATTACCATGAAATGACTCAGGATGTTTGAGAGTGGTTCCGACCTCATTGGATTTCATATGGAGAAAGTAGAATTTTAGATTTCATTCAAAATCCAGCAGACTTATCAGTTTTTTAGGATTTCAGGATTGCAATGTTTCCATTGAATTTTGTTATGTATTTGGGTAGGGAACTCGTATTTAATCAAGAGCACCAATCCCTCTACGTACCTTGATGTTAGTGACATTGTTTGTCGAACTCCTCTATCATGACCCTCCTAAAAATGTACGCATCACTCAAACAAAATCTTGACTTGACATGCTATGCTTTTTCTATCTTATGTTAATGCTTAGAGGGTGATATTAATGACAAAGATCCCTATACAAATACAGAGGTAATGACAAAGATACCTCTAGATATTAATCCTTGAGGGTGATATTAATGACAAAGATCCTGATTTTCCAACAAGACTAAAAAACTAGACATTTCTCGTGGTGGCAAGAGGCCCAAGCATAAGCAATAGATAATAGATTTACTTGTCATTTCTAGTTTCTAGTAGTTTTTATAACTATTGACTCTTTCATATTTATTATGATATATTTTTAAACAATATATGACAATTTAGGTTTGAAGTTGGCAATTATAACTCATTAGTAATGAATTATGAATATGATGCTTCATGAAAGTTGAAAGTTGTTTTATTTCATTTTATAACATTTCATTTCATGTTAGATATTATTTGTTGTAATGGTTACACTTAGCTTACAAGTACAACTTTGGTGATCAATGATGATAAATGTTATATATTGAATTTTGAAAGTTTGAAACTTTAAGATTGATAAATCATGAGACTCAATATGTTGTATGTTACTATGTTACTAACTTGTGGACATGGTTGATGAAGATTATAACTTCAAGATGATTGTTGTTATATGGTTCAATCTATGTTTTTTTATGTTTTTTATATCTAATTCATAATTCTACATGTTTTTGTTGACCTATATGTATCAAAATATAAAAATATAAAAAATATATATATTAGATAAAAAACGCTCTAAGATTCACTCCCAAACCGGGAGCTTTTGAAAATGTCGCTCCTGCACCCGCTTTTGCTCCCGCTCCCCACATTCGCTCCCACTCCCAAGTAACACTATGGTAAATGCTTGGAGATTGAGCTATGGCATCAATTTTCAGCCTCTTTAAGAGCAAGATTGGCCAATCTATGACATCCATGACTCCATACACCCAAGGGACAAGGCAATAGCCCAAGTTTTTGGTGATCATTCTAAAATGTTATCCATTTTTCTCTCTCTTTAATATTCGGTTCTTTCAAGGATAGAGGAGAAACTAGGGCTTGGTGCAAATTTAGGGAGAAGGGTTTTTTGAATTTTGAGAGCCTAAACATCAAGTTGGCTTGATTTCCCACAAAATCACTCAATTTGGTGAGCATCCACTCATATTTCATCCATAAAATCTCTTGCCCTAGGTGTTTTCCCTAAGAGGGAAACCCTAGTCTTCATTCTCTCAACTTAAAGACTTGTTTGAGGGCTTCATAAGCCTTGGAATAGTTGATTATCATTGTAAGAAATCCTCTCATTGGTGTTGACCTTGTGAACACTTGTTTTCACCGAAAATCCCAAAAACCCTAGGTCTTGAACCTTGTTTCCTAGACCTTTTCTTTGAAAGTGTTTTGCTTCTTTGAAGCCTTGAACCATTGTTGAGCCTCTCTCTTGAATGAGCTCTAGTTTGATCACTTAGTGCCTTATACCTAGCATGTCTATTTGCAATGATCTTCTTCCTACCGAGATTCCTCCCATCAGTGAAAATCCGTAAAGAGCAGGCATTTAACGTGACATTGGGCCTCTACCCCATTGTTGTCCCATTGTCTAGTTTATACCTTGTAGAATTTCCCTCTCCAGGGCCTGCTAGATTTTGCAACAACAGTGGCATAAGTGAACATGGTTAAAAAAATCATTAGAAAGTAATTATCAATTTAGAATATCATAATTCTCTTAGAAAATCAACAAAAAACGATCATAGCAAACAATGAGAAGGAACTTCGTCAAAGACAACAACTTTACGTTCAATCAACTTGTGAATCTAAGAATCATGTAGATGATATGCCTTGGAAATTTCATTGTCATCCATCAAGATGTAGCAATGATAGTCAAGTTCTTATATGTTTCACTTTTCACTTAGAAATTAGAATATGGGTCCATGCACTTGATCCGAAATTTCCAAAATGTGAAATCGAAAGTTTGTTTCCATACCATTTCTTATATGGAGTCATATCTTGAATAGCACAAGTAGGTGTTTGGTTGATGAGCAACTACACAAACAACTACTTCTCCCCAAATTTAAGTTACAATTACTCAACTAAAGCATGCATTGAAACATCGCCTTAATAGCTCTAATCTTTTGTTCAATTGCCCCATTTTATTAGAGAGTGTATGCAACAATCCTCTACCAGGAAATGCCATGAGAAATGAGAACTAGTTGGAAATCATTGCCAGTATATTCTTTAAATTTTCCATTAATGATTTGAATAATTTGAATTTCCCAAAAACCTCATTTCTCATAATTTCGCTGTGTTTTATTTTGGCAATTTCAGCGGTTGTGAAATCTCCAAACTTGTGTTTTCAGAAAAATTGTCATTTCCAGATTTTAGAATTTTTATCATGCTTGGATTTTAAACTAAATGCATGGAGTGATAAGGAAAACTGATAACCGAAGTGGGGGCTGAGATTTCTTCATGGTATTAGAGCTTGGTTGGCTGAAAAGTGCAGTTTGGGACAACAAAGTGAAAATTACAGCAAGTTAATTTTTACACAGAAATCAAAAACCTTTACCACAAATTTGAAAATTTCAGTTTGGCAGGACAATGAAACATGTCTTTGGGTTTGAGAGTTGAAGACAGGTTGGATGGGCAGAACAACTACAGTGCATGGAAGGAGAGAATCTAGAGCATCTTTGAGGAAGCAGAAGTTTGGGGCATTATGGTAAACACCACACAGAACCCAGTAGTAGTACTTGCTGATCTTGTACAGTTGGAAGAGTTCAAAAAAAAGAATGCTAAGGCAAAAATATTGATTCTGGAAGGAATCAAAGACCATGTCATTCCTCATGTGAGAGGAAAGACTTATGCACATGAGATGTGGACAACCTTGACCAGTCTTTACCAGAGCTCAAATGAAAACAGAGAAATGGTCCTAAAGGAGAAACTGAAGGCCATTAAAATGGCTAAGACTGACAGTGCTACAGCATACGTAGTAGTACCTATTGACCCTATACAGTTGGCAGAGTTTAACAAAAAGAATGCTAAGGCAAAAAGATTGATTCTGGAAGGAATCAAAGACCATGTCATTCCTCATGTGAGAGGAAAGACTTATGCACATGAGATGTGGACAGCCTTAACCCGTCTTTACCAGAGCTCAAATGATAACAGAAAAATGGTCCTAAAGGAGAAACTGAAGGCCATCAAAATGGCTAAGACCAATATTGCACGAAGCGGGAGCGAAGCGGAAGCGTTTTTTGGAAGCGGGGACGCCGAAGCGTCATTTTCCAAAAATCTAGGAAGCGAAGCGTCCGTGGAAGCGTCTGCTATATATATATATAGATATATTTATATTTTTTTGCATTTATACTCAAAACAAACATCCCAAATACCAAATTAATTGTAGAAGACATGAAAACATGCATATTTTTGCATAAATCAAGATAGATATGGCATCCATGATTCCATTGTAGTTACTAGTATGTACAACAATCATCCATATTCTAGCTATTACAAACATACATCAAATTTTTAAGCATATTATAAAACATAAAACATTTAAGCATATTATAAAACATAAAACATAGAGCATATTATGATTTATCTAGCAAGTGAGCAACTGTCAACATTTGTCATGTCCAAAATTCAAATACTAATGTTTACAAAATATGTCACTTGGTCACCGCCAAGCCAAAAAGGTTCAAAATTCAAATTCACAAGTCTACAAGTCTAATGAGTAATCTATGACAAAAAGTAGTAGATTGTGAATATATCTACTAATCTCTCCTCCTTCCACCACGAATAGAACGTGGTGGCGGGCCTCCACGTGGTGGCAATGAAGAAGATGGTGCCTGTGGAAGTCGTGGCACTGAAACTGATGAAGAAGAACCCCTTGCTGTTGGTGTTGAACCATGGAACCTAGGAACCAAGGGACCAGATGGGGGTGGGGGTGGCATATCAACACGGTCATCATCATCCTAGAATCGCTCAAAAAATTCATGCAAAAAAAAAACACTAGTTAACAAAAAAATTAAAAACATGAATTAGAGAAATGCTTTATAAGGGAAAATTGGAAAATTCATACCACAATGGACATACCTGGATAAGAGCATCCTCTAATTGCTCTAATCGCAACACTCCATCCTCCAAATTGGGCTCCTCTGGATTCTTGTCCCAAATCAACAAGTCTTTATTTATACTTTGCTTCTTCACAGTAATGGGACAACAATCGCAAGTTGTAATGAACATAAACCAAGCTCTCTGCCCGGTCTAAATTCAACCTGTTCCTTTTAACACTGTGGATGAAAGAATAAGAGCTCAACACCTCTCTGCAGAAGAAGTGTTTACCACCTGTGATAGCACCCGCAATGCCAAACTCTGTAGAAGTGGAGTACCCCCTCCATGCATGTTCCACCACTCAAGAGCAGAAAAAGTCTCTCGATCTTTAATTGCATGCATGCTCCCAAATGGACCAGTGTTGAGCGTATAGTTGCTCACCTGTCTCCGTACCAATGCAGCCTCCTCATCAGGCATTAATTTACTCAATGCAGCCATATATTTTTTGTGAACCTCTTGATCTTGGTGTGGTTTTCTCCTGCTTCCCCCCCCAGGTGCTGGTGTTGAAAGCCATGATGGATGATAGTATTTAGGTGTCAAAACATATGCTAATGCATGCAATGAAACATTTAGCATTTCCCATTGGTTTTCCACCTCTACACGAATATAATTGTACAAGGTGGTATCTCTAGGCTCAACAATGTCTTTAATCTGCCCCAACATGCTATCCATTTACTCATACACCTCCCCAATTACTGGTCGATCTGAATCTGCAAACTTGATCATGTAATAAATTGGTTTGGTGAATTGCAAAACATATTTAACCTGTCCCCAAAAGCAACTGTCAAGAACAGTGTCCTTGACTGCATTAGCACCATCTATGTCAGTGTTAATTTCATCCCATGTTTCAGCACACACCAGATTAGTTAAAGCTTGTCTCACCTTCACTAGCCGCCTAAAGGTGAGGTAATAACTAGCAAATCTTGTCTTTGCAATTTTAAGCAATTGCAACTTGGAGTAAGTGCCATAGAAATAGTTTACCCTTGTATGCCCTGTGATGAATTTAATGAGCTGCTTCCCTCTCCTGTAAACCTCAGCAATCCACCCACATTCTTTGTGTTTAACAATATCATGCATCAAAAGGTTCAATGTGTGAACCAGGCACCCAGACCAAAAGATGTGTGGATGAGTACGCTCAATATTTTTTCCTGCTGCCTTACAATTTGCTGCATTATCTGTGATCACTTGAACCACATTATTCGGACCAACATCTTTGATTGATTTCAATAGGATATCTGCAATGTTTTGTGCAGATGCAGTGATGGAGGAGGAGTCATGACATGCAATAAATACTGCACCACTAGAAGAAACACCAAGAACATTTACCAAATGTTGGTTTCTAATATTTGTCCACCCATCTGATAGACTGATACAATGGATACCCCAGAATCTACCCACTCATTTGTAAAATGTGTCAAAGCTCTTTGAACCTTAGCTTTTTCTCTTTCTAATAACACTATTCTAGCTTTCTCATAGTTGGGGGCCTTGTATCCTTTTGGGGCTTCATTGATGGCCTTTACCATTTCATGCCAATAGGGAGAGCGAAGCACATTGAATGGTACACCGCAAGCACAAAGAAAACGGACTATCTTTCCATCCACATCATCCCTCGTAACAACATTAAGGAGATCCCCTATTGTTCTTCTACCTCCAGAGCTTGCAGAAGTACCATGAGGAGATGAGCAACTACCAAATTTAGAGGTTGCACTTGATTCAGAATGAGTTTTTTGTTTCTTGTTTTTTTGTTGTGCAGCCATCTCTATTTGGATGTATTTTCTTCTTTCTTCAGTTGAAATGTTTGGGCAAATTTGTACCCCCACAGGACCGTTTTTTTCATCACTGTCCAGCACCCCACAAAGATGCCTCCTCAGACGGGTATATGAACCACAATATGGTTTTCCTCATGACAACCATGAGGGCACACAAATTTGTAAGATCCACCACCCTTTCCCCCATCAAGTTTGGTCACATAGTTCCACAAGGGTGTTGATGTAGCTTTCCCATCTTGTGTTTCAGTGTCCCCTTCAGGTTCATCCCCTTCCTCTTCAAACCCTTCCTCCTCATCATACATTGGGTCACTCATATTGGGACCATCACCACTGTCCTCTTCTGTTTCTTCCCTTCTATTCGTATTCACCTTTGCCATCATTAAAACCAAGAGTGGAATGATACATAGAAGCCAAAAGAACACCATCTTGGAATATGGATATAGGTGGTGGACAACCTGTAAATAAAGGAGCAAGTAGAAACAATGGGAAAGAGTAGGAGAGGGAGGAGAAAAATACAAAAAAATTGTCAAAAAAATAAGGGAGTTTGGGGTTTGAACTTACCTCTTTAGCTCTTGTAGATGATGTCCTCCAAGATCTTGCTCCAAGCTCCTCCTCATTCTCCTAGCTCCTCCTTCTTCACTCCTCCAAGCTCTCCTCTCTTCTCCTCTCCTTTCCTCTCTTCTCTTCTCCTCTCCTCTCTTCTCTTCTCCAACTCTCATAAACTCAAAGTGAGAAAATGAGGAATGAATGGGGGCTTTATTCTTTTCATTCCTCACCTTAACCTCACTCTAACCTCACCCTAACCCACCCCCTTCATGCTAAGTTAACATAACTTAAAAAAAAAATTAAAAAAAGAGTGTCTGTTTCCCTTGCGTGCGCCCTATTTGCCCGAAGCGTACGGAAGCGTGCGTGAAGCGTGCGCTTCCTCCTCCGAAGCGCCGCGCTTCTGAGGCCCGAAGCGTCGTACGAAGCGCGCTTCGGAGGCATGGAAGCGGCGCTTCCGTCCGGCGCTTCGGAAATTCCAGGAAGCGGCTAAAAAAGCCGAAGCGCCGCTTCCGATGAAGCTTCCTAGGCGCTTCCGTACGGGACGCGCTTCGGGGCTTCGAACCGGGGGGGGGGGGCTTCGTGCAACACTGGCTAAGACTGACAATGCTACAGCATACCTCACAAAGATCACTTCAGTGAGAGATGAGTTGGCAGTCGTAGGTGAGATCATTGCACCCGCTGAGTTGGTGAGGATTGCTTTGAATGGTCTTCCCAAGACTTGGGAGAATTTTGTGGATGGCATTGTTGCACGGGAAAACCTTCCCGATTGGAAGAGGTTGTGGGATGATTGCATTCAGAATGAGAACAGAAAGAACCATCTTGGGGCAGCCAAACAGGTGGAGGAGGATGACAATGTGGCATTGTTAGCAAGAGGCAAGAAGGGCAAAGCAAGAAGAACAAGAAAGTGAAAGACAAACCCATGTCAGCTTTTACAGAGATAGAGAGCTTCTCAGAGAGCTTTGATCGGGAGTTTGGGTTCATAGCTTGTGAGGCCACTAGTGCAGGATCACCTGCCATACAGGTTCAGGGGAGTTTGCATTCCCCGCTACTATCAGAGCATCTTCTAGCATCTGGTATGTTGACAATGGTGCTTCCCGCCACATGACAGGAGTCAGAGAGTACTTCTCAGAGCTTTCAGAGGGTGATACTAATATGGAGGTAGTACTTGGTGATGACAGCATTGTTAGAGCAGTCAGTGTGGGGACATTAACATTTGATAGGGGACCCAAACCTCCCTTGAAAGTGTCAGATGTTCTATACGTGCCTGGAATGAAGAAGAACCTGATATCCGTCTCAACACTTGAGGACAGAGGGTATGACGTGTTGTTCAGGAGAGGGCAGGTGCTTATATGTCCTAGGGGAACTCCAGCTTCTTCAGCTAGAGTGATTGGTGTGCGCCATGCCAAGGTGTACAAGTTCTCATTCCAGCCCCTGATGGCATTGAGTAGCAGCACCCGAGACAGGACCAACATCAGATTTAACAGTTCAGAGTTGCGTGAGATTTGGCACCGCGGGATGGGTCACATGTATCATGGGGCCTTCAGTACATTGCGGGAGATCACCACTGGTGTGCCAGATTTCAATTCTAATCACCTTGATGTATGCAGAGGTTGTGCTATGGGGAAGTTTGCTAGATCCCCTTTTCCCAGCAGTGACAGCAGAGCGACCGGGATCCTTGACTTGATTCATACCGATGTGAGTGGTCGGATGTCTCATGTATACTTGAGTGGCTATGAGTGCTATGTTTTATTCATTGATGACCACTCTAGGAAGACCTAGATTTATTTCTTGAATACCAAGAGTGAGGTCTTCAAGCAGTTTCAAGAGTTCAAAGCTCTTGTGGAGACCCAGACAGGTAGGAAGATCAAGGTCCTTAGGTCGAACAATGGAGGGGAGTATACCCTTGGTGAGGTCCTTAGGTCGAACAATGGAGGGGAGTATACCCTTAGTGAGGTCCTTAGGTCGAACAATGGAGGGGAGTATACCCTTGGTGAGTTTGTTGATTTTTGTGCTGAGGCAGGCATTAGAAGGGAGTTCACAATTCCTTACTACCAGCAGAATGGGGTTGCAGAGAGGAAGAAAAAATCCATTGCTGTGGCTGCCAAATCCATGCTTCATGATCAGGGGTTACCTTTATTTTTGTGGGCAGAGGCCAGCAACACTGTTGTGTACTTGCATAACAGGACCCCATAGCGTGCCTTGCGGAATGTAACTCCAGAGGAGGCTTTTTCTGGGAAGAAGCCTGATGTTGGGCACTTTCGTATCTTTGAGTGCCTTACATATTCCTATATCCCCAAGGAGAACAGGACCAAGCTAGAGCCCACCGTAAACAAGGCATCTTTTTGGGTTATAGCGAGACCTCGAAAGCTTATCGGATTTATATTCCTGGGCAGAGGAAAGTGGTTGTCAGGCGGGATGTGAAGTTCGAGGAGGAGAGAACTTTCAGGCGGTCACGAGAGTTAGAGTATCTAGAGTCACCTGACCCTCAGGAGCAGCTGAGTCAGTCACAAGGATCCAGTAGTCATGGATCAGGAGGTAATGGATTACAGTGTCAGGTCCATCAGTGAGCAGTGGCTCTCAGAGTCAGGTGGGTGGTTCTTCAGGCAGCATGCAGGGCAGTCCGCAGCGCAGTTCACAGGGTACTCCACTAATGGACAGTTCGCACAGTACTTCAGCATCTATAGGCACAGATTCAGGCATGAGGTCAGTTGGCAGGCCTTCAGGAGTTCAGGCTTCTAATGATGATGAGGATTCTTTCACTCCAGTGGAAGAAGTATGCTCAGGGAAGAGGAAGCCCAAGTGGCTTCAAGATACCTTGCACGAGGCCACATCAATTGTTGGGCCAAAGAGACAGGTTAGAGAGAGTAAATCACCTGAGCGGTTTTATAGTTACATGGCATTGGTAACAAGCATTGTTGACTCCGAGCCTTCTAGTTATGAGGAGGCAGCCAACCAGCAGGTCTGGAGAGAGGCCATGATGGAGGAGTATTCTTCTATTATGAAGAACGACGTTTGGGAGGTAGTGCCAAAGCCTAAAGGTAAATCAATTATTACTTCCAGATGGCTCTACAAGATAAAGCATGCTACAGATGGTAGCATCGAGAAGTTCAAGGCTTGATTTGTGGCAAGAGGGTTCTCACAGGTAGAGGGAGTTGACTATGAGGAGACCTTCGCTCTCGTAGCTTGGTATACATCTATTCGCTCCATTATATCGATTGCGGCAAAGACGGGTTGGAAGATCCACCAAATGGATGTGAAGACCGCATTTCTCAATGGCTTCATTCAGAAGGAGGTTTATATTGAGCAATTGCAGGGCTTTGAGGTGCATGGGAAGGAGTACCATGTATGCAGATTGAAAAAGGCACTCTATGGCCTGAAGCAAGCTCCTAGAGCTTAGTACTCGAGAATTGATACATACTTGCAGCAGTTAGGTTTCACAAAGAGTGAGGCTGATCTAAACCTATACTTCATTGTGGTGGGTGAGGAACCTCTCATTCTGGTGTTATATGTTGGTGACTTGATCATCACTGGTGCAGAGAGACTCATTGAGCGCTGCAAGAGAGATCTTGCTTCAGAGTTTGAGATGAAGGATATCGGCTTGATGCATTATTTTCTGGAATTGGAAGTGGAGCAGGAGGAGAGGAATTCTTTCTAGGACAAGGGAAGTACATTGTGGATATTCTTAGCAGATTTCACATGGAGAACTGCAAACCCATGTCTACACCTATGATCACTAACTGGAAGAAGCTTCACGCTTCTGATTCTGAGTTGGTTGTTTGATGTATTTGGTCAACACTCGACCAGATATATGTTTTGCAGTTAACATTATGAGTCAGTTCATGTGTGAGCCCAGGAGAGTGCACTGGGTGGTTGCAAAACACTTTCTTTGTTACTTGCAGGGGACTATGGATTTTGCTCTGGATTATAGATAGGGTGATGGAGTGAGACTGGCAGGGTACACGAATTCAGATTGGGCAAGTTGCTTCAGATAGGAAGAGTACTTCTGAGTGTTGTTTTGGGTTGGGTTCGACAGTTGTGTCGTGGATCAGCCGGAAACAATAGTCAGTTGCATTGAGCTCAGCGAAGGCAGAGTATATGCCTGCTAGTTTGGCTAGTTGTGAGGCCATATGGCTTCGCAAGATGTTGTTTGGTCTATTTGGTCAGGCATTGAGACCTTCAATAATTTACCATGATAATCAGAGTTGCATAAAACTCATAGAGAATCCAGTTTTTGGTCAAAGCATATTGAGATCCAGTGTCACTTCATTAGAGACTATGTCCAAAAGGGAGTTGTCAAGCTTGAGTACATTTCCACAAATGAGCAGATAGCGGACATTTTCACCAAAGCCTTACCATGGGGCAAGCATGTCTACTTCAGAGACAAGATGGGAGTAGTGAGGAACACTTTCCTCGGTAAGAGGGAGTGTTAAAAGTTGGGTACTAGAGGACAAGTGGTTCCCTAAGCCTTTGATCTTTGGCCTAGGGAAAAGTGTCCAAATTTATTTGTACTTTTCTCCTAGAGTGACTTTATAAGTAGTAAAGTCAATTTAATTTAAAAGTGACTTTATAAGTGGTAAAGTTACATTCTAATAATAAAATGATGATTATTAAAGTCAATGAAGAATTAGAAAGTGTAAAAGTGACTATGGAAATAAAAGGCTAAGTGGGTCTTTATTTAAGTGGGTGAGTTTAAAAATAGAAAGTGAGAATTAAATGCACATTTATTCTCATCCCTAGATCTAAATGAATCTCAACCATTAGATCTTAGGGTAACCCAAGAGGTCATTTAGAGAGTAAAAGGAGAAGAGAAGAGGAAAAGATGATTCATTCTTTCATGAGCGTTTGAGAGAAAGAGAAGAGAGATCAAGGAGAAAATTTCTTAGTGAAGAAGTGAAGGAGAGCAGCAAGAAAACATTTCAGCAAATCTGGGCAGCAGCATTTATTGGCACGCATCCTAAGGCAAAACCGACAGCAGAAGAAAGGCACAGAAATCGAGGAAGAGGGACATCAACAAGGGCATGAATTTCGAGGCAAATTTGGGCACGAATTTCGAGGCAATTGTACTGCTAAAATCTGTACAATCCGTACAGCAAGTTCTGGGCATGTTTTTCGAGGCGGACCGTAAAGCA
The DNA here is from genome assembly GCA_031772625.1 of Pinus tabuliformis. Classification (NCBI taxonomy): domain Eukaryota; kingdom Viridiplantae; phylum Streptophyta; class Pinopsida; order Pinales; family Pinaceae; genus Pinus; species Pinus tabuliformis. The sequence continues at coordinate 1,037,489,932 of CM062816.1, read as the reverse complement.
TTTAATGTTGTTTTAGTGCTTGAAAATTTTCTATTTTCGTTGTTTGTTGATTGGCACAATTTTCGAGGTGGAGTGCAAGCACGGAAATTGAGATAAGTTGTAATTTGTGGTTGCTGGAATTTTTACTATGTATTTCAGTTTATCTGTAAAAGAATTTTTAGAAATAAAGAAGAGCTCTCAAACTGGTTTTCCCCAAGAGTTGTAGGGGGTTTTTCCAGGGTCACATTGACCAAAAATCAATGTGTTATTTTCTGTGTGGCTGTCATAATTTTGTTTTGTTTTATTTCTACAATTTTAGCAGTTGTGAAATCTCTAAATTTGTGTTTTCAGAAAATATTGTCATTTCCATATTTTAGAATTTTTATCATGCTTGGATTTAAAACTAAATGCATGGAGTGATAAGAAAAACTGATAACCGGAGGGGGGTTTAAATTTCTTCAAGTATTGGGGAAAATCATTAATGAATGGGACAAAAAAATTAGCTCCTTTGACAGAATAAGTGACCATGGGCCCACAAATATTACTATTAAGTAAGTCAAGGGGCTAAGAATCTTGTCTCACTTTATCCACAAGAAAGGACCTTCAAGGATGCGTCTCCAACACTCTCCCTTTACAAACACCACTAGGTGGTTCAATCTACAAAAAATCATTAGTTGCCTACAAATGACTTAGATGTCACAAAATCTCCAAGTTTGTCTTGAATTTGTAGCTTGTAAGGTGGTTTGCATAGATCATGTGCCATGACATGCAAGTTGCAACCAGCCATCTCAAATAACTCCTACATGGATTATTTAATTAATTCCCTAAGTTGGGACTTTATACAATAGTTTAATTTAATTATTTGACTTGTTGGCCACCTTTTTGGAAAAGGTAAAAGGGTCAACAACAAATTAAGTTGTAGCCCTTGATCTCAAGAGATGAGATGAAATCTCAACCATCCATCTCTTTGGAGATTAGGGTTAAGCACTTTATGAAGGGAGTTCAAGTTGTTGAGGAGATCATTCGATTGGCACACTTGGGCATTCAACTAGAAAGAACGCTTTGTTAATCAGAGCAACAAAGAGCAGGTCAAGACACTAGGGTCATGCATAGGGTAAGATCAGATCAGCGAGCAGGACAAGCAATGGGGACCATGTAGCTATGAGTTTCCTGGACCATATAGGCCGAAGTTTGTTGGGTGCAGAGGCTAATTTGTTGGGTCGTACAGTGTTGTGTAGGGGTTGATTTGACTTAGATTTGTTAGGACAAATTGTTGTAGCAATTTTCTGTTGTAAAGATTTGCTATAAACTAAATTTCTGAAGTTGAATCAAAGCCCACCATTTGTTGGTTTTCCCCACATTAGGGTTTCCAAGGTATATCTGTGTCATTCTTTTATGTGTGTTTGGCTTTGTGAGTTTTGCTTCTGCTGTTTATGCTAGTTAAGAACCCAGAGTATTTGTTGTTACAAATCAATTTAGAAAGCATCTTTCATTTTTGTTCTGTGAATATTTGTTGAACATCAAATTTGTAGCTGGGTTTTCAAGAATTAACATGGTATCAGAGTTGTAGCCTCTGAATATGAAGCCAAGTGATTTGACACAAGGTACCAGGTCAAGCAGTCAAATTTCGGCGAACAAGCTTCTAGGGTTTTCTTCCATGGCCACTGGTGTTTAGTACGAAAAGACTAGAAGAATCCTCAAACTATCTTCAGTGGAGGGTTCGAATCATAGCAATTCTCAAGGAGAACAAGCTATGGAACTTCATCAATACAACAATTACTCCACCTAATTCAAATCCCATTGCTCTAGACCTTCACGAGGTTAAAGAGGCCAAGGTGCAAAGGATTATTCTCGATGGGGTCAAAGACCACTTGATACCCCATTTGTTGGAGAAAGACACTGCTAAGAAGATGTGGGATGCGCTCATCAAGCTATACTAGATTGATTATTAGAGTCGTAAGATGGTGCTGAAGGACAAGCTTCACAGCACCAAAATGTCTAAGAGTGAGGGCGTAGCCACCTACTTGACTAGGATAATGCAGCTGAGGGACAAAACGGCAGTTGTTAGGGATATTGTATCCCAGAACCTGAGCTAGTTCATATAGCCTCGAATGCCTTTACCAAAAAAAGGGAGGTGTTTGTCAAGTGTATTGTTGGTCGGCGGCACCTGCCCTCTTGGGAAAGGATGTGGGACGATTCCATCCACGAGGAAATCTAAGAGGGAGCTCAGTGTGGTGATCAAAAGAAGAGATTCAAAGAGGGGAATCTTGCACTAGTAGGCAAGGGTAATTCTAAGGTTAAGAAGGGGCCAAGTGATGGGTCATCTTCAATGGGTGAGAAGGACCTAAGTAAGATCAAGTGTTTTGCATGCCGCTAGCCAGGACACTTTGCCAGCTAGTGCCCTTACAAGAAGGGCAAACAAAAGAAGCAAGTTGTTGCTACTGCAAAAGTGGATGAGTTTGCAGCAAAGTTTGAGAATGAGTTTTCATTCATGGCTTGCCTCTCAAGCTCAATTGCCACAAGCATGAGGTAAATTGATACTTGGGCTTCTTGCCATATGACGGGAGTCAAGGAATACTTCACTAGCCTGAAGGAAAAGGAGATGGATTTCTACATAGAACATGGAGACAATGTAAAGTACCAAGAATTTGGTGTTAGCATAGTCAAATTTCAGAGGGAGTCTGGCAAACCCTTGTTGGTGGAGGAAGTGTTGTATGTCCCGAGCATGACCAAGAACTTGATTACAGTTGCTACCTTGGAGGACAAAGGTTACATCGTAACATTTGAGGAGGATAAAGTATGCATTATGCCAATGAACTTGAGGACAGCCAAAGTGATAGGGGTCGAAAAAGATAATATTTTCAGGTTGCAATTTGAGCCAGTGCAGGGATTAATGAGTTGTAGCGAAGGGTTGGGGGAGTTGTGGCATAAAAGGATGGCTCATCTTCATCATGGAGTGCTTAATGTGCTCAGGGAGATTGTGACAAGGCTACCAGAGTTGAAGATCGAGCAGCATGAGGTGTGTAAGGGTTGCACACTAGGAAAGTAAACAAAGGCCAGCTTTCCAAGTAGTGACACTAGGGTCAAAGTGATTTTGGACTTGATACACTCAGACATGTTTGGGACCATGTCAATTGTATTTTTAAGTGGGTACCACTACTCTGTGACCTTCATAGACAACTTCTCCAAAAAGACCTGGATCTATTTCATGAAGAATAAAGACGAGGTTTTCAACAGGTTCAAGGAGTTCAAGGCTCTTTTTGGGAACTAGACCGGGAGAAAGATCAAGACACTAAGGTCTGATAATGGAGGCAAGTACACCTCTAACACCTTAAAGGACTTCTATGCGCATGAGGGCATTAGCAAGGAGCTGACAGTTTCGTACAACCCTCAGCAGAATGGAATTGCAAAATGGAAGAACAGGGCTATTGTTGGAGCGGCCAAGGCTATGCTTCATGAACAAGTGCTGCCCATGTTTTTATGGGCAGAGACTTGTAATATTGCCATATATTTGCATAATAGAAGCCCACACAAGGCGTTGGGAAGATTGACACCTAAGGAGGCATTTATGGGGAAGAAACTAGATTTGGGATATATCCGCATTTTTTTATGCTTTGTGTATTGCCACGTTCCTTTTGAAAAGAGAACGAAACTAGAACCTACTACAGAGAAGGGGATCCTTGTGGGGTATAGCGAGAATTCAAAAGCCTATCAAGTGTACATTCCTGCTCTCACGAAGACAGTGATATGTAGGGATGTAAAACTCGAGGAAGAGAGGGCTCTTCGAAAGTATTGCAGCGCAGATCTACCTACAGTTAAGGCTCAAGAGCAGCAAGCACCAAAGGTTGAGACAACATAGACTCCTCAAAGCACTATCACGCAGATTGGAGAGAGAAGCGAGCAGGCTAAGCAGGAAGAACAGGACGAGGGGGCGAGGGCTCCTCACACTCTGCCTCAAGACTCCTAGCACGAGGAGGAAGAGGACCAATTAGGTTGAGCAAACACTAAGAGAGGCCCAGGAGTACATTGGTACTCCAAGATATTCAATCAAACAAAGCAAGGCTCCTTAGCACTATTCTAGTTACATGGCGATGATGACAGAGCTGATTGAGGCTGAACCTGTCAGTTTTCAGGAGGCATTCAAGCATCAAGTGCATATGGATGCTATGGTGGAGGCGTATTCTTCCATCATGAAGAAAAGTGTTTGGGAGGTAGTGCCACGGCCAAAGGGAAAGTCAGGAGTTGGCTCCAGATGGGTGTACAAGATCAAGCATGTTGCATATGGAAGTGTGGAGAAGTTCAAAGCCCATTTTGTGGCTAAGGGTTTTTCACAGAAGGAAGGAATCAACTACGATGAAACCTTTGCCCCTGTAGCCAGGTACTCATCCATCAAGGCAATTATCTCTTGCAGTGCAGTTGGGTTGGAGAATTCACCAAATGGACGTGAAGACGACCTTCTTCAATGGTGTTGTTGAGGAAGAAATCTACATTGAGCAGTCGGAGGGTTTTGAAGAGCATGGGAGGGATTCCCATGTGTGCAGATTGAGGAGAGCGTTGTATGGAATAAAGAAAGCTCCCAGGGCATGGCATGCCAAAATTGACAACTACTTGCAGAGCATGGCTTCACCAAGAGTGAGGCAAACACGAACCTGTATTACATTCAGGTGAAGGGAGAACCTCTCAGACCTATTTCTCACAGGATCTGAGATGACTACAAAAGGGACCTAACAGCAAAGTTCGAGATGAAGGATTTGGGTTTGATGCACTACTTTCTAGGTTTGGAGGTGTGGTAGGAAGAGGGAGAGATCTTCCTTGGGAAAAGGAAGTACGCAGTAGAGATCCTAAAGTGATTCATGATGCAAGATTGCAAGGCCATGTAAGTGCCACTAGTGGCCAACTAGAAGAAAATTGATAACTCCAAATCAGAAGCAGTGGGCACTACTTTGTACAAACAGTTGATTGGATCTCTCATGTATCTGGTCAACACTAGGCCAGATATATGTTTTGCAGTGAACACAATCAGTTTATGGTGGAGCCTAAGAAAGTTCACTCAGTAGTTGCAAAACATGTGTTGAGATATCTCCAAAGCACGTCGAGTATGGGCTGAGATACGTTTAGCAAGATGGAGTGAAGATGGAGGGGTATATCGATGTAGGTAGTACAACTGACAAAAAGACCACTTCCGAGTCTAATTTCAATCTAGGATCAACAACAATCTCTTAGTTCGTAAGAAAATAGAAGTCAGTTGTGTTAAGTTTTTTTGAGTCCAAGTACACAGCTGCTAGCTTGACAAATTGTGAGGCCATTTGGCTTCGGAAACTTCTACTTCTTGTTGGGCTTTTCGATCAAGAATTGGAGCCGATTAGCATTCACTATGACAATCAAAGTCGCATCAAGCTCTCTGAGAATACAGTGTTTTATGACAATTTGAAGCACATTCAGACCATGTACCACTTCATTAAAGACTGTGCAAAAGGGGATAGTGAAGTTGTAGCACATCCCTATAGAGGAGCAGATAGAAAACATCTTGACCAAGGCCTTGATGAAGGGAAAATTTATATTCTTCAGGGATAATTTGGGTGTTGTATAGAACACCTTTCTCACTAAGAGGGAGTGTTGAATTTATAGCTTGGAATGTGGTTCTGGATAGGTCATGTGCCATGACATGCAGCCAGCCACCTCAAATAACTCCTACAACGATTATTTAATTCATTCCCTAAGTCAAGACTTTAGACAACAGTTCAATTTAATTATCTGACTTGTAGGCCACCTTTTTGGAAAAGGTAAAAGGGTCAACAACATATCCCTTGATCTCAAGGGATGAGATGAAATCTCAGCCATCCATCTCTTTGGAGATTAGGGTTAAGTAATTTATGAAGGGATTTCAAGCTATTGAGGAGATCATCCAGTTGGCACACTTGGGCATCTTGTTGGAATGAACGTTTTGACAGTCAAAGCAACAAAGAGCAAGTTGAGACACTAGGGCAACGTACAGGGCAAGATCATATCAGCGAGTAGGACAAGCAAAGGGAGTTGTACAGGCCAAACTTTGTTAAGCGCAGAGGCTGATTTGTTGGGTCGTATAGTGTTGCATAGGGGTCGATTTGACTTAGATTCTTTGGGACATGTTGACCATTGAAGTACACTTGAAGACTCCATGTCCAAGGATATTTCAAAGCATTCCTACACTTACAGAGTTCCAGATATCATCAGGGCTTCTAAGCCCCTTTTCTCTCTCTTCTTCTTCATTGTACTTAGATTCTGCATCCTTACGGGTATATTGTAAAAGTGACGCTAGTGTGATGAAATAAGGCCATGTAACAAGCCAAGGTAGCTTAGGACTTTGCTATCAAGTGAGTTCACTCTAGGGATTTTTTTCACTTAATTAATTATTTGTGTTTTTCAGCGCTTAATAATTAATTGAGTTTTTTCTCCCAAATATAACCCCAAAGTTGGAGTGCGGCTTGATAGTAAGGCCTTAAGTGAGTCTTAGTGTCTAGAGTCAATGTATATTACCATGTTAAATCACTCGTAACATTTCGGAATTTGATTAGGTCTAGATGTCATTGTATTAATTTATTAAAATTTCCCGTAAAAATGGATTTTTAATAAATTTTCTATGTAAATTGTAATAAGTGATGTCTAGAGAAGTTGTAGGGGGTATGAGTAATCAAAATTAGACCTCTATACCTCAACTTTCTACTAATAAACACTTTGAGGGGTAAAATATCATTTATAGACTCTCAAAACCCACTTTTCCTAAGTCTAGGGGTAAATGTGGCAATAAAATCACCGAGAAATAAATAAAGTGGAGAAAAAAAAATCATGTCACATAATGATATGGAAATGACTTGGAAATTCACTCAAGTCAAAAGGCAAGTCAAGAGGCAGTGAAAAGGTTGATTTGGCACATGACATTAGCAAGAATATTTGGCACATGCACAAATCAATTTTTGCTAGATTTGAGGAGATCGAATTTCCTACGTGGCAAATCGAATCTCTCAAGGATCAAGGCATGGTAGAGAATATTTGATGGGATTTCTTGTTGAGAGTTTAGTGGAGTCTTGTTCCCACTACAACTCCACTACTCCTCACACTTGGCATCAAGACTACACTCTAACTCCCACGTGGATCAGATCTCCTCTACATTGGCAACTTACTCGCAGTCTACTCCTAACAGTTTGGTAGACGAATTTCAAAGGTGTCAAAGCATAATTACTTGTTGGGAGTTCGATGGCGAATATGCCCCCTCATCATCTACCAAACTTCACTTGGTAGCTCCGAGAAATGTGTGCATGTAAAGGAAGACTAAGTTAGCCAGGAGGGAGGATTTTTGCACCAGTTTTCATGCCACATCTCAGTAGTTGTCTCACATGTGCCTTGATGAGGATTTCGACTTGCCTTCCTTGGGATCTTCACTTCTCCACTTGTCATTTGGTTTCTCCATTGGGATTTGCTCCCATGTTTCTATTTAAATGAGCCACTGGCTCATATTATCTCATGTAAAAACGAGCTCTTGTGCTTGGGGAGATTATACTACTTTGGTACTCACACTTTCATGAAATAATAAAGACTTTGGGGTTCATATTGTGGTGTTCTTCTTCCATGGATATGGTATGATATTTTTTATTATGTGCTTATTGTTCTATTGGTGATAATTCTATTGTTATTTCCATTTTCTTTCATAGATTTATTAGTGTACAGTTACCTTGCACTGGTATTTGGGTTAGAGAAGTATTCTAGATTGGGATGTTTTAATAAATTTTTGGCTAAATTTCTAGAACTTCATTTTCATTGTATCATCTAACCCCTATGGATCTAACAATGTACTTTGAAGTTGTGTAGAAAATATTTTGAATCATATCTCAAGCGTGAAGGGATGTTTTCGGTTGAACTAGGCCACGCTTGACCATAGAAGTGGAATAACCTACATATTGGTTTTCAAGGCCTTATCATTTGAGATTTGTTGAGTAGGGGTTTCCTTGCCCTTGGCTTATGATAAAATCTATTCACATTTATTTTCCTCAAAATATTTGTGCTTTCATTGATATAAATCTGCTAAGATAGAGCGGTTTATTGGCTAATCAAAAAGAGGAGTTATACTCCCACTCTTTGATTTAGTTCTAGTAAATCATTTGTATATATTTTGCATCATTCTCTTGTTATCATCCACTAATCCTTGGGACTTGTCTTGCAGAGAAATAAGAGCTCATCTAAGGCGTTTTCCTCATACAACTTTAGCAGGGACTCTAAAGCCAAAGGTTGGAAATCATTCTCCTAATTTTTGCAGGCTGCTAGCTACCTTTTGGAGGCCTCATTTCTTGCCTGGTCGTGAGCCCTTGAGGGTTTCTTTTTCTCCCTGGCCGTGAGCATAAAAGGCAGTTGTGATCTCTGTCAAAACAGTGAGCAAAAAAGAGGCTCACATTCTCTCTTTTCTCTTTTTTCGCAGACTTCTTTGCTCTAAAAGCCTGGGGCTATTTTGAATGAGTTTTCTTTGAAAATTTTCGAAGTTGTATTGAGGAGTTTATTGTGCCTCATTTCCATAAGATTGTAAAATCTCTTCACTGTTTTCTTAAAACAAGTTCTCTTTGCGAAGGCCAATATCATTGTAAAGTTTTCCTTGAGGACTTTAGCCCTTCTCACTGTCAAAACGCTCTCCTCTTTGTAACATCATAATAATAAAACAACATTTTTCTTTGGAGGTTGAGAAACCATCCCCTTGGCATCCATCCCCTTCTCTCTTTTGGGAGAAGGTCTCCTTCTTGTTTGGTGTTTAATTAGCTTTCATTTTCTTTCTTGAAATTGGTTCTGGTTTGTTAATGCTCTCTTTTATCTCACTTCATTGTCAAGCTAATTTTCATGAGTACTTACACGCTTTGATTTCATGTTAATTGTCCACTTAACAAGTTTTTCAAATTTTATTTCATTACATTTTAATGTCATCTACAATCTAGTTGCAATTTCATGTTATTATAGTTTTCATTTACATTGTAACATTTACTTACCTTAAGTTTCATGCTCAAATTGATTCAATTCATTTGCAACTTGTTTCATCTAGTTTGTTACTTCATTTACTTTTAATCTAGTTTTAACAATCACATTTGTCTATATTTACTTGCACTTTGTAATACAACTCTCACTTGGTGCATTGTCATAACATATCATATTATAAGTGAAGATATATGTTGTAGAGCACTTTCAATTCAAGGCACTTGAGTTATTATTTCAAGCTTGTGATCTAATTTTCTTCCTTGTTTCATTGAGAAATTATTACATGCTTCATTGATTATTGTTATAACTCAATATCATATTGTGCTCAAAGTAACTTTAATCATAAGTGGATTGTTATCTCATTTCTTTGAAGCATATTGTTATCACTATATCTCATTTGAAACATTGCATTAACATCTTGACATCCCATTTGCATATTAGATTTAGACTTACACTTCTAAAATCTACCTCCAAGCATAAGCTTGGTTGAATAGAAACTTTAGGATAAGTCTCCCTAACTTTCTTTCAACTTGAGTTTGGAGTAAGGTTAAAACATGTGACCTCGCAATTCTCTAATGGTCGAGTCCTTTAGGAACGAAGATAAGTGGATTGCAAGGAAGTTAGGAAAGGTATCATTAACGATGGACTTGTGCCTCCTCATTCTATCATTCTTGCAACTCACTCCAATCCTTACCAAGTTTTGAGAAATTAAGGGGAGATTTCTCACCATAGATTAGGCATTTAATTAAAATCAACCAAGATCCTTGCATTCCACATAGTTTAAATTTTGCATTCATTTATCTAACATCATCTCATTTGGCATATTGTTGATTTGTGAGTATTATATCTTGCTTGCACATTACATTGTACCTATCTTGTACTTGTTATCTAACTTGCTCATTGTCCTTTGATATTGTCCCATTTCATTTGAGCATCTCTTTGAAGTAGAAGTACAAGTTTCATTCATCTTGCAAGATCTATTTTGTTGCTTATATTTCAATTTATGCTATCATCTTGTACTAACACTTGTCTTGCAACATTGCTATCCTTGTAACTTGAAGTGTTATTTCCATTTTGCAAGTATATAATCTTTACTTGAGCATTGTTTATAAGGCACTGGTTTCTCATCTTTACTTTTGTTGAATGCCATATTGATCTTAATCGAATTTATCTTTTACATTGCTCATTAACTCTTGTACTTGCTAATTTTAAATCAAGCTGCATTGATAAATGATTGCCTTGGCCTTAGTCTCTTAGAACTTGTTGATTTCAATAAATTTTTCTTTTATAAACCTTCCTTAGGTTACCCCCCTTGGATTTAGCTAGGAGAGAACCTAGACAGAGAGAGTTGGGATTAGGTGACAACCCCTTCTTTGAGCTTTAACACCAAGGCCACACCTAGGGGGGTTGAGGATTTTTCCCACATTAACTTAGGTGTGTAAGCGAGGTGGCAATAGGACAAATTTTTGTAGCAATTATTTGTTGTAAAAGACTATTGTAAACTAAATTTCTGAAGTTGAATCAAAGCCCCCATTTGTTGGTTTTCCCCACACTAGGGTTTCTAGCATATATTTGTGTCATTCCTTTATGTGTGTTTGGCTTTGTGAGTTTTGCTTCTATTGTTTATGCTAGTTAAGAACCCAGAGTATTTGTTGTTACAAATCAGTTTAGGAAACATCTTTCACTTTTGTTTGATGAATATTTCTTGAACATCAAATCTATAGCTGGGTTTTCGAGAATTAACAGTTTTTATGTCCCAAACATTGTCGCCATAGCATGCGAGTGTCATTGGCATTAACTACCATGGTAAGAAATCCTTTCTCTTCTAAGGAAGAAGGAATAATCGTCAACTTCTACATACAAATTCATCACAATATTCTGAGCAGTGTTGGAGGATTGTCCTCCCCCCATGGCTCAAAGCAAGGCTTCGGGGAGCGCCCCCACCCCCCTCCTTGGAATCTACTCCCGAAGCGTGCTCCGCTCGAAAGCGCTAGCAGAGCAACCCATGCTCCTACCAAAAAAAATTTGCTCCCTCCCTAGTGCTTTCACAGGTTGTTAAGATTCTCAAACCTTTCATTTTCATTCTTTTACTTAGATTTTTAACATTACCATGAAATGACTTAGGATGTTTGAGAGTGGTTTCGACCTAACTGGATTTCATATGGAGAAACTAGATTTTTAGATATCACTCAAAATCCAAAAGACTTAATGGTTTTCAGGATTTCAAGATTTAGGGGATTGCAATGTTTCCAATTGATTATGTCATGCGTGAGGGTATGAGATTGGCATTTGATCAAGAGCATGAAGTCCTTTAAGTACCTTGATGTTGGTGTCATTGATTGTTGAACTTTGTTGATGTTGGTGGTATTGCTTGTTGAACTCCTCTACCATGGCCTTAACTAAAATGTACCCTTCACTCAAAGGAAAATAATTGGTTAGGCATGCTAAGCTTTTTCTACCATATTATAAGGTTGAGGAGATGAACCCTTCACTCAAACCAAAATCATTAGTTATGCATGTTAAACTTTTTCAATTTTTACCATATTAAAAGGTTAAGCAATTCAAGACTAAAGTCTTTGAGCTAGATGATGTTTATGTAGCTCTTGTTGATGATCCCATTTCTAGTAGTGTTGAATCAATGATGAGTTTCATGAGTGATCATGTTGATCAGTGATTTGTAGTTTTGATGTCTAGTTTGGCTGTTGCTACTACTACTACTCTTGAGGTTGCAGAGGAGTCTAAGGAGTCCTTAGATTCTAAGCCAATGATATTTATGTAGCTCATGTGGATGATCCCATGTCTACAAGATGATTGATGTTATATGGTTTAATCCATGTTTTTATGTTTTTTATAACTAGTTCATCATTCTACATGCTTTTGTTGACATATATGCATCGAAATATATAAAAATATATATTATATAAAATTCGCTTCCGACACGGAAGCTTCTGAAAATTGTCGCTCCCCACTCCCACTGCCACTTCCACTTCCACTCCCAATTCCAAGTAGCCTAGGCTCAAAGGCAAAAACTGCAAATTGTGTGGATCTACAATCAAATCACAGACAAAACCATGAACCCAAAAATAGAAACTACGATTTGCATGAGAAATCACAGTTCTTGGACCTATGGGAACCGTGACAATTCCATGCATGGTTCTGTAGGCTAAACCACGGTTCTGACACAATTACAAAATGCTTCCGGCGTAATTCTAGATGGAACAAGCACAGTTTCGCAGGGAGAGATTTTCTAATTTTTTATTTTACTCAACTATGGTTTATGTGGGGCCTAGGGAGAGTTAGGGTTGAGTTTAGGGAAAGGGAGGATGAGTTTAAAAAGTCTATTCCCCTTCTCTTTTCCTCATTCTTGCATCTTTGGTTTGAGCTTGGCGAAAAGAGATGAAGAGACCTTGGAGATGAGAGGAGATAGCAAGCTTTTGAGATCAAAGTTGTGAGACGTTGCAGGAGAGAGCAAAGGAGAGCTTGGAGGAGTGAAGGAGTGAAGAAGGGTTTCCATCTACCTCAACTTCTCAAAAGCTAAAGAGGTGTGCAAACCCGAATTCCCTCATTTTCTTGTCATTCTTGTTTGTGTTTTTTCTCCTCCTCTCTTACTCTTCCCCATTCTTTCTTCTTCCTCATTTTATTGCATGTTGTCCATCTAAGCTTTGAGAAAAATGGTGTTATTTTGGCTTATCATTCCATTTTTTGTTTTCATGGTGTTGGTGAGAGGTAGGTAGCGAAAGGAAGAAATGGAAGAAGAATATAGTGGTCACACTCATAGTGACCCAATGTATGATGAGGAGGAAGGGTTTGAAGAGGAAGGGGATGAAGAGGGCACTAAAATGCAAGGGGGAAAAGCTGCATTAACACCCTTGTGGAAATTTGTGACAAAACTTGAGTGGGGGAGAGGTGGTGGAACCTTCAAATTTATATGCCTTCATTATTGTCATGGTGGAAAACCTAGAAGCAATTCATATACCCATGTGAGGAGGCATCTTTGTGGGGTACTGGGCAGTGATGAAAATAAGGGTGCCATATGGATCTTTGTTTGCCCTAAGGTATGAAAGGAACAAAGGAAAAAATACATCAAAATAGAGGAGGCTGCATAGAAAAGACAAAGTAAGAAACAAAAACTTCAGCCCAATGCAAATGCAACCTCTAGATTTAGTGGCCACACTTCATCTCCTCTTGGTACTTCTAGAACCTCTAAATCTAGAAGAACAATAGTGAATTTCCAAAATATTGGTGGGAGGGATGATGTGGATGCAAAAGTGGTTCAATTTCTTTGTGCCTACAGTATACAAATAAATGTGCTTCGCTCTCCCTACTGGATAAAATTCATAAATAGAGGAATACTATAAAATCTATAGCAAAGAGTTTGAACATTAGAGAGTGATTATTCAAAGCAATATTTATATATTCAAGATATGATTTCACCTTCCCCCTATTGTGAAATCTACGGCATAGCAATTAGTTGATTTCTCTTCTTATGATAACTATTTGTTAATGCTTTTTACTTCATTAGATTATGATCTTCTCTTTAGTTAGATTATTATAGTGTTCTTCTTCATCAAACAGCTTCCAAAGCATAAACAATAAAGAGACAAGAGACATAGAATGTAGGCAATCAGCTAGGGCCAAAACCTCCCCCACTTGAGAGGAAAACAAAAAACAAATTCTTCTTCTTATAGAGACTTCAATTGACGAATACCAAGACCAAGACCTAGACCCTTGACACAACGACCTCTCCAAGACCAAGTCACAAGCCTTCTTGTTTGATTTCTTCCTTGAGTCAATGATGGTCAAACTTCCTTCCCTCCTTCACTATCTTGGCTCTTCTATGAATTTTGGTTCCTTGATTCCGCTCTGCAATTCTCAGCCCTACTTTTGAAGTCCTAGTTGTAGCATATGAGGGAGATAAACACCTTGATTCCCTTCACTTTAGATGGAGGTTCTTTCTCCTTTAACTCGGCTAGGGAATCACCTTGTTCTTCTCCAAAAACTGTCTTCACAATATCACTGTGGTATCTTGTTCTTCCTGCAGTAGGTAGCAACAGATTCTCGCACGTGTGGAGTGTACTTAACCCAAAAACAATACCAAAGACTTCGCTCTTCCTTTCCTTCTCTTCGTTGGTTATGAGGCTCCTTACTTAGTGATTTTCGCACTTCTTACTTCAGACTTGCTTTTCCAAATTGCTTGTTCACAAATGAAGGCCGAGCTGCCTATTTATAGTGCTTCGTCCATCAAAATGACCAGACTTGAGTTATAGGTGAGTCGACTTGTCATTCTAGAAGCATCCTTACACTGACATGAAGAGGAGCTCGTAACAAGGTCTTGGAAGGCTAATAAATTTTCTTTTACAATGGATTACATGCCCAAAATGGGTCTTCAAACTTTGACATTGACTCTATGAACTTGATGACCAAACCTAATAGCTCAGAATAGGAGCCTTAACTAAAAATAAAATTTCTTGCTCATGAAACCCATGAGACAAGCATTACAAAAATAACCTTATTTTTCTTCTTTACATTAATTACATAAAATCATAATTACACGTCATTATGAAGACTGAACCTAGTTACACATTTCAACACCTCCCAATGTAATGATGTTAGCCTTCAAATTCTTAAACCATGTAATATACTCCTAAAATTTATCAAAGTCACCCACTTGGGATTAGAAAGATCAATTTCAAGACTAGTTACCTTAGTGATATTCAATATTCCAAAGAGTGCCTTAAAGGTAGCATAGATGTTCTTCGCACTTTTGTTGTCCTTGGTGTGAAGGATCAAATTAGGCTCAACATATAGGGCAATAAACTTGAGTTTTTCATCCTTCACTAGGCATATGAGGTCATAGTTATCATCAATGTCAAGAGGAAGGGATTTCTCCAAGTACTCTAGAAACCTTTGGTCCAAATAAGGATGGTCATTTGGTCTACCTAAGTATGATTAGTAACCCAATTTAAATGGTCAACTATCCACTTTAAGTCAACACAAAGGGTTAGCTCAACTAGTTGTCCTAATGTCGATAGGCATGTGGTTAGTGACACACTAACAAGTTCCAAATTCATATCCCATTAGATTAGACTAACTAATTTACGCTATCAAATTTACTAAGGATGCCATTAAAAAATGTGGGGGAACATCCCTTGGGTTTCCCTACAAGGCTTTCCTTGGAAAAGGATATCCACTTTGAGTCCATAAGGTTCAACAACAACACACAGAAGAAGCCTTTGTATGAAGAAAAACAGAGTCTTCAAAATTTCACCTTGATAGATCCAAAAGGAAAATATAAGTACCAATGTCTTCTAGAAAAAACTCTACATTGCACTACCTCATGTTGTGGAACAAGCTAAGGAAGAGTGTGTTGACCTTGAAGGAAGGCTTAAACCCTTAAAAGGGGATGATCCAAAAGAACCTTATTCCCCAATTGCAAAGAAGCCTTAAATGATGCTATTATCGAAAAATATTTTAAATCAATCACTATAGTAAGTGAGAGTCACACCCGCTCTAATACCATGTTGCTATTCACAAGAGAGAGAAATTCAAGCAAAACCAACACAAACCTATAAAGAAAAAATAACCAGCACTAGCGCAGCACAATACTTGAAGATATATCACACAAGAGGAGCACTAGAAAGAACAACCCAAGAACAAGTCCTACACCAAGGGAAAGAAACCCAAATACAAGAGGGAGTGCACCCCTTAGGAAAATCACTTCAATAATGAATGAATCACTTCAATGAGAAATACAAATGAGACAGAATGTGTAAATACCCAACTCAAAGGTTGGGTGCTTTTCCCGATAGAGTTTTGATCCTACATGTACAAGGTTAGCCTTAGCAAGCCTACAAATACAATAATGATATAATATAAGGTCAGCCATGGCCAAAATTGAAGATTACACCCATATTTTCAACATTGAAAAATAGGTTATGTCAAAAATGTGTCCCGCCATGGTTTTATGTAGTTCTATTTTCTAAAAGTTCATAAAACTAATCTTTATGTCTAAAATTTATTTTCTTAATTTAGTTATTATTATTATAATATAATCCAGGGAGTTAGTTCAACTGGTTGTTGCCAATGTTGTTGGGCATTTGGCTAATTCTATGTCAGCAAGTGCTATATATATGAAATTTTGAAAATGAACCATAGTCAACCCAAGCATTAAAACAAAGAGAGATTGAAGCTACCAAAACCCAACTTTTATTTATAAACTTAAGACAAGGAAGGAATAAAAGCACATGTCCATTAAATGACTCACAATGGCACAATGCAGTAGAAAATTGACTCAAAATATCTCAGTCAAACATTTCCACCTTTCTCTCAAGAGGCATTCCAATGTTAATTAGAAATGACTACACTGAAAATCCTCTAACAGCCAGTCCTTAGATTGAAAAGAATGCAAACCTGTTTTCTGTTGGGTTCCAGTGCTTCACTGCCAGAATATGGTGTTGTGAATGTGTAATCATAATCCAGTATCACCTGCTGACTTGGCTTACTGTATAGCAACATAACTCATATTAAGTAGCCAAAATAAAAGATTTTACACATTAGCATGCTGTTCATTTTTTTATAACTCAAAACAAATATAATACAAGTGCTGGGACTAGCAAAACCCCATTTCCTATGAGCTCTGATTGAACTAGAACAAAAACTTGAAGATTAGGGGAAAAGAGGACAATAAGTTGGCTTAAATTCCATCACAAAACACTGCCAGTCCCTTCATTTCAAGGACCATTAGCATAATTGCATGATGTTGTTACCTATTATTCATACCACATTGAGGTTAGTAATAACTCAAACCTTCTAAACTTCCATTTAGCTGCAGCTGGGACTTCAACTGGTGGTAAGGCTTCCTGCTTCCATCCCTGGAGAGCATCAAATGCATTAAAATGAATTTTAATTCCAGTTTCCTCATGAACCAACTCAAGGGAGCTCTCTCCAAACACCATTTCAGGTAAATGTGCAGATCCAAGATTTTTCTCCCATCTGCAGAAACAAGGTATTTTAGATGGTGGATAGCTTTTTGGCAGGGAGTCATATATGCTGTTCTAAATGGGATTTATCACTCCAAGCAAACAATAATACTAAATAAGTTGATTTGACCTCTGGTGAGATTTATTTTTTTTTAAATAAATAAATAAAAATCAGAGAAGTTATACCTAAAACATCGCATCCTTCACATGAGAACCAAATTATTGAACAACTTTTACAAATTGGATGAATATCTCCCCAGACATGAGATATAAATTCATTCTAACAACAGTACTGGTAGACATTTCATGCATGGGAAATACAAAACTTTTATTCAGTGTCTATGCCTAAGTTGCACGAAACACCAAAACATTTTGGAGTTTCCGAAACGGGTACATTTAGAAACGTCACCTCCCAAAAATGGAAACTTCGGCCGAAACACCGACTGAAACGTCATACATATATATATATATATATATATATATATATATATATAAAGTTATAAATAAGTGAATAACACATTATCTTGCAAGTAAAAAGGGAATAAGACCCATAGATGACAATTTAGAAGGAAAACCAAGTCTATATTAACTCTCATAGATGATTACATGATGGTCGAGTTTCAGTCGAGTTTCAGTCGAGTTTCAGGTATGGGTACAGCCCGAAACGTCGGGTTCCTAGAAGTTTCGTGCAACATAGGTCTATGCATAATGTGCAACAAACGTAGCTTAAAACAACCATAACTATCACTTCATTACCCTGCTCCAGTTATGATGAAACAGTATTATTTCTTGTCCACATGCATCTGCTGATTATTATGAAACAAATATTTTGTGCAAAACACAGCCTAAATAACCAAATGTTAGCCTCACAATGACTTTTTTTAAGATTAAGAAATCACACCCGAGTCTAAAACCTAAAAAGATAGGCTGCAACCTGATAAAAGTGGCGATAAAACGCTATAGTATTTTCCACTCAAGTAGACTTCATAGTTTATGTTTCCTCAGCACCCTTTCCTGCAGAAATACTGAGCATTTACCATAAAGGTTGCAAAGAGGAACTTACGTCTGCAGTTTCGACATCAGCCATGTCAAAATTATACTTAACATTATTGCACCAGTCAGTCCATCAGGCTGTGGTCTAGTAGTTGAGACAATGTGTCACCATGCAAACAACCTAGGTTCAAACACCAGCAGGCATAGAGCCCGTGTGCTATTCAGCTGAATTTTATGGCTCCCTACATTAATGTGAATTGTGATAATGTGGATATGGGGCTCATAGCAATTATATCATACTCAGATTCAGATCAAAGCAATTTGCCCCAAAATTACAACTTGTACAGGACTCTGATCAAAACCAGATTTTGACTTGGCAAATGATTCAACCAAATAAAATACACAAAATCTTTAAATTTTGATAAAATAAATATATACTCATGCACATCAATGTGAATCCAAAACATTAGAGATCAAATATGCAAATTTATTGATTTATATTGGATGTCAAGGTGGAAACAAGGAAAACGTCATCAAGATACATAAACTATAAGTTCCAAGATGTTAGTTTTTGTGGTTACCCATAAGGTGTTTATGTTAATTTTTAGGGCTAGATTGTTATCTGCAATAGATAATTGCATTTATAAACTTTTTCATCATTTACATATTACATTCACCCCATAACATCATTAGCAACTATATAGAGAGAACAATAACAACATCAATGCAACATAATAGTAAAGAACAGTAGAAGAAAAGCATGCACAATTGAGACACCAGGAGTTAGGTTAGAGACCAAGAAAAAACCCCACAAGGGGAAAAACCGAACCAGATTCCTCTTCTATTAGATATTCATCAAATGTTCCACTGAGATACAAAGTACAATGAGAATAAGATACATCAATCACATCAGGCCTCAGTTCACAACTTCGTTTGTGAATAGAATGATCTATTAATCACTCAAGTCCAAGAGAGAGCTGCTATCATATCATGATTTCATATCCATGTCACTGTCATCATATATCATAATAGCAAAGTCACTATCATCATAGAGCAAGGTCACTGTATGTTAAAATTGGCAACTAGGGACAAACTCCACATGGATCATCTTATTTATGACAGCTGATATTTTTCTTGGATTCCTCTCTCCGAGAGGTGTAGGATTGATCTAAAGATCATCTGATTCCGACATGTACAATTGAAGTTATGAATTTATTTTGATTATGGACAAATTGTCTAGGTCGGCCAGCAAACTTTTGTAGGCTCAGAAGCTCAACAGTCATGTCTATTCATCCTCAACGTTTGCTATAAATACATGATGCCTTAGCCTCATCTGAACACACTCATCTTCACACTTCTCTCTCTCTCCCCTCATTGATTGGGTACGGATTTCTAGGCCTCTCTCTCTCCACACGTCCGAAATTTCAGGAGATCGAAATTTCAAGGGAGTGAATTTCAGGAGGCCAACTTTTTGGACAGTTTGACCAAGCATTGACCAGCATGCATTGACTGCTATCTCTGTTTGGGCAGGCCACATTTCTGGGCACAAAAATCAAGGCTAAACATTGACTATTGACCAGCATTGACTGCAGCTCGGGCTGACCGCAGGTGGATTGTTTGACCAGACTTTGATTGGGCTAAATTTGATTGTTTTGAGGGTTGTTTTATCTTGCTATTTGGAGGCCGAAGTTGACTGAAGTTGACTGATTTGCTGAGGGTCAAATTTGCTCTGTTGACCAACGTTGACTTTTCTGGTTAGGGCTCTTTTGCTGCTGTTATAAATTATCAGATTTGTAAATTATACTATCTCTCTCTGCTGAACTATTGAAGACTAAAAGAGGATTTGATCAAGGGTTTCCCCACATTGGGGTTTTGTAGCATAAAAACTATGGCTGAAGTAGGAAAACTGATAACTTATAGACTTGAATATAAAATTACACACAGGTATTTAATATAATAATTTATTAATATATATAAAAATGTATAAGATGATTTGAATGTTACAATGAGGCCCTGCTTTTATACCTCAGCAGGTGACCTTTCGTGAAAGGGCATGTCTTTTAGACATGCCTTTTCACTTAATTTAATGATTATTTAACCTAAATAATATTTAATTATTTAATATTTATATTTATTTTATTTATCTAATTGTTATGAATTATATTCATAACAGGTTTGTCCCCGGATGGTGCCACATCTTGTGTCCTCTTGTCTTGGCTTGTCTTCTATTGTTTATGTTTATGTTCTATCTGTATTTTACTATCATGTTGATGTGATTGCTAATCTGAATATTGATACTGGACTAATAAAGAAATTGAAGTAAAATTGCTCTAAAGCATAGAACATACCATTGTTGCCTAAAATTAACATGGTATCAAAGTTGAGGTGAAGACAAAGCCCAAGCAAGAGTGAAAGAGAAATCACCGAAGACAATTGAACAAGGACAAAAGGTTCAATGGGTTCCTCATCCTACTTCCCGGATGAAGACAAGCTCCATGATAAATCTGACTATCATGGATGGAAGATGTCTCTTGATTTGACCTTGGAAGAAAAAGAATTGATGGACTATGTGCAAGGTAAAATCCTTGAACCTCCTTCAAATGCACCGACTGCTGCAAAGACCAAGTACAATAGGGATGAAGTCAAAGCAAAGAAGATTATAGGGATTCCATTGACAAGCATCTGGTGCCCTACATCTCTGAATTGAAGACCTCCAAGGAGATCTACGACATGTTGGTCGGCATGTTCAAGGTTAGTAATGCTAATCAAATTCTATTTCTCAAGAATAAGTTGAAGGATATTAAGAAGGGCAAGGACGAGGATATTCAATCCTATTTCTTGAGGATTACGAAGATCAAGAATGATCTACTCTCGATTGGAGAAGGCATTCCTAACAGGGAACTTACTCTCACCACCCTTGGGGGACTCCCACCTGAGTTGTATGTATTTAGAACCACCGTCCTCAACAATGATCGAATTCCAGGGTTTGAAGAATTGATGTCGAGATGCATTCAAGAAGAAACAAGAATGGTAGAGCAAGAAATGCCTTCTAATAGAAGCAACCCCACTGCATTCTTCGCTCATGCCAAAAGGAGAAATAATGCAGGGTCTAAAGGTCATTTCCATGGAAAACCTGGATCTAAGGGAGGAAGGAAGGGTAGGTGCTTTGTTTGCAATAAGTTTGGCCACTATGCAAGGGAGTGTCCAAATAGAAGGGACACATCGCATGATGATGATCACAATCATTCCAAGGGCAACTTCAACAACAACGATCAAAGGAATGGCAGGGCCAATGGCAAAGGGAAAATGAATGTGGGACATCAAGGAAATGGTCGACCCTCCAAGAAATCAAGGAACTCCAGATATGAAGAATCAAATGTTGTTAACAATAAGCAAAAAGAGTACTGTCTTATATCGGCCCTCTCCACTGCCTCTCATCTGGACACTTTGGGAAATTCACTGATTGATAGTGGTGCCTCAAGGCACTTCACCGGATATAAGGAAGCCCTCTCTAATTTGATAGAAAAGGAGACAAACTTGGAGATCATCCTTAGAGACGATGCCACCTATCCCGTGAAGGGAGTAGGGAATGTTACCCTTCAATTGAAACAAGGTAACACTATTCATTTGCAAGAAGTATTATATGTACCTGATCTCAAGAAGAACCTGGTGTCCATTTTAGCCATGGAGGACAAAGGATTCAAGGTGGCATTCATCGATGGAAAGGTATGTATTTGGAAAAGAAATTTTAAAGATGCTTTTACTCATGGGTTTAGAGTTGACACTTTGTATCAAGTTGGAGGAATCCCATTGGGAGCCATGTCTTGCAACACATCTCTACAATCTGAACTATGGCACCGGAGGTTTGCCCATCTTCATTATAAGGTCCTACCCAATGTGAGACAGATGGTGACAGGTATGCCCGAGTTCAAAGTAGAGCGTGAAGGTGTATGTTTGGGATGTGCCGAAGGAAAACTTACAAGGGGACCATTCCCCTCAAGTAATAGCAAGACCACAGATATATTGCAATTGATCCACTTCAACATATCTGGTATGATGCTCGTAAACTCTTTGGGAGGGTACTTATATTATCTCACGTTTACGGATGATTATTCTCGCAAGACCTGGATCTACTTCTTAAAGAAGAAGGATGAAGTGTTCACCTGGTTCCGACACTTCAAAGCCTTGATCAAACCAAGAAGAAAATCAAGATATTGAGGACTGATAAAGGGACCAAGTACGAATCCAATGAATTCCAAGATTATTGCAGAGAAGTTGGCATTAAGAAGGAGACTACAATGCTATACACTCCTGAGCAGAATGGTGTGGCTGAAAGAAAGAATCGCCCTATTGTAGAAGTTGTTTGTGCCATGCTTCATGATCAAGTCCTTCCGAAGTTTCTATGGGCTAAAGCTGCAAATGCCTTTGTATATGTTCAAAACTGATTTCCTCATCAAGCATTGGACTCCAAGACTCCTGAAGAAATGTTCACTGGTGAGAGACTCAATGTCTCTCATTTTAGAACTTTTGGAAGTCCCGTATATTTTCATGTGCCGAAAGAGAAAAAAAAAGTAAATTGTGTGCATTTGAGAAGAAAGGAATCTTTGTGGGCTATAGTGAAAATTCTAAGGGATATAGAATTTATGTGGTTGGTCAAAAGGAAGTTGAGATAAGCCATGATGTCACCTTCGACAAAGATATGGCCCTCCGGAAGATCAACAACCTTCCTATCTTAAGGACAAAGAAGTTGACACCAGAAATCAGGGTGCAAAACAAGACGAAACGATGCCTGATGAACCTATGGATCCTATTTATCCTCCTCCTCATGAGCCCTCCTCCAAAAGGAGACCCTCATGGCTTAGGGAGACTCTCGAAGATGTCGAGAGACACATTGTACCAAGGGGGACTTTCAGTGAAAGCAAGAAGCCGAACAGGTATCAAGGATACTTGACCATCATGAGCACTATCATTCAAATGAGCCTTCATCATTCGAAGAAGCCGTGAAGCAACAAGTATGGAAGGATGCTATGAATGAAGAATACGAGTCAATTATGAAGAACGATGTCTGGGATGTGGTCCCTAGACCCTAGGACAAATTGGTTGTCACCTCTAAGTGGCTCTACAAAATCAAGCATGGAGATGATGGAATCGCAGACCCTCTCATTCACAAATGTAAGAGGGAATTGGCTTCTGAATTTGAGATGGACCTAGGACCGATGCACTATTTCCTAGGGTTGGAGGTCTGGGAAAAGCCAGGTGAAATTTTCCTCTTTCAAGGAAAATATGTTGTGAAGATATTGGAAAGATTTGGGATGGTGGACTGCAAGCCTGTGACTACTTCGATGGAACTTAACTTTCAGAAGTTATGTAGTAGTGTTGTTGGACCTGAATTGGGAAATGCTTCTGAGTATTGTCAACTCATAAGAGCACTGACGTCCTTGGTGAACTCCCGTCCGGACATATGTTTTGCAGTTAACACATTGAGCCAATATATGGTTGAGCCTCATCATATACATTGGATTGGTGCCAAGAATCTTCTGATATATCTTTGGGGCACAATTACTCATGGATTGATATTCACGGTCGGAGATGTGAGGATGCACGGTTATTATGATGCTGATTGGGCTAGCAGTGTGGTGGATCGCAAGAGCACTTCTAGATGTTGTTTTTCGTTGGGTTCTGCTTCAATATCCTGGACGAGCAGGAAGCAGAAATCGGTTTCCTTGAGCACCGCAGAGGCCGAATACATAGCTGCTAGTATGGCCTCCTGTGAAGCGGTCTGGTTGAGGAAGCTCTTCAGTGAGTTGTTTGGACATCTGTTGGATACCACCGTGATCCTATGCGACAACTAAAGTGGGATCTGATTATCAAAGAATCTCGTGTTTCATGATCACTCCAAGAATATAGATATCAAGAACCACTTTATCTGGGATATGGTACAACGAGGAGCAATAAGGCTCCATCACATTGGGACTGATGAGCAAGTCCTCGATATTCTGACAAAGCCCCTTGGGAAGGTCAAGTTCTTAGCCTTTCGAGAACAACTTGGAGTCGTAGAGAGACCCTCTTATGAGGGTCCTGTATGAGATGGACATTGAGCTCTGGGAGCTCCGGGGGCTTGGGGTACTTCTTGGAGCAATGAGCAACAATAGGGTGAGTGGTTTAGCCTTCCCCTAGTGGTTTGTTATGTACAAGGTGAGTGGTTCAGCCTTCCCCTAGGATACCCCTTGGCGACATGTAGGCAAGATGAGTGGTTCATCCTTCTCCTGCTGAGACATCCTACCCATGCAGTCTGGGACTCATGGGAAGTGCCTCTCATCTGGCCAATGAGTAGGGAAATGAGGATAGGGACCATAGTACTACCAATGGACGCGTCGTGTACTACTGTACTCCCTATGCTAGGATGACTGACATTGATCTGGGATCAATGGGAACTGACTTCGGGTCAGTAAGAGTGGTATGAAACACTCTCTTTTGATTGGAACTGACTTCAGGTTAGTAAGAGTGGTATAATAATAAGACACTCTTTTATTTGGGACTGACTTCGGGTCAATAGAGAATGGTATGATATATTCTCGATCACTTCTTTTTCTTCATAGTTCAGCAGAGCAGAGCAAACTAGTGCAGAGTAGTGCATTGATGGCAGAGATAGTACAGATTGGCAGATGGATTAACAGATGGAGTTCTCCCTAGTTGAGAGGGAGTGTTAAAATTGGCAACTAGGGCCAAACTCCACATGGGTCATCTTATTTATGACAGATGATATTTTTCTTGGATTCCTCTTTCCGAGAGGTGTAGGATTGATCTAAAGATCATCTGATTCCAACATGTACAAATGAAGTTGTAAATTTATTTTGATTATGGACAAATTGTTAAGGTCGGCCAGCAAACTTATGTAGGCTCAGACGCCCAATAGTCACATCTATTCACCCTCAACATTTGCTATAAATACATGATGCCTTAGCCTCATTTGGACACACTCATCTTCACACTTCTCTCTCTCTCCTCATTGATTGGGTACAGATTTATGGGCCTCTCTCTCTCCACACGTCCGAAATTTCAAGAGGATGAAATTTCAGGGGAGCGAAATTTCAGGAGGCCAAAATATCAGGGGAGCGAAATTTCAGGAGGCCGAATTTCTAGACAGTTTGACCAAGCGTTGACCAGCATGGTGTTGACCTCCTTTGACTGCGTTTTTGTGAGGGCTATCTCTGTTTGGGCAAGCCGCATTTCTGGGCATAGAAATCAAGGCTAAACGTTGGTTGTTGACTAGCACTGCCTGCAGCTAGGGCTGACCGCAGGTGGTTGTTTGACCAGACTTTGACTGGGCTAAATTTGACTATATTGAGGGTTGTTTTATCTTGTTGTTTGGAGGCAGAAGTTGACCAATTTGCTAAGGGTCAAATCTGCCCTATTGACCAACGTTGACTTTTCTGGTTAGGGCTCTTTTGTTGCTGTTATAAATTATCAGATTTGTAAATTATACTATCTCTCTCTGCTAAACTATTGAAGACTAGGAGAAGATTTGATCAAGGGTTTCCCCATATTGA
The DNA here is from genome assembly GCA_031772625.1 of Pinus tabuliformis. Classification (NCBI taxonomy): domain Eukaryota; kingdom Viridiplantae; phylum Streptophyta; class Pinopsida; order Pinales; family Pinaceae; genus Pinus; species Pinus tabuliformis. The sequence goes on along the minus strand of CM062816.1, from coordinate 1,037,464,440 downwards.
GGTTTGTCCTTGGCTGGTGCTACATCTTGTGTCCTCTTGTCTTGGCTTGTCTTCTACTGTTGATGTTTATGTTCTATTTGCATTTTACTATCATGCTGATGTGATTGCTAATCTGAATATTTATTCTGGGCTAATAAAGAAATTGAAGTAAAAATGCTCTAAAGCATAGAACATTCCATGGTTGCCTAAAATTAACACTGTATCATAGGTATCATAAGAGCAAGGGTAATGTCACATGTATCATTGTCACTGCCATATAAGAGTTATTGTCACTGTCACTGATGGTAACAAGGTCACTATCACTGTCGACAACAAGGTCATTGTCATTGTCACTATCGATAACAAGGTCACTGTCACTATCGATAACAAGGTCACTGTCACTGTCTATGTCAAAGTCTCTGTCATATCAAATTTATTGTTGCGATGGCAATGACACACTATCAACAAGGTTACTATCCATACAAGGGTAAAGTCATCTCAAAGTTAATGTCATGTCAATATCACCGTCATAAGTATATATGAATATCATTTGTCTTGCATTAAAGTCACTGATGACGTTATTACATGTAGATCATGGTCATGTATTAAAGTCACTATAAAGATAACAATGCGACTGTAGAGAGAAATGCCACCACAAAGTATAGCGTTCACTATAGATACATTATGTTGAAATTTCTAAGTCTATCCATTAGAAATTTTATCTATATTCTTCTGGTTTATTTCTCCAACTTGTTAATTACCAACAAGTTATTTAAACATATAAACATCGAAATTAACACATTACAGTCTCAACCATCTACAGATCAACAACTGAAATAAATAGCAAACACACAAGTGACACCGTTATTTTTGGACAACTTGTCCCCGAAAAAACCCAATGCGAGAAAACCGGTGCAGCAATTCTAAGGGTTTATTTTATTATGCAATCTATCCTTGAGTACAATTGGGTGCCAAACCGGCTCAACCGACAGAGAAAATAATCTGGCAGTAATACCTCTCTATTCAGAAGCATATATTTAGAAAATCTGCCCCACGAAAACCTCTCCAGCAACACTGAAGCACTGTGTTAGCCCTTCTGGCCTTTGCGTCAGCCTCAGAACCCTCTGCGTCAGCCCTCTGAGGCATTGTGCAACCTCGGTGACCCTCTGTTCACTCCTGCTACCCTCTACGTGGATGACGCAGGCCCTCTGGCCTCTGCATTGTCTCTGCTGGGCTCTGCATGGCCTGCTCTGGCTTCTGCGTCTACCTCTTTGCCTCTACACTGGTCTCTCGGCACTATCTTTGCTTCTCTATTTAGTACTCACTGACCCTCACTGCTAATCATTGATTCGACTTTACTTAGCAACCCCGCTCTAGTAAATCGAATGATTGATTACTCTGGTGTGTTCTCCAATTGACCCCCAAGCCTCTTCTTATACTTTTCTCGTTGGTTCTTCAACGGCCAAGATTAAATCTCTAATCAACGACTAAGATTAGATTTGGCTTGATCTGTGACTTTTGGAACCTTCTAACCCAGTTGTATATTAATACCCATTAATATTTTATTTTTCCTAAGTTTAGACTTAGGAACTCCATTAAAAATATTAATTTTTAATATCTCTTAAACCGGGTAGAATCTGCCCAGGCCCCAAACCATTTCTGGGTCTTGGAGATCTCATGTGCTTTAGCATCTCCACCAATTATCATGGCTAGAGCACATCTGATGCTAACCCAAATCAACACTCCCTCTTAGCGAGGATTGTGCTCTAGTAATACCCCCCTCACTGAGCATCACTTTGATTATCCGGCACCGATACCTGTGCTGATGCTAGGCCTCCCCGCCCAACATCCTCTGCACTGCTGCATCCTGTACTGCTGCCCATGGCCCTGCCACTGCCACTGCTGCATCCATACAGTAGCTCCCTCTGCATCCATGCTACTACTGGTCCATCCTCCCAGCACTGCAACCCCCTCTCATCATGCTGCATCGTGTTGCTACTGGTCCATCCTCCCAGCACTGAAACTTAGTTACTGAGAAGTAAGTAACTGAAACACCCAAATTTTGGCATCCCTGTTAGGCTAGAAACACTCCCGATGTTAAAGCTCTCTGCCCCACTAACAAGTGCTCCCTCTACTGGTCTCTGCGTTGCTGCAACAACTCCCTGCATCTCGCACCATTGCACACCTCTTTGTGCCATCCTGCATTGTTGCAACACTCTCTGTTCCACTTGCATTGTTCCAACCTGCTAGCCTCGCGTTGCGCGGGGACTCCTACACTGTAGCACTCTCTGCCGCTTCATCTTCATCCGTCTCTACCGACATCTGCCAGTCCTGCTACTCTTCGAGGCTCGCATAGCAAGGTATAATCCAAAAGGTTGGGTACCTCAAGGATCCTGCCCCTCATCGCCTGTAGTCGCCCTGACTACAGCTTGGTGTCTCCCCACCTCTTCTCTAGAGGTACATGAGCACTCATGGCACAATCGTCATCCTCCTCGACTTCCTTCTTCGCCTTCGTTGGCGCTGCCTTATATTCAAATGCCTCTCCCTTGTTCTTCTTCCTTGAACATTGGTTTGCATAATGACCTAGTTCCCCACAGTGGAAGCACTTGACCTTGGAAAGGTCCTTCTTCTTCCTCTTCTCCTGCTTTCCCACAAATGCCAGAGTTGCATCATCTTCCTCTTCCTTCTTGATCTGGACTCCTTTGTTGCTACTTCCCGCCTTGCTCAACCGCCTAATCTCCTCTTGACGAAGAGTCGCCCACAATTCTTCCCAATTTGGAAGATCTGCCATGCCCAGTATGTTCTAGACAAATGTCTCCCACTCCTCAGAGACTGCGTTAAGTGCGGTCCTTACCATCATCTCCTCATCCAGCATGGCTCCTATGGAAATCAGTTGGTCCCAGATCTCCTTCAACCAACTGAGGAAGTGATCTATCCGCTCCCCCTTCTGCATCTGGTATGACCATAGTTGATTCTCAAGTAACATCTTCATCTGCACAGAAGTATGTTGGTACAACCTCTTCAAGGTGTCCCACATTTCGTTTGTCATCTCCTTCTTGGCAATATGTTGGACCACATGATCCTTGACCCTATCAAGGATGATGCATTTTGCCTTTGGCCATTGCCTCCTCGTACTTCCCATTAGCTACCGAGTCAACTGGGATAGCCATTGTTCTCAAGACGAAGCCCTTGATGCAATGCCTATCTAGAATGGACAGGATCCTAGCCTTCCAGACCACAAAGTTGGACACCCCGTCCAGCCTATCATGATCCCTCAGCCCATTCACGGCCATCTTGTTGCTCTTCTGTCGACTCCTCTGAGTCTCTCTACTTCCCTCTGGAAGTTCTCCTTTCGACTCTTGTTGAGTCTTTGTACTTCCCGCCTGGAAGTTCTCTGTTGGACTCCCTCTGAGTCCCGATTTCCCTCCTGGAAAGCCTTCTGCCAATCATCAAGTCACCCCTCTTCGATCGTCTGTGCACCCGCAAAACTGATCCAGATTCCTTGGCTAGAAATCTGCTTCGGTAGAAACTCCCTCTACCTTGGTTTTTCCCTGGTAGGTATTGTTCTGACCCCAGTACCCCACCAACTTCGCACCCGCAAACTGCCCATAGCTTCCTATGCTCCAGCAATTGAAGGAATGAGCCTTTAGGCTCTGCGCAATCCTAGCACTGGAAAAACAGCTCCCTCAGCCAACTGCGTCAACCCTCCTAGTCTCTACATGGCTCTGCGTGAGCCTCTCTGTGCCCTCCTCAACCTTTGCGCTGGCCTCTCTCTGGCCTGGACTAATGACGTAGTCCCTATGCATCAACCCTTCCTCTATCGCTTCTACAAGGATCATCGTCTGTCACTTAGGATAGCTAATTCTACTGCAAATGCTCTGCTTAGCTGATGCCTTCAACTTTCTTGTGATCTGCAACCACGCTCTGATACCATGTTGAAATTTCTAAGTCTATCCGTTAGAAATTTTATCTGTATTCTTCTGGTTTATTTCTCCTACTTGTTAATTACCAACAAGTTATTTAAACATATAAACATCGAAATAAACACAATACAGTCTCAACCATCTACAAATCAACAGCTGAAAGAAATAGCAAACACACAAGTGACACCGTTACTTTTGGACAACTCGTCCCCGAAAAAACCCAATTCGAGAAAACGAGTGCAGCAATTCCAAGGACTTATTTTATTATGCAGTCTATCCTTGAGTACAACTAGGTGCCAAACAGGCTCTCCTGACAAAGAAAATAATCCGGCAGTAATACCTCTCTATTCGGAAGCTGATATTCAGAAAATCTACCCCACGAAACCCTATCCAGCAACACTGAAGCACTGTGTCAGCCCTCCTGGCCTCTGCGTCAACCTCAGAACCCTCTGCGTCATCCCTGCTGGCCTCTGCGTCAGCCTCAGAACCCTCTGCGTCAACCCTCTAAGACACTGCGTAGTTTCTAGGACCCTCTACGTCACTCTTGTTGCCCTCTGCATGGATGACGCGGGCCCTCTAGCCTCTGCGTTGTCTTTGCTGGGCTCTGCATGGCCTGCTTTGGCTTCTGCATCTGCCTCTTTGCCTCTACACTCGTCTCTCGGCAATATCTCTGCCTCTTTGTCCAGTACTCATTGCCCCTCGCTGCTAATCACTGATGCGACTTTACTTAGCAACCCCGTTGTAATAAATCGAATGACTGATCACACTGGTGCGTTATCCAACTCACCCTCAAGCTTCTTCTTATACTTTTCTCGTTGGTGCTTCAACGGCTGAAATTAAATCTCTAATCAACGGCTAAGATTAGGTTTGGCTTGATCCATGACTTTTGGAACCTTCTAACTCAGTTTTATATTAATACCCATTAATATTTTATTTTTCCTAAGTTTAGACTAAGCAACTCCATTAAAAATATTAATTATTTTAATATCTCCTAAACCAGGTAGAATCTGCACAAACCATTTATGGGACTTGGAGATCTCATGTACTTTAGCCTCTTCACCAATTTTCATGGCTAGAGCAGATACGATGCTACCCAAAATCAACACATTGCAAGCCAAAGAATCCACATAGAATTTGAGTGTACGAAACCCCTGAAAAGATTAAGCCACAGAATGCATGTCTACTGTAATGACTAACGCGATGCCATTGTTGATTACAACTCCACTAATTATAATTGTGATGTTAATTACGATGCCTTTAATGCCTATAATTATGATGTAGGTTATTGTAATGTATGCAAGCCATTCAAATAATAATTAGATGCCTCTGTTGAATAGAGTGAGACAATGTCACGGCAATGTTGACGACCAAAGAGAATTTGATTCGATCCAAGCCATTGTGACATAGAAAGATCAAGCCATTGTAATGCTACGTATAGAGCAGCTAGGAGCCAAAGGGATAGTGCGTCACTCTAATTCGATTTACTATAAAGTATTGATGCCACCTCAGAGATCTGCATGTGAGTAATTGATCTGAGTTACAAATATATGCGAGCCAGCAAGCCTCAAATGTATGTGAGTCATTGATCCACAGAGATATATAAGAATAGAAATGCGAGACATCATGTAATGCAAGCTCAGAGAAGGATAATATGAGCCGCTACTCTAAGATGCGATGCTCCAGACATGAAGAAATACGAACTTGTGCGAACCATATACACATTATAATGAACCATATCGAACCTTAGAAACATGGATATGATCATTTGTATGAACAATGATAGGGTATTTATATTTGTCTTCGGATGTGAAAGGACATGTCCAATAGAGGAGGCCGACATAAGCATTGAGAGCCAAATTTAATTTTGGAGGGAGAATACAAAATTAAAATTTCCTTTTAAATATATTTTCTTTAATAAATGGTTGCCCAACTTTGTGCAGCTTTAGATCTTTTCTTTGGAATGGATGGGCTTCATTTGGGCCTTAGGGTTTTCCTTTGGGAAAATTCATCCTGAAGCTGCCCAAATTTCAACAGTTTACACCATGTTTGGGGGTGCTTCATGAAATTTGGGGTACATGGCATATGATTAAACCATATATCTGCAATGGATTTGCACCAATGTTGATAATATCGGCGATATTTCGCGAAATATCGCGAATATCGCAAAATTTTCAAGGAAACGATATATCAGTGGGTAAATATCGCGATATTTTTTCCTTTCAAAATATCGAGATATTTCAAAATCTCGACGAAATATCATCGAAATCTCACACGAAGATGGTAAATATCGTCGAGCACGCAAGGTCACAGCTGCAAAATCAATTTTCTTGGTTTTATTTGGTCATTTTGCTTTGTTGGTCTTGGAGAAGGAAGGGGAAGAGCTTTGTGGTGGTTTTCAAGGAGGGATTGAGGATCAAACAACCATTATCATCACCAACCAAAAATATTTTGTGGATCAAAGATTCAAGATCAGTGAGACAAACTTCATTTCTTCCATTAACAGGTATGTTCTTAAAAACCCCTATGTTAATGATTTTTTTCATAGATTTAGGCTTATGCTTACTTGCCTCTTTTCCTACCAACATTTTGCTTCTTTGTTTTTTTGTCATTTGCTATGATTTTCATGCCCATGAACCAATGCAAGGGTTTTCTCCATATTTGGACAGCAAGCTTCATTTTTTTTTCAAACTTTCTTATGCACCCTCTTATTGCCATTTTTCATTGCAAATAATGTAGTAAAAAAAATTAAATGAGGTGGCTATTAGTTTTTGTGTATTGGGCTTTAATGCCAATTTTTTGTCTTTTTGGTGCTCTAGGTTTGAATTTTGACATTGTCCATTAATCCACTACAAATATGCCAAAGCCCTTGGACCCATTTTGGTAGTATGGGACACCTGATGGAGGGACAAATCGGGCATATCTCAAATGCACAATGTGTGGAAACAAGATGACAGGAGGGTTTACGCAATTGAAATACCATCTCACTAGACTTCTTGAATATGATATTGGGCGTTGTACAAATTCTAGTGCGGAGCTTATAAGAGTTGCACTTGAAGAAATTTAGGAAAAAGAGAGAAAGCAAGAAGAGGTAGCTATAAACAAGGTCGAATGTGCAAGAAATCTTCAGGGATATCTACTTCCGAGATTGAGCCTGAGGGTAGTGGGAGGAGCTCCACAGTGTCACCTCCTAATGTTACTGGGAGTGGGAAGTCATCATTTTTTGTTACACGAACCAAACATGGAGCACAACCTTTCATAAAGTCAATTGTTAAAACAAAAAAAGACAAGGAGCAAATACAGTCATGGGGAGGTGACTTTTCTGGAGTGACTTACGTCTCAGCATCACCAAAAAAATCCATTTTCGAAGCTAATGTGTGATCCTATTGCCATTGTGGACCCAGGGTACAAAAGTGCTACATATGAGAAGATGTTGGTCAAATATGAGAAGCGCAACAAGTTATAACTTTGATCTTAAGCTTTCAACTGAGCAATTACATTTATTGTAATTTATGACACTCAAGTGTCAAGACTCATTAATTTTTTTATGACACTCTTACAGGTTGGAGTTCTCACGCCTTAATGACTTGGTGTATGTGCATTACAATCTCCGATTACGAGTGAAGCAAATAGAGAAACCATTGGATGTGGATGCCATTTCCTTAAACAATATTGATGTATTGTCTAAGTGGAGGGTGGAGTCTGAGGTTCCCATCATGGAAGAGTCACCTACGTGGTTAGAGGAGGATCCATTAGTACAGGGGCAACAAGAGGAGGACTCAGGGGAGGAATAGCAACAGCAACTGGAGGAGCGAGAGGAGCAGGAGGAGGAGGAGACTATGGGAGCATCAGCCACAGCATCATCTACTACATATATAAGAGAGCACAGCTCCATACCCAGTAGTCATCTTTTGACATTAGGTGCAGGGCAGGGCCTTCTACTACTAGGGGCATGCCTGGCAAACAGCCCATCATCTTTTCCTGTAAAAGGGGGAGCATTGATCTCAGATAGCTAGCTGCTAGTTTTGTTTGTTTTGCTACATATAACTCATGATGATGACATACTTGTATATATGTGATGTTATTTTGTATTGGTTCTCCACATTTGAGTCCTTGATTGGACAATTATCAGGGATTAGTAGGATTTGGTATCGCCTTTGATGTATCATTTTTATTTGACATCCACTACATCATATATATCAATGCTTTCTTCATATTTATGTGCCAATGTGTTTATTTCATGTTCTGTTGCTTTATATGTTTAAAAATATGGAAAAATGAATATGTTATGCATTTTTTATGTTTGCCAATATTTTCGCCGATATTGCCGAAAAGATGTTTTCAAGACCCTCGCCGATATTTTGTCGATGTCGATATTATCAACATTGATTTGCACATTCGAGGTGGCCTACTGAGTGGTTGTTTGACTTCAATTGTATCTTGTATGACATTCTTCCTTGGAGCATTGAAGATCTTCAAATAGCTTGTGACATTCTTCATGTTGGCCGTGTGTAGATGGGTTGTTTGCTTGAGAATATGCCCATAATTGGAGGAAATTTTTGCATTCCCAAGGAAGGTGTTGAGCTATGTTGCGCTGGTTTTTAGGACGACATAATGGTGGAGACAAAGAGATGTGTCTCTAGGATGGCTATATATATATATATATTAAAAGTTCAAAATCATCATAAACATTTGTAATTGCTTCAAGGTAGTAAGCATAACAAGCTAAACTATATAATATTATGTTCAGCCCTTATACTTGCCGATTCTGAAAAGGCTCAAGCAATTTTAAAAAGGGCTAAGGGACATTCCATTATTGGCCACTAGACATGAGCAAAATTTAGTTTAGTTTTATGAAATTTAAGTGTATCTGTTTTCAATTTGCAATAAGGTTAATGAAGGGTCTATGAGACAAAGAACTATATTTATAGCAGTTTTCCTTCCTCATATTTTTTGTTAATGATGATTATGTTAGACCATAAAAGGCATTCCCTTCTCAACAAGTTTTGCATACTATTACAATTGTGTTGAAAACCACTATTAAACACTAAAGTTCTATAAAGAGATTAGATTCATATTTCATATTTCAAATTAAGAAGGTGATTGCATAGATATGTATTTAAACATTTAGTACCCAATCTAAGTCACGACTATCTAATTTTTTTTATGATGATTGAGGGTGGGATGGTGGAAGCACTGGACTTAAATGACTCTCGAAAACCCATGTACAAGATGTAAAAGCTTAGATGAACTGATATTGAGAAGAACAGGAGGAATAACCACAAGGATTAACCCTTTGAAATGTTTCATTTCCTGTTTGTTTTGACATCAAGACTTTACTACTTGTAACGTTGTCGCTGAAAATACAATGTCTAAATTGCCAAAAGCCCAAATTGAGACCCATCATACAAAACCCATTTTTTGAGTTGCATCTTGTACAATGGATTTAGATCCAGTGCAATATAAAAATAATGGATGGAAAAAAGATCATATTGTTCAATCACCAATGTCAATGATTGAAAAAACTGAACATATATGCTCAAAAAGTCCCTGAAATCTGCCTGGAACATCTTGTTGACAGTTCAGTGCAATACAAACATAATGGACGGCAAAAAAAATCATATTGTTCAATCACCAATGTCCATGATTGTCAAAACTGCACATATATGCTCGAAAAGTCCCTGAAATCTGCCTGGAACATCTTGGGGATAGCTAGCGAGTCCCCGACTCCCTGATGAATTCCCTAGCAAACTAGGGACATTTCGTAAAGGTCCCGAAAGTCCCTGAAATGTGGGAATGCAAGGTGTTGTTCCCATGAGATGGTTTTTGGCTAGAAAACCATGCTAAGGCACCAGTAATGTTTTTTTGAAAAAGAGGTTCTTATTCAAATCAGTTCGTGTTGAATAAATTGTAGGAAAATACCTTTCAGATGTCTAATCAAAAGGCCAGCTTCCAACTAAGGCAGGTGATTAACTGGATTAATTGAGGTGATAGGAGGAAAGGAAAAGATATAACAGATTTTACAGCATTCATCGAGTACTTTAAGACATGTTATTGCAAAAAACACAAAGGAATAATATTCCAATGGTTCTAAAACATAACAGAAATTTCAATTATATGAAATATCGACAATAATCTAACCATTCATTCAAAGGTATGATAAAAACAAATTGATCCTATCATAAATCTTTGTGTATAACATAACATTGCCAGAATTTGGGGAAATTGATTCTCAATTTCACCTCTTAGGGATATCTCATATAATTTGAAATAATTGCAGAGATGGAAAACAGAATTTAAACTCACAAAGGAACATTAATACAGAAGGTACACACGGAACACAGTTTCAAATACTTGGGTTTCCTACTCAAACGAACTCCTACACTTGTGCTGACTGGAAATGGCTCCTAGCCAAAATCGGAAAAAAAAGGCTAAAGTCCTGGAGCATGCGCTAGCTATCTAGAGTTGGCCACTCCATGCTTATCAAATCTGTCTTGGAAGCTATATCCGTCTATGGGATGTCTTTCTCTTAGATCCCAAAAGGTCCCTCAAAAAAATTTGGAATTTCTGCTACAACTTCTTATGGGTTGGCTCTTCAGAGCAGTCTGCTTTTCCCCGAGTAAAATGGGCTAGAATTGCTACGCCCAAGGCATGGGAGGATGGGGTTTAAAACATCTACCCCACTTCTCCCAAGCGTTGGCGGTGAAGGTGGGTTGGCGGCTTCTTTCTACTTAGAGCTTATGAACGTCAGTGGTATACAGAAAATACATCTTCCCCGTGTCCCTTGAAGATTGGAACCAAAGCAAATAAGAACAGGCAATATGCCTAAATTATTTGGAGGGTTGTTATTAAGTCTTTCCCCCTCATTAAAAATGGTCTAGCTTGGAAAGTGGGGGAGGGCACTCGTCTCCGACTGGAAACAGACCCATGGATCGAATGTAACAATGCTCACCATTTCCCAAAGGATCTAATCACATTTCTTAATGACAGGGAGCTCCTCACTCAAGTAGTGGCTCCTCATCAAAATCCGCTCAGAGAAAAACAGTGGCTAAACGGTGCTCAATTGAAACTTCCACAGGTTTTCAGAAGACACTGATATGCCTATATTCACGCACTGAGGGAGGCCCGTGTTTGCATCACAGATGACCCAGATGAACTGGTATGGATCCATTCTTCCTAATGGACCTACACTTCCAAAGAAGGCTACCTCACCCTCATCACTGATCAGCTACCAGAATTTCAGGAGGACTAGTGGAGGCATCTCTGGAAGCTCAAATGCCTAGCCAAATCAAGAATTTTTATGTGTGCTCTGGAAAATAAAATTCCCACCTGGGACTTCTTGCACCGGAGACAAAAAAAAGAGGGGCTTCGCTGGTGCAGCGTATGTAAATTTGTTGAGGAAACTGTCTCCCACCTGTTGATTGACTGCTCATATTCCCAAGCCCTCTGGCACTTCTTCACAACCAAGCTAGGTCGAGCTTACATCTGGTCTGGACAGAATCTAATGAAAGCCTGGCAATCTTGGCATTACAACAGAGAAACTAAAGACTTCAGGTTGGGGCATATGGTTAGCCTTCATGTTGGGGCATATGGTTAGCCAAGAACAAGGAAATCTTCAATGATCACCTGACCCCTCCAAGATCCATCGTTGCCCAATCCCTGGCCATCCTCGATCTCTTACCAAAGCCAAAGTGCGTGCAGCACACCAGAAATGCTCCAGCTCCTCAAATTGACAGATCCAAACCTTGGGATCTTTTCAATGGGGCAGCATAGGGTGACCAGAAAAATTGTGGTGGAGGTGTTCTAACTTCTTCTACACATTGACGACAGCCACTACTCATACATAAAAATGGCACTCAGTGAGGGCACAAACAACTTCGCCAAACTCATGGATCAAGCTTTTACTGATTTTTTCTCATGAACAGGACATACTCTCTCTTCAAATTTTTTGGGACTCACAGCTGATCATAAACTGGACAACAGGTACACACAAATGTCACAACCTAAGGATCCAACCATGGGTGAATGATATAATTCATTTAAAATCTGTTTTCTCATCTCTTTGCTTCTCACATCTACAGGGACCACAACACCACAACAGACACCCTCTTTAAAGAGGGTATTGTGTTGGCTCGCGGGTCATGGTTGATCACAGAATATCAAATGGCAAGGCACATGAGTTCTATCATCTCCCCTTGATTGAGGAAGATATCTCTAATTAGAAAGCACTGCACAACACCTTTTTTCTTTTTCTTCTGTTTTCTCTACATCATTAGCACAGTTATAATGGGTTGTCTACATAGTCCAGCATATCTATTTTGTACTCTATATCATATGCATACTATCTAAGGACTCTATCACAGCATTCCTCACAGTTGATCTTTTCAGATTTTGCATAAAAAGACTTGTACATGACAGCATTAATAGAAGTTTTTACTATCATATGAATACATGCACAACATGTATCAACAGAATGTTATTTTATTTTCTCTCAGTAATAAAATTACGCTTTTTTCGGAGGAAAAAAAAAAAAGCAGAAGATACACACTGCCAATAGCTGAAAAAAGAATCTCTCGATTAAAACTGCAGTTATATTGTCCTCAAATACAATAATACACTTTGACTCTCGGAATCCGAACCTTTTCTTTGAGTTCTTCAATTTTTATACAAAAACATTAAAAACAGATTATTGTTGCAAAAGCAACTTTCTTGGAACAAAGTAATAAAGATAGAAACAATTTACAAATTTCCAATAGCTTTCATTCACTTGTTCCCTTTTCCAGCTGAATTTTGTTGATGGAATAAGAAAAAAATAAGGGGTGAATTTAGACAACCACTCCGAATCTGACCCAACTAGTGTTGAATGGAGTTGAAATTGATGTCAAACACCGGTTACTGAACACTCTTAATATTTGTCTGGATTGCATTAGTTGGAAGCTGCAATTGAAGGATGGTTAGGAACCCTAGTAGCCCCGCATTCGTTGAGGTTTTTGAGGACGAAAATCAGTGAATTTGACCTCAAGATCATCATCAGTTGATTCTCCTCGTCGTACTGATTCCAACAGTATATGGCATATCTCATGGCTCTTCACGGTTTGCAAGATATGCCCTTAAGAAGGTCAAAGCCACCTCTTGTGGTCAACACCCCCAAAAGATGATGATGTAGCATGGCATTAGAGGTTGGCGTAAGGCACATTAAATAAAGAAGTCAAACCTTAATATAAGTTCTCTATGCTCAAAGGTCAAAAGGAAAATTAAAATTAATTATTAGAGAGAAAGATTTAAAAATTCAAAAGTTCCTTCCTTCAATGCAAGTCTCCCTACAATAAGAATTTGAATTTCAAATTAAGGTCAGCTTCCATCCAACTTTGATCAAGTCAGCCAGCAATAAAAAATGAATTTATTATGCTAAACTAACGTCGCCTTCATGACCCATTGGGCACGTTGGCCCCTCTTTTGAAGCCCCTCGTCTAATATATAATAGAAGGACTCAGATTCATTTAGATACATATCTTCAAATAATCATCTTTGATGAAATTTCAGTTAAATTGAAGAGGCCAGGACAAGATGGAATTGAGTTAATTATTTAATCTTTCATTGAAGCAAGAGTTCATCTATTTTCTGCCTTCCAAAGTAGAACTTCTGCGAAAAATTTGGGTCCCTCAGAGGCACTTTTCGGCCTGTTCTGAGGCCAGTCTAAGGCAAGTTCAGATTCCTTTCCTGGGGCATGATTTCGGCCTATCTTTGAGGCCGCCTTGTGGTGGTTCATAGGGTTTCTGTGACAGCGTTCTGAGATATTTTGAAGCCTCCTTTTCTGTGGACGCTGAAGCTATTTTGGTCCTTCTTAAAGTCTGCTCAGAGAAATGTTTGTGGGATCATTTCAAGGTATCTGCGGCACATTATATTGCAGGTTTGTTCTTCTTTTGAGGTCAGTTGAAGGAGCACAAGTTCTTGCACTTGTAGCAGTTATTTCCGCCCTTACTTTTAAAGAATTTTTCTGTGAGTCTAATATCATTTGAAGGCCAAGTCATTTAAGGAAATTCAATAATTTCATCTGAAGTATATTTGGGCCACAATCCATGGTGTTTCCTGAGGTCAATCTGAAGTCATTCCAAGGTGTCTCTGTGATAATTCTTTCTGGCAATGCAAAGTCAAGAAATGCTCATTGATTACAGGTCTAAAACAAATTCTCGTTTGGGCATAAAGGTTACCACTGTTGTTTGTCTCTTGTTTTCGCCAAGAATTTATCATTCAGTACTCTTACAGTGACGTGCATCTAGGGCTTCCGTGGGTTGATCTGAATCACCTAAAATCTATTTGAACAAGCAAGAAATTTGCTGAGCAAGAACTATTTTAGTGGCAAAATCAGAAGTCCAAAGACTACAATGGAGTAAATTCATCATGAAGGGTTAAAAATTCTGAAGTTTGTTACGATACGTACAAACGAGGTTGTTTCACAAATCAACTGAAGATATGGACCAGAGGCTGTGGAGAACTTGTCTTAAAATTTTCAAGTTCTTTTTCAACAAGATTTGTTCTGCTGGTATTCAAAGTTCTGAAGTCAAAATTGCAGTACATTAACTACAGATCTGTGGTATAAGGTTTTGACTAATTTAACTCCTCAAGGATCAGTATTAATTTCTTGTTATTGTATGCTTTGCTATTATCTTCTAGGTCTGTACATCTGTAAACCAAGGGTTTGATCACGAGAAGGGTAGCTAAGTCACAGGGTTTCATATTAGCATTTAATTGTCAAGGTCAGAATTCTTGCAAGGACATCAGACAGATAATAGCCCAGAACAATGAGATAAAGTGATGGTTGAATTAGCTAAAATGTTGATTGAAGCTGTTGGACAATGGATACTAAGCAGAGTTACATAACTAAATTTGTGAGAGACTGATGTATATTGTTTCTTGACAACATTTATGGTATGAGCAAAAGAAGTTGAATGACAGAATATAAGTTTGTACATGTTGATTGTTAAAAAAAGAATCTGTACTGTTGACAGTGTGTCTAGGGTTTGGCAGCCTGAACTAACTATGCTATTTGCATTCTGGCATCCTCACAAATTAAGTTGAGTCTGAGTTTCATGTAGTGATACTAGGATTTGATGCAATTGTACCCGTTACTACTAAGCAGATGATTTTGTTATAACAGTATAAGCAGAGGAAATTACGTAGTTTTGGTACTAATGTTGAGCGGAGACAGACTTGTTTTGGACAATGGTATTGTTATGCAGAACAAAGTATGTGACTATACTTGACAGAGGACTTGACTGAATTGTTGACAAAAGGTGCTAGGATTTCATGGTATTGTTAACAGATGATATGTGTCAAGATTTGCTGAGATTAAAAACTGCGTACTGAACCAGGGTTATGGTCAGATTTCTGATATCTAGCTGAACCAGGTCTTTTTGTTTGCCAGAACTTGATTGTATCAGCACTTAGGGTTTGGTACTGACGTTGAGCAGAAGCAGAGTTATTTGTTGACATTTGTGCAGCAGTCAGATTTGTTACTGAGATTGAGCAGAGTTGAGCAGTGAAGTTGCTAGGGTTTGACATCGATATACATACTAAGCAGAAGCAGCAGAGATTGTATTGCAATTTCTTTGTATTGATTCAGAGCACAGGTGGATCCAGTCTGAAAATTGTGAAACGTGGTCCACCAACTGATTAGGGTAGAGGGTGGGGTAGAAGGTGGTGGGACGCAGGAAAGTAGAGTCTCCTTCAAGTTGGAGTCTAAGAACACTTCAGGGTGGCAGAGTGGTGCTAAGGCAGGTTGGAGCCTACACAGGGTGTTGGAGCGTCCGTCCAGTGCAGCTGGAAAACAAGGTGTTAGAGCATCCATCAGGTTGGACCCTGAAATCTAGGGCGTTGGAGTGTTCTTCCGGTTGCAGTTGGTAAACACGTAGGAGCGTCCTACAGGTTGGAGCCTGTAAATCAGGGGGAGGGAGTCTCCTTCAGTTGGAGCTGAAAACTTGATGTAAATCATTTTTAATACAAATATTAAGAAGTGTTTAGTGGTTTTTGTCCTAGAGGGGTTTCCACCTAAAAATCTTTGTGCCTACTATTTCTATTGTTATGCATTGTTGAATGGTGTTGTGTTGATTTGGAGTAGCATCGGATGTTCTCTAGCTACGAAAATTGGTGGAGAGGCTAAGGCACATGAAATCTCCAATACCCAGAAAGGGTTTGGGCAGATTCTAAACATTTTGGGAGATATTAAAATAATTAATATTTTTAATGGAGTTCCTATGTCTAAACTTAGAGAAAATAAAATATTAATGTGAATTAATATAAAACTGTGTTAGAATGGTCCAAAAGTCATGGATCAAGCCAGATCTAATCTTAGTTGTTGATTAGGGACTTAATCTCGGCAGTTGATTTGTCAACGAGAAAAGTATAAGAGGAGGCTTCAAGGTCACTTGGAGAATACACCAAGAGATCAAGATTTCGACTTTCTTGGGCTGGGTTTCCTGAGAAAGTTGAGAGAGTGATTAGAGTTGCAGCTGAAGGGCAGCGAATACAGAAGCAGAGAGGCAGAGATAGCACCCGGAGGATCAATGCAGTAGCTGTAAAGAGGGGCGCAGAACCAGCCAAGGATCCACGCAGAGCCAGCGAGGGCTCATGCAGAGGCAGCCAGGAGCTGCACAGTGCCTCAGAGGGCCACCGTGAGTGACACGGAGGGCCAAAGAATTGTCGCAGTGCCTCCAGAGGCTGACGCAGGCCAAGCCAAAGTGACGTTGGACTAATGTTGGGCCAGGGAAGGTTGACGCAGTCCCTAGAGGCTGACGTTGGGGGTTTCGTGGGGCAGATTGGAGTTGTGGAGCTGCCAGAGTGGTTATCCGGGGTTTCAGCTGGAATATCTGCTTCCGAGTAGAGAGGTATTACTGCTGAGATTTTTCTCTATTGGGGCAGCCAGATTTGGCACCCAGATTGTATTCTGAAACTGCTTAATAAATCAAACCCTTAGATAGCTGCACCAGTTTTCCCGCATTGAGTTTTTCCGGGGACATTAGTCCAAAAACAACGGTGTCACTTGTGTGCTTGTTTCTGTTTCCTTCAGTTGATGATTTGTAATGTGTTGAGCATGTACTTGTATTTATTTCCAGTATTTACATGGTAAATAACTTGTTAATTGACAGAACAAGTAGGTAGGAATAAATCAGTAAAGTATATGAAAGGTTTCTAATGGGTTAGACTTAGAAATTCCAACATGGTATCAGAACGTGGTTTCAGATCACAAGAGAACTGAGGACATCAGTGGAGCAAAGCAGCAGCAGCAGCAGAAAACAGTTGTCCCGAGTGACAGAAGCTGTTGCTAGCAAAGTAGCAACAAGAAAGGGGTGATGTAGTGCCTGCATCATCAAGATTGAGCCCAGAAGAGGCAGCGCAGAGGCTGAGGGAGGCAAAGACAGGCTCACGCAGAGCCACGCAGAGGCCAGGAGGGCTAACGCAATTGGATGAGGAAGCTGATTTATCGGTGCCAGGATCGCGCAGAGCCTAGGAGCTCTAACCTTTAGTTTGTTGGGGTTTAGGAGGTTGTGGGTAAGTTGCAGAGTAGAGCTGGTGGGGTACTGTAGTCAGAACAGTACCTAACAGGGCAAGGCCAAGGAGGAGGGAGTTGCTACCGAGGATTTCTAGCGGAGAAATCCAGATCAGTGGTGCCGCTGCACTAATGATCAGAGTGGGGGCATCTCAACATTAGCATAACAGTTTCCAAGAGGGAAATCGAGGCTTAGAGGGAGTCACATCGAGAACTTCCAGAAGGGAAGTAGAGGAGCAGTGAGATGGCAGTGAACGGGGTAAGAGACCAGGACAGGCTAGACGGAGCCTCAAACTTCGTAGTCTGGAAGGCCAAAATCCTATCCGTTTTGTTATCACCCCAAAAACTCTCCTAGGTTGTATCTCGGAGATGCTCGGGAACATTACAAACTCAACAAAAATGTTGGAAATGGGTGAATGGAAGGAATGATGCATATTCAAGCCAGATAACCACTTCTACTATGCTTAACCCCAGACATGGGTGAACACCCCCAGACTACAAGGCTTTAGACCATCAATTACTCACAGTTTGAGCATTAGGTGAACATGGAGAACACTGACCACACCAGCAGATGCACAAGACCATGTGATGGCCGGCTGCAACCAGTAAAGAGGTCTGCAAATCTATTTCCTAATGCACAGACAGGATGACAGCTCTCTGGCACTAAGTAAACAGAAACTTGCATAGCACATTCAATGATACATACTAGATTCTAACACAGAGGTGGGATGACAGCCCCTCTAATGCTAAACATCAAGAGCACATGAAAAATACATAACAGGCACAGCCTAGAACAGAATAGAAGTGGAAAGTGAGCAATTAACAGCAAAAGAAGCTTGTATTAGCTGAAAATGAAGACCAAACGCTGCAGGTATCACAGTAGTTACAGTCTCCAAAAGTTGAACCTTACATCAAAACAACAACCATCAACCCTGATTACCTCTGTTTGCTGGGTATATATCGAGTTTTATTACAAAGATATTTTGTTATGCTATGCGTGGAGGGGTCATAATGGACCACCAACCACCTTAACTCTCTGATGGAGTCTCTGCTACACTCTGTTTGCTTCAATAAATTAATTTGACATTCTCTGGTACTTTGTTGTACTCCTCGAGCAGGTGGAGTGTTGTATGAATAAATTTCCATAACTGCTAAAGGCGTTTAACTGCTCGAGGATTGTCCTTTCTCTCTCGGCCATGCTGCTCTTGAACGCGGTTGCTGAGGAGTAATGGAGCAGGGTACTGGATTCTGGCCTCCTTCCTTCGGGAACATGGTACAGGTCAGGAACACGAAGACTGCATGGCGGATGCATGGGCGGGACAGGAATAAACATCATCCATTAGATCAAACAAACGAATGGCGGAGATCTCCTGGCGCGAGGTATCGGACGGGAACAGGAGGCGGACAGTCGTGAGCCATCGGATCTCGGGCGGACAGATCCGACGGTGATCGGGCAGGAAAGATGCACAGGAGATAGCGCGCAGGGACAGGCGGGACGGCGGTAAGTGGTATTCCCCTCACCGCTTTTCGAAGGTGGTGGTAGTCGTACGCGGGGTAGCGATCGCAATCAGCGGGCGACACGTGGCAGAGGGGATAGGGCCGAAACCACTTTCCCCGCTGGTTAACGCACGGGCAGTTCACGGGATGGAGAGGGGCGAATGTCGTTGGATCTTACGGCAGATGATAAAACGATGGAGGAAGTAAACGAGGGTTATCGGTCGAGGAAAGCTATGCAATATGGCAAAAAACACTATCGGCGGTGGAAGGCGTACTTGAAATTTTATACACGGGAACAGTGAGTCATATCGGGTCCGCCCTTCAGTTCACAACCGCATATCGCACTGCCCCAAGGTTCCTTTGTATTTCGTTTATACAACGAAAACACACAAAAATACATTGAAAATGGGCTTTGGCGAATGTGAAAGATTATACATTTTGCATATGAAACCCATCGGGTCCGGGTCTTATCGCATCGCGCACATATACATAGAGGCCCTGCCCCTTTGGTCTCCGCCGATGCGATCTGCCAATGCGATCCGCCAACTAGATCTAGACCGTTGATTGGCCAGATCTAACGGCTGCTGTGCAATGCCCAGTTTAAGCCTGTGGAAATGCATTTGCATGATTTTAAAGTGTTTTGGGCCTCCCGATAGAGTATTTCCGCTCTTCCAAGGGCTCTCCTCTTGCAACTATTTCTATCAGTGGATGACCTTTGACAAAAATTGGAGATTTCAATAGCATGAATGGATCCCTTGGCATGATTTTTAAGCAGATTTGCAGACTTTAGGAGTGTCTTGGATCCATTTTTTATCCTTTTGTATAACAGAGCTAACACTGGCTCCTTCTGGGGATGAAATCCTCCCTATGAGGTCTCAAGAACTTGCAGATCAATGCCTTTCCTGTGAAAAACAAATTAGCAAAATTTCCTAGTGTTCCATTGGGCATGGAGTCTACTTTGCTTACACTAAAATGATAAAACAAAATATTTACAACTTTAAGGCCAAAAGACCTTAAACAACATAAATTTTCAGAAAACGCCCATTGACTGGGCCATCAAAAACTGCTTCTCCTCCCATGCTTTCCAGCATGAAGGTGTTGTTCCCTTGAATCTGAGAAATGATAAAAGGCCCTGTCCAGAAAGCATCAAACTTCCCACGATTGCCTTTCTTTTTCTTTAGTGCATCCCACTTCAGAACCAAGTCTCCAACCTGAAAATTATCTGCTTTTGTCCCTTTGTCAAAAGCTTCCTTGATCTATTTCTGATGTGCTGCAGCGTTCTCAACCAGTCGTTCTCTGATGTGGTGTACCTCTGCCAAGTCAGTGATCCTTTTTGCCATGTCTTCTTCCTCATTTTGCTCTTGTTCAATCAGAGGAAGGGGCAGAGGGTTTATTGGCCTCAGCTTCTGTTTGAAAGGGATGGTGTCTTTCTGTAAACGAATTTTGTGGGGGGTGATTTTCTTATCATACGTTTTCAGGTCACTATATTTCCAGACAAAGACATCAGCAAACTGCCTCATTAAACTGCAGTACTCAGTATATTGGTCAGCAGACAGATGAGTGGATGGATTTATCTATCTTGGCTAACCTGGACACTCTATATCATGCTTACAGACTGCAGACTGGTCTTCATTTTGGGCAGCCTTGTAAGGCACACCATTGTGGTCAAATAATCTTTCTAGAGGAATTAGACCCTTAGGAATGTGATTGCTGGGAAGCTGGACAATGTTATCTTTGCCAATTTTGTTTCTAAGCTGGGATTGGGGGCTTTCTTCCAAGGCTTCATTCTCTTTGTCAATTTGCATTTCAGAAAATTTATCAATGACCTGCAGGAATCTGTTCACTCCATCATTATCTTCAATCTACTCCTCTTCTGCCCGAACAATTGGTTTCTTGAGCTGCAACGAGGCCTTTTGAGATTCTTCAATTTGGAGGACACATGCTCCAAAATCAGTGTGAACAGCATAAATAGGATGATTAGAAGGATTCTTCTCATCACTGATTATATGTGCCAACTGTGCTTCTTTGTACAGTCTCCTGCTTTCTCCTCCAAAAACCGAGACAGTGGCATAAGATAGGTCATTCTGCAATGTCCCATCTAGTCTCTTAATCCATCCTCTTGAAAAAAACATGCCAAATTTGGGAGGGACATCTGCTACCACAATATCCATCATCATACTCTTCATGGGCAGCTGAGTTAAGGTAATGGCTAGGTCTTTGATTAATCCTAGGCATTTCACTTTCCTTGAATCAAAAGAGAATAAATCATGATATGGTCTAGTGATATCAAGGCCTAACTCTTCCATGACAACTTTAGGCATTAGATTGTGGCTAGCCCCTGTGTCTAGCAGGCAATTGTGAAGGATTTTGTCATGAATAGTCAAGGAGACATAAAAGGATGGAGAATTATCATCAGCAGGTTCAGTCATTGGGCTAAGCACAACTGCAGGTTTATCATCTTGCAAATTGACAGAGTCAGTGGAGGTTTGTTTGTCTTTCAGCTCAAGAGCTTCAAGGATAGGCTTCCTAAACACTTCACTCTTTACAAGTTCTAACAGAGGCACAGATATTTTTAACTTCTGGACTTCTGCTTCAAAGTTGAAAGGGAAAGGTGACTTAATAGAACCTCTTACCTCTTGAACTGGAGCTTTGAGGATGATTGGATCAGTTGTTGGTCCTCTCTGCCTGATATTTTGTGACTCTATTTGGACAGTAGCTCTTTAGGTAGGATTCTCCTTGACATGGTTTGCTTTTGACCTCAGCTTATATCTTTGTTGTTCCTCAGTTTGTAGAACAGCCTCTCTGTCCCACCTTTGACTGTCTTGTTCCTACAGCAAAGATTCTTCGTA
Source organism: Pinus tabuliformis (assembly GCA_031772625.1). Lineage (NCBI taxonomy): Eukaryota > Viridiplantae > Streptophyta > Pinopsida > Pinales > Pinaceae > Pinus > Pinus tabuliformis. The sequence continues at coordinate 1,037,442,649 of CM062816.1, read as the reverse complement.
TGCAGGCAAAGTCAAAAAGGGAACACTACCTTTATCTTCTACACAAAGAAATTCATCCTCTTCTTCAATCTGTTCCTCCTCCATGACCACATTTTGGAATGGAGCTTTAACTCTTTGATCCTCGATTGGTTCTTTACCCCTCTGAATGATTTGCATTTGCTCATTGGCTCTTCTGAATGGATTTGGATTTCTTGAAGCAAATGTATTTTGCTACCTGGTCTTTCCTGAATTCTGCTCAACCTTCAGCTTAGATATTTCTGCAGCCAATGACTCTATCATTCTAGTCATCTTATCTAATTTAGACTCTGAAGATGAGGCAGAGGAAGAAGAAGCCTCACCTCTCTGCCTCCTTCTATCAGCATGAATCTTTAGCTTTTCTGCAGCCACAATATTAGATTCCACCTCTAGTGTTGCATCCTGCATGTCAGCTAGAGTGGCACATCTTCTTTCTCTCAACAATAGGCAGAAATCAGAGTCAAAAGCATTGGCATAAATGAGTTTGGCAGAGGTGGGGGTAGGCTTTACCTCAGCTGGTATCTTACTATACATATTACATACGATTAAATCTTTTATTAAAATCAGGCAATGATTCCCCATTTTCCCTCTTTAGGCTACCAAACTCAGTATGATAATATAGCAAGTCTTTTTTATCTCCCCAGTGCTTCAAAAATGCATCATCTAAGGCTTCAATATCAGCAATGGATCCAAGGGGAAATTCTCTGAACCACTTCCTAGCCTCTCCATCAAGGCTCTGTACAAAAACTCTCATCCACACATCATTTTCACTTATATCTAAGTTATCAGCATAACTATAAAAAGCCTCACGGTTTTCTTCAGCTGTTACTCCCTCTGTGCCAGTGAACTTGGGCATATATTTCTGATATTCTCTTGCAGGCATAGCGTTCAAAGGAACGGGCAAGACCAGAGGTCCATACCTGGCAGCTACAATTCTTTCTATCTTCGTAGGTGCTTGCTGTCCTGCCATGACTGGGGTATGTGGAAGGACACTGGCAAATTGAGCAGTAAGAAACAATGAAATGGATGACAGAGACAAAGGGATGTTATGAACTGTATGGGAAGCTTTCTTTGGGCTGAGATTCAAAGGGGAACTAGATGGACAAGGCGTTGTATGAATCTCTGAAGATATCTCTTTACTAACAGTGTTGGGCTCTAAATCTTCAAACTGTATATCCTCAGCTATAACCTTCTCTTGTAGAGATACATAAGGTTTCTTAGGCTTACCTAATCCTGATGCTCCTTTCTGTGATGTTTTCTTCTGCTTAACAATCTTCTCAGGGTCAGGCAATGGGTCAGCTGGTGATTTCTGAGGATTTCTTCGAGTATGCCTCACAAACTGTGCCAGAACTGTAACGTGGAGTCGCCAAAGGTTGATCTTCCTCCAGTGGAGTTGCCAGATAGATGATTACAACCAGAAATGTGCCCAGACCTTGTCTATCATCAAAATCTGGAACTGTGTCGTTTTCCCAGGAAAGTTGAGCTTCAATCTCCTCTCCCTGGCGACGGCGCCAATTAATGTTATCACCCCAAGAAACTCTCCTAGGTTGTATCTCGGAGATGCTCGGGAACATTACAAACTCAACAAAAATGTTGGAAATGGATGAATGGAAGGAATGATGTATATTCAAGCCAGATAACCACTTCTACTATGCTTAACCCCAGACATGGGTGAACACCCCCAGACTACAAAGCTTTAGACCACCAATTACTCACAGTTTGAGGATTAGGTGAACATGGAGAATACTGACCACAACAACAGATGCACAAGACCATGTGATGGTCGGCTGCAACCAGTAAAGAGGTCTGCAAATCTATTTCCTAATGCACAAACAGGATGACAGCTCTCTGGCACTAAGTAAACAGAAACCTGCATAGCACATTCAATGATACATACTAGATTCTAACACAGAGGTGGGATGACAGCCCCTCTAATGCTAAACATCAAGAGCACATGAAAAATACATAACAGGCACAGCCTAGAACAAAATAGAAGTGGAAAGTGAGCAATTAACAGCAAAAGAAGCTTGTATTAGCTGAAAATGAAGACCAGACGCTGCAGGTATCACAGTAGTTACAGTCTCCAGAAGTTGAACCTTACATCAAAACAACAACCATCAACCCTGATTACATCTGTTTGCTGGGTATATATAGAGTTTTATTACAAAGATATTTTGTTATGCTATGCGTGGAGGGGTCATAATGGACCACCAACCACCTTAACTCTCTGATGGAATCTCTGCTACACTCTACTTGCTTCAATAAATTAATTTGACATTCTCTGATACTTTGTTGTACTCCTCGAGCAGGTGGAGTGTTGTATGAATAAATTTCCATAACTGTTGAAGGCGTTTAACTACTCGAGGATTGTCCTCTCTCTCAGCCATGTTGCTCTTGAACGTGATTGCTGAGGAGTAATGGCGCAGGGCACTGGATTCTAGCCTCCTTCTTCCATCGAGAACATGGTACAGGTCAGGGACACGAAGACTGCATGGCAGATGCATGGGCGGGACGGGAATAAACATCAGCCATTAGATCAAATAAACGAACGGCGGAGATCTCCCGGCGAGAGGTATCGGACGAGAACGGGAGGTGGACAGTCGTGAGCCGTCGGATCTTGGGCGGACAGATCCGATGATGATCGGGCAGGAACGATGCACAAGAAATAGCGCGCGGGGACGGGCGGGATGGCAGTAAGTGGTATTCCCCGCACCGATTTTCGGAGGTGGTGGTAATCGTACATGGGGTAGCGATCGCAATCAACGGGCGACACGTGTCAAATGGGACAGGGCCGAAACCACTTTCCCCGTTGGTTAACGCACGGGCAGTTCACGGGATGGGGAGGATCAAATGTCGTTGGATCTTATGGCAGATGATAGAATGATGGAGGAAGTAAACGGGGTTATCGGCCGGGGAAAGCTATGCAATATGGCAAAAAACACTATCGGCGGTGGAAGGCAGACTTGAAATTTTATACACGGGAACAGTGAGTCATATCGGGTCCGCCCTTCAGGTCACAGTCGCATATCGCACTGCCCCAAGGTTCCTTTGTATTTCATTTATACAACGAAAACACACAAAAATACATTGAAAATGGGCTTTGGCGGACGTGAAAGATTATACATTTTGCATATGAAACCCATCGGGTCCGGGTCTTATCGCATCGCGCACATATATATAGAGGCCCTGCCCCTTTGGTCCCCGCCGATGCGATCCGCCGATTAGATCTGGACCGTTGATCGGCCAGATCTAACGGCTGCTGTGCAATGCCCAGTTTAAGCCTGCGGAAATGCATTTGCATGATTTTAAAGTGTTTTGGGCCTCCCGATAGAGTATTTCCGCTCTTCCAAGGGCTCTCCTCTTGCAACTATTTCTATCGGTGGATGACCTTTGACAAAAATTGGAGATTTCAACAGCATGAATGGATCCCTTGGCATGATTTTTAAGCAGATTTGCAGACTTTGGGAGTGTCTTGGATCCATTTTTTATCCTTTTGTATAGCAGAGCTAACACGTTCCAGACAGAAATTGTGTCAAGCACTTCGCTTTGAGGACGATAGCTATCCCAGTTGACCCAGCGGATAACGACAAGTACGAGGAGGAAATGGCAAGGGCCAAGAGCATCATTCTTGACGAGGTCAAGGACCATGTGGTACCACATATTGCCAAAAAGGACACGGAAAATGAGATGTGGGAGGCCCTAAAGAAATTGTACCAACATACTTCTGTGCAGAGAAGGATGTTACTAGAAAATCAGTTGCGATCATACCAGATGCAGAAGGGAGAACAAATTGACCCCTTCCTCGGTCGATTGAAGGAGATCCGGGATCAACTGACTTCCATAGGAGCCATGCCATATCAAGAATTGATGGTGAGAACAACCCTGAATGCAGTCTCAGAAGACTGGGAGGTGTTTGTCCAGAGTATACTAGGCAAGGCAACCCTTCCAGATTGGAAGGAAATGTGGGCGGCTCTTCGACAAGAAAAGATTAGTACGTTGAGCAAGGCGGGAAGCAGCAGCAAGGGCATTAGAATCAAGAAGGAAGAGGAGGTGGATGTTGCCCTAGCATCTGAGGGAAAGCAAGAGAAACGGAAGAAGAAGGACCTCTCCAAGGTCAAATGCTTCCATTGTGGAGAGCTGGGTCATTATACGACCTAGTGTCCAAGGAAGAAGAGCAAGGGAGAGGCCTCCGAGACCAAGGCTGCGCCAGCAAGGGCAGAGAAGGAAGTGGAGACAAACGATCACTGTGCCATGAGTGCTCACACACCACTTGAGCAGAAGTGGGGAGAGATCGAGCTATAGTCAGACAGACTACAGGCGATGAGGGGCAGGATCCTTGAGGTACCTAGCCTCTTGGATCAGACCTTGCTACAAGAGCCCCAAAGAGGAGTAGCAGTACTGGCAAATGTCAGTAGAGACGGATTCGAATGGAGCAACAAAGGGAGCTATAGTGCAGGATTCCCAGGACAACACGAGGCAGCAGTGCGAGAAGCACGGGAGTGTTGCACCAGTGCAAGATGGCACAGAAAGCTATGCAACGGTGTGAGATGCACAGAGTTGTTGCAACAGTGCAGAGGTCAGAGAGGGAACACTTCTCAGTGACAGAGGGAGCTTCAGTATCAGGAGTGTTTCTACCCTGATAGAGATTGCAGAGTTGGGAGATCAGTTACTTACTTCTCAATAAATGAGTTGCAGTGCAGCAGTTAGCAGTGGTAGTGCTATGGGCAGCACGATGCAGCATGATGAGAGGGGTTGCAGTGCAGATGCAGCAGTGGAAGTGGCAGGGCCATGCACAGCAGCATGGATGCAAAGGGAGTTGCAGTACGGATTTAGCAGTGGCAGTAGCAGGGCTATGGGTAGCAGTACAGGATGCAGCAGTGCAGATGATGGGCAGCAGGCCTAGTATCAGCACAGGGACCGATGCCAGATGACAAGGGTGATACTCAGTGAGGAGTATTGCTAAAACACAATTCTCGCTAAGAGGGAGTGTTGATTTGGGGTAGCATCAGATGTGCTCTAACCATGAAAATTGGTGGAGAGGCTAAGGCATATGATATCTCCAATACCCAGAAAGGGTTTGGGCAAATTCTAAACAGTTTGGGAGATATTAAAATAATTAATATTTTTAATGGAGTCCCTAAGTCTAAACTTACAGAAAATAAAATATTAATGTGAATTAATATTAAACTGTGTTAGAATGGTCCAAAAGTCATGGATAAAGCTAGATCTAATTTTAGCCATTGATTAGGGACTTAATCTCGGTCGTTGATTTGTCAACGAGAAAAGTATAAGGAGGCTTGAGGGTCACTTGGAGAATACACCAGGAGATCAAGATTTCAACTTTCTGGGGTTGGATTTGCTGAGAAAGTTGAGAGAGTGATCCTAGTTGCAACTGAGGGGCAGTGAATACAGACGCACAGAGGCAGAGACAGCACCAGGAGGATCAACGCAATAGCCGGAGAGAGGGACACAGAACCAGCCAAGGGTCCACACAGAGCCATCCAGGGCTCACGCAGAGGCAGGGAGGAGCTTGTGTAGTGCCACAGAGGGCCAGCGTGAGTGGCGCAAAGGGCCAGAGAACTGACGCAATGCCTCCAAAGGCTGACGCAAGCCAATCTAGAGTGATGCTGGGCAAACACTGGGCCAAGGCTGATGCAGTCCCTAGAGGTTGACGTTGGGGTTTCGTGGGGTAGATTGGAGTTGTGGAGCTGTCGAAGTGTTTATCCAAGGTTTCAGCGGAATATCTGCTTCCGAGTAGAGAGTTACTACTACCGAGATTTTCCTCTGTTGGGTGAGCTAGATTTGGCACCCAAATTGTATTCTGAAACTGCTTAATAAATCAAACCCTCAGATAGCTACATCGATTTTCCCGCATTGGGTTTTCCCAGGGACATTAGTCCAAAAAAACGGTGTCACTTGTGTGCTTGTTTCTGTTTCCTTCAGTTGATATGTAAAGTGTTGAGCATGTACTTGTATTTATTTCCAGTATTTACATGGTAAATAACTTGTTAATTAACAGAACAAGTAGGTAGGAATAAATCAGTGAAGTACATGAAGGGTTTCTAACGGGTTAGACTTAGAAATTCCAACATGTCGATGAATGTTAATGCTTATCTGATGCTAATAACAATTAATGATCTGTGAAGTTAAAAAAATACTAATTGATAAGAAATACTGATTCACCCCCCTCTCAGTGTTTCCAACAACTAGATAGCTATATGAGATCATTTTTTATAGGTAATCCAAATATGTGTATTTTTGGTACGTGTAGTAGCTGAAAATATCATTTTCACTTGACAATGAATGTAAAAATCATCCATCAACTTATCTACTATGGTTGGCCCCTTCAACATTCCACTCATGTTTCAAAATTTGTTGGAATCTACTTTGGTTATTAATAAAGCTTCTCTATATGCATCCAAAGACATCAAACTTCCATTTTGATCCCAACAAGAGGGTGAACCCATTTCCTTTAAACACTAAACCTGAAATTAAATAAATCAACTTCCCTTTTATCAAGCCTGCATTTATCTTGTGCCTATTGTACGAAGTTTCTTTTAGTCAAAACTTTATTAACCTCCATAATTACCTAAGTTCTATCATCCACACCTAGAGTTCTCAACTGTTCTTTGTTTCTAGTGTTGAGAAATTTTACTATATTAGCAGCAATCTGCGAATTGTCTCCTAATTCTCTTTGAATCCTGTCAACGCCCTATTCAGTATAGTAAACCAGTTCTGATTCATCTCCAATGATTCTGATGGATCCACAGATCTCTGAAATACTGGTCACTATTTCTCCCCACAAAATTTCCCTAGCCTCGACCAAGGACTATGTTCCCACTAGCGATTCTTCAACCAATCTATTTCCTCCTATAATCTTTCTTTTAAGTCTTGATCAATATGAATGGTTGAACTTCTATCAGCTAATTCCCCCCTAAGATTATTTATCTCAAAATTCTTCATTGTGAGTATTTTCTTGAGGTTTTCAATTTCAATATCCTTAATACTCAAGGCCTAAGTTGACGTGGCCCTTTTCGAAACGTCAATACGTTTACGTTACGCGTTTGTACGTTTAGTAATGCTTACATTTGTTTGCCCTAGTGTTGATATGCAGTGGTAATGAAGTAAAAGTGCATGAAATGACTCAGGATGTTTGAGAGTGGTTTCGCCGTCATTGGATTTCATTAGAATTTTAGATCTTACTCAAAATCCAGCAGACTTATCTGTCAGGATTTCTCAATGTTTTTGGATTTTATCATGTACTAGGGTATGGAACTTGTATTTAATCGAGAGAACAAAGCCCTCTATGCAGGGGAGTAATCAAGAGAATGTTAGGGTATGAAACTTGTATTTAATCAAGAGCACTAAGGTCATTCGACTATGTAGGAGGAGACTCCCAATCAACCACGAGACAAAAAATTAGAATTTCTCGTGGCTGATTTTGGATATTTCTATTTTCATTATGTCATGAGTAAATGTGATGTAAATTTAGATACTTAAGTCTATGCATTGACAATTGACAATTTTATCTAGAATGTATCATATATGCTTTATGATTGATATACGTTTCAGGTCGCGTTTCGTATCGCACTCGTATGTGCTCAAGGCTAACATTGTTTTAGTAAGCTTCTTGGAAGTGTTGAAGAAAGTGTAACTAAGTTTGGTCTTCATATATGTAATTTTGATCTTTGTAATTGTAAAGAAAAAGGAATTATTACTTTTGTCATTTATAACAATGAGTTTCTTGCTCATTGAATACGTCAAGCACATGTTTAAGTGCTTCTAGGTAGTCAAAAAATCAATGTATTTGTTAAAGACCCTTATGGGCTTGTTACAGCATGTAAAAATATGTATTAGAGTCAAAAGAAGACCTCCAAGCAAAGTCCCAAGCCTCCTCCATATGTCAGCATCATAAAGGGAAGCAATTCGAATTATAGAGATCAAGTTGGCCTCAAGTAGGCCTAATAGGAGGGGCAGACTCCTATATAAAGTGCCATTCGACCTCTCCAATACCAAGAAATTCATCTCTGAGATCTGCGAAGGAGAAGAGGAGAAAAGGGCACGAAAAAGTCAAGGAAAGGAGCCTCTAGTGCATCGAAGAAGGAAGGAAGAAAACCGAGATTTAGAGGGCTGTTTTAGGGCCTATTACAATCACACATGCGAAGGAAGGGAAGCTCATTCTGCTGTCATAACAGTCCTCCTATTGCAGTCATTCAAAGAGAGTTAATTGGGCTAGAAAAGAGTGCCTATTAGGCCTCTTACTCAAGAAAAGAAGGAGACTACTCAAGCGAAGGAAAGAGAAGGAATCAAGCACCATTTTCTTGAAGATATCCCCTCACATGTGCGAAGAATTAGGGCTACACTGCTGCTACATCAGATCTGCAACTATATTAAACGGAAGAGCTCGATTGGGTAAGGAATAAAGTCCTCTTCCTAAGTGAGGAAGTCTACATCTCAAACAAAGGAACAAAGAAAAATATCTCTTCTAGGGAAAGCAGAACTACGGCTGCTATCAATTGCCGGAAGAAGAACATAGTGGGAGGACAAAGTGCTGCAAAAGAAAAAGGCTTGACTTGTGCTTCGAGGATCTTCTTGTCAAGCGTCTAGGGTTTGGCATTTGTCAATTGAAGCTTCAATAAGAGAAATTTGCAGAAGTGTTTTCCTCTCTAGGAGAGAGAGGTTTTGCCCTGGCTAAGAGCCAATATCTTGTGTTCTTGTCTCTTGTGTTTTGGTAACTGTTTGATGAAGAGAACATATAATAATAATAAGAAGAAGAAGAAGAAGATCATGTGAAGAAGAAATGTAAAAGTAGTTCACAAATCGTTATCATTGCTAGAAGAATCTCATTATAATCTAGATGCCCTAGATTCTTCAACATGGTATCAGAGCTAAGGTGACTCATCAAGGAAGGGGATCTCAAGAGCACATAAGAAGAAGTGAAGCATCAAGATCAAGAAAGGTTGAAGCATCAAATCCATCAAAGACAAGGAGGATTACCATCTCCTCTCCTAGATCCATCAAGAAGGACTACTATCTTGGGAACAAAGAAAGAAGAAAGCCTTCCATCTAAAGGCATCCACAAGAAGGCTCATTCAAGAAGAAGTCTTCATCTTCAAAAGGAAAGCACTCTAGATCAAGTTTCATCATTGAAGGCCTCTACACATTGGGAAGTTCTCATCACCAAGCAATCTCTCACAAGGCACCTTGAAGGAAGCATTTTGAAGATCTCTAAGATCCAAGAAGACAAATCATCAAATCTTCAAGGAAGCAGCAAGATCTCTTCATCACCAACACTTTCAAGTAAGTATTTTTATGTCCTCTTCTGAACACATCAAAATGTCTTTTTGCAAGGAAAGCAACAAATTGGTTGGGACTGCTAATTTCCTTGCATGGAAAAAGAGGATTGGTCTACTTCTCAAAGAGAATGATCTTCTGGACTACATCAAAGGGAGTATCATTGTTCCTGCTAAGGAACAAACTCAAGCTCTAGCAAAGTATAATAAGGATGAGACAAGAGCTCAAAGGATTTTGATAGAATCCATTAAGGACTCTCTCATTCCTTATGTTTCCAAACTTGAAACATCTAAAGAAATCTATGATAAGCTGGTGGAGTTATTCTCAGTTAGTACAGCCAGAGAAGTGATATCATTGCGTCATGAATTATTTAAGATGAAGATATCCAAGGAAGAAGGAATAGCTCCTTAATTCATGAAGATATCTTAGATGAGAGATCAACTACAAGAGCTAGGAGAAGTTATGTTTGACAGAGAAATGATAATTGTAGTACTCAATGCTCTACCTGAGGAATGGGGCAACTTCACATCAAGTATATATGCCAAAAAGGAAGCTACCCCACTGAATGAACTTTGGTCTCTATGCAAAATTGAGGAGACTAGACTCAGCCAAAGATGATGTGGGATCAAAGGAGCAGGCATTTGCTATTATGGCCAAGAGAAAAGGAAAATTTACCAAGTTTGGTCCATAAAGAAGAGGTAAAAGAGATATGTCCAAAGTCCAATGCTTTGGCTGTCAAGAGTATGGCCACTATAAGAGGGATTGTCCCAAATTTAAGGACAACAATAAGACGAAGCGAGAAGAAGCCAACATTACCCAAGAAGTGAAAGAAGAAGAGAAGATGCAGAAAAAGGAGGACCCTCCAGATCTCTACTATGATTAAAATCACCTTCTTCACATAAGTCTTCTTTAAAGGTTTTTGGGTATCATAGGAACATGTAAAAGTAGGATAGAATGCATGGTTTATGAAAAATGGCATCTTCGGGAATATAGGAGCATTATGTAGAGATAGCTCAGATAAAAGATATTCATGTAGGAAGGATGTAGCTATTGAATGACCTCATCAATTCAGAAAGGAATGATCATGATCAAATCTTAGAAGGCCACTATTATCAACAAGAAGGAGCATTTGCAGGATGAGGACTACTAGGATCCTCCGATGGAATCTTCAATAGAAGGTTCATGACTTTCAGGAAAAGCAGATGTCTCGATAGGAATTCCACTTATGGGATTCAAGAAAGGATGATATGCAGGCAAGGAAAGATGTAGCAAAACAAAGAGAATTGAGGCAATCTCAATCCTAGAAGCTATCAAAGGAAGTTGAGATGATCAAGGAAAGAACTAAGATGAGGTATGTATGCATCTTTGTTTTCAGTTTAAAAGACATGTCATCATATGTATTAATGAGCATGGGGAATAGCTCTAAAAGGCATGGTCAAGAATAAGGAAGATCTCTTTCATTAATAATATGCTCGAAGGCATGATTCACACACCAATAAAGGTCAACATGAGAAATGTCCTCATAAGGAGTATGAGGTGGCTGACTAAGCAACCTATGAAGAAGCATATGGGAAAAGAGATCAGAGATGAAAGGACACCATGGTCACTAGGAATCATCATCCGACAAATTTGTTGAAGGCATCTCCCGAAAGAAGGCACGAGAACTCTGACAAAGGAAGAAAAAAATCAAAGGACCCTTGACACTTGGAAAGACCTTGGAGATGTAAAAATGCAGGATGCTGATAATTCAAGCCAACAAGATTTCATGATGGAAAGCCATCTCATAAGGTACTATTTGATTTAATTTTTGAATTCTTGAGTAATATCTAGATGAAGTCATGTCGGGCTACAAGAACAAGAATTGTAAGTGCAAGTACAACTAGTATTCATGTGGTGGATGAAAATTCCGGAAAGAAGCATGATGAGAAAGAAGTAGCTATATGATGAAAGTTCCAGACACGTATCAAGAAGGCCACTTTCCATGAAGAAATGAATGACATGACAAACTAAGAAGGAAAGTGATCGATGGTTGAAGCCCTACAAGGAAGAAGCTCAATTGAATTTGATGGCATCAAGGAAAGAAAGTGATCAAGCAACTAAAGGACCCACAAAGAATAAGTTGTTGATGAAAAGGAGAATCCCTAGTTAAAAGGGAGCTCTGATAAGTCCCTAATTAAGAGGGAGCTTGGGCAAGTTCCTAGTCAGAGGGAACTTGGGTACATTCCTTTACAGGAATGGGCATATCTTCCCTAGTTAAGAGGGAGAGATAGACACAACATTCTTGTCTTCATTTGGGAAGAAAGAATGGAAGGATTAGGTAATCATCTGGCATCTGATACTCTTTGAGGATGTGCAAGGCGTCCAAGATAAGAATAGGCAAGAGGACCGATATTCTTTGAGGGCTAGGAACCCAAGATAAGAATAGTCCTAGAAGGTCATACTCAGTGAACATCCGGGTGGGTGTGTACCTTGAGAGACAATGATGAAGGTGTCTATAGTCATTGGTCTCGCAAACATTGTGCTCTGATCTACTAAGAGATAGAGATGTCAGTCAAGGCCTTGTTGTGGAAACAATGTTGGTTACTATGATTCTATAACAGATGGATTGCCAATCCTATTTCTCTTATGTGAATTCTTCAAAATTGAAAATGTCCAAATGCCTTGTAAATGATTTATGAATACCTCCCTAGCTAAGAGGGGGTGTTGAAGAAAGTGTAACTAGGTTCGGTCTTCATAAATGTAATTTTGATCTTTGTAATTGTAAAGAAAAAGGAGTTTATTATTTTTGTCATTTATAACAATGAGTTTCTTGCTCATTGAATAGGTCAAGCACATGTACAAGTGCTTCTAGGAAGTCAAAGAATCAATGTATTTGTTGAAGACCCTTATGGGCTTGTTACACCATGTAAAAATAGGTTTTAGAGTCAAAAGAAGACCTCCAAGCAAAGTCCTAAGCCTCCTCCATATGTCGGCATCATAAAGGAAAGCTATTCGAATTATAGACATCAAGTCGGCCTAATAGGAGGGGCAGACTCCTATATAAAGGGTCATTCGACCTCTCCAATACCAAGCAATTCATCTTTGAAATCTGCCAAGTAGAAGAAGAGAAAAGGGTACAAAAAGTCAAGGAAAGGAGCCTCTAGTGCAGCGAAGAAGGAAGGAAGAAAACCGAGTTTTAGAGGGCTATTTTAGGGCCTATTACAGTCACACGTGCGAAGGAAGGGAAGCTCATTCTGCTGTCATAACAGTCCTCCTATTGCAGTCATTCAAAGAAAGTAAATTGGGCTAGAAAAGACTGCCTATTAAGCCTCTTACTCAAGCAAAGGAGACTACTCAAATGAAGGAAAGAGAAGGAATCAAGCACCATTTTCTTGAAGATATCCCCTCACATGTGTGAAGAATTAGGGCCACACTGCTGCTACATCAGATCTGCAACTATATCAAAAGGAAGAGCTCGATTGGGTAAAGAATAAGGTCCTCTTCCTAAGTGAGGAAGTCTACATCTCAAACAAAGGAACAAAGAAAAATATATCTTCTAGGGCAAGCATAACTAGGGCTGCTATCAGTTGCCGGAAGAAGAACATAGTGGGAGGACAAAGTGCCGGAAGGAGGACGAAGTGCTGCAAAAGAAAAAGGCTTGACTTGTGCTTGGAGGATCTTCTTGTCAAGGGTCTAGGGTTTGGCATTTGTCAATTGAAGCTTCAATAAGAGAAATTTGCAGAAGGGTTTTCCTCTCTAGGAGAGAGAGATTTTGCCTTGGCTGAGAACCAATATCTTTTGTTCTTGTCTCTTGTGTTTTGGTAATTGTTTGATGAAGTAAGAGAACATACAATAATAAGAAGAAGAAGAAGATCGTGTGAATAAGAAAAGTAAAAGTACTTCACAAATTGTTATCATTGCTAGAAGAATCTCATTATAACATAGATTCCCTAGATTCTTCAACAGGAAGGACCTTCCTTTGTTATTGATGGTGCTGCAGAAGTTATTGCAAAAACATGTTCGGACTTTTCCTTTGTAAGAATTTCAATCTGTTGTGCATAATTTTCAAGCTACTTATTCTATTCAATTATCATAAACAACAATTGTTCTTTTTCTCTCTATGTAGGTTTTAATTCAAAAGTCTGGACATGTTCAGTAGCTGTAATTTTGAGCTTTCTTTTAAGTACTTGAAAATCAGTGTGCCTTCATTTGATTAAAGCATGTATATCAGAAGAGTCATTTGGATTTATCTCCAATCTAATTATACTTTGCTCCAAGTCTTAAATCCTCATTTGTTTGGTTCTTGTTGCAATTTTTTCTTGTTTCGGCTAATTAATAACCATTGTGAACAGTGTTTCTAACTTGCCTTCATTTGATTAAAGTATGTATAACAGAAGAGTCATTTGGATTTCTCCAATCTAATTATACTTTGCTCCAAGTCTTAAATCCTCATTTGTTTGGTTCTTGTTGCGATTTTTTCTTGTTTCGGCTAATCAATAACCATTGTGAACAGTGTTTCTAACTTGGAAGCATTTATAGCACTGTCTGTTAAGCTTTTGAAAATCATTTCTCTGGTCTTTCTATGTAAGTCAATCTAGTCCACTAGATGAATCTTCTTCAAATCAATAGTAAACTTTGTTGCCTTGTAACCTTCTGCAGTTTTGACAATTTGAGCTTTTGGTTCCAAAACTGCCATATTAAGTTGTCCCTTTTCATAATCCAAAGCAGAGGGTAACCTTGTTTATGAAGAACCTAAACCTTGCTTCCACAGTTCTGTATAAGCATATTGTTTCATCTTCAGATTCTTGATCTTAATTTCCATAAACTAAGAATAAAGATTGTATTGCTTGTCTGTTGAAGGAGATATGCCAAAAGATGATGCTCCTTGGAGCACAGAAGTTGTTCACAAGATTTCTCAGTGAAATGCGGGCTCACTTGATATTGCCTCCTCTGTGTTTGGAACTGAAAATGAACCCTCCTCTTCGACTCTTGGCCTTTCTTGTAACCTTTGTTCTTCATCTCCCATTCTTGAGACTAAACATGACTTTTGTGTTTCCTCAAATCCTCTATTGAGCTCCTTTTCCTTTGGTTGTGGTGGTTCCAAGATAATTGGCATGCTTTCTAGCTAATTTGTGTAGTCTGAACTGGATCCTTCTCCTAAACATCTTTGTTTGCAAATTATTCAATCTCTAGTTTGGGAAGGTGTTTATAAGTGGTTGATCCCCGCTTCACCCTCCTCTCTAATATGATTTTGTGAGGATCATATTGCCATACTTCTCCTTGGGGAAATTTCATTTATTTCAACATCTTGTAATGTTTCTCTTGTGTTAACTAAGAAAGGCCCAACTTCTTTCTTCAGGTTGAACATGGATGGGCTTTAAAGACACAAAAAGAATATGATCTAAATTGAGGCTCTGTCTGATATATTCTAATGCAAATATCCTCATAGGCAAGAAAATTGGAAGCCTGCAAGGAGGTAATTCACAACCATAGATTCTGATCTTTGTAAAGTCCTTAAACAAATACCAGTCACCTACTTTGGTATTTGGGTTGAGTTGTAGAATCTTTTTTATTCTGGAAACATTCTAGGGGGAAGCTCATCAAATAATAAATTGTACGCAATTGACAAGAACTGATTGACAAAGTCAGCAAACCCTGAATTCTAAGGATGCTTTCTCACCACTGGTGTCCAATGAATTACAAAGATGGCATTGCCCTTCCGATCTTGAGTATGCAAATGAAGATCTGGAAATTTATCCACCTGAAAATACAAAAAAGATATACAGGAACTGACTAGTGCCTAAAACATTTAGTGAGACTATAATAGGCTAACTGAACATTGATAACATTGGCCAAGTACTGACTGGAGGGAAACCTAATTAAAGATTTTTTGGTCCGTGAGAAGGGAATTTAAGAACCCTAAAACAGTATCATCTATAGTATGGTCATCATTATATCCTAATAGAAAGCAAACCATTAATATAATTTTCCTTTGACATTTCAAAGAATATACTTGAGGGATAAGGAGGGGCATTTTCTGGTAATTGAGAATGCAGAGGCAAGAAAGACTCCAGAACAAAGGTTTTATTTTCAACAGTTAACTCATTATAAGACTGACTCAAGAAGTCTTCATTCAGAAGCTAGGTTTGATTTGGCATCACCACCCTAAGCATCTCTTGAATAGCTGCAGGATTAATGTAAAACAGGATAGCTCCATTCTTTGACATGATAGCTTGTTTACTAGGAAGGTAATTTTCAGCACACCATGAAATAAATTATGGGTAAAAGTGTGTCTGAGGAATGATAAACTATGCCAAATAAGATTCCTCGGTCAAGGCAATGTCCTGTGGATCCTTAAAACATTGGAAAGCCCACTCCCTAAGCTCATAAAGGTCGAACTCATAGCGGGTTTCATATGAATCTGCGTCCCTGTCTATTAACGAAAAATCTTCAAAATTAACAGGGCAGGAAGAATCTGAATTTTGGGGCTTTGTCACTTTAACCTTCATTTTGATCGAGGAAGAAAAAAGATAAGGCTTGAAAGATTACCCAATAACTAGCTGTAGTCGCATGTGTGAGCTCTGTAAGCTGTCAACAGTTTTTTTGTGGACAAATTGCTCAGTGTATTAAAGATAATGAGGACAAGAAACCATTTTTCCCTTTTAATGATTAACCTAGCCGTTTGTGGCAAAATTTGACTGGACAAATCTTTTTTTTAAATATAATGGACTCCCACTCCTTCATTATGTTGATGCCATTCCTGCATTCTTGACACGTGGACCAGTACATTGCACCACCTAAATGCCACTTGTTTTTCCTATCAAGCACTGGAGCGGTCTCATTGATTGACGTGATGCCTTGCTAACCAACAAGGGTCCCACAAGCCACATCACCTAAAGTAGTATCGAGGGGGTGGCATAGCTGATTTGAAAACCTGGGGGGAAGGGGGGGATTTTTTAGGGATGGAAAGTCAAGTGCAAGATAGGTGTTGAGCCCTATATAGCACAACGTAGCTTGGGTGCTTGTATGGAGGCATAAAGTTGAATTGGGGATGCTTGTGTTTCAATAGTGTTCATGTAACTAGAGTGGACCCTGTTACCCACCACCTATGGGTAGTGTATATAGGAGAAAAAAATATCCTACAAGGTCCTCAACCGACAGCCCCTTGCAGCCACCAGATAGCTTAATGTGTCATTTGCTCCACTACCTGAGCCAGCCATGTGTTCCCTCGCCCATTTGTTATGATTGTATGTTTAAGGTGGGCCTTCCAACCCTGAAGGTATGGCTTTCCATTGGTATAGTTGAGTAATTTTTCTTACTTGTCATGGGCACTTTTGGGAAATGATTGGTGGGGGGATTCGGCAAAAAGAGTGGGCTAGGTCTGTTCTCTTGTCTCCACTACCCGATTTCGTGGTTAGCCTTGTATCCTAGTCCCGTGGGATCTCCTTTACTGGCCATTAGCTTTAGGGTTGGCACTACACGAGAAATCCCAATTTTGGTTGCATGGTCTCACTTCCCGACATCATATACATCACTCCCTTCCACTCATTTTAGCCCCATTCATCTCTTTTCCCATCCAGGTCCACATGTGTCCACTAGTTCCACATAGGGATAGCCTCCCCCTCCCCTTGTCCACGCCTTGGATTGGACCTGGAATGATGCTCCGGAAGTTGATAAAGCTAAAAAAAAGAAGCATAATTTGGCCACTCTCAACAGGGAATGTACCACAAAATTCAAAAGATGGTCGAGACAAACAAATTTAGCATGTGGGCAAAGCCAAACATGAGCTCTACCCCTTATCCATGACCATCACCCTGGTTCCTATGGGCCCTAGATGAGCCCCCCTCCATCATTAAGGAACCCATAATTGTTCCAGCCCCTGGTGGGCGGAGAACTGCCCCACCTGAAGGGGGTATCCATTGCTATATATTACACATCATGCTCTCATCCCCTAGAGCCCTGAGCAGTTATGAAGAAAAATCACTCAAAGGCAAAAGACTTATGAAGAAGGGTGGAAAAACAAAGGTCGAGGTAACTCGTGTACCACGATTTTCTCCCTCCTACACTCATATACCCAGGTGTGGGCTTCTCTTATTATAGCTACCCTTGTAGCATGACATGTGAATTGGATGATTCCCCTAATCCCCACTATGTTCCATCACTATATCATTTGCCACCTACCACCTGATGATGTACCATGGACCTGTCACCCCCTTTAAAGGTTGAAACCACCTAATAGGGTCCTTGATTAATCCCCATATTGAGCTTGGAGACACTTGTACATGACAAAACCCACTATGGAAGGGCATGCCACCATGAAGTGCCCCATTGATTCCATGACTTATAAGCTCTTTTACTTGATTATTCTAATGATTTTTTGTACTAGAAGGCAAGGGAACACAATGGATATTATGCAAGATTACATGTGGGTCTCCATTTTGGGCTCAGTCTCCCTATACGAGGTCCTAGCCCTCCAGAGAGCCACATTGGAACTTGTAAGGTGAACGTTGAGAGCCATGGGCCTCCACCATAGCAGAGAGTACTTCATGGATCCCAACACCGCTCATTGATTACTCATGTTCCACCTTTTGGATGAGGATGATGCACCTGGTCCACCATTGCTAGCTGGCTCCACATTTGCACCATACACTTGACAGATGCTCCAGGGTCCAAATGAGGTTGTGTCTCATTGCAAGAGACAAAGGGAGGGCTTATGTCACATCCTAGCCCTTACAGATGATTTACATGCATGTTCGATCCACTTGGAGACCCATGAGGATGTCCTTGTGCCCCCACACCCACTTGGGAGCACCACATGGACTTGCTTGGAAAACAAGGGGCCAACCCTTTGTCCACTATGTTTGGAGTCCATTTTCTCACCATGGCACATTCTGGACTTCATTAAGCCTCCTAAAAGGCCCAATGAGTCATTTTATTGATCATTCTACCCTCTTGAGAGGCTTATTATGATGTTATTAAGCTATCTTGGTGGGCTTGTCACCAATGGATGTTATTATTGCACATTGTTTTATTATTTGGGGATTAATTTGACCAATTAGGCAAATCGAACTCATTAGAGATGGTATAAATAGATGAGAAGTGATTCATTTCTCTCATCATCACTTGGATTGGGTTCTTAGCTCTTGTGAGAATTTCGCATTCCCTTTTGGAGGACAAGTTTGGTTTCATGGAATGAATTTTGATGTTTGAACTTTGGATTCTATCTTCTTGGTCTTGAAGCTTCATTAATGGCATAATTTGATGATTGGATATACTCATTGTACATGTAAGTAAATGTTTTTCATACTTATTCTTGTTATTTACCTTGTCATATGAATCTTGTTGGGATTTCCGCTATATAGGTCTGAAATTTACTGCTATTCTATGCAAAATTGTGGGAATTTTGGTCTCTTGAAGCGTTGCATCATTGCATGTGCCATGTATGAATGGGTGAATATTCCTAGACATTATATTTGCTTAAAATACCTTGATAAGTCCTCAATTATTACATATTGAAGTATAAAATCTTCTAGCAACTGCTCTCATGCCTTAATTGCCATGCGAAGTTGTGTAGAGGTCTACTTGATTGGGTATAGTCTCCGCAAATCACAAGTTCATCTTGACTCCCTCTCAAAGGAAAGGTACTAATCCATCCACTAGTGGTCACCTAAACGCTTATCTTTCTTGCATCCTCTCTCTCTTTCTAGGCCTAGCCACCATAGGTCACCTAGGGCATCATTTTTCTCCCATTGTAGCCATCAAAAAACTTTGATCTCTTGCCCACAACTGCGCTAGGGTTTTCTCTAGAGGCCCTCCAAATTTCAAGAAATTCCGATGGTGGGATCTTGAGATATAGCAAGCCCTAGCTCGAGCATCGTTTCTTGCCCTAGGTTTCCCTTGGCTAGTATCCTCATTGGGATCATTGCTTTCAATTCTCAAAGAAAATGTGTCCTATGATCCTCTCCTCTTCCATAATTAGGTCAAGCCCCTCTTTAGTTGAGCAACTCCATACCCTTGACCTAATTCTGGATCTGCTTGGTCTTTTGTGGTCCCGCAACTTTATAACTCTAATTTCACAAAGATCACATAAAGGCCAATTCTCCATAAGGATTTTAGGCTTAGGAATCATCTTTACAACATATATTGCCAACCTTAGCCTCAAAATTCTCTTAGCCCTTCCTAGAGAGCATATCACCTTGCTTCCCGAGCAAGAAAGCCATATAATTGAGTCTCTCTTATGAATAGACCTTAGGAATCACTCCTTATCCTAGTGATTCCCCTTATACTAGGTCTCCTCCCATCGGTGAAAGTCCGTAAAGAGCAGGGAGTCTTAGCTAAGGTGACAATGGGTTATCGCTCCATCGATTCCCTTGACCTAGTTGTTGCTCTATAGGATCCCCTCCTAGGACCTTTGCTAGTTTGAGTGGTAACAAATGGAGCACATGGATTGGTAAGAGCATCGAAATCCTTAGAGGTTTGTAGAAGGAGAGCTAGACATATCTTCTAGAGAACCCTTATGCTGGAACCTTGCTTGTGTATGACATCACCAGGGAAATCGACATGTGTATTCTTGGAGCATAGAGACAGGTGTAAGCCTACATGTGGTTGTAGTAGATTTCTTGGAAGTGTTTAGACCCACACTTGTATTGTTGGCCTCCCTTACCTCTCATATATATAGAGGAAGCAAAGAGTGCTATTAACATAAATATATAAAATAATATAATTAAATAATAATTAGTATAATGAAAGGACATGCCTTAAGAGACATGACTATTCATGAAAGGACATCCCACCTAGGTATCTATATGGGGCCCTCATTGTACAAACAATCATCATATCTTCTACTATCAACTTATATACATTTTTGTAATATTGCCCACATGGATTTCTTTATATTCCAGACATTTTGAATAACTTGTACGAGAGCAACTTTGTTCATCTCAAAGAATCATTTCATTATCATTATTGTACTCTTCTCTTTGTACTTGTCTTCTTGGAGTGAGACACTAGGGTTCATGAGAAGACCCTCAAAGGAGCTATGAAAGGGAAAGAGGACATGTTTATTTTTCTTGGGAGATTGCTCTTGTCAAATGCTTGGGTTTGTTCTTGTAAGCTAGATGTTGGAGACGATGATCCCATTTATTGTGTCCTGCTCATCTTCTCTTACAGTTGTGAGGAGAAGAGGACATCTCTCTCTCTCTCTCTCTGTATTTCCTCTAGGTACTTTATCCCTTTTGTCTATGAGGTGTTAGGATCTCTTGGTGCTTTTGAAACATCTTGAATACTATGGTTAAGGTTTCATCCCTTGGAGACATTGGAGCTAGGGTTTTGTCATTAAACCCCTAGATTGTACGCATTGAGTGGAGAAGAGGAGACGTCTTGCCTAGGAGGACTAGCCAGTGTGATGCTTGCTTGTTGGATCTTAATGTTTCCCTAGATAGGGTTTTGGGGAGATAGATGATTGTACTAGCATTGGGATGAGATATGTACATGAACTTCATCTTTATATATATATATATATATGTGTGTGTGTGTGTGTGTGAAGGTTTTTAGTTGTCATGAATTGTCTTATTGTAAATTTGAATTTCAGTTATCTTTATATTCATGGTTTGGTAATTTCCAGCACCTGTATGTCTTGCTGATTTGACATAAATTAATTGCCTAAATTGTGAAGGGTTTTAACAAACTTAAAGAAGTTTGGACAGATTTACTACTGTAATTCCTGCTATCATAAGGTGACTTTTATATCTAGTTTACGCATGATAAGATGGCCCTAAACAGCCAAAGCTTGTTGGCACACATTTGGTATATTTTATCTTGGATTGCCTTGTTGATCAAGGTTAAGAGATGAAATATTGTCTAATGCTGCTATTGTTTTATTATATTTTATAATAGCCCTAAGGCTGCAAATTCACATGGTTAAGATCCAAGAGATGTCTAGGAAAGAGGTGAAATTTCTAAAGTTCCATTAATTGCTCTAAATGTAGGAATTTCTACACAATATACAACAAATTAACATTCACCAGTAAGGCAATCAAGAAGGAGGCCAGACGTGGATAGTTTGCAAGATAAACTCAGAAAGATCAAGCCACCTACATTTGATGGTGATCATAAGAATGGAGAAGAGGTTGAAGCTTGGTTGTTGAAGATGGAAAATTACCTTCAACTACATGATTATTCCTCCAATTCAGAGACACGAATTGCCATCTATCATGTAGGAATTTACAAGGTAAGTTTCTCAGACAGAACACCAAAGGACACCGCTCACAAACAGATCACAGATCAATACACCAGTGTTCTTGACGTGGTTAAAATCCTCAAAAAGGGAAACAGTCCACAGCCTGAGCCAATGTGGCCACTTCAGGCAATTTATTAATAAAAGAAATAAAATTTACATAAGCTTCTATCATGAACGGTCACCCTACAAATGACCCTCCATGCTCTTTAAATAGAGATCATGGACCAATCGGGTGTTAAACCATGGATCAAGTGTCAGTGATACCGAGGAGAGAATGAACCGTCGAATCACTTCATGTCTAGAACATATCGTGACCGTCGGATTGTAAGTTACAAATGTACATAGTAAAGAAACACACTTTACCTAACTCTACACTAGACCAAGGTATACTTAACTATTTCCTATGTGTTGGAATATCCTAACATAACCCCTTAAAAACAACTTGGGATAGGATTGAAGGATGTACAAATATGACACGATAGGCGAAGGAAGGAGGCATTAGAGCCTATCCCCCCTTAGTGACAACTTCCTGAACTCCAACCATAAATCGAAGTTTAGTAAACTTTGCCTCTGTGAGAGCCTTTGTAAAGATGTCTGCAACTTGATCATTGGTTGAACAATATTGCACTTCAAGAACATGGTCATGAATGAGGTTTCTGATGAAGTGCATGTGTAGTTCAATATGTTTGTTGCGCTGATGTTGGAAAGATATTTGCATAGTTGAATCGCGCTTTGATTATCACACCAAAGTGTAGTCGGATGCTGCTGCTGAAAGCCAAACTCTGACAGGATTTGACAAAGCCACAGGACTTCCTTACTAGCTTCTACGACGCCACGGTACTCTTCTTCTGCTGAAGAAAGAGAAAAGGCAATTTGTTTCTTCCAAGTCCATGTAATAGGTCCAGAACCAAGAGTGAAGACATAAACTGCAATAGACTTCCGATCATCAGGGTCACCAGCCCAATCAGAATCAGTGAAACCAACCAATAGAGGATATGCTTCTGCACTGTAATGAATCCCAAACTGAACTGTACCTCGAACATAACAAAGTATTCTTTTAGCTGCTTTCCAATGACTTTCATGTGGGTTTTGCATAAACCGAGCAATAAGGCCAACAGTGAAGGAAAGGTCAGGACAGGTATAGGTCAGATACAAAAGTTTTCCTACAACCTGACGGTATAACGTAGCATCAACTTCAGGCGAAGTACAAGTGACTGAAAGTTTGGCTCTAGACTGAAAGGGAGAAGGGGCTGGCTTACAGTCTTCCATGTGAAAGTGGCGTAGAAGATCACAGGCATACTTGGACTGGGAAAGGGCAATACCTTCCTTGGATTCCAAGACTTGAAGACCAGGAAAATAATGCAAGTGTCCTAAGTCTGTCATTTCAAACTTCTTTTTAAGGCTGGACTTCACACGGTTTATAAGGTTGGGATCACTACCAGTAAGGATAAGATCATCAACATAAATAACAAGAATGATAAGAGACTTACCCACTTTCTTGGTGTAGAAAGTATTGTCAGAATGACACCTAGAAAAGCCAGTATCTAAAAGAACGCTATCCATTTTGGCATACCAAGCCCGAGGGGCTTGCTTGAGACCATAAAGGGATTTCTTAAGCCGAAATACAAGGCTGGAGTCTATTTGTATAAAGCCAGTAGGTTGTTCCATATAGATTTCATCATGCAATTTCCCGTGCAAGAAGGCAGATTTAACATCCATCTGATGGACTTCCCATTTGAAAGAGGCAGCAAGGGAAAGAACAAGGCGAATAGAGTTCATTTTGGCAACAGGGGAGAAGATTTCAGTATAGTCAATGCCTTCAACTTGTGAAAAACCTTTAGCAACAAGACGAACTTTATGTTTATCAACTTTTGCATCTGGTCCATACTTGGTTCTGTAAACCCATTTGCATCTAACAAGTTTTCGTCCCTTTCGAAGAGGAACAAGATCCCATGTATCATTTGCCAATAATGAACGATATTCTTCATTCATAGTTGTGTCCCAATCTGGATGGCCTGAAGCTTCTGCAAAGGTGTCAAGATCATAATTCGTTGAAGCTTGAGCCAGTAAAGAAGAGGCTCTATCGAACTGAGAACATGTACGTCGTTGATCTGTAGGATCACCTGCAAGAGCACCTGCTGCATCCCAAGTAGCACGGACCCATTTTGGAAGTTGAGGAGCTGAAGGAGGATCCTAAGAAGGTGGGGGAGGATTGTCATCATCGCTGTCATCATCTAAAGAAGAAATATTTTCAAAAGTAGAAGGGATAGAGAGAGGTGGCACATCCGCCGAACTAGGCTCATAGGCCGATATATTTTCAGCAAACTTTACATCTCTTCTAATGATAACATTTTTGGACTTAAGTGGGATAAGTCTATATCCTTTGACATCTTCAAAATATCCAACAAAAATACATTTTTCACTCTTAGGTTCTAAAGATTTATGTTTCTCATCTGGAATATGGGCCTATGCTTCACTTCCAAAAACACGAAAGTGACTTACATCTAGTTTAATTGAGCTCCATGCTTCTTCTTGAGTGATATTCTTTAAAACCTTAGGAGTGCGATTTACTATGTAATTTGCACAGTTAATTGCTTCTCCCCAAAATTTAAGACTAAGTCCTTTAGATTGAAGCATACAATTAGCCATTTCCTTTAAGGTGCGATTCTTCCTTTCAGGTACACCATTTTGTTGTGGAGTATATGAACAGTATGTTGCATTTGAATTCCATTCTCAATGCAAAAGTTGATGAATTTGTTGTTAACATATTCTCCGCCATTATCAGATCTTAGCTTAAGAATTTGATGTCCAGATTGTTTTTCAACAAAAGCCTTAAAGGCCAAGAACATGTTAAATACTTCACTCTTGAGTTTTAAGAAGTATACCCAAGTGCGTCTGGAGAAATCATCAATGAAAGTTAAGAAATACTTGTAGCCAAAGAATGAAACAACTGGAAGTGGACCACATAAATCACTATGCACAAGCTGTAAAAGGGCTGAGGCATGCCAAGAGGCACGCTTTTCAAAACTATCCCGATGATGTTTTCCGAGTACACATCCAGAACAAACACCATCTCTACAAGATACCATAGAAAGACCTATCACCATATTTTTTTTACATAGATTTTGAAGGGAATGATAGTTTAAGTGACCGAATCGCTCATGCCAAAGTTTGCTCACTTCATCATTACGAGCAACAAATACCGAGGAAAGTGTTGATGATCCAAAGTTGTTAAACTTATACAACCTTGTAGAATCATCAGCAATTCCAGTAGATAAAATCTGTCTAGGATCTCTTAGGTCCTTAATTACAACAACATGAGGTCAAAATTCAACGATTTTATCGTCACCTGAATGAGTTATCTGATATACAGATAGAAGGTTGCAGGGTAAGGTTGGAACACATAATGCATCATTAAATTGGCCATTGTCTAGATGAACAGTTCCAGTCCCTACAACACTAAGAGATCTATCATCACCAACATATATATTTTTGGTGTTACAATCATTTAAAGAACAAAACATGGCTTTGTTTTTGGCCATGTGATAAGAAGCTCCAGAATCAATGAGCCACTCATGAGAATGAGAAGAAGAAGATATATTTAGTGCATAACCAGACTGAGATGCTTGACAACCACATGCAGAAAGTGATATTCCTGAAGATGAAGTTTAAGTTGAAGAGTGCTCCAAATGGATTTTATGCTTCTTCATTGTTGTTTCCAAGGCTTCCATCTTCTTAAAGCATTTGGATTCGAAGTGGCCATCTTGATTACAAAAGTTGCAATGTCTATCAGTCTTCTTCCCTTTGCTTTTATTTGCCTTATCATTTTGTTGAATTGATTTTTCATTTTGAGAATGAAATTGCTTAGGACCCTTGTTTGGTTTAGGACCATTCTTTTTAGGATTCTTTGAATTTGGTTCTTGTTGAGCAGCTAAGGCTTTCTTAGAAGAGTTTGTAAGATTAAGAAGACCAATATGTAAGAGTTTTTCTTGTTCCCTTATTAAAGAATCACAGAAGGCATCAAAAGAGGGGGACTAGTAGTCTTGTCCTTCAGAAATAAAGGCCTCTCTAGTAGAATGGAAGGTGGAAACAAACCCAGAGTAGGTTGGTCCAAACTTAGTAAGAATGGAATAGATAAGGCTACCATATTCTTTCTTAACCTTAACACCTTCCAAGAGAAGTCTAAGGATCTTGAACTTGGACAAAAAATCTTGAATGGAAGAAAAATTATTGGGGTCCAACGTAAGCAACTCATTTTCAAGTTGATGGGCTCTAATTTCATTTTTAATTCCAAAAACTTTAGTGAATTGTTTCATTGCTTCATTAAGGATATCAAGTTCTGCAATATGGAATCTAAGGTCTGGAGAAATAGACATCCCTATCAACCCACGTGCTTGATCTTGCCTA
Organism: Pinus tabuliformis; assembly: GCA_031772625.1. NCBI lineage: Eukaryota > Viridiplantae > Streptophyta > Pinopsida > Pinales > Pinaceae > Pinus > Pinus tabuliformis. Next base: position 1,037,416,716 of record CM062816.1, on the reverse strand, counting down.
TTTTCCCATTTCGCTGCCTTATCTTCATCTTTAGGTTTAGTTTCTTGGCCTGAGGCTATTTTGTAAAAACCTTTGCTTCTAAGTAAATCCACAATGTAGGACCACCATTGGAAGTAGTTGGTGCTGTCAAGAATAACTTGGCATGGACTTTCCATTTTAATAGAAACTGAAGCTGTAGATGTTGAAACTAAGTGTTCCAACGGAAAGATCTCGAAAAATTAAGCCGATTAAAAAAAACGGCTCTGAAAACGGCTTCCGAGTGAAGAAGTTATAGCTTTTTGAAGAAAACTTGTTAAAAATTCCGACGAAGTGTGTGAATGTGCGGAAGTGAATGATAATGTTATATTTAAAAAAAAAATCCCCCCCTTTCCAAACTTAATCTAATTAGTTCAGTTTAAAAAATAAAATAAAAAATGTGACGCGCTTTTATAAATAAGTGAAAGTCACTTTTACAATGGTACTTTATGAGCTACCCACTAAATTGTAATTTAAATAAAAGATAAAGAGACTTTAGAATTATAAGTGACTCACTCTTTATAATGAGTGAGAACACTTTTACAAAAAGTAACTTTAAACATAAGTTACATGTGCTTTTTGAAAAAGTAACTCAACAAAAAGAAAGACTTGAACTCAAGACCTCTATTCTCATAAAGTAACTTTGGACCAAGTGAGCTAGTTTAAAAGGTTAGTAATTTTTGGAAAAGAGGAAGTTTTTTTTTTGTCACTGAAACTTTGGGGTGCGTACTTACTTGAAAAAGTTTTTTTTGCCTACAAAACAAAAACCACAAAACCCAACATGGACATACAAAAAAACCAAACCTTATGGCTTGAACATAGCTTTTGCCGAAAACTAAATATTTTCCTCAATGTTTATGATTTTCCAAGATCACACTAAGGCGCAGCGGAAAAGAGCATACGCATGAGAAGAATCCTTCCTTTCTATATCTGATTTGCCCAGATCGCACAGAATCGCGGGACAAAGAGCATACGCAAAAATGAAAGGTATAAATCTGGTAATAAACAACAGAGAGATAAATAAACCGAAATAAATAGAGAGATAAATAACTAAAACTGCAAATAAAGACTGTATAACTATAGATCTTAAAAATGACGTAGTTAGGGCTACCAGAAATCTTTTTGCGTGAAATGAAGGGCTTCCTCACTGGAACAGATGGTCCTAACACAATAGAGCGGTCCTCTCGGCCCGAAAGCAATCAGAAACAGCAGATCTATGAAACAACAGTCGGATGCAGTTGTACTAACTTCCGATTTTGATCACCAATAGATGCGGCCCTCAAATAGCTCCGATACCATGTAGGAATTTACAGGGTAAGTTCCTCAGACAGAACACCAAAGGACACCGCTCACAAACAGATCACAGATCAATACACCAGTATTTTTGACGTGGTTAAAACCTTCAAAGAGGGAAACAATCCACGGCCTGAGCCAACACGACCACTTCAAGCAATTTATTAATAAAAGAAATAAAATTTAAATAAGCTTCTCTCATGAATGGTCACCCTACAAATGACCCTCCATGCTCTTTAAATAGAGATCATGGCCCAATCGAGTGTTAAGCCACGGATCAAGTGTCAGTAATACTGAGGAGAGAATGAACCGTCGAATCACTTCATGTCTAGAACATATCGTGACCGTCGGATTGTAAGTTACAAATGTACATAGTAAAGAAACACACTTTACCTAACTCTACACTAGACCAAGTGCAGTTGTACTGACTAACATATCACTTGAAGGGGAAAGCAAATTTATGGTGGGAGCAGCTCAAAGAAGTAAAACATTTAGGCGAAAAGAGGATTTCATGGAGGAAACTTAAAAATATTTCCAAAGGAAGTACCTATCTGAACATTATTACGAAAGGAAAATGTAGGAGTTCTTTGAACTCAAGTTGGGGAACATGAAAATGGAAGAACTTGACCAGAAACCAAGTAAGATACTGACGTACATAGACTTTATCAGAGATGAAAAGCTAAATATACAGAGATATGTTTATGGATTACCACCATTCTATGGTGATAGAATTAAATTTGACGAACCAAAGAGTTTGGATGAAGCTATGAGGACGGCAGAATACCTCTATGAGCAGGGTAAGCAGAGAGATATGTTCCACAGAAATCATCCTTCTTTAAAAGTGAGCTTCTTCCTTCTGTTATCGTCCATGTATTCCAGCCTTTCCTCGTTTTGGAACAGAGATAGATGATTTAAATCGAATTGCTTCTTGAGAGGAGGTCGAATATAGTCTTCTAATCATGCAAAAGGGTGCCTTTCATAGGCAGGCCAACTTGATAGTAGAAGGGTCAAATTCACTGTTGGGATTTGACCAAAAGACACATAATATATATATATATATATATATTTCTCTTAAAAACGTCCAAATGGGACATGATAAAATAATTTTCTTTTGACTCAAATAAATTCTTCTTGACTCCTTACAAGATCATAATTATGATGACGGAACCTGGTTACAATTTCAACAAAAGAGATTGTTGAAAATAGTAGTAAGGTCTTCTTTGACTTGTGTCTTAGTCAAAGTGACCACAAGTAGTGTTTCCTTAGCATGCACAAGTTCCTAAAAGTTAGGACAAGTTTCTAAAAAATAGGACGAGTTTTTAAAAATCAGGACGAGATCATGAAGAAGTTTTACTCGTGCGGTTTGTCGAAGGCTCAGTTGTTTGTCAACTAGTGCGAGTTAGAAGTCTCAATGGTTATTTGTGGCTAGGACGAGTTACATGACTCAGTTAGACTCAGTTAACTAGTCAATCACAAGACCAAGTTCCAAAAATACACTTCCCAGATTTAGCATGACCGAAAATCTTATAAGGAGGATGAAGGCATAGAATTGATTCATTGTTTTGTGAACATGAGTTGGTGAGAAAAGACAATAGAGAGCACGAGTTTGTGAACAGGAGCTTGTGTGTCGAAAGGGCATACTAAGGAGAAGCTTGTGCGCAGATTACTAGAAGAGAATTCCTTGGGATTTGCACTAGGATTTAGAAATTAATTCCTAAATAATAGGAGCTCACTATGCGCAAGGATTTCAGGGTTCTTGCAAGATGTTTTAAGCTTAGGAAAAGCAAAGGGAGACAATATTTTTTTTCTGATTGAAACAGTGGTATTGTAAGAGATCTATTGCTCAAACTCCCATCAATAAAATTCTCAAACAAGCAGAGGGTTTTCCCAATTGGGTTCCCTAGAAAATACTGTGCTATTGTATTGTACGAATGTGTTTTTAATTATGTTCTATTCCACTGCAAAAAGAGTAGAGAAATTTTGTGTCTTGGTGTCATAATTTAGTTTCAAAATTGTTCACTACAGCAGTATAGAATTTTCAAGGAAATTCTACATGGTATCACAGCAAGGAACAGAATAAAGACCAACACAAGTTGAGTGCAAGCATCTAAGGAGAAGACCTTTGTGTTTGACCTACAACCTCTAGAAGTCTGGCCGAAGTGGAGAAGAAGATTATGTTGTGTCTCTTCTTGTGACAGGTACAGGGCGAGTTGAGGGGAAAGCTAGCCGATTGGTTCAGGACAAATTTTGGGTTGTTCTGTGCATTTTTTTGTGGTGTATTTTTGTGCTAACCAGACACAGTGACTATGTCTCTTGGGAAGGAGGTCGAGCTCTTGTACCTCTGGTTTGGGAGGGTCATAAGGACTAAGAAGGAGCTAGAACAGGGCCAAGTAATCTTATAAGGCTGCACACGAGTTGGGCTGGTTAGAAGAGGGGACAGTGCAGATTTGAGAGAGGCTCAAAGGCCAAGTTGGAGACTGGTGCACCATGGATAGGTGTTCGAACCAAGGTTAGAAAATTTTAGAGATCAGCCACAAAACCGTGACCTAAAAAGGGTAGAAAGAAGCCATCTTCCTCTGGTATGTTTGTTGTTCTTCCATGTTGATGCATTGGTAAGTGGTGAAATCTTTTGGACAAGTTGTTGGGCAGCTTAAGTACAGGTCGGAGTGTTGTTAGAAGTTACCTTGTTGTGCCCTAAAGTACAACCTCTTGTAAATGACTAAAAGATTGTTAGTGGGCAGGTGTTGGAGAGCTCTCTAAGTAGATAGGATGGCATTCCAAGGGTTGAGAATAGACCACTGTTTAGAGGGAGCCTCTAACTTCGTTCCATGGAAAGGGAGGATCATTATAGTTTTGGAGGTTAATGGGGTGGGAGACTTTGTGAAGCAAGCTATACCACCGCCACAAGAACCCCAACAGTGGAGCCAACATACTAAGAATGATATCAAGGCAAGGAGGATTATTCTAGAAGGGGTTAGAGATCATATAGTTCCTCATATCCATGAGAAGAAGATAGCTTTTGAGATGTTCAAAACTATTTTAGAACTATATCAGAGTACCAGTGATACCAGGAAGCTTGCTCTTAAGGAGAAGCTGAGGAGTATCCGAATGAGCAAGGATGAGCCCATCGTCACATATTTGTCAAGGTTCACTCAGGTACGAGATGAACTAGGTGGTGTGGGCATGATTGTATCTAATCATGACCTTGTGAGTTTGGCCTTACTAGGACTTCACAAGTCTTGGTATGGTTTCCAGGATGTTGTCAGTGGTAGAGAGAATTTTCCCAATTGGGAAAGGTTTTGGACTAACTATGTTTAGGAAGAGATCCGAAGAGGGACTAGAGATGGTAGATCAATTACGACAGTGAACGAGGAGAACCTTGCCTTGGCAAGCAAGGCCAACGGCAAGAAGGGCAAAGGAGGGGTCGAGTCCAGTCAGAAGGGCAAGAAGAAGGATCTAAGCAAGATCAAGTGCTTCCATTGCCATGAGTTTGGACATTATGCCACTAAGTGTCCTAAGCAGAAGGAGAAGTCCAGTAAGGATCATGTAGCTGCATTAGCGGAGGTAGATGCATTTTTTGCCTAGTTCGAGAAAGATTTCTCATTGATTGCTTGCATGGAAAGCTCAACAGATAGTAGTATATGGTATATTGATTCAGGAGCATCCTTCCACATGACCAAGAACAAGAAGAGTTTCAGCCACCTAAAGGAGAAGGACATGCAGTTTCAGATTGAGCTAGGAGATGATGGTCAATATGCAACTAGAGGAGTTGGTACTCTTAGCTTTAAAAGGGATTCAGGTAATCCTCTTCATCCCAGACATGTTCTCTATGTTCCAGGATTGAGGCAAAATCTTGTTTCAGTAGCTACCCTTGAGGACAAGGGATATGATATCATCTTTAGCAGCAGTAAGGTGTATCTCCATCACTTAGCTTCTGGATGTGAGAAGTAAATAGGTGTGAGGGAGAAGAATCTCTACAAGTTGCAGGTAGATACAAGTGTAGCATTGAGCAACAAGGCAGGGACAGCTCAACGTAGAGAAGTGGTGGTTGAGCAAGAGCAGGATAGAGCTCTCAAGATGGAGCCTCAACTAGTACCTCAGTTTGAGCCTAAGTTAGTTGGTAGTTGGGCTGACCAACATGATAATGAGGAGCATAGCCCAAGGCAAGTGGGGGAAGCCACTTAGTCAATGACTCCCAATAAAGGGAGAGTTTGTGCCAGGTGGGCAGAGGATTTGTTTAAGGGAGATTAGGAGAGATTTGGATCTTCTAGTATCACCTTCAGCTAGAAGAAGCGGCCACAAAGGTACACAGGGTACATGGCACTTATGACTGAAGTGATGGACACGCAAAGCATGGAGGGAAAGAATAGGTCTTCGGATCAGGTTCTGCAAAAGAAAGCAAGGAAGTCTTCTAGTTCAGAGGGAGCAGCTGCAGCAGCAGAGAACATGGTAGTGTTGGACAGATCCAGGTGGACAAGATTCTTCCAAAAGGACCTTCCTCGCTAAGAGAGAATGTTGAAAATAGTAGCGAGTAAGGTCTTCTTTGAATTGTGCCTCAGTCAAAGTGACCACAAGCAGTCTTTCCTTAGCATGCACAAGCTCCTAAAAGTTAGGACAAGTTCCTAAAAATCAAGACAAGTTCATGAAGCAATTTTACTCATGCGATTAGTTGGAGGCTCAATTGTTTATCTGCTAGTGCAAGTTAGAAGTCTCAATGGTTATTTGTGGTTAGGAGGAGTTATATGAATCAATTAGACTCAATTAACTAGTCAATCACAAGACCAAGTTCCAAAAAAACATTTGCTAAATTTATCATGAGCAAAAAGCTTATAAGGAGGACAAAGCCACAAAATTGATTCATTGTTTTGTGAGCACGAGTTGGTGAGACGAGAAAATAGAGAACATGAGTTTGTGTGTAGGAGCTTGTGTGTGGGAAGGGCGTACCAAAGAGAAGCTTGTGTGCAGATTGATAGAAGAGAGTTCCTTGGGATTTGCGCTAGGATTTAGGAATTAATTCCTAAATAATAGAAGATCCCTATGCGCAAGGATTTAGGAAGCAGATCAGGGCTCTTGCAAGGTGTTTCAAGCTTAGGAAAATCAGAGGGAGAACAAGCGTATCAAATTTTCACATGGTATCAGAGCATGAGTGATCAGCTGAGAAGCTCAAAAGCGAAGGAAAAGAATTTCGCTGCTCAGTGGGAGCAGTAGGCCGAAATTTTTAAGGCAGCGCAATTCCTTGATAGGCAGGCTGAGTTGTTGGGGGCAAGGGTTCGATTTTCAATTGCAAGTTGGCAGTAAAGTCGAATTGCCTGGGATAGTGATTCCAACAGTCAGAGGGAGCAGCAGCAGCTCAGATTTTCGCTGAGCAGATTTCTGGTTGGACGCAGAGGGTTTTGTTTCAGTTTGCAGTAGCAGAATCAACGTCAAGTGGAAGAGAAAAACACACACAACAAAGGGAAAATTTCTCTCAGGGAACTTCTAGCCTCAAAAGTTCAATTTTTCCAGGCAGATTGGCAGTAGCAGCTAGCAGATTTGTGCATTCTAGAAGGGAGTGCAAGTAGCAGAGCAATAGCCAAGTTGAGGGAAACATGGAGTTTTCAACAATTTTTGAGATGGCCATAGCAAGACTTAGAGATCAGGATAGGTTGGATGGCTCCTCCAACTATGTCATCTGGAAGGCCAGAATGTCCTTCCTATTGGATGAATACGGCCTGAAGCTCTACATAGACAGTGTTGTGGCAGTTCCCCAGGATGTGAATAAGCTGAAGGAATAAAAAAAGGAGATCGCGCGAGTGAAGCAGTTGATCCTGGATCGAGTCCGGGACCATATTGTCTCACACATAGCTGGAAAGGATACTGCCAAAGAGATGTGAGATGCTCTCTCCACGCTATATCAAGGCACTTACGAGTAGCAGAAGATTTTCCTGGAAGAAAAGTTGAGATGCATCAAGATGCAAAAGGGGGGAAGCATACATCCTTTCTTCACCAAGATTCAGGAGGTTTGAGACCAGCTTGTAGTTGTTGGGGCAGCGTCTCAACCAACAGAGCTAGTGAGATTGGTACTAAACAGTGTCTCTGAGGAGTGGCAAGTTTTTGTCCAAAGTATATTAGGCAAAGACAAGCTACCAGATTGGGACAAGATATGGGTCGATTTGCAGTAGGAGGAGTTGAGACAAGCTTTGTTAAAGAGCTCCATCAGTGGCAGCAATGGCAGCGACCGAAGGGGGTTAAGGAGGAGGAGAATGTGGCCCTCACATCAAAGGGTCCCAATCAGGCGCAGGGGGAGCAGAGAAAGAAGAAGAAGGACCTATCTAAGGTCAAGTGCTTCAAGTGTGGCGAGTTTGGACACTACAGTACTCAATGTCTTCTCAGAAAGAAGGACAAGCAGGTGAAGCAGGACCAAGCAGCGGCACATGCTAAGATAGATAGGTTGTCCTCCAGGTTGGAGGAATACCTAGCGAAGTTAGCAACCATACCTCCAGGAGTGAGGTGGGGTGACTTGGAGTTGTAGCCCCAGAGAGCTACAGAGTTTGGGCAGGATCCTTGAGGAGTCCACCTCATGGATCATTACCTTGCTACAGGGCCAACAAAGCTAGTGAGATTGGCACTGAACAGTGTCTCTAAGGAGTGGCAAGTTTTTGTCCAAAGTATATTGGGTAGAGACAAGCTACCAGATTGGAACATGATGTGGGCCGATTTGCAGCAGGAGGAGTTGAGGCAAGCTGTGTTAAAGAGCTCCATCAGTGGCAGTAGTAGTAGCGAACCGAAGGGGGTGAAGAAGGAGGAGAATGTGGCCCTCGCATCAAAGGGTCCCAATCAAGGGCAGGGGGAGAAGAGAAAGAAGGACCTATCTAAGGTCAAGTGCTTCAAGTGTGGTGAGTTTGGCAACTATAGTACTCAATGTCTTCTCAGAAAGAAAGACAAGTAGGTGAAGCAGGACCAAGCAGCGACACATGCTGAGATACATAGGTTTTCCTCCAAGTTGGAGGAAGACTTAGCAAAGTTGGCAACCATACCTCCAGGAGTGAGGTGGGGTGACTTGGAGTTGTAGCCCCATAGAGCTACAGAGTTTGGGCAGGATCCTTGAGGAGTCCACCTCATGGATCATTATCTTGCTACAGGGGCCCACAGTGTTTAGTAGCAGGATGGATCAGTGGCAATTGATGCAGTCAATACCAGAGTGACACTTGCAGACTCGTAGCAGTCAGATGTTATGGAGCGCAATGCAAAGTGGTACAGTGCAGAGTCAGGACTCAGCAGCAACGCAAATTCCTTGGTAGACAGTGCAGTTGCTAGTAGCAGTCAAGACTCGAGAGACAAATGCATCATATTGAACACAGTTGATTTAGCATTTTGGATGCTTTTCAGTTGCAGTTGCAAGAACAACAGAGGAGAGGGAGTTGCAGTGCAGATGCAGTGTTGGCAGCAGTATGGTAGTGTCAGCAGCAGCACATGTGCAGCATCAAAGTTGCGCAGTTGTTGGTGGGTAGCAGTAGCCAGACCTCAACAGCGTGACAGGAGGTAATACAGAGACAGAGTGTTGTGGCAGGATGTGCAACACTAGAGAAAGAACACAATCCTCGCTATGAGAGAGTGTTAATTTTTGTAGCATCGGATGTGTTCTAGCCATGAAATTTGGTGGAGAAGTTAGAATACATGAGATCTTCGAAACCCAGAAATCGTTTCTGGAAATTCCACCTAGAGATGGCTTAATTAGATTATTAACCAGTTTTAAATATTTCCTAAGTCTAAACTTAGGGAATATGGTTAATTAATCAGAATTAATTAAGTCAAGGTGCGAATCATCTAGAAACTCACATGGATTGACTCCAAGATGATCCTAGCCATTGATTAAGTTTTAATCTTGGTCGTTGGTGCTCCAACAATGGATTATAAGAGGAAATCGATGGGCACTTAGAGAAGACACACCAGAACACTAGAAGTTCGATTTCCTTTGCAAATCGATTTCCTTGGAAGATCGATTTCCAGAGTGACAACAGTCAATTGTCAGAGAGCCAAAGATCGAATTAGTGAGTGAGGGGCAAGGATAGTGAGTTCGGAGGAGATTTTCCACATCCGGCAAGTCAGCTACAGGAGGTCCGAGTTTCCTCGGTGAGGTTGCGCATAGGCAACACAGAAGCTTCAGAGGCAACAATTCGATTTGGCCAAACAAAGGGTCAATCCAATGGCTGAAGACCGGGAAGATTTCCAGAAGGGATCAGTGAGTCATTCTCAAAGGTTGGATTGGGCAGACGACTTGATCAGTTGCAATTCCAAGCAAAACATATTAGTGGTTGCACAGGCTTAATGTAAGGGTTTCGTGGAGCCCATTCAGAGCCGGTTTTGGAGCTTGATCAGTGTCGGGTGAGACAAAATTTGTCTCACTAATTTTTGTAGTCAGTTTCTCCTGTAGTGAATTGCTAGTTTATGCATCCAGATTGTACTCAGATTTTCATTGCTACATAATAATAAAACCCTCAACTGCTACATCGGTTTTCCCAAGTTGGTTTTTCTGGGGACTTTTGTCCAAAAATAACAGTGTCACTTTATTTGTATAAATCACAGTGAGAATTATTTGGTATTTGTTGTAGCAAATTACAAATAAATTTTTAAACAAATTAACAATTAGGAAAATAATTTCCAGTTGTTGTGATAGATGAAATTTTCACAACTTCACTAGGGATCTGAACCCATCCAAAATAGAAAACCTCTTATGCAATGCACCATATCTCTTTTGAGATCTACATCATCATAAATTTAGAACATGCATACACTACCATGCATAGGGATCCATGCCTTCCTAATCTGAAGTTAGCACCATCTAACGATAGTGCATGCATGCATGCTACCCAACCATTGATTGCTTATTAACCTAGTTTGCCCTCATTAATGTGCCTTTCCAATGAATAGCAAATTAATTTGCACATGGATTAAGGGCTAGAATTGATCTATTAAATGCACCATGTCGGAGGAGAATCTACTCAAAATAACAAGTAAAACCATTAGGGACCATCTCCATTAATGATTGGATCATCCATCCTTGTACATATATGTAACATGTTCTTGGTTAAAATTGATTAATTTGTACCACTATGAGATCAAGCTATGCAATCATTTCCCTTAATACAACTTGAGTGTACGATGCATAGTATTAAGGCTCTCCTCCAATTCTATAACAACAATACATTATATATCTTAAATGCCTGTGGCAATGGCTTTGATCATATGGCAATTGTTCAACTAATTACATTAGTTTTATTATGAAGCTTGCAAAGCCACAGTAAGCAATCATACATGTTCACTTAATTGCCCAAGCATTTTTGTATTAGCATTGCAATGTGTTTATGGTGTTGATTTTTCATTCATGGATGCCCATTTTTGCCTAAACATCATTTACTTCTAATAATTACTGTTAATTTTAGGTATGTTCTATGCTTAGAGCAATTTATTTCAATTTTCACAGTTAGCTCCATATCTTTTCCAGATTACCAATCACATCAGCATTAAAGTAAACTACAGATAGAACATAAACATAAATCGCAAAATACAAGCCAAGACAAGAGGACATAAGATGTGGCACTAGCTAGGGACAAACCCCAATGTGGAGAAACCCTTCATCAATTCTTCTTATATGTTCTTCAATAGTTCAACAGAGAGAGAGAGAGAGATAGTATGTTTACAACAGAAGTCAACACTTTAACTTATCTATATAAGACCATAGATCATCTCTAAGAAGATGATACATGAGATCAGTTGAAGACACATTGCTTCAACTAATTCTCCAAGGTAACTCCTTCACCTATCATTGTGTTGCATTTCATCATCATGCTGCACCTCACCGTGCTGCACCCATCATCACTATGCTGCATCTCATCATGCTTCATTAATCATGACTGTACCCATCACTGTACTGCATTATGTGCCATTGTTGCACCATGTTGCCATCCTGACATATGTGTTGGTTGCACCTTTCTTGCTTGTTGTCCCTTGCTTGCTTGTTGTCCCTAGCATGCCTGTTGTCCTTAGCATGCTAGTTGTCCCTTGCATGCTAGCTGTAACATTGCATGCTTGGTGTATTTGCTGCTAAGTACCATACAACTATCCCAATGTTAGTTAGTTGTCCCTTGCATGATGCTCTCCTTCGGAGACAAATCCTCTGGCTGTTTCAGTAGTTCCCGGCAGTTCTGGCAGTTCCGACTGTTCCTAGCAGTTCCGATTATTCCCAGCAGTTCCGACTATTCCTGGCAGTCCCAGCTGTTCGTGGCAATCCCGGCAGTTCCGACTTTTCCGGCAATTCTGGCTTTTCCAGCATTTCTGGCATTTCCGGATTTTCCGGCTTTTCCGACTTTTCTGGCAGTTCCAACTTTTCTAGCATTTCGGGCTTTTCCGGCTTTGTTGGCTTTTCTGGCAGTTCCGGCTTTTCGGCTTTTCCGGCAGTTCCGGCTTTTCAGATTTTCCAACAGTTCCGGCGTTTCCTATAGTTCTAGCTTTTCCGCCAGTTCCGGCTTTTCCTATAGTTCTAGCTTTTCCGGCAGTTCCGGCTTTTCCTGCCTTTTCGGCAGTTCCGGCTTTCTAGCTTTTCCGGCTTTTCCGGCAGTTCCGGCTTTCTAGCCTCTAGATAAGGGCAACATTATTCCTTAGGATCTCTCCTACTAAAACACAAAGACAAGTAGAGAGAGGAAGAGATCCCAAGTGTGTTGAAATGACTTGAAGGCCACCTCTATTTATACTAAAACGTTGAGCACGTGGGGTTTATTTGGTTGCTGACTGACCTTGACAAATTGTCTTATAACGCAAATAAATTCATAACTCCATGAATACTTATCGAAATCCGATGATCTTTAGATCAATCCTACACCTCTCGATGAGAGGGATCCAAGAGAAATATCAGTTGCCATAAATAAGATGGCCCACATGGAGTTTGGCCCTAGTTGCCAATTTTAACACTCCCTCTCAACTAGGGAGAACTCCATCCGTTGATCCACATGTTCAACTGTACTATCTCTGCCATCAGTGCCCTGCATTACTCTGCGCTGCTCTGATCTGCTGAGCTCTGCTCTGCTTTGATCTGTTGAGCTCTGCTCTGCTCTGCTGAACCATGAAGAAGAAGAATTGATCGAGAATGTCTCATACCATTCTCTACTGACCTGAAGTCAGTTTCATCTGAAGAGAGTGTGTCACATCACTCTTACTGACCCTAAGTCAGTTTTATTAATCCGATATCAATATCACAAGAGCGTGTCTCAAACCACTCATACTGATCCCAGATCAGTTTCATTGATCCGAGATCAATCGAGGTCATCCTAGCATAGGAAGTACGGTAGATGCAGCGATGCGTCCATAGATAGCACTACTATGGTCCCTATCCTCATTTCCCTGCTCATTGATCATATGAGAGGTACTTCCCATGAGTCCCAGACTGCATGGGTAGGATGCCTCGACAGAAGAACTAATCATCCTGTCCACAAGAGAACGAATCATCCTGTTAGTGGATGCCTCGGAGAACTAATCATCCTGGCCCACAGGAGAACTAATCATCCTGTTCCACAGTCGCCAAGGAGAACAAATCATCCTAGCCCATAGGAGAACTAATCATCATGTTCCATTGTCACCACAGAGAACAAATAATCCTGGCCCACAGGAGAACTAATCATCTTGTTCCACAGTTGCCACGGGAGAACTAATCATCTTGTTCCACAGTGGCCATGGGAGAACTAATCATCCCGGCCCACAGAAGAACTAATCAACCTGTTCATAGCGCACCACCAGGGGAGGGTGAGTCGCCCTGTGGTCGCATGTTGCTCCAGTAAGTACCCCAAGCCCCCTAGAGCTCCCAGAGCTCAATGCATGCAACATGCAGGTCCCTTATAAGAAGGTCTCTCAACGACTCCAAGTCGTTCGGGAAAGTCACAGATTTCACCTTTCCCCGAGGCTTTGACAAAATGTCTGCGACCTGTACATCAGTCTCAATGAGATGGAGCCTCCTTGCTCATCGACTTACCATATCACAGATAAGGCAGTATCTGATGTCTATCTGCTGGAGCAATCATCGAATACGGGATTCCTCAATAATCGAATCCCCCCTCTGGTTATCACAAAGAATCACAGTGGTATTCATCATGTGCACAAACAGCTCACTTAAGAGCTTCTGCAACCATGCAGCGTCACACGAGATCGTACTCGTAGCTATGTATTCGGTCTCGGCGATGCATATAGCAACCTGTTAGGATATTCCGACACATAGGATATAGTTAAGTTCAACTTGGTCTAGTATAGAGTTAGGTTAGAGTTAGGTAAAGTGTGTTTCTTTACCGTTGTACATTTTGTAACTTACAATCCGACGGTCACGATATGTAGTGATCCGACGGTTCACTCTCACCTCGGTATTACCGACACTTGATCCGTGGCTTGACACCCGATTGGTCCATGAGTTCTATTTAAAGTGCATGGAGGGTCATCGTTTGGGTAATCTGTGCATGAGAGAAGCTTATGTAAATTTTCATTCTTTGATTAATAAATTGCCTGTAGTACCCACGTTGGGACAGGCCGTGGACTGTTTCCCTCCTTGCACTTTGAGGGTTTTAACCACGTCAAAAATACTGGTGTATTGATTTGAGATCTGGTTGTGAGCGGTGTCCTTTTGGTATTCCTTCTGAGGAACTTACCCTGTAAATTCCTACATGGTATCAGAGCTATTTGAGGGCCGCGTCCGTTGGTGATCCAAATCTGAAGCCGGTAGAACTGCATGCGGCTGTCGTTTCCTAGATCTGCTGTTTCTGACTGCTTTCGGGCCGAGAGGACTGCTCTGTTGCGTTCGGAGCATCTGTTCCAGTGAGGAACCCCTTTCGTTTCACGCGAAAAGGTTTCCGGTAGCCCTAGCTGCGTCATTTTTCAGATCGGGAGGTATACAGTGTTTTTTTGCAGTTTACTATTATTTTCTCTCTGCTTATTTCGGTCTCAGTTTATTTAGCCTTTTTTTTTAACCGGATCTATACCTTTCATTTCTGCGTATGCTCTTTGCCCTGCGACTCTGTGCGATCTGGGCAAATCAGAAACAGAAAGGAAGGATTTTTCTCATGCGTATGCTCTTTTCCCTGCACCTTAGTGTGATCTCGGAAAATCAGAAACATTGAGAAAAATATTTAGTTTTTCGGCTAAAGCTAACTTTGAGATTTTTTTAAAATTTCTAGTTTTTTGGCTAAAGCTAACTTCGAGCCGCAAGGTTCGTTTTTTTCTTTGCATATTCGTGTTGGGTTTTGTGTTTTGTAGGGAAAAAGAGCTTTCTCAAGGCAAGCACGCAAACCAAGGCCCCCCCCCTCTCTCTCTCTCTCTCTCTCTCAAATTTTTTGTATAGATCAATTGGTTCAAAGCTATTTTAAGAGAGTAGAGTTCTTGGGTTCAAGTCTCCATTTTGTGGGGGCGGATTTTTTTTTCATTCCCGCACATTCGCGCACTTTGCCAGCAACGTCAACAATTTTTTTTCAAAAAGCCATAACTTCTTCATCCGGAAGCCTTTTTCAGAGCCGTTTTTTTTAAAACCGCCTATTTTTTCGAGATCTATCCATTGGAACACTTACTTTCAGCATCCTCAGCTTCAGTTTTTTTTTTTTTTAAAATGGAAAGTCCATGCCAAGTCATTCTTGACAGCACTAACTACTTCCAATGGGTAGCCTACATGGAAGATTTACTTAGAAGTAAAGGTCTCTTCAGAATAGCCACAGACCAAGAGAAGAAACCGAAAGATGAAGACAAGGCGGCAAAATGGGAAAATAGACAAGATCAAGCACGTGGTTTGATAGGGATGTCTATTTCTCCTGATCTTAGATTCCACATTGCAGACCTTGAGACTCCTCATGAAGCATTAGAAAAACTTGCTAAAGTTTTTGGAATTAAAAATGAAATTAGAGCCCATCAACTTGAAAATGAGCTGCTTACTTTGGATCCTAATAATTTTTCTTGCATTGAAGATTTCTTGTCCAAATTCAAGACCCTTAGATATCTCTTGGAAGGTGTTAAAGTTAAGAAAGAAGATGGTAACCTTATTTATTCCATCCTTACTAAGTTGGGACCAGCCTACTCTGTATTTGTTTCCACTTTCCATTCTACAAGGGAAGCTTTCATTTGTCAAGGACAAGAATACAAGGCCCCTTCCTTTGACTCCTTTTGTGATTCCTTAATAAGAGAACAAGAAAAACTCTTACACCTTGGTCTTCTTAATCTTGGAAACTCTTCCACGAAAGCGTTAGCCGCCCAGCAGCAACCAAATTCAAAGAATCCTAAGAAGTCATATCCTCAAAAGAATGGTCCTAAACCATCTCAGCCTCAAAATGAAAGATCATTTCAGCAAAATGATAAGACCAATAAAAACAAATGGAAGAAGACTGATAGACATTGTAACTTTTGTAATCGAGATGGCCACTTAGAATCTAAATGCTTTAAGAAGATGGAAGCCTTGGAAGCCGCAATGAAGAAACATAACATCCATGTGGAGCCTACTTCAACTTCAACTTCCGGAATGGCACTTTCTGCATGTCATTGTCAATCATCTCAGTCTGGTTATGCATTAAATGTATCTTCTTCTTCTTCTCATTCTCATGAGTGGCTCATTGATTCTGGAGCCTCTTGTCACATGGCCAAAAACCAAGCCATGTTTTCTTCTTTAAATGATTGTAACACCAAAAATATATATATTGGTGATGATAGATCTCTTAATGTTGTAGGGACTGGAACTGTTCATCTAGACAATGGTCAGTTTAATGATGTATTATGTGTTCCAACCTTATCCTGCAACCTTCTATCTGTCTATCAGATAACTCATTCAGGTGAAGGTAAAATTGTTGAATTTTCACCTCATGATGTTGTAATCAAGGATCTAAAAGATCCTAAACAGATTCTAGCTACTGGTCTTGCTGATGATTCCAAAAGGTTGTATAAGTTTCACAACTTTGGGTCATCAAATCTTCCCTCAGTATTTGTTGCTCATAATGATGAAGTGAGCAAACTTTGGCATGAGCGATTTGGTCACTTAAACTATCGCTCCCTTCAGCATCTATGTAAAGAAAATATGGTGACAGGTCTTCCTATGGTATCTTGCAGAGATGGTGTTTGTTCCGGATGTGTACTCGGAAAACATCATCGGGACAGTTTTGACAAACGTGCCTCTTGGCACGCCTCAGCCCCTTTACAGCTTGTGCACAGTGATTTATGTGGTCCTCTTCCTGTTGCTTCATTCTCTGGCTGCAAGTACTTCTTAACTTTCATTGATGATTTCTCCAGACGCACTTGGGTATACTTCTTAAAACTCAAGAGCGAAGTATTTAACACTTTTTTGGCCTTCAAAGCCTTTGTTGAAAAACAATCTAGACATCAAATTCTTAAGCTAAGAACTGATAATGGTGGAGAATATGTTAAAAACACATTCATCAACTTTTGCACCGAAAATGGAATTCAAATGCAACATACTGTTCCATACACTCCACAACAAAATGGTGTAGCTGAAAGGAAAAATCGCACCTTAAAGGAAATGGCTAATTGTATGCTGCAATCTAAAGGACTCAGTCTTAGTTTTTGGGCCGAAGCAATTAATTGTGCAAATTATATAATCAATCGCACTCCTACTAAGGTTCTAGAGAATATCACTCCAGAAGAAGCTTGGAGTTCCATTAAACCAGATGTAAGTCACTTTCATGTGTTTGGAAGTGAAGCATGGGCCCATATTCCAGATGAAAAGCATAAAGCTTTAGAACCTAAGAGTGAGAAATGTACTTTTGTTGGATATTCTGAAGATGTAAAAGGTTATAGACTTATTCCATTTAAGTCCAAAAATGTTATCATTAGAAGAGATGTAAAATTTGATGAAAATAAATCGGCCTGCGAGCCTAGTCCGGCGGATGTGCCACCTCTTTCTATCTCTTCTACTTTTGAAAACATTTCTTCTTCAGATGATGAAAGCGAGGATGATAATCCTCCCCCACCTTCTCAGGATCCTCAACTTCCAAGATGGGTCCGTGCTACTCGGGATGCAGCAGGTGATCTTGCCGGTGATCCTACAGATCAGCGACGTACACGTTCTCAGTTTGAAAGAGCCTCTTCTTTACTGGCTCAAGCTCCAGTAAATCATGATCCTGACACTTTTGCAGAAGCTTCAGGCCATCCACATTGGGAAGCAGCTATGAATGAAGAACATCATTCATTGATGACAAATGATACATGGGATCTTGTTCCTCTACCAAAGGGACGCAAACTTGTTAGATGTAAATGGGTTTACAGAACCAAGTATGGACCAGATGGGAAAGTTGATAAACATAAAGCTCGTCTCGTTGCTAAGGGCTTTTCACAGGTTGAAGGCATTGACTACACTGAAACCTTCTCCCCTGTTGCCAAAATGAACTCTATCCGCCTTGTTCTTTCCCTTGCTGCCTCTTTAAAATGGGAAGTCCATCAGATGGATGTTAAATCTGCCTTCTTGCATGGGGCCTTGCAGGAAGAAATCTATATGGAACAACCCATTGGCTTCATACAAACAGACTCCAGCCTTGTTTGTCGACTTAAGAAATCCCTTTATGGCCTCAAGCAAGCTCCTCGGGCTTGGTATGCCAAAATGGATAGCTTTCTTTTAGAATCTGGCTTTTCTAGGTGTCATTCTGACAATACTGTCTACACCAAGAAAGTGGGCAACTCTCTTATCATCCTTGTTCTTTATGTTGATGATCTTATTTTTACTGGTAGTGATCCCAACCTTATAAACCATGTGAAGTCCAGCCTTAAAAAGAAATTTGAAATGACAGACTTAGGACACTTACACTATTTTCTCGGTCTTCAAGTCTTGCAATCCCAAGAGGGTATTTTCCTTTCCCAGTCCAAGTATGCTTGTGATATTCTTCGTCATTTTCACATGGAAGACTGTAAGCCAGCCCCTTCTCCCTTTCAGTCTGGAGTCAAACTTTCAGTCTCTTGTACTTCTCCTGAAGTTGATGCTACCTTATACCGTCAACTTGTCGGAAAACTCTTGTATTTAACCCATACTCGTCCTGATCTTTCCTTTGTTGTTGGCCTTGTTGCTCGTTTTATGCAAAACCCCCGTGAAAGTCATTGGAAAGCAGCTAAAAGAATACTTCGTTATGTTCGAGGTACAGTACAGTTTGGGATTCATTACAGTGCCAAAGCAGCTCCTCTGTTAGTTGGTTTCACTGATTCTGATTGGGCTGGTGACCCTGATGATCGGAAGTCTACTGCCGGTTATGTCTTCACTCTTGGTTCAGGACCTATTACATGGGCTTGTAAGAAACAGGCTGCCATTTCTCTTTCGTCAGCAGAAGCAGAGTATCGTGGTGCCGTGGAAGCTAGTAAGGAAGCCTTGTGGCTTCGTCAAATCCTATCAGAGTTTGGCTTTGAGCAGCAGCATCCAACCACACTTTGGTGTGATAATCAAAGTGCCATTCAGCTATGCAAAGATCCAGTCCAGCATCAGCGCAGCAAACACATTGAACTACACATGCACTTCATCAGAAAGCTCATTCATGACCATATTCTTGAAGTGCAATATTGTCCAACAGATGATCAGGTTGCAGACATCTTCACAAAGGCTCTCACAGAGGCGAAGTTCACTAAACTTCGATATATGCTTGGAGTTCAGGAAGTTGTCACTAAGGGGGGATAGGCTCTAGTGCCTCCTTCCTTCTCCTATTGTGTCATATTTGTAAATCCTTCAATCCTATCCCAAGTTGTTCTTAAGGGGGGATGTTAGGATATTCCGACACATAGGATATAGTTAAGTTCAACTTGGTCTAGTATAGAGTTAGGTTAGAGTTAGGTAAAGTGTGTTTCTTTACCGTTGTACATTTTGTAACTTACAATCCGACGGTCACGATATGTAGTGATCCGACGGTTCACTCTCACCTCGGTATTACCGACACTTGATCCGTGGCTTGACACCCGATTGGTCCATGAGTTCTATTTAAAGCGCATGGAGGGTCATTGTTCGGGTAATTCGTGCATGAGAGAAGCTTATGTAAATTTTCATTCTTTGATTAATAAATTGCCTGTAGTACCCACGTTGGGACAGGCCGTGGACTGTTTCCCTCCTTGCACTTTGAGGGTTTTAACCACGTCAAAAATACTGGTGTATTGATTTGAGATCTGGTTGTGAGCGGTGTCCTTTTGGTATTCCTTCTGAGGAACTTACCCTGTAAATTCCTACACAACCGACTTCTGCTTCTTGCTCATCCATGATATTGAAGCAGAATCCAAAGAGAACCAGCACTGAGAAGTGCTCTAGTGATCCTCCACACTGCCTGCCCAATCAGCATTCGAATAATCATGCAGTTTCATATTTCCGACAGTGTATCTCAATCCATGAGAGATTGTGCCCCGAATATATCTCAGAAGATTCTTGGCACCAATCCAGTGAGGCTCAACCAAATATGAGCTCACCATGCTAACTGCAAAACATATGTCCGAATGGAAGTTCACCAAGAACATCAACGTGAATGAGTTTATGAAACTCAGAGTCATTTCCCAAATCTGGTCCAACATCACTACCATATAACTTCTGAAAGCTAAGATCCTCGAGGTAGTCACAGGCTTGCAGTTTATCATTCCACATCCGGAATTCAACTCCCTCTTACTTCTGCAAATGAGAGGGTCTACACCTATCAGAAATAGGTCGTCCTCATAAGGTGTCGGTATGAGAGGTCTATCATCCACAAACTTTGGGTAATGGTTTGGATCGGTTTCACTCCTACTGAATCTCAGCTTCATCAGACAGCAATCAATCGTCTCATACTATGCCCGGGGTGTTTTGCTTCAAGCCATAGAGGGCTTTCTTCCACCTGTATACATGAGATTCCCGATCATGAATCTCAAACTCGTCGGGTTGTTCCAAACCTGTGGACCTGCTGCATGAGGGGAATGATCCCCTTATAAGATTTTCCTTCGGTACATCTCAGACATGTACCTTCATGCTCTACTTGAATTCAGACACCCCTATCACCATTTGACTCACATCAAGTAGGGCCCCATACGTAGACCTTCGGTGCTATAGATGCGATATGTTAATTGACATGATCCCCAATGGACCATCCTGCAACTTGATACAAATTTCCAACCCTGAACCCATGAGAAAAAGCATCTTTCAAAATTATATTTTTTAACACGTACCTTTCCATCGATGAATACCACCCTGAAACCTTTTACTTCCATTTTCGAGATGGACACCAGGTTCTTCTTGTGATCAGGTACATAAAAGAGATTATGTAAATGAATCGAGATACCCTTATTCAATTGAGAGTTAACATTCTCTACACCCTTTCTAGGATAGGTGGCATCAGCTCCAAGTATAATCCCATCATTGTTTCAATCTCTACCAAATTAGAGAGTGCACCCATCTATCCGATGAAGTGCCTTGAAGCACTACAATCTATAAGCCAGATTCCCAAAGAATCTAAAGGAGAGGGCCAATACAAGATAACACTTCCTTATCTTATCACAAACAACATTTGATTCTTCATACCTGGGGTTCCTTGCTTTCTGTGAAGAGTCGACCATTTCCTTGATGAACTGCATTACCTGTCATTCCTTTGATCATTGAAGATGTCCCTGGAATGATTGTTATCATCATCAAGTGATGTGTCCCTGCCATTCGGACACTCCTTCGCATAATGGCCGAACTAGTTATCTGCCTTTCCTTCCACCCTGAGATCCGGTCTTCCAATGAAGTGATCTTTAGGTAGGACATATTCCGCTGCACCATTCTGATAATATTCTCTGCTTCGACTACACTCTTGGTGAATTTGAAGAGGGATGAGGAATCCACTGATCCTTTTGTCCTTTCCCAACTGTCTTCGGCGCCCGCTCTTTCACTCTTGCTTGGGCATTGTCTTCACCTTAGCTCTGATACCATGTTAATTTTAGGTATGTTCTATGCTTAGAGCAATTTATTTCAATTTTCACAGTTAGCTCCATACCTTTTCCAGATTAGCAATCACATCAGCATTAAAGTAAACTACAGATAGAACATAAACATAAATCGCAGAATACAAGGCAAGACAAGAGGACGCAAAATGTGGCACTAGCCAGGGACAAATCCCAATGTGGGGAAACCCTTGATCAATTCTTCTTATGTGTTGTTCAATAGTTCAGTAGAGAGAGAGAGAGATAGTACGTTTACAA
The DNA here is from genome assembly GCA_031772625.1 of Pinus tabuliformis. Lineage (NCBI taxonomy): Eukaryota > Viridiplantae > Streptophyta > Pinopsida > Pinales > Pinaceae > Pinus > Pinus tabuliformis. The sequence continues at coordinate 1,037,395,239 of CM062816.1, read as the reverse complement.
CAGAAGTCAACACTTTGACTTATCTAGGTAAGAGCATAGATCACCTCTAAGAAGATGATACATGAGATCAGTTAAAGACATGCTGCTACAACTAATTCTCCAAGGTGACTCCTTCACCCATCGTTGTGCTGCATTTCGTCATCATGCTGCACCTCACCGCAATGCACCTTGTTGCACCCATCATCACTATGCTACATCTCATCATGCTTATTAATCATGATTGTACCCATCACTATATTGCATTATGTGCCATTGTTGCACCATGTTGCCATCCTGACCTATGTGTTGGCTGCACCTTGCTTGCTTGTTGTCCCTTGCTTACTTGTTGTCCCAAGCATGTTTGTTGTCCTAGCATGCTTGTTGTTGCATGCTAGTTGTCCCTTGCATGCTAGCTGTAACATTTCATGCTTGGTGTATTTGCTGCTAAGTACCATACAACTATCCCAATGTTGGTTAGTTGTCCCTTGCATGTTGCTCTCCTTCGAAGACAAATGCTCTAGCTGTTTCGACAGTTCGCGGCAGTTCTGGCAGTTCCGGCTGTTCCCGCTGTTCCCGACAGTCCCCGCAGTTCCAGCTTTTCCAGCTTTTCTTGGCAGTGCCGTCTTTTCCGACATTTCCGGCTTTTCCGGCAGTTCCATATTTTCCAGTAGTTCTGGCTTTTCCGGCAGTTCTGGCTTTTCCAAATTTTCCGGCAGTTCCAGCTTTCTGGCTTTTCCGGCTTTTCCGGTAGTTCCGGCTTTCTGGCCTCTGGATTATGGCAACGTTATTCCTTAGGATCTCTCCTCCTACTAAAACCCAAAGATAAGTAGAGAGAGGAAGAGATCCCAAGTGTGTTGAAATGACTTGAAGGCCACCTCTATTTATAATAAAACGCTGAGCACATGTGGGGTTTATTTGGTTGTTGGCCGACCTTGACGAATTGTCTTATAGCGCAAATAAATTCATAACTCCATGAATGCTTATCGGAATCGGATGATCTTTAGATCAATCCTACAACTATCGATGAGAGGGATCCAAGAAAAATATCAGCTGCCATAAATAAGATGACCCACATGGAGTTTGGCCCTAGTTGCCAATTTTAACAATTACACTGTCGAAAAATCAATGTAGATGTAGATTAGGGTTACTTCCTCTTACTTGATAGTTAATCGTGAGTATTTGTTAACCTTTTATTACTTTATTATCTCTTCTTCATCAAGCAATTACCAAAACATAAAATGCATGAAGATCACAAGAACACAAAGAACACAAAATATAGGATCCAAGCCAAGAAAAAACCCCTCCAAGGTGAAAACCCAAAAAAAATTATCTTCTTATAGAATCAGATCAAAGTGAGATATCCAACACCCAAATACCAAGACCTCCTTAAGCACCAAGTCAACCCTCGTTTAAAACCTTCCTTCAGCAAGTCAAAGTTCACAAAGTCAATGATAGTCAAATCTGCTCCTGCTCAAGATTTTGGTCATGCAACTCGGATCTAAAATTCGGCTCTGCAATTTTCAGTCCTACAGTTTGTACAATTGCCCCAAAAACTCGCATGTGTGGACTAGGTAAAGACAAAAATCAGATTTTCCTTTTCTTCTTTGGTTTTCTCCTTCTTCCTTGGCCTTCACACTTCTTTTCTACTTCTCTTGCTTGGAGATCGAACTTGTTGAGTGAGTGTGATAATGAGGATGAAGTCTCCTCCTATATATACCCTTTTCATGTGATCGAATAGGCCTCTCTAGACCGACTTCTTCTAGAAGGGCTGACTTGGTCTTGGGGGTCACAATGTAATGTCACTTCCTAAATTATTTTGGAACATGATTAGCTTCTACATTTTGGGGTCGATTTTGGAAGTGATGGGGCCCATTCGATTTTATTAGGAGGCTAGACTTAGTAGAATTTATTTTGATGTGGTTAATTTGTACGTGGGGGCCACCCACGCTAGGAGAATACGCATTCCCTAGTTCGATTTGCATGGAGGGGAAATCGGTGGTTAAGTGAGGGACCCACGATGGAGGGAAAATGGACGGAAAAGTGCTCCACGAAATCTATATAAGGAAGGAACCTCTCTCATTTCAGGATCTTATCTTTTGACATATTGAGCTCAACCTTAGTTGCTCGAGTTGCTTAGTCGGGTTACTGTGTTGTTTAGCACACGAGTGTCTCTGAGTAGAGATCTCAACCCTTGCTTCGGTGGACTTCGAGTGCCACCCTAGAAAGGCAATTCGTACTACCCTGGAGGAGAGAGGGTGGAGTTTCACAGTCATATCATTCAGCATTTGTCTCGGCCAGTACGTGTTTCTGGAGGACGCAGAAGGGGAACACGATGGTGTTGCTTGTGGGTTCATCCGGGTAGCAACTGCCAGGGGAGTTTGGGCATCGAAGCTACAGTGAAGGATCAACCTTTCGGGAGAGTTTTGGAGCAGGAGGTTCCTGCATTGGAGCAGTTCGATTTACAGTCATCAGGCCTGCACAGAGAGACATCACTAGGCTCACGTTGGAGTTGGAGGAAGGAATTGTAGAACTGGAACTTGCAAGGAGAAATAGGAGATCACTTGGATGGCCATTTGAGGAGGATTGTTGGAGTTGAGAGAGCAGAGATTGACAAGATTAGTCACAGCAACAGAATTCGAAATTGGAGGAGGGCTAAGCTGTGAAGAGTCAATTTTTGAAGGTTGGAACCAAGGGAAACCCTTTCTGGGTTTTTCTAGGTTTTGGGCAAGGATCACACTCCTAATTTTATAGAATTTTCTGGAAGATAGAAGGGGTCAAAAAGGGGTCCCATCTCAGCCAGCAGCTAGAGGAGCTAAGGGGAATTTGGGCCAATATTTTGAGGTCAACATTTGGCCAATTCCTTCGTGGGTTATTCTGGGTTTCTTGTGTAGAGGCTGGGATTAATTTCCTAGAATCTTCCGAGAAACAAGGAAGGCTCTAACAACAGATCATTTCAGGCAGCAACACCTTTCTGGGCAGTAACAACGTAACTCTTGGGTCGGATTACCAACAGATTTGAGGAGGGTGTTCCATTGTTCAATTGGGCTTTTGCTAGCTTGCCTAGAGAAAGCTCAAGTGCACACATTCCAGCACCTTGTTGTACACCTCTTCCCATTTAATAAAATGAGTAGACAACACAGTGTGGTTGCCAATTTTGTGGTTGATGGTTTGATTTAAATTTATGGTGTTGTTTTTATTTTTTGCTTTGCATAGCACTATTTTTCCTTGTTTGGAACATTACAGTGGTATCAGAGCATGATCTTGGCCCAATGGTGGGAAACTATCCGGAAGATCATGGAAGCTTTGGGTATGAGTGCACAGTGACAGGTGAAACCAAAGACAAACAAATGGCTCAAGGGAAATCCAGTATGCAGAAATTTTGGAGTAGAATTCATTGGGATGATGAGCGATTAGCCCAGTCGAGGAGGGTGATAGACCAAAACCATCCTCACCCTTACAACGGAGACATTAGAGGTGAGCAGGTCGTGGGGGTGCAACCATCTACACCATGTGGGGAAAGTCGACCAGATCAAGGCATCCGATCTCTTGAAAAGGAGCATGCAAGACAGAGACAGTTAGAGGGTGAGACCAGGGGACGCCTTTGCTGGTGGAGACCTGGATTTAGATATCATGAGCCTAAGGAGAAGGTTGAGCATGATGCTGAGAGCCCACGGGATGGTGAGGAGCACATTGATATACCCGGTGTGGCACAAGAGTCACCTTTACTAGAGACCTCTTTGGTAGCCCCAGTTGACACCTTGGTGGAGAAGATAGAGCCTACACACATAGAGCCATTTGTTGAGGAGAAGCCACCCGTGGACGAGATGCCAACAATTGTTGGGGTATTTGGAGTTGTGACAGAGTTTACAAGCAATAGATGCCCACGACAATTCCACCAGTTTCAGGCCGACCTTCTAGCATTAAAAACGAAGGTCGCATTAGTGGGTGAGGCTATTTTGCAGCTAAACAAGGAGTTGGAGGGCATGAGAGCGGTTTGTGCCGAGTCCACGACCAAATTGACTCACATTGGGGAGTGGTTGGATTCCCTATCGGTGCGGCTAGAGTGCACGTTAGAGCATGAGAGCAGCCTTGTTCGGGCATACATAGAAGGGGTTGGCAGCATTGTTAGGTTACCTTGGCCCATTGGATAGAGAGAGATAGAGCTACCTAGTCAGATTTTATGTACGGACCAGGACAGCGAGATGAAACGACCTAAGTTACACAGGGTGCAGCACCTGCATGTTGGGGTTGTTCTATGTGCAGGAGTTCGTGCATTCGATCCCTCTCTTGGGGTTGGGTGGCGAGAGATTCTGAGTTGGTACCCAGTGGAGTGGGCTATGGAGATGGTAGTGGACCCAAGTGGAGCTCAGCAGGAGTTTCCAGGCACTAGGGATGTTGGAAGCCCAGACTAGCATTGGGATCTGGGAGGGACCACCTATCATTTCCCACGTATACCGGTTGACTATGACCTAGAGGGTATAGTTGACCTAGCAATCGAGCGTGCCCCTCCGCTAGGAGAGTTTCAATCAGCACCAGTGGCCAACCAGTTTATGGACAGGCTTCTTGGGTTGACTTTGTACGACATTCATACACAGGATCACGGGGTGATCAACACACTCTGCAATAGTTTGTCAGAGGAGGTGGCATTGGCAAGCCACCAGATGGCGCCTTGTATGGAGTTGGGGATTCTTCACTTTTTTGTGGGGCATAGAGGACGCAGAGGAGCAGCACAAGGGTAGCATCACCGCTGACACATAGGGAGATTCACTTCTCGGATCCCTCAGGGAGGATTTGGAGTGAAGATCCATTAACCAAAGGATATGATGATGCGACAATGGAGGTGATGATACCGGTCAGGTGTGGGCCAACGCATAGGGACATAGCTTTAGGCCATCTCATTCGAGGATGGGTAGGAGCATCTAGCGTGGAGCATTGGTCTATAGATTGGCATGGAGACGCATGGAGGAGTGCCTCACATGGCATTGAGTACATGCGAGGAGTGACCGGTGCAGTGACACAGGTGGGACATAGGACGGTACATGATGGCATAGTCAGTGGTGTACAGGGACAGGTTGCGACATACAGTGGCATGTCGATGAATGCAATGTTGCTTGGTGGTGTGCAGTGATGCATGGTGCAGCGCAGCAGCCTCTTGGAGCATTGCCTCCAAGGAGGCATATGGACAGGGGCATTAGGTGTACCATTGGATGCAACGCACCTAGGAGCGATGAGAACATTGTTGAGCATCTGCGGACACCATGCCTAGCAGAGACGGGGCTTCGAGGGAGTTCTCAACAGATCCAAGGCGGAGAGAGTGTCGTTTGTAGGATCACTCTTGGGCATTACGACAGATTTTTGATCATACTGTTTAGGACATACCTTCCCATCATCCTCTGGTGTTGCTTACAGTCACAGAGTGTTTGATTGTTTCCCCTTGACACTCTCCAATCAGGCAGCAAGGTATGGGAGGCTCACCCTAGACAGTTGGATGAGACATCGCGTGCCATGAGCCAGGAGGAGACTTTTCAGTTGAGACCCTTGGTAGGTGCACAAGCTGTTGGATACAGGCTTAGGGATGGCGTGGTTGATAGTCGATGTAGCATATATTCCACCCCTGAGCTCACATGTTGGCTTATGTGGGCCTGACCCAGGTTTGGAGTTATTTAGCCAAACAAATCCCTACACTATTGGCCCTTTTGGCATCATCCCGCGGAGCACAGACTGAAGTCTCACCTAAGGCAATATGGGGGGATGTTGGAACCAAGTTTCTGCACCCTTGAGATGTCTAAGGTGTCAATTTAGTCCAACTGTGCCTATCTTCACACAAGTTACTTCGCGCACTTGTTCCAAGTTCCAACCTTTAATACCTTCGCAACCTATTATAATCGTCTTTCGCGCAGCCCTAACCAGGGGCTGAGATGCTTTCGTGTTGCCCTATCGCACTATTTCCCCAAACTACACCGCGTATCTTACTTATCTTCTTAACAGATCTTAGTTAACTTCGCGTAAACAAATATTCTATCTTGCATTCACTTAATCAATACAATTATACACATTCACGCATCATATAAACAGTAGAAGTGCAATTTATACCCAATATATTCAATGCATAAAATAGGAAATAAATACACATAATTGGTATGAAACTTCTCTTTATTAATATTTCCAATTGTTACAGACTCTACTCGCCCTACGCACTCAGCCGCAGGGGTCCGCGCACTCAGTTGCAGGGGTCTGCGCACTCATTTGCGGACTACTAGGCCTCTGCGCACTCAGCTGCAGAGCCTTCTCCTACCCTACAACCCAAAACTAGACTTTACTCCACAAGTATGACTCAACTCTTCATCCTTCTCCTGATCATTAGATGCCTTAACTACTTAGAGCCTCGTTCTATTTATATAATCTCATGGTCCGCGGACCATGGGTAGATCTCTATAGCCGACATTACATTAACAAAATTGAGGGCGGACAACCCTACGACTCTTTTACAAGCTACGCGCTCTGCGCCCACAAAATGCGGAATCTTTACATTGGAGTTACAATTTTGGACCAAATTTTGGGTTCTAAGCCCCAAAACGTCCCTTGGGGGATCCCGTGCCCAACAGGCCCCCAACACAAACATCATGACTCGCCCTCGAGTCACTCTGTCGGTGTGGAGATCTTTGCATGAAGACCTCCCAATTCTGCCTGAATCGTTGCAAGATCGATAGCACACTAAGCGTCTGCCTATTGTACATCCTTGACGTGTTGTTCAAAGACCGTTGTGGTTGAACTGCTGTCATGAACCTTTCCCTATGTTGCTTGCAGTTGCGCGAGCTTTGCTTCAATGGAGGCTGTAATGATATACGCCTCATCAATCCACGGTTGTAAGCGCGCCTTCAAAACTGCTTCCTTATGGCAAGCAGCATCTACCTGTTCCTTGAGTGCTTTCGCCTGCTGCATCCTCTCGAGCCTCTGTGTAAGGGCAACTGTCTACGCGGTCCCTTTTACTTCGTCATATTTCTGCTGTAGCTTGCACGCCTGTGTCTCTATGCGCTGTATGTTCGGGTCTTCCTGCAAGGTAGTGAGAACCTCGAACGACTGCTTGAACAGCTTTGTGCAGTCTGTCAATGCACTGTTAACCTCCGCTATTGTTGTTGTAATCGCGATGGCGCGCTGTTCCTTAACCTTCAGCGGAGTTGAAGGCTGCACCTTCAATTGTAGTTCAGCTATCTGAAGATTCAGCGCCAGCTGAACCCTAGCCATTTCTTCCTTTGCCTCGCGCACCCCTGCTACTAATTTCCAAACGCACGCCTCCATTGGTTCTTCTGCCTGGATGGCCAACTCCAGGACCATCTGGCAGGCTTCCTCCACCACCTACATGATCTGTTTGTTATGCGCCACTACCTCGTCGCGCTGCAGACTCAACTGTTCAATGTTGATGCGTTGCTCGCTAATTAACTGAAGCGCGCGACCCCCCCTGGCTCGTAGTTCTACAGTGATTCCATCCTATAGAACATAGAGCGTCCCCCGAGAGAGCGTAGCCACATTTATCCCGATTCCCTTCAACCCGTTGACCATATAGGCCTATCGGCCTCATTTTCTATAACGAGTGCTCCATCTGGCAGCACTATGGTGTTGGTCATCCAGGTGCGCAGCATTTCCTCGGTCGCGGACGTGCCTACTGCGAGGCTAGTTGACACAATGCCAACCTGTGGAGTGCGCACCTGCAACTCCTATATCTGTGCCCGGAGGACCCCTAACACCATCTGGTGTTCCTCCTCAAACTGTTGGAGGGCCTCCGCGGTGACGTCCCTCACCATCTCGCCAATGTCGTGTAGATCCCCCTCAGTGAGGGTGATCGGGTCGAAAAAAGTCTTTGAAGCCTTTGACTTCTTTCATGGCCCTACCTGCTCTCTTGGGCGCAGACGTTTCAGCTGGGTGGACATTGTCTATGGGTCCGCGCCACCTTGCTCTGTATCGGTCTCTAGCTCAGGCGAAGGCAACTTTTGTCCTTCGCGCTCTTCCTCTACTACCTTTTGCTACTCTTCCGCCAACTTCGCAGCGTCACGCGCCGCCTGGGCCTTAGCTACTGCCGCTTCGTTTCTGCGCTTTTCTGCCAACTGCGCCATCCGCAGTTTCGCCTCTTCCTTTTTCTGTTGCGCGGTGGACTTCTCTACTTCCACTGCAGAGTTGGCTGGGGCGCGCCACTCTGGCGGCCACGACTTAAGGACCACGAAGATGACGTCGTCTATCGCCAGATAGGGTTGCGGGGTCCTTCCGCGCCCTTGATGTAAACGTGGTGGAAATCTGCCTTTAACTCCGCAAAGCTCTGTAGACTGTTGTAGACCGTGGGCGATAACCGTGGCTTGCGATTAATCCCCATTGTGATGTTCATCTCCATGAACACGCCGTCCCTTATCCTTTACGCATCCCTGGCTGCCCACAGCGAAGCATACTTCGCTGCCTCCAGAAGGTCTTGTGTGATCGTTGGGAACTAGCTATCTTCGGGCAATTCCCATGCCACTAGTACTAACGACAATAGAAGCAACGCATAGTGAAAAGTTTTTCCCTGCTCCTGTGCCTCGCAGCAGTTCTCAAGGAACTCTCCGCATAAGTAGTTTTCCTAGTTGAACTGGACCCCTTCTGCGAATTCTGCTACTAGTGCAACCACTGGCACGGGCACCTCATCTGCGCGACACTTCCGCATAACCTTCCCTGCCAATATCTGCGTCACGACTTTAACCGCATGGTTGTTGATGCTAGAAATGGCGTACCCTCTCTTCTTCTTCTCCAGCTTAAACTTCTTCTTCATGGCCTCTGCGATGGCCAAATCATCACTCTTGCCCTCCGAGATGTTCGCTGGATCCTCCCCTTTGCAAGGGAGCCAGGTAATTCTGTGAATCAAATGGTCTGTGATGGGGATGGGCTCCTCTAGCCACAAGCACCCATCATGCACCAAGCAGAGCAACTGCCTGATGACAAAAATGGTCACTGGGGCGCGATGGTAATGTGGCACCTAGAGCAAGTTTAACAGTCCTGCCTTCTCCACACCTCTTAGCCATTTACGTGGCTCCAACTCTATGATTCCAGTCGGCACGTCTTTCTTCTGGCGCATTAGCTGCGTGGTTGCCAAATGTGGGAACTTCTCGTGGTCTGCGAGATCCCAGTCTTCAAATTTCAGTACAGGCACTCGCCCTAGGTGTGCTCCTTCAAAAATAATGTCATTAGGGAGCAGCGGAGTCTGCAGAGAGCTTTTGCTCTCATCTATATCTTTGGGCACCTTTGCTTTACCCTTCCACAAAGGAACATATGCGGGCAGCCTGGTAAGAGGGTCCGCACCCTGGGTTTCAACCTCCATTTCTACATCCTCCTCCTCTACCAGGATTTCTTCAAATTCTTCCTCCTCATCAGCCTCCAAATTGATAGCCTTCCCCTTTTCTTCCATGGTAAGCTTAGTCCTTAACAGATTCCTAGGGGATATGCGCACTGGTACCATAGCCTGCTTGTCTTTCTTGGGTCTCGGCGTGCGTGGCGATTTAGGGATTTTTGCGACTATCCCGGCACTTTCAGGGGCTTCTACTTCTGTAATGGCCTGCGCGGCTTCCTCAGCGGTCATTACTCTGGTATCCATGGCTTCTTCAGGTGCTGCCATAGTGCGATTCCACAAGTCTCTTAACATCTCGGGTAATTGCTCAAGCAACGAATTCACCTTCAGAAGATCGAACAAGTCTGGGTTCATGAGTGTTTGTGCGCGCAACAACTCAGTCCTCAAATTGCCAAGTGTTGTTTGCTAGACAGCCCTTTGTAATTTATAGCGCCTTTTGAATTTGAATTCGACCATTCCCCCCACATTCGGTCCATTAATGCTCGATTGGCAGCAGATTTTCAAGAATCTAGCCCATAAAGTTCGCCTTAAATGCTTGCCACCCGCTCCATTTGGTCTCAAACCAAGCATCACATTGTGAATAGTGACTGTAACAGTCACTTTCCAGCCGACCCGCACGGCAGCGCAACTACCCTCGCACTATCACGGACCCTGTGACACTTCGCTACTGCACGCAGTCTTGACATCGCACAGCTCCCGGGCAGAGTAGTTTATAGTCCCGCGCCTCCTTTCAACTACCTGGAGCGCTAAGACTGTGCTTCTGTCGGCTAGTCAGATGGCCAAGCCCCTTGTGTATGTCTTCAAACGACTGCCATTGACTTTTCCTAGGAAGAGTTCTCCATTTAACTTTACCAACTGCACCGCGCCACCATCTGTGATCTCCTTAATAACATACGGTCCCAGCCAATGCATTCTGAGCTTCCTTGGGAATTTATCGAACTTACTATCATACAACAACACCAAATCATTCACCTTGAAGGTGCACAACTTAATATGTCGATCATGCCAAGCCTTTTCATGTTGCTTTTGGACCTGCTAGTGAAATCCAACCAAAAATCGTTCTTCCTCAAGCTCCTCCAACTGCGCGAGCCTCTCCTCCAGGGCTCTATGATCCATCATACCTGTGAGCACTGCTATGCGTAGACTAGGCACGATTTATTCCATAGGCATTACAGCTTCCACTCCATAGACAAGCCTAAAAGGTGTTTGTCCCATCAGTTTCTTGCATGTCGTCCTATAAGCCCATAATACTGCAAGTACGCGCAGGTCCCAATCACTTTGTTGCATGTTGCATACTTTGGTCGACGCGGTCTCCAGTACTTTGTTGAACGCTTCTACTGTCATGTTACCCTGTGGGTGATACGATGTGCTCTTCTGATGATACACCTGAAACTCTTCCGTTAGCGCACTGATTGTTTCATTCAGGAAGTGCGTACCACGATCGCTCATTAAGATCTTCGGACATCCAAATCGCGCCAGTATGTGTTCAAACAGAAAATTTGCGGCAGTTGCGGCCGTGCAATCCTTCACCGGCTATGCTTCTGCCCAACGAGTTAGGTACTCTATCGCAATGATAATATACCTCGCGCCTGTTTTTCCTTGAGGTTTGATAGGCCCTACAAAATCTATTGCCCACTTTCCAAAGGTTGCAATGTCATTTGTGGGTTCAAAGGCATTTCATCCCTCTACGAGAGCTTACTTGTTCTTTGACATACATCACATGCCTTGCAATGTGCTTTTGAATCCTGATGAAGGGTTGGCCACCACAACCCGGCGTGTAGAATCTTCTGCGCGGTCGCTCTTCCTGCATAATGTCCTCCCGTGGCGCCCCCATGAGGACGCTGCTTCATTCAAATTCAGGTACATACCTTCGCAGTATTTCATCATTCCCCATATTGTATAGATGCCCAGCAATGACAGAGAAATCGGCCACGCGCACCACTAATTCCTTCTTCTGCTAGACAGAGTATTCTTTCGGCATAGTTCCAGTTGTGAGAAAGTGAATTATATCTTCAAAATGTCCATCCGCTACGCGCACAGCAAAGAGCTGCGCGTCGGGTAATCCTTCCTCCAGACTAGTAGGTTCCTCCCCTGTCTCAATGCGCGACAGGTGATCTGGTCCCGCGTTCAATCATCCAGGCTTCACAACAACTTCAAAATCATATTCTTGGAACAATAAAAGCCATCTGCATATGCGCCCCCCAACACAGGCTTATTGACCAAGTACTTCAGCGCGGAATGATCTGTATACATCTTAAAGTGTCCTCCTAGCAAGTAGTGTCGATACTTCTGGAGTGCATACACCATAGCTAGTCCCTCGCGCTCAGTGGTGGAATAGTTATTTTCTGCTTTAGATAATCTGCGACTCGCGAACGCGATAGGGTGATCCAAGCCTTCTCCACCATCCTGTGTTAGTACTGCCCCCAACGCTATACACGACGCATCAACATGGACATGAAACTCTTTCTTCCAGTTCGGGAAGACCAGAATCGGCGCAATAACCATCTTTTCTTTCAATACATCCAGGCTTTTCTTACAGTCATCGTTCTAGTGGTGTGGTGATCTGGGCATAGCCTTTAATGAACTTCCTGTAGTACCCCGTATGTCCTAGAGTAGCGCGCAGCTGTTTCGCACTCCGCGGCGCTTCCAAATTCAAAATCACTATGATTTTCGCAGGGTCTACCATCAGCCCTTGTTTACAAACCACATGCCCCAACAAGTTCCCAAAAGGAACGAGGAACAGACACTTCTTGAGGTTGAGCGTGATTTGGTATCTTCGGCATGTATCCAGCATCAAGCGCAAGTTCGCTACATGGCACCTAACCAGCCCAAATACAGTCTAGTCATCAAAATAGACCTCCAAGAACTTATGAATATATTCCCTGAATGCCGCAACAACCACACGCGAAAAGATAGCAGGGGCATTCTTCAATCCAAACGACATGACAGTATATTGAAAGCAACCCCACTCAGTCGCGAAGGTTGTCTTGCTCCTATCCTCCGACACGATTTTGATCTGGTGGTACCCTGAGAACCCATCAGTGAAAGAATATGCTTCCTGACCGCCTACATTGTCCAACACCTCATCCGTGAACGGAGTTGGGAAGGGATCATGTACACATGCGTCATTCAATTTTCTGAGATCCACGCATATTCTTATTTCGTCCTTCTGCTTCTTCTCTTGTACCACCATTGGGCTTACCCAATCGGATTCCTCCACAGGCTCAATGATGCCTGCCGTGAGCATCTTGTCTAGTTCTACGCAGACCTTCTCCTTGTATTTCGGATTTAAGCGATACGGCCTGTCAGGCCTGGGTAACTCCAGCTATTGATGAACGCAAGACAACTTAATATTTCACATTAGATAACAATTATTTATATACAAAAGAAACGGATCAGTTCATCTTCTAGATGACTGTCCGGCTTCACCTCATCCGTTTCGGATTAGGTGTCAACATTCCCCCCCTTAATCTGAAGGGATGTTGGTGAGTCCAAGCATCGTTCTGAATCTTTCAAGCTTTTCTCTTCCAAGCGCTTTGGTGAAGATGTCTGCAATTTGTTCGTTTGTGGAACAATGACGGAGATGGATTGTTTTGGCCTCAACATGATGTCGGATCAGATGATATTTAGTATTGATGTGCTTAGTACGATCATGGAACTTTGGATTTTTGGCCAACTTTATTGCAGATGTGTTATCAATCATGAGTGGAGTAGATTGTATTTGTTTTACTTGCAAATCTTCAAGAATTTTCCTGAGCCACACAATTTCTTTCGTTGCTTCAGCTGCTGCCACGTATTCTGCTTCTGTTGTGGAATCCGCTGGTACTGATTGTTTGCGTGATCTCCAGGAGACAGCTCCTGATCCAAGACTCATAGCATATCCTGAAGTAGATACCCCAGTTTCTTTGTCTCCATCGAAGTCTGAATCAGAGTATCCAATCAAGTTGAAGTCGTCCACCTGTGTATACTTGATTCCAAGGTCTTGAGTTCCCTTCAAGTACCTTAGAACTCTTTTTGCAGCAGACCAATGTCCCTCACAAGGCTTTTGCATAAACCTGGAGAGGATTCCAACAGCAAATGAAATGTCTGGTCTGGTAGTAGTGAGGTAGATGAGACTTCCTACAAGCTGTCTATACCTTGTTGCATCCTCAAATTCCTTTCCTTCAGTAGATGTGAGCTTCAAGTTTTGTTCCATTGGAGTAGAGAGGGGATTGCACTCTGTCATGCCAAATCTGTATAACAAATCTCCAATGTATTTCTTTTGAGAAAGAAATATGGACTTTGGATGTTGGGTTACTTCAATGCCAAGATAGTAATGAACATAGCCCAAATCAGTCATTTCAAAGATTTTTCCTAATTCTTTCTTTATGGATGCAATATAGCTTTCATTGTTCCCTGTCATTAAAAGATCATCTACATATACCACAAGATATACAACTGTTTTGCCAACTTTCTTGACAAATAAAGTTGCATCATCAAGATCAAAATGTTTGAAGTTGAGTTTCAGAAGATGCTCAGTTAGTTTTTCATACCAGGCTCGTGGTGCTTGTTTGAGGCCATACAAGGATTTCACAAGTTTGCATACTTTGTGTTCATGTCCTTTCACAGCAAATCCTTCAGGCTGGGACATAAAAACATTCTCTTTTAGATCTCCATTCAAGAATGCAGTTTTTACATCCATTTGATGGACTTTCCAACCGTTCTGAGCAGCTAGTGCAAAGAGTGTCCGGATGGTGGCCCATTTTGCTGTGGGAGCAAAAGTTTCCTCATAATCGACCCCTTCCTTCTGTGCAAAACCTTTTGCCACAAGCCTGGCTTTGTGCTTGTCAAGTGAGCCATCAGCTTTGTACTTGTTCTTGTAGACCCACTTGCAGCCAATTGGTTTGGTTCCAAATGGAGGATCAACCAGCTTCCAAGTGCCATTCTTTATGAGGGCATCATACTCCTTCCGCATTGCTTCTTTCCATTCATCATGAGAAGCAGCTTCTTTGAAGGAAGTTGGTTCAAAATCTGTAGACAAGTTCAATTCACAATCATAAGTAACATCCATATCAACAGGTGAATTAGAGTTATCTACATCACCTCCATCTTGTCGGTTTGAATTTCGGGTTCCTGTTTTTCCAATTTCATCAGGATGAACACTTTCAAGTGTCTTTGTCAGCCACTTTGGGGGACCTTTCTGAGATGGTCCAGGCTGTTCTGTTGATTGAGTTGGGTCTGAATCAAGATTGAGTCTCCCAATTCTATCAATTACATCACTTAAAGCATCATCCGTTGTTGGAGAGTCATGCAGGGGAGATTGTTCTTCAGAAGAAGATTCCACATGTTGATCTAGTATAGGAATCCCCCCTTCAAGATGTGGAATCTGATTATCAAACTCTTGAAATGATTTCTGTTTTGTGAATCTATCCAAGCGATCAAGTTGCTGCTCAACAACATTGTCAGATTTGGATGATTCAAGAAAAATGACATCTCTAGATAAAACAAACTTTTTATTTACTTCATCATAAAGGCGGTATGCTTTAGATGTGTTTGAATACCCCAGGAAGATACACTTACGACTTCTTGCACCAAGTTTGTTTCTATGTACCTTTGGTATTAAAGCATAACAGGTGGAACCAAATATCCTGAGATGTTTTACCGAAGGAACATGTCCATACCACAATTCATAAGGAGTCTTGTTTCTTATAGTACTAGATGGACATCTATTCTTTATATATGCAGCACATAGAACAGCATCAGCCCAAAACATTGTCTTTACATTTTTGAAGAAAAGCATAGATCGTACCATATTCAAAATTGTTCTGTTCATTCTTTCAGCTACACCATTCTGTTGAGGATTATAAGGCACAGTTGTTTAATGTTTAATCCCATGTTGGCGAAGATAGTGTTCAAATTCATTTGATGTATATTCTTTTCCATTATCAGTGCGAATAGACCCAATATGAGATTGTGCATCATTTTCAATCCACTTATGAAAATTCTTAAATGTTTGAAAAGCATCAGATTTGTTCTTCAATAAGTAAACCCAACACATTCTGGTGTAATCATCAATAAATGTCATGATATATTTATTTCCATTTGCAAAAGGAACAGGCATTGGACCACATAAATCTGAATGAATAAGTTCAAGCTTCCTATGTGCTCTTGAATGTGAATCATGAAAAGACTGTTTGCTATGCTTTCCTAGAATGCAAGCATCACATTGTTTATGTTTTCTAGGAATTGTAGGCAAACCAGCAACACCATTTTTCTTCAACAAGCGGAGACTATCATAGTTTAAATGCCCAAATCTAGCATGCCATAATAAACTTGATGGAAGTGTACATTCTTCATGATGAGAAATATATGAGAAATGCTGTGCATGAGCAGAGGTTCCTTGCAGTTTAAGGAGTCTTTCTTCTTCTATACCCCTCATGACAAGTGAGTGGTCAGATGCCTTTCTTACCTCAAGCTTGCCATCAAACATGTGAATGGAGTGACCTTGCTGGCGGATGTGGACCAGGGACAGCAAGTTTCTCTTCAGCTGTGGGAGATATAGAACATGATCCAGAAGAAAGTCTGGAAGACCAGGCAGTTTAAGCCTGATTGTGCCAAGCCCTGATGGCTTGATTTTTGACTGATCTGCAAAGTATACTGCTCCATCAACATTGTTAGTGAAATCTTCAAAGAAATCTCTTCTATGAGTCATATGACAGGTTGCTCCTGAATCAAGCAACCAGTCATTTTTCGAAGAAGCAAGTGAAGCATTAAACAAATCTTCATTTACTCCAATATTACATTGTGCCTCAATATAGTGTGCAGATTCGGGTGCTTTACCTTTGTCTGAGTCATCAGTTTTACCTTTCTGCTGATTTCTTCTCTGCTCAACTTTGTCCCATGGTAGCTTGCATGTAGAGGCATCATGTGATCCATTTCGTTTGCAGCGAATGCAATGCAGATCTGCCTTTTCTGCTTGAGAATGTCTGCCCCCCCTGCCTCTGAAGTATCTTCCTCTTCCTCTTCGTCCACCTCTTCCTCTTGCAGAATCTTGAGCAGGATGCTTTTCTTTGTGAGCAAGGCAAACAGTCTCTTCAGAAGATTCAGGGACTATTTTCTTCCCAAAGGCTTTCTCTCTTTCAGCAAACTTTTTCACAAGAGAGTCAAAGGTTATATCTTTAAGGTTTCCATTTGCTTGTAAAGACTCAAGATAATTGGAGTAGGTAGGATAAAGTGCTTTGAGAAAGGCAATAAGAGAGATATCCAGCTCAACCTTAGTGGATTTTATATCATGCATTATAGACTTTATTTCAGATGCAAGAGCAAGAGGATCATTATTTTTCAGTTCAAGAGTGAAGAGTTTAATCATGAGCTGAACAACTTCAAGTGCAGAATGTGTATCATAGAGTTCTTTCAGCTTTTGTATAGCTTCAAAAGCAGTGGAATAGCAGGAAATATGACGACTTACTTCCTCATTGACAGATGCTGCAATCAATGCAAAGGCTTTGCTGTTCTTGTTTTCCCAAATGGCGAGTTCTTTGTCTGATGTGGGCTGCACAGGGTCTCTGTCTTCTTCTCCGACACACACTCCTTTCCACAGCTCATTGTAGATGAGGGTGTGTTTCACCATCCGAGACCATTCAGAATAGTTCTCCTTGCCAGTGAGAACTATTCCGACCATTGAAATGATTGAATGCATTCTGTGAAGAAGAGAAAAAAAAAATCTCTGCCAAAAAACACTTATGTTTGAGAGAAAAAAAATCCTTATATGATTGCCTTATGCAACAGTATATATATAACAAGGGTGCTCAATACACTGTTCACTGCTCAAAGACTGCTCACATATATGACTGTATTACTGTTTAACAAAAAAAAAATAAGGGCCCTCACTGCTTTTCCATATATCAATATCTGAGAAAAAAAATTAGCGCTCATATATATGACTGCTTACATATATCACTCCTGAACAAAAGATGGCGCATATATATATGTCACTGCTTAGATACTCATATGAAAATCACTGTAAAAAAGGAGGGCGCTCATATACATATTACTTTTCACACATATTTCAATGTATATCACTGTTCTAGCAATAAAAAGGGCGCTCACATATATATATATATGAAAACGCTTTGGTATATCATTCTCGGCCTTGTCATTTACACAGGTGTCGGCCTTGTCTTCACACAAACACAGTTCTCGGCCTTGTCTTCACGCCAACACAGTTAAACTTAAGGATGCAGCCACTGTAAAAAAATGCGCATACAATAGCTCGGGCCACCAAAAAATCTTTACAAAGCACGCAGTCCACGGCTTCAAATAAAAAATGCAGTCACAGTCAATTAACAAGCAAGCACCGCGAGCTCTTCAAAGTTCCATCACAGATTTGGCCCAAAGAGGAAACGAACCCTCGCAGGTCATATAATGCAATGCCACTGAATCAGTTAGATGCAACAGTAAGTTCCTCGACATTCACGGTTGTATGCAGAGAACCGGCCACCGAGACTAGCCAAGATCAACATGAAGCAATTTTTCTTCTGACAGAAAGGATTCTTGCAAACCATATTAACTTATTATGTAGAAACACGCCAATGACAGATTACAAGACCAGTGTGGATGGCAACTTAGGCAGCGTGGATGGAAGCATTGTATTGTGCAATGGCGCGGGTATATAATAGAGTTGCAATGGCGCAGTTGACAGAGTGTTAAGTATGACTGTAGGATGCTGCGAGATAACTGTGGAATGGGAGCATACTATGGAAACCAGTGAGCCGAGAGAAGGAGTCGACTGGGTATGGAGGTCATGAGGAAGCCAAGTGAGAGGTTGTGTGGTGTATACAACATTCAGAAAAACGTAGAGAACGCTTTTCGAAAATCGCCCTCTGCAATGGAACGCTGCTACCAGGTGAGGGGTGTCAGTTCGCAATTTTATGAAAACGATGCCAGGTCGAGAGATTGCCACTCTCAAAACAAAACGCTCACATACAGCAGCGTATTCCACGCTCACCGCACAGAGGTGCAGAGGTATGTCAGAGGCAGAGGTATGTCAGAGGCAGACGGCAGACTATTCAGGTCAGAGAGCGCAGAGGCAGAGGCAGAGGCAGGAGTTACAGCTAATTTAGGGGACCTGGGCTCTGATACCATGTCAGGCCTGGGTAACTCCAGCTATTGATGAACGCAAGACAACTTAATATTTCACATTAGATAACAATTATTTATATACAAAAGAAACGGATCAGTTCATCTTCTAGATGACTGTCCGGCTTCACCTCATCCGTTTCGGATTAGGTGTCAACACGGCCTCTACCTAACTGGCTTCGCGTCAGGTTTTAACATGATCTTCATTACCCCTAAATCTCTGAGTATTCCCTTCAAATCCGTAAACTTGGTCGGGAATAAGACCTGATATTCGCAGAGTAATTCAGCGACCTTATCCACCGTTGCATCGTCACAATAGTCTCCAATCTTTGAGAATTTAGGTTCCACCTTCGTAACCATATTCACCTGCTTAGTCTTCTCCGGCGCGGTTATGTCAAGGTTCTCAATCTGTGGTCCCTGAACCTCGCAGTGGCCTTCCATCTCTGGAATGTTAATTTTTCGCGGATCTTTGTCTTCTTCTTCAGCAGTTACATTATAACATTACAGCGCACAACTCAACTGAGCAGCGCATCCAGGCTGAATCAATTCTACCGGCTCCTGTGGTATCGTAAAGATGGTTGTTTTTAGCTCTTGTAGCGCTTCATCAATACTGTCCCACCCATCCTCAAAACGAAAGGTCATCACGAATCCTTCGCGCGGAAAATCCCATTCACCTATTGTTGGGTCCCTATAATACTAGTGATTACCCCATTACTATTGTAGTTATACCCCTTATTTATATTGATGTACCCATGTAGTGCCCATATTGTTACTATTGTGCCACATAGAAGCCCACTATTGTTATTGTTGTGCCCTACAATATTATTGTTATGTAGGCTTGATTGTATTGGGACCACTTAGACTCCTATATATAGAAAGGAGGTATTTTCATTTGTATCATCCAAGAATTGTTCATTTATGTAATGTAAAGGAGGTTGCCCCCTCGAAGAGGCTGAATTCTAAGGCGTGGATCTCTCTTTTCTATCTTTTTGTGAGCTGGTTTCATAACATTTGGTATCAGAGCTTTGGATTCTAGGGTTTCGCTGCTCCAAACAGGTCATCGTGGTATTTTCGCTATAACTTTTTTTCTGGGATGTTTCAGAAGTCGCAAAAAAAACCCATTTGAGAAGAATTGGCGCTGAACCTTGGGTCCGAATTTCAGAGCTTTTCTCGCGATATTTTCGGAGATATGATCTGAGGAAGTTGGTCTTTTTGCAGACTCCTGAATTACATTCAAAACAGGTGACCTGGGGAAAATCGTCATAACTCTCTCTCTGAGGATCGGATTGAAATTTCGTAAAAAGGTGAAGAAAGAGGACGGACTGTAGCTTCTTTTGTGTGTGTTTCAGATTCAAAGGTTGAAACAGTGACTCGTGGCACGTCATACAAGTTCGCTCTACTGAACCAGTCTAAAAGCAAGTCACGGTGGGAGATTTCACATAACTCTTCCTGGGAGAATCCAATTTGGCTCAAACCTGTGGCATTGGAAAGAGGACGCAGAAGGCTACTACAGGTAGCAATTTCAGAATTAGAGGATCTGAAATTACGGAGATACATCAGATTCAATATCAGGCTTCTATAAAGTGAAAAAAGGTGTGTAGCTTTTTTTTTAATTTTTGTGTAAGCTTGGTTTAACGGAATTCAAAGGGCATAGTAAAACTTTATTATCGGTAACTGATGCCCCGAGGAAAGAAAATGCAAACACCTAGTAAGGAACCTGAAAGCTCTAGCATGACTCATGAAGAAGAGGAAGAAATGCTACATGATATATCAAAATTACAAGAACAAGTGCAACAAATGTCACGCTCACAAAAGCTAACAGAAGCTAAGATAAGTGGCGTGGAATCTAAGGTAAATGGCGTGGAATCTAAGATAAAGGGAATGGAAGCTAAGATGGATGGCATGGAAGCTAAGATTGATGCTAAAATTGATGGCATGGACGCTAAAATTGATGGCATGGATGATAAGATGGACGAATTGAAGAAGTTGCTACAAGAAAGGGTCACTAATGGTGAAATGGTAGTAAAGGAAACTCATGATGAGAACAAAAGAAATGTTAATCATGATACCATAGACGCTAATGTTGGATCGAAGACTCATCATGTTCCAAAAATCGATATGAGGAAGTTTGATGGCAAGGATCCCGCCACATGGATATTACAGATGGAGCAATTCTTCGATCTCAATAATGTGCAAAACACACAAAAGGTACGTATGGCAACTTTATATTTGGAACCAAATCAGTTTGTATGGTATCAATGGCTTTGTTCTCGTAAACAATTTATCACTTGGGCAATTTTTACGGAAGAATTGATAGCACATTATGAGGATACAAAAAGCAACACTTTTTTTAGCCAATTGATAAGTCTCAAACAAAAGGGTTCAATAATGGAGCACATTGAGGAGTTCCAAAAATTGAACATAAGGGTAAAAGATATTCCAGAGGAGCATAGGATTGATGTGTTCATAGGGTCTTTAAAGGATAATATCCAACATGATGTGTGCCTTTGGGAACCTGATTCATTAGAGAAGGCATTCAGGTTAGCAAGAAAAATGGAAAGCAAAATTATGGCAACTAGGAAGCATACCATTCACAACTATAAAGATGGAAGTGTTGTTGCCCATAGTCTTCCACAACCTACAAGGTTGACACCACAACAATTGGAAGAAAAAAGAGCAAAAGGGCTTTGTTACAATTGTGATAGCAAATACACAAAAGGTCATAAGTGTGCTGAGAAGAAATTATTCTACATAGATTGTGAAGAGGAAGAAGAAAAGGAGCAAGAAAGGTCAAAAGAAGAGGATATATTCCAGGAACAAAGCCTAGATGAAGAACAAATAAATCCGACCATATCTTGTAATGCATTGGCGGGAATTACCACTCCTCAAACCATCAAGATAGAAGGACAAATCAAGAAGAAAAAGGTAATAGTGTTGATTGATTCAGGAAGCACCCACAATTTTATTCATTGTAGGGTAGCAAAAGAATTGAATTGCTTCCTATATCCAGCACCAGAGTGTCAAGTGATGATTGCAAATGGAGGAACAATAAATTGCTCTGGAAAGTGCCATAATATCAAGCTATCCATGGGAGAATATGTATTGACTAGCCCAATGCTTTCCATTCCAATGGGAGGTGCTGATGTTGTACTAGGAGTCCAATGGCTACAATCCTTGGGTACAATAGCTTTTAATTTTCAAGAACTTTTCATGAAATTTTCTGTGGAAGGAAAGGAAGTTGAATTAAGGGGTATTGCAGGGAAACCAGGAAAGATAATCAGCTCTAATGGTATGACAAAGCTTCTAAAAAAGGAGCAAAGGGGTGTAATTGCACAATTATGTTCGCTAGATGTTTCCACATTGGAATCATCTATTTCTCCAGATCTCCAAAAAGTCCTGGACAATCATTCCAAGGTATTTGAGACTCCCAAAGGTCTCCCACCTATGCGTGATCATGATCATGCTATTCATCTGATTCCAGGAAGTGTTCCTCCAAACATCAGGCCGTACAGATATCCCTATGTCCAAAAAAGTGAAATTGAACGTATGGTTGCAGAAATGCTAGAGGCTGGTATAATTCAACCGAGTCAAAGTTCTTTCTCTGCTCCAGTAGTATTGGTGCACAAGAAGGATGGATCATGGCGCATGTGTCCGGATTATAGGGAGCTCAACAAGCTCACTATTAAAGATAAGTTCCCCATTCCTGTCATTGATGAATTACTGGATGAATTGCATGGATCAATTTACTTCACCAAGTTGGATCTTCGTTCAGGATATCATCAAATCAGAATGAAGATTGAAGACATTCCGAAAACGGCATTTAGAACTCATGAGGGTCATTATGAATTTTTGGTCATGCCTTTTGGCCTTACCAATGCACCTTCAACATTTCAAGGTTTGATGAATTCAATTTTCAAACCATTCCTTAGAAAATTTGTGTTAGTATTTTTTGATGATATACTAATCTACAGCAAGTCTTGGAAGGATCATGTTGAACATGTTGACAGGGTGCTACAACTATTGGAGGAGAAACAATTATATGCAAAAAGATCCAAATGTTTCTTTGGAGTCCAGGAGGTGGAATATTTGGGTCATATTGTATCTCATGAAGGAGTTAAGGTAGACCCTAGCAAAATTAAAGCCATTAAGGAATGGAAAATCCCCACATCCATAAAGCATTTGCGAGGATTTCTTGGGTTGACAGGGTATTATCGCAAGTTTGTTAAGAATTATGGGAGAATAGCAGCACCTCTAACAACATTATTGAAGAAAGATGCATTTTCATGGACTCCGGAAGCAACAAAGGCCTTTAAACATCTTAAAGAGGCAATGTGCCAAGCACCGGTCTTAGCTACACCGGACTTCACAAAAACCTTTATTGTGGAATGTGATGCTTCAGGAAATGGAATTGGTGCTGTTCTAATGCAAGATGAAAGACCCATTGCTTTTGAAAGTCGTCCAATCAAGGGAAAGTTTTTAAGAAAAGCTATTTATGAGAAGGAAATGTTGGCAATACTCCATGCACTTAAGAAATGGCGACCCTACCTAATGGGAAGACACTTCAAGGTAAAAACAGATCATGATAGCCTTAAATACTTTTTAGAACAAAGATTATCCTCTGAAGAGCAACAAAAGTGGGTCACAAAGATGTTGGGTTATGACTTTGAAATCATCTACAAAAAGGGAAGCAAAATGTGGTGGCAGATGCACTCTCAAGAAAGGATGAGGATGTGGAAGCATTGTTGTGCGCTATTTCTATTATCCAACCAGATTGGATAAATGAAGCAAGGGAGGAATGGAAGAATGACGAAGAAGTGTGGGCACTTATTCGAAAGCTACAACAAGATTCCAGTACGTCTGATACATTTAGCTGGAAAAATGATTCGTTATGGTACAAAGATCGCTTATACCTCTGTAAGAATTCCCAGCTAAAACAAAAGATTCTTATGGAATTGCACACTTCTCCCTTAGGAGGGCACTCAGGATTTTTAAAAACTTACCACAGGGTTAAGAAGGAATTTTTTTGGGATGGCCTTAAATCAGATATTCAAAAGTTTGTGGCAGAATGTTTGGTTTGCCAGCAAAATAAAGTTGAAACAATTAAGACACCGGGTCTATTACAACCTTTATCCATTCCAAGCCAACGTTGGGAGGAGGTTTCAATGGATTTTATCACAGGTTTACCCAAGTCTGAGGGAAAGAGTGTCATCATGGTGGTAGTTGACAGACTTACCAAGTATGCACACTTTTGTGCATTATCACATCCATTTAAAGCCAGTACAGTTTCTACTGCATTTATGGAAACAATTCAAAAGCTACATGGAAACCCAAAGATTATTGTAAGTGACAGAGATCCCATTTTCACTGGAAATTTTTGGACAGAATTATTTTCTTGTCTTGGTACTCAGTTAGCTCATAGCTCATCTTATCATCCTCAATCTGATGGGCAAACTGAGATAGTAAACAAATGTTTGGAAGGATATCTTCGTTGCTTTGTATCTGATAAACAGACACAATGGGTCAAATGGTTGCCTCTGGCTGAATGGTGGTATAACACTTCCTTTCATACAGCAACAAAAATGACCCCATTTATGGCACTTTATGGGTATCAACCACCATCCATCACATCATATTTAAGAGAAAATTCTAAGGTTCAGGCAGTGGAACATCACATCGAACATCAACAACAAGTCCTCCAACTCTTAAAGGATAACCTTGTGTTGGCACAGAATAGAATGAAACAACAGGCAGATCAACATCGCAGTGAAAGAAGTTTTGATGTAGGTGATTGGGTATTCCTACGGCTACAACCATATAAGCAAATGTCCCTCAAGCAAGCTAAGAAGGATAATAAATTATCACCAAAGTATTATGGTCCGTACAAGGTGTTGCAAAAGATTGGTACTATGGCATACAAATTGGAGCTTCCTGCAGCTTCTCGATTGCACCCAGTTTTCCATGTTTCATGCTTAAAGAAGGTTATAGGCGACAAGCTCCCAGTTCAAACAATATTGCCAGAACTTGACGAGGAAGGAAAAATTATATTGGAACCGGAAGCAGTTATAGAAACAAGAACTCGACAGCTACGAAATCGATCAATTTCAGAGTACCTTATCAAGTGGAAGAACTTATCCGCTGAAGATTCCACATGGGAGGACGAGAATTTTATGCAGAAGTATCCTGAACTACTCAAGCGTTGAGGACAACACTTTTTTGAAGGAGAGGGGCATGTTGGGTCCCTATAATACTAGTGATTACCCCATTACTATTGTAGTTATACCCCTTATTTATATTGATGTACCCATGTAGTGCCCATATTGTTACTATTGTGCCACATAGAAGCCCACTATTGTTATTGTTGTGCCCTACAATATTATTGTTATGTAGGCTTGATTGTATTGGGACCACTTAGACTCCTATATATAGAAAGGAGGTATTTTCATTTGTATCATCCAAGAATTGTTCATTTATGTAATGTAAAGGAGGTTGCCCCCTCGAAGAGGCTGAATTCTAAGGCGTGGATCTCTCTTTTCTATCTTTTTGTGAGCTGGTTTCATAACACCTATTCCGTGGCGAAGCTCTGTTTCTATATACTAGTTCATTGGTATAACATCCAGGGTATGATAGAACAGGTGCACCCACTCAGGTTGTGGCTTTTCTCCATATGCCTGCGTCCACTTAGCAGATGCGCGCGTGGATCATCCTGCCCATTGTACTTATCTGTCAGTCGCACCCTAGGCTTCCCAAATCGTGTGCGCATCATTCCCCTACATTCGCGCCAGTCGTCAAAGCTCCCTTTGTGCGTACCCCACCATCTCGCAGGCGTAGCGCGCAATACCCAGTCCAAGGCCTGGAAGCGTTGCTTTTCCGACACCTCCCTTTCAAATTTATTCAAGAAGGTATCTACCTCACTTAGACCATCATAAGTAGGCAGGTCTCTTACTTGTCGATACGCAGCGTAGCAACCTTGTCATCATATTACAATTCAGTGTAGTTACCTCATGTAACCGATTCTGCCATCGCTCTGTTTCCTCATCCGAATCCGAAGTACAGGAGCTTTCGCGCTCCCATGCAATCCGCCCATCCGCGGTGGGATTCACCCAGTCCTGGTTTCACACTGTTATCTTATAGATGCAGTCCAAATCATCATCACTTTCATAGTCGCACACCGGCTCCGTATAGCGTGATCCTTCAACAGGGTCCAGGGGTACAATTACGCGTAGTGACTTCTTTTCAAAAATCATTTTTTGCTTTTTCAGATTGATCACCCTATTCATGTCAGTGGCCCAATCAATTCCTAAGAGCGCGGGGTAGGGATTGTTGTCATCAACAATCTTTATCACTTCAAAGTCTGCTAGCACGCTCGCTCCCTCAATATCCACAGTTATTCCCTGCAATCGCCCCATGGGTATTATTTTTTGTTGGTTTGCCATTCTTAACTGAATTGGAGACCACTGCAGCGCAGGTCGCCCCATTCGCTCCCATGTCTGTTTCGACAAAACATTCGCATCCGATCCTAAATCCAGGATGACTTGATCCATCTCATATTCTCCAATCTGCACAGTTAGTCTCATCTCTCTTCCCGTTCTTGTCTTATGTTTTCCAATCTTCCTGACTACGTGCGGTTCTCCTGGCGCGGTCCCAACGCATCTGTTAATGAGTTCCTGTAACCCTTTCACCGCCTTACTGTCGCGCAGTAGCTTCATACATGTTTCCAGGAACGTTGTGAGCATAGATGGGTCCATCTCCGGCTCCAGTTTATCTTTGCTTCCTGAAGTGGAGGCATCAGCAAAGCTCTTCTTGGCTTCCATGAAGGTTTCCCGAGTGCGCTCCAAATCAAACTCTGCTTCTTTCGTCAAAGCTTTGCGAACCCAAGTACTATCTTCTAGTTGTTTGCCTTTGTCATCTCCCGTCGCGATTCCACTTCGAAGCACAATGTTCACATTCGGATCTTCCTTGCGCAGCTCAGACCTCATCATCTGCAGGTTCTAAGTCGGGGGAGGTGGTAGCGCTCCTTTGTCGCGTATCCTAGCTATCAGTGTAGGACAATCTTCTGTCTCATGATCAAACAAGGTGCAATACAAACACGATGGGCGCGTTGGATTCGTGCAATCGCGAGCATAATGTCCTGGCCCTCCGCAATTGTAGCATATCAACTGTCCGCGACCTCTTCCAAGTCCTCTGCCTCAACCTCGTCCGCGCCCCTGAAATCTTATTTGTGCCATTCCTGCATTTTGGTCAAGGGGCCGCGTTTCAGCCTGAACTCTGTAGGTGGGAGTTTTATCCATCATTAACTCATAGCTTCTACAAGTGCGCTCATCGTGTCCCACTGACCTACAAAAGTTGCAAAACAATTGTTGCGAATTTTGCGTATACTTCTGTAACAAGTGACAATTGTCTGTGGCATGTTTTCCTGCTATTTGACAAATTGCGCACCACAAAGCAGGTGTCGCGCTAGGTCCTACTTGCGCTTCCGGTCTTAAGGGCATCGGCCCCCATCCTGCGAGGTAATTTGTGAAAACCGGACAATGGTCCCTGTCATGACCCTGACCCTTGCATTTTACGCACCATACCTCTCGCGCACTTCTGGTTGAGCTGTCATGTCCTGTTTCAAACTCGGCATCTCAAGGCATAAATTCTTCAGCTGCGTGTGGATTTGTTGAACTCCTAAGTTAGGATCCTGCATCAGAGTCTCATGTAGCCTCATAGAAATCTCTAAGGCCTCCGCCTAAGTCGTTATCTTCTGTTGCGACTCAAATGTGGCATTAGCGAAGCTACAAACCACTCGCGATGTTGTCCATCCGTCAAATTCATATTAGCTTTGCGAATCATACATTTCAGCCTCTGATCCAGCTCCCAAGGAGTCTCGCCTGGTAGCATCGTGATCTCTTTGAATCCAATGATCAACTGTGCTTCAGACTTTGGCCTGCTAAATTCTCTATTTAGCGCTACTTGGATATCCACGATTCTCGCATTTGGATTATCATTAGAGTGCTTAATATACCAGGTCAGCGCGTGGTCCTGCAGGGCGCTAACCAGTGTCACTTTCTTTATATTGTCATCTGTAACTCCTTGCGCTTCCCATATAGCCCTTACCACGAACTAGAATTGGTCCAGATCCTCATTTCCCAAACCTTTGAACATACGCAACTTCACTGTGCTTGCCATATTGAATCACGGTGGTGCTGAAGGTGGTACGGGTGAAGATGGAAGTGATGGTGGTGAAGCTTGTGGCAGTGTGGGTGGAGGCGGTATTCGCGGAATTCTTTGCCTTATCAAATGGATCGCACTTCGCGGTGAGACCTTCGTGAGCTCTTCCTCATCCCCTCGCAGAGATGAAATCAAGGGGCTAGTTTCTGGTCCCTTATTTCCTTCGTTCCTGTAAGCTTTTCCACTTCTCGTAGCCCCGAACATCAAGATAACTGCATAACCCTCTTTTCGCACAATAGCATTTTAATCCAAGTATTCAAAGACTTTACATACTTACCTCGCGGTCCTTTGAGAAAGCGTCACTCTGCCTTGCTGTAGCTAACTGAGGTGTCAACTGCGAACTCAGTAATGAATCCTCCTATAATACAATTGAGCTAATGATCAACGGCGTGCACGATCTTATCCTCCGATGCTTCCAACATTCGCACTAACTCTGGGGTCCACACAATAGGACCATCAAGTTTCCACCTTCCTTGGCTATCTGCTAGCTTTGCGATCCACTTGTATAGCTCAGTAGGGAAGGACGTGAAGAAGATTTCGTGGATCTCCGTGTACAGGTAGCAGTCCAACAACTCTTCTTTTGACAGTCACACGTTCTTGTTCTCCTGTGCTGCGAACTCATGAATTCTTCTGTCCAACCAGCCTCCAATTTCCTTCTTAGTTGGATTCCAATGATACGACATTAGACATATCTATGCAGATTCCGGTCCCGGCAACGGAACCATTTGTTGGCTTATGGGGGGCTGACCCAGGTTCGGAGTTATTTAGCCAAACAAATCCCTACACTACTAGCCCTTTCGGCATCAGCGCACGGAGCGCGAACTAAAGTCTCACTCGAAGCAGTATGGGGGGATGCTCGAACCAAGTTTCCACACCCTTGAGATGTCTAAGGTATCGATTTAGTCCAACTGCGCCTACCTTTGCACAGGTTACTTCGCGCACTTTTTCCAACCTTTAACGCCTTCGTGATCTGTTATAAACGTCTTTTGCGCAACCCTAACCAGGGGCTGAGATGCTTTCACGTTGCTAGGGCAGCGAACTGCACTATTTCCCCAAACTACATCGTGTATCTTACTTATCTTCTTAACAGATCTTAGTTAACTTCGCATAAACAGATATTTTATCTTGCATTCACTTAATCAATACAATTATATACATTTGCGCATCATATAAACAATAGAAGTGCAATTTATACCCAATATATTCAATGCATAAAACAGGAAATAAATACACAGAATTGATATGAAACTTCTCTTTATTAATACTTCCAACTGTTACAGACTCGACTCGCCCTGCGCACTCAACTGCAGGGGTCCGCGCACTCAGTTGCGAACTACTAGGCCTCTGCGCACTCAGCTGCAGAGCCTTCTCCTACTCTACGACCCAAAACTAGACTTTACTCCACATATATGACTCAACTCTTCATCCTTCTCCTGATCGTTAGATGCCTTAACTACTTAGAGCCTCGCTCTATTTATACAATCGTAGATCTCTACAGCCGACATTACATTAACAAAATTGAGGGCAGACAACCCTATGACTCTTTTACAAGCTACGCGCTCTGCGCCCACAAAATGCGAAGTCTTTACATTGGAGTTACAATTTTTGACCAAACTCTGGGCTCTAAGCCCCAAAACGTCCTTTGGGGGATCCTGCGCCCAACATCACACTTGAGGGACGATGGATGGTAGATTTCATCTACAAGAGGGTACCCAGACTCCGAGCAGTGTCAAGGTGTATCATCAAGAGTTGGGATAGCAAATTTCACTGCGTGGTTTGGCAGGAGCAGGGCAGGTGCACATGCATGAGACCTACTCCTTATACTTGTGGTCCACCCAGGGAATACATACAAGGATCAGAGATGAGGGCCAGATGGGTTCTAGCTAGTAATGACGTTACGCAGTGACATCTTGTGAGGAGTGGGAGTTATGAACTCCCCGTATGTTTGGGGAATCCCGAGATCCGGTTGGCAAGTAGATAACTCCACTTTGTAACAAGTAAGGTCATGGCAGAGGATGATCCAGTTCACTTTGGGTTTGACACATAGGGGATCACTGAAACCTTCACTGCATGGCAAGGCATAGTTGTCCTGTTATGGCTCAGATTTGAGATTAGCAGTGGAGGGGTAGATATTGTCATCATGGAGATGCCCAGGCAGGATGAGCTTGACTCTCACATATTTTCCTCCACTAAGCCTCAAGAGGGGAGGATACTGTTTGCGCACGATGGGGACTAGTAGGGAACCGGGGCATCACAGCTCTTCACAGCTCAATAACCTTTAGGGATGCGCTGGCTACTACAGGGGGGGATCATATAGATCTTCTAATGGACATTAGCGAGTGACTGATGGAGAAGGGGACTTTTGGTACTTGCACCGAACAAGATAATGAGTCGAGCGAGGGGAGCTTCATATTGGGACAGGATGGCCTAGGATCCTGGTATTGAAGGATTCTTTCATATCAGGACAATGCAGAGGTCAGGCACGATCCAGTGGCACATCTGGGACCCTGGCACATTTTGCAATGAAAGTGGGGAGCAGCAGTTAGAGAGGATTCTTGCTCAATCATTGCTTGAGGACAAGCGATTCTTGGTGCATTGGAGGAGCCTGCCGAATGAGGATGCTACTTGGGAGGGTGAGCACATACTTGAGCATCCAGAACTGAAGTTGCTTGGGGACAAGCAACGTTTGGGAGGGGATGACTGTAATGTCTCTTCCTAAATTATTTTGGAACGTGATTAATTTAAAAATGTTGAGGCCGATTTTGGAAGTGATGGGGCCCATTCAATTTTATTAAGAGGCTAGACTTAGAAGTTATTTCGATGTGGTTACTTTGTACGTGGGGTCCACCCACGCTAGGAGAATACGCATTCCCTAGTTCGGTTTGCATGGAGGGGAAATCGATGGTTAAGTGAGGGACCCATAATGGAGGGAAAATGGAGGGAAAAGTGCTCCACGAAATCTATAAAAGGAAGGAAACTCTCCTCATTTCAGGATCTTATCTTTTGACATATTCAACTCAACCTTAGTTGCTCGAGCTGCTTAGCCGAGTTACTGTGTTGTTTAGGACACGAGTGTCTCCGAGCGGAGATCTCAACCCTTGCTTTGGTGGACTTCGAGTGCCACCCTAGGAAGGTAATTTGTACTAAGTTGGAGGAGAGTATGTGGAGTTTCACAGTCATATCATTCAGCATTTGTCTTAGCCAGTACGTGTTTCTGGAGGACACAGAAGGGGAACATGCTAGTGTTGCTTGTGGGTTCATCTAGGCAGCAACTACCAAGGGAGTTTGGGCATCGAAGCTACAGTGGAGGACCAACCTTCCGGGAGACTTTTGGAGCAAGAGGTTGTTGCATTGGAGTAGTTCGATTTACAGTCACTCGGGCCTGCGCAGAGAGCCATCACTAGGCTCACGTGGGAGTTGGAGGAAAGAATTGTAGAGCTGGAACTGGCCAGGAGAAGTAGGAGATCACTTGGAGGGCCATTTGAAAAGGACCACTGGAGTTGGGAGAGTAGAGATTGACAGGATTAGTCACAGCAACAGAATTTGAAATTGGAGGGGGGATAAGCTATAAAGGATCAATTTTTGAAAGTTGGAACCAAGGGAAACCCTTTCTAAGTTTTTCTGGGTTTTGGGCAAGGATCACACTCCTAATTTTATGGAATTTTATGGGCAGATCTAAGGGGTCAAATAAGGGTCCCAACTCAGCCAGCAGCTAAAGGAGCTAAGGGGAATTTGAGCCAAAATTCCGAGGTCAACATTTGGCCAATTCCTTCATGGTTTATTTTGGGTATTTGGTGGAAAGGCCGAGGTTGATTTTCCATAATTTTCTAAGCACCGGAGGTGGGGTTTCCAACAGCATCCTTGCAGCAAATAGCACAGTTTCACAGGGGCAGCACAAGGCATCATTGTAGCAGTTATTGTGCCATCTGGGCTTGACATATTACCACTTGGGTTTGATCACACTTGCCATTGAAGCAAGCCCACGTGCACCACTTCCACATTATTGTACTTTTCTCCCAGATTATAATAAAATGGCTCAGCTATTAGATAATCCTGGACTTTTTATGGGTGTGCATTGAATGTTTCAATTTTATGGTGGTGTTTTTATTGTTTGCCTTGCATAGCACTATTTTTCCTAGTTTGGAACATTACACACGATTCTTCTAGACTCAAAAATGTAAAAATTTATGTTTTCCCACCCCGGTTTTCAGTTTCTCCTTATTTCTCCCATGTAGTTAAATGCCCATTCCCATAACCATACATTTAACAGACTGAAAAAAAATAAATATTGCTGAAAACACAAATTCTGGAAATTTTTCAGAATGCTGGAAATTGCAGAATTAAAAATCAGCAATCAAAAACAGCCATTAAAACACATTAAAACACTGATATTTTTTGTCAACTTGACCCTGGAAAAACCCCCTACAACTCTTGGGGAAAACCAGTTTGAGAGCTCTTCTTTATTTCTGAAAATTGCCTTTTTACAGTGAGAATTATTCAGCAAAAAATCAGCAAGCAAATTTACAACTTATCTCCTTTCCCGTGCCTCACAGCAATCTGGAAATTACAGCAAACAGGACAGCAATAAATGTTGTACGGCCTCCGTTTTGTGTGCAGAAAAATCAGCAAACTGCTCCTCGATTTTTGTGCAAAAATCTGTCTTTCACTATGTGCTGAATCAGCTGTACAAATCTGCTCAACTGCTGCCTTGGAATGTGTGCCAAGCTGCTGTCTCCTTCTCCTCCCTGCTCAGAAATCTCTCCTGCTCTCTTGCTCTCCTTCTCCCAATCTGCTCATGAAAGAATGAATGATCTTTTCCTCCTTTAATCTAACTCCAAGTGACTTTTGGGTGATCCAAGTGACTTTTGGGTGATCTCTAAATCCAATGGCTGAAATAGATTTAGATCAATGGCTGAGATTAAATGCTCATTTAAATCTCACTTTCTATTTTTTAATTCACCCCACTTTAATAAAGACCCACTTAGTCATTTATTTCCAAAGTCACTTTTCCTTTCTAATTTTTCATTTACTTTATAAAAGTTACTTTAAAATTAGACTTAGTAACTTTATCACTTAAAGTCACTTTTAAATTAGATTTAACTTTATAAAATTATAAAGTCACTTTAGGAGAAAATTAAATTCTTTTGGACACTTTTCCCTAGGCCAAAGATCAAAGCCTTAGGGAACCACCTGTCCTCCGGTACCAAATTTCAACACTCCCTCTTACCAAGGAAGGTGTTCCTCACCACACCCATCTTGTCCCTGAAGTAGACATGCTTGCCCCGTGGTAAGGCTTTGGTAAGAATATCTGCAACCTGCTCATCAGTGGAAATATACTCAAGTTTCACAACTCCCTTCTGAACATAGTCTCTGATGAAATGATATCTGATCCCGATATGCTTTGACCTGTCATGAAATACTGGATTCTCCGTGAGTTTAATGCAACTCTGATTATCACAGTAAATCACTGAAGGTCTCAACAGCTGACCAAATAAGCCAAACAACATCTTGCGAAGCCAGATGGCCTCACAACTAGCTAGACTGGCTGCCATATACTCTGCTTCCGCTGAACTCAGTGCTACTAACTGCTGCTTCCGGCTGAACCATGACACTACTGCTGAACCCAACCCAAAACAGCACTCTGAAGTGCTCTTCCTATCAGAAGCACAACCTGCCCAATCAGAATCAGTGTATCCTGCCAATCTCACTCCATCTCCCTGCCTGTAGTCCAGACCATAATCCACTGTCCCCTGCAAGTAGCGCAAGATGTGTTTTGCAGCCACCCAGTGAACCTTCCTAGGCTCACTCATAAACTGACTCATCGTGTTGACTGCAAAACAGATATCTGGTCTAGTGTTGACCAAATACATCAAGGAACCAATCAGCTGCCTGTACAATGTGGGATCCACCAACTCGGAATTCGAAGCATGAAGCTTCTTCCAGTTGGTGATCATCGGTGTCGACATGGGTCTACAATCCTCCATGTGGAATCTGCTAAGGATGTCCACAATATACTTCCCCTGCCCCAGGAAGAAATGCCCCTCCTCCTGCCACACCTCCAAACCCAAAAAGTAATGCATCAATCCGATGTCCTTCATCTCAAACTCCGCCGCAAGATCTCTCTTGCAGTGCTCTATGAGTCTCTCTGCACCTGTAATGATCAAGTCATCCACATACAGCACCAGAATGAGAGGCTCCTCACCAATCACAATAAAGTAAAGGTTCGGATCTGCCTCACTCTTTGTGAAACCCATCCCCTGCAAGTATGCATCTATCCTGGAGTACCAAGCTCTAGGAGCTTGCTTCAGGCCATAAAGGGCCTTCTTCAATCTGCACACATGGGACTCTTTCCCATGCACCTCAAAGCCCTGTGGCTGCTCAATGTACACCTCCTCCTGTATGAAGCCATTGAGAAATGCGGTCTTCACATCCATCTGGTGGATCTTCCAACCCATCTCTGCTGTTATCGATATAATGGAGCGGATCGAAGTATATCGAGCCACGGGAGCGAAGGTCTCCTCATAATCAACTCCCTCTACCTGGGATAACCCTCTAGCCACAAACCTCGCTTTGAATTTCTCAATGCTGCCATCTGCAGCATGCTTTACCTTGTAAAGCCATCTGGAAGTAACCACGGATTTGCCCTCAGGCCTCGGCACCACCTCCCAAACATCATTCTTCATGATAGAAGAATACTCCTCCTGCATGGCCTCTCTCCAAACCTGCTGGCTAGCTGCCTCCTCATAGCTAGAAGGCTCAGAGTCAAGGATGCTGGTAACCATCGCCATATAGCTACAAAACCTCTCAGGTGGTCTACTCTCTCTGACCGGCCTCTTCGGCTCAGCAACAGATGTGGCATCTCTCAAGGTGTCCTGAAGCCACTTGGGCTTCCTCTTCCCTGAGCGCACTTCTCCCACTGGAGAATGAAACTCCTCCTCCTCAACATCATCAGTAGCCTGAACTCCTGACTGTCTGTCTGTTGTCCTCCTGCCTGCACCTGAACCTGTAGAAGCTGAAGTACCGTGTGAACTGTCCATCAGTGGACTCCCTAGTGAACTGCTCTGTGAACTGCTCTGCATGCTGCCCGGAGCACCACCCCTCTGGCTCGGCGAGCCACTGCTCACTGATGGACCTGACATCCTCATAGATGTACCTCCGGATCCTCCTGATCCCTGCCCACTGGATCCCTGCGACTGACTCAACTGCTGCTGAGGGTCTAGCTGATCCAGATACTCTAACTCTCGTGACCTCCTAAAGGCCCTGTCCTCCTCGAACTTCACATCCCGTCTGACAACAACTCTCCTCTGTGCAGGAATGTAAATCCGAAAGGCCTTTGAGGTCTCACTGTAGCCCACAAAGATACCGTTCTCTGCGGTGGGCTCTAGTTTGGTCCTCTTCTCCTTGGGTATATAGGAGTATGTAATGCATCCAAAGATATGAAGATGACCAAGACAGGCTTCTTCCCAGAGAAAGCCTCCTCCGGAGTCATGTGCCCCAAGGCACGATGCGGACTCCTGTTCTGCAAGTAAACAGCTAAGTTGCAGGCCTCTGCCCACAAGAACAATGGCAACCCCTGATCATGTAACATGGCTTTGGCAGCCCCTATGATGGATCTGTTCTTCCTCTCCGCAACCCCGTTCTGCTGGGGGTTGTAAGGAACAGTGAACTCCCTCCTAATGCCTGCCTCCGCACAATAGTCAACAAACTCTCCAAGGGTGTACTCTCCTCCATTGTCCGACCTCAAGGACTTGATCTTTCGACCTGTCTGAGTCTCCACAAGAGCTCTGAACTCCTGAAACCGCTTGAAGACCTCACTCTTGGTCTTCAAAAAATAAATCCAGGTCCTCCTGGAGTGATCATCAATGAATAAGACATAGTACTCATATCCACTCAAGGAAACATGAGACATCCGACCGCTCACATCGGAATGAATCAAATCAAGTATCCCAGTCGCTCTACTGTCACTGCTGGGAAAAGGGGATTTGGCAAACTTGCCCATTGCACAACCTCTGCAAGTATCAAAGTGATCAGTACTGAAATCTGGCACACCTGTAGTGATCTCCCGCAATGTCCTCAAGGCTCCATGATACATATGTCCCATCCTGCGGTGCCAAATCTCACACAGCTCAGAATTGCTAGCTCTGCTGTCGGTACTACTGCTCAATGCCAAAAGGGGCTGAAATGCAAACTTGTACACCTTTGCATGGCGTACACCTATCACTCTAGCTGAATCAGCTGGAGTGCCCCTGGGATACATCAACACCTGTCCTCCCCTGAACAGTACCTCATATCCTCTGTCCTCCAAAGCTGAGACGGATATGAGGTTCTTCCTCATCCCTGGCACATAAAGAACCTCTGACACCTTCAAGGGAGGTTTGGACTCCCTCTGAAATGTCACTGTCCCCACCCCGACTGCTCTAACAACTCTATCATCACCGAGTACTACCTCAATATCAGTGCCACTCTCTGAAAGCTCTGAGAAGTACTCACGGACTCCTGTCATATGGCGTGAAGCCCCACTGTCCACATACCAGATACCTGAAGATGCTCCGCTAATCGAGGGAAAAGCATGCTCCCTTTGAACCTGTGTGGCAGGTGATCCTGCACTAGAGGACTCACACGTAGTGAACGCAAACTCCCGGTCAAAACGACCTGCAAAGTCCTCAATCTCTGCTGAAGCTGCCACGTCCTAGTTCTTCCCCTTCTTCTTCTTCTTCTCCGGACACACAACTGCATAGTGTCCCATCTTTTGACAATTCCAACACTTCACCTTGGAATAGTCCTTCTGTGTGTTCCCCTGTTTACCTTTACCTTTGCCTTTGCCTCCACCACCGCTTGTGGAAGCCTGCTTCTTCCCTTTGCCTTTCTTGCCTCCTGCCACCAATGCTACGTCCTCATCCTGCTCAACTGGCTTGGCTGCCCCAAGCTGTCATTTCCTGATCTCTGTCTGAATGCAATCATCCCAAAACCTCTCCCATGTGGGAAGGGTCTCACGTGCACAAACCCCATCAGCAAAGTTCAACCATGAACGGGGGAGGCCATTCACTGCAATACGCACCAACTCAGTGGATGGAATGGCCTCTCCAATCGCTGCCAACTCATCTCTCACATTGGTAATCTTTGTGAGATATCCAGTTGCACTATCATTACCCATCTTAATGTTCTTCAGCTTCTCCTTCAGGACCATCTTCCGGTTCTCATTGGTACTCTGGTAGAGATTGGACAATGCTGTCCACATCTCATGGGCATTGCTCTTTCCTCTCACATGAGAAATGCAATGGTCTTTGATTCCGTCTAGAATCAGCCTCTTACCCTTATTGTTCTTCTTTTTATACTCAGCCAACTGAGTAACATCAGTGGGCACAACAACAGGGTTCTGTGCGGTACGCACCATGATATCCCAGACTTCTGCCTCCTCAAAGATACTCTGCATTCTCTCCTTCCAAACACTGTAATTTGTATGCCCATCCAACCTATCCTCCACCCTCAATCCCAATGACATCCTGTTGTCCTAAAACTGAAAAATAGCACTGCTGTAGTAAAGATAAAACTGTTGTTTATGAAAAAATCAGCTTGCTGGAATTTTCTGAGTGAAAAATCAGCAATTGTAATTTTTCCTTTTGCTGTCCCAAACTGCCCTTCAGCACTCAAGCTCTGATACCATGTAAAAATTTCTGTTTTCCCACCCCGGTTTTCAGTTTCTCCTTATTTCTCCCATGTAGTTAAATGTCCATTCCCATAACCATACATTTAACAGACTGAAAAAAATAAATATTGCTGAAAACACAAATTCTGGAAATTTTTCAGAATGCTGGAAATTGCAGAATTAAAAATCAACAATCAAAAACAACCATTAAAACACATTAAAACACTGATATTTTTGGTCAACTTGACCCTGGAAAAACCCCCTACAACTCTTGGGGAAAACCAGTTTGAGAGCTCTTCTTTATTTCTGAAAATTGTCTTTTTACAGTGAGAATTATTCAGCAAAAAATCAGCAAGCAAATTTACAACTTATCTCATTTCCCGTGCCTCACAGCAATCTGGAAATTACAGCAAACAGGACAGCAATAAATGTTGTACGACCTCCATTTTGTGTGCAGAAAAATCAGCAAACTGCTCCTCGATTTTTGTGCAAAAATCTGCCTTTCACTATGTGCTGAATCAGTTGTACAAATCTGCTCAACTGCTGCCTTGGAATGTGTGCCAAGCTGCTGTCTCCTTCTCCTCCCTGCTCAGAAATCTCTCTTGCTCTCTTGCTCTCCTTCTCCCAATCTGCTCATGAAAGAATGATTGACCTTTTCCTCCTTTAATATAACTCCAAGTGACTTTTGGGTGATCCAAGTGACTTTTGGGTGATCTCTAAATCCAATGGCTGAAATAGATTTAGATCAATGGCTGAGATTAAATGCTCATTTAAATCTCACTTTCTATTTTTTAATTCACCCCACTTTAATAAAGACCCACTTAGTCATTTATTTCCAAAGTCACTTTTCCTTTCTAATTTTTCATTTACTTTATAAAAGTTACTTTAAAATTAGACTTAGTAACTTTATCACTTAAAGTCACTTTTAAATTAGATTTAACTTTATAAAATTATAAAGTCACTTTAGGAGAAAAATTAAATTCTTTTGGACACTTTTCCCTAGGCCAAAGAGCAAAGCCTTAGGGAACCACCTGTCCTCCGGTACCAAATTTCAACAAAAAATAATACTTGTTTTTATTAAAAATTTCCCAAAAGGGACTTTGACTCATGACAAAAAAATTATAGACTCAAGAAACCCTCAACGCATGAAGAACATGCTCATCTAGAAAAATAATAATAATAATAATATTTTTTTCTTTTTCTTCTTTTGCTTTTTACAAGAAATATACATCGATATAAGTACAAAGGTAATCATGAAGACCGAGCCTAGTTATAAATTTCAACATACACTACTAATCTTTCTATAGTTATATCATTGTCACATCAATCCATTAAAACAAGGTTGTTACTTTTCTTTTATGCTCTTTGGTTGCACTGTCAAACAGGTCTCTTCATAAACTTAACGATGGTGTGCCCACAAGTGTTTGATCCAACCTACACCTTGCTGAACATCCTTCCTAATTTGTTCTTGTTTATCCTCATCTTTCCTTCTCTACAATAAAACAAAAAGTTAGTTGATAACTAAAAATCCAAAACTAATGGTGATTCAATTATGTGTGACAAATAAGCTTATTGTTGAGATATTTTGGCCAATCTTCACCCGTGGCCACATGCCTACCACTGTGGATAGTTGAAGCCCTTTATGGACCAACTTGTGGGTAGATGTGGGTCGTCACACCCACTATTACACTTATTTTATTTTAGGGTAAGGTCAAACTAGTCTTCTCCTTTATTTTATTTTAGGGTAAGGTCAAACTAGTCTTCTCCTTGAGGCTAGCACCTTAACCCTAGAGGAGTGGTATAAATACACCACCTTCCTCATTTGTAAGATATCTCATTCAAGCGAGTTTATTTATTCTTTACCAAAGGGCATCTATATTATTTCATTCTACTTTTGCCACATACTTGCTTGAACTCTTATGTATTAATCATTAAGGCCATGTTATATCTGAGCTTGTTTATCTTATTTGATTAGGGTTTGTTACAGAACTCCCAGTGGATTGTCTACCTCCTGATTTCTATCATGGTATCACAGCTAGTGTTGATTTTTCTTCCTCTATCCAGCAATCTTTAAGGCTTTTTATTAGATATGAGATTACAATTTCAGCTCTATTTCGAGGTTGTTACAAATCTTTATAATTCAGGGTTTTCAACACCCTATTATTGGGACAGCAGCCAATGTTTACACTTTTTTACCCTTATCTTAACTAGCACACCCACATTTTTTCTTTGTTTTTTGGCAAATTTAAGGAAGTTGTTACGGGTTTTGACCCCTCCTTAAGAGGGCAGTGCACTCGTTTTACTTCATGTTTCCGCTACAAGTTGTTGCATATCTGCACTGAAATTGTGGGATCCATGTATGGAAAATGGCTTTTCCCCACTACGATGGGGCTAACTATCATGCATGGGTTGTCAAATGGCAACTCTACTTGGTAGTGAAGGTTTATGAAGGTCTTTGGAGAAGCCACTTCTCGCTGCAACTGATTACAACTATGATCTGGTATGTCTGAAGAAGGATGAAGCACTTCCACTGATCACTTTCTATGTGGAACCCAATCTTTTCCATCACGCAAACAACAAAAGTGTAAATCAGGTTTGAATTCCTTTCACATCCTATTTGGCACAATGAACACCACCAAAATCAATAGACTTGAAACAGAGCTCTCCAACATCAAAATGGGAGATTTTGTTACTCTTGAGGCATTTCCAAGTTCAAGAATCTGAAATAGACATTCTTACAAGAGTTGGTAAAGGTAAAACAATTTAACAAACCCTCTTCCCTACATTCAAAAATTTTGCCATCGTGTTTTATAAAACTCCTCTTTTTATTCCAAACCCAACTTCTGTTGAAAAGTGTAACTAGGTTCAGTCTTCATAATGACATGTATAATTATGATTTTATGTAATTGATGTAAAGAAGAAAAATAAAATTATTTTTGTAATGCTTGAATCATGGGTTTCATGATCAAGGAATTTTATTTTTAGTTAAGGCTCCCATTGTGAGCCTTTAGGATGAGTCATCATGTCATAAAAGTCTATTGAGTCAATGTCATGTATGGAAGACCCTTCTTGGGCATGTTACATATGTATGTGAGTCATTGAAAGAGTCAAAAGACCCTCCAAGACCAAGCTCAAGCACCTCCATCAAGTCGGCCTTAAATGAAATAATGAAGCTACACCAAATGACATGTCAGCCTAGGAATCTATCAAGTCAGCTTATTTACATGGGCAAACCACTATAAATAGGGAAGCTCGGCCTCCATTTGAAAACAAGCAATTCAGTCAAGCAAGTCTGCAATAAGAAGTGCGAAAACATCAAGAAAGAAGCTTCATCATCAAGCGAAGGAGGGAGGAAGATAACCGAGTTCATTTGGATCTGTTTTAGGGCTAAAACTCTTCCACACGTGCGAGATTTCAGAACTGTTTATTGCAGAAAGGGGCC
Source organism: Pinus tabuliformis (assembly GCA_031772625.1). Taxonomy (NCBI): domain Eukaryota; kingdom Viridiplantae; phylum Streptophyta; class Pinopsida; order Pinales; family Pinaceae; genus Pinus; species Pinus tabuliformis. Next base: position 1,037,354,478 of record CM062816.1, on the reverse strand, counting down.
GAGGTACTTCAGTCATAGTGAGAAGGAAGTTTTGGGAGAAAAACAAAGTAATTCTCAAGCTGAGTTGAAGGAGAGAAGGCCTCCATCTAGAGTGAAGGGAATCAAGGTGTTTCTCTCTCTCATATACCTCAGCTAGGGTTTCTGAATTAGGGCCGAAAGTTGCAGATCAGATCCAAGGGACCAAAATTCTAAAGGATAGCCGAGAAGGAGGAAGAAGCAAGGAGTTTGACTATCGTTGACTCAAGGAAGAAGAAACTCATCAAGGAAACCTTGTGACTTGGTCTTGGAGAGGTCAATAGGTCAAGGGTCTTGGGCATGGTCTTGGTATTCGTCATTGAAGTTTCTATAAGAAGAAGAATTCGTTTTGGGTTTTCCTCTCAAGCTAGAGAGGTTTTGGACGTGGCTGATCGCCTATATTCTGTGTCTCTTGTCTCTTTATTGTTTATGCTTTGGTAGTTGTTTGATGAAAAAGAACACTATAATAATCTAACTAAAGAGAAGATCCTAATCTATTGAAGGAAAAAGCATTCACAAGTAGTTATCATTAATAGAGAAATCACCTAATCTTGATGCCCTAGATTTCTCAACATGGAATCAGAGCTAAGGTAACAAAATCAAGAAAAGGGCATCTGATCAAGAGACACACAAGCAATCAAGGATCAAATCTCGAGGGATATCAAAGTGAAGTCAAGAAGTGTCAAAACCCTAGATCGGAGAAGAAGTCTACACCAGCAAGAAATCTTGGAATCCTCAAGTCATCTCAAGAGACCACAAAGACCCCGCTCAAGTTGAAGGACTTATAAATCAAGATTCTTACTAGAGAAGCAAGATCAAGGACGTTGTCATCATCTTCAAAAGTTCTAAGGAAATTTCCTCTCATTGAAGTAAGGACCTTACCACTGTAGAAGATCATTCAAGAAGCATCAAGAATCATCAAGAATTCATCATTATCAACAAGACGTCACTATCAAAGGATCTAAAGTGATCTCCTTCTTTGTGGAGTCAAGGGTCACTCTTGAAGAGATCTATCTTCATCAAGGAGAAGTTCTCTATCATCTATATTATCACCAAATTCAAGGAGGCAACAAGTGGAAGAAGCATCTTCACAAATATATTTATGCCTGAATCTGTCAAAATATCTTTTTGCAAGGAAAGCAACAAATTGTTTGGGGCTTCAAACTATCTTGCATGGAAGAAGAGGACAGATCTAAATCTCATTGAAAATGAGGTTATTGATCATGTTAAAGGATCTATCACCAAACCAACGAAAGAATGTGCTCAAGCACTTGCAAAGTTTATGAAAGGGGAAGTGAGGGCTCAAAGGATTCTCATAGAATCCATCAAGGATCCCCTCATTCCATATGTATCTAAACTCGACACCTCAAGAGGAATATATAACAAATTGGTAGAGTTGTTTTCTTTAAGCATTGTAGGAGAAGTTATCTCTTTAAGGCAAGAACTCTACAAGCTAAGGATATCGAAAGAAGAAGGAATAGCCTCATACTTTATGAGGATATCTGAGATAAGGGATCAACTTCAAGATATGGAAAGAATAATGTCTAACAAGGAGATGACCATTGTAGTACTAAATGCACGACCAAAGGAGTGGGGTAACTTACTTCAAGTATTTATGTGAATAAAGAGGCTACTCCATTCCAAGATTCATGGTCACTATGCAAGATTGAAGAAACCAGGTTGAAGGCTAAAACTGACATGGGATCAAGTGAACAAAATCAAGCATATGCTACTATGACAGAAAAGAGGAAAGTCTAGGAAATTTGCTCCTCGGAAAAAGAAGAAGAACCTGGCTAAGGTTCAATGGATGTCAAGAATATGGTCATTACAAAAGAGATTGTCCTAAGCTCAAGAAGGATAATAACAAAAGAGGTAGAGAATAAGCCCATATCTTTGAAGAAGTGGAGGAAGATGAAAAGAAGAAGTCCAAGAAAGAGAAAGTCAGAGAACTCTACTATGATTGAGATAGTCTTCCTTACCTAGTTCTTTTCAAGTTCCTGTTTTCAAGTTTTTCGTTGTAAGATATGGCTATCATGACTCACTAAGAAAAATGATAGGATGCATCATGGCATCATACAAGCATTAACAGCAAGAGCTCGTGATCATAGAAAAAAATAGTTGAATTAGAAGTCTATGGAAGTCACCTATGGAAGGATATAGCTCTTGGTAAACTCATTAGAAGCATAAGTGGCGCTTAGGGAAAAAGAAAGAAAAAGGTCATCTAGCACAAAGCTCATCATACCTCAATCAAACGGAAACATCTGCTGGATGAGGATACTCAAGATCTTCTATTGGAATCTTCATCGAAAGGTTCACCAATCAAAAGGAAGCAAGTGTTTCATCAAGAATTCCAACTTGTAGGAATTCATGGGATGATGATATGATGACAAAAGAGGTGAAGCGGATCAAGGGATTGAAGTTCTTTCAATCAAGGAAGTTGTTGAGAGAAGTCTAGATGATCTAAGGGAAAAATGAGGTATGTATGGCTAGTATTTGATATTGAAGAGTCATATGGTTGCAGGCAACATGGATAAATGCTCTATCTCGAGAGCATGATCAAAATAAAGGATCTCCTTTGAAAGGATACAAGAAGGCATGGGTCACACATTGTCTAGATGAAATCAACATAATATGTCCTCATATGGAATATGAGGTGGTTGACAAAATTGAAGGAACTATGACTGGAAGTTCCTAACGTGTGAAGAAAGAAAGGAAGAGATCATGAAATATGCAACTATGGAAAAGGCAATCAACATCCGAGAACTGACAGATTTGACTAGGATATCTCCATGAAAGATATGAGGAATTTGATGAAGTATGAAAAAGAAAGTGACCCTTGACAATATATATCTTTTGGAAATGTGTCAATGTGTATGAAGGATGTTGATGTGAACTAGAAGATGTCATGATAAAAGACAATCACAAAGGTGATTTTGATTTAATGTTCATTCCTTATAATATATCGATGTGCTTAGGCAGGGCTGCCAAGGGAAGAGCTATGGATGTCTCCCACCACTGATGTCCATGTAGTAGGATGAAAGATCCTTAAGGAAACACAGCATGAAGAAGGCAGCATGGCATGAAGAAAGGCCAAGTATGAAATGATGGATCACTTTCCAATGAAAGAAATAATGACATGATTGATGGATGAAAGTGATGGATGGTCTGTACCCTACGAAGAAGTCCCAAAATATGAAGACTCATGAATAAAGAGAAGAAGTTCATGACATCTTGAAGAGGAGTTCCTCAAGCAATTGGTTGTCCCATCATCTCCACCTAAAGAGCTGTTGTAGGTCCCTAATTAAGAGGGAGCCTGGAAACAAGTTTCTAACTTGGTAGAAACTTGGAAGCAAATTCCTAAGCCAAGAGGGAGCTTAGGTACATTCCTTCTGTAGGAATGAGTACATTCCTTCATTGGAATAGATATATCCTCCCTAATTAAGAGGGAGAGATAGACACATCATTCTTGTCTTCACTTGGGAAGACAGAATGGAGGATTGGGTAAACATCTGGTATTCGATACTCTTTGAGGATGAGTTAGGGCATCCAAGATAAGAGTAGTCGTGAAGGACCGGTATTCTTTGAGGACTAGGAATCCAAGATAAGAATAGTCCTGGTGGAACATACTCTGAGAGAACCCGGGTGGGGTATGTTCCGAGAGAGACAATGATGAGGGTGTCTATACATCATTGGTATCACCAGCATTGTTCTCTGACCTTGTGGAGAGATAGAGTTGTTAGTCAAGGTCTTGCTATGTGACAATGTTGGTTGATATGATGTTATACAGATGGGCTACCAATCCGACTCTTCTTATGAGAATTCTTCAGATCGAGAATGTTCAAGTACCTTGTATGGATTATGAATACCTCCCTAGTTAAGAGGGGGTGTTGAAAAGTGTAACTAGGTTCGGTCTTCATAATGACATGTATAAATTATGATTTTATGTAATTTATGTAAAGAAGAAAAATAAAATTATTTTTGTAATGCTTGAATCATGGGTTTCATGATCAAGGAATTTTATTTTAAGTTAAGGCACCCATTATGAGCCTTTAGGATGAGTCATCATGTCATAAAAGTCTATGGAGTCAATGGCATGTATGAAAGACCCTTCTTAGGCATGTTACATATGTATGTGAGTCATTGAAAGAGTCAAAAGACCCTCCAAGACCAAGCTCAAGCACCTCCATCAAGTCGGCCTTAAATGTACACCAAATGACATGTCAGCCTAGGAATCTATCAAGTCGGCTTATTTACATGGGCAAACCACTATAAATAGGGCAGCTCGGCCTCCATTTGGATACAAGCAATTCGTTCAAGCAAGTCTGCAATAAGAAGTGCAAAAACATCAAGAAAGAAGACCCGTCATCAAGCGAAGGACGGAGGAAGATAATCGAGCTCATTTGGATCTGTTTTTAGGGCTAAAACTCTTCCACACGTGCGAGATTTCAGAACTATTTATTGCAGAAAAGGGTCGAGGTACTTCAATCATAGTGAGAAGGAAGTTTTGGGAGAAAAACAAAGTAATTCTCAAGCCAAGTTGAAGGAGAGAAGGCCTCCATATAGAGAGAAGGGAACCAAGGTGTTTCTCTCTCTCATATACCTCAGCTAGGGTTTCTGTATTAGGGTCAAAAGTTGCAGATCAGATCCAGGGGACCGAAATTCTAAAGGATAGGCAAGAAGGAGGAAGAAGCAAGGATTTTGACTATCATTGACTCAAGGAAGAAGAAACTCATCTAGGAAACCTTGTGACTTGGTCTTGGAGACGTCAATAGGTCAAGGGTCTTGGCCATGGTCTTGGTATTCATCAATTGAAGTCTCTATATGAAGAAGAATTGGTTTTGGGTTTTCCTCTCAAGTTGGAGAGGTTTTGGCCTTGGTTGATAGCCTATATTTTGTGTCTCTTGTCTCTTTATTGTTTATGCTTTAGTAGTTGTTTGATGAAAAAGAATACTATAATAATCTAACTAAAGAGAAGATCCTAATTTATTGAAGGAAAAATCATTCACAAGCAGTTATCATTAATAGAGAAATCACCTAATCTTGATGCCCTAGATTTCTCAACAACTTCCACTACTTCAGAAGATGTATTTTGTCATCAAGTCACCTTAGGAAACTTGGTTGCACTGTCTCCTCAATAGCATGCCCACACTAAGGCTTCTCTCTCATGTAGGCTTGAATCACCTTAAAGAAACTTGCATGAACTATCTCCCCATGAGCATGCACACGCTAGGGCTACTCCCTTCTCATGTAGGCATGACTCTCCAAAGAACACTTCAAGGTTTTAAAAAAGAAGAGGTCGATATGCTTGTATTGCCATAAGGAGGGACATTTGTTCAAAAATTGTCACCTCCATCTTCAAAGTATTGAAGAGATATCTCATCAAACCACTAGAAATGTTGATCTCTTTGAAGACAGGATGGAAAATCCACACACTTGATTGTGTACATTACTTTATGGCCCTCCACTTCTACTCAAGAATGGATTGTAGATTTTGGGGCTACCAAACGTATGACAATGCATCAACACTTCTTCTCCAATTATAGTGATCAACATAAAGGTGAGGAAGTAACTATTAGTGATGACTCAACTCCCCAATCTCTGTTTGTGGTACTATTCAAATTGATAATGCTTAGTATAAAGATGTTCTCCAAATCCTGGAGACAAACCAAATCTTCCCTCTATTTACCACATTACTCGCACCAATAAGAAGGTGGAATTTTTGCTAGATAGATGGGTTGTTAAAGCCATCAATGACAACTTCCAAGTTGTTCCCATTGGATATTATGATGAATACGAACATATGTACAAGCTATGGAAGTCTTCTCTACCTCCAACTTCAATAAATTCAATGCATTGGTAACCAATGAAAATGATGATAGTAAGCTATGTCACTTTTGTCTCAATCATAGCATGAATCCTTAGTGCACAAAAATCATCTTCAGCTTGCTAAAGGCCTTCCATAAATCAACCCTCTCAATGTGTTTGTGAGGGATGTGTGATAGGGAAGCATCATGTTAGTTTTGGCATCTAGGGAGAAAATCCCTTGCTTGACTTCGAAATATTGTTAAATCAACTTTAATTTTGAGTATTAGGTCAGCTTTATTGGAAGGAGATTATTTTATTTGAAATTCAAATTGATTGGTATAATATTCTTCATGTCGGCCAAATATTTTAGAGGGAAAAGAGTCTTAAATTTTGAAATTAATTTAAGGTCGGCTTTCAATTATACATGTTGGCTTCTATTAATAGGTGTGACCCTTTCGATGATGAAAATCACTATTTAAACCCTAGAAGATGTAGCGAACGAAGAAATCATTATTAGCTTGAAATCTTCGCTAAGGTCTTTCGCAAATATCTGGCATGGGATTCTCACGGGAGTCTTGTATATTTGGAGCAGGGCCTCTCACTCACTGTGGAAGGTTACTCTATTGCTCTCTATATATCTCTGCAATGCGATTTGATGACTATGTTCTAAGGCTCTATAACTTTGGTTGAATGGCTTTGTTCTGAGCCTCGATGGCTTTGATTGATGGCATTGTTCTGAGGCTCGATGCTTTTGCTCTGAGTGATGTGGCATTCAATCTCTTCACTCACCCTCTGCGATATGGTTGATATAACCGCATTGATATCATGGGCCTTGTCTAATGTCTTTATTGTGACATGGCTCTGCAATAGTCAGCTCAGATATTTATACAAATCTTACGCCTCAACTATATCATGCATATGATTCTGCGTTAGTGGCACAACTATTATACATATGGGTTCAGTTATGCATCACATCATGGAGTTTTGGCACCGCTAGAATGTATACATATGATTTAATTGGCACAACATATCAAGACTATTATGTATGGCTCCACCATTCATTGTCTCTCTCAAAGCTTAGTATTACAAATGATCACTATTACTATAGCTCCTTATGATTAGTCTCGATATATATAGTCACGCACAACACTCAATGTATTGTCTCACACAGCACTCAATGCAGAGTCTCACACAGCACTCAATGTATGGTCACTTACAACACTTAATGTATTCTCATGCGTATCACTTAATTTTAGTACTCAATATTTTGACATTACAGTGGTATGGTATGGCCACTTTATGATCAGCTTTGGTATGACGCAGTTATATGGAGCAAAACATAATTGGTTTGGCACAATTGCAGATGGCTACACAGTTGTATAGATACATTGTATCTTTAATGTTTATGGTGATGATAGCATTGTGTATTCTCGATAAAAATTTGTTCACAAATGTAGTTGTGAACAAGTTGAATATAGGCCCTAGGTGGTCTGATCAGTTTATGTCGCAAAATATTTGTACCTTGTTCCTCTGTGTTGAACTTTCAATGACAATCTAATAGAAGACGAAGAAATTGGAAGGGTTTTCCCCCTTGTGGGGTTTTACCTTGGTCTCTAACCAAAATCATGGTATTTCTATCTATGCATACTTTTCTTCTTACGTTCCTTTTATTGTTTCGTTGCTTTATTGCTGATATCATTGTTATTTCTATATAATTGCTATTGATGTTTAATGAATGTTATGGGGTGAATTCAGCATGTAAATGATGAATAAGGATGTAAATGCAATTATCAAAGCAAAGAACAATGTAGCCCTAAGGAAAATTAACATGGTATCAGAGTTGGGTTGAAGAAAAGTCATTGAGATCACTGATGATGTCAGAGACCTAAAAGAATACTAGGGTTTGAAGGAAACCCTAGGCAACCTTGTTATAGCAAGAAGAACTAGGGTTTGGTGGATAACATGAGGTTAGGGTTTGGAAGAAACCCTTGGAAGAAGTATGCCCTGGATATGATGAAAACTTGACATCTTGAAACACTAACAAGATCCACATATGTGATAGGTTCAGCGTAACCCTAGATTCATTTTAGAAGACAATTTGATTTGGTTGTTGGCAGTTGAGGCATCCCCTCCTTTGACAATATCTGTAATATATGATTGATGATCTGTGGTACCTCATGATTAAGAAGGGAATAGTGATTCTGTGAATGATTGCGCTTCTTCTGAAGGCTCTTGGTGACATGATTGAGAGGGAGATGACATCTTCCTTCAACCCTCATTAGAGATAAGTTCCTTCTAGACTTATTTCTTTATGATTATGCTCTTGTTTAAATTTATCATTGCTTAGCCTTCCTGCATATTTGAATATTTTAACACTTCTAACTTCCTGTTGAAGATATGGTAAGCATATATTATTCTAAGATCATTTCGGGGCCCATACAGAAAGTGATGGGTTGTTGCAGGAAAGAAGAAACAAGAGAAGGAACCTAATAATGACATGTATGTGCTACAAAGGTATCTGAATATTACAAGGTATGTACAATTATGTTACGATTTAGCTATAATATCAAGACGAGCCTTGAGGTATGACAAGAATCTCACCCTCAGTAAAGTCTTGATTCATATTTTTGTGCAACATTGATTTGTGGTACATGTGATAGTGCATTATATAGTATCAAGATATACGCTGACTTCGATATTGTTGATAGTACCTATGATGATTATGTTTACCTTGATGGCAATAGTGTGGTTGTAAGATTAATGCTCAAGATCAAATGACTATCTCTTTGATTCACCTTGATAAGGCTTTGATAAGTTGCTACTGCTTGGATGACTTGACATTGTGGATGCCTTGTCTTAATATCATAACACTAACCCTTGATGAATGATTGATGACTTATACAATTGAATAGTTGATAAAGACTTGTCACGACAATGATATGAAAACCTGATGTAGTTTGTCTTCGTGATCTAACAGTTTTGTTGATGCATGACAGACAGGTTGATGTCATGATTAATTGTCATTAAAGAGGCTTTCCATTCAGAGGGAGAGACCCTTGATGAGATCCCAACTATTTATTTACAATGGATGATTAGAAATTGTAGAACAAAATAAGTCTTCTCGACATGAATTAATGAACATTTGATGTTGTTAAAAGATATGTCTTTGATAATTAATTTTATGTGCTAACAGTTCTCTGCTGACTGGTCTGGTCTCAAGATTCACCTCTCATATAGAAGTGTTTTGTCATAATCATGACATGTTGGATTGCATTGATGTTGTTGAGATCTTGTGAGGAGCAGTTAACCAACAAGTGTTGTGACAGAAGGCATTGTATGATTTGTAAAAAGCTCCCTCAACCTACCATGTCCGCATTGATAGTTACCTGGTGAAGCCTGGAAGCAGTATCGATCTGAACCTATAAGTTGGTCCAAGGTATGCCTTTGATTTTGATTTTATATGTTGACGATCTATTCTTGACAGATAATGAGCCTCTGATGATTGAGCACAAGACGGAGTTGGCCTCTGAATTCGAGATGAAGGATCTTGAGATATACTTCCGGAGATATGAGTCTGCATGGATACACTAATGATTGGGTTGGAAACATGAAGAGCACATCTGGGTGCAACTTTGGCTTGATATCTTGGATGAACAAAAAATAGATGTTTGTAGCTTTAAGCACGGATGAGGTTGAGTACATTGTTGCTAGCATGGTTGGTTGTAAGGCAGTTTAGTTAAAGAAGCTCTTTGGAGAGTTGTTTGAGCAAGTTGTAGATATGACAATGATATATTGGGACAACAGGAGTGGGGTCCGATTGGCAGAAAATTTGTATATAGTTGGGACTGAGATATCTTCATGTGTTGAGACAGTGTTGATGTATGAGACAAGCTTAGGCTTGTGGTTGCTACCTCCGCGAGAGAGAGATGAATCAAGTATTCTTTTGGTTATGATATATATTTTCTCTAACACAATATTTGATTCGATGTCCTATTTGAATAGGAAAACAAAGGACTATTGCTCTAAGGCAACATGATTCTTCAGAGATTTGTATTGATACTAAGCCTCATCACATACATTGGGTTGCTGCAAAAAATCTCTTAAGATATCTTCGTGGCACTATCAACTATGGATTGAGATACACTGTCGGGAATTTGAGGCTACATGGATATTCTGATGTTGACTGGGTTGGCAGTGTGGTGGATAGAAAAAGCACGTCAGGATGTTGCTTCTCTTTGGGATCTGCTTCAATTTCTTGGATGAGCAGGAAGCAAAAATCGGTTGCTTTAAGCACCGCCGAGGTCGAATATATTGCAGCTAGTATGGCTTGTTGTGAAGTTATTTGGTTGAAGAAGCTCTTCAACGAGTTATTTGAGCATGTGATGGACACCACCATTATCTATTACGACAATCAAAGTGGGATTCGCCTTTCAAAGAATCTCGTGTTCCACGACCACTCCAAGCACATTGATTGATCCGGATTTAAACAGGAACGCAACAAATTACAGATATAACCATAAATACAAAGATGCAATAGAAATAGCACTTCATTTCATTAATATCAAATACTGAAATATGCTTACAAATAGAATGGAAATAAGACTAGCTCGGGCGATGGTAACTTATCTCTGAGAAGAGATGTGGTGGCTACATGCCTCTAAACTGTGTTTCAATGAGGCTCAAGGGCCTTTTTATTATTGAACAATAAGAGAAAACCCTAAGCAACCAAGGTCCAAAACCCTAACCCGAGGAGATGTAATGCCAAGAGTTTATGGGCCCCGTTGGGGTTAGTTGGACAGCCAACTTCACGGGGTCGCGACTTGGTCATATTATCTCCATTTGACGCGCATGATACCCTGTTAGAGAGATCTCTCCAAGGACTACGACGGAAAAGACGATTTTATCAGAATTCGCTAGCAGTAGATTGCCAAAAAAACTTCGTTTAGGGCCTCAAAATGGCTCCAGAAGTTTAGGACCCAAAAAACTGCTAAAAATAGTAAACTATGCTACACTTAAAAAAACTGAAAAACTGAACAAAAAAAAAAAACAATGGTGGGGGTCCAAGTGGAATTGGTGGGTGGCCACCAATATCCACCTAGATCATTCCTCCCCCCTTAGGAAGCAATGGTCCCCATTGCGTTGAGTTCCTCCATGAGATGAGGAAACTTCTACTAAACTTGGTCCCTGGTGAGCCACTTGCCCTGGTGAAGGAGTTGGCCTGCTTTGACAACTCGATACAGTTGGATCTTCTGCTAGCGAGTGTGCTTGATCTGCGTGTCCATGATCCGATCAGTTGTGGCTTGTTCCATGCAATCTAGATTTAACTCTGTAGGTGTGAGTTGTTCTGCAATGTCTGATGTGTCTAGCAATGGTGGGAAGTATGGTCGAAGGCGATCCACATTGAACACTGGGTGTAGGCCAAGGAATGGGGGAATGTTGAGCTCAAATGCATTGTCTCCCACAACCTTGGTAATGGTGTAAGGACCATATCGGAGTGGTCTGAGTTTCTGATAGGCTCCAGTAAGGCGTTCCTTTTGCAAATGCAACCAGACTTTGTCGCCCACCTGAAACTTGTGTGGCACCCGATGTTGATCATGTCGTTGCTTCTACTTAGCATTTGATTTCTCCAGAATGCCATGGACCTGCTAGCGGATATGATGGATGTGCTCAATGAAGTTGTTTGCCATATCATTTTTGGACTGGACATGAGCCGAATCTGCCTGAGTAGCTGCAAATGGCATGGCCACATCAATGGGACATAGTGGCTGGAATCCCAAGCCCACCTGAAAAGGGTTGTGGCCAGTCGAGTTGTGGAGAGCACGGTTATAGATGTGCTAGACATAGGGGAGGCCCATGTGCATGGATGCTTTGAATTGTACATGCGCAGAATATGTACGATCATCTTGTTGACGACCTTTGTCTGGCCATCAGTTTGGGGATGGAACGTTGTGGACCTTGTGAGCTTGGTGTCCAGCATCGGCCAGAGACTGGACCAAAATGTACTGAGGAACTTGTTGTCCCGATCTGAGATGATAGACTATGGGATCCCAAAGTGTACCCACACTCGTTCAAAGAAGAGTTTAGCAGTGGCTTCCGCTGTGATATTCTTCTTGCAGGCAGCCATAATGGCCATCTTCGAGAATCTGTCAACGACCACAAAAACACAGTCGTTGCCATGCTTAGTAGAAGGAAGGCCTGACATGTAATCCATGGAGATGGATTCCCAAGGTTGACTAGGGGTAGGCAGCAGAGTATAAAGGCCTTGCTTCTTGATGGTCGATTTGGCAATGGCACAGGCAGTGCAGGATCTGATGTACTTCCCGACATCCTGTCGAAGATTCGGCCAATAGAAATACTTCTGTAGTACTGCCACCGTTTTCTCGACCCCAAAATGCCCAACAGCCCGACTGTAGTGTGCTTCCCAAATCATCTTAGCACGCTCGCTTGAAGGAACACAAAGGTGTCCCAGGTGGCATAATAGGGCATCCTGGAAGTGAAAATCTGGAACTTGCTAACCCTCCAAGAGCGTCTAGCATGTGTGGCCGAATTCTGGGTCGCTTTTGTAGAGAAGTGGCCAATTAGAAGTCTCGTGCCCACAAAAGTTGAGCACGGTGGTTAACGCCATGATCGTTGGTCGGCTGAGGCAATCTGCAACATTATTGGTGTTGCCCTTCTTATACTTGATATTCAATTGGAACTGTTGCAGATATGTGGACCACTTCTGATGGCGATCATTTTGCAACTTCCCTTGCGTCTGTATGAACTGCAAGAGCCAGTGGTCTGTGTGAATGATCGTTTCCTTCCCTAAAATGTAATGCTTCCATTGTCGGCATGCCTGCACAATGGAATACATCTCTTTGTCATAAGTGGGATACTTCCGGACTATGTCTGAAGGTGTCTCATTGTGATATGCCACTGGATGCCCCTGTTGAGTAAGGACTGCCCCAATAGCATAGTCAGAGGCATCTATCTCAATCTCAAATGGTTGTTGCAAGTCTGGTAATGTGAGGACTGGTGCAGAGAAAAGGCGATGTTTCAACTCTATGAATGCCTTCTATTGAGATTCAGACCAAAATAATTTTGCTTTTGCTCCGCCCTTGGTGACTTGATTCAAGGGCCAAGTAATATGAGAGAATCCCAACACGAACCTGTGGTAGAAATTGGCAAGACCCAGAAAGCTACGGAGCTTTGTCAAAGTGGTTGGAGCTGGCCAATCCCGAATGACTTGGATCTTGGCTTGATCCACATGTATCTTAGATTGGATCTTGGGGGTTCATCAATAATGTATCCCAGATACTGAACTTGGGTCATGCCAAAAGTGCAGTTCTCCAAATTGGCACATAGCTTGCGCTACCGCAGTTTTTGGAGAACCTGTCGGATGTGGTGGAGGTGCTCTTCCCAACTCTAACTGAAGATCAGGATGTCATCCAAGTATACCACTACAAATGAGTTGGTGAATGGCCGCAAGATGTCACCCATTAGCCTCATGAAGGTTGCAGGAGCATTCATCAAACCCGAAAGGCGTAACCAACCATTCGAAAAGGCCCTCCTTGGCTTTGAAGGCAGTCTTCCACACATCGGAGAATTCAATTGGTACCTAGTGATATCCTGATTTCAAGTCGATCTTGCTGAAATATTTTGCCCCCTTCAGTTGGTCCAGAAAGTCATCAATCCCTGAGATCGGGTACCCATTCCGGACAGTGATCTTGTTCAGCGCCCGATAGTCAATATAGAGTCTCCAAGTCCCATCCTTCTTCTGTACCAACACGATCGCGCTCCCATAGGGCGATGAACTCAGACGGATGTGACCTTTCTGCAGCAACTCCTGAATCTGCTTCTTGATTTCGTCGTTCTCCAGAACGGAGCGCCGATAGATTGGTCCATTGGGCAGTGGCACACCTGGGGTCAGATTGATGGAGTGCTTGACCTGACAGTGCAAAGGCACCCCTGCGGGGGAGGTGAAGATGTCCTCGTACTCCTCCACAACCTTGTACATCTGTTGTTGTCGTGCGAAGGGACGCTGTCTACAGGTCGTGGCCACCGTCTTCTTCTTTCCCGAAGGGCGTATCATCAGGAAAACAAATTTCCCGGTTTTGGAAATGAGCTTACTACATTGTTTTGCAGTAACCAAAGAGATGGCAGTAGGCGGTGCTACCTCCGGTATCCTGTACAACTTATTTACCAAAGTAACAATAATAGCACGAGGCCTTGACTCATACACAGCATGTCGCTTCCATAAGTATGGTTGGCCTAATAATACATCACAAACATCAAGGGGAGCAACGTCACATAATACCTCATCCGTGAAGGGCTTGATGTTGTATGGAAGGCAGCACTGCTGGCTCATGCGAAGATCCCATCCTTGGTGAAGCCACCCAACGGTGTACGGTTGTGGATGTGTTGTGGTCGGTAAGCCCAGCAGCTTCACGACCTCTGCCGAAATGAGGTTCTTTTGGCTCCCGCTGTCGACAATGAATTGTCGCAAGGAACCCTTTACCCACATCTGGGAGTGGAAGAGGCACTCCTCTAGATCTTCGAGTTCCTCCTTCTCGATCTTCGTGGTGACACAGTGGCGTTGGGCTCCACATCGATAATCTGCTTCCCTTTATCATTCCCCTTGTCGGGTTCTGACTCAGAGTCAGAACATGCATTTGATTCCGAAGCCTTTAGCTCAACCACTAGTGATTGCTTGGCCCGACACTCACTTGTGTTGTGAGTGGAGCTCTTATGGAACTCACACCACTTTCCCGTGTCCTTTGGCTTCGCGGTGTTGTTCTTTGCTTGCGGCTTTGGCGGGTTGTCCTGGGCCGCCCCGCCTTGGCTTTGTCCTTTGTTCTAAGGTTTGGAGGCACCTTTCCCTTGCTTCGGATCCACAGATCCAAAGTCTCGCTTCTTCTTTTTAAACTTTTGCTCGATCTTGACGGCATATCAGTATGCCATGCCGAGTGAGGAGATGTCCAGGAATTCCATCTTGTCTTGGATGTACCTGTGCAAGCAATTGCGGTACTTGAGAACCAAATGCTTCTCAGAATCCTTGACCCCCAACTTCGTGCGAAGGGTATGAAAAACATAGGTAAACTCCTGCACATCTTGGTCCCTTCCCTGTCACAGCGTTGTCCACTTTATGTATTTATCCTCATAGCTCCCGACAGGGTAGTACTGCTCCTTGATGGCATCCCGGAACGAGTTCCAAGTGGGTGCGGCTAAAAACAGTGAGTTCATACTTTCATCCTTCTGCTCACAGTAAGTTTCCCACCAGTCCTTGACATAGGGGGCTGCTTTGAGAAGTGAAAAAGTGATCTTTTCCCAACTGGAAAAATCATGAACGGAAAAATATCCTTCTAGCAGACTTAACCATTTATCTACAGCGTTTGTATCTATCTGACTCTCAAATATGGGAATGTCAAAGTTAACTTCTACCTTAAAGGGTGTGGTGCTTCTAGAGTAGCTGTCGGAAGTAGATGCGTCGCCCCTGGGTAGCCGCTAAAGGATCTGGGCAAAGTTGTCTATCATCGCATTCCTTTGTTGCTCAAGGGCATCTTCGAACAAGATTTTGATAGGATCTCCTGCCCCCTCGTCTTTCTTTTCATCTGCCATGGGAGGCCATCAAGATTTGCGAGGCTGGTCTTGCAAAGGTTCGACTATTTTGAGCCCTAACTCCTTATATCCTAACCTCGTTGGGGACATGCAAAGAAAAACAGAGAAAGAGCAAACCGCTCTGATACCACTGATCCGGATTTAAACAAGAATGCAACAAATTATGTATATAACCATAAATATAAAAATGCAGTAGAAATAACACTCATTTCATTAATATCAAATACTGAAATATGCTTACAAACAGAATGGAAATAAGACTAGCTCGGGTGATGGTAGCTGATCTCTAAGAAGAGATGTGGCGGCTACATGCCTATGAACTGTGTTACAATGAGGCTCAAGGGCCTTTTTATTGTTGAACAATAAGAGCAAACCCTAAACACCCAAAACCCTAACCCGAGGAGATGTAATGCCAAGAGTTTATGGGCCCCGTTGGGGTTAGTTGGACAGCCAACTTCCCAGGGTCACGACTTGGTCATATTATCTCCGTTTGATGCGCATGATACCCCGTTAGAAAGATCTCTCCGAGGACTACGACGGAAAAGACAATTTTTTAAAAAAATTGTTAGCGATAGATTGCCAAAAAAACGTCGTTTAGGGCCTCAAAACAGCTCCAGAAGTTTAGGACCCGAAAAACTACTAAAAATAGTAAATTGTGCTACAATTAACGAAACTGAAAAACTGAAAGAAACAATGGTGGGAGTCCAAGTGGAATTGGCGGGTGGCCACCAATATCCACCTGGATCATTGATATCAAGTACCACTTTATCCAGGATATGGTATGACGAGGAGCAATAACGCTCCAACTCATCAGGAAAAATGAACAAGTTGTGGACATCCTCACGAAGCCCTTGGGGAAGGTCAAGTTCCTAGCCTTCCGAGAGAGACTTGGAGTCGTGGAAAGACCCTCCCAAGAGGGTCCCGTTTGAGTTCAACATTGAGCTTTGGGAGCTCCTGGGGGGGGCTAGGCTACTTCTTAGAGTTATGTGCAACCATAGGGTGAGTAGTTCCCCTTCCCCTATAGGTACATTGTGTACATGGTGAGTGGTTCACCTTCCCCCGTGATACCCCATTGTGATATATGCAAGCATAGGATGAGTGGTTTACCTTCCCCTATGATTGATGATATATGCATAGGATGAGTGGTTCACCTTCTCCTATGGCATATGAGCAAGATGAGTGGTTCACCTTCTCCTGCAGATGCCCCAGCATACATTCTACCCTTGTAGTCTGGGACTCTTAGGAAGTACCTCCCATTTGGCCAATGAGTTGGGAAAAGAAGTTAGGGTTAATTAGTACTACCAATGGACGCATCAAGTACCACTGTATTCCATATGACTAGGATGCATGATGTTCAACAGCTTGATCACTAAGGATCAAGCCTAGTAGGGGTTCTACCCCTAGACATGAGGGCTCATCTCTGTCATTCTTGGTGAGGGTGGCAGGGTCTTGTGACCCACCCTCTTTCAATCCTCAGAGTGTGATCCTTGCCCTTGCAGTAAGTTGATCTCACTTATTGGATAGAGGGTTGAGTTGGGCTCCCTAATGTGGTTCTAGGTTGAGCAGGGCTCCCTGATGTTGTTCCAGATTGAGCTAAGCTCTCCAATGTTGTTGTGGGTTGAGTTGGGCTCCCCTATGATGTCATATTCTTCTTCTTCTTTAGATTCGAGATTGTTCAACAAATGGAGGTGAGATATGTCCTGATAAAGGGTGAAAGTCGAATGATTTCTAAGTTAAGTTCCCCTATGATGATGACAATATGAGATGGGCCTTTTCGATGATGCAGTTGTCTGTCTTCCACTTGACTGAGATTTTCACTCTTGAGATTCGTCATGTTGCAATTGTCGATGATGAGACATAAAACTTATGATGGAAATTCCTCCCTTGCTGAGATGAAATGTTAGTTTTGGCATCTAAGGAGAAATTCCCTCGCTTGACTTCAAAATATTGTTAAATCAACTTTAATTTTGATTATCAGGTCGGCTTCATTGGAAGGAGATTATTTTATTTGAAATTCAAATTAATTGGTATAATATTCTTCATGTCGGCCAAATATTTTAGAAGGAAAAGAGTTTTAAATTTTGAAATTAATTTAAGGTCGGCTTTCAATTATACATGTCATATTCTATTAATAGGTGTGACCCTTTCGATGATGAAAATCATTATTTAAACCCCAGAAGATGTAGTGAACGGACAAATCATTATTAGCCTGAAATCTTCGCTAGAGTCTTTCGCATATTTGGCATGGGGTTCTCACAGGAGTCTTGAATATTTGTATCATGGCCTCTCACTCACTATGGAAGGTTACTCAATGGCTCTCTATATATCTTTGCAATGTGATTTGATGACTCTGTTCTAAGGCTTGATGATTTTGGTTGAATGGCTCTATTATGAGGCTCGATGGTTTTCATTAATGGCACTGTTCAGAGGCTCAATGGATTTGTTCTGGGTGATATGGTGTTCAATCTCTTCACTCTCCCTCTGCGATATGGTCGATATAACCGCATTGGTATCATGGTCCTTGCCATTGTAATGCCTTTATTGTGACATGGCTCTGCAATAGTCGGCTCAGATATTTATACAAATCTTACACCTCAACTATATCATACATATGATTCTGCGTTAGTGGCACAATTTTTATACATATGGATTCAATTACGCATCACATCATGGAGTTTTGGCACCGCTGGAATATATACATATGATTTCATTGGCACAACATATCAGTACTATTATGTATGGCTCCACCGTTCATTATCTCTCTCAAAGCTTAGTATTACAAATGATCACTATAGCTCCTTATGATTAGTCTTGATATATATAGTCACGCACAACACTCAATGATTGTCTTGCACAACACTCAATGTATTGTCTCGCACAACACTCAATGCAAAGTCTCGCGCAGCACTCGATGTATGGTCATTTACAGCACTTAATGTTTTCTCATGCACATCACTTATTTTCAATACTCAATATTTTGACGTTACAGTGGTATGGTATGGTCGCTCTATGATCAACGTTGGTATGATGCAGTTATATGGAGCATAACATAATTGGTTTTGCATAGTTGCAATGGCTACACAGTTGTATAGATATATTGAATCCCTAATGTTTATATGGTGATGACAGCATTGTGTATTCTCGATAAAAACTTGTTCACAAATGTAGTTGTGAACAAGTTGAGTGTAGGCCCTAGGTGATCTGATCAATTGATGTCGCATAATATTTGTGTTTTGTTCCTCTTTGTTGAACTTTTAATGACAATCTAATAGAAGAAGAAGAAATTGGAAGGGCTTCCCCCTTGTTGGGTTTTGCCCTGGTCTCTGACCAAAATCATGGTGTTTCCATCTATGCATGTTTTTCTTCTTATGTTCTTTTTATTGTTCCACTGCTTTGTTGATGATATCATTGTTCATTCTATATAATTGCTATTGATGTTTAATGCTATGGGGTGAATTTAGTATGTAAATGATGAATAAGGATGTAAATGCAATTATCAAAGCAAAGAACAATGTAGCCCTAAGGAAAATTAACACCTAGAGTATTTTCCAAAGAACCATTCAAGATTGGCCTCCAAACCCCTTGAGTTAATATAAAGTAATATTTGTGGTCCCATCGCCACTTCTTCTCTTGAGGGATTCAAGTATTTCCTCACCTTTATTAATGATTTTTCTCAATTTCTATGGGTCTACAACATCAAATCCAAGGATGAGGTACTTCTAGAATTCTAGGAATTCAGAAACCTTGTTGAAGCTTGATGTAAGCAAAGGATCAAGTGTCCCCATTCTTATGGGGGAGAAGAATACAACGGTAATGCCTTCCATCAGTTTCTCTGCTCTAATGGCACTTCTTTGCAACAAAGTGTTGCGTGGCTAAGATAAAGAATTAGCCTTTTATATGCTTCAATCCGAAAACATGAAGCTTCCATTTTGAAGTTCTCTATGTGGCATTTATCATCAACTGCATACCTACTTATGGACTTCGATATGACCCCTTATGAGTGCTTGCATGGGCAAAGGCACTAAATAGACATTTTTGGATTTTTGGATAAGTGTTGGGTCCACTCACCTCATGGAAGGTGCACTATATCCCCTGTCAAATGTACTCCTTCCTAGATCATGGTTGCTACAACGAGTCTTTTTAAGAGGGTTATCATCATTATGGCCCCATCACTCACAGTGTGGTTAATCATCATGACGGTATCATTGATGAACTTGTTCCTCATGGTCCATCGGTATCTCTTCAATCGCTTCTTTTCAATGATGAATCCAATGATGATTATCAACATGTTTGCATGGAACATGCCTCTTCTTCTCTCACAAAGTTACTTGTTCATGACTCTCAAGATGTTGTAGCAGATCTCACCACATATTCATTGAGTCTTGTTGCACCCATGGATACCTCTTTAACCTTTCTTCGAGATAGTCTTTGAGGACTTATAGGCCTACTTGCTAGGTAGGCACCTAATTATTCTAGAGGTCTCTTCCAATATTTCCTCTTTTGACAACGATATGCAACCTAGGGATAAGCCTACTTGGATGATAAGTCAAGTGATTGGCCTTCTTTGTCGAGCTATCCAATGATGAAATCTCTACCAATGTGTAGCATCGTGACTAGCCCTCTCAAGATGTGCAACATAGTGATGAGCCCTATACTAATTGTGATCCATCTCCAAACTCTATGTCATGGAGGCGATTACCAGACCCACAATTCTCTATCGCTTTGAGATCTGGGGCCAAGCTTACGAAAATAGACTGGGCCAGGATGGAGAGAGTTCAAACATTGCTTCTCAGGAACATCATTCGTTGTAAACAGATGGTTCTGTGACCCATTAATCAAGCAAAATTCAATGCCCACGCCTTTTGCCTCGAGGTCATTTTCCACTTGGTCTCTTTCCTTCATAGAGTTAGGTCTCAGTAGCACTAATTTTACGCCCTTAGAGCTAATATAAACTTTTAAAATCAATTGCAAAAATCAGTGAACATATAGGAAAATCCGCCATATGTGTCACTGGCAAATCCTCCTCTTCATTTAGGTTGGTGCTTGCCACAATCTCAAGGGGTTGTCCTAATGATTGTACATGTTGTTCTAACCAGTGTTGCGAAAATCGCGATTTAATTGCGATTTTTTGAATCAGTCGATGTTATCACTCAATTTTTATAAAGTTTTAGGTATGTTCTGTGCTTAGAGCAATTTATTTCAATTTTCATAGTTAGCTCAATATCTTTTCCAGATTAGCAATCACATCAGCATTAAAGTAAACTTCAGATAGAACATAAACATAAATCGCAGAAGATAAGTCAAGACAAGAGGACACAAGATGTGGCGCTAGCAAGGGACAAACCCCAATGTGGGGAAACCCTTGATCAATTCTTTTATGTTCTTCAATAGTTCAACAGAGAGATAGAGAGAGATAGTACATTTACAATAAAGTCAACACTTTGACTTATCTAGATAAGAGCAAAGATCATCTCTAGCAAGATGATACATGAGATTAGTTGAAGAAATGTTGCTTCAACTGATTCTCCAAGGTGACCCCTTCACCTCTTATTGTGTTGCATCTCGTCATCATGCTGCACCTCACCGTGTTGCACCATGTTGCACCCATCATCACAATGCTGGACCTCATGACTGTTGCACCTTATGCTACACTATTGTCCCATGTGCCATGGTTGAACCATGTTGTCATACTGCATGTCTCATGTGCTTGCAGCACCATGCTTGCCATTGTTATCCATGCTATCCATGATAGCCATGTTGTCCATGCTTGTTGTTGTACCATGCTCCTTCTGCCATGTCACAATTGTTGTCCCACTTTCCCTTGCCATACCTTGCAGTTGTCCCATATGTCTTAGCATACCTGGCTGTTATCCATGTGTCTTAGCAGCACCATGTCACCTTGTTTCCCATGCATGTTAGAAGCACTATGTCCTTGTTGTCCCATGCATGTTAGCAGCACTATGTCACCTTCTTGTCCCATGCATGTTAGCAGCATTATGTCCTTGCTGTCCCATGCATGTTAGCAGCACTATGTCCTTTGTTGTCCTATTAGTATTGTTGTCCCAACATAGTTGTTATACCTTGTTGTTGTCCTATGTGACTTTGCAGCACTATGTAGCCTGTTGTCCATGCATCTTGCCAGCACCATGTAGCCCAGTTGTATATTTACTTTGCTACACTAGTTTGCAGCACCATGTAAACTTGCTGCCATGTGTTGTTTCACCACACTGCACTACTACACTGCATCACTGGATAGGGCATCACCCTACAACCCTTATCTTCCATACAAATCAGCAAGGCAGCCTTCTAAAGACTGCGGTTCTCCAAGGGGATAACCCTCCATACCTACGCTATTTCTTTAGGCCTTGTTTGACTGCAGTTAAGGCCACGCTGTCCCTTCAACTCCTTCATATTGCGGCTAAGGTCACACTGTCCCTTCAGCCCCTTTACATTGTCTAGGGCAGCCTCCACGTTGTTCCTTTGACCCTTATATTGCGGCTATGACTCCGTTATCCACACAATCATTCCTCGGCCTAATCTCCCCAACATTATACACTTGGAACAACCCTTACTTACCATGTTGTCACCTACAGCAAACCCTCACTACGGCCCATAAACTTGACTGCATTAGGGCTGAATTAGATCAGTGTTTAGGGCTAGATTAGACCATCGTTTAGGGCAACCTTTAGGTCTGCGTTAGGGCAACCTTTAGGTCTGCGTTAGGGCACCCTTTAGTTTGCGTCTAGGGTTGCCTTCCATCTACGTCTAGGGTGGCCTCTTTTCCTCCAACGTCTAGGGCTTCCACTCCTAAATTTCTCCTCCACTAAAACCCAAGACAAGTGGAGAGAGAAATCAAGATAGAAGTGTGTGTGCAAGTCATCTCCTTTTATTCTTAAAACGTTGAGCACATGTGGGGTTTATTTGGTTGTTGGCCAACCTTGACGAATTGTCTTATAACACAAATAAATTCATAACTCCATGAATACTTATAGGAATTAGATGATCTTTAGATCAATCCTACACCTCTTAAAGAGAGGGATCTAAGAAAAATATCAGCTGCCATAAATAAGATGACCCACATGGAATTTGGCCTCAATTTCCAATTTTAACACTCCCTCTCAACTAGGGAGAACTCCATCCGCTGATCCATATGTCTAACTGTACTATCTCTGCCATCAATGCCCTACACTGCTAAGATCTGCTCTGTTGAACCATAAAGAAGAAGAATTTATCTAGAATGTCTCATACTATTCTCTACTGACCCGAAGTCAGTTTTATTGATCCCATATCAATATCACAAGAGAGTGTCTCAAACCACTCATGCTGATCCTAGATCAATTTCATTGATCCCAGATCAATGGAGGTCATCCTAGCATAGGGAGTACAATAGATACAACGATGCGTCCATTGATAGTACTACTATGGTCCCTAACCCCATTTCCCTGCTCATTGGCCAGATGAGAGGTACTTCCCATGAGTCCCAGACTGCATGGGTAGGATGCCTCGACAGGAGAACCATTCATCCTGTCCCTAATTGCCTCAGGGTATCACAGGGGAAGGCTGAGCCATTCACCCTGTACACAGCGCACCATTAGGGGAGGGTGAGTCGCCCTATGGTCGCGTGTTGCTCCAGTAAGTACCCCAAGCCCCTCGGAGCTCCCAGAGCTCAATGCATGCAACATGCAGGACCCTCATAAGAGGGTCTTTCAACGACTCCAAGTCATTCGAGAAAGTCACAAATTTGACCTTTCCCCGGGGATTTGGCAAAATGTTTGTGACCTGTACATCAATCTCAATGTGATGGAGCCTCCTCGCTCATCAACATACCATATCCCTAATGAGGTAGTATCTAATGTCTATCTGCTGGAGCAATCATAGAATACGAGGTTCCCCAACAATCGAATCCCCCCTGGTTGCACAGAAGATCATGGTGATATCCATCATGTGTAAAAACAACTCACTGAAGAGCTTCCACAACCAGGCAGCTTCATACGAGATCATACTCGTAGCTATGTATTTGGTCTCGGCGGTGCTTATAGCAACCGACATTTGCTTCCTGCTCATCCATGATATCGAAGCAGAATCCAAAGAGAACCAGCACTCAGAAGTGCTCTTGCGATCCTCCACACTGCCTGCCTAGTCAACATTCGAATAATCATGCAGCTTCATATTTCTAGCAGTGTATCTCAATTCATGAGAGATTGTGCCCCGAAGATATCTCAAAAGATTCTTGGCACCAATCCAGTAAGGCTCAACCATATATGAGCTCATCATGCTAACTACAAAATATATGTGTAGACAGAAGTTCACCAAGAACATCAACGCAAATGAGTTTATGAAACTCTGAGGCATTTCCCAAATATGGTCCAGCATCACTACCATATAACTTCTGAAAGTTAAGATCCTCGAGGTAGTCACGGGCTTGGAGTTTACCGTTCCACATCCGGAATCCAACTCCCTCTTACTTCTGCAAATGAGAGGGTCTGCACCTGTCAGAAATAGGTCGTCCTTAAAAGGTGCCGGTATGAGAGGTCTATCATCCACAACCTTCGAGCAATGGTTTGGATCGGTTTCCCACCTAATAAATCTCAGCTTCATTAGACAGCTATCAATCCTCTCATACTATGCCCGGGGTGTTTTGCTTCAAGCCATATAGGGCTTTCTTCCACCTATATACATGAGATTCCTAATCATGAATCTCAAACTCCTCGGGTTGTTCCAAACCTGTGGAGCTGCTACATAAGGGGAATGGTCCCCTAGTAAGATTTTCCTTCAATACATCTCAGACATGTACCTTCATGCTCTTCTTGAATTCAGGCATCCCTATCACCATCTAACTCACATCAGGTAGGGCCCCATAAGTAGACCTCCGGAGTTATAGATGAGATATGTCAATTGACATGATCCCCGATGGACCATCCTGCAACTTGATACAAATTGCCAGCCCTGAACCCATGAGAAAAAAGCATCTTTGAAATTTTTATTTTCAAACATGTACCTTTCCATTAATGAATGCCACCCTGAAACCTTTGACTTCCATTGCCGAAATGGACACCAACTTCTTCTTGCAATCAGGTACATAAAAGAGATTCTGTAAATGAATCGAGTTACCCTCATTCAATTGAAGGGTCACCTTTCCTACACCCTTTCCGGGATAGGTGGCATCGGCTCCAAGTATAATCCCACGATTGTTTCCATCTCTTACCAAATTCGAGAGAG
This sequence comes from Pinus tabuliformis, assembly GCA_031772625.1. Lineage (NCBI taxonomy): Eukaryota > Viridiplantae > Streptophyta > Pinopsida > Pinales > Pinaceae > Pinus > Pinus tabuliformis. The sequence continues at coordinate 1,037,329,842 of CM062816.1, read as the reverse complement.
CACCCTTCTATCCGATGAAGTGCCTTGAAGCACTATAATCAATAAGCTAGATTACCACAAAATCTGAAGGAGAGGGCCAATACAAGATAACGCTTCTTTATCTTATCAAGAACAACATTTGATTCTTCATATCTAGGGTTCCTTGCTTTCTCGAAAGAGTCTGCCATTTCCTTAATCACCTGCATTACCTGTCATTCCTCTAATCATTAAAGATGTCCCTAGAATGATTGTTATCATCATCAAGTGATGTGTTCCTGCCATTCGGACACTCCTTCGCATAATGGCCGAACTTATTGCAAACAAGGCATATGTCTTTCTTTCCACCCTTAGATCCAGACTTCCCATTGAAGTGATCTTTAGGCCATCAGAAACTTCCGCTGCGCCATTCTGATAATATTCTCTACTTCGACTTCACCCTTGGTGAATTTGAAGAGGGATGAGGAATCCATTGATCCTTTTGTCCTTTCCCAACTGTCTTCGATGATTGCCCTGTCACTCTTGCTTGGGCTTTGTCTTCACCTCAGCTCTGATACCATGTTAATTTTAGGTATGTTATATGCTTAGAGCAATTTATTTCAATTTTCATAGTTAGCTCAATATCTTTTCCAGATTAGCAATCACATTAGCATTAAAGTAAACTGGAGATAGAACATAAACATAAATCACAGAAGACAAGCCAAGACAAGAGGACACAAGATGTGGCGCTAGCCAGGGACAAACCCCAATGTGGGGAAACCCTTGATCAATTCTTCTTTTATGTTCTTCAATAGTTCAAAGAGAGAGAGAGAGAGAGAGAGATAATACATTTACAACAGAAGTCAACACTTTGACTTATCTAGCTAAGAGCAGAGATCATCTCTAAGAAGATGATACATGAGATCAGTTGAAAACATACTACTTCAACTGATTCTCCAAGGTGACTCCTTCACCTCTTATTGTGTTGCATCTCATCATCATGTTGTACCTCACTGTGCTACACCATGCTGCACCCATCATCACAATGCTGGACCTCATGATTGTTGCACCTTATGCTGCATTATTGTCCCATGTGCCATGGTTGAACCATGTTGTCATACTGCATGTCTCATGTGCTTGCAGCACCATGCTTTCCATTGCTATCCATGTTGTCCATGATAGCCATGTTGTCCATGCTTGTTGTTGTACCATGCTTGCTGTTGTACCATGCTCCTTCTGCCATGTCACAATTGTTGTCCCACTTTGCCTTGCCATACCTTGCAGTTGTCCCATATGTCTTAGCATACCTGGCTGTTGTCCATGTGTCTTAGCAGCACCATGTCACCTTGTTGTCCCATGCATGTTAGCAGCACTATGTCACCTTGTTGTCCCATGCATGTTAGCAGCACTATGTCACCTTGTTGTCCCATGCATGTTAGCAGCACTATGTCCTTTGTTGTCCTATTAGTACTGCTGTCCCAACATAGTTGTTATACCTTGCTACTGTCCTATGTGACTTTGCAGCACTATGTAGCCTGTTGTCCATGCATCTTGCCAACACCATGTAGCCCAGCTGTATATTTACTTTGCTGCACTAGTTTGCAGCACCATGTAACCTTGCTGCCATGTGTTGTTTCACCACGCTGCACTACTACACTGCATCACTGGATAGGGCATCACCCTACAACCCTTATCTTCCATACAAATCAGCAAGGTAGCCTTCTAAAGATTGCGGTTCTCCAAGGGGATAACCCACTATACCTATGCTATTTCTTTAGGCCTTGTTTGACTGTGGTTAAGGCCACGTTGTCCCTTCAGCTCCTTCATATTGCGACTAAGGTCACGTTGTCCCTTCAGCCCCTTTACATTGTCTAGGGCAGCCTCCACGTTGTTCCTTTGACCCCTTATATTGCGTTTATGACTCCATTGTCCACACAGTCGTTCCTCGGCCTAATTTCCCCAGCATTATGCACTTGGAACAACCCTTACTTACCACGATGTCACCTATAGCAAACCCTCACTGCGGCCCATAAACTTGACTGCGTTAGGGATGAATTAGATCAGCGTTTAGGGCTGGATTAGACCAGCCTTTAGGGCAGCCTTTAGGTTTGCGTTAGGGCACCCTTTAGTCTGCGTCTAGGGTTGCCTTCCATCTACATCTAAGGCAGCCTTTTTTCCTCCAACGTCTAGGGCTTACACTCCTAGATTTCTCTTCCACTAAAACCCAATGCAAATGGAGAGAGAAATCAATATAGAAGTGTGTGTGTGTGAAATGACTCTCAAGTCATCTCCTTTTATACTAAAACGTTGAGCACATGTGTGGTTTATTTGGTTGATGGCCGACCTTGACGAATTGTCTTATAACACAAATAAATTCATAACTCCATGAATACGTATCAGAATTAGATGATCTTTAGATCAATCCTACACCTCTCAATAAGAGGGATCCAAGAAAAATATCAGCTGCCATAAATAAGATGACCCACATGGAGTTTAGCCCTAGTTGCCAATTTTAACAATTTGGGCTAGTGCTTGCCACAACCTCAAGGGGGTGTCCTAATGATTGTACATGTTGTTCTAACCAATGTTGCGAAAATCGCAATTTTTTGAATTAGCCGATGTTATCGCCCAATTTTTATAAAGTTTTTTTCGAAAAAATCGTTGAAAAAATCGCGATTTTTACCAAAAAATCGCGATTCGAGCGGAAGAAATCATGGGGCACCGAGACAACGCGTTTTATAAGCGATTTGATGAGTTTTATTTCTCATTTTTAGCAGACAGCGAACTTGTTTGAGAGCTGAAAAGGAGAGGAAGGTGTCTACTAGGGCAGAGGCGGAGAAAAACGAGAGATTTTAGCATCCCAAGCAAGAGAACTTCGTGTTTGGACCAAATTTCTTCAACAAACCATGGTTTCCAGGTATGGGCACCAAATTTAGCCATTTTGTTTTGGTTTTTTCTTGTTTTTGCTTGGGTTTCTATAACCCATTGATTATCAATGATTTTTTAGTAGATTTGATGGTGTTTTTTTTTTCATTTTTGTTGCATAGAGTGGAAAGGGTTCATTTTGGTCAAAAATGCAAAAAATGATTGTTAGATTTATTAGTTTAATTTTTACTTGTGCTCTATTTTTTTGCATCATTTTTTATTGAGTTTGAATGTGCATTTTTCTATTATTGTTGGATTGAGTTGAGGTTTTTTTTGGTCAAAAATTCAATGTGTTGTGTCATGTATGTAATTTTTTTTTTACTTGCAATTCTTATTGTACCATAGGTTCAACTTCAAACTTAATCTTACATTAAAACTCAAGAGTTCAACCAAGTTACAAACATGCCAAGGAAATTGAACCCTCTGTGGGAATTTGGTGAACATGATGGAGGGTTTGATAGAACAAACTTGTCTTGCAAGTTGTGTGGGCATCATATGTCGGGGGGGTTTATAGATTGAAGTATCACCTTGTACAAATCCTTGGACATGAGGTAGGGCCTTGCACCAATACAAATGTGGAAATCATCTGAAGAGCCATCAGATCATTGGAAGAATTAGAGCAAGACAAAGTGACCAAAGCAGATCTGAAGAAGCAACTAGCAGGGAGAGTGTTAGGAGGTGAATATGAAAGTGGCACTGGTTCTACTTCAGCATCAATGTCTACAACCAACCCTATAGCTACCTCATCATTTTCTATTCCTAAAACCACGGCGGGTTCACAACCATTTATCACTTCAATGCTTAAAAAAAGGGAGAAAGAACAAGCTGACAAGTTGTTGGGCAAGTTTCTCCTTTGGAGTGATATTCCTTTCAACGTTGCAAGGAATAATCCATTTTTCTAGCCTATTGTTGATGCTATTGCAATTGTTGGCCCAGGGTACAAAATCCCTTCTTATGATGACTTTAGAGGTCGCATTCTTCAAGATGAAAAAGTTGACTGCACCAAAATATTGGAGGAGTTTAGGGCATCATGGGCACAAACAGGATGCACTGTGATGTCAGATGGTTGGACCGACCAAAAGGGGAGAACCCTTATAAACTTCTTGGTTAATTGTCCCAAGGGGACAATGTTTATGAAATTTGTTGATGCATCTTCACATATCAAAGATGCAAAATTATTATGTGATTTGTTGGATGTGTTTATTTTGGAGGTAGGTGCAGAACATGTTGTCCAATTCATAACAGACAATGCTGCAAATTATGTTGTTACTGGCAAGATGCTTATGGAGAGGAATCCTACTTTATTTTGAACACCTTGTGCTGCACATTGTATTGATTTGATGTTGGAGGACATAGGAAAAAATTCCTTTGTCAAAGATATTGTTGACTCATCAAAAAACATTACAAAATTTATATATAAACATGCATCTATGGTTAGCTTGATGAGAAAATTCACCAACAACAAGGAGTTGGTGCACCCCGCCATTACACGGTTTGCCACCAGTTTCATATCTCTTCAATTCCTCTTGAATTCTATGTGGGATGTGAAGAGAATGTTTCTTTTAGATGAGTGGTGTGCTTTGACATTTAACCGCAAACCAGAGGGAGAGGCCATATGCAGATTAGTTTCATACCAGGAAAACTTTTGGGCGGGAGTGCAGGAGGTGTGCAACGTTACTGAACCTTTTGTAAAGATTCTTCGATTAGTTGATGGTGACAAGCCCGCAATGGGCTATTTGTATGAGGCCATGGACAAGGCCAAAGAATCCATTCGAGCCTACTATGATGATAAAGGAGATGAGGGGTTTCAGAAACAACTCCTCCTATGGGAAGTGATTGATGAACGATGAAACAACACACTCCATCGTCCCATTCATGCTGCAGAAATTTACCTGAACCCCGCAATTTCTTACCCATGTGGGTTCTTATTTGATGTTGAGATCATGGATGGATTCTTAACCTGTGTTCAGAGGATGGTGCGATCTCCAGCAGAACGTGCAGAAATCTCCAAAGAAATCGAGATACACGGGATGGCAGGTGGCACATTTAGGTTTGAGATGGTTGTGGTTGGTAGGAAGACTAAAATGCCAAGTATTTTTTAGTTTGTTTCAAATTTCATTGTCTCTTCAAGTTCATAACTTCATACTTTGCTTCAACTTTCAAATTTCATTTTTTTCTTATGTTTATCTTATTTGTAATTTTGTTGTAGATGCACGGTGGACTCGCTATGGTGCCAGAGTACCCCATCTGCGAAAGCTTGCCATTCGAATCCTCAACCAAACATGTAGCTCCTCAGGATGCGAGCGCAACTGGAGTGTATTTGAAAAAATACACAACAAGAAGCGCAACAGGTTAAACTTAAAACTTAAAATATTCCAAATTTCCAATTAATTTTTTGAATTCATTAAATAATGTTTTTTTATAATTATTATTTTATGATCTTTGTACAAGTTGGAGTCCCAACAACTTAATGACATGGTCTACGTCTACTACAATCTTCGATTGTGGATGAGGCAACTTGAGAGGATACCTGATATGGAGGCCATCTCATTGGATGGGATTGACACCATTGTTGCATGGAGGGTTGAGGCCAAGAGGCCTCTCATGGAGTCTGTCGATGATTGGTTAGAGCAGGAGGTAGTGGAAGGCGTAGAGGGGGAGGAGGAGGAGGAGGTGACACCACCTACCCAGGCTACCCCTACCACCAATAGAGGATGTGGTCTACCCCCTGTAACTCCTAGTTCTTCAGCTTCTAGAGCACATCAGAGTCCACTACCAACACCACCAGCATCTACATCTAGAGGGAAAGGGAAAGCTATTGCATTTTCTCACAAGAGGGGCAAAGGAAATCAGTAGTATTAGTTATTTGGTTCATTTCATTGTATATGACATTATGACTCATGATATGAGATACATTATTATATTTTTTGTTGATATTTTGAGGCAAAGTTGGGACTCAAGAGTCGGGACTTACTATTCAGGATTGATTCACTGTTATGTGTGACGTAGCACTAGAAATGATATTACATGTCTTATATATTAGTTCTTTTATCATATTTATGTGTCAATGTATTTATTTTATATTGTAGATGCTTTAGATATTAAAAATTTTGAAAAAAAAAAGAATATTTTTGTATTTTACAATTTTTTCCCGAATTTTACAGATTTTTTCCAATTTTTTCCCATCGCCGATTTAATCCCGATCACGATTTTCGCAACATTAATTCTAACCTGTAAATCTGCAATAACAGATTAAAAAAACAGAAAGATAAAGGTTGTTTGACCAGCAAGCTAGTGGCCAAACAATTATGTGAAACTTTGTAAATTCAATATGTGGGATGGTCCTTCACAAATCAGCCTTTTATATGGAAAAATAATGCAAGAAGAAAGCATATCTAAGTGGAAAATTGCTCAAATAAATAGCTGGAAACTATTAATAATTTGCACAAGATAACATTGAACCAAACAAACCAGAGTGAGTGGATCAAAAGTGACTTTATGCCGCAAGAGCCAAAAGGTTGGCTGCACCAACATGGCTTTTACAAAACCTGAGACAATAATACCCATACACAAAGTACCAAGAGTCGGAAAAGAAGAATTGAGAGAAGAAACTATGGCTGTTTGTTCTTGCTCAAGACAATTCGAATTGGAAGGTTGGCCTTCCACTTGCTTAAATAATAATTCCCTTCACTAATTCAACCCAAGATTAGGAGAGGCCGAATGGCTATTATTGGGCCTTAGTTCACTTGAGTGGAAAAAAAATTGAGTTAACTAACCCTCTCAAAGTTAACATGAGACAAACATCACTCTCTAATAATTTTGGCAATTAAACTTGTGTTATTTCCTCTAGTTTCTATCAATAAATTTGACTTGGCTGAATTTTCTCTCAAATTTCTTTTTCAGCACTTATCTAGCTGTAATTTCCTTTAATCAATTCGAATTCCCTTTTTCTCTTGTATTTCCAATTTTGGAATGACAGCTTGAGTTAACTTATAATTTCCCTTTTTATCACTTGAGTTAGGAAATTGAATTCTTGGAGGAAAGATAGGGAGAATTTTTAGGAAAGAAAGGAGGGAAAATAGGAAGAGTTTTAAGGAGTGAAAAGAGGGAAAATGTGAGATAATGGAGGAGAAAAATTAGGGGTACGAGTGAAGGGAAAATAGGAGAGATTTTGAAGGAAGAGAAAAAATTTAAAAGAGAAAATAAATTTGCTCAAGTGCTATGTCACCAATGACATCCAATTCAATGCCACATGTGCATCATCGTTTGTTGCCACGTGCCCACCCCTCAAATTGCCACCTCATGCAACTAAAAATAGACATGCCCCTAAATAGGCACTACTAAAAATAGTAATATGTCTGCATCTCCACAATATTATACTCATTAGTCTTAGAATCTAATGGCGAACCTGGATTTTTTGTCAACATTGATCCATCAAGACTACTAAAAATAGAAATTTCATAAAATCAAATGAAACCACCACCATTAGACTCAGAACTCAATGGGGAGTCTGAATATGTAATCACTAGTGCCTAGCTCTGACTGCCAAAAATAGAAAGTTCTCAAGATTTGGATGAGAACAACACTATTGGTTTCAGAATGCAATGGGGAACATGGATGTGTAATGAAACCTAACATGGAACTATTGTTAAAAATAGAAAGTACTTGAAATATCATGAAAGTATACTCATTGGATTCATCTTTCAATGAGGAATCCAAATCCACAACCAAAATCAGCATGCAAGCATTGCTAAAAATTTAAAATGCCTGCATGTCACCATAAGTAGCTCATCGAACTTGGAATCTCGTGAGGATTCTAAATATATCATTCTCTTTGACATGCGAGTCCCTAGGTGAAACTTGCCAAAAATGGAAAGTAACATGCATGTCATCAGAAAGGCCTCACTGGAAACCTGAGTTCATAAAGACTTTGAATCTGTGATACATACTATTGTATCATCCTTGGAACTCCCCTTCCTACAAAGAAGGGAACTTGCTAAAAATAGCAACTCTCTCCAACATATACAAAAATGTGGCTCAGTCATCAACGAATCAATCTTGAGGCTAGTCATCCTACGAACCTTCCCCAGCCTATATCAATATCTATCTTTGGACCTCTCCAAAGATAGATATTGCCACCGAGAGAGATAGGTACTACTACCTTGCACTTTGTTGCTCGAAGGTTCTCGCTTCAAATCCTCCCTCAGGCCATGCGTGATGTTGGTTTTCAGAGGCGTCTCAGCTTCTCCAATCAATGATTATCTCCCCAAAGCACCTTCCCCCATTCAAATCCCCCCTTGATGCACTGAGCCATCTCTTTCTGACTAGATAGGTATTGAATTAGTTTATTGGAGAGGATCTCTACAAATTATACATTCAAGTCACTTGGACCTTGCTACCCACCAAAATGGGTAACCCTATAGGAGAATTTTTTACTTTAACAGCAAGTCAATCAACCACATAGCCAGCAGCCACCACTAGTTGATGACATGCCATTATATCTCTGCCACTTGCATCAGCCATATGCTTCTCACCCATCTAGCATGATCACATGGATGACGGTTGGCTTCTACTCAAAAGATACTTTAATCATTTTGCAATTTGGCGCTTATGCTTGTTTGTATTTGGGAATTTGATATGGATTATGGGGTGATCTTGAAGAAGGATGGGTTTTGACCATAATCTTGTTCTCTCACCTTAAATGGGGGTTTAATCTTCGATCCTAATTCACTGGGACCTCCCTTAATGGCCAAATGGGTATAGGAGGGGCACTACTTGGGAAGTCCTTACTGAGATAGCGTAGTTCCATCTATCCCTATGTCATACTTAACAATTTCCATCATACATTACAAGCCCTTCTCTCACCTCCATTCTTAAGGTCCAACTAACCATTGGTTCCTTAAGATATGGTGCCCCATACATCCACATACTTGGATAGGACCTAGAAACATTGCCCTTGGAGGTTGATATTGCTAAAAGAAACAAAAAGACCATATCATGGGCACAACAAAACTAAAAGAAAGAATATCAAAATGCAAAAGATGGCCAAGGATATACACATTAGCACGTGGGCAAAAGCCTAGCATGAGCTCTACCTCACACATTATGGCCATCACATGGTCCCTAAGCGCATATTGCTCCATTACATCAAAAGAAGGACCCTTGCATGTTCCAACCCCGATGAGCAATAAACTGGCTCATCATTAAGGGGCAATACAACTGCTATATCATACAAAGCAAGTTATAACCCTTGAGCTATGAGAAATAATACAAAGAGAAATCAAGAAAAAGTAAAAGGGGTGGAAAAACAAAGGCAGAGTTGCCAACCCATGCATCCACGATTGCTCCCTCCTCACATCTATACACTCAGGATGTGGATTCCCCATCAGTCAGTCCCGTTGACAATGGCACTTGACCATCAAGCCTTATACCCTCCGCATCATCATTACTATGCACTAACACCTATCAATTGAAGGGTGGACTGAGGAAATGTCACTTCCCCTTAGGGGTTGGAAACACCTAATAGGATTGTCCTTTAGCCACTCCTACCTAGGGAGAAAACACCATTGTGAGTTCAAAGCCCTGATTTTGGAAGGAAATCCTTGTATGAAGTATTGAATATCCCATGACACTCAATCTTGGTTCACTTAGATGCAATAATGATTTTTGTCCCTAATGACTGGTTGCTTTCACTAGAATCTGTGTTGTGATTGTCAAGTGGTTCCACAACCAATATCTTGGGCACCTTACCCACAAGTACCCAGGCGATTAGAAAGGCAAATTGGCACTATCAAGTGAAGCATTGAGACTCTTGGGTCTCCGAGCAAGAACAACATATCACACATGTACTAGAGCACTCCTAGCACCAAGGATGTTGTGCCACTTTGCACTGGATTTGATGATTCTTCAAGATGACACACTGGACCCAACATGCCCCTACGCCAACCTTAGCACCAATTGATGAATGGCAGTTGATTCAAGGCCCAAATGAGGATGGTATCACCTTTTGAGACTTTGAAGGGCTAGTTGCACCTAGAAATCCCTCAACGTTGATGCAGAGATAGAAACTTTTCACAGTTGGAGACCCATAGAGACTACTTTGTGGCGCCCCCACTAGATTTTGGGACCACAGGGAGCCATTGAGGTGGAATTGAGGGCCAACCCTCAAATCATGATTTTTACATGCTTCTACAACACATTTGGCACCTCTTAGCACTCGGACATGGCATATGGAGGTCACTTTTAGCATGACATCAGCCCAAGAAGCCTAGCGGCTCACACCTGTGGGCTTGTTTGAGCATTTAGGATGAGAGCTAGTGGGTTGGCTTGTAACCCAAGCATTTTTAGTGATTAAACTTGTTTTCTATGTACCCCATGTACGCTCTAATACCATGTTGAATTTTCTAAGTTTATCCGTTAGAATATTAATCTGTATTCTGCTGGTTTATTTCTTCTACTTGTAAATTTTGAACAAGTTATTTAAAACATTTAAATACCGAAATAAACACACTACAGTCACGACATCTACAGATCATCAGCTGAAAGAAAACAAACACACAAGTGACACCGTTATTTTTGGACAAATGTTCCCGAAAAACCCCAATGTAGGAAAACTGGTGCAGCTATTCTGAAGGTTTATTATTATGCAATATTTCCTTGAGTACAACTAGGTGCCTAACCAGCTCACCCGACAGAGAAAAATACATGGTAGCAATACCTCTATATTTGGAAACAACTATTCAGAAAACCTGTCCCACGAAACCCTCTCCAACACCACTGAAGCTCAACGCTGGACCTTCTGGCCTCTGTGTTAGTCTCCTGCTGACCTGTGTCAACCCTCTGAGGCATTGCGCAGCCTCTAGGACCCTGTGCATCACTCCAGCAGCCTCTACGTGGATGACACAGTCCCTCTGGCCTCTACATTGTCTTTGTTGGGCTCTGCGTGGCCTGAACTGACTGTTGTTCTCGCTCTCCCTGCTTCTGCGCTGGTCTCTCAGTACTGTCTCTGCCTCTCTGTCCAGTACTCACTGCCCCTCGTTGTTGATCACTGATTCACTTTTGCTTAGCAACCCCGCTCTAGCAAAATGAATGACTGATCACTCTGGTGTGTCTTCTAACTGACCCTCAAGCCTCCTCTTATACTTTTCTCGTTGGTCCTTCAACAGCCGAAATTAAATCTCTAATCAACGACTAAGATTAGATTTGGCTTGATCCATGACTTTTGGAACCTTCTAACCCAGTTTTATATTAATACCCATTAATATTTTATTTTTTCTAAGTTTAGACTTAGGAACTCCATTAAAAATATTAATTATTTTAATATCCCCCAAACCGGGTACAATCTGTCCAAACCATTTCTGGGTCTTGGAGATCTCATGTGATTTAGCCTCTCCACCAATTGTCATGGCTAGAGCACATCCGATGCTACCCCAAATCAACACTCCCTCTTAGCAAGGACTGTGCTCTAGTAATACTCATCACTGAGCATCACTCTGATTATCTGGCACCAGTCTCTATGCTGATGCTAGGCCTCCCCGCCCAACATCCTCTATACTGCTGCATCCTGTACTGCTGCCCATGGCTCTGCCACTGCCACTGCTGCATCCATATGGCAGCTCCCTCTACATCCGTGTTGCTGCTGATCCTTTCTCCCAACACTGCATCTGCACTGCAACCCCCTCTCATCATGCTGCATCATGCTATTGCATACTGCTACAGCACTGCAACTCAGTTACCGAGATGTAAGTAACTGATCCACCCAACTACTAACATCCCTGTCAGGATAGAAACACTCCCAATGCTGAAGCTCCCTCTGCTGCTAACAAGTGCTCCCTCTACTGACCTTTGCGTTGTTGCAACAACTCTATGCATCTCGCATCGTTGCACACCTCTCTATGCCATCTTGCACTAGTGCAACACTCTCGTGCCTCTCGCACTATTGCAGCGTGCTAGCCTCGCGTTGCCTGGGGACTCTTGCATTGTAGCACTCTCTACCGCTTCATCTACATCCGTCTCTACCGACATCTGCCAGTCCCGCTACTCGTCTTTGGGGCTCCTATGGAAAGGTATAATCCAAGAGGTTGGGTACCTCAAGGATCCTGCCCTTCATCGCCTGTAGTCGTCCTGACTACAGCTCTATGTCTCCCCACTTCTTCTCAAGTGGCACATGAGCACTCATGGCACAATCGTCATTCTCCTCGACTTCTTTCTCCACCTTCATTGGCGCTGCCTTAGACTCAGAAGACTCTCCCTTGTTCTTCTTCCTTTTCTCTTGCTTTCCCACAAATGCTAGAGCCGCATTCTCTTCCTCTTCCTTCTTGATCCTGACCCCTTTGTTGCTACTTCCCGTCTTGGTCAGCGGTCTGATCTCTTCTTGACGAAGAGTCGCCCACAGTTCTTCCCAATCTGGAAGACTCGCCCTACCCAGTATGCTTTGGACAAATGTCTCCCACTCCTCGGAGACTGCATTAAGTGTGGTCCTCACCATCAACTCCTGATATGGCGTGGCCCCTATGGAAGTCAATTGGTCACGGATCTCCTTCAACCAATCGAGGAAGACATCTATCTGCTCTCCCTTCCGCATCTTGTATGACCTTAGCTGACTCTCTAGGAGCATCTTCCTCTGCACGGAAGTATGCAGGTACAATGTCTTCAAAGTGTCCCACATCTCCTTTGTCATTTCCTTCTCGGCAATATGTTGGACCACATGATCCTTTACCCCATCAAGGATGATGCACTTTGCCTTAGCCATTGCCTCCTCATACCTTTCATTAGCTACCGGGTCAACTGGGATAGCCATTACTCTCAAGGTGAAGCCCTTGATATGATGTCTATCCAGAATGGACAAGATCTTGGCCTTCCAAACCACAAAGTTAGACGCCATCCAGCCTATCTTGATCTCTCAGCCCATTCACGGCCATCTCTTTGCTCTTCTCTGTCAACTCCTCCGAGTCTCTCTACTTCCAGCCTGGAAGTTCTCAGTTCGACTCCTGCTGAGTCTCTCTACTTCCCATCTGGAAGTTCACTTCTGGACTCCCTTTGAGTCCCGATTTCCCTCCTGGAAATCCTTCTGCTAACCGTCAAGTTGCCCCTCTTCGATCGTCTGTGCAACTACAACACTGATCCGGATTCCTTGGCTAGAAATCTGCCTCAGCAACAACTCCCTCTACCTTGGTTTTGCCCTGTTAGGTATTGTTCTGACCACAGTACCCCACCAGCTTCACTCCCATAAACTGCCCACAGCGTCCTTTGCCCCAGCAACTGAAGGATTGAGCCTCTTGGCTCTGTGCAACCCCGGCACCGGCAAAACAACTCCCTCAGCCAATTGCGTTAGCCCTCCTAGCCTCTACATGAGCCTGTTTCTGCCCTCCTCGGCCTCTACACTGGCCTCTCTCAGGCCCAGACTGATGACGCAGTCCCTCTGTGTCAACCCTTCCTCTGTCGCTTCTACAAGGATCAGCTACTGTCACTCGGGAGAGCTGATTCTGTTGCAAATGCTCTGCTCAGTTGATGCCTTCAGCTCTCCTGTGATCTGTAACCATGCTCTGATACCATGTTGAATTTTCTAAGTCTATCCGTTAGAAAATTAATCTGTATTCTGTTGGTTTATTTTTTCTACTTGTAAATTATGAACAAGTTATTTAAAACATTTAAATACCAAAATAAACACAATACAATCACAGCATCTACAAATCATCAGCTGAAAGAAAACAAACACACAAGTGACACCGTTATTTTTGGACAAATGTCCCCAGAAAAACCCAATGGGGGAAAACTGGTGCAGCTATTATGAGGGTTTATTATTATGCAGTATTTCCTTGAGTACAACTGGGTGCCTAACCGGCTCACCCGACAAAGAAAAATTCACGGCAACAATACCTCTATATTCGGAAACAGCTATTTAGAAAACCTATCCCACGAAACCGTCTCCAGCACCATTGAAGCTCAGCGCTAGCCCTTCTGGCCTCTGCGTCAGCCTCCTGCTGACTTGCATTAGCCCCAGGACCCTCTGTGTTAGCCCTCTAAGGCACTGCGTAGCCTCTGGGACCCTCTGCATCACTCCAGCAACCTCTGCGTGGATGACGCAGCCCCTCTAGTCTCTGCGATGTCTCTCTTGGGCTCTGCGTGGCCTAAATTGACTGCTGCTCTCGCTCTCCCTGCTTCTGCGCTGGTCTCTCAGTACTATCTCTGCCTCTCTATCCAATATTCACTGCCCCTTGCTGCTAATCACTAATTCACTTTTTCTTAGGAACCCCGCTCTAACAAAATGAATGACTGATCACTCTGGTGTGTCTTATAACTGACCCTCAAGCCTCCTCTTATACTTTTCTCGCTAGTCCTTCAATGGCCGAGATTAATCTCTAATCAACAGCTAAGATTAGATTTGGCTTGATCCATGACTTTTGGAACCTTCTAACCCATTTTTATATTAATACCCATTAATATTTTATTTTTCCTAAGTTTAGACTTAGGAACTCCATTAAAAATATTAATTATTTTAATATCTCCCAAACCGGGTACAATTTGTCCAAACCATTTCTGGGTCTTGGGGATCTCATGTGCTTTAGCCTCTCCACCAATTTTCATGGCTAGAGCACATCCGATGCTACCCCAAATCAACAGTTGCACCTAGAAAGCCTTCAACGTTCATGCAAAGATAGAAACCTTTCACAGTTGGAGACCCATAGAGATTAATTTGTGGCGCCCCAACTAGATTTTGGGACCACAGGGAGCCATTGAGGTGGAATTGAGGGCCAACCCTCAAATCATGATTTTTACATGCTTCTACAACACATTTGGCACCTCTTAACACTTGGACATGGCATATGGAGGCCATTTTTAGCATGACATCAGCCCTAGAAGCCTAGCGGCTCACACATGTGGGCTTGTTTGAGCATTTATGATGAGAGCTAGTGGGTTGGCTTGTAACCCAAGCATTTTTAGTGATTAAACTTGTTTTTAGGGGCTTTTAGGCTAATATTAGACTTTGTCCTCCTCATATAAATATAGGAGAGGATCATTTCAATTGGATCATCATCACTTGGACTATATGGTCGTCCTCAGAAGAATTTTGGCCTCTTGTATCTTTGGAGAGATGTGATCTATGGAGTACTTTGCATATTGGAGCTACTTTCTTGTCTTTGGAGAAGTTATCTTTGATCAATATTGGATTATACATGCATTTCATCTTGTAAGTGAGCTTTGTTATTGAAGTTTTTTTATTTGATGTCTAATGTATGGAATGTAATGGTTATCTAGGGTTTTTCTATTGCACCATTGATTATTGAAGATAAATTCTATAGAATCTAGATATCCTCATTGTATGCATTATTCATGTATGGAATGTGAATGATAATCCCCTTAGTGAACTATTGTTATAGCTCTCTCAAGTGTGTTTGATCCATCACAAAGATAATAGTAATAGTTTTGTTGCTAGGGCATCAAAATATCCTTACTCCTTTGCAAGATTTAGCTAATCTTTGACACCCATAAACTCCATCAACCCAAGGACATGGCACTAGCCTTGCCATTTTGGTGAGCAAGCTCTATTTCATCCACAAATTGAATTTCGCTCTCCTCTTTTCCTAATTTTGGCCCTCTTAAGGATAAGCGGCCTCATTTAGTGCTTAGTGTGAATTTGTCTAGGAGAGGAATTTTTGGGATTAAAAGGATTCAACATCAAAAGTAGGATTGATTGCCTCAAAATCATCCTCCTTGGTGGCTAATTCATCCATTTTTCACCATAATTTCTCTTGCCCTAGCTATTTTCCCTAGGAGAAACCCTAGTTTGGTTAAGCTTCAACTTGAGGGTTTCTTGAAGGTTTCATATTCCATTGGATTGCTAATACTCATTGTTAGAAACCTTTTCCTTGATACCTTGACATTGGGATATTCCATTTTGCATGTTATCACTCAAGCCCTATGTCTAGCTTGCCCTAGATTGGCCTCTCTAAGGGATGTGAATTACCACCTCATCATTGTTTGAACCTTGTACTTAAGTTGAGCCATCCTTTGGAAGCCTATTGTGTCACCTTAAACCTCTGAACCTAGAATATATCTTATATTGTGTCACCTTAAACCTCTGAACCTAGAATATATCTTATCAAGGACTTTATACCAGGACTCCTCGCATTGGTGAAAATCCATAAAGAGCAGGGGGTATTAGTTGTGGGGATAGTGGGGCTTTACCTCTTTGTTGTCACATGGTCTAGTGCTTTTCATGTAGCGTAACCCTCTACAAGACCTTCTAGATTTTGAGGCAACAGACCTCACGACTATCCTGGACTTGAAGATGTCCTTCAACTTAGCGCAATTTTTGGAGCTTCAAAGATGGAACCATTGCTTCTCCCCCTTATACGCGTAGGCATTGGATGCACTTGCTCAAGATCCCTTTGTGATAACTCCAAATACAAACTTAACACCATATACCACGATCTAATAGGATCTCCTAGGTGTGCCACCTATAATAGCCAGAGATCAAATTGCACCTAATTTTTAGGTGTCCCCTATACTATGAGATCCGACAACATTATCACTACCACTATAGGGGCCCTAGGGGCTCCCTTTATACTTTCTTCCAGTCCTAAGACCGAATATGATTAGCACTCTTCATCAAGGAGACCTTCAGACACAGATATCAACTCCTGCACACCAGACCCCATTTTGGGATGACCAGGATGATCACCTCAAACTTTCATGTTGATCTATCAAATCCGAGCAGTAAGTGGTAAGCGGAGTTCCAAATTGCACCAGAAAGTAGACAGAGTTCCAAAGTGCACCAGACAACTAGAGACCCCATCCCCTTTTGGGACACTGATTAATATCATTGAGACAAGTTTAAAGGTGTCAGACCGTACATCAAACCCCATATCGTCAAAGCATTAGAGGGAACTGCTCTAGACGAATCCATAGCAAGGCGCCTCCCACATGTCAAACAACCTCCCAGTTCTAGAGAAGCGGCCAGAGATCCATTCAAAGCTTCTTTCTTTCAACCTTAAATGCTAGGAGTATTCCTCGCTCTTACATCACCCCCAGGATCATATAGCCAAACTCGCCCCAATGGTTCCAAAGGACTCCAACAAGAAATTTTTGCCCAGTTCGCCCCCTTTGCCCTCGACCATAAAACCCAAGAGACCTTGACATCATTAGCTTCATCATTAGATCTCTCTCTCCCTCTCAACTGACTCTTGGGCACACTCAGTATTTTGTATCATCATACAATTGTCTCACTTATATACATGTGTTTGCAGTTGTACTATTGCAAGTTTCTTTCTTCATGCCATCTTTTACATTTTCTAGGAGTTGTGCTTGCACCCCCACGTTGTGTTCATACTAGTTGTACTCTTCGATCCCATTGATCTAATTTTGTGGTCATTTGTCAAACATTAAGAAATTTATGTTATCTTATCTCCTTCCAATGATATCCAATTTAGTGGATGATAGATTCTACTCATAGATGCTAGTGTTGGATGACGATGATGACGATAATGATCCTACTACTTCATTGTTACCTTCAGCTTCAATAAATCCAATGCACTAGTGATTAATGAAAATGATGATAGTAAGCTATGTCACTTTCATCTCGGCAATAGCTTGAATCCTTGGGGCATAAGAGTCATATTCGCCTTGTTGTAGGCCTTCCACAAATCAACCCTCTCAATGATGTTTGCAAGGGATGTGTGATCGGCAAGCATCACCAAGAGTCTTCTCCAAAGTACAACTCAAGATGGGCCTCTAAAGCCCTTGGGTTAATGCAAAGTGATATTTTTTATCCTATGACCACTTCTTCACTTGGGGGAGTCAAGTATTTCCTCACCTTTACTAATGACTTTTCTCAATTTTTATGGGTTTGTGGCATCAAATACAAGGATAAGGTGTTTGCCAAATTTTGGGAGTCCAAAAACCTTGTTGAAGCTCATTGTAAGCAAAAGTCCAAGAGTCTCCATTCTGACATTGGAGGAGAATACAATGGTAATGCCTTCCATCAGTTTCTTCACTCTAATGGCATTTATTGCTAGCAGAGCATTCCTTGTACTCCTCAACAAAATGGGTGGCTAAGTGCAACGATAACGCTCTCATGGAAATGGCCCATTGTATGCTTCAAATCCAAAACATGAAGTTTTCCTTCTAAATTTCAATATGTAGTATTTATCATCAACTACATACATACTTATGCTATCTCCAATATGACTCCTTATGAATACTTGCATGGGTAAAAGCCCTCTATTTGACATTTTAGGATTTTTGTATCAAGTGCATGGATCTAATCACCTAATGGAAGGCACACTATATCCCTTGTCAAATGTACTCCTTCCTAGAGCATGGTTGGATAAAATGAGTATTTTTAGTGGATGGGTATCATCTTTACAGCCCTGTCACTCACAGTGTGACTAAGCATCATGAGGCTACCATTGATGAGCTTGTTCCTCCAGGTCCATTAGGATCTCTTCAATCACTTCTTTCCAGTGATGACTCTGATGATATTATCAAAATGTTTGCATGGAACATGCCTCTTCTTCTCTAGCAAAGTTACTTGCTCATGACTCTCACGGTGTTGTAATGGATCTCACCACATCTTCATAGAGTCTTGATACACCCACAGGTACCTTTTTAAGCTCTTCTTCAAGATAGTCTTCAAGGACTTATGGGTCTACTTGTTCAACATGCTCCTCTCCTTTTGTAGAGGCCTCTTCCAGCGTTCCCTCTTTTAACAAGGATATGCAACCTAGTGATAAGCCTTCTTCCAATGAGAAGCCTATTGATTTGGGGTAGCATCGAATGTGCTCTAGCCACGAAATTTGGTGGAGAGGTTGGGGCACATGAGATCTCCAATACCCAGAAAGGGTTTGGACAGATTCTAAACAAATCAAGAGATATTAAAATAATTAATATTTTTAATGGAGTCCCTAAGTCTAAACTTAGGGAAAATAAAATATTAATGTGTATTAATATGAATCTGCGTCAGAATGATCCAAAAGACATAGATCAAGCCAGATCTAATCTTAGCCGTTGATTAGGGACTTAATCTCGGTTGTTGAGATGTCAACAAAAAAAGTATAAGAAGAGGCTTGAGGGGCACTTGGAGAACACACTGAGGGAGACCAGTCAGTTCAGTTTCTAGAGCGGGGTTTGTTGAGAAATTGTACCAGTGGTCTGGAGAGCAGTCAGGAGGCAGCAAGTACGGAACAGAGAGACGGGAGATCAGCGCAAAAGAGGCAGACGCAGAGCCAGAGGAAGCCACGCAAGGGCGGCAAGGACTACGCAGAGCCAGAAGGGCCTGCGTCATCCACGCAGAGGCTGCAGAAGTGACGCAGAAGCCCAGAGAGGCTACGCAGAGCCTCAGTGGGCTGACGCAGAGGGTTTCAGGCTGTAGCAAAGGTCAGTAGGGCCTACGCTGGGTTTAGGAAAGTGCTGGAAGTTTGTCTATCTGTGGGTAAGCTAGTTTGGCACCCTATTGTACAAGAAAATTGTTGAATAATAAAATCCTCCCATACTGCATTAGTTTTCCCACATTGGGTTTTTCCAAGGATATTAGTCCAAAATAATTGGGTCAATGTGTGCATATTTTTGTTTCTGTATTACGATGTGATATCTGCAGCAGTATTTATTTAAATGTTTGTTGAAATAATTTCATGAATAACTTATGATGAAATAAGTAGGAAAAGTAAATCAGTTGTTGCAGTGATAGAATTTTCACACAGTATCAGAGCAAGTAATTGGAGACAGAAAGGGAAAATCGGTTATGGGTCTAGACCACGATGCGAAGGCATCCACCTCAGGGGACTCACGCAGATTTTCAGAAGATTGCACAAGAGAGAGAGATTTCGATTTCTCTATGTTGGCTTCCAAGTTGGAAGAAGGAGTGGCATGCATGACTAGTGTTGCATCATCAGAAGTATGGTATATAGACAATGGAGCCTCATGGCATATGACAGGAATCAGGGAGTGTTTCTCAGAATATCGAGAAGAGAAGATGAACTTTCAGATCACCATGGGAAACAAGGCAAAGTGTACTCCAGTAGGAAAGGTTACCATAGTTTTTCAGACAGAATCGGGAGAGCGGTTTCATGCCACAAATGTGTTGCATGTGCCAGGATTGGGGATGAACTTACTTTCTGTGCTGCATGTGCCAGGATTGGGGATGAACTTACTTTCCGTGTCACAACTACAAGGCAAGGGCTATGACATCTACTTCATCAAGGAAAAGGTATACGTCAAACACTCGAGCTGGAAAAAGAAAGTGCAGATCGGGATCAAAAGTAATCGGTTGTACAGATTACAACTATAATCTCCAATGGCACTAATAGGCAGTCATGGGGACAAAGATTTGAACAAACTATGGCACAGAAGGATGGATCACTTGCAACATGGAGCTCTGAGAATTCTCAAGAGCACTGTAACAGGAGTTTCGGATCTGAGCACAGAACGAGATGATGTATGCAGGGGATGTGCTCTAGGAAAGTATGCCAAGGCGATATTTCCTAGGAGCAACCATAGGGCCAAGAGTGTACTAGGATTGATACACTCAAATATCTTCGGACCTATGTCCGTCAAAGCTCTCAGCCGTGCCGAGTATTTCCTTACTTTCATTGATGACCACTCGAGGAAAACTTGGATCTATTTTTTGAAAACCAAGGATGAGGTTTTCAGTGGATTCAAGGAGTTCAAGGCTCTAGTGGAGAATCTAACAGGAAAGAAAATAAAAGCCTTGCGCTCAGATAATGGTGGAGAATATGTCGATAAGGACTTCACTGATTTTTGCGCTAAGGAGGGCATCAGAAGAGAGTGGACAGCTCCCTACAATCCAAAGTAGAATGGGGTGGCGGAAAGGAAAAACAGGACTATTATAGAAGTAGCTAGGGCCATGTTGTATGATCAGGATATGCCAAAATTCATGTGGGCAGAAGCATGCAACACAGTGGTCTACATTCAGAACAGGACTCCTCATCGAGCATTGGGCAAGATTACTCCAGAGAAAATCTTCACTGGGAAGACACCTGAAGTAAGTCATTTCAGGATATTTGGGAGTTTGGCATATTGTCGCATACCCGAAGAAAAGAGGAAGAAGTTGGATCAGACTGCCGAAAAGGGGTATATGGCAGGATATAGCGAGAACGCTAAGGCATACAGGATCTATCTTCCAGGGAGCAGGAAGGTAGTAGTACGACGAGATGTAAAGTTCATGGAGGGCAGCGCTTTCAAAAGATCTTGTGAAATGCCTTCCAAGGAGCAATCGAAAGAGGATCCATTGGTCATGCCTCTTCAACCAACGGAAGTGAAGAATCCTTCCTCAGATCAGGAAGATTCTCGGGATGAGGAAGAGGAGCAAACAGAAGCACCTGTTGGCAGAGGAAGAACCAGCAAGGAACTTCGTCAAATTCTGCGTGATGCAAAGAGCTTCATCGGAGAGCCAAGGAACAGTAAAAGGGAACGAAAACAGCCAGACAGGTATCAGGCGTTAGTAGCTCAGGATGGAGAGTCTGCCAGCTTCAAGGAGGCAGCTTAGCATCAGGTCTGGCTAGATGCGATGGTGGAGGAGTATAACTCCATAATGGTAAAGGCCTCAAGACAAATCTGTGGTAGGTTCAAGATGGATCTACAAGATCAAATATGCTGCGAACGGCAGTATTGAAAAATACAAGGCCAGGTTTGTGGCTAAGGGGTATGCTCAAAAGGAAGGGATTGACTATGAGGAAACCTTCGCCCCGGTAGCTAGGTATACATCTACTAGGACCGTGATATCTCTTGAAGCCCAGATGGGATGGGAGATCCATCAGATGGATGTCAAGACGGCATTTATGAACGGGGTAATAGAAGAAGAACTATACATTGAACAACTAGAGGGCTTTGAAACTCATGAGAAGAAGTCTCATGTATGCAGACTAAAGAAAGCCTTGTATGGGCTGAAGCAGGCACCAAGAGCATGGTATGGTCGAATAGATGGCTACTTGCAGAAGATGGGGTTTTTCAAGAATGACGCGGATCCGAATCTCTACTATCTAGTCGTAGAGAGCGAGCCACTTATCTTAGTATTATATGTCAATGATATCTTCCTGACATGATCATCCAGACTCATTGGAGATTGCAGGAAGAATCTAGCCATAGAGTTCGATATGAAAGATTTGGGACGAATGCACTATTTTCTAGGGTTGGAAGTTTGGCGACAGAAAGGAGAAATCTTCCTTAGGCAAGGAAGGTATGCTACAGAAATTCTGAAAAGGTTCGGGATGGGAGACTGTAGACCTATTGCTACGCCAATGATCACCAAATGGAAGAAAATTGATGCATCAGAAGACAAGGATGTCAATCCCACCCTATACTGATAGCTCATAGCGTCCCTAATGTATCTAGTCAATAGCAGGCCAGATATTTACTACGCTATCAACACCCTCAGTCAGTTCATGGTGGAACCAAAGAGGGATCACTGGGCAGCAGCCAAGCACGTTCTCTGGTATTTACAGGGAACAGTTGATTATGGGCTCTTGTACAACAAGGGGAAGGATATCAGGTTGAGTGGATTTACTGACGCAGATTGGGCAGAAGTTCAGTGGATCGGAAAAGTACCTCTGGTACTGTTTCAACATTGGATCAGGAATAACCTCCTGGTGCAGTAGGAAACAGAAGTTTGTGGCTCTGAGCTCGTCTGAGGCAGAATATATGGCAGCAAGCACAGCTTCGTGTGAGGCCATATGGCTTAGAAAACTATTGGTAAACCTATTTAGAAGAAATATGGAGGCGACCAGGATCATGTGTGATAATCAGAGTTGCATCAAACTCTCTGAAAATCCAGTATTTCATGATAGGTCCAGTGTCACTTTGTCAGAGATTGTGTCCAACGTGGAGCTGTACAGTTGAGCTACACTCCTACAGGGGAACAAGTGGCAGATATCCTCACCAAGGCCATTGGAAAGTCAAAATTTGACTACTTCAGGGAAAAGATGGGGATGGTAAAGAACCCCTTTCCGAAGTAGTGTGTTAGCAGCACGAATGAAGAGGGAGTTGCAGTGTTGGGAGAAAGGACCAACAGTAGCACAGATGCAGAGGAAGGTGCAGTGCGGATGCAGCGCTGGGAGAAACGACCAACAACAGCACAGATGCAGAGGGAGCTGTCGTAGAGATGCAACAGTGGCAGTGGCAGAACCATGGGCAGCAGTACAGGATGCAGCAGCGCAGAGGATGTTGGGCAGGGAGGCCTAGCATCGGCACAGTTACCAATGTCGGATGATCTAAGTAATACTCAATGAGGAATATGTACCGATGTCGGATGATCTAAGTAATACTCAATGAGGAGTATTGCTAGAGCACAGTCCTTGCTAAGAGAGAGTGTTGATTTGGGGTAGCATCGGATGTGCTCTAGCCACGAAATTTGGTGGAGAGGTTGGGGCACATGAGATCTCCAATACCTGGAAAGGGTTTGGACCAATGTTGCACAAAGCGCGATCGGGATTTAATCGGCGCCGGGAAAAAAGCGGAAAAAATCGTTAAAAGCGGGAAAAAAGCGTTTGGCACAAAAATATTCATTTTTTTTCATTTTTTTTCAATTTTTTTAATATCTAAACCATCTACAACATAAAATAAATACATTAACACATAAATATGATAAAAAAACTAATATATAAGATGTTTAATATCATTTCTAGCGCTAAAATCACACATAACATTGAATCATGTCCTGAATAGTAAGTCCTGAGTCCCAACTCAGCCTCAAAATATCAACAAAAAATATGATAATGTATCTCATTATGTCATAATGTCATATACAATAAAATGAAAGTCTAATCCTATTGATTTCCTCCAGCTCCTCTCCCTCACCTCTTCTCCTCCTCCTCCGCGCGCAAACAGCAAAATGACATAAAAAAAATCGATTTTCGCCTATTAAAAGCCCGCTGCCCCGTGCCTCTGCGATTTTTTTTTGTAAAAATCGTGATTTTTTCCGAAAAAATCGCTATAAAAAAAAGTCCGCGATTTTTTGGTATAAAAATCGCGATTTTCCGATAAAATCGCGATTTTAACAACACTGGTTTGGACAAATTCTAAACAGATCAGGAGATATTAAAATAATTAATATTTTTAATGGAGTCCCTAAGTCTAAACTTAGGGAAAATAAAATATTAATGTGTATTAATATGAATCTGTGTTAGAATGGTCCAAAAGACATGGATCAAGCCAGATCTAATCTTAGCCATTGATTAGCGACTTAATCTCGGTCGTTGAGATGTCAACAAAAAAAGTATAAGAGGAGGCTTGAGGGGCACTTGGAGAACACACTGAGGGCGACCAATTAGTTCAATTTCTGGAGCAGGGTTTGCTGAGAAATTGAAGCAGTGGTCTAGAGAGCAGTCAGGAGGCAGCAAGTATGAAACAGAGAGACGAGAGATCAGCGTAGAAGACGCAGAAACAGAGCTAGAGGAAGCCACGCAAAGGCAGCAGGGACTACACAGAGCCATAAGGGCCTGCGTCATCCACGCAGAGGCTGCAGGAGTGACGCAGAAGCCCAAAGAGGTTGCGCAGAGCCTCAGTAGGCTGACGCAGAGGGTTTCAGGTTGTAGTAGAGGTCAGTAGGGCCTACGCTGGGTTTAGGAAAGTGCTAGAAGTTTGTCTATCTGTGGGTAAGCCAGTTTGGCACCCTGTTGTACAAGAAAATTGCTGAATAATAAAATCCTCCCTTGCTGCATCGGTTTTCCCACATTGGGTTTTCCCGGGGACATTAGTCCAAAATAACTGTGTCAATGTGTGCATATTTTTGTTTCTGTATTACGATGTGATATCTGCGGCAGTGTTTATTTTAATGTTTGTTGAAGTAATTTCATGAATAACTTATGATGAAATAAGTAGGAAAAGTAAATCAGTTGCTGCAG
Organism: Pinus tabuliformis; assembly: GCA_031772625.1. Taxonomy (NCBI): domain Eukaryota; kingdom Viridiplantae; phylum Streptophyta; class Pinopsida; order Pinales; family Pinaceae; genus Pinus; species Pinus tabuliformis. The sequence continues at coordinate 1,037,305,105 of CM062816.1, read as the reverse complement.
TGATAGAATTTTGACAAAGTCTAGTGATTGGCCATTTTTACTAAGCTATATAGTGACAAGATCTCTCCAGATGTGTAGCATAGTGATTGGCCCTCACAAGATGTGCACAACAGCGATGGACCCTCTACAAATTGTGATCATTCTCCTTCCAACGACATCCAATTCAATGATGGCAAATTCTACTCAAAGTTGCCAATGTTGGATGACAATGATGATGATCCTACTACTTCATTGTTGTGATATTTTCCGAAGTGGGCTATTGCTACTCTTACAGATGTTGCTAACTCTCTTTCTTAACCTTCTCAAGAATTGGAGTCACCCCCATCCCAAGCCCTTATTTCAACTAGCCCTCCTCTACCTGACAAATATTAGTTTGTGCCATCGAAGAATTGTTTTAGCACAATTAATCTGAATATGAATAGTTTCTTCATGAACAATATGGATTCTAATAGCCCTAACATAGCATTATGGGGGGATGTGGCAATCTTCTATGATAGTCTATGGATGTAATGTCATTTCTATGGCCCCTTATTCCGCTGAAGGGGGGTGTTGGCTAGTCTTCACTTGTGACCCTGTGCCAGCCAACTATGTGGGTAGCTGAGGCCCTTTATGGGTCAACTTGCAAGTAGTTGTGGGTTGTTGCACCCATTATTACACTTTATTGTATTTTAGGGTAAGGTTGGCCCAATCTCCTTCTTGGAGCTAGAGCCACTAATACCATAACTCTAGTGGGGTGGAGTATAAATACACCATCTCCCTCATTCGTAAGATCATCTCATTCAAGTGAGTTTATTCATTTTTTTGTCTAAAGGCACCTATACAATTTTGCTCTACTTGTTTTGCACACTCAATTGAAGTGTTTGTATTCATCATTAAGGTGATTTTATATTTCAGCTTATTTGTATCATTAGATTAAGGTTAGTTGGAGACTTCATTGTAGATCCTCTACTTCGTGATTTCTAATACTTCTATAGCAATGTACATTCCAAGGTTAATGTCAAATAGAGCCCTGTAATTGATCTATAATGTTGGACTTATAGCCCACACATCTCACCAACACAAATCCTCTACAGAAATTAAAATCTAATCTCTGCTCTTTGTATGATGTTGAGTTATCTACCTTCACAATTGATTCCAAGGCCACTATTCTGGATTACAAGTTGAGTGAAAAATTCTTTGTAACGCCATTCAAGATTGATTGTAAGGCATTTGTTCTCAATCAATTTTGAGTACAAAGATCTATGCTCGCTCTGCTCCACAATATGCCAATCAACAAACATAATATCGCTCAATTAAAATTCAATTGTTTATCAATTGACTCCTTCAAATGGGTTTCCATCCACACAGGCTACCTATGTACTTTGTTTTTTGTTCAAACACACACAAGACACAATCAACAGAGATCTCTTTATCAATACAAGAATCCAACAATCAATATGTCCAACTACATGCCTATAGGTAATGCCAAACCCCTTGTCCACTAGCAAATTCAAATGCACTGTGTTTTACAACTCTACGAATGGAAACCACTCAACCATAACAATAACATTCCAAATCAAATGCAACTTGTAATCTGAACTCTACTTGTCAAATATGTAAAAGTAGCACTTCTACATTTGCTTAGAAATGACACATTCTATTCCAAACTTGGATTCATGTACTCAATTGTCTTCTTGTAAGACCGAAACAAATCACCCAAAATGATAAAATCAATAGCCAATTAATACAATGTTCTAGCATGACAAATTACTGAGCAACTACAACAATGACAAATTGTTGAGCAGCTACAATGATGACAAATTGTTGAGGAACTACAACAATGAAGGAATGTAATACAAAATCATAAGCAACCAATTTATCTTTTGTTGACAAAGGATACATGGAATAGATAAAAAAGAAAGGTGAATAAACCATTCTTTAATGGCATAATGCCACGCTATTCAAAGCCAGACACCAAACACACCATCTAGGGAAGTGTCCCACATTGTGCACGCCAAGATGACACCCCAATCCATACATATGGCATGCATGCATTTTGTGTACAACCTACTTGAAACCCAAAGGGACGCCAAAAACGACCACCACCACTGACCTCTGGATGTTGTGAATTAACTACTAGAGATGTGCAAAACCTCAAGAATGTTGAGTTTTTGTTGAGTATGGTTGTCTAGCAGCCAATGCCTTTAAAAATCACCAAATTGTTGTTCTTCATGTGACCCTTCCAAATTGTTCTTCAGATTTAGAAACTTAGCTTGATAACTGCAACAATTAGAACATACAGCCATTGATCTTAGAATTCAGAGTGAAATGGATGGTGGATGTCTTTTGACTATCGGTATTCACCTAGTCCTAAGGAAAAATGATTTCTAAGAGCTATCAGAACTGTGCTCTGAAATTCATCATATCAAAGTTTCAAACTATGAAAAGACAATTGGGCACAACAATCGCTCAAATTCCAGTGGCCAACAATTTGTGGGAATGTTAGCTATTATAACAACCACTGAATATTCATTTTCCGAGAGTTTGCCATTGATTAACCAGTCTGGAAAAAGATGTGTTTTACTATGCATAATTTTCTCACATTTAATATAATGAATAGAGAAAGGAGTTTCACTCTAAACTATGTACTCATACCAAAAATATTAGACACAGCAGTAAGCCACATCATAAGACACAAGGATTTACCCTTGAAACCCAAATGGGAATGGTTGCTCAGTCTCTGTTCCAACAATTTCCAGTTACAATGCAACTCATGGCTTTATGGCCATTCACAATTTACACAGCTCCTCTCATTAATCCTCACCTCTTGGTCAGCCAAAAGCCCTTTGTGAGTCTAATTACAATGGGATATAGGTGGAGATCGGGGTAATGGGAAGAGCTGACCTTTCATTTCCCATACCTAACTCTCTTCTTTCATATTTTCATTTTTCATTCTCATTTAAGTATTTTTTTCTTTTCTTTTCCTCTAAATTATTTTAAAAATTCCATTGTCCTTTTCTTTGATTTAACCTTCATTAATCACCAAAATGCACTTAGGTACTAAATCTTACAACCTAATTGTCTTGTTTGAATCAATTTCGAATCACACTTCCCCATTGAGAGGCTTTCTAGTCTCCAAAAACTTCTAGGAAACCAATCTCTAGATCAATGTGCCTTCTACTTACTATTCTGGAACATGGTTCTCAACCTTGGCTCCCATTTGAAGCTCTGACTCTGACTTGCAGCTTTCACTAATGGCTCTAGTTCTGGCTATGGCTCTGTGCTCTGGTTTCCAACTCACATGTTCCCATACTATAAAAATCTACTCATTATTACTCTGCTCTAAAAAATCTTTAGATCCCAACTCTGTAATCAACATTCACTCCCATCTTCAACGTGGAAGTCCCTTTTGTTATCAAGCTTGGGGACACTCCATCTTGGTAGCAATGTAAGCAAAGTCAAATCATTGTCTTGTCTTATTTGATGAGATCCCACCAAGCATATGCTCTCATGCAGTAAATCCACAAGAGGATGTATGGCTTGCCCTCTTCTACTAGGATCAATTGTTGTTGATTTGGGGTAGCATCGGATGTGCTCTAGACACAAAAATTGGTGGAGAGGCTAAAGCACATGAGATCTCCAAGACCCAGAAATGGTTTGGGCAGAATCTAACCAGTTTGGAAGATATTAAAATAATTAATATTTTTAATGGAGTCCCTAAGTCTAAACTTAGGGAAAATAAAATATTAATGTGAATTAATATAAAACTGAGTTAAAATGGTCCAAAAGTCATGGATCAAGCCAGATCTAATCTTAGCCGTTGATTAGGGACTTAATCTCAGCCGTTGATGGACCAACGAGAAAAGTATAAGAAGAAGTTTGAGGGTCAGTTGGAGAGCAGGGAGACCAGTCAATTCGATTTCTAAAGCGGGATTAGCTGAGAAATTTGAACTAATGGTCTCGAGAGCAGCAGGAGGTAGCAAGTACGTTGCAGAGAGTCAGGATCAGCAACAGAGGACCAACGCAGAGGCAGGAGATGCAGACGCAGGGCCTTTCAGCCAGACGTTGAGGCAGCAGGATACTGTGCAGTCACTAGTGGGCCTGCGTGGGTGACACAGAGAGGCCCATGGCTGATGCAGACAAGCAAAGGTTGACACAGAGTGTCTGGGAGCTACGCAGAGGTCAGCCAGGCTGATGCTGGGATTGGGAGAAGTGTTGGAGAATTTTTTTCCTCTCTATTGGGTAAGCCAGTTTGGCACCCGGTTGTACGGAAGAATTGTTGAATAATAAAATCCTCTGTTGTTGCACCAGTTTTCCCACATTGGGTTTTTCCGGGGATTGTTGTCCAAAATATCTGTGTCGATGTGTTGATTCTTGTGCATGTGTTTGTTTCTGTATTATGGTGTGATATCTACAGCAAAATTTATTTTAATGTTTACTGAAGGAATTTCATAAATAACTTATTGAAAATAAGTAGGCAAACTAAATCAGATGTTGCAGTGAAAGAATTTTCACATGGTATCAGAGCGAGTAATCAGAGATAGGAATGGAAAATCAGTGATGGGTCGAGACCATGATGCAAAGGCATCCACATCAGGGGACTCGAACAAATTTTCAAAAAGCTGCACAAGAGATTTCGATTTCTCCATGTTGGCTTCCAGGATGGAAGAAGAAGTGGCTTGTCTGACCCTGTAAATTCCTACAGTATAAAGACAGTGGAGCCTCTTGGAATATGACGGGAATCAGGGAATGTTTCTCAAAGTATCGAGAAGAGAATATGAACTTTCAGATCACCATGGGGAACAAGGCAAAGTGTACTCCAATAGGGAAGGGTACCATAGTTTTTCAAACAGAATTGGAAGAACGGTTCCACACTATGAATGTGTTGCATGTACCAGGATTGGGGATGAACTTACTTTCCGTGTCGCAACTTCAAGTCAAGGGCTATGACATCTACTTCATCAAGGAGAAGGTATAGGTCAAACACCCAAGCTAGAAACAGAAAGTGCAGATCGGGATCAAAAGTAACAGGTTGTACAGATTACAACTAGAATCACCAATGGCACTAATAGGAAGTCATGGAGACAAGGACTTGAACGAACTATGGCACAGAAGAATGGGACATTTGCACCATGGGGCTCTGAGAATTCTCAGGAGCACTGTAACAGGAGTTTCGAATCTTAGTACAGAACGAGATGATGTATGCAGAGGATGTGCTCTAGGAAAGTATGCCAAGGCAGCATTTCCTAGGAGTAAACACAGGGCCAAGAGTGTACTAGGATTGATACACTCAGATATCTGCGAACCTATGTCCACCAAAGCTCTTAGTGGTGCAGAGTATTTCCTTATTTTCATTGATGACCACTGAATGAAAACTTGGATTTATTTTTTGAAAACCAAGGACAAGGTTTTTTGTCGATTCAAAGAGTTCAAGGCTCTGGTGGAGAATCTGACTGTAAAGAAAATAAAAGTTTTGCGCTCAAATAATGGAGGAGAGTATGTCGATAAGGACTTCATTGATTTTTACGCTAAGGAGGGCATCAGAAGAGAGTGGACAGCTCCGTACAATCCGGAGCAGAGTGGAGTAGCATAAAGGAAGAACATGACTATTGTAGAAGCAGTGAGGACCATGATGTATGATCAGGATATGCCAAAATTCCTGTGGGCAGAAGCATGCAACACAGCAGTCTATGTTCAAAACAGGACTCTTCATCGGGCGTTGGGCAAGATTACTCCAGAGAAAGTTTTCATGGGGAAGACGCCTGAAGTTAGTCATTTCTGGATATTTGGGAGTTTAGCATATTGCCGCATACCCGAGGAAAAGAGGAAAAAGCTGGATCAAACTGCGAAAAAGGGATATCTAGTGGGATATAGCGAGAACGTTAAGGCATGCAAAATCTATCTTCCAGGGAGCAGGAAGGTAGTGGTTCGACGAGATGTAAAGTTCATGGAGGACAGGGCTTTTAGAAAATCTCTTGAGATGCCTTCTGAGGAGCAGTCAAAAGAAGAGTCATTGTTTAAACCTTTTCAGGTAACAGAAGTAAAGAATTCTTCCTCGGATCAGGAAGATTCACAAGATGAGGAGGCGCTGATAGAGGCACCTGCTGGCAGAGGAAGAACTAGCAGGGAACTTCGTCAGATTCTGCGAGATGCAGAGGAATTCATCGGTGCGCCAAGAAACAATAAGAGGGAGCAAAAACAGCCAGATAGATATCAGGCACTAGCAACTCAGGATGGGGAGCCTACCAGTTTCCAGGAGGCAACTCAACATCAGGTTTGGCTAGATGCGATGGTAGAGTACAACTCCATAACGGTGAACGATGTCTGGGAGGTAGTGCCAAGGCCTCAAGACAGATCAATAGTAGGTTCGAGATGGATCTACAAGATCAAATACGTTGCAGACAGCAGTGTTAAGAAATACAAGGCCAGGTTTGTGGCTAAGGGGTATGCTCAAAAGGAAGGAATTGACTACAAGGAGACCTTTGCCCCGGTAGCCAGGTATACATCTATTAGGACCGTGATATCTCTTGCAGCTAAGATGGAGTGGGAGATTCATCAGATGGAAGTCAAAACGGCTTTTCTCAACGGGGTAATAGAAGAAGAAGTATACATTGAACAACCAGAGGGCTTTGATACACATGAGAAGAAGTCTCATGTATGCAGATTGAAGAAAGCCTTGTATGGGCTGAAATGGGCACCTAGAGCATGGTATGGTCAAATCAATGGCTACTTGCAGAAGATGGGATTTGTCAAAAGTGACATGGATCTGAATCTCTACTATCTGGTTGTAGAGAATGAGTCGCTAATCTTAATATTGTATGTGGGTGATCTCTTTCTGACAGAATCATCCAGACCCATTGGGGACTGCAAGAAGAATCTAGCCACAGAATTCGATATGAAGGATTTGGGACTAATGCATTACTTCCTAGGGTTGGAAGTTTGGCAGTAGAAGGGAGAGATCTTCCTTGGGCAAGGGAGGTATGCTACAGAAATCCTAAAAAGATTCAGGATGGAGGACTGTAGACCCATGGCTACTCCAATGATCACCAACTGGAAGAAGATTGATGCATCAGAAGACAAGGATGTTGATCCCACCCTATACAGGCAGCTCATAGGGTCCCTGATGTATCTGGTCAATACCAGGCCAGACATTTGCTACGCTGTCAACACCCTCAGTCAGTTCATGGTGGAACCGAAGAGGGCGCACTGGGCAGCAGCCAAACACGTTCTTAGGTATTTACAGGGAACAGTTGATTATGGACTCTTGTACACCAGGGGTAAGGATATCAGATTGAGTGGATTTACTGATGCAGATTGGGCAGGAAGTTCAGTGGATCGAAAAAGTACCTCTGGGTATTGTTTCAACATTGGATCAAGAATGACTTCCTGGTGCAGTAGGAAATAGAAGTCCATGGCTCTGAGCTCATCTGAGGCAGAATATATGGTAGCAAGCACAACTTCGTGTGAGGCCATATGGCTTAGAAAACTGCTTGTGAACCTATTCAGAAGGAAAATGGAGGCGACCAGGATCATGTGCGATAATCAGAGTTGCATCAAGCTCTCTGAGAATCCAGTGTTTCATGATCGGTCAAAGCATATTGATATTCGATGTCACTTTGTGACTGTGTCCAACGAGGAGCTATACAGTTGAGCTACACTCCTACAAGAGAATAGGTGGCAGACATCCTCACCAAGGCCCTTGGAAGGACAAAGTTTGATTACTTCAGGGAAAAGATGGGGATGATAAAGAACCCATTTCAGTAGTAGAAATGGGGGTGATAGCAGCACGAATGCAGAGGGAGTTGCAGTGCGGATGCAATGTTGGGAGAAAAGGACTAGTAGCAGCACGAATGCAGAGGGATTTGTTGTACAGATGCAGCAGTGCCAATAGCAAAGCCATGGGCAACAGTACAGGATGTAGCAGTGCAGAGGATGTTGGGTAGGGAGGCTTAGCATTAGCACAGGGACTGATGCCGGATGATCAGGGTGATACTCAGTAAGGAGTATTACTAGAGCACAGTCCTCGCTAAGAGCGAGTGTTGATTTGGGGTAGCATCAGATGTGCTCTAGCCACGAAAATTGGTGGAGAGGCTAAAGCACATGAGATCTCCAAGACCTAGAAACGGTTTGGGCAGAATCTAACCAGCTTGGAAGATATTAAAATAATTAATATTTTTAATGGAGTCCCTAAGTCTAAACTTAGGGAAAATAAAATATTAATGTGAACTAATATAAAACTGAGTTAGAATGGTCCAAAAGTCATGGATCAAGCCAAATCTAATCTTAGTCGTTGATTAGGGACTTAATCTCGGTCATTGATGGACCAACGAGAAAAGTATAACAAGAGGCTTGAGGGTCAGTTGGAGAACACATTGAGGGAGACCAGTCAGTTCAATTTCTGGAGCAGGGTTAGCTGAGAAATTCGAACTAGTGGTCTGGAGAGCAACATGAGGCAGCAAGTACGGAGCAGAGAGTTAGGATCAGCAACTTTACACCAGCGCAGAGGCAGGAGAGGTAGACGCTGAGGCAACAGGAGACTGCGCAGTGACTAGAGGGCCTGCGTGGGTGACGCAGAGAGGCCCAGGGCTGACGCAAACAAGCAAAGGCTGACGCAGAGTGTCTGCGAGCTATGCAGAGGTCAGCCATGCCGACACTAGGAAAGGGAGAAGTGTTGGAGAATTTTTTTTCTCTCTGTTGGGTAAGCTAGTTTGGCACCCGATTGTACTGAAGAATTGTTGAATAATAAAATCCTCCCTTGCTGCACCGATTTTCCCACATTGGGTTTTTCTGGGGATTGTTGTCCAAAATATTTGTGTCGATGTGTTGATTCTTGTGCATGTGTTTGTTTTTGTATTATGGTGTGATATCTACAGCAGAATTTATTTTAATGTTTATTGAAGAAATTTCATAAATAACTTATTGAAAATAAGTAGGCAAAGTAAATCAGATGTTGCAGTGATAGAATTTTCACAATTGCTTCCCAACATGGGAACGATTCTCTACTGCAACATCAACTGAATGAAAATCTTTATGTGCAATCATAGCACCTTCTTCTACACATAAAATTGGACAAATCATACAATGTGTAGCTGTAAAGGACATTGATGCCTACAGTCTTTGAGGATGAGAGAATGCCTTAAGATTTGGGTAGTGTAAGGAATGGCTAGCAAACAACTTGGTGAAAGATGAGCTATTCAACATTCCATTTGCTTTGTTGGCTACCATAGAGTTCCAAGGAACCCCCAAGGTCACTAACCTCTATGCACCAATCTCCAACTCATCTCCAAAAATGGATTTGTTCTATTGAAAGCAACAATCAAATCATGGTTGCCCTTGATGTCGGCATGAACCCGCTGTCCACATCATTGATGACATTGACCTCCTGTGCTGTTATAAATCCTTGAAAAGATTCAGCTCATTTGATTGAATATGTTGTGACCTCTTCATCTCCTATAGCTCTCCACACCCTTTGCTTGGTTGTGCAATTGCTGAGGTGGAGCTTTGGATCAAATCACCAAAATTTTGCTTTCCAATGTCCTCTCAAGTTGCAATGGTGGAAAGAAATTTTAGCACTGCATAGACTAACTAACATCCTTCTTTTCTCCAAGTGCCTCTGAGTTTATTGTTGTATTGGGAAAGCCTTCTTGTCATTCTTCCTCTGAAAACAACTTGGCTTATGGCATGTGGCTTACTTCCCCCACAAGATGCCTCAACATGGCCTTTCTTCCCACAAAATGAACATACTCAAAATACTAACAACTAGCAGCTCGATGACCTTTCTTCTTGCAACAATGACAAACAAGGGATGCCTTGTATGATGCAGAGCTCTTGGTCTTCTTTTCCTTCTTGTTCCATCCAATTGGCTTGCTACTTCCTCTAAGTGTCGGTGCAAGTTGAGTCTTTGCATTGCGCTCATCATTGCCCTTTTGCAATTTGCTACAAGAAGGATGGAGTGGCAGTGTGTTGCCACCTTCAATCATTGTTGTTCTTTCTTTTAATAAGCAAGCCAATTATACCATGCCTTTTGCCTTCACAAATGTGATCTTGGTGTTTGCAGTCTTTCCCTCTGTGCCATTGAAACATAGGACTCCATGCTTAACCCTCAATTCAGCTACAATGGGACTTAAAATTCCTTTTCTTCTCTTGTGTAGCCCTTGTCCATCATCCATTTTCCATAACAATTTTGAACCAATGCCTCTTTTATTCTTTTCAAAATCACTAAAAAGTTCTTGGGAAAGGTCTGAAAAAGATGGTTGTCATAGTCATGGCAGCCCATCTGAAGGAGTCAATTGATAATCAATTGAATTTTAAGTGAGCAACATTGTGTTGTTGATTGATTGCATCACAGTCAAGAATTAAACTAATATGATACCTTATGATCCGTAAATGCAAGACTTATAGCTCACACATCTCACCTACATAGATCCTCTACAGAAATTAAAGTTTGATCTCTACTCCCTATTTGATGTCAAGTTCTAAGGCCTCTTTTCTACAACACTATTCAAGATTGATTGTAAGTCTTTTTGTTTTCAATGCAATTTTGAGCATAAAGATTTATTATCAACTGAATCCTTTAGTCCTTCAGATGGACTACAATCCACATAGGTCACTTGTATACTCTCATTCTTGTTCACATGCACTTACGCAACACACAGTCAACAAATATATCTTTGTCAATGCAAGAACCCAACAATCAATATGTCCAACTATATGCCTATATGTAATGACAAACGCCTTGTCCACTAGCAAATTCAAACGCCCTATGTTTTATAGCTATATGCCCAATTTAACTTGTTACTACAAAATCTAGCACCTTAGTGCAAAGCCTCACTAAGCAACCTAGATTGAGAGCAACAATGGGAGAATTACCATTTTCACCCCAACAGCTACTCCCCTCATTTCTATTGTTAGACACGATCCACCACGAGGGAGGCTTCTTTAGTAGATCTTTGGGATCAAGTAACCCAATTAAGCTTTAGGCTAAATGCCCCCTAAGGGTTCAACAACAAGATTTAACCCAAGGATAAGTATGCAACAATCAGGGTTTGGGTGATTTATGTAATGTCCTTTCCAAATTGATGGATTAATGGAGGAAAAAATAGCCTATCCAGCCCCATAGGCTATAGTCTCGATAAAGGGGTAAAAATATTTTTCCTATGTTGGGGCAACATTGGGCAAAAGTTGGGTTGGTTGGGGCGAAAACAAAAAAACAGAACTGGGGGTTGCACCGACAGCCCCTCATTTTGGAGCCCTTGGAAAAATCTATAAATAGAGAAGAGTTGAGATCAAATGAGGTATCATCAATTGTGGATCAAATCATCTTTTTTCTTGAGTTGTGGCTCTGAGGGTTTTAAGACCCCATCTCTCCTACTAATTTTGGTGGTCAAAGCTCTGTGAAATTCGTAATTAGATTCAAATTGTTTGGAATTGTATTGGAATTGGTTTAATTCATCTAAACAGTGCAATTCAAACTATATTAATATTATTGAATTGTTGCCTTGCACTGTATGGTTTGCCATATTATTGAAAGAGCAGGCTGCAGGACTGTTTACAAAAGTATATATTTATGTTAGAATAGTTGTTTCATTTTCTAAAAAAGATTTTTTACAATTTATGGTATAGTTCTAAAAGAGCAAGTTCAAGGGTTCCTATATCTCCATTTATAAGGTTTAGGTTAACCACTATAGGCTCCCAAACACATGCAATCAAGAAATTACACTTGGTCATTATAAATTAGGGCTTTAACCAACAAATTTACAGCATGCAAATAGTTTACAACAACAATAAAATAAGCCCCAAAGTCTAATGATAAACAAGTGTAAAATTAGGGCTAAATAATGAATAAAATAAGGAAATGATTACAACAATTTCAATGGTTGAAATACATATAATAGCACAATAAGCCCTAGACATCATCCCTAATTTATGGCTGAAAAATGCATGTAAAATTATATTTATACTCTTCCAAATAAATGCATACAAGTCCTAATTGTAGGACAATAATATCCATATTCCAAGACAAATAATGCTGAAAACAAATTATTTTGTTGTAGAATAACCCTAATTTACCCTAGAAAACATAAAATAAAAATATCTTAAGGTTTTTTGAAGGATTGGCACAAGAAGTATGACTAGTGTTTTTCTCATTCTAGGGCTAATGGAATCTAGGAGTAAAAATCTCTAGAAGAAAAGAGATGGATGTGGATTCAAAGAAATTAAGGAAGACAAACATGTGTTCCTCAACTCAACCCTAGTGTTCTTCTGATTGAAAGGAAGGGAGGTAAGCCTGGGTCCCTAAAGATAAATTTGATGAAAATCTTGTGCAAGGAGATTTTAGAGCCATAAAATATCAACAAAACTTTAGTGAAAATTTCACTAAACCCTAATACATCAACAATAACAAGATGAAAGAAGCTAACTTACATGACAATAGCACGTATCATCAAAGAATCACCAATGATCATCCAAAAGATAGAACCATCCAACAAACATGCTTCACAAGAATTTTGCTACACTAATGATTCATAACACACAAGAGAAGAAACAATTTAGCTAGTGTGAGTTATCTCCAAGTATGACCATGATCCAAAGGAAATCGACTTTCCTCTATTTATATGAGGGCAATCAAGTTGATTTTCCCTAATTTAGCCTCAAAACCCTAAACTAATAATAAATCATGATTACAAGTTGCATAGCTCACAAATCAACACCAAAAAATAGCTAAATAAACAATATAACATACAATCATGCCTCAAAAACGCCCACCTGTGTCCGCAAAAAGTCCTCCAAGGGTGATGTCATCCTCCAAAGGTGTGTCTCTCCATAAAAGGTGCAATGGATGGTTCCAAGGGGTACATCTCATCCCAAAGGTCATGTACCCTCATCAAATGGATGCTCAATCATCAAGCAAGCTTCCCTCAACCACACGTCATCTCATAATGCTAGGGCAAGACGTCATCATGGAGAGTAGTGTACCATCCCATCCAAAGGGGTCATCATCATCAAATACCTCAAAAATAGGGCAACATCCATCAAGTAGGTGCAATGCTAGCCTAGGGCATCCTGTCATATCTAGGGTGCATTTGCTCTCAAGGCAACATCCTAACTCTGAAGGGTAGCATCCAAGGTCCTAGAGGTAGGTGAGAGTGCCATCAACAATGTCGAGGCATCCCAAGGTCAATGCTCCTTAATAAGTGCACAACATCCTTGGTCAAAGTGTATTGCATCATCATCAACTAGGATGGACGTCCTCTCTGAAGTGTTGGAGAAGCATCATACAATCCTTCAAGAGATAGTAGTTGTACTTGGGAGCAACATATTGACACATACTCACAAAACCAAGTGAAATCAACATCATGGGTGCAAGAGTCATAAGAGTATCAAAGTGGGCCATATTTAATGTTAAAGGCATCAAAGTACTTCATACAAGCATCATCTTCAAATGTCTTCCTAACTTATGATTTGTACACAAGTTACCATGCTTAGGTATTGGAGCGTTATTACAAGGCCCTAGTAGGTGCTTCCAACTCGAAGGAGAGGAACAGTTCCTAGGCACAACCTTTTAGAAGATAGGTGTAAGTGATGGGTGAAATGAATTGGGGTGTACTTCATGAATGGAGTCATAGTCTTAGGTTATATTAAACCATCATCCATTAGCACCTTTGTAAAGGGAGTAATCAGTAATGTCATTACCTTCCTCGTCTTTGTTTCTCCAAGCCCCCCACGTTTGCCTTTTTATTTTCTTTACATGGCTTGTTTAACAAGCTTATTTGAATACCATGTAATAATAATATAACCCCTTTTGTGATGGGCAATTTATTGCTTCATTGAGGCCAAGATGTTCATAGAGAGTTCCTTTTGCTTTGATAAGCATGGTAAACATGGATACTCTCGGATACAAGTAGTTATATAATAGGGGGTAGAGCTCAGGGTATAATTTGGCTTTTTCTTGCTTTACAACCCTTGCCATTATTTTGCATTTTAACATGTGGCTCATGCTATTTCTTTTCTTACAGCTACATCAACCTTGGGTATATACAACCCCTTCTTCTCATAGGACAAGGTCAACAGTGAACCTGCACAAGTGACTAACAACAACCAATCAAAAGATGGGACAACAGAGCAGCGAAAGATGACTAATTTAAGTATGGATAACATTGAACACTACCATCAGTAGAGCCTCCTATTTGTGCCCTTCCTTAACAGTGCAAGAAAGGCCCTAAGGAGTTTCAAATCGGAGCTCCCGCGTGACCGCCCCCTAACTGGTTCTTCGCCTCCTCCAGGCCCCGCCTAGCAGCTCTGCTGCTGGGTTTGTCTCTGCCCCTGCAGGCCCTCCTGGGCTCCCTTCCACTGCTTCACGGTCTCTCTCGGGCCTCCTGCCCGGCCCCAGCTCTGGGGCCCCTTCCTTCTTCGCCTCCGCTTTTATCCTCTGCCGGCTTCGAGTTGGCCCTCCTCCGCCGCCATGGCTGGGACTGATCCCTCGTCCCCAGGCTTTGAAGACAACGAAAAACTTTTTGCATCTCTTATCCCTGAGAATGCCTCATCAAGAATCTGTCCATCTGCATCCAAGTTTGTCAAGAAACTTGATGAAATCCCTGAAGTATCTCTTCCTCCCAGTCTCCCGAGGAAGGCTGCAATCGCTTTAGCTGAGAGGGGTCTCGTTGGCCAGTTTACTGGCCTCTGGCCTTCGCCCAGAGCAGTCCAAAAATGGGTGGAACGTAACTGGAACGCGATAATACAAGGGAAAATAGCTATCAGATTCTGTGGAAGGGGCTTCTATACTTTTCTTTTCGAAACAAAAGAGGATCGGAACCTCATTTTTAGAAATGGCCCCTACTTCATGGATTCAAGAGGCCTCTATCTGAACAGATGGTCTCCCGATTTCGATCCGGAAATGGACATCCCAAATGCAGTCTCGGTTTGGGTCCGTCTGCCTCACCTCCCTCTCCACTGCTGGGGAGATGAATCAGTAAAGGCTATTGGGAACGCAGTTGGAAAATACATTGATAGATGCGAACCAAAGGAGAATATGCACGCTTGTGCGAGGATCTGCGTTGAAGTCAACCTAGGGAAAGGCCTGCCGGAAGCCATCAAGATCAAAGTAGATCAATGGACACACATCCAACAACTAGACTACAAGCAACTACCTTTCAAATGCAAGGTATGTCACGAATATGGACATTTTGCAAATAGATGTAGTAAGTTAAAAATAAATGAGTCTAATGAAAATGTTGAAACCTCTGAAGGCTCATGGGAGCAAGTAAAAAAGAAGAAATCAAACCCCCTGCAAGGTCCAAGTTCCAAGCCTCCTCCGGAACCCCAAGCTGCCCCTCCTCCTCCCCCTTCTAGCTCAACCCAGCCCTTCCCCTCATCCTCCAACCCTTTTGAATCCCTATCAGTAGAAGAACCCCTATCACCCCCTCCCTCTCCCCGAGCCACTGCCCTCGCAGTCATCCCCTCTCCCTCGCTGCCTCCGTCCTCTCCCCCTCCAACTATAGAACGTATCCTCACTAGAAACAAAATGAAAGAAGCAAGTCTCACTTCTGATCCTCCGAGAAAAGCAGGCAGGAAGTCAAACAAAGAAATTAGAGATGAAACAGCAGCAAAAGAAATGGCCACTGGAACTCAGCAGCCGATGGACTCATTCCTGGACAAACAAAAAGGAAGTGGGGAAAAGACAAAGGAGAGGAGCGGGGCTCATCCAAAAATCAGTAAATAATGATATTGGTCTCTTGGAATTGCAGGGGGTTGGGCTCCTCCCTAAAATCAAATGCAGTCCGGGATTTAATCAACCAAGAGCAGCCAGATCTCTTTCTCATCCAGGAGACCAAAATATCTGAGCAAGACTTTCAGAACCTCACCAAAAGATACAAAAATTTCACAGGTACAGCTATAGATGCAGTAGGTGCCTCAGGAGGAATAGGAACTCTTTGGAACAAGAGCAAATGGGACCTCACCAACCAAAAATCTTGCAACTGGTGGGTAAGAACAGATCTTAAAAATAGAGTCTCAAAAGAAGAATACACCATCTATAACATCTACGCCCCGAATCACTACAGGGATAAAGCTCTCTGCTGGGAATCTATAAACTCAGAATTGCAGTCCTCTCAAGATAGGAACATTTTTATGGGTGGAGATCTGAACCTAATAAGGAACATTGAGGAAAAAATAGGTGGGAACTTCCTCGCTGACCCCTCAAGAGACTCACTGGAAGCAATAATACAAACCCATAACCTCATTGATATTCCCCCTTATAACGGCAAATTCACGTGGAGCAACAAGAGAGTTGGTATTCACAATATCAAAGAGAGACTGGACAGAATTTTAATTCATGAAAGAATTGTTTCAGGCTTCTCCTCAGTCAAAAACAAAATTGTCCACGCCTCAGCCTCAGATCATAAGCCCGTGGTCCTGATCCTTGACAAGGGAAGAAATCTTGGGCCCCTTCCCTTCAAATACAACAAATCTTGGGACTCTAAGGATGACTTTCGAAAACTCATCAAAGATCAGTGGGCGAAGGAAGTCATTGGTTCACCCCACTACATTTGGGAAACAAAATTAAAATCCTTATGAGCAGTAATAAAACAATGGGCCAAAGCGAACACAGCAATGGAAAATAAAAAAAGAACAGAACTTCACAGGCAAATGGAACAATGGAATCAGGAGAAAGAGGATAACCAACTCACAAAGGAAGACCAAGCCCAGGAAAACGAAATGTTCAGGGAACTCTACAGGCATAATAGAGTGGAGGAAGAAGAACAAAGACAGAAATCGAGGTGTCTTTGGCTCAGAGCTGGAGACAAAAACACCTCCTTCTTTCACAACAACATAAAGATCAGACGAGCCGGAAATCAAATCGATAAAATCATGGCAGAGGGGAAAGAAATCAGTGAACAAGAGGAAATCAAAGAGGCAGCGCACAGCCACTTCAAATCCCTATTATCAGCAGTCCCTCAGACTTTGAACAGCACGGATTTTCTCAAACCAGTCGAGAGCAAAATTTCTGAACTGCAAAATAGAGACCTGGATCAGGATGTTTCAGAGGAGGAGATAAGGTTGGCGACCTTCAGCATGCAACCGGATAAGGCTCCGGGACCCGACGGTTTCACTGTCGCCTTCTACAGGAATCACTGGGACACAATAAAAAAAGATTATGTCAGGATGGTAAAAAATGTCTTTAAAAAATTCAAGATGGGGGAAAACACTAAATCCTCCCACCTTGCTCTCATCCCCAAGGACCTCAATCCCCTCTCCTTTGACCGTTTTAGACCTATTTCTCTTTGCAACATCTCATACAAGATAGTTACTAAAATTCTGGCTAACAGGCTAAAAAAGCTTCTTCCCTACCTTATATCAGAGAATCAAGGCAGATTTGTCCCCCATAGACAAATAATGGACAACGTCATATTGATCCAAGAAGCAATTCACAGTAGCATCAACAGAAAAGAAAGAGGTATGATTATAAAATTGGACATGGCAAACGCCTTTGACAGGGTCGATCATCACTTCCTGGCAGACGTCCTCAGGAAATTCGGGATCTCCAACAAATTCATAAGCATCACCATGGAGTGCATCTCAAACCCTTGGACTGCCCCCCTCATAAATGGCAGACCCAGCAGCTACTTTAGAAGCACTAGGGGACTGAGGCAAGGCTGCCCCCTCTCTCCCTTCTTATACATCATTATGGTTGAAACCTTGAGCATTCATCTGGAAAAACTCCGCAAGCAAAAGGAGATCACATGGATCAGCATAGAGAGAGGGATAAAAGAAATTAATCATTCGCTCTTTGCGGATGACACCCTTTTAATTAGGGGCGCCTCAAGCTTAATGGCAAAAAGGTTCAAGAAAACTCTGGACTCCTTCCTGGCAGCATCGGAGAGAAGGCTAAACAACAAAAAATGTAAAATATACACTTGGAATGTCCCTCTTCAAATCAGGCAAAGAATCTCCTTGATCATGGACATCCCAGTTCAAAGGAATTGGAGTCACTTCTCCTATCTGGGTCTGCCCTTAGCAAAAGAAATAGTCAAGTCTGAAATTTGGGTTAAGCACACAGAAAAAATGAGAGGACTACTCCAAAGCTGGGGGCTGTCCTGGCTAAATTTGGCAGGCAGAACTACTCTCATTAAGGCTCTCCTCTCCGCTCGCCCCATATATCAATATGCAGTAACTTTGGCTCCCGCTAGTGCCCATAAGCACATGGAGTTAATTATGAGAAGTTTCCTCTGGTAGGGAGGGAAGCAAGACTCGAAAAAATTCAGCCTAGTCAGATGGGATCAAGTTACCCTCCCCTTCGAAAAAGGGGGCCTAGCCATCAAAATTCCAAGTCTCTCTAACAAAGCAATGGGATTTAAACTGATCTGGAGAATGCTCATAGGAAAAGGCTCCTGGTGGGTGGAGGCTATGAAGAGGAAATACCTCAATGGGCCGAACTCTAATGTCCTCTCTGAAGTAATCGTAGAAAGACCTTGCACTCCAGTCTGGAAACTCATCAAAAAAGTCCTCCCTCAATTCAGAAATCACATTTCAAAATCGTCGGGCAATGGAAAAGAAATAAATATATGGACGGACAGAATTATGGGAGCAAAGCCAAGAAATCTTCTTCAGCAGTTCAGCACCTTGAAAACTTGGATGGAAGCAAAAAAATTGAACTCTCTTTATGACATCTCCCTATGGGATCAAAATAGTTGGCTTGCTTGGAAGGATCTACCTCTCCCAAATAACCTCAGGGATCAATGGGCAGACCTTAAGATCTCCCTTTCAGGATCAGCTCCCATAAACAAAGAGGCTTGCGACAGGTTCATATGGGACCCTAGCGGAGGAAACTTCACTGTAAAAGATGGGTACAAACTTCTTCAGGCAAGCTCTGCTCTAGGTAACTGGAATCTCTGTACAGCGGTGTGGAAATCAGAATGCCTTCCAAAGGTCAAATTCTTCAACTGGACTCTTCTCAAAGGCAAGATCCTTACGGCCGAGAATCTCAAAAAAAGAGGTATTCATGGTCCCTCAATCTGCTGTCTCTGCCGTGCTGAGGAGGAAAGTAGCCAACACCTCTTTTTAGACTGCCCTTATGCCCAAAGCTGCTGGAATCAACTTATCAGTCCATTGAAAATAAGAGAGACCTTCGACCAGCTTTCTACTCTACACAAAAACTGGGAGAAATGTTACCCTTATTCTAAGAAAAGCAAGGCCATCATCATCCGCTTGTGGAAATGTATACCCTCAACGCTCAGCTGGCAAATTTGGCTCACCAGGAATAATTGCATCTTCAACAACCAGAAGCCAAACCCAGCTCGCACCTTGGCAAAAACTATGGGCCTTGTCTCCGAGATAATAAGCGCCAACTCTGTCTCTCAACCGGATCGATCCAGCTGGCAGAAAGATGAGGAAGACTGGTTCAATAAATTCTGCCTAAGTTATGACAAAAATAAGCAACCCCCTTCCACAGCTGGCAAGAGGGGGAACAATTGGAAACTTAGGGGCACCAAGGAAGACATAAACCAATGGATTCATGAGCAAAAGAGAACCACTCTCCAGTTTGATGGAGCCTCAAAAAACAATCCGGGGAAAGCAGGGGCAGGGGGAATTATAAAAGATCAGTATGGCAAAACTCTCATAACCTATGAATGGGGCCTAGGTCAAATGTCAAATAACATGGCAAAGGCTTACAGCCTCCTTTTAGGCACAAGCATTATGAAGCAGATGCAAGTTCAGAACCCAATCATTCTGGGTGACTCGGCAATTGTGATTGCTGCTCTGGCTACAGGGGGAGAATTCAAAAAAAAGGCTCTCAGCAACATCAAACTAAGGATCATGAATAATATAAGTCATCTGGGAGATACCAGTTTCAAACACGTACTGAGGAATAATAACACAGAAGCTGATTCATTTGCCAACAGGGCAGTTAATAGAATCATTGGACAGGTCCGAGAGAATGATAATATTTATGACAAGCCAATCCCGTAACTCGACCCATCCTTCAGCAAATTCTCTGAACTTCGGTCATATCAGCCATCTCATTATCCCGTCCGCCCTTTCTCCCAAAATCGACAAGCAGCCCACAGACTCCACCCCTTCTGACATTGGCATCCTCCTCATCCTGAAGGCTGCAAAGGAAATCTCCACTGTCAAAACAAACAGGTACGGGATCAAGCTCAGTCAGAGTTCCCGTGACAATTCCAAGCAGAAGTTAGGCGCCAGTCTCATCAAAATCTACACCGACTGCATAAAAAATCCAAGTCATGATCACAAGATCAGCAAAATCCCTGCACCTCATGCATCAGATTTGGACGACCAGTCTCTCGACCTGCTTTATATTCACCAGGGAACCTCATTCTCCATTCAGCTCAGAGCTTCAGCTCTTCAAGACCAAAAGAGTAAAGGCCCGATTCTCTTCAGAAAGTCCCAGGTGTTCCTCAGTTCCAAATTGGGCTCTGCGACCAGCTTCGAAAGAAAGTTGTCTCCCTCCGATCTCAGTGGTAATCGCTGTGTCTTTCGTGTTTCTTTTTGCTTTCTCGCTAACAGTCGCTCTAGTTGTTTGAAACAGCGCCCTCCCTCCTCTGCGCTCTCTTCCTCCCTGGTCTCTTCCTCCCCCCTGTTCTATCCCCTTCACATCATTTTTCTCTCTGTTATCGGCGGCCTCCCCTCAGTGTCCCTTTTTCAGGCCCGCGCTATCTGCCAGATCTCCCCTTCTTCCCTCCCCCATCTCTCCACTCCCTTCTGCTTCCCCCAGTATATCCCTCTGCTCCAACTTCCTCAAGCTTTCTCCAAGAGAGGAATCGAAATGGCAGAGAATCCAGTGGAGCGTGAACCAGCAGAGAACCCCTTGGAGCGAGTAATCACCAACAGCAGCTGCACACTGTGCAAAGCCCACTGTTTCATGATCGCCCGATTCATAAAACACTTTAACGACCTCAAGGAAGAATTTCAAGCTGACAGTAAATCAAAAAGGAAAAAGCTGGAGAAACAGAAAGCGGAGATTGAAGGTCTCAAAGAAAAATGCAACCACCTGGAAGAAGCAATTGCTCACATAAAAGCAATGACTCAAAGCATGCACGCAGAGGCCTCGACAAAGATCAGCGAGAAAAAGGAGCCTCAGCCCGATGATTCTGTAAACCAGCAACTGTAACTTGTTCTATGTCTTGTAAATTTTGCTTTCTAGTAGGCCTGTTTGTACGGCAATATAGCCGTTATCTTTTTCAAATCTCAATCTACAAGTCTTCCGACAAGGATCAAGGGTCTGCGTACCCATTTTGGATCCTCCCCTCATTGTTCTTCTCATCTTATGTAACAGGACTTGCTCCTTGAAGTTTTATAATACATCAGTAAACGACCTTGTTAAAAAAAAAAAAAAAGGCCCTAAGGAAGGTCACATTGGACTAGGGTCAAGTGATAACCACCAAGGTGAAACAAGGGAACAAATCTACAACCAATATCAATCTATCATCCAATTCAACCTATACTCTGTACTAGAATACCCTTAAAACATCAAATGAAAGCACTTGAATACAAAAATAGTTAATGTGCCTCATAACAGATTACCCACCTTCATCAGATGAGCAAACTAGATGAATGAATGCACTGGCCAGAGGGTAGACAAGATGCATATAAGATTCGCTATATGTGGCTCATGATAGGGTTGTTGGCTAGCAAACTATAACATAGGAGAAAAAAATTCTCCTAGGGTTGTCCAAACATGTGGATGAGTAACAGAACCCAAGCAAGCATAACAATAACATTCCAAATCAAATACAACTTGTAATCTGAACTACACTTGTCAAATATGTAAAACTAGCACTTTTGTGTTTGTTTGCAAATGACACACTCCATTACATACCTCAATTCATGTGTCAAATTAGTCAGTTTTCTTGAAACCCATAACCTAAACACTGAATATCTAAATCAAAGTAATTGGAACTGAAACTTTAACTTAAATTCAATGTTATGATGAGTTTCCTGACTTGCATGCGGGAAACTATAGACAAACACACCATAAAACAGTACCCCAAAAATTTACCTTGAAAACCCCAACTCCGAGGAAAACCTGCAAACTTGTGCGTTCTTATTATGCTTCAGCAATTTACAATATTTAGAAAATGATTACAAAGACAAGGAAATACTTCCCTTCACTCTGCAAATCTCTTAACACAAGTTGATATGCGCTCTGCTCCCTCTCGGCCTCACTGTTTGCGCACTGTATGGAAATCGTACAAGTTTGTACGGCCTGAGTACAGCCCCTCTACGCAGCTGAAATCAACCTGGTTGAAGATGAACATTGGTTAGAAGATTCTAAGGTTGTTTGACCTTTCTTTCTTGCCCTAGTTGCGCTGAACTAAACATCCTTTTTTTGTTGAGTTGAACACACAAGTTGTCTAGTGCGTAATGAGTCTAGTTTGCCCCCTTTTTGATCCTTTGATCGAATTGGGCCCACCATCTCCACGAATGGATGAGATTAAATCTCAGTGGATGGTTGAGATCACTTCAAGTTTTTACTACAGGAGAATTAAAATTTTCCTAAGTCAAAATAATGAGATAAAGTATAAACTGCACCTTTGGCCCACTAGTGGGTCCCCCTGCTAAATTTAGTGCACCTCTAAATTTAGTTGAACCCTTCCTCTAACTCCATTCAACATTCCCTCTTAGAGAGGAACGTGTTATGTCATACACCTAGTTTATCTCTGAAGTAGACAAATCTACCCCTTGTCAATGCCTTGGTTAGAATATTTGTTGTCTGCTTCTCTATAGGCACATAATGGAGTCTGACTTTACCCCTTTGAACACAATTTCTAATATGGTGGTATCTGATCTCGATGTGCTTGGAGCGATCAAGAAACACTAGATTTCTAAGAGAGCTTAATGCGGCTCTTATTGTCACAATGTATGATTGTGGGCTCCAACTTCTGTCTGAACAACCCAATGAGTAGTTTCCTCAACCATATGGCCTCGCAGGTTGCCAGGCTTGCAGCCATGTAGCTGAGCTCAGTGCCACTGATATTTGCTTCCTATTGAACCAGGAAACAATTGTTGACCCAACACTAAAGGTACAACTTGAAGTGCTCTTCCTATCTGTTGAACCCCCTGCCCAATCTGCATTTGTGAAGCCTTGAAGGCTCACACCATCAACCTGCATGTACAATAACCCCTAATTTGTTGTGCCCCTGTGATACCTCAACACGTGCTTGCCAGCAACCCAATGCACTCTAGTCGACTCAACCATGAACTGGCTCAATTGGTTAACTGCGAAGCAAATGTTGGGTCATGTGTTCACTAGATACATCAATGACCCAATAAGTTTCCTGTAAAGGGTGGCATCAACTCACTCTACTCTGGTAGCGTCCACCTTCCTCCAGTTTGTGACTAGAGGCATAGTCATGGGCCTGCAATGACATGTGGAACCTCTTAAGAATCTCTTGCGTGTACTTGCCCTTTCCAAAGAAAATTTCCCCATCACCCTGCCATACCTCCACCCAAGAAAATAGTGCATCAGCCCTAAATCTTTCATCTCAAACTCCCTTGCAATATCCTTCTTGCAATCATGGATCAAGCTATCTGCTCCTACCAGTATCAAGTCATTCACGTCAACACTAGAATGAGCGAAAGACCTCCAACCGCAATGTAATATAGGTTGGGATCCGCCTCACTCTTAGTGAAGCCCAATCGTGAAGGTAGTTGTCTATCCGGGCATACCATGCCCTCAGTGCCTATTTGAGCCCATAAAGAGCTCTCTTCAGCTTGCAAACATGTGTGTCTCAAACTGAAGCGTGTAGAGGTTCTTCACCCTAACTCCAATCTACTTAGCTGCTCTGAAGTTGAAAGGCTTGATAAAGGCCTTTCCTCTATTGAAGATAACCTCATAACCCTTATTCTCCAAGGTTGAGACTAAAACAAGGTTTTTTTTCAAACCTAGGACGTAGAGGACATCTCTGAGGTAGAGAGGGTTCCCAGATTCCCTCTCAAACTTTACAGTACCCATGCCCTTGGCTAGGTATCTACCATCATCTCCCATCCCTATGCGAAACTACATGTCCTTTTAGTCAACTGACTGAAATACCCCTTGTTCCCGGTCATGTGACAGGATGCTCCATTGTCAACATACCACACATTGCTAGCCACCGAACTTGCCATGCAAGCTATGAGTGAGAACTCCCTCCCAAAGTGGGAAGTGAACTCCTCCACCTCTATCGATGCTGCCACTTTGTCCTTCTTGGACCCTTTCTTCTTGTTTGGCCACTTGGAAGAGTAGTGCCCAAACTGATGGCAAGAGAAGCACTTTATCTTGTTGAGATCTTTCTTCTTCTTCTCACCTCTTGAGTTGGACATCCCCTCCTGCGCCTTTCTTGCCCTTGGCCTTGCCCCCTTTGCCAGTCAGGGCATAATTCTCTTCTTCCTCAGTGCTTACATGAGACCCAGCTTTGGCCTACTTCCAGATCTCCTCTTGAACGCAGTCACTCCACAAACTCTCCCATCCTGGCAGGTTTTCTCTGCCACTGATAGCATCAGTAAAGTTTTCCCATGACTTGGGAAAACCCAACAATGCAAAACTGACAAGGTCTCTGTCTGAGAGTGTCGTCCCTCACTTGGGTGAACCTGGTGAGATATGAGACCACCAACTCAGACTTCACCATCCTGCTGTTTCTAAGTTTGTCTCTGAGTACCAGCTTTCCGGCCTGACTCTAACCCTAGTACAACCTTATGATGGTTGTCCACATAGCCTTAGCTATCTTCTTGTCGGATAGGTAAGGGATGATGTCAACCTTGACTCCTTAAATGATAATTCTTCTGGCCTTGGCATCTTTCTTGTTGTGTTGAGCCAACTGCTGAGGGTCTGTTGGTTGGGCTGGTGGACTGTCCACAAACTCCCAAACTACTTGCTCCTCCAACACTACGCCAATCCTCTCCCTCCAAGAACAAAATTTCGAGGCCCCATTAAGGCGGTCCTCAAATCTCAGCCCCAAATATGCCATACTTCAGTTCGATCTCCTTAGAAACCCTACGTCGTACTGCCAAAAACCCTAGCGCAACCCCTGAACTGAACTGTGCCCTTCTCTACGATTTTAACATGCTCCTGAGATCGAAACAATGATGTTGGTCTTCAATCAGAGGCAGAGTTCTGATACCATGTTAGTTTTCTTGAAACCCAAAACCTAAACACTGAATATCTAAATCAAAGTAACTGAAACTGAAACTTTAACTTAAATTCAATGTTATGCTGAGTTTCCTAACTTGCATGCATAGCGGAAAAACTGAAGACAAACACACCATAAAACAATACACCAGAAATTCACTCGGGAAACCCCAACTCCGGGGAAAACCTGCAAACTTTTGCATTCTTAATACTTATTATGCTTCAACGATTTACAATATTCATAAAATGATTACAAAGAGGAGGGAAGACTTCCCTTCACTCTACAGATCTCTCAACACAAGTTGATCTACGCTCTACTCCCTCTCGGCCTCACTGTCTGTGCACTATACGGAAATCGTACAAGTTCGTACAGCCTGAGTATGGCCCCTCTACGCAGCTGAAATCGGCCTGGCTGAAGATGAATGCTGGCTGGAAGATTCTGAGGCTGTTTGACCTATTTTTCTTGCCCTAGCAGTGCTGAACTGAAAACCCTAGGCGCTGAACTAAACACCCTTTTTCTGCTGAGCTCAGCGCACAAGTTGTCTAGTGCATAATGAGCCAAGTCTGTGCCCCTTTTGCTCCTTCGAAGTCGACCTGGGCCCACCATATCCACGAATGGCTGAGATTAAATCTCAATGGATGGTTCAGATTACTTAAATTTTTTACTATAGGAAAATTAAAATTTTCCTAAAATAATGAGATAAAGTATAAGCTGCACCTTTGGCCTACTTGTGGGTCCCCCTGCTAAATGTAATGCACCTCTAAATTTAACTGAACCCTTCCTCTAACTCATTCAACACAATTGTCTTCTTGTAAGATCGACACAAATCACCAATTGATAATTGCTAACCAATATAATGTTCTAGCATGACAAATGATAGGTAAGCATGGCAAATTACAGAGCAGCTACTGCAATGACAAATTGTTGAATAGCTACAGCAATGAAGGGATATAAGACAAAATCATAAGTAACCAAATTTTTCTTTTGTTGACAAAGGCTACATGAAATGGATAAAAAGAAAGGTGAATAAACCATTGTTTAATGGTATATGCCATGCCATCCACTGCCAGCGACACAACACACCATTCAGGGAACTGTTCCACATTCTACACACAAGAGGAGACCCCAGCTCGTGTGTACAGTGTGCATGTGACCTGTGTATGGCCTGCATACAGCCCTAAGGGACACCAGCAGCCACCACCGACCTCTAGATGCTGTGAATTAACTGCTAGAGGTGCATATGACCTTTGCACTGTTGAGTTTTGCTAGGTATGGTTGACTAGAACCAAAAGCATCAAACATCACCAAATTGTTGTTCTCCGTATGCAGAACTAGAAACTTAACTTGAAAATTCCAATAGCTAGAACATGATAGCCATCGATCTCAGAATTCGGAATTAAATGGATGGTGGGTGTCTTTTGAATATTGGTATTCACCCGCTTCTAAGGAAAAATTATTCCCAAGTAAGAGCTATCTTAATTGCACTTTGAAAATCTTCATATCAAACCATGAGAAGACAATTGGGCACAAAAATCCATCAAATTCCAATGGCAAACAATTCATGCAAATGTTACCTATTAGAACAACAGCAAAATATTCATTTACCTAGAGATTGCCATTGAATTAACCACACAGGTAGAAATTACACTTTACTATGCATAATTTCCTCGTTTGGCTCTAAATTATGCACTCAAATGCACAATATTAGACACAGTAATTAAACCACATCATAAGGCATGAGACTTTTACGGTTACCTAACCTCAAATGGTTGCTCTAATTCGACAATCTCCAGTTAGAATGCAGCTCATGGCTCTATGGCCATTCACAATTTGATTTTACATGGCACCTCTTGTGCATTCTCACCTTTTGGCCAGTGAAAAGCCCTTTGTGAGTCTAATTCCAATGAGAAATAGGCAAAGATGGGGGTGATAAATAGGCCAAGAGACCTAACCTTTCACTTCTCAATCCCAGCCCCGTTCTCTCCTTATTTTTTTCTCATTTAATTTATTTTTCTCTTTTCTTTTCTTTTCTTTTCTAGTTTGCATTTTCCTTTTCTTTTATTTAACCCTCATTAATTATCAAATTGCACTTAGGCACAGAGTCTTGCAACCATTTATCTTGTTCAGATATATTTCAGATCAATAATGAGGACTTGTGTCTATGGTTGTGATATAGGAAGGATCCATAATGGAACCCTGCAAGTGCCGCAAGGGGACTTTGTGAGCACCGTGAGCACCACGAGGAGAGTCTACAGAATGGTTGACTCATAGATCAAGCTTGCAATTCGACCATGTATGGGTCCACTTGCGTAATCAAATAGATTGTCGTCAATGTTGATCAAGGCCCTGCACACAAGCTATAAATTGGTATGCGCAAACCAGCATTCATTACGATCGTTTGCTCCCTTGAAGAGCAATGGCCCTTCACTGCTTGTTATTATACTTATGCAAATTGTGTATTGATCTCCTGCAAAGTGTGCCACTTCGATTGGTGTGGATATTGGCCGCATACAAAACCCACGCTTCTCCATCTAATTCTTTTCTTTTCCCCAATTGGCATAGTTACATTCTGACAGGTTGCCAAAATTATAATTCATAAGTTAAGATGTTTACCTAGTTTTTCTTATAATACCAGTTATTTTAGTGTAATTTTCCAGCCCACTGTGATCTCCATCACCTTCCATTCAACTCAGTTTTTGATCTTCGTCGCCCCAGCATCCGCCAACAAACAAGGCATTTCAATCCGTGCGAAGTTGATTGTGAAGGCAGTGAAGAATTATTAAAGCTGAGGTTGGCTCCCAATGCATGATGTTACTAAAGGCTCTCTTGCCTCGTCATTGAAAAATATCCATATCGCTGCCTGCAATATCAGAATTAATGGCTCTTCTGTCTCGAATAGCACTTGCGCTCAAGGTAGGAAGCCATGACTTTCATTAGATGTAAGAGGGAAGACCTTGGTCTGCCGATACTTTGCTGGTCAAGTCTGCATCGGACAATTTCCCATTCTTTCAACCAAAAACAATTGCTTCGAGATAGCCCTGATTCAAACTAAAAGTGCCATTAAGGCGACCGTGGGCACTTTGCCTAATGTTCGTTCCAACAAGAAATTCAAGGGTAAGGGTAATCTATTTGAAAGGCTAGCTAGCTTCATAACACTGTTGCTGGGGGCAATGGTTTTGTATACAAAAATGTTAAAAGGTCGATTTGTTCTATGAGGAATTCTAAGAAAAATAATGTTCTACGAGTCTTATACAGCTCTCCAGACAAACAAAATAGTAACGTTGAAATCAACCAAATTTTGCAGTAACAGAAATTACGAGAACAACAAACAGTAAAGGCCGAATGCATACTCTTGACGGGCATCAGAATTGAGAATGGGTCGCTTCATAGTTTCAATCCGCCATCCGGCAATGCTCAAGCCGTGGCGCCCATCTTCCAAGAGTTCGCCCCCTGCACTTTGTAAGATAGACAAATACTGCTTTCTCTCCTCCTCGCTCTCCTCAGATTTAATTCTTGGGGGCTTCGTTTTATTCAATTGTTGGATTGGCACTGCCTGCTTATTATCCCCGCTAGATTCCATCGACGAAGCTTCCACGATGAAGTGATCAATCTCTGGTGAAACCAACACAGTTACGATGCCCTTCCTTCTGCAAGTAGTCAAAAACTGACGCTCTGTAGGACCTCTGGAATTAGTATACGCGAAGTCTAAACATCACAAATTCCAGATTCCAATTTCACGTGTATTTGTAAGACAGCCTAGTAATTGGTAAGGGTTCGATAAAAATGTACGTAGAGACCATTGTATATTTAATAAAGAAATAATGAGAGTATTTGCGACAATTACATATGCATTGTATCTCTAAATTTAACTAATGAAGGAAGATGTCTATAATAAATATTAAAAATTGATTAAGGAAGGAAGATGTCTATAATAAGTATTAAAAATTGATTTATATCTTATATACAAAAGAAAATTATAAAATATAAAAAACATTAATTAAAGATTTAAATTACTAAATAAGTCATTAGGTTTTTATTATATATTAAAGTAAGATTTCTATAAATAGAGTATTATTACAAAATCATAAGGTTATAAATGAAATGGTTTATGTACTTAATATGAAGGTTGTGGTTAGCTACAACAGTCAACATTTTTTCTCACCATGATTCCAATTCAAA
The DNA here is from genome assembly GCA_031772625.1 of Pinus tabuliformis. Classification (NCBI taxonomy): domain Eukaryota; kingdom Viridiplantae; phylum Streptophyta; class Pinopsida; order Pinales; family Pinaceae; genus Pinus; species Pinus tabuliformis. Next base: position 1,037,275,823 of record CM062816.1, on the reverse strand, counting down.
GAACAGATTACTTATTGAAGTTTTCATGATGCTTGGACATTTATGTCTATAGTTTGGTGATAACTGAGTGTATAAGTTAGCTAGAATGGCCACCATATGGAGCAACGTTCTCACCCATCACCCTTTCATGGCATATAAATTGAGGGTTGATTGAGTAATGATTGGGGGGCCATGGGTCAAAGATCTATTTAGGCACACTAATAAAGATAGAGGAGGAAATAATGAGAGGGTCTTCCACAATAGTAAGATGTGGCATGACAGAGATAGAGAAAAGCCTAAATTTAATTATCATATCACTATTATTCCAAAAGGAAGTCGATTGCTTAACTCCGTAATTATTTGCAAATCCTTTTAGCACCTTTTGAACAAGTTTTGCATTGTTAGTTTCTTTTTAAGCCATAAAGTATGAGATCAATCTCAAACAATGTGAAAGGATTTTTGTAGCAATTATTGAATTTAAGGAGGGAAGGGTAAGAGTTTTTAGGGAAAACCTTATTTTTGAAATTAACCAAGTTTGATGCAACATTGCGTTGTGATCAAAATCACATGGCAAAAACTAACAATAGAAAACCACATAACTTAAAAGAGCTTACACATGGGAATCAACAAGCACATAACTTAGCCTTAATTCATTCAAACATTATTTTTTAGTTATACACAATAATAGAACAACCAAGGTTTTTGGATTCTACACAGACTTATTGCACATGCCAATCTATAAGAGACTAAAGACCCTAATCGCATCAAGGCTTTAGATATTTAAGCGAGAGTCCAAAGCTTTTCATTTCATTCAATGACTCAAACAATTACATAATACAAATAATATAAGCTAAATTGTTCTTGATTTTAGGGACAATCCATAATTCGAAATTTGAATATTTAAAGCCTATATCTATATATATATATATAATGTTATGGATTGCTCTTATCACATTTTGTGTTTAAATTTATTGAACCACTTAATATCATTTTTCCAAATTTTGAAGAAAAGCATAGGAATATGCTCTCTACTGTAACAACACCCCACTTACATATATTATCAATATACCACTCTTTTTGTGGTTAATAACTTCCTCCTCAAAGATTAATGTTGTTGTGCAAATGGTTGTTGGTTTCGCCTGAGCCTGTGCTCTTGATCTTTTGTTGAGGGCCCTCCCTCCTCCCCTCTCACTACCCTAGGTTTTGTGCCCAGTTTTTGCCTGAGCCCGTCTCTCGGCCCTTGCTGCGGGTCTCCTTCTTAGCATGTTTCGGTCCTTTGGCCCCTGTTGTCGAACCATGCTTTGTTTCCCCTTTCCCTCACTTCCCTATTGCTTAGGCCTCTTGGCAGGTTTGGTCGGGGCCCTGATGGCGGTGTCAGCCCTGGATGGCTCCTTGGTTGCTGAGATAGCAGCGTTTAACTCCATGGCGGCCTCTGGCCCAAAGTTTCAGAAACAAGGTCCATTGTGTTTTATGAAGAAGGTTGATGATATCCCCAAGGTGGAGATTAAAGCCCCTCAAGCCTGCTCTCGGGCTTTGTAGCTAGTTGACAAGGGTCTCATTGCCCAGTTTATGGGCCTCTGGCAGTCTCTGCAGATGGTAAAATCTTGATTGAGAAGAATTGGAAGCCTCTCATCAAGGGTGAGGTTATATCATCTTTCTGTGGTAAGGGCTTCTACAATTTCTACTTTGAGAATAGACTGGACAGAGATTTAGTGTTCAAGAGTCGGTTGTAGAGCTATAAAAAGGGTCTCTTTCACCTCTAATTACCTCACATTAATATGTCAATCCGGGAACGTTTTGTTATTTCAAAGAGTATCTCGGTCTAAGGCTATCATTTGCCAGAGTAATGCTAGTAGTACAGTGTTTCAGAAATACAAGAGTAAATGGATGCTTGTCTACAGCTTAACTTCTTCAAAAGATTAAATCACACATTCAAAAGACTAAGCGACTTATCAGTCAAGGGTTCGGTTGCAATAACCCATCCCTTTGGAAACTGATGGAAAAGGAAATCAGAGAACAGATCGTGGATCTGGGAGCCGGACAGTAAATGCCAATACTCACTATAGCCTGAGATCGTTCTTCACACCAACACCAATAAATGGAATGGCAGATGAGAAATGGAACAACAATTAAGAAATTGAACATCAAGTCTGCAATGGAACAGCAAATCCGAAATGGAACAGCAATTCTGAAATGGGACGGCAGCTAAGAAATATAACAGCAACCAAGTCTCATAAGCAGTAACAATCTTAATCTATCAGATCAAATGCATTAATCGTAATCAAACGGCAATCTTTCACTCTTAAGGGCGAATCAAACAGCACACACCAATGGAACATCATTGATTACTGATAAATTATGGAACAACGCTTGAAAACCATATACGCACACAGCACACTTAAATAGTAATCTGATCCAAGTATCAATCTCAGTTAGAAAGAATACGATTGCGTTTCAAAATAGAACAGCATTGTTCATAAATCCAACAATCGTAAAGAACATAACTCCCAAGATGAATTCCATAACGTTAACGAACAAGTGCACAGCACAAAGCTCTATAATGGGACAGTAACAGTATTCTGTAAAGACTAGCAGTATTATATCAACTCTTAAAAGAACAGTAATATGACGCAGAGTCAATACAATAGTTCTGTCTGTAGAAACCTTAATGAATTAAACATAACAAAGCATGTGATGTAAACTTATAAAACACATCAGATTACCAAATAACGTCGATAAGCAAACCACGCATAAACCAAACGTAATAATACAAGAGCAAGTGTCCTCCAGGGCCGAGCCCTTAGCCTCCAGGGGTACACCGCTTGAAGTTAATACAGACTTAGAGAGGAAGTAATAACCAAGTTTGTATTAATGCATAGATCAGAATTACAATAAACCAGTTCTTAACAAAACTCGATGATCAAAGTTTTGATCTTAAAAGAAATTACATAAAAGCATAACCGTATATAACTCTCCCCCGAGCTAACAGTGTTGCCCCTTTTATAAGGGTGACGGCAGAGATGTCTAAGTGCAGAAATAGATAAAACAACGATCCCTCGGGATCAAAGATCCTGAGGGATTCACCTAACCGTTAGTCCTCAGTCATTTCTTTTCTCTCCTGAGCCGAGCTGATATCTCCACCTCCTTTTCCGGGCTGATTCACTTTGATTTGCTTTGCCTTGTTTGCATTCGGTCTCCCTTCAAAGGGACAGCAGTTAACCCGTCCTTGTCCTTTCCTTTGGAACGGAACTTCTCGTTTTTCCTCCTTCCTACACAAGGAAATGACAATTGTCAGCGTTTTCATCTTACATATTAATCTCACATGTTTTATTATAATTCTTTATCATTTTCCTAGTTCATGATGTAAAAGGTTTGTAAGTTCTAATGAAAATATACTGAAATAATCATTAAAAACATACCTTCTTTAGTACTCCACACCCCCCCCTGCTTACCTTGTTTCATGCCCTCATGAAAACATTGTAGTTGACATGCAAGGTAGTGAGAGAATAGGATGGAGATGGAATCTCATGTGGAGGCCTACAGCCATGATGAGTAACTAGGTAGTCAAAGAAATGGCCTGCCTGACCCTCGGGCATCTCATACAGGGCTTGGTATCGGGCATAGGGTGCCAAATAATTGGACTCCGGAACCTATATCCTAACTAGGATGGCCCTGCCCTCAAAACGATTTCGCCATAGAGGTGCAAGCGGTTGGCAGCTAATTTAAAATTCTCATACTTAAACGGTTCCCTGAGTTGGATTTCGGATTAGAAATTTGATACCGAAATTTAGCTGCATCAACAACAAGGTCTTTCATAGAAAGAAAGTATTATAATCCCTGTCGAATGAGTGCCTCATGCATGGGTCCTAATGTTTCAGTTACACCTCGAGTCTTCATGAGGTATGTGCTTTCCACAACTGTACTGGGTTCCTAGGCTCAGCCCTTACCCACAAATCTAAGCCGTTTTCTTGCCTCTGGAAAGTATTATAGGCTTTAAGCCATTTAATTTGATTAACCCCAAATGAGATGAACACCTGCAATTGGAAATCTCCAACAAAAAGGCCAGGGTTCAGCTCAGTATCCTGGTCTAATACAAGGTTATGTAAATAGAACTCACATAGTAGTCTCTGGACTTTTACCCCGTAGTGCTTACAACAGTCTATAAAATCATTGACAGTATTAATTTGTATGGGAGCACCTGCTTTAACAGCCTTTATTTTTAGTTGCAAATACCGTTCCAGTAGAAACAAGGCATAATTCTTAGCAGGGGCTCTACATGCTAAGACGTCATTGTATAAAGAACACAAGGTATCCATCTGCTTGATAATGATATCTAACCTACGAGTTACCTTCATGACTTTCTCTTGTTCCCTTCGCCACACTTCAAAAGCCTGGCTTTCGGATTGATTGACGTTCCTAAGTTGTTGCTGTAGCTCTTCATACCTTTCGCGAGGGATCGTTTGCTCTCTAAGATTTTCTGCTTCTTGCTGAGCTTGCGTCAACCCCTTTCGTAGGGTTACTGTTTTTGGATCTCTTCTCCATGCAGCAATGGAGGCCGGGAGTTTTACCTGAACTTTCCTATTGCGTTGCTTTGAGTTCATAACCCTTATCACTCCCGAAAGTGGTGCCTCCGTCTGAATTTCCTTATCACTGGTCATCATCTCATCCATTTCTATCTTAACGTGAATATCAGTCCGTTGTTGTTCCTTTTCAATTGGAATAGCAGTCTGTTTCTCAGCATCATTTGGAACAACAGCCTAGTAATCGACAGGGTTTTTAACAGCAGGGTGAATTCTGGTCCTCCGCCCCTTTGCCTTGAGGGGTTTTGTTGGAGTGGTCACATTTTTCCTTCCTGAAGTCCTTTTTACCCTTTGCCTTGCTTTTAGAATCCTAATCTGTTGGTGGAGCTAGACTATTATATTCAATAATCTCTGTTGTTCCTTTCGCAATTCTTTAATTTCCAAAATTTCCTTAGAAGGAACAGCAGGTTGTTCACTGCGGCCTGGACTGTGACTAATTCCCAGATTTTCCTTCTGGGGTGTTTCTTCACTATTATTCTCTGGTTGTTCTGGGGCAGGAACCCTAACTGGTTCTGTTATTTCTTGGGCGACTTCTCTTTCTACCCCTGTTTCCTCCGGAATTTCTTCTGGTGTCTTCTGGTTAGGAACGAATTATTCCTGTTCACTATCTCCTGTCATCTTTTCATCATGAACGGGCAGATTCTCTTCTTCTGCCTCCTTTGCATGTGATTCTTCAGGTGCATTTTCCTCATGGGGTTTCTTTTCGGCATGGAGGTCTGATGGACTGAAAGGTTGGCCATATTCACCCATATTGGCCAAGACTTCGGCCAATTCATCTTCTCCCACTGGGTCCTGCAATGGGTTACCTTCTTGCTGTTCCATTTCCTCCTCCTACTCGGATTGCTCGGCTCCTTCTTCATTTTCTTCTTCTTCTTCAGATTGCTTGACCTCTTCTTCTTCTTCTTCTTCTTCTTCAGATTGCTCCGCCCCTTCTTCTTTTTCTTCTTCTTCAGATTGCTCGGCCTCCCCTTCTGGCCGTGAGGGTTTCTCATATTCAATTTCTATCGGCCGGCTGGTGTTTTCCTGGGGCTTCTCCAGCCTCCCTCGTAGTCGTGCTAGCCGAACCGATTTTCTGCGTTTTTCCAGCCGTTCGGGTGTACCGGTGGCATGTTTATGCTTTGCCGATTCCCTGCGTTTTTCTGGCCATTCGGGTGTACCGGTGGCATGTTTGCGCTTTGCCAATTCCCTGCATTTTTCTGGACGCTCGGGTGTACTGGTGGCATGTTTACGTTTTGGGGATGGTGTGGTCAATCTCCATTTATCATGGCAATTAGCTCTTCCGAGCTGCTCTGTTGCTGGGTGAGGCTATGGCTGACAATTAACCAAATCAACCAATGATGACTAACAACTGACTCTACATGTTGTGCCTTTTTTATGCTCCGTGCAATGTCATGAAGTAACGAATTCAAAAATACAGGTAAATTTACAAAGCATTTTTGCTTTAGTACAGCTAAGAGTTTAAGATGTCGTGGTCTTACCGCGTCTTTTCTGCCTTCACAGGTGATGTAGCTTTGAATGGTCCTTGCCAATTCTACCCATAGCTCTCCTAGTGCTGATAGAAGAACTCCCTTTCCTCTAATTGCCAAGCTCTGGCCTTCATCCCGGAAGATTTCTATAATCTTCTGCAATCTCTCCTTTTTTAACGTCCATATAGGTCCGGTGGCTGGTAGTCCCGAGACTTCTGCGATTATGTCATCGGTGACTACTATGTGTCTCCCCCTCACTGTGGAGTAATCCTCTTGCAAGTTCTGCAAGAATTCAATTGCCACCGTCTCGTTAGACTCCTGCAAGCGGTGGAGATAAATCAGCCACCCTGCTCTTGCCAAGATTTCCCGGGCAACAACAAAGACTGTCAACACCTGTGGTTCTCTCCGAATCGATCTTCCTCCCATGGTTTCCATGTAAACTCTCAATGGTTGTTCGTGCTGTTGAAACACAGAGAGGCTAATAGACGCAGGACTTGTTCAAAAGCAGAGTATACAACAGAAATGGCTTATGAACAGCAATTCATGCAGAAAAAAATAAAAATAGTATGCCGTTGAGCCGTGCCATACCCTAGTACACAACTTCCCGAATAGTGAGCTGACACGTAATCTAGGGAATGATGAGGTTAACCTCCCCCGAAATGTGATAGGTTGTCCCAGCCGTCAAATAAAGGAGTAGCGCCCGCTCTGAAACAGAGTCATAAAGGAACAGCGTGTGGCAATATGCCATGTTTACAAAAACAACAAATTACCGAAATTGAGGGATAAAGTTGGATCACTTATTACGTAAGAGGCTACTGTGATATGATGCGAGGCTGGGAGGATAGGACATCTGCCGTACATTCCAAGTCTCATGCGGTCATTGTCAACTACTCTGCCATAATTGGTGATAATAAATTTACATGCGTTATATAATTCGGGAAATGATATATGATTAATTACTAAGGTATAAGAAACAGAAGGGTGCTAGTAACTTTACCTATTGGTGTAAATAATGTGACTTCAATACCATTAACAGTGCTCTGCTGCCGACAGGTGTCCATAACCTTGGCAGAGTTGTTTATTTCACCCATGGAACCATGATCCTTTGTGTATGCTTAGGGAATGTTGTGTGATGTCAAAATGTAGGCCATTATGCTGGCTTGGTGACCAGTTAACCATAATGCCATTCACGAGGAAGGAGTGAAAAGTGGGCAGGCCGGCTCGTGATGAGACCTCCTGTTCCAAGGGTTGTTTATTTGATATACTTTTTGGACCATATCCCTAGTGTGGTGGCCATAGTGGGAATGCCACTTCACTTTCGTCCTCATGATCATGGTAGGCTGGCTCTTGATGAGACCCCCTATCCTGCATTTGACAACTTATAAGTCATGTTTACTCTTTTTTTCTTTCTTTTTCATAAAGTACTTTCCCTTATTTATACACAAAGGGTGGTTCAACACTCCTTAAGAGTAGGAATGGTGGAAGAAGTCTTAACATCTCAATAGGAAGATATAAACCCTTTGCTCTTATTCCTAAATAATAATCAAAGAGGATTAAAAGGGATCATCATGATAAAGATAACCAATCATAGCAGAATTAGTAGAACAATGACAGCAAAAGATGATAAATAAGTGTGTCCTTCCTTCTGTCCTCTTACCAATGCAGAGCCTTATAAAGATAGCGATTTATGATTGGCTGATTTCAGTATGTTGTGATTTTGTATCCATTGCATAAGTGCATAACTGTATTCTAAAAGACTTGAAAGAACAGGAGCAATAAGCATCCTTAATTTAGAACAACAAAAGGAACAAGTTGTTTCACAAGGAGAGTAAAAGCATGCAAGAGGTGTTCCTTTTGGAAAAAGGGACAACAAAAGACCACAAATAACAGAAAATGCAAATGTCGTTCCTTTGAAAAAGGAACAACAAAGATGGAAAACGTTGTTCCTTTGGAAAAAGGAACAGCAGAACACACAGATGTCGTTCCTTTGGAAAAGGAACAGTAGAACATACCAATGCCGTTCCTTTGAAAAAGGAACAACAGAAATAAAAAATGTTGTTCATTTGGAAAAGGAACAGCAAACACACAGAAATGCAAAAATGTAGTTCCTTTGGAAAAGGAACAACAGAAATAAAAAATGTTGTTCCTTTGGAAAAGGAACAGCAAAACACACAAACATGTTGTTACTTTGGAAAAGGAACAACAAAAGACGCAAAAATGTCGTTCCTTTGGAAAAGGAACAACAGAAATAAAAAATGTTGTTCCTTTGGAAAAGGAACAGCAAAACACGCAGATATGTCGTTCCTTTGAAAAAGGAACAGAAGTCGAAAATGTTGTTCGTTTGGAAAAGGAACAGCAAAACAGGGAAATGTCGTTCCTTTGGAAAAGGAACAGCAAAACAGGGAAATGTCGTTCCTTTGGAAAAGGAACAGCAGAAATAAAAAATGTTGTTCCTTTGGAAAAGGAACAACAAAAACACACAAATGCCATTCCTTTGGAAAAGGAACGACAGAAATAAAGGAACAACAGAACACAAAAATAAAGAAAAAGAACCAAATTACAACAAAATGACGGCTGATCCAAAGGGGGTTTCTCTTTTGAAAAAGGAACAGCCAGAAGAAAATGTTGTTCTTTTGAAAAAAAGGAACAACAAAAATAATAACAGCAAAATGTTGATTCAAAACTATGTACAAAAATGATTCAAGAAAAGAACTTATGTACAAACTGTAAAAAGAAATGAATTCCTTAATGAATTACAGGTGAGGAAGACTTCTCTTCCTCCCCCAAAATCTTCATATCAGAGTCTCGGCGTAGCTGCTGGCAGAAGGACTCTCGAGTGAGTGGTTTGTGATAGAGACGAACTCGGTGGCCATTTTCCTTGAAGGCATATCCAGAACCGTTAGTAGTGATTAGAGTAAGGGTCCCATTATCGTGTACCTTCTAGATTTCGTATGGTCCCAACCAACGAGTCTAGAGTTTCCCGGGGAAGTCCTGAAACCTAGAGTCATACAAAAGAGCCCAGTCTCCTTCGTGGAAGACTTTATTTTTAATGAGAGCATCATGCCATTTAGCTCACTGTTGTTGGATCAGGGCAGTGTTTTGAAGTGCAGAGAGCCTAATTTTGTCCAGCTCATTGATCTGCTGCAATCGATTAATCTGTGCCTCGGTTAAATCTAAGCCAACTTCCTATGTTGTTCGTAATGTTTGGATTTCGAATTCTATGGGGAAAATGGGTTTTTTTCCAAACACTAATTGATAAGGTGAGTAACCAGTGGTGCTTCTCCATGTTGTTCTGTAAGCCCACAGCGCTTCAGGTAGTTTGGCAGCCCAATCACGTCTCTGTGACGCAATGGTTTTTGTTAGGATTGCTTCTATTATTTTATTGCTGCTTTCTACCTGTCCATTCGCTTGTGGGTGATATGGAGTAGTGATTTTATGCTGGACATGATAGTTGTTGAGTGTTGCAGCTATTCTGTTCCCAGCAAACTGTGGTCCACCATCTGTAATTATTTCTCTTGGAAGGCCATAACGTACAAATAGATGGAACAGGAACTGTATGACAGAGTCCTCTGTTGCTTTAGGGAATACCTCTGCTTCAACCCACTTGGTGACATATTTTGTTGCCACCAAAATATATGTTTTTTGGTTTGATGATGGGTTAATTGGTCCAACGAAATCAAGAGCCCATCGCTCGAATGGTTCGATGACTAGCTGTGGTTTCAGAGGCATCTCATCAGACTGACCAGGGCGTCCTGCTCGCTGGCAACTGTCACAGGCTTGGACAAATTTCTTTGCGTCTTTGAAAATCGTGGGCCAATAATATCCTATCTGCAACACTTTATGTCCAGTTCTGCGATCGGCAAAACGTCCACCACATGGCCCGTCATGGCAGGATTTTAAAATGTCAAAGATTTCTTCTTTTTGGACGCCTCTCCTAATGTGCATGTCTGCCCCAGTGTGAAACAAATAGCCCCCAATCCAAGAAAATCAAGCACTCCGCTGAACAATCTGTTTCCACTCATTAGGGGTTAGATGCTTTGGTAATTTACCTACTGCTAGGTAATTGGCAACATCAGCATACCAGGGTGTTTGAACAGCCACAACAAACCGATGCTCATCCGGAAATTGGTCTTCAACTGCTGCTGCATCGATTGGCTTTGGAATTCTTGAGAGAAAATCGGCTACAGGATTTTCTTTGCCAGGTCGATCCTTGATTGTAATATCAAATTCCTGCAATAAAATCAACCATCTAGTTATTTTGCCGTTTGTGATAGGCTTGTTTGCTAAATATTTTATGGCAGAATGATCTGTGTACAACATAACAGGATATCTAGTAGTGTAATGTCTAAACTTATTGATAGCATGTATTACAGCAAGAAATTCTTTTTCAGTAACAGTGTAGTTTAATTCAGCAGGGGATAAATTTTTGCTAATGTAATAAATTGCATATGGTTTTTTATCCTCTTCCTGCCCAAGGACCGCTCCAATGGCTGTATCTGAGGCATCAGATGATATCTAGAATGGAAAATCCCAATTTGGTCCTCGAAGGACTGGGGCTGTGGATACAAGCTTCTTCAAATCCTTGAAAGCACGTTCACATTTTTCTGTCCAAAGAAAATCAACGTTACCAGTTAGTGCATATAGAGGTGCAGCAATGTGCGAGTAATGTTCTATAAATCTCCTATAATACCTAGAAAATCCAAGAAAACTGCGTACTTCTGTTTGAGTGGTAGGAGTGGGAATAAGCAAAAGTATTTGGATTTTGGCTGGGTCTACCTGAATGCCAGCTGCTGAAATATAGTGTCCTAGGATAAGTCCTTCAGTCATCATCATATAACATTTTTCGTGGCTTAAACAAAGCCTGGTAGAAATGCAGCGTTGTAGGAATTTTTCTAGGGTATCCAATGTTGGATCGAAATCATCTCCATATGGTGTAAAGTCATCCATGTATACTTCAAGTCCGTCATTTATTAAATTTGCAAAAATGCTAAGGATAGCCCTTTGAAATGTGGCAGGAGCATTGCATAGGACGAAAGGTAGAACTCGGTAGGCAAATGTTCCCCAAGGACAAGTAAAAGTAGTTTTGTCTTGGTCTTCAAGGGCAATCTGAATCTGATTGTATCCACTGAAGCCATCCAAGAAAGAAAAGAATTTCTTTCCTGCTAAAGTGTCTAATACCTGGTCGATGAATGGGAGACGGAAGTGGTCTTTTTGTGTTGCTTTATTTAGCTCCATGTTGTCCACACAGATTCTCCACTTCCCATTCTTTTTTGGTACCACCACAAGCGGAGAGACCCATTTACTATCAGAAATAGGATAGATAAAATTAACATCTAAAAGTTTTTGAAGTTCAGCTTTTACCACATCTTTTAGATGAGGATTAAGTCTCCTTTGAGGTTGACGAACAGGTCTCACATATTTTTCTATATAAATGTGGTGTGTACATAATTGGGGGTCAATTCCTTTCATATCAGGGTAGTCCCATGCAAATGCTTCTTTATATTTTTTTAACAGATGGATGAGCTTCATTTCTTGTTCAGGTGTGAGGTTGGCATTAATATTTAAGGTTTTTCCCGGTTCAATTTCCACAATTTTACTATTTGCAACAGAAGTAACAGGTATTGTTTGATGATGTGTATCTTTCAGAGGATCTTCTTCTAATTCATTATCAAATGCTGCTTCTATCATATGACACTGTGTGCAGGATCTGGATTTAGTTTGACTAATGAAATTATTAATGGCATCATCTTCTGTTTGGTCTTTGAAATCAAGTGCCTCTTGTATAGTTAATGGAGATCTAATGTTATCAGTAAGGCATGATACAGGGTGCTTATTAGTTTTGATTATTGTGACACTTGGCTGTGCTGGAGGATATAGAACTAAGTTCTTGATATTTGGTCCTCTGGTTATGGTCATATTTCCTTGCCGGCAGCCGATATAAGCATCAACAATGGCAAGCCAAGGTCTACCTAAAATCAATGGATGTCCATCAAGTCGGGTTTTGGGATTTATTATCAAAAAAATCGGTTGGATATTCCCAAGAATCAACAAAGACCATGACATCATGTAGTGTACCCTCCGGCCTAACCATGGATCGGTCAGCCAATTCTAGCAATGTAGAGGTGGGTTCTACAGATGTAATGCCTAGCTTCTGGCAAGTAGTGGTTGTTAAGATATTAATTGCAGCTCCTAGATCAACTAAAGCATTGGACAGGGTCTGTCCATAAATTTGGACAGTTATAATTGGATTTCCTGGGTCTTCATATTTAATGGGTGTTTCTTTCCCTGATAGTAAGCCAGATAAAGTGTCGACTACTTGAACTCTTGGATTATTTGTTATATTCCTCCTTGGTTTCTTTATGCACAATTCCTTGATAGTTTTTGCGTATATGGGGATGTCTTGAATGGCTTGGAGGAATGGAATTTTTATGTACAGATTTTGTAATTCTCCCAGAATGTCAAAATCAGGATATTGTATAGGTCGAGGTATGACTAATCGTTCTGGGAACGGGGGAGAGGATGTGGTTGCTTGATTATGAGTTTGTTGTTTATTCACATCCTCTTGTTGTAACAGATGTTCTCTGGGTAACTGATCTTCAACCTGAACTGTCTTATCTCCTTCGGTTTCAATAATACGCCCAGATCTTAACTGAAGATCATTACACTCCCTCAGATCGGCTCCTATCTCTGGTGTTTCTATGATTTGGACAGATTAGACCGGTCTGTTATTTGTATTAGGGTTGGGTTGGGCTGGGAGTTGCGGTCTCAGATTAGACTGGGGATTTTGTTGTAAGGTTGACAGTGTAGGTTGAGGGAGCGGAATGGTTCCTACTGGCTGATGCATCGGTCTCTGCCAGTTTGTCTGCCATACTGAACTTTGTGAAGTAGGGGGAGTCCATTGTGGTGGATATGAGTTACTTTGCCAATATGGTTGGGCATAAGGAAGATTCGACCAACTAGATTGGCTTGCCTGATTCAGCCATGGGTTTGAAGAAGGAAACGACTGTGGTGACCAGTTTGGAAATGGGGATTGGGGTTGACTTTGCCACATATTATATTGTTGAGCATTATATTGCGGAGGCTGAAAAGAAGAAGTTGGGTCTGGAAACATACCAAGTTGTCTCGGCTGCCACTGACGGCACTGGTTGAGAAAATACACCGATTCTGGTTCTTCTTCTGCCTCTTTATATATTGCTTTTAATCTAGGAAGTGAGGGACAGCTTTCTGTAAGGTGATCTTTTGTGCAGATGGCGCACGTTTGGACTACATCCAGTGGACACTCCTTGTGGCTATGCTTTTTCCTGCATCGGGGACAGAAGATTGCCAAATTCTCTTCTGCCTCCATTTTCTTCTGTTTGGCCTGCATAATATCAAGTTGTGTAGTTAGTGTCCCTAGTATATCAGTTTTAAAATTTTCTAATAAATTTCCCATTTCTACACGTGTTACTCCTTCTGTCGAAATTTTATTATCTCTTACAAACCGATCATGTTCTGCCGGTTTTACTCTTGTGCTTCCTCTCGAGCTCCTGATACATAAATCAATAATGTCAGCAAAATTTTCTTGATAAATATCCCCTTTTCCCATAATGTTTAATGTTTCAATCCATGGTTCCTTCATGCCCCTTATTAATGCTGTTTTTAACACATTATCAGGTAAAGGTAGTGATGCATAAGGAGATCTTTGTAGATTATACTGGAAACGTTCCACATACTCCTCTAATGTTTCATTCGGTCTAGCTGTCATCTGGAATATTTCGTCCTTCAGTTCTCTAGACCTGCAATAATCCTGATATTTTTTTAGAAAGGATTCTTTCATTTGATCCCAATTATTTATAACCCCGCCACCTAATCCCATAAACCATCTTAAAGCAGCCCCTTTTAATGTAGAGGGAAATAGTTTCAGTTTCTGGGGGTCAGTGGTGTAATCATATCCCATGCACAATACATCAAATTCAAATAAAAATGCATCCGGGTCTTCTGATGTAAGACCGTGGAGTGTAGGGATATGTTGAAGAGGGATTGCTTTCATAGGCACATTTGCTACAGAATCCACTATGGGGTATTGTAATGTAGAGGTTTGGGTGTTTGGCTGGTTTTGAGCCATTGGGTCGAATATATGCCAATAACCTTCTGGGATATCTAGGAGGGTATTCCTAGGTTGAGAGGGAATGGCTTTAACAGGAATAGTTTTAATAGCACTTCCTATATCTGGGATAATGAGAATGCCTGATGTCTGAGGAGATTGAGTTTCTTCAGCAATGATTTTTGCAGCACTTCCCTTGTCTGGGCTGTTTAATGGCTGAGTTGTTCCAATAGGAGACCTTGGTTCCTCAGTTTCCCCTGTATCTCCTTCTCCTTCACAAAGATTGTTGAAATTCCCTTCCTGCAATAGTTCTAGAGTAGAATTTTCAATTTCTTGAAAGTCCTGCTCTTCAGTTTGACTATGCACCTCAGCAAAGGCTACAGATGGTGATCCTGTGACCTGAAGGGAACTAGTAGGTTGTTTAGAAATGACTTTCCTGGGCCCTACTGAGGGCTGAGATTCTCCTTTCTTGTAGATTTCGTCTATGAAGGTTGGTCGGCCAAGGGTCACCAGCCCCTTAGCTTTTTCTGGCTTGGGTAGAGGTTTGGGATTTTTTTATGGCTTTTTCTGCTTAGTCATGCACTCAAATTAACTACTAAATTCTATTCAAACAAAACAACAACGAATCTATAGGAAAGTGGACACAGGAGCAAGGCTTTTACATGCTCCACACGTAGGTTCTTACCTTCAGTTTTTAAAATCCAATTCTTCCCTAACAGGTTCGTACACTACTCTGAAAAAAAAGGAACAAATGGCTACACTCCTTCCCCGGCAACGACGCCAAAATGTAGAGCTATAAAAAGGGTCTCTTTCACCTCTAATTACCTCACATTAATATGTCAATCCGGGAACGTTTTGTTATTTCAAAGAGTGTCTCGGTCTGAGGCTATCATTTGCCAGAGTAATGCTAGTAGTACAGTGTTTCAGAAATACAAGAGTAAATGGATGCTTGTCTACAACTTAACTTCTTCAAAAGATTAAATCACACATTCAAAAGACTAAGCGACTTATCGGTCAAGGGTTCGGTAGCAATAACCCATCCCTTTGGAAACTGATGGAAAAGGAAATCAGAGAACAGATCGTGGATCTGGGAGCCGAATAGTAAATGCCAATACTCACTACAGCCTGAGATCGTTCTTTACACCAACACCAATAAATGGAACGACAGATGAGAAATGGAAAAGCAATTAAGAAATCGAACAGCAAGTCTGCAATGGAACAACAAATCTGAAATGGAACAACAATTATGAAATGGGACGGCAGCTAAGAAATAGAACATCAACCAAGTCTCATAAGCAGTAACAATCTTAATCTATCAGATCAAATGCATTAATCGTAATCAAACGACAATCTTTCACTCTTAAGGGCGAATCGAACAACACACACCAATGGAACAGCACTGATTACTGATAAATTATGGAACAACACTTGAAAACCATATACGCACACAACACACTTAAATAGTAATCTGATCCAAGTTTCAATCTCAGTTAGAAAGAATACGACTGCGTTTCAAAATAGAACAACATTGTTCATAAATCCAACAATCGTAAAGAACATAACTCCCAAGATGAATTCCGTAGCATTAACGAACAAGTGCACAACGCAAAGCTCTGTAATGGGATAGTAACAGTATTCTGTAAAGACTAGCAGTATTATATCAACTCTTAAAAGAACAGTAATATGACGCAGAGTCAATACAATAGTTCTGTCTGTAGAAACCTTAATGAATTAAACATAATAGAGCATGTGATGAAAACTTATAAAACACATCAGATTACCAAATAACGTCGATAAGCAAACCACGCATAAACCAAACTTAATAATACAAGAGCAAGTGTCCTCCAGGGCTGGGCCCTTAGCCTCCAGGGGTACACCGCTTGAAGTTAATCCAGACTTAGAGAGGAAGTAATAACCAAGTTTGTATTAATGCATAGAGCAGAATTACAATAAACCAGTTCTTAACGAGACTCGATGATCAAAGTTTTGATCTTAAAAGAAATTACATAAAATCATAACCGTATCTAACTCTCCCCGAGCTAACAGTGCTGCCCCTTTTATAAGGGTGACGGCGGAGATGTCTAAGTGCAGAAATAGATAAAACAGCGATCCCTCAGGATCAAGGATCCTGAGGGATTCGCCTAACCGTTAGTCCTCAGTCATTTCTTTTCTCTCCTGCGCCGAGTTGATATCTCCACCTCCTTTTCCGGGCTGATTCGCTTTGATTTTCTTTGCCTTGTTTGCATTCGGTCTCCCGTCAAAGGGACAGCGGTTAACCCGTCCTTGTCCTTTCCTTTGGAACGACAACTTCTCGTTTTTCCTCCTTCCTGCACAAGGAAATGACAATTGTCAGCGTTTTTGTCTTACATATTAATCTCACATGTTTTATTATAATTCTTTATCATTTTCCTAGTTCATGATGTAAAAGGTTTGCAAGTTCTAATGAAAAGATACTGAAATAATCATCAAAAACATACCTTCTTTAGTACTCCACACACCCCCTTGCTTACCCTGTTTCATGCCCTCATGAAAACATTGTAGTTGACATGCAAGGCAGTGAGAGAATAGGCTGGAGATGGAATCTCATGTGGAGGCCTACAACGATGATGAGTAACTAGGTAGTCAAAGAAATGGCCTACCTGACCCTCGGGCATCTCATACAAGGCTTGGTATCCGGGCGCAGGGTGCCAAATAATTGGACTCCGGAACCTATATCCTAACCAGGATGGCCCTGCCCTCAAAACGATTTCGCCATAGAGGTGCAAGCGGTTGGCAGCTAATTTAAAATTCTCATACTTAAACGGTTCCCTGAGCTGGATATTTGGATTAGAAATTTGATACCGAAATTTAACTGCATCAATGGCAAGGTCTTTGATAGAAAGAAAGTATTATAATCCCTGTTGAATGAGTGCCTCATGCATGGGTCCTAACATTTCAATTACACCCAGAGTCTTCATGAGGTTTCTATGTGCTTTCCACAACTGTACTGGGTTCCTAGGCTCGGCCCTTACCCACAAATCTAAGCTGTTTTCTTGCCTCTGGAAAGTATTATAGGCTTTAAGCCATTTAATTTGATTAACCCCAAATGAGATGAACGTCTGCTCCAATATGGGCCATACACCATCACGAAGGCTGTTAGGGACAATGCCTTCGAGCTCAACATCCCATCATTCATTGGTCTGCACTTAGTGTTTAATGTAGATCGCCTTCGGCCATACTTTCCACCATTGTTGGACACGTCTGACATTGCAGAACAATTCACACCAACAGAGCTCAATCCGGACTGCATGGAACAGGCCACAACTGATCAGATCATGGACACACAGATCAAGAACACTCGGCAACAAAGGATACAGCTATATCGAGTTGTCAAAGCAGGCCAACTCCTTCACCAAGGAAATGGCTCACCAGGGACCAAGTTCAGCAGAAGTTTCCTCATCTCACGGAGGAACTCAACGCAATGGAGACCATTGCTTCCTAAGTGGGGAGGACTGATCCAGGTGGATATTGGTGGCCACCTGCCTATTCCACTTGGACCCTCACCATTGTTGCTTTCAGTTTTTCAGTTTCCTTAATTTTAGCACAGTTTACTATTTTTGGCAGTTTTTCGGGTCCTAAACTTCCGGCGCTGTTTTGAGGCCCTAAACGACATTTTTTTTTGCTTTTTGTTTGTTTTTGTTTTTTTGTTTTTTGTTTTTTGTTTTTTTTGTTTTTTTGTTTTTGTTTGTTTGTTTGTTTTGTTTGTTTGTTTGTTTTTTTGTTTTGTTTTGTTTGTTTTGTTTTGTTTTTGTTTGTTTGTTTGTTTGTTTTGTTTGTTTTTTGTTTTTGTTTTGTTTTTTAAGGGAAAATAGATTTAATGAATACATAAGTAATCACATTAGCAGTTGTAGTCCTCGAAGAGATCTTTCCAACAAGGTATCATACGCATCAAACAGAGATAATATGACCAAGTTACGACCTCGGGAAGTTGGCTGCCCAATTAACCCCAACAGGGCCCATAAACTCTTGGTGTTACATCTCCTCGGGTTAGGGTTTTGGTTGTTTAGGGTTTTTATCTTATTGTTGAATAATAAAAAGGCCCTTGAGCCTCATTGTAACTCAGTTCAGAAGCATGTAACCGCCACATCTCTCCTCATAGATAAGCTACCATCACCAAGCTATCTTATTTCCATTTTGTTTGTAAGCATAGTTCAGTGTTTTTCTATTAATGAAATGAAGTGTTTTTCTACTGCATCTTTGTGTTTATGAGTATATCTGTAAGTTGTTCCATTCCTGTTTAAGTTCGGATCAGAAGAACTCCATTTTCACGGTCAAAGAAGCATACTCCCATATGCTTTTCAATTCCCAAATCCCCCCAAAGTCCTCAAAATGGAACAAAATTTGGAAAATGAATGTTATCCCCAAGGTGAACTTCTTTTGCTTACTGTTAGCTCATAAAAAAATTCTAATAGAAGAGAACCTTCAGAAAAGAGGTTTCATTGGTCTCTCCATATGCCCCCTATGCAAAAATTTAGAGGAAATCATCCCTCATCTCTTCCTCCAATGTCAGTCTTCAAAAGAAGTTTGGCCAGTGGCCCTTGGTTTGCTTTTCCTCAAAACAAGATGGCCTGATGATCTCCTTTTGTTCTTCAACTCCCGGCCCAAATTTTATGCGAGCTCCCTTCAAGCCAAAAGTATATTCAAGGAGTTATGGATCGCTCTTCCCAAGTACGTTTGTTGTCATATCTAGTTATAAAGGAATAAAGTGATCTTCATAGAGACTTGCTTGATAGGCAAAATTACAACACTTAAAGCCCATTCATCTTGTATGGAATTTCATATACTGATTGTGGATCTCCCTTTGGATCATGAAGAATCTGCATGGATCTCCCCTTAGGTCTTCCCCCCGGTCTCCTTACCCTCCTCAAATTCTCCCCCTCGTTGGCCCCCTGGATCCTTAGGATGTCTCCTGAGGGGCTCGTGGATTGGATGCAAAATTCGAAAAAGTGGATTCTCCAATTTGATGGAACTTCGAAAAGAAATCCTGGGGTGGTAGGAGGGGGGGATTTTAATTATTTCTGAAGGAATCATAGAAGACACATACGCTCGTGGGTTGGGAAAGAAGACAAACAATTAATCTGAGGCTTATGGCCTGCTTATTGGTCTCACCTTGGCTCAGAAAAAAGGAATCAGGGATCTGAATATAATAGGGGACTCCCTTCTTATCATAAAGAAAATGAACAACAACTCGGCAGCTCAGAACAATAAGCTGAATCAAATCCTCAGAAGAGCCCAAGGAATGCTTCCTCACTTCGGACAATTAAAGTTTTTCCACATTCTAAGAGGGAAAAATAAGGAAGACGATAAACAAGCCAACTTGGCATGCCAGATGAAAGAAGAAAATAGTGAAGTGAACAGGGTAGTGGGTCATTTTCCTATTCCCTAATTACTTGTATGATAATCCAACTCTTGAGATTTATATTTGATTCCTACTTTAAAAAGGGAAATAATTAGTTGGAAATGAGGGAGTTCATGTGATTTTTTTCTCCCGTCATACCTCGAATTGCACCCATTTGGCTCCCCCTTGGCCCATCCCTCTACCTCCTCTCATATTTCTTCCCCCTCCTCTACCACATCACCCACCTCTTCTAGTAGCCTCGACCACCTTAGCTGTTAATTCCTCTTCTCCCCCGTAACTTCCCTCCCCTCCCCTGCCACATCTACCCTCTCATCTCACGCCCCACCTCTATGCCCTGTGGAGGCTCTCCTCAACATGACAAGCTTTATCCATTATTACGTGCTCGTTGTCCTCAGAAAGTGATAACACTTGGAGTTGGCTTGTGCTCAAGTGTGGGAGATCTGGTATTCAATTCTTGGATCAGGGTCCGTAGCAGCTACATTCAAGGTGGTAACAAGCTAATTCACATGGAACAAGACTACCATTTAATTCATCCGGCCTGGTGCAGACTGTTCGCGTGGGGGACATTGAATTCGGACAAGCTGCAAGTCGTTTCAAAACTTAGGATCATAATGGAGCATCATTGGGATGGAAGAGGTAAGTGCACAATCCATCATTTTCGTTTTTGGAGAAGGCTCAAGAATTTCTCTTTAAGGAGGAATAACGGAACAAACTTTTGTCATAAGAATGAGTCTGTGTTTATCTCTGTTGTGACAGTAATAAGCTCTAGGAGCCTTTGGTAGGGTCTGGAAATTCTAGCAATCCAGAGGTTTATCATGACTGTAGGATTAGAGGGTAGAAACACTTAGGAGTGTAAGTTTGTGTTAGCAGAGGGGGGCTACAGATCATTTGATAAGAGCGAGGCATTTGAGAAGCTCTGTGTTTTTCCTCTTGGTCTGGTCATTGTTGGGCTCTGGGTTTTTACTAGTTGTGGTCTTCGCAGGGAAATTGAAAGGCTCTTGGTTTATATTATTTTTGTTTACCATTTCGGGATTTTGATAAGGCTTTGTCTTCGTTGGGATCTATGTTCACCACTGTGTTTTTCATTGGGATATTGAGAGGCTTGGTGATACTACTGTTTGTTCGGGTGAATGTGTTAGAATAATCTTGGTTGTTACCATGGAGGCTTTGATTCACTCCCACAAGGGGGTCTCACTTTCAGGTTCCTGGGGCCGTCACTACCCTCATTCTGGAAGAATGACGGAGCGCTCGGTGAAGGATCAACGAAGGTGCACTCCGCAGACAGAATTCCTAGCTTCAAATTATGGTAGTTGTGTTAAAGATCATGTTGAATTCAAGGAGGGTTAGGCGGTGATGAAAATGTGTCTCTAGCAGCAGTAGAAGGAGGCATACGAAATGCGAGAAAGGTAGATAGAAAAGAATATGAAAATTCATCAGTTAGAGGATGAAGTGGATGCTTTGAGAAGGCAAATTGAAGAACTGCAACTCAAGCTGGAAGAAAAGAATGCTCGGTCTGAGGATGAAACAACTGGAATTGAGGTCTCAATTATCTTGCAACAATGGAGGATTAATCAGTCCCTTATTTTTTTTTTGATGTTGAAACATAAATGTATTTTGTCGTTGAATCAGTATTGTCGAGTATATAACAGAATTCAGGTAGATATGTGGAATTTTGTAATTTTCGCAAAGAAGTGGGGTTTAGATGAATAATTTGAAAATATGGCTGCCATGAATGACATTGTAAACACTCTATTTCTCCCATTTTTTGGCCACGTACAGGCTTGGATTAATATAATCTATCTACTCTTTCTTGTAAAAAAAAACAACACCCCACTTACCATAGCAAGATGGTTTATGCTAATCCAAGTCCTCTTATACTATTAGAAAAAAGGGATTGTGTTTTTTCTTTCTTATATTTGCTCTCCTTGTTGAGGATTTGAATTTGTTTAATTAAGGTTTATGGCTCCTCCCTTTACACTTGAGCACAACGGCTCAGCGCTTATCTACTTCATTTTAATTATTTATGAATGGTGTGGCCACTTATATATATATATATATATATATATATATATAACCACTCTATTGGCATACTTTACGTCGACCTATTAGATGCCACCTTGCCCAATTGCGATGGGCCCACACCATATTCACACCCCTAACACTTATAAAAATTCACCATGTCACCCCGCTGCAAGCTGGCAATCCCCACTGTCCACCCACTAGATTTGACGATCACGAGTCGATATGGGAGATCAACGGTTTGAGCGAGGGGTTCCTATTGAGAAATCCATTAGGGCAACCTTACGTTTCTTATTAATTCAATTTCTCTTTTACTTGACAATTCCTTGTGATTAGTTATTAGTTCTTCTTCTTCTTTATTGCATTTTCATCATCAAGATAGTTTCCATAGCTTCAAAGACAACAATAGAACACACAAAATGTAGGCACTCCACGAAGGGCTAAAACCCTTATGAAGGGGAAAACCCAGTCAAACTCTTCCACTAGTAAATCAGATTGAGATGACCAAGACCTTTTTTATTCTAAAGACTAACACACCATGTTTAAATCATCCACCCATCCAAGAGATCATCTTCATCAAAATGACTTGTTAGATTCTGCTTTATTAGGACTTATGGAAATTCTAACATCTTCATAAGTTCACTCTTGCACAAATGAAGAATCCTCCTTCTATTCCTTTGTTGGACTTCATGCTTCTTCCCAGGTTCCTCGCATTCCTTGTCTTCTTCAGATCAGATCAGAAAGATGCATGTTCGATGTACTTCCAAATGAGGTCGAATTGCATCATACTTATAGTCTTGTTATGAGATGGAAGGGTCCCCTCAAGGCCGACTTGTAGGGTTGGCCGACCTAATCAATTGGTGGACACTAAGACAATTTTTACGCAAAATACATTTTTTGTTTCTTGTTTACAAGAGCCCCAATGAGCCTATGACATCATGATTTTGACTTTGACTCAAAATAAAATCCCTAGAGCACATAATGGGTGCTTTGACCTATTGACCATTGACCCAAGCATGAAACCCATGCTTTAATAAGTCAATTTCTTTTTACAATAAAATTCCATTTTGTTTTATTTTGACAAATACATTACATAATGTCTTCAAATACAATTATGAAGACCGATACTAGTTACATTCTTCAACACTCCCTCGTAACTAGGGAAGTATTCATAATTGCACATATATAGAGGCACATGGAAGATCTCAAAATGATAAGTTCTACGAAGAGTCACAACACACGCAGTGCTACAGATTAGATACTTGATCAAGGTATCTAATCGGGTGGGTCTAAGGTGTGTTCCAAGCTTTAGCCATTTAAGGTACCATCAAGCTTCACTCTAAAACCAACCTAGGGATCTAGGTGTGTATCTAAGGTTAGATATTCAAGACCAACACCACCCTCCCTACTTGAGGATCTAGACATCATCATACAGGTCGACCAGATGTCCTCCCAAGCATCTTGTCGCCCTAAGATGCTTCATCTCTCACTACAAAATTAGATATATCCTTCAGTCCAAGCATGCTTCAAAAAGTCTAGCCTTCTTTTGGAGAGATTTGCATAAACACAACCTTGATTAGTAATAAAATTTCAATATATATATAGCACAAACCTTTAAGGTTCTCAAATATACTAATGTTACTAGTGTTGAAGAATGTAACTAGGTTTGGTCTTCATAAAATGTATTTGAGTCACAATGAAATGTATTTATCAAAAGAATGAAGAAGATATTATTAGTATTATTATTATGACATATTAAAGCATTGGTTTCATGCTTGAGTCATCATGTTTTAGGTCAATGTCCCCATTGAGGACTTCTAGGATTTATTTTGAGCCATTAGAGTCATTGTCCATTTAAAGAGACCCTTCTTGGGCTTTTGAACCATGTAAAAAGAATTAATATTGAGTTAAATATGCTATTTGTCCCCTCCACACCAAGTCGACCTCAAGGAGATCAAGTCAGCTTCAAGAAGGGTAATTCAACCTCACTACAAGGCTATATATACAGTGCAGTGCAATTCATTTGAGACACACAAGTTCAATTTCCAAGCCAAGGCAGCTAAAAAGTGAGAAGTTGGAAAAGAGCTAGAAAAGGGTACGAAATTTGAAAAGAAGGAAGAAGACATCAAAAACAAAGTTTTGGGTCATCTATCTGTCACCCAAGTGAAGTATCTAAGAAGATTGAAGCTTTTATTTCGAAGTTGAAGTTGTTATTTCTCCAGTTGCTGCCAGGTTGAAGTTGTTGTTGCTGGAGGGTTATCATCTGTAGAAGGAAGAAAGGGCTGACTTGGTGTGGAGGAATTCTTTGTCTAGGTCAAGATTCTTAAATTATCTTGTGAAACTATTGAAGGAAGAATTGTTGACTAGGTTTTCCCCTAGATAAGGGTTTTGCCCTGATTGTCTGCCTATATCCGGTGTCTATGATATTTGTGCTATTGTTTTGGTAATTGCTTGATGAACTAAAAGATAAAAGAAGAACATAAAGATAATAAAGTCACAAGTAATTATCTATACAAAGAAAATCTTTCCGCCTTTCTAATTTCCTAACATGGTATAAGAGCTAAGGTGAAGAAGGAAAAAGGCAGTTTGAGGATCTATTGAAAGGAGTCTAAGAAACCTCAAAAAGTTGAGCAAGGGATCATATAAGGAAATCTTATAAGGAAAGAAACTTACTACCTTTAAGAACGATTTCTAACACAGTAAAGGGACAAAGCAAACTAGAAGGAGCATCAAATTACAGGTAATGGAAGAAAATAATTGATCTCATTCTTGAAAAGAGCAAAGTCTTATATTTGGTCAAAGGAAAAGTGAAGAAACCTACCGAAGGATCTAGTGATGCAGATAAAGTGAAGTTTAAAGAATTAAAAATACTGGCTATGACACTGATGGTAGAAGGTAAAAATGACAATCTTGTCCCATACATTTCCAACATAGACTATGCTAAAGAAATGCATGAAGCCTTGTCAAAATTGTTCACTATCAAGAACATCGGTCAAGTAGCAAGCCTCAAGAATGAACTGAGGACCACAAAAATGACAAAATATGACATTTTGGCTTCCTTCTTTGTAAGGATAGTTAGAATTAGAGATGACCTTCAAGCCATAGATGAGATTGTACAAGAGAAAGAGCTAGTGATTACTGCATTATTGGGATTGCCTCCTACTTGGAGTTCTTTTGCTTTAGGACATAACAACTGGAAAGAAACTCCTTCATTTGAACAATTATGGAATGCCTGCAGCCAAGAAGAGATGAGAATCTCATTAGTAACCAATAATGAAGAAGATAAAGTTTCAAATTCATACTCCACTTATCACAAGAAAGGAAACTTCAAGAATTCAAAAGGGCCAAGAAGGAAGGTAGACGTGTCTAAAATAGAATGTTTCCAATGTCATAAAATGAGTCACTATAAAGTGACTGCCTTGACAATCCGAAGACTAAGAAAAGGAACATGGACCATGATTAGGTGCTCAGTATTTAGCTCAAAAATCAAAGTGCTCAGAATCGCTCAAAAACTGAACGACCACGTCCGTCTCGGCAATACGATCCCAATGCAACCGTTTCACTCAAAATCGGGCTCGTATGAGGAAGATATTGCGTTCTGTTTGCTTTACCAAATAGAGGAATTTTTGAAAAAAGTACAGTCACTACATAGTCATAAGTTTGTACTACTGACGTGGTAGGTGACTAGGCAGGTCAACGGGTTGGTCAATGCCCAGTAAGGGCTCACCAAGTGGCGTATTGTGGTTGGTTAATGGTGTGGTGATTTGGCTCGTTTTCATTTATCAGAGGTGGACCATTGAGGAAGGGACAAGTGGCAAGACCGGAGGCCGCCATGTGTCCCTCCCCAAAGGTCTCACTATTCGGCGCGTAGTGGAAAAATAATGGGCATGTCGGCAGAGTCGAACCCGTGACCTCGCGTGAACAAACTCAACAACTTACCGTTACACCCACACCTTTGGTTCTTAATAGTATATGGTTGCGAATTGTATACATTATGATATGACTTAGCAGTTGGGGGGAGGAGGGAGCCAGCCCACGGGCCAGCCCCCTCCCATGTGAAAACAACCTTGAAGGTCGACGGCTACAGTTAACGGTTAACCAAAAACCGCGACTTACCATCACCATTGGCATTTATACCACCATGTAACTATTACCATTTAAACCGCAGGCTAACGACTTACCATAACTGCGCCATTAAACATGCTTAATGCACTAATATAGCTTAGTGATTAATTAAACTATGCTTATCCACTAATTAATCTGCAGTTAAGATGGTGGCAAGTTTGGCGGTCCCCCAAATTTCGGCGGTAACTCCAGATTTAGTGGAGTAACTGGAGTTCCTCTAGTTTTAGTGGAGTTTTACTAGGAGAAATTGATTTTGCCATAACTTTTGCAAAATTCGACCAAATTGGGATCAGGAAAAGGCATTCTTAGATGATTTTGATGTTCTGAGCACATTGAAGTAGGTTTCAGGAGTAGTAGAGCATTATAAACAACACTTTTTTCCATTTTGAGATAATACAGAGGCCCAAACCATAGAAGCTAGACTAAGGAGATGTAGCCCAAGAGGGGTGAACTCCTTCATCAAAACATTGTGTTAAGTGTTAATTTTGATGGATTGATGTACATTTGTTTGTTGTTGTTCAACACTTTACTTTCATGCTATTTTGCTCATGAATTTGACATAAATTTACTTGTTCATTCACAAACACCATAAAGGAAACCTATGCACATGAAGTAAATGATAAGCAGTTTTTTTTTAATTTTGAAGTTGAAATTAGCACAACAAAATTAACATTCAACAACAGATCAAGTTGGTATCAGAGCAAAGGTTATTTTCTTGATTGCTTGAGTTTTGTGCAAGTAGGGTTTTAATGGTTGCAAATTTGTGATGCTTACAAGATTAAATTTGCAGAGAGGAGAAGGGAAACTATTGGTTGCAACTCCTGAGGTAATTCCCAGATGAAGGAGAGACACAAGGCCATAATCTTCACCCAAAGTTCCAATCCCAGTTGCACTTGAAGCACCTCAAGTTTTACCTTCAATTGAGATTGAGGAGGAACAAGTTGTACCAGAAGCTGAGCTTGAATCCAAATCCATCATGTCTAGAGCAAAAGAGACTGAAGGTCTTTCAGAAGAGGAAGCATTCAAGAAAGCTTTCTATGACTTAACTGACATGGTTAGAGTCCTCTATGAAGGGAGGAATACTAGAATGGCTAGAGTGTAGAAATTTGAATAATATAACACTTATTCACAGAGATTATCCTGATTATACACTATTTGTAGAATGCATGCATAATACATAACCTCCTCTACCATTGATCATCAATTTGCGGAATTAAAAACAATCGCATGCACACATTGAAACATCAATCACACATATCAACACAGAATGTAACGAGGAAAGCATACAGCTGAAAACCCCCAACTATCTGTATATTATAATGATAGGGAACATGTAACAATACATAGTACAATACTCCTCACAAGCACTCAGTACTATCTCCACTTGCTACACACAAACTAGCTCAGATCTGAACAAGTCACGGGTTCAAATCTCCTCCACTGTTTTTCTGCCTCTACTGCGCAATCCAAGTTGAGAATAGATCTGATCCAAGTTCGAATTCCCTTGGCTTGTACTGCGCAATCCTCATTGGCAATCTCAATCAATGATTGTGCAAATCTCATGCACAGCTATAGTCACAACTAATAGTAGTCTCACCCTTTCACCCACCTCTAACACTTGTCTCCACTGAACTGTCCATGCAATGAGTTAACTGATGTATTCTTTAGTTGATTTATGAGTTAATAATTAGTGAATTAATTAATTAATTCACATCACTCATCACTAGTGTATTTGGCAGTTAGACTAAATATAACTAGTTCAACTAAGTCAAACTGAACACAACTCCATCAACTCCTCAATCAACTCCACCAAACTCAATCACTTGAGTTATAACTAAAGTCCATCATGCAATAGCTCAACTAACCCATAAGAAAAGCGTATTTCCTTCTGGCAGTTGCATGTGCCACATCTGTAGCTCGAACTGAAGTGCTGCAAGAGGATAAGATAATGCTTATAGTCCAAATATTATTAAGAGCTAATAATATTCGACTGTTCTATTTTTTAGACTGGCAGTCTAAAAATAGACTCCGCCCATATGTCTAAAAATAGAGGTCCATCTATTTTTACCAACATGACCAATCATCCATAAATAGCATCCTGCAACTCATAGACCATGATCCATATGTCTAAAAATAGACTTTGCGCCAAAAATAACCTGCGGGCCCACTTAGTGAAGGGGACTTCTTTTCACTAAGCTCCATCATCTTGTTGCATTTTCAACACAGAGAGAGTTCTAAGCCCCCATATGGAGAGGGAAGCTCAGGAGACAAAAAAGATGAAAAAAAGGATTCAAAGGGTAATGGAGGAAAGCCTCCTCCATCTCCACCATCTTCATCTTCCTCATCATCTTCATCTCAAACAACATCATCTTCCACTTCCAGTACAAAAACTGTTCATACTCATTCAAAAATCCCAAAGGAAAAAAACCCCCTTACTAAAATTAGACATTAAGTTTGAACTTCCCATGTACAATGGTGAGGTCAATGAGGAAAAGTTGGACAATTGGATTCGATAATTGGAGGTTTATTGCAAAATTTAGAACCTTCAAGAATATAACATAAAGATCCAGTTGGTTCATTGAGGCTAGAAGGAGAAACACTAGTTTGGTGGGAAGCAAAGACTCAAGAGGAAATGTGAATTCATGGTAAGATATCCATTTCTTGGGTTGAATTTGTTTTTCCAATTAAAATACAGTTTTATCCTTTAGCCTATATGTAAAAATCCATTATGAGTTGGAAAATTTTTAGGCAACTCAAGAGCCAAATAGTTCAAGACTATACCTAGGAGTTTAGAAAAAGGGCTTTATTGTTAGGATTAAACTTGAATTCCCAAGATACATTATTGAAATATATTGGGGGTTTACTTTCCTACTTAAAATATACTATCCTTATGTTCAATCCAAGAAATTTAGACGAGTTATGTGTGCAAGCCACTCACCTTGAAGCAAGAGGAAATAAGATTTAGGAAGAGGGTAGTAAGAAGACTCCATTCAAGGGTAAGGAGAAAGAGAAGGGTGGAAAATGGAAGGGAAAGAAGAATGAAATTGTGAAGAAAGAAGGGGAGAAAACTATATGCCAACATTGTTCTCAAGCGGGGCATGATGAAACCCATTGTTGGAAATTACATCTCAAACTAAGGTCTAAGAAACCGAACAATAAGGGAAAACAAAAGACAACAACTACCACACCACATGATCTTGGATCAGATTCTGGTGATGAAACCAAGATTTCAACCATGGTCATAAAATGAAAAGAAGTTGTTGCAAGCACTAGCTCCTCACATAGTCATAACAACACTCCAAATGCAGAATCAAGGATAGAGTTGTTCCATGTAAGGGTAATTTCAAATCATACAAAGATTGATGCATTATTTGATAGTGGGTCGCAATCGAACTTAATTTCAGAAGACTTGGTCAAAAAGCTAAACCTTGAAACTGTACCTCATCACAAGCCATATCCCTTGGGTTGGATAGTCAATAATGAAAATTTACAGGTTACAAGGAAATGCTTATTTAGGTTTTCCATTACTGAAAAATTCATTGATGAAGTTGAGTTAGATGTAGTTGCACTTGACATCTTAGGAATCATTTTGAGAAGTCCATATTTGTATGATAGGAAAGTAGTATTTTATCACCACAAGAACAAATATCTATTGCTCAAGGATGTAGTGGAGTATATTGTGAGAGCCCATCACAAAAAGTTAAACATTTCTTTGGTTAATGCAAGGCAGATGAAGAGACTAGTAAATTCAAGTAAAATTTTTGTGCTTCTCATGATCAAGAAAAAGAATGATATTGATTATGAATCTTTTGAAGGTTGTGATGATAAATTAAAATCTGATTTGTTTGATGTGGTAAGCAAGCATGGCGAGATGTTTCAGGAACCAAAGGGGTTACCTCCCAAGAGGGGAATTCAGCATGAGATACAACTGCAACAGGATGTTCCACTTCCAAACATTGGCATGTATCGCATGTCGAATATGGAGAGCATGGAAATCAAAAAGAAAATTCAAGAATTGTTGAAAAATGGTATCATACGCCTATCTACTTCATCATTTGGTTCACCCATTGTCTTGGTGCCAAAGAAGGACGAGACTTGATGCACGTGTGTGGATTTCCGTGCACTAAACAAAATAACGGTAAAGAATCATTATCCACTCCCAAGAATTGATGATTTGCTTGATCAATTTAGGTATGCAAAGTATTTCACTAAGTTAGACTTATGAAGTGGTTATCATCAAGTTAGAATAGCTGAAGAGGACATTTGGAAAACCACATTTAAAACTAAACAAGGATTGTTTGAGTGGCTTGTTATGCCTTTCGGTCTTACAAATGCTCCAGCTACTTTCATGAGAGTTATGAATGATGTATTGAGACCATTTATAGATGACTTTGTCATTGTTTACTTAGATGATATTCTCATATTCAGCAAATCCAGAGATGAACATATCATGCATGTGAACAAAGTACTTGATGTCTTGAGAAAAGAACAATTGTTTTTAAAGATGTCAAAGTGTGAATTTGGCAAGACTTCTTTAGTTTATTTGGGGCATATTGTTGGAGGAGGTGAGATAAAGATAGACCCCTCTAGGGTTGAGGTCATTCTGAATTGGCCCAAGCCCAATACAGTTACAACGATAAGAAGCTTTCTCGGGGCAACACAATATTGGAGGAAATTTATTGCTAATTTTTCTTCAATTGCAGCACCACTACATGCATTGACTAGTGTCAATAAAGTCTTCCATTGGGGAGATGTACAAAAAAAAGTATTTGATGCTTTAAAACAAAAGATCAGTTCAACACCGATATTGGCTCTTCCGAATCTTAGACAACCATTTGAGATTCAAACGATGCTAGTGAT
Organism: Pinus tabuliformis; assembly: GCA_031772625.1. Classification (NCBI taxonomy): domain Eukaryota; kingdom Viridiplantae; phylum Streptophyta; class Pinopsida; order Pinales; family Pinaceae; genus Pinus; species Pinus tabuliformis. The sequence goes on along the minus strand of CM062816.1, from coordinate 1,037,245,313 downwards.
TATGCCATGAGAGCAATTCTTATGTAGCATGGTAAGCCCATTTCATTTCATTCTGAAATTTTTAATGGTGTTGTGACTAACTATCCCACTTATGACAAAGAACTTTATGCATTGGTAGAAAGTGTCAAAAAATGGAAACACTACTTGATGGGGAAGGACACCATTATCCATACTGACCATCAACCATTGCAGTACTTACAGTCACAGTCAAAGTTGCAACAATCATGACACTTCAGATGGATGGGTTTTCTACAACAGTTTCATTTGGTTATCAAGTACAAAAAGGGAATCTACAATAAGGTAGTTGATATGCTTTCTAGGCCTATTGTAAACACATCTATTATACTCACGCACAATTGTGTTTTACATGAAAGTTACATTGAGAAATATGCATATGATAATGACTTTCAAGATGTGTATGCAAGCTTGAGGTAAGGAAACCTAATTGAAGAGTTATATTACCATGTACATAACAGTTTGCTGTATCACTTGGGCAAGTTATGTATTCCACAGGGAGAAAGAAACAGTATCATAAGGGAGGCACACACTTCATTGATTGTTGGATACTTTGGTGTAGGCAAGACAATAGAAAATCTCCAAAGGTATTATTATTGGCCACACATGTTTGATAATGTATCTCGTTTCATTAGAGGATGTTCTTTGTGTGCAACAAGTAATCCTAGCAATAGGAAACTAGGATTGTACACTTCACTTCCATACCTTCATGTCCATGGGAGAGTATCTCAATGGATTTTGTAGGAGGTCTTCCATTGTCAAGGAAAGGTCACGATTACTTGTATGTAGTTGTAGACAGGTTCAGCAAGATGTGTATTCTAACGCCATGTAAAAGGAAAATTACAACTGAACAAACAACTCATCTTTTCTTTCAAAATATTTGGGTTCATTTTGGTCTTCTTACTTCCATTGTAAGTGATCGAGATTCTCAATTTGTTGGGAATTTTTAGTCAAATTTGTGGGACATGATGGACACTAAGTTGAAGAAGAGTACAACCTTTCATCTACAAACAGATGGACAAACCAAGGTGGTCAACAGGACAATCATTCATCTTCTTAGAGGACATTGCAACAAACATCCCAAGTTGTGGGATGAGCAATTGCATTACATACAACATGCATATAACAGGGCAAAGTATTCTTCCACAAACATATCGCCATTTAAGGCATGTTTTGGGTACTTTCCAAGATTGCCATTGGACTTAATCTTTGAGAAAGATGTCGGCGTCGATGGTCATAGTGACATCGATAAGGCAAGGAAGTTCAATGAGCAAATTTAGTTGATACATCACACAATGCAATAAAAGCTTGAAAAAGTCAAAGTAGCTACAAGGCAAGGCATGACAAACACCACATCGATCATAAATTTATAGTTGGAGACAAAGTTTGGTTATATATTAGCAAAGAGAGACTTTAAGGGGAAGGTAAAAAGCTTAAGCCAATCCGTTATGGTCCTTTTAAAATTATGGAAAAGATTGGTAACAATGCATTTAAGTTAGATTTGCCTCCTTAAATGCAAATATACTCTGTTGTTAATGTTTAGAATTTGAGATTGTTTGAGCCTCCTTTGATTGATGATCAAGGAGAGCATGTTCAGTTGCCATCAATAGATGATTTCTCACCAGAATATCTTGATAAACTTCAGCAAGATCTCATACTTGACAAAAGAACCAGAACTTTAAAGAGAGGGAATGTCGAATACCTTCCAGTGGGACTCAAGGGACAAAAAACTTCTAATGCCAAATGGTTGCAGATCAAGAAGGTGAGGGAGTTATACCCTCACCTGCTGAATAATTGATAGTATCTTGTGGGGTCCAAAAGGCTTCCAGTGGGGAAGAATGATCAAGTGCTCGATATTTAGCTCAAAAATAAAAGTGTTAATAATTGCTCAAAACCTAAACGATCGCATTTGTCTCGGTGATACGATCCCAACGCAACTCATTTCACTCAAAACCGAGCTCGTATGAGGAAGATATCACATTCTATCTGCTTTGCCAAACAAAGGAATTTTTGAAAAAAAAGGTACAGTCACTGCACAGTTAGTAGTCCGTACTACTCATGTGGCAGGTCAACGAGTTGGTCAATGCCCAGTAAGGGTTCGCTAAGCGGCGCGTTGTGGTTGGTTAATGGTGTGGTGATTTGGCTCATTTTCATTTGTCTAAGGTGGACCAATGAGGAGGGGACAAGTGGCAAGCCCGAAGACCCGAACAAACTCAACAACTTACCATTACATTCGCACCTTTAGTTATTAATAATATATGGTTGTGAATTGTATACATTATGATATGATTTGGTGGTTGGGGGGAGGAGGGTGCCAGTCTGTGGGCCAGACCCCTCCCATGTGAACACAACCTTGAAGATCGACGGCTATGGTTAACGGTTAACCAAAAATCGCGACACTTACCATCACCGTTGGCATTTATACCACCATGTAACCGCTACCATTTAAACCACGGGCTAACAACTTACCTTAACCGCGCCATTAAATGTGCTTAATGCACTAATCCAGCTTAGTGATTAGTTAAACTGCACTTATCCACTAATTAATTTGCAGTAAGGATGGCAGTCCCCCAAATTTTGGCGGTAAGTCCATATTTAGTGGAGTTAACTGGAGTTTCTCCAGTTTTAGTGGAGTTTTACTAGGAGAAATTGATTTTGCCACAACTTTTGAAAAATTCGAAAAAATTGGGATGAGGAAAAGGCATTCCTAGATGATTTTGATGTTCTGAGCACACTAAAACAGGTTTTAGGAGTAGTAGAGCATTGTAAACAACACTTTTTTCCATTTTGAGATAATACAGAGGCTCAAGCCATGGAAGCTGGACCAAGGAGATGTAGCCCAGGAGGGGTGAACTCCTTCATCAAAACACTGTGTTAAGTGTTCATTTTGATGGTTTGATGTACATTTGTTTGTTTTTGTTCAACACTTTACTTTCATGCTATTTTTCTCATGAATTTGACATAAAACTTGACATAAATTTACCTGTTCATTCACAAACACCATAAAGGAAACCTATGCACATGAAGCAAATGATAAGCAGTTGTTTTTAATTATGCAGTTGAAATTAGCACAACAAAACTAATATTCAACAACAAATCAGACCAAGGTAATGTTGTTGAAGAAGGATCTCCAAAGAAGAATAGAGTCAAAGAACTAGATATAAGGGACTTACACTACTAAGTCCTTTACTCTAAGCTTTAGTTGTTTCATTTTTTATTTCTAATATTTGTAGGTTTAACATATTTTGGAAAAAAAATTTGAATTGTTTTATAAGGTTATATGTATCCCTCAAGCTTGGAGGGAGCCCTCACCAGCTTCCAAAGATAAGTATCTTATTCCTTGTATTACCTTTTCATTTTTGGTTTTCCATACTTATCTAAGTTTGTTTGCATTAAATACTAATCACATTTATATTCATATTTTTATTATTTAGGAAAGGCTTGTTGAATACCTAAAAATTATGGAAGAAGGCCTCACAAGACAAAGCAGTGGAATTACAAGATTTGTTAAGAAACAAAAGGTATGCCTTGGACTATAATTTTTGCTCTCTTTATGATAAAGGTATATTCATTCTTGATAAACTATTCTACATTACTAACATTATTGTTTCTAGCTATTGAATCATAATGATTATTGATTGGGTGATTCATCATTAGATAAATCTAACCTCCTCATATATTTGATTATTTTTGTGGAACCCTAAAAAGGTTCTTTGTAAAACCACAACTTAAGGGTATGTCGGTGATAATGTGTGAAACCCTAGCCTACTTAGGGTTATTGATGAAATCCAAGAAAATGTTATTTTGATGTGTAAAAGTTTTAATGATGTCATGTTTGGGGTTTTGCTATGATAATGGAGACCCTAATCTGTTAGGGTTGGATGGTGATGTCTGAAATCCCAAATCTATGAAGTTTTGGTAAATTTGGATTTGTTGTGCTATATATTGAAACCCTAGATTGTTAGGGTTTAGTAGGGTGTATAAGCAAGACCCTTATTTTAGATAATGTCATAGGAATGAAATCATAGGTATATGTATGTTTGTTTGATCAAAACCCTTGTCTAATCAAATATGTCTAAATATATTTGTGTCATTGGGTTTGACTAACACATTTTATGATATGCTTATGCATGATGATGGAATCCTGATATATATGTTGACCTAATTGTTGATGGTCATAAGTCTTAGGGTTTGGAACTAAGCCCTAGTCGAAGTTTGATTCTCTAGGATGACAATTTCATGAATTCTAGGGTTTTGTAACTAAATCTTAGTAGAAGCACAATTTTATAATATATGATGACAATGTGATAATATGAGGTTTATGAAAGATTGTTGAAATATGAAATTGAGTTGTGATTGGTTTTGATTGTTGAATCTTAGTGTCTCATGTATGGAATCTAGGGTTTGCATTAAATTCTAGTAGAAGTCTAACATATGAGTTCTAAAGTTGCTGGATGAATTGTAGAACTATATTTGTTTGAATTGCTTCTAGAGTTTGTAATATTTTGTAGTAGGGTATGTCATATCTCTAGAAGAAATATTGAAGCCCTAGATATAATGAAGATTTTTATCTTGTTTAGGTTGTTCAAAAGTCTTGATGATGAAGTCTAGGGTTTATGACAAAACCCTAGCAAGAAGTTGAAGTGGAAAAGTATGTATCTCTTGTTTAGGAACCTAACTAAGGTTAAGTATCTAATGTCTAAAGTCTAAATGCTTCCTTTATTATGTGATTATGATATAGTTAACTTCATGCTTATATATATATATATATATATATATATATGTATGTATGTATGTATGTATGTATGTATGTATGTATGTATGTATGTATGTATTTGGTTGTACTTGCTATCTAAGTTGTGCAGGTACATAATCTTTAAGACGATGAAGATGTTCGTAAGTAAATTTGATTTGATAAGCACGATGAAGGAAGATGATAAAGAAGGATGGAAGTCATGAAAGATTCTCCGATGTTATCCCTAAAGTTAAGAGGGAGCATAGATAAAAGAAAGGGTATATCTCCCAAACTGAGAGGGAGGGCATATTATGGTCATAATATATACCTTGAAAGAAGAAATTGGAGAATTCATTTTGAGGGGATGCTGGAATAAGGAAAACGGGATATGATTGTAGAAAATGTTGCTACATGTGAATTAAGAAAGGAAGATGTATGTTTGAGGAATCTTATGTCAAGATTCATTTGAAAGTCCTAGTGATAAATTGAGAAGTAACATCAAGTTGTCTGAAAGACCCAGAGATTTGTGTTTACTTATGTACATTTGACATTTTGTTACTAATTGGGGTTGTGTTTGTACACGTAAATATCTCGAAGGTTTGATAGCATGTTTTACATGCTGGTTACCAATCAGTTTGATCAGGGAAGATTTGTTACCAATCTGTTTGATCAGGGAGGATTTACTACCGATTGGAATAATTGGGAGTGTTGAGGCTTTGTGTCTAAGACACATTGCCTAGGAGGAAATCTGGTCGACACTCTGTGTTGATGTCTGGATCCCGAGGTAGGGAGGGTGGCATTGGTCATAGATATCTGACCTCAGATGCACACCTAGATCCATGGGTTGATGGTTAGAAAGTAAGTCTGATGGTATATAGAGAGGCTAAAATCTTTAGTCCATCTTAATCCCACCCATATAGATTCCCTGGTCAGGAATCTAGTCCGTGGCACTGTGAGTGCCTAAACTATTGGAGGTCCTTGGATAGATTTCTCTGGTCAGGAATCTAGTCCATGGCATTATGGTGCCTAAACTCTTCATAGTTCATATGTTTTGATATCTTCCTTATACTTCTTATTATGAATACCTCCCTAGTTAAGAGGGAGTGTTGAAGAATGTAACTAGGTTCAGTCTTCACAAAACATATTTGAGTGACAATTAAATGTATTTATCAAACAAATGAATAAGATATTATTATTATTATTATGACTTATTAAAGAATGGGTTTCATGCTTGGGTCATCATGTTTTAGGCCAATGTCCCCATTGAGGACTTCTAGGATTTATTCCGAGTCATTAAAGTCATTGTCCATTTAAAGAGACCCTTCTTGGGCTTTTGAATCATTTAAAAAGAATTAATATTGAGTCAAATATGTTATTTGTCCCCTCCACACCAAGTCAGCCTCAAGGAGATCAAATTGACTTCAGGAAGGGTAATTCGACCTCACTAAAAGGATATATATACAATGGAGTGCAATTCATTTGAGACAGACAAGTTTGATTTCCAATCCAAGGCAACTAAAAAGTGCAAAGTTGTAAAAGAGTTAGAAAAGGGTACAAAATTTGAAAAGAAGGAAGAAGACATAAAAAACGAAGTTGTGGGCCATCTATCTCTCACCCAGGTGAAGTATCTAGGAAGATCAGAGTCTTTATTGCCAAGTCGAAGTTGTTGTTGCTGCTAGGTCAAAGTTATTATTGGAGGGTTATCATCTGTAGAAGGAAGAAAGGGTTGACTTGGTGTGGACGAATTCTTTGTCTAGGAATCTAGTCCATGGCATTGTGGTGCCTAAACTCTTCATAGTTCATATGTTTTGAGATCTTCCTTGTACTTCTTATTATGAATACCTCCCTAGTAAAGAGGGAGTGTTGAAAAATGTAACTAGGTTCAGTCTTCACAAAACATATTTGAGTGACAATGAAATGTATTTATCAAACGAATGAAGAAGATATTATTATTATTATTATGACTTATTAAAGAATGGGTTTCATGCTTGGGTCATCATGTTTTAGGCCATTGTCCCCATTTAGGACTTCTAGGATTTATTCTGAGTCATTAAAGTCATTGTCCACTTAAAGAGACACTTCTTGGGCTTTTGAATCATTTAAAAAGAATTAATATTGAGTCAAATATGTTATTTGTCCCCTCCACACCAAGTTAGCCTCAAGGAGATCAAGTCGACTTCAAGAAGGGTAATTCAACCTCACTAAAAGGCTATATATACAATGGAGTGCAATTCATTTGAGACACACAAGTTTGATTTCCAATCCAAGGCAACTAAAAAGTGCAAAGTTGTAAAAGAGTTAGAAAAGGGTACAAAAATTGAAAAGAAGGAAGAAGACATAAAAAACAAAGTTGTGGGCCATCTATCTCTCACCCAAGTGAAGTATCTAGGAAGATCAGAGTCTTTATTTCCAAGTTGAAGTTGTTGTTGCTGCTAGGTCAAAGTTATTATTGGAGGGTTATCATCTGCAGAAGGAAGAAAGGGTTGACTTGGTGTGGATGAATTCTTTGTCTAGGTTAGGAGTCTTGGATTATCTCATGAAACTATTGAAGGAAGAATTGTTGATTGGGTTTTCCTTGGTTGTCCACCTATATATGGTGTCTATGATCTTTGTGCTATTATTTTGGTAATTGCTTGATGACCTAAAAGATAAAAGAATAACATAAATATAATAAAGTCACGCGTAATTATCTATGTAAAGAAAATATTTCTGCCTTTCTAATTTTCTAATAGTTAGGTCATCATCATATTCTTCAAACAAATATAGGAATCCTTTTTCTTTAACTTCTATAACAACACCAAACTCAGCCTCAACACTTCTTTTGGATCATCCAAGTCTTGTTTACAACTTTTCCATTTACGAATATCTATCTACAGGGATTCATCCATGATCTTATTCTTTCTTCAAGGTCACAATTGCCACATTATGCCTTCCCTCTCAACTAGAGAGATATACACTTTCTTTCATCCAAGCTCCTCTCAACTTAGGGACATCAACAACTTCGAAGAAACTTCAACTTATCAAAACTTCAGGAATATCATACTTTCTCATGGCAACAAGGTCATCCACTCATGTGTCATCATCATTCCCTTTTCAAGTCATCTTCAATTATGAACATCTTCAACATCTTAAAGATTATATACGTGAAAATATTCAACAAAAAGTACATCCAAGTACAAATATAGAGAAACATGAAGTCAACTATATCAAAATTATGTCATTACAATGGAAGCATCAAAATAATCAAGCTTTAGACATCAAATACCTAAACCTAGTTAGGTTCATAGTCAACAATGGTTACCTCTTTTATTTTTTGTACTTCAACAACTTGCTAGGGTTTTTGCCGTAAACCCTAGATTCCATCATCAAGACTTAAAGCCTTGATATGAACATTGAATCAAGTTAGCAATCCAATCATAGCATTTTACATCTTCAATATTATGCCCTAGAACTTTATGTCAAATTCTACTAGGGTTTTGTCACAAACCCTAGATTTCATTAATCATCAACAATCAAGTTAGCATACTAGCATTTCATATCTAGGGATTCATTTTTATATCAATCTCTTACTATGGTTTTTATTGTAAACCCTAGATACACACATCTAACTTCAAAAATTAGATATACAACAATTTGATTAGATTAGGGTTTCAATCATGCGAAATCCCGTAAACCCATGTTTTCATTTGAATATCCTAAGGGTTTTGTCATAAACCCTAATTCACCATACCCTAAAATCTAGGGTTTTATTATTTAACGTAGATATTATCGACAAACCCTAAAAAGGCGACGGTTCATAACAAACCATAAACATCAAGAGAGTAGGATTTCATTTCTGGACTTTATCAACAAACCCTAAGTATAAAAAAGGGGTAGGGTTTTTACAGTGAACCCTAAAGGTTAGGGTTTCACCAAAATGACAAGAGATAGTATGACAAGGGTAGATTCAATCTAGTGATTAATCACCCTAACAAGAATCTTTGTGATTCAAAATTATAAACAAAAAAAGTTAGTAATACAAGGTAAATTTCAAAATAATCGTATCTTCTAATAATAAAAGTTTAGCTACAAAAATTTATGGTCTTAGACATACCTTGAGTTGCTCCTTTTACAAACCTTGTAAGGTTTCCTTTATTAAAGTGCTCCCTCATAATATTTACACCTACAATACTTATTGACAAATATGACCAAGGAAAATATGTGATACCAAAAGCATGACGTTAATTTGTCAATTTAGGGTTTATATGCAACAATGGAGGATGGAATCCTAGAGTTTCCAAGTACAAACCCTAGATCCAACAAGAATCAAATTATCTTCTTCAATCAACACTAGGCTTTACTCTACACCCTAGATTACCTACAAGCCCTAGAAGTCAAGAGTAATGAGTGATTAGGGTTAGGGTTAGGGTTTCTATATGACTAGGGTTTTCATGTGCCACCTAGGGTTTTCAATCCTAGATAAGTATCTTCAATATAATGGAAAGTAAAAACCCTAGATTCATATGAACCACTAAACCTTGAGACAATTCATGTTAGATCCTCATTAAATGAATATGCCATACATACATCACAATTATGTACCTTAGTCCTTCATGATCATGGAGGTTGCTTCAAGGCCTACTACTAGATGCCATGATCTTCTGTTTACCTTTAATAATGAAGACTTCAAATTTGTCAAAGGTACTATAGTCTTTGTCTTTAATGTCATTTAGGATGCCAAAGTCAATGATTGGATTCAAGGGTTTTGAAGCTCCTTTCTTGTCACTATACCCCTTCCGGAACAAGGTGCAATATACTACTACTCCTTTGCTACAGGTCTTCAAGTTAGGACATGTTATTGCTTCTTTTTATCACCTCTGAATAGGGCTTCTCAAAATAATGATGTATATTTAATCAATTCTCAGAATGCTTTAGAAAGACAAATTTTGTGGGAGAGGAGACCAATATATATATATGCGAGATTTTATCAATAACTGTGGAGGCTTCATAGGTGTTGGGAAGGGGTCCCTGGGGTTAATTGAGTCAAATTTGGAGTAAATTTTGTAGTTTCCTTTTGTAACGAATGTACATTCTCCGCAAAATGTGGAAGCTGAACGCGAAGCTAGTAGAAGTCAAAGGGGCTTTAGTCCCTTAATTGGGTAGGTGATAGAGTTGTTTTGAGACCCGCAAGCCATGGTATTGTAAAGCAAATGTTATATAAAGTTGAGTCATAGTGAGTCTTAGAAGTTAACTTTTGGTGAAGAATCATTGTAAGGGCAAGGTGCTAAGGTAGGAAAGGTTTGTTTCCTACACTTAGGCGAAAGGGGAAGGCTCCTGCAGTTGAGTGCGTAGAGACTTTGGTGAGTTTGCAGGCTGAGTGCGCGGGCCCCTGCAGCTGAGTGCGCAGAGACCTTGGTAAGTTTGCAGGCTGAGTGTGCGGGCCCCTGCAACTGAGTGCACAGGGATAAGAAGTTTGTAATTGAACATTTATAATTAATAAAGACTGTTTTGAGACGACTCTGATGCATCCGTGCCTTGTTAATTACTTCTGCTAAAGTTTATGTATCTTTGCTTTGTGATATGTTTTCTATGAATTAATTCTTATTTACTGTGCGAAACTAGTAGATCTGTAATCTTTCTACATGTTGAGATTAGTTATCTACCTTCACGAAGATCTGGAAGTCATTTAGATACGTTTGCAGTAGTTGTCTGTTCGGAAGGGTTAGAGCTGCGCGAAGGTAGCTCTAAGTCATAAGGGTATCAAAAAACCATCACACAGGCCTCTAGATGCAGAAACCTGGTTCTAGCATCCCCCAATACTGTTTTGGGTGAGACTGCAGCCTGCGCTATGTAGGTTGTTACTGAAAGGGTCAGCAGTGAGGGTTTTGTTAGTTGGCACATATAATGCTGAACCTGGGTGAGGCCCCATCAAGCCAACAAATGGTTCTGTTTCCAGGACCGGGATCTGTCTAAGGAATGTGTGATGTTGAATAAGTGGTTACATACTAAGAAGGAAATTGAAAAGTGGATCGATTAGAAGTTGCATGCGTTTTTAGCTTAGGAGAACAAAAACCTGCGTTTATCTAAGGAACAGTGGTTGAATAGATACCTGTACATAGACAAAACCGAAGCCTTTTTTTGTCTCTTCCCTTGCGAATTGCATGAGATGTTGTCTAAATTAGCGAACAATCAGGGTACGTGGACGCTTGAAAACCCTATTGTGTGGAATCCAGAGCTGGTGAAGCACCTAAAATCTTAAGAAAATAACATCGCGTGGGCTCTTGATTATTGGATTGATCATATCTTAGGGGGATTCATCATTGAGCTTGCGATTGATACCACCATCAGCTATAGCGAAGTAGAGCTTATGTTATTCAAGGGACTGCGAGGTAAGTACTTAAAATCTCCGAAAACTTGGGATTAAGATGTTGTTGTGTGATAAATAGGTTATGCCATTACCTTGATGTTTGGAGCTACGCGAAGTGGAAAACCATTTAGAAGGAACGAAGAATCAGGTTCTAAATACAGTCCATTGTTAGGATCCTCTTACAACAACAATGAAGGGACTATTCTAAGCACACCGTGAAGTGCATTGTAGATAGTAAGTCAAGGTATCCCGAGGATACCTCATCCATCCACTCCACCTCCACCCCCACCTCTGCCACATACACCTACACCCTCGCCTCCACCTCCACCTCCGCACCAACCATTCAACATTTCGAGCACAATGAAGATGCCAATCTTTAAAGGGGTAGGAAGAGAAGACCCCGAAAAGTTCTGGTTTGTTGCAAATGCTATGTGGATAGTGCAGTAGATTACTGATGAATATATAAAGAAGGCACAACTGGTCACAACTCTGCAGGATAGGGCGCTAACCTGGTATATTAAGTTCTGTTAAGATAGACCTGGCGCGACGTTGGTAGAGACTCAGCAAGCATTGAACAATGAGTTTAAGAAGCCTAAGTCTTAGGCACAGTTTGTAACAAAGTTTAAGGAGATATAACAAAATGTAAATGAGTCCTCGTGGGATTTCAATCAGAGGCTAAAATGCCTGATCCGACAAGCTAATATGAACATCATGGATGATCAACACAAGGATTGGTACATTTCTTCATTATTGCCTCATCTAAGATTACCATTATCACAACAAAAGATAGGAATGCAAGCAGAGGCTGTGGAGATCGCGATGAGGTTGGAAGCCTCACCAATACATGATATGAATGTAGGAGTGCAACAAATTCAGTCGCAGCCGAAAAGTATGCACATGGAGTTGCAGAGTTTGAAGATAGGGAAGGATGCTCAGACTAAGGTGTGCGCAGAAGTTTGGTGTATAAAATGTAAAGACAAGGGACATGATAAGGATCACTGCCCTATATATCATAATTGTTTCATTGGAGGAGGTCCTATTCCTTTGAAACCTAAGAATATTGCGGGACCAAGCGCAGGCGTACCGTTATGGTGCGTTATTTTCCAGATAGCTGAAAAGCACGTCACTGATAATTGTCATCTCTTGCAAAAGTTTGTTCAGACACCGCAACCATTGTTTTGTACTTTCTGTAAATTGGTCGGACATGATGAGCGAAACTGCTGAAGCTACAAACTGATGATGGAAAGGACCCCTACCTATTGAATGCAGGCAGAAAATCGGTCTCAGGATCAAGGTGCAGGTGTAGCGTGCAGAGGATTTCAAGGCCGTGGAAGAGGAAGAGGAGGAGGGGCTGGTAGAGGTCACGGACAAGTTATTTGTTATAAATGTGGTGAAGCTGGACATTTTGCGTGCAACTGTCAGAACCCAATGCATCCATCTTGTTAATATTGCATACAGTTTGATCATGTGATAGAAGATTGCCCAATGTTGATAGCTAAGATGCAGGAGAAAAGGACACAACAACCTACGCAGAATATCTAGATGATGAGGGCGGAGCCTCACGAAGAGGATCACAGTATTAATATTGTAATGCGTAGTGGTATGGCCACATGAGAAGATAAAGGAAAGCAGCCAAAGATCGAAGGATAAGTGTGCTATTCTACTAAAAAAGAAGTTGGGTTTGACCTAAACTGGGCTAAAGAAAATTTTATGGAGGCCAAGAAGAATTTTGTTGAAGTTTCTACGTCAGGGAGTCAAGAGAAATCAACTGGAAATAGTGAAGTACAAGATGTGGATCCATCGCTATTAGCTACTTTTTTGAAAACTTGTATGAAGTTGTTGAGGGATAAGAAGGTAGTGTAAGGGCTTTAGGAGCTAATCGATAATTGTACGGGAAAAATTAAGATTCCTTCAGAACAACGATTTTTGAGGAAACTCGATAAACATAAGAAGCGGACTGGGCATGAGATGAGGCTGATCCCGCAGATTGGAGAATATAAAATGGATCAAGTCATCCTCGATTTTGGTTCTGATGCGAACGTATTACCTAAACAAACATGGGAGAGGATGGGGAGACCTGTGCTACAATGGTCTCCTATACAACTACACAAGGCCAATCATTAGAAGATCATTCCTACCGGGCACCTGTATGGGCTAACAACATACATTGAAGGAGCAAGTGCTCTGGCTGATTTTGAAGTAATTGAAATAGTGGATTACAACAATCCTTACCCTGCGTTACTAGGAATTGATTGGGCCTTTGACATGGATACAATAATTAATCTGAAGAAGCGAAGGATGACATTTGAGAAGAAGGTGCTCAGGGTTATTGTTCCATTGGACCTCGCTGAAGGGGCGCGACACACTGAACCGGTCCGCGACTATGTGGAGGACGATGACTTGGATCAAATATACAATATAATTATGCACGATGAAGATTGGATCAATCCCACTACAGATGGGCGGATCACATGGGATAGAGATAACTCTTGTACCTCAGACTCAGATGAAGAGCTCGAACATTGGCAGAATAGGTTGCATGAAGTCTCTACGCTACGTTGCAATATGATGACAAAATTGTTGTGCGTATCTACAAAGGTAAGGAATCTCCCACATTATGATGGCTTAAATGATGTTAATTTATTTTTGGATGAGTTTGAAAGGGAGGTGCCCAAAGAGCATCGTTTCCAAGTGCTCGAGTTGGCACTACACACTACACCTACCCATTGGTGGGGTACGCATAAGGATAGCTTCGCTGACTGGAAGGAATACAAGCGAATGATGAAGCTAAGGTTTGGATACGCTAATACCTGTATGACTAAAAATACAGTGGAAAGGATGATCTGCGTGAACACTTGGCGTGGTGGACTAAAGCATGGGGAGAAGAGCCACAACAAGAATGGGTGCATATCTTCTGTCACACCTTAGATACTATTCCAATGAATTGGTACTTGGAAACGGAGCTACGCCATGGGATAGCCGAATGGGATATCTTGAGGGAAAGTTTCTTGTTAACTTTCAGCTTTGAGGATGGGTTTGAGTGCATTGATGAAGCGCTCTAGGAAATTAAGGCTGCTATCTTTAGAATGCCTGAAGAGCCGGTAGAATGGGTTCAACTAGACTGGAGTACCCAGCTGCGCCATGCGCTGGAGTGCTACAATGTGACTGCAGAAGAAGAAGAAGATGATCCGCGAAAAATCAACATTCCAGAGACCGAAGGACAACGCGAGGTTGAAGGTCCTAAAGCAGTGAACCCTGATATATCAGAACCTTTGAAGACCAGGCAAGTAAACATTGGGTCCAACGCATAGCCTAAGTTTGCAAAGATAGGCGATTATTGGGATGAAGATACAATTGATAAAGTTGCGGAGCTGTTGCGCGAGTACCAGGACTTGTTTCCCACCAAGTTCTCGGACCTGAAAGGAATAGTAGGGGATCTGGGAGTGATGAAGATCACCTTAAAGCTCGATGTGAAGCCCGTAAAATAGAGACCTTACCATCTAAATTCAAAGTATAAGGAGAAGGTGTGCAAAGAGCTAGACAAAATGCTGGAAGCTAGAATTATTGAGCCAATAGAAGAATTTGATTGGGTGAGCCCTATGGTTGTTCAAGAGAAGAAGTAGCAGGGTGAAATCAAAATATGCGTAGACCTGAGAAAGCTCAATGATGCATGTGTTCATGACCCATTTCCAACACCATTTACAGATGAAGTTTTGGAGAATGTTGGAGGACATGAAGCTTATTCATTCACTGATGGGTTCTCAAGGTACCATCAGATTAAGATCGCGCCGAAGGATCGCAGCAAGATGACCTTCATGACGGAGTGGGGATGCTTCTAGTACATAGTGATGCCATTTAGGCTGAAGAATGTGCCCGCGATCTTTTCAAGGGTTGTAATTGCAATGTTCAAAGAATTCATCCATAAATTCTTAGAAGTGTATTTTGATGACTGGACTATGTTTAGATTGGTAAAGCGCCACGTTGCAAGTCTGTGCCTTATGTTGGATACTTATCACAGATACCAAATTGCTTTCTACTTGAAGAAATGTATCTTTTGCGTGCCTTATGGGATATTGCTAGGCCATGTGGTATGTAAGCAAGGACTAATGGTGGACTCTATGGAGATAACAATAATTGTCAATTTAGAAGATCCAAAGAATGTAAAGCAGCTGAGCGCAACGCTGGGGCACACTGGCTACTTTAGAAAGTTTATCAAAGCCTACGCACAGATAACTACGCCGATGGAGAAGTTACTGAAAAAAGGACGTGACTTCCTGTTGGGATGAAGAGTGTCAACGCAGTCTGGATGTATTAAAGGAAAAGATGGTGACTGCGCCCATTTTGGTATTCCCAGACTGGAAGAAAGAATTTCATGTTCATGTGGATGCCTCTTGTATTGCGTTGGGTGTGGTATTAACCCAACCAAGTGAAGGAGAGATAAATCACCCTATAGCCTTCGCAAGTCGGAAATTATCAACGGTGGAAAAGAACTATTCAACTACAGAGTGTGAAGGATTGGTGATGGTCTACGTGCTGCAGAAGTTTCGACATTACCTGTTAGGCGCGCATTTCAAAATGTATATAGATCACTCCGCTCTCAAGTACCTAGTCAACAAGCCTGTGTTGGGGGGGAAGATTTGTAGGTGGTTATTGTTGTTTTAGGATTATGACTTTGACGTGATTTTGAGGCTTGGGTGGTTGAATGTGGGACCATATCATCTATCCATAATTGAGAGAGGCGAAGAACCTACTAATTTGGAGGAAGGATTGTCGTATGCGCAACTCTTCACTATACACGTCGTGGATGATAATTTTGGTCA
This sequence comes from Pinus tabuliformis, assembly GCA_031772625.1. Classification (NCBI taxonomy): domain Eukaryota; kingdom Viridiplantae; phylum Streptophyta; class Pinopsida; order Pinales; family Pinaceae; genus Pinus; species Pinus tabuliformis. Next base: position 1,037,229,397 of record CM062816.1, on the reverse strand, counting down.
TATAATCCAGTTTTTTACTAATGGAACAACCCCAGAAGGATAATCTACACAACAAAAAAAGGAGTTGGTGGTCCGCGCAGCTGACTTTTCTATGACTGTGGGACACTTATATAAGATGGGCACTGATGAAATACTACGTTGATATGTTCTAGAATTTGAATGATCGAGCACCCTCGCTGAAGCACATGGATGAGTGGCAGGAGGACACTATGTAGGTAGAGCAACCGTGCAGAAGATTCTACGCGCATGATTATGGTGTCCAACGACGCATAAGGATTCTAAGGCATATTGTAGGGTGTGCGATGCATGTCAGAGGACGAGAAATCCATCACAAAGGGATAAGTTGCCTTTAAATCCTCAGATTTCATTATAGGTGTTTGATAAATGGGCGATTGACTTTGTGGGTCCAATACAACCACCAGGGAAAAAGACGGGCGCACGGTACATTATTACTATGACAGAGTATTTGACAAGATGGAAGAAGCACAACCAACAAAGGATAGTAGCGCTGCTATAGCTGTGAAGTTCTTGTTTGAATATGTCTTGACAAGGTTTGGGTGTCCTAAGATATTGATGAGTGATAGGGGTACGCACTTTCTAAATGAAACTATTGCTGCGATGCTCGAAGAATTTCAGGTTTATCATCAAAAGAGTACGCCCTATCATCCTCAGGAAAATGGTATGGTTGAAGCATTCAATAAAATTATGGAAAACACATTGACAAAACGTCTGAAACATGCAGATGAACGATTGGGATGTGTGCATACTAGCAGTCCTATGGGAATATAGGACAACGTGTAAGAAATTAACAGGACAAACTCCATTCAAGTTGGTCTATGGGATAGAGGTTGTGATGCCCATGGAGTATATTGTGTTGAGTTTGTGAATTGCAACATTGACTGATATGGTAAACTGCGAGACTATGGAGGAGCACCTCACACAGTTGTTGGAGTTAGAAGAAGACAAGTTCTTAGCAGGATTTCACCAATAGGTGCAAAAGGAGTGCAAAAAGGCATGACATGATCAACATATTAATCTGCACACCCTCAAGATGAATGATTTGGTCTTACTTTGTGATAGGAAGTTCACGAAGCTCCCTGAGAAGTTTCAAATGCACTAGTTGGGACCTTGTGCAGTGAAGGAAATTACATATGGTGGCGCAGTTCAACTCACAAAGCTGAATGGGGAATTATTTCCAGGAAGAGTCAATGGAAGTCAACTGAAGTTATATCAAGGGGATCCTGCCCCTGCACAATGACTACATGATGGCAGGATAGTCTTAGTACTCCAGGCAGCTGCAAGGAAGTACAAGACTATAAACTACACTGCCCGAAGGCTCGGAAAATGAAGTAAGGGGGCTATGCGAGGGAAGCAAGACGTACACTAGGAGGATCTACACCATGGAGGATGGTGCCATGCAATAGGGTCTAAAAAGAGCCATTGGATGGAGAAAATCAAGTTAGGAGGAGCGGGTAGGCTGCATTTATGGCGCAAATCTTTGGCAATCTGCTGCCAAAGATGCATTTATGATCAGAAATTGGAGGGAACGGTCGGATTTGAATTTGAAATCGCCTATAAATCTGGCATGCTAGCCTGCAGTAGAACACTTTGCCTTTTGAAAATCGCTTGTGAATTTTCTTGACTTATGAACCACAAAGATTGGGAGGAACTTCTTTCACGACCGGAGTGCACAAACTTGCATGATTGGAGCCATAAGATCATCCTTGAGGAAAGGACTGAGCTTGCAGAAGTCGCTGTCTCTGAAGTCACAGCCCTTGAAATTGAGTTGGCAATGGAAGCTACACCGTCTGTGCCTACGACATTGAGGTCACCTAGGCCTAAACCATCTGATGCTAAGGATAAACAGAAGAAACCATAGGCTGTATCGGTGAGGCAGTCACCAAGGAAGAACCCTACGAAGGTTCGACAGAAAGGAAAGATGGACAAGGCGAAACAACCATACAAACCTGTTGATGGTTATAGACCCGCCAACATGTTAGGGGATCTCCCTGGTAAGAAATCCAAATTAGACCTCAGACCATTTGATATAGGAGTCCCAGTAGTGTGTCGTATAGTAATGTCATGACTGGGATTTTGCACAGAGGCAAGTAAGATGTCCCTGTTGGTAGCAAGGGTGTGATAGCTGCGGCAAGTCAAGGAAGGTGCACAAGAGGTTCTAACACATGGGGGGTGAGGTGAGTGCACCCCTTGGAAACCTGTAATAGTACTCGGCTTGGAAGGGAACACATGATCAAAGATGCATCACCGACTGGAAAGCAAGATAGTGAGCAATCCAAAGTGATGTTCAAACCAACAACACATCTGCAACAAGATTCATACAATTGCATGCAAAATAGTTCGCACACAAATGCGTAAGTTAAATAACATACATTTCTATAGCAACCAGAATAGTCCAACTACAATAAAAACATATGCATGAAAACATGTTGGCTCTATTATATTAAGAAGTGTAAGTTCCAATCATATAATACATCCATGTACACCCGCTAGTTATAATAGTGGAACGTTATAGCCACAACCGCCTGCTCCTCCAAAGAGATAAACTAGCTCTGTGCAGTGGAGAAGCCAAGGAGCATTAGAATACTGTCTAAGCTTTCTCTAAGAAAGTCCTATCGAAGCTTGGCTGACCAAAAGCCTTCACAACAAGTTATGAGCGACTATTTATAGCAAAGGGTGGGGTGGCCCTTGACATTGCCCTTTGTGACATTTCATCTACCCTCATGACTCTTCATCTACTCTATGACTGTTACATCCAACTATTGACACTTGAACTTACACTTGACAAGACGTTACATTACAATGCACATGCACCCATGTGAGACAAAATGGATTGAGCAAGCCATGCAAGACATCACTATGACTCGGGTAACAGTGGGAAGTCTAACTCTTTGACATCCTCTCGATGATCAATAATAGCGTATTGATGCTAAGATCAGTAGTCCATGATGGTGTCTGTGTACTCTAGGGTGACATCTTTCTGGAACTTGACTCTTTCCTCCATAGCATCAGGGTACACTGCTCGGGCTCCTCTGTTTAACTTGTCTGAAAGCATGTGCATCATTGTCTTCAGCGCGGCCGGACCAACGACATACTTGTGCATGATGTTTGCACTAATGGGAAAGTCTGGGTTGGTGGCTATTCGCATCAACTCTTCAAAGTACGAGTCAAGCTCTAGTTGGATTGATGCCTTTGTCTTCGCCTTGGTGAGAGTCCCAATAGATGGGATCGCATGTGTGCACACCACAACATACATACTCTTGAATATACGTGCATGGGAAGCTTGTGGACTAGTGATGAGCAGCGAGAGATCTTCATAGTTCCAGATCTGACTGCAGATGTATGCCTTCAGCTTGACCGCTCTGGGCTTCATCATCTTAGGCAAGTGAAGTGGGGCTCCCTTGTATCTCATCATCCATGTTTGCATGTAATCAACAACAGCATGCACGTTCGACAAGATATGTGCTCTTCTAGCACATCGTTGCTGCCATCCGTTGAGATGGACGACTGCCTTATGCACGGTACCAAACTTGGAATACAACGCCCGCATGACTGTGTCAAGGGACAACACTTCATCTAGTATTGCCTTCTTCAATTCTACTCAGGTGGATGCTATAACCAATTCTCCTCCCTGCTTGGCTGTCTGTAGTTCCTTTGCCATTCGCTCGTTCTCAGCGATCAGAAACTGAACACTCAAGCTAGTGGCTTCGACATAAGATCTGGTAGCATCGGCCAATGCTATTAGATGTTTGTGCATGTTAGACATGATCAATCATTCCTCATACTATGTAGGAGATGTATGATCTTCTAGAGTTGACACTCTATGAGATTGCACAACTCTATGTTGAGACTCGTCGAATGAGATGTTGTGCATCTCTCCTTCCAGTTGATCTCCAAGGATCTTAGTGTCTTCTTGGTCTCTTAGGACTTACTCGTCTTCTAGATGCGGTGAAGCTGGTGGGTCGACCCCTTGGTGGCGAGGCATGAGGTCGGTATCTTGCTCTAATTCCTGCTACTCCATATCCGTATCCATTTGTTCAAGTGCTCTCTCAATCTCCTGAGTGAAGTCTTGCTCCGGTGATGGCTCACCCTGTTTTCCTGATGCTAGCTAGTCTGATGAGTCCACTACCTGTATGGGCACTACTTCATTTACCTGCACAAGATGCGCCCCCTGTTGTACTTGTTCTTGCTGCGCTTCCTTCTCGTGACTGCGCAACTCCTGTTCCTTCCAGAGTTGGTCCTTCAAGTCATGCAACTTCTTCTCTGTTTCCTCCATTCTCCATTTCTCTCTCTGACGCGTTTCAATTATCGCGTGGCTTCCTCTTCGCCTCTATAGCCATAGCTGCTTTCTCCATAAGTGGATCTGCTCGGAACTTGCAGCTTTGATCTTCCTCCATGCGATCGAAAATCTTCCTCTTGCCCTTGTCGCACACTGGTATGTTCACCTCTGCTGCTGCTGCTGCTTCTGGTGCTCTCCAAGATGCTGCTTCACATTGATTCACTAACCATTCCACAACGAAACCAATCGGTTCATTGAGTCTGGAGGAGTTGTAACAATATCTCCACAGGTCCTCCTCCACCCAATGACATACCCCGTGGATCCAGTTGAATTGTACTCTCGCGTAGTGATCTTTCACAAGACAATGCGGGTCATACAGATTGTAAATTCGGAGGTTGAATGGATACTTATTCATCTGCTCTACTTTGACATCCACATGCTTGAAACTTTAGATCTCGTATAACCCTATGCGCAGTGGAAGAGCGGGCTAAGGTGCCTTCTTCTACCAGTGCAACCTAGCTTTCAATCCTACTTAGATGTGATATGCTACTTCTTGCATGATGAGCATGTCCAAGGAAAACTTCGGTAGAACATGCGAAGGCTTATCCGTGATGTACATCCATATGAAGGTGTCAGATGGTGAGGCATACCAATCAACAATGTCTATCAGTGCCTCCATTGCTTCCTTCGACATGCAGAGTGGATCCTGTTCAAATATCATCTTGTAAACCAGGGTGAAAAAATGATCGGACAACCATGTGATAAATCCTCTGAAGCTGCATGCAAACAACATCTTATAGTAAGTGTTCATAGCAGTCTCTGCCAGTGTCCATGCCCACTTCTAGCCCAGGAACTCTGGTCATGTGCATATTGCATCCAAGATGTAGGCGGACATGTAGATCTCTGCTTGCATACCTTTGGGCAGCTGTCGAGCCCTTGTTACCTGTTCCTTCAGCTGATGAGCCAACATGCTGGACCAATTACATACTTTTCCCTCTCTAGCCAGTTGGTCTAGCGCGATCACCCAACTCTGTGGGAAGGTTTCCGTGCTTTCTTGGCCATACAGTCGACATGCAAAGATGACCAAGTATTGATACGCCTTCCGTAGTATCTTCATCTTGTAGATCTGGTTGGGTGTCATCCTAAATTTAGTCGGCTCCTTCACCCAGTTCTTCAAAATGTCTCTGGAGTTGGCATTGCTGCTGGGTAAGTTGAAGGGTGTCTCCATGATGGTCACGGGCTCCATCATCTGATACATCTTATCATAATCATGTGCCCCGAAGTTAGCAATCTCAATCTCGCTGACACTACTCAATGTCATTGTCTCAGGATCAGTGTGCGAGACGATCTAATGTATCATGTCCGCGCATGTGAACGCGGGGTACCTGCACACAATCTGGTACAAGCCAGACTTGTGGATGTTCACATACACCTAGCGGTCTTCGAGGTCTTCCCCAAATGTGCCCGCAAATGCATCATTTACCTCTTTCCATTTCAACTTTATGTCCTTGTCTAGAATCAACTTGGTATCTTCATAGATCGGTAGACTTGCGGACACTTGCTCAACTACTTCTCCAGTTGCACTTCTGTCAGTGTCCTTTGATCCTACTCTCTTGGAGGCCATTGGTCCTCAACTTCAAAGAGGCGGACAAACACTTGATATATCTAGAGACAAAGCGACATGCATGGTAAGAAATCTGTCAGCGAAAACCAAAGCAAACTTGAGGAAATACACTCAACATACCTGGGGATTGATAGGAAAGGATTGCACAATTTCTTCTGGGAGGCTGGCTAACTGGCTGCCAGAACTACGCAAAAGGTAGTCTGGGCTGTTTGGGGAGGCTGACTAGCTACTAGATTTGTGGAATGCGCAATCCTGACTAGCCTGCTGGCTGCTGGAATTGCGCAATTCACAATTTTAGCTGGAAATGGCTGCAGGTTTAGTGACTGCATTGAGCATTTTTCTAGGCCAGCAGTCACTGTCCCTCAGAATTACGCAATACAAGCCTGGTGGACAGCTCCTGGGCATAAATGCACATTTTTCTGAGAGGAAGACAAAGCCTTCCTTCTCAGTATTGCGCAATGCTGTCTCAGTGAGGCAGAGTTCGGGCCAAGACCGCCTAAACCCGCCAACGGGAAACTAAAGGCAAATGTGAAAGTGGATGCATGGTGATACTGAGTGTAAGTAGAAGTAAGTGATTGTGCATGCAAACAATGAATGAAATATTTAGAAAATGGAACAACATGCATGTGGGTGGAGCGGGTCGCCGAATCGGTGACAGTGTGTGCAAAACAATTTCATGCATGCGACAATAGTGAGATGCCAACGAAAACTGAAATGGTGCTAGTACAAGATAGTATGCATGTAAACGACAATGAGCATTCAAAGAAATCAAGCAAACAACACTCACACAAGCGAAAACACAAAAAGCATCAGAAATGTTGCAAAAGACAAGTTGAGACCACTTACCCATGAAAAGTTGAGTTGGATGTGTCGAAGAGTCTTGGATGTGTTGTGGGATGTCAAAGCTCGAAGATCAATGTGAAGAAATGAGCTCTAAAGTGTCGAATAAATAAGTTTGAAGCTGATGACATGCATGCCACAAATCTAGGAAAAAGCAACACTTGGAGGAAAGATTCTAAAACGGTCTTTGCATGTAACCTCTAAAATCTAGGGATTCTTTTTTGCATGTTGCTTTTCCTATTATGGGAAAAAGTAACCCATGCATGCAAGTAAATTTTTCCTGGTCCCAGGTAGAACCGGTCAAACCAGCTGCACATGCAAGAGCCTGCTCAACTGCTGGGAGAAAATGCGCATTTTTGGGAGGTAGCTGGGCTGGCTTCCCAGGAGATTTGCGTAATTTCTGGGCAGAGCAGTTGACTGTTTCCTAGGATTACGTAATTCCTGGGCTAAGCATCCCTGCTGGGAGGAATTGCGTAATTTTCTAGATGAAGCTTGATTGGTAGATTTGCGCAATTCTGGAGCCCAGTAGGCTGCTAGACAGAATTGCTCAATTTCTTGAGGGAGCTGCTCAGCCTGTAGCTGGACCAAGTCTAGGGGAAACAACCTGTGAGGGGAATGTAACAAAATTTCATGGACAGGCTGTCTTTCTGCAAGAAAATCACTGAAGCTTGTATCTTGATGAAGCAAGACATGTTATTGTGAAAGGTTGATAGGGAGGCTCCAAAAAGATGCTAAGGCAAAATTTTGGAGGGTGGTTGTAGCCGCTATAACATAACCCCTAGATCTTGACGAAGATGAGCTTCATGAAGGGGTTGAAGACTTAGTGTTGAGGAGGGAGAGCCTATCACTAGGCTCCGAAATTATATTCCTTTGCTAAGGGCAAAGCGATGGTCCTGAAAAATCCCAACTTTGGCAAGTTTATGGTCTCTACACCGTTATTTCTAGAGAAAGTGCCATTTGAAGGCGAGATCTTAGGGCGCATTCCCACACTCAAAATGGAGGATTAGGATCTAGCTGATCACGAGAAATTCCCGCATTTGGTGAAGATATACTATGAGGAGACTAGAGTCATGTGATTGGAGCCTATGAAGTGGGTCGCGAGGGTTGAAATGGTTGGGTTGTTAAATTTGCTATGTGTAACACATTTTAGCATAACCATTATCAACACAGCGTGCATATGCCAATTGCTTACACTTGTTCATGATGGGTGCCTTTGGTTGGGAGATACCATCCCCATCACAAATATGCTGATCCACCGTATCACCGGGTTGCCCTACCAAGGGGTGGATCCCGCAGAGGAGTTTGGAGGTAAGAGTAAAGAAAAACAACTCGCGGATAGAATGAAGAGTGAATTTGGCTTAGTGAAGAAGTCGCACTAATAATCTATCCATTCCATCACAGAGAAGGTGGTGCAGTTTTCTGCCCAGATTTTGGCTTGCAAGGTCATGAGAAAGTGCCGTGCGGATGAGGTGTCGACGCCAGTCATTTCATTGGCTGCACAATGCGTGAAGGGGGTGCAGTACAACTGGGCGCAGTATCTCTGCAAAGAGTTTATGTTGAATTGCCGCAAAGCACATGACAACGACAAAGCATTCCACTATGCTTGGTTGCTGCTATTAATTGCCCTAGTTGCATGGACACTACCAGAAGATAGTCAGTTCCCTCCATAGGATGTCGTTTTACTAGAGGCAGCGAAGTTCATTTCGCTGTGGGAAAGAAAGGACCCTAAACGGATCATGGAAATGAAGATATTTTGGGTGCTGGTCGAGACGGACCTTCGCATAGTGATTAACCAGAGCCTGAGGCTGTCACCTACCCTGTTTGAGCAGTTGGAGGCCTACGGGGAATTTAAAGCGGATTTCCACAATGTATCAATTAGCATGAGACGAGATCCTAATAAAGTATGGTACAAGTTACCATACCTAGTTAATGAGGCCGATGTGCAAGAGATTATGAGAAAATGGTCAGGTGAGTGGCGACAACTATTGGATCTCAGTGCAGGAACAAGCACGGCTGGGGAAAGTTCCTCTGTGTAGGCCACAACAACGCAGAAGAAAAAAGAAGTTGAGTAGGATGATACTCGAGAGAAAGCAACGCAGAAAAAGAAAGAGGATGAGCAGGCAGCAGCCCAGGAAAAAGCGACATAGAAAAAGAAAGAAGCTGCTGCTAAGGCTGTTGCTGACAAGGAGTGTGTCGTGAAGGAGGCCAAATTGGAGGTTGAAGAGTATGCTTCTCAACATACTACGGACAAGGAGGGGTTCGAGGAGGAAGGAGGTGGTGGTGAGGAGCAGAGAACTCCTTTCAGAATCACAAAGCGCCAGAATGAGATGACTTTCGAGCCCATGAAGAAGCAAAAATCGGACAAGCATACACATGCGGATCTAATGGTCCTCATTGAGGGGGACTTGGATTAGATCAGAGACAAGGTCTGCGACATAATGACGGAGCTGTGGACACAGTTTGAACAACAGTACATGCAAACACTGGGGAATGTGCAAAAGGATTTGCGTGAATTGCATATTCAAACAGGTTGACTTCAGGCGAGCGTGGGATAGGCGAGTGGGATACAAGCGAGCCTGCAACAAGCAAGCACGACTGTGCTGGAAATAGATAGGACTCTAGATCTCAGAGTCATTCCATTACTAGAGGGATCAATGTGCACAGAGGCAGATGAAGCAAACGCCCAACTTGGACAGATCAAGGATGTGGGTGTCAACTTAGTCACACTGCCTATTCAGACCCTCCACACACTTCATCAAGGGGTACTAGATGGGCTAAGGATTAGGGAGAAACGCGCACTATTAGTTGTAAATGAGGTAAAGATGAACAATGAGCACATCTTTGCTGAAAAGGCTTAGGCGCTGAAGGAAAAGGAAGATCTGGCCGCGCGAAGCCAAAGTTTAGAGGCAACAATTACATAGGCATGTCAGACATTGCTAGAACTTCACATTCCAGAGGTTGCAACAGCAACAACGAAGATTCAGAAGTTGGCTGCCACAGTTAGAGAATCGAAGGATGAGGTCAGCCAAGTAACATTTGAATTCCAAATGAAGATCTCAAAGCTCGAGTTGAAATTGCAGCCAACCACTCCACTAGAAATTTGGGAGCATCGTAAAGCAACCATTAGGGAGAGCATGGCCACTTTGGATGCAATAGTCACAGGCTACACACTAATCTTCGAATAGGCAATGGAACTATGGATGACTCTGCAGGAGGACCCAAACTTGCAGAAAATTGGCACATATATCTGGGAGATGCAACACAAGTTTTATGAACTCAGGGCGACTGCGCGCCTAGCGCCTCGATTGCAAGAAGGAAAACAACCGCAATCACAAATTGAAGATCTACAGTGAAAATAGGCCGTCTTGAAGGCCAAAATTCAGCCATGGGCAGAGGAAGCAAGCCAACTTACTTTATCAGTCCAAGAGAAGTTGAAGACACTCTAGCAGATATAAAGGACGATGTGCCTCGCGATGGAAGGCCCGACTACAGAAAAGTTGGTAGAGAAAGTGCAACAGGTCGCGATGCAGGGTACTGTTGACATATATGTGTTGAAGGTGGAGTTCAACAACCTCTGTAACAAGATATATGCGCCACCTGAGTGACTCGAGGGCGAGTCACCCAATTTGTGTTGGGGGCCTGTTGGGAAGGGGTCCTTGGGGTCAATTGAGTCAAATTTGGAGTAAATTTTATAGTTTCTTTTTGGAATGAATGTAAAGTCTCCGAAAAATGTGGAAGTAAAGCATGTAGCTAGTAGAATTCAAAGGGGATTTAGTCCCTTAGATGGGTAGGTGATAGAGTTGTTTTGAGACCCGCCCTTGATCCACGGACCATGGTATTGTAAAGCAAATGCTATATAAAGTTGAGTCATAGTGAGACTTAGAAGTTAACTTTTGGTGAAGAATCATTGTAAGGGTAAGGTGCTAAGGCAGGAAAGGTATGTTTCCTATACTTAGGCAAAAGGGGAATGCTCCTACAGTTGAGTGCGCAGAGACCTTGGTAAGTTCGTAGGCTGAGTGCGCGGGCCCCTGCAACTGAGTGTGCAAGGATAAGAAGTCTGTAATTGAACGTTTATACTTAATAAAGACTGTTTTGAGATGATTTTGATGCATCTGTGCCTTGTTAATTAATTCTGCTAAAGTTTATGTATCTTCGCTCTGTGATATGTTTTCTATGAATTAATGCTTATTTACTGTGTGAAACTAGTAGATATGTAATCTTTATGCATGTTGAGAGTAGTTAGCTACCTTTGTGAAGAGCTGGAAGCCGTTTAGATAGGTTTTTAGTGGTTGTCTGTTCGGAAGGGTTAGAGCTGTGCGAAGGTAGATCTAAGTCGTAAGGGTATTAGGAAACCATCACACAGGCCTCTGGATGCAAAAACCTAGTTCTAGCATCCCCCAATACTGCTTTGGGTGAGACTGTAGCTTGTGCTATGCAGGTTGTTGCCGAAAGGGCCAATAGTTAGGGTTTTTTTGGTTGGCGTAGATAACGCTGAACCTGGGTTAGGCCCCATCAAACTAACAACAGGTAGGCTTCTTAGCTCACTATTTAAGCTCGAATTTCAGCACTGTGTCTTCTTATCACACCTTCTTGGCTTCTGAATTATACAAGATTGCAAATTTTATAGGTGATGATTGTATATAGGTCTTTGACCCTTTTTGGTTTATAGTTTGAATTTTTATTTAGACTAGGCCTTGTAAGCCTTTATAAGATTATGTTTTGCAAAAAAAATTGCTGACCACAAGGACTCCCTCTAGTCGTTAAGAGATACTTTAATATTAATGCACAAAACCTTGTATCATTGGAGTATCATGATGAAAAACTATACTTATGTCTTGTGTATGGGTTACTAAGATTCAATCATATGTCTCTTGACAAGTGCTACCTTTAGTCAAAAGAAAAAAGGCTCTGAAACGTATATCAGTCACCCTAAAGTATGCACAGACTTTTGCAATTTTTGGAACCCTGAGGTGACACAATGTTTAGATTTTAATGGTGATTTCAGATCATAGAATCTATTCCCAGGACTGCGCTCTTTCTTTCAAGGGACTCAATCTTGAATGGGAAATCAACCTAGCCTTTCGGTCCTCTAAAACATAGCTTTTATATTCATGAAATCTCTTCATCCTCCTTAATTCAAGTTTGTGACCTAGTTACTGGAATTGGGGCTTATGAATGTGCCCAAATTTGTTCTACTTTCCTACAGAAGCTCGATCCTAGAGAACTAGCTTATCTTCCTTGTATTAAAACCGTTGTGACCTTCTAACTTCCCTCATACTGATGTCCTTAGCTCTGATACCATGTTGATAAATCCATTAGGGAAACATTAGGGTTTCTTATTAATTTGATTTATCTTTTACTTGACAAATCCTTGTGATTAGTTATTAATTTTTCTTCTTCTTTATTACATTTTCATCATCAAGATAATTTCCAAAGCTTCAAAGAAAACAAGAGAACACAAAATGTAGGCACTCAGCCAGGGCTAAAACCCCTATGAAAGGGAAAACCCAGTTAAAATTTTCCACTAGTAAATCATATTGAGATGACCAAGACCTTTTTGACTCATAAGACTAACACACCATGATTAGATCAACCACCCATCCAAGAGACCAGGTTAATCAAAGTCAATTTCTAGCTTTTTCTTTATTAAGACCTGTGGAAATGCTAACATCTTCATAAATTCACTCTTGCACAAATGAAGAATCCTCCTTCTATTCCTTTGTTGGACTTCACACTTCTTCCCTGGCTCCTCACATTCCTTATCTTATTCAGATCGGATCAAAAAGATGTGTGTTCGATGTAGTTCCAAATGAGGTTGAATTGCATCATACTTATAGCCTTCCTGTGAGCTCGAATGGTCCCTTCAAGGCCAACTTGTAGGTATCCCCAACCTGATCAATTGGTGGACACTAAGACACTGTTTACACAAAATAAATTTTCCCTTTCTTGTTTACAAGAGCCCCAATGGGGCTATGACATCATGATTTTGGCTTTGACTCAAAATAAAATCCCTAAAACACACAATGCGTGCTTTGACCTATTAACCATTAAATTAAGCATGAAACCCATGCTTTAAAAAGTCAATTTCTTTTTACAATAAATTTATTTTTTCTTTTCCTTTAACAAATACATTACGTAATGACTTCAAATGAAATTGTGAAGACCGACACTAGTTACATTCTTCAACAGTGCCTGCCCCATTGACGTCCCAAGGGGCGGGCGGGGTGGGGGGTCCGCCAAGATCTTGGTCATCCATCCATAAAGTTGAATCGATGGTGTGCATATGGGGTACCCTCCTTGATGATGTCGCAAGGGAGGGGTCGTGCATACCGTTGATCTTGCGCGGTGGGTTTCCATCGTTTATCAACACACAATGACCCACAACTAGTTTTTTACATGCACATGACGTCAAATAGGGACCCACACTTTATTCAATCACCAAAAATCGTCGGATCATCCACGTTGTCCCAGTCCTTCCACCCCGATGATTCTCCTTACCTACTCCCCTTTGTTCCTCTAGGATGGGACCATCGAGACATGTCATCCCGATCTTGTCATCCCAACTCTCTCCTTGACTTCTCCCCTTTTGTGCATCCAAGATTGTACCTCCAGGACATGTCATCCTGGTCACAACATCTTGGTGCTTTCTTCCATCACTCTCTGACCCTAACCCTGTGGAAGACTTCCACGCAAGGTGTTTTCAAAGGGAAATTAGGATGTACAATGCCTCTATCACGGATTATGGGGATTAAGCTAAGGGCGGCATGACATAGCGCTTCTGCCACTACACACACACACACACACACACTTGAGTAGAGCAATGACTCCAGAAGGATAGGTTTGGCATAATTAATACAAGTTTTCCTCCATGGACCTACTGTGCTCAAAGACTTTGTTATTTCAACTAATAAATGAAGTTAAATTTTTTAATCGAGCAACAAAGGTTAAAATTCCCTTCCATGTGCTTACTCACAATGTCTGCATAGTTATATATACTCAGTGCCCACAACACTGATGTTAATATATACCTCCCTGCGTACAGGGCATTAGATCAAAAATCTCTGTCACAAGGACTAAATAAATAGAATCCCATTCTTTTTAAATTACCTCTGTAAACCATGCCTTGTTCAAGCAATCACTGCAAATTGAAACTAACAATCCATACACATGCAAATACATTCAATAACACAAATTACATGTTAAGGGACTTATCTTAAATTGAAAACAAAAGTTTTGGGAATTGAGTTTGGGACAAGGAATCTCCACCCAACCATAGACAGTTGCAACCATAACCTACTTGTAGTTGTCACCCCGAGCTAGATTCTAGAGACTAAGATGGTCTTTCTCAAGGGAATAAAACACCAACTGCCAACTGAAACAGAGATTCCAGAGGTCATCAATCCACCCACCAGCTACTCACAAATTAACCAATGCACAAGGAATCCAGAAGCCAACTGCCTCCACCATCTAGCTATCCAATGAGGACCAACCTAGATACACACATGGAATCCAGAGGCTTATTGTCTCCACCCAAGAATGTCAAGGGAGTATAGAGAAACAAGTCTCCACCCTTCAAACAAAACAGAATAGTTCCACCCAACTTGGGGAATCCATAATTCATTGTAAAACCACCCAACAAGAAAGGCTCGAGAGATCCTCCTTTTAGGAATCCAAGAACAACCCTCCACTCCAACCATCAAGGGAATCCAGAGAAAGACCATCTCCACCCTTTGGATATATCGGGAATCGAAAGGCCATTGTTCCTCACTTAGGAGAGGCCTTCTTTTTGCTAATCTCGTCAACTGAAAACTGATATCTCTCTATTTCTTCTCCTTTTTCATTTTTATTTGCAAAACTCTCTTCGCTCTTGCTCCTACTTCATCCCCTTCTATTGGCTTCTCTTCATTGCCAAATGGTGAATCGAACCCTCTTCTCTTTTCTCTCCTGCATAATGATTGACTTCCACCATCCTTGCTGCCAACATAGTCCAATATTCATTAATCTCGTCCTCTCCGCCTTCTAATTTTTTCCAAGGCAACATGGGTTCGTGTAATTCTCTTTCATCCCAATTAAATTAAGAAAACTATCATATTAAAACACACCAACCATCATTTAATGGCTGTCATAACCAACCCAAATTTCCTGCAACAAGGAAAACTTGAACATCCCAAGCAAGTGACCTCCCTAGCCTCTGGAATCCATGTCCCTCTACTCAACCCATTTTTTTTTTTTTTGTAAAAATATTTACATTGTATTTCATGAGAGAACCATGTTTGGGGTTGTCACATCTACATCCTATAAAAAATTTAGACTCTTGATTCCAAATATTGGTTATGCGTAAGGCAAAATATTGAATTCTTGTTTCTACAAAATTCAATGAGTTATTTCTAAATTGGGCACAACACTTAAACTCAATTTGTTTTTACTAAATTAATGAGAAGATAGAGGAATTTGCTTTCTATAACATATCCAAATTTTAGATCTTAACTCAAAAGTATAAGATATTTTGATCTATTACTACATGTTCGGTTGTTTTTATCAATTTGGTGAGCAAAAACAACATTCTTGTAGTGTTAGGCTACTATGCCATCAACAAAGAATTGTTAGAGCTAGCTCATTGGATAAATAAACTTGCAATTTTGGATAATAATAATAAAAACAAGCATGTTAGAAACTAGAACTAAACCAATAAACAAAAAACGTAAAGCTTTACTCTCTTATTAACAAACGACAAGGTTATGTCCATGGAGATACACCACAAAGGATGAGGTTGAGCAAATGATCCCTCTCCTATCCTCCTTGGGGGCTCTTTTTGTGCCCCCCTTAGGTCTCCTCTCTCTAAACCAAGAAGTGTGCAAAGCTCCTTTGATGGAAGAAACCAAACACTTAGTTGGTAGCTATGCTCATCCAAGCTAATGTCTCAAAGAAAAAGGAGCTTCAATGGTTATCCCAACATCATAACTCTATTTTTCTTCTCTCCCTTCAAATGTTTTCTCATGGCCTCTTCTTATATGAATAATTCAAGCTTCATAAAGATGGATTTACAATGTGAATGAACCAAATTTGACTTTTGGTTCCACATGTGTGAAGAGGTTTGGAAAGATTCATCAAGCTCAAATATGATCATAACCAACCTAGGAGTCCCTATGATAGGCTTTCCAAATTTTATTACATCAAAAAGTATTTCATGTTTTCATATTTACACAAGTTTCGAAGGAAACGTAGCACGAAGCATGCAAATTTTATTAAAGAAACCCATGTAAATGCCTAAAAACCCATTTTGTAATGTTTGTTCAACCTCTTTTAGGTTGATTCTTAATAGCCATGGGTAGCCTTTGTTATGTTTTGATGATGATGCTTCCAATGATCACCCATATAAATCTACTAGTGAATTTTAGGTGACAACAACTACCCATTGATGTGTGAGGTTGGGAGCATACCTATAGCCAAAATTCATCATCATTTTCTATATCTAATGTTGTTGAACTAATTCTTGGGGGCAGAGAGAGAGAAAGAATGGAAATAAGAACATCCATATAGGACAAGCAAGAACCCACCTACAAAACAAGCTAAAAATATTACATGCTTTATACAAATGAGGTGGGCATGACCCATGCTTATGAAATTAATAAAAGATGTTTACAATAGTTGATAACATACTAAAGGTTCTTATCTGATCATAACAAATGTGTAAAAGAGCATTAGTGATGTTGTAGCTAGAAACTTCGTGAAGTAGAAATCCACATCACCCTCATGAGTGCCAGGAATTGTAAAGGATTATTAAAAGAAGAACAATCCCTAGAACTTGAGATGAACACTAATGATGAGAGTGGTCATACTTGATGGCATTGATGGCCTATCAAACCGAGGGTTTTTTTTATACTGGAACTAGAGATTGCAATTATCACAAGGTATACTTACCATGATGGGGATATGTGATGTTATTGAGCACCATGAGGGTCAACGAAACTAGATATAAATGTTGAATCTCTTTGTTTCATCTAGCGTCCATTATTTGTATGAGCAATAATGATTAGGATACCTTAGCATTCTTAGAAATAGTAGAATTGGTGTCGACGGGAATGATGGCACAACTACAAGTGACAAAGGATATCTTGAATAACACATGTGGCTTTTGATAATCAAGGAAGAAAAACATGCAAGAAGAATGATACTTGAGACTTCCCTTGGGT
Organism: Pinus tabuliformis; assembly: GCA_031772625.1. Taxonomy (NCBI): domain Eukaryota; kingdom Viridiplantae; phylum Streptophyta; class Pinopsida; order Pinales; family Pinaceae; genus Pinus; species Pinus tabuliformis. Next base: position 1,037,212,443 of record CM062816.1, on the reverse strand, counting down.
GGAGAAAAATTGATAGTTGACAGTGGAAATAATAAAAAATCAACCAAGGAAAAGGTGAGTTGTTTTCAGAGGGACAATTAGATGGGATGAGGTTTGGTCAAGTTGTGACTGGGGAGGCAATGGTGATGAGGTAATTGATCAAAAGTGGAAACTATGGGGATCACATTGAAGTTTTCTAGGATACATGAGATACCACAACTAATTAGTATTATGTATACATGAGTAACTCAATGTAAATGCTTCGATCAAGGGTGACTAGGACTACTACAAAAAAATGACGTTGGGTGTGATGGTGAGAATATCATTGCTTCCAGCAAAACTTTGTACAATTACCAGTGAATCAAGAAATAATTGGGTTAAATGTTAAAATACATAGATGGGTGCCCCAGTGATAAAATGGCTTGATCGAGTGAGGCAATATTGGTAAGAATTGATGAGGGGAAGGGGCCCCATTGTTGGGTCTCCATGGAGGTAAATGAATGTTGAGGGAGAATGCAAAGGGTCTACAATTTGTGGGGGATATGAAAGGCTAATGATAATGTGGTACTGTATTCAATATAACTAGTTATCAATTGATAATAACCAATAACTCTTAGGGAAAGGGACTTACAATCATCACTTGCAAACATGAAACTGAATACCTGAAGTGAAAGTACTAATGATAAAGAAACTTTCTCTAGGTAAAATAAATTATTAATATAAATATTAAACTTACATACCTTTTTGTGGAACTATGGTGAGAAAAATTGCCCTTAAATGAAATTTCTAATGCTCCCTGTAGGAGGCTAGGGAATAATGAGTTCCTAGGAAGGGCATTCCCTTGACAAGGCTAGGAAATGATGAGTTCCTAGAAAGGCACTGCAAAAAGTAATCCTAATCACTTTTATAAAAGTAATGAAAGAGACCAAAGTCAAAATGGCCTTGCCACATGAAGCGATGAAGCTATCTTATGGAACATTAAGATTATGCCATGTGGATTGTAATTGGATAACATTTGGGAGCATGGGACACAACAAGATGTGATGAGGGTTCCTACAAAGCGTAGAATGTGGGTTGGTGTTGTATCATTATCTAGGTCTTATGGGACCAAGGCTAAATATGGTATTTACCTCATTATCATTATACAAGGATTGGGGGAAGCGTTGCTACCAAATAACCAATATGAGGGACCAAAGTTATAAAAGTAGGTAGTTAAAGGGTTTACATCCACAAAAGAGGATTTGAAATAATGTATCAAATCGACCTGGTTGCATAATGTCGATTGGGGGGGTGTGTTGGGTGTTAGAAAGTGTAGCACGAAAGGCTAAATTTGACTTGTGCCTAAGTCAAATTTAGTAATTTGATTTTCCACATCAATCGAATGACTTGGATGGTAGTTAACTTGTGTTTCATGGCCCTTGTCTACTAGTTTACTAAGATAATTCGAGTTATAGGCTATAAGTAGAGTTGTGCATGTAGTGATTGCTAAAATTTAGCAATCTAGTTCAATTATTTTCAGTTTGACTCAATTAACTGAGCTCAAGTACCTAGTTGAGTTAGTTGAGTAATAGAACTATTGTTAGCTCAGTGATCTCTCAGTTAAACTAGCCAATCAACTAAAAATAACCCATACATGCATGGAATTCAAATTGCCTAGCTGGAGTGGAGGAAAAGGTGCATTGTAATTATCAATTATACACTAATTGAGTGTACAGGCTTGGAAATTAAGCAGGCGAATCATTCCTTAGGAAATAAGCAATAAAATAGGATAAAAATCCTATCTTTTAGGAGCTAATTTCCTTTAATATTGTGCAAGGAAATAGGAGGTTGTCTGAGGCTTGAATTAGCTAAGTGTTGGCCAGATCAGGCTAGTCAGTAGGAGAAGAGGTTTACAATGTAGGGTGTGGTTGAAGATTGAAGCAAGACATTGTAATAGGTCCTAATTCTCATCTGATTAATGAAAAGAAACATAGGGGTATTTCCCAGTTGGGTTCCCCTGTAAATGATTGTGTTCTTGTGGTGTTTTAATGGTTGCATTTCATTGCAGGTGTTTCGAAATTGTGATTTCCATTCCGCAAAATACTAGATGAAATTTGTAATCTCTTGATTTTAGTTCGATTTCATCGGTAGTAGCAAATTTATATTAATTTCTACATGGTATCAAAGAATAAATGACACTAGGAACCAATTTATAGAGCCTCTCCTTCAAATATTTTAATTTACAAATTTAGTGAATCAGTTTTCTTCCGTGCAGGAAAACGTCTTTAAACGGATTGAGATTGGAGTATACCATTGGGGGAACCTCAAACTTCATAGCCTAGAAGGATAGGATGGAAGAAATTCTTAATGATAATGGTGTGTTGGAGTACAAAAAAACTGACATCCCAAATGCCAACAATATCAGATGCACAACAATTAGCCCAGTGGAAGAAGGATACCACAAAATCTAGGAGGATCATATTAGAGGGCGTGAGAGACCACATTTTCTCTAATTTACATGGCAAAGAGACTCCCTTTTCTATGTGGAAGACCCTTATTGAGCTATTAAAAAATGGTAGTGATGCCAGGAAATTGGCATTAAGTGACAAGCTTAGAAACATCTGCATGCAGAACAAGAGCCCTCATAGAATACTTGGCATGATCACACCCGAAGAAGCTTTCTTTGGGAGGAAGCCATATCTCATTTCATAATTTTGGAGCACCTGTGTACTGTCATGTCTCCAAGGATAGCAAGAATAAAATTGAGCCTACAACTAAGATGGGTGTCTTTGTAAGATATATAGAGACACCACATAAATATAAGGTGTGTTTTCCCTCACTCGGGGTGATAATAACGAGGATAGATGTCAAATTTGATGAGAAGAAGGATATGAGATGCTCTATAGAGTGAGAGATAAGTATACCACTAGAGGCGGAGCTTCTAGTTCCAAGGAGGAGACTCATGTAGAGCTTCAAGAGGTTGTGGAACAGCCACATGCAAAGGAGCAGACAAGGGGTCGAGTGGAGGCACCCACTCAACCAGAGTCTTCCAGAGAGGGGAGGAAGAGAACCAAAGAAGATAACATATTGGTATAGGATGCACAGGATCATGTGGGTGATCCTACATATAAGTGTATATAGAGGAGTTCACCAGATAGGTACACTGGGTATATGACTCTCATGACATAACTCATTGAGTTAGAGCCCTCTTCATTTGGGGAAACAATTTCTCAATCAATGTCGGTTGATGCCATGGTGGAGGGGTATGACTCCATCATGAAGAACAGTGTATGGTAGGTGGTGTTGAGGCCAGATAACAAATCAGTGGTTGGTTCCAGATGGATCTATAAAGTGAAGCATGTAGTTGATGGGAGCATCGAGAAGTACAAGGCTATATTTGTGGCCAAAGGTTTCTCTCAGGTAGAGGGAGTGGACTATGAGGAAACATTTGCACCAGTGGAAAATTTTCCTCAATCAGAACCATTCTAGCATTAGCTGCGCAGATGGGGTGGAAGATCCATCAGATGGATGTGAAGACCGCCTTTCTTAATGGTGTTGTTGAGGAAGAAATTTACATAGAGCATCCAGAGGAATTTGAGACATGTGACAGGGAGATACATGTGTGTAGACTCGGGAAAGCCTTGTATGGTCTCAAATAGGCATTGTTGGCTTAGTGGGTCCTGAACCAGGTTTAGAGTTAAGTTTTCCAAACAATTCCCTACACTACTGGCCCTTTCAACATCAATCTACTGGCCCTTTCGGCATCAATCCGCGGAGCGCGAACTGAAGTCTCACCCGAAGCAGTATGGGGGAATGCTGGAACCAAGTTTCCGCACCCAGAGATGGTTATGATGTTGGTTTTGTGCCCTTTTATCTGCCTTTGCGCAGATCGACAAGCCCTCAAGGCTTATCAATATAACTTCCTCTTACCAGCCTCTAGACCTTTGTGAAAGTCTACGACTGTCTTTCGCGGACCCTAAACAGGCAGATCAACCGCTTACGTGCCTCTGTAATCACTCCTAAGTCTATTATTACTTGGATTGGCTTAAGGGTCTGATATCTTTAGCATGCATTAAGATATTCTTCATGTAAACATATATTATTACTTTCGTTCATATAATAATGTAAAACATACAGATTCGCGCATCAATACAACATTAAATCATAAACCCATTATTCATCATAACATAAACACATTCATTCATAACAGAAGTAAATGGGTAAAACACATATATTTCCAGAACAGTCTCTTTATTGATACTTTCAGATTTTATTACAGACTCAAACTACCCTACGCACTCAGCTGCAGGGGTCCGCGCACAAAACTGCGGACTCTACTCTAGGCCTCTGTGCACACAGCTGTAGAGCCTCTCTTCTACTCTAAGACTCTTCACTCTTAGCTCCTATTGACCCATTACATTCGTCTTCAAAACTTCTATGAACTGCCTTACACTCTCTAAGACTTCCCTTTTTTATACTATCCCATGGTATGCGAACCATGGGTAGGTCTACTAAAGCCAACACAACTTACATAAACAAAGGGTAAAAACCCTTTATGACACTTTACATCTACGTGCTCTATGACCACAAATTGCGGAGACTTTACACTTTACAAACAAAAACTTGGGCTTTTTGCCCAAAATTGACCTTAGGGGACACTGCCCCAATAGGTCCCCAACACAAATATCTTGACTCTCCCCCGAGTCACTTCAGCTGTGCACTGCGTAGCTGCATGCTTGACCTGCTCCACCAGCTGCTCCGTTGCTGGTCCCACGCTATCTTCCTAGATCTTCTCTTGTATTGTCTGCAAGGCTAGCCATCTTCTCCCCCATGGTTGCAGAGATCATATAGGCTTCATCTAGCCAATGCCCCAATTTGGCCTTGAGGACTGCCTCTTTCTACTGTGCTACTTCTGCCTGTTCTTTCAATTGCTTTGCCTCCTGCAACTTTTCCAATCTTTGCATGATAGCGATGATGCCTGCCGTCGCTCTTACTTTGTCGTACTGCTGCTGTAATTCCCTTGCCTCGATTTTTAATCTCTGCAGGTTGGGATCTTCCTGCAGACTTGTAAATACCTCCATTGATTGCTCGAAGAGCGCAGTGTATTCCACCACCACAACATCCACTTCAACGACTGCATCCTTAACAGTTGCCTCGCATTGCTCGCTGACCTCTGGTGGAGTTAAAGGCTGTGACTTCAACTCAAGCTCTGTGATTTTCAGGTTCATCTCAAACTAAACCTTTTCCATCTCGGTCTTTACGTCACGCACACCTACAACCAACTTCCAAATCTTGGCTTCCATTAATGATTCTTCTGGGATATCCAGTTCCGGAACGGTTTTGCATGCTTCAGCTACTACCGCGGCGGTGTGCTCATTCTACTCTTGCACCTTCTTCCAGGCTTCTAGCGCGGTTTTTTCTCAATGAATATCTATTTGTTATTTATTTTCTGCTCACTGATCGTGCGCAATGTGTGCTGCTCTCAGGCCTTAAGTTATTCAATGACACCTGCTTGTAGGGTGTGAAGGAATTCACTGGGGAGCGTGGCCAAGTTGAGGCCAACGTTCCTCAGTGCATTGACAATAGCCTTGTCAGCTTTCGCCTCCACACTCAGAGCTCCATCTGGCAGTGCGACTGCCCGGAGATCTGAAGAGCAAACCAATTCCGTTGCTTCAGTTGTCCTTGGTGCTAAACTGGTTGAGGCCACGCTACTCTATCCTGCACATGTTTTCAGTCTAGTGGCTTGGATCTGCAGCTCACGCAGACTCGTTTGAATGGCACTTAATGCCTGCTTCTGCCGTTGCTCAAACTACTGCAGCAGTTCTGCGGTCGTATCCCTTAATTTTCCCCCAGTGTCATCCAAGTCACCCTTTGTCAAGGTGATCGGATCTAGGGATGACTTAGTGGCCTTGGTCTTCTTCCCTGGTCCTTCTTTTTCCTGTTCTCTATTCTGCTTCACTCGGAAGGGAGTGCTTTCTAGATCTCCACTGCCCTGTCCTGATTGCTCCTCTTCCTCTGTCTATGGCAAAGGAGATTTCTGACTTCTATCAAAGTCACGCTCTTCCTCCTATTCCTTGGCAGCGCACTCTGCTTCTGCCTTCTCCTCAGTCTCCTTCTTTCTCTTTTCAACCAATTGTTGAATCTTTGACCGGGCATCTTCCTTCTTCTGCTTTCCCGCGGACTTACTAGAGCCGACAGACAAATCTGATGCTGTGCGCCAATCTGCTGGCTAATGATTGAGGACTACTGCAATGGCATCATCCATCGTGAGGAATGGTAAATCATACCACTTCTATTGTGGGTCCTTTCGCACCCAGATGGAGATACAGTGGAAGTTCTCTTTGAACTCTGCGTACCTCGACAACTACTGAAAGATAGTTGGTGACAATTGTGGATTTCGGTTGATGGCTGTATTAATGCTCATCTCCATCAATAACCAGAACACCTTGCATTCACAGACCCGCTCAGCGTCCTTTGTGGCCCATAGTGAAGAAAAATTTGCTGCTTTTGGCAAATCTGGTGCGATCGGAGGAAATTGGCTGTCCTCCAGCAACTGCCATGTGACCAACACAATTGAAAGTAAATCCATGAGTAATGAAACATCTTGCTCTGGTCATGTGCCTCCCTGTAATGCGTGAGGAACTCGCTACATAGGTAGTGCGCCCAGTTGAATTGTACGCCCTTTGCGCATTGGGCCGCTAGTGAAACAACTGGAGCCGGAACCTCATCTGTGCGACACTTCCTCATTATATTACCAGCCAAAATTTGGGTAGCCACCTTAATCGTGGGGTCGGTTATGCTTGAAATTGAATACCCACGTGGCTTTTTGACAAGCTTAAACTTGTCCTTCATTCACTCAGCGAGGTCGTGCTCGCTCGTCTTTCCACCAAATGCCTTGGTTAGATCAGTCGTGAATGTGGCAGTAAGGTGATCCTATGGATTAGCATGTCGGTTATACGGATCGACTCCTCCAACCATAGGCACCTGTCGTGCACCAGGCACAACAACTATTTGATAACTATCAAATTTATGGGCGCACGGTAGTAATGGGGCACCCATAGAAGATTCAACAATCCTGCTTTTTCCACCCCACAAATCCACTTCACCGGCTCCAGCACGGTGACACCCGAATCCTTGTAGAAAACTCTCTGCATCAAATTATCAAAATCCAAGTGGGGAATCGCTCAGTGTGCCCCAAGTCCCAATCTTCAAGCTTCAGATGCGGGATCTGTGCCAAGTGCGGTCCTTCAAACGTGATATTCTTTGGCAACAAGGGTGTATGAAGGAGAAACTTTCCCTCATATGGGTCCTTTGGGACCTTCACTTTGCCCTGGCGTGGAGGGATGTATTATGGTAGCATCGAGAGAGGGTCTACCCCCTCAATATCAATGTCCTCTGCTCCCATATCAATGTCCTCTACACCCTCGTCGGCCTTTAGATCGACCACTTTGTCTCTTTCCTACGTGGTTGGCTTTTCTTTTCTCTGATGCTTCCTTGGCAACTTACACATCGACAATGTCTTCTTGTGTTTATCTTTCTTTCTCTTAGGAACCTCTCTTGGCGGCGTAGGCTTCGCCTAGGTGACCTCAGAGATTTTGGCACTACTGCGGGCACCTCCATAGCCACAACCTCAGGGGCACCCCTTCAGAGGCCATAACACCTTCTGTGCTTGCGGTTTCTATGGGTGCAAACATGAGGCTGTTAAGGAGCTCCTGGGTTTCCTTAGGTAACCTGTCAAACACTGAACTGGCCACCAAATCCTCAAAAAACACAGGGTTCATGTGCAATTGATAGTACGACACATAAGCTCTCAGAATGCAAAGTGTCTCTCGTTGGGTAGCCATCTATAATTTATAGGCAATTTCAAATTCAAATCCAACCGTTCCCCCCAAAATCCGCTCATAAATGCTAGATTGGCGACATATTTTCAAAGATCTCGCTCTTAAATGCATCCTTAAATGTTGCCACCCCATTTCTCTTAGCCGTTTTCTCATTGTCAAATCATGAACAGTGACAGTAATGGTCTCTTTCTGGTTGCCCTGTGCGATCTCTGCTCCTATAGCACATCTCCCTTCGCGCTTCTGCTGATGCTGTGATATTCTTCCATTCCGCGCAATCCCCCAATCATGTAGCTCTACAACCCAGGCAATGTAGTTTATAGTCCCGCGCCTCCTTTCAGCTGCCTGGAGTGCTAAGACTATGCTCCCATCATATAGTCATCTGGCCTTATCCCCGGTGTATGGATTCAATTGGCTGCCATTTACCTTTCCTGGAAATGGAACTCCATTCAATTCCACCAGCTGATCTGCTCCACCATCGGTAATATCCTTAATCACATATGGCTCCAGCCATTGCATCTGAAATTTTCCTGGAAATTTGTCAAACTTGCTGTCGTATAATAAAACTAAATCGTTTACCTTGAAGGTGCATAGTTTGATGTGCCAATCATGCCATTCCTTTTCACTCCTTCTGAACTTGTTGATGGAATCCAGCCAAAAATTTGTCTTCCTCCAGCTCTGTCAGCTGCGCGAGCCTTTCTTCTGAGGCTCCATGGTCTGCCATTCTTGTGAACGCCACTATACGTAGACTAGGCACAATGTACTCTACCAGCATCATAACTTTTACGCCATAGACCAGCCTGAAAGGTGTTTGTCCAGTCAACTTCTTACAAGTAGTTGTATAGGCCCATAACACTGCTGGTACGCACACATCCCAATCATTCCTTTGTGCATTGTAAATCTTTGTCAGTGCGTTCTCCAATATCTTATTAAATGCTTCCATCATCCCATTAGCCTGAGGGTGATATGGCGTGCTCTTTTGATGATAAAATTGGAATTCCTCTGTCAGCGCGCTGATCGTTTCATTAAGGAAATGTGTACCGCTATCACTCATCAAAGTCTTCAGGCAACCAAACCTAGTCAACACATATTCAAATAGGAACTTCGAACATGCATCGCATGCCCTATAATAAGATTTGGAATCCTTATGCAGTGTCGACCACCACAACCTAACACGTAAAATCTTCTACGCTGTTGATTTTCCTGCATAATGGCCTCCCGCAGCCCCTCCGTGAGCTTCGGCTAGGATGCTGCTTCGTTCGAAATCAGATACATAACATCACAATATCTCATCCACTCCCATCTTATACAAGTGGCCTAAAATAACAGAAAAATATGCTGTGCACACCACCAATTCCTACTTTTGTTGGCTGGTGTACCCTTCCGGAGCTGTTCCTATAGTCAGAAAGTGTATTATTGTCTACTGCATGTTAGGCAGTTCTTCCTCCAAATTGGTATGCTCCTCCCCTGTTTCGATGCGTGACACATGATCTGGTCTCGCATTCAATCGCCCTGGCTTTACAATGACTTCGAAATCATATTCCTGAAACAACAACAACGATCTACATATTCCCCTCCCCAACACAGGCTTGTTGACCAAGTACTTTAATGCAAAATGGTCTGTATACATCTTAAAGTGTCCACCTAGCAAGTAGTGTCTGAACTTCTGGAGCGCATACACCATAGCCAAACCTTTGCGCTCTATCATCGAATAATTCTTCTCAGTCTTAGATAACTTCCTTCTTGCAAATGCGATAGGGTGATCCAACTCTCCCTCACTAGCTTGTGTCATTACTGCTCCCAGTGTAATACATGACGTATCCACATGCAGATGAAATTCCTTCTTCCAATCGGGGAAGACTAGGATCGACACGGTGACCATTTTCTCCTTTAACACATCCAAGCTCTATTGACATTCTTCATTCCAACAGAATGTAGCATCCTTTTTCAACAGTTTTTCCATTTGTGTGGTAATCTAGGCGTAACTCTTGATGAACTTCCTATAATATCCAGTATGCCCTAGCATTGCGTGTAGCTATTTCACACTTCTTGGTGCCTCCAAATTGATTATGACTGTGACCTTAGTAGGGTCCACCATTAATCCTTGTCTGCATACCACATGACCCAACAAGATTCCGAAAGGAACACAAAACAAACATTTCTTCAAGGTTAGCGTGATATAATACCTCTGGCATGTATCCAACACCATGCATAGACTAGATACATGGCATTTCACTAGCCCAAAAACCGTCCAATCGTCAAATTATACCTCCAAGAACTTGTGAATGAAGTCCTTGAACGCTGCGATGACTACGTGCGGAAAGATCGCCGACTCATTCTTCAGTCCAAAAGGCATTACAATATACTAAAAGCATTGCCATTCAGTTGCGAAGGTCATCTTACTCCTATATTCTGGCGCGATCTTGATCTGATGGTACCCCGAGAACCCATTAATGAATGAATATGCCTCCTATCCTTCTACATTATCCAACACTTCATCGGTGAACGAAGTCAGAAAAGGATCATCCACGCAAGCGTCATTCATCTTCCTGAGATCTACGCATATCCTTATTTCATCCTTCTACTTCTTTTCCTGAACTACCATAGGAATTAGCTAGTTGGACTCCTCCACTGGTTCAATGATTCTTGCAACTAAAATTTTATCTAACTCCAAACAAACCCTTTCCTTATATTTAGGATTAAGGTGATGTGGCCTCTGCTTCACAGGCTTCACATTTGGTTTCAACATTATCCTCATCACCCCTAAATTGCCTATAATCCCTTTCAGGTTTGAAAACTTTGTAGGGAACAAATCCCGGTACTCGCGGAGCAATTCAACGACCTTATCTACCGTAGCATCATCCCAGTAGTCCCCTATCTTCACAAACTTTGGCTCTGCCTCTATCCCAATGTTCACTTGTGTCTTTTTAAGCAGCGCGGTGATATCTGTATTGTCTACTTGTGACCCTTCAACTTCGCGGTGACCTTCTGTCTCTGGGATAGTAATGTTCCTTGGATCCTCCTCTTCTTCTTCGGCAGTCACATTGTATCACTCTAGCACATGGCACAGTTGGGTGGTCCAATCCGGTTGAATCAAATCCAAGGGATCCTACGGGATTCTGAAGATCGCTGCTTTGACCTCCTGCAGCGCTTCATGAATGCACTCGAATCCATCTTCAAAGCTGAATGTCATCAAGAATACCTGTCTCAAAATATCCCATTCGTTCGTGCCATGGCGGAGCTCTGTCTCCAAGTACCAATTCATAGGTATTACATCCAAGGTGTGACAGAATAGATGCACCCACTCCGGTTGCAGTTCTGCTCCATAAGCATCGGTCCATTTGGCTAAGTGATTGCGCGGATCACTCCTACCATCATATTTATTTGTCACTCACACCTTTGGGCGACCAAAACCCACCCTCATTAGTCTTTTGTATTCGCACCATCCATCGAAATTGCCTTTATGCGTACCCCACCATCTTGCAGGCGTAGCGTGCAACACCAAGTCCAAGGCTTGGAAGTGATGCTTCTCTAACACTTCCCTTTCAAATGCATCCAGAAATTTATCAACGTCAGTTAAACCATCATAATAAGGCAGACTCCTTAACTCCAACGATACACATCGCAACAATTTAGTCATCATGTTACACCGTAGCATAGACACTTCATGCAATCTATTTTGTCAGTGTTCGAATTCCTCATCTGAATCTGAGGTACGGGAGCTTTCGTGGTCCCATGCAATATGTCCATCTGCCGTCGAATTCACCCAATCTTGATATCGCATCGTTATCTTATAAATCTGGTCCAAATCGTTGTCACTTTCATAATCGTGGACCGGTTCAGTATAGCGTGGTCCTTCTACAGGGTCCAACGATAGTACTATGTGGAGCGATTTTCTTTCAAATGACATCGTCCACTTCTTCAAATTGATCACCCCGTTCATGTCGATAGCCCATTCAATCCCCATGAGCGCGGGGTAGGGATTGCTGTCATCGACAATCTTTATTACTTTGAAATCTGAAATGCGCTCGCGCCTGCAATATCGACTGTCACTCCCTGCAATATTCCCATGGGGATGATCTTTTACTGATTCACCATCCTCAATTGAATAGGAGACCACTGTAGTGCAGGTCTCCCCATTCTCTCCCATGTCTGTTTTGGCAAAACATTCACATCTGACACAAGATCCATAATAACTTAGTCCATTTCACATTCTCCTATTTGCATGGTGAGCCTCATCTCATGCCTTGTTCTTGCCTTATGCTAACCAATTTTCCTGACGACGTGCGGTCCCGTGGGAGTATTACCAACGCATTTATTGATCAACTCATGTAATCCCTTTACGGCCTTGCTATCGCATAAAAGCTTCATACAGGTCTCCAAAAATGTAGTAAGCATGGATGGGTCCATTTCTTTAGACTGCTTATCCTGACTTCCTGAGGTAGAAGCCTCAGCGAAGCTTTTCTTTGCTTCCATGAAGGTTTCCTTCGCGCACTCCAAATCAAAGCCAACCTCCTTTTCTGGAGCTTTGTGGACCCATTCACCTTCTTCAGGCCGCTTTCCCTTATCTTCGCCAGTTTTCATTCCACTTCACAGCACAATATTCACATTGGGGTCCTCTTCGCGGGGTTCAACCCTCATCATCTGCAGGTTCTATGTAGGCTATGTCCCCTTTTCACGCATCTTAGCTATTAGTACAGGGCAGTCTTCTATTGCGTGGTCAAACTGAGTGCAGTATCGACATGATAGGCACGTCGGGTTCGTGATTTCTCGTGCATAGTGTCCTGGACCTCCACAATTTTAGTAAATAACTTGCCCCCGACCTCTAGCAAACCTCCTCTGCCTCAGTCTCATCCATGCTCTTGATATCCTCCTTGTGGCCCCCAATGCCTTGATCCAGAGGCTCAGTTTTTGTCTGCATTTGATACCCGGGCATTCTCTCCATCATTAACTCATAACTATGGCAATTGCACTCATTGTGGCCTACTGATTGGCAGAAGTTGCAGAAGAGCTATTGCAGTGTCTGTGCAAATTTCTGCAGCAAGTGGCAATTATCTGTCGCATATTTTCCAACTACTTGATAGATAGCACACCACAGCTCGGGTCCTGCACTTGGCCCTGCTTGAGATTCCAGCCTCAAAGGCATCAACTGTCCTCCTGCAACATAATTCATGAATACAGGGCAATGATCTTTATCGTGCCCTTGGCTCTTACATTTCAAACACCAAACCTCTTCACGCACCTCTGGCCGAGCCGCTCTATCCATCTTCAGCCTTTGGAATTCCAAGAAAAGGTTCTTCAACTTCGCGTGAATCTGCTGAACTCCTAAATCAACATCTTGAGTTTGTGTCTCATGCAATCTCCAGAGCCTCCGTCTGGGTCCTAATCTTTTTCTGTGATAAAGCAACCCTCAAGTGAGGCAAGAGCGAAGCCACAAACCATTCGCGGTGCTGCCCATCTGTAAGACTCATGTTAGCTTCGCGAATCTTACACTTCAATATCTAATATAGCTCCCAAGGTGTCTACCGAGGCTTAATCATTATTTCTTTGAATCCAACGATCGATTGCGCTTCAGACTTGGCCCTACTAAATTCCTTATTTAGTGCAGTCTGAATGTCCGCCAATGCAGCCATCGGGTTGTCAGTGCAATACTTAGTGTACCATGTGAGCATGCATTCCTGTAAAGCAGTAACCAATGTTTCTTTCTTCATATGATCATCTGTAATGCCCTGGGCTTCCCACACAGCCTTCGCGATGAACCAAAACTGGTCCAGGTCCTCATTCCCCAAGCCCTTGAAAATGGGCAATTTTACTGAATTCGCCATATTGAACGGTGGTGGAGGTGGTGGCGGTGTGGGTGAAGGTGTATGCGATGGAGGCAAAGATGGAGGTGGTGTGGTGGATGTGGTATTCGCAGGAACCCTCGCCTTATTAACCGAACAACACTTTGCAGAGAAGCCTATGCTTCTTCTTCATCGTCACTTAGAGGAGGCTCAATCAACGAGCTATATTCAGGTCCTGTTCCTTTTCTATCCCTGAATAATTTTCCACTTCGTGTAGCTCTAAACATCAAGGTAATTGAATAACCCTTTTTTCACACAAGAGAATTTTAATCCAAGTATTCAAAGACCTTAAATACTTACCTCGTGGTCCTTTGAAGAAGTGCCCCTCTATTTTGTTGTAGCTAACCGAGGTATTGACCGCGAACTCTTTCACAAATCCTCCAATGATACAATCAAGCCAATGATTGACAACGCGTGCGATCTTATCTTTAGAAGCTTCCAATCTCTGCACTAAGTCCGGGGTCCACACTATCGGATCATTAAGCCTCCACCTTCCTTGGCCCTTTGCAAATTTAGCAATCCACTCGTATAATTCAAGTAGGAAGGAACGAAAGAAAATTTCATGTATCTTTGTGTATAGATACATGTCCAACCACTATTCTTTTGTCAATCGTGGGTTCCTGTTCTCTTGCGCCGCGAATTCGTGGATCTTTCTATCCAACCAATCTTCAATTTCCTTCTTAGTTGGATTCCAGTGATGCAACATCACACATCTCTTTATGCAGATCCTGATCCTGGCAATGAAACCATTTGTTGCCTTAGTGGGTCCTGATGCAGGTTCAGAGTTAAGTTTTCCAAATAAATCCCTACACTACTAGCCATTTTGGCATCAATCCGCAGAGTATGGACTGAAGTCTCACCCGAAGCAGTATGGTTGGATGATGGAACCAAGTTTTTGCACCCAGAGATGGTTATGATGTCGGTTTTGTACCCATTTATTTTCCTTCACGCAGATCGACAAGCCCTTGAGGCTTATCAATGTAACTTCCTCTTACTAGCCTCTAGACCTTCGCGAAAGTCTATGACTGTCTTTCGCGGACCCTAAACAGGCAGATCAACCGCTTACATGCCTCTGTAATCACTCCTGAGTCTGTTATTACCTGGATCAGCTTAAGGCTCTGATATCTTTAACATGCAATAAGATATTCTTCGCATAAACATATATTATTACTTGCGTTCATATCACAATGTAAAACATACAGATTCGTGCATCAATACAACATTAAACCATAAACCCATTATTCATCATAACATAAACACATTCATTCATAACAGAAGTAAATGGGTAAAACACAGATATTTCCAAAACAATCTCTTTATTGATACTTTCAGATTTTCTTACAAACTCAAACTACCTTGCGCACTCAGCTACAGGGGTCTGCGCACAAAACTGCGGACTCTACTCTAGGCCTCTGTGCACACAGCTGTAAAGCCTCTCTTATACTCTAAGACTCTTCACTCTTAGCTCCTATTGACCCATTACATTCATCTTCAAAAATTATATGAACTGCCTTAGACTCTCTAAGACTTCCCCTTTTTATACAATCCCATGGTCTGCGAACCATGGTTAGGTCTCCTAAAGCCGACACAACTTACATAAACAAAGGGTAAAAACCCTTTATGACACTTTACATCTACGCGCTCCGCGACCACAAATTGCGGAGACTTTACACTTTACATACAAAAACTTGGGCTTTCAACTCGAAAACTTGGGATTTTTACCCAAAATTGACCTTAGGGGACCTTGCCCCAACAAGCGCCCTAAGCATGGTACACTTGGATTGACACATATCTCAGTGGATTGGCTTCACCAAAAGTGAAGCAAATGCCAATATCTATCACATTGTGGTAGATGGCAAGTTGTTTATATTGGTTTTGTATATTGATGACTTGATACTTACAAGGGATGAGCAGTTGATCCGCTCTTACAAGGAAGACCTTGCATGAAAATTTGATATGAAAGACATGGGCTTGATTCATTACTTCCTTGGTATGGAAGTATGGCAAGGTGATGGTGAGTTGTTTGTGATTCAAGGGAAGTATGCCTCTGAAATACTTCAGATATTTCACACGGAGAATTGGAAACCTATGGATACACCTCTAGCTATAAACTAGAGGAAGGAGAATGCTTCTTTAGGAGAGGCATTAGATGCTACCATATACAAAGAGATTGTGGGATCCTTGATGTGTTTGGTGAACACACAACCTAACATATGCTATGCAGTTAATCGGTTGAGTAAAGCCATGGTGAAGCCTACCAAGTTGTATTAGAAGGCAACAAAGCACGTGTAGAGGTACCTCAGAGGCACAACCGAGTATGGGTTATGGGACAAAAGGAAAGAGGGAGTGAAGCTCCAACGCTTCTCTGATGCAGATTGGGCAGGGAGTCCATTAGATAGGAAAAGTAATCGAGGTGCTATCTTCAGTGTTGGGTCTGTAACTATTTCTTGGTATAGCAGGAAATAGAGGTTTGTGGCACTCAACTCAGTAGAGGTTGAGTACATGGCTGCAAGTAAAGCAACATGTGAGGTCCTATGGATGAGGGAAATACTTGTGGCTCTTTTCAGTTAGGATATGGATCTGATAGTGATTTATTTTGATAATAATAGTTGTATCAAACTCTTCGAGAATCTAGTATTTCATGACACGTCCAAAAACATTGATATCAGGTACCATCACTTACGGGATTGTGTGCAGGGGCGAATAATTCCAACTAAGGAGCATGATGAAGATATATTGACAAAGGCATTGTCAAGAGGCAAATTCGAGTTCCATAGGTTCAAGATAGGAATGGTGAAAAATCCCTTTCTTGCTAAGAGGGAGTGTTAGAAAGTGTAGCAAGATAGGCTAAATTTGACTTATGCCTTAGTCTAATTTAGTAATGCGATTTTCCACATTAGCAGGATGACTTGGATGGCTATTAGCTTGTGTGACATGGCCCTTTTCTACTAGTTTACTCAATAAATTCGAGTTATAGGCTAGAAGTAGAGTTGTGCATATAGTGATTGTTAAAATTTAGCAAACTAGTTCAATTATTTTCAGTTTGACTCCGTTAATTGAGGTCAAGTACCTAGTTGAGTAGTAGAATTGTTGTTAACTTAGTGATATCTTAGTTAAACTAGTAAATCAACTAAAAATATCGCATACATGCATGTAATTCAAATTCCCTATCTGGAGTGGAGGAAAAGGCGCATTGTAATTATCAATTGTATACTAGTTGAGTGTATAGGCTTGGTAGTTAAGCAAGTGAATCATTCCTTGGGAATTGAGCAAGCAAATAGGAGACAATTCCTATATTTTAAGAGATAATTTCCTCCAACATTGTGTAAGGAAATAGGAGGTTGGATGACGCTTGAATTGGCTAAGTGTTGGCCAGAGCAGGTTTGTCAGCAGGAGAATAAGTTTAGAGTGCATGGTGTGCTTCAGGATTGAAGCAAGGCATTGTAATAGTTTCTCATTCTCATTTGATTAATGAAAAGTAGCAAAGGGGTTTTTCCCAGTTGGGTTCCCCTATAAATGATTGTGTTCTTGTGGTATTTTAATGGTTGAATGTCATTGCACGTGTTTCTAAATTGTGATTTCTATTCCACATAATAGCAGAGAAGATTTGTAATCTCTTGATTTCAATTTGATTTCATTAGTAATAGCAAATTTCTACATTGTTACCTTAAACTATTTGAAAAAATCTCCTATGAGGGTATTATTAAGAACACTGGAATTGTTGATATTTATAGGGTCTTCTGTATTGATAATTACTTCAAATGATTTTGTATCTTTTTCAAATTATTGTACATTATTCCATCATTGAGAAATTACACACAAGACATCAACAACATAATATTTATGACAGTAGGATTATGAAGAGATAACGATACAAAGAACACAAGAGTTTACCCTGGGAAAAACCACATGGCGGAAAACCTAATAACCTTTTCTTTAGACAAATCATCAAGTTCAATAGTGATACATTAGTTAAATACAAGGTCAGACCAACAAGATAGTTAGGTCAAACCTGGGCTAAACTAGCTCTTAGTCAAGTCAAGCTTAATCAAAATTTTGGTTTGCTTCTTCTTCCATGAATTTCGGTTAACAACTTGTCATAGGAATTTCGATATTGCACCCTGCCTCAGAAGTTTTGATCATGTACCTTGCCTCATAATTTTAGTCCTCATATTCATCCTTTAAAATACTTCTTCGCTACCTCATAATAGGCCTCTTCACTGTCTCAAGAATAGGCTCCTTCATTGTCTTAGAATATGTCCCTTCGCTACCTTGGATAGGCCAAACTTGCTTGCCTCAATCAAATCTGAATTGCTTCTTGGAGGGAGGTTGAATGTCACATATATATAGTATTTTGTTGGGATGAATGGGTGCCTCTTAGGTTGGGGCCAACTTGACTAGGAGGAGGGCTGACTGTCTCCTTGCAGCGAAAAATTCAAATAATAAAATTAAAAAATTTCTTCTATTAAAAATGTCATGCAGAACATGTCAATTTTTTTTTCTCTTTCGTCAATAACACGAAGAACGTGATTTATAAATACACCAATGAATTAAGTAATAATTATGAAGACTGATCATAGCTACAAAAATTCAACACTCCCTCTTAGGTAGGGAGGTATTCATAATGATTATCTAGATGTTCTCACATTGACAGATTTTTCTAAAAAAGTTTATAACAAATCCTAATACCATAATCAGGTCAACAATTTTGATACATGGTACATCGATAACATCAACAATTTACCATTTTTTAGGCCAACACTTCAGACCCATGGTATATCCTCACCATAATTTGGGTCAATGCTTTAGACACATGGTAAATCAACTACATCGACTAATCCCATCATTTGGGTCAGTACTTCGGACCTATGGTGTGTGCTCACCATAATTTGGGTCAGTACTTTAGACACATTAGATATCATTTAACATACAACTAGTCACCATAATTTGGGTGAGTACCTGACACATGACCTCCCAACTTGTCTTGGTTCACCATCATTCGAGTCAATGGCACATGGTGAATCACCAAAGGCCAAATTCTATCTACACAATCTAGGGCCCGATGCTAAATGAACATGATGATCCTAGACCATTCTTCCTTATTCAGGTCATACATGGCACTGGGAGAATGTAGTCCCATGTCAAACCATTCTCCCTAATTCGGGTCAAAGTACTTGACCCAGGGAGAATCTCCCTAATTCAGGTGAATGTACTTGACACAATACACAATGCTATCTCATAAACACTCCCTCTCAATGAGGGAGGCATTCAACAAGTCCAAGCTTGTCCCTAAAGTATACAAACTTCACTCGTGGATAATCTCCTTGACTATAATACAAAAGGCATACTACTTCCTTTTGTACCATGTATTGATACTAGATCTCACAGTGCTTTAACTTATCATCATGGTCATCACATGCACTTGATTAAGATGATCCTACAAGTAGCCTCTGAAGCCATATTGCTTCTCAACTTGCCAATCCAACTGCAATATATTCAGCCTATGAAATACAGAGTGTGACATATTTATGCTTCATGCTCATCTAAGAAATTATAACATAGCCCAAACTAAAGCGATATCCTTACAATCCCTTTATGTATTTAACACTCTCTGCCTAATCTAAAACTGTGGTTGTAATTTACCATTTGAGACAGATCTCAAATCCTAATTGACTTTTCCATGACCAACTGTATCATGTTGGTACTCCAACACATGTTGAGAAACATGCCTTGGCTCGTAAAACTGATCAACTTCCTTTTACAGGGTCTATAACCACATTTGCTACCCTGTCATCTTGACTGGGTGCTCCCTCTCATACTAAGATAGATCCTACAATGACAATTTTGGTTGTTCCCTATGCCACTTTTGTATTCCATCATATCAACTATCTAGTCTGACGATGTCAGTGACAATTCATCATCTCAAACTTAGAGTCAACTCCCTCTAAAGCTAAAACAAATCTCTTTGTCGCAACTACTTCCTTTGACACATGAGCCCTTCTACTTTCATCAGAGATAAATCAAATAATAACAAGATCAACCCAGGGATCATCCCAAGAATATCAAGCCCAAAGTGTTTTCCTATGATTGTATAAATCCTTTTTCAAACATGACACTGATTCTCATGTACCTCAAAGTCCTAAGTTAGTTCTATGTACAATTCTTTCATTACGGTCTTTGCATCCACTTGGTACAATTTTCAACACAAAGATAATAGTTCTAACACAAGTGTTCATCTCATCTTGGAAAAAATGTTTTGTCATGATCCTCTCCCTCTTTTTGGGAGAAAATTCTATTCAACTCTTTCTTTGTACTTGTTTATGCTGCCATTTGTTGCACGTTATATCTTGACTTCTCTTCAATGAAATCAAGGCATACTTCAAACATGTTTTTCTACTAGCTCCCTCTGAGCTCGAATTTCATCTATCTCTAAGAGCAAATCACTATTATGGAAAATCCCTCTTGTTTGATGCTTTGCTTCATACTTCCACTTCTTCCATATGCTAACAAAGCCTTGGCAACCTCTAATATGTACCTGCAATCCTCACTAGGAGGCCATGGAAGAAAAATTATAACTAGGAAAAGGATACAAAGACAAGAGACTAATTGATAGTAAAACAACAATAATAATCAAGGAAGAAAGATGTAAGATACTTATCTTTTGAGAATTATAAGGAATTTCAACTCCCTCTTGATCTTAGCCTTCTTGCATCCATCATGAAACTTTATCATCCTTGTCCACATCATCGTCATGATGTCATTCATTCCTTGCATGAGATAGGGTTTCTTCTTTTAGGGGAAATGGATATCAAGGTTTAGATCTAGGGTTTTGTCCGTAAACCCTAGGTATTTGTTATCCAAACCCTTTTTGTCAGCTAGGGTTTACAAACCCTAGATTTTCAAATGTCAAAAACCTAGAATCGTAAAGTTATACTTGTCATTAATCAACCAATGATCATCTTAAGCCAAGTAGCTTGGCTTCTTCAAAATATTGTAGTAGCAAAAATTTGTTCTTATAATGTGCAAGGAATAAACTTCATCATTCATGACTGAACATTATCTTTAGTACCCAAATACCCATAGCAGTAGATGCAAGATTTTTCATGGTATCTATACTTTATTTGCAACAAGGAATTCAATCAAAAACTTAAAATTCTTTAGTCATTTATGTCCTTAGTTTTCCATAGTAGTAGGTATACAAGTGAATTTATCAAGAGAGCCTTTGATTTCTGAGCTTGAAGAGGGACTTGATCTCACCTTCTTAAAACAAAACTCAAGATATTTGAGCCAACTAGATTTAGTAAGTGATCTTAAGAGGATCAACTTCAGATTTTGCAGAGTTTATAGTCAGGGTTCTCAAATTCAATAATTTTACCTTTAGGTAGTCCTATGATCAATAACCTTTCTTGAATTTTGTGGTCCAAATACGAACTTTAGAGACTAAATCATTTTACTAAATATTTGTATGGTGTGATGCAGGATATATCACTGAGGTATTGTGACTTTACGGTAATGTTGAACTCAAGGGTTATTGATTTTAGTCTATATTATAACCTAAACACACTTGATCATATATATAACATTTTACAACTTTTTCATCTTTCATTCTTCAGAGATCAATCAATATGGATTTTTCAGACCCATACTTGGTCTTGATTGACAAAGCTTCTTTATGATGACAAGAGATCATCTAAGAGCACTTCAAATTAAAATTTTAATGATACAGACCTCTTGTTCCAATTATTAACCACCAACTTCTGGCTTCATTGATGTTTGTATAGGTCTGTGTTTAAAGCCTTATACTCCTCTTGGAACAACCCATCACTATGATGTGATTTTATGAGAGACAAATATTTCAACTTCAAACTTGCCATCTATCCTATACAATTCCTTCAATAATTCAAAGGTTCATGGAATTGTTGGCTTAGCAGACATAGATGTTTTCCAACTCCTTTGGACTGATTCTTTCAAAGTGACACAAGCTCGACTTCTCAACAAAGTATCGTTTAAGACTCCTTCAAACTGACTTAGTTGTCAGCTTATAAGACCTTGTTGGTTGAGGCTTCTCAACCATAGCATATTTATGATTATGTTAGAAAAAAGCATCACAAGTTAGTGCTTATGATTTTTCTTTGAAAACAAGGTATGCTCCATAATTTATAAAACTTTGATCCAATCACATAATGGATACACATAAAAATTAACTGTTAATTTTATGAGACAATTGGACATGAGATATTTTCGGCCTTCCTAAGATTGTGCTTAGGCCTTCTGTCCTTCTACAACTTCATTGAGATATCCTTGGTCTTTGACTTGTCAAACTAGGGTTGAGATTGCTTGTCTATTTCCTGAGGCTCTTCATACTAATAATGCAAGTCTTCCTAATACAATAGCAATGTAAGCAATTTATGGTAGACTTTTGAGGACACCTTTTCTGGACTTTGTCTAATCATCTCAGACTACTTGGATCTCCTTCTAAGAATAAGCCTTGGTATCCTCCTTATTTCGACTTATTTAAGAGTTGAAGTCTTTAGTCCTCGAATTAATGAACTGCGTTGAATCTTCATACTAAAGCAAAATATGGTTTTCTTCCAGTAGAGAAACTAGGGCACTTTCCAGAACAAATTTTTAGCTTACTGTACTTAGGTCTTCTTTAATAAGTTGTAGATATTCTAGTAGACAACGAGACTTCTTGTGACTTGGACTAGGGATTTTTTTTCCTCAAATAAGGCTGCTCTTTCACCCAAAATTTACGATCCTATGTTGTTTTTTTATAGGATCTTCTATACTGATAATTACTTCAAATGATTTTATATCTTTTTCACATTCTTGTACATTATTCCATCATTAAGCAATTTCACAAAATACATCATCAACATAATATTTATGATAGTAGGATCATGAAGAGACAACCACAAAAAGAACACAAGAGTTTATCCCCGGAAAACCCACTTGGGGGAAAAACAAACATCCTTGTCCTTAGAGAAATCATCAAGTTCAACAGAGATACATCTGTCAAGTACAAGGTCAGACAAACCAACAAGATAGTTAGGTCAAACCTGGGCCAAACTTCCTCCTAATCAAGTCAAGCCTAATCATACTTTCAGTCTTGTGCTTCATCCACAAATTTTGGTTTGCAACTTGTCATAGGAATTTTGGTTATGCACCCTAGCTTAGGAGTTTTAGTCATTTACCTTGCCTCCAAATTTTGGTCCTCATATTCATCCTTGAATAGGCTTATTCACTACCTCAGAATAAGCTTCTTCGTTGTATCAAAATAGGTCTCTTCGTTGCCTTAGATAAGTCGAACTTGCTTGCCTTAGACAAATCTGAATTCTTTCTTTGAGAGAGGTCAAATGACACATATTTATAGTCTTTTGTTGGGCCAAATGGGTGCCTCTTAGGTTGGGGCTAACTTTACTAGGAGGAGGTTCGACTTGGCTTCTTGGAGCCAAAAATTCAAATAATAAAATTTATTTTTCTTTTATTAAAAACCAACATGAAGAACGGGTCAAGTATTTTTCTCTTTTGTCAATAGCATGAAGAACATGGTTTATAAAAACATCTATGAATAAAATAATAATCATGAAGACCGACCATAGCTACATAAAATCATTATGAATTAGGTTCCATGAATCCCTATTAGGTCCAAGATGTTATCCTATATGTGAGGGTATAGTTCTAAGGAAATTAGAGTGTGCCCTAGTTGAGTGGTTAGGACCCTACAAGCAATCGATAATAAAATCTAGGTGGAGGTTATCACTAAGATTGGTGAAATAAGTGATGGCCTCAAAGAATTTTTAATCCTTTAGAAAGAATGTGGTTGAGAGGTCATGGTTTCTTTTGGGATTAGGAGAGTAAATATGTGTGGGTGCTCCCGAGGGTGAATAAATTTACTTGACCTCTAGGTGAGGAGGTGGTTCTAGAACCATGGGATCACATCTAATGGAAGTGGATCACATCTATTGACAGTGGATACATAGTGCTTGGATTCATTCCAGGCAATAGAAGCTCATACTTCACGTTGAGAAGCACATAAGGGAGATCATAGTAAGAGATTTTATCAATCATGATGATGTATCCCTCATGTGGGAATATTATGACTCAAAATAGTGAAGACACCACAACATTAATGGCGTAGATTTAATCCCAACCAAAAACAATATTGTAACCCATAAGATCATACATGACAATAATTTTGATGAAAACAATATTATTTCATTAGAACTTGATGGAGAGATCATTAGGTAAGATCCCTAAGGGGGGATAGAGTCTACCATCAAATGCTCTAAACTCATTCATTGATGGAAAAAGAGTGGGAGAGCCTACTGGTTTTCATGTCAAGGAGAACATGATACATGATGATTCCCGATCATCTCTAATGCATCGATAAACTATAAAGTTATTAAATATTAAGCATATTTAAAACACATTAGAAGATCAGATTCATTCTTGGCTATGTTGATCCCAATAAAAGATGATGTCTTGTCATGGGTGTGAGTAAGCACTTCTAGTTTCCTTTAAAGGAGAAAGTCTAGTGAAAATTATGGCACGAGAAGTGGAAGGGATGCCCCCAAGCATACATGATTGGTTCTTGACCATGAAGTAGATTTGGTGGGAGGTATGGTTCCTTGTTTGTTGTTGGTTAGTGACAACTCCTTATTGAGGGAAGGGTTTGTGAAGAATTGTTAGTTTTGGTGCTAGAGGGAAGATTTATTGAGGAGGTGGTGCTCCTTGTGGGGGATAAGACCATGATTGGACACTACTTTATCCCTTAAATTCCACAATTTGGGGGCAATAGTGGGTGTATGACATACTCACTACATAATGTACAAGGGAATTTTGTACGTAGGGTGTTGTTTTTCTGTTTTTTTATTATTGGTGATTGGCCTTACTAGTGTTCTAATTATGGTTGTTATTATTAACATTACCCTTGATTTATGCATTTTAGTTTTGGGGATTTCACCTCCTTGGTTTCCCTTCTATTTATATTTCCCTTCTTATTACCACTATTTGGTTAAATAACAAGATTGACTAGGTTTAACTACTCAAATTCTTGATGTTGTTGAATTAGTGAAGGTTGTACAGAATTGATTTCAACCTATTGTTAAGCCTATAACAAAGAATAATTTCTTTGTGGGGGACTTGAGGAAGGGTGATATGGGTTTATTAGTGGATAATTTCCATAAGATTTGTAGGATGTGGACTCACCATCACTACAATTTTAATTATTTTATGAGGGTTAATGAATGGGTGGGGGGGCTTACATACCAAAAGTGGAAATTGGGCCCCAAAATGCCTAGGATAGTGCCTCCTATCATTAGTGAGGAAGGGGGATGTGCCATTCTACTAGATGCATATGGTTTTCTAACAAAATTATGATATGAGAGGGGATGATTGTAATGGTTCACATGGTAACTATTACCATATTAGTAGGTGGAACCTCCATATGGGTTGAAATGAGTCATGGATCCAATCAATCCATTGACATCATGGGATGTCCTAAATTTTCATTGGTTAAATGGTTGAGGATAGGAAGAATCAATGATTATCATGTAAATGTACCTTGATTGAGCATAAATCAACTCATTATGCTTTGATGATAGGTTTTTCCTCAATTTAATGCATAGTGGTAGCCAATCCTTGTGGTTGGGGGAAAAAGAGATTTGAGGAAGAAATCTCAAAACATTTATCCTTAATTTCGATCTTGCATAATCTATGACATCACACCCATTTGTGGATATGTTCCACAATTTGAGTGGAAGTGTTTTGCCTAAACTTTGTGAAAATATCCAAGCTAGTATCACAATGAATTGGAAATTGGAAAATTGAGAAAAACATTTGCTAAGGATGTGAATTTGGTGTGAGAACCTGTTTTCTCATTAATGTACCATTTAACAAATCGGTCAATCAGGGTTTTTTGAAAGAGCCTCAAAGGAATGGAGTCATATACGATGCTATATGGATGAACATCTTATGAACCTTGTGCCTTAAAAATGATAAGGATTCAATGAATACAATCCACCTGGATGATGGAACTTCATTTTACAAAAATACAAGATATGATGATCCTAGGTTTCCTTGGTGTGCGCACACACACACACATATACATATGTATGTATATGTGTGTGTTGTACACACACATATACATATGTATGTATATGTGTGTGTTGTACACACACATATACATACATATATATGTGTGTGTTTGTGTGTGTGCGTGTGGATGTATACATACTTAAAATCAATTGGGGTTATCTTTGGTGGTTAGGCGAAATGACTATTATCTTCCTCACCCATATTCAAATCCCCGCCAATGACATGAAGAGATATAATGCCTTGATAAATATTGTTGTAATGGATTTGTGCCTATGAATGTTGTTGTATTGGCTTCGAGCCTTGTGAACTCTTAAGTGAGTATACATGTATATATGTATATATGTGTGTGTGTGTGTGTACACACACACACACATACACAAAAATATGTGTGTGTGTGTGTGTATGGATGTATACATACATAAAATCAATTGGGGTTATCTATGGTGGTTTGGCTAAATGACTATTATATTCCCCACCTAGGTTCAAATCTCCGCCAGTGATATGATGCGCTATAATGCCTTGATAAATATTGTTGTAATGGATTTGTACCTATGAATATTGTTGTATTGGATTTGAGCCTTGAGAACTCTTAAGTGAGTATACATGTGTGCTGGACTAGTACTAATAACCTCACTCTAGCCCTCAAGTTGAGAGGGAGGTCGATTTATTTCCTCGAAAAAAAATATGTATACATACTTAAATATATATCTACATACATACATATAGGAGACAAGGTTACAATTATAATGAAATGGTACAATGAAGGTTCTGACCGATATAACAATATAACAATATAAATGTAATAACTTAATATCTAGGGATTAATAAGCGGTTGTAGGGTTAACATGGGGCTTATCTAGTGATTCACACACCCTTTCATTTCAAACAGGTGTTTTCATCAATACTTGATTAACTACAGTTGTTTTTGCACGAATAACTCATCTTCCCATGTTGCCTCTTTGTTAAGTTATGGTATGTTCTATGATTATAACAGTTTACTTCTTTTTCTTATTATATTCCACCGATTAGCAATCACATGTACATAAAGTAAAGTGCAGATAGAACATTAAACGATCGATAGAAAACAAGCCAAGACAAGATACACAAGATGTGGCGGCTAGCCAGGGACAAACCCCACAATGTGTGGGGAAACCCTTTGATCAAATCTTCTTTTATCTTCAATAATTCAGCGGAGAGAAATAGTACAATAAATCTGATTCATATCAGCAGTAGCAAACCCTAGATCAGCAGCATCAGCATTAGCGGCTTCATTATCAAACTAGGGCAGACGATATCTCACAAACCGACCGTCGGATTGACTTCATTCCACCACCAAAAGTTTCGGCTTCCAGAGGAGGTTCAGATGAACCTACAGTGTAGTTTAGATGAGGAGATCTTCTAGGCCACGCAAGTCAATCTTTACTTCTGCAGTTGCAGCTTCAGTTTCAACAGTTTCCGGCTTCAAACTAGGGCAGTCGATATCTTGCAAACCATTCGTCGGATTGACTTCATTCCACCACCAAAAGTTGCGGCTTTCAAAGGAGATTCAGATGAACCTACAGCGCAGTTCCAAAGAGGATATCTTCTAGGCCATGCAAGTCAATCTTTACTTCTGCAGTTGCAGCTTCAATTTCAGCAGTTTCCGGCTTCAAACTAGGGCAGTCGATATCTTGCAAACCGTTCGTCGGATTGACTTCATTCCACCACCAAAAGTTGCGGCTTTCAAAGGAGATTCAGATGAACCTACAACGTAGTTCCAAAGAGGAGATATTCTAGGCCACACAAGTCAATCTTTACTTCTGCAGTTGCAGCTTCAATTTCAACAGTTTCTGGCTTCAAATGTGTGAGAGAGAGAGACCCATTTCAGCGCAGTAGAGAAGAGACTCATATTTGCGTAGTAGAGAGAGAGAGATGTGATGAGATGAGTGAGTCCAAATGAGGAAAAGTCCTCTTATATTTATACAAAACGTTGGTGGGTGAATAGATGCGACTGTTGGGCTTCTGAGCCTACATGAGTTGTAGGTCGGCTTGATAATAATTCCATAATCAAAATAAATTCATATCTCCATGAATACTTATCGGAATCGGATGATCTTTATATCAATCCTACACCTCTCGACGAGAGGAATATAATAAAAATATTATCAGCCATGAATAAGATGACCCGCATGAAGTTTTGCCCTGGTTGCCAATTTTTACACTCCCTCTCAACCATGGAGAACTTCGTTTGCAATCTGTCTATCGGTCGTTACTATTCATCCATCAAATGCACTGCCCTGTACAACCTGCCCCTTGCCCCGCTCTGCTCTATTCTGTCTGTTCTGCTTTGTCTTGTTCTGCCTGCACTGATCTGTACTGTTTTGCTCTGCTCTTGCATTGTTCTGTTCTGCTCTGCTTTTGTCCGAATTATGAAGAAGAAGAAATGATCGAGGATGTATCATACTGACTCAAAGTCAGTCTCAGAGTATGTACCACTGGTCCCAGACCAGTATCAACCAACCCAAAGTCAGCGTCATAGTGAGTACAACTCCAATGGTCCCAGACCAATATCATCCTCCACTGACTCAAAGTCAGTCTCAGAGTATGTACCACTGATCCCAGACCAGTCTCAACTGACCCGAAGTCAGCATCATAGTATGGTACAACTCCTACCACTTGTCCCAGACCAGTATCATTGATCCCAGATCAATGGAGGTCATCCTAGCGTAGGGAGTACGGTAGTTACAACGATGCGTCCATCAGTACTACTATGGTCCCTAACTTCATTTCCCTGCTCATTGATCAGATGAGAGGTACTTCCCATGAGTCCCAGACTGCATGGGTAGGATGCCTCGACAGGAGAACTAATCAATCCTGTCCTCACAGGAGAACACATCAATCCTGCTACAATTTCCATGGAGAACACATCAATCCAGGCCTCACAGGAGAACACATCAATCCTGCTACAATTGCCATGGAGAACACATCAATCCAGGCCTCACAGGAGAACACATCAATCCTGCTACAATTGCCGTGGAGAACACATCAATCCAGGCTGCCATGGAGAACACATCAATCTAGGCCTCACAGGAGAACTAATCATCCTGCTACACAGGAGAGCGAATCATCCTGTTCCACAAGAGAGCGAATCATCTTGTCCCACAAGAGAGCGAATCATCTTGTTCCAGTGTGCACCACCAGGGGAGGGTGAGTCACCCTGTGGTCATATGTTGCTCCAGTAGGAACCGCAAGCCCTTAGAGCTCCCAGAGCTCAATGTATGCAACATGTAGGACCCTTGTACAAAGGTTTCTTGCCGGCTCCAAGTCGTTTGGGAAAATCACAGATTAGATCTTTCCTCGGGGCTTTGACAAGGTGTATCAACCTGTAAATCATCTTAATGTGATGGAGCTTCCTTGCTCATCGACTTACCATATCCCAGATGATGTCTATCTGCTGGAGCAATTGACGAATACGGGATTCCTCAATAATCGAATCCCACCTCTGGTTGTTACAGAGAATCACAGTGGTATCCAATGTAAATCCAAACAGCTCACTGAAGAGCTTTCGCAACCAGACTGCCTCACATGAGGTTATGCTAGCAACAGTATATCCTGCTTCAACGGTGCTCAAATTCACCGACTTCTGCTTCCTGCTCATCCAGGATATCGAAGCAGATCCCAAGGTGAAACAACACTCGGAAGTGCTCTTACGGTCCACCACACTGCCTGCCCAATCAGCATTAGTATATCCAAGTAGTCTCACAACTCCGACAGTGTATCTTAACCCATTGTGCCACGAAGATATCTCAGAAGATTCTTGGCATCAATCCAGTGAGGTTCAACCAAATATGAGTTCACAATGCTAGCTGCAAAACATATGTTCGGATGGAGGTTCACCAAGAACATCAATGCGAATGAGTTTATGAAACTCAGAGGCATTTCCCAAATCTGGTCCGACATCACTACCATATAACTTTTAAAAGTTAAGATCCTCGAGGTAGTCATAGGCTTGCAGTCCATCATACCAAATCTTTCCAATATCTTTACCACATATTTTCCTTGAGATAGGAAAATTTCTCCTGGCTTTTGCCACACTTCAAGTCCTAGGAAGTAGTGCATCAGTCCTAGGTCTTTCATTTCAAATTCAGAGGCCAGCTCCCTCTTACATTTGTGAATGAGAGGGTCTGCACCTGTTAGAAAGAGGTCATCCACATACAACACCAGTATGAGAGGCTTATCATCTTCAACCTTAAAGTAAAGGTTAGGATCGGCTTCACTCCTAGTGAATCCCAGCTTCATCAAGTAGCTATCGATCCTCTCATACCATGCTCGGGGTGCTTGCTTCAGCCCATAGAGAGCCTTCTTCAACCTGCATACATGATATTTTCAATCATAAATCTCAAATCCTTCGGGTTGCTCCACGTAGACCTCTTCTTTGATCAAACCGTGCAAGAACGTAGTCTTGACATCCATCTGATGTAGGTTCCATCCTTGTGAAGTCACAAGGGCTATGATTAAGCGGATGGTCGTATATCTGGCAACAGGTGCAAATATCATAGTCTATACCTTCCTTCTGGGATAAACGACGAGCAACAAAATGAACCTTATACTTTTCCATACTTCCATTTGCTGCATGCTTTATCTTGTAAAGCCATTTTGAAGTAACAATTGTCTTGTCCAGGGTCTACGAACTACTTCCCAGACATCATTCTCCATAATAGACTCATATTCTATGGTCATAGCACCCTTCCATAGTTAATGCTTGACGACATCTGAGAATGATGAAGGCTCCTTTTGTATGATCGTGCTCATGATGGTCAGGTATCCCTGATACCTGTTAAGTTTCTTAATTTGACGGAAGGTTCCTCAGGGTGCAACATGTCCTTCAGAATCATCAAGTAACCCCTTAAGCCATGAAGGCCTCTTCCTAGAAGAGGAAGGCTCATATGGAGGATCAATCAGATCCATGGGTTCTTCTACATCAGGCATTGATTCATCATCCTTTTCTTTCGGTTCCCTGGTGTCGGCTTCTTGAGAGCTCCTCAAAGTTGGAAGATTGATCACCTTACTGAGAGCCATATCTTCGTCAAAGGTGACATCATGACTAATTATGACTTCCCTTTGACCGGCTACATAGATTCTATAGCCTTTAATATTTTCACCATAGCCCACGAAAATTCCCTTCTTTCCAGATGCTCCCAATTTATTTCTTTTCTCTTTCGGCACATGAAAGTATACAGGGCTTCCAAAATTTTTAAAATGAGAAACATCAGGTTTCTTACCGGTGAATTTTTCTTCAGGAGTCTTGGAACCCAATGCTTGATGAGGGCATCGATTTTGTACATATATGGCAGTGTTTGCAGCTTCAGCCCATAGAAACTTAGGAAGACTTTGATCATGTAGCATGGCCCAGACAGCTTCCATAATTGTGCAGTTCTTCCTTCCCACCACACCATTTTGCTAAGGAGTATGTGGTGTAGTAGTCTCCCTCTTAATGCCAACCTCAGGTATGCCTGAGTGAACCAACTGTAATATATCGAAGGTCTTGCTGTGGCTTGAGGGGAATGGTCCCCTTTTGAGATTTCCTTTGGCACATCCCGGACATACACCTTCTTTCTCTATTTGGAATTTGGGCATCCATGTTACCATTTGTCTTACATCGGGTAGAGCTTTGTATTGAAGGTGGGAAAACCTCTGATGCCAAAGTTCGGACTAAAGAGTTGTGTCACAAGGCATGACACCTAGCGGACTTCTATCAACCTGATATAATGAATCAACACTAAACCCAAGAATAAAGGAATCTTTAACATTATTTTTCCATATACATACCTTGCCATTGCTGAAGGTTACCTTGTAGCCTCTGTCTTCCATTGCCAAGATGGACAATAGGTTCCTTTTGAGGTTAGGTGCATTTAATACATCCTGGACTTTCTAGCCTTCTTGAATGGTTGTCCTCTTCCTCGATCTCCAGCTCTCCTCTTACCTTTGCTATTGAATTTGTCATTCCTTTGATTTGCCATCAGAGGGATTTTGATCATCATCCCGGTGTGAGTCCTTTCTTCTCTTTGCATGAGAAGAAAATGCAGCAGGAGGACCTTTAGGCATGGGCACTTCTTGCACTTCTTCCCTTGTTTCTTCTTGAATGAATCTAGCCATTAATTCCTCGAAACCAGGAATTACATTATAGTTCAGAAGAGTAGTCTTGAACACGTATCATTCGGATGGTAATCCTCCAAGAGTTGTGAGTGCCATTTCCCTGTTAGTAATAACCTCCCCAATAGATAGGAGATTGTTCTTGATTTCGGTGATCCTTAAGAAGTATGCTTGCATACTCTCATCTTTACCCTTCTTGATTTCCCTCAGCTTATTTCTAAGAAACAAAACTTGATTTGCATCATTAATTTTAAATAAACTCACCAGACTATCGTAGATTTCTTTGGAGGTGTCTAGTTCAGAGATGTAGGCCACCAAGTGCTTGTCGATAGGGTCCCGGATGATCTTCTATTGTTTTGAATTCTCCATTTTTCCATTTGTTCCAGGCAGCAACGGATGCATTTGATGGAGGCTCAACAATATTGCCTTTCACATGATCCAACACTCCTTGATTCTCAAGGGTTAGATCGATAGACATCTTCCATCAGTGATAGTCAGCTTTCTCACGGAGTTTGTCTTCGGTAGGAAAGAGTGTTGAGGACCCCATAGTTCTTTTAGGATAGCCTTGCCAATCTTCTCTTCGATGATTGCTCTTGCTCTTGCTCGGGCTTTGTCTTCACCTCAGCTCCGATACCATGTTAAGTTATGGTATGCTCTATGCTTATAACAGTTTACTTCTTTTTCATATTATATTCCACCGATTAGCAATCACATGTACATAAAGTAAAGTGCAGATAAAACATTAAACGATCGACAAAAAACAAGCCAAGACAAGAGACACAAGATGTGGCGGCTAGCCAGGGACAAACCCCACAATGTGTGGGGAAACCCTTTGATCAAATCTTCTTTTATCTTCAATAATTCAGCAGAGAGAAATAGTACAATAAATCTGATTCATATCAGCAGTAGCAAACCCTAGATCAGCAGCATCAACATTAGCGGCTTCATTATCAAACTAGGGTAGACGATATCTCACAAACCGACCGTCAGATTGACTTCATTCCACCACCAAAAGTTTCGGCTTCCAGAGGAGGTTCAGATGAACCTACAACGCAGTTCAGATGAGGAGATCTTCTAGGCCACACAAGTCAATCTTTACTTCTGCAGTTGCAGCTTCAGTTTCAGCAGTTTCCGGCTTCAAACTAGGGCAGTCGATATCTTGCAAACCGTTCGTCGGATTGACTTCATTCCACCACCAAAAGTTGCGGCTTTCAAAGGAGATTCAGATGAACCTACAACACAGTTCCAAAGAGGAGATATTCTAGGCCACACAAGTCAATCTTTACTTCTGCAGTTGCAGCTTCAATTTCAGCAGTTTCCGGTTTCAAACTAGGGCAGTCGATATCTTGCAAACCGTTCGTCGGATTGACTTCATTCCACCACCAAAAGTTACGGCTTTCAAAGGAGATTCAGATGAACCTACAGCGCAGTTCCAAAGAGGAGATATTCTAGGCCACGCAAGTCAATCTTTACTTCTGCAGTTGCAGCTTCAATTTCAGTAGTTTCCGGCTTCAAATGTGTGAGAGAGAGAGACCCATTTCAGCGCAGTAGAGAAGAGACTCATATCTGCGTAGTAGAGAGAGAGAGATGTGATGAGATGAGTGAGTCCAAATGAGGAAAAGTCCTATTATATTTATACACAACGTTGGTGGGTGAATAGATGCGACTGTTGGGCTTCTGAGCCTACATGAGTTGTAGGTCGGCTTGATAATAATTCCATAATCAAAATAAATTCATATCTCCATGAATACTTATCGGAATCGGATGATCTTTATATCAATCCTACACCTCTCGACGAGAAAAATCTAATAAAAATATTATCAGCCATGAATAAGATGACCCACATGAAGTTTTGCCCTGGTTGCCAATTTTAACACTCTTCCATTGGTAAGTTCTTCCATTTGTCGAGGTACTCAGTAATTGCTCGATTTTTCAATTGATTGATCCTTCTTTTAAGGATTGTTTCAATTTCTAGTATGATTTCCTCTTCTTCATTAATCTCTAGTCGCCAATTACCTTATTTAAACAAGAAACATGGAAGACTTGATGTACAAGTGAAGATGGAGGAAACTCAAATTTGTAAGCCATAATTATAATCCTTTGCAACACCTTATAGGGGCCATAAAAATTCAATGTTAATTATCCAAACACATATTCAATGAAATATCCTTTTTTGTAATGATCATAATTAATCAAGAGAAAGCCCTTTCGCTAGGTTGAATGATGCCAACCTTTAACGTTTCTTGAAACATATGCTCAATCTCACTTTTCTATGCATATGGATACATGTAAGGCTCAATGTTCAGTGGTACACTTCTAGGTTGCAAATGAATAACATGGTTAGGATCACGCGCAAGTGAAATACCTTTAGGCATCTCTCTAAATACCTTGGAATGATTGTTGATGACTTTTTGGAAACGCACTAGAGTGAAGAATATAGATGTTTGAACATCTAATGAGCACAATTGTGAAATTATACCATGATGTCCCTTCTTGAGTGCTTTTGTCATGCTACTAGAGCTTATCACTTTAGATGGTTTCCCTTGTGTTGGGTTGTTAATATGCCATTATTATTGTCACTTGTGAACGTTTATTCCACCCATTTCTACCATTCTTCATCATGTCATTTATTATAATTTATTATATAAATCCATTTTATGATGATTTATGCTCTTATATTATTTATTCTCCTTTATTTCTAATAAATTGATGATTATGCATTATTTTACCAATGATAGTTCTAATAAGTTGGTTATAACATTATTCACCATTTTTAGCCTCCAAGGTAACTTCCAGATTGAAGATTTGATTTTTAAATCTGCCAACTCAGAAATTCGCTGGTTTAAGGAGCGACAGTTTTGCGGTTGAGATTCTGAGCAAATGAAGACGAATTTGAGAAATCCGGAACATGGGTTTTGTCCAGAACGGGCCCAATTAACTTTAACAAAGAACGGTTTGCCCAAATTCGGCTTGTACAGAGAGAAACGTAGGATTCTTTGAGCACGATTTTCTCAGATTTGCAGTTGCGGCCATCCTCCAAACTTTAGCTGCAAACCCAAATTCGTCTTGCTTTTGTTGAGAGATGAAAGGAAATATATTTTCTTGTTGATCATGTGGTTAGAATCAACCCAATTTTGTAAAAGAAATCATGTTGTACTTATCTATGTTGTAACTGCTCTCTGATCTTTCTCTATTTAAATGAAAACAAAGATCAGAGAGAGGATGGCTTCAGGATGACTTCAGAAGGACTTTTGGGATTCGAATGATGGAATTGAGGATGTAGAATTAGAGATTCAAGAGTGATAGGATAGGGGGAGAGATGGAACGAGTATTATGTTGAACTGTAATTTTATTTGCAGACTCTCACTGCTGAGAAGGCACCACTCAATATAATGCTGTTCAATTTGATGATCAATATATAAGCAGAGTTATTATTCCTTTGCATCTTCTGAAGCACTACCGACAGTGATCGCTGGTGGTTACGGGCCCAACCCCAGTAGATTCACTTGTCGTTCTTGTACCATTATTTCATGATCTTTATTGTGTGATGGTTTGATTTTATTTCTACTTATCGTAATCATGTAATTTTATTGATTGGTATTTCCAGACTGAATGAACTGATATGTTTTATATACTGTACTTAAATTGCATTGCTGTTCATTTCCTTCTTAACAGAGCTCACTGCTTTTTGTCAGCATGTTGTTGCACTGTTCATTTCATCTTCAAAGCTGCGCTGATCACTCCAGTAATTTAACAATTTTCTGTTCATTACAGTTATATAAGTTTGGCTATTCAGTTCTAATACTTAGCGTTGTTATTTATTTACTTTCTGCAATTATTTAAGCTTACCTTTCAGCATTCTTTTAATTAGCACAATTGTTTCATTTTCATCGAGTTGTAGTAATACGATTGATTTAATTCTTTGCACTTTCCAATTGGTTATTTAATGTTGTGTTTTTTATTTCAATTGCATCAATATCCAGAGGAATGAGTTATTGCTACTGTATCCTCAATTGATGGTTGTTTGAATGAATGATTTAGTTTATTGGATTGCTGTTCCATTTACTTTCTGCTGTTCCATTTACTTGCATTTGCTGTTTTGGTGTGAGAGAAGGTCTAAGGCTGTCGTGAGCCTCAGCAATCGCTGCCTAGCTCCCAGAACTTTGGTCCATGCTCTAATTTCTTTTCCATCAGTTTCTAGAGGGATGGGTTATCGCTTCCGCACCCTTGACTGATAAGCTGTGTTGTGTGATTTTATCCTTTTGAAGTAATTTAGTCATAGTTTAGCATCCGTCTACTCTTGTGTTCTCTGAACACTGTACTACTAAACATTACTCTTGAGTAAATAGCCGCCTCAGACTGAGTACACTCTTGAAATAAAAAGCCGTCCCTGGGTTGATAATTAATGTGAAGGTAATTAGGAGTTCAAAAGACACCTTTTTATCGCTCCACATTTTGGCGCTGTTGCCGGGGAGAGTGTAGCCATTTCTAAAGAGTAGTGTGAATCTGATGAGTGCCTACTAGAGAAGAGTTGGATCTTAAAAACGGAAGGTAAGAACCTGCGTACGGAGCATGTAAAAACCCTGCTCCCCCGTCCGCTTTCCAGCAGGACTGTTAAAGAACCTAGAGTAGAGATAGATGTTTGAATTTTTGTGTGAATGATTAGGAAAAAGATAGAAATTTTTAAAAAATGAATCACATGATCTCACGCAAGTGGTGATGTAAGCACCACCCATTTCACTAACTGATTGACAGGAACATTTGAAGAAGGAGCCTCGAAGAAACACATGAAGAACATCTTATATTATGGTAAGAAATGGCTCACGTTTCTACTTTTGAATTTCCTATCAAAGATCTAGGAGAAGTGACACAAATGCACATAATTCCCCCATCTTTACCAAATTTTCATGGTTTAGCAAATGAAGATCCAGATACATTTTTATTTGAGTTCGAAATACTTTGTAGAGGATATGATTATTGTACTAATGATCAAAGATTGAAAGTGTTTCCTCTTACTCTAAAAGGAGCAGCTCTCCGATGGTTCATGAGCCTAGGTGGGAATTGCATCCAATCATGGGAGGACATGAAGAACATATTCTTGAAGAAGTACCAAGACTATTGCAAAGCCAATGAAGATATTTTCGATATGATACAAGGGGAAGATGAAAGTTTGGAGGACTATGTAGATCGATTTCATTACAACCTTCAAAAATCAAAATATAAGCATTTGGAAAAAGAGATCTTAAAAACACTCCTTCTTAAAGGAATCAAAGATGAATTTTTAGAACTTTTAAATCTGATAGGAAAAGGCGATGTTTTTCAGTTGTTATATGATGATGTTTATGAATTGTGCATAAGGTATTCAAGAGGAATCTCCAAGGCTGGTAAGAATTCTAGAGATGTTTGTTCTTTCTTTTCCAAATCTGCTACAAGAATAGGAGACATAAGAGCTGAAATCAATGTGTTATTTGAAAATTTTAAAGTTGATTTTATTAGCTCTCGAAATGAAAAATTGGATGTTTTGCAGGTTCATAAAAATCAAGAATTGGATGAAGTGTTTTACCCTCAGGACCGAAAGGAGCATCTCATAGATACTCACTCTTCCTTATCTAGGATGGAAGTAGCATATCAAAGAGGTAAGGAAGCTGCAACAAGGTCAAAATCACGGAAATCATGGCCTACAGGTATGGTTCAAAACACTCCCTCTCCACTTTCTTACTTGCATAATCCATTATGGAATGTTAATGTGTTGGGGCAGCCATGTCAATTTCAATATAACCACCTATCTTGTTCACAAGTTGGGTATGGTTCATCTTATGATGGCATGACTACTCTCCCTCATCTTGTAGCACAAGCACATTCTCCATATTCTCCACCAGCTCTTTCACAACACCTTGCTTGCCCATCAAAACCATTCACACAACCCAATCAACCACATCATCAAAATGCTCCATTCCATACACAGTTTTTTTATTTATTTTTGTAAAACTAGTTGTTTTTTTTGTTGCAACATGCTATCGAAATCAATATCGATGATAAATGTTCCAATTAATTTGTGTATGTAGATGAATCATAATGGAAATAATAAGTTCTACAAACACTCATTTTCATTTTTATCACCAATTTGAAAAAATGTTTGAATTTCATTTTTTTGGCTTGCGGGCTTGATGAGATTTCTGAAAAAACAGTCAGGACAGTCATGTTTTGAGGGACCAAAAGTGAATATTTTTAAAACCTGTTTCTACCATAGGTAGCCCTTGGTGTCTACTTTCCAATCCAATTTGAATCACACAATTTGGAATTGAAACGAAAAAGTTAGAACCGAAACATTGACAGGGTGTCTAGCAGGCAGCTCAGGAACAGAGTTGGGACAGTCAGTTTTTGGAGGCCTAAATGACCATATTTTTAAAACCTATTTCTACCCTAGGTAGCCCTTGATGTCTACTTTCTAACCCAATTTGAACCACTCAATTTGGATTTGAAACGAAAAAGTTAGAACCAAAACATTGACCGGTTATCTAGCGGGCAGCTCAGGAACAGAGTTGGGACAGTCAATTTTTGGAGGCCTAAATGACCATATTTTTAAAACCTGTTTCTATGGTAGATTCCCCTATGAATCTAGTTTACAATTCAATTTGAATCACTCATTTTCGATATCGTATGGGGAAGTTATGATCAAAATACTGACTGTCTATCGTAAATCAGCACTCTTAAAACTCTGTCTTTCCGGCTGTTCCTTACAGTATTTGACCTATCAATTCTTCTTGTCTTCAAAACCTGTTTCTATTGGAGATAAATAAATGAATCTATTTTCATTTCCAATTTGAATCATTCGAATCCGACATCAAATGAAAAAGTTACGCTTGAAATATCAACTGTTGGTCTAAGCCGGGTAATCGACAATGACTCTATTATGCAGGTTGTTCTAACTAAAAATGACATATCATATCATTGAATATTTAAAACCTGTTTCTAATGGAGATAAAACTTTGAATTAGCTCTCATTTGGCTTTGGAATCACTCAATTTCGACAAAAAACAAAGAAGTTGTGACTAAAACACTGCAGGTTAGTATGATTGGCCACTGCTCTCCCGCAGGTAACAAATAAATTTTACTTTGTTATTTTCTCTGTGGATTTGTTCTACAGAGTAACTACTTGTTAGTTTTTTACATAATTCTTGGATTAAGGGAGCCCGTACACCTCTCTTTCTTCATGATTTAATGTTTTATTGCAGGTAGATACTCGTTTTTTGCAGGTCTTGGGAAAATAAAGAAGGTCAATTTATGGACGAGTGATTCTTGAAAGAAATTTTTAAATGAAACAAAGGAATTTCATCCAACTTATTACCCAACGGATTCATAATAGAAGAAATGAAGAATTGATTTTCATTTGAAGATTCATGTCATCTCTTTGTTGCCAAAACATTTTTTAGAAAGATCATTTTTTTACATAATATCATAGCTGTTGTAACTTAATTTACATATTGTTTTTAAATAAAATGTTGTTTCTTTTCTAATTTCTTTTATATTTTGTGTTTCAGGTGTTGCTTCATTCAAACTGTGACCCATGCTCAGCTTCAATACAGTGAACAACTAACTCATTCTTTGCGTGTTTGCATTTTATGGTTGTGTATTTTGCTGTTCCTTTTCTGAAGGGACAGCATTTGTGTGCATTTTTGTCGTTCCTGCTGTTCCTTTTTCAAAGGGACATCATTTTCGTTTTGCTATCTATTTTCGAAAGGAATAACACTGTTTGGTTCAACCATTCATTTTGTTGTTCTTTTTTCACAGTTCATTTTGCTGTTCCTTTTCGAAATGGAACAACTGCTGTTCCTTTTCGAAATGGAACAACACTTCTGCACTTTCACGTTGGGTGTGTTTTTGCTGTTCCTTTTTCAAAAGGAACAGCATTTGGTGTGTTTTTGCTGTTCATTTTTCAAAAGGAACAACAGTTCGTGTTTTTGCTGTTCCTTTTTCAAAAGGAACAGTAGTTTGAGTTTTTGCTGTTCATTTTTCGAAAGGAACAACAATGCGTGTTTTTGCTGTTCCTTTTTTAATCCTTTTTTAAAAAGGACAGCAGTTCGAGTTTTTGCTGTTCCTTTTTCAAAAGGAACAGCAGTGCGTGTTTTTGCTGTTCCTTTTTCAAAAGGAACAACAGTTTGAGTTTTTGCTGTTCCTTTTTCAAAATGAACAGCAGTGCGTGTTTTTGCTGTTCCTTTTTTAAAAGGAACAACAGTTCGAGTTTTTGCTGTTCCTTTTTCAAAAGGAACAACAGTGCGTGTTTTTGCTGTTCCTTTTGAAAAAGGAACAACAGTTTGAGTTTTTGCTGTTCCTTTTTCAAAAGGAGCAGCACTTGGTGTTTTTGCTGTTTCTTTTTCAAAAAGAACAGCAGTTTGGCCATTTTTTTACAAGCACTCATGATCTTAGGAAAACGGCATCCCAACTATTTGCTTGCATGGATTCTTCTCTTTCAAAAGGAACGACATTTGCATTTTCGCGTTTTTTGTGTGTATTTTTGCTTTTTTTTTTGGTATGCATTTTCTTTGTTGTTCCCTACACAGAACACCACTTTCTTTTTGAGTGTTTTTGCTGTTCCCTAAAAAAAAAGCAACACTCTGAGAGTATTTTTGAGGGCAACCATTTTCTTCCTCTTGTGGAATTATTCTTAGTTCATCTCAACCACATTCTCCTGATTCTCTTTCATGGCATGAAGTACACTACTTTTATGAGGACAAGAATTATGGATTCTATTGAAGCAAGTTAATATCATTCACGTTATGATCTTTAACAGGACAGCTCCTTGATGATAGATTTTTTTCAAAAGAGACACAATTATTTATATACTACTTTACTGCATTGTTTTCTGTTGAACATGATATTGATTGATCATCTTAATACCATGCTGGTTCCATCATCCCTGGTTACAATCTTCTTGGTCTGTAATCAATGAGATTATGGGTATATTTTTTTCTATTGACATCTTCAACTTCTTCCGCCATCCCTGCTCTTAAGGAGTACTGAGCCTCCCTCTTTTTATCATAAAAATGTGTAATAATAACAAAATTTTGTTTGCAAATCGAGGATAGGGGGTCTCATTACGAGCCAACCTACCACGTTCACAAGGCTGTAACAAAGTGACATTCCCATTATGGCCACCACACCAGGGTTATGATCCATTGGATAGCCAAATTATCCTTGGAATAGGAGGTCTCATCACAAGCCGGCATGATCACTCTTGCTACATCATAGTGAATGGCAGTGTGGTTATCTGGTTACCATGCCAGCACATTGATCTCTTCTGTAGAACAACACTGAAACTCTCTAGTTATAAATTGAGGATTCTGGCTCATATGGGTTAAAAAGCAACCCTGCCGAGGCTATGGACGCCTGCTGGCAGCAGCGGCTCTGCTTATGGTATTGAAGTTATATCTTTTCGTCAATTATTATTATAATACCCTTTTCTTATTTTCTTTTTATCAGAGAATTTATTTCCTTAACTTTTTCCCTGTTTGAACCTTTATGCATGAGAAATTGTTTTATGATCAATCACATTATTTTCAGCTAGAATACCGTCAGCAAAGCATCTTTTTAGCATATTGTTGTCCTTTTTCGTTTTGCATAAACTATCATCACTCCAAAGCGTCCTATCTCTTATTCATAACTATCTTTACACACTTTGCTCTCAAAATAACCATAACTTTCACCGTCCTATCATTGATAAGTGTACTCTGCCTCCCTTACTGATATATTGTTCATTCCATTGCCTTGCCGTCAGCACCACCCCTTTCATATGCTTTATGGTTATGGATCCCATTTTCCAATTGGAAGGGGGAATGTATGCATTATGGGATTGCATGCGATATGATTACTGCACTTTGCCATACCTTGTTGATTTGACAACATATTAGTATTGCATGTATACATAAGTTTTTCTAATTGTAATTTTGCATGCATCTTATCTGTTGCTATTCAAAGCTAACACTATGGATTCAAGCACATTGTATGCAAAATAGTGCTTTGTTTACAGGAGAACAACAAGTATGGGCAGAATTCTATTCGTAGCATGACCACACTATTGCACTTCACAGTAGAGGCTCGCGAACGTGAACAATTCTTCAGACATGATGTGCTTCCCTGGATTCCACCTTTTGCATCACTTTCAGCACCAACTCTGTCTACATCAGCTTCAACAACTGCCAGTCCATATATGTCATTCCACATTTTTTGGAGGTAAAACTTGAGGTAAAATCGCATAGTTTTCTAATTTATTATGAATTTAGGAGAATTTAATGAAAATCTATTTTGAACATTATTTGTCATCTTTCATTCCACATCTTTACCACTTCCCCTTTTTCAGCAGCATATCATTTTCGAGTGTGGGGGAGTGTTCCTTTTATTCATTTCTTTCTTATAACCACGTCATTCATATTCTTTATCATCCATTGCTATTCTTATTCACTCTCAACACCTCCCTTATTTCATGTTGTTTTACACCAAGCATAGAATTCAACAGCTGGTAGCAACCGCCTCTATTTGTTTTCTAGCATCGCATGAGGACATGCTAATTTTTCAGAGAGCGGGAGGAATTGCTATGCATGATGGATGTTTTCTACTTTCTTCCTTATTTAAGGCATACAATTTCATTTTTACACAGTGCAGAAATTGATTTCCACATATTTTTTTAAAAACTATGAACTCAATCCTTGTAATTTTTGGAAAACACATACGTATCATTAATACAAATCCACACAATTTCAAGAAATATTGGTTCATAAAATTTCGGAAATCATGCACTCTCACCTACAGCCATTTTGTTTATATCTCATGATCCATGCATCAAAATGATCTGATTTTTGGATCATAGAATCCTTCATATATTACAAATCTACTTGCAACATTTCAACAAAATCTGGTTTGTAGTTTTTGGGAAAATGGTTAATGA
Organism: Pinus tabuliformis; assembly: GCA_031772625.1. Classification (NCBI taxonomy): domain Eukaryota; kingdom Viridiplantae; phylum Streptophyta; class Pinopsida; order Pinales; family Pinaceae; genus Pinus; species Pinus tabuliformis. The sequence continues at coordinate 1,037,169,631 of CM062816.1, read as the reverse complement.
AGTTTGCTGTTATCTATGTCATATTTTGCTGCAACTTCATACATATAGTTGAATGTCAATGTAAAAATTGTTATGCCTTCATCGAGATTGCTAAAATTGAATATTCATTAATTAAGGAAGCATTCATTTATTCTCAAATTTTTATTGCTTGGTTAACACATGGTTTTTGTCTTTGGGTTGCATGAGGACATGCAATATATTCAGTTTTCGTTGCATGAGGACATGCAACATATTGAGTGTGGGGGTATGTTGGGTCGTTAATATGCCATTATTATTGTCAATTGTGAACGTTTATTCCACCCATTTCTACAATTCTTCATCATGTCATTTATTATAATTTATTATATAAATCCATTTTATGATGATTTATGCTCTTATATTATTTATTCTCCTTTATTTCTAATAAATTGATGACTATGCATTATTTTACCAATGATAGTTCTAATAAGTTGGTTATAACATTATTCACCATTTTTAGCCTCCAAGGTAACTTCCAGATTGAAGATTTGATTTTTAAATCTGCCAACTCAGAAATTCGCTGGTTTAAGGAGTGACAGTTTTGCGGTTGAAATTCTGAGCAAATGAAGACGAATTTGAGAAATCCGGAACATGGGTTTTGTCAAGAACGGGCCCAATTAACTTTGACAAAGAACGGTTTGCCCAAATTCGACTTGTACAGAGAGAAACGTAGGATTCTTTGAGCACGATTTTCTCAGATTTGCAGTTGCGGCAGTCCTCCAAACTTTAGCTGCAAACCCAAATTCGTCTTGCTTTTGTTGAGAGATGAAAGGAAATATATTTTCTTGTTGATCATGTGGTTAGAATCAACCCAATTTTGTAAAAGAATCATGTTGTACTTATCTATGTTGTAACTGCTCTCTGATCTTTCTCTATTTAAATGAAAACAAAGATCAGAGAGAGGATGGCTTCAGGATGACTTCAGAAGGACTTTTGGGATTCGAATGATGGAATTGAGGATGTAGAATTAGAGATTCAAGAGTGATAGGATAGGGGGAGAGATGGAACGAGTATTATGTTGAACTGTAATTTTATTTGCAGACTCTCACTGCTGAGAAGGCACCACTCAATATAATGCTGTTCAATTTGATGATCAATATATAAGCAGAGTTATTATTCCTTCGCATCTTCTGAAGCACTACCGGCAGTGATCGCTGGTGGTTACGGGCCCAACCCCAGTAGATTCACTTGCCGTTCTTGTACCATTATTTCATGATCTTTATTGTGTGATGGTTTGATTTTATTTCTACTTATCGTAATCATGTAATTTTATTGATTGGTATTTCCAGACTGAATGAACTGATATGTTTTATATACTGTACTTAAATTGCGTTGCTGTTCATTTCCTTCTTAACAGAGCTCACTGCTTTTTGTCAGCATGTTGTTGCGCTGTTCATTTCATCTTCAAAGCTGCGCTGATCACTCCAGTAATTTAACAATTTTCTGTTCATTACATTTATATAAGTTTGGCTATTCAGTTCTAATACTTAGCATTGTTATTTATTTACTTTCTGCAATTATTTAAGCTTACCTTTCAACATTCTTTTAATTAGCACAATTGTTTCATTTTCATCGAGTTGTAGTAATACGATTGATTTAATTCTTTGCACTTTCCAATTGGTTATTTAATGTTGTGTGTTTGATTTCAATTGCATCAATATCCAGAGGAATAAGTTATTGCTACTGTATCCTCAATTGATGGTTGTTTGAATGAATGATTTAGTTTATTGGATTGCTGTTCCATTTACTTTCTGCTGTTCCATTTACTTGCATTTGCTGTTTTGGTGTGAGAGAAGGTCTAAGGCTGTCGTGAGCCTCAGCAATCGCTGCCTAGCTCCCAGAACTTTGGTCCATGCTCTAATTTCTTTTCCATCAGTTTCTAGAGGGATGGGTTATCGCTTCCGCACCCTTGACTGATAAGCTGTCTTGTGTGATTTTATCCTTTTGAAGTAATTTAGTCATAGTTTAGCATCCGTCTACTCTTGTGTTCTCTGAACGCTGTACTACTAAACATTACTCTTGAGTAAATAGCCGCCTCAGACTGAGTACACTCTTGAAATAAAAAGCCGTCCCTGGGTTGATAATTAATGTGAAGGTAATTAGGAGTTCAAAAGACACCTTTTTATCGCTCCACACCTTGGATTCATCTAAGTTCAATTTCCTTACCTTTCAAGGAAAATATCATGTAAAATTTTTGAAATTGGTTAATTGGTCAATTATGCAATGAAATAATTTAAGAAGAAAAATTGAGAATGTGGTCAATACTCCTCTTGGGTTTGTCCCTTCGCTTTTCATGTCATCCTATCTCATAGATAATATTAGTGCCAGAACACTATTTTGTTTAATGAAAGGGCATTGGTCTCCCAGTCTACAACCAATTCACATATATTGTTCCGAGTTGTGGGATGATAGGGCTAAGGATAATTTTTATGATATATATAATAATATGATGATCCTCTTGCATTAATTTTCCTTTAATGAAAAGTCTGGAGAAATTAAAAGTCTTCAATTGGTCAATTATGCAATGAAATAATTTAAGAAGACAAATTGAGAAAGTGGTCAATAATCCTCTTGGGTTTGTTCCTTAGCTTTTCATGTCATCCTATCTCATATATGAAATTTTTGCTAGAATACTATTTCGTTTAATGAAAGGGAATCAGTCTCTCAGTCTACAACCAATTCACATATATTGTTCCAAGTTGTGGGATGATAGGGCTAAGGATAATTTTTATGATATATCTAATAATATGATGATCGCCCTGCATTAATTTTTCTTTAGTCATTTACCTCCTGTTGAAGAATGTAACTAGTGTTGGTCTTCATAATTGTATTTGAGTCATGGTGTAATGTATTTGTCAAAAGACAAGAAAAATAATTTTTGATTAACTTATTATAGCATGGGTTTCATGCTTGGGTCAATGGTCCATAGGTCATAGCATCCATTGTGTGCTTGAGGATTCTTTTTATTTATTGAGTCAAAGTCAAAGAAATAAAAATTGTATTAGATTTCTCCACCAACTCAACTCCCTTTCCTACAAGACAACCACCTCTCCTACATGTCGATCTACTACAACTCAAGTATAAAAGTTGACAAGTCGACTTCTACTATTGTTCATGTCAGCCCAAAATACAGTGACAAACCACTATAAATGATAAGGAAGCTTGACCTAGTTTGGCATGTGGAAAAAGAGCTCGGATTTGCAAGTAAGCAGAGAAGGAACAAAATCGAAGTTTGTAATAGGAGCAGAAAAGAAAGAGACAAAGTCTAGTATAATAGCAGTAGAATTGCAAGGGTTGAAAGTAATAGTCGCAAGGGTAGAGTATACTAAGTTATAGAGGCCAAGAATAATAGTTGCAAGATGAAAGAATTAGAATACAAAAGTTGCAAGAAAAGACGATGACAAGATGATTCGTTGGGGCTGATTTGGTGGATGGAATGAGTTTGTGGTCAAATGGTTAAGTTTGACTCAATCTTATATGAATCTATAATGGAAGAGTTTGACTGGTTTTCCCCCTCCTTAGGGTTTTTCCCTGGTTGAGTGCCTACATCTTGTGTTCTCTTATTATATTTGAACTTTTGGTAATTGTCTTGATGATAAACATGTAATAACAAAGAAGAAGAAATAAGAAATAATCACAAGAAATTGTCAAGTACTAGAGAAATCAATTTAATAAGAATCCCTAACTATGTTTCCCTAGATTTCTCAACATGGTATCAGAGATGGTTCACTTGTACGAGGGAAAAAAGAAGGTCACTTGGGCTTCAAATCTAGCAAGGAAAAACAATCATCTACACCAAAATCCTAAAGGGAAGAGATTCCAAGTTCTAAGCACATTAATTAGCCCTAATCACAGTTACTAGGCTACAATCCTATGCATGGAAGAGTGAGGGTTTTTGGAGAAACATTAAAGCTATATTCACAAGGATCAAGAGGATAGAACTATAGCCTATAGAAGGATAAGCATTCTAAAAATAAAAATGCAGTTCTGGGCATACATATCATGATCTAAAATATCCATTACAATAGAGCCAAACTCTCTATGCCACCACAAAAATCTGTTTTCTCTACATTTTTTTTTATAGATGACCATTTTTACAATCTAAGTACAGGCCTAGCTTGAAGCCATTAAAAAAATGGGAGCCAAGAACTTGTGCATTTGCAACTCTAATTATCCTATAATGTGGTATAAAATTTGAAACATACGAAACACATGTTGCCATCCTAAAAGTGGTAGGTGGCTTAGAAATGCCAATGTTGCCATCCTAAAAGTGGTAGGTGACTCATAAATTATGGTACGTAGCACTATACATTGTGCGTCACCTCATCTTAGAAGTCATCAACAAGAGGTATGGCGTCTTATTTCACATTTCCAATCTTTTAACATTATTTATGTTCTAAGAATGTGTAACACAACCGCGGATGCATTAGTAAAAGCTATTGCTAGGATGTCACCATTGAGGGATGGTTTTTTTGTTGAAATTCTTTATAAGCATTTCGTCCCCGATAATATCAATAATTTACGCATTTTTTATGATGACCAACAAATATTGTGTTTCATGGTGAACACTGATGTATTCAAAGACACAATGATTGATGAGGACGAGCACAAAAAATCTTTGCACGATGTAGCCAATGCAAGTAAAGGAAACCTCATCCCAAGGGTGTGGTACCATTGGAAAAGATGTATGACCTACAAAATCGCTTCTGGGGACCTGTCAATGCCAAAACCCACAGTTCCACGTTGTCGCATGATCAGATTAACTTAGGAACATGTATGGATCCAAAATATGTCAATCTCGTTACTTATTGTGCACCAGAAGAGCGACAAGCCTTCATCTTGTTATTCAAGCAATACCGTGATGTCTTCGCATGGACATACGATGAACTCAAGACATATGACACGAGAATCATCCAACATGTGATACTGATTAAGGAAGGGGCCAATTCATTCCAACAGAAGCTAAGGAAAGTACATCCAACACTTCAGCCTATTATTCATAAAGAGTTGAGGAAATTGCTAGATGCCTGGATCACATATAGAGTGCGACACTCAACGTGGGTGTCAAATTTGGTACCGGTAAGGAAGAAGTCCAGGGAAATCCTCTAGTGTGTAGATTTTTGAAATCTCAACCGTGCCTATGATAAAGACAACTACCGCGTGTCGTCCATGGAAAAAATATTGCAAACAATACAAAGGCATGAAATGTTTTCTTTGTTAGATGGATATTCAGGATATAAGTAGGTTTTGGTTGCAGAGCCTGACAAACTCAATAGCACATTCAGAACAAAGTAGGGTATATTCGCATTCAAACAAATGCCATTTAGACTCATCAACGTTGGTGCAACTTTTGAATGTGCTATGGACATCGCTTTCTGCGGACTCATTGGGTAGAGCGTAGTGGTCTATCTTGACGATGTAATAATGTTCTCCAAACAGAGGTCAGATCACATACGCCACTTAAAGAATATTTTTGAGTGATGTCACAAGTATGATATATCCTTAAATCCCATGAAAAGTATATTCATAGTATCTGAGGGTAATCTCTTGGGCCAAATCATTGCTAAGAGTGGGATTAAAGTAGTCCCAGACAGGGTCAGAACAATCACGCATATTCCCTTCCCAGTGAATAAGAAAGCGTGCAATCTTTCTTGGGGAAGATCAATTTCCTCCACAAGTTCATCTCCAACTATGCCCAGATTGTCAAACCAATACAAGAGATGGTGAAAAAAGACACATAATACAAATGGGATAAAAGGGAAAAGGATGTGTTTTCCCATATTAAGCAGGCTATAGCAGAAGTACTTGCATTGTAAAACCCAGACTCCGATAAAGACTTATTTCTCTACACTTTGTCTTCTGATAACTCTCTTGCTATTGTACTCACTCAGAAGGATGAATTGGACAATGAGAGACCTATCTCCTTCATGAGCGCAATTCTGCAAGGACCGAGCTTAACTACCCCACCGTGGACAAAGAGGCTTATGCAGTGTACAAGGAGGTAAAGAAATTCAGGTACTATCTATTGAAGAACCATTGTGTTTCTTTATCACACACCCAACATTCATATCATTGATTGTTCAACAAGAGTTGGGTGAAAGGAGAGCGAACTGGATGATCGGGTTGCAAGATTATGATCTAGAAATCAAGCTAGTTTACACAATCAAGGGCCATGGTCTTTGCTAATTAGTAGCAAAAGTAGTAAATGCAAAGGAGGAAGAATAAGAGCTTTTAGTATGGGAGCAAGAAATTGAGATGTATAACGTTGAGTGACCCTCTCCCGCTACAAAGACAAACTCTTGGTACACATATGTGTGCCAATACCTTGAGCACGACAAAATTCCCTCACAATTTTCCACACAACAATGGCGCATTGGTTGTTGTTCAGAAAGCACCACAATGGAGTACTGTTCAGGTGTTTGGAGGTGCATGATTCAGAAAAGGAGTACTGAGCCTCCCTCTTTTTATCATAAAAATGTGTAATAATAACAAAATTTTGTTCGCAGATCGAGGATAGGGGGTCTCATTACGAGCCAGCCTACCACGTTCACAAGGCTGTAACAAAGTGACATTCCCATTATGGCCACCACACCAGGGTTATGATCCATTGGATAGCCAAATTATCCTTGGAATAGGAGGTCTCATCACGAGCCGGCATGATCACTCTTGCTACATCATAGTGAATGGCAGTGTGGTTATCTGGTTACCATGCCAGCACATTGATCTCTTCTGTAGAACAACACTGAAACTCTCTAGTTATAAATTGAGGATTCTGGCTCATATGGGTTAAAAAGCAACCCTGCCGAGGCTATGGACGCCTGCTGGTAGCAGCGGCTCTGCTTATGGTATTGAAGTTATATCTTTTCGTCAATTATTATTATAATACCCTTTTCTTATTTCCTTTTTATCAGAGAATTTATTTCCTTAACTTTTTCCCTGTTTGAACCTTTATGCATGAGAAATTGTTTTATGATCAATCACATCATTTTCAGCTAGAATACCGTCAGCAAAGCATCTTTTTAGCATATTTTTGTCCTTTTTCGTTTTGCATAAACTATCATCACTCCAAAGCGTCCTATCTCTTATTCATAACTATCTTTACACACTTTGCTCTCAAAATAACCATAACTTTCACCGTCCTATCATTGATAAGTGTACTCTTCCTCCCTTACTGATATATTGTTCATTCCATTGCCTTGCCGTCAGCACCACCCCTTTCATATGCTTTATGGTTATGGAACCCATTTTCCAATTGGAAGGGGGAATGTATGCATTATGGGATTGCATGCGATATGATTACTGCACTTTGCCATACCTTGTTGATTTGACAACATATTAGTATTGCATGTATACATAAGTTTTTCTAATTGCAATTTTGCATGCATCTTATCTGTTGCTATTCAAAGCTAACACTATGGATTCAAGCACATTGTATGCAAAATAGTGCTTTGTTTACAGGAGAACAACAAGTATGGGCAGAATTCTATTCGTAGCATGACCACACTATTGCACTTCACAGTAGAGGCTCGCGAACGTGAACAATTCTTCAGACATGATGTGCTTCCCTGGATTCCACCTTTTGCATCACTTTCAGCACCAACTCTGTCTACATCAGCTTCAACAACTGCCAGTCCATATATGTCATTCCACATTTTTTGGAGGTAAAACTTGAGGTAAAATCGCATAGTTTTCTAATTTATTATGAATTTAGGAGAATTTAATGAAAATCTATTTTGAGCATTATTTGTCATCTTTCATTCCACATCTTTACCACTTCCCCTTTTTCAGCAGCATATCATTTTCGAGTGTGGGGGAGTGTTCCTTTTATTCATTTCTTTCTTATAACCACGTCATTCATATTCTTTATCATCCATTGCTATTCTTATTCACTCTCAACACCTCCCTTATTTCATGTTGTTTTACACCAAGCATAGAATTCAATAGCTGGTAGCAACCGCCTCTATTTGTTTTCTAGCATCGCATGAGGACATGCTAATTTTTCAGAGAGGGGGAGGAATTGCTATGCATGATGGATGTTTTCTACTTTCTTTCTTATTTAAGGCATACAATTTCATTTTTACACAGTGCAGAAATTGATTTCCACATATTTTTTTAAAAACTATGAACTCAATCCTTGTAATTTTTGGAAAACACATACGTATCATTAATACAAATCCACACAATTTCAAGAAATATTGGTTCATAAAATTTCGGAAATCATGCACTCTCACCTACAGCCATTTTGTTTATATCTCATGATCCATGCATCAAAACGATCTGATTTTTGGATCATAGAAGCCTTCATATATTACAAATCTACTTGCAACATTTCAACAAAATCTGGTTTGTAGTTTTTGGGAAAATGGTTAATGAAGTTTGCTGTTATCTATGTCATATTTTGCTGCAACTTCATACATATAGTTAAATGTCAATGTAAAAATTGTTATGCCTTCATCGAGATTGCTAAAATTGAATATTCATTAATTAAGGAAGCATTCATTTATTCTCAATTTTTTATTGCTTGGTTAACACATGGTTTTTGTCTTTGGGTTGCATGAGGACATGCAATATATTCAGTTTTCGTTGCATGAGGACATGCAACATATTGAGTGTGGGGGTATGTTGGGTCGTTAATATGCCATTATTATTGTCACTTGTAAACGTTTATTCCACCCATTTCTACCATTCTTCATCATGTCATTTATTATAATTTATTATATAAATCCATTTTATGATGATTTATGCTCTTATATTATTTATTCTCCTTTATTTCTAATAAATTGATGACTATGCATTATTTTACCAATGATAGTTCTAATAAGTTGGTTATAACATTATTCACCATTTTTAGCCTCCAAGGTAACTTCCAGATTGAAGATTTGATTTTTAAATCTGCCAACTCAGAAATTCGCTGGTTTAAGGAGTGACAGTTTTGCGGTTGAGATTCTGAGCAAATGAAGACGAATTTGAGAAATCCGGAACATGGGTTTTGTCAAGAACGGGCCCAATTAACTTTGGCAAAGAACGGTTTGCCCAAATTCGGCTTGTACAGAGAGAAACGTAGGATTCTTTGAGCACGATTTTCTCAGATTTGCAGTTGCGGCAGTCCTCCAAACTTTAGCTGCAAACCCAAATTCGTCTTGCTTTTGTTGAGAGATGAAAGGAAATATATTTTCTTGTTGATCATCTGGTTAGAATCAACCCAATTTTGTAAAAGAAATCATGTTGTACTTATCTATGTTGTAACTGCTCTCTGATCTTTCTCTATTTAAATGAAAACAAAGATCAGAGAGAGGATGGTTTCAGGATGACTTCAGAAGGACTTTTGGGATTCGAATGATGGAATTGAGGATGTAGAATTAGAGATTCAAGAGTGATAGGATAGGGGGAGAGATGGAACGAGTATTATGTTGAACTGTAATTTTATTTGCAGACTCTCACTGCTGAGAAGGCACCACTCAATATAATGCTGTTCAATTTGATGATCAATATATAAGCAGAGTTATTATTCCTTCGCAACTTCTGAAGCACTACCGGCAGTGATCGCTGGTGGTTACGGGCCCAACCCCAGTAGATTCACTTGCCGTTCTTGTACCATTATTTCATGATCTTTATTGTGTGATGGTTTGATTTTATTTCTACTTATCGTAATCATGTAATTTTATTGATTGGTATTTCCAGACTGAATGAACTGATATGTTTTATATACTGTACTTAAATTGCGTTGCTGTTCATTTCCTTCTTAACAGAGCTCACTGCTTTTTGTCAGCATGTTGTTGCGCTGTTCATTTCATCTTCAAAGCTGCGCTGATCACTCCAGTAATTTAACAATTTTCTGTTCATTACAGTTATATAAGTTTGGCTATTCAGTTCTAATACTTAGCGTTGTTATTTATTTACTTTCTGCAATTATTTAAGCTTACCTTTCAGCATTCTTTTAATTAAAACAATTGTTTCATTTTCATCGAGTTGTAGTAATACGATTGATTTAATTCTTTGCACTTTCCAATTGGTTATTTAATGTTGTGTGTTTGATTTCAATTGCATCAATATCCAGAGGAATGAGTTATTGCTACTGTATCCTCAATTGATGGTTGTTTGAATGAATGATTTAGTTTATTGGATTGCTGTTCCATTTACTTTCTGCTGTTCCATTTACTTGCATTTGCTGTTTTGGTGTGAGAGAAGGTCTAAGGCTGTCGTGAGCCTCAGCAATCGCTGCCTAGCTCCCAGAACTTTGGTCCATGCTCTAATTTCTTTTCCATCAGTTTCTAGAGGGATGGGTTATCGCTTCCGCACCCTTGACTGATAAGATGTCTTGTGTGATTTTATCCTTTTGAAGTAATTTAGTCATAGTTTAGCATCCGTCTACTCTTGTGTTCTCTGAACGCTGTACTACTAAACATTACTCTTGAGTAAATAGCCGCCTCAGACTGAGTACACTCTTGAAATAAAAAGCCGTCCCTGGGTTGATAATTAATGTGAAGGTAATTAGGAGTTCAAAAGACACCTTTTTATCACTCCACACCTTGGATTCATCTAAGTTCAATTTCCTTACCTTTCAAGGAAAATATCATGTAAAATTTTTGAAATTGGTTAATTGGTCAATTATGCAATGAAATAATTTAAGAAGAAAAATTGAGAATGTGGTCAATACTCCTCTTGGGTTTGTCCCTTCGCTTTTCATGTCATCCTATCTCATAGATAATATTAGTGCCAGAACACTATTTTGTTTAATGAAAGGGCATTGGTCTCCCAGTCTACAACCAATTCACATATATTGTTCCGAGTTGTGGGATGATAGGGCTAAGGATAATTTTTATGATATATATAATAATATGATGATCCTCTTGCATTAATTTTCCTTTAATGAAAAGTCTGGAGAAATTAAAAGTCTTCAATTGGTCAATTATGCAATGAAATAATTTAAGAAGACAAATTGAGAAAGTGGTCAATAATCCTCTTGGGTTTGTTCCTTAGCTTTTCATGTCATCCTATCTCATATATGAAATTTTTGCTAGAATACTATTTCGTTTAATGAAAGGGAATCAGTCTCTCAGTCTACAACCAATTCACATATATTGTTCCAAGTTGTGGGATGATAGGGCTAAGGATAATTTTTATGATATATCTAATAATATGATGATCGCCCTGCATTAATTTTTCTTTAGTCATTTACCTCCTGTTGAAGAATGTAACTAGTGTTGGTCTTCATAATTGTATTTGAGTCATGATGTAATGTATTTGTCAAAAGAAAAGAAAAATAATTTTTGATTAACTTATTAAAGCATGGGTTTCATGCTTGGGTCAATGGTCCATAGGTCATAGCACCCATTGTGTGCTTTAGGATTCTTTTTATTTATTGAGTCAAAGTCAAAGAAAGAAAAATTGTTTTAGATTCCTCCACCAAGTCAGCTCCCTCTCCTACAAGACAACCACCTCTCCTACATGTCGGCCTACTACAACTCAAGTCTAATAGTTGACAAGTTGGCTTCTACTATTGTTCATGTCGGCCCAAAATACAGTGACAACCCACTATAAATAGCAAGGAAGCTTGACCTAGTTTGGCATGTAGAAAAAGAGCTCGGATTTGCAAGTAAGCAGAGAAGGAACAAAATCGAAGTTTGTAATAGGATCAGAAAAGAAAGAGACAAAGTCTAGTATAATAGCAGTAGAATTGCAAGGGTTGAAAGTAATAGTCGCAAGGGTAGAGTATACTAAGTTATAGAGGCCAAGAATAATAGTTGCAAGATGAAAGAATTAGAATACAAAAGTTGCAAGAAAAGACGATGACAAGATGATTCGTTGGGGCTGATTTGGTGGATGGAATGAGTTTGTGGTCAAATGGTTAAGTTTGACTCAATCTTATATGAATCTATAATGGAAGAGTTTGACTGGTTTTCCCCCTCCTTAGGGTTTTTCCCTGGTTGAGTGCCTACATCTTGTGTTCTCTTATTATATTTGAACTTTTGGTAATTGTCTTGATGATAAACATGTAATAACAAAGAAGAAGAAATAAGAAATAATCACAAGAAATTGTCAAGTACTAGAGAAATCAATTTAATAAGAATCCCTAACTATGTTTCCCTAGATTTCTCAACATGGTATCAGAGATGGTTCACTTGTACGAGGGAAAAAAGAAGGTCACTTGGGCTTCAAATCTAGCAAGGAAAAACAATCATCTACACCAAAATCCTAAAGGGAAGAGATTCCAAGTTCTAAGCACATTAATTAGCCCTAATCACAGTTACTAGGCTACAGTCCTATGCATGGAAGAGTGAGGGTTTTTGGAGAAACATTAAAGCTATATTCACAAGGATCAAGAGGATAGAACTATAGCCTATAGAAGGATAAGCATTCTAAAAATAAAAATGCAGTTCTGGGCATACATATCATGATCTAAAATATCCATTACAATAGAGCCAAACTCTCTATGCCACCACAAAAATCTGTTTTCTCTACATTTTTTTTTTATAGATGACCATTTTTACAATCTAAGTACAGGCCTAGCTTGAAGCCATTAAAAAAATGGTAGCCAAGAACTTGTGCATTTGCAACTCTATTTATCCTATAATGTGGTATAAAATTTGAAACATACGAAACACATGTTGCCATCCTAAAAGTGGTAGGTGGCTTAGAAATGCCAATGTTGCCATCCTAAAAGTGGTAGGTTACTCATAAATTATGGTACGTAGCACTATACATTGTGCGTCACCTCATCTTAGAAGTCATCAACAAGAGCTATGGCGTCTTATTTCACATTTCCAATCTTTTAACATTATTTATGTTCTAAGAATGTGTAACACAACCGCGGATGCATTAGTAAAAGCTATTGCTAGGATGCCACCATTGAGGGAAGGTTTTTTTGTTGAAATTCTTTATAAGCATTTCGTCCCCGATAATATCAATAATTTACGCATTTTTTATGATGACCAACAAATATTGTGTTTCATGGTGAACACTGATGTATTCAAAGACACAATGATTGATGAGGACGAGCACAAAAAATCTTTGCAGGATGTAGCCAATGCAAGTAAAGGAAACCTCATCCCCAAGGGTGTGGTATCATTGGAAAAGATGTATGACCTACAAAATCGCTTCTGGGGACCTGTCAATGCCAAAACCCATAGTTCCACGTTGTCGCATGATCAGATTAACTTGGGAACATGTAAGGATCCAAAATATGTCAATCTCGTTACTTATTGTGCACCAGAAGAGCGACAAGCCTTCATCTTCTTATTCAAGCAGTACCGTGATGTCTTCGCATGGACATACGATGAACTCAAGACATATGACACGTGAATCATCCAACATGTGATACTGATTAAGGAAGGGGCCAATCCATTCCAACAGAAGCTAAGGAAAGTACATCCAACACTTCAGCCTCTTATTCATAAAGAGTTGAGGAAATTGCTAGATGCCTGGATCACATATAGAGTGCGACACTCAACGTGGGTGTCAAATTTGGTACCGGTAAGGAAGAAGTCCAGGGAAATCCTCTAGTGTGTAGATTTTTGAAATCTCAACCGTGCCTATGATAAAGACAACTACCGCGTGTCGTCCATGGAACAAATATTGCAAACAATACAAAGGCATGAAATGTTTTCTTTGTTAGATGGATATTCAGGATATAAGTAGGTTTTGGTTGCAGAGCCTGACAAACTCAATAGCACATTCAGAACAAAGTAGGGTATGTTCGCATTCAAACAAATGCCATTTAGACTCATCAACGTTGGTGCAACTTTTGAATGTGCTATGGACATCGCTTTCTGCGGACTCATTGGGTAGAGCGTAGTGGTCTATCTTGACGATGTAATAATGTTCTCCAATCAGAGGTCAGATCACATACGCCACTTAAAGAATATTTTTGAGTGATGTCACAAGTATGATATATCCTTAAATCCCATGAAAATTATATTCATAGTATCTGAGGGTAATCTCTTGGGCCAAATCATTGCTAAGAGTGGGATTAAAGTAGTCCCAGACAGGGTCAGAACAATCACGCATATTCCCTTCCCAGTGAATAAGAAAGCATGCAATCTTTCTTGGGGAAGATCAATTTCCTCCACAAGTTCATCTCCAACTATGCCCAGATTGTCAAACCAATACAAGAGATGGTGAAAAAAGACACATAATACAAATGGGATAAAAGGGAAAAGGATGTGTTTTCCCATATTAAGCAGGCTATAGCAGAAGTACTTGCATTGTACAACCTAGACTCCGATAAAGACTTATTTCTCTACACTTTGTCTTCTGATAACTCTCTTGCTATTTTACTCACTCAGAAGGATGAATTGGACAATGAGAGACCTATCTCCTTCATGAGCGCAATTCTGCAAGGACCGGAGCTTAACTACCCCACCGTGGACAAAGAGGCTTATGCAGTGTACAAGGAGGTAAAGAAATTCAGGTACTATCTATTGAAGAACCATTGTGTTTCTTTATCACACACCCAACATTCATATCACTGATTGTTCAACAAGAGTTGGGTGAAAGGAGAGCGAACTGGATGATCGGGTTGCAAGATTATGATCTAGAAATCAAGCTAGTTTACACAATCAAGGGCCATGGTCTTTGCTAATTAGTAGCAAAAGTAGTAAATGCAAAGGAGGAAGAATAAGAGCTTTTAGTATGGGAGCAAGAAATTGAGATGTATAACGTTGAGTGAGCCTCTCCCGCTACAAAGACAAACTCTTGGTACACATATGTGTGCCAATACCTTGAGCACGACAAAATTCCCTCACAATTTTCCACACAACAATGGCGCATTGGTTGTTGTTCAGAAAGCACCACAATGGAGTACTGTTCAGGTGTTTGGAGGTGCATGATTCAGAAAAGGAGTACTGAGCCTCCCTCTTTTTATCATAAAAATGTGTAATAATAACAAACTTTTGTTCGCAGATCGAGGATAGGGGGTCTCATTACGAGCCAGCCTACCACGTTCACAAGGCTGTAACAAAGTGACATTCCCATTATGGCCACCACACCAGGGTTATGATCCATTGGATAGCCAAATTATCCTTGGAATAGGAGGTCTCATCACGAGCCGGCATGATCACTCTTGCTACATCATAGTGAATGGCAGTGTGGTTATCTGGTTACCATGCCAGCACATTGATCTCTTCTGTAGAACAACACTGAAACTCTCTAGTTATAAATTGAGGATTCTGGCTCATATGGGTTAAAAAGCAACCCTGCCGAGGCTATGGACGCCTGCTGGCAGCAGCGGCTCTGCTTATGGTATTGAAGTTATATCTTTTCGTCAATTATTATTATAATACCCTTTTCTTATTTTCTTTTTATCAGAGAATTTATTTCCTTAACTTTTTCCCTGTTTGAACCTTTATGCATGAGAAATTGTTTTATGATCAATCACATCATTTTCAGCTAGAATACCGTCAGCAAAGCATCTTTTTAGCATATTGTTGTCCTTTTTCGTTTTGCATAAACTATCATCACTCTAAAGAGTCCTATCTCTTATTCATAACTATCTTTACACACTTTGCTCTCAAAATAACCATAACTTTCACCGTCCTATCATTGATAAGTGTACTCTTCCTCCCTTACTGATATATTGTTCATTCCATTGCCTTGCCGTCAGCACCACCCCTTTCATATGCTTTATGGTTATGGAACCCATTTTCCAATTGGAAGGGGGAATGTATGCATTATGGGATTGCATGCGATATGATTACTGCACTTTGCCATACCTTGTTGATTTGACAACATATTAGTATTGCATGTATACATAAGTTTTTCTAATTGCAATTTTGCATGCATCTTATCTGTTGCTATTCAAAGCTAACACTATGGATTCAAGCACATTGTATGCAAAATAGTGCTTTTTTTACATGAGAACAACAAGTATGGGCAGAATTCTATTCGTAGCATGACCACACTATTGCACTTCACAGTAGAGGCTCGCGAACGTGAACAATTCTTCAGACATGATGTGCTTCCCTGGATTCCACCTTTTGCATCACTTTCAGCACCAACTCTGTCTACATCAGCTTCAAAAACTGCCAGTCCATATATGTCATTCCACATTTTTTGGAGGTAAAACTTGAGGTAAAATCGCATAGTTTTCTAATTTATTATGAATTTAGGAGAATTTAATGAAAATCTATTTTGAGCATTATTTGTCATCTTTCATTCCACATCTTTACCACTTCCCCTTTTTCAGCAGCATATCATTTTCGAGTGTGGGGGAGTGTTCCTTTTATTCATTTCTTTCTTATAACCACGTCATTCATATTCTTTATCATCCATTGCTATTCTTATTCACTCTCAACACCTCCCTTATTTCATGTTGTTTTACACCAAGCATAGAATTCAACAGCTGGTAGCAACCACCTCTATTTGTTTTCTAGCATCGCATGAGGACATGCTAATTTTTCAGAGAGGGGGAGGAATTGCTATGCATGATGGATGTTTTCTACTTTCTTCCTTATTTAAGGCATACAATTTCATTTTTACACAGTGCAGAAATTGATTTCCACATATTTTTTTAAAAACTATGAACTCAATCCTTGTAATTTTTGGAAAACACATACGTATCATTAATACAAATCCACACAATTTCAAGAAATATTGGTTCATAAAATTTCGGAAATCATGCACTCTCACCTACAGCCATTTTGTTTATATCTCATGATCCATGCATCAAAACGATCTGATTTTTGGATCATAGAAGCCTTCATATATTACAAATCTACTTGCAACATTTCAACAAAATCTGGTTTGTAGTTTTTGGGAAAATGGTTAATGAAGTTTGCTGTTATCTATGTCATATTTTGCTGCAACTTCATACATATAGTTGAATGTCAATGTAAAAATTGTTATGCCTTCATCGAGATTGCTAAAATTGAATATTCATTAATTAAGGAAGCATTCATTTATTCTCAAATTTTTATTGCTTGGTTAACACATGGTTTTTGTCTTTGGGTTGCATGAGGACATGCAATATATTCAGTTTTCGTTGCATGAGGACATGGAACATATTGAGTGTGGGGGTATGTTGGGTCGTTAATATGCCATTATTATTGTCACTTGTGAACGTTTATTCCACCCATTTCTACCATTCTTCATCATGTCATTTATTATAATTTATTATATAAATCCATTTTATGATGATTTATGCTCTTATATTATTTATTCTCCTTTATTTCTAATAAATTGATGATTATGCATTATTTTACCAATGATAGTTCTAATAAGTTGGTTATAACATTATTCACCATTTTTAGCCTCCAAGGTAACTTCCAGATTGAAGATTTGATTTTTAAATCTGCCAACTCAGAAATTCGCTGGTTTAAGGAGTGACAGTTTTGCGGTTGAGATTCTGAGCAAATGAAGACGAATTTGAGAAATCCGGAACATGGGTTTTGTCCAGAACGGGCCCAATTAACTTTTTCAAAGAACGGTTTGCCCAAATTCGGCTTGTACAGAGAGAAACATAGGATTCTTTGAGCACGATTTTCTCAGATTTGCAGTTGCGGCCGTCCTCCAAACTTTAGCTGCAAACCCAAATTCGTCTTGCTTTTGTTGAGAGATGAAAGGAAATATATTTTCTTGTTGATCATCTGGTTAGAATCAACCCAATTTTGTAAAAGAAATCATGTTGTACTTATCTATGTTGTAACTGCTCTCTGATCTTTCTCTATTTAAATGAAAACAAAGATCAGAGAGAGGATGGCTTCAGGATGACTTCAGAAGGACTTTTGGGATTCGAATGATGGAATTGAGGATGTAGAATTAGAGATTCAAGAGTGATAGGATAGGGGGAGAGATGGAACGAGTATTATGTTGAACTGTAATTTTATTTGCAGACTCTCACTGCTGAGAAGGCACCACTCAATATAATGCTGTTCAATTTGATGATCAATATATAAGCAGAGTTATTATTCCTTCGCATCTTCTGAAGCACTACCGACAGTGATCGCTGGTGGTTACGGGCCCAACCCCAGTAGATTCACTTGCCATTCTTGTACCATTATTTCATGATCTTTATTGTGTGATGGTTTGATTTTATTTCTACTTATCGTAATCATGTAATTTTATTGATTGGTATTTCTAGACTGAATGAACTGATATGTTTTATATACTGTACTTAAATTGCGTTGCTGTTCATTTCCTTCTTAACAGAGCTCACTGCTTTTTGTCAGCATGTTGTTGCGCTGTTCATTTCATCTTCAAAGCTGCGCTGATCACTCCAGCAATTTAACAATTTTCTGTTCATTACAGTTATATAAGTTTGGCTATTCAGTTCTAATACTTAGCGTTGTTATTTATTTACTTTCTGCAATTATTTAAGCTTACCTTTCAACATTCTTTTAATTAGCACAATTGTTTCATTTTCATCGAGTTGTAGTAATACGATTGATTTAATTCTTTGCACTTTCCAATTGGTTATTTAATGTTGTGTGTTTGATTTCAATTGCATCAATATCCAGAGGAATGAGTTATTGCTTCTGTATCCTCAATTGATGGTTGTTTGAATGAATGATTTAGTTTATTGGATTGCTGTTCCATTTACTTTCTGCTGTTCCATTTACTTGCATTTGCTGTTTTGGTGTGAGAGAAGGTCTAAGGCTGTCGTGAGCCTCAGCAATCGCTGCCTAGCTCCCAGAACTTTGGTCCATGCTCTAATTTCTTTTCCATCAGTTTCTAGAGGGATGGGTTATCGCTTCCGCACCCTTGACTGATAAGCTGTCTTGTGTGATTTTATCCTTTTGAAGTAATTTAGTCATAGTTTAGCATCCGTCTATTCTTGTGTTCTCTGAACGCTGTACTACTAAACATTACTCTTGAGTAAATAGCCGCCTCAGACTGAGTACACTCTTGAAATAAAAAGCCGTCCCTGGGTTGATAATTAATGTGAAGGTAATTAGGAGTTCAAAAGACACCTTTTTATCGCTCCACACCTTGGATTCATCTAAGTTCAATTTCCTTACCTTTCAAGGAAAATATCATGTAAATTTTTTGAAATTGGTTAATTGGTCAATTATGCAATGAAATAATTTAAGAAGAAAAATTGAGAATGTGGTCAATACTCCTCTTGGGTTTGTCCCTTCGCTTTTCATGTCATCCTATCTCATAGATAATATTAGTGCCAGAACACTATTTTGTTTAATGAAAGGGCATTGGTCTCCCAGTCTACAACCAATTCACATATATTGTTCCGAGTTGTGGGATGATAGGGCTAAGGATAATTTTTATGATATATATAATAATATGATGATCCTCTTGCATTAATTTTCCTTTAATGAAAAGTCGGGAGAAATTAAAAGTCTTCAATTGGTCAATTATGCAATGAAATAATTTAAGAAGACAAATTGAGAAAGTGGTCAATAATCCTCTTGGGTTTGTTCCTTAGCTTTTCATGTCATCCTATCTCATATATGAAATTTTTGCTAGAATACTATTTCGTTTAATGAAAGGGAATCAGTCTCTCAGTCTACAACCAATTCACATATATTGTTCCAAGTTGTGGGATGATAGGGCTAAGGATAATTTTTATGATATATCTAATAATATGATGATCGCCCTGCATTAATTTTTCTTTAGTCATTTACCTCCTGTTGAAGAATGTAACTAGTGTTGGTATTCATAATTGTATTTGAGTCATGGTGTAATGTATTTGTCAAAAGACAAGAAAAATAATTTTTGATTAACTTATTATAGCATGGGTTTCATGCTTGGGTCAATGGTCCATAGGTCATAGCATCCATTGTGTGCTTGAGGATTCTTTTTATTTATTGAGTCAAAGTCAAAGAAATAAAAATTGTATTAGATTTCTCCACCAACTCAACTCCCTTTCCTACAAGACAACCACCTCTCCTACATGTCGATCTACTACAACTCAAGTATAAAAGTTGACAAGTCGACTTCTACTATTGTTCATGTCAGCCCAAAATACAGTGACAAACCACTATAAATGATAAGGAAGCTTGACCTAGTTTGGCATGTGGAAAAAGAGCTCGGATTTGCAAGTAAGCAGAGAAGGAACAAAATCGAAGTTTGTAATAGGAGCAGAAAAGAAAGAGACAAAGTCTAGTATAATAGCAGTAGAATTGCAAGGGTTGAAAGTAATAGTCGCAAGGGTAGAGTATACTAAGTTATAGAGGCCAAGAATAATAGTTGCAAGATGAAAGAATTAGAATACAAAAGTTGCAAGAAAAGACGATGACAAGATGATTCGTTGGGGCTGATTTGGTGGATGGAATGAGTTTGTGGTCAAATGGTTAAGTTTGACTCAATCTTATATGAATCTATAATGGAAGAGTTTGACTGGTTTTCCCCCTCCTTAGGGTTTTTCCCTGGTTGAGTGCCTACATCTTGTGTTCTCTTATTATATTTGAATTTTTGGTAATTTGCTTGATGATAAACATGTAATAACAAAGAAGAAGAAATAAGAAATAATCACAAGAAATTGTCAAGTACTAGAGAAATCAATTTAATAAGAATCCCTAACTATGTTTCCCTAGATTTCTCAACATGGTATCAGAGATGGTTCACTTGTACGAGGGAAAAAAGAAGGTCACTTGGGCTTCAAATCTAGCAAGGAAAAACAATCATCTACACCAAAATCCTAAAGGGAAGAGATTCCAAGTTCTAAGCACATTAATTAGCCCTAATCACAGTTACTAGGCTACAGTCCTATGCATGGAAGAGTGAGGGTTTTTGGAGAAACACTAAAGCTATATTCACAAGGATCAAGAGGATAGAACTATAGCCTATAGAAGGATAAGCATTCTAAAAATAAAAATGCAGTTCTGGGCATACATATCATGATCTAAAATATCCATTACAATAGAGCCAAACTCTCTATGCCACCACAAAAATCTGTTTTCTCTACATTTTTTTTTATAGATGACCATTTTTACAATCTAAGTACAGGCCTAGCTTGAAGCCATTAAAAAAATGGGAGCCAAGAACTTGTGCATTTGCAACTCTATTTATCCTATAATGTGGTATAAAATTTGAAACATACGAAACACATGTTGCCATCCTAAAAGTGGTAGGTGGCTTAGAAATGCCAATGTTGCCATCCTAAAAGTGGTAGGTGACTCATAAATTATGGTACGTAGCACTATACATTGTGCGTCACCTCATCTTAGAAGTCATCAACAAGAGGTATGGCGTCTTATTTTACATTTCCAATCTTTTAACATTATTTATGTTCTAAGAATGTGTAACACAACCGCGGATGCATTAGTAAAAGCTATTGCTAGGATGTCACCATTGAGGGATGGTTTTTTTGTTGAAATTATTTATAAGCATTTCGTCCCCGATAATATCAATAATTTACGCATTTTTGATGATGACCAACAAATATTGTGTTTCATGGTGAACACTGATGTATTCAAAGACACAATGATTGATGAGGACGAGCACAAAAAATCTTTGCACGATGTAGCCAATGCAAGTAAAGGAAACCTCATCCCAAGGGTGTGGTACCATTGGAAAAGATGTATGACCTACAAAATCGCTTCTGGGGACCTGTCAATGCCAAAACCCACAGTTCCACGTTGTCGCATGATCAGATTAACTTAGGAACATGTATGGATCCAAAATATGTCAATCTCGTTACTTATTGTGCACCAGAAGAGCGACAAGCCTTCATCTTCTTATTCAAGCAGTACCGTGATGTCTTCGCATGGACATACGATGAACTCAAGACATATGACACGAGAATCATCCAACATGTGATACTGATTAAGGAAGGGGCCAATTCATTCCAACAGAAGCTAAGGAAAGTACATCCAACACTTCAGCCTATTATTCATAAAGAGTTGAGGAAATTGCTAGATGCCTGGATCACATATAGAGTGCGACACTCAACGTGGGTGTCAAATTTGGTACCGGTAAGGAAGAAGTCCAGGGAAATCCTCTAGTGTGTAGATTTTTGAAATCTCAACCGTGCCTATGATAAAGACAACTACCGCGTGTCGTCCATGGAACAAATATTGCAAACAATACAAAGGCATGAAATGTTTTCTTTGTTAGATGGATATTCAGGATATAAGTAGGTTTTGGTTGCAGAGCCTGACAAACTCAATAGCACATTCAGAACAAAGTAGGGTATGTTCGCATTCAAACAAATGCCATTTAGACTCATCAACGTTGGTGCAACTTTTGAATGTGCTATGGACATCGCTTTCTGCAGACTCATTGGGTAGAGCGTAGTGGTCTATCTTGACGATGTAATAATGTTCTCCAAACAGAGGTCAGATCACATACGCCACTTAAAGAATATTTTTGAGTGATGTCACAAGTATGAGATATCCTTAAATCCCATGAAAAGTATATTCATAGTATCTGAGGGTAATCTCTTGGGCCAAATCATTGCTAAGAGTGGGATTAAAGTAGTCCCAGACAGGGTCAGAACAATCATGCATATTCCCTTCCCAGTGAATAAGAAAGCGTGCAATCTTTCTTGGGGAAGATCAATTTTCTCCACAAGTTCATCTCCAACTATGCCCAGATTGTCAAACCAATACAAGAGATGGTGAAAAAAGACACATAATACAAATGGGATAAAAGGGAAAAGGATGTGTTTTCCCATATTAAGCAGGCTATAGCAGAAGTACTTGCATTGTACAACCCAGACTCCGATAAAGACTTATTTCTCTACACTTTGTCTTCTGATAACTCTCTTGCTATTGTACTCACTCAGAAGGATGAATTGGACAATGAGAGACCTATCTCCTTCATGAGCGCAATTCTGCAAGGACCAGAGCTTAACTACCCCACCGTGGACAAAGAGGCTTATGCAGTGTACAAGGAGGTAAAGAAATTCAGGTACTATCTATTGAAGAACCATTGTGTTTCTTTATCACACACCCAACATTCATATCACTGATTGTTCAACAAGAGTTGGGTGAAAGGAGAGCGAACTGGATGATCGGGTTGCAAGATTATGATCTAGAAATCAAGCTAGTTTACACAATCAAGGGCCATGGTCTTTGCTAATTAGTAGCAAAAGTAGTAATTGCAAAGGAGGAAGAATAAGAGCTTTTAGTATGGGAGCAAGAAATTGAGATGTATAATGTTGAGTGAGCCTCTCCCGCTACAAAGACAAACTCTTGGTACACATATGTGTGCCAATACCTTGAGCACGACAAAATTCCCTCACAATTTTCCACACAACAATGGCGCATTGGTTGTTGTTCAGAAAGCACCACAATGGAGTACTGTTCAGGTGTTTGGAGGTGCATGATTCAGAAAAGGTATTATGTGATCTGCACAATGGACCAACCGGGGGACACTTTGCAGGAAACACTATAGTGAAAAAGGTTATGCAGGCCGACTTCTATTGGCCCACATTATTCAAAGATTCTCATTCTTATGCCCGAAAGTGTCTGGTCTATCAAAGGTGTGCCGATAGGAATAAGAAGTCATCCACCCCGCAGTAATCCATTGTAGTAGAAGAAAGTTTTCAACAGTGGGGCTTAGACATCATTGGGAAAATTTTCCCACACTCGTCGAAGAAGCACTGGTACAAATTACTTCATGCAGTGGACAAAAGTAGTTCCGCTCAAATAGGTGAATGTTCAGGAAGTCATCAACTTTCTACAATAGAACATCATTTCCAGGTTTGGTGTTCCCACTTCACTTGTTTTCAACAATGCAACATACTTTTCATCCTTAAGACTATGATTTTACATTGGAAAATGGTATCATATTGAAACATTCAACTAATTATTATCCAAAGGGGAATGGTCTTTCTGAATCCACGAACAAGAACCTTATATGCATTATCAAAAAGACCGTATTCTCTGAACAATGAAATTGGCACTCTACTTTAGTGAATGCCTTAAGGGTTGACCGAGTCACACCAAAACCTTCCCTGAACACCTCCCCTTACTTCCTATTGTATGGAGAATAAGCCATCCTCCTGCCAAGCATTTACTTGCCTGCTCTCCAGCTATTATAAGAATCCAAAGACAAGCCATGTCTGTTAGTTCAGCGTAGGATGGACACTCTTCATAAGCTGCAGGAAGAAAGGTTGAAAGTTAAGGAAAAAATTTCAATTCACTAGAGTCGTATCAAGAGATGGTTTGAAAAGAAGTCTATAGGAAAAAATAGCTTTAGTGTGGGTGACTTAATATTAAAGTGGAATAAATCCCACGAAGATAAAGGAAAACATACTAAGTTTCAGTCCCTATGGATTGGGCCATTCATGATGCACAAAAAGCTTAGCCAAAACACTTATTGTCTCCAATCACTTGAAGGGAAGATTGACTCTCTCCCTGGAAATGGTCAAGACTTGAAACAATACTTTCAATGAGAATTCGGGGCTATGCCCTACACTATGTACATAGTCTTTTCTTTGATTTTTTGTTTGTTTGTTTGATTTTTCTTTTGCTCCTCGTTATGTAAATAAGTGTCGTGCATGCATATGTTGTGGCTTCAAAGTATGGGTGTGACCGAACTATAAAGAGTCTTGTGATAATTCAACATTTGGATAATTTTTCGTCCATTTTCCTTGGGTTGGTTGCATCTTTTGGCTGATGAAGTTTCGATGGAAATAAGATCCATCCATAAGGAGAGTTTTGGTCCAACCATGAACCCATGTCTAGTCCGGAAACCTCATGCCCTTAGTTTTTTCTGCTTTGGTGTTCTAAAGCTTATCCAATTAATAGAAACAGATAAGGGGAAAATCTAAATGAGAAAACCTAAATCAATAAGTCAAGATCCCTCTTTCACCCCATATAAATAAGTGCCAATGTACAATTCTCTTTAAATAAATAAATAAAGGCGAAAGAAGAGAAAGGCTTCCTGTGCAGAGAGGTGAAGCAAGCAACTCTGCCAGGGTACTGTCCAGGCTCGCTGGCAGTGGAGAAATGTTTGTGTTCATGCGTGACTCCACCGGGGTACTGTCCAAGCCTGCTGATGGCAGAGCAACACCAGAGCTGAAAAATTATACTCTTAAAATATCAAGCTCACGAGCTACACTACCCTTCCCAACTCGAAACATTGTGATTATGCAGAATCTTATGGTGTGTTTGACTAATAAGGTCTATATGGGACCATGTCTATTCATGGGGTAAGTGGCAAGGTCAAAGTAATTTGCATGATGAATCAATAATCCCTAAAGAACCAAGGCCCCGTACATAAGAAATTAACCAAGACAAAGAAGATGGGTTTCAACTAGTGTGTTGCCAAGTGTTGCAGCTGCTATAACACCCTCCAAAAATTTGGCTTGCACCCAATTTTAGAGTCTTCCTTGGTCTTCTCATTGTTTTTGAAAATGCTATAGCTCATTGCATGAGTGTTCTTGTAGTGCTTTGGTCCCTTTGGCATGTTGGATTAACTGTCGTATTTTGGCATACTTGACTTTTGTACAATGTTTGCAAGCCTTTTGTTGATGGTTTCAAAGGTCAGTCATTGTGTATGTGAGTTGTTCCAACCATGTAAACATTTGTCGCACCCATACACAAAGTCTTGAGCACTGTCACACAAGTGTTGTCACAATCGTCCTAAAGCCTATCTTAAGTGTCACACTTGTCATATCTTGTCATGAGGAAGTCACACAGAGGGAAATGATTTGTTTATGTGTTCTAATGATCTACGTTTTCATGTCGTCAAAGTATGATAAGTGTGTGATCATAGTCAAGGTTCATCACAATTCATCACCCATCCCACATAAATATTTTTGGAGAATCCTCCTGACAGAGCAACTCAGCTTCACTAGGCCCCAGCTGAACTGTGCATTGAACATTCTTAGCCCTCTAAGTTGTGAACCTGTTGCTTGGAATTGCGTAGTACATAGTCCCTTTCCCCTAGGGTCGATGCTATGCACAATTCCTGAACCCAACTCCCAATCTTGACCCCCAGAATCGCGCAGTTGTGTCTCCCAGTATTCCTTGAATTATGCACTTCGAATCTTCAACCCTCAAGCTTTTCCATTGTCTGTTGGGACTGTGCAGTGTGTAGAAGCCCAACCTCCCTTGATGTCCAAAACTGTGCATATGGTCCTCCCAGTGTCCTTTCCCTCAGCCAGACCCCACTGCCTCTAGAAACTTCATAGTTCTGCCCTTTAAGCCTCTCTGAGATGCGCATTATGCAGTCTGAAAGCCCAAGCTCTCACCCTAACCACTAGAATTGCACAATGCATAGTCACTGAGTCCCTCTCCCCAGTCTACCACTTGTCCGGCATTTCTGGCTTTTCCGTCTTTTTCGGCTTTTTTGGATTTTTCGGCATTTCGACTTTTCCGGCTTTTCTGGTAGTTCCGGCAGTTCCAACTTTTCTGGCTTTTCTAGCTATTTCAGCTTTTCTGGCAGTTCCGGCTTTTCCGGATTTTCTTTAGGATCTCTCCTCCTACTAAAACTCCAAGTAGAGAGAGGAAGAGATCCAAGTGTGTGTAGAAATGACTTGAAGTCCTCTTCTATTTATACTAAAACGTAGAGGTTGAATAGACATGACTGTTGGGCTTCTGAGCCTACATAAGTTGCTGGCCGACTTAACAATTTGTCCATAACATAAATAAATTCATAACTTCATAAATACTTATCGAAATTGGATGATCTTTAGATCAATCCTACACCTCTCAATGAGAGGGATCCAATAAAAATATCAGCTGCCATAAATAATATGATCCACATGGAGTTTGGCCCTAATTTCCAATTTGAACACTCCCTCTCAACTAGGGATAACTCCATCTGCTAATCCATATGTCCAACTGTACTATCTCTGCTATCAGTTCCCTGCAATGCTATGCTTAGCTCTGCTCAGCTTTTCTAGATCTTCTCAAATGTGCTCGCTTTGCTCAGCTCAGCTCAACTCTGCTAGCTCTGCTCAGCTCTGCTTTGCTCAGCTCTGCTAGCTCTGTTCTGTTTTGCTCAGCTCAACTCAGCTCTACTGTCTCTGCTCTGCTCAACTTAGCTCTGCTGAACCATGAAGAAGAAGAATTGATTGAGAATGTGTCATACCATTCTCCACTGACCTGAAGTTAGTCTCAGAGTGTGTACCATTAGTCCCAGACCAATCCTCAACCGACTCGAAATCAATGTCATAGTAGGTACAACTCCTACCATTGGTCCCAGACCAGTACTCTACTAACTCGAAGTCAGTCTCAAAGTATGTACCACTGGTCCCAGACCAATCCTCAACCAACCCAAAGTCAGTGTCATAGTGGGTACAACTCCTACCATTTGTCCTAGACCAGTACTCTATTGACTCGAAGTTAGTCTCAGCGTATGTACCACTAGTTCCAGACCAGTCCTCAATTGACCTGAAGTCAGTGTCATAGTCGGTACAACTCCTACCACTGGTCCTAGGCCAGTATCATTGATCCCAGATCAATGAAGGTCATCCTAGCATAGGGAGTACATGAGATACAATGATGCGTCCATTGGTACTACTATGGTCCCTATCCTCATTTCCCTGCTCATTGATTAGATGAGAGGTACTTCCCATGAGTCCCAGACTACATGGGTAGGATGCCTCGACAAGAGAAATTAATCAATCCTGTCCTCATAGGAGAACTAATCATCTTGCTACACAATCGCCCTGGAGAACACATCATCCAGGCCTCATAGGAGAACTAATCATCCTGCTACACAATCATCATGGGGAACACATCATCCAGACCTCACAGGAGAACTAATCATCCTGCTACACAATCGTCATGTAGAACAAATCATCCAGACCTCACAGGAGAATTAATCATCCTGCTACACAAGAGAGGCGAATCATCCCGTCCCACAAGAGAGCGAATCATCTTGTCCCACAAGAGAGTGAATCATATTGTTCATAGGAGAGCGAATCATCTTGTCCACAGGAGAGAGAATCATCCTATCCTAGTGCGCACCACCAGGGGAGGGTGAGTCACCCTGTGGTCGTATGTTGCTCCAGTAAGAACCACAACCCAAAGCTTAATGTATACAACATGCAGGACCCTTGTATGAGGGTCACTTGATGACTCCAAGTCATTCGGGAAAATCACAGATTTGATCTTTCCCCCGGGGCTTAGATAAAGTGTAGCGACCTGTACATCATCTCATAGCGATGGAGCTTCCTTGCTCATAGACTTACGATATCCCAGATAAGGTAGTATCTGATGTCTATCTATTGGAGCAATCATCAAATACTGGATTCCTCAATAATAGAATCCCACCTTTGGTTGTCACAGAGAATCACAATGGTACAAACAACTCACTTGAAGAGCTTCCCCAACCAGGCAGCTTCATACGAGATCATACTCGTAGATATGTATCCGATCTCAGCGGTGCTTATAACAACCGACTTCTGCTTCCTACTCATCCATGATATCGAAGCAGAATCCAAAGAGAAACAACACTAAGAAGTGCTCTAGTGATCCTCCACACTACCTGCCCAATCAACATTCGAATAATCATACCGTTTCATATTTCCGGCAATGTATCTCAATCCATGAGAGATTGTGCCCCGAAGATATCTCAGAAGATTCTTGGCACCAATCCAGTGAGGTCAACCAAATATGAGCTTACCATGTTAACTGCAAAATATATGTCTAGATGGAAGTTCACCAAGAACATCAACGCGAATGAGTTTATGAGATTCAGATGCATTTCCCAAATCTGGTCCGACATCACTAGCATATAACTTTTGAAAGTTAAGATCCTTGCAGGTAGTCACAGGCTTGCAGTTCACCATTCAACATCTGGAATCCAAATCCCTCTTACTTCTGCAAATGAGAGGGTCTACACCTATTAGAAGTAGGTCGTCCTCATAAGGTGCTGGTATGAGAGGTCTATCATCCACAACCTTCGAATGGTTTGGATCCGTTTCAATCCTAGTGAATCTCAACTTTATCAGACAACTATCGATCCTCTCATACTATGCCCAGGGTGTTTTGCTTCAAGCCATAGAGGTCTTTCTTCCACCTGCATATGCGAGATTCCTGATTATCAATCTCAGACCCCTTGGGTTGTTCCAGACCTGTGGACCTGCTACATGAGGGGAATGGTCCCCTTGTAAGATTTCCCTTCGGTACATCTCAGACATGTACTTTCATGCTCCTTTTGAATTTAGGCATCCCTGTCACCATCTGACTCATAGACCTTCGGTGCTACGTGACAATGGACATGGTCCCCAGTGGACTTCTTGCAATTTGATACAACCATGAACTCAAAAACATCTTTGAAAATTCTATTTCCAAACACGTACATTTCCATCGATGAGTGCAACCCTGAAACCTTTGACTTCCATTTCCGAGATGGACACCAGGTTCTTCTTGTGATCAGGTACATAAAAGTGATTCGGGGTTCCTTGCTTTCTTTGAAGAGTCGACCATTTCCTTGATGACCTGCATTACCTTTGGACACTCCTTCGCATAATTGCCGAACTTATTGCAACCAAGGCATACGCCTTTCCTTCCACCCTTTGATCCGGACTTCCCAATTAAGTGATCTTTAGATGGGCCATTAGAAACTTCCGCTACGCCATTCTGATAATATGTTCTGCTTCGACTTCACCCTTTGTGAACTTAGAAGAGAGATGTGGAACCCATTGATCCTTTTGTCTTGTCCCTATTGTCTTTGGTGATTGCTCTTTCACTCTTGCTTGGGCATTGTCTTCACCTTAGCTTTGATACCATATTAATTTTAGGTATGTTCTATGCTAGAGCAATTTATTTCAATTTATTTTCCACATTAGTAATCACATCATCATAAAGTAAACTGCAGATAGAACATAAATATAAATCACAGAAGACAAGCCAAGACAAGAGGACACAAGATGTGGTGCTAGCCAGGGACAAACCCCAATGTGGGGAAACCCTTGATCAATTCTTCTTTTATGTTCTTCAAAGTTCAGCAGAGAAAGTGAGAGAGATAGTATATTTACAACATAAGTCAATCACTTTGACTTTTGATATCGGCATGAGATCAGTTGAAGACATATTGCTTCAACTGATTCTCTAAGGTGACTCGTTCACCTATCATAATGCTGCATCTCGTCTATTTGCTGCACATTACCATGTGACACCTTGCTGTACTGTCACATGTGTTGAATCTTGATGAATGAGCTGCTCTCATCTTCATGCTGCTCATCATGTTACATCTTCCATGGTCTTATTCATCATCAAGCTGTCCATGCTCATGATCTCATTCATCATTATGCTTCCCATGCTCATATCATCATGCATAATTATGATTCCCATGCTTATATCATCATGCTGCTTATTATGCTGCCTTCCTCGGAGACTGATGCTCTGACTGTTTTGGCAGTTCTTGGTAGTTCCGGCTTTTCTGGCAGTTCCGGATTTTCCGTTAGTTCCGATAGTTCTGGCATTTTTGGCATTTTCAGATTTTATAGCTTTTCCGGCTTTTCTTGCTTTTCTGGCTTTTCCGGTATTCTGTCTTTTCCAGCGTTTTCGGCAGTTTCAGAAGTTCCGGCTTTTCCGGTATTTCCAAATTTTCCGGCTTTTTCGGCTTTTCTGGAAGTTTCGGCTTTTCTGGCAGTTCCAACTTTTCCGGATTTTCTGGCATTCCGGCTTTTCTGGCATTCTAGCTTTTCCGGCTTTTTTGGCTTTTCTAGCAGTTCCAACTTTTCTGGCTTTTCCAACTATTTCGGCTTTTCCGGCAGTTCCTGCTTTTCCGGATTTTCCTTAGGATCTCTCCTCCTACTAAAACCCCAAGTAGAGAGAGGAAGAGATCCAAGTGTGTGTAGAAATGACTTGAAGTCCTCTTCTATTTATACTAAAACGTAGAGGTTGAATAGACATGACTGTTGGGCTTCTAAGCCTACATAAGTTGCTGGCCGACTTAACAATTTGTCCATAACATAAATAAATTCATAACTTCATAAATACTTATCGAAATCAGATAATCTTTAGATCAATCCTACACCTCTCAATGAGAGGGATCCAATAAAAATATCAGCTGCCATAAATAATATGACCCACATGGAGTTTGGCCCTAGTTTCCAATTTTAACAAGGAGCAAGGAGTGGCTCTAATGTACCATTATTGGGGCTAGTGATGTACATTGTAAACATGTGTCCTGAAAATTTTTCTTAATAATAGAAGCATTTAAGGCCAACACGTTTTTCATGTATGAACTATGAATGTTTTTAAGATTATTTTGCGAATGTTTGTATTTCATGTTTGCTTTCACATGTGCTAATATAGTTGAATTATTTCGGTTATTTTAGTGCTTATCTTATTGAAAATGTGTTGTAGTGGTTGTTATTGCCATCCCATCCTTATGGACTATTCCGTGGGATACTAGACATATATTTCTTCATTATTGGTTGTAACGACCGTCACATCCGCTGTGGACTATTTTGCTATATGTTAGATGGTTCCTTCTGGTTCATGTGTGTCTCTTCTTGGGTGGTACTATTACCTCTCACTTCGAGGCTCACTTTTCTCCCCCTTCCGTAGTAGAAGAACCTTGACACAGTTACAACTGAACACTCACTAGACACACCTCCCTTGCTTTTAGAATATACCACTGCATCCCTCTCTTGTGCTAACAAGTAGAGCCAAGGAAAATCTTTAAGGATTTGGAAACCAAGCCTTTATACCCGATGGGAATCCTACACCAAACTGTGTGAGGTTTGATTGGGACTTCATACCAAGGGGATCCCTTGAATGTTGGCGGGTCTAGAGCTATCAACACAACATAAAACATTTTCCATTACTTGGTGAAAGATTTGTTTCCTGCCATTTGATTAATACTTTTTCAAGATTATCCAAGGCTTCTTCATAAGAATTTTCATATATAGTATAGTCATCCATGTACACCTCTACACAACCATGAATAAGATATGATAACATATTTTGTACTGCTCTTTGAAACATAATAGCTGCATTACATAGTCCAAAACGAAATACATTATAGGTGTATTTCCCTAAGGACATGCAAAGGTTGTTTTGTCATGATATTCCATAGCAATATATATATATATATATATATATATATATATATATATATATAGATAGTTATACTTACTGAATCCATGATGAAAATAAAAATATTTCTTTCCTACTAATGTGTCTAGGACCCAATCAATGAAAAGTAAGGGAAAATGATCTTTTCAGGTGACCTTATTTAATTCTCAATAATCAATAATCTTTTTAGGTGGCCTTATTTAGTTCTTGATAATTAATGCATATTTTCCATTTTCAATTTTTCTAGGAACAATTACCAAGGGTGAGACTCACTATGATGAGGTAAATAAAGTTTAGATTCAACAACTTTTGTAATTCCTTTTTCATTGTTTCCATTAAATCATGGTTCATTCTCCTTTATGGTTGTCTAATGGCTTTTCTATTTTCCTATATGTAATTATGATGAATGCATGTATCTATGTGGATGCCTTGCATGTAAGAATAATCCCATGCAAATGCATTGGAATAATTATGCAAAACCTAAATTAAATTTATTTGCTGAGATTCATTCAATCCAGAGTTAATGTTCAAACATTTCTCAATATAAATTTCAATGACTTTCCTACATGATTAAAATACAAAATTTATAGGAAATATTGATTGAAATAAAGATGCTATAGTTCTTGTGGTACATGTTTCCTGATTTTTTCACATTAAGAATATTAACAGAAAATGGTGACTGCCCCTAGACTACTAATTAAAATCAAGACTAGTTATGTAATGATTAAGCATATTTTCATCAATATTATCTTTATGATTCATAACTTGTTCAA
This sequence comes from Pinus tabuliformis, assembly GCA_031772625.1. Taxonomy (NCBI): domain Eukaryota; kingdom Viridiplantae; phylum Streptophyta; class Pinopsida; order Pinales; family Pinaceae; genus Pinus; species Pinus tabuliformis. The sequence goes on along the minus strand of CM062816.1, from coordinate 1,037,136,957 downwards.
TTTTTAAGAGTGGTTGAATCACTTCTTCATCAGTATTGTTTTCATCAAGCCATGGTATGTGATCTAATTCAGTCACACATTTTGTAGGTGGGTGAAGCTTAATTTGTTTCACTTCAATTCCATTTGTAATGGTCATATTTCTAGATCTACAAGTGACAAATCATTTGTTGTGGCTAACCATGGTCTTCTTAGTATTAAAGGTTATCCTCCCAAATTAGACTTAAGTTGTAAAATCTTAAAGTCCATATGGTACTCTCGGGATTCTAAGGAAATAATGATATTCTATTACACCCTTAGGCTTAATTGTGGCTTTATCAACTAATTCTAATGTTGTGGGTGCAGGTCAATGATTACATAGTTTCAATTGTGCCATTATTTCCATTATCATTAAATTTATTGTTGCCTCTAGATCAATCAAAGTGTTTGGAATGGAAATATAGCTAATAAAAATTATGACAACTAGAATTCTGGGGTCAAAATATTTTTCAATAATAACTTGAGTTGACATGAGAGTTGTTAAATTGCCTATGACTTGAATGGTTGGTGGATCTTTGTTCTTCCTTCCTTGTTTTTGAAGACATAATTCCCTATTTTCTTTTTGTAAATTAATATATATCTCATATCTTGCATTATGGGAATTTAATTATAAATATTTTTAAGTTCCGTTAAGAAGTCAAACTCAAAAGAAATTACTAGTTTTTTCAAATTCAATCTTTTTTCAAAAGTAGGTGATTTTGATGCCTGTAATTCAACTATTTTAGTACGTTGTTGCTGAGGACAAGGTCATTTTATTGAAATAAAATTATCATTATTGTCAAATTGAATGGGAGTGTCTTCCTTATTATCTTCTTTCATAATTATTAGATATTTTGGGTGTACAACCTTGCCAGATCTTAAATGGATTTCTTTCAATTGCACTAGATCAATTAAGCATGTGGGAGATGTTTCTGCTTCAACACTATATGTAGGTTTATCTAATTTGTTATTAGGATTTTCTATGAGATAGGAAGGTGTTTGAGTAGATCAAGGAGGTGGTTGATTAGTTGACATCTGTAATAGTTGTGGTTGAGTTATTTCTGGTTGTGGTGGAAGAGAAGGGTATGTTTTTTGCATTGGTTTGGAGATATTGTGGGAATGGTTGATATTGTTGTTGTTGTGGAAAAGGGTAAGAAGGCACATTTACATGAGTATAATCTCTCCATTCTTGTTAATATGATTGATTTTGGCCTTGTCGAGGAGACCATGTTTGCCAAGGCATAGGAGCATTCCATGTTGTTTAAGGAGGGTATTGATTATGAAATGTACAAAATTTCTATGTAGTGCCTTGTGGTGTACCCATAGTGCATGACTTCCAAGTCACCTTGGTAGATTTCTTTAATCTCATACAATGTAGGACAATTTTCTGTTGAATGTTTACTTGCATAGATAGTAAAAAGTTGAATATTATTCAAATGACAACCTATCACTAGATGTTTTTGCCTACACTTAGAATAGACAATATAAAAAAATGAATCTTGTTGCCACCAAAGTTTTTTAGTTTTTAATATATCTATTTGAGAACCAAGTGTACCAAGGAGATCAATTTTAAAGTTTCTAATAAGCTTCCCAATTATGCTTTAGTTGCAGTACCTATAGTTGCTTTGGTAACTTTAGCTAAAACATCTCTTGGTCCATTACCAACTTTAGCTTTACCTTGAGAATATTAATTTATTTAATAATTCACTAATTTAAGAACTAAGTTTACCAAGGAGATCAGTTTTAAAGTTTTCTAATAAATTGCCCAATTCTACCTAGTTACACTTCCTATAAAACATCTCTTGGTCCATTTCCAACCTCTACATCCCATTAGGTTAATTACATTTATACATTCTTCATGAATTATTTTCAAAAAGATTTTTGTATGAATAATATCTAAATTCAAATCAATTTGTTTAAATTTTTGCAAATTATATAAAATATTTCTAAATAATATTCTAAACTTTAATATTCTTGATGTTCCATTCTAAAAATGTCTTCTTTAGAATCTTTAGGTCTACAATATGCTATATATTTAAAAAAAATAAAAATTCCTCACATAGTTCTAATACACAATAGTGTGCTCATCTAATCCCATAAACTATTGTAAAGTAGCTCATTTAAGAGTAGTAGAAAATAATTGAAGTTTTTGTGCATTAGTAGTATAAGCATAAGTATGACATAAAATATCAAATTCTAAGAGAAAGGCATCAAGGTCTTTTGCTACTAGTCCATGGAATGGTGGAAAAATGAATGATGAAATATTATTCATTTTGACTTCATTACCAACAATTGTTGATCCATATTTATGAAGTAATGAAATGAAATACATATTTAAGCAGAACACAGAGATGCAACGAAAGAACAAAACTTCAATTAATTAATAAGTATTTTTGAAAACTGTTTACATGTAGAATGGAGCAAACTAGCTTGGGTGATGGTAGCTTATCTCTGAGAAGAGATGTGACTGCTACATGCCTTATGAATTGTGTTACACTGAGGCCTAGAGGCGTTTTTATCATAAATAAGAAGTGTGAAACCCTAATTCTAGGAGATGAAACACCAATAGTTTTGGGCCCTATTGGGGTAAGTTGGACCGCCAACTTCCTGAGGTCATAACTTTGATATACTATCTCCGTTTTTCAATCATAATACATCGTTTCAAAGATATCCATGAGGAGGTGAAAAAATATTGTGAAGCAAGTTTCCGGTCTCTTTGTTTTCCCAAAAAATTTCTTTTAGGACCTCAAAACAACTCCAGAAGTTTAGGACCCGAAAAACTACCAAAAAATAGAAACTGTGTTAGAATTAAGTAAACTGAAAGGAAATAGTGTTGGGGGCCTAAGTGGAATAGGCGAGTAGTCACCAATATCCACTTGGATCAACGATAGCTCTATACAAAATAGTAAATTACAAAAGTACTTCCCTTTCTTATTCTTTCACTCTTATTTATGCTCTTACTCTTTTTCCTCCTGCTCTTTCGCCTTCTCCTCCTACATGGGATTCTCCTTTTTCATTTCTACCATTTTATTTTCCCAGAAGACCCAAATTATTTAGTCCACTATTCTAGAATATTCTTTGTTGTTTCGATAATTGTGCTTGGTTTTGTTTGTCTTTGTTATGAACTTTCTGCAACAAATAATTTCTTCCAATTCCACTTTATTTTATGCAATTAGTTTAGTATTTGGGGATTTGTTTCGACTAGAGTGGTTAGAACAATTTCTTTTATTATTCTTACAAATCTAACCTTACTATATTTGTGCCTAATTAGCCTATTCATATGGTACCTTCATGAATAGGACTTGTAAGAGACTCACTATAGCAAATGTACAAGCTATTAACTCTTCTCTTACCATATTTATTCCACATTTTTGTACTAAAATAAAATGAAAAAATACTAAAAATGTGTATTTTTCTTTTTCTTTTTATACGTATAAGAAATTACAAATGATAAAAATAAGTAAATACAACTTTAAATTTCTAAAAATAATTCCTATAATACTTCTGTGACAATGACATCAAAATGTTAGGTAATTTATTTGTACAAATTTTGTAACGTTTCATTATCAATCCGGGTGCTTAATTTTCTGAAATGTAGGGATTATTTGTGTAGAGTTAGTTCATTTATCACTAAAAACCCTATTTAAATTATTATACTCATATGAAATTTTAATGTAAACCTAACCAAAATAAATAATATGCAGAGTTAATTTACACAAAGATGGTCATCTCTAGATCATCAACTATCTTGATTTGTGATTGTAGAAACTCAAATCTCAAACATATAATTGCAAGTACCGCTTGTAACAAGTAATATGTTTAAATCAATTAAGTTTATAATCTAATAAAGAAACTTTCATATGCAAATCAACACACACTGAAATAAAAACAATCAACAAGTATTCTAAATACTATGGGAAAAAAGTAAATAATTGCAAGATACAGTTAAACCAATACATGATTAAATCCAATCTTTAAATCATGATTTAGTAGAGTCGTGATTGTAGGAACATAGGTTATAATGTTTTATCCAATTCCATGAATTTTATAACAATACTCATAAAAATTAGAAAGGATTATTCTCTATAAGTTATTATTGTAAATGAGGTTACCAACCTGTAATTAAAGAGATAATCTATGCTACATTTCAAACAAAGTATTGTAATCTACAAGAAATGAAGAGAAATTGAAATGATGCAACATATACTAGAAAATGGCCCCCCTAATCTAATATACGTTGCATAAACAACTACAGTCTCAACAAATTTGTAATCTCATGATATAGAACATCAAGGATTTGCTATTCGAATCTAGAAATGATATCAAATTATGATATTTATAGTATCTCTATTGTTTCTCCTCTAGTTAGCTACCCATCCTTCATATATCAATTTTATAATTATAGCTATTACAAATTAATAGTAGAGCATATGAGCTAATGTGTCATACATGAATTCTTGAATATGATCTATCCCATTTACTAATAATACTACTAAGCATAAGATTATATATCCTTGTACCTTGATCTGGTTTATATGGAGAAGAGTATGGATCTGATCAAATTGTGATGCAATGAATATCTAGTTGGCATCCTCATATTTATAGTTGCTATCATTGACCACACATTGACCAAAGGCTATTGATCATATTTAGAAAGATTCAATAGGAACCACACCATACCATGAAGATTTAAAATAACCCCGAGGTGGCATATTTGGTTTTGACAAAGAATTGATAAACAAATAGATGGTAAATTACCAAAACCTGTAATTCCTATAATTACTGGTCAATAAATGAGTTTTTAACAACAATTAACCCATTAAATTAGGAATTAAGAGTACAAAGTAACTTAATACCTTATATGCCTTTTTTTATAGTTCAATCATTCGAAATCATGAGGGATTTATCAAAAATGAATATACTTGAAGTCAAACGGGAGGGAAAAAAGGCCAACATTAGCTTCATTCACAGTAAAAATAACAACAAAGTTCAGTCCCAACAATGAAATCTCGGTTGTCCTCCAAATTTGACATGAAAATTATTGGTGTTGTAAATTTTATTTTGGGCTTGGAAATTAAAATAGAATGAGTAAACATGAAACTATATTTGAATGAGAGGAAGTCCGTTGAGATGATATTGTGGAGTTTTAATATGCAGGAATCTAGACCAATCAAGGTCCTTATTCCTAGAGGTAAATATTTTTGTAGATCAGTGTCCCAAGGCTAATGAAGAGGAAGAGGACATGTGTTGTGTTCCATATGCTAGTGCTCTTCGAATCTTGATATATGTAATGGTATGCAATTCACTGGAAATTTCAATGTAGTGAGAGTTTTGTGCATAAATATGTCAATTCGAGGAAGGAGTATTCAAGAGCTATAAATAGGGTTTTGATGTGTTTGTTGACACTACAAATTATGGAATTTTCTACCAAGGAATACTTGTAGAAAATAGAGTGTTGGACATACATGGTTTTGTTGATGAAAAATGGGTTAAAGACATGGATTGTATAAGAAGTATATGTGGTTATGTGTTTAACCTATTTGGAGGAGAAATCAATTAAATGAGCAAGAGACAATCTGTAGTGGCAGTCTCAACTACAAAAGTTGAATGTGTGGTAGTTACTCATGTAGGTAAGGAAGTTTAATGGTTATGGAGATCTTGTTTAGGTATTGGGTTTGTATATGAAGTTGTGAGGTTATATTGTGATAGTGAGAGTGAAATGTTTATGACAAAGAGCTCTACTTATCATTTTACGACAAAACATATTGATGTTCAACATCACTTTGCAAGAGTCATGGTTGAAGACAAGAAGCTATCATTGGCAAAGGTGGACACTTTAAAGAATGTTGTAGATTCATTAACAAAGTCTATGAGCATTGAGAATTACTCTTGGTGGAATTATATATATTGTCTTGTAAATAATTAAGTTTATTGATGATAAAAGTTAGAGATGTAGCTTTAAATGATTTTCTAGGTTTTTTTTTTTTTTTTGGTTGGGGTTTCTAGAGTAAACTCTATGTAACATGTGATTGCCATTGTTTTTTTTTAGTTTAATAATCTATGTATGTATTGCGTTATTATATAAGGTTTAAAACTTACAATTATACTCCTTGGTAACCCATATTGTAACATCACTAGGATGACCCTTATGTATATTTTACATGTTTTATTAGGCTAGTGAGCCAAGATGTGTTTGCGTTATGTGACCATGTGTCTATAAGTACTTTGTGGCTTGTGTGCCTATCTATATATATATATATATATATATATATAGATATGTTTTGAGGATAGAGTTCCTGTGTGATTTTAGGCTAGTGGGTGTATGTGCTAAAAGGAATATAGTGAGGTAGCTATGTAAATATGTAAATACATTTTTTAATAGAAACAATTACTTGTAGTACTATAAAAAAGGGGCTCCCTATTGTAAGGCTTTGAGATGAAATACAAAATAGTCTAGGGGAGTAGGCCCTGAGGTTCTTACAAAATAGAATAAGAAGTTCTTGAATCCACTTGTAACTATATTTCTGATCCATCTATATTGACAAACATGTTAGCCTAACAAAAATATAAATTTACAAAACATGAATTACACACACTTGTGACCTGCTAGTAACATTTAGTTGAATTTCCAACCAAGCAGTGTCATTTTGCTGATGCACATGGTCCTGGTTGGTTATTAGTTTCCTCTAACTGGTCATTGATGAAGAATTTGTTAATTACCTAATCCTTCGTAGTACTGTTAATTAAGTTGTTCTTATCTTAGTCATTTATGGAATGGGGATGTTTTGAATTGATTCGTTAATTTTGGCTTTTCCTTGCGGTCTGGTGCAAGAATTATTGGCAAATTGGTCTGCCATGTGATTATCATCTTTGATAACATAGTAGAATTGGACATTTTCCAAAATTTTTAAGATTGATATCATATGAGTGATGGTCTGGGATAAAGCTACTTCGTCGAACTCCTTCTTCCATATCACATGTTCTTTTAATATTGCAGTGTCTCTAATTATTATGATTGAATTTATGTGCCTTTCTTTAATGATTTTGACTCCCATAAGTAGCGCAAGCACCTCCACTCTATTATTGGTTTCATTGCCTAGCCGCCATTCAAAGGTTGTTTCTTCTTTTTCGTTAGGGCCCAGAAGACCCTCCCGCCCCGGCGCACATGCTTCCCCTAGGTTCTTTTTTGATGCTCCATAAAAGAATAAGATAAACCGATGTTGCTCCATTTTCTATTTTTCAAAGGACTGATGATCCATTTTGATTTTTCATGAGTTTGGATCTACCAGAGGCCTGATCGTGGGATTGAATATGTTGAGCTTTGTTAAGTCTAAATCAAACCAACATTTTTTTATCTATAGAAAGTATTGAATTATCCTACTTATTTGTTCCTTCTACAAAAATTGCTTCGATGGCCAAGAACCAAGTTTTTATGAGAACTTTCCTTTCGTTGGTGGATTTGTTTTTGAATATGAATCTGTTTCTTGCTAGCTAGAGTTGCCAGCACATAAAATACGAAATGATTTTCCAAAATCACTTTCGGAGAGTTTTACCTTTGTAGGTGTATGGATATTTTGAAGGTAAAATTATTAAGAAATCAAAAAGGGGGATGTCAAACTAGAGAGATATAGGGAGAGGATGAGTAAGAGCTAGCAAAAAATCTTTTGCGAACGAGCAACATAGGAAGAGGTGATGTGTATATTCTTCAGAGTCGAGGCAGAGGGAGCAACGATAAGTGTTTATGACTCCTCTTTTCTTTATATTTTCAATGGTCTAGACATCACCATGAAGGAGAGTGCACATAAAAGCTTTTATCTTGGGGAGACTCTCAAATTTCCATATGGTCTTCCAAGGAGGCCAAGGGGGACTCAAATTGGTTTCACCCGATAAGAGAGAAACACCTTCTTTGAATGTGTAAGACTTGGAGGTCAAACCTCATCCTAAAGAATCAAGCTGATTTAAACTAATTGGGGCAGATCCTTTGAGTTATGATAAAGATATTCCAGGCATCCAATAAGTCAGGAGGGATTAAAAGGGATTTCCATCTTTTCCAAAGGCTAGAAGCTTGATCCCACTCACAAAATTAGTTGAGAGTTGTCATTCTTCTTGAAGCACACCATTTCTAGAGAGCCCTTAAGGCTACGTAGGAGTTCAAAGGGGTATTGTTGCACATTCTATCTTCTGATATTTTCATACCCCTTCCATTCCCAGGAATTTCATAAAGGAAGTCTTTAAGTAGTGAGAGGGATTTTTTACACAGTTTCCATATGGAGGAGCTAGGCCTGGAGGGGATTTCTTTCTCAAAAATCTATTTTCTAGGAAAGTGTAAGTATTAACCTTCCAAAACTTGTTTCCACCAAGTTGACTCCCCTACGATGAGCCTCCACAAAAGCTTCCTAACCAAGGATTTTTTTAATAAATTAGGCCTCATGATTCGAAGTCATCCTCTTTCGTGAGTAACCGTTGCCTTGGACCAATTTATGAGATGAACGTTTTTGGTTTTAGATCGTCCCCCTTGCCAGAGGAATTTCCTTATCAAAATATCCAATTTTTTAAAGATTCTTGCTGGCGCTTGTAAATTGCAAATTGGTAAATGGGGAGAGCAGAGAGGATTGAAATGACGAGGATGATTGAACTAGCTAAATTAAGCCACTGGAAACCCAATTGATTTATCTTCTTCTTCATTTTTTAAATTATTCCCAACTGGACTTCTGATTTGGGAGAACTGTTGACGAAGGGCATCCCAAGGTTATTGAATGACATCCAATCCACTTTGTAGGAAAATCTGAATATCTGAGACATTCAGATCAAGAGGTTGGGTTGAATGTTCCATCCAAATAAACAACTCTTTCATTTATTTACCATCCCTCCAAAGGTGGAAAGAAAAATGTCTAGGATGATTTTAAACCTCTGATCCATAACTAGAGATGCTCCTCCTAGAAGAAGAGTATCATCCACAAACTAAGAAAGATTGATTTTGTTGTTTCCTCTATAAAAGAAAATGCTCGAGATTCTTATGATTATTTTTCTAGATTCCTACTCAGAGCTTATACAAGGATGATATAAAGGAAGGGGGACAAGAGGAAACCTCTAGGAAGTCCCCTTATTGCTTGTAAAAAACCACTTGGTCTGCCATTTACTAACATCAATATCCATGGCTTGCTTATGCATGCTTTCACTAAATTTACAAAAGAATTAGAGATTTTTTTTTATTTTTTTATTTTTTATTTTTTTATTTTATTTATTTATTTATCTATTTATTTTTTAAATAGAGGAAAAAGAAAGGAATGACATATCCAATTGAATGCGTTAGCCATGTCCAATTTCAAAACAAATCCTATTTCATTTATGATTTGGCTGGAATGTATTGCTTCCTACACAAGAAGGATGTTTTCCATTTTTTGACGATGCTGCAACAAACCCCCCTCATTTTCAGAGATTAAATAAAAAAGGAATGGTTTAAGGAAATTTACCATGATTTTTGTTAAATTTTTGTAGGAGGTATTAAAGAGAGAAATGGGCCAGAATTTTTCAAAAGGAGTGAGATTCTTATCTTTGGGGATTAAATATAGAAAGGTAAAGTTAGTGGTTTCGCCTAATTTTGGTTTTTTCTAGTCCCCCCGCGCATTTTTAAAAGATCTTTCTTATTATTGCCCAACTTTCTTGGTAGAAAGAGATTGTAAATCCATACAATCCCAAATTTTTATCGAGATTCATTATCCAATTGCAAATCTTACCTCCTCTTCCTGAATTATTCTTGACAACATTGAATTTTGTTCTAGAATGATCACGGTTGGGACATTTGTGAGGGCTTGCCCAAAAGATGTCAGTGCTGGGTTTGCTGAAAGGAGCTGGTTGAAATGAAGGATTGCTTCTAATTTAATTTATTCTAAACCTTCTAAAATATGCACTTGCTCATTTTGTATGGAACTTATACTATTTTAAATCTTAGGGCTTTATGCTAGTTGTGAAAGAAGGATGTGCTTTTATCCCTAGATTTAAGCCACAAGCTTCATGATTTCAACCTCCATTCTTCTTCCTTATTTATACAACAATGATAGTGCCTCCAATATATTACTCTTTCATGTGCTTGGAGAGTAGAAGATTCCTCTTCCACTTCTAGTATTTTTTGGATATCTTCCAACTCTTGTTAAAATATCTTTTTCTCCTTTTTCTGGTTCCTGAGATTTTGTCATGGTCCAATCTTTCAGAGTTTGCTTTGTTCTTTTTAATTATGTCTCCCAGATAAAAATTGGTGACCCTTCTACTTTTACACTCCAAGTATCCCTTATTAAGGACATAGTCTGCTCCTGTTGTAACCATAGAGGGTTTAACCTGAAGGGAAGAGGCCCAATATTGTTTCTTTTACTAAAAGAGATGTAGATTAGTCGATGATAAAAGATGGCAGAAGTCAAAATTTTTGAGAGGATGTCTTTCTGCCCTCCTAATAAGTCAGTGTGAACAAGGAATAAATCCATATGAGCTTTGATATTCCCAGGTCCTAGCTTTGGTTGCTCCAAGTGAATCTTCCATTAGTAGGCTTGGCATCTACTAGACTATGATCAATCATGATTGCTTCAAATTTTTCTCTTGAAGGATTAGGAGAAAAGGAGCCCCCTCTTTTTTCCTCTTGACTTAGAATGAGATTAAAATCCCATGCTATTAACAATATTTGGAAGATAATATATCTAATTAATGAGAAAGAGAGTGCCAACATACCTCTTTGTTCCTGTAGTGCACTGAAGAATAAAGATTGATGATTTTGTAGATTTGGCCTATGCCTTTATATATCAGCCTAGAAAGAAGTCCATGTTTTTTTGCATGGATGTCCAAGAGATCAAATATATTTTCTTCCAAAATGGTGTAGAGGGCCCCTGAGGCCCCTCTTGTGCTTAATCCGACCTTACCTTGAAATTATTCATTTATTTTTTTGAATATAGGAGTGATATAGTACTCCCAAAGTTTTATCTCCCGAATCATTAGGATATTGGGATTTTTATCCTTGATTAGGTCCTTAATTTCATTTATTTTCATTGTACTACCCAATTCTCTACAAATCCATAAGAGTGTAAACATTATTTACCTTGATGGGTGTTTGCAGGTCCTTTCACTTTCCCTTCTTGACCTGAGTTTTATTTCACACTTTCTATATTTTAGGAAGGTGTCCATATATTGTCATGTTCCTAATGCTTTGTCATTTTGGTTTGCTTCCTACCTTGATTCCTTATTTGAATTACTCCTTGATCTCTTTGTGAAATATCTTAGTTAGTTGGGATTTATTTTTCCTTGTTTCTTGTGAGAGCACCAACATAAGAAGGGGAGCCCTGAGTTGATTGCTTAATAGGGGGAAAACCATCCCGAGGGGGATACAAAAGTGAAGGTCCATAAGGATATTGAAGGATCCCTTCAAAGATTTGGGTTTGAGATGGGATTTCTTGAAGGACAACTATTGAAGGAGTAAAATATTGGTTTTGTTGAGCTACCATTATAGGTATTGAGTTAATATGGGAGTTTTAAGATTGTTTAGCACTTCCAGGATGCTAAATGGGATCTGGGTTTAGGTTCTCCAAATTTGAGAAGTTGTTATTTGTTTCTAGAGTTTTCCTTGAGGTGAGAGAAAAAGGAGTTGAGGAAGGAGGGATGTTGACAATAAGATTTGTTGAAGTGGAGGATCCTGAAGCTTGCTTTGAGGAGGGACCTTTGGGGGGGATTTTATGGTTTTTTATTTACTATTTTCCATTGATATTCTTTTGGATCCTGGTTGTTTTCATCTTGGATTTTTTGGAATCAATTTTGAAAATGGCCATATTCATGACATACCGTGCATTTGAATGGAAGTTTCTCATAATAAAGCTGTTGTATGTGGGACCACTTGTACACTATCATCTTAATTGCTTTAGGTAAGCCTTTTATGATATCCACTTCAACACATATCTAGACGTACACTTGATTTCCATCTTTGGGTTCATATCTGTCAATAAACTTGCTGATTCCATTACGTATTGTTCTTGTAGCATCATCTCCCTAACAATGAAGCGGAAAATGCGAGAGTCTTACCCATACTGGGACATTGTTTAGCGTGTATGATTATGGGTCGAAGTCAGGAGTCCATCAATTCTGATAGAGACCTCTCTTTTGTATGATGTATGGTCCACCTCTGAAAATTACATCTTTATCTTCCTTAGATTCGAAAATAAAAGTGTAATAACCTTTTCCACATAAATGAATGCTTATTCTTCCATTAAGATTCAATTTCCAATTCTTTTTTACCCATTTGGTAATCGCCCTTGGTGAGGGACATAGACCAGTGAATTGTCCAACAAGAGCTCATTTAGTGAAAGAGAAGGCTACTTTTAGAAGAATTTTTGGAGGGAGGGAAATGACAGGGATGGAATCTAACTTTTTTGACAAATTTTAAAACAAACGAACGAGGATGGGGATGGTCAAGAGAGTTAACAAGGGAGGAAAAACATCACATGTAGGGTTGGGGGGGAGGATGCGGGATGGGCACCCCACAAAGGAGGCTCTAGAGGGTCCATGGGAGGGGGCGAAGTGGTAGGAGTGAGCTAGGTTTTGCAGGAAGCAGGAGTAGGAGCATTGTTTTGTAAATATGCAATTACATTGATATTAATAAAATACACCATTGTTGCATACTCAATCTAACAAAAGATATGGGGGGATAGGACCACACGATCAAGGAAGGGGGATAAGGGAAAAGTGATGAAGGGACTAATCCTAGGGACTAAACCATTAATAAATGAACCTAAAGTTGAAAGGGAACATATTTTTATCCTAATGTGGGAAAATGGGCTTCTTAAGGTGGCACTGGTAAAAAATTGCACATGCATATAAATAGTGGGTATTTTAGTGTAATTCCCATCATTCTTTCCATCATTCTCATTTATTGTAACAACTATGACTATTGGACTTACTCTAGAGAGTTTCACCATGCAATACTATTTTACTATTAATTCGAGGTTGATATGGGTGTGCTCTGCTCCTTGGATTACCTTGGTTTGTTATGGATACCTCAACAAAGAAGTGTAGGGATAAGTTTTCCCAGTGTGAGGCCTAACAACTACTCAAAGACTCTTGAGCGTAGTTGGAATTTCTAGAGCCACATGGATTTGAGACTCCCTGGTTGGCCTGTGATAGAGCCATATAAGTGTAGTGGCACATCCAAGGGACCTGTGGTTGTAGAGAAGGGAGTGCACTACCTTTGTTATGGAAGCTAATGGGGGATGAGAGACTATATGTTAGAGGTTATCGAAATTTGGCACCTTATCATGTTACCTTGTTCGTGAAATCTATGGATCTTAGTTTGATTTAGGAATCCTTTTGCCTTGGTGGAGTCATACCCCCAACTTAGGGGTGACTCACTGCTAAGAGTATTATAACAGTGTGGTATTTGGTTGGGTGGAACTTATAAGGATTGCAACCAATTGGTGGTTAATTTAAAATATAAGTGTTCCAATTTATTTATATTACGCTTTTGTGTATATTACTTTAGTCTACATGTTATTTATAATTTATATGTTTCTTCATGTTTAATCATATTTTTATAGATGAGAAATGTTGCATTTGATGCTAGTACACACTAAACACATATGAGAAAAATGACTAAGGTTCCAAGGGTGCCATAATGACATAATTAAGACTAGAATGGAAATATAGTTATGCTATAGAGAAAATAAAACATAATCTAGTTGATGTTTGATGCTAGCAGGCATAATAAATTATGGCATTAGAGATTTTATGAGTTGATTAAAGGGAAAAAACTCTAAAATTTTGAATTGCAAAATTAACAAGACATTCTAGTGGGTAATTTATGACACTTAGGCTGTATGGGATGGAAATTTAATATGGAAGAAAAGTTGCAATTAGTGTGCCATTGTTTGACAAAATTCCTCAAGGATAGGAAATGGGGAAAATTTCAAAATTAAATCACATATGAGTAATGGTCAAATCAAAATAGTGGATGAGTTGCTAGAGGCACAAAATTTGAAATATGCAACCATAAATTAATGTTATTGAGGCCATATTGCAAAGTCACAAAATCAACCATGGAAGAAAGGTTTCCAAATAGGGTGGAATTCCTATTTCTGTGTGAAATTTGGAGAAATTTACATAGAGGAATGAATGGATAGGTATAAAGGTAAAATTGATAGCCACATTATTGGATTTAGCGAGGGAATGGGTTAATAGCAAGAGATGAATCTATAGATTTTGTATACATATATTTTTTCTAGAAAATAGGTCTTATTGATGTAAATTGGAAAATTTTGAAAATTTTAAACATTTGAGATTTTCATACCAACAATAACAATGATGTGGGGATGAAAAGTGGAATCTAGGTCGACATGTGGCAAATGGTGGGCATGTGTCAACATGGGGTGAGTTTAGAATGGAGGGATCTAGTCATTGACCTGACATATCAAAGCTCAATTCAATGTAAGTTGTCGAAACAAAGATATGTCTACCATTAACTTTATTAGATAAAAGGTAGTGCATTATCAGATGGGAAAATAAAATATTGGATTCAATCTAGATCATTAGATCATGATCATGCCTAACTATTGGATTTTTCAGATGTGGGGTAATGCATTTTCAAGTGCACATCTTTAAGCCCATATTCGATTTGTACCAGTAGATCGTGATCACCTTCTATGGTTGGATCATTAAGAGTTAAGTTATCTCATTATCTATGTTACAAGCCATTTTTTCACCTTATGAAAAAGACCTTGAACCTGGATCTCTCACTATCCATTACACTTTGCATGAATCCACTGCAAGGCTAAAAGCAAACTATTTCCAAAAGTTATAAGAATCTTGGATTACAATGGCTCAAAACCCTAGTTTAAGACTCCATCACACTTACTCTCTTGAAAAACTGTGATGGAACAGGTTGCACACATGAAACTTTCATTGGTTAGCGCAAGTTTCCTTTACAATAAGTGCAATGACACTTGGAAATGAGGAAAAATAAAATATAATTTCGAAGCTTCCCCTTTTGGATGCTTCGGGAGCCGATTCTTCCATTTACTGTTGAATATGATCTTAAATTCCTACTAGTAAGGCTTTATCTCTTATCCCATGGATCTTATCCTTTTTCAAGGTGTATCTAGCCCTAGTATGGTGGATATGAAACTTCCTCATTTGTCCTATAAAAGCATTACCTTCTATAGAGTCTGGGTTGGCTTTTGGAGACTCTAATTCTTGCCCTTATGTTGCTCATTTAACTTTGGAGGTCCATAATCCATCCTTAGATATTGATGAGATTGGAGGCTTATCATTGTGGCAAAGAAAGGATGAGAAATTTGGGAGAGATTCACAACATCAAGGCCTAAAAAGGGTTGTAATATTTCTCTATTTCTATTAATACAAAGTGCACTATTTTTCCAAAACATTATCTCTTTTCTTTTACATGTGTAGAAAAAGATTACTTGATCTATTGTAGAGTTATTTGAACATGTCATATTGTCTATTTTGGTCTATTTGCTTGTTTTGGTTGATTTGCGGGTTCTACTTTTGGAAGTCAAAGTTTCAGCTCGAGGTAACAAGTGAAGAGAAGAAGGAAGCTTGCATTGTATTCCAAGCAAGTATTCTTCTTATGTTTCAAATATCTCTAGGGAAAGACATTATATTTTGTCTGGATGTTTTTAGGTTAAGCCATTAAACCTAGGGAGATCACTACTGTCTGCAGAAGGGATTTATCCACAAAACAACTTGGTCACTCCACTAGGGAACAAATTCTCCTTCGATGGTTTTCGTTGTCATAACCTTTTTAGACCTCTATAGTAAACCATTTTTATCTTGTTCAAATTGTGATTCGAGCTTGATTAGGGTTTTTTCCTTGATTTTTGTGCGAATTAGACCCATAACACTTTCTTTTTTTGTGATAGTGAGATGCATTGCAGCTTTTTAGTTCAGTAAGTGCGACCCATCAAACTGGTGCCCACAGATTACTTGCGATGATAGCTATAAAGTGAGAAATTGAAGTTTCCCTGTCTTGCTTTAAAAAGTTGTTTTGCTTGCTATGGTTTTTTGAGGCTCTGGTCTATCTTATTCTCTGTAAAGCCAACATTTTTGTGTGAAATTTGAGTTTGTTTGTTCTTTGGTAGGAAATCATCGATTTTTTTCTTGTCAATTAGCACCTGTGATGATTTGGGTTGATTATTGATTCCTTAAAAGGCGTCTAATATTAAAATTGTAATATGTTTGATTTGCTTTTGTTTCAGTATTCTGGTCATAGCTTTAATTTTCTTTTAAGGTCTTGTTTGGAGGATTTGTTTTCTGCATGGATTGGATTGAAATATCTTCCCTTCCTTTAGTTAGATCTTCATCGAATAAAAAAGAGTTCTCTCATGCTAGTTGAATTTTAGGAATTCATGTAAATTTACTTTTACACTTGAAACTGAAACCTTAATTCAAGATAAACTTTAAAATTCATCAATGAATCTAAGGAACATTTGAAACATTAAAAACAAATTTAGTGGTCTAGGTTCGAAGACGTGTTCAAGCATCTCTAAACGTAGGAGTTGTCATTAACAGTCTACGTGACATCTCAGGGATGGTTGGTTTTCCATGTACTTCAGAGTATATAGGATTGTTCTTCCATGTACCCTTGGGTATCTAAGAAGGTGTTCCACGTATGGTGAGTATAGAGGAATGCTCCTATCATATGGTTACACATTAGACAACACTACCATAGACTGCACTTCCACGTACCTCCGAGTATATAGGAAGTCCCCATTAGGTTGAAAACCCACCATAGGTAACCAAGTCAACTACCTTGTCATCTATGATACACCGAACACAACATTCAGGGATATTTCCTGCACATACCTAACGCTATATTGTAGTTCACAGTGACCTGGTAATGCTTCTATGCCTAGTTACCCCCTTTCCTTTTTTTTAATGATCAATTACTTAATTAACCATGGAAGATCATTCTCGTCATTCACGTAGAATGCAATTTTTACCCCTAGAGGTAACATCCAGTAAATCAACACATCGTAAACATAAGAAATCAAAATCTACTACATATGGTACATCATAAGCTACTCCATCTGAAACTACATCAGAAGTTACCCAACCTAGATCATCACTTCCTACTATTACCGAACTTGAAGCTACATCTTTTAAAACTAGTGAGTTAGAGACTGAGGTGGTTGAATATGAAACAACCAAACCTGAAGTTGTACA
Organism: Pinus tabuliformis; assembly: GCA_031772625.1. NCBI lineage: Eukaryota > Viridiplantae > Streptophyta > Pinopsida > Pinales > Pinaceae > Pinus > Pinus tabuliformis. The sequence continues at coordinate 1,037,119,737 of CM062816.1, read as the reverse complement.
ATATGAACTTGTTGAAACTGAGACTTTGGAACCTGAGGAACCAAGGGTTATTGTAACTTCAGAACTTAATCCTTCTACTCCTTTTCCTGTATCTCATCCAAAACATTTATCTTCGGGTAGTGAAATAGAAGTACTTCCACCTAGTTTATTGAGTATAGAGGACGTTACTGAATAATATTATCCCAGTCACCAATATCCTATTCGAATACCTTTGTCTCAATATTTTCCTCATTTGTATCAAGATTTTCCTAATTATACACCTCATACTCAATTATTTCAAAATCCTCCCTATAATTCTCCATTACGTCAAAATCCTTGGTATCTCCTGAATTCTCCTTGGCAGATTCACGCACACACTCATCTGGAAAATCCAACCTTGATAGAGTTAACAAAAACCACCCAACTTGTGTCCATTGTTATGAGTGAATCAACTCAATTTGCGTCAACTTCTATCTTCACCACCTCAACGGAAAATAATCTTTACGATGGTCCATCAGTACCACCTGGATAACAGCCATTGTCTAGAACCTTTTCTAGAGTGTTGAGTAGTCCTTGGACTTATCAACTACCTTCCTCATATAGAATACCATCTGGTTTGTCTTTATCGAGCACCCCACAACCTCTTGAACCTATTGCACGTCAAATTCCTTTAGATCAATAATATGGTTTGTTTCTTAGTGGGTTAGGACACTCGCAACCATACATTCCATATTACCTTGGGTATCCTCCCACTAGGGAGAAATGGCCTTCTTATAACCCTTATCCTTTGGCTGGGGGGCAACTTGTTTCTGGTATGTTCCCATCTCCTGAGAAAATATTGCAAGTCAGTGCTCCTCCTCTTATGAGTCCTCTTTGTTACACTAAAAAATGTCACCATGACTATTTACAGTTAGTATGGCTCTATCAATAGTCATGCTATCCTCTTAGGCAAGTCTTATGCCTCTGCTCTCCATGTCAAACTCCAAAAAGAGAGAAAGTCTTTATAAATGTATTTATCTCTGGGGACGCAGGTTCTCTCAACCTTACCTGTGGGGACGCACCCAATGTTCACAAAATCTGCGTCTTTGGACGCTCTGTATGTAAAGGGGCAGGTGCGTCCCCCTGTAAAGGTTAAAATGCGCAAGTTTCATCTTTAAAAAGTTACTTGTGGTCATTTCTAGAGCATTCTAGAAGGTTGTTCGACGTGTATTGAGCGCCTCCAGATGGTTCATGCACTCCTACCAAAGAGGAACTTATCCCATCAATAAGGGAGCTATCCCATCCAAAGAGGGGATTATCCCATTGATGGTGGACCTGATTAACTTCCTCTTGAGCACTATAAATACAGGCATTGGGCCAGAAGGAGAGAGGTTGAAAGCTATACATTTCTAAGGGTAGATGCTGCAGGAATTAGGACTCCCATTTAGAAGCTTGTGAGGAGAGATTGCCATCTTTGCTTGTTCTATTTGGAAGTGGGTGAGCTTTGTCAAAGTAAAGGAGAACTCTTGATGGACCCTGGGAGGGACTTGCACAACACCAAGGCTCAGGTTGTATTTGTTCCTTTTGTTACCTATTAATGCAAATGAGTCCATTCTTCTCAATAACTTGTTATTTATGAGTTGTTTCATGTACTCCTTGGTCTATGTGTTAAATATGTTTTATTCTATGAGATTATCAAGTGCTATTTAATCGTTTGATTGTTAGTGTATGCAGGTTTCAAAGTGAAGGAGGAGCTCATCCAGATCAGAGGAGCTGGACTGCTACAACAGCGTTGGATTACAGGTAGGATCTAAACACTTGATTTCCCATATAGTAAATGCATGTTTAGAGAAGGATTGCTCTTGTTTGTCTTGTTTGTCACTAGAGAGTCTTAGGCTCCTAGGGAGGTTGGTTGTGTCCGCACAATCGACTCTTTCCGCCTGACAAATTGGTACAGGAAAAAGTCGGGGGACGCAGGTCACCCGAAGGGCACCTGCGTCCCCCGCAGAGCGCACTTTGAAACCCAAAACCCCCCAAAAATCAAAACTAAAACCTAAAACACAATTTTGATCGGATGAAATTGAAGAGTAGGATGTTGTAAAATACCTGGAAGAGACGGCGTTCAATTCTGACGATCGGATTTTCCGTAGCGACCACGGGAAGTTTCTTGCCAAAAGCCCTTTTTTCAACCTCAACAGTGAAATGGTAAAAATGACATGGTAAAAAGTCTTTTTATAGGTTTTTTGGATGAATTTGTTCATTTTTCACCATGGAAGGATGTTTTTCGATGTATTTTTGCCTATCTTAGACAGGTATGAGTAATGTGTCGTTTTTGTGCAGGACAAAGGGATTTAGAGGGAAAATTGTCATTTTTCACGAACCAAAATATCAGAGTCATCTTTTAAGCCCTTTTCTGACTCCTAAAAAATGAAAATATTGCCGAGCGTTTCTTTTACACTCGTTAAAACGGAATTAAAAGACGGTCCCCTTATAGCTCTTTTCTGACCGTAAAATCAGGAAAAGATTGCCGGGTTTTTGTCGTTTCAAACTCGATACGGAAATAAAACGACGTGTCCTTGATCGCTTTTTACTTTTCAGGTCAGTGGCACTAATTATGAAAGTACTCCTGGGTCGCAAGATCAAGCGGTTCCCCCAGGTATTATTTTATACTTTTTCGGGCTTGAGGGACACAAATCTACGAAAAAGTTCAACTTGGAGTCTTCTTAAGTTTTTCAGACTCTCTAAAATTGAAAAATGCCGAGTTTCTCCTATACTGGGCTCGTTAAACATTTCACAGTAAAGGACCTGTTCAATTACAAACAGGAACGAACCACTCCTTCCTAGGGTTCGAATCAAAACTAGGTTGGACTCATCCGAAGGATGAGCTTATAATCAAGCATATGTTATCCTCCTCAAGCTTGTTAAAAATAAAGAGGTACTTGCCAGAAATGGTGGGGGAAAAGAGAGAAGAATGAGCCTATTTGTTACCTTTTGTCTCAGAAGAAACTTTATTACCACTCTTGAACACGACACTTTTCATTCACCTGGGTTGGGAAATCCTTTACCTCACAGTTGATCAAACCAATTTGAAAGTCTTCAGCCGGGTTTCGGGGATTAACTTTGAGTCGTTTATCACCAAGCCATCTGTTGTGTCATTATGTGTTCAAGAGGTCTGCAAGCAAAACTTTCATTTGCAAAATACTTGTCATCCATTTGACCATCCCTGAGTCAGTCCTTACAGCAACATTTCTTCAACTTGAACAATGATTTCGTGTTGTGGGCTTGCCTGCAACGGGTCGCTTTCTATCGACATCAACACATTATATAGAGAGATGACTTAGAAATCGTCAGTACCTTGAAGTCTGCATGCATCAATGGCAGGTTTCTCGCCTTTGACGTCAGTTTACATCATTGACTTTCGATCGAAGGATTCCGTGAAATGTTCGACATCAACTCATTCATTCACATCTCATGGATTGTACTGGGTACTTTGAGAACCATTGACATTACTGGTGGTCTCTCTCACGCTTGTTAACAGTTTACATCATCGACTGGTAATCAAGTGGTTTCTACCATGTTCGACATCAACTCATTTATTCGCATGGCTAGAATCGTACCAATTCGGGAAGTAGAAATGAAGACCCTGGATCTAGTTTCCACCATCCAGGCGCGAGGAGTTTTGTATTCATTATCTAAGTAGACTAATCATAAACAGATGGCTGCACCCATACTGTGTCTACAAAAGTCTATGATTATGATGTACTGCAAGATCATTCCTGTATCAGAGTAGTTAGTCTGTTAGTTAAAGTTTTAATCTGAGTATGGGAATGCCTACCTCAGTGATGATATAATCTTATACATGTATTTTGTGTTGAAAATTGCAAGTTCTGACCAGGCTCTCCACGAGATAATCCTTGAAATGATAAAGTGCTTCACCCTTCCTAGATAATACAAAACCCTAATCTATTACAGGCTTCGCACTTTAGGGGGCAATCTGTTACACTAAAAAATGTCACCATGACTATTTACAGTTAGTATGGCTCTATCAACAGTCATGCTATCCTCTTAGGCAAGTCTTATGCCTCTGCTCTCCATGTCAAACTCCAAAAAGAGAGAAAGTCTTTATAAATGTATTTATCTCTGGGGATGCAGGTTCTCTCAACCTTACCTGCGGGGACGCACCCAATGTTCACAAAATCTGCGTCTTTGGACGCTCTGTATGTAAAGGGGCAGGTGCGTCCCCCTGTAAAGGTTAAAATGCGCAAGTTTCATCTTTAAAAAGTTACTTGTGGTCATTTCTAGAGCATTCTAGAAGGTTGTTCGACGTGTATTGAGCGCCTCCAGATGGTTCATGCACTCCTACCAAAGAGGAACTTATCCCATCAATAAGGGAGCTATCCCATCCAAAGAGGGGATTATCCCATTGATGGTGGACCTGATTAACTTCCTCTTGAGCACTATAAATACAGGCATTGGGCCAGAAGGAGAGAGGTTGAAAGCTATACATTTCTAAGGGTAGATGCTGCAGGAATTAGGACTCCCATTTAGAAGCTTGTGAGGAGAGATTGCCATCTTTGCTTGTTCTATTTGGAAGTGGGTGAGCTTTGTCAAAGTAAAGGAGAACTCTTGATGGACCCTGGGAGGGACTTGCACAACACCAAGGCTCAGGTTGTATTTGTTCCTTTTGTTACCTATTAATGCAAATGAGTCCATTCTTCTCAATAACTTGTTATTTATGAGTTGTTTCATGTACTCCTTGGTCTATGTGTTAAATATGTTTTGTTCTATGAGATTATCAAGTGCTATTTAATTGTTTGATTGTTAGTGTATGCAGGTTTCAAAGTGAAGGAGGAGCTCATCCGGATCAGAGGAGCTAGACTGCTACAACAGCGTTGGATTACAGGTAGGATCTAAACACTTGATTTCCCATATAGTAAATGCATGTTTAGAGAAGGATTGCTCTTGTTTGTCTTGTTTGTCACTAGAGAGTCTTAGGCTCCTAGGGAGGTTGGTTGTGTCCGCACAATCGACTCTTTCCGCCTGACACTCTTTCTACTGGAGCCCAATTTCCAAGAATGGATAACACTCCTTGGAATGTTTCCCTTACTGCTTATGGTCAACTTGGTCAGGTTTCAACTCAAGTTCCTACTAGTCAACCTATCCAAGCCATAACTAAAATACAAACTAGTCAACCTATCTAGGTTATAACTTAAGTACCAACTAGCCAACATATTTAGGTCATACCTTAGGTACAAACCAGTCAATTGGTATGGGGATACCTCAAATCCCATCTACTTATCCTATTCAGGGTTTAGCATAGACCCCATCTAGTCAACTTGGTTTGATTCTACATTAGGTACAAGTTGGTCAACTTGTTTAGGGCATGTCGTAGATTCCATATGGACAACCTTTTTAAGGTATACCGCAGGTCCCATTTGACAACCGATGAAAATATCGCATGATTGTAATTAAGGTTAATACCCCCAAGGCCTACCTTTTCCACCTTATCAATGATTTCTTAGAACAAGGAAGCCTGACCAAATTTATCCTGGTTTTCAAACCACTACTTACCTTGGTGGGATGAAAATCTTGATGGCCCAACCTGTTCCACCTTACCAAAGATATCCTCCACTAGTAGTTAATATTTATTCACAAGGTTACCAACCCCCTCAATCGGACTTTAGTAAGAAATTTCCAGTTATCGCAACGTTAGAGTTACCAGACCTCTCCCAACTTACCAATGATCTAATCTATCATTCTCCTTGGTGGCCGACTATTCTAGCTAAATTGCCGAGCGATATTCCAAAATTAAATGAAAATCCTAGGGAATAACCATCAAGCCATATTATGAATTATCATTTATGTTGTTCTTTGAACTCCTTAAATGATGATTCTATTTGTTTTATTCCTTTCTAATGAACTCTTATGGGTTGGAAAACAAAATGGAATGTTGAATTACCAAGAGCTTCATTTAATAACTTCAACGCATTGGAAACAACATTTCTGACCCATTTTCAATTAGTGATCCATTATGAAATCGGTACAAAACTTTTGACCTCTTTAAAACAATTCAACTATACTCACATATTTGATCATATACATGAGTGGAGATGTCATCATCATTTGGTTAAAACTTATATCCTAGAATAATTATTTGTAGAATTGTTTGTTAAATCATTGGTTCCTGATATAATTGAGAATGTTGCCAAGGGATGAGTCATTACTGAAGAACAATTTATTGCTCGTGCTTAGTATTTAGACCTAGTTTATACCCAATTAGGGATGCTCTACCAGAAAATACCTAACACCCCCCGACCATCTCACATTGTTCTACCCACTCCTTTGATGCAATCACATGATGCCGATGGTGTGATTGGTTCCATTAGTCAACAACCATTGAATAAGCCCTCCAGTCAATCTAGCATGAATCTAGATCCTGTGATCACTCAAAGCCCATCTCCTCCCATGCTTGTGAATACTTCCGAGATTAACATCGTTCAAGATACTAGAGGAAAATCTCAGCAATTAGGAAGTAAAAAGAATGGTAAAGGTAAAGCCAAAAAAGAAACCCCTCAATAGGAAAAAGAAAAAACCCAGTTTCTTGATGAGAAACACAAGCCCAATTATCCTTGTCTCATATGCAATGAGGAACGTTTTACTAAGGAATGTCTGCACCATGAAAAAATCAATCGATTCTTAAAGGCTGTGTCTATTGAACCTACTATTTTGATAGATCCTTTCCCGAATCAAGAGACAAAAATGGTTGCACAAGATTCATCCTCCTCTTCACAAAATTATTCCAACATACTGATGTGTCAGGAATATTTCTTGGTGGATACTCAGAATAAGGACTATGTTCCTCAAATACTCCAAATGGAAAGGCTACTGCTCAACCTTCCACTTCTACTCCACCAAGTACTTGTACTCTATAGATTGAGATACCATTTGCTAAAATGAAAATTAAACCTCCTCTTAAATGAGTTATTTATAAGTCATCATTTGATCCTCATGCGAGAGTTGCCCAAAAATACAACATAGTTGAAGATCTGGCCCAGGCTCCTTTGGCCATGTTAGCCCTTGAAGTCCCACAGAATTGTCCTACATAGATGAAATTGTTGTTAGTGACAATTGGAGAGGTGGATCCTTCAGATTCAAGCTTGATTTTTTTTTAATTTAGAAAACCATATGCCCCGATTTCCGCATCAACTTGCGTTCATGATTCAAGTTGTTGTTAGAGGTAATAATGTTTTCCAAATTATAGTGAATGAAGGTGCCTACACTTCTATCATGTCGTTATCGTGTTGGAAAGCCTTGTGGTCTCCATCGATCAATCGATCACCAACGATCCTCAAAGAATTTTACGGAAGAGGATTTAAGCCTTATAGAATATTGAAATCTTTACTAATCGATTTAGCGGGTAAAACAATGTCAGTAGAGGTAGGATTCATCAATGGACTGTTAGATTATAACCTCCTATTGGGCCGTGACTGGCTTTATGCTATGGAAGTTGTGCGCTGGTCATATTTTTGAATGATCCTATTCCCTAATCATGGAAAGTTCATGATCGTTGACTAGCTCACCTTTTACGCTGCTAATTCCCAGACCATTGAAAATATTCCACTCGTGGATAAAATGCCACTTCCTTATGATAAAATTCGGGTAAGGTTATTAAAATATTCATCTTTAATGGGAACTTTTGTGCTTCTGACCCCTGATGTTTCTACCACAATCACCCCAATCAATATGATCACATCTAGTACTGTCCCATCTCAACAACCATATGATCCATGGATAGTACCTAACAACTATAATATCAAATATTTCGGTGGCTGCATGTCACTCAACCTTGTTGAATTACCCTATGAAGCTATTCACCTGCTCTGCCCGAAAATTACTCAAACAAACAACCAAGTGAACATGGTTGATGAACATTCTTAGGAATCATGGTTAATTTCCTTCTCACATTCTAACCCTTTCAATGATGTCTTTCCTACTAATGAGAGCATCATGGAAATCATGTCGTAAGTGAGAAACTGTGGGATGATAACCATCATCATTCCTCCTTTTTACCTAAGCAGGAAATCCTTGAGAATAGTTTTGATGATTGATTTTCACCTAAGATTACTGAGCATCCCCAAAATATGATTTCCATATACGAAGTCATTTATGGAAAGAATTTGGGGAATATCAAGAAAACCAATCCACTCGACATCTCAGTGAAGCCTGAAATTGTTGAAAATGTTCACATAGGAGCCTCTTGTTCTCCCAATGAGATTCAAATTTATAAGGCCCTATTTCAATAACTCCATGATATATTCACTTGGGCCTATGAAGAGATGCCAGACATTGACCCAAACATTGTGGTACATGAAATTAAGACATACCCAGATGCAAAGCCTGTTAGACAATGATTACATCTGGTACACGCGAGGAAAGTTGCCACAATCAAAGCAGAAGTTGAAAAACTTCTATGAGCTAGTTTTATAAATTCTATTCCATTAACTGATTGGGTTTCAAATATCATCCGAGTGATGAAGAAACAAGGTACCATTTGTGTATGTATCGATTATAGGGATATTAATCGAGCTTGTCCTAAGGACAATTATCTAAAACACTTTATTGACTAGATTATTGATTGTGCTGGAAGCAGAATCTTCTCGTTTATGGATGGATTTTCCAGCAACAAATCAAATAAAAATACTCCCTTATGACCAACATAAAACTACGTTCACCTATCCATGGGGCACATTTTCTTATTGAAAAATCCCTTTCAGATTCAAGAACATGGGGGAAACTTTTCAACGAGTGATGAATTATGATTTTCATGACATTAAACATATCATGCAACCATATCTTGATGACCTACCTGCCCATTCAAAAAATCTCAAGATCATCCTACACATCTTTGAGCATTTTTCTTACGATGTCGACATTACAAAATACATTTGAACCCACATAAATGTGTTTTTTTTTGGAATCTGGTTGACTCATAGGATTCATTATGTCTAAGCATGGGATCCGTATTGATCCGTTGAAAGTTCAAGAAATATTTGATTTTCCTGCTCCTTCAAACCTCGTTCACTTACAATGTTTGCAAAGGAAAGCAAAATTTCTATGTTGATTCGTCCCTAAATATGCATAAATCATCAAGGGTTTGCCTGATTATTGAAAAAGAGAGTTCCTTTTCATTGGGATGATGTTGCCCAGAAAGAATATGATGCCTTAAAAGATGTATTAACCCATTTCCCATTGCTGCATCCTCCTATCTATCACCGATATTACTTCCCATACCTTGCTACATCCTCCTAACTATCACCAAGATTACTTCATATACCTTGCTACATCTGATACAACTATTACTATGGTATTAGTATAGGAGGATGATTAAGGTGATGAACATGTAATTTATTGCTTGATTATAAATTTGACAGAGACTCAAACCAAGTATTCCCATGTAGAAAAGTTATCTTTTGTAGCAGTGCTAGTTACCCAAATATTTCGCCATTACATATTCATTCAAAAGGCTATTGTTGTTTATGATTACAACCCCATGAGTTATATACTATTGTGGAAAATGCATGGTGGAAAGTACTAGTGGATTGTAATCCTCTAAGAGTTCGATTTGGAATTTGTCAAATCCAAGTCTAAGAAATTGCTAGTCTTCACCGAGTTGATATGCGACTTTCCCTGCCCTAATGCATAAACTAACGGTGAAGATCTTATCCCTGATGATACATTGTTCCTGATTGATTCATTTAATCAATTGCGTGGAGATATAATCATTTATCTCCAAACGCAAAATTTCTGGCCCAAATTGACTCGTTCTGATTGACAACACATTCAGAATTAGGTTGAATACTACATTATAATTGGTGATAATCTTTATCGTCATGGTGGTGACATAATTTTTCGACGTTGTCTCACACATTAGGAAGCCGAGAAAGCCCTCAATGACTGTCACATTGGAGCATGTGGTGGACATATCTGTGGTTATGCAATTGTACAAAAAATCCTATGTGCTAGTTACTTTTGACCGACCATGTTCAGAGATTGTATCTTGGCCATCCGAAAGTGTCATGCATGCTAGATCTATACCTGCAAAGTCCGTGATCAGCCTGCTCCATTACACCCACTAGTCACTATTGGACCTTTTACTAAATGGGGTGTTGACTTTATGACATGTAAGCCTCACTTGGCCATGGTTATATTATCATCGCAGTTGAGTATTTCACTAAATTGGCCGAGGTGATGCCTACATTTAAAAACAACGATAAAACAACATAACTTTTCCTGTTCAATCATGTTATTGTGAGATTCGGTGTATCGTAAGCCACTGTCACAGACCATGGAAAATATTTTAGTAATTACACGATGTTTGAATTGACTACCAAGTTGGGTTTTCATGATGACAGCTCAACTCCCTACTACCCACAAACCAACGACCATGTGGAAGCTATCAAGAAAGTCTTGAAAATTATGCTTCAACGTATGGTGGGCATTCAAAAATCAAATTGGAACACCATTTATTTTCGACATTGTGGGCATACTATACCTTCATTCGCACTACAACCAGCTTCACACCTTTCCAATTGGTGTATGGTCTGGAAGTTGTTCTCCCTATTGAGTGTGAAATCCCGTCATTAAAACTAGCCATAAAACTTCTTCCCGCTAGCTCTACCAAGAAGCAATGTTTCTTATACTTAGCACATCTAGATGAGACTCGTTGTGATTCTGTGATGGGTAATGAGGCTCATAAGAAACACATTAAAACACAATTTGATTAGAATATCAAATCTCGTATGTTCTCGAAAGGTGATTTGGTCCTTTTATACGACCAAGAAGGTAACAAGTTAGGAGCTGGAAAGCTTGAACCTATGTGGTTAGGTCCATACATAGTGAAACATGTACTTGCAAAAGGGACCTACGAGCTAATATATTTTGACAGAATTCCTTTGGCACAACCTCGCAATGGGATGTACCTGAAAAATACATTCTTGTGATTTTTCTACTACTTCTGTTTATCTTTTATTACATTTGATTTGTAGATGTCGACGTTCCCTCAACCCTATGTTGGTTACGCTGATGGCACTAGATGTAGTACTCAGAACGTTTCTTCTGCAACATGTACAATATATGCTCCCACTGACGAGTTAGTGAGTCTACAAGGCAAGGAATATGTATCGGTCACATATCTAACAATATCGTTGAATATAGTGCGGTCATCAAAATATTATCTGATGTCATTTCACGTAACATTATTATTTAGTTGTCAGGATTGATTCTCAACTCTAGTACTACATTTGAATAAAATTTACTCAACTAGAAGTCCTACAATGTTACAAATATTTTTTAGATTTCACCTCTTGGAAAGACATTTTGATTACATTAAATGTCAACATGTTTCAAGACATGTAAACTCATTAATAGATGCATTAGCTAATTATGTTTTAGATAGACATTTGCAACATTTGTAAAAATACAATAATCATCATACATTGTACCGGATAGTGAAGTGAGTAGAAAATATCCATAGATAGATAATATAAATAATGTTTTGGTTTTACCAAAAATTGTGTTTGAGACACATATGGCTCATAGCCTATAATATCCATTACATGAAAAAAACCAAATGTGGCTCAAAGCCCTAGGAGAATAATCGTGATGATGATCATGGTAACAAACGACCGCACGAGGAAAAAAACCAAATGTGGCTCAGAGCTAGAACTCATATGGTATATCTCTGTAAATGGATCAGGGTATCATCTATCCCTACATCCAAAATGCTCTCCACATGAGCCTCAAATTTAGCAAGTGTCTCTTCTAAATATGGATCTTCCGCTTCTGTGCCACCCTATTTAAACTATGGTTGTTCCTCCCGATAGAGTGGTGACATACCCACTAGTCGCACTGGTCCAATGCCTGCATGAAAAATCAATAGTTAGTCTATGAAACATAAAAAATTTAAAAAAAATGTAAAACTTAAAAACTCACTTTTACAGATTGGGTTGACTATTTATGAAAAATGAATACTTTAGTCAAACATGACTAAAAGGTTCTCCTGGGTATTGTTTTACGCCTTTTCGGGCCCAAGGGACTAAATTTACAAAAACGAACCTCTAAGAGTTTTTTTTTTGCGTCTTTTTAAAACTCTCTAAATATGAAAAGAAGTCAAGTTACCCTATTGTTAGATTTGTAAAACATAAACAATGCATGACTTGTCAATCATGACAAGAGCGAACCATTTCTTTTGAGGGTTCATTAAAAATACTCGCAAGGGAAAATTGGGGAAACAGGACATAAAACCTATTTTTTGGCAGTAAATCACTCTTGAACATGACACTCTTTCACCTCCGTGACTATTTTGGGTTGGGAAATCCACTTTCCTCCCTATTGATTACACCTTATTGAAAGTATTCGTAATGGGTCTTTGAGTCAATGCTGATGATGATCATGGTTTACTCGCTTTCAGAGTCAGGTTCTGTTGAGGGCCCTGAAATCGGGTCAACAACAAGGGGGATACCCACCCGGTCGGGAACCTGGTTGGCGGCTCCGTGCCCGTTTGGTGTAGCGGGTCCGACTCAGGATAACGGGACCAGCTTCCCGATCTAAGGGGTGTGTGTGTGTAGAGTTTGGTGATGTGTGTGTGTAGAATATGATAATGAAAATCTGGAATTATTTCTAAGCTAATTTAATTCTAAACTCTGAGACTGAATTTTATACTACTTTAATCTATCAAGAACAACACATCTAATCTACGCTAACCCGGGAAAGAACTTTTTCCGCGATCTAGAAAGATTTCACACAATAACTGGTAATGAAGATTATTCAGCTATTATGAGAATATAAATCAATTAAGATGAACCATCCTGCATAAAAAGTTAAGCAAAACGGTTGTGAACAGCATATCGCATAATCAGTTATTCATGTATTAAGCACAAATCAATGACTCCACCGTACAAAAGTGCCAAATGGTAGTCCACTCATTCATACATTAACATATAAACAACATCAGCTGTATATTACTCTAAGAATGCAAGTAGAAACTCGTCAAGAGATAAAAGTACCATTTATGACTGATTTTATACTCACAGACCTTAAGCAATAATGATCTATTTCTACTTACTTCTAATGCCTACTAAGAGTACAGAAGTGCAACATCAGTAGCAGGTATTGAAATGCAAACATAAATAAATCTTGATCCGTCCATTCATCAAAAACCCCCTCCGAGGGTGCAAAAGTGCATGTTCTGAGGACAAGTTTTTTGACAAATTTCCGGACCCTTCTCCAATGCAACGAGAAGGGTTAAATACTACTAACCGGCTAATTTTAATTACACGAATTTAGGGAACGACTTCAAATGACTGCCCTTTTACTAAAACAAATTTATTTCTAAAAACTGAATCTAATTTCAAACCATTTCTGTATCTGCTCCTTAGTGCTGTAAGCGATGCGCTGTTTGCCGTGAAAGAGTCGGCTGCTTGTCCTTTCCTTTAGTTCGAGCTTGAAAATTAGAAATAACAAGAGCTGGCACCTCTTTCTGACAAACTAGAAGATATTTTTGAAAGTGTTCTTTTGGAGGAGTGTCTTCACGGCGTGTATACTTAGTACAACTCAGATTTCTTCCAAACTGATTGTGCTGTTGCTATTTCGGTTTCCGGCCGTGCGAATGACTCAATGAGCTGGGGATTTTGTTGCCTGAACAATTTTCTCAACTGAAACTTGTTTCCATTCTTTGTTCCAGGCTTTTCTGAGATGTCTTTCCCCTTAAGCGTTTTTCTTTTTGCTTTACCCAATTTGGGACTCAGGATCTTTCATAAACGCTTTGCTTTTGTGCGCCTTTGACTCTGAGTCCTAGATAGCCTATTTCCATCAGCATTTGTTGAGTGATACTCTAGAATCCGCGGTCCTGCTGTATGCGGTATTCATCTGCGAAGTCATCTCATCTATGTTCTTCTAGCTCTGGCGCTTTTCCTTAGATGTTTCCTGCATATAGATTTATATCAGTTGCTGACTTATAGTTCACGTAAATGAAAAGAGACAGAAGAAAAGATTGACATGAAAGCAATTAAGTTCTAATGAATGCATAATCATGTTACCCATTATGACTTGACTCTTCGAAAAACGCAACATAATCATCTTTGGATACACAGGCGTACAATCATTAATTTCCCGTAAGGTGTGCGCCTAATTTTGGGCTCACAGATCATGTCGAGGAATGCCTGCGACGAATGGCTTCTGCGATTTGCATCGCAGCATCGAAGATTGCAATGCAAATAAGTGGTATCGCAACAATTGATGGTCTCATTCGTCGCAAACCATAGATTGCAGGTCACAGCTTTGCATGGTCGCAAATCGCATATCGCAAGGTCGCAATTTTTTTCGCTTTGTCACTTTGTGCTGCTTATGCAACATTGCGACGTGCGACGTCGCATATCGGCCGTCGGCGGTTCTTTAGGTTTTCCCCTTTTGAGCTCTTTTAATGCACGCGGTGCAATGAGTTCTCGCGTCGCTCCCTTTCAGTGTATTTATGCGCTTTGGGAGAGCGCCTCTTTTTCCTTTGCGATGCGATATAGCTCTTAGGGAGTTAATACAAAAGATTTTTCAAACAAAAATATTTTTTGGATTTTTTGGTTAAGGGTCCCCCTTTGCTTGATGTTATTACTAATATCAAACAAAGAGGGGGGTTGTTGGTGACCACAACAATGGCGATTCACTGTGAAGAACCAATTATCTCTGCATTTCTATTGACCGTTCACTTCCGAAACAACAAAATTTTTATATGTCTAAATTTTGTTATGGACAGATAGAGTAGATTACCCCTCACCTTGTCGACGATATTTTGTCTCAACCCTTTTTATATCCCAATTTCTTGCTTCCTCAGGTTTTTTCTTGCATTCGCATCAATCATTACTTGGTCTTGATAAAAAATAAAATAAGGTCTTCTCTGCGTACTGGCTTAAAAGTATGCTCATTTGTCGTAGGTAGAGCCTCTGCTGCCCGCAAGCGTCCATAGCCTCGACAGGGTTACCATGTTATCCAGCAATGATCCTTTTTCCTGTTTGAGGTTACTCGCAACATTCCAGAGAAAAATCCTTTTTGACACACTTTTCCTTTTTTAATTCTCTAAAGAACAATGTCTTGGTTTGGTGGCCAAATTATGACACAGTCATTCACTTGATTTACACTTTTGCTGAACAAGCCGGCTCGTGATGAGACCTCTTGTCTTTTGATTGCAACAATCTTAAGTCGTTGCCCTGTTTTGATAGACAGTATTGGCAAAGTCAACAAGTTATAATATCTGTGATCATGATAAGCCGGCTCGTGATGAGACCTCTTATTCTTTGAGATATAGTGTTTTCCTTGGATTGTTTCTCTGAATGCTGTAATTTCCTTTTAGCAGGGAGGAAGTCATTGTTTTTCCTTAAGAAAGCTCTGGACGACAATAATAGAGTTTTTGAAAACAACAGTTTTGCAGAGAATGCTTATTTTATTATTGATGATACCTTTCATGGTGCTGATACAAAACAATTCTTTTACCAGAGGTTGCTTTTGTCAAAGTTTTTTAGAGGTCGAAACGAGTATCGTAATCAAAGTGAAGTTAACTCTATTTGTCAATAATAAAATTCAGATTTTCAAAAATTTTGCTATTTGTACAAGCCAAATCAAAATCTGATAGAGAATTGGCGTGCTCTTTCATGAATCCTTTTTAAATGATCATTTACAATGGGTTTTATTCATAAAAAGAGAAAAACAAAACAAAATAAAAACTAAAAACTAAATCTATCCTACAAAAATTAGAAGAATTCTCTTCTATGGAAAGTATAATTTAAGAATCAGTCCATTGACACGTAAAGAATCTCTCCTTCCTGCCAGATCCTGCAACACGAATGTAGACGGGCCTACGAATCCTACAATCTGAAAAGGGCCAAGCCACAGCTTTTGAAATTTCGTATGTTTGCCCTTTTCTTCGTGAGCCTTATCCCATTTCAAAACTAAATCACCCATCTGAAAGTTTTTTCTGGTTATGATGCTTGAGTCAAAAGAAGATTTTATTAGCGCTTGGTGATGAGCATGGGTTTTCGTAGCTTGTTCTCTTTGTTCTTCTAGTTTGATTATTTCCATTTGTCTTAATTGTAAAGAGGAAGTAGACACTTCATCGATATATTGCACTAAAGACAAAGAGGGAATAACTAGGTGAGTCGGAAGAACCACTTCTCTCCCATAAACTAAATTAAAGGGAGAAGTGCCGATTGAAGCTTTCTTTGTGATTCTATCAGCCCATAAAGCATTTACCAGCGCTTTGTGCCAATTCTTTTGGTTTTGGTCGATTGTTCTTTTGATAATTCTGATTAGGTTCTTGTTTGTTGACTCAGCCAATCCATTACCTTGCGGATAGTAGTTTGCGGAATATTTCAGTTTGAACCCTCTTTTAAGCGCAAACTCAGTCATAGTATTTCCAGAAAAATATGAAGCTTTATCAAACATTAATGCTGTTGGCAATCCAAACCTAGTGATGATAAATTGATCTATGAATTCAATAATATTTTTAGAATGAACTGTCTTGAGAGGAACCGCTTCTACCCATTTGGTAAAATAATCAGTTGCCGTAAGGATATACTTATGCTGCTTAGAAGAGTGAGGAACGATCTCACCTATTATGTCCAAGCCCCATTGATTGAATGGTTGGTCGATGATGACTGGTTGTAGCGGCATGGACGGTTTCCTTTGTTTTCCGGCAGCAGTCTGGCAGACTTGGCATTTCCTTACGTGATTGTATGAGTCTTTGAAAAGCGTGGGCCAATAATATCCTGCATGCAAGATTTTATGTGCAGTCGTATCTCTGGCATAGTGTCCGCTCGCTGGTCCATCGTGGAGTTCCTGCAAAACCTTTTCAGCTTCAGTTTTCTCAAGACACCTAAGAAGCACAGAATCGTAATTCCTTTTAAACAAGACATCATTTATGAGCTGGTATTGTTTAGCTTTTAATCTCAGAGCTCTTTTCTTGGTATGATCCAGACGCAATGGAGCATACCCGTTCTTAAGAAAATAAATGGTGTCAGCATATGATGATTCTGCATCGTTTAGGCTTACCTCATACGCTTGTACCTCTTCAGATGAGTTCTCCGGGATTTGCGATGCTCCGGCTAACATCTTGCAGAAGCCTTGACCTCTTACGATGTTTGCTGGTTTGATCTCAAGATCATATTCTTGTAAAGCGGTAATCCAATTAGCTCTCTTTTCGCCCACGTCTTTCTGCACCAAAAGGTTTCTTACCGCTGGAAATGGTACTACGAATTTAGTGTGGGCTTTAAGCAAGAAAGGTCTGAAATATTTGATCGCTTTGAAAACAACATATGCTTGTTTCTCTACGTCTGAGTAATTAATTTCAGCACCTTGTAAGTTCGAGCTAAAGAATGCGATTGGAGCTTCCGCTTTCTCTTGATTTGCTTGGGTCAAAATCGCGGCATAGGATTTCTCTGAGGCAAAAGTGTACAAGATAAAAGATTCCGAAAAATTTGGGGTGGCCAAAGATGGAGCATTGATGATAGCTTATTTGATTAAGTTGAACGCTTCGTGCTCATCTAGACCCCATTTGAAATTTGAATTCTTTTTTATCATATTTTGTAAGGGAGAAATAATACGTGAAAAATCCGGGACAAATCTTTTGACAAAATTGATCTGTCCAAGGAAGGATTGCATGGCTTTCTTGTTATGGGGTATGGATATTTCGGAAATTTCCTTGATTCTGTCGAGTTCTGTATGAATAC
The DNA here is from genome assembly GCA_031772625.1 of Pinus tabuliformis. Taxonomy (NCBI): domain Eukaryota; kingdom Viridiplantae; phylum Streptophyta; class Pinopsida; order Pinales; family Pinaceae; genus Pinus; species Pinus tabuliformis. Next base: position 1,037,102,011 of record CM062816.1, on the reverse strand, counting down.
CAGATTTCGACACTATGAACCCGAGCAATTTCCCTTCGCTTAATGCAAAGAAAGATTTCTTTGGGTTGAGCGAAATCCCATACCTCAAGCATCTTTGAAAGATTTGCTTCAAATCTTTGAGATGGTTGTTTCGTTTTTTGGAGTACACTGTTATATCATCCAGGTAAACCACTACTGATTTATTGACTAACCCTTTAAACGCGATGTCCATGGCTCTCTGAAAGGTAGCTCCGACATTGATCAGACCAAATGGCATCTTCCGATATGCATAAGTGCCCCATTTGGTTCGGAACGTAGTCTTTAACTGATCATCGGGATGCACCAGTACTTGATTGTATCCTAAAAATCCATCCAGGAATGACATTAATTCTGAGCCTGCTACTGCCTGTAATATTTGCTCCATAGGTGGGAGGGGAAAGTTATCATTCTGACAGGCTTTGTTGAGATTTCAGAAATCGATACAAATTCTAATGTCTCCGTTTTTCTTCCTAACGGGCACCATATTGGATACCCATTTAGAATGCCTTACGGGGAAGATTATTCTGGCTCTCAACAACTTATTAAGCTCAGTTTTTATCTGATTTTCTAGGTTAGGGTGTATTTTTCTGAGCTTCTGCTGGACAGGTTTTTCATTGTCAATCATAGGGATAACATGTTGAATGATAGAAGTGTTGTATGTCTTTAGCTCATCGTAATTCCAGGCAAAAACGTTTTTGTATTGTCTCAGAAGACAGATATATGCTGATTTCTCTTCAGGGGCTAGGCCGTGACCTAGGTTAACGTTTTGTGGCTTCTGATCGGTCCCTAGGTTTACTAATTCATAGTTCAGGGTAGAACTGCAGAGTTTAGCATTGGCAGACCTTTTAAACCGACTTTTCAAATCATATAAATCCTCTAACTTGACCACCGATCTCGGTATAGCATTGTCAGAGCCATTTTGTTGTATTTGGTGATCATGATGGTCTTCGTCGACTATCTGATTTGAGTAGGATCCTTCAGAAGTAAGGAAATTTACAATGTCAGGATCGTCGTTGAACACTCTCCAATTGGTGATATTGTCAGGGATGGATGGTCTAAAGATTAATTCTATTGAAAACCTATCAGGACTAAAATCTTCAGAAGGGATAAGTCTAGAGGCTACGTTAGCTAACAGGTCTACGCTTGCGTTTTGAATTCTTGGAATTGACGAGATGTTGAATGCTACGAAATGTGCAGTGAGATCTTGAACTAATGATTGATAATGCTTTAAATGACTTGACAGGCAATGTATGGTGTTACGTACCTGTTTTACGACGATCTCCGAATCTCCAAAGACTTGAAGATACTTAACGTTTAATCCGATTGCTTTGTATAGGCCTTGAACCAAGGCTTCGTACTCCGCTGTGTTGTTCGTGCAATCGAACTCAAGTCTGCATGTGAGCATAATCTTGTTCCCGTCTGGGTTAATCAGAACGCATCCTGCTCCTGCTCCCTCATTGGATTTAGATCCGTCAAAATATAATTTCCAAAATAAAGATGTATTTACAGAATTATCTAAAAAACTAAAACATTTTGAGTCATCAGTTTGGGAGAAATTTTCAACTTGGGATAAAACTGAATTCTCTAAGTATGGTGAAATATGAGCATTGAAATTACCTAGGAAAGAATCTATTGCGTAATTGCCTTTAATGCTGCTATTGTATGTTATGGCTTCATTTTCTCCTTCCAGTTCTGTCACTATGTATTTTTGGTGCAACTCTCGTTCAACCTTTATCTAATTTGGTTTACCATTGTATGGTAACCACATGTGCGACCAATCGGTTGAAAAATATCCGTGGAGTTTTTCCGACCAATCCCTGCTAAGAATCAAACCATAGAACTCAGGGATATCAACTACTAGAATGTCGATAACCTGACACACTTTTGGGTTAGACGACAATCTTATGGTCACCTGATTGAGTTCACCAATCACTTCGACTTGGGATCGATCAAGTTGAACTATACGTACTGCGGATTTTTGAGGTTGCACATTCAATTTGGCACATATTGACCTGGGTAAAATATTCGTTGAAGCACCAGAATCGACCAAGCAATTGTGCACGTTTTTATTGAAGATTTCATATGTGAGAAGAAAAGGAGGAGTATGGGATCTCGATCTTCCTCCAATCAAGGCGATGTCATTTGGATCAATTTTATTGATCGTGTTGGTTGGAGGTCTTCCCAAATTGTGGGAAGCTACAGCTGTAGGTAAAGATGTAGTAGGCACAACATGTAATTCTTTCATCATTATTTTCTGCTGGTGTTTCAATTTACTCAATTCGTACAGAGTGATATTAGCCCTAGTCTTCTTCATGTCATCAATGATGTTATATTCCATTTCATCCGACACTATTAGTGTTCTTGATGGAGGCGTTTGATCAGATTGGACTGGGCTAAGCTGGGTCGCTTTAGCAGTTGTCTTTTTTGTTGCGACCTTTTCTTTTGTTGCAGGGTTTGCGCCCTTTTGTTTTGGGGTAGTTAGGGGAGGATCAAGTTGATTTTTGCTTCTCGTGCTAACAGGAAATGCTTCTTGATCCTCTTCTTGTGGGAGGATGAAGTCCCACATTCCTTGTAGTTCTACGACCTCTTCCTCATCGGTCTGCCCTTCAGTGGTATTCTCTTCTTCTTTGTCTTCTTCAGATTCAACGTTTGAGACAACACTAGGTGGTCTTACCTCCATGGGAGGATTTCTTTTAAAAGTCCTAAAGGGATTTTTCGAAAAAGTCTCTGCTACTTGTTTCTTAATATCAATCATCTCATTGGACATGGCTTTCAACACTTTTTGTAATCCTTCCAAATCGAAAGGGTCTTTCATTTGCTTCTTCTTGGTGTCTTCTTTGAAAGAGATCTTCTTAGATTTGCGTTCTTCTATAGCAGATCTCTTTTCTAGGGCTACCACGCGTTTTTCCACTACTAACGCTTCTGTCAAGTTGTCGACTAAGGTGGTCTTGTTTGCCCTATCTACGAAGATAGCCAAGTTTGGAGGTAAAGCCGTGATGTACCATTCACATCTTACTTCCTCGCTGGGTTGTGAGGCAGCGGGGATTTTGTTGAGGATCTTATTGAACCGTAAGTTAAAATCTTTAATGGGTTCTCTAGCCTCAGCCTTAAGATTAGATAGGTCATTGATCAATGTCGCCGTGGATCTGTCATCACCAAACTTGGTGAGGAACTGACTTTGAAAAATGTCCCAGCTTGTGATGGATCCGGAAGGTAACGAAAAGTACCATGACCCGGCTGTTCCTTGCATTGTATAAGGGAAAAGCCGGACAACAACATCTTCGTTAGTGACTCCGTTGAGATTAACAGAAAGCATGAAATTATTGATATGTTCCTCGGCTAGGATGCCTGCTTCCGGATTGAATTTAGGCAGCCATTTCTCAGGATGGGCCGGTATAGGGCTCAGGAGTGGAGGCATTAAAACCGCCCCAGGATTGTTCCATGGAGACTGGGCCATCGTTGAGCTGCTAGTTAATGGAAGTGCAGAAGATGATCCCTGATGCTGAGAAGATGAAGATATTAAGATCTTTGATGTTTGAAGAGGAAGGTTTGTAGAAGATGGGTGAGTGAGTTGGAATGAAAGAGTGGGTGGTTGACTTCGCGGTGAGGGAGTTGATATGGACGAAGTGGATGAAGGAGTCTGACTGTCAGACTCTGGTGGTGTTTTCCTTGCTCTTTTCCTGGTAGGGAGAGGGAGTTCACTTGGTTGTATGCCAAATTTTTCACTCTTTAATCTGGTAAGGGGATGAGCAGGGTTGTACTGCGAAGTCACGCTGCTTTTAGATTTATCAGACTTCTGGTTAAAAATAGAGAATCCCTGGAGTTTACGAATCAAAGTTTGAATTTCAGGGGGTTCAATGATAGATTGGTCTGATATATTCGAATATGTAGCAGTGGTAGATACTCGAGCGACTTCAAATTCCGGGTTTAACCGTGTTGGAGAAGTCGAGGGAGTTGATGAGGGTGTATTACTCTCAGAATGGTATTTAGATGTTGCTTTAGGTGCCATTCATAGTTCATGCCCTCCTTCTAGCGCCAAATATGTTGAGGGCCCTGAAATCGGGTCAACAACAAGGGGGATACCCACCCGGTCGGGAACCTGGTTGGCGGTTCCGTGCCCGTTTGGTGTAGCGGGTCCGACTAGGGATAACGGGACCAACTTCCCGATCTAAGGGGTGTGTGTGTGTAGAGTTTGGTGATGTGTGTGTGTGTAGAATATGATAATGAAAATCTAGAATTATTTCTAAGCTAATTTAATTCTAAACTCCGAGACTGAATTTTATACTACTTTAATCTATCAAGAACAACACATCTAATCTACGCTAACCCGGGATAGAACTTTTTCCATTATGCGATCTAGAAATATTTCACACAATAACTGGTAATGAAGATTATTCAGCTATTATGAGAATATAAATCAATTAAGATGAACCATCCTGCATAAAAAGTTAAGCAAAACGGTTGTGAACAGCATATCGCATAATCAGTTATTCATGTATTAAGCACAAATCAATGACTCCACCGTACAAAAGTGCCAAATGGTAGTCCACTCATTCATACATTAACATATAAACAACATCAGCTGTATATTACTCTAAGAATGCAAGCAGAAACTCGTCAAGAGATAAAAGTACCATTTATGACTGATTTTATACTCACAGACCTTAAGCAATAACGATCTATTTCTACTTACTTCTAATGCCTACTAAGAGTACAGAAGTGCAACATCAGTAGCAGGTATTGAAATGCAAACATAAATAAATCTTGATCCGTCCATTCATCAAAAACCCCCTCCGAGGGTGCAAAAGTGCATGTTCTGAGGACAAGTTTTTTGACAAATTTCCGGACCCTTCTCCAATGCAACGAGAAGGGTTAAATACTACTAACCGGCTAATTTTAATTACACGAATTTAGGGAACGGCTTCAAATGACCGCCCTTTTACTAAAACAAATTTATTTCTAAAAACTGAATCTAATTTCTAACCATTTCTGTATCTGCTCCTTAGTGCTGTAAGCGATGCGCTGTTTGCCGTGAAAGAGTCGGCTGCTTGTCCTTTCCTTTAGTTCGAGCTTGAAAATTAGAAATAACAAGAGATGGCACCTCTTTCTGACAAACTAGAAGATATTTTTGAAAGTGTTCTTCTGGAGGAGTGTCTTCACGGCGTGTATACTTAGTACAACTCAGTTTTCTTCCAAACTGATTGTGCTGTTGCTATTTCGGTTTCCGGCCGTGCGAATGACTCAATGAGCTGGGGATTTTGTTGCCTGAACAATTTTCTCAATTGAAACTTGTTTCCATTCTTTGTTCCAGGCTTTTCTGAGACGTCTTTCCCCTTAAGCATTTTTCTTTTTGCTTTACCCAATTTGGGACTCAGGATCTTTCATAAACGCTTTGCTTTTGTGCGCCTTTGACTCTGAGTCCTAGATAGCCTATTTCCATCAGCATTTGTTGAGTGATACTCTGGAATCCGCGGTCTTGCTGTATGCGGTATTCATCTGCGAAGTCATCTCCTCTCTGTTCTTCTAGATCTGGCGCTTTTCCTTAGATGTTTCCTGCATATAGATTTATATCAGTTGCTGACTTATAGTTCACGTAAATGAAAAGAGACAGAAGAAAAGATTGACATGAAAGCAATTAAGTTCTAATGAATGCATAATCATGTTACCCATTATGAATTGAATCTTCGAAAAACGCAACATAATCATCTTTGGATACACAGGCGTACAATCATTAATTTCCCGTAAGGTGTGCGCCTAATTTTGGGCTCACAGATCATGCCGAGGAATGCCTGCGACGAATGGCTTCTGCGATTTGCATCGCAGCATCGAAGATTACGATGTAAATAAGTGGTATCGCAACAATTGATGGTCTCATTCGTCGCAAACCATAGATCGCAGGTCGCAGCTTTGCATGGTCGCAAATCGCATATCGCAAGGTCGCAAGTTTTTTCGCTTTGTCACTTTGTGCTGCTTATGCGACATTGCGACGTGCGACGTCGCATATCGGCCGTCGGCGGTTCTTTAGGTTTTCCCCTTTTGAGCGCTTTTAATGCACGCGGTGCGATGAGTTCTCGCGTCGCTCCCTTTCAGTGTATTTATGCGCTTTGGGAGAGCGCCTCTTTTTCCTTTGCGATGCGATATAGCTCTTAGGGAGTTAATACAAAAGATTTTTCAAACAAAAATATTTTTTGGATTTTTTGGTTAAGGGTCCCCCTTTGCTTGATGTTATTACTAATATCAAACAAAGAGGGGGGTTGTTGGTGACCACAACAGGTTCTCATCATTGGCCTTGGACCAAAATATTCTATGGGGTGTGTTTGGTCTAAAATGCGATGCAAATTAGAGTTTCATTTACTATCAATCCGGGTAAGTAAACTTTGAGGATCATCCAATATATATGGACTTAGAGACAAACTAGACTAAGCTAGGTGAAGAAATGCCAAAGCTCCCTTACAGGAGGTTTTTCATTGGGATCTCCAACATCTATTTAGTCATTTAACAAAATGAAATCTAAAAATTAAAATACATTGTGATAAGTGTAAGAAATATTAAAGCTCCCTTACAGGAGACTGCTCATTAATATTTCTAATCATCTTAATCAACAAAACCTAATTCTGATTGATTGCATGAAATATTAAAGCTCTCTTACAAGAGACTATTCATTTATATCTCAAGCATATAAATCAGAAACTTAAACTAATGAAATCAAACATTAAATAACAAATCAGATTCATTGAAGGAAACATTAATACTTTCTTACAAAAGGTCATTCGTTAATATTTCAAACATATGAACCTAATAATTTAATCTAATGAAATTCACAAAAAAACATAAAATAAAATCATACCAAAATAAAAGTGTACTTGCTAGGCAATGGGGATCCTTCCAAGGATTCACAAGCACACCAAAAGAGAAGTCAAATTTAGAGGATCAAAGAAGCTCCATTTTATTCATCATCAATTGCAAATTTCAATTACAACCATTACAATGATTCTCCAAATCTAACTTCTCATTACCAACCTATAAGATACTAAGATTACAAATGAAGGACTAGGTTCTAAAAGTCTAAAAATTAAGATTACAAATGAAGGAGATAACACTCCTATTTATACAACAAGATGAGATAACAAAATCATAATGATGATCCACTATTCCCTCTTCAAATCCACATATCTCTTTACCAATGGTGACACATAACCTTATCCTTCATGATCTCCTCCACGAGGTCCATGGTCTCCTCAAATTCGAATTTGAAGATAGAGTGCCACATAAGGATGCCTTGGAAGCTTCCTTTGTACCTACACATGTCAAATTTCTCATTCCAATTGTTAGGTATAAGTATATGGATATTATTTTCTAAAGTTTAACCACAAATTCTCTTAAAAATACTAAGAATTAATAATGTTTTGGAAAACACAATGGTAACCCATATAATGATGAAAGTGAAGCTAATGTGATGACATGGTGGTGGAATAGAGGTGAGAAAATGTATGAATGGAGAGAAAGTGGATGTTGAATGGAGTGAAAGTGGATGTAGTTTAAGGATAATTCTTAGGCCCAACAGGGTGTTCAACTTCAACCAATTTATTCACACCTCATAGATTGAACTTAGTACCTTGAGGGCCATTATCATTATCAGTGGCCTCTCTCGCATCTGTTAATGAATTTCATCATTGGTCGATAATTAGATGGTATCTACCATGTTTGACTTCAACACATCTATTCACATGGTCAAATTCGTACTATCGAGTGACGAGATAGAAGACACTGGATCTAGTTTCATCCATCTAGACTACGATTTCAAGATTCATACACATATCTATGAAGTGTGATGGCTATGATCCTACATAAAGTCCTCTGAACTTGGGTCCACAACACATAATCAGTGGACGTGAATTTAATCATTGTACATGTAAAATGGCTTATATGTTGAGTATGGGTATGCCTACCTTAATGGTGTGTTACACAATATTTTGTCACATTCCCAACTTTGTACCTAAAGTGTCGTCCTTTGTGCCACTGCCATCACAAATGTCGTAAAGAGAAAAAAGTTGTGTAAACTCATTCACCATGAATTATATGCTCAAGACATCCCTGAAGATATGGAGAACTAGTGTCTTGAAGTAATTTTGGAAAAACTTGTGAAAAACCCTGTTTTGCAAGACTAGTGTTACTTTTAGTAGGAAAATCCATTATGGTAAACTTTTGTCTAACTAGTGACTTGCGTTGGTAGCGCAACTTTTGATAGGAAAATCCATGCTGATCCTCTTCAGGCAGTTTCTCAAAAAATGGAGCAGAAGCTTCTCTTACTAGAAGCCTCAAGAACGACGAGTTGGTAGTTGTTGTGATCCAGGTGGATATTGGTGGCCACCTACCTATTCCACTTGGACCTCCACCATTGTTTCTTTCAGTTTTTTAGTTTCCTTATTTGTAGGACAATTTACTATTTTTGGCAGTTTTTCGAGTCCTGAACTTCTGAAGCCGTTTTGAGGCCCAAAACGACTTTTTTTTTGTGTGGGAAAATTGGGAGAAACATGGGTTAATCAATCAATGTTGCTCATCCCAAAGTTGTATTCCTTAGATAGATCTTTCTAACGAGGTATTGTGTGCTTCAAACAGAGATCGTATGCCAAAGTTACGACCCCGGGAAGTAGATGTAACAATTTACCCAAAACGGGGCCCATAGTTTGGCGCTTCATCTCCTAGGGTTAGGTTTTTGGATGTTTAGGGTTTTCCATTATTTCTAAACAATAAATAGGCCCTCGAGCCTCATTGTAAGACAATTCAGAGGCATGTAGCCACCACATCTCTTCTCAGAGATAAGCTACCATTGCCCAAGCTAGTTTATTTCCATTTCTGTTTGTAAGTGTATTTCAGTAATTTACATCAATGAAATGAAGTATTATTTCTATTGCATCTCTGTATTTATGGTCATATTTGTAATTTGTTGTGTTCCTATATAAATCCGGATTAGTGGTATCAGAGGGGTCTGCTCTTTCTCTATTTTTCTTTGCATGTACCCAACGAGGTTGGGGTATAAGGAGTGAGGGCTTGAACTAGTTGAACCTCTGCAAGACCAACCTCACAAATCCCGATAGTCTCCCATGGCGGATGAAAATAAAGACGAGGGGGTAGGATATCCTATCAAAATCTTGCTCGAGGAGGCCCTCGAGCGACAAAGGAATGCGATGATGGACAAATTTTCCCAGATCCTTCAGCGACTACCTAGGGGCAACACATCTACTTCCAACAGCTACTCTAGAAGCACCACATCCTTTAAGGTACAAGTAAACTTTGACATTCCCATATTTGAGGGTCAGATAGATGTAGATGCTCTAGATAAATGGTTAAATATGCGAGAAGGGTATTTTTCTGTCCATGATTTTTCCGACCAGGAAAAGATTACTTTCTCTCTTCTTAAAGCCGCCCCCCACGTCAAGGATTGGTGGGAAACCTACTGCAAGCAGAAGGATGAAAGTACGACATCACTATTTTTAGTCGCACCCACTTGGAATTCATTCTGGAATGCCATCAAGGAGTAGTACTACCCTGTCAAAAGATATGAGGATAAATGCATGAAGTGGACCACACTATGGCAAGGAAGGGACCAAGACGTGCCGGAGTTTACCAATATTTTTCATACCCTTCGCACAAAGTTGGGTATCAAGGATTTTGAGTTGCATTTGGTACTCAAATACCGTGGCTAACTACACAGGTACATCCAGGACGAGATGGAGTTCCTGGACATCTCCTCGCTCGACACGACATACCGATACACTGTCAAGATCAAGCAGAAGTTTAAACAGAAGAAGTGAGACTTTGGATCTGCGAATCTGAAGCAAGGGAAAGGTGCCCCCAAACCACTGAACAAAGAACAAAGCCAAGGTGGGGTGGCCAAGACAACCCGCCAAAGTCACAAGCAAAGAACAACACCACGAAGCCGAAGAAGGACACAGAAAGTGGTGTGAGTTCCATAAGAGCTCCACTCACAAAACAAGTGAGTGTCGCACCAAGCAGTCACTGGTGGCCGAGCTAAAGTCTTCAAAATCAGATGCATGTTTCGACTCTGAGTCAGAACCCAATAAGGGGAATGACAAAGGGAAGCAAATTATTGATGCGAAGCCCAACGCCACCGCTGCCACCAAGAATATCCAGAAGGAGGAACCCAAAGATCGAGAGGAGGAGGAGTGCCTCTTCCACTCCCAAAAGTGGGTAAAGGGTTCCCCGCTATAGTTCATTGTTGATAGCGGGAGCCAAAAGAACCTCATTTCAGTAGAGGTCATGAAGTGGCTGGGCTTACCTATCACAACACATCCACAACCATACACCATTGGGTGGCTTCACCAAGGACGAGATATTTGCGTGAGCCAACAGTGTCACCTTCCATACAACATCAAGCCCTTCACAGATGAGGTATTGTGTGATGTTGATCCCCTTGATGTTTGTGATGTATTATTAGGCCGACCATACTTGTGGAAGCGACATGCTATGTATGAGTCCAGGCCTCATGCTGTTATTGTTACTTTGGGAAATACATTGTACAGGAGACTAGAGGTAGCACCACCTACCGTCATCTCTTTAGTTACTGCAAAACAATGTAGTAAGATCATTTCCAAAACTGGGAATTTTTTTTTCCTGATGATACGCCTTCAAGGAAAGAAGAAGATGGTGGCCACGACCTCTAGACAGGGCCTCTCTGCACGACAACAATAAATGAACAAGGTCATGGAGGAGTACAAGGACATCTTCACCTCCCCCGCAGGGGTGCCTCTGCACTGCCAAGTTAAGCACTCCATTGATCTGACCCCAAGTGAACCACTGCTCATTGGACCAATCTATCAGTGCTTCGTTATGGAGAATGATGAAATCAAGAGGCAGATTCAGGAACTGCTACAAAAAGGTCACATCTGACCAAGTTCATTGCCCTATGGGAGCCTGGTCGTGTTGGTATAGAAGAAGGATGGGACTTGGAGACTTTGTATTGACTATCGGGCGCTGAACAAGATCAATGTCCAGAATAGGTACCCAATCCCACGAATTGATGACCTTCTGGACCAACTCAAGGCAGCAAAATATTTGAGCAAGATCGACTTGAAGTCAGGATATCACCAGGTACCAATCAAACCCTCCGATGTGTGGAAGACTACCTTCAAAGCCAAGGAGGGAATTTTTGAATGGTTGGTTATGCCTTTCGGGTTGACGAATGCTCTTGCAACCTTCATGAGGTTGATGGATGACATCTTGTGGCCATTCACCAACTCATTTGTAGTGGTATACTTGGATGACATCCTGATCTTCAACCAGAGTTGGGAAGAGCACCTCCATCACATCTGACAGGTTCTCCAAACACTGTGGCAACACAAGCTATGTACCAATTTGGAGAAATGCACTTTTGGCATGACCCAAGTTCAGTATCTGGGATACATTATTGATTAACGGGGGGTGCAAGTGGATCCAGCCAAGATCCAAGTCATTCGGGATTGGCCAACTCCAACCACTCTGACAGAGGTCTGCAACTTTCTGGGTCTTGCCAATTTCTACTGGAGGTTCGTGTTGGGATTCTCTCATATCACTTGGCCCTTGAGTCAAGTCACCAAGGGAGGAGCGACAACAAAATTCTTTTGGTCTGAATCTCAACAGAAGGCATTCGCAGAGTTGAAACATCGCCTCTGCTCGACACCAGTGCTCGCATTACCAGACTTGCAACAACCATTTGAGGTCAAGAAAGATGCCTCTGACTATGCTATTGGGGCAGTCCTTAACACGAGCATCCAGTGGCATATCATAGTGAGACACTTTCAGACATAGTCTGGAAGTATCTCACTTATGAAAAAGAGATGTATTCCATTGTGCAGGCCTGCTGACAATGGAAGCATTACATTTTGGGGAAGGAAACGATCATCCACACAGACCACCGACCCTTCCAGTTCATACAGACACAAGGGAAGTTGCAGAATGATCATCATCAGAAGTGGTCTACATACCTACAACAATTCCATTTGAATATCAAGTATAAGAAGGGCAACACCAATAATGTTGCATATTGCCTCAGTCGACCACCGATCATGACGTTAACCACCATGCTCAATTCTTGTGGGCACGAGACTTTTGATTGGCCACTTCTCTACAAAAGCGACCTAGAATTTGGCCACACATACCAGACGCTCTTGGAGGGTCAGCATGTTCCAGATTTTCACCTCAAGGATGCCCTGTTATTCCACCTGGGTCACCTTTGTGTTCCTTCAAGAGAGCGTGCCAAGATGATTTGGGAAGCGCACTATAGTCGGTCTGTTGGGCATTTTGGGGTCGAGAAAACAGTGGTAGTACTGCAAAAGTATTTCTATTAGCCGAATCTTCGACAAGATGTTGGAAAGTACATCAAATCCTACACTGCTTGCGCCATTCCCAAACCAACCATCAAGAAGCAAGGCCTCTATACTCCACTGCCTACCCCTAGTCAACCTTGGGAATCTATCTCCATGGATTACATGTCGGGCCTTCCTTCTACTAAGCATGGAAATGACTGTATTTTTGTGGTCATCGATAGATTCTCGAAGATGGCCATTATGGTGGCCTGCAAGAAGAATATCACAACAGAAGCCACTGCTAAACTCTTCTTTGAACAAGTGTGGGTACACTTTGGGATCCCACAATCTATCATCTCAGATCGGGACAACAATTTCCTTAGTGAATTTTGGTCCAGTCTCTATTTGATGCTGGACACCGAACTCACTAAGTCCACAACTTTCCATCCCCAAACTGATGGTTAGACAAAGGTCGTCAACAGGATGATCGTACACATTCTGCGCATGTACAACTCAAAGCATCCATGCACATGGGATGAGAACCTCCCCTATGTCTAGCACAACTATAACCAGGCTCTCCACAACTCGATTTGCCACAATCCCTTTAAGTTTGGCTTTGGATTCCAGCCACTATGTCCCATTGATGTGGCCATGCCATTTGCATCTACTCAAGAAGATTTGGCTCATGTCCAGTCCAAAACCGATAAGGCAAAAAACTTCATTGAGCACATCCAACATATCCGTCAGTAGGTACACAACATTATGGAGAAATCAAATTCCAAATACAAGCAACGACATGATCAACATCGAGTGCCACACAAGTTTCAGGTGGGCGACAAAGTCTGGTTTCTTTGTAAAAGGAACACCTTACTGGAGCCTATCGGAAACTCATACCACTCCAATATGGTCCGTACACAATTACCAAGGCTATGGGAGACAATGCATTTGAGCTCAGCATTCCCCCATTCCTTGGCCTGCACCCATTGTTCAATGTGGACTGCCTTCAACCATACTTCCCGCCATTGTTAGACACATCAGACATTGCAGAACCACTCACACCTATAGAGTTAAATCCAGATTGAATGGAACATGGCACAATTGATCACATCATGGACACACAGAGCAAGAACACCCGATAAAAAAGGATCTGACTATATAGAGTTGTCAAAGCAGACCAACTCCTTCACCAGGGAAAGTGGCTCACTAGGGACCAAGTTCAGCGGGAGTTTCCTCATCTCATGGAGGAACTCAATGCAATGGGGACCATTTCTTCCTAAGGGGGGAGGAATGATCTAGGTGGATATTGGTGACCACCAACCTATTCCACTTGGACCTCCACCATTGTTTCTTTTAGTTTTTCAGTTTCCTTATTTGTAGCACAATTTACTATTTTTGGCAGTTTTTGGGTTCTGAACTTCCGGAGATGTTTTGAGACCCTAAAAGACGTTTTTTGGGGAAATTGGGAGCAACACCCATGTTTATCATCCCAAAGTTGTATTCCTCAGATAGATCTTTCTAACGAGGTATTGTGTGCATCAAACGAAGATCGTATGCCAAAGTTATGACCCCGGGAAATGGATGTACCATTTCACCCAAAACAGGGCCCATAGTTTGGTGCTTCATCTCCTGGGGTTAGGTTTTTGGATGTTTAGGGTTTTCCATTGTTTCTAAACAATAAATAGGCATTCGAGCCTCATTGTAAGACAATTCAGAGGCATGTAGCCACCACACCTCTTCTCAGAGATAAGCTACCATCACCCGAGCTAGTTTATTTCCATTTCTATTTGTAAGCGTATTTCAGTATTTTACATCAATGAAATGAAGTATTATTTCTATTGCATCTCTATATTTATGGTCATATCTGTAATTTGTTGCGTTCCTATTTAAATCCAAATCATGTTGGATGAAGATATGGTCGAGTACTCCCATTTAGAGCCTTTGATCCTACCTTTAGGGATCTTACCTTTGGGATAAGGACCTTCTTCCCCCTTTGGTGGATCTCTAACCTCTTCTCCATCACTATAAATCCATTCTTCACTTTCCTCAATGGGTTGGTCATTGATTGCCTACATTCCTATGCTGAGATTATGCCCAAATGCTGCCCATGTAACTTGGAGAAGGAGTGCTTGAAGAGTCTTGGCTTGGACTTCGAATTCCACCCAACAATAGGTCTCCAACATCAAGGAAATGGTTGTTTTCTTCTCTTTTGATTCATTAATATATACATCTGATTTTCACTTTCCATAAATGTATAAATATTTATGCATTTAACTTGATACTCCTTGATTTGTCAAGTAGTTTATGTTTGATATATACTAGGTATGCTCTTGTATCTCTTGTTGTCTTTTGATCTCTCATATAGGTATTTAGATGCAAGGAATAACGAGGAGCGAGCCTAGAAGCTAAGGGATCGAGGTCATCATCAAAGGATTGAGTGCTTAGCATCAGAGCAAGGTAGGTTTCTCTCTCTCTGTATTATTTTTCAACATAAGCTAGGAAATTCTGCATTAGTTTGTTCACTTTGTTGCTAGATCCACACATTGGGCTAGAGAGATCGCTTCTGTCAGCAAAAGGGATTTATCTTCACAAAAAAATGGTGACTCCACTGGGGATTCCTTTTTTGTTTATTTTTGACAAGTCCGAAAAAGTTATAAAATAAAACTCTTTGAATCAAATTTAATCATCGTCACCACTTAACCATGACCTATTACTAAACAAGTGAATGCACATTACCAATTTTCGAGAAAAATATTAAAATATAAGTAAAATATGCCCTGATTTGGTAAAAATATCTTTTAAAAACTTATAAAAACTCGAAAATTGAAAACATTTTTACCATTTCACATTTTGTTAAAAAATGAAATAGGTGCCATGAGGATAGTTCTTTTACTATGTCAACCACGTTAAAAAATATAATAGGTCCCTATGAGGATAGTTCTTTTACTATGTCAACCTCGTTAAAAAATGAAATAGGTGCCATGAGGATAGTTCTTTTACTATGTCAACCTCGTTAAAAATGAAATAGGTCCCCATGAGGATAGTTCTTTTACCATGTCAACCTCGTTAAAAATGAAATAGGTCCCTATGAGGATATTTCTTTTACTATGTCAACCTTGTTAAAAAAAGAAATAGGTGCCATGAGGATAGTTCATTTACTATGTCAACCTCGTTAAAAAATTAAATAGGTCCTCATGAGGATAGTTCTTTTACCATGTCAACCTCATTAAAAAAATGAAATAGGTTCCCATGAGGATAGTTATTTTACTATGTCAACCTCATTAAAAAATGAAATAGGTTCCCATGAGGATAGTTATTTTACTATGTCAACCTCGTTAAAAAATGAAACAAGGTGTCATGAGCATGGTTCTTTTCCCATGTCAAGCTCATTAAAAAATGAAACAAACCCCCTTCCAATTCGAGTCTTTGATTAGATCTCATAAAATCCCAGTCTAGTTTTTCACTTGATCTCGTAAGTGAACCGTCATTCCATCCACCTATTAGTAAACAATAGTCCGCTTAGGTGAATGAAATGAAGCTTGGGGGGCATGCACCTTGAATTGAGTCATTATTTCAGGGGCATACAAACTCATCTCATGCATAGTTTATCTTTGTTTCAAGCTTGTGTAAAAATGAAACCAAATCCAAGCATATTTTTTTCTCATGTTTCAAGCTTGTGAAAAAATTAAACCATCTTCAAGTATGCTCAAGCATAGTTTCCCATGTTTCAAGCTTGTGTAAAAATGAAACCATTCCCACCTTTACCTCTCATGATTTCCATCTTTAACAACCTGTTTTGCTAGATGAACCTTGATTTTTTTATTCCATAGTCACCATCTCTTTGTCCAATCATACGCTTTCACTTGGTTGTTTTACCCTTGCCTGGGGAACATCTGCAATGAGTGATCTTATTATCTAGCTTCTTGACCTTTACATGTTTTGAGTAGTTCCATCATGATCAGAACCAATTGTGATCCTTTTATACCACTGTTACATAGTAATTTATCATCGACCCCGAATTCCCTGATCCCAGACACTGTCAGTCCATGTTATTGACATCTGCCTTGTGTCATGTTGCAAATTATGTGTCAATGTCTTCCTTTTCATCTCAGGAATAATACCTCAGTTCATTACTCCTGGAGCAGACCCTTTTTTACCTATGTTTTTAGGTCGTCACAGGTCAACAGTTGTTCCACCCGTGAAGATGGCCAAGATTGAACTAACCCTAGTGATGTCTTCGCTTTGTCTCTATGTTGCACTCACGACGAGCTACTTTTGGCGAGTTTTTTAAACAAACTATCGAAGCTTCGAAGTGTAACAGCTTCAAGGGGCGGTCCTAGGGTTGGTTGTTGGATCAGATGAGCTCGCCTCTCTCCTTTGGGATGGTTGTTCCACCTTTTGTGCAACCTCTCAAAGGGATAAGCTCTTTCTCCCATCTCTTGTCGAAGCTCCTCCTCCTATAAATACTTCCTCCATGGCTGAGATCATCTAGCTTCAGAATTCAAGAGTTCAACAGTAGAGGTAGAGAGTTTCGCTAGAGTGTGGAAGTAGCCTCTTATGTAACTTAGCTTGGGATAGTTTTGAGTAGAGTTGGCTTGATTGTAAGAGTGTTCTAGCATCAACCTTTTGGGTAGGAGAGAGAGTTATTCATCCTTTTGGGAGATAGTTCATGAGTGAATGCTTGTGGGGACATGCTGATAGGACCCTTCAAGGAGACTTACGACGTAAATGCATGGTTGTAAGTTTTACTTCCTTTTATATTAATACAAATCAATGACTTATTTCCTATATATTATGTCGAATTGCATATTGATAGCTTGAAGCTCCTTGACTCTTTAAGTAGATCATTTTTCTCGTATTCTATTATGTTCATGGTTGTTCTCTGTATGTTGTTTTTAGGTACAAGTGATTAGAAGAATGAGAGCTGAAGAAACACAATAGGGACTTCATCGAACGACGATTTCAAGGTAGGCCTTCATGACATCAACTTTCTAAGTAAATTTGCTTTGGTATTGTCTTTGTGTGACTAGACCCACTCTAAGGCTAGAGGGGTTGCCTCTGTCCGTAGAGGGAACTTGCCTGCATCGCCCAGTTGGCAACCATACTGGGGACCTTTGTCTTTTGTCTCTTGATTTGATTTTGTTTTGCTTGTTTATTGTCTCCTTTAATTTTGGGATGAATTCTTCATGTTATGGGTTGTTTGACTACTCCTTGTAGTCTTTCCTTTGTCATAAGTGATAGGTCTGCATTTCCCTCAACTCGATTTTGAAAATTTTCCTTTGATTTAGGGTCATCGCAGTTTATTTTATGACACTCGTGAAGATAGTCGTGCATGCGCTATCTGATTAGTTGCGCCTTCTACTATTTGCCTCGATTAAATTGTCTCACAGTCGCAAAGAGATTTGAAATCGGATCAGCGCTATTAACTGGTGTACTTCGGTGACGACGTCGAACAGTGGCTAGTTAGGGAGGTGCGACATTTCATTCTTGGCGCATACTATCAGTTTTACGCTCGCGAAGATTCCTGTAGGTTTCAATTTTGAAGTTTTGTTTGCTGATTGGCTAGTGTGTCCTATCCTTTTGAGCTTGTCTTCTACTTATTCATTGTGTGTCAAATTGTTGATTGCTAGAATATTTGACTCCGGGTTTCATTCCCTTGAAACTTCTCCTTTTGAACTGTGTGACCTGTTTACCTTAGGTTTTCTTGAAGCATTATCTTTTCTTGGGTTACTTGTTTGTTTGGACCTTTGAGCTATGTTTGGAACGATCCCTTGCTTTGTTTGAGGCTTTTCCTTATTGACTATTCTTTCATCTTTCTGATTGGTATGTGACATTTGGTTATCAAACTTGCAAGTCTTGTTTGTTTGGTTTCCTTCCATCACTTTGGCATAGATCACATTGCTTCCCGATCAATGAGAAAGATTTCTAGTTTTTGCAAAAAGAAACATATTCTTTGTTTTAAGTCTTTGATTAGTTTCTGAGTGGAATGTTTCTCTTTTCTTATTGAATGATTTCATTTGGAAAGGACTTAAAACTAGCATTGTTTTTAGTTTTGCATTTGGTTTCTTGTCATCTATGTGAAAGGACAAACTCTTGCATTCATTTTGCATTAGGAAATGAGAGAAATCTTTTGCATTAGTAAATTCTTGACATTTAGAAGTTGAAAAGAAAAGGATGTAGTTTTCATTTTCTTAATTAGATTGCTTGCAAGTTAGTGAAAGAGAGCAGCATAACTCTTTCCTCTTGATTTGTTTTCTTGCGAGATAATGAAAAGTACCATTCTTGCATTTTCTTGCTTGTTTCTTTGCTTGCTTTGAAATGAACTTCTCACTTTTCTCTAGTTAGTTGTTCATTGAAAGGAATGGTTTCTTTTCTCATTTAGTTGCATTTTAAGAGTTTTTTAAGATACATTTGGTAGAGCCTTGGAACTAAAATTTAATTCAAGATCAACTATTAAAATTTATTGAATTAACCTAAGGAAGCATTGAAAATTAACACTCATATCTAGAGGTCTAGGCTAGAGACGTGTTCCGACGTCTTTAAACCTAGTGGCTGTGGTTTTCACTAAGGTTGGGTGATTCCTCCTTTTGTGATTCGATAAGTACTAGTACGGAATTGTGCTCCCTATACCGTTGTGTATATGATGGGAGACCCCACTAGGCTACAATCTTGTTCTCCATAGGAAACCGAGTCGGCCGCCTTGTAGATGTGATACACCGAACACAACATTCGGGGAGATTGCCTGCTCGTACTTCTTGGTTCGCTGGGAGGTATTCTGCAGTTCATGCTTGCCTCATAAACCTTTTGCCTAGAGTTCCATAGCAATCACTTTCGTTCCTTTTCGACTCTCTAAAAGTAAAAGGATCATCCAAGCACTTGTCCTTTCGAGCTCGTTTCCAATCGAAAGTGATAGTCACCTTTCGTCCTTTTCTCAACTCTTAAAACATTGAAAGGAAAAGTTTTGTTTCAACATTCTAAAATTAACTTCCCACGAAATATTCCTGGTAAAAGTTGACTTCCTTAGTAATTCTTTAGAGTCGATTCCAATGGCAACATTTCTGGAGTCTACCAGTCAAGGATTCCCCTCGGAAGGGAATCCTGGTCCTTTTCCTTCTTTTGGAAATGCTGGTGCTCCTTATATGGCAACGTTGTCCCTTCATGGGTTAACCATTGGTTTACCTGTCTGGTTATTTTCAACCTCAGTGAGCCCGAGTGCCTCAACTCCTGCCCCACCATCTCCTTCATTCAAATCACGACATGATGATTCTAAGGTTGACCCCTTGCCTTCTTCCCCTATTTCTTCACCTTCCACTTCTACTTTGCCTGGTGAAAGTTTCAAATCTAGTAACCAGGAGGCTAAGAAGAAGAAGAAGAAGATGATGAAGAAGAAGTTAGCTAAGAAAGGGGCCGACCGTGCGGCTGTTACTCCAAGTGAACCTCCTATAGGCAAACCTTTTGTTCCTCCACGGAAGGTCAAATTCCCTTGCAAGTTGTGTAAGGGTGATCATCTCCTCCGAGACTGTCCTGGAATTCCCAGAGTCTTAGAGGTATGTTCTCAAAGTCTGGATCGACCACCCCCATCGACCTCTAGAGATCATGTCGATGCTACACTCTTGGCTAGAAATGGTAAGAAGAAAGGGAAGATTAGATTCCCCTGTAGGCTATGTGAAGGAGAGGATCTTCTTCACCTTTGTCCTCTTATGGATAAAGCTTCCAAAGTTTTGGAAGACCTTACAACTCCTTAAACCCAACTCCCTATTGGTTATCAGAGGCTTTCTTCTGACCCTCCCCTGATTGGTAAAGATATTGACTTGGATTCATCTCTTGCCCATCTTGCTCTTCCTGAACTTGACTCTCTTGTGTCTATTCCTGACCAACCATTGGTTGAAGAGAGTGTTGACTTGGCTTCACCACCAGTTGCTCACTCTGTTCCAGAAGAGAGTGATGATCATACTGCTCATGTTCTTCTCATCTCCTCAGATTCTCATGAATCAAAGAGTGACCCTCCCCTCCCAGTTGTTCAAGGGAGTCCTTCTTCTATTCCTGCCAAGCATGGGGGTAATCATATAATTCCCCCCACCAAGTAGTTCTATCGTTTCTTTCGATTGGAGTCACTTGACTGCTTTCCACCTCCCATCTTATGTGCCTTTCCAGATCACCATACAAGCCTATAATATGGTAGTACCTGGCACTATATTAGATGAAGGTGCATCTATTAGCATCATGTCTTCTACTACTTGCCAAGCTTTGGGTTTCCCACAGCTTGTGCCTATCACCCAGAATGCATTGGCTTTCAATAGAGGAACCAGTTAACCCTTAGGGATCCTTCCGCAGTTCTCTATTACTTTTGGAGGAAAGACCATCTATATAGATGTGATGGTAGTCCAAGGTCTGTTAGATTTCAATCTCTTCCTTGGACGTGACTGTGTTTATGTGATGGGAGCTCTTGTTTCTTCACTTTTTCGTGTGGTTTGTTTTCTACACGAAGGAAGAAATGTGACTATTGATCAACTATCATTCATTGGTCACCAGGCGCCTCCTTTGCAACCATCATCCCCTATCGGCTCTTGTTTGCAAGCAGTACCTTCCCGGCACAGATTAATTATGTGGCTACCCATTCCATCTCCACATTGGCTGCTGATCACACAGATGGTATAGTACATTATGTACTGGGGGCATTGGAACCCGATCTATCTTTGGTACCAAATGTCATGTATTCCTCCCAGAGCGTGGTTCTTCCATTTAGTGAGGATCTCTTGGGAGCCATGTTCTTGTATGGTCCATGAATAGATGTGAAGAGGATGGTTCCTTGTCTTGTGTCAACCTCATTAAAAAATGAATCAAGATGTTCGAGGATAGTTTGTTCCTGTGTCAACCTCATTAAAAAATGAATCAAGATGTCCAAGGATAGTTTTTCCCTGTGTCAACCACATTAAAAAATGAACCAAGGAGTCATGAGGAGAGTTCCTGGTCGTGTTTCAACCTCGTTAAAAAATGAAACCATGGATATGAGGATAGTTCTTGGTCTTGTGTCAACCTTGTTAAAAAATGAAACAAGGAGTCATGAGGAGAGATCCTGGTCATGTGTCGACCTCGTTAAAAAATGAAACTAGGGTCTAGAGCAGAGTTCCTTGTCTTGTGTCAAGCTCGTTAAAAAATGAAATAAGGGTCTTGAGGATAATTCTTTTACTGTGTCAACCTCATTAAAAAATGAAACAACTCCCTTTTCAAAATTGAGTCTTTCCTTAAGATCTCGTAAAATACCAGTCGAGTCTTTCCAAGATCCCGAAAGTGAACCTTCATTCCATCCACCTAGTTGAATGAAATGAAGCTTGGGGGGCATGTACCTCGCTTTGAGTCATTATGCTGGGGGCATGCAAACTTATGGCAAGCATAATTTTTCATTTCAAGCTTGTGTAAAAATGAACCCATGCCCAATTTTAACCTTCGTGATCGCCATTTTTATCCGCTAATTTCTGCTAGATGAGCCTTGGTTGTTTCATTCCATCGCCACCATTTCTTTGGCCAATCATATGCTTTCACTTGGTTGTTCGTCATTTCCTAATGGACTGCAACGATGAGTGGTTTTATTAGACAACCTCTTGACCACTACATGTTTTGAGCAGTTGCACCATTGCCGGAACTCGTTTCTATCCTTTATACCACTCGTTCCTCTGGGACGAGTCAACTTTAAGCTCTTTTTTGACTTGTAAAAGATGAAAAGATTTCTGAGTATTTTTCCCTTTTTGGCTCGTTAAAGAGAATAAAAATTGGGGCTTCGCTTTCAGCTCTTTTCGACCTTTTAAAAATGAAAAGATGGCTGAGCTCTTGTCGTTTCGAACTCATTAACGAATGCGAAACGTCATGCGCCTAGTATAAATTTACCCCTTTTTCGGGCTGGGAGGCACTATTTACGAAAAAGGTACTCCTTGGCTGAAATGGTCAAGTGGTTCTCTCAAGTATTATTTTCTACCTTTTCGGGCTAGAGAGACACAATGTATGAAAAGGGACCATGTGGAGTTTTATTTTACGTGTCTTTTTCAAACTCTCTAAATATGAAAAGACTCCGAGTTTTGCATATGTCGAACTCGTTAACCCTAGAGAAATTGGACTTGTCATCATGATGAGACCAAGATTCTCCTTCCTAGGGCTCGTTAAAAATTACTAGTTCTGATTTGTCTGAAGGACAAAATTATATTACAAGCATATGCTATCCCCTTCAAGCTTGTGTTTTAAAAATAATTGGGGTACTTGCCAAAAATGATGGGGGAAAATTTGGAAGTATTCCGTCGGTTGTATTAATTATTACGGCAGCTTGTCACTCTTGAACATTGACACTCTTTCTGCTTCGTGTCGGGTTGGGATATCCTCACTTTATTGTTGGCCTTCTGGGTTTTGGGATATCCATTTTGCCTCATTCCATCTGATCCTTACTGCATCATCATGACCTTTGATCTCTTAGTACCAAAATGCTACCAAGCTCCAGAGTCATGTCACCAATATGTTCAAGAGCTTAATCCTTCTGCAGTTTTTATCCTTACACACCGTCCTCAGATTCTCTGTCTCATCCACCTCATCTTTTTCCTTGGTCTCGCGTCGATGATGTGGGAAACATTATGGCCCTCCTTCGATCGGTCGCTTCCTGTCGACTTCAACTCATTATTCGGGAAGTTGATCTAGAGACTCTTTTTTGGTACCTTGGAGCTTGCATGCCTTAATGGCAAGTTCTTCACATTCAACGATAGGCTTTCATTATTGGCCTTCGATCAGGTGATTTCACGGGTGTTCGACTTCAGCTAATTCTTCACACTTCGTGGATTGTACTAGCAGTACCTTGAGAACCATTGAAATCACTGGTGGTCTCTCTCGCGCTTGTTAACGATTTAAATCATTGACTGGTAATCAAGCGATTTTCTGGTATGCTTGACTTCAACACATCTATTCACATATTAGAATTTGTACCATGATCAGGTTGGGATTCAAGACCCTGGGCTCAGATTACACAAGTCCAGGTTACGCAAATTGATTCATAATTGTATACATGACTCTTTTGATTGGATTTCTGTGACCATACCTGATTCTTTTATATGGTCCTTTTGACTGGATGGCTGCGTCCATACCATAGATCGTTTATGTTTATCTTCTAGATGGCTATGCCCATGCCTTATGCACATGTATTTCCTTTCACTATATACTCATGTATCAAAGATATCAGTTGTACTTGTGTTTGCAGGTTCTCCGCGATGGTGTTCTGTTTCAGTTATGGATTTGTAAAGCATTTCACCCCTCCCACTCTCTCGACCTTCATGCTTTAGGGGGCATCTGTTACACAGTAATTTGTCACCGACCCCGCATTCCCTGATCCCGGGCACTACCGATCTGTGGTATTAACATCTGCCTTGTGTCATGTTGCAAATTATGTGTCAATGTCTTCCTTGTCATCTCAGGAAGAATACCTCAGTTCACTACTCCTGGATCATACCCTTTTTTACCTATGTTTTTGGGTCGTTGCGGGTCAGCAGTTTTTCCACCCACGAAGATGGCCAAGATTGAACTAGCCCTAGCGACGTCTTCGCTCTAACTCTGTGTTGCACTCGCGACGAGCTACTTTTGGTGAGTTTTTTAAACAAACTGTCGAAGCTTCGAAGTGTAACAGCTTCATTGGTGGTCCTAGAGTTGGTTGTTGGATTAGATGAGCTCGCCTCTGTCCTTTGGGATGGTTGTTCCACCTTTTGTGAAACCTCTCAAAGGGATAAGCTCTTTCTCCCATCTCTTATGGAAGCTCCTCCTCCTATAAATACTTCCTCCATGGCTGAGATCATCTAGCTTCAGAGTTCAAGAGTTCAATAGTAGAGGTAGAGAGTTTTGCTAGAGTGTCGAAGTAGCCTCTTATGTAACTTAGCTTGGGATAGTTTTGAGTAGAGTTGGTTTGATTGTAAGAGTTTTCTAGCATCAACCTTTTGGGTAGGGGGGAGAGTTATTCGTCCTTTTGGGAGACAATTAATGAGTGAATGCTTGCGGAGACATGCTGACAGGACCCTTCAAGGAGACTTATGATGTCAAGAAGTGGTTGTAAGTTTTCCTTCAGTTTATATTAATACAAATCAATGACTTATTTCCTATATCTTATGTCGAATTTCATATTGATAGTTTGAAGCTCCTTGACTCTTTAAGTAGATAATTTTTCTCGTATACTATTATGTTCATGGTTGTTCTCTATATGTTGTTTTCATGTACAAGTGATTAGAAGAACGAGAGTTGGAGCAACACAACAGGGACTTTATCGAACAACGATTTGAAGGTATGCCTTCAATGACATCAACTTTCTAAGGAAATTTGCTTTGGTATTGTCTTTGTTGTGACGAGACCCACTCTAGGGCTAGAGGGGTTGCCTCTGTTCACAGAGGGAACTTTCCTGCATCACAAACACTCATTCCTCCAGGTGGAGCCCTCTTTCAACTATTTTCAGACTCCAAAAATATGAAAAGATTGCCAAGCACTTGTATTTTCAAACTCATAAAAGTAAATGAAAAGACGTCTACTTAGTATAAGTTTAACCCTTTTCCAGACTTAGATGGTGTATCTATGAAAAGGGAATACCTTAGTCGAACATGGTTAAGAAGTTCTCTTGAATATTGTTTTCTACCTTTTCGGATTCGAGAGACTATCTATGAAAAGGAGCCTTTGGAGTTTTCTTTTTAGCCTATTTTTCAAACTCTTTAAACATGAAAAAGACATCGAGCTACCCCTCCATCGGAATCATAAAACTTAAACGACGCAGGACTTGTCACCATGATGAGACCAAGTTTCTCCTTCCTAGGGCTTGTTAAACTTACTAGGATGGATTTATCCGAAGGATGAACTTATACGACAAGCATATGGTCTCCTCTTCAAGCTTGTGATTAAAAATAAAGAGGTACTCGCTAGCAATAGTGGGGGAAAATGAAAGCGAACATCTCTTATATTTTGTGTAAAGGCAACATGTCGCTCTTGAACATGACACTTATCTATTGCTCGTGTCGGGTTTGGGTTATCCTCACTTCATCACTTGCCTTCCTGGGTTTTGGGAATCCATTTTGCCTCTCATCTGATTATACTGCATTTTCATCATGACCTATGATCCTATGATGAGTCAAATGCTACCAAACTCTGAAGTCGTGTCGCCAATATGTTCAAGAGAAGTCCCATTTGCAGTTTTTTACCACTTATACACTATCTGACTTTTCTTCCACAATCCTGCATCAAACTTACCTACTCTACTACATATTTTGTTTCATGTTGGTGATGTGGCATACATTATTCCCCTCCTTCAATAGATCATTTGCTATCGACTTCAGTTCATTATCCAGGAAGATGATCTAGAAACTCCCTTCTAGTACCTTAGATCTTGCATGCCTCAATGGTAAGTTCTTCGCGTTTGATGACAGGTTCACATCATTGGACTTCGATCAAATTATTTTGCAGGTGTTCGACTTTAGCTTCATTATTCACTCTCATAGATTGTGTTGTTGTACCTTGAGAGCCATTGTCATTATTGGTGGTTTCTCTCATGCCTGTTAACGATTTACATCATTCACTGGTAATCAGGTGGTTTTCTATCATGTTAGACTTGGACACAACTATTCACATGGTAGAATTCATACATTGATCATATTGAAATAGAGATGAAGACCCCCGGTTTCATCTGATAAATCCAGGTTGCGTGGAGTTATGAGTTATTCATGATTGTACACATGTTTCCCTCTATACAGATGGTTGCGACCATACCATGGGTCCATATATATGATCCTTTTTATTTAGATGGCTGCGTCCATGCCGTGGATCCATGCACATGATCCCTTCTATTCGGATGGTTGTGTCCATGCCATGGATTCATGTATTATTAGATGCCTATTCAGAGATGTATCACTAGGCATGTTTATATCAAAGATATCAAATATGTATATGTATATGCTTGATTTGGAGGTCTCCTGATGATGTTCTTCCAAGCTCCTTGCCTTAACTAATAAATCACTTCAACCATCACTTCTTGTTCTACTTTCATGCTTTAAGGGGCATCTATTACACAATATTTTGTTACATTCCAAACTCTGTACCCGAAGTGTCATCCTTTATGCCACTACCATCACAAATGTCATAAAGCGAAAAAATATGTGTAAACTCATTCACCATGAATTATATGTTCAACACATCCCTGATGGGATGGATAACTAATGTATTGAAGTAATTCTGGAAAAACTTGTGAAAAACCTAATTTGCAAGACTAATGCTACTTTTAGTAGGAAAATCTGTGCTAGTAACCTTTTGTCTAACTAGTGACTAGCATTCGCAGTGCGACTTTTGATAGGAAAATCCGCATTGATCCTCTTCAAGCAGTTTCTCCAAAAATGGAGCAACATCTTCTCTTACTAGAAACCTCGAGAATAATGAGTTGGTAGTTGTTGGATGAAGATATGGTAAAGTACTCCCATTTAAAGACTTTGATCCTACCTTTAGGGATCTTACCTTTGGGATAAGGACTTCTTCCCCCTTTGGTGGATCCCTAACCTCCTCTTCATGACTATAAATCTTTTCTTCACTTTCCTCAATGGGTTGGTCATTGATTGCCTGCATTCCTATGCTAATATTATGCCCAAATGCTGGCCATCTAACTTGGAGGAGTACTTGAAGAGTCTTGGCTTGTACTTCGAATTCCACCCAAAAGGAGGTGTCCAACATCAAGGCAATGATTGTATGCTTCCCTTTTTGATTCATTAATATATACTTCCGATGTTCACTTTCCATAAATGTCTAAATATTTAGGCATTTAGCTTCATACTCCTTGATTTGTCAAGTAGTTTATGCTTGATATATAGTATGTATGCTCTTGTATCTCTTGTTGTCTTTTGATCTCTCTTACAGGTATTTGGATGCAAGGGATGGCAAGGAGTGAGCCTAGAAGCTAAGGGATTGAGGTCATCATCAAAGGATTGAGCGCTTAGCATCAAAGAGAGGTAGGTTTCTCTCTCTATATTTTTTTTTCAACATAAGCTAGGAAAGTCTGCATTAGTTTTTTGTTAGACCCATTCATTGGGATAGAGAGACCAATTCTGTTTGTAGAAGGGATTTATCTTCACAACATGGTGATATCATGATAATAATGTATTGTAAAATTTGATTAATGATTGATTCAACCAATAAATTCCCGATCCGAACTTTCTACATGGTAAAGCACTTCAATCCTCATCCAAAACTTTTACATTAGGGGGAAATATGTTATAGGTCATTTTGTCACACTTGTATAAAAGGCCCTAAATCTGGATCTATCGCCATCCATTACACTTTGCATCAATCCAATGCAAGGAAAAAAGCAAACTATTTCCAAAAGTTATAATAATCCTGGATTACATTGGCTCAAAAACCTAGTTTAAGACTCCATTGCACTTACTCTCTTGACAAACTGTGATGGCGCAGGTTGCACACATGCAACTTGTGCTAGTTAGCATAGGTAATAAGCATGATGACACCTGTAAATGAGGAGAAATAAAAGATAATTTCTAAGCTTCCCCTTTTGGATGCTTTAGGAGCCGATTCTTCCATTTACTATTGAATATGATCTTGAATTGCTACTTGTAAGGCTTTATCCCTTATCCCATGGACCTTATCCCCTTTCAAAGTGAATCTAGCCCTAGTATGGTGGATGTAAAACTTCCTCATTTGTCCTATAAAAGAACTACCTGCTATAGATTCTAGGTTGGTTTTTGGAGACTCTGATTCTTGCCCTTATGCCGCTCATTTGACTTTGGAGGTCCATAATCCATCCTTATATATTGATGAGATTGAAGGAAAATCATTGTGGCAAAGAAAGGATGAGAAAGCTGGGAGAGATTCACAACATGAAGGCCTAAAAAGGGTTGTAATATTTCTCTATTGCTAATAATACAACTGCGTTGTTTTCCCATACACTATGTATTTCCTTTTACAAGTGTAGAATGAGATTCCTTGATATCATGTTTAGAGTTATTTGAACATGTAATATTGTCTATTTTGGTATCTTTGCTTGTTTTGGTTGATTTGTAGGTTCTAATTTTTGAAGTCAAAGTTGGGTCTTGAGGGAACAAGTGAAGAGAAGAAGGAAGCTTGCATTGGATTCCAAGTAAGTGTTCTTCTTATGTTTCAAATATCTCTAGGTAAAGATATTGTATTTTCTTTGGTTATTTCTAGGTTAAGCCACTAAACCTAGGGAGATCACTTCTGTCTGCAGAAGGGATTTATCCACAAAACAATATGGCAAGCAAGTTTCAACCCACAATCAATCTAGAACATCAAATCTAGATCAACCTTCACCATTGGATCTCTCAAGGTTAAACTACCTCTTTAACAAGAAAGCATCTCTAAGCCCAAATTTGATATATGATGTTGGATTGGGCTAGATATCTACCGTTGGGATCCTTTAGATACAAGAGATATCATTAATATATGTGCATATTTAATGCCAAATTTGATCCTCGCCATTGGATTAGATTAATCTTAGTTGTTAGATCGTAAGTACATGCAAGTTATGCACCTAGGGATAAAGTTGGGGAATATACCCTCCTTGTTTGCATAGCTAGTGGGAGGGTGCCACGTATACTGGTAGATGAAGTAAGATCCTCCTATCTTATTGAAGACTATAAATATTCTAAGTCAACCTTGGGGCCTAGGTGGGGCTAAAGAAGAGAGAAAGTGGGCACAAAAGTGGTTGCATGGGTGCCAAGTGTTTGGGGGAAGGCATGCAATTGCATTTATATAGAATGTAATTTTAGGGATATATATACTCATACTTGCAATATTGATAGGTTCATGTGATAGAAATTTTTGATAATTATAAGTTGTTGCAAAGTATAATTTTTAGAGACACATTTTTCATACTTATATGAGTTGAGTAGATTTTTATTAGGGTTTTTACGTCATAAAATTGTAAGGAATTTTGGGGGCCCTAAAAAATGATTTTAGATGTTGAAATACATAATATTTATAGCTTAAATGAAATACCTTGAAGATATATTTCCATTGATATATCACACATGCAAAATAGAGTTAGTATGAGAAAGTGATTCCTGAAACAATAAAGGGCATAAATTAGGCACCAATTTATTATCAAGAGGCTTAACTTGCAATTCATGGCTTAGAATGGGGCATGGAAGCAGTAAATTGAAAAGTCTTAGATGGTAGAACACATTCATGGAGTAAAATATAAAATATGGGCATACAAAATCTCAAGAAATTAGCAGAAAGATGTTGGAATAATGCAAGAGAAATTTAGGAAAATAGGCCAAACTTCAATCAACCATAACTTTCACCCTAGAAATCATATTTGGATAAGTGAGTAGTTGATGGAAGGCTATTGAAGAGAAATCCATATATCAATGCAGATTTTTGAATTGAGTCATACATTTTCTCAAGAAATAAAAAGAAAGCCTCTATTGGCCTACATGAGCAGTTCAACATGAGGACTAGGAGTATGGGGGATGCTTAGGGGTCCTACAATAATGAAGAGGAGATTAGGGGAATAAACCTTGGCATGGGTAATGATGAAATAGAATCAAATAGAAATGAAAGGGGGAAATTAGAGAACAAAGAGCTAGTAGAGACCACGAGGAGACTCAAGATGGCGGTAATTAGCTATAAGGTTGATAATGAAAGACTGATTAGAGCTCAAGAAGAATGAAATCACCTCAACACTCAGATTTTGCAAAGCCTGAATCATTTGTAGAGGTAGATAAATATGGGATTAAATTCAAGCCATTTATAGGAACATGAATCTTATGTTAAGAGGAAGGACACTAGAAGCTCAAGATAATTTATGAATTCTAGTAGGCATTGAAACTACTCATCAAAATATTCAACCTATAGGGATTATGTGTCCTTAAAGTCCATTAGTATCCTAAGAAAATCACAGTCAAACATAAGAAAATGAGGTATTATTTGGATGACTTCCAAGGAGGAGTTATGAAGATTAAACCTCCCATATTTGATGGTGATCAAAGGAATGGTGAGGAGGATAAAGGCTAGTTGTTGGGGATGAGGAAGTATCTCCAATTACATAATTATTGATACATTTTGGAGGCAAGAATTGCAATTTATAATTTTCAAGGAAAGGTCTCAGTGTGGTGGGATTAGCTCTAGCAAGTCAAGCACTTGGAAGAGAAATGTCGCATGGAGATAGTTCAAGAGGCATTCCTAGAAGAAATACTTGTTTGAGCACTAACATGGTAATAAAATGCAAGAATTCTTTGAAATCAAGCATAACAAGACAAAATTGGAGTATGAAAGGAAATTCCTTGATCTATTGAGGTATATTGATTTATTAAGGAAAAAAGGTTAAATAAAAAAGTTTTAAAGTAGTTTACCATCATTTTATAGTGAAAAACATAAATTTGACAAGTCCAAGACTTTGAAGGAGCCATAAGGAAGTAAAAATACATGTATGAATAAAAAAAGAAGCCAACCTTCTAGAAAGCTTGGGATGACAAGAAGAGGGCCAATATGGAGCAAAGAAAGAAGGTTTATAGGTCTTCATTTTTAAGAGAAAGCTCTCAATCAAATAAACAAAATTAGCTAGCCCAAAACGAACCAAGGAAAGTAGATTCATTGGGAAGAAGGCCCATATTTGATCCCATCAAGTGTTGGGGTTGTGAAAGATAACACATGTATAAAGACTAACTCACAAGGAACACAAGTGAGGATTGTTCACAACATTAAAGAAGATAATACAATGGAGGACATGGGAATAAACATGCCTAGATTATGTAGCATTGGGCAAGAGGGATACTGATCATCAAGATCATATGATGATCTATAAAATGTCATGGATATTCCACTGGATAGTTCATCATAACAAATATGATAAAATTATACGTAAATATCTAGAATATACACTATTATAGTTTTATTTCTTTTTGAACAGCTATGGTCGCTCCTGCACCAGACCCCTAACCTGCTGATACCTGCTCCGGTTTCTTCTTGACCGCCACAAAATGTTTACGGTTTCCCTCTCCCATTCTGGTCTACTGAGCCCCCCTGGCGATTATTCTATGGTTGACTGTCGTTTTGCTGTCCTCATCTGGCAGCTGTCATAACTTCCCCCGACAATCATGGATGACCTGGGAGAATTCCTGGACCCTTTGGAGGATGTGCCCTCATGGTCCCCCACTAAGACCACTGCTGTCGGTCTCTTCCCTTTCATGTCTGAACTGACTGATGAAGTTGAAGCCCTTCCTTCGATTACTCGACCTCTCATCTCGCTGGTTACCGTTCTTGAAGCTGCGACATCTCCCCCTGTTCTCATCTCACAGTCCAGCTTACCGTGTTCTCAGGCTCTCATTGCACCATCGCTCAAAGCAGTTAAACTAACCCTAGCTCCCGACATCGTTGCAACCTCTTCGGCGGTGACCGGTCACATTTCACCCGACCCCCCTCAAGGTTCGAAGATAGTGGCTTCGGGGCATAATGCATCGCGGACCTCCTCATCTCCCGCTCAAGGACATTTTATGATCATTGGACCCATCTCTAGAATTTTCGCTACCATCCCGCAGGAGGCATCAGAAAACCCTAGGGTTTCTCTGGAACCTTCAATCCCTAGTTCATCGTAGGAGGTGACAGACACTGGGGTTCCTGGATGGCTGAGGAAGAAACGGGGCCCGAAGATTCGTGCCTGCGCTGCACCCCTCAATATAGCTGAAGACACCAAACTACTTGACGCCATGGATATTGCTGATAAGGTATTGGTTGGACGGGTGCGTGGTAGACACTACAGTGTGGCCAAAATTCAGCAATGGGTTATGGATGTATGAGGAGATAATCTGAAGGAGATATCGAAGGTTCAAACCCTTGAAAAAGGGTGGTTTGCGCTACACTTTAGAAGCTTGGAGCACACCAACTAGGTACTTTCAACGGTTTGGCACTTAGACCTGGCCCCAGTTCTCCTTCATCGTTGGACTCCCCTTTTTGGCCCAGCGAGGGAGAGGGTGGATGCAGGTTCGATCTGGGTTTGTTTGCTCAGTCTTCCATTGGACTTCTGGACAGAGGATGTTTTCAGGATCATTGGAAATGCACTTGGTATCTATCTCACCTTTGATAATTCTTATCAGACCTCAGGGAAGTTAGCTTATGCGAGGATTTTGGTTCATCTGGACCTGTCTGAGGGTTTGCTGGAGTTCATTGATATACGATGGAGGAATCACACCAGACAAAAATTGCTGGATGACGAGGGCCTCCCCTTTAGATGCCGTTGATGCCATAAGGTAGGGCATATTTTTAAATATTTCCCTCTGCTAAAAAAGAAGAAATATTAGACCACAGAACAGGAGGCGGCCTCTCATCAGCATACTTATCAGGAAGCACTTCCTAGGAGACAGGTTCCCTTGGCCTCATCGGACCCGGACGTAGCTGAGATTCCAGATAATCAGCGGAAGATTCCAGCAGTTGGGGCAGTGGCACCTCCACAGCTGAAGAAGCGTGGGCGGCCTCCAAATCGTTCGCAACCTTCTCAGTCTCATCTACAGTCGCCAACTGAGGGCCTGCCCTCAACGGGTATGAATACTTCCATTCCTTTCCCCTCTTGCAGCTCTACTCATATTGACTGTTATTTATCTAGCACTTTCTCTTCACTGCATGTGTTAAACCCTACAAGTGATCATCTGGATCAATATTTGTGTGTAATCCCCCCCAAAACTACTCCTCTCACCTGCCCGATAGCATCTATTCCCATATTCTCCCCTGCACCTGCCCCTAATCCAACTCATCCTCCCCCCGACCACTACTCCTATCTTACAAGGCCCCCCTTCTCGGAGATACTTGACCCGCTCACAGTAAAAAAGACAAGCCCAGGATCATTTTGGACTTGAAATCCTTCACCCCCCCCTCCCCCTAAAATTCTGAGGGGTCGACCCTCTTTCCTTTCAAAGGCCAAGGGCACTGATGAAGATGAAATTGATTTGGGGGTACAAACCACCATTCTAGGGACGCTTAGAGCAAGAGGTTCTCAACCCCCCCTCCATGAAGCTCTTCTCCTACAACTATAGAGGGTTGGCTAGGCCGGACAAGAAACTAGCCCTTCGTAGACTGTTAAAAATTGAACCGCTAGATATTATCTTTCTACAAGAAACTCTGGGACCGATTCTCGATATTGCGTAGTCCCTTCAAAATATGCTCCCTGGTTGGATTTTTTTTGGTCTTGATGCACATGGGAGGTCGGGTGGACTTGCATTGGGCTACAACTCCCACACCATCAAATTACATAATTGCTGGGATGGGATGGGTCATCTTGGAGCAGACATCAGTTCAGTTGAACTGGGGATACACATTCAGATTTTAAATGTATATGGCTCGTGCCAAAACATACCAGATTTTGGCAGAGCCTCCTAAGCTTTGATTCTTTTAAGTTCAACCACCTGATCCTGGGAGGAGACCTAAATTTCTCCATCGGACATGCTGAATCTTGGGGTCACTGGGCTCAGAGAGACTCTCTCTCGAATTAATTTTTGTCTGTACTGGAAACCCACCATCTGATTGATGTCCCCTCGGCCAAACCACAAGCTACTTGGAGGAACAACAGGACTGTGGATGACAGTCTGGCTCATAGACTTGACCATTTCCTTGTCAAAGAAAAGGTCCTGGACTTGGAGTTACAAATTAGACACTGGGTTGGTACTGGGGGGATATCTGATCACCTCCCCATTTACTTGGAAATTGTAGGGGGCGAGCAAAGCCTAAAGGTCCTTTTAAGTTTTTCTATGTTTGGCTCAAGGATGACTCTTATAAAAAAATGATCTCTGATTTCTAGATAGCAAATCCCACTGGGAGAAGGGAAGAAAACACTAGAAGATCTATTCAAAATATTACAGCCCTTAAGAAGATGTCCAAATTTTGGGCCCATAATAAAAGAACACATGAGGATCAAACTCTCTGTAAAATTGAATTTGATATTTCCACTTTTGAGAATAATCTAGCAGGCATCTACTCCTCAGAAGAACACAAGGATAGGATGGTTTCTCATTATGCAGAGAGAGCAAAAATTCTTAAGGAAAAGGAGGAATCCTGGCTTCTGAGGAGCAAAGCCATCTAGATGTTGGAAGGAGATGAAAACACCAAATTCTACCATAAATTTGCCAATGGAAGAAAGGCGATCAACACCATATGGAAACTTCAGATGAACAGGGGAAGGCATTAAATACCTTTCCACAACTTGCTGAAGTTGCCTCCTCACACTTTAAGAAAGCTTACCAAGCCCCTTAGGGTATTAATCTTGTAGAAATCATCAGGGTGGCACAGATCTTTCCCAGATATGTGGACGTCGGGGAAGAGGAAGATTTAATTAAGGCAGTTACTTTGGAGGAATTGGAACAGACCTTAAAATGGTTCAAAAAGGACAAAAGTCCAGGGCCTGATGGTTGGTCGATGGAATTCTATTTGGATTTTTTCGACATCGTTGGGGAAGACCTGCTCCGAATAATTGAGGATTCGAGAACAAAAGGTTTTCTTGAAAATTCTATTACTTCTACATTCCTTGCACTCATCCCTAAGAAGGGCAACTCGGATACCTTCGAGGATTTCCGCCCCATATCTCTCTGCAACTGTATATATAAGATTATTGCCAAGATTATTTCCAACAGGATGAAACCCATCCTCTCTAACCACATCTCACCGGAACAATTTGCTTTCCTACAAGACAGACAGATCCATGAAGCTGTTGGCACTGCCCAGGAAGTAATTCATACATTACACTCAAGGCGTGGCAAAGGTATGATTTTGAAAGTTGATTTATCTAAAGCTTTGGACAGAGTAAATTAGCTTTATATTAGAATGTTGTTAACTCATCTGGGCTTTCCATATTTGTTCATTAAATGGATCATGAGCTACATTACTAATATCCTGTTTAGTGTCCTGGTGAATGGTAGTGCTTCTCCCTTCTTTACCTCCGGAAGGGGGCTGAGACAGGGATGTCCCCTCTCACCATTAATATTTCTGCTCGTTATGGAAGGACTCAGTAATCTCATTAAAGACGAGCATCAAAGGAGCAGATTAAAAGGCATAAAGATAACAGAAGGCTGCACCCTAACACACCTTCTTTTTGTTGTTGGCATTCTAGTCTTTATCAATGGTAGTATTGGGGAAATTAGCATCATCAAGGCAACTTTCACCCTCTTTCAAGTGGCTACAGGCATGATTGTAAATGACAACAAGTCTACATTGACAACAGCTGAGTGTACTCGGCATGAGATAATCTTTTCTCTTCAACGCTTCCACTTCACTCAGCTGCAATTAGCAGAAGGTCTGAAATATCTGGGCTACAAATTGAAACCACTGGGCTATAAAATTGCTGACTGGAATTGGCTCATCGCCAAATTGGAGGAAAGACTAAACACATGGTACCTCAAATATCTTTCGAGGGCTGGAAGACTCACCCTCATCAAAATCATCCTGGAGGCCACCCCGGTATATTGGATGTCCTTGGCTTGGATCCCCAGAGGCATCCTCAATAGAATTCAAGCCATCTGCTGTAGGTTTCTTTGCTAAGGGAACAAACAGGGAAGGATCTTTGCTTGGGTCAGGTGGGAGGCTCTAAATCTTCCAAAAAAATGGGGCAGTTGGGGCCTTAAAAAACTTGAGGATTTCTCTCTTGCTCTTACTGCAAAACTTGGCTGGAAATTAGTTGCAGCAGACAACCTATGGACGAGGGTCACATATGCAAAATACATAGCCCCCCTACACATCATGGATTGGATTAGAAGGGCTCATCAAAGTACCTCAAGGGTCTCAATTATCTGGAAGGCGGTACTTAAAGCTTTGAGTCTGATCAAGGAAGGTATCACCTGGAGGATTCGATTTGGCAACACAGTTTGAATTGGACTTGATCCTTGGGTGGGATGTGGGGACATGCACGATTACCCAGGGAACTCATCAAGTATCTCCAACAACAGAATCTCACTTATATATCTCAGATTGCTGATCAATAAAACTCCACTTTCCTTCAATAAGCCTGGAAATTTGCTGAGCATTTAAACATTCCTCCTATTTGGACACAATAATGGGAGGAGTTCACACGAGCCCTTACGGACGCCCGCATCCGTATATTGGAAGGGGATGATGAGATTATCTGGGCTCTTTCTAAAAATGGCAGATATTCCCCAAAGGATGGTTATTTGACTTTGGCAGCACCAAGGAAGCCTCTTCTTCTAGCTGAATGGTGGAGACATCTTTGGAAACTAAAGGCCCCCCCCAGATCTAGACTCTTAATGTGGACCATTCTTCGGAACAAAATACCAACAGGAGAAAATCTTCTCAAGTGATCTCAGCATGGGCCTCACTGGTGCTGTCTCTGTAAACAGGCAAATGAGTCAACTTCTCATCTTTTTTTAGAATGTACAGTAACCTGTTATCTGTGGAAACTGATTCTACAGCATATCACCCCCTCTGCTACCTGGGCTGGGAATACTTTACTTGATGCCTGGCAAGTCTAGTATCACACCTCCTCATCCCTAAAGATTCGAAATCTCCCTCTTCTTACCTATTGGACAATTTGGACTGCTAGGAATCGCAACATTTTCTAGTATTTGATTCCAAATTGGGATGTCTTGGCAACAAAAGTCATTGTTGATTACACTCTCATCCCGGATGATCCTCCTCCCAGTAACCGGTGCAACCCTTCTCATCAACAAATAAATTTCAACAAACCTTGGGATTTTTTTGATGGAGTTGCCCAAGAGCAAGGCTGGCGGGGGGGGGCGCTATTCTTCACCTATCCCATCAACATTATTTCAGCATGCTAATTGGACTTCACAGATGCACAAATAACTCAGCCGAACTCCTTGCCGCAAAACACACCACACAATTCGCTTTGGAGAGAAATTGCATAAATTTGCAACTTTATGGGGACTCTAAAATAATATGTGATTGGCTGAACATAAAAACTAGATTCTCTACATATACATTATTGCACATCTTGGATGAGACTTTGCGATTGATCACACATTTTGATTCTTTCACTTGCACACATATTTACAGGGAGCAGAATGGAGCTGCCGACAACCTTTCCAAAGAGGCTGCGATCGGGGAGCCGGGCATCTAGATGGTCAAAGAACATGAAGGAGATTCATTCTTCCAATATTATCACAGGCCTTTTATGAATATGTATGTTTAATACATGTCATGGTTCTGATACATGCATTTCTTATTTTGATCAGGCATAAGCCTTTTTTGTTTATATATACTGTCTCGGTATATGTACATACAGTTACTTTATATGTCTCTCAGTTATGTTTTTTATTGTTGCCCCTTGTGTGGAACTAAGGCAAAATTTCTGATAATCATGATCTTGATCATGCACAACATATGCATTAGCATCTACAACATGTAATTTCCTCTTTTATGAATGAAATTATGATTTTTCTTGAGGGGAAAAAAGTTTTATTTCTCTTTAGATTTATAGATCTGTATATTACTATTAATAGCGTATGCATGCGAATTAAAATCATGAATAAAATAGAGAACAATGAAATGAAATCTCACACACACATTTGACACAAGATATGACCTGGGAAACCCTTTTGGGAGAAAAAACCAACTAGAAGGTGAGGTTGCTTTGCTCTCTTTCTATGAATAGAAAATGTTTGCGAACAAAGAAGTATGGCCTGTGGGCTACTATAGTGCAAAAATACTCTCTGTGTGATCAATATCCTATCCCTCTCGACTATTTTTTCTCATCTATGGAACAAATGCACTCGAAAGAATGCAACCCCTTTTTCTCCCAGTGACTCGGTTATAACACAACCCGATAGCCTACTATAGGTTAGGTTTGACTACCTAAAATCTTAACCAAAGTTACAATACATAAGCATATAGAGTTTTATTCATCATAATCACGTGGTTAGCCCCTTTTCTATGAATTATAGGGGATGACGTGGAATCCTCTCGAATTATGGTGGTGAAAACATGAAGGTCAACTTCTGAGTAGCATAAATTTTGCATACGGAATTTGATTGAAACGATTCTTACGCTGTTGGAAAGGTATCCATGTGTAGAATAGGAGAAAAAGGTGGAACACTAAATTAGCAAAGTATTACCCCCAAAAACTTCATTTGATGTGTCAAAACTCTCCTGGAAGGTTTCAGACCCCAATTTGCAAAACTTGGTTTTGCTGGTAAAAAGGGTCATGTGGGTTGATTCCTCAACTTTTTCCACTCTGAAAGCATCAAGATGGATGACAAACAATATAATGATCCAATCCAGATCATATGATCAAATTTGATGGTATGATAAATAATCAGTATGTAGCCATTTTAATTTGTCCTTGAGCTAGTCATAATTATATTGATCCTAAACTTGTTGAAATATTTCATTCGAAGATAACTAAGAATGGAAGGACTTCGTTGGTTCAACTAGTTATAAGGGCTATGAGGAGGATAAATGAACTACTGAAATCATGTCAAATTTATATGAATGGATTGATCTCAAAGGTGAATTTAAATCTTACACCTTTAGGCTCACATGATTGCCTAATTGGTGTGGAATGGTTAGACAAACGCCATGCTATTTAGACTACTATAATAAGGCATTCAATTTCCTTAATGAAGAGGGGAAACAAAGAGAAGTACAAGGAATTCAAAGACTAGTTTCTATCAAGGATATATTATCCATGCATATGAAGAAGAGTTTTAGAAAATGGTGCCAAATTTATGTGACCCACAAGGAAGGGGAAACTAAGGAAAATGTACCAAGCATTAAAGATCACCTAATGCCAATAGAATATGAGGATGTGTTTTCTAAAACCCTAGGTTTACAATAAAAGAGGGAAATTGATTTTTCCATAGATTTGGTACATAGAACTGCCCTAATGTCTAGGACACCAAACGTGATGAGCATATTGGATCTTAAAGAATTGAAAATGAAAATGGAAGAGATTTTGGAGAAGGAATACATATGTCGAAGTATGTCACTTGTGGTGCCCCAATGCTCTTTTTCAAAAATAAATATTGTAGACTAAGGTTGTTCATATACTTTAGGAAACTAAACACGGTGACAATCAAGAACAAGTATTATGTATCAAGTATATATGACTTGTTTGATTAGCCGGGAGAAGCTAAATTCTTCTCTAAGATTGACTTAAGGCCAAGGTACCATAAACTAAGAATTAAAGAGTAGGACATCAAAAAGGCAACATTCAAAACTCATTATGGACATTATGATTTTGTGATGGTGCCATTCAGGCTATCCAATGCACCATATGCCTTTATGTGACTTATAATGAAATTTAATAGAATTATTTGGATAATTTTGTTATTATATTTTTGGATTACATCCTTGTTTACTCAAAATATAAAGAATATCATGGGAAACACTTGATTATGGTGTTACTTAGGCTAAGATGATCAAATGCTCATTTTATCAAAATAAAATTCATTATTTAGGTTATATCATCTTAGAGGAAGGTGTGGTAGTAGACCTTGAAAATATTGAAGCTATTAGTGAGTGGATAACACCTATAAATGTAATATAGGTTAGGTCCT
This sequence comes from Pinus tabuliformis, assembly GCA_031772625.1. Lineage (NCBI taxonomy): Eukaryota > Viridiplantae > Streptophyta > Pinopsida > Pinales > Pinaceae > Pinus > Pinus tabuliformis. The sequence continues at coordinate 1,037,062,164 of CM062816.1, read as the reverse complement.
TTATGGGATTCATAGGATACTATAGGAGATTTATTGAGGGGTTCTGATGAATAGCACACCCAATTACCTCCTTGCAAAAGTAGGGTGGGAAATTTGAGTGGTCTCATGAATATGAAGAGGATTTTTAGTATTTTAAAATGTATTTAGTTGGACCAATCTTGAGGATAATTCATTTAATTGAAAATTTTATTGTGTACATTGATGCATGTATAGGAAGGGATTAGAGGAGTGTTCATGTAGAATGGGCATGTGATATGCTATGAATCAAGGAAGCTGAAGTAGCATGAGAGTAACTATGCCACTTATGCTTTGGAATTGGCATCCATCATTCATATTCCTTAAAAATGTGGAGGCATTACTTCATGGGAAAGAGATTTGAATTCAGAATAAACCATGTTGGATTGAAGCACTTTTTTGGACAACCAACTTTGAATTCCAGACAAATGGGATGGCTGGATTTTTTTGCTAAATATGATTTTGAAATTAAACAAATAAAAGGTAAGGAAAATAAGGTAGATGACACACTCAACAAAAGGGTGTATACAATCTATGTTACAACCACAAGTGTATGCAAATTTGAATTTAAAATAATAATTTTAGAGTCTAAAATTTTAGGTCAATTATACATGTAAATAAAAGAAAAATTACAATAAGGTAATTTATAGCCAAAGTACAAATATTATGAGATAAAAGAGGATAGAATCCTCATGTACAAGGGCATAATTTATGTGCCAAATTCTTAGAGGTTGAAAAATACAGTGCCGAGGGAGATGCACAATACCATAGGATGAACATCCCGTGTACAAGAAAATAATTATAGCTATCAATAATCAATAATTTAGCTAGGTATGAAAAATATAGTTGTTATTTATGTAACCAAGTATTTGGAATGCCAAAAGATGAAGATTGACATAGGCATCCAACTAGATTATTACAACCAATATCCATTATATAGTAGATGTGGATAATTGTTTCAATTGATTTTTACAAAATTTCCTAGGACTATGAGGTGACATGGTTCCATCATGGTATTGGTGAATAAACTCAGTAAGGCTACCCATTTTATTTCAGTGAAGTCAACACATATGGAAACAAATATCACTAAAATATATATAAAGGAAAATTTCAGGTTACATGGAAATCCTAAGGAAATGTTATGCCCTATATAAGCCCCATTAACCCAAAAACCCCTTATTATGCCCTAGATATTTAGTGATTACATTTATATTGTTATATTGTTATGTAGGCTAGAGCCCCTTTGCTTCCCATATCCATATATATATATATATATATATATATATATATATATATATATATATATATATATATATATATATATATATATATATATATATATATATATATATATATATATATATACACACACACACTAAGGAGACCTAGTCTTAAGATAATCAAGTATTGCCTTATTCATTGTAATTATTGTATAAGGACTTTTCCCCCTTGAAGTGGACTATAATGATTGGTTTCCTATCATTGTTAAGGTGCAAGGATCATAAAATTTGGTATAAAATCTCTTGATCCTAGGGTTTTTTTGCTTCAAACAGGTCATGGTGGAATTTTTGTTGTAACTTTTTTTTTTTAATGAGGTTTCAGTTGATTTTTAGGTAGCTACAGTCGATATTCCTAGCTACAACTTAGATTAAATAAACGGAGGAAAATTAAATAAAATTGAAATTTCAAATTGTTCAAGTTTCCCTCCCCTAAAAGTCAAGCTGTCTCACTTAAAGACATACCACTTGGGGGAAACCTAACCATTATATATTTCCATTCAAACTCACCTCTTGGAGACCAATTTAGATCATCACAAGATCATATATTATTCTTTTCACATGTGTGAAGGAGCTAAGGAAAGAGGTTGAGATTTTTGAGGAAGATATTTTTCTGTGGCAGTCGAGTTTACCTTTCATTTGACTTGTGTTGACTAGCATTGAATGAACCTTCCAGTTTGACCACAGGTTGCTTGAAGTTCTTCTGGGTAATTTACCATAGGTTATTCAAACTTGTTGACCAAGTTTGACCAACTTTATGATGTAATAGCAAGGCCAAAAATTTGGTCTGTTTGACCAGGTTTGACTTATTGATTTCTGTGGTTTGTTTGACCTAATTTGACTTATGCATACTAGATTGTAACATTCCTGAACTGAATAATTTCTCCTAGAAAATATTGTTGGGTTTTCTCTCGAGTTTAGGTTTACTAGGTGAAAAATTTGTCTCTTTGTGTGCTTGTCTGTATATTTATGATCCTACTGTCATTATTGCATTACTGTTGATATTTTCTTTGCATAAATGCTAAATTATGAATGTGACATAAGTGGATTTTTTTAAGAAATCATTGAAAAGTAATTATCATATTACAAGATCATAAAAAATCAACAATTTCAGATGGTGAAACCTAGATAATGTTGAGACAACAACCTAAGAAATATCTATTTCAAGTTTTATATATTGGTTCACTATATTTTCGGAGATATGGTCCAAGGAAGTTAGGGTTTTTGAATGCTCCTAAATTCTGTCTCAAACAAGCCAATTTGGAATTTTCACTATAAATTTTTATTTGTGAGGCTTCATATCATGAAACTTCAGCCACGTTGAGGAAAGATATTGGTGAACATCTAATCCAAGTTTCATATCTCAATTCACTATATTTCCACAAATATGCTCCAAGGAAGTTAAGGTCTCTGTATGCTCCAAAATTCAGACTCAAATAGGTTAGTTTAGAATTTTTGCTATAGTTTTTTTATTTTTTTATTTTGTAAGGTTTCATGAAATGAAACTTAGACCATATAAAGGAGAAATATTAAGGAAAATCAGGTTCAATTTTTAGAATTTGGTTCACTATACTTATGTAGTTATACCCTATGGAAGTTAGAGTTTGTGAACATTCATGAAATAAATTTTAAACATGTCATCTTGGTATTTGGGCTATATATTCTTGTATGGAAATTTCCAGACTGTTAAATATTCAAGAATTTTAGGATACATATAGAAGTATCTCAGGTACATGTACCAGAATTATATTTCAAGTATTGGACACGTGGAATTCTATGCAATTTTTTTCATGGGAAGAGGCCAACAAAAGAATCAACAAGTTTTGGGAAAGTTACTATAACTTTCAGTTGGCACATCATATTCAATCCACACCTGTGGAATTTCATAAACTACATATCATAGTATCAAAAAACAAATTTTCATATCCTAAAGGTCTCAAATCTTAGAGATATATCAATAAAGCTTCAGCCATTCTAATATTCTCCAAATTAAGATATGTAACTTACTATTGACCTAATTGTTCATTAGAAGATCCCCTCTTTTTTTTTTGTTGTAATAAAGAGGAAGGTTATTATTATTTTCCAACATGCCTCCAAAGAAAGCTACTACACCAATTAAATCTATTGAAGGCTCATCCTTGACTCATGAAGAAAGTGAAGACTTAGAATTTAGGTTATCTCAATTAGAGAAGAAATTTAATGAAATGGATGGTAGTATGTTGAAAAAGGTGGACTTATCAAGTTCCCAAGAAATGATTAAAATAGAAATGGAAAAGAAGATAGAAGGAATATAAATGAATACGAATGAAAATAAGGAAGAATTACAACAATCTATGATTTCCATGGAAAATCTTCTCTTTGAGAGGCTTTCTAAAAGAGATGTGGAGATCCAAGGAAATCGTGAACATAAGGATAATCATGTTATTGAAAATAAATCTTGGGGAGTATGCCAACACAATTGGAGAACATAAATTCTAAATCACAAAACCATAATCATAAATTTTCAATCGAAGATGCACATCATCAGGGCTTCAAGTTAGCATCAAGGAACTACTACATTATGAAGATTGATATGAGTAAATTTGATGGTAATGATCCTCTAACATGGATATTTCATATGGAGCAATACTTTGATCTACACTAAGTGACATCCTTAAAAAAGGTAAATATTGCATCCATGATTTTAGAACAAGACCAACATGTATGGTACTAATGGATTTGTGAAAGAAAATAGGATTTTGTTATATATTGGTCCATTTGTATAGAGGAATTGATTGCACATTATGGCGCTATTAAGAGAAACATATTCTTTACTCAATTGGTAAATCTTTGATAAAAAGGTTATGTTATAGAGCACATTCAATGGTTCTAGAAGTTGTCTTAGAGTAAAGAATATTTCAGAGGATAACTTTTTAGACCTATTTATCGGTATGTCAAAGGAAAGAATCCAACATGAGGTGCTCCTCTTTGAACCTAATTATCTAGAATATGCTTTCAGTCTGGAAAGGAAAGTTGAAAGTAAAAATATGGCCACTAGAAAATTGGTCACTAATAACTATAGAGAAAATCATGCTCCCTTTCCTAAACCAACAAGGTTGACTCCTCAACAAATGGATGAAAGAAGAGCAAAGGGACTATGTTTCAATTGTGACAACAAGTATAGTAAAGGGCATAAATGCAGTGAGAAGAAATTATTCTACATAGACTATGAAGATGAAGAAGATTAAGAAGTGGAAACTTCACAAGATCTAGAGCTAGAAGAAACTACTCCAACAATCTCTTGTCATGCATTGGCCAGCATTAGTACTCCACAAACCCTCAACATAGAAGGAAATATCAAAAAGTAAATCTTTGTTAGGTCCGTGTAATACTAGTGTAGCCCCTTACTGTTATTAGTGAAACCCCCTTATTGTATTTTTGTGCCCATGTAGTCCCCATATTGTTATAATTGTGCCCCATAGAAGCCCACTATTATTATTGTTGCTCCCTTACAATATTATTGTTATGTAGGCTATGATTATATTGTGACCCCTTAGACTCCTATATATAGAAAGGAGGATTTTTCATTTGTATCACCCAAGAATTGTTCATTTGTGTAATGTAAAGGAGGTTTTCCCCTCGAAGAGGCTAATTTTGAAGTCGTTGATCTATCTCTTATTCTATTTTGTGAGCTGGTTGCATAACATTTAGTATCAGATGGTCACTTGGTCCATTTTTATGGAGGAAATCATAGAACATTATGAGGATATAAAGGGAAACAACTTCTTTAGCCACTTTATAAATCTCAAACAAAAGGGTTCAATGGAAGAGCACATTCAGGACTTCCAAAAATTGAATATAAGGGTAAATGATATTCTAGAGGAGCATAGGATTGATGTCTTCATAGGGACTTTAAATGATAACATCCAACATGAAGTTCGCCTTTGGGAACCTGATTCATTGGAGAAGGCATTCAAGGTGGCCAGAAAAGTGGAAAGAAAAATTATGGCAACGAGGAAGTCTACCACTCACAACTATAAAGAGGGAAATGTTGTTGCTCATAGCCTTCCATAACCTACAAGGTTGACACCATGTCAATTGGAAGAAAAAAGAGCAAAAGGGCTTTGTTACAATTGTCATTACAAATACACTAAATGTCATAAGTGTGTTGAGAAGAAATTAATTTACTTAGATGGGGAAGAGGAGGAAGAAAAGGAACAAGAAACGTCAAAAGAAGAGGATATACACTAGTAACCAATCTCAGAGAAAGAAGAAATGGATTTGACCATATCTTGTAATGCATTGACAAGAATTAAAACTCCTCAAACTCTCAAGATAGAAGGGCATATCAAGAATAAAAAAGGTAATAGTGTTGATTGATTCAGGTAGTACCCATAATTTTATTCATCGTAAGATAGACAAGGAATTAAATTGTTTCCTATATCCAACATCATAGTGTCAAGCAATGGTTGTAAATGGAAGAACCATAAATTGTTATGGAAAGTGCCATAATATCAAGCTATCCATGGGAGAATATGTCTTTAATAGTCCAATGTTGTACATTCCAATGGGTGGTGCTGATGTTTTAATAAGAGTCTAATGGTTACAATATTTGGGGATGATAGCTTTCAATTTTCAAGATTTTTTCTTGAATTTTTTTTTGGGAAGGAAAGGAAGTTGAATTGAGGGGTATCGTAGGGAAACTGGGAAGATAATCATCTCTAATGGCATGACAAAGATTCCAATGAAAGAACAAGGGGGCCTAATTGCACAATTATGTTCACTAGAGGTTCAAACAACGAAATCATCTATTTCTTCTGATCTCCAAAAAGTCTTGGAAAATCATTTTAAGGTTCAATTAGTGGAATATCACATCGAGCATCAACAATTAGTTCTCCAAATCTTAAAGGATAACCTCACTTTGGCGTAGAATCGAATGAAACAACATGGAGATCAACATTGCAGTGAAAGAAGTTTTTATGTAGGCGACTAGGTATTTTTACGGCTACAACCATACAAACAAATGTCCCTCAAGCAAGCTAAGAAGGATAATAAATTATCACCAAATTAATATGGTCCTTACACGGTGTTTCAAAAGATTGGTATTATGGCATACAAATTGGAGCTTCCTGCATATTCCTGAGTGCACCTAGTTTTCCATGTTTCATGCTTAAAGAAGGTTATAGGTGACAAGCTCCCAGTTCAGACAATATTGTCAAACTTGACGAGGAAGGAAAAATCATATTGGAACCTGAAGCAGTCATGGAATCAATAACTTGCCAACTACAAAATCGATCAATTTCAGAGTATCTCATCAAGTGGAAGAACTTATTGCTGAAGATTCCACATGTGAAGATGAGAATTTTATACAAAAGCATCCAAAACTACTCAAACGTTGAGGACAACACTTTTTTGAAGGAGAGGGGCATGTTAGGTCCCTATACTACTAGTGTAGCCCCTTATTGTTATTAGTGCAACCCCCTTATTATATTGTTGTGCCCATGTAGTCCCCATATTGTTATTATTGTGCCCCATAGAAGCCCACTATTATTATTGTTGTGCCCTTACAATATTATTGTTATGTAGGCTCTGATTATATATTTTTTTTGTAAGCTTGGTAGGACTCTCTGATTTTCGAGTTTACATGTCCATTATTTACCCCGCTACATGGGGAGAGTAGCACAAGATTCGAACCCAAGATCTCCGGTTCGGTGAAACTTCATTCCGCGACCATCACCACTTGAGCTACCCCAGGCGGACGTAGATTATGATTATATTGTGACCCCTTGGACTCCTATATATAGAAAGGGGGTTTTGTCATTTGTATCATCCAAGAATTGTTCATTTATGTAATGTAAAGGAGGTTTCCGCCTCGAATAGACTAATTTTGAAGTCGTTGATCTATCTCTTATTCTATTTTGTGAGCTGGATGCATAGCAATGTTATCACCCAAAAAATGATCACCTAGCGATTTCTTACTAGGTGGATCTAAATACACCATGTAGGATTAATTTTACCATGGCACAACCACTTTCACCATGAGAAATAATTTAGTAACCATTTTCCCTAAATTATTTCTCAATAAAATTCAAAAACCCCATGAGAATAATTGAATAAATCATTATTTATTTATTTTTCTCTAGAAATAATTATTTCTTAATTAATTTTGACTTAATCACCTTGGAACATTTAAATAAATTACTACTTATTTATTATTCCCTATTTTCCTTATGAGATAATTATTAAACCACTATTTAATAATTATTTCTTTCTTAATTCCCACAAAGTGATTAATAAATCATTTTTATTTGTTAATTACTTCAATTAGTTTCTAAATAAATATATTTGACCATTTTTAATATCTTTTCCCTCTCCGAAAAATATAATAAGGTATTCCCAATGGCAAGATTTTGATTTGGTCAATAATATTTTATTATTTTCCAATTCGTAATTCAGCTCAATACATTGTTATAAATAAGAGGGTTTTCCATTCATTCTTCACCTTGATCACTCTCATTGTCAGCACTATTATCTCATTCCTTTTGAGGTCCCACTTGAGTTCAAGCTATTTTCAGGTTTTTTTCCCATTGCAAGTTTGAGAGATAGAAATGGATCACTGAAGCAAAAGGAAATCAAAGGGCCCATCCCATGGAGGGGGATCCATAGGCCCAAGTATATGAGTTCTCCTCATTAGGTGTATCATTTATTTTAATAAATTTTGGTTATTTATATGATTCGTTGGGTTGCTACACTTCTATACTTGCTATTATATGTTTATGGTTGGACATGATATTCTACTGCAAGGTTTTTCTTTCTTTTTCATTTCATATCTAAAGCATAAAAAACCATATTTTTGTTGTTAGGGTCACTTGTCACTAGTGATTTAAGTGAAGCATTTTTGGCACACTTCTCCGAAATATTTACACTAACAATGACGATTCCACTGGGTATTTAACACTTTAGTCGCTAACAAATGGTGACTCCATTGGTGTAGTAATTCAAAACCTTGGTGATTGTTGTTTCAACTATCTTCAAAGTTTTTCTAGCTATTTTTATCCATCTCAATATCTATTTTTAGATTTATTTTATTTTTTGTAAAATATTGCGCTTCTGTTAGGGTTTTGCATCTTTTCGTAGGTCATAGGTTCTAGCCGAGCATGAGACAACACAATATGGGTATGATATATCGAGTGAGAGGAACTAGAACAAAGTGCACCTTTTGGCCCATTAACTGTGCCCAACACACTTTTCTTCCTAGAATCTGTTCTCAACACACTTCGTAGGTCGGTTTCCACATTGCAATTTTTTCAGAAAAATTTTCAGATTTTTCCAGTTTTTCCGAGACTGTTGTGTGTGTGATGGAAAGGGTTTATGTTATTTCCTAATTCACCCCTAGTCCTAGATCCACTTGGTAGTTTCTCATTGAGGAAGGAAAAATCCCCCCAGGGTTTAGAGTACACCTCCACCATTTAGGAAGAGAATTGCTGAGTTGAGGAGTCTAGTGAGCAGTAATTTCAGCCACTGTTTTTTAGCCATTTTGGTAGGTTATTATAATGCCTTTAGACATATTTTTACACCAGTTTATTTCCTTTATAATATAGTATGGGCTTTCCTCTATAGGATCTCCTTGTGTATCCTTGTTTTTTGCAGCCTATTGCCTGCTATTTTCCAGCATTTTCACCCCTGTTGTGTGTTGGTTTTCAACACCATTTTCAGCAGATTGTTCCCTTTAGATCCCAATACCTTAGACATTAGATATTTTGGCAATTTTGTGTGTCCTTGAGTTTCTTGTTTTCCCTCTTTTCTTTTTCTGCTTGATTTCCTTCTTAGGTGGGGGGTTGTGTGCTTCAATTTGTTGTTTATTTACTGTTCATTTTTAGTATTATTTATAGTTTATGCACTTTATTTTCAGCAACATTGGCATCATCAAAACATGCTCAATTAACTCATCCACTTGACACATTTGTCACACACACACACCCTAAGTGAATGTGAGCTTGGTTAACATCACCAAACCAAGACTTGAAACACTACACCTTAACAATTTAACTCACATAGGTTAAGCTGACTTGGGCACCAGGTCCAAAACAATCTTTGTATTTACATGTAGGATAAGTGGGATATGATTCCAATAACACCCATTGATCACTTACATTCAGACATAGAAATTTGACATATTAGGGAGCTTAAAATCATTCACCATCCCACAGTCCAAAGCCGAAGTGCGTCAGAAACTTGATTCAGAGGGGGTTAGGCTAGATCATAGTGCGAGCAGTTCTCCTCAGGGCTACCCAACCTGTGGTAGGGAATTCCGTGCCATGTTTGATCACCAAGAAGCTCAAGACTCGACCACCCCCATGGGACGAAGGTAACCTTAGTGGCCAATCTTAGGAAAACACCCTATAAGACTAGCTGTGGGCAAGCAGTTGGTCCTCTACCCTACCTTTCTCTAGACAACTCTGCTTGTGGGGATCAAATTTCATCAATTAAGAAGTCTCTTGGAAGGCCATTTGAAACAATAGAACTAGGACTTGTTTGAGGATTTAGATCACCTTTAGGTTAGAGGTCATTTTTCCTTTGATAGGACTCATTTGCTTGAATTATATTAGCATATCATAATAGTTAGTTTACACGTGGCACCATTGCACTAGGTGTTTTCTTGCTGTTTGTTTCTCTTTTCTCCTCTCATCACCATTTAACCTCTTAAGTTATCTTTTGTATTGACACCTTCACTCCCTAAGTGTCTATCATGGATACTTCGTGGTCTTCGCCCACAACTTCCTTTAGGACATATTACCCCTCCCCTTCGAGTTAGAGTTCATCCTCCTAGTCCTATATTAAGTCCCCCATAATGACTTTAGTTCTTTTGATCCATCTAGTTCTTCATATGATTCTGTGTCTTCCAAAACCCACATTACCACCATGTCAGGCACCAATGTAGGTGGTGGGAACCAAGGTCCTAACCAAGGTAACCTTGCCGGCGGAACCTCTACTGGTATGGTCACTAACTCTCCCTTGATTCGTTATATGGTTGGTTTGAGCCTCCCTAATTTTAGCCAACTCATCAACGACCCTCTTCTCCATAAGCCCAATTGGCCTCCTATGCCTACCAATATTCCTTCCAGCATTACTAAGTTTGAAAGTAATCCTGGAGAAGACCCCACAAATCATGTTTTCTCTTTTCATATGTGGTGTTATTCTAATTCCATTACCAAAGACTCCATTTGTCTTCATATTTTCTAATACACCCTAATTGGAGTTGCTGCCAAATGGTATATGGACCAACCACATACCTCCCATTCCACCTTTGTGACTCTTGCCAAATATTTTCTTTCCTATTTCTAGTTACCTCTTTGATACAACACAGGTATCGAATTCTTGACCTCTTTTTTCCAAACTTTTGTCACCCACCTTTCTGACCATATACACGAATGACACATAAGGGGGAGCATGTGTAGAGACCCTAAGTTTGAAGACCATGTCTATATGGATTGGTTTTTAAGAACTCTTTTGGCCACCATAGGCAAAGATGTCACTTCCCACTTCCCTTAGACTGAGGAAGAATCTCTCCTGATAGCCTTGAAATATGATTTGATTTATGCCTAATCAAATTATGTTTATACTATTCTCCCTGATTTGCTTCGGCCTAGTGCTACTAATGTGCAAGGGGTGTCTCATGCCATTGACAGTATCATTGGATTCATTTCCCACCCTAAACCTCCACCATATGTTCTACCTCCTAAGTGTTATGGTCAACCCCAATGGGGGACTAGTTCTACTTACACCTATACCCCTCCCAATCCTTCATGTGTCAAATCTTACCAAGGTACCAAGACGTCATATGCATATTCCCACCCGCATCAGCAGATGCCATGTCTAGTTATTGATCAACCTGGTTATTAAAATGTTTTCGTGAATCCTTACTATCCTTATTCACTGCCTAGTGCTCTGGCCCTGATGGCACTAGCGCCTCAACCTCCCATTCCTCCTCTGCCTCTGCCACCACAACAACCACCTCCTCAAGATCAAGTGTATGCTCAATAGAGTACTACCAATCACCTTAACCAAAAAATAAGAACAAGGGGAAAGGCAACCAAAATAAACAACCTCAAGGTGACCAGGGTAACCAAGGTCGACAACCTAATGCCCCTAAGGGTTACCAACCTAATCCCGCAACCCAGCAACATGTTAAACAACCCAAGCAAAACAAGGCTCTTAGAACCAATATACCTTGTGCATGTTGCAAATTTTTTGTCCATTATGCTCATGAATGCCCCCTTCTACCATAAATGTGTCAGGTATGGGAAGCTCAAGCAACTACTTCTTGAGGACCTCAGCCCACTGCTCCACCTCCTCCCTCTCTTGCTTCATCACATATGATTATGCTTACTAATCCTTTTCCTCACCAAGGATATCTGGCTTCCCAACCCACTCTAAATACTACAGCCACTCAACATTCACAATCTGGCCATAGTAATTACCGGATTCTAATGATGAATTCTAAAGAAGTCAACATCGAACAAATTCACCTTCAGACTCGGTAGCTCCAATATGACCAAATGTCTGCAAATTCAGAAACCGAATCACAACACAAAGTTTCCACTTATCCCATGTTGTCACCAAATGGTACCTTACATATTCCTTAGCCAAAGTTCAAGGTTCCTTCTAAGATCACCAAAGGTCCATTACATCGAAATGCTACTTTTTCTAAAGCTTCCCATACCTATAGCATCATAGATGACTTGGTGCAGTCTCCTACTTCCATGTCAATGCTGGAAGTCCTCCATACGTTCCCATCCCAACAAAATTCTCTACTAAATTCTTTAGGCGCCGTGGAACCCCTCGATGATCGTTTGCATGTCTTCGATGTTCATAAAGTGGAATATACCCTCCTACCTTCATCCGTTGCCTTTCACATACCAGTCTCCATCAAGAATTCCACTGCCCAATGGTGTATCATAGATGAAGGTGCCTCCACCTATGTAATGGTAGTTAGTGTTTGGAAGCAACTTAGTTCCCCTAACTTGTCCCCATCCACTATCACTCTTCGTGCTTGGGATGATCATCCCTCGTAGACCCTTAGTTTATACTACAACTGTCCTATCACCATTATTGGCAAGACGGTCTCGATCGATATTGAAGTCATTGATGCCCCTTTAGATTATAACATCTTGTTGGGTCATAGTTACACCTATGCCATGTCCGCTGTCACATCTACTGTCTTTTGTAAGATGTTCTTTCCTCACAATGGAAAGATCATCAATTTTGATTAGCTGAATTATTATGATCCTTAGTCTCAGACCTCTCCTCAGATCACTATCTCATCGATGTCTAGAAATAAGACTATCGCTTCCTTAACCGATGTTTCTTTTGGAGTTTACAAATATTCCATGCTACTTGGGGCTTAGGATGGCACACCACCTACTCCTTCTGAGCCCATCTCTTCTAGTGTTTGCATGCTTCAAGCATCACTGGTTGTAAGAAAGTTGTCTGGTACGCCTTCTCAGTAGCCAACTCCTCTGCAACCTCCTGTTCAAGACTCAACTCGTCCTTCAGGTACAATTCTTCCAAGCCAGTTTCCTTGTGCTAGTATCTCTCCCAGTCCTTTTCCACTTGGAATCGTTCCCATATGTCTCTCCCATCCTAGAGTAGTTCCTCTAGGTGATGAACCCTATGGCCGGATACCTTTCTTGTTCCCAACACCATGAATTTTTCTACACCTGTAAACGTGAGTCTTCCTAACATCACCTTGGGGATCCCGGTCTAGTACATCGATCCTCTAACAAGCACTCCTCCTGACCAACTCAAACCTTATACATTTTTGACTCCGGTTCAGCCAATTGTAACCACCCCTTCCTTTGTTTCAGTTCCACAACAACCTCAACTGGTAGCCACTCCTATTTTGAAAGCATTTTGTGAGGGGGCAAAGCCCAGAAAAAGGGAACCAAAGATAAGGCATCCCAACTAACCCCCACTCCTCCTAAACCTCCAAAGCCTTCTCCTCCATGTGCTTTGTGTGATGTTTTTGGGCATGCCACCAATAATTGTCACAAGCTCCCTCATATTAAGAATGTGGTATCTGATACCTTTCCCTAACATGCCTGAGGTCCATGTTAACTTACCCGAGTCAGCCAAGAAGAACAAAACCTTATGCACGAATCACCCTTGTGCTTTGTGTGATAAATATAGACATTACTCCCATCATTGTCCCTATCTTGAAGATTTTTCTGATACACTTCAAGTGATTCACGAGTTAGATGCCACTCGTAGTGATTCCACTTCCCCTCTACCTCCGAGTCTTGACCCCAATGCATCACCAGGACAAGAGGTTTCTCAACCCACTATTGTGATTTTTCCTCCTAATGTTGAGATGACAAATATTTCTACCCCCATTCTCTACCTATCGTCATCCATGGGATCGATCTATTCTGACTCTTTAGGAGTTTTGTATTGTGATTCTTACGAACCTTCTTCGACGAACACTTTGGTCTCAACAACAGTAGATGTAACATCTATGAGTCACCCGTCCAACCATTCTGATGATGCACATTTCAACCATGTTTCCCACGTTCATGATTGATTCCATCACCCATTACTTTGAATCTGTTCTGAAACCAGCTCACAAAAGATAGAAAATATAGATCAACGCCTTAGAATTCAACCTCTTCTAGGGGGAAACCTCCTTTACATTACACAAATGAACAATTCTTGGATGATACAATCGAAAAAACCTCCTTTCTATATATAGGATTCTAAGGGATCACAATATAACCAAGCCAACCTAACAATAATAATATAAAGGCACAAAAATAACAATAGTGGGATTCTATGGGGCACAATAATAACAATAAGGGATACAATGACAATAGTAATGGGGGAATCACTAGTATTATAGGGACCTAACATGCCCCTCTCCTTCAAAAAAGTGTTGTCCTCAATGCTTGAGTAGTTTTGATGCTTCTGTATAAAATTCTCATCCTCCCATGTGGAACCTTCAATAGGTAAGTTCTTCTACTTGATGAGATACTCTGAAATTGATCGATTGCGTAGCTGTCGAGTTCTTGTTTCTTTGACTACTTTAGGTTCCGATATGATTTTTCCTTCCTCATCAAGTTCTGGTAATATTGTTTGTACTAGAACCTTGTCACCTATAACCTTCTTTAAGCATGAAACATGGAAAAGTGGGTGCACTCGGGAAGCTGCAGGAACCTTTAATTTGTATGCCATAGTACCTATCTTTTGCAACACCTTGTACAAACCATAATTCTTTGGTGATAATTTATTATCCTTCTTAACTTGCTTGAGGGACATTTGTTTATATGGTTGTAGCCGTAGGAATACCCAATCACCTACATCTAAACCTCTTTCGATGCGATGTTGATCTGCCTGCTGTTTCATTCTATTCTGCGCCAAGGTGAGGTTATCCTTTAAGAGTTAGAGAACTTGTTGCTGATGCTCGATGTGATCTTCCACTGCTTGAACCTTATAATTTTCTCTTAAATATGATGTGATGGATGGTGGATGATATCCATAAAATGCCATAAATGGGGTCATTTTTGTTGCAGTATGGAAGGAAGTGTTATACCACCATTCAGCCAGAGGCAACCATTTGACAATTGTGTCTGTCTATCAATACAAAGCAACGAAGATATTCTTCCAAGAATTTGTTTACTATCTCAGTTTTCCCATCAGATTGAGGATGATAAGATGAGATATGAGCTAACTAAGTACCAAGACAAGAAAATAATTCTGTCCAAAAATTTCCAGTGAAAATGGGATCTCTGTCGCTTACAATAATCTTTGGGTTTCCATGTAGCTTTTGAATTGTTTCCATAAATGCAGTAGAAACTGTACTCGCTTTAAATGGATGAGATAATGCACAAAAATGTGCATACTTGGTAAGTCTGTTAATTACCACCATGATAACACTCTTTCCTTTGGACTTGGGTAAACCTGTGATAAAATCCATTGAAACCTCCTCCCAACGTTGGCTTGGAATTGATAAAGGTTGTAATAGTCCTGGGGTCTTAATTGTTTCAACTTTATTTTGTTGGAAAACCAAACATTCCGCCACAAACTTTTGAATATCCGATTTAAGGCCATCCCAAAAAAAATCCTTCTTAACCCTGTGGTATGTTTTTAGAAATCCTGAGTGCCCTCCTAAGGGAGAGGTGTGAAATTCCCTAGGAATCTTTTGTTTGAGTTGGGAATTCTTACATAGTTATAACCAATCCTTGTACCATAACCAATCATTTTTCCAACTAAATGTATCAGATGTACTGGGATCTTGTTTTATCTTTTGAATGAGTGCCCACACTTCCTTGTCATTCTTCCATTCATTCCTTTCTTCGTTTATCCAATCTAGTTGGATAATAGAAATGGCGCAAAGAAATGCTTCCACATCCTCATCCTTTCTTGAGAGTTCATCTGCCACAACATTTTGCTTCCCTTTTTTGTAGATGATTTCAAAGTCATCGCCCAACATCTTTGTGACCCATTTTTTCCGCTCTTCTGAAGATAATCTTTGTTCTAAAAAGTATTTAAGACTATCATGATATGTTTTTACCTTGAAGTGTCTTCCCATTAGGTAGGGTCACCATTTCTTAAGTGCATGTAGTATTGCCAACATTTCCTTCTCATAAATAGCTTTTTGTAAATACTTTCCTTTGATTGGACGACTTTCGAAAGCAATGGGTCTTTCTTCTTGCATTAAAACAGCACCAATTCCATTTCCCAAGGCATCACATTCCACAATAAAGGTTTTTGTGAAGACCGGTGTAGCTAAGACTTGTGCTTGGCACATTTCCTCTTTAAGATATTCAAAGGCCTTTGTTGCTTCTGGAGTCCATGATAATGCATCTTTCTTCAATAATGTTGTTAGAGGTGTTGCTATTCTCCCATAATTCTTAACAAGCTTGTGATAATACCCTGTCAACCCGAGAAATCCTCGTAGATGCTTTATGGATGTGGGTATTTTCCATTCCTTAATGGTTTTAATTTTGCTAGGGTCTACCTTAACACCTTCATGAGATACAATATGAACCAAATATTCCACCTCTTGTACTCCAAAGAAACATTTGGAGATTATTTCATATAATTGTTTCTCCTTCAATAGTTTGAGCACCATGTCAACATGTTGGACATGATCCTTCCAAGACTTGCTGTAGATTAGTATATCATCAAAAAATACTAACACAAATTTTTTAAGGAAGGGTTTGAAAATGGAATTCATCAAACCTTGAAAAGTAGAAGGTGCATTAGTAAGGCCAAAAGGCATGACCAAAAATTCATAATGACCCTCATGAGTTCTAAATTGATCCATGCAATTCATCCAATAATTCATCAATGATAGGAATGGGAAATTTATCTTTAATAATGAGCTTGTTGAGCTCCCTATAATTTGGACACATGTGCCATGATCCATCGTTCTTGTGAACCAATACTACTGGAGTAGAGAAATAACTTTGACTAGGCTGAATTATACCAGCCTCTAACATTTCCGCGACCATACGTTCAATTTCACTCTTTTGGACATAGGGATATCTGTAAGGCCTGATGTTTGGAGGAACAATTCCTGGAATCAAATTGATAGCATGATCATGATCATGAATAGGTGGGAGGCCTTTGGGAGTCTCAAATACCTTGGAATGATTGTCCAAGACTTTTTGGAGATCTAGAGAAATGGATGATTTTGATGTGGGAACCTCTAGTGAACATAATTGTGCAATTATGCCTCGTTGTTCTTTCTTTAGAAGCTTTGTCATTCTGTTAGAGCTGATTATCTTTCCTGGTTTCCTTGCGATACCCCTTAATTCAACTTCCTTTCCTTCTGTAGAGAATTATATGAAAAGTTCTTGAAAATTAAAAGCTATTGTACCCAAGGATTGTAGCCATTGGACTCCTAGTACAACATCAACACCACCCATTGGAATGGAAAGCATTGGGCTATTCAATACATATTCTCCCATGGATAGCTTGATATTATGGCACTTTCCTAACCAATTTATGGTTCCTCCACTTGCAACCATCACTTGACACTCTGGTGCTAGATATAGGAAGCAATTCAATTCCTTGGCTATCTTACAATGAATAAAATTATGGGTACTTCCCGAATCAATCAACACTATTACCTTTTTCTTCTTGATATGCCCTTCTATCTTGATAGTTTGAGGAGTGGTAATTCCAGCCAATGCATTACAAGATATGGTCGAATTCATTTCTTGTTTTTCTAGGGTTTGTTCCTGGTGTATATCCTCTTCTTTTGACGTTTCTTGTTCCTTTTCTTCCTTCTATTCACAATCTATCTAAAATAATTTCTTCTTGGCACACTTATGAACTTTAGTGTATTTGCTATCACAACTGTAACAAAGCCCTTTTGCTTTTTTTTCTTCCAATTGTTGTGGTGTCAACCTTGTAGGTTGTGGATGGCTAGGGGTAGCAACACTTCCATCTTTATGATTGTGAGTGGTAGGCTTCCTTGTTGCCATAATTTTTCTTTCCATTTTTCTTGCCAACTTGAATGCCTTTTCCAATGAATCTGGTTCCCAAAGGCGAACCTCATGTTGGATGTTATCTTTTAAAGTCCCTATGAACACATCAATCCTATGCTCCTCTGGAATATATTTTACCCTTATATTCAAGTTTTGGAAGTCCTCAACGTGCTACATCATTGAACCCTTTTGTTTGAGATTTATCAATTGGCTAAAAAAAGTGTTGCTTTTTGTATCCTCATAATGTGCTATCATTTCATCCGTAAAAATAGCCCAAGTGACAATTTGTTTACGAGAGCAAAGACATCAATACCATACAAACTGATTTGGTTCCAAATATAAAGTTGCAATGCGTACCTTTTGTGTGTTTTGCACATTATGGAGATCGAAAAATTGCTCCATCTATAGTATCCATGTTCCAGGATCCTTGCCATCAAAATTCCTCATATCGATCTTTGGAACATGGTAGTTCTTCGATCCAATGTTAGAGTCTATGAAATCATGATTAACTTTTATTTTGTTCTCATCATGAGTTTCTTTTACTACCCTTTCACCATTAGTAAGCATTTCTTGCAGAAACTTTGTCAAATCTGTCTTCAAATTTGTCTTCAAATATGTACTCAAATCTTCCATGCTTGTCTTCAAATCGTCCCTCTTCGCTTCCACGCCGTCCATCTTAGCTTCCATGTCATTCATCTTAGCTTCTACGCCTCTCTTTAAACCATCCATTTTAGCTTCCATGCCTTTCTTTAAACCATCCATCTTAGCTTCTACGTCTTTCTTTAAACCATCCATCTTATTTTCTATTACTTTTTGTGCAAGTGAAATTTGTTGCACTTGGTCTCGTAATTTTAATATATCATGTTGCATTTCTTCCTCTTCTTCATGAGTCATGCTAGAGCTTTCAGATTGCTTACTAGGTGTTTCCATTTTCTTTCTTTGGGGCATCAATTACTGATAATAATGCTTCACTATGCCCTTTGAATTCCTTCAAACTAATTTTTCAAACCAAGCTTATGCAAAAATTAAAAAAAAACTACACACCTTTTTTCACTTTGTAGGAGCTTGATATTGAATCTAATGTATCTCTGTAATTTTGGATCTCCCAGGTCTGAAATTTCTTCCTGTGGTAACCCTCTGAGTAATCTTTCTAACCCCGCAAGTCTGATCAAGATTGGATTCTCCAATGAAGAGTTATGCCAAATCTCCCACGATGACCTGAGTATAGACTTGTTCAGTAGAGCGAACTTGTACGACATGCCGCGGGTCACTGTTTCAACCTTAGGTTTTGAAAATGGTACCTAAAAAACTACAGTCTGTCCTCTTTTTGTAACCTCTTACGAAAATTCAATCTGATGCTTAGAGAGAAAGTTATGACGATTTTCCCAAGGTGACCTGTTTGAAATGTAATTCGGGGGTTTGCAAAAACCATGACTTCCTCAGATTATATCTCTAAAAATATAGCGAGACAGGATCTAAAATTTGGGGCCGAGGTTCAAACCAATTTCTTCTCAAATGGGTTTTTTTTGTTAGCTTCTGAAACTTCATAGAGAAAACGTTATAGCGAACATTCCACAATGACCTGTTTTAGATGAAATTCTGGAGCTTGCAAAAACCTTAACTTCCTCAGATCATATCTCCAAAAATATTTTGAGACAAGATATGAAATTCAGACGCGAGGTTCAGCACGATTTCGTCTGAAATGGTTTTTTTTTTTTTTTTTTTTTTTTTCGCTTCTGAAACATCGCAAAAAAAAAGTTATAGCGAAAATTCCACGATGACCTGTTTGGAGTAGCGAAACCCTAGAATCCAAAGCTCTGATACCAAATGTTATGAAACCAGCTCACAAAAGATAGAAAATATAGATCAACGCCTTAGAATTCAGCCTCTTTGAGGGGGAAACCTCCTTTATATTACACAAATGAACAATTCTTGGATGAATCAAATGACAAAATCTCCTTTCTATATATAGGAGTCTAAGGGGTCACAATATAACCAAGCCGACCTAACAATAATAATATAAAGGCACAAAAATAACAATAGTGGGATTCTGTGGGGCACAATAATAATAATAAGGGATACAATGACAATAGTAAAGGAGGAATCACTAGTATTATAGGGACCTAATAGAATCCATGAATTCAAACAACATCAAACTTGTGGCCATTACATTTCCACACAATGCTTCAATAAGGGGACATCCACTTTCGAGTGTCAAGGAGAAGAAATTCTCTCCAATCCTCCTAGTGCATCTGGTAGTGTTGACTCTAGTGCTACTATTCTTCCCCATGCCAAAGAAATTCTAGAGTCCCATATCACTCCCAATCACCCTCAAGATGATCCCCTTAACAATTCCCATGTATTACATCAACAACATAGTCCCTTAGACATTGTTGTTGTTCAACCTCAATGTCGTCTAGATGAGCATCAATTCATTATATCTGAAGCCACTCTTTGGTATAGTGACACCATATATGTGAACCCATAAATTCAGTCCATTTGACTCACATGTGAAGTGTCACATGATATTTTTAATCCACCATTTCATTTCTCCTACTGCATCTATCCATTCTTCCCATAATAAGACAACCATAAACAACAAATGGTGAACCTCATCATCAAAATTTGTTGGAATCCCTTATTCTAAATACGTCCGGCATGTCCATAGCATGTTATAACCATATATACAAAAAATTGGGGCACATATTCCCCTGCATCCTCATCATCCTCTAGAGGATCTTATGCCCATAGGGCCAAATGCTCGAATACTTTATTTGATTACTTGAAACACAATGGCGATCCACAGACTCATATAGCTACGGGGTATCATTCCCACCTAATCAATCCCCTCCACCATCATATGTTGGGGGGAAATATCCAATACCTGTGGGCATGATGCTCCTCCCTAGCCACATTCTCACTTGATTAATATAAGTCTCATCTTAGATCCCAACGATCTAGGTATGGTCGATTATCCTTTCATTCCTTGGATATTTTGTCCTACCAGTCTCTCTGATGAGCCATATACACATCACATATCGTAGATGCTTGATACCATATATTCAAATATTCTACTCTATGTGATACCACACTCACCACCTAGTCCCCATGTTTGACTTGGTGCGTGGGGATGACCCTAGACCTTCTCTAGTAGTTCATTCCTATATTCCTTTCTCACCTTGATTCTTCATCAGGAACTATTCTTCCAAGAAGCATTAAGGCTACTTTTAGAAAAGTAAGGCTCAAAACGTCGATACAAACAATCATGGATGCGAGAACTCCGGAAGAAAACTACACACAAAGCACTGATCGCAGAAGCCTCAAAACAATAAGGCCACCTACCTGAAACTTTCAGGTTTGGATTTCTACAACCAGTTTGTCTGCAATGAGCACACTAAATATTTAGGGCATTCTCCTCCTCTCCAAATTCTCCAACTAATCAATGTGCAAATGAATTGGATTTGGGCTCATGAAACCCTTTTATAAGAAAACCCAAGTTTTTTTGTCACCCATCGCGACCAAACCATATCTTAGTTTGAAAAACCATCAACACCATTGGAAATTTCTCATTGAGCTCTATAATGGGTTTCTCCTTGTTTTTGGTAATTTGAAACTTCACCAAGAAGCTATTTGTTCCATGAAGTCTCACTTTGCATCCTCTCAAAACTGAATTTCTCCATATGAGCTACTTGTACACTGGTACCAATTTACCTTTGCATTTGTTGACTCACCTGTCAATTTTCGTCATGAGTAACCATTATTTACTCATGCTTTTAGGCCTCCCGCATGTGGAAAAATCATCGAGTCACTCTTGTTCAGAGAATCAGAGATGAGTCACCCTTGCATCCATGGAGTCTGTTCAGAGTTCCATTGAGTCTTTTTACAATATATCATCCATATTTGCGTCACATTCATCTCATTTTGCTCATATTCGGCCTCAAGCTATACTGACCCATCTTTGAGAAGCCTCCATTTGAGTAATTGACCATCCCCTCTAGAATCGAGTTAGTCCTTGCCAGGTCAACCATGCATATCACGTTCTGACAAGGGAAGTCGTTAGTCCACCTCTCAACTACTCTCTTTCCATCATTATTCTTGGTGTCAGTCCATCAGTCACATTACTATGCTCCTCGTGCCTTGAGGAATCCTCATTGCCGCAACTCTAGTGGGCCATCTTCCTTTGGCTTCAGCACATTTATTCGAGGAGAGTAGTTTAGAGGGTGGTGTACCTTGGTTCCAACTTCCATCATTGTGCGGTGCCTCAGATCAAGCAGAGGGAATCCTCATTTCCCTTTAACTTGGTTGATTCTCGTGTGCTCAACTCTAGCTCATTATTGCATGGTTGAGAATTTTACACTTGATGATTCTGTGATAAAAAATATTGTACCAACCTTTCCCAAGTGTGTGTGAGATGTTCTAAAACTAAATAGGGGGTGGACCTTCAGTTAGCCCCCCACATGCTCAGATGACAATATCTCATGATCCAACCTCAGATGCAGTTCTGTCGATTTGACTTCTCGGTTTCCACTGCTTGCAACACCCATATCATGCATGTCTCCTTCAGATGATCCATTCAGATCTTCAGATCCCTTTCCTATTCAACAAGGATTCTTTGGTTGCAATCTCCCCTCAACATGTCAACATGAGGGGCATCATGTATCATGTACTAAGATTAAAAAATGTTATTGTATTCAGTCATGGCCTCTGTTTTCCAAGCACATTATGTATATGGGACTCATTGTATCATTATATCATTTTATTTCCCATTGATGCCAACATGTTATGTATCATGTAATTTGTATTTCAGTCCAACATTGTTGGGCACATCATTATTATTTGTACTCAGTTATCTCAGCAGGTATGGGTATGCCTCCCCTGTCTCATTAATTGAGATCATGTACTCCAAAACAAAAGGAGATTTATATCAGATTAGTAGGTCCCACCCCCTCCATTTTTAGTCCTTCCTTGCCTTGCTTCAACTCTCTCTCTCTCTCTCTCTCTCTCTCTCTATGATTCCCCTTCGGTGTCTCGTGAAAGTGCAACCTACAATGTATTTCGGTCATACAATTTTGTCCTGACACTCTTACATTAGGAGGCAATTTGTTATCATGCAAAAAATGATCACCTTGCCATTTCATACTAGGTGGATTGAAATACACCATGTAGGATTAATTTTACCATGGTAAAACGACTTTTGCCATGGGAAATAATTTAGTAAATGATTTTTCCTAAATTATTTCTCATTAAAATTCAAAAACCTCATGAGAATAATTGAATAAATCATTATTTATTTAATTTTCTCTAGAAATAATTATTAAATAATTATTTACTAATTAATTTTGACATAATCACCTTGGAATATTTAAAAAAATCACTATTTATTTATTATTCCCTATTTTCCTCATGAGATAATTATTAAAACACTATTTAATAATTATTTCTTTAAAATTCTCACAAAGTGATTAATAAATCATTTTTATTTGTTAATTACTTCAACCACTTTCTAAATAAATATATTTGACCATTTTTAATATCTTTCCCCTCTCCAAAAAATATAATAAAGTATTCCCAATGACTAGATTTTGATTTGGTCAATAATATTTTATTATTTTCCAATTCCTAATTTAGCTCAATACTTTGTTATAAATAAAAGTGTTTTCCATTCATTCTTCACCTTGATCATTCTCATCATCGCCACTATCGTCTCATTCCCTTTGAGCTCCCACTTGAGTTCAAACTATTTTCTAGTTTTTTTGGCCATTGCAAGATCAAGCGAGAGAAACAGATCGCTGAAGCACAAGGACATGAAAGGACTCATCCCACTTAGGGGATCTATAGGCCAAAGTCTATTAGTTATCCTCATCAGGTGTATCATTTATATTAATAAAATCTGGTTATTTATACGACTCATTGGGTTGCTACACTTCTATACTTGTTGTTATCTGTTTCTGGTTGCACATGATATTATCCAGCATAATGAAGAGATATAACCTACAATAGATCCATTGTAATTCCCTCTTTGCTCTCACACAATATCCTCTCTCTTTCTCGCTCAGAATACACATCCTCATAGCCGCAATACAATTCCCTCATATATAGTGAGGGGTTGCCTGTGAGGGAAAAAAACCCTAAATTAAACATAACTTCTAACGTCGCTTCCTCATGGACCCCCTTAGCGGTGCGCAAAAATGGGTGGTGTTTCCACCCCATTACAAACTGGGGTCTAATGCAGTGATACCTTTGAATAAAGAAGATAATCAGACTCCACACCCAACATTTTTTGATGACATACTAATTTACAACAAATCATGGGAAGAGCATGTACACCATGTTGAAAAGGCATTGACACTATTGGAAGGGAAAAAAATATATGCAAATCCTTCCAAGTGTTACTTTGGGGTTCAAGAAGTGGAATATTTGGGTCATATTGTATCACATGATGGTGTCAAGGTGGATCTTAATAAAATCAAAGCTATGAGGGAATGGAGACCAATCTCAAATACCTTGAAGAAACTCAGAGGATTCTTAGGATTGACATGATATTATTGCAAATTTGTCTAGAATTATGGTCAAATATTAGCACCTCTAACCAAATTATCAAAAAAAGGAAGAAGTTTATTGGACTAAAGAAGTAACCAAATCATTTGAAGAAGTTAAAGAGGCTATGTGTATAACTCTCATCTTGGCAACACTCGACTTCAATTTTTTTTTTATTTTTTTTATTGTGGAGCGTGATTCCTCATACCATGGCATTGGTGCAATTTTGATGTAGGAATGAAGACCCCTTGCCTTTGAAAGAATCAAATTTAAAGGAAATAACTTACTCAGAACCATATATGAAAACAAATGTTGGCCATACTAGATGCAATTAAGAAATGACATCCATACCTAATAGAAAGAAACTTCAAAGTAAAAACAGATCATGATGGTCTAAATTACATCTTGGAGAAAATACTATCTTGAGAAGAGCAACAAAAATGGGTCACACATATGTTGGGTTATGACTTTGAAATTATCCACAAAAAGGGAAAATAAAATATTGTGGCAGATGCACTCTCAAGGAAAGAGGAAGACAAAAATGGTTTACTATGTTCTATTTCTATTCCATAATCTGACTCGGTGGAAGAAGCAAGGATATAATGGAAGGAATATGAGAAGATATGCAATACCATTCAAAAACTACATGAGGATCTTGATGTAGTAGAAAAATTTACATGGAAAGGTTATTTGTTATGGTATGAAGATCACTTATAGTTATGTAATAATCCTCAACTGAAACAAAAGGTCCTATTGGAATTACACACTTCTCCTATAGGAGGAAATTTAGGGTTCTTGAATACATACCATAGGATCAAGAAAGATTTTTTTTGGGAAGGTATTAAAGCATATGTGCAAAAATTAGTGGTGGAATGTGGTGTGTGCCAACTAAATAAAGGAGACACTATTAAGACTCTAGGGTTCCTTCAACCATCAGCCATATGAAGCCAACGTTGGGAGAAAGTTTCAATGGATTTTATTACAGGTTTACCCAAATATGAAGGATAGAGTGCCATTATGATAGTGATATATTGAATGAAAAAGTACACCCACTTTCGCTCTCCTTCTCATCCTCTTAAGGCAAGTATTGTAGTAGAAGCATTCATGGAAACAATCCAAAAGATACATTGAATACCAAAGATTATTATAAGTGTTAGAGATCCAATTTTCACTAGAATTTTTTAGATTGAATTATTACCCTTGCACATCAAGGGGCAATTTATATCCCAAAATTTCATACACCTATTGTAAAAATGATAGTATAATAGTGACATGTCAGAAACAATTTCAAACATCAGTGAAAATAGTCTTTGGTGAAAGACATTCTTGGGATATGAAAATAGATAGGAAGAAATTAGAATTTCACTCACCATGCAACTTTCTAACTAATGGCATGAGACCATGCATATTTTCTTTAGTAAACTCGTGTGGTCACATGGATATTGGAGAAAAATATGCACAATAATTGTTTCCATGTTTTTAACTATCTAGCTGACAGATTTGATGACACTTGGTTGCACATACTGAGATTCCTTCCTTTTGTTCAAGGAAGAATCCACCCCAACTCCATGTTTTCCATTAGAATTATCTACAACGATTATGGGATGTTTTCCAGAAAATATTATCCACTTAGGTCTATAAAAAAATAGTTAGTCCAAGGAATTTAGAGAGACATCTAGAGTGAGGTTATGTTGACATTTTTGTGTAGAAGAAAGGAGGACTGAGAGAGAGAGAAAGGGATATCCCTCAAGAGGTATTGAACTTCTCCCCTTACAACCTTTTACACAATGAGGTGAAGTTATGATAAACTCGATGAGTACTGGACTTACTTGCCTTTTTTATTGGATTGTGTTTATAAGATAATTTATTTATCTATTTGCTTTAGATAAAGTAACTGTGTGTTTATATTGTCTTATGTATTATGGATCTATCATTTTTCTATACTATAATTCAACTTATTGCGTGTTACCATCTAACAAAGAAATTATTTCATCTTTTCGTACATGATTGAGGGAAATAATCACCAACAATAAGTCTGTATTTTTTTGGAAAATTAATATAGATAAGTTTTGAAGGTTAGTGTTGAAGCTTCATTCTAGATACATGGTGTCATTGTTTATGACTACTCTTAAGCAATTCATTTATATATGTATATGTGAGATGTGTTACTATTAATTCTTAGACTAATCTATGAATTGGTTTGTAATTTCTTGCTTATGGTTTCAGCTCAATTTATTTCTATATTGAATACTTATTGGTTCATAATATGACTATTCTTTGGTTTTTTCTAATAATTTAAGTTATATTATTTTATAGGATATTAGTTAATTGTTTTCTTAATTATACGTGTTATTTTGCTCACCCATTTGATTTTGTTATCTATCTTTCCCTTTAGATAGGTTAAAATATTTGTATTCCTACATTTAGAATAATTTCTAGCATAATTGGTGCACCTCACTATTGTGATGATTGTGCACATCTCACAATACTCACACACAATCAAGCATGGTTATTGGGCCAAAATATGGATGGGTCTCTTATCCCAAATGGTGTGAAGGCTAATTGGGACCTCATACCAGAGAGAACCTCTTGACTGCTGCTTTATCATTTATCCCTATCAACATACCCACAACCATCATGTTGGGCACAAGGCCACCACTATCAACATTGATAGCATAATATATCTATCTCTCTCTCTCTCTCTCTCTCTATATATATATATATATAACATGACAAAATAGTAAAATAACATGAAAAAACCATAAACCACAAACAATAGACATGCCATAAAATAGGTCTCAATCACTTATCTCTTAAAATATGTTACTAGTTGCAGACCTTGGACATACCACCCAACCATAGGTCGTGTTGCTCCTAATATCTTAGTAGTGAGTCACCACTAATCTGGGGCCATGACTCCACATGGACAACGACTTACCTAAAGTTAGGTATCTAACTAGTACTGAACATGAATAAGGCCACAATACCAAACTGCAACATCCTCCCACCCACAGTCTCACATCCCCTATCATTTCACACAACCCAACATAGTACACCTCACTTCTCTACACCTACAGTCTATTAAGCTATGCCACTACCCTACCATAGGTTTTCAACTCAACTAGACAAGGATATCTCAAATCCTAATGGCTTATAAGAGTTTTGGTTTCCCATATGATTTTTTATAAATAGCCTCCAATCCCTACACAAACACATATTCATACACATATACTCCAAAGGCTCCAACCTTCCTTAAGCTTGCCTAAGGATAAGTGCATACATACCCAAATTCACCTAGGGTTTGTGGGGTACAATAGCCATCGATCTCCTGGTTCTACTCAGAACTAGCACCATAGTCATCCCATGATAATCTTTGATGGAAGGAAAGTCTCTCTTTTCCTTCTATTTATTGCCGAGGATAACTAATTCTATATGATAATGTATTATAATATTCTAATATATTTTAATATCATCCCATAAAATTACTTTAAGAATATTATATTAGTAATATTTATTTGGATTAAGAACCATTTCCTAGTTCCACTATGTTACCTTTCCCTCTAGTGGATTCCTTCCCCCCATACTCATTTTGTCCCATGTTCTACAACCATGGTGTAATTTATTAATACTTATGCATTTACAGGTTACATCTACTAGGTTCGCAAACTTTTTAGCTCATAGGTTCTCTGGATTATGCAAACAGGCTCTCCAACATTAAAACATCTTTGTACAATAGTATACCAACCTAATACATTTACACACATAGGCACACAAGCTTCCAAATAACTCAACTCACTAGCCTAATTAACATATATCAATTCACCAACCTAAGTATCATATGTACATATACAAGATCATTTGGGGGTCAAGTTGGGGGTGTTACAAAAGGAAACCATCTAAGCTAAAAAATGTTTATTTATTCTGTGCACTTACATCTATGGTAAAATTTTCTATGGTAACAAGAGATTCTAGTTTGGATTTTTTTTTTAACTTTTAGCTACATGCATGAACATTGAAAACTAATCCAATTTTATTTCCAATATGTGCAAGTGCCTTTTATTATTCCTAAGAATGAAAACATAGGTACAAAAATATGAAATTTCTTTGGAGGTCAAGACAATTTGTTGAAATGTGTAGCTTGGGAAGTACTCCAACAACCCTTGGGGTACTAGGTTTGTGTGGAGTGGACCTACAAAAAATGAAGTTTTGTGGGAAATGTACCCAAAAGGCGAGCTTTAGACCCAAAGAGGTGGGTTGAAGACCCAAAGTGGTGGGTTGACGGCCCAAAAGAAATGTTAGTTTATTCTAATTATTGATGTAGAGGCATCTTATTGATGTAGGAGCCCCTAAGGCAATTATTAGAGAGGCTATAAATACATGTGATCTAGAAGAGGTCTAATTGCACATAAGAGCATTCATTCTTATGTTATATCTACCGTAGGAAGAGAATGAGTTACCTCTGGGAGTCCCAGGAAGAGTATGGTTCGTCTTGAGCAGGGAAGAGGGATGAGTTTGTCTAAGGTAAAGGTTGATCTAGCTCAGAAGGGAGACCGAGTTTCTCTGTGATGATTATTCCCTAAAAAGAGGTTTGTCCAAACTTGAAAGGAGGCCGAATATATTTGTGTAAATTTATGTTTTATTTTTTAGAAAAGGAAGGGATATGAACCTAGGAATGAAGCTTTTTTAGCCTCCATATAGATTGGAACAGTGGGCCGCAAGCCCTGTGATGTTGTGCTATATTTTAGGAATGATTTGAGCCCTAAAAGAGGCCTAAATATACCTTAGACAATGAATAATAATAGTGTGTGGAAGAGAGAGGGATGAAAATTTCATGTGGGATGATATATAGGTGTATATGATTTTTGAGTATGTGTCATGAAGATATATCCACTAAGGAATGTGTGGGCATAGTTTTGGAGTAGTCATACCTTGATTTCTAGGAGGGATAATCACTGAGAATTGTTGGTGGATTTAGGGTTATGTTGGATATTGAATTCAAGGGTTAATTTAAGTTGCGATCATGTTATCACCTGGATTGAACCTCAGGCTGAAGGAAGGCAATGCCACGATAACCACAAACCACGCTTAGCCAAGTAGTTAGCCCTACTAGGCCAAGAGAGGGCTCTCTCCGTAAGGATCTCAACCAAGATGACTAGATTGAGAAATGATATTAGGTTAGGTATAGTGGCACAAGGTTTGATTTGATTTTGAAAGGGTTTTGCTGGATCAGGAGGAGCCGGACTGTTAGGGCAAGAAATTAGGTCAAAATTGCAGGGTTTCGATGGGGCAAGGTAGGCACAAGGCTCAACACTATAGGGTTTGATGGGTGAAGTGATTCAAAGATAGGTGAGGAGAAAGAAAGAGCATTTGAGCAACATGGATTTTTCCTAAACTGAAGAAAACATAGACAGTGGATATTTTCCCAAAACAGAGCATAAATATTATGGGTTCTGCCTATCAACTTGAAAAAATCCACTTAAAGAGTATGAAATGATGAAATGGAGTCAAAAATACATTTTAACACATGAAAACATAAGAAAAATTGAACTGAACATCATACCACATGGATCCCAAAGAAATAGCTGCAACTTTTCATTAATCTCCTGCTAAAATTGATACAAAATGATGTCTACTCAAAGCATGAGCATCCAGCTGAGTCCAACCCTTTACAATGAGAAAGAAAAAGAAGATATAGACCTCAATTCAACCTCCTCCCATTCTCAGGGGTCGAATTCCTAAGGATGAGGAACTAATCCATCAAAAACTTAATAAGAAACTCGAATCTAGGCAACCTAACAACTTGCCTCTAAAAGTGAGGAAACTGATTCATTTGTCCCCAAGATAACTTTTAATATAATGAATCTACCTTCTAGTACTTATTATCCATCATATTTACATGCCTATTCACCATTTACATTAGTAAAACACCATCCATGAGAGGAAACACAAAATTACAGTCAAGGCACAGTGAAGTGGAAACCCAACACAATTTTTGTCCTATGCGCAACATCCAAGCTCTATGCATAGCGCTTTTTGCAGGATCATTTTGGAGGTCTTCTCGACATCCAAATTGAGCTCATGATAGCTCATTGGAAATCTATTCAAGCCTACTTTCCAGAAAATCTTGAATTTTTTCATTTATAGTTAATTTGACCCCTCAAAAAATGATTCTCCCAAGACTATTTCTGTGTGTCAAAAAGAGGGCAGAAAGGTCATTTTTTGGGTGTTTTTTGACCTTTTGGTTGACTAGTTCTACTCTAAAAGCCTAGAAAATGAACAGGGTGCATGTAATCATCATTGTGAATCCAAAAATGCTGAGCATTTCCTCATTAGATACCCCTAGGAAAAGCGCAGCGCCACATAGGGCCAAAATTTATGTGTTAAAAATTACCAAATACTTCAAAAGGCAAAAATTCTTCAAAACTTGCTCAAAATTTGTGGAGAACACCACCATCAAGTGTCTTGGTTAGCCAAGGAAGCTTCAGCAAGCAACCTAAGCCTATCACCCTCAAGTTTCTTGGTTAGACAAGGAAGCTTCAGCAAGCAACCTAAGCCTATCACCCTCCTTTTTGCCTTTGAGTGCTTGTTTTAGCCTTGTTTTCATTTGCTTGACCCTTATGTTGCAAATCTTATTCCGGGTCCTGTAATGGTGGGCCAAATGCCTAATGATTCAATTGTCCCTATTAGCCTTTTGTAGCAGCTTCTCCAAATGCAAATTGACTATGTCAAGCCAAGTTTCTTTATCCTCCTCAATTTCCTTCTCAATTCCTTGTTTTGTAGTCAAGGTAGCTAGTGTTTCTTCCTCTTGCATTACTGACTTGCCCTTGTCACTTTGCCTCTTTTCTTTGAGAAGTTCCAGCTCCATGAGGACTTGTTTTTCACTTAGTTGCTTGTTCTCTTGCTCAAGGTATGAAATGACATACTTAGCTCTCGCCAAGTTGTCCATCAGTGCATATTTTTCCCTTATGGTTATGTTTTCGTTTGTTGCCTCATCCTAAGCCTCCAAGTCAAATATCTTAATGCCATGATGGATGTGTGGCTATTCTAGTTCATCATCTTCCATCAAATCAAATTCCCTTTCCTCCTCATCATCAAGGCTTTCCTCCAGCATCTTTTCCTTCCCTTTATGTAGCTGCTGCACTTGTTGTACCTGTTGTGTCGATGAAGAAGGCAAAAACCCTTCCACATTTTGTGGAGAAAGCATTTGCCTATGAGTTGATGAAGAAGGCAAGGCCCCTTCCACATCAAGTGGAGTAAACACTTGCCTATCTACTCCAAACAACTTTTTAGCCCCTCTCTGATATGTCTTATAGGCTTCTAGCTCCTCAACAACTTTAGTCTCTTTAACCTTCTCATCTTTATTTACTTTGACACTGCTAGAAGGCCTTTATGCTTCTTGAGGCATTGGTGGAGGAATCTGAGGACCATTGAAGATGTCATTGGCAATAAATTTATCCCAGGAGATATTGAGGAGGTTGAGATGATGTAGTACAATCATCTTAATCAGGGAATAGTGATAGATACTACTCATTTGCTGGGGGTAAGGCTTTTTCTGTACAATGTAGGCCATCTTCTCAATGTTCCTGAATAAGAAATACAGGATGTTCAACATTTTCACTCTTGTGAAATGCATAAGAAGCCTAATGTGATAGGTGTACAATCTAGAAAATATGCCCTCACATGTAAAATACTTTATAATGATCCTCATCATAGGGGCAAATGATCCTCATCATAGGGGCATACTTGTATTCAAGAAACCTGAAGGGAAAGGTCCTCTTCTTTTCATTTCTATACCTGGATTTGATGTATGGCTCATAGTAGTTCTCATCCAAATCTTGTGCCTTATACCATTTCCCCCAACATTTGGAATCCTTATAGCATCAGCAATGATGGAGGATGAAACTGTAAATGTCACCCTAGCAAGAGCTACTTTGTTATCATGGAGATTGGCTACAAAAAGCCTAGTCAGCTCAGGATAACATTGAACTCTTTGTACCTGCTCACAAAACTCATAACACCCTAGATGCCTAAAACAAGTGATAGTCATATGAGAAGCCTGTAACTCTCTAATGTTTGATGGTTCCTCTTTGATAATTTTTCCTCCCTTATGTGGTTTTCTCTGATGCTGAGGTTCATCTCCCGTGCTTTCACTGCCACTATTTTCCTCCTCCTCATAATCTCTATCCTCTATGTCCATGTTTGTTGAATTTTGAAGCTTTGTAACCCCAAAGAAGGTAATCAAGGAGTGAGTTATGGTGAACAAGGATAGGGAAAGGGGAGATGAGCTTATGCGGTGTAGGATGGAATATATATGATATGAGAGTGAGAAGGAGGGTATTTTTCTTTGGTAGGGATTGCTTAGTAAATAGGGTTTTAGGATTTTGTGTTGGGGATTAGGGTATAAGGGATAAGTGGAGGAATGTGTTTGAGGGAATTAGGGTATAAGGAATAGGTGGAGGGATTTGTTTGAGGAAATTAGGGTATAAGGAATAGGTGGAGGGATTTGTTTGAGGGAATTAGGGTATAAGGGATAGGTGGAGGGATTTGTAGGCAACCTAGGGCTTGAAATTTTTAATAGCAAACCAACTTCAAAATGATGAACTGAATGCCGGGAGGATAGTTCAAGGATTACACTTACTTGTTTAGAAGTTCTAGAAGGCAAAAAACACAATTTGGATGGTTGATAGGGTGTTTTGGCACTTGTTGGTCGTATGCGTAGTGCCCTCTATAGGTGCATAGTGCTCTGGCTCTATGCGCAGCGCCATGCAAAATTGCATTGGAAAAATTTCCCTACGCGCAATGCTTTGTCTGTATGCGCAGCACTCCCTCCTCTATGCATAGCACCCCAGCTCTATGCGCAATGCTTTTTGTAGGCCACTTTTGGAGGCTTTCCCAGTGTCCAAATTGAGCCCATGATAGCTTGTTGGAAAGGCCTCTCCCACAATGGACCTATCAAGCACTGAAAATGATCAATTATAGCCCCTGAAAAGTCAATTCTCCCAAGATTGGTCAAAAAGTGCAGAATGAGGGTGCAAAAATGAAGTGTTCTCTTGCAGGAAACTTTTGGAGGTCTTCCTCAACTCCAAATTGAGTGCATGATAACCCATTGGAAATATATTTGTGTCTAGTTATCATTTTACTTATCAAGAAAGTAATTTGGAGACTCCAGATATAAGAAAAGGGGATTTTTCCAAAGTCACTCCAAAAGTGAAACAACTCTCTTGTAGCAACTGTATTTTTGACATTTATCTAAAACCATGACACCTGGGTAAAAAGTGAAGATTTTTCATCCTTGGCCTATTATGGACAAAAACCTCTCTCACTTTTTCCAAATTCATCCCTGTTTGGTCTAAAACACAGTTTGTAGAAAAACCGACCATATGTGTGGCAAATGATTTGTCCCTTGGAATGACTTCTTGAAAAATGATGGAGACATGATGTTTATGAGTTGGAATGTCCTCATACTTGCTGAAATGACCTCCCTTATGCCTCATATACTCAGATGTCTCTGATTCCATAGCCAACCCTAGCTCAATGGGTGAGGAAATTAGGGTTTAGTGCTTGTGGAAAATGATGATTTGGACACCCTTGGGAAAAGACAACTCCCTTTGGCATGAACTTAATGCTTTGAAAATTTATCCTTTCACTTGACTATTTCCTTTGACAAATTGATCTTTTGATGGTCTGGCATCTTTGGAACACTGATTTAACAGCTTGGGATGGTGAAATTATTACATTTGAAAGACATAAAATTACATAATGAAATAAGCATTTCTCTTTACAAATCATCTTCACATGGTGAAGGGATGTTATTTGATCACCCTTTACTTGCTGGTCTTATGCAATGGAATGGAACCTTGGCAACCATAATGACCTAATGAAACCTTGAAAAACCCTAAAAGGCCTAATGAGACCTTGAAGGACTGAATTTCAATATGACATAATAACCTCATGACTGATACAAATGGCATGATAAAAATAACTTTATGGATGATGCACAATCAACAAGATATGAAACTATGCTAGAAAGTAATCACATTTAGGGAAGAGTGATGTTTTTGGACTAGGATTACCATCAGTGACTAATTTTTTTGCATGACCTAGTGGAATGATAAAAAATTTCTGTGTGGGACACCTAAAATGAATATGAAAAGAGCAATTTTGATCATTGATGGCAGTATGCAAATACTGACTCTAACATTGGCTCCATTGGGATGGTATCTCCTTGGAGGTTCCAAGAACACCGTAGACCAAGTAGCCTTATCCAATGGGCATGGAGTAAAAAAAAACTCAATCTGAAATACATGACTGAATACTGATGACTCAAAGACACAAATTGACTTTTACTCAACTGAAAACTAACTCAATACTAAAACACAACTGCCAAACTGAACAAGCTGCTCAAAATGGAACTTATTCAATAAAACCTACTCTAACTTTTCCATTCATCACTTGATCAAGTGAAATGAAACAACCAATGCAACCAAGTAAGCATTTTGGCTGCTGTTTGAATTCTCTGCAAGTGCTTGTTTATGAGCAAGAAGAGAGAACTACTGAAAGGCAACTCCCATGAAAATTTGTCAACAGATTGAATCTTGATGAAATTGCAAAGCATGAGCCCACCTGCTGACCTCAAGAATGTTGTGAAAGTATCTTCATAGGAATACATATTGATTTCTAGCCCATCTAATACGTTACTGCTCCGCTCTAGGTAGTCTTCGTACTTTCGTTTTAAAATTTTCCTAACATCTATGTTTTATTTCTTTGATGACTGCAGCAAATTGAAAAAAGGATCCTAAAATCCACAAATGACTAATTTTTCTTGATGATCAACAACAAAACAAAAATATTCTTCATTACTCTCCTGATATGACTGCAAGTCTTGGTATGAGCTTTGTAATGAAACTCCTACTGAACAAGACAATGAAGTCGGCTATTAGATCAAGTTTATATCAACATTATTTTCAGGCTCATAGTTAGCTAATGGAGAAAGACTTTTACTATAGATATCATCCAACACATCAGCTATTGGGTCATGAAAAACTTTTAAATATTGCTGCAACCTATTTTCCATCAATTTTATTGAGACTGCATGACACTCTACAGGCTACTCATCCTTTTCTTTAGAGATATTATGAAAATTTGTCTTTGAAAAATTGAAATGTTTCAAAACGTAGTGGTACAGAGTCCTCTTGCATCATTTGATCATATGTTTCAGCTTCCAAGCCTTCATCTGCAATTTGAAATTCAATGGAACTCGGTGGCTGCAAATCTAGAGCTAGGGAGGCATCTATATCACAAATTATTTCCTCAACCAATTCATGAGAAGGTTTATCCTTTATAGTGTTGACCACTCGCTTATTTGCTTGCTTATAGTTTTCTCTTATTTTTGCAAATGAGGAGAAACACAAGGGTAAGGAGCTCTGATAAAAAATTTGATTATCCTCTTGATTGTCAAGATCAAAACTCAATGAGTGCTAATTTCTGATCGCATCAAAGTTACCTTTGATGAACTGAAATGAAGTAAAACAAAGAGGCAAAGATCCTTCACTTACTTCCAATTTTTATTCACTTTCCTCATCACTATCATAGCTGATATGCTTCGGCTAATTACTATATTCGAGATGCTGAAACTGAACTTCCTCCTCCCACAAACCAACCGTTGATTACTCTGCAAGATTAGCTTCTGTTTGGAGAACATAATAATTTTCGTACTGATCAAAATTTGGCAAATCATCACTATAAATAATGTCACCAATCATACACATTATATTATCAGATTGTTTCTCCTCGGATTGATCTACAAATATATTTTCAAATCTATGGTAGCTAGGATTAGCAAGAAAATTTTAGGGCTAGCAATATTTTCTTTTCTGGGACAGGTGGGTCATGGTGATCTTGAATAGAAAATTCATCTCTCGAGGTGATTCTTTGCATCATTTCTTCCATTTTACTTACCAAATGTCAAGATTTACCTCTGAAGATGTTAGGTGTTCTACAATGTTTTCTCTCTCTTCTTCCTTCAACTTTTCCCTTCTGATCAACAGATTAGCCTCTACATCTACTGCACTATTCTACATCTCTTCAAGTGTTGCAAGGTTCCTTTCCATCAGCTGAAACTCCATTTCTGGATCAAAGGCATCTGGGTAGTGCAAGAGAGCGGATCCAGGAGGAGGCCTTATATTAGCAGGCATTGAAAAATAGACTTGGTTAAACCAGACAGAAAACTATTGTACTGTCTCCCCTGGCAGTCTTTTCAGCTCGTTATACTCTTCCAGAATCAAGAAAGCGTTTTGTTTGACCACCCACATGTCGAGGAAACTTTGACGAATTGCCGGAAATCTAAGATGCTCACATTAGGCAGGTTTTTGAACCAACTCTTGACTTTTCCTTGCGAAGAAAGAGCGAATAGCCTGATAATGAAATCCTCTTCATCGACTTCAAAAAGGTCGAGGAAAGTCTCAAAATTCTGCATATTTCTCTCAGCAGTGATATTGTCATATTCACCATCAAACCTCAGCAGGTATAGGTAATGATTTTCAGGGAAAGCATGGAGTATAGGAGGTAAGATGAGTGGTTTGTATCGATTTGGAATTTTACAAGGTGTAGGAGTAATTACAGGAGATGTAGAATCAGTCTTGGTCTCTTTAGGCTCATCAGTTTGAAGATGGTCATCATAAGATTTATAATAAGTGTCTTGATCAAGATCAAAGGCATATGAAGAATTTGTTTTCACAATATTTAAAGGAAAGGAATCACACGCAGGTCTAGGATATTCTCAAATAAAATATACTTTGTAAAACCTTTTTGACATTCTCGGGAAAAGATAAAAAATAATTAATGACAAAGAACATAATGTCTTCGATGAAATTCCAACTTGAATACTTGATCTTTCCATATTGTCCTTTCATGTTTCTATTGATTGGGTTCATCCTCCAGTGGAGTCTTTGGATATGATCTCAAAACTGATTTGGAGTCACCAGGTGAATGATTTCAACCTTCCTGTGTCTGATCATTGTACACCATCAACAATCAGATCTAGATCTGAACTTTGATGATATTTCCCAGGGAATACGAAACCTTTCGCTCGTTCCCCAGTATGGTTGCCACTATGTTATCCCTTGGATTGAACCTTAGGCTGGAGGAAGGTAATGCCAGGGTAACCACAAACCACGCTTAGCCAAGTAGCTAGCCCTACTAGGCCAAGAGAGGGCTCTCTTTATAAGGATATCAGCCAAGATGACTGGATTGAGAAAATGATATTAGGCTAGGTATAGTAGCACAAGGTTTGATTTGATTTTGAAATGGTTTTGCTGGATCAGGAGGATCCAAACAGTTAGGGCAAGGAAATTAGGTCAAAATTGCAGGGTTTCGATGGGGAAAGGTAGGCACAAGACTTAGCACTCTAGGGTTTTATGGGTGAAGTGATTCAAAGACAGGTGAGGAGCTAGAAAGAGCATGTGAGCAACATGGATTCTTCCTAAACTGAAGAAAACATAGACAATGAATATTTTCCCAAAACAAAGCATAAATATTATGGGTTCTGCCTATCAACTTGAAAACATCCACTTAAAGAGTATGAAATGATGAAATGGAGTCAACAATACATTTTAACACATGAAAACATAAGAAAAACTGAACTGAACATCATACCACATGGATCCCAAAGAAATAGCTGCAACTTTTCATTAATCTCCTGCTAAAACTGATACAAAATGATGTCTACTCAAAGCATAAGCATCCAGCTGAGTCCAACCCTTTACAATGAGAAAGAAAAAGAAGATATAGAACTCAATTCAACCTCCTCCCATTCTCAGGGGTCGAATTCCTAAGGATGAGGAACTAATCCATCAAAAACTGAACAAGAAATTGGAATCTAGGCAACCTAACAACTTGCCTCTAAAAGTGAGGAAACTGATTCATTTGTCCTCAAGATAACTTTTAATATAATGAATCTACCTTATAGTACTTATTATACATCATATTTAAATGCCTAGTCACCATTTACATCAGTAAAACAACATCTATGAGAGGAAACCCAAAATTACAGTCAAGGCACAGTGAAGTGGAAACCCAGCACAATTTTTGCCCTATGCGCAACGCCCAAGCTCTATGCGCAACACTTTTTACAGGAACATGTTGGAGGTCTTCCCGGTGTCCAAATTGAGCTCAGGATAGCTCATTGGAAAGATATTCAAGCCTAATTTCCAGAAAAGATTTAATTTTTTCATTTGGAGTTAATTTTACTCCTCAAAAAAGGATTCTCATAAGACTGTTTTTGTGTGTCAAAAAGAGGGCAGAATGGTCATTTTTTAGGTGTTTTTTGACCTTTTGGTTGACTAGTTCTAATCTAAAAGCTTAGAAAATGCACAAGGTGCATTTAATCATCATTGTGAATCCAAAAATTCTGACCATTTCCTCATTGGATGTCCCTAGGAAAAGCACAACGCTAGTGGCGCTGCGCATAGGGCCAAAATTTCTCCGTAAAAAATTGCCAAATTCTTCAAAAGGCAAAAAATCTTAAAAACTTGCTCAAAATTTGTGGAGAACACCACCATCAAGTGTCTTGGTTATCTAAGGAAGATTAAGCAAGAAACCTAAGCCTATCACCCTCCTTTTTGCCTTTGAGTGCTTGTTTTAGCCTTGTTTTCATTTGCTTGACCCTTATGTTGCAAATCTTATTCCAGGTCCTGTAATGGCGAGCCAAATGCCTAATGATTCGATTGTCCATGTTGGCCTTTTGTATCAGATTCTCCAAATGAAAATTGACTCTGTCAAGCCAAGTTTCTCTATCCTCCTCAATTTCCTTCTCAATTCTTTGTTTTGTAGTCAAGGTAGCTGGTGTTTCTTCCTCTTGCATTACTGACTTGCCCTTGTCACTTTGCCTCTTTGCTTTGAGAAGTTCCAACTCCACGAGGACTTGTTTTTCGCTTAGCTACTTGTTCTCTTGCTCAAGGTATGAAATGACATACTTATCTCTCACCAATTTGTCCATCAGTGCTTGGATCTGTGCATATTTTTCCCTTATGGTTATGTTTTCGTTTGTTGCCTCATCTTGAGCCTCCAAGTCAACTATCTCAATGCCATGATGGATGTGTGTCTGTTCTGGTTCATCATCTTCCATCAAATCAAATTCCCTTTCCTCCTCATCATCAAGGATTTCCTCCAGCATCTTTTCCTTCCCTTTATGCAATTGCTGCACTTGTTGTACCTGTTGTGTTGATGAAGAAGGCAAATCCCCTTCGACATTTTGTGGAGCAAGAATTTTCCTATGAGCTGATGAAGAAGTCAAGGCACCTTCCACATCAAGTGGAGTAAAAACTTTCCTATCTACTGAAAACAACTTTCTAGCCCCTCTCTAGTATGTCTTGTAGGCTTCTGGCTCCTCAAAAACTTTAGTCTCTTTAACCTTCTCATCTTTCTTTACTTTGGCATTGCTGGAAGGCATTTCTGCTTCTTGAGGCACCGATGGAGGAATCTAAGGACCATTGAAGATGTCATTGGCAATAAATGTATCCCAAGAGATATTGAGGAGGTTGAGATGATGTAGTACAATCATCTTAATCAGGGAATAGTGATAGATACTACTCATCTGCTGGGGGTAAGGCTTTTTCTGTACCCTTCTCCTCAATGTTCCAGAATAAGAGATATGGATGTTCAACATTTTCACTCTTGTGAAATGCATAAGAAGCCTAATGTGATAGGTGTACAATCTAGAAATTTTCCCTCACATGTAAAATACTTCATAATGATCCTCATCATAGGGGCATACTTGTCTTCAAGAAACCTGAAAGGAAAGGTCCTCTTCTTTTCATTTCTATACCTGGATTTGATGTATGGCTCATAGTAGTTCTCATCCAAATCTTGTGCCTTATACCATTTTTCCCCCACATTTGGAATCCTTGTGGCATCAACAATGATGGAGGATGAAACTGTAAATGTCACCCCGACAAGAGTTACTTTGTTATCACAGATATTGGCTACAAAAAACTTGGTACTTGTACTTGCTCACAAAAACCATAATACCCTAGATGCCTAAAACAAGTGACAATCATATGAGAAGCATGTAACTCTCTGATGTTTGATGGTTCCTCTCTGATAATTCTGCCTCCCTTATGTGGTTTTCTCTGATGCTAAGGTTCATCTCCCATGCTTTCACTGCCACTGTTTTTCTCCTCCTCATAATCTCTATCCTCTTTGTTCATGTTTGTTGAATTTAAGCTTTGTAACCCTAGAGAAGGTAATCAACGAGTGAGTTATGGTGAACAGGGATAGGAGAAGGGGAGATGAGCTTATGCGGTGTAGGATGGAATATATATGATATGAGAGTGAGAAGGAGGGTATTTTTCTTTCGTAGGGACTATTTAGTAAATAAGTTTTTAGGATTTTGTGTTGGGGATTAGGGTATAAGGGATAATGTGTTTGAGGGAATTAGGGTATAAGGAATAGGTGGAGGGATTTGTTTGAGGGAATTAGGGTATAAGGAATAGGTGGAGGGATTTGTTTGAGGGAATTAGAGTATAGGGAATAGGTGGAGGGATTTGTTTGAGGGAATTAGGGTATAAGGGATAGGTGGAGGAATTTGTAGGCAACCTAGGGTTTGAAATTTGAAATAGCAAACAAACTTCAAAATGATTAACTGAATGTTAGGAGGATAGTTCAAGGATTACACTTACTTGTTTAGAAGTTATAGAAGGCAAAAAACACAATTTGGATGGTTGATAGGGTGTTTTGGTGCTTGCTAGTCCTATGTGCAATGCCCTCTACAGGTGTGCAGCACTCTGTTTCTATGCACAGCACCGTGCAAAATTGCACTAGCAAAATTGCCCTATGGGCAACGCTCTGTCTGTATGCGCAGCGCCCCAGCTCTATGCGCATCGCTTTTTTTAGGCCACTTTTGGAGGCTTTCCCGGTGTCCAAATTGAGCCCATGATAGTTCCTTGGAAAGGTCTCTCTAAAAATGGACCTATCAAGCACTGAAAATGATCAATTGTAGCCCCTGAAAAGTTAATTCTCCTAAGATTGGTCAAAAAGTGTAGAATGAGGGTGCAAAATGAAGTGTTCTCTTGCAAGAAACTTTTGGAGGTCTTCCTCAACTCCAAATTGAGTGCATGATACCTCATTGGAAAGATATTTGTGTTTAGTTATCATTTGACATATCAAGAAAGTCATTTGGAGACTCCAGATACAAGAAAAAGTGATTTTTCCAAAGTCACTCTAGAAGTGCAACAACTCTCTTGTAGCAACTGTATTTTTGACATTTCTCTAAAACCATGACACCTATGTAAAAAGTGAAGGAGTTTTTTCATCCTTGGCCTATTATGGACAAAAAAATCTCTCACGTTTTCCAAATTCATCCCTATTTGGTCTGAAACATAGTTTGAAGAAAAATCGGCCCTATGTGTGGCAAATGATTTGTCCCTTGGAATGACTTCTTGAAAAATGATGGAGACATGATTTTTATGAGTTGGAATGTCCTCATACTTGCTGAAATGACCTCCCTTATGCCTCATATACTCAGATGTCTCTGATTCCATAGCCAACCCTAGCTCAATGGGTGAGGAAATTAGGGTTTAGTGCTTGTGGAAAATGATGATTTGGACACCCTTGGGAAAATACAACTCCCTTTGGCATGTACTTAACCCTTTAAAACTTTACCCTTTCACTTGACTATTTCCTTTAACAAATTGATCTTTTGATGGTTTGGCATCTTTGGAACACTGAGTTAACAACTTGGCATGGTGAAATTATTACATTTGAAAGACATAAAATTACATAATGAAATAAGCATTTCTCTTTACAAATCATGTTCACATGGTGAAGGGATGTTATTTGATCACCCTTTACTTGCTGGTATTATGCAATGGAATGGAACCTTGGAAACCCTAATGACCTAATGAAACCTTGAAAAACCCTAAAAGACCTAATGAGACCTTGAAGGACTGAATTTCGAGATGACATAATAACCTCATGATTGATACAAATGGCATGATAAAAATAACTTTCTGGATGATGCACAGTCAAAAAGATATGAAACTATGCCAAAAAGTAATCACATTTAGGGAAGAGTGATGTTTTTGGAATAGGACTACCATCAGTGACTAATTTTTTTGCATGACCTAGTGGAATGATAAAAAATTTCTGTGTGGGACACCTAAAATGAATATGAAAAGAGAAATTTTGATCACTGATGGCAGTATTCAAATACTGACCGTAACAAAGCAGACCTAGTTTGATTCCCTAAGTACAGTGATTTGAAGACTCAAATCCATTATCAGAGAGTAGACTTTTGTAGCCCTATGTACAATGACCTTGGAGGAGCATTGTCATTGTGTGAAGGTAGTTTGTTAGAGATTAAATGTGTAAGAGAATATGAAGGTGCGAAATTCCTTGTGAGAAGTTGAGGTATAGGTATTGGAGCAACATTGTTCTCTGTAAGCATAAATGACAAAGGATCTACCAGGTGTTCAAGACAAGTGGACTAAAAGGGTTGGTGTAAGCTCTTCTTCAACAAATAAGTCAGGTTTGTTCTTGTTCTTGGGAAAATTGATAGTCAAGTGTTGTTGATATCAAGCACCAATTTTCCTTATATCAAAGCTAATTGTAAATGCCATGATCCTTGGTACGAGATCCCTATGTTTGTTGTATTAAAGTTGTAATCCAAGCAAGTTTTGGGTTCATAAATCTATTATGTACTTAATTGATTCACTATTGTTAAATTTCCATTGTGCAAAGTGATTGGAGTTGTGGAATTTTAGTGTGCTTGTGATCATGTTTTAGACATAGCCCTGATTCTAAATTGCCAAGGAAAAATAAACATGGTATCAGAGCTACTTTGAAGGGACAATTGAATGAGAGTATGCAAAATGAACAACTCAAGAGGGAGTTAGCTACCTTGTTGGTTAAGGACTACCAACATGGCGAAGTTGGTCACTAGTCTGAGGTATGAGGATGGATTGGATGGATTGTCCAAATATAGTCCTTGGAAGGAAAGGATCCAATTGGTATGTTGGTGAACAATATATGGGAGTTCGACGATAAGGAGATACAAAAACCAACTAACCTTGAGGAGTTGGAAGTCTCTAAGGAGTTGGATGCAAAGGCTAAGCTCTCCACCCTAGATGGTGTCAAATATCACTTAATACCTCATCTAATTGGGAATAAACTTGCATGAGAGGTGTGGAAGGATCTTCACGATTTTTATAGAATAAGAACGAGAACCGGTTGTTGGTATTGAGAAAAACGTTGAAGAACATCAAGATGTTGGATGGAAAAGGCGTGGCTCCATATCTGAAAAGGGTTTATCAAGTTCTACATTAGCTAATTTCCATTGGAGATAACATTCTAGAGTCTGAGCTAGTGAGGATTAATTTGAAGGGCTTCTCCAAGGAATGGAAGCCATTTATCAAAGGGATTGTCACTCGAGATAAGTTGTTAGATTGGAATAGGTTATAGGATGAATTCATCCAAGAAGAACCGTAGGACAAGGATCTTCACATGAAGAAGAAGTTTGTTGAAGTTAACATGGATCTTGCAAGAAATGTGAAGGGCCAAGTGAAGGACTTGAGCAAGTGGAAATGTTATACATGTGGCTAGTATGGTCATTATGTGAGCAAGTGTTTGCACAAGAAGAGGTGAGATAATGAGAAGAGGAAGGGGATAGTTGGGGCTGATATATATTTAGGTGAGTTGGATGACTTCTCAAGAAGGTTGAAGGAGGGTTTTATTTAGTTTCTCATTTCTCCAGGGGTACTATTGATGAGCATGCATGGTACATGGATATTAGAGCATCGAAGCATATGACACGTCCACATGAAGTTTTTGAGACTCTAACTAAATGGGACTCGAAGTTGCACATGGATATTAGTGACAAGAGTCAGAAAGCTATAAGAGGGTTAGGTGTTGTTCCATTTAGGATGGAGTTAGGTGGGATTTTACAAGTTGAAGATGTATTGTGGGGACCATTACTCAATTACAACATATTTTCTATCTTGATGATCAACACAAAGGGGTTTAAGGTGATATTCCAAGATGGGAAAGCGATATTGAGGACCAAAGGCTCTAACTCTACTGGATCTATCATCAAAGTTAGGG
This sequence comes from Pinus tabuliformis, assembly GCA_031772625.1. Lineage (NCBI taxonomy): Eukaryota > Viridiplantae > Streptophyta > Pinopsida > Pinales > Pinaceae > Pinus > Pinus tabuliformis. Next base: position 1,037,017,772 of record CM062816.1, on the reverse strand, counting down.
AGCAAGGTCTATATAGGCTGATAGGTAAGCTTATAGATCAAGGGAAGAAGAAAGTTCTTGAGACTCATAGGGAATCAATTTCGAGTAGGAGTTTGCAAGTTCAGAGGGAGAATACACAACCCAAGAATAGTGCACGGTCAATGGGGAGTAAAGAGGCTTCTACAACTAACAATAAGGAACCATGGAATGGGCTTAAGGCCTATCATGAAATAAATAAGTTGGAAGCTTCTGGAAGAAGGGACACTACCGAGGATAGCACGGTTCATTCTACAAGGTATGTTGTAGTGGTGGGTGCCAAATATTGGGCTAGTTCTGCTAACGAGTTACTTCTGAGTAGTAAAAGTACCTCCCTCATTAAGATGGAGTGTTGAAATGTGTAGCTTGGGAGGTACTCCCACAACCCCTAGGGTATTCGGTTTGTGTGGAGTTAAATCATGAAAATGAAGTTTTGTGGGAAATATACCCAATCGGTGGACTTTAAACCTAAAGGGGTGGGCTAAATACCCAAAAGAAATGACAGTTTACTCTAATTATTGACATGGAGGCATATTAATGATGTAGAAGCCCCTAAGACAATGATTAGAGAGTATATAAATACATGTGACCTAGAAGAGGTCTAATCACATGCAAGATCATTCATTATTATGCTATCTCTTTCTTAGGAAGAGGACAGGTTACCTCAAGGAGCCACATGAAGAGTATGATTTGTCTTGATTAGGGAAGAAGGAAGAGTTTGTCTAAGGTAAAGGTCGAGCTAGCTCAGAAAGGGGGACTGAGTTTCTTTGTCTAAGCTTGAAAGGAGGCTGGAAATATTTGTGTAAAGTTTTGTTTTGTTCTATGGAAAAGGAAGGGAGTTGAGCAAAAGAATGAGGCTTCTTAGCCTCCATCTATATTGCCAAAGTGGGTTGTAGGCCCTGTGATGTTGATCTAAATTTCTGGGCATGATCCAAGCCCTAAAAGAGGCCTAAATATGCCTCAAATAGTGAAAAATAATAGCGTGTTAAATAGAGAGGGTTGAACATGTCATATGGGATGATATATAAGTGTAGATGATTGTTGAGTATGTGTCATGATATGTTTCCACTAAGGTGTGTGTGGGAAAAGTTTTGGTGTAATCATATAGTGATTTCTAGGAGGGATAATCACTAAGAGTTGCTAGTGTATTTAGAATTGCGTTGCACATTGAATTAAAGGTGAATTTAAGTTGTGAGAAGACCTAGTTTGATGCCCTAAGTACAATGATTTGAAGATGTAAATCCATTGTTAGAGAGCATATCTTTGTAGCCTTGTGTATAATGATCTTGGAGGAGCATTGTCACTATGTGAAGGAATTTTTTTGGAGCTGAAATGTGCAAGAGAATCTAAAGGTGCAGACTTCCTTGTGAGTAGTTGAGGCAGAGGTATTGGAGCAACGTTATTCTCTACAAGTCTAGGTGGCAAAGGACCTTCCAGGTGTTCAAGACAAGTGGACTGAAAGGGTTGGTTTAAGCGCTTCTTCAACAAGTCAGTCAAGTTTGTACTTGTTCTTGGGTAGATTGATAGTTAAGTGTTGTTGACATCAAGCCTTAGTTTTTTGTGTATCAAGGCTAATTGTAAGGGCCATGATATTTGGTACGGGAGCCCTATTTTTTGTATTAAAGTTGTAATACAAGCAAGTTTTTGGTTTATAAATCTATTGTGTACTTCACTGATTCACTGTTGTTACATTTTCGTTGTGCAAAGTGCTTGGAGTTGGTGTGTTTGTGATTGTGTTTTAGAAATAGACCTGATTTTGAATTTCCAACGAAAAAAAAACATAATTCAACTCTTGAAAATTGAAGAAAAATTTGTGGTAATGAAGGTGTCTCTTACTAGACAAAATACAAAAATAAAATATTCTTGTGAAGAATTCAAAGGAGTATAGATGCAAGGTGAAGGATAAAAAAATGTGGTAAAATGGAGATAACCTTTCATGATGGATTACTCATTTTCAAAATCAATAAAAGGTTGTAGTTGAATGCAAGAAGGAAGCCACCCTGCCCATGTTAGAAGCTGAAAAAGGGTTGTAGAAATTTATGCCCATTAATATTTTAATGGATCCCAAGAGGTTTTATATATAACCCCTCAAAATAGAGATAAAATCAACTAATAAACCATGCAATAGGAAAAAACACCTCTAAACAAAGAAGGGAGAATGGTACGTGAAAAAAAGACAAGAGTTTAAGGGGAAAGAATCTCAGTATCACCTTTAAAATTTAGAAAGGTCACAAAAGGAAATGAAAGTAAAGGAGGAATTGACCTTGAAATAGGTAATAAGCCTTCATGGACAACTATTGGTGCTAAAGCATCAACTTGCATTACATAAATAGTTTAGATATATTCTATATGATATATCAGTTGCAAGGGCTAAGGTAATATTCAATCTTTGAAGTAGGGTTGGCATATAAGCCTTTTTAGATGTTAGGTCCAATATTTTTGTGACCAATTTTTATTCTTTGTATTTGGATATTTTGTGTGTTTTATGTCATGATGGAGCTATGGAGCAGTGTGGTCATTTGAGCGTTAGTTTTTTGTTTTTCTAATCATATTACAACAATTAATGAAGATAAATAACTGTATCCTATTTTTTCACTGGGAAAAAATGTAGCCTTGGTCTTCACTAGCCATATATCATATATTTTTCATATCTTAAGAAAAACTTGGGAGTAGGTGTGGCTGTTTGGGTTGTATCACTCAACGGGATGATGAGCCTAGTAAATTTTATTACGACTTGCAATTTCTGGAATTTATTGGTGGGAAAACAAATATGTGGTGCAATATTGAACACTACCAAAGGTAGATTCAAAGAAAATAAAGAAAAACCCAAGATGGGAATCATTCAGTGCAATGATTTTGTTGAACTATGAGTGGAATTGTTTACATTAGTTCTAGGTAGTCATTCATTAACTCCAATGATAGATAAGTTTGGAGTAACACCATTGTTAATTAGTAGTCTTCATTGGAGCCATACAAATATCTTATGTAAGAGTGAAAAATGTAATTTGTTTGATCCTTGCAAAGATATGGATTATGTTCCTCTTCATGAAGACACTAAAGTAAAGGGTAGAGTAGCAATAAATGTGGTCTTGTTGACAAGGAGAAATGTCCCAACAACAATTAGGGGTTTCCTCTAGTATGAGGTCCCAATTAGAAATCACACCCTTTGGAATGAGAGACACATATGTATTTTGGTTTGATTACCATCTTGTTTGTGTGTAAGTGTTGTGATATGTTCATGATCACCATAGTTGTGGGATACACTTATCGAGATAGCAACTACCTGAAATGCAATAATCCACTATTCTAACTTATCTAAATGAGAATATAGATGGGAAAATTGGAAGCAATGAGATAAAAATTGCACAAATGTGTAGTGAAAGAATAGTTAGTTGTAATCCTAGATGGCATTGCACACTTAACTTATCATAACAAAACATAGAATAATCAGTCCTTGACCAATAATTACCTAATTTAGAAGCAACCAAAATGAAACCACGAGTGTTATAGACATATTTGGGCATTGCAACCCCAATAAAATATGTCAATAAACCAAGGGATCTCAAACCCCTAAAAGTGTTGTTTCATACCCTAAAGGATCAAGGTCAACTGATTACATAATTTCCTAGAAGTTCTCCCTAACAAACTGCTCAGAACTGGTCAAAAATGGACCATACAGACTGCTCCATGCTAAAGGTGCGATGCATCTCACCTACTACACACAAAGGGTGTGATGCATACTGGAAAGCCCTTTTGTAGGGTGTGATGAGCAAGAGCAGAAAAATGGCAGAGGTAGTTTTCTAGGTGGAAACTCAAAGAATCTTCTAGAAACTACTCATATGACACTTGCCTCTCCGAATTCGCCCAGGGATGAGTAAGAGATCATGAAATCTCCAAGTGGAACCAAGAAATATCAGTGAAATGACACTAATCAAAATCCCAGAAGCTGACTCACCCCCCTGCAAATATCTATATATGGATCCCTCATCCTAGAGATCCAAAGGCTAGAATTTTGTAATTTGTAAGGAAGTGCTGTTGGTTTCTCTTTGAGACATTGTATTGTTGGGTGATCTTGCTTTTTATGAGGTGAAAAGGGATTTCATGTTGGGAGGATGATGCTGGATCAGACAGCTGGGTTGTAATCCTCTCTTCTACTACTTCTATCAATAAAGCTATTGGAGTTTTTTTCCATATACTTGTATATTTCTGAATCTTGTATTTGTGTATGCATTTGTATGGTTAATGTACATCTGATTCTGCATTGTTTATGGTTAGAGATCTCTATGCTTTGATGGTATTTTTCTGCTTTGATTCTACAGGTGTTCTTTGAAGCGGGCAACTGAGAAAGGAGTGGTGAAGCTCTATCAAAGGAGAGAGGAAACAAGTAAGGAGCCAAGCGAAAGACTAAGGTTGGTACTCTCTACTTCTCTCTCATCTATCTCTCATAAAGGAAAACACAAGTTACTTTAAATTGTTTGTTTCTAAGATAGCTACCTGTCTTAGTGGGACTAGCAGCTCTGAATAGACACTAGTTTTCTCGATAACAAAATGGCGAATCCACTGGGGACCAAATAGTTTGTTTGTTTTGTTACTATTGTTTGTTTTATAAACTACAGACAGAGCTTGAAGTTAAGCCAACTAGCCTTCGAACTGCTTTTGCTATGCAACTGCAAAGTAGATCAACTCTACTTCAGTCAATCTCTGGGTTGGTTTATGAACTGAACGTCTAACTTGAAAACATCCTAAGTGCCCTGGTGGTAGCTCAAATAACCTCATTAGATCAGTCCCTATACTTTGTGTTTACTACCTATCAAAAGCTCAGCCTAAACCCCTGAACTTAGCTGCAAACTGTGAGTGAAAACCAAGCTCAGTCTCATCCCTGGACCATTGCATTGTCTCTTATTGGAAACCTGGATGCATCACACCTTCCATGTGTTGTAGATGAGATGCATCCCTGTTTCCCTATGTTACAGGTGCGATGATTGAGTGAGACTATTTCTGCCTCCAAATTTTGGTTTTTTCTTCATTGTCTTCAACTTTATTCAATAGTTTTGCTGTCTATGATCAGTATATCACTATTGAAACCTTCTTCCTTTGCATTATTCAACCTCCATTGATAAAGAATTGTGAATGTTTTTTATGTATTTTTCATCATTTACAGTTCTCCTTTGCAAAAAGTAGCTTAATAGAACTGTAGTCTTTTGATTCGAAAGTGTCGCAACTGTCGTTTTCAGTTAAGAAAAAGACTGTCATAAAGTATTCCTCTTTTAGATAGTCGATCACACTTTTGCCATTGTACTTGATTTTGAAATTATTAGTATTTCAAGTGTTGAAAGCAGTTTTAAATGTGAAATTGCAAAGTGTTGTCTTAGTCTTCCTTTCATTTCGAAAAGAGAAAATTGTTAGTACTGTTGCTTTGAAACAAAATAGTTCAGATATGTACTTAGTTTTCCTTTTGTCATTCTCACATTAAGGGAACTAAAAAAAAATACATGCATGTGCATTTTCATTTAGACTGAATGCAGAAATTGATTTAGGAAAAGTGCATCTAGTGTGTGCTCTCTGCTCTATGTTGAAAGAATTTTAATTCTCTTTCCTTAGTAGCTAGGATTTTCATTGCTAAAAGAAAGTAAACGACTGTTTATGATCTTAGATTGCATGTTTAGGAATTGTATATCTACATCATGTGGTGAACCTTAAAGGAAAAATTATTAAGAAAGATCAACTATAAAATAAACCTCAATGAACATAAAAATGCTTTGGAACCTAATGCACAACATCTAGAAGTCTAGGCTAGAGACATATTCCGACATCGTAAAGCCTAGTAACTATCGTTTTCATCGTAGGTTGGGTGACTCCTCCTCTTTGATACGAAAAGTGCCAGTATGGACTTGTGCTCCCACGTACCATTGAGTATATATTGGGAAACCATAATAGGCTATATCCTTTATCCATAGGAAGCTGTGTCTGCCGCCCTATCGATCGCAATGCACTGAACACAACATTCGGGAAGATTGACTGCCGTACATAAAAAGTATTCTGCAGTTTTGCAATTGGTTCAGTAATTCCTCTGTCTAGATTTCCAGAGTAGTCACTTTCGTTCCTTTTTAGACTCCTTAAAAGAAAAGTTCCATCTGAGCACTTGTCACTTTAGGCTCATTAAAAATCGAAGGCGACTAGAGCCACCTTTAGCTTTTTCTCGACTCTTAAAAATTGAAAAAGCAAGTTGTGTCAAAGCATCATAAAATTTATTTTAATTGGAATAACATCACTATTCCCTCATTGGTCTTAGGTTGAGAAAATGGAGTCCACCAATCAAGGACTTCCCCTTGGGGGGAATCCTAGTCCTTTCTCTTCTTGGGGAGATGTTTGTGCTCCATACATGGCTACATTGTCCCTTCCAGGACTCACAATTGGCCTGCCAGTATGGCTTTTCTCGACCTCTGTTGTTCAAAACACTGTAAATCCTTAACAATCAAATTAGCAACTACATGATACTGAAGTCACTCCCCCACCTTCTACTTCATTTGTTTCTCCCTCTCCTTTTTCCTCTTCACTTGGTGAAGCTAGTAACGCTAAAAACCAAGTAACTGAGAAGAAGAAGAAAGGGAAGGAGAAGAATAAGAAGAAGCCAATGGAGAAAGGGGGCAACCATGCATCTTCTGGCAAAAATTCACACACTGCACCATCCAAACCTAAATCTCCATGTGTAATTTGCAAGGGATACCACTATAATCGAGATTGTCCCTGCATCCCATGGATCCTAAGGGATTGGTCTCCCCGCTTGCACAATCCGGTGTCTTCAACCTATGTCGATCATGTTGAGAGTATGTCATCAACTAGTGAAAATGAAGTCGATGAATAGAAAGGAAGATCTAAATTTCCTTGTAGGCTGTGTGAAGGTGATCATGCCCTCCACCGTTGTCCTTTTCTAGATGAAGCTAAAAGAGTCTTAGATAACTGTCCTGCTTCACCGCAACGACTTCCTCCTAGATACAAGAAACTCTTGCCAAGTCCATCGCTAGTTGAAAATCTGACTGACACACCTCTGTTGTCAGTCAAAGCATCTATCATTGAAGATAAACCCTCTGAGTCCACACCAGACCAAAGTCAACAGGTCGAGACGGCAGTCGACCCAGTCTTGTCTTCAGAAGGTACACCTTCAGATGATACAGTCACCAAAGAGAATGAGAAAAACACCGTTCAAATTCTTTTTGTTAACAAAGAATCCGATGAACATGGGGGTACTCTACTCGTTCCTTTACCGCAGGAAGGAAGTTCATCAGATATTCATCCGACTGTTTATTCGGTCCCTCCTCCAAGCAATCTAGTCATTTCCTTTGATTGGAATCTACTAGCGAGACCCCACCTACCATCTAATATACCATTCCGAACCATAGTACAAGCTTACAGAATGATCATGGTTGGTACTATCATAGATGAAGGGGCTTTTGTGAGTATCCTTTCCTCAACTGCTTGGAAAGCGCTTGGTTCGCCATCACTTCTGTCTGAGATTCGAAATCTGTCAGGCTTTAATAAAGGAACCAGTCGACCATTAGGGATCCTTCCAAATTTTCCTATAACTTTGAGAAGGAAAACCATTCATTTGAATGTGATGGTAGTCCAAGGGCCTTTAGATTACAATCTACTCCTTGGATGTGACTACATTTACAGCATGGAAGCTATTGTTTCCTCACTCTTTCGGGTGATGTGTTTCCTGTTTGAAGGTAGAATGGTCTAGCTCGTAGACCAACTTTCATTCCCCCGTTCAAACATGGCTACTAGTCAAATGCCATCCCTAAATGGTCTTTTTGCACAAGGAATGTCTCATCAACCTCCAGTCCATCCACCTAATGAGTGCGAGTGATTCAGTGAATGTGACTAAACCCAAGGGGCATGTGCCCTGGTCTGCTTTGGCAGGAAAAACCCCAGATATAAGATGTGTTTCCTTGTAGGATATATGACCAATCTGACACACCCATCCATTTATGAAAATGGGATTAGTATGGAAATATCATTTCATCGTCAAAGGTTATGTGATTGGAACTGACACCATTCACCTTTGTCCATTTCGATGGGCAAAGCCAAGGAAGTGTTTTGTTTGCTACGCGGATGGAATAATCTTGCTAATGCAAGAACTTCCATATGGTAACCTGGAAACTTTACTCTTCTTTATACTTGGGGGCATGCAAACCTTTTTGTACATAAGTGAAAAGCGACCAACGTAACTCTAACCCCGTAGTTTTACTAACTTCAACTACTTAAGTTAGGTGATTGGTCTGATCCGCCATTCACCTTTATTGGGACCAATGGAAACGGTAAAGTAAAGGAGATGTTTTCCACCAAGAAACTATCCTACCTAACCTCAGTAGTTATTTAACCCCTAGGACAGTAGTTGGTCATTCCTAGCTTGCATACAAAAGGCTCGGAGCAAAGTTGCACATGGGGCAAGCTCTCTAAAAAATGAACCTACCAATGAGAGACATCCTTATTTTACGACTGGCACGAGTAGGTTTATGTGAAGTTCAAGCTCGTTAAAAAATAAACCTAGCAATGAGCATATGTTCCTCAAGAGTTCAAGCTCATTAAAAATGAACCCACCTTCGGTAAATAACCTTTGTGATTTCATAGCTATCAAATTTTGAATCTTGGTCATGTTCTTACCATCACCTCCACTTTTTTTAGCCGATCATACGCCTCCACTTGATTGTTTACCCTTTTGAGGAACAGCTGCGACGAATGATTCTATTAGCCACCTTATTTACACTGTCGTGATTGAAATGTTCCAAAACTTACGCGGAACCAGCTGCTACCCGAAAACATCACTCGTTCCTCAAAAAATGAGTCTCCTTTAAGCTCTTTTTAGACTCGTAAAATATGAAAAGATTGTTGAGAAATTGGCCTCTCCAGCTTGTTAAAGTGATTGGAAGTGCCATCCCTCCTCTATATTTTAATATTTTTGGACCTAAGGGATCATTACACAAAAATATCGAACGCTTGTCTTGTTCAGCTCGTTAAAACTATCGAAAAGTCATCCCTTTCGTATTATTTTATACTTTTTCGGACTTAAGGGATTATAATACGAAAAAGGACTACTAGAGTTTCCTTTCCATCTCTTTTCAGACTCTCTAAAACTGAAAAGGACTGATTTATCTTTGTCATTAAACTTGTTAAAACAATAGCGACAAACTTGTCCATGTAGACAAGAGCGAGTTTCACTGTCGCTAGACTCGCTAAAACATAGCAACAGGTTTGCCCGAAGGGAAAATTATAGAACAAGCATATGTTATCCTCCTCAAGCTTGACAAAAATAAAGAGGTACTGGTCAGAAATGACTGGGGAAAAAGGGAAGAAAACATGAAGAACTTCATTGGTAGCAGGTTTCTCTTGAACATGACACTTTCACTCCATCACCATGATTGAGTCGGGTTGGGTTATTCCGTTCACTGGTCATATCACCATTGGTCCTCCGTACCATCCGTTTTGGGGTTAATGCTACCAATCCATTCCAGTGTCACCGGTATGTTCAAGAGAAGTCGCTCAGAGAATTCACCAACCCAGCTAACGCCTCATCCGCTGCAATACCTTAACGCTCCATTCTTTCATGACCGCCACCCTAAACCTTGTATCAATAGATCATTTTCACCTCCACAAAATCATTTTCTCCGTTCCGTGTCGTAGATGTGGGATTCATTAAGGCCCTCCGATGACAGGTCACTTATTATCGACATCAGCTCATTCTCCAAGAAGTTGACTTAGGAACAACCCTTTTAGTACTTTGAAGATTGCATGCCTCAATGGCAAGTTTCTCACTTCCGGGATAGGTTTACAACAATGGCCTTCGACCGAAAGATTTTACGTTGTGTTCGACATCGACTCATGTATTCACACCACATGAATTGTACTACAGTACCTTGAGGGTCATCATCATTATCGGTGATTCCTCTCACACCTGTTAACATCTTACATCATTGGCTGGTAATCAGGTGACGTCTTTCCATGTTCGACATCAGAACATCTTTTCACATGGATAGACTTGTACTTTGGGCGAAGATTGAACAAGTTTGAAGACCTCGGATCTAGTTTCATGCATCTGGGCTGTGATATATTTAGAAAAATAAAGAAATCAAATGTACATCATAGCTGCACAGATAATCATCCAAGCTAAGGGATGATGGCTCTACTAGAATCATCAGTCTGCCACACAGACGATTGTCTGTCCTATGTACATAAAAATGAATTTATAAAGCTGACCATGGGAATGCCTACCTCAGCTAGATCATGAAAATATTATGAAGATAATTTATTGTATTGTATCTTATTACAAGTCACCTTTTAGTTCGAAAAACCTCAGATCCTCATGATAAAGCATTTCACTCGACATCAGAAGATTTACGGTCTCATGCTTTAGGGGGCAACTGTTATAGACATATTTGGGCACTGCAAACCCAATCACATATGTCAATAAACCAAGGGCTCTCAAACCCATAAAAGTGTTGTTTCATACCCTAAAGGATCAAGGTCAATTGATTACATCATTTCCTAGAAGTTCTCCCTAAAAAACTGCTCAGAACTGGTCAAAACTGGACCATATAGACTGCTCCATGATAAGGGTGTGATGCATCTCACCTGCTATGCACAAAGGGTGTGATGCATACTGAAAATCCCTTCTGTAGGGTGCGATGAGCGAGAGCAGACAAATGGTAGAGGCAGTTTGCTAGGTGGAAACTCAAAGAATCTTCTAGAAACTGCTCATATGACACTTGCCTCTCTGAATTCGCCCAGGGATGAGTAAGAGATCATGAAATCTCCAAGTGGAACCAAGAAATATCAGTGAAATGAAACTAATCAAAATCCCAGAAGCTGAGTCACCGCCCTGCAAATATCTATATATGGATCCCTCATCCTAGAGATCCAAAGGCTAGAATTTTTTAATTTGTAAGGAAGTGCTGTTGGTTTCTCTTTGAGACATTGTATTGTTGGGTGATCTTGATTTTTATGAGGTGAATAGGGCTTTCATGCTGGGAGGATGATGCTAGATCAGACAGCTGGGTTGTAATCCTCTCTTCTACTACTTCTATCAATAAAGCTATTTGAGTTTTCTTCCATATACCTGTATATTTCTGAATCTTGTATTGTGTATGCATTTGTATGATTAATGTACATCTAATTATTCATTGTTTATGGTTATAGATCTCTATGCTTTGATGGTATTTTGCTACTTTGATTCTACTGGTGTTCTTTGAAGCGGGACAAGTGAGAAAGAAGTGGCGAAGCTCTATCAAAGGAGAGAGGAAACAAGTAAGGAGCCAAGCAAAAGACTAAGGTTTGTACTCTCTACTTCTCTCTCATCTATCTCTCATAAAGGAAAATACAAGTTATTTTAAATTGTTTGTTTCTAAGATAGCGACCCGTGTTAGTGAGACTAGCAGCTCTGAATAGACACTAGTTTTATCGATAACAACGAGTGAGAAATTACAGGCCAATTCACAAATTAGTCTAAGAACTAGTAGTAATGAATCCAAAAAATACCTAAATAAATGAATTTCGTCAACACGGACTTCACAACTTCTCTATATTAACTGGCCAAAAGAACATAGATTTACTAGCTTTCGATCTTTGGTTTACATGAATTTCAAAAAAGATTCAAAAGTCCTTATTACGTTGAGCTCTACACTATTTATAGGCTTTAATAATAATTATTGTCGAGTCTTTCTAACTTCAAAAGGGAAGTTACAACTTTTTATCTTCTCCTATTTTCTAATATAATTACTAAAACGATATGTCAAAATTTTCATAAGTCATACAAAAAAACCACATCCTTCAGCAAAATATTCTCAATCCTTTCAAGATATGACACCCACGGTTCATAATATCATCCAATCATTTTGATCTCACTTGGAAGAAAGATCTCAATGGAAATATGATACTCTTTAGTGTTTTGTGAGAACATGGGTAATTCTCTCTGCAAGAAGACTAAGACGGAGTTTAGGATTTTATATTGTTGTGTTGTCTCTACCAAATGATGTTTGAGGTTATCCTTGGTAAGATTGATCTCAAAAGTGTTGAAGGTTAGTTATTTTGTTTTAAGAACTTCATCTATTTATTTGGTTAACTCTTTAAAGAATTTGGCCTCTCCTTGAGCTCTAATGGATGGAAACCTATTGACTTTGATGATCCTTTCAGCTAGAGAGTTATTTTATTGTGTTGTAGTGGCTACAACCACCCTCCAAATTTTTTCCTTCACTTCATTTTGGAGCCTCCCTCCTAAAATATTAGCAACTTGTCTTGCACTGCTCAAGTACTTGTGCTTTCATTTGACTTTATCTATCGCTTTGCAACTTGTATTCACTTACTTGCTTTGCTGTCTAACTACAAGCTGACCGCCCATGACTTGGTTGATCCAATTCTTGGACTTCCTTGGCAAACTACGCAGTCCTATAGGGCAACCAACCTTGCCTCAGGAATTGCGCAGAGCAACCCAATACTGAGTATTTCTCTCAAGAATTACGTAGATCATCCCAACACTAAGCTTCACCTCCAGAAATGCGTAGATCCAACTGATAACTTGTCTTTAGTTGGGAAATTTCACAGAGAATGAGAGGCAACCAGAGCCACTTAGCCTAGGAATTGTGGAAAATAATTCCCTCAGCTACTGCCTGATGCATGTGCCTTTAGGTTTCCCATAATTAAATGTTATTTATTGCCTCTTTTCCTTTGCCAATTTCCATAGCCATTATGAAACCACAAGTGATGCCCATTGTAATGTTTACCCATCATTCAGCTTGGAATACATGTCCCATGACCTTGGTCTTTTTTTTATCTACATGGAAAATCAACCAATGGCTATTACAAACTCCTCCCCCATGGGGGAACACCTTCCTCGATGTTCAATGATGCTTATAACCAACAAAACATGTTGCCCATGGATATTTATAACACAACTCGATGCAATATTTACAATTTACTTCTTATTGGAGCTTTATTACACAACTCATTGCAATATTTACAATACACATATGCATATATAAATATAAACCGAACCACATAAACTGAACACATATTCTCAAGCAACAAACAAGGATGGATACAAATCCCACATCTAATAAACGATCTCCCATGTAGTTTCAGCGAGCCCAAAGTGCTTCCCCTACACTTTACTTTCTATATTGCTTGGTTCCAGAGCATTAGATGTTTCCACTGCAAAATGAATTGAGGTTATAGCTGTAACTCTCCCTCTGGTTCCACCTACAATACCGGCCAATCAATCACATGATCAACATCCTACACATATATCTTAAGTAATGAAACATGGAAAACATCATGGAATTTCACTGTTGGCCACAGTGCAAGTCGATATGCCACTGGTCCAATCCTATATAGGATCTCAAAAGGCCCACAATACCGAGGTGCTAGCTTGGCACATGATCCAATCCTCAAGGAGCTCCTCTTGGGCTTGATACGTAAGTACACATTCTCTCCAACCTGAAACTCCTTGAATGCTCTATATTGATCAACATATCTCTTCTGCCTGTCCTGTGTTTCTTTTAAATTCTTCTTAATAAACTGCACCTCCTGCTCCATCTTAGCCAACATATCTAGTCAAATCAACACTCTGTTTACTGGATCACCCCAACTGATAAGAGTATTACAACTTCACGCATAAAGAGCCTAAAATAGAATCATCCTCAAGGATTCTTGATACCCATTGTTATATGTAAACTCCAGCAGTGGAAGATACTCCTTCCACTTCCGCTGTTGATGCATGACATACATCCTAAAAATATCCCCAAGAATCCTATTAACCCTCTCTGTCTGTCCATTTGTCTGTGGATGATATGCTGTGCTGAAAACTAAGTCTATCCCTAATCCTACAAACAACTCCTTCCAAAACCTGGAAGTGAACTTGGCATCTCTGTATGATATAATCTTATTAGGAACACCATGCAACCTCACTATATCCATGATGAAGATTTGAGATACCTCACTAGCTAAATTAGTAGACTTCACTAGAAATGAAGTGATCTACCTTACTGAACTTGTCAACCACAACCATGATGGAGTCATTCTATCTGGATGTCCTTGAAAAATATATAATGAGGTCCATGGAAATGACCTCCCATTTCCATTCTGGAATCGAAATAGGCTGTAACAAACCAATTGGATGCTTACACTCAGATTTCACCTACTAACAGTCCAAGCACTTCACAACAAACTCAGCCACCTCTTTCTTCAAGTTTGGCCAATGATATAACTTCTTAAAAACTGTCAAAGTCTTCTAGTATCCCAGGTGGCTTGAATATAGCTTAACATGAAACTCCCTCAAGATAAGCCTCTTGAGCTCACTGCTATCTCGCACATAAATTTCGTTCTTGAATATGAACAAGACATTTGTCACGAGGTGATAATCCTCATCCCCATCACCTTCGCTCTACTGTTGTAATCTATTCTTAAGCTACTAATACCTCTCATCATGTTATCCTGCAAGTAACATTTTCTCTTGGAAATATGTCCCATAGAAATCATAGCTGAAATATGGTTCACCTGCAACCTCCTACTGAGAGAATATGTAACCCTGTTCTCCTTGCCCTTGATGTACCAGATCTCAAAGTCAAACTCACTGAGGGTAGCCAACCATATAGATTTCCTGGAATTCAGATTGGATCGGTAAAACAAGTACCTCAATCCACTATGATCACTCATCAATACAAACATCATGCCAGGGAGATAATATCCACATCTTCAATGCATGAATGATAGCTACCAACTCAAGATCATGAGTCACATAGCTCTGCTCGTGTTCATTCAACTTCCTTGACTCGTAACAAACCACCCGCCCTTCCTATATTATGACTCCACCAAGTCCTTCCTTGCAAGCAGTTGTACAAACCACAAAATCCTTATCAGGATTTGCAATATTCAAGACTAGATAATTTGTAAGCAAATGCTTCAACTTCTCAAAACTCATTGCAAACTCTTCAGTCCATTCAAAATTCTTCCCTTTCCTCTACAAATATGTAATAGGATAACCAATCCCTGAGAAGTTCCTAATGAACCACCTATAATAACTTGCTAGTCCCATGAGTGATATGACCTCATCCACATTCCTAGGAGATGGCCACTCATGGATAGCTTTAATATTTTCCAAGTCCACTGCTATCCCCTCTTTGGAATCAACATGTCCCAAGTAGTGAATTTGAGATTGAAAAAAATTGCACTTGCTGAGCTTGGCATATAATTGATGCTCTCTAAAAAATCTCAACATTGTTGCGAGGTGCTCTGCATGCTCTTCCTCATTCTCGGAGTATACTAATATATCATCAAGAAACACTATCACAAACTTGTCTAAGGAAGCAACACATTATTCATCAAGCACATGAAAGTGTTTGGAGAATTGGTAGGACCAAAAGGAACCACCAAAAACTCATTTTATGTGCACTTGATGATATCCCGATCTCATATCAATCTTTGAAAATGTTGCTTCTCCCTTCAACTAATCAAATAAATCATCAATCCATGGCAATAGACACTTGTTCTTGATAGTCAACTTATTAAACCATCTATAACCAATGCAAAATCTGAGAGTACCATCCTTCTTCTTTACAAACAATACTGGTGCACCCCAAGGTGACACACTTGGCCTTATGTATCCTTTATCAAGCATCTCCTTAAGCTGCAAATTCAATTCCACTAACTCTGGAATACTCATCATATATGGTGCCTTAGCTGCTGGTGTTTCTCCCGACATCAACTCAATAGAAAATTCCACCTCTCTATGAGGAGGAAACTATGGAATATCTACAGGAAACGTATCTTAAAACTGTTGTAAAACAAGGTACCTCCTTAGGAATTCATCATCCTCAACATCCTTCCCTTTGTCACTAGAAATATGAATTGCAAACAATACACATCCCTTCTGACAACTATGCTTTGCCTGCATAGCTGTAACCATTCTCACTGATATAGGATTTTTCTTTCCTGCAAAACTCTCCTTTCCCCATCATCATCTAGGCACTCGAATCCATAGAAGTCTACCTTGGTCCCATGAATGAAAAGCCAATCCATGCCCAAAAGCATATTATATGATCCCAAAGGAAGCACATTTATATGTGTTGATGTAGGATTACCATTAAGCTCAAATGCACAAGATCTCACCTAATGATGAACTCTTCTCTTGTTCCTATAGCCAACTGCACTAACCAAGATTCTACATGCACTTCTTTATTCAAGAAAAACTTCTCCACCAGGTCAGGACATATATACCTATAATTATATCTAGGATCAATCAAAATGGAAACAAATTAATCATGAAGCTTACCTTCCATCTCAATAATGGATGCTTGCTGACCATCCTTCCTATTATCCACTGCTACATAAATCTGAGGAAAACTTTGCCCAACATCTCTAGCTTTCTGTGCCTCCTGTGCCTCATGTGCACTATAAATATGAGGATTTCCACCCTCGATTGATGGGAACTCACTCTTGCGATGATTTCCACCACAAGTCCAACACCTAAAAGGCTTCCTACCATTGTCCTTATGTTGCTCCTTAGGCTAAAATCCATGTCCTCTGTCAACTGCATTGAACTTCTTATAAGGTACCACATTCTCCTTGTCACCTGCGTCCGGAGGTCTTCCTTGCTTCTTAGCCCACTTTCATTTAGTATTCTCATTACCTTTCCAATCCTGCTTAGGCTCAGACTTGCGCTTAGACTACTCATAACAATGCTTCATCTTTACAATGACTTCCTCCAATGACCAAGGCTCATCATAATCAATATAATATTTAAATGCTAAAGGAAATCCACTGATGATCCTTTGGACCTTTGTCTTCTCATCCTTGAGGTAGGGAACATACCTAAACAAATCCAAAAACTTGGTTTTGTACTCTTCATCTATCATGGAACCCATATTCAACTCATAGAAATCCTTGCCATTTCAATCATAATATCTCTTAGACAAGTACTTATTTCTAAAGAGTCTTTTAAACTCATTCCAACTTAGCTCCTTTACCTTGATGCCTCTCACACACTTCACATCTTCCCACTAGATATTTTATTTTCACTTGAGACTAAAAATAACTATCTTGGATTCTATATTCTCTAAATAATCATGCAATCCGAAGAACTTTTTCATCCCAAGAAACCATGCTTCTGCATCTTTTGACTTCTTCACATCCCCATCAAAAGTAAGAGGCTTGTCTTTCTTGAACCCCTCTGGAAAATATTACTTCTCACTCCTCCTATAAGGATGCTAGTGGTAATGATGATGATGAATCTCAGAACCAGAGCTAGACTAAAATCCATGAGTGCTAGCCCTCTTGTTAGGTGTATCCAAAGATCTACCACCTTTGACTGTATCATCCCTTGATCCGGATTTAAACAGGAACACAAAAAATTACAGATATAACCATAAATAAAAAGATGCATAAGAAATAACGCTTCATTTCATTAATATCAAATAATGAAATATGCTTACAAACAGAATGGAGATAAGGTTAGCTTGGGTGATGGTAGCTTATATTTGAGAAGAGATGTGGCGGCTACATGCCTCTGAATTGTGTTACATTGAGGCTCAAGGGCCTATTTATTATTGAAAAACATGAGAAAACCCTAGACAACCAAAACCCTAACCCCAAGAGATGTAACACCAAGAGTTTGTGAGTCCCATTGGGGTTAGTTTGGCAACCAACTTCCCTGGGTCATAACTTAGTCATATTATCTCTGTTTGGTGCATTCAATACCTTGTTGGAAAGGTCTCTTTGAGTACTACAAGGTTTTCCATAAGCTATTTCCTATGTTCTAGGCTTGCAGCGGACTTCAAAAAAATGTCGTTTAGGGGGTCAAAATGGCTGTGGAAGTTCGGGACCCAAAAAAATTGCTAAAAATAATAAATGCTGAAATAGACAAGGAAACAAATGAAACTGACTGGAGGTCTAGGTGGAATAGGTGGGTGGCCACAAATATCCACCTAGATCATTCCTCCCCCCTTAAGAAGCAGTGGTCCCCATTGCGTGCAAAGCCTTCAAGAGGTGAGGAAATTTCTGCTGAACCTGGTCCTTGGTGAGCCACCTGCCTTAATGCAGGAGTTGGCCTACTTTGTGTTGGGCCACTAATTTGTCAATATTATTATTAATTTTTAAGATCTATTTCATCCATTTCTACCATTCTTTATCATGTTATTTATCGTAATCTATCATATAATTCCATTTTATAGTTATTGATGTTTTTGCGAGTAAATAATATTTGTTCTCCTTTATTTTTAATAAATTGATGATTATTATGCATGATTTGGAAATGAAGGTTTATTAATGAATTTTTTATAACATCACCCACTATTTTAGCCTCCAATATCTCTTCCAAATTGCAAATTTGATCTCCAACTCATAATCAAATATTCCAACTCAGAAATTCGTTGGGATAAGAAGTCACAGTTTTGCATAGGATGTTTCGGGCAAATGAAGATGAATCTTGAAAATATGAGACATGGGTTTTGTGAAAAACGGACCAAATTAGTTTTCTTACGAGAATTTTTCCAAAATTCGACTTGGATTGAGAGAAACGCAAGGTTCTCTGAAGGTGATTTTCTCAGATTTGCTGTTGTGGCTATTTTCCAAATTCTTCCAATTGCAATACCAGATTCGACTTGTTTTAGTTGAATCATGATGGAGAGATATTTTTGATCTGATCTTGCTGATCAATTTGTTTTAGACAATCCAGTTTTATAATGGAAATCAGTTTGAAATCATTTTAGTTGTAATTTCCCTTTGCTCACTGTGTATTTAAATGAAAATAGAGATCAAAGAGGGGGAGATGGGGGAGAGAATGAGCAATTGTTGAATTGGAGGCAAAGCTAAGAACTTGAATTTTATGTAATTATTTATATCATATGTTTTAATGAAGGAATCTATCCATTGAGTTCTACATCTGTTATTTTTAATATGATCTAAGTTATTTCTCAAGGCGGAACTGAGTCTTGGGCATTTGGGCCCACTACCGTGGACGAGGTGCTGCTTGCGCATCTAAAGTAGTTTAGTTATGTGCTTGTTTCTTTGAATTTCATTCATTTTATTTAAATTAAATTTCATTTTATTCAAGTAATTTGTTGGCTGTTGCATTTTTTCAGATTTGTTGGTTTGTGCAATTTCTAGATTTCATTTAATTTGTTGTTCTAGATTAGCATTTGAATTATGTTGGGTGAAATAGGTTAAAGTTCCAATTCTACAAGGTATGGTTTAATTAAGTATTGATTTAATTCGTGTGATTATCATAATTCTTTTCTTGTCATTTACTTTCTGCTTTTTAATTTAATATTGTTTTTGAAGTCTTACATTTTATTTCTTGTCAAATGAGCTTGATAGTGTAGAACATAATCATGTAGAACTAGTGTTAGTTGTTGGTATTTGCTTGCATATATTTTTCTGATTGCCTTGAAATAAAAATATGCTCCTCAAGTTTATAATTAATGTCTAGGTGATTAGTTGTGTTTTTATTAAGCAATTAATTTTCCCCAACTTTTTGGCACCGTTGCTAGGGAGGAAGTCAAATAGAACTACCACACTAATATATGGTTGCAGATGCATACCTAACTTCGTGAGAGATGGATATTGAAGAAAGAAGGTAAGAACCTACAAACGCATCTTGGGGAACCATTGATGGGTCTACCCTCAGTATTCAGGCTTAGGTCATATAGCATGCATTGATAGAAGTAGGAATTTTAGAGGTAAAATTTTGAAAAGAAAAAAAATATCATGATTCCACTCAAGTGGTGATTAAGCACCACCCATTTAACTAACCAATTGACAAGAACATTTGAAGGAGAATCCCAAAAGTAGCACGTGAAGAACATCTTCTATTTTGGGAATAAATGAAACAAACTTCTACTTTTGAATTTCCTATTAGAGATCTAGGAGGAGTGACACAAATGCACATCATTCCCCCATCTGCTCTACCAAATTTTCATGGTTTAGCAAATGAAGATCCAGATACATTCTTATTTGAGTTTGAAGTACTTTGTAGAGGATATTATTATTGTACTAATTCTCCAAGATTGAAATTTTTTCCTCTTACTTTAAAAGGAGCAACTCTCTAATGGTTTATGAGCCTTGGTGGGAACTGCATCCAAACATGGGAGGACATGAAGAATGTATTCTTGAAAAGGTATCAAGACTATTGCAAGGTCAGTGAAGATATTTTCAATATGATACAAGGGGAAGATGAAAGCTTGGAGGAAAATGTAGAGTAATTTCAATACAACCTTCAAAAATCAAAGCGTAAGTATTTGGAAAAAGAGATCTTAAAAACACTCCTTCTTAAAGAAATCAAAAATTAATTTTTATAACTCTTAAATCTAATGGGAAAAGGTGATGTTTTTCAGTTATCATATGATGATGTTTGTGAAATATGCATAAGGTATTCAAGAGTAATCTTCAGTGTTGGTAATAATTCTATAGAACTTTCTTCTTTCTTTTCCAAATCTTCTACAAGAATAGGAGACATAAGAGTTGAAATCAATGTTTTATTTGAAAATTTTAAATATGATTTTATTAGCTCTCTAAATTCACAATTGCATGTTTTTCAGGTTAAGAAAAATCAGGTAGAATTTGATGAAGTGTTTTTCCCTCATTACCGAAAGGAGCATCCCATAGATAGTCACTCTTCCTTATCTAGGATGGAAGTAGCTGATGACAACTAAGCCGCTTTTACGCAACAAAGCTGCATCTTTACAAAATTAGCGTACGTGGACTTGTGGGTTATGGGCCCATTTATATATCAGATACCTTCAAGTCAGTGAAATTACAACAAAATCCGACCAATCAACCAATAATGGTTGATGGTCGGAACTCAACGGAAATAAACCCCAGTTGATAACCTATTGGGTCCACTAGAAATGTTAACTCACGCATATGTTTGTGCGCGATTACTGTTTGATCAATCAACCAACGGATGGTCTTGATTGCCAGAACCCAACGAGGTTTTAATCCCGTTTTATAAACCCTCATTACGTCTGTTTTTGGAATTAACGGACGCGCTTGTTTGCACGTGATATGCGTCTGATCACCTTTCAATGGAAGGTCCGATCACCTTCAGACTTTAAACTTGTTTTAATGATTTCTCTGGTCTGCTTTTAGAATTAAAATTCAGCACTTGTTACCACATGATGACTGTAGATCAGTTGGATCTGTCAATTGGACGATCCTAATCTTCTTCCGGGTTTCTTCACGAATTTTTTCAGGGTTCTCTCGTTGCACCAATATTATCCGTCGATCTAGATGATAGGACGGTGCCGCTGCATTACTCCATCGACTCCAGTTTTGATTGAAACTCTTCTCCTCCATTGATCAGTTCTCTAATCCAATGATTATCATTCGCTTATTGATGGAATTCGCGTTCAACACACATTTAACTCTGCCATATGCTGTTTAAGGCGAAGTTCATAGGAACTTCATCCTTTACACTCGTACACACATATTTAACAACTTTATAGGAAAGAACATATATATAAAGACACAGACACACAATCAACTCAGTTAACACGCAGATGTATAATAACACATATATTTCACTTATATACATAATTCGATTACAGGCTAAGGCCTCTTGGCCTTAACTCGCAAATTGCCCTGCGACTACATTGTGTACTCTCTCTCTCTCTCACAACACAAACTCTCTTTATAAAGGAAATTACAAAAGCGTGGATCATCTAAGATCCATGATTTCCTCCCAAAAATCGCTCAATCATACCCCTAAATCTATCTATACGCATACATGGCAGATAATTACATTTAATTAAGCCTTCCAGAGACTTATCAATTCCATCAATTTAGCTCTATTTCAATAGAATTTTCCCCAGTTTACAATGATCGTCCATGTTCCCTCTTTCACAGCTTTGGATTCCAATTTTAATGAAAGGTGCTCGGATGCTCCTGCATCAGACTCCTGAGGTACAAAAATCTATGACCTCCTCGTCATATGACTTCTCCATCCCTTAGAAATTCTACCCACAAATTGCCTTTATGATCTTTCTGTGAGCTGTAACAAAACCTCTACAGTAACAAGTCTCCTTCTTGCTACACATGCCTCACCAAGCTTCTCTACTCTGAGCTTAGTCTTTTGACATCTCTCTGGTTCTCTCTTCTTTGGAACCTTATGAGCACTCCTGGCTCTAGGTTGCTGCAAACTTCTCACCTTCCTCTGCTACTATTTATACGACAAGAATAAGACCATAAACTTTCCAATCTTCAACATGACTCTACCTCCTTCTGCACGCAGAATCTTCTTCTGCTCCAATACCAAAAATGATGACAACTAAGCCGCTTTTATGTTTTAAAGCTGCATCTTTACAAAATTAGCGTATGTGGACCTGTGGGTTATGGGCCCATGTATATATCAGAAGCCTTCAAGTCAGTGGAATTACAACAAAACCCGACAAATCAACCAGCAATGGTTGATGGTCGAAACTCAATAGAAATAAACCCCATTTCATAACCTATTGGGTCCACTAGAAATGTTAACCCAGGCACATGTTCGTGTGCAATTACCGTCTGATCAATCAACCAATGGATGGTCTTGATTGCCATAACCCAATGAGGTTTTAATCCCATTATATAAACCCTCATCACGTCCGTTTTTGGAATTAACGACCGCGCTTGTTTACACGCGATATGAGTTTGATCACCTTTCAATGGATGGTCCGATCACCTTCAGACTTTAAACTTGTTTTAATGATTTCTCGGGTCTGCTTTTAGAATTAAACTTTAGCACTTGTTACCACGCGATGGCTGTAGATCTATTGGGTTTGTCGATCGGACGATCTTGATCTTCTTCTGGGTTTCTTCACGAATTTTGTTAGGGTTCTCTCATTTCGCCAATATTATCTGTTGATCCAGATGATCCGATGGTGTCACTGCGTTACTCCATCGACTCCAGTTTCAATTGAAACTCTTCTCCTCCGTTGATTAGTTCTCTAATCCAACGGTTATCGTTCACTTATTAAAGGAATTCACGTTAAACACACATTTAACTCTATCATACGCTATTTAAGGCAAAGTTCATAGGAACTTCATCCTTTACACTCGTACACACATATTTAACAACTTTACAGGAAAGAACGTATATATAAAGACACATGCACATAATCAACTAAGTTAACACATATATTTCACTTATATACATAATTCAATTACAGGCTAAGGCCTCTCAGCCTTAACTCACAAATTGCCATGCGAGTACATTTTGTACTCTCTCTCTCTCTCTCACACAACACAGACTCTCTTTATAAAGGAAATTACAAAAGCATGGATCATCTAAGATCCACGATTTCCTCCCACAAGTCGCTCATTCTGATAGGTCCCTATAATACTAGTGATTACCCCATTACTATTGTAGTTGTATCCCTTATTAATATTGTTGTGCCCCTATTGTCCCCATATTTTTATTACTGTGCCCCATAGAATCCCTCTATTGTTATTTTTGTGGCTTTATATTATTATTGTTAGGTTGGCTGGGTTATATTGTGACTCCTTAGACTCCTATATATAGAAAGGAGGTTTTGTCATTTGAATCATCCAAGAATTTCTCATTTATGTAATGTAAAGGAGGTTGCCCCCTCAAAGAGGCTGAATTCTAAGGCGTTGATCTATCTTTTCTATCTTTTTCTTGAGCTGGTTTCATAACATTTGGTATCAGAGCTTTGGATTCTAGGGTTTTGCTCCTCCAAACAGGTCATCGTGGAATTTTCGCTATAATTTTTTTTTTTTTTTTTTTTTTTTTTTTTTTCTGCGATGTTTCAGAAGCTAGAAAAAAAACCCATCTTAGAAGAAGTCGTGCTGAATCTAGGATCCAAATTTTAGAGATTTTCGCGCTATATTTGTGGAGATATGATCTGAGGAAGTTGGTCTTTTTGCAGACTCCTGAATTACATTCCAAACAGGTGACTTGGGGAAAATTGTCATAACTTTCTTTCTGAGCATTGGATTGAATTTTTGTAAGAAGGTACAGAAAGAGAATAGACCGTAGTTTCTTGTATATATTTTTTAGAGCCAAAAGTCGAAACAGTGACTCGTGGCACGTCGTACAAGTTCGCTCTACTGAACTAGTCTATAATCAAGTCACTGTGGGAGATTGTGCATAACTATTTCTTGGAGAATCCAATTTGGATCAGACTGGTGGCATTGGAAAGAGGAAATAGAGGGCTATTATAGGTCGCAATTTTAGAACTAGATGACCTGAAATTACAGAGATACATCAAATTCAATATCAGGCTCCTACAAAGTGAAAAAAGGTGTGTAGTTTTTTTTAAATTTTTGCATAAGCTTGGTTTGAAAAATTAGTTTGAAGGAATTCAAAGGGCATAGTAAAGCATTATTATCGATAATTGATGCCCCGAGGAAAGAAAATGCAAATAGCTAGTAGGAAACCTGAAAGCTCTAGCATGACTCATGAAGAAGAGGAAGAAATGCAACATGATATATCAAAGTTACGAGACCAAGTGAAACAAGTGTCACTTGCACAAAAAGGAACAGAATCTAAGATGGATGGTTTAAAGAAAGATGTAGAAGCTAAGATGGATGGTTTAAAGAAATGCGTAGAAGCTAAGATGGATTGTTTAAAGAAAGGCGTAGAAGCTAAGATGAATGACGTGGAAGCTAAGATGGACGATTTGAAGATAGATTTGAAGACAGACATGGAAGAATTGAAGATAAATATGAATAAGTTGCTACAAGAAATGGTCACTAATGGTGAAAGGGTAGTAAAAGAAACTCATGATGAGAACAAAATAAATGTTAATCATGATTCCATAGACTCTAATGTTGGATCGAAGACCCACCATATTCCAAAAATCGATATGAGGAAGTTTGATGGCAAGGATCCCGCAACATGGATATTACAGATGGAGCAATTTTTCGATCTCAATAATGTGCAAAACACACAAAAGGTACGTATTACAACTTTATATTTGGAACCAAATCAGTTTGTATGGTATCAATGGCTTTGCTCTCGTAAACAAATTATCACTTGGGCAATTTTTACGGAAGAATTGACAGCACATTATGAGGATACAAAAAGCAACACTTTTTTTGGCCAATTGATAAGTCTCAAACAAAAGGGTTCAATAATGGAGCACATTGAGGAGTTCCAAAAATTGAACATAAGGGTAAAAAATATCCTAGAGGAGCATAGGATTGATGTGTTCATAGGGACTTTAAAGGATAATATCCAACATGATGTTCGCCTTTGGGAACCTGATTCATTAGAGAAGGCATTCATGTTAGCAAGAAAAATGGAAAGCAAAATTATGGCAACCAGGAAGCATACCAGTCACAACTATAAATATGGAAGTGTTGTTACCCCTAGCCTTCCACAACCTATAAGGTTGACACCACAACAATTGGAGAAAAAAGAGAAAAAGGGCTTTGTTACAATTGTGATAGCAAATACACTAAAGGTCATAAGTGTGCTGAGAAGAAATTATTCTACATAGATTGTGAAGAGGAAGAGAAAAGGAGCAAGAAAGGTCAAAGGAAGAGGATATACTCCAGGAACAAAGCGTAGATAAAGAAGAAATGAATCCGACCATATCTTGTAATGCATTGGCTGGAATTACCACTCCTAAAACCATCAAGATAGAAGGACAAATCAAGAAGAAAAAGGTAATAGTGTTGATTGATTCAGGAAGTACCCACAATTTTGTTCATTGTAAGGTAGCAAAGGAATTGAATTGCTTCCTATATCTAGCACCAAAATGTCAAGTGATGATTGAAAATGGAGGAACGATAAATTGCTCTGGAAAGTGCCATAATATCAAGCTATCCATGGGAGAATATGTATTGAATAGCCCAATGCTTTCCATTCCAATGGGAGGTGCTGATGTTGTACTAGGAGTCCAATGGCTACAATCCTTGGGTACAATAGATTTTAATTTTCAAGAACTTTTCATGAAATTTTCTGTGGAAGGAAATGAAGTTGAATTAAGGGGTATTGCAAGGAAACCGGGAAAGATAATCAGCTCTAACGGTATGACAAAGCTTCTAAAAAAGGAACAAAGAGGTGTAATTGCACAATTATGTTCGCTGGATGTTTCCACATCGGAATCATCTATTTCTCCAGATCTCCAAAAAGTCTTGGACAATCATTCCAAGGTATTTGAGACTCCTAAAGGTCTCCCACCTATTCGTGATCATGATCATGCTATTCATCTGATTCCAGGAAGTGTTCCTCCAAACATCAGGCCGTATAGATATCCCTATGCCCAAAAGAGTGATATTGAACATATGGTTGCAGAAATGCTAGAGTTTGGTATAATTCAACCTAGTCAAAGTTCTTTCTCTGCTCCAGTAGTATTGGTGCACAATAAGGATGGATCATGGCGCATGTGTCCGGATTATAGGGAGCTCAATAAGCTCACTATTAAAGATAAGTTTCCCATTCTTGTCATTGATGAATTATTGGATGAATTGCATGGATAAATTTACTTCACCAAGTTGGATCTTCATTCAGGATATCATCAAATCAGAATGAAGATTGAAGACATTCCAAAAACAACATTTAGAACTCATGAGGGTCATTATGAATTTTTGGTCATGCCTTTTGGCCTTACCAATGCACCTTCTACATTTCAAGGTTTGATGAATTCCATTTTCAAACCCTTCTTTAGAAAATTTGTGTTAGTATTTTTTGATGATATACTAATCTACAACAAGTCTTGGAAGGATCATGTTGAACATGTTGACAGGGTGCTACAACTATTGGAGGAGAAAAAATTATATGCAAAAAGATCCAATTGTTTCTTTGGAGTACAAGAGGTGGAATATCTGGGTCATATTGTATCTCATGAAGGAGTTAAGGTAGACCCTAGCAAAATTAAAGCCATTAAGGAATGGAAAATCCCCACATCCATAAAGCATCTGCGAGGATTTCTTGGGTTGATAGGGTATTATCGCAAGTTTGTTAAGAATTATGGGAGAATAGCTGCACCTCTAACAACATTATTGAAGAAAGATGCATTTTCACGGACTCCACAAGCAACAAAGGCGTTCGAACATCTTAAAGAGGCAATGTGCCAAGCACCGGTCTTAGCTACACCGGACTTCACAAAAACCTTTATTGTGGAATGTGATGCTTCAGGAAATGGAATTGGTGCCATTTTAATGCAAGATGAAAGACCCATTGCTTTTGAAAGCCGTCCAATCAAGGGAAAGTTTTTACACAAAGCTATTTATGAGAAGGAAATGTTGGCAATACTACATGCACTTAAGAAATGGCGACCCTACCTAATGGGAAGACACTTCAAGGTAAAAACAGATCATGATAGCCTTAAATAATGTTTAGAACAAAGATTATCCTTTGAAGAGCAACAAAAGTGGGTCACAAAGATGTTGGGTTATGACTTTGAAATCATCTACAAAAAAGGGAAGCAAAATGTGGTGGCAGATGCACTCTCAAGAAAGGATGAGGATGTGGAAGCGTTGTTGTGCGCCATTTCTATTATCCAACCAGATTGGATAAATGAAGCAAGGGAGGAGTGGAAGAATGATGAAGAATTGTGGGCACTTATTCGAAAGTTACAAGAAAATTCCAGTACATCTGATACATTTAGCTGGAAAAATGATTTGTTATGGTACAAAGATCGCTTATATCTCTGTAAGAATTCGCAACTCAAACAAAAGATGCTTATGAAATTGCACACTTCTCCCTTAGGAGGGCACTCAGGATTTTTAAAAACTTAGCACAGGGTTAAGAAGGAATTTTTTTGGGATGGCCTTAAATCAGATATTCAAAAGTTTGTGGCTGAATGTTTGGTTTGCCAACAAAATAAAGTTGAAACAATTAAGACCCCGGGTCTATTACAACCTTTATCCATTCCAAGCCCACGTTGGGAGGAGGTTTCAATGGATTTTATCACAGGTTTACCCAAGTCTGAGGGAAAGAGTGTCATCATGGTGGTAGTTGACAAACTTACCAAGTATGCACACTTTTGTGCATTATCACATCCATTGAAAGCCAGTACAGTTTCTACTGCATTTATGGAAACAATTCAAAAGCTACATGGAAACCCAAAGATTATTGTAAGTGACAGAGATCCCATTTTCACTGTAAATTTTTGGACATAATTATTTTCTTGTCTTGGTACTCAGTTAGCTCATAGCTCATCTTATCATCCTCAATTTGATGGGCAAACTGAGATAGTAAACAAATGTTTGGAAGGATATCTTCGTTGCTTTGTATCAGATAAACAAACACAATGGGTCAAATGGTTGCCTCTAGCTGAATGGTGGTATAATACTTCCTTCCATACAACAACAAAAATGACCCCATTTATGGCACTTTATGGATATCAGCCACCATCCATCACATCATATTTAAGAGAAAATTCTAAGGTTCAAGCAGTGGAACATCACATTGAACATCAACAACAAGTCCTCCAACTCTTAAAGGATAACCTTGTGTTGGCACATAATAGAATGAAACAACAGGCAGATCAACGTCACAGTAAAAGAAGTTTTGATGTAGACGACTGGGTATTCCTACGGCTACAACCATATAAACAAATGTACCTCAAGCAAGCTAAGAAGGATAATAAATTATCACCAAAGTATTATGGTCCGTACAAGGTGTTGCAAAAGATTTGTACTATGGCATACAAATTGGAGCTTCCTGCAGCGTCTCGAGTGCACCCAGTTTTCCATGTTTCATGTTTAAAGAAGGTTATAGGCGACAAGCTCCCAGTTCAAACAATATTGCTAGAACTTGACGAGGAAGGAAAAATTATATTGGAACCGGAAGCAGTCACAGAAACAAGAATTCGACAGCTATGAAATCGATCAATTTCGGAGTATCTCATCAAGTGGAAGAACTTATCCGCTGAAGATTCCACATGGGAAGATGAGAATTTTATACAGAAGCATCCAAAACTACTCAAGTGTTGAGGACAACACTTTTTTTGAAGGAGAGGGGCATGATAGGTCCCTATAATACTAGTGATTACCCCATTACTATTGTAGTTGTATCCCTTATTAATATTGTTGTGCCCCTATTGTCCCCATATTTTTATTACTGTGCCCCATAGAATCCCTCTATTGTTATTTTTGTGGCTTTATATTATTATTGTTAGGTCGGCTGGGTTATATTGTGACTCCTTAGACTCCTATATATAGAAAGGAGGTTTTGTCATTTGAATCATCCAAGAATTTCTCATTTATGTAATGTAAAGGAGGTTGCCCCCTCGAAGAGGCTGAATTCTAAGGCGTTGATCTATCTTTTCTATCTTTTTCTTGAGCTGGTTTCATAACACATTCATACCCCTAAATCTCTCTATATGCATACATAGCAGATAATTACATTTAATTAAGCCTTCCAGAGACTTATCAATTCCATCAATTTCGCTCCGTTTCAATAGAATTTGCCCCGGTTTACAATGATTGTCCACTTTCCCTACTTCATAGCTTTGGATTTTGATTTTAATGAAGGGTGATCAGATGCTCCTGCATCAGTAGCATATAAAAGAGATGGGGAAGTCGTAACAAGGTCAAAACCATGGAAACCATGGCCTACATGTATGGTTCAAAACACTTCCTCTCCATTTTCTTACTTGCATAATCCATTATGGAATACACTTATGTTAGGGCAGCCATACCAATCTCAGTATAACCCTCACTAATATTGTCCAAAAATTTGGCATGGCTTATCTTATGAATACATGGCTACTTTCCCTCATCTTGTAGCATAACCACATCATCCATATTATTCACCAACTCTTCCACAACATCTTGCTTGCCTATCAAAATCATCCACACAACCCAATCAACTACATCATCAAAATCCTTCATGTCCTACACAATTTCCTGCTCAACACATTCCATGCCCTCATAATAATAAACCAGTACAACATGCTTATAGCGTTGAACTGAGAAATTTACCAACCCTTCCTACCCATTCTATCTCACAATCTCCATTGTAGAAAACTTATATTAATATTGGGAAAGTTTCAAATAAAAAAAATGTAGAAGTTATGGAAGAAAATGAGGTTTCCTCTAATCTACACCAACAAGCCGTTGAGATCAATAAGACATTAGAAACTCACGAACTTCAAGAAATGAAAACTATGGGAAATCAAGAGATTAAAGACTATATTGAAGATTGGTTTCACTCCATCATTTGTTTGCAACATCACTCCATACTTTGACAATTCTTAACACCATCCTTTCAAGGGAAGTCGACCTCTCATACCTTATTATTTATTAACATGCATTTTTCAAGTTCAGGTATGTACATATTTGAGGCCTTATTTAGAAAATGGCTCCACTGGAAGTACTCTTATATGTAAGCATATTTTATTTTTCAAACTATAGTAGGTTAGTGTAGAAAATAAAATAAATAAGTACATAAATAAATAAATTTCTTTATATGTAAAAATATTTGTTTTTGTTGCAACACGTTGTGAAAATTAATATTGGTGATAAATGTTTGAATTTATTTGTGTATGTAGACATCTTATATAGAAAATCATATTTATACAAACACTCATATCCATTTTGATCACCAATTTGGAAAAAATGTTTGTTTATCATATTTTATGGCTTGTGGGCTTGATAAAATTTCTGCAAAAATAATCGGGACAATCATGTTTTGAGGGACCAAATGTGTTAGTGTCGGTATCTTCATCCCTCCATCAGTGATCAAATTCTCTTGATTGCATTACATGTTAGGTGTCTCACTCGACTAGCTGTATTCCATTAGGGTCATGGATCATCTGATGGTAGCGGTATATTATACATTTTCCCTCATGTCCTTTACTTGCTGGCCCATTTTCATACATCTAGATCCTCTGCAGTCAATTTTTGTCTATAAATTTATAGAAGTCATTGTTAGGGTTTTAGGTTTCATTAGGTCTAGGGTTTTGTCAATAAGGTCTTCCAAATGCTCAATAATGGCCAGCAGGTGCACGAGGAGGTCAAATAAAGTTTCAAAAACAAATAATTTCCATAATCACATGCTCAGTGATTGATTTTTCTTCAAAACCCAGTTTTGAGGAAAAACAAAGTTGTTTATGTTTTCACGTACAAATTTGATGTAATTTCATTTTTTCCATATGTAATAACTTCAGAGGCAGCCTTGGTCACCTTGCCAAGCCTCTGCAACTTCACCACCTGCAAAGCAAACAAAAATTCAAAGCATTTAGTCCATCAAAGGCAAAAATAAAGCAAACTGCCCAAAAATAGAGTTTTAAAAGCAAGTCACAAGCAAACATTAGAAGAGTGGATTTTTGTAAATGAAAAATCAAAACTATATGTATATAAACTATTTTTCATGTTTAGAAGATTCACTTGCATGCCAAAAGAGAAAGAGAGAAAGTCATTTATGTTTCCAAGAGCCAAAGGAGCGATTTTGTGTTTGGAAGGTAAGAAATGCAGGCGTGGTGCACTGGGGTTGGAGCGTGGTGCATTGGGCAGTGTTTTGCAGTGTAAATTCATAATGGGCGCGATGCATTGAAAGGGCGCGATGCACTTGTGAGGTGGGGTGGCGCACAGGGCTACAAGGCTGATTTCACTCGCAACCTCTTCCAAAATTGCAAAATTGCTAAATCCTCACTTGTCCAAGTAAGTTGACATTCCTCCATGACCAATGAATGAATTTATCTTGGTGCTTATGGTGATTTAATGGGAAAAAATTGAAACCCTACCTCCTTGCATTTCTTGTAAAAAACAATTGCATAGGGTTTATAAAATGTATTTCTTGCTACTAATTCCACTCTTAAGCATTTCTCACTCCCTCACTCCTTCATTCCCTCATTCCCTCACTTCATTTTCTCCCTCTCTTTACATTCTCATCTACCCACTCCCTAATCTCCATATCCCTAAAATTACTAATCCTGAATCCCTAATCCCACTATCCCAAACCCTAGTTAAATATCCCCAAACCCTAATTGCTATTCCCAAACTCTAAATATCATCCCCTAAACCCTTCTATTCCCCAAAAACCTGTTAGTAACATTCCTAAATCCCTCATACACACTCCCTCCACAGTCCCTCATACATTCATATCCTTGGCAGCAAAAACCTAAAGACACCATAAAATCTCTTCATACTCATCTAAGAAAACTCAAACATTGGAAAACATGGAGTTAGATTCTTCCTATGACAGAGATGAGGAGACAGTCAGTGATTCTTCTAGAGAAATGCATGCACCAAGGAGGCCTCACAAGGGTGGAAAACATAACCGGGAGGAGCCTACTTCACTTGCCGAGTTGTTGGCCTGTCCTCTTGCTGTCACATGCTTTCAACACCAATATTGTTATCAGTTCTGTGAGATGGTGGAGAGAGTCAAGTACCATCATGAGCTGGCCAGATTATTTGTGCTCCATCTTCATAATGGCTAAGTCACTTTGGTAGGTGTGACATTCACCTTGACACCGGAGACTATTGCTCAAGCAACCAACATTCCAAATGTAGGTGAGCAGTGGAATAAGAGGCAGTTAATAGACAGAGATCATTATGAGCCTTACATCAAGGCTGGTTTTCAAAGACATATCAGTAGAGTTTTTCCTTTCAAGTATCTTCAGGACACATATGCTCCCTTGATGAAACTCATAATTAAATATTTCAGCTGTGAGGGCAGATTTTTTCGTCTGTATTCCTATCATATCAGATTGTTGATGCACTTTACTAGGGTGAGGATGATGAACCTCCCTTATTTCATTTGCTGGAACATTGAGAAGATGACCACCTTAGTGCAAAACAAGCCTCCTCAGTAGTAGTATAATAGCATATATCATTTTGCACTAATCAAAATTATGGTCTTGCATCAGCTTGGTTTACTGAACATCTCATGGGAGGATTTCATTACACATGAGGTCTTTACAGGTCCTCAAGTACCCCCAACAGTTTTTGCGGTAGGGCCTTCACATCAACAGGAGATTCATGAGACACAAACCGCTAGTGTGCTAATGTTTGTCACATATCAAAAGGGCGCTAGAAGGTTGTTTGCAGCAAAAAAATGAGTACTATGTCCACCCGAGGTGTAAGGGGTCTCATTTCCTCCATTAGCAGAGCAGGTAAAAGACAAGGGTAAGCAACCCTTGCATGATGAGGGACCTTTAGGAGGTCATGAGACAGATTTCATCCTCATTTAGGATGAGGACACTGATTTGGGCTCATAAAGCTTAAAGCTTAAAGAGATCATTCAGGAGCAGCAAGATGACATTCAACATTTGTCTCTCAACCTGGAAAGAGCCAAGTGGATCATTAATTATTTGGAGCAGAGGAACAAACAACTAGAAGATCAGCAAACCATCATGGAGCTCCAAAACATAAGGGCAAACCGGCAAGTTTCCAAGAGGAGGAAAATCAAATTGACCACACTTGAGCAAGAAATTCAAGCTGATCGTGAATCTTGGCTTGAGAGGACAAACATGCACCTAGAAAGGATGTTAGAGAAGGCCAACAATGAGAAAAACATGTTGAGGAACATGGCATACCACTACTTGTCAAGAAATATGGTGTGCAAAGCAAGAATCAAGAATTTGAAGGCCAAATTGAAGAAAGCCATGAGGAAGAGAAAAGAGAAAAATAGACTCCAGATCTTGGTTGAGGCTTCCTTAGCCCAACACAGCACTTGATAAGGAACACTCAGCCCAAATTTCAAGAAATTTGGGAACAGGTTTTTCTGCCCGATGCGTCGTGCCACTTGGCACGCGCTTTTGCTAGAGACCTCCTTTTGAGGAAACCTTAACATTTTTGGATTTTTCATGGAAAAATATGACTTCCCTCACATGGCCAAGGAATTTTGATAGGTTTTGAGCTTCCAAAAAGGTCAAAAACACCTCAAAAATGACCTTTTTGCCCCTTTTTGGACACACAGGAAGCAGTGTTGGGAGAATTCAATTTCGGATGTACAAATGGAGATCAAATTTAGAAATTCCACTTGTTTTGGAAAATAGACAGGCAGAGCTTTCCAACATGCCCACTTGTAGAAAATTTGGTGCACAGGAAGGCCTCCAAAATCAACTGCAAAAAGGCGCTATGCATAGGGAAATCAGCGCGACGCATAGGGTGAAATTTGCTCATTTTGGCCAAAAAACTCTGTTTTTCGCCTAGTTTCTTGATAGTTTGACTTTTCTCTTTATAATAGTCAAAATCATGATGTAATTTAATGTGACTTGATGGATTTTTATGTAATTATGCTAAATTTTCACTCATAGAGGTAGATTCATCATGAAAAAGTAGTTTGCAACTAAATGAATCAGTTTCCTAGGTTTTAGAGGTATGCTGTTCCACTGCCTACTTTTCAGTTCTTAGTTTAGATCTTGTTGAAATAGCTCCTAAACTCATGAACTTGACCCCTAAATCCTAGCATGAGTTGTTTGATGCCAGTATATCTAGTAGTTTTTTAGTCATTTGTAAAGGTTGGACTCTTGTGAATGCTTTGAGCATTATTGTACATTCATTTTCAGTAGTTTGGCAAAGGAATAGACCAGGGTTTGCAACACTTTATGGGATTCTTGTGGCATATTGATTTGGTATTGTGTTTCCTTCTGTAATTACAAGTTTACATGTGTTTTATGTATGCCATTATCTCTCTTTGTTTCATATTAACTAAATCAAACAAGGATAAAGGTAGAATACATTGAAATTGCAGTGCTCTACCTAGGGTTTGTTTAGTTATTTATGTTTTTAGCTGTTTGAAGAGGATCCCTGAGATTTTCATGCCCTCTCCAACTCCTCACTAGTCTAAAAGCTCTCCATCTCACTCAATTTGAAGTGCCAAACCATTTTCCTATCTCGCCCCATAGAGATCTCTGCAAGACTATGTCCATTCCCCGGACCCAAATCTACCTTTCACAATTGAGCCAGAAAACCCATCTTAAATTCAATCAAACACCTCTATACACATACCTAGCCTAAAATCAGTGATAACATCAGTCATCTCAAGCTTCATTGGCAATATTTTCTGAGATTGATAAGGAGAGAGCCTTCTCTCAACCTGGTAGGGCTAGTTACCAAGTTAAGCGTGGTTTGTTGTTACCCTAGATCTTGCCTTTCTCAGCCTGAGGTAGATTTAGGCCATAACATATTGGCGAATCCACTGGGGAATGAAAAGTTTGTTTGTTTGTTATTGTTGTTTTCTTTATAAACTACAGACGGAGCCAGGTAGCCTTCGAACTTCTCTTGCTTTGCAAGTGCATAATAGATGAACGCTGCTTCAGTCAATCTCCGGTTTAGTTTATGAACTGAACTTCTGGTTTCCTCAACAAAAAGTAATCAAGTTCAAATATGATTGTTGATGGTGAACAATGATTAGACACCGCAAGGATGAAATCATTCACCTGACGACTCTAAATCAGTTTCAAGATCAGATCTAAGGACTCCACTAGAGGATGAACCCGACCAGAAGAAACATGAAAGGACAATATGGAAAGATCAGGTATTGAAGTTGGAATTTCATCCAAGAAATTTTGTTCTTTGTCATAAGTTATTTATTCTCTTTTCCCGAGAATGTCAAGAAGGCTTTGCAAAGTATATTTCATTTGAGAAAATATTCTCGGCTTGAATTTGATTCCTTCCCTTTGAAGATTGTGAATACCAAAGATTTGCATGCCTTTGAGCTTGATCAAGACCCCTTTTCTGAATCTTATGATGACCGTCTTCAAACTGATGAGCCTCAAGAGACCAAGACTGATTCTAAACCTTTTGTACATACCCCTATACCTTGTAAAATTCCAGATCGATACAAGCCTCTAATTTTATCTCCTATATCCCATGCTTTCCCTAAAAATCATGACCTATATCTACCAAGATTTGATGGTGAATGTAACAACATCACTACTGAGAGACATGTATTGAATTTTGAGTCCTTTCTTGACCTTTTTGAAGTTGATGAATAAGATGTCAGTATTAGGCTTTTTTCTCTTTCTTTTCAAGGCAAAGTCAAGAGTTGGTTCAAAACCCTGCCTGATGCGAGCATCTCAAATTTCCAGCAGTTCATCAAAGTTTTCCTCGACAAGTGGGTGGTCAGACAAAACCCTTTCTTGATTATAGAAGAGTATAACCAGCTGAAAAGATTGCTAGGGGAGACAGTACAACAGTTTTATGCTAGGTTTAACCAAGTTTATTATTCGATGCCTGTTAATATAAGACCTCCTCTTGGATCCTCTCTCTTGCACTACCCGGGTGCCTTTGATCCGGAAATGGAGTTTCAGTTGAGAGAAAGGAATCTTGCAACACTTGAAGAGATGCAGAATAGTGTAGTAGATGTAGAGGCTCATTTGTTGATCAGAAGGGAAAAGTTGAAGGAAGAAGAGATGAAAAACATAGATCTAGAGGAATCGACATCTCTAGAGGTAAAGCTTGACATTTTGGTAAGTGTAGTGGAAGAGATGATGCAGAAGATCACTATAAGGAATGAGTATGATGTTCAAGACCATGGCTCGCTGATTGAAGAAGAATAAATGGCTGCTCCAAAACATCTTCTTTCTTATCCTAGTTGTCATAGCTCTGATAATGATTGTTTTGTAGATCATCTTGGAGAAGAGAGATCTGTTGATATGACATGTATGCTTGATGATGTATTTTATACTGATGATTTGCCTCAGTTTGATCAGTATGATGATGATTATGTTCTCCAAACAGAAGCTAATCTTATAGACAAATCAACAGCTAGTTTGTGGAAGGATGAAGTTCATTTTCAGCAGCTCGAATACAATGTTCAGCCATCACATATCATCTATGGAAATGAAAAGGAAAGTGCAGCAAATTTTGAAGTAAGTGAAGGGTCTTTGCCTTTTTCTTTTTCTTCATTTCAATTCGTTAGAGACAACTTTCATGCAATCAGAAATCAATTGTTGACAAGTTTTGATCTGGATCATCTTGAGGACAATGAAATCCTTGTTCAAGACCTCTCATATCCAGATTTGCAGCCCCCGAATGCCATTGATTGTCAAGTTGCAGATGAATAATTGGAAGTTGAACCATATGATCAAATGATGCAAGATGATTTTGTACCTTTCTGTTTTGAATCATTTCATTTTTTGAAGGGAAACTTGCATAATATATATTCAAATGAGCAGCCTGTAGGAAATCATGTAATCTCATCAGAGCCAGTAGAAAATGGGTTGCAATAGTCTTTTCAAGTTTTTCATGATCCAACAGCTGATGTGTTGGATGATATCTGTAGTCAAAGTCCTTCTCCATTAGCTACCTGTGAGCTTGAAGCAAGTATTGATACAAACGTGATCTAACAGTCGGTTTCTTTGTCATTTTCAGCAGGAGTCTCGTCACAAAGCTCAGATCAAAGTTTTCATTCATGGTATGAGGAGAAGAGAAGTAATCCATTGGATGAGATAAGTCCCAATGTGCATGAACTTCAAGATCCTTATGCAGTGTTTTTGGAGGCGGATAGAGAATCCATATCATTCAATGGATCTATTTCCAAGTTGTCATGGGAGTTGCCTTTCAATAGTTCTCTCTTGCTGTTCATAAGCAAGCACTTGTGGAGAATTCAAACAGCAGCCGGAATACTTACTTGGTTGCATTAATTATTTCATTTCACTTGATCAGGTGATGAATGAAACTGTTAGAGTAGGTTTTGATGAATAAGCCCTATTTTGAGCATCATTTCCAGTTTTTTGGTTGTGTTTAAGTATCGAGTCAGTTTTTAGTTGAGTGAGAGTTAGTTTGTGTCGTCAAGTCGTCAGTTTTCAGTCATGCATTTCAGTTTGAGTTTTTGACTCCATTGCCCAATGAAGAAGGCACTGTCTGCTTTCCAGAGGTCTGTAGTTCTTGGCACCTCCAAGGAGCTACCATCCCCATTGGAGCTAATGTTAGTGTCGGTATCTTCATCCCTCCATCAGTGATCAAATTCTCTTGATTGCATTGCATGTTAGGTGTCTCAATCGATCAGCTGCATTCCATTAGGGTCATGGATCATCTTATGGTAATGGTATATTATACATTTTCCCTCATGTCCTTTACCTGTTGACCCATTTTCATACATCTAGATCATCTGCAGTGAATTTTTGTCTTTAAATTTATAAAAGTCATTGTTAGGGTTTTAGGTCTCATTAGGTCTAGGGTTTCGTCAATAAGGTCTTCAAAATGCTCAATAATAGTCAGAAGGCACACGAGGAGGTAAAATAAAGTTTCAGCAACAATAATTTCCATAATCACATGCTCAGTGATTGATTTTTCCTCAAAACCCTGTTTTGAGGAAAAACAGAGTTTTTTTATGTTTTCATGTACAAATTTGATGTAATTTCATTTTTTCCATATGTAATAACTTCAGAGGCAACCCTGGTCACCTTGCCAAGCCTCTGCAACTTCACCACTTGCAAAGCAAACAAAAATTCAAAGCATTCAGTCCATCAAAGGAAAAAATAAAGCAAACTGCCCAAAAACAGAGTTTTAAAAGCAAGTCAAAAGCAAACATTAGAAGAGTGGGTTTTTGTAAATGAAAAATCAAAACTATATGTATATAAACTATTTTTCATGTTTAGAAGATTCATTTGCATGCCAAAAGAGAAAGAGAGCAAGTCATTTGTGTTTCCAAGAGCCAAAGGAGCGATTTTGTGTTTGGAGGGTAAGAAACGCAGGTGTGGTGCACTGGGGTTGGAACACGGTGCACTCATAGAGCGCGGTGCATTGGGTAGCATTCTGCAGTGTAAATTCATAACGGGCGCGACACATTGAAAGGGCGTGGTGCACTTGTGAGGTGGCGCGACGCACAGGGCTACAAGGCCGATTTCACTCATATCCTCTTCTAAAATTGCAAAATTGCTAAATCCTCACTTGTCCAAGTAAGTTAACATTCCTCCATGACCAATGAATGAGTTTATCTTGGTGCTTATGGTGATTTAATGGGAAAAAATTGAAACCCTACATCCTTGCATTTCTTGTAAAAAACAATTGCATAGGGTTTATAAATTGTATTTATTGCTACTAATTCCACTCCTAAGCATTTCTCACTCCCTCACTCCTTCATTCCCTCATTCCCTCACTTCATTTTCTCCCTCTCTTTACATTCTCATCTACCCACTCCCTAATCCCCATATCCCTAAAATTACTAATCCTGAATCCCTAATCCCACTATCCCAAACCCTAGTTAAATATCCCCAAACCCTAATTGCTATTCCCAAACTCTAAATATCATACCCTAAACCCTTCTATTCCCAAAAAACCTATCAGCAACATTCCTAAATCCCTCATAAACACTCCCTCCACAGTCCCTCATACATTCATATCCTTGGTAGCAAAAACCTAAAGACACCACAAAATCTCTTCATACTCATCTAAGAAAACTCAAACATTGGCAAACATGGAATTAGATTCTTCCTATGACAGAGATGAGGAGACAACCAATGATTCTTCTAGAGAAATACATCCACCAAGGAGGCCTCACAAGGGTGGAAAACATAACCGAGAGGAGTCTACTTCACTTGCCGAGCTGTTGGCCTGTCCTCTTGCTATCACATGCTTTCAACACCAATCTTGTTATCAATTTCGTGAGATGGTGGAGAGAGTAAAGTACCATCATGAGCTGGCCAAATTATTTGTGCTCCATCTTCATAATGGCCAAGTCACTTTGGTAGGTGTGCCATTCACCTTGATACCTGAGACTATTGCTCAAGCAACCACCATTCCAAATGTAGGTGAGCAGTGCAATAAGAGGCAACTAATAGATAGAGATCATTATGAGCCTTACATCAAGGCTGGTTTTCAGAGACATATCAGTAGAGTTTTTCCTTTCAAGTATCTTTAGGACACATATGCTCCCTTGATGAAACTCATAATTAAATATTTTAGCTGTGAGGGCAGATTTTCTCGTCTGTATGCCTATCATATCAGATTGTTGATGCACTTTACTAGGGTGAGGATGATGAACCTCCCTTATTTCATTTTCCGGAACATTGAGAAGATGACCACCTTAGTGCAAAAGAAGCCTCCTCAGCAGCAGTATAACAACATATATCATTTTGCACTAATCAAAATTGTGGTCTTGCATCAGCTTGGTTTACTGAACATCTCATGGGAGGATTTCATTGCACATGAGGTATTTACAGGTCCTCAAGTACCCCCAGCAGTTTTTCATGAGGCGGGAGGGCCTTCACATCAGCAGGAGATTCATGAGACACAAACCGCTAGTGTGGTAGTGTTTGTCACATATCAAAAGGGCACTAGAAGGTTGTTTTCAGTAGCAAAACGAGTACTATCTCCACCCGGGTGGAATGGGTCTCATTTCCTCCATCAAAAAAGCAGGTACAGGACAAGGGTAAGTAGCCCTTGCATGATAAGGGACCTTCAGGAGGTCATGAGATAGATTTCATCCTCATTCAGGATGAGGACACTGATTTGGGCTCACAAAGCTCAAAGTTTAAAGAGATCATTCAAGAGTAGCAAGATGACATTCAACATTTGTCTCTCAACCTGGAAAGAGCCAAGTGGATCATTAATTATTTGGATCAAAGGAAAAAATAGCTAGAAGATCATCAAACCATCATGGAGCTCCAAAACATAAGGGCAAACCGGTAAGCTTCCAAGAGGAGGAAAATCAAATTGACCACACTTGAGCAAGAAATTCAAGCTGATCGTGAATCTTGGCTGGAGAGGAAAAACATGCACCTAGAAAGGATGCTTGAGAAGGCCAACAACGAGAAAAACATGTTGAGGAACATGGCATACCACTACTTGTGAAGAAATATGGTGCGCAAAGCAAGAATCAGGAATTTGAAGGCCAAATTGAAGAAAGCCATGAGGAAGAGAAAAGAGCAAAATAGACTCCAGATCTTGGCTAAGGCTTCCTTAGCCCAACACAGCACCTGAGAGGAACACTCATAAACTTTTTGCAATTTTGAAAATTTTGAGCTAAAAAACAGGTTTTTTTGCCCAATGTGCCGTGCCACTTGGCACGTACTTTTGCTAGAGACCTCCTTTTGAGGAAAACTCAACATTTTTGGATTTGTGATGGAAAAATATGAATGCCCTCACATGGCCAAGAAGTTTTTATAGTTTTTGAGCTTCCAAAAAGGTCAAAAACACCTCAAAAATGACCTTTCTGCCCCTTTTTGGGCACAAAGGAAGCAGTGCTGGGAGAACTCAATTTTGGATGGGAAAATGGAGGCCAAATTTATAAATTCCACTTGTTTTGGAAAGTAGACAAGCATAAATTTCCAAAAATCCCACTTGGAGCAAATTTGGTGCATGGGAAGGCCTCCAAAATTAGCTGCAAAAAGGTGCTATGCATGGGAAATCGGCGCAGCACATAGGGTGAAATTTGCTCATTTTGGCCAAAAACTCAGTTTTTCGCCTAGTTTCTTCATAGTTTGACTTTTCACTTTCTAATAGTCAAACTCATGATGTAATTTAATGTGAATTGATGGATTTTGATGTAATTATGATAAATTTTCACTCATAGAGGTAGATTCATCATGAAAAAGTAGTTTGCAACTGAATGAATCAGTTTCCTAGGTTTTAGAGGCATGCTGTTCCACTGCCTATTTTTCAGTTCTTAGTTTAGATCTTGTTGAAATAGCTCCTAAAATCATGAAGTTGACCCCTAAAGCCTAGAATTATTTGTTTGATGCCTATATCTAGTAGTTTTTCAGTCATTTGTAAATGTTGGACTCTTGTGAATGCTTTGAGCATTATTGTACATTCATTTTCAGTAGTTTGGCAAAGGAATAGATCAGGGTTTGCAACACTTTATGGGATTCTTGTGGCATCTTGATTTGGTATTGTGTTTCCTTCTATAATTACAAGTTTACGTGTGTTTTCTGTATGCCATTATCTCTCTTTGTTTCATATTAACTAAATCAAACAAGTATAAAGGTAGAATACATTGAAATTGTAGTGTTCTACCTAGGGTTTGTTTAGTTATTTATGTTTTCAGCTGTTTGAAGAGGATCCTTGAGATTTTCATGCCCTCTCCAACTCCTCACCAGCCTAAAAGCTCTACATATCACTCAGTTTTAAGTGCTAAACCATTTTCCTATCTCACCCCATAGAGATCTCTGCAAGACTGTGTCCATTCCCTGGACCCAAATCTGCCTTTCACAATTGAGCCAGAAAACCCATCTTAAATTCAATCAAACACCTTTGTACACATACCTAGCCTAAAATTAGTGATTACATCAGTCATCTCAAGCTTCATTGGCCATATTTTCTGATATTGACAAGGAGAGAGCCCTCTCTCGACCTGGTAGGGCTAGCTATCAGGTTAAGCGTGGTTTGATGTTACCCTAGATCTTGCCTTTCTCAGCCTGAGGTAGATATAGGCCATAAAAAAATGGATATATTTTTAAAACATATTTATATACTAAGTATCCCATGATGTATACTTCACAACCCAATTTTAATTACTCAATTTGGATTTGAAATAAAAAATTTATAACCAAAACATTGACAGGGTGTCTAGTAGGAAACTCAGGAACATAGTTGGGACAATCAATTTTTGGAGGCATATATTACTATATTTTGGAAACATGTTTCTATGGTATATTTACCCATAAATCTAGTTTAAATGGAAATTTAAATCACTTTATTTCAATATTGTATGAGAAATTTATGACCAAAATATTGTCTGCTTATCGTAAATCAGCATTCTTAAAACTCTGTTTTTACGGTCATTCTTTAGTACAATTGACCCATAAATTTTTCTTTTATTCAAAACTTTTTTCTATTGAAGATATATACATGAATCTAATTTCACTTCCAATTTTAATCAGCTTAATCCATCATCAAATGAAAACGTTATGCTTAAAATATCAGCTATTGGTCTAAGCTGGGAAATCGAAAATGACTTTTTTATGCAGGTCGTTCTAAGTGAATTTGACACATTATCTCATGAAAATGTTAAAAATTCTTTATATTTGATATATCACTCTGAATTCACTTTCATTTTGCTTTGGAGTCAATCAAATCGGACAAAAACCAAAGAAGTTATGATTAAAACACCGCAGGTTAGCATAATTAGCCACTGCTCTCCCGCAGGTAATAAATTAATTTTACTTTGTTATTTTTTTCCATGAATTTGTTTTACAGAGTAACTAATTGTTTTTTTTTTTGCATACTTATTGGATTAGGGGAGCCCGATCACCTCTCTTTATCCATGATTTCATGTTTTATTGCAGGTAGACGCTCGTTCTTTTGCAGGTCCCAGGAGAATAAAGAAGGTCAATTTATGAACAAGTTATTCTTGAAGACAATGTTAATAAAATAAGAGAATTTTATCCAAGCACCTGTTAGGAAATTTAATATCATATGATTTTTACTTTTTTCTAGGTGTCACGATCTAAAAATATTTTGAAACATAATACCTTACTACAAAATTGTTCCTGCTATTGCTCACCAACATGGAGAAAATAGTGTGAAGACTTTTTCATTACTTGAAAGATTCATAATAAGAGAAATAAAGAATTTATCTCCATTTGAAGATCCAAATTATTACTATCAAATCATTTTTCCAAAATAACTTTTGTTTCCATTCATTCACCGTTGACAGATTGTTGTTCCTGGAAACAGATTGTTATTCCCGTAGGAAACATCTTGCTACAACCAAAAACATAGTTGTTGTAACTTAAGTTATTTATTTATTTATTGTTTTTAAATAAAATGTTGTTTCTTTTCTGATTTCTCTTATGTTTTTCTGTTTCAGGTGTTGTTTACTTCAAAGTCACCTCCTTTGTTCCTTCATCAAAATAAAAGAAGGAAGTTCTTGAGTTTCATGTTGTTGCTCCCCAAGTGTTGATTTTGAATCCTAGGTAATTTGTCAAACATTGAGAAGAAAATATTGAGATAACTAATTCTCACAGTTTTTATGCTCGTAAAAACCAAATCTTATGTGTATTGGGAATATATGGTTTACCTTCTGATCCATTATTATCCCATGGCATTCATAAC
Source organism: Pinus tabuliformis (assembly GCA_031772625.1). Lineage (NCBI taxonomy): Eukaryota > Viridiplantae > Streptophyta > Pinopsida > Pinales > Pinaceae > Pinus > Pinus tabuliformis. The sequence goes on along the minus strand of CM062816.1, from coordinate 1,036,973,873 downwards.
ATGATTATGTCACTTTTATATATAATGAGGTAATTGAGGTGATGAATTACTGATTGATGCTACTAATGAGATGTGTTATAGAAATCTAGATGACAGGAAAACTAATCAGTTTGGGGGAAGAAAACCCTACTACCCTTTGTAATTAATTTCTTTCAGCTTACACGGCTTCCACCTTTTGTATCACTTTCAACATCAGCTCAGTCTACATCAGCTTCAACAAATGTGAGTCCATACATGCCATTCCACATTTTACAGAGGTAAAACTTGAGGTAAAATAGGATAAATTTTTTATTTATTAAAAGTTTATGAGAATGTCATGAAAAACCACTGAGCATTATTCACTCATATTTTTTAACCATTAGTTCCACTTCTTTACCACTTCCCATTTTTCAGAGACACATAAGCTTTCAGTTTGGGGGAGTGTTACTTTCATTCATTTATTTATCATGACCATGCCATTAATACTCTTTATCATCCATCGATCTTCTTATTCATGCTCAAAGCCTCCCTTATTCAATGTTGTTTTACACCAAGCCTAGATTTCAACAACGATTGTAGCAATCACCTCAATTTGTTTGCTAGTATAGCATGAGGGCATGCTAATTCTCCAGTTTGGGGGAGGAGTTACTATGCATGATGGATGCTTTCTCCTTTCTTCCTCATTTATGGCATACATTTTCATTTTTATATAGTGCATAAATTGATTTGTGTATATATTTAAAACTATGGGCTGAATTCTTGTGATTTTTGGATAAAAAAGAGGTATCATTAAAATACACAAACTCAGAAAATTTCAAGCTAAATTAGTTTGTAAAATTCCAAAAATCATGCACTGTCACCTACAACCATTTTTTTTATATCTCAGGATCTATGCATTAGAAATATCTGATTTTTGGATTAAGAGAAGCATTAATATAGTAGAAATCTGCTTGCAAAATTTCAACAAAATCTGGTTTGTAGTTTTTGAGAAAATGATTAATGAAGTTTGTTGTTACTTGTATCATATTTTGCTACAACTTCATAAACATATGGTTGAAAGTCAATGTGCTAATCATTGTAGCTTCACCAACATCGCTAGAATTGAATATCTATTATTTTAAAGAAGTATTTGAGGAAGAAGCCATTTGTTCCATCAATATCATAAGTTGGGTTGAACATTTTGATTATTGTATTACAACATGGTTAATACAAAGACATTGGGTTGCATGAGGACATGCAACATGTTTGGTTTGGGGGAGATATTGGGCCACTAATTTTTCATTATTATTATCACCTTTTAATGTCCATTTCCTCCATTTCTACCATTCTTTATCATGTTATTTATCGTAATATATCATATAATTCCATTTTATAGTTATTTATGCTCTTGTGAGTAAATAATACTTGTCCTTTATTTTTAATAAATTGATGATTATTATGCATGATTTTTCCAAAGATGGTTTATTAATGAATTTGTTATAACATCACTCACTCACTATTTTAGCCTCCAAGATCTCTTCTAGATTGCAAAGTTGATCTCCAACTCATAATTAAATATTCCAACTCAGAAATTCACCGGGATAAGAAGTCACAGTTTTGCGTAGGATGTTTCGGGCAAATGAAGATGAATCTGGAGAATCCGAGACATGGGTTTTGTGAAAAATAGACCAAATTAGTTTTGTGATGAATAGTTTTCCAAAATTCGACTTGTATTGAGAGAAACACAAGGTTCTATAAAGGTGATTTTCTTAGATTTGCTGTTGGGGCCGTTTTCCAAATTCTTCCAATTGCAATACCAGATTCGACTTGTTTCATTTGAATCATGATGGAGAGATATTTTAGACCTGATCTTGCTGATCAATTTGTTTTGGAAAATCCAATTTTGTAATGGAAATCAGTTTTAAATCATTTTAGTTGTAATTTCCCTTTGCTCTCTATGTATTTAAATGAAAATAGAGATCAAAGAGGGGGAGATGGGGGAGAGAATGACCAATTGTTGAATTGGAGGCAAAGTTAAGAACTTCAGTTTTATGTAATTATTTATCTCATATGTTTTAATGAAGGAAGCTATCCATTGAGTTCTACGTTTGATATTTGTAATCTGATCTGAGTTATTTCTCAAGGCGGAATTGAGTCTTGGGCATTTGGGCCCACTACCTTGGACGAGGTGCTGCCTTGCGCATCTAAAGTAGTTTAGTTATGCGCTTGTTTATTTGAATTTCAATCATTTTCTTTAAATTAAATTTCATTTTATTCAAGTAATTCGTTGGTTGCTGCATTTTTTCAGATTTGTTGGTTCCTGCAATTTCTAGATTTCATTTAATTTATTGTTCTAGATTAGCATTTGAATTATGTTGGGTGAAATAGGTTAAATTTCCAATTATGCAAGGTATGGTTTAATTCAATATTGATTTAATTCGTGTGATTATCATAATTCTTTTCTTGTCATTTACTTTCTACTTTTTAATTTAGTATTGTTTTTCAAGTCTTACATTTTATTTCTTATCAAATGAGCATGATGGTGTAGAACATAATCATGTAGAACCAATGTTAGTTGTTGGTATTTGCTTGCATATATTTTGCTGATTGCCTTGAAATAAAAGATGCTCCTCAGGTTAATAATTAATGTCTAGGTGATTAATTGTGTTTTTATTAAGCAATTAATTTTCCCCAACACTTTGACAACCCGATATAGTTGGATCTTCTGCTGGCGAGTGTTCTTGACTTGTGTGTCCATAATCCAATAAGTTGTGGCCTATTCCATCTAGTCTGAGTTTAACTCTGTTGGTGTGAGCTGTTCTGCAATGTCTGATGTGTCCAATAATGGTGGGAAGTATGGTCGAAGGCGGTCCACATTGAAAACTGGGTGTAGGCCAACGAATGGGGGAATGCTGAGCTCAAAAATATTGTCTCCCACAACCTTGGTAATGGTGTAAGGACCATATCAGAGTGGTATGAGCTTTCGATGGGCTTTGATAAGGCTTTCTTTCTACAGATGCAACTAAACTTTGTTTCCCACCTGAAACTTGTGTGGCACTTGATGTTGATCATGTCACTGCTTGTACTTGGCATTTGACTTCTCCAGGATTTCATGAACCTGCTAGCGGATGTGTTAGATGTGTTCAAAAAATCTAGTCATTTTGTCAGCCTCAGAAAATACATGTGTGGATTCTGTCTGTGTAGTTGCGTGAGGCATGCCAACATTAATAAGAAACAATGGTTGAAATCCTAGACCCACTTGAAAGGGACTGCGACTAGTCGAGCTATGGAGAGCTCTATTATAACTGTGCTGCACATATGGAAGACTCTCATCCCAGGTTTGAGGATGCTTGGATTTGTACATGCGGATTATGTGCACTATCATCCTATTGACAACCTCCATCTGGCCATTAGTCTGGGGATGGAAGGCAATCGACTTAGTGATATTTGTGTCCAATAGTGTCCAGAGGCTTGACCAGAATGTGCTTAGGAATCTTCTATCTTGATCTAATATAATGGTCTGCAGGATCCCAAGAGGTACCCACACACGTTCAAAGAAGAGTTTAGCAGTGTCCTCTATGGTGATACTCTTCTTGCAGGCCGCCAATATAGCCATCTTAGAAAATATGTCTACAACCATGAATACACATTCATTACCATGATTGGTAGAAGGGATGCCATACATATAGTCCATGGAGATGGATTCCCACGACTGGCTGGGAGTAGGCAGAGGAGTGTACAAACCTTGCTTCTTGATGGTTGGCTTGGCGATGGCGCAAGCCATGTTGGATTAAATATATTTCCCAACATCTAGTCAGAGTTTGGGCCAATAAAGTACTTTTGTAGTGCAACCACACTTTTCTCCACACCAAAGTGTCCTACAACCCGACTGTAGTGCGCCTCCCAAATCAACTTGGAATGCTCATTTGAAGGAACACAAAGGTGACCTAGGTAACATAATAATGTATCGTGGAGGTGGAAATTAGGAACTTGCTTTCCATCTACTAGCATCTGGTATGTAGAGGTGAAATCAGGATCATTTTTGTATAGCTGCGGCCATCCAGAGGTCTCATGACCACAAGAGTTGAGAACAATAGTCAGTGTTGCAACTGGGGGCCGATTGAGACAGTCTACAACATGATTGGTGCTACCCTTTTTGTATTTAATGTTCAAGTGGAATTGTTGCACATATTGTTGTGGGGAAAAATGCCTATGCAGGACGATCCTATCCACCTAAGGTGTGACAGTGCCTTAGCAACAAACAAGGACAACTATTCTGGTTTCTTCCTTTATGAAATGTGAAAGAAGAGAGATAAATAGACTTACCGATGTCTTTCGTTTGTCCCTCGATCCGGTCTCTCTTCTCTTTGGGAGTTCACAGCTACTTGCCTTCTCACTCGCCCAGCTTCAACAGGTCCATGCAAGATCACAAGAGAACAACTACTTGCCTTCTTACTTGTCCAGCTTCAACGGGTTCCTGCAAGATCACAAGAGAACAGCTACTTGCGACAAGAGAAGAACACTACACAAAGACAGATATTCACATTCATAACTAGTTTAGGATTAGAAATAAACCAAATACACTAATGCAATCATACATCAAAGACACATCAGTATATAGGAGAAACCAAGATAGCTTTATTGATGAATAACAAGGTTCAGGAAGAGATACAACCCAGAGGGCTCCAATCCAGCATCTCCTTCCCAGCAAATGGAATTCCTATCTTCACCCCCTTCAAAGCATTAAGCACCCAATGATTCCAATCTCAAACCAACAACAATTCTTTGCAATAACAAAATTCCAGCCTCCAGATCTCATGGAGGAGAGATCCATATATAGATGTTTGGAGAGAGGATGAGTCATCTTGAGATCTGACTAGTGTCCTCTCCCTCTGTCAGTTCTTGATTCCACTTGGAGGTTCTTGCTTCCACGTGGAGATTTGGAACCTCTTACTCATCACCAGTTGAATTCCCTGAGGCAAGTGTCATTTTGGAAGCTTCCTGGGTTTTGACACCTTGAGAAATGAACTTGCCACATGTCCACTCTCGTTCAGCGCAGGTAGCCAGTGTTCCCTTTGACATTCAATGCAGGTAGCCAGTGTTGGCTTTGACATTCAGCGCAAACAGCTAGTGTAGCCACTAAAATGATCTTGAATTGACTTGTTTTTGAGCAGTTTCTGGTGGAGAACTTCTGTGAATTGTTGTGGTTTGTTAGCCTTGTTCCTCTAGGGGTAGGAACAACATGTTTAGGGACTTTGGATCCCTTAGATTATGGACATTTCATGCTCAATGCTGTAAGGCACAAAAATTTCTATAACAGTTTCCCCCTAAAGTATGAGGCCGTTTATCGGGTGAAATGCTTTATCAGGGGGATCCGAAGTTCATCCAATGCTGGGAGGAGACCTGTAATATAATACAATACAATACATTATTTTTCATACTGCTTTCATGATCTAGCTGAGGCGGGTATTCCCATGCTCAGCTTTATAAATTCATTTTTCTGTACATAGAACAGACAATCGTCTGATGGTAGACTGATAATTTTGATGAAATTATCATCCTTTGAGTAGGATGATTATCTGCTGCAATGATGTACATGTCAATGTCTTTATTTTTCCTGAATATATATCGCAGCCCGGATGGATGAAACTAGATCCGGGGTCTTCAAACTCGTTCGATCTTCACTCTAAGTACAAGTCGATCCATGTGAGAAATGTTCTGAAGTCGAACATGGAAAGACATCGCTTGATTACCGGTCAATGATGTAAACCGTTAACAAGCGCGAGAGGAATCACCGATAATGATAATGACCCTCAAGGTACTGCAGTACAATTCACGTGGTGTGAATAAAGGACTTGGCATCGAACACCACGCAAAATCTTTCGGTCGAAGGTCATTGACGTATACCTGTCGCCGAAAGTGAGAAACTTGCCATTGAGGCATGCAAGCTTCAAAGTACTGAAGGGGTTGTTCCTAGATCAACTTCTTGGATAATGAGCTGATGTTGACAAGAAGCGATCCGTCAAAGGAGGGCCTTAATGAATCCCACATCAGTGACACGGAATGGAGCTAATGATTTTAATGGAGGTGAAAACGATCTGTGACATATGATTCAGGGTGGCAGTCATGAAAGGATGAAGGATATTGTATGGCAGTGGATGGGACACGGTTGACTTTTCTGAAAGACTTCTCTTGAACATGTGGCGACACTGATGCGATGGATCGGTAGCATTACCCCAAATATGGATGGTATGGCGAGACCATGGATGTGACCGGTGAATGAAACAACCCAACCCGATTGTGGTACGGAGGAAAAGTGTCATGTTCAAGAGCGACTTGCTACCATCAAAGTTTTCTTTAGTTTCTCCCAATTTTTCCCCAGTCATTGCTGACCAGTACCTCTTTATTTTTGTCAAGCTTGAGGAGGATAACATATGCTTGTTCTATAACCTGCCCTTCGGGCAAGCCCATCACTATGTTTTAACGAGCCTAGCGATAGTGAAACTCGTTCTCGTCTAAAGACAAGTTTGTCGCTATTTAATGATTTTAACGAGTCTAACGACAAGGATAACTCGGTCCTTTTCATTTTTAGAGAGTCTGAAAAGGTACATAAAGTTAACTCCAAAAGTCCTTTTTCGTCATCTAATCCCTTAAGTCCGAAAAAGTATAAAACAATACAGAAGGGATGAGTTTTCGATAGTTTTAACGAGCCGAATAAAACAAGCGCTCGATCTTTTTGTGCAATAATCCCTCAGGTCCAAAAAGATTAAAATCTAGAGGAGGGATAGCACTTCCGGTCACTTTAACGAGCTAGAAGGCCAAAACTTGGCAATCTTTTCATATTTTACGAGTCAGTTGAAAAGAGCTTAAAGAAGACTCGTCTTTTGAGGAACGAGTGATAAACAAGGTTAGCAGCAGATTCCAGGTACAGGTTGGAATTTTCCAATCACGGCAGTGTCACAAGGATGGCTAGGAGAAATCACTCTTCGCAGCTGTTCCTCAAAATGGGTAAACAATCATATGGAGGTGAACGATCGGCCAAATGAGAAGTGGAGGTGACGGTGCAAACACGACCAAGGCTTTAATGGCTGATGATATTACATTCACTGTGGTTATTTACCGGGTAGTTCATTTTTTAACGAGCTTAAACGCGGATTGAAACACTTGCTCGGTCTTATGTTTATTTTTTAACGAGCATGAACTATGTGCTAAAACTGCTCGGATCTTGCGTTTATTTTTTAACGAGCATGAACTGTGTGCTAAAACTGCTCGATATTATATGGTCAAATTTTTTATTTTTACCATGACTAGCTTTGCCCTTTTCAAAGATAGTACTGTATCCTCAATTGCTGCATCAAACTAGTTAGAAATGAATAACATTTGCTTGAAAATGAGATTAGAACCCTAATATTTTGCTTTGAACTACGTAAAAAGCCATTAAAAGGTGTTTTTACCTCTCATTTTACCATTTCATTTGAACTTGGTTTGTTGGAGCTTTGGAGGTGCCTCTTCCCCCTTGATTTTCATCAGCTGATTCCGGGAGATTCTGCGGACGATTTTCGGCGCCGTCTGGACCAGGTAGGAGCTAAACCCTAGCTCTTTCTTTTCATGGTTTCCTTTTTCCATTCTGTGCCTGTTTTCCTGTTCCCCTGAGCCCCTGGGGTTTTTTTAGGGCGCTCTGCCATCAGCGCAGGCAGTCCACTCGAAACCTGCGTTGAATGTCAAGCTGCATGAAGGCAGTTTGACCTTCAACGCAGGTGGAACACTAGCCAGTTGCGTTGAGCATAGAAAAACAGTTCTGTTGCACAGTTTTTGATGAAAATTTTGCCAGTTTCTCATCAAATCCAGGATCTTACTCTTTCTCTTGTTTGTTTTGCAGGGACTTTTGAGCAAAATGACCCTTACATGGCGAGAACGAGAACATGAAGAAGAGGACATGATTGCCCTCCATGACCCTGTCACGGTGAACGTGCTGCGGAACTGTGGCCTGCTGAAGTTCTTCCGTATCTCTAGTATGAGAGCATAGATCTCCTTACTGCAGTATATGCTTGATGCTTGGGATCCTATCAACCAAGTATTTCAGATCAGGAGCAAATCCATCCCTTTGACCGTGGTAGACATTTACTTCTTGACTAGTTTGTCGAGGCGGGGTGCCCCCATTTCTTTGTCAGGTTCGGCCCGAGGGAATGACTCCGTGAGAGATTATGTCCGTCAGTATTGCAGGGAAGGATCCCAACCGAGTAGAGACGGCAAGGTTGTTATCCGTGAGATTACTGACAGGTCTCTCAGGTCCATTCTGTATACTATCGGTAGGATGGCCGGCAGCGCATCTCTTCATGTTGCCAACAGATCTTATGTGCAGCACGCCTTGGAGTGTCTCCAACCGAAAATATTCAACTGGTGTGATGCAGTACTTCTTCAGATGAAAATTCAGTTGAACAAGGTAAAGGACGGGAAGCTGAAGAACTTTGGATTTGGTTCTATTCTGACTGCCTTTGCCTTGGAGAAAATACCACTGATGCAGCCTCAGTATATCGCACTCGACTTGCCTTCTCCTACCGAGCCACGCATGCAGAGATGGGTTGATCACATGTCTAGGCATGCTGGTCAATCTCAGATTTCTTTCACTGATACCTTCTTCAGGTGGTTCGAGCATCAGGAGATGGTCTATTCCGAGTATCCATATGTTGGTATGGATTTCCGAGGTGATCCGGACTTGGTACTGCCGGATGGCGAACAGTGGGGCGCTATTGGTAAAATCTTCGACCATATTACTGTTTACTGTTCTTATTTATAATGTCCTTGTGCTTTATTCTATCAAGACTTTAATCAAACTCATGTGTGCATGCAGATGTTGGTCCTGTTCGTCCAACAGTTCGCCCGAGAGCGCCAGTCCCTGCCCCAGCAGGGGAGACTGCTGGGAGGGTTATTCTCCGCGACCTTGACGTGGCCGAGACCCTTTCAGCTGTGCAGGAGCAGGTTGAGAGCCTTACTCTCGGCATTCCCAATGTGAGGATTGATGAGTTACCTTTACAGTTGCAGCGGCATACTACTGGTGTGCCTAGACGATGGACTCGTCTCTTGCGCATGATTGCACAGGCCGTGACGTGCTATCATGAGCATCACTAGGCTAGGGTGCCCTCTAGAATTTTTGGGTTTTTGGGTCATGCGACCGATTTTTGTCTTGGTTACAGAACATTATGTATAAACGATAAACAACTTATATATATATTTTGATTTTCGGGGTTTATTTTGGTTGAGTTATATGATCCATATGTACAACATTGATGATGTGTCTCTTTTTATAAATGTCGCAAATGTCTATCTAACACATAGTTTGCTAATGAGTCGGTTAATGTGTTTAAGTTTCTGGAAATATGCTGGTATTGAATTAAATCAAATTGTCTTTCCAAAATCTTAACCCTTAGGAACATGCGATAAATAGCTGGGTTGCGGACGGAATATATACCATTGAGTTGTAGTATTACGAGTTGTGAGTCTAGCCTGACGATTAGGTGTATAGCATGGGTGATGGCATCAGAGAGTAGTTCTATCAACGCGCTATACTCAGCGATGTTATTCGTTGATTGCCCAATACACACACCTCTGAAACTTACTAACTCGCCGCTTGGATAAAAAATGGCCCAGGCTGCGGAGGACAGGTTCCGCGAACTACGACTCGCTCCGTCGGCATATGCAACACATGTCTCCAGAAGGTTTGACATCTGCAATAAATGTAAAAAGGTGGATTACTCGACCAAAACAAACACTTTAGCGAAAACAAAATACAACAAAAGCATACAGGTTACTATTTAAGCATAGTAACGCTTGAGGTACAACCCATTACGGGGTTGCGCCAGTGGAATTCCGTCATAATCCATTAACTCGTAGGCTCCTTTTGCTAACACCCGCTTAACAATATAGGGGTCCATCCATAAAGAATTAAATTTACTTGCTCCCAATTTATCGGATTCTTGGTCATAAAGCAAGACCAAGTCACCTTCTGAGAAGACACGGGGTTTGACATTTTTGTCGAACTGCGCCTTGACTCGTTTCTTATGGGCTTCGTTAGCCAAAGCGGCATCACGACGGGTTTCATCCAATTGGATTAATTCCAAGAAACGGGCCTCTTCTTCCGAAGTTCCGGGGAGGAGATCAATTGCGAGTTTAAGAGACGAAATTTCACACTGGATTGGCAAGACTGCTTCCAGGCCATACACCAGTTGGAAAGGTGTGAACCCGGTCGCATTCCTTACCGATGTTCGGTAAGCCCACAAGGCTGAGTACAGGATTAGGTGCCACCTTCTTTTGTGAACCCCGATCATCCTTTGCAACATACGCTTCAGGACCTTGTTGATTGCTTCAACTTGTCCGTTGGCTTGCGGATAATACGGGGTAGAGCTGTCGTGAGATAGCCCTAGCTTGGCAGCTAATTCAACCATCATGTGATTGCGAAAATGCGACCCATGATCTGTAACTATAGCCTGTGGTACGCCGAACCTGGCGACTACATGATTGAAAAAGAAAAGGGCAGCTGTTTCACCAGTGTTATCTAATGTAGGCATCGCCTCGGCCCATTTGGTAAAATAGTCAACGACGACTATAATATACCCATGCCCCCCGGTTGAGGTGGGGTTACATGTCATGAAATCGATGCCCCATTTGGTGAAAGGCCCAACAACAACTATTGGCTGTAAAGGTGCAGGTGGTCTTCTGGTTTTGCTATCAAAAATTTGACAAGCATGGCAACTTCTGACTGCGGTTATGCAATCTTTGAACATGGTTGGCCAGAAGTATCCTGCTCGTAAGATTTTTTGTGCTGTAGCATATCCAGATTGATGCCCCCCACACGTGCCTGAATGACACTCATTCAGGGCTTTTTCGGCCTCTTCATGGGTGAGGCACCTCCTCAGAACTGTATCGATACCACGACGGTAAAGTGTATCACCGACGATCATGTAGTCTTTCGCTTGGTATCGTATACGTTTCTGTTCTGAGTGAGAGGTGTCAGGCCTGAATTTTTGGGTTTGGAGATAAATTATTTTATCTCCATACCACTCATTGCTTGCAGATATCAGAAACAAACTTTCGTCCACAATTGATTCTTCGGATGTTTCATCGTTGGACGACGATGGGAGATCGCACAATAATTCTGCGAAAACTAAAGCTTTCTTTGATTTGGATTTTACAAATTCCAGATCAAACTCTTGAAGGATCGCTATCCATTTTGAATATTTTCCCCCCAGCAATTGTCGCGACAATATATAAGTCATGGGGTTGCAATATGATGAAATGGTGGTTTTCCGAAAGAGGACATAATGTCGAAATCTTTGTATCGCTTGAACAACAGCGAGTGCTAGCTTTTCAACATAAGAATATTTGCTTTCTGTATCATTCAAGTTTTTAAATAATATATAGGATGTTCAGTTCCATCGACTTCTTGAACTAAAACCATCGCAATGGTCGTATCCGCTGCAGCCAGATACAGGTTAAAATCTCTTTGATAGTCCGGGGCATACATTAATGATGCTTTTACTAGAGAATCTTTCAAAGCATCAAAGGAAGCTTGCGCCACCTGATCCCAGACAAAAGGTACATCCTTTTTCAAAAGACGAGTATAACCTTTAGCAAGTTCTGCGTAATTTGGAATGAACCTCCTCAGAAAGTTTGCTTTCCGTTGGAGTTTCTGAATCTGAAGCAAATTTGAAGGTGGAGGCAAATTAATGATTGCCTAAACCTTGCAAGGGTCGAGACGAATCCCATCCTTAGAGACTACAAAGCCAAGTAAACGACCAGAACCGACGCAAAACACACATTTGTGCGGATTGAGTCTTATCTTGTAGTGTCGGCAACGTAGAAATATCGCTCTTAAATGCTGCAGATGATCAGTCCGCTTTCGCGAATGAGCCGGAAGGTCGTCGAGATAAGGTTGAACGATGTTCTTGATGTCATGGAAGGCATAATTCATTGCCCTCTAAAACGTCGCCCCTGCGTTCTTTAAACCAAAGGGTAATTTTCGATAAGCGAATGTGCCCCATGGACAGATGAATGCAGTCTTTGACTGGTCCTGTGGGCGGATATTTATTTGATTATACCCGGAAAATCCATCCATAAATGAAAAGATTTCACATCTGGCGCATTCATCAATTCTCTGGTCGATGAAGGGTGTAGGGTAGTTGTCTTTCGGACAAGCTTGGTTTACATCCCTATAATCGACACACACTCTAATTGTCCCTTGTTTCTTCATAACAGGGACAATATTCGATACCCAATCGGTTAGAGGAACCGGGTAGATGAAACCAGCATGGAGAAGTTTTTCAACTTCTGCCTTAATGGCAGCGACTTTCTTGGGGTGCACCTGCCGAAGCCGTTGTCTTACTGGTTTGACATCAGGATACATTTTAATTTCATGTTCAACAATACTCGAGTCAATGCCTGGCATTTCATCATATGACCAAGCAAAGACATCTCTGAATTCGCGAAAAAGAGCGTTATATATTTCTAGTTCTGAAGGAGAACATCCTTTGCCGACATAAAAATTCTCTACAACATTTGTCTTAGTCGAGATATTTATGGCTATAGTCTCTTCAATATTGGATAAGTTTCGCTCGGAATCCACCGTGTTTAGAGTGTTTGATAGGAATTCAAAAACTGAAGGGTGATAAAGGTCACGTTGAGTATCTTCTTCATATTCTGGAAGAAGGGAACGATGGTGGCAATCACTCCATGGTGCCCCCTCAATCAACATTGATTGTAGGATTCCTTCGTCAGTCCCCTGTACTTTCGACCAAGGATCTAATGGGGTACCATATTCTCTAGACCTATCTACCCAAACGCTTGATGAGCGTTGATTTGGGTTCGCCTCCCATGCCCGAAACATTGATTGCTACAATATTTCTATGGGGCTTGGAGGCAAGACCATTTCATGATCCATGTCGATATCGTCTTCTGAGATCTTCGTGGAAGATATCATGTTGCAGGCTCCTACCAATGCTACTTCTCCTATATAGATTGGAGGTGGAAGTGCGAAAGTTCCCATTAATGTGGGGTCTTTCAGTAGGCCTACTCCGATGTCTTGAAGCGAATGGTTGCTTCCATGGATCATGGGAATGCTTCCTGTAACTTGTGAACCATTAGGGAGGAAGTCTTGTTGGTCGACGATCGTAATCCCTCCTTGAAAAGGGAATGCGATCTTCCTAAAATAAGTCGACACTACAGCTGCCATGGCATATATCCATGGTCTTCCCAGTAGGATGTTGTAGTCAAGATTCCCATCGATGACTTCAACATCTATTTCTACTGTTTTTCCTCCTAGTTCAACTTTCAAGTTATTAAGGATACCGCACGGGGTATAGGTCCTTCCGTCGAATGCTTTCAATGTCGTCGAAGATCGCGACAAGGTCGGAGACCCTAAAGTTTTCCAGCAACTCATCGACATAATACATGTAGATGCCCCCTCATCAATAATTGTTCGGTGAACAGTTTTGTTGAGGGCTTTCACTTGAATAAGGAAAGCTAGTTGAGCTGGTAACTGAGGATCGTATCCTTTGTGGTCGAAGGATACAAGATTGGAATCCTTAGGATCAACCCCACCAATAGCCGATAACAAAGCCTGCCTTTGGGATGGGCAATTTTGTAGTACTTCAAGAGTCAACATAGCGGATGGCGATTGGGCCAAATCTTCCACTATGTTATAATGCTGCGCCGCCCTAGCGCGAGGATTAAACGTCGACTTGTGTACTACTCCCTTTGGCGGTTTTATTGTTAATTCAGGAATGATGGGCGGTACAACTTCTGTCGAAGTTGTTGTCGAACTGCTTGGTTGATCTTTATCCTTGCCGTTCGACAGCTGTGGATTCCCGTAATCTTTGTTCCTTGTCGAAATCAAAGCATCATTCTTCTGTTTTGAAACTGACAACATGAGCACTTGCGACGGGGAAGCATTTCCATTATCAACCAGATTTTGACCTGGATTGGGAAACGGATCAGTTAACACAGCTGAGGTTTGCGAACTTTTGAAGAACCTTCTAAGCTCAGCTTTGTATGGACAATCGGCTGTCCAATGATCCTCGTCACATATCATGCATGGACTTTTTGGTTTCCCTTTCCTAGGAGGGTTTGAAGAAGTTTTTTCAGGGGATGACCCACCTTGTTTCTTCTTCTTCCCTTTGTTTTGTTTCTTCTTGCTTCCTGGTTGATGGGTTTCTTTGCCTTTATCTGCTGATACGGCATTTATTTCCGAAGCAAGAATTTCTGCATTTTGATCTAAAGTCTTACGGGCTTTCTTGGAGTTGGCCTTTGTTGACTTCATGTTTTTTGTGCCAATCACACCACCACCGGCATGAGAGTCACTATTTGATTTAGGAGGAGGAGGAATTGAGAATTCTGGTCTAGGGGCGTCAGGTATTTTGTCGTAGAGTGTGCCAGACTGAGTATAGACTAAGTCTAGATATTGTGCACGAGCAATAACTTGCTCCTCCGTTACGACTCCCCCCTTGGCCACATCTTCCGTTATGGCAGGAAGTAACGACTTTATAAACCATTCAGCTAACAGCTGATCGAGAACGTACGTTTTCACCATCCTACGACAACGACGCCATTCATGTATATGATCGGATATATGAGTGGCAGTTGTCTGCTTGAAGTTGGTTAATATTTCCGTTCCCGTTTCATACCTTATCGGTAATTGAAAGTGGGTTAAGAAAGCCGTGGCTAGGGAGCTGAAATTGTCGAACAAGGCTCTAGGTAATTCAATATACCATTTTGCCGCTGGACCCGTTAACGTCCTCTGGAAAAGGCGAAGCCTTATCGAATCATCATTTAGGGTGTTTGATGAACACCACAAATGAAAAGTCATCACGTGATTCGATGGGTCTTCACCTGGATTTCCATTAAATTTAGGAATGTCTGATGGAAGTTTGTGAGGAATCGCTGGCCACCAAGGGGCGTAAGCAATCGGATCGTTGGTTAACCGGTGTAAATCGGGTAACTCTAAAGTCGCCACGAATGGTAACTGTTGATTCAGGTTAGGTGAAGCATACCCAGGGTATGATGGAATCGCCTGAGCAGTGGGCCTTTGCATACCAGCATAATGTAATTGATGTTGGTATGACTGATACGGTTGGTGGACTTGACCACTGTAAAGCGGTTGGTTTTGGCCGTTTTGAATATACGGTTGTCCACTGTTCGCAAAGATCTGCTGCTCAGAACCTTGGTACACTTGCTGGAATTGTGGTTGTTGGTATTGCACCAGCCATGGTTGTGAAGCCATGTTCTGTTGTGCTATACTAACCGTTGGACCAAGGTGTGGGGTAATTGTACCCGTTTGGACCTGTGTCGCCCCACCAGTGGGCGATTGTGGTTGAGTCACAGGGTCAAGGGGCTGTTGCATTACAACCTGAGAAATCTGAGGTTGACATACAACAGGCAACGGTTGAACTTGCGACACTGTCACAATAGCCGGTGTGGTTGGGATGTTCGACATAGGTACACACTGTTGCATAGAATATACAACCCTTGGTTGTTGAGTTAGCATAGGTACCCAACCACTTGATGTAACTCCAGTATAACTTGAATACTGTTGTGAACTCCCGTATGGATACCCTCCCGGAGGGGGTAATGAAAGGGCATACTGCCCCCCATACGGTAGCAATCCGGAACTCAAGGGGATTGTTTGCCCTTGGGGACTGGATTGCCCAAATTGACCTCCAAATGGATCAATCTGGCGAGTCTCAACATAAGAGTTGCCGGATATTATTCCGGAGGAACAAACTGGAACGGAACACACTGTCGAAATAGTCCCTTGGTGGACTCCTTCTAGCGGTTGCGAGCTAGTTGGGACAGATGGTATGCCGGCAAACATTGTCGGAGTGACGGCAGGGGCTTCTGCTGTCGCTGTGTCATTCGACACAGTCCTAGATGTTGACGGTTGTTCAGACATTTTGAGTCTATCCAATAGATTTCCTAGTGATTCTACAGAAACTTCCACTGGTGATGGACTAACTTCTGATGTAGAAGGAAATAGAGTGACCCCTACTCCAAAATGTGTTGGAGTACTTGCTTGCGGATCCTCTACAATTTCCTCTATCGCAATCAAACCAGGTGGAAGAGGAAGACCGTCAGGTCCGTAAAATATTTCTGGTGCCGAAGAAGGGGTTGAATCGACAGCGACAGTTGTTTGAGGAGCAAGACTCTCTGAACCGGTTACAGATGGAACTGGTTCAGTAACGCAAGTATTTGCTCTCAGACTAGGATCAGTGTTACTGTCCCTCTGTTGCTGTTGAACTTCTTTTGTAGAGGCAGGGTTTCCAGAAATGTTTGGAGTAACCAGAATCTCAGATGTCGTTGGAACACTTGTTCTAACTTTGATAAGAGATTTTGAACCGGTTAAATGAGTTCGCTTTGTCCGTACTGTTTTCGATTCCGGAGACAAAGACGGTTGACTCGTAAGCCTCCGCGAACGACGGGGTTTCAATTGACTTTCTTCCATGATTGCGGATTACTCGATCAACCAAAATACAAAAAGGGAAAGTGTGCTTCCGAATTAAATGAATTTTTTAGACGCTTTTAGACACAACTTGCTTTTTCAGTTTTAAAGAGTCGAGAAAAAGCTAAAGATGACTCTAGTCTCCTTCGATGTTTTAACGAGCCCGAAGTGACAAATGCTCGGATGGACTTTTTCTGTTATAGAGTCTGAAAAAAGGCCAAAAGGAACTGCTCTGGAGTTCTAGGCAGAGGGTGTGCCAAACTTTTCGCAAAACCGCAGAATACTTTTTAGGGTACGGCGGTCGATCTTCCTGAATGCTGTGTTCAGTGCATTGCGATCAGTAGGGCGGCCGACACGGCTTCCTAAGGAAAAAGGTTTTATGCCTATAGGGGTCTCCCAATATATACGTGACGGTACGTGGGAGCACAATCCGTACTGGCGCTATCGTCCCTCAGGAGGAATCACCCACCATCAACGAGATCGACAGTCACCAGGCTTTACGACGCCAGAACAAGTCTCTAGCCTAGACCTCTATGTTGTGCGTTATGTTGCAAAGCATTGTTAAGTTCATTCAATTTATTTTAGGTTGATCTTTTTAGAAGTTTGCCTTTCAAGGTTCACCACGAGATGTATGATACAATTCCTAAATGCAGTCTAAAGATGATAAGCAAGCTTTATATCTTTTCAACTTTGAAAATCCTAGCTACTAAGGGAAAAGAAAGACACCATCTTTTCTCAAAGAGCAATCAGCACACTCTAGTGCACTTTTCCTAAATCCAACATGCAAACTATCAAGATGCAAATGCACAATGCAGGTGTTTGTTTTCCGCTTTCTTAGTATTGATGCCTACAAAGAAAGCTTTTTGTACAACTTTGAATTTGCTTTTAAATGACCAATACAAACAAGTTTACTTTTTCGAAATCAGAGAGGGTAGAAGAGATTACAACACTTAATGATTTTCGAAATGAATACTTGTTTTGACACTTAAAAGAGACAAACTCAAACCAAATGCAAAAGTAAATGTATAATCAACTGCAAACAGCCAATGAACTCTCTTCTAAGATCACAATCAATAGATCTGAATCAAGGGCTACAGGATGACTATTTCACTCATGCAAAGGAAAACTGTAAATGATGCCACAAACACATAAAAACACTCACAGTCATTTTGTACAAAAGGAGGCGGAATCTAAGAAGAGAAAAGGAGTTATCAGATTGGTACCTATGCTGGTTACAGGCTGCAAAAATCAGAGATCAAAACAGGGCAAAACAGAGCAGAGAACCCCAGCTGCACAAGGGCAAACTGGTTCAGCGCAACCTCAACACAGGGGTTTTGACATTCAACGCAGGTAGCCTTCACAGGACCTGCGTTGAAATGCAAAATCCCTTCACTGGGTCTGCGCTGAAGGAGAAACTCTCGTTTCTCACTGGGTTCTGGGTCACAGATTGCTATTTAATTCACTGTTTCAGGCCAAATAAAAGCAACAAGCAAGGTGTAATCAAAGGGATGCTTTGAGGGAGTACTAAGATCTATCACAAAGGATCATCAAATCATTTGTGAGTCCATTGTTCAGACCATAGACAAGTCTAGTGATTGGATCAAAGCAGCAACTGTCTACTTTGCATCCGGGAATAGCAGATGCAGTTCGATTGTTGCTGTCGAGTCTATGAAACCAACAATGATAGAAACACAAATAAAATGACTAAACAAATTTCCCCAGCGGAGTCGCCAATTTGTTGTGGGGAAAAATGCCTATGCAGGACGATCCTATCCACCTAAGGTGTGACAGTGCCTTAGCAACAAACAAGGACTGCTATTCTGGTTTCTTCCTTTATGAAATGTGAAAGAAGAGAGATAAACAGACTTACCGATGTCTTCCGTTTGTCCCTCGATCCGGTCTCTCTTCTATTTGGGAGTTCACAACTACTTGCCTTCTCACTCGCCCAGCTTCAACAGGTCCATGCAAGATCACAAGAGAACAGCTACTTGCCTTCTTACTTGTCGAGCTTCAACGGGTTCTTGCAAGATCACAAGAGAACAACTACTTGCGACAAGAGAAGAACACTACACAAATACAGATATTCACATTCATAACTAGTTTAGGATTAGAAATAAACCAAATACACTAATGCAATCATACATCAAAGACACATCAGTATATAGGAGAAACCAAGATAGCTTTATTGATGAATAACAAGGTTCAAGAAGAGATACAACCCAGAGGGCTCCAATCCAGCATCTCCTTCCCAGCAAATGGAATTCCTATCTTCACCCCCTTCAAAGCATTAAGCACCCAATGATTCCAATCTCAAACCAACAACAATTATTTGCAATAACAAAATTCCAGCCTCCAGATCTCATGGAGGAGAGATCCATATATAGATGTTTGGAGAGAGGATGAGTCAGCTTGAGATCTGACTAGTGTCCTCTCCCTCTGTCAGTTCTTGATTCCACTTGGAGGTTCTTGCTTCCACTTGGAGATTTGGAACCTCTTACTCATCACCAGTCGAATTCCCTGAGGCAAGTGTCATTTTGGAAGCTTCCTGGGTTTTGACACCTTGAGAAATGAACTTGCCACATGTCCACTCTCGTTCAGCGCAGGTAGCCAGTGTTCCCTTTGACATTCAACACAGGTAGCCAGTGTTGGCTTTGACATTCAGCGTAAACAGCTAGTGTAGCCACTGAAATGATCCTGAATTGACTTGTTTTTGAGCAGTTTCTGGTGGAGAACTTCTGTGAATTGCTGTGGTTTGTTAGCCTTGTTCCTCTAGGGGTAGGAACAACATGTTTAGGGACTTTGGATCCCTTAGATTATGGACATTTCATGCTCAATGCTGTAAGGCACAAAAATGTCTATAACACATATTTAGACCACTTCTGATGGAGATCCTTATGAAACTTCCCCTGTGTCTGTATAAACTGAAGAGGGCGGTGATCAATGTGGTTGATCGTCTCCTTCCCTATAATGTAGTGCTTCCATTGTCGGCAAGCTTGCACAATGGAATACATCTCTTTCTCATAGGTGGGGTACTTTTGAATTGTATCAGAAAGTGTCTCACTATGATAGGCCACTGGATGCCCATGCTGGGTGAGGACTGCACCAATAGCATAGTTTGAAGTGCCTGTCTCGATTTCAAATGGTTGCTGCAGGTCTAGCAGTGTGAGTACCGGTGCAGAGCAGAGGCTTTGCTTCAACTCAATGAATGCGTTCGGTTGAGACTCGGACCAAGAAAACTTTTCTTTCACCCTTCCCTTAGTAATTTGACTCAAAGTCCAAGTAATATGGGAGAATCCAAACATGAACCTCCCATAAAAAATTGCAAGGCCCAAAAAGTTGCGAATCCCCGTTAGAGTGGTTGGGGCTAGCCAATCCCAAATGACTTGGATATTAGTCAGGTCCACATGAACACACACTCATCTATGATGTAACCTAAGTATTGGACATGGCTCATGGAAAAGGTGCATTTCTCCAAGTTGGCACACAGTTTGTGTTGTCGAAGGGTTTGAAGGACCTGCCGAATGTGTTGCAAGTGTTCTTCCCAACTCTTGCTGAAGATGAGGATGTCGTCCAGATAAACCACCACGAACAAGTTGGTGAAGGGCCACAAGATGTCATCCATTAACCTCATAAAAGTAGTAGGGGCATTTGTCAACCTGAAGGGCATAACCAACCATTCGAAAAGGCCTTCCTTGGATTTAAAGATGGCCTTCCATACATCCGTGGGCTCTATTAGAACTTGGTGATAACTAGACTTCATATCGATCTTAGTGAAATACTTGGCCCCCTTGAGTTGGTCCAGTAGGTCATCAATCTGTGGGATTGGATACCTGTTCCTGACAATGATTTTGTTTAATGCCCGATAATTAATGTAAAGCCTCTAGGTCCCAAATTTGTTTTGTACAAGTACAATCGGGCTCCCACAAGGTGAGGAACTTGGTTGAATGTGCCATTTTTTCAGAAACTCTTGGATTTTCCTCTTGATATCTTCATTTTCCAGAATGGAGCAATGATATATCAGCCCATTGAGTAGAGGTGCTCCAAGAGTTAGATCGATTGAATGCTTGTCCTGCCAATGCAAGGGTACCCCTGTGGGAGAGGAGAAGATGTCCTTGTATTATTACACAAATGTATCCACCTGCCTCTATTGCTTGGAGGATCCCTTCCAGGGGGGCATGGATGTGGCCATGACCTTCCCCTTGCTTTGAGAGTGAATCAGAAAGAAAACAAAATTCTTATTTTGGGAGATGACCTTACTACATTTCTTAGTAGATTGAAGGAGATGACGGTAGGTGGGGCTAACTCCGATATCCTGTATAAATTAGTACCCAAAGAAATAATAACAGAGCAAGGTCTATAATCATATACAACATGCCACTTCCATAAGTATGGTTGTCCTAATAATACATCACAAACTTCAAGAGGAGTGACATCACACAATACCTCATCCGTGAAGGGCTTGATGCTGTAGGGAAGGTGACGGTGCTGGTTGATGCAGAGATCTCATCCTTGGTGAAGCCACCCAATGGTGTACGGCTACAGATGTGCTATAGTTAGTAGGCCCAACCACTTCACGACCTCTTCTGAAATGAGGTACTTTTGGCTCTTGTTGTCGAAAAATGAATTGGAGTGGAGAGCCCTTCACCCACATCTGTGAGTGGAATAGGCATTGCCCCTCTTTTGGATCTTCAGGCTCAATCTTATAGATCTTGGTGGTGGCCATAGTGGAACTGGGCTCCACATCAATGATCTTCTTCCCTTTGTTATTCCCCTTGCCAGGTTCTGTCTCAGAGTCGGAACATGCTTTAGAATAAGAAGCCTTCAGCGCGGCCACCAGTGACTACTTGGTCTGACACTCACTTGTGCTATGAGTGGAGCTCTTATGGAACTCACACCACTTTCCCATGTCCTTGTTTTTCTTCATGATGTTTTTCTTTGATTGCGGCTTCGACGGGTTATCCTGGGTCACCCTGCATTGGATTTGCCTTTTGCTATGCGGTTTGGGGGTGCCTTTTCCTTGCTTCAGATTCGAGGATCCAAAGTATCACCTTTTTTTGTTTAAGCTTTTGCTCAATCTTGACAATGTATCTGTACATCATGCTAAGTGAGGAGATGTACATGAACTCCTTCTCATCCTAGATGTACATGTGTAGGCAGTTGTGGTACTTGAGTACAAAATGTTTCTTAGAATCCTTGATACCCAACTTCGTGAAAAGGGTATGAAAAAAATGGTAAATTCTGACATGTCTTAGTCCCTTCCCTATCGCAGTGTGGTCCAATTTATGTATTTATCCTCATATCTCCAAGTGGGTGCGACTGAAAATAGTGAGGGCATACTTTCGTCCTGCTCACAGTAGGTTTCCCAATAGTCCTTGATGTGGGGAGCGACTTTGAGAAGAGAAAAAGTAGTCTTTTCCTGGCTGGAAAAATCATGAACAAAAAAATATCCTTCTAACAGATTTAACCATTTATCTACGATGTCCGCATCTATTTGACCCTCAAATATGGGAATGTCAAAGTTAATTTGTACCTTAAAGGGTGTGGTGCTTGCATAGTAGTTGTTGGAAGTAGATGCGTCGCCCTTGGGTAACCACTGAAGGATCTGGGCAAAGTTGTCCATCATCACGTTCCTCTATCGCTTAAGGGCTTCTTTGAGCAAGATTTTGAAAGGATCTCCTGCCCCCTCGTATTTCTTTTCTTTCGCCATGGGAGGCCATCAGGATTTTCGAGGCGGGTCTTGAAAAGGTTCAATCAGTTGAAGCCCTAACTCCTTATATCCCGACCTCGTTGGGGACATGCAAAGAAAAACAAAGAAAGAAAAGACCACTCTGATACCATTGATCCAGATTTAAACATGGACACAAAAAATTATAGATATAACCAGAAATACAAAGATGCAGCAGAAATAACACTTTATTTCATTAATATCAAACACTGAAACATGCTTACAAACATAATGGAAATAAGTCTAGCTTGGGCAATGGTAGCTTATCTCTGAGAAGAGATATGGCAGCTACATGCCTCTTAACTGTGTTATAATGATGCTTAAGGGCTTATTTATTATTGAAAAACATGAGAAAAACCTAAAAAACCAAAACCCAAACCCCAGGAGATGTAACGCCAAGAGTTTGTGGGCCTCGTTGGGGTTAGATGGGCAGCCAACTTCCCGGGGTCATAACTTGGTCATATTATCTCTATTTGGCACATACGATACCTTGTTGGAAAGGTATCTCTGAGTACTACAATTTTTTTTATAGGCCCTTGCCTATGGCTATGGGGGTCAAAATTTCTCTTGAAGTTCAGGACCTGAAAAACTGCTAAAAATAGTAAATGCTAAAATAAACAAGGAAACAAATGAAACCGACTGGAGGTCTAGGTGGAATAGGTAGGTGGCCACCAATATCCAATTGGATCATCCCTATCCAATTCGTGTCCTCTATGAGACCTACTACCATATGCCCCATTTGTCTTTCCTTCCTGTCCATGAATGATTCCTAATTGTCCCTACTTTTGCAAATATGAAAGACTCTAAAGGATGACTGGATTAACCTCTACTTGCTTTTCTTGAGCTCTGGAAAGTCTTTCCTCTACCTCAATCAACCTGTTATTATCTACCTTGCAACTTCTGATCCCTGCCTTCAAACTTATCAACATATCTGCTAAATCAAGAGAGTACTCTTGTCTTTGTTGTCTAAATGACCTTTTTCATTCCATAGAATTTACATCAGACCTGTAAGGGGATTCATGTGAAATGTAGTCCACCATTCTTCTCTTCATCTTTGATCTTCTATCTCCTACAAACATGTCATGTTAGATAAACTAAATACTAAATAGAGACATAATCAAAATCATACCCCAGTGTGTTTTAGGGGAGGCTATCTCATATGCATAATCAATCTAGATTAACACGATATAGATACACAATGACATAAACATATCAACATCATGAACGATAACAAAAAATTGCAATAATTACCACATGCATGATAACAATAACCATCAAAATGCATGCATAGTAGACACATATACAATTAACATATATGCATAACAATATACATTTAGCCCATCCAGTCCAAGCATTTGAACCTGGAAGCTTTGATACCACCCTGTAACGCCTCCTCCCGCATTTACCCACTTTGACAAGCTCTCCAACGTAAACTTGTGTTGAGTGTCACTATGATATGACCCGATCTGCAATTTCCAGTAGTGGAAGTGGGGCCTACAAACCAAAAGTAAATTGAAATCCCTAAGAGACTATAGATCGCTCATGAGCCTACCAACCACCCCAGGTGATCAATCCTTGAGTTGGAACTCTTTTTCACTAGATTTATACCCTAACTGCACCCTTGACACACTATGTGTGTAGTTATGAGGATCCAGCCACACCCATAATCCTGCCTGCATGCTTTTTCTTCTAAAAAAAGGCATGTTTGCATGTGGTTATGACCCAAAATTCCTTTTTCTGTGCATGCGATTGCAAGATCTATGCCACTTTTTCAGGCTAACCTCTAGAATACTGCCCAAATGATGCAGGTTACCCCCACACATACCCACAATATGCATAAATATGCATAAATACATCTGTCCCAGGTATTTGACTCACAAAGGAGTCAAAACTTCAAACCATACATGGTTAAGGCCCCTTTATTCACTGTTCCTTTTATATCGGAACCAATCACCCCGCTTAAACCTCCTATCGGGAGTTAAATAAATCCTCAAGCCTTCATTTACCCATTTACTAAAGTATTCCAATATATCCTTCTTATCGGAACTTAAGCTTCCTAAATCAATCTTTATGAACCCATAATTCACATATATATGACCTTTCCCTTTCAAACCCTTGGTTAATACATGTTTCTTGCATAAAATACCCTAGGGCGCTAATTTCTTCTAAACCCTTTTATAAAGGAATTATATGCATAACACACCCTTTTCCGCCTTCCGTACAGCCTCTACAAACTTCCCAAGGATTGTCTTTATCACAATCGACTATCAGCTCCTCTGCAGGTTTTACATGCATATATGCCTCACCACCTTTCGACTCTAATATTACTTAAAAGACTCGGCCAAGAACTTTATAGAATATAAAGGGATTACATAAGAACTCCGCTCCAAAATCTTTATTCGGATTTCAAATCCGATAGACCTACCACTTTAAATTCTGTCGGGTCCGTATCTTCCGCTTTCTTTTGGCACATATTCCTTCCAAACTCCGACTCAATCTCCGCCATCCATTTCATTTTCCGATCTAGCAGCCATCGGCGCATTGCTGATCAGTCTATCGGCGTTCCATCACTCTATCCCTTGACTGCTCCTATATGCGATTAGATCTGGGCCATTGATATGTACTCTCGATCTAACAGTCCAAGATCCATCGCATTATCACAATCGATCTCCTCTATCATCAGACCTCTTCCACTTCAAACTGTCGATCCAACTAGTTCTGTGGACCTGATAAGGATATAAGCAACTCTTTATATAATATTTCAATTTCGATTTTCAGACTCGAACTATGTTTTGTGTTGATTTCCAATGTAAATCGGATTTTGGCTTGTGGGACATAGATTGTGTAATAAACTCCGCCAAAGTGATATTTCACCTTTCTCCTTAGCAAAATCATCTGGATCATTGATCTTCCAGATCCAATGACTGTTGAGCGTTGATATTTCACTTCATGCTTCTCCCTTTTACTTAGTTTTTACGCTAAGTCTTCAGTTCCTCTGTGGTTTTCACCTCTTCTTCAAAGGTTTCAATTCCTTCACTGGTTCCACTGTGACTCCCTCCTGAGCTTGATTTCTATGATTTTAATCACTGACTCTGGGCTTAATTGATCTTTCGAATGGATTCAAAGATCCATCACGACCCGCTTGTCTCGTTCTTCTCCTCTATACTCCGCTTCGACTCTGCCTACAACCTCTGTTACAGAACCTATGAGTTCACACAGTAATCAATCAATAAACACACGATTAACACATTTTCCCACTCAGAATCGAATTCCTCTATATATAAACATATAAACAGTTGGTTACATAACGAGATTCTCTGTCTCATGGCTTGATCTTCTGCTATCAGTGGCCTATTTTGATCTCTGCCCGTAGGCTTACATATATGCCAGGAAGTTCTATTGAACTCGTCCTGGTTTGACTCCTAAATCTATTGAACTGACTCCTAAATCCTCTCTATCCTCTATGTCCACTTCCAATCTCTATTTAATTCCTAAAAGCTCTCTCTCGTCCCTTGAATCATGAACTATTCTAAGAGTCCTAATTGACTTCTGACTCTTGTCATTTATTCACCACTCATGTTCTCATTTATTTGAGAGCATTTACAACTTCCTCCATTATCTAATTAAATCACTTAAAGGCCTAAATATTGCATTAACTTGAGACTTAGGAAACTACTTCTCTAAAGCTACATGACCCCCTATGTCTACTTAATTACAATGATTTTCTCTTGGGTTGAATGCTCCTGCATCAGACTCCCAAAGTAGAAAATATTCATGATCTCCTGATCATGTGTCTTTGATCTTGGTCTTCTTGGATCCCATACTTTGTTCTGTAACTGCCCAAATGTCTTGTTCCTTTGTTGCTGCTGCATGTCTGTTGTTTTCTGTTTCATCTTCCTTTCCTTGTCAATCAGGTTCAAGTTCTGATTGATCATCCTTCCTGCTGCTATCATTTTCCTCCATATGGACTGCTTCATCATCAGCTGCCACATTTCTTCAATTTCTTTTTCCAGCACATCTTTGGACTGGTCATGTTCTGCTTCTTAGTTCTTCCTCCTTCTCTTTGTTTCAGGTTGTTGTTGCTGTCCACTAGTTCTTCAATCTGCTGTTCTTCTTCTTGTTCTGTTATTCTTGCTCCAACTTTTTCTTTGCTTGCTATGCTGACTTCTATGTTGACTCTTATGCTGACTTTTGGCTGTGAATCCTATGCTGGCTGCCTCCCTATCATCCTTACCCTCTTTCATGATTGAATCATTATTGTCCAACACTCTCTCCAGCAATTTAACATCGTTGTTCCATGGATTGAATTCTTCCACAAAATATTATTCTTTCATTTTTATTTGTCTGCTCACTTGTGCCAAATCTCCTTAAGCAATTGCAACAAAACCTGCACTCATAAAACACTTGTTAAAATAAAAAACATAAGGCTTCTGTGCTTTATCTTCCTTTGGCAACAATTCAGCTTGCCGCACTATTTCTTTCTCCTCTATTAGTACATCAGTATGCTAATTTGAACTCTCAAAAGAATTCATGAGACTGTAAACTAGTCTCTCCTCCACATCATCTGCTCTAATTATGTTGTCTTGCTCTTTCCCACCATAATGAACTCCTTCCTTTGTAATCACACTGTCATACTCTGAATTTCTCAGCAAATATTCCAACAATGCAATTTCTTTGTGACACTTCATAAGTATTTCATCATCACTTATGTTTCCTGCATTTATACAAAAATTATTAGTTTGGAAATCATAAGGTTCAACAGTCTCAACTGTTGCTTCACATATCAGCTCTTCAGACTGAATTTCATCTCCTTCTTTCACAAGAACTTGTTCCTGTGTTGTCACATATTCACACATCCATGCATTGTTAAATTCTTTCTGCTGCAATAAATCACTACTTCTCTCATTTAAGAGACATTATCCATTCTCCTTTACTTCAAAGTTTTTATCTTTTGAAAGATACTTCTCCATACTTCTGACAACTTCAAAAGATTGTTTATCCTCTGCAAAACACTCCTTTATTAGTGTTCTTTCTCCCTTTTCTAAGTCTTTTGCATAGACTTCTTCCTTCTTAACATCTTTCAGTAGATGTCCTTCTTCCTCAACAACTTCCATGGCTATTTCCATTGTGCCTATCATCATGGTGAATTGATGATCTTTTATTATGTTTTCAGCTAACATAGTCTCTTCTTCAAGTTTTCCTTCAATCTCTCGTTGTTTATCTTCCCCAAGAGCTATTTGCATTAACATTATCTTGTATTTGTTTTTCATCAATAAAATTAATCAAACTCATTTGATTACCTTTCCGAGATAGTATTCCTATTCTTCATTAGAATAAGATCTTGATTCCTCATCTCTATGACAGCTTCTTTAGACTCATCCATAGAATTTTTCTTCTGTATGCAGTCAAATTCCTCCTCTTCTGAGAAGTTTTATTTGTCACCTTTTACTTCTATATGTTCATCTCCTCTAAAGATATCTTCAATAGGTTACTTTTCTCCTGCAATACCTGCCATCATACACAAAATATCAGTTTTAAAAACATAAGACCCTGTGGTCTCACTAGATGCTTCAACCATCATATCTCCTTGCTGTTCCAAGTTCTCTTTATGACTTAGAAATTCTTCGATGGTCTCCTCTTCAATATCTTCAAGCCCTTCACTTGGTTGCTTGATATCTTTCCCCAATTGCATATGAGACCTATCTATCTCATCTTCTTCCAGAACAGAATTTAGATTCTGCTTGTCTTCTTTCTTCTTTATGACAATATCAACAAATTGTCCTTCACATGTTTCACCTACAAACATACACAAATTGTCAGATTTAAAATCATCAGACCTTTTGGTCTCACTTGAAGTTTCAGTCTTTAAGTCTTCATCTTCAGTCAACATCTCCTCATTCTGTTTTGAACTATCCCAATAGTCCATGAGATCTTCACTTGATCTCCATTCTTTATCTTCAGTGTAGTCTTCACTTTCTCCCAGAATTTCTCCCTATTTT
Organism: Pinus tabuliformis; assembly: GCA_031772625.1. Taxonomy (NCBI): domain Eukaryota; kingdom Viridiplantae; phylum Streptophyta; class Pinopsida; order Pinales; family Pinaceae; genus Pinus; species Pinus tabuliformis. The sequence goes on along the minus strand of CM062816.1, from coordinate 1,036,945,705 downwards.
TGTTCACAAATGTATTCTTCCATTTCCAACTCAACTTCCTTTAGTTTTTCCTTCAACCACTTTACTTGCTTCTGCTGTAGCCTTCTCTGCAACTTATGCCACCTCATTGGCTTCTTCCTCAAGACCCAACCTAGTCTCTGGTCTTCTTCAAGTATCCTCCTTAATGCATCGAGTTGTTCTTTTAACTCTGCAATCTCTTTGTCAATTTCCTCTTGACTCATCCTCTTTCCATTTGATTTGGCATTCTTCTTCTCATATCCTCTACTGTGGCTTCTCTCTGAACCTCTGCTATGACTACCAGTGGCCATATTCTTCTCCTCTTTCTTCATGAGCTCCTTACTCATCTGCAACAAGCCTCTGTAACATCTAGTCCTCCTCACTGTAGTCTTACCTCACTAAGCTCTCCTCACTCAGTCTTTTGGTAAGCACAGGTCCTCTGTCTGGAACCTCCTCTTGAGAAACACATTTGCTCCTTCTAGGCTTCTGTAATCTTTCACTCTCTCTTGAGAACACTTCAGCTATCCTCTCTGTCCAATCTCTTGTTGGATTCTTCAAGTTCATTACTACTTCTCCATCAGACTGTTTTACTTACTCTATCTTTAAGAACACATATGGTTCCCCTCTCACAGATTCTCTTGCTGTAACCTGTGCATTAGTATAAAAACACACATTCTCAATTTAAAACAGAACATATTACCTCACCTTCAAGATCTCAGCATGATCTTGTTTCACCATTACACCTGTACTTTGAATGGATTTCCTCTATCTCCTGCATCTGCAAGTTCTACTACACATCACCTCTGTGTGCCTTCCTCTATCAGATTAGAATTTGATCCTTCCTTGCCTACATAAACACCTTAACACACATTCTGTTCTCAATTCTTTCGCATAGAATTTCTTTGTTCTGTTTTAACCAATTGTTTCAACTTCGAATCTGCTTTGATACCACTATGATGTAGGGTTACCCCCACACATACCCACACTATGCATAAATATGCATAAATACATCTGTCCCAGGTATTTGACTCACAAAGGAGTCAAAAATTCAAACCATACATGGTTAAGGCCCCTTTATTCACAATTCCTTTTATATCGGAACCAATCACCTTGCCTAAACCTCCTATTGGGAGTTAAATCAATCCTCAAGCCTTCATTTACCCATTTATTAAAGTCTTCCGATATATCCTTCTTATCAGGACTTAAGCTTCCTCACTCAATCCTTATGAACCCATAATTCACATATATATAACCTTTCCCTTTCAAAACCTTGGTTAATACATGTTTCTCGCATAAAATACCCTAGGGCGCTAATTTCTTCTAAACCCTTTTATAAAGGAATTATATGCATAACACACCTTTTTCCGCCTTCTGTACAACCTCTGCACACTTCCCGAGGATTTTCTTTATCGCAATTAGCTATCGGCTCCTCCACAAGTTTTACATGCATATATGCCTCACCACCTTCTGACTCCGATATGACTTAAAAGACTCGGCCAAGCACTTTATAGAATACAAAGGGATTACATAAAAACTCCACTCTAAACTCTTTATTCAGATTTCAAATCCAATAGACCCGCCACTATAAACTTCATTGGGTCTGTATCTTTCTCTTTCTTTTGGCACATATTCCTCCCGAACTCTGACTCAATCTCCACCGTCCATTTCATTCGCCGATCCAATGGCCATCGGTGCATCACTGATTGGTCTATCGACGTTCCATCACTCTGTCCCTTGACTGCTCCTATATGCGATTAGCGATTAGATCTAGGCCGTCGATCTGTACTCTCGATCTGACGGTCCAGGATCCATCGCATTATCACAATTGCTCTCCTCTATCGTCGGACCTCTTCCACTTCAAACCACTGATCCGACCAGTTCTGCAAACCCGATAAGGGTATAAGCAACTCTTTCTATAATATTTCAAGTTCAGTTTTCAGACTCAGACTATGTTTTGCGTCGATTTCCAATGTAAATTGGATTTTGGCTTGTGGGACTTAAACTGTGTAATAAACTCTGCCAAAGTGATATTTGTCCTTGCTCCTTAGCAAAATCATTTGGACCGTTGATCCTCCAGATCCAACGGCTGTTGAGTGTTGATATTTCACTTCACGCTTCTCCCTTTTACTTATTTTTACACTAAATCTTCAGTTCCTCTATGGTTTGCACTTCTTCTTCAAAGGTTTTGATTCCTTCACTGGTTCCGCTACGACTCCATCCTGAGCTTGATTTCTATGCTTTTAATCACTGAATCTGGGCTTAATTGATCTTTCGAATGGATTCAAAGATCCATCATGACCTGCTTGTCTCATTCTTCTCCTCTATACTCCGCTTCGACTCTGCCTACAACCTTTGTTACAGAACCTACGAGTTCACACAATGTTCAATTAATAAACACACGATTAACACATTTTCCCACTCAGAATCTAATTCCTCTGTATATAAACATATAAATAGTTGGTTACATAACGAGATTCTCAGTCTCATGGCCTGATCTTCTGCTATCAGTGGCCTCTTTTGAGCTCTGCTCATAGGCTTACATATATGCCAGGAAGTTTTGTTGAACTCATCCTAGTTTGACTCCTAAATATATTGAACTGACTCCTAAATCCTCTTTGTCCTTTATGTCCACTTCCAATCTCTATTTAATTCCTAAAAGCTCTCTCTCGTCCCTCGAATCATGAACTATTCTAATAGTCCTAATTGAATTCTTACTCTTGTCATTTATTCACCACTCATGTTCTTGTTTATTTGAGAGCATTTACAACTTCCTCCATTATCTAATTAAATCACTTAAGTCTTAAAGGCCTAAATATTGCATTAACTTGAGACTTAGGAAAATACTTCTCTAAAGTTACATGACCGCCTATGTCTACTTAATTACAATGATTTTCTCTTGGGTTGAATGCTCCTGCATCACCAAAACTGCATGTAACTTCCTAGAATCATGAAAATTATGATAACAATGCTAAACAACTAGAACTTGAGCAAGATCTTGACCTAGACATGCCTAGTGCAAGGTAGACATTTCGTCAAACATATAGTAAACATATAAGCTACAGGTCATGAATGCATATCTGATCATAAACTTCTAAACTTCATCTAAAAGTCAGCAAGAAGGCTTAATTCCCTCTCAAACTAGATGAAACAACACTTGTTATCCCATGCATTCATCAAACAACTAGTAACTTATCAAATAATTAAAAAGAGCCATAGCTAGAGCACATCATAAAACCATGCATATAACCAACATATAACCATAATAGAAACTATGGAAAATCATACATAAGATCAACATGATAAGCAGTGTAAGTGCTCATAGATAATAATAGGAAAATAGCTCATATTAACATATGAACATGCCAACCAAGTCAGGGACTTCCACATATCACCCAACCTTAGGTTGGGCAGAACCAAATTTCTCTTTCATATAATCACCCCTGTGCCATATTCCAAGCATGAATTTGGGATAATAAGGGTTAAACCAAAATAATACCAACTAGGGCTTCCAGAGGCCAAACCACCTCAACCCTCAACCATAGTGATCTCATCTATACGATCCAGAAATCACTAACATGAACCAAAATGGTCTCTACCCAAACTATTTAGGACTTGGGGAACTAGTAACTCAACCCAAAACCTCTAGGGAAACCGAGATGTTTTAGGGCTCCATAGAATTTTTCCCACGCCATAGGCTCCAGGGACTCGCAATTCAACCCATAGACTCCAGGAAAACCAAGTTGTTTTAGGGCTTCAGATAATTTGTTCCAACCCACAGCCATAGGAAACCTGAGAACCAATCAGAAAACCAAATGGGAAATCCCACTACATCATGGCTATCTAGGAAATGGAGAGGCAAGGCTGAAACCACTGTCAATATAGGCAAATATCCATGCCAACGACACCACATAACCAAGGAACCACATGCATATACCATGCATCCAAAAAGCCAACAAGGCGATCACACATGCAACATGTTACATGTAAAGTATCCTAGTTGTAGCTAATGATCCAACTATCTCCTTGTGCTTCCTTTCTTTCCTTTGCTTTCTCTCTCCAAATCCAAGTGAATGCTAGAGTGCTCTAAGGATGCTCTAGGAATTCTCTAAGTGTTCAAGAGTGTATGAGAGAATGAGAGTGTGAAAGGAGAGAATCAAAATTGAATTGACAAAAGTTGTGAACTATTTCTATGATGCCTTTTTATCATTGAGGTCTTATTTTTCTTCATTTTCCTTCTAATTTCCCTTGCAAGAAAATTTGTGTCTCTTTGCCTTCCTTTCCTCCTATTTTACTTTATTTTCATAATTAAATTCCATTTATTACCTCTTTACCTTTTCCAATTTCCATAACCATTATTAAACTACAAGTGATTCCCATTGTAATGTTTACCCGTCATTCAATTAGGAATATGTGTCCCATGACCTTGGTCTTTTTATATTTACATGGAATTCAACCAGGGGTTGTTGCAATTTAGCCATTCCTCTAACTGGCAGACTACATTTCGAAATCCCTATAATTGTGAACCTCATTCTTTGACCTTATTTCACAGTGTTACCAATTCTACTACAAACTCCTACATGAACTACAAGCATGAGTACACTCGTTAAACCAATTATTTACAAAGCTCTTGTACTCTTGTGGCAAAGGCCTTATAATAATCTATTTTGAAGCTAGTATGCTTCATGGTATTTGTTTTAATCCTCAACATTTTCACTAATTCCTCCAACTCTATAATCTAGAAATATTTCTCTTGGACCTATTCTAAGAGAACCTATATGTTTCTTTCAATTTCTTAGGAAAATGTATTTCCTGTAGTAGCCACAACGAGACAAGCCTTCATATTATTCAACGTAATGGTTCTCTTTGTCATGATATGTACTAGTGGAAAATGTGGAGTGACATGTGTCTTGTTGGTGTGCTTCACAATATTATGTGGAGTGACATGTAGGGATTCCACTTAGTATAGTGTTTGGCTCAAGTTTCAAATCCACAATTTTTATTTGATGAAAGGTAATTAATGACTCAAGATCATTTCTAGTTTAAGGATACCCAACAATCATTGTATTCCATGCAACACATCATGTTTTGTCAAACAATTTCCATGCTATATCCACAACATTACATTTGGAATACATATATAAAAGAGAAGAGTGCATGGTAATTTATAAATCTACTCTATTTCCAATACATGATTATGGATGTCCTTTCTATGATTACCAAGCTCCTAAATATGTGCATGTCGTAGTGCACCTATTGTAGTTTCTACATTTATTTTTATTCCTATTATTTGCGTTTGATATAGTATTGCCAATGCCTCACTAGAACACATATTTTGGACATAGCTTACAATCATTGCATTCCATGAGACCTTATCTTTCCCTGGAATAACATTAAAAATATGGAATGCATCATCCAATCTCATGTTCTAGGTATACCTAAAAATTGTGAGATTCCATGAGACAACATCTAGTATAGGTATTTTATCAAATTGTTGATGAGCCTCCTCAAACCTACCATTTTGAGCATATCCAACAATCATGCCATTCCGTGATGCCACATCTCACTTGGAGTTTGGTAAAAAAAACGTCAAACATCATTTACTCTCCCATTCTATGCATATCATGATAAAAAATTTGGTAGAAAATAAGGTGTCTGGTTCAAACCGACTTCAGAGCATGTGAGAGTGAATCTTATTACCCTTTCCCAAGCCTTTAATTTTAGTACATTCCTACAAAAGAGACTCATAAGAAATTGGACTCAGCTAAGATCATATCTTGTCCATAACATCCAACGCTTCTTTCAATCATATCTCATGGCACAATGTAGTAACATCCAGACATATTATGATTTTTATTATTATGTGAAACCTATAGTAAAATTAGATGTTGAAATACAATTCCTTATAATCCAAATAGATATCACGTGCCTCTGAATAAATGATCAATTTAGTCTACACTTTGGAATTTCCAAGCTTATGGGATATTCCCTTGTTAACAGCCTGAGCCTAGTTTTCGTTTTTTCATTTCTATGATTTGATGGATCAAAACATTTGTTATTGTACATTATAATTTATTTTTTTGTAATGAGGTTGCATTTAATTTTTTTCTTGCAATCTCTCCATTACTTAGAAAAATGGGTTTGGATGTATACTTTTATAGAGCCAACCAATTTAGCTCTGATAAATTTCAATAAAAGATCAATAAGCCTTAGATTCTAGTTTTTCATCAACATTAGATATCAAGTCTAGAATATATTTCACATATATATATTTTTTAATTCCCAAAATATTTATTTAAAGGCCATACCCTTGCATTTGACATTTCACCCTGCACCCGTTCACCCTTCCCTAGACCTTCTCTACATTTCCTTCACCCTTGGTATTGCTATATAGTCATACATGTGGCCCATGCCAGTAAATAAGAACATGCATTTATTTGTTTCTTTCATTCGTCTAGTTGTGCCTCCCATTCTCTGACATTTCTAACAATAATGTTATTCCTATTGTAGTGCAACTACAAAACACTCTATAGTAGAGCAACATTTTAGAATTGAATTCATCGCCAATAATTATGATTTGTGGTTATAAAAAAAATTATTTAAATCATTTCAATATTCCATATTCTAACCATATAATGTGAAAATAGGGTTATTGGTTGGTTTAAAAATAATGCATCCTTTGTATGAGATATGCCCCTAGAACCTGTGAACAATTTCACTACTATGCTTTGTCTTTGGACCTTGGCCTGTCAAGGCCTAGTGTTGAAGTTGGGGCTTTGATACCATTTGTAACACCCTTTTGTAGTTACAATTAAAACCCCCCTAAAATCCTCTCAAGGCCTTATGCTTAAAAGGAATTGAGGGGTCCACTTGTTCAAATCATTACATAGATCCTCTTGTCAAGCCTATCCAACACTTGTGATCCATGATAAACCCACCTAACTTGGAGTAATGGAGGAATATTTATGAACTTAGTTGAAATTTAACAATCAATCTAGTGGTAGGAAAATCCTCTTACCCTAATCAAACAGCTAAAAGGACCTTGTAGTTATTCAACATACTAAGCTAACTATTAGACAAGGGTTCTAACTTGAGTTTATTGTAGTTTTGACCCTCACTACACTTGTGTATCACCTTCTTGGCCTTTTATATAGTGCTATAACATTCTCTTAGGCCTTTGTATCGTACTATAACCTTGTTCTCAACTTCATTACTTCATACTTCTCCCTTCCTTGACCTCTATAGTGCTTCCTTGGGCCTCTTATCAGTGCCATAGTGCCCTGTTGCCCCTTAGTGAAACACTACACTCTCAAGTTCAACCCTACAACTTGATTTTCAAGTTATCATTATTATCTTATAATCCTCCATGGTGCATTCTTGACCCTCTTTGTGCCCTCTTTTCAATGTTATAGCACCTAGATAACCCTTGGTCGGGCTTTATATTGTCATTTCTCTCCTAAATCCATCTTCTATCCTTCCTACCTCCTTATAACATATCACTAAGCCTTTTCATAGTGGTGTATTTCATCATTGGCCCTCTTCCAAGTGATAAAGTTCCTCATTGAGCCCTGAGTCAGAGTTACAATTCACTCTTTCAAGCCTCTTTCTCTCTAAATGGCTTCTCTCAATTTTCCCTTATCTAACACATGAGTTTATTGAAGGTAAGGTAAATGGAAACATAGAGTAGGGTCACTAAAATGATTTATTCACATAAAATTAGAAGCTCTTTCACTTGCTGCAATAACCCTTAGTTTTTGTTCCCTCAACTTTGTATAGTTTGTTTGGTTAGATCTTTCCCCTATCCTCACAAATAATTCCTAACACATGAACACAAGAAAATACATCTTGGAACCAAAGTTATAAGTTTCTAGCATACACCATTTTAAACTAATGCACATAACAAATTCTTGTCGTTTCATTTTTTCTACAAAGAAATCACATGTGCCCAAGAAACAAACATGATGGTTGAGTCCCCATAAAAGGAAGAACATGATAACCCAATTAATCAAGAAACTTGGGATACACATATTTCAAAGCATATCATTACTTCAAAAAGATAATATGTCATTAGATGAATCACTCAGATATATACAAGGCATCAAACATATATCAATCAAAGGAATGATCTTTAGCTTGTTGAGCCTCCTCCATGTTTTTTGATAGAATACCTTGAATAAGCTTAGGAATCCAAGAAAAGATAATGTCAAGAAAGAATAAACTTGGAGTTATATGAGCTACTACATATGAGACAATTCTCTTTAAATGTACCCATTAATAATCTCACTAAGGATAATCTGAAGAAACATGTTGTGGACCTTTCCAAGCAATAAATAATGTTCAATCCATACCTAGTCTTACTACAAAGGAATGCACTAGTCATCCCCCATTCCAAGTCATAATTTCATGTTATTGCCAAGAGCCTACTATTCATCAGAGTCATGATGATTGCATCATACCATGAAGACTAGGTGGAACATATTCAGGAAATTGAGAAGCTCTCTATTAATGACTTAATCAAATGGGGGAAATTATCTATTTAATTTTGGAGAGGTTTTAAATATTTCCCTTTATTATATTTGTAAATTGTGGGAAAATAAGGATTTGTAACTGCCTTAATAGTTTCAATAGTATCAATGAACAATTAACAATAAAGCCTATAAATAATGTAAAACTCCATGTAAGTAGGACATTTGATCATTGTTTAAAACCACTGCAATACAAAGATCGGAATTTGGTAAGTATATATATATATCTATATATATATATATATATATATATATATATATATATATATATATATTTTCCAGTTAATATATAGAAATTTGAAGGCCAATTTTGAAGCTTCATTCCACATACATGGTGTCTTTGGTTTTTACTAGTCTTAAGCAATTCATTTATGTATGTATTTGTGAGATGCATTACCTAGTTCTTAGAACATACAATGAATTGGTTTGTAATTTCTCGCTTGTAGTTTCAGTTCTATTGCTTTCTACATTTAGTACTTACAAGTTCATAATTTTCCTATTCTATGTTTTTTTCTAATAAGTTAAGTTTATAGTGTTGTGTAGGATATTAGCTAATTGTTTCATTGATTGTGCATCTGCATTTTTTTTTGTTCATTGCTTCCATTTTCTTATCTACCTTTCCCATTAGATAGGTTAAAATAGTTATATTCCTACATTTAGAATAGTTTCCATCCTAGTGGGTGCATCTCATTATTGTGATGATAGTGCACATATCACTACACTACCACATAATTAAGCATGGTTACTGGGCCAAATCTAGATGGGTATCTTGTCCCAAATAATGTGAGGTCTAATTTGGATCTCATACGAAAGAGAAACCCTTGATAGTTTCTAGGTCATTTGTCCCTGTCAATAGTTAATTTGGTTCCAAATGGAGGGCTGTAATTTCCATGGATGGTAGGATCCCTTGAACATATAGTTCATATATTCTTGGAGACAAAATCCCCTCCCCAGCAGCCTCATACCCCTCTAATATTTCTTGAAAATATTGAAAATGAAACGAGTTATGAAGATGTTCCCTATGAACCAAAAAACTCTAGTTCTCCCCCTTAGGAACAACTATATTATGTTCTATACTCTGAAGTAATCAAATTTATATGCATCACCCATGCATATGCTAAACATATCATACAATTGCATCTATCTCCTCTACTCACAAGGTGAAAAGCAACTCAAAGACCTATTGCTAAAGAATGTATTTTGGTTGAATATGTTGAAGAACTTGTTGAATTATCCTTTAATGACATATCTAAACATTTTGATTAAATCATTCTTAATCCATCTAATTCTACTCCTCCTAATACTCATAATGATCGTGATGATACCCCCTCTGATTCTAGAGAAGAATAACTTGGCCATGCTTACATAGTGGCAAGACAACCTCAACCTAGGTGGTTATCACAAGGGGCACATAATCTGCAGCCCCGTTCTATCCTCTCCACAAGCATCCAATTTTGTTTTACCTAAATTTGATATTGAAAAATATGCTACTCTTGATGATCATATTAAGAATTTTTATCTAGCATTGTGCCTTTTGGATGTGGACATGAAGATGTAGTTTGCAGGTCATTTCCATATATATTTGAGACTAAAGCAAACACCTAGTAATACAACCTTATGGTTGCCTCAATAGTTGGATGTGATGTTTTTGAAACACCATTTTTGAGTAAATTTTGAGAATAAAAGTCTCCATCCATGCTCTTGAAAGAGGTGATTACAATCAAACTGAAGAAGGAGAAGGTCAAAGACTTCAACCAATGTTTCACTACTCTTTTGAAAAAGATGCATGTTGATTCACAACCTGCTGATGTTATGAAAGTAAAATAGTACATATCATCTCTTATCTCTTCTAGGCATGTTTATGAAGAGGGCAAGAAATAATACATTGTTTAAAAACTTCAATGAAGCTTTGATAGTGGAAAAGGAAATGTTGTTCCTAGCAGGAAACACAACCACAGAATAATTAAATGCCAATAGGAGGAATTATTTTTTATTAACAACACTAGTAGAGAAATGTGATACAAACCTAGATAGTCTGCTCAGACTATTAATAAATTATCAAACAAAGTGGTATATCTAAATAAGAATTAGGAGAAGCTTTCCTCAAGACACAATCCATTCATACCCTTTTATAAGAAGACAAATAACCTAACAAATCCTATTAAAATATCCATAGTGAACGTGAATTTAGATGACTTTGTCATGGAAAACTCCTCCTAGTATCATTAGGGCCAACCATTCTAAAAATACATGTCCAAAATGGGTCAACTCCATAACTCTGGTCATAAATCAACAACTAGGCCAATAGTCATCGCCTAATGAGCTAGACCAGGGAGTTAAAGCTAAACCATGTATGATGGAAAAAGAAACAACTTAAGGATTAGGCATGTTCCTATGTGATTGGGTAGTGTTGTAGCGGCTACAAACACCCTTCAAAATATTTCCTTAGCCTGTTTTGGAGCCTCCCTACCAACCTTCACAGTAGCTTTCCTTGCTTCATTAAGTCCTCAAGCTTCAGCGTCTTTATTGCTCAAAGGTAGCCTGTCGATCACAGTTTGATCTTTTCCCTTCACAGTCTACTCACCTGGACTTGGTCTAGCTATAGGCTGAGTAGCTTCCCAACGAAATTTTCACATTTCTAGAGGGCAACCAACCTTTCCTCTAGGAATTACGCAATTCCCTCTGATAGCTTTCTAGGCTCCATGATTGCACAATCCTGCTAGCTAACCCTCCCAGCAAGATTTGCACAATTTTTTCCATCAACAGGCTATTCAGCCCAGGATTTGCATAACTCTGGGCAGAAGTCAGCTGCTCTACCCAGAAATTGTGCAATCCCCTTGGGCAGTCAACCTAGCATATAGTTAGAAATGCACATTTTTCTCCAGAAATTGAGCTGTCGCTTGCATGTGTAGCTGAATTGACCGGTTCCCTTCGGGATGGAGCAAAACAGACTTGCATGCATAGGATTCTTCTCTAATCCAAGTGGCTCCAGACAGACACACAAGACAAAGAGGATTGATGGAAGCTCAAAAATCAAAGTGCTCAGAATTTTCTCGAACCAAGTTTAGGTTGTAGATCTTGTCGTCCTAATCGCAACGGTATGAACAGTTAGTCAAACCGAGTCCATATGGAGAAGTTAGAGCTAGTCAAAGTTCAGGGTTGACTTGCTCACTGGGCAAGGTTAAGGATGACACATTTTGGACAAAACCCGACAACCAGATTCTAGCCAGCTCTGATTGGATTCTGGGAAAATTTGTCGCCTCCTTAAAAGCACTCCTTCTGCTATTTTTGGATATTTTATATATATATATATATATATATATATATATCTATATTAAATATCCAAAAATAGGCAGAAGGAGTTGTTGGAGGGTGGGCCATGACCTCTGTCCTCCCCAACCACATAGTATGTTATTAATGGAAGGGTTGGGGACATGACCCCACTGACCCGCCCGCTCCAACTGAAACCAACCCATTTAATTAAAAAAAAAAAAGAATTTATGTATTAAAAAAGGAGGAGGCAGGGTTTGATCGCTCGACTCCTCCTGATTAAACAAATCCATAACCAATCAACCTACAACCGCTTTATTGTTTATTATACCCACCAGTTTATATAAAATGTTCATTTTGTTAGTGCGGGGGCAGATGGAGGAACCAAGAGCGGGCATGAATATCGAGGCGGAGGAAGGTAATGCATGCAGTTCGAGGCAAAATTTTGCAGGAGGGGCGAAATTTCACTGTCAGAATTTGACAAATTTTATATGGTTTCAGCACTTCTCAATGCCACGAACGCAATGACATTGTCCATTTCCCCATCAGAGTTCTACATTTTCGGTCATTTTTAGTATGAGGGTGGAACCATGATTGCTGCAAAATAGGGAGAGGAACCATGATCCTTGCAATTTTCCTGAGGAGGTTTCCAGTCCACCCATGGAGCAGAATCTTTGAGAAATCTAGGGGGAGTCTAAAAGATTCTTTGAGCCCCAGATTCTCAACTTCTCAGAATTCAAAAATTGGACAGCCGATTTTGCACTATTCGATGCCACAAATCTGATGGTGCCTTCAGATTTCTCATTTTCTCATTCTATTCTTCAGCCACTTTTCTAAGTGGAATGCATGTGTCAGCATTCATGCGTGAGCAACCATTTCCATGCGATTGATGCCATGAGATCGATGGTCCGAGCAGCTTCAGCAGTTTGACATCCTCTTCTTCAGATGGCCCTTAGTTGTGAGGTATATGCAGTGTTCATGTACTTCTTTTGCTATGCATTGTGTTGTACAGATCCTTGTTGATGCTTGATGTGGGATCTTATTTCTTACATGTTTTCATGATTCCTGCTTGATGTGATGCGGAATCGTCTATGTGATGTACTTGTTGTCATGATTCGTCATGTTGTGTTTTGAGATCCCTTTGTTGTATGTTTATGGGATACTCATGTTTTCATCATGTATGTTTGCATAGAGATCCCTTTTATGCCATGTTGGTAAGATGCTCATCATGCATGAGTTTATGTCATACCAATAAGAGTCCTTTTTGACTGAGAGTTCCTATAGGGGAATATCTCTTGGAGCCAATCCCGTGTGAGGGAATTTTCCTTGTACGATAGTGAAATCACCTCTTATATACATCATCACTATTGACAACACTTAATACAGCGGCCTACACCATCTTGACACCGGGGCCCGGAGACGTAGTCCCTCCTGGACGAACTCCGTTATCAATGTCTTATGTTTTCATGTGCTGAAGACTATCATGTTCCTCTTCTTTATAACATGCAGATGTATTCATTCATGTTCTTTTAAAAATGCAATTTAACACATCACGAAAGTAATTGGAAGGGTCCTTTGTCACACTCAGACCAGGATCAGTCTTTACATGGATGTGAATTGCAGCTTGAACAATGGAACATGCAACAATAGAGGATGAAAAAGCTATGTACAAGACCATGCTCAAAATTCCAAAAGAGTGGAAGTAAAATATGAAACTCTACAGAAAGAGACAAAGGAAAAAGAGCAGTTGCAGCTTTAGTTTCAAGCCACGGAAGAGGCCCTTGAAGAACTGAAGCATAGCAGCCAAAATCTTCAAATAGAGAACGCTGAATTGAGGATGCGTCTACATGAAGAGAAAGAGGAGAAACAAAGTCTGCTACGACAACTGCAAGCAAAGGACGAGGCCTTGGAAAAGCTACAACATGACCCATGTGAGGTAAAAAGTAGTTCTCCATATTCATGTATGTTTCCTGATGATGATTTCACTGCTTTTGAAAATCAAACCACAGGAATTGGCTCCAAATTGTTGAAGAAAATGGGGTATGAAGGAAAAGGCTTGGGTGTGAATGTCCAAGGCATTGTAAACCCCATCAAAGTAGAGGAATTACCGTGTCGAACAGGACTTGGGTATCTAAGAAAGGAAGTTGGGGAATGCACCACGACAGTTGGCGAACCACCAACAACGGATGATGAGCAGCCCTCATCAGTTCTTTCCAAGTCGAGAGAGGAGGTAAAAGATGTTGATTTCCTTTCAGTTTTGTCTTCACATAATGTGATTTCTATTGGAGATTTGGAGATCCCAATTACAAGGACAAACATGAGGCTCCTTACCAGGACGAGGCACAAGGAGGAAAAATAACTTGGTTTTAATAACCAAGGCATAACTCCACCATTGGAGGTTGTGCAGAGACCTCAATTTGCAGGCTCAAGATACATCAAAGGAGAATGCTCGAAGGTGTCAGATTCTTCCGAGACATTGTCGAAATTGTTGAGGAAAGAGAATGATGGGAACACATCCACATCATCCCATGGAAGTTTACATGGCAAGGAAGAGCTGAGGCAAGCTCTCATCACCATACTTACACCAGAGACAGCAAGGAAAGGTATAATCACTTTCAACATTTGAATGTTCATTTTGATTATGATCATGTTGTTAATGATGAACGTAAAACATGGCATCGAAAGACAAGTACCTTTTGTGGATTACATAACCATACATTTTTGAAGTGTTGGAAAAGAATGGCAGCACACAAAAGGATGAGGCATGAAAAACCCCCTCTCAACAGCAGGTAAAGAAACATGTTAAACAGATCTGGAGGAAGAAGACCTATTGTAGTCATTGTGATAGAAGTGGCCATCAAAGAGCCACTTGTTGGAGGCTCCATCTAGAGCAGTGCCTTAAAGACAAAGCGTCAGTGCATGAACCAGGTGAAACAATTGTTCGACAAGCAAAACCACCACAAGGGGATGACCCATTCACAGTAATAAGTGAAAAATGGTTTCTAGATATGTTAGCATTTCATGGTCGTGCTTTTGTAAATAATTTGTTGCATTTTAAAATGTAAAAGTGATGATGTGTTTTCCATCACTTGTTCAACGACAATGATGTCTGGTCTTATTTTGAGTCGCATTTTACACTCTAAAAGTGATGTTATGTTTCCATCACTTGTCAAAGAAAATAGTTTTTGGCCTAATCTTTGTAAATCATGTCTTGTAGTGATGAAGTGTTTTCCATCACTTGTTGAAGCAACAATGATATGTTGGCCTTGTTTTCATACCTAGGGTATTGTGTCCATCTTGATGTAAACTTGGCCACCGAGTATGTGTTATAAACTCGTGGCAAGTGTGGGATGCTTGGGTCATGATTGGTCACATTTGAGTGCATTTGTGTTGTGACAATGGCCAATGTGGTATTTTCATCCTGATTCTGAAGTACGACAAGTGAAGGAGTCTTCAAGGGATGTGCCTTGCAGACATTTGTGATGCGACAATGCAAGTGTGGCATTTTCATCCTGATTCCGAAGTACGACAGGTGAAGGAGTCTTCAAGGGATGTGCCTTTTCAGACATTTGTGTTGTGACAATGCAAGTGTGGCATTTTCATCCTGATTCTGAAGAACGATAGGTGAAGGAGTCTTCAAGGGATGTGCCTTTTCAGACATTTGCATACAATTGATAGAAGTTGATGCTTTAAGAGGACCAAAAGCTTATCATTGGGGAGGATTGATCCAGGTGGCTCCAGAGAGACACACAAGACAAAAAGGACTGATGGAAGCTCAAAAATAAAAGTGCTTGGAAGTTTCTCAGACCAACTTTAGGCTGTAGATCTCGTCATCCTGATCACAACGGTGTCAACGGTTTGTAAAACCGAGTCCGTATGGAGAAGTTAGAGCTAGTCAAATTTTAAGGTTGACTTGCTGATTGGCAAGGTTAAGGAGGACACATTTTGGACAAAAACTGGCCACCAGATTTTGGCCAGCTTCGGCCAGATTCTGGGTGAATTTGTTGCCTCCTTAAAAGCACTCCTTTGGCCTATTTTTGGATATTTAAAAAAATATATATATTGTTGGAGGGCGGGCCATGACCTCCGCCCTCCCCAACTACATAATATGTTATTAATGGAAGGGTCGGGGACATGACCCCATCGACTTGGCTGCTCCGACTGAAACCAACCCATTTAATTTAAAAAAATAATAATTTATGTATTAAAAAAGGAGGAGGTGGGGTTTGACTGCCCAAACTCCTCCCTATTAAACAGATCCATAACCAATCAACCTACAACTGTTTTATTGTTTATTCTGCCCACCAGTTTATATAAACGCTCATTTTTCCAGTGCGGGGGTAGATGGAGGAACCAGGAGTGGGCATGAATTTCGAGGTAGAGGAAGGCAGTGCACGTAGTTTGAGGCAAAATTTTGCAGGAGGGGTGAAATTTCACTTTGTCAGAATTTGACAAATTTTATATGGTTTCAGCGCTTCTCGACACCACGAATGTAATGGAATTTTCCATTTCACCATTAGAGTTTTGCATTTTTCGACCATTTTTCAGTATGAGGGTGGAACCTTGATTGCTGTAAAACAAGGAGAGGAACAATGATCCTTGCAATTTCCCTGAGGAGATTTCTAGTCCACCCATGGAGAAAAATCTTTGATAAATATATGGGGAATCTAAAAGATTCCTTGAGCCCTAGATTCTCAACTTCTTAAAATTCAAAAATTGGAAAGTCGATTTTTCACTATTTAACGCCACAAATTTGATGGTGCCTTCAGATTTCTCATTTTCTCATTCTATTCTTCAAGCACTTTTCTAAGTGGAATGCAGGCATCAGCATTCATGTGCAAGCAACCATTTCCATGCGATTGATGCCGTGAGATCGATGTTCCAAACAACTTTAGCAGTTTGACATCCACTTCTTCAGATGGCCCTTGGTTGTGAGGTATATGCAGTGTTCATGTACTTATTTTGTGATGCATTGTGCTGTACATGGTGAGCTCTAGTATTGCAGAAATGATGCTGCAACTCCTAGGACTCCCTAATTTACTTTTATCAACCCGGTAGTTCGTAACAAACTTGGAAGCGACAGTGCTATATGCACAAGTACTAGCTCTTACTGCAGGCTGTCACTTGATCAGATGGCACAAGTTCGCTAGGAGCTCAAGCCAACTTCTATGAGTTCTCAGAAGAAGCTTTTAACTATGATGGAAGGAAGCTAACTCAAAAGAGGCTAGTATACTTGCAGAAAGAAGATGAAAGTTGAAAGGAAATGCAAACCCTAGCAAACCCTAGTTTTACCGACTAACCCTACTTGTGCAAGAAAAGAGATGTAAACTACTGAACTGGATGCCATTGACTCTTGAAAAGGTAAAATGCATGTGTTTAAGCTACTTCTAAAGGAAAATATGGAAAAATCATCTTTTTGTATTTTTGAGTAATTTTATGCAGAATTATTATGCATGTGTTTTAGTTATTTGTCACTGTGCAAAGGCTTATTGGCGAAAGGAAATGGAGTGGGAATTTGCAGAAGGTTGGGAAGGTGTGGAGGGGACCTAAGGAGTCCCTAGCACCCTTATGGAGATTTCCAATGTGATCGGACTTCGAAAAATCGCTCACATGAACTTCTACAGGAGGGTGTAGGGGATCTATAGGAAGTTCTACAGGAATAGGCCAAACATGGTTTTTAGAGGGTTGAAGGTGGAAAACCGGTGGGAAAGTGGAAATGAAGGATGGATAGGGACGTTAAGGGGTCTAGGACCTGGTAAATGAAGCTTAGGAGTGATTAAGATGGTTGGATTTGTTCAAAGGTGAAGGAATCAATGTTGCACAAAAATGTAGAAATTAGGGCAAGTTGGGAAAGTATGGCGAATGAGTGAAGGAAATCTTGAGAGTGAGACTGGAGCAGGTTGTATGATGGAGGAAGGATAGCCTGGAGTGTATTACAAGTGTTTTTCACACTCATTTCCAAAACTGACCCAAGGAAAGACTAAGAAAACATAGTTTTATCTATTTTGACCTAATTCTGACCTAGAAACCAAAAAGTGATGAACAGAACTTTATAAATAGGAAGTTATGCAAGAAATCTATTGATACTGAGCAAGAACAAATCTAAGCATGAAAACACAACTAATATCAACTTTTCCAACTTAAACTCTACCACTAGAAATTGCATTGGAAGGCAAAAACAATGTTTTTATGGCAACAAGTGTGCCTTGGTCTCAATTCATGGTCCCAAGGAGGAAGAAAGGAGATCAAGGACTGCTTGGTAGCCTTTTTGTGGATCTTTTCTGTTACCAAACTATTAAATCAACCTGAAGCGAGAACAACTATCTTAATCATCAAAAACAACCTAAGTAACAAAGCAAGATTTAACCTATATAACATAAATTATTCTATGAATGCATGAAAAACACATAGAAGTACACAAAGGAGGTATTGGGCACTTGGGTTGGGCCCAACCCCAAGAGCTACAATCCCCTAGGAAAGATCAGTGTCGGTTCAAAGCTGGATTCATCTTCATTGATAAAAAAAATAATAGTTACATCACAAAACTGTCTGCAAAAGGAGCTTGAAAATGAGCTGATTAAAAGGCTGCACTAAAGTGTGAAAATAGACTATCAAATGGCTAGCATATAACTAAAATATGACTAACTAAACTGAGGCACTAAGCCTTCTTATTTATAGAAATGGGGAACTCCAACAGTCCTCCTAAAATCAAGGAACTCGGTTTCCTGGAACTGAAGATAACAACAGTCCTACTTGACTTGCTTGGCTGCCCCTTGGCTTTGTGCTCTGAGTTTTTGATGGAGAATTCAAGGTAAGGGCTCATAAATGAAGGGGAAACCCTCATACAAATCCTCTGCCTTTTTCCTCCACGAATTTGGCTGCCAAATGCTCATTAAACCTTTGATTTTGTCTCAAAATTGACCAAAAATCTGCATAAAGCACACATTAGACTTTTTGGCATAATGACTAACCCAGTTCACTCTAGTAGCATAAATATGATCAAAAACATGCAATAAACTAATGATAATGGTGGATTAAGTCGATTTAAGAGGTAAAATGAGCCCATATAATTACCCATTTTTGGGGCTCATCAATACAGATCCTTGTTGATGCTTGATGTGGGATCTTATTTCTTACATGTTTTCATGATTCCTGCTTGATGTGATGCAGAATCATATATGTGATGTACTTGTTGTCATGATTCGTCATGTTGTGTTTTGAGATCCCTTTGTTTTATGTGTTATGGCCTAAATCTACCTCTGGCTGAGAAAGACAGGATCTAGGGTAACATCAAACCACGCTTAACCTGGTAGCTAGCCCTACCAGGTCGGGAGAGGGATCTCTCCTTGTCAATCTTAGTAAAATATGATCAATGAGGTTTGATATGACTAATGTAAAGATTGATTTTAGGCTAGGTATGTGCTCTGAGGAGTTTGATTGAATTTAATTTTATTTTGCTGGCTCAAATGTGAAAGGTAGATTTGGGTCCAGGGAATGGACACGGTGTTGCAGAGATCTCTATGGGGCGAGGTAGGAAAATGGTTTAGTACTTCAAATTGAGTGAGATAGAAATATTTAAGACTGGTGAGGAGTTGGAGAGGGCATGAAAGTCTTAGGGATCCTATTCAAACAGCTGAAAACATAAATAACTAAACAAACCCTAGGTAGAGCACTGCAACTTCAATGAATTCTACCTTTATCCTTGTTTCATTTAGTTAATATGAACAGAGAGAGATGATGGCATACATAAACACATGTAAACTTGCAATTACAGAAGGAAAAACAATACCAAATCAAGTTTCCACAAGAATCCCACAAAGTGCTGCAAACCCTAGTCTATTCCTTTGCCAAACTGCAGATATGAATGTACAATAATGCTCAAAGCATTCACAAGAGTCCAACCTTTACCAATGACTGAAAAACTACTAGGTGTAGGAAAAAAACAACTCATGCTAGGCTGTAGGGGTCAAATTCATGAGTTTAGGAGCTGTTTCAACAAGATCTAAACTAAGAACTGAAAAGTAGGCAGTGGAACAGCTTGCCTCTAAAACCTAGGAAACTGATCCATTCAGTTGCAAACTACCTTTTCATGATGTATTTACCTCCATGAGTGAAATTTTAGCATATTTACATCAAAATACATCAAGTCACATCAAATTACATGATTATTTTGACTATTAGAGAGAGAAAAGTCAAACTGAAAAAAAAAAACTAAGCGAAAAACAGAGTTTTTTGGGCAAAAATGACAAAAATTCATCCTATGCACCGCGCTCCTGTCCCTGTGTGCCATGCTACTTTTGAGTTGATTTTGGAGGCCTTACCATGCGCCAAATTAGCTCTAAGTGGGCTTGCTGGAAAGGTATACCTATCTACTTTCCAGAACAAGTGGAATTTCTGAATTTGGTGTCCATTTTACCCTCCAAAAATGAGTTCTCCCAACACTGCTTCCTGTGTGGCCAAAAAGGGGTAGAAAGGGCTATTTTTAGGTGTTTTTGACCCTTTTGGAAGCTCAAAACTTATCAAAATTTCTTGGCCATGTGAGGGAATTCATATTTTTTCATGAGGAATCCAAAAATACTGATTTTTCCTTCAAAGGAGGTCCCTAGCAAAAGCGCATGCCAGGTGGCGCGGCACACCAGGCAGAAAAACTTGTTTTTTGGTCCACAAATTCAAAATTTGCAAAAAGTATCCCAAATTTCTTGTAATTTGGTTGAATGTCCTGCATCAGGTGCTATGCTGGGCTAAGGAAGCCTCAGTCAATATCTGGAGTTTTTCTTGCTCTTTTCTTTTCCTTAATGCTTTCCTCAACTTGGCTTTCAAAGTCCTAATTCTCGCTTTGAAAACCTTGCTTCTTGCCAAGCAGTGGTAGGCCACGTGCCTCAACATATTTTTCTCTTTGTTGGCCTTCTCCAGCATCTTTTCCAAGTGCATGTTTGTCCTTTCAAGCCAAGATTCACGATCAGCTTCAATTTCTTGTTCAAGTGGTGTCAACTTGGTTTTCCTCCTCTTGGCAGCTTGCCAGTTTTCTCTTATGTTTTGGAGCTCCATGATGGTTTGCTGATCCTCTAACTATTTGTTCCTCTACTCCAGATAGTTTATTATCCACTTGGCTCTTTCCAGGTTGAGAGAAAAGTCATGAATGTCATCTTGCTATTCCTGAATGATCTCCTTGAGCTTTGAGCTCAAATCAGTGTCATCATCCTGAATGAGAGTGAACTCCCTCTCTTGACCTTCATAAGGCCCCTCATCATGCATTGGCTGCTTACCCTTGTCCTTTACCTGCTTTGCTATTGAAGGAAATGAGACCCCTTCCACCCCGGGTGGAGATAGTACTCATTTTGTTGCTTCAAACAATCTCCTGGTGCCCTTTTGGTAAGTGACAAACACTGGCACACTAGTGGTTTGAGTCTCAGGAACCTCTTGCTGATATGAAGGCTCTACTGCTTCATGAAAAACTGATAAGGGCACTTGAGTACCTGTGAATACCTCATGTGAAATGAAATCCTCCCATGAAACATTTAGTAAACTAAGCTGATGCAAAACCACAATTTTGATTAGTGCAAAGTGATAGATGCTGTTATACTGTTGATGAGGAGGCTTCCTTTGCACCAGTGTGGTCATTTTCTCATTATTTCGGCAAATGAAATAGGGGCAGTTCATCATCCTCACCCTAGTGAAATGCATCAAAAATCTAATATGATAGGTGTATAAGCGAGAAAATCTGCCATCACAGCTGAAATATTTGATTATGAGTTTCATAAGGGGAGCATATGTGTCCTGTAGGTACTTGAAGGGGAAGACCCTATTGACATGCATCTGAAAAATAGCCTTGATATAAGGCTCATAATGACTCTGTCCACCAATTTCCCCTTATTCCATTGATCACCTACATTTGGAATACCAGTTACTTGAGCTATAGTCTCAGGTGTCAAAGTGAATGTCACACCTGCCAAATTGACCTGGCCATTGTGAAAATGGAACACAAAGAGTCTAGCAAGCTCATGTTGGTATTTGACTCTTTCCACGATCTCACAAAATTGATAACAAGATTGATGTTGGAAGCATGGCACAGCAAGAGGACAAGCCAACAACTCAGCAAGTGAAGTAGGCTCCTCCCGGTTATGTTTTCCACTCTTGTGAGGTCTCCTTGGTGCATGAATTTCTTTGGAGGAGTCACTGACTGTTTCCTCATTTCTTTCATAAGAAGAAGCTAACTCCATGTTTTCCAATGCTTGAGTTTTCTTAGATGAGTATGAAGAGATTTTAGAGTGACAATAGTTATTTGCTGCTAAAAGATAGGGATTGATGATAAGGAGTGTGAAGGGACTGTGAATGAGGGGTTGGGGATGCTGTTGGTTGGGTTTTTGGGAATGGAAGGGTTTGGGGAATAATATTTAGGGTTTAGGGTTGTTGGTTTTAGGGATAGGGGGAATAGGTATATGTAAGTGGAAAATGGAAGGATAAAAGAGGTGAATAAAATGTAGTGAGGGAGTGAAAATAATAGGGGTGGGTTTTAGACAGCAAAAACAGTGATTTGTAAACCCTAGGTAGTTTTTTCAACAAACTGTGCAAGGAAATAGGGTTTAATTATTTCCCTATTGAAACACCATAAACATTAAAGCAAACTTATGCATTGGCCATATGGAGGTGTTGACTTACTTGTGAGATGAGGAATTAGCGATTTTGAAGCTTGGAGGAAGATTTGGATGAATTTCGTGGTTTGAAAACTGGTGCGCCGTGCCTCTTTGGTGCATCACGCCAGTTAAAAATTGCAATGTAAACTGCGCCCTGTGTGCGCCACGCAGGCCAGGTGTGCTGCGCCTTGACCGAGGCACGCCACGCTTCCAATTGTCACTGTTTTGAATGCACAATCACTCCTATGCTTTGAGAATGCAACTTACACTTGCTCTCATTCAATTTTGGACATAAATGAGCTTCTTTGGCATGAAAACACTTTATAAACCAATGTTTTGGTTTTTCACTTATGAAAACCCACTTTCCTAATGTTTGCTTTTCACTTGCTTTTTTAAAACTCTGTTTTGGGCAGTTTGTCTTACTTTTTGCCTTTGATGGACTAAATGCTTTGAAATTTTGTTTCTTTTGCAAGAACTGGAGTGCGGAGGCTTGGAAAGATGACCAAGGCTGGCTCTTGAAATTATGACATATAGAAAAATGAAATTACATGAATTTTGTACATGAAACATAAAAAAACTTTGTTTTTCCTCAAAATAGGGTTTTGAGGAAAAATCAATCGCTGAGCATATGATTATTGAATTTTAGTTGTTGAGACTTTATTTGACCTCCTCATGTGCCTGCTGACCATTATTGAGTGTTTTCAAGACCTTATTGACAAAACCCTAGACCTAATGAGACCTAAAACCCTAAAAATGACTTTTGCAGATTTAAGGACAAAAAGGGACTGCAAATGACCTAAATGTATGAAAATGGGCCAGCAGGTAAGGATCATGAGGGAAAATGTATAATATGCCACTACCATCAGATGATCCATGACCCTAATGGAATGCCGCTGATCAGATGAGACACCTAACATGCAATGCAACAAGAGAATTTGATCACTGATGGAGAGATGAAGATACCGACACTAACAATATGTTGATGGGATACTCATGTTGTCGTCATGTATGTTTGCATTGAGATCCCTTTTATGCCATGTTGGCGAGATGCTCATCATGCATGAGTTTATGTCATACTGATAGGAGTCCTTTTTTACTGAGAGTTCCTGTAGGGGAATATCTCTTGGAGCCACTCCTGCATGAGGGATTTTTCCTTGTATGATAGTGAAATCACCTCTTATGTACATCATCACTATTGACAACACTTAATGTAGCGGCATACACCATCTTGACACCAGGGCCCGGAGACGTAGTCCCTCTTGGATGAACTCCGTTATTAATGTCTTATGTTTTCATGTGCTGAGTATTGTCATGTTCCTCTTCTTTATAACATGCAGATGTATTCATTCATGTTCTTTTAAAAATGCAATTTAACACATCACGAAAGTAAAAGGTCTTGGAAGGGTCCTTTGTCACACCCGGACCTGGATCATTCTCCCAAGGTAGCATGTAAAGGCATCCCTTGTTTCAAGGATCTATGTTTAGTAGTTGGAGGTTACATGCAAGGAACAATTCAGAAACCTCCCTCCAAGTGTCGCTTCCCCTAGATTTGTGGCATGTGTGTCACAACCTCGATGTTATCAAAACTCGTCAATCGGACGCTGCAAAGCTCATTCCTCACATCAACCTTGCAGCTCTGGAATCCCACATCACATCTAGGAGTATTCAGCATATTCAACTCAACTATTTTGGGGTAAGCCCGCTTCCCATGCCTTTTTTTGCATTTTTGTCACTTTTTTTGTTTTCGCTTATGGGAGTATTGTTTTCTTGATTTCTTCGAATGCCTACTATCGTTTACATAGATTCTAGCTTGGCCTAGCTCTGTTTCAATTTTTGTTGCTATCTCACTGCTGTCGTATGCATGGAATTGTTTTGCACGAACATTCGCCCCACCGACGAACGACCTCACCCACATGCATGTTGATCTATTTTCTCAATCTTTCATTCATGATTTTCATGCACTGTTTATCACTTCTACTATCACTTAGTGTCACCATGCATTTCATCGATTTACTTGCTTTCAGTTGCTCGTTGGCGAGTCAAGCCAACCTTGGCCAAGTCTATGCTTTCTCCAAGGCTGCATTGTGTAATCCGGAGAAGGAAAGCTCACCTTCCTCTCTAGATTTGTGCATTCTGGCCCAACACTAGCCTCCTGGACTGAATTTCACATTTTTGGAGGTCAATGGTTGCTTGGCCCAAAAATTTGCACAAATGTTTCCCTGGGCCAACAGTCTTTCCCAGCTGGAATCATGCATTGCACAATCCCATCAACCAACTTCCCAACTAGGTTGCGCATTTTGCAGTTCCAGCAGTCAATCAGTCTCCCAGTAGCTTAGACTGTGCCTTGTGTAGTCTTGGCAGTTGGTCTCCCGACCTCCGAGCCGAAATTGCATAACCTTCATGATCATTCAGCTAGGTATATTGCAAGTCAGTTCTCATGTTCATTTTGGTTTTTGACTGACAGATTGCTTGCTATGAGTGTTTCCATGTCTCCAGGTATCACAAGTGTTCATCTGCCTCTCAGTAGTACAGGTACAATAGTTTCCAAGAGAGCAGAGATGAATACACTGTTCAGAGCATGCTTGGGGATGCAGTCGATCAAGTGTCCATGGGCTTACCTACTCACAATGACATCAAGTTGTTCGTCGATAAGGACATTAAGCAACAACATCACAGTGAGAAGCATAATGAATAGTAGCTGAAGGTAGCATACTGAATGCAGTGAACGCAGCAAATGAAGTGAATGCAGCAAATGCACGAGGAAGGTTTTTGACAACATAGAGGTGTAGAAAAGTTGCAAGATCAAGTAGATCCACTGATAATGAAAGTAAATTTGGAGATCAGGCTATGAAGTGACGACACAACATGAAGATCACACGAAGGCAAAAGATGGAACAAAGAAGGAGTTGCATGTGTTGAAGCAGCAACTTAGGAATAACATGAAGCTACACAGACAGTCCAATGAGTTGCTGCAGGAACATGAACAATAGTGGGTGCAACATGCACTCACGTATGAAACTGCGCCAGTATAAGTCAAGGATCCATCCCAATAGCTGACACAAAGCAAACACGGTGATAAATTTTGTTGATCACATGCAAAGGATCCATCAACATGCATGTCATTGAGTGCACGCATGCAATCCAACCCATTCAACACACTCACCAAGGCGAAGACAAGAAGCAAGTCCAACTAGGGTTGAACATGCACTTCGACAAGTTGATGTGCATGATCACCAGCACACACTTGAAGATTAGGATGGATACTATGCATTAGTGTGTTGTCGGTTCAATCGTACCCAAGAATACCATGCACATGTTAGTAGACGAGTTGGATGAAGGGGCTGAACCAATGCACCGGTTGCAACACGGAGGCATGAGTTCGCTTCAGAAAAATGTCACCATGAGGTACATGCACACCATCACAGATGACCAAGCTTGGCATCATCTCACCAGCTTCACCATCACAAGCATGTCAAAGAGTTGGTCTCACCATAGTGGACCGAGTGTTAGTGATGTCTTGTAAAGCTTGCTCAAGCCATGTTGTCTCACATGAGTACATATGCATTGTAATGTTGAGTCATGTCAAGTGTAAGTCGAGTGTCAATAGTTGGACGTAACAGTCATAGAGTAGGTGAAGAGTCATGAGGGTAGTTTAACTGTCACAAAGGGGAATTTCAAGGGTCACCCAACCCTTTGCTATAAATAGTCCCTCATAACTCATTGTATGGGCTTTTGGTCAGCCAAGCTTCGACTAAGACTATCTTGAATAAGGCTTGGACAATATTGTAACACGCCTTGGCTTCTCCACTGCACGGAGCTAGTACATCTCTTTGGAGGAGAAGGTGGATGTGGCTGTAACGTTCCACTGAT
Organism: Pinus tabuliformis; assembly: GCA_031772625.1. Classification (NCBI taxonomy): domain Eukaryota; kingdom Viridiplantae; phylum Streptophyta; class Pinopsida; order Pinales; family Pinaceae; genus Pinus; species Pinus tabuliformis. Next base: position 1,036,919,412 of record CM062816.1, on the reverse strand, counting down.
GGGGCTAGCAGGTTTACATGGTGTATTGCATGATTGTGACTTACAATTCTTTAATAATAAGAGCCAACACATTTTCATGCATATGTTGTTATTGTATTTGGACTATTCCAGTTTCCTTAATGATATATGTTGTTTAACTTACATACTTGTATATGAACTAATTTTTATGCATTTATTTCAATCTTGTTGTTAAGGTGTTGCATATTTTGTTAATGCTGTCACTGTCTGTGTCGACTTCTCTGCTAGATATCAGACATACCTTTCTCTGAACCTTGTTATATCGATCATCACACTTGTCTCAGACTGATCCGTGAGTGCTGTTCATGTTATCTTACCTTGTATGTTGTGACTGCCACATCCATGTCGATTGCTCTGCTGGAAGCTGTGAATGTCCTTTGTGTTGTGTGTTCCTAGCCAAGTTGGGACTGATCCCTTTCAACCTGGAACTCACCTTTACCTTCCTCTCCCTTTGAAGTGTTGGAACCTCTCATACTCATTCCTTGACTCTCTACATCAGTCACACCCTTGCTACTGATAGAGTTATCTTACTTGCCTCTGTGCGACATCACAGTCAAGGAATTACCTTACAACCCACTGCTGGGACTCCTATGCCAAACGATCTGAGGTCTAATTGGGACCTCTTACTGGGGAGATCCCCTTGATATATTGGCAGGTCTAGCACCGTCAACATTTTTGGCACTAGAAAGAGGGCCTGATGACAAGCAGTGTCCTCTCATCCAGTTTTGAACCTTTGCATCTTTCATGGAGTCTTGCATTCTTCTTCCCCCGAGGTGTTTTTTGAATCGTCAAGATGTCTCCATCTCGGGGAATCTTTTCAATCTCTTGTCCACTCACACGTATGATGGTGAAGGTGAAGTGGCCTGGCCTGAGCACTTACATAACTTCCTTTCCATGATTTATGGGGAAGATGAGTTTACTGACGAACAAGCCAGTCCGCTGCTTGCATTCACACTTCGCGAATCCCCATTTCATTGGGTGCTCAGCCTACTGGCTAACATTGTGCACTCATGTGAGCACTTCTGTGATCTTATTGAAGACACATTCTATCATTTTGATCCAGACCATCTTGACCGGAAACTGTTACAACAACGGAGGGCTCCACATGAATCTGTTATTGATTTTTGGCAATGCTTCCATGACTTGCAGTTTCAAGCTCCGAAGAGCCAAATGCAATTTTCTTATCTTTGGGACCGGTTCGAGTATTGCCTTAAGAAATTAGCTCGTCCTAAGAGGAAGCTTGATATCAAGCCTTGCTCAACATTCTTCATTGATGGAACTGCGCAATCTCATGTGGGAGCAGGCACTGTCTCAATGTACTATCCGCCTCCCTCTCATTCAATAGTTCCACCATCGCCTTATGATGTTAAGGATCATGTTCACACACCTGTTCAACCTTCACACCCTCCCAACATCACTCCACACAATTTTTGTGCATATTTGGTTGTGAGTCCTTCGAGTTCTCATATGCATTTTTTTTTTTCGACCTTCGTCTTCGTACCTAGGTGTTCCTCCGGATGATGCTGCCTTGTGTTCGTCCATTCCGGACTCTTCACTTATTGTGAATGAGGAACAACCCACTGATGGAGTTGGTGTTGCACAACCAACATGCACTGTGTTGGGCGCGGGATCCCCCAAGGGAATTTTTGGGGTTTAGAGCCTAGATTTTGGTCAATTTTGTAATTCCAATGTAAAGACTATGCATTTTGTGGGCGCGGAGTGCGTAGTTTTTAAAGAGTCGTAGGGTTGTCCGCCTTTATTTTGATAATGTAATGTCAGTTGTAGAATATCTACCCATGGTTCGCGGACCATGGGATTGTATAAATAGAGCAAGGCTCTAAGTAGTTAAGGTAGCTAATAAATCACAGAATATCTAAGGAAGAATGATGTATGCAAGATAGTCCTGAAGTGTAAAATCTATTTTTAGGTCGTAGCGTAGGAAGAGGCTCTGTAGCTAAGTGCACAGAGGCTAGTAGTTTGCAGTTGAGTGCGTGGACCCATGCAGCTGAGTGCACTGGGTGAGTCAAGTCTGTCAATAGTGGAAGTATTAATAAAGAGAAGTTTCTATCAATTCTGTGTCTTTATTTCCTACTTTATGCATCTGTTATATTAGGTATGAATTTCACTTTTAATGCGTATATGATGTGCAAATGTGTATAATTGTAGTGGCTAAGTTAATACAAGATAGAATATCTGTTTACGCGAAGATAATCAAGACTTGTTAATAAGATAAGTAAGATACTTGGCGTAGTTTAGGAGATATCACAGTTCGCTGCCTTAGCAGCGTGAAAGGACTTCAACCCCTGGTTAGGGCTGCGCGAAAGTTGGTTATAACAAATCGTGAAGGTACTGAAGGGTAGAACAGTGCGTGAAGATACCTACACGAAGGCAGTTTTAGTTGGACTAAACTGACATCACATCCATCTCAAGGGTGCGGAAACTTGGTTCCAGCATCCCCATATACTACTTCGGGTGAGACTTTAGTCCACGCTCCGCGGGATGATGCCGAAAGGGCTAGTAGTGTAGGTATTTGTTTGGCTAAATAACTCTGAACATGTTTCAAGCCCCCATAAGCCAACAAATGGTTTCGTTTCTAGGACCAGAATCTGCATGAGAGATGTGTGATGTCGTATCACTGGAATCCAACTAAGAAAGAAATTGAAGGCTGGTGGACAAAAGAATTCACGAGTTTATGGCACATGAAAACAGAAACCCATGACTATCAAAATAAGAGTGGCTAAACAACTACCTGTATATAGGGATCCATGAAATCTTTTTCGCATCCTTCCCTACTCAGCTATACGAGTGGATTGTGAAGCTAGTAGATAATCAAGGAAGGTGGAAGCTTAACGGTCCTATTGTGTGGACCCCAGAGCTAGTGCGGAGATTGGAAGAATCGGAGGATAAGATCACACGTGCCATCGATCATTGGCTCAATCATATTATAGGAGGATTCGTTACTGAGATCACGGTTGACACCTCAGTTAGCTATAGCGGGGGAGAGATACGCTTTCTCAAAGGATCGCGAGGTAAGTATGTAAAGTGTTTGAATACTTGGATTAAAACTCTGTTGTGCGAAAAGTGGGTTATGCAGTTACCTTGATGTTCGGGGCTACGTGAAGTGGAAAGATCTATAGGAACAAAGGAAATAAGGGTCCAGAAAATAGCCCCTTGATTTCACCTCCGTGAGGAGACGGGGAAGAGCTCACGAATGTCTCTCCGTGAAGTTCTATTCATCTGATAAGACAAATAATTCCGTGAATACCACCTCCACCCACACCACCACTGGCTTTACCTCCATCACCTCCATCATCACCCATACCACCTCCACCACCACCGTGATTCAGTATGGCAAGCACAGTGAAGTTGCCTGTGTTCAAAGGCTTGGGAAACGAAGATCCATACCAATTCTGGTTTGTTGTAAGGGCTGTATGGGAAGCACAAGGTGTTGCAAATGACCATATAAATAAAGCGATTTTGGTTAGCACCCTGTACGATCACACGTTGACCTAGTATATTAAGTACTCCAACGATAACCCAAATGTGAGAGTTGCGGATATCCAAACAATGCTGAATAGAGAATTTAGCAGGCCTAAATTTGAAGCGCAGTTGATCATTGGATCTAAAGAAATTAAAATGATACCAGGCGAGACTCCTTGGGAACTAGATTAGAGGTTGAAATGTATGATTCAAGAAGCAAATATGAATCTGATGGATGGACAACATTGCGAGTGGTTTGTAGCTTCGCTACTACCTCATTTAAGGAGTGCGCTATCGCAGTAGAAGATAATGATTCAGGCAGAGGCCTTAGAGATTGCTATGAGGTTACATGGGACCCCGATGCAGGATCCTAATTTTGGAGTTCAACAAATCCACATGCAGCTGAAGAATATGTGCCTTGAGATGCAGAGTTTGAAACAGGACAAGACAGTTCGACCAAAAGTGCACGAAGAAGTGTGGTGCGTAAAATGCAAGAGTCAGGGTCATGACAAAGACCATTGCCTGATTTTTTCAAATTACCTCGCAGGAGGAGGACCAATGCCTCTAAGGCCAGAGGCTCAAGCAAGATCTAGCGTGGAGCTTGCTTTATGGTGCACGATCTGTCAAATAACTAGAAAACATGCCATGGAAAATTTTCACTTGTTACAGAAGTATAAGCAAAATTCGCAACATTTGTTCTGCAACTTTTGTAGATTGGTGGGACATGACGAGCACACTTGTATAAGTTATGATTTGATGATGGATAGAACCCCCACCTACAAGTTTCAGCCTGAAACACAGCCCCTTGACCAGAATGTAGGAATGGCACGAAAGTATTGCATGCTCTTCGATCATGAGACAGAAGATTGTCCTATGCTGATAGCTAGGATACGTGAAAAAGGAGCGCTACTGCCTCCCCCAACTCAGAACTTATAGATGATGAGGTCTGAGCTGTGCAAGGAAGACCCGAATGTAAACATTGTGCTCCAAAGTGGAATTGCAATGGGAGAAGAAAAAGGTAAATAGCCAGAAGATAGTATTTGGGTTCGCAAAACTCCAGCGAAGGATGCAGAGTTTGATTTGGAGTGCGCTCGGGAAATATTCATGGAAGATAAAAAGAGCTTCGCTGATGCCTCTACTTTAGGAAGAAAAGATAAACTGGAGTCGGAAATGGACCCATCCATGTTGACAACTTTCCTTAAAACATGTATGAAGTTACTGCGTGACAGTAAGGCTATGAAACAGTTACAAGAACTCATCAAAAGATGTGCTGGGATTGTGCAAGGAGAACCGCGTGTAGTCCGGAAGATTGGAAAACATAAAACACGAATGAGAAGGGAAATGAGACTTACCACGTAGATCAGAGAATATGAGATGGATCAAGTCGTTTTGGATTTGGGATCAGATGTGAATGTTCTACCGAAGCAGACATGGGAGTGAATGGGAAAACCTGTGCTACAATGGTCTCTGATTTAGCTGAGAATGGCGAATCAACAAAAAATAATACCTATGGGGCGATTGCAGGGAATAACTGTGGATATTGAGGGAACGAGCGTGTTGGCAGATCTCGAAGTAATAAATATTGTTGATGACAGAAATTCCTACCCCACACTCCTAGGAATTAACTAGGCCACTGACATGAACGGGGTAATTAATCTGAAGAAGTAGAAAATGATCTTTGAAAAGAAGTCACTGCGCGTAATTATACCCCTGAACCTTGCTGAAGGATCGTGCTATATGGAGTTGGTCCGCGACTATGAGAGCAATGGTGATTTGGACTATATATATAAGATAATGACGTGAGACCAAGAATGGGTGAATCCCACTGTGGATGGACGGATTACATGGGAGCGTGAAAGTTCATGCACTTCAGATTCTGACGAATAAGTAGAATGATGGCAGAATCAGTTACACGAAGTAACTACGCTGAACTACAATATGATGACAAGGTCTCTGCACTGTGTGTCGACAAAAGTAAGAGATCTGCCTACTTATGATGGTCTAAATGAGGTAGATACCTTCTTGGATGCCTTTGAAAGGGAGAGGCTGGAAAAGCAATGCTTCTAGGCCTTAGACTAGGTATTGCGCACTACGCTTGTGATATGGTGCGGTATGCACAAAGGAAGATTTGATGATTGGCGTGAATGTAGGAGAATGATGTAAGTGTAGAAATTTTGAATAATATGACACATATTCACAGAGATTATCTTGATTATACACTTATAAGCGGAACATGCATAATACATAACCTCCTCTACGTTGATCATAAATTTATAGAAGCAGAAACATTCACAGGCGCACATAGAAGCATCAATCGCACATATCAACACAGTGTTTTCCCAGGGAAAGCATCTCGCTAAAAACCCCAACTATCTGTATATTATATTGATTGAATCATGTAAAATTACAAAGTACAATGCTTATCACAAGTAATCCAGTACCATCTCCACCTGTTACACACAATACAACTCAGATCTGATCTCCAAATCTATTCCACTGCTTGCCGGCCTCCACAGCTCAATACCTGCTCAAGGATTGATGAGAATGGTTTACCAAACTCGTATTTGACCTGCAAATAATCACTCACACTGTGTTGGACGTGAGCACAGGCTACAATTCTTGGTATTGGCCAATTCATTGGCATACTCAATCCCTCTGATTGTGCAAATCACCATGCACAGCTATAGTCACAACTGATAGCAATCTGATTCTGTAACACCTGTCCCTGCTGAACTGAACATGCACTGACATGCAACTGAGTTAACTGATGTATTCTATAATTGCATTATGAGTTAATAAATTGTGAATTAATTAATAACTAATTCACCCAACTCATCTCTAGTCTATTGATCAGTTAGACTAAATACAACTAGTTTAACAAAGCTAAACTGAACACAACTCCATCAACTGCACCTCCAGTCCACTAAACTAAACTCACTTAAGTTCTAACTGAAGTCTTGCATGCAAATATTAGTCATCCCATAGGTAACCACGTATTTCCTTCTGGGATCTGCATGTACCACATCCGTAGCTCATCCTGAAGTGTTCTAAGAGAATAAGATCAAGTTTATAGTCCAAATATTATTATGAGACAATAATATTTGACTTTTCTATTTTTGACAGCCAGTCTAAAAATAGACTTTGATCACTCATACTGTGATCACTCATACTGTGGTCACCCATACTGTGATCACTCATAATGTGATCACCCATACTATGATCACTCATACTGTGATCACCCATACTGTGATCACCCATACTGTGATCATCCCTGCTAGGATCAAAAATAGAACTTGCGCCATAATTTTCCTGCGGGCCCACGTAGTGAAGGCAACTCCTTTCCACTAAGCTCCATCATCTTGTTGCAATCTCAACAAGCATTTCTTGTTGCACACTTTTCAACACTCCCTCTCAACAAGAAAGGCTTCCTCTCAAACCCAATCTTGTAACTCTGGAATGTTCCCCATGCAACACATCTGGCCGGTCCACTTGCTCTATCATCAAAGTATTTGACTACTATTGCCTCTGTCGACTGAAGACCCTGCATCTCTGTGCTCTTCAATATCTGACTTCTCTAGCCTCTATCACTTTGATCTCTGACTGCATCCGTGCTGCTGCTGGTCTATCTCCCAGCATTGCATCCACACTGCACCTCCCAACTGACCTCCCTGTTGGGCTAGAAACATCCTCTGATGTTGAAGCTCTACCTGCTGCTCAAAATTGCTCCCTCTCTAACATCTGCGCTACTGCAACATCTCCATGCATCTCGCACCATTGCACACCTCTCTGTGCCACCTAGCACTGTGCAAAACACTTGTGCCTCTCGCATTGCTATAGCCTGCTAGCTATGCGCTGTCCTGGGATTCCCTGCACTGTCGCTCTCTCTGCCGCTCCATCCACATCTATCTCTACCCAATCAGTCAGTTCCTGCTACTACACATCGGGGCTCCCGTAGCAAGGTCTCATCCAAGAGGTTGGGTACCTCAAGGATCTTGCCCCTCCTCCTTGGGACGATCAATCCACATCACCCCACCTCCTACCTGGAGGTATGGCTGCATGCGATCCCTCAGCCCACCTGGCTCGAAGTTTCCCCCTACTGGAGGTCTCTGGATGAGTAGATGTCTCTACTCCATCTCCACACAGCTTCCCTTGTTGTGGCTCTTCCTCAACCTCCTAAAGCTATTGCACCAATCGTGGCTTCTCCACAATCGTCTGAGACTTCTTTTGGCTCTGCATGTTGAAAGGTAACATACCTTCCCTCTCAACCACCAAGTCTCCATCAATTGCCTCGCTGCTCAAGGCTTTGCATGCATCTTGAACCTCAAGCACATACAGGCTCTTGACCCGTGAACCCTCCTCATGACAACGAAAGCATCTCACCTTCGACTTGTCAACCTTCTTCCCATCATTGGAAGAACTGGATTCGGAACGAGAAACCTTTCCCTTACCCTTCTTCGCCTTACTCGCTAAGGCACAGTTCTCCTCATCATGCATAGATGAAGAAATGTCTCTGGTGTGCCATCTAATCTCCTCTTGCACAAGATCTGACCAAAGTCTCTCCCATCCTGGCAGTTTCTCCCTTCCATTCACCGAGTCCTGGTAGCTATGCCAACTCTTAGGAAGGTCAAGGAGTGCTAGACTCACCATCCTCATTCGACAGTCACCCCCCACACTTCCCAGCTCATCCCGGCATTGGGTGAACTTCGTGAGATACTGGGGCATACTGTCTCCATTCTCACACTTAATGTTTTTGAGTTTTATCTCTTACTTTGGAATTAAATTCGAATTCCACCAGCACAAAACTCAACCGCTTCCGATCTAGAATTCGTGAGAACAAAGTATTTCTTGTACAGAGATCAACTGTATGGGCATTCACCGGATATCTCACCTTCCAAAAGAAGGATGAATCCAGAGGCTACCTGGCCCGATTACAGACTCTGCCTGAAGAAATAAAATGTAAACACTTTCTGAATAATAGATCCGATGATCAATCCTCGCTTGATATCCTGTAAAAATCTCTTCTACAAATCAAGCAGCTCCGATACCATGTAGAAATTTTGAATAATATGACACATATTCACAGAGATTATCCTGATTATACACTTATAAGCGGAACATGCATAATACATAACCTCCTCTACGTTGATCATCAATTTATAGAAGCAGAAACATTCACAGGCGCACATAGAAGCATCAATCACACATATCAACACAATATTTTCCTGGGGAAAGCATCTCGCTAAAAACCCCAACTATCTGTATATTATATTGATTGAATCATGTAACATTACAAAGTACAATGCTTATCACAAGCAATCCAGTACCAGCTCCACCTGTTACACACAATACAGCTCAGATCTGATCTCCAAATCCATTCCACTGCTTGCCTGCCTCCACAGCTCAATACCTGCTCAAGAATTGATGAGAATGGTTTACCAAACTCGTATTTAACCTGCAAATAATCACTCACACTGTGTTGGACGTGAGCACAAGCTACAATTCTTGGTATTGTCCAATTCATTGGCATACTCAATCCCTCTGATTGTGCAAATCATCATGAACAACTATAGTCACAACTGATAGCAATCTAATTCTCTACCACCTGTCCCCGCTGAACTGAACATGCACTGACATGCAACTGAGTTAATTGATGTATTCTATAGTTGCATTATGAGTTAATAACTTGTGAATTAATTAATAACTAATTCACCCAACTCATCTCTAGTCTATTGATCAGTTAGACTAAATACAACTAGTTTAACAAAGCTAAACTGAACACAACTCCATCAACTGCACCTCCAGTCCACTAAACTCAACTCACTTGAGTTCTAACTGAAGTCTTGCATGCAAATATTAGTCATCCCATAGGTAACCACATATTTCCTTCTGGGATCTGCATGTACCACATCTGTAGCTCATCCTGAAGTGTTCCAAGAGAATAAGATCAAGTTTATAGTCCAAATATTATTATGAGACAATAATATTTGACTTTTCTATTTTTGACAGCCAGTCTAAAAATAGACTTTGATCACTCATACTGTGATCACTCATACTGTGGTCACCCATACTGTGATCACTCATACTGTGATCACCCATACTGTGATCACTCATACTGTGATCACCCATACTGTGATCACCCATACTGTGATCATCCCTGCTGGGATCAAAAATAGAACTTGCACCATAATTTTCCTTCGGGCCCACTTAGTGAAGGCGACTCCTTTCCACTAAGCTCCATCATCTTGTTGTAATCTCAACAAGCATTTCTTGTTGCACACTTTTCAACAGTGAGTACGATTAGGGAAGCCTAAGGTCCGTCTAATAGACAAGTATGATGGGTAGGAGGATCCGCACGCACATCTGGCCAAGTGGATGCAAGCATATGGAGAAAAGCCCCAACCTATGCAGAGGCAGATGTACTTTGTGTTATTATACCTGGTCAATAAGCATGTTTTGGGGGGCAAACTTGTAGACAACTCTTAATGTTGGGAAGAAATTATGCAGGAAGAGCAACCACACAGAAGATTCTATGTGCAGAAGTGTTCACCAAGGTATGCAATGCACTGACCAAGGTATGCGACGCGCAATGAAGTGATTGGGATCTACACATACCTGTAGTATTATGGGATTATCAAATGACATGCAAGAAAATGATGGGACAAACACCTTTTAGGCTTGTCTATGGAGTGGAAGCCATAATGCCTATGGAATACATCGTTCCTAGTCTGCGCATAGTAGTGCTCACAGGTATGATGGATCACGGAGCCTTGGAGGAGAGGCTTGTGCAGCTGCAAGAGCTCGAAGAAGAACGATTTTTGGTTGGATTCCACCAGTAGGTCCAAAAACAGTGCGAAAAGGCATATCAAGTTGCACACATTGAAGGTAAATGATTTGGTGTTGTTGTATGATAGTAAGTTTGATAAATTCCCAGGGAAATTTCAAATGCATTGGTTAGGGCCGTATGTTATTAGGGAGATTACAGATGGTGGCACAGTACAGTTGGTCAAGTTAAATGGAGAGCCCTTCCTAGGAAAAGAGAATGGAAGTCATTTGAAGCCATACACGGGTGGCCCGACCACCTAACTAGCCAACCGAAGCACAGTCTTAACGCTCCAGGCAGCTAAAAGGAGGTTGGGACTATAAACTACTCTGCCGGGAATTGTGCGATGTCAGGAATGAGCGCAGTAGTGAAGTGTCACAAGGTCCACAATAGCACAAAGATAGCTGCGTTGACATGCAGGTCTACCGGAAAGTGATCTTTACAGTCACTATTCACGATGTGATGCTTGGTTTGAGGCTAAATGGAGCAGGTGATAGGTGTTTAAGGCTAACTTTATGGGCTATATTCTTGAAAATCTGCCACCAATCTAGCATTAATGGACTGAATGTGGGGGGCATGGTCGAATTCAAATTCAAAAGGTGCTATAATTTACAAAGGGCTATCCAGCAAACAACACTTGGAAATTTGAGAACTGATTTGTTGCGCACTCAGATATTCATGAATCGAGACTTGTTCAATATTTTGAAGGCGAATTCGTTACTTGAGCAATTACTAGAGACGCTGAGAGAGCTGTAGAATCACACTATGGCAGAACCTGAAGAAGTCATGGATACTGGAGAAATGACCACCGAGGAAGCTGTGTAGGCAATTACGGAAGTGGAAGCCCCATAGAGCGTCGGAATAGTCAATGAGATCCCTAAATCATCGCACATGCCAATACTTAAGAAGGATAAGTAGGCCATGATACCGGTGTGCATCTCGCCTAGAAATCCGCTAAGGGCCAAGCTCACAATGGAGGAAAAGGGGAAGGCCATTAATTTGGAGGCCGATGATGAGGAAGAGTTTGAAGAAATCCTGGTTGAGGAGTAGGATGTAGAGATGGAAGTCAAAACCCAGGGTGTGGACCCTCTCACCAGGTTTCCTGCATATGTTCCTCTGCAGAAGGGTATAGCCAAGGTGCCCAAGGATATAGATGAGAGCAAGAGCTCTCTACAAACTCTGCTGCTCAATCACGACATTATTTTTGAAGGAGCGCACTTGGGACGAGTTCTCGTATTAAAATTTGAAGATTGGGACCTCGCGGACCACGAGAAGTTCTCGCATTTAGAGACCACACAACTAATGTGCTAGAATATAGATGTGTCGGCTAGAATGATAGAGTTGGAGTTGCACAAATGGCTCAGAGGTGTTGAGAAAGCAGGTTTGCTAAACCTACTCTAGGTGTCGCATTACCACCGTGCCCCAGTGATCATTTTCGTCATCAGGAAGTTTCTCTGCTTGGTGCATGATGGGTGCTTATGGTTGGAGGAGCCCATACTCATCACAGAACATTCGATTCACATGATTACCCGACTCCCTTGTGTAGGGGAGGACATGATGAACATTTCAGAAGGAAAGAGTGATGATTTGGCCATCATGGAGGCCATGAAGAAGAAATTTAAGTTGAAGAACAAGAAGCAAGGGTATGCCATCTCCAGCATCAACAACCCTGCACTTAAGGTCGTGACTCAAATATTGGCAGGGAAGGTGATGCAGAAGTGCAGCGTGGATGAGGTGTCGCACCAGTGGTTGCACTAGAAATGCAATGCACAGAAGGGGTCCAGCTCAACTGGGAAAACTATCTATGTGGTGAGTTCCTCGAGAATTGCCGCAAGGCACAGGAGCAGGATAAAAAATTCCATTATGTATGGCTCACGTTGTCAATAGTACTGGTGGGATGGGAGTTTCCTGAAGATAGCCAATTCCCATCGATCACATAGAACCTTCCAGAGGCAGCGAAGTATGCTTCGCTATGGGCAACTAGGGACGCACAAAGGATAAGGGAGAGAAAGATATTTTGGGTGCTCATGGAGATGAACATTAGAATAGGGATTAATTGCAAGCCATGGTTATCGCCCACGGTTTACAACAGTCTGTAGAGCTTCGTGGAGTTCAAAGCAGACTTCCACCATGTCTTCATCAGGGCGCATAAGGACCCTACGAAGACGTGGCATGAGATACCTTACTTAGCAATCGATGATATAATTTTCACGGTCCTTGAGTCTTGGCCACCGGAGTGGTGCACTCTAGCAAGCTCTGCGGTGGAAGCAGAGAAGTCCACTGCGCAGCGGAAGAAGGTGTTGTGCTCTACAACAACCCCCCATTTCATATCATCTTTATTTATAAACATTAACGTATGAAATGGGTCCCTTTAATATTTAATTTGGTATCAATGCTATTATAATCCAAAAAAGTCCAAAAAATGAATAAATGTACTTTATAAAACTTTCTGGGCAAACCCTTAAAAGAAATCATGTAATGATTTGTCATTGCGATAAAGCGATCGCAAGATCGCATATCGCAATGACATATGAATTATAATTAAGCACCCCAAAGTTTTCCGCCGATGCGCATTCAGCGATCGGCGATCGGCGATATTCCATGTACATGTTATAATGCCCCATGCCAATAGTCCCGATGCGATACACATTCGGCGAATTCGGCGATCGGCGACACGCTACAACAGTTGTGATGTTCCCAAAGACTTGTCCCGATGCGATGCGCAATCAGGAATCGGATATCGGCGGCAATCGCACCCAAATCTTATTGCGCTCAAAGCTTTTCGCCGATGTGATATCGCATTCGGCGATCGGTGATATCCAATATACACCATTAAAGCACACTAATTATATCCCCGATTGCGATCCGATAAAGCACGGTTTTCAACAAAGAGCCGTTAAGTGATGGGATAACGCAATTCATTTGTAATAAAAGCTTGATCTCTCACACAATCCTTCATCTATGCCCAACCACCAAAACGTCCATTGCATGCTTAAGTGAATCGTTCACCCAAGTAACGATATAATGGGCATTTAAGGAATGACGGATTGAAAACGGCTAATTAATAAGATCATGTCCTAAAATCTTTTCACGGATTGTATCTGCGCCCATTTTAAAAGCTAAATCCTTCAGTTACGCATCTATCCATATGTGCTGTATCACTTAAGATTTTTTCATCGTTATCTCTGTGTATTACGCCCAATTTCCTCCTTGTGCAGAATTCATTCGCAGAAGCTAGGCCTGAGAAGATGGGAAAGAAGTCCAAGAAGACTGCAGGTGCTTCCGCAACACCAACTGCAAGACAAGCGGCCGCAAATAAGAAGAAGGGACTAATATCCGATACCACATGCACGGGGCTCACCAGAGTGACTTGGCAGGGCACTTATAACCTAATTGAAGCTGAGCAACCAGAAAAGATAGTGTCAGAAGCTAGTGTGGACTTACTCAAGAAGTCTGATGCAACTCTCAAAGATTTGGCCGACTCTTTCCTTCACAGGATAGCGGCCAGAGATCAAATTCTTCCCTATACAGACGTTGTGCGATGGGCGATTGAAGAAATCCCCATATTGGACAGGACTTTTAATACAAGAGATGGGAGGATTTTCGGATCATTCAAGCCAGATGACCTAAGGCAAATGTATCATTTGCCTGAGCCAGAGAAAATATATAACAAAGCCTTCTTGGAGAAGTTCGCAAGCGAGAATGAGATCGAATCTGAACCTATCAAGGATTGGAGGCAAAACCCCAACAAGCACAAGCATGAATCCTCCGGTAAGTACTCGGTCGATTCTTTGGCTTCTCCTTATTGTTATGCGGGGATTATGATGTGTAGGCTGTGGGGATTGCATGATTCTGCCAATTTTACCATTGAAATGGTTCCTTTAATGGAGGCAGCAGTAAACAGTTGGATTATGGATTGGGCTACTATTCTTTCAGATAAATTAGCAGTAGCTGTTCGTGATTTTAGGTCTCAGACTGTTGTTTCAGAAAGGACAATGCCCCCGTTCTACTATAGTGCATATATCTTAGACACTCTTTGTTTCAATTTCGAATTTCCTGTTCTCGGGTGGAGGTGGACTGCACAGGACCCTTCACCCATTCATATATATCATCAAAAATTGTGGATGTATTCTTATAAAGACCACCTGTATCAAATCTGTAATGGTTTCATGGTGCCCATTTACTATTCCATTTTTGATAAACCCATTTCAAAAATTTCCTATCAAGCTTCCTTTGATTTACCAGCAATAGCAAGTTGGTTTGGAGAAGAAAATTTCACCTATATCAGAGTTTTCGGCAGTAAAGCAGACCCACATTTTCTTCCTCTTTATGTCCCAGATAAGCTGCTAGCAAGGGAGATTGCATATCAGATCATGGCTGAGAGTACTACACAGACTCTCAAAATAGAAAAGAAGAAAGGATGGCCATCTTTTCCCTTCAGATGTGGCGTTTATACTTTGCATGATCTTAAACATGCAGAAAAGGAAGCCACGAAGCTTCAGTCTTTAACGCTGGCCACGATCCCAAACAGACCATACGACCCAAAAAAGACTACTTACAATGCATTAGAACAGGCCAAATTAACGAGGTTTGAGCATCAGAAGGATATGTTTGATGACCTGTTCGTTGCCTCCGAAACAATAGGTCATGTTAAAGAACTCGCTAGGATGCAATATAATGATGAAGGATTAACTGAGTTCAATAAACTCAGAGAACAGAGGTTGCAAACTATGCCTCTGGATTTACTGGCAACATCATCAAGCCGATCTGTTCAAGAACAGGAGGAGCAGCAGAAGAAGCAACAGGAGGAGCAGCAGAAGAAGCAACAGGAGGAAAGACAGAGAAAAGAACAGGCGGAAAGGCTAAAGAAAGAACAAGCCGAGAAACAGCATAGAACACAAATGGAACAAGAAGAAAGAAGGAAGAAAGAACTGGCAGATAGGCAGAAAAGGGAGCAAGAAGAACAGTAAAAGAAGGAACAGGAAGAAAAACAGAGGAGAGAAAAAGAGGAGCAGCAGAGGAAAGAGCAGGAGAAAGAGCAGCAGAATCAAACCACCAATGTAGACACTACTATAGACCCCAATTTATTACAAGAATGGCAACAATTTCACTCCATCATCAGTGGATTGGAATGTTCAAAAGATGGGGATAATTCTAAGACAAACGATACGCAGGATGTTACCTCTCCTCAGGTTCTAAGTGGAACCAGCGGCCCACCAAGTTCTAAAGAAGTTGAAGTTATTCCAAAAGACGCCTCTGACTAGATTATTCTACAGATAGAAGATATTCCGCCATTGGATGTTTTCTACAGCCCAAGACACAGGGCAGTTGTAAAGCGGTCAAGGAAGAGACGAAGGATTGATCAACCTTCTATCTTTCCCGAACAAACGGTCACGGGTAATGTAGTATGGAAGGAGGAATTGGATCCCTCCGATGACTTAACAAAGCTATCACAGTATGCAGGCGCTTATTCGGCGGCAACAATTGACAAAGCATCAGAGGTGAGCCTTCTATTGAAGAATAAGGACCAAGAAATCTTTGCGTTACAGGCAGAATTGGTTGAAACAAGGCAAAAGGCAGCACAAGCCGAAGAACAGTTGCTGGCGCAATAGCAAGAGAACAATCAGTTGACTCAGCAATTGCAAGCAGAAAGGAAAAGGATCGATCAGGGTGCGATCCAGAAACAAAAAGAATTGTCGGAGGCGTTGGAAAATTTGAGAGTGGCGAATGAGCGAATGATAAAGACCAAAGATGAGCAGATTGCTCAAATGTCATCGCAGCTGGAAAAGATGAAGGGTGCATCGCAGGTAAAGGAGTTTAAATCAGAGGCATTATTGATAAACAGTGCATTGATATCTCAGGTCAGACTCTTATGTCAACAGATCACTCAAGCGGAGTCCCTATGTGAGCTAACTACAACAGTAAATCAGCAGGTAGAAAAGGCCAGAACTGAACTAGATCAAGCGGACGAAGCCATTACTGCATATCTTCACTGGCAAGATACTGATTTGGGAAAAGCAGCAAAATTGCCCAGGATTAATGAAACACAGAAAGATATTCTTTTCACAGAATGGCACACTCAAGTGATGAAAGCAGAAAGGGCGGCTTCAAGATGTAAATCAACCGCCAGCAATCTAGTGGATCTAGTCAATAACACTCTTTACCTGGCCAATATGATTTCTCAATGTACACCGGGAAAGATAACAACTCCAAATACATTAGAGCAAACATGCTACCCTGAATTAGAAGAAAAAGGAAGATTAATCGCTGGAGTTAAAAGCTTATCCTTAGATGCATATTGGCTCTTTTTAATCAAGCCACATACACAGAGATCTGCCCTAAAGTGCCTTACAGACGCAATCGGGTGTATAATTCCCGATATCCAAGATGCCACCTACGCTGCACAACTCAGTTCGCGCCTCAACAAACCTCCGGAAGTTGAGCCAATGCTTGCAATTAATCAACTCAGATTCAAAGGAAAGCAACCGACTTAATGAGTCACCCTCTCGCTTGCCAGATCGCCAGCCAAAACAGGATCAAGAGTTATTGATACCAGCTTAGTAGGATTTCTGTTTAGTAGATATTTAAATTAGATTAGTATTTATAGACCCTTTCATTGTTTTGGAAAGGGTCGTAAAATTTTGTAACAGACTTAATAGGCTGAAGTTTGCACTACTGTGCTTCAGTCGCTATTCTTTTATGAAATTGGACCAGTTGTTTTGAATTCGACATTAATTTTTTTAATGCAATTGCGCACTATTGCCTTTGTCGAGGACGATTTCTGTGTTGAAGGAAGAACTGCTAATAGCGATTGATATTTGGGAATGTGCTGCAGCTCATATGGTACTTTTATCTATGTCTGAAGTCATTCTTTTTATATGAATTGTTATGCTATATATTCTTGCTATTATTGAATACATGCATGCTCTATAACAACAAATCTCTATCTCAGCCCACTATTGGATGTTTTGTGATTTGCATTTCTTTTAATCATGTATGTAACAATGATATAAATGATAAAGTGTAGTAATTTCGCTGTTATCGCTTTGTGTAACTATTTATGCACAACAATCTTGAACAATTTAATATCTATGTTTGAAGACAGAGTCATCTATATGCCTGTCTAAAAGCTCAGATCATCAAATGCTACACTTTAGAGATCGATAAAACCCTGGGGTAGATTATAGTTATTATATTCCTGCCGATAGTTGTAGTTATTCGCTTATCACTAGCATAATCTATAAGTCGCTCATCCATCCCATTTTATCTATTTTTGGGAAACTGGTCCCATTATCCCCAGTCGGAGCCACTATTCCAAACGGAAAAGGAGCTGTACTAAGGTCCGGACCGGGTGGTTTCCCCTATGTTGTTGTAGCGATTTTCGAGGCTTCAACATAATTGGCACTAGAAGGAGGGCCTCAACTGTGAATGGCACATAAGTCCAAACCTATAAGCCATTCTAAGAGAAATTCTCCCTCTGAATCCCCTCGACCTTCTCATTTGCACACTGGTTTGCTGGTATCCAAATAAGGAGAAGGGGAATCAACGACCACTGCTCAAACCCATCATACCACAGAACAATTAAGTCTTGAATCACCTGAAGTCCAGTCTCTAATCCATAAAATTCAGAGCTTCTCGATTTCACCACAGGAATCTGAGGTATCAGAAAGCAGTGCGACTTCGCAGTTCAATCTAACTCATCCTCTTACCAGACTTCAGAGCGAAAAACTCGGTATTGAACCCATTGAGTTCCCTTTACCTAAAAGGAAAAAGGCGAAGAAAATTACTGAAGGATCTGATAGTGAAGAGCTTTCATCCACGTCCTCCATTGCATCTTCCCCTCTGCGAGGTCAACCATCCACTCCCCCATTACAAATTGTCGTTCATCAGGGATTAGAAGCCTCAATATCCCAAC
The DNA here is from genome assembly GCA_031772625.1 of Pinus tabuliformis. NCBI lineage: Eukaryota > Viridiplantae > Streptophyta > Pinopsida > Pinales > Pinaceae > Pinus > Pinus tabuliformis. Next base: position 1,036,901,179 of record CM062816.1, on the reverse strand, counting down.
CTGTTCACTCCTCATCTTTGATCCCTTCCCATACATCTGGAATCCCAACAGTAGTGTCAACCACTGTCGCTATCATAATGGCAGACCCATGGACTAGGCCAGGCGCAGTCAACATGCCTGCACCATTGCATGATCTACCAGATGCTCCTGAAAAATGGCTGCCTAAATTTAACCCAGATGACGGGACCCAGGCTGAAGAACATATCAATAATTTTATGTTAGCAGTTAACTTAAAAGGAGTGACAGAACAAGATGTCGTTGTAAGACTCTTCCCCTACACCTTACAAGGATCAGCAGGATCCTGGTATTTTTCCTTACCCTCTGGTTCAATTACCAGTTGGAACACATGCCAAGAGCAGTTTCTTACCAAATATGGAGATGATAGGTCCTTAGCTACTTTAATAAACGACCTCTCCAATCTGAGAATAGAGCATAGGGAACCAATAAAGGAGTTTAATGCCAGATTTAATAAACTCCTGAATAAAATCCCTACCACTTCTAAACCAAGTGAACAAATTTGAAGCGAATGGTATATTACCGCCCTACCTGCCAACATAGCTATTTTTGTAGACAGGGCTGGGAAACCTACCTTAGCTGAAAACATGAGAGAAGCACTTGCTGTTGAAAAGCGCATCAACGCTCTAGAGAAGAAAGCTGCTTTGGAAGATAGAAAAGCTAAAAAAGTCTCATTTAAAGAAGATTCCAAGAAGAAAACCCCAAAGGACCCGTACGACATGGAAGGTTTACAAAAGGTCCTTAAAACGTTGTCTAACGAAATGGTCGAAATAAAGAAGCAGGTGGCCGAAACCTCAAACAAAAGACCATTTAGGACTTTTAAGAAAACTGAAACAAAGCCGCCCAATGTTATATCTAACGCAGATTCAGAGCAAGAAGAAGAGGAAGAGGAAACAACCTCACAAACCGATGATGAAGAAGAAGTAGCTGAATGCCACGGAATGTGGGATTTTATACTCCCAAACTCTGATACCGAGAATGAAGAAGAAGCCTTTCCAGTTACTACAAGAAGTAAAAGTACTTCTGAACCTGCTCAGGCAACTTCAAAGAAGAGGAGCGCAGGTGCTGCCACAACAAAGGAAAAAGTTCCCCCAAAGAAGTCGCCTGTAGTAGTTCCCCAAAACCAGCCTTCAACTTCTAATTCTCCTTCAACATCCAAGACATTAGTGGTATCTGATTCAATGGAATATAACATTGTTGATGACATGAAGAAAACTAAGGCAAATATAACTATGTTTGAGCTTAGTAAATTAAAGCATCAACAAAAATTACTTCTTAAAGAATTGAATGTTGTTCCCTCTACTCCCCTTCCCAGTGCAAGAGCTGCCAACGATTCAGGCCAGCCTCCTGCAGGTATGGTTGAAGCTACCGATTCAGTTCTAATTGGAGATAGATCGAATTCTCACACTCCACCCTTCCTGCTGACCTATGAGATTTATAACAGAAACCTGCACAACTGTTTAATTGATTCAGGGGCATCATCTAATATAATGCTAGCTTCAGTTTTCTTTAAACTGAATATTGAACCCCAGAAGTCTGCTATTCATATTGTACAGTTGGACAGGACCAAAGTACAGGTTGTGGGAGAAATTAATTCTGTAACCATCAGGTTGTCTGCCGATCCCAGGATTGTACAGAGGATAGATATCCTAATTGCTGATATACCTGAGTTTTATGGTTTAATTTTGAGCAGAGATTGGTCCGAAAAACTGCATGGGTACATTTCCACAGATTGGTCACATATGTGGCTTCCCTACAAGGGAAAGCCAAATCAAATAAGGATCGATCGAGAGAAGCATATGACCCACACAGTTACTGAATTTGAGCAAGAAAACCAACCTGTGGCATTCAACAACAACATTTTGGGGAACTATTCGTCAGAATCATTCTTTGGCAACTTTCTTGCCCAACCATCTCCTTTTTCAGTCAATCATTTTACATCTCAGATTGAAAATTTTTCACAAACTGATAAGTCCAGATGTTTTAATGATGCTGAGAAAAATGTAAATATTTTTGTTAATACTCCTTTATTTTGGTCTTTATATTTTGATGGCTCTAAGTCCAGCGAGGGCTCAGGAGCAGGTTGCATTTTGGTTAGTCCACAAGGAGAAAAGACAATGCTGTCTTGTAGGTTAGAATTTGAGTGCACTAATAACATAGCCGAATATGAAGCTTTAGTCCAGGGATTATATAAAGCAATCGGCCTCGAAGTGCAATATATAAAAGTATTCGGCGATTCGGAAATCATTGTCAAACAGGTGAGGAATGCAATTCATTGTCTTTCAAGTCACCTCAAGCATTATCAATCGCTAGTACAGGATCTTACCTCACGCTTTTCGGCATTTAACATTTCTTCCATTCCTAGGTCACAAAACTCGGCAGCCGACCTACTAGCCAATGTAGCTTCTAAGCTTCTACCTTCTGAAGACTACAGCCTTGATAGATTTTCTGTAGAATTACTTTTTAGGCCTTCAATTCCTGACAATGTCACTAATTGGAGAGTATTTAACCATGACGAAGATATCTTGCAGTTTCTAACTTCCGAAAAGTCCTATGACAATCAAGTTATTGAGGAAGATGATCATGATCTACAGATGAAAGAAACGCCTCAAGAAAATTCAATTCCTAAACCAGTGGTGAAGCTTTAAGACCTTTATGATATCAAAGACAGGTTTAAACCTGTAATTAATGCAAAGCTTCAAAGTTCTACCCTTAGGTTTGAATTGATAAATCTAGGTACTGACCATGCTCCTCAAAACATCAATTTAGGATTAGGACTTTCCCAGGAAGAAAAGGAAGCATTTATTAAACTGTTAAGAAAAAACAAACAGGTCTTTGCTTGGAAGTATGATGACTTGAAGACATATGATACATCTATTATCCAACATACCATTCCTATGCTTCCTGATCAGAAACCGATTCAGCAAAAGTTAAGAAAAATACATCCAAATTTGGAGAACCAGATAAAGTCGGAGCTTAACAAGCTCTTGAAAGCCAAAATTATTTTTCCGGTCCGACATTCAAACTGGGTCTCTAATATTGTGCCAGTCAGAAAGAAAAATGGCGACATTCGAATCTGTATTGATTTCAGGAACCTGAACAAAGCGAGCTTGAAAGATAACTTCCCATTACCGACTATGGAGCAAATCCTCCAATCAGTAGCAGGCTCTGAATTGATGTCCTTTCTTGATGGATTCTCAGGATATAACCAAGTTCTGGTTCATCCTGATGACCAACTTAAAACCACATTCAGAACAAAATGGGGAACATATGCATATCAGAAAATGCCTTTTGGACTCATAAATGCAGGAGCGACATTCCAGAGAGCCATGGATATAGCCTTTAAAGGGTTGATTAATCGATCAGTAGTCGTCTATCTAGACGATATTACTGTATATTCTAAGAAGAGATATAATCATTTGCATGACCTAAATCAAATCTTTCAGCGATGCAAAAGATATGGTATTTCTTTGAACCCAAAGAAGTCTTTCTTTGCTCTTGATCAAGGAAAACTCTTAGGCTTTATAGTATCCAAAGATGGCATTTATATTGATCCTGATCGGATCAAGGAAATTTCTGAAATCCCTTTCCCACACAATAAAAAGTCGATGCAGTCATTTTTGGGCCAGATTAATTTTGTTAAACGATTTGTTCCAGATTTTTCTCAAATTGTATTACCACTTCAGAAAATGATCAAGAAGAATTCAGTCTTCAAGTGGGGATCAGAAGAAAAGCAAGCTTTTTATGTTATCAAGCAATCAATAATCAATGCCCCAACCTTGAATACTCCAAATTTTTCTAATCATTTTACATTGTATACCATTGCGTCCGATGTATCTTATGCTGCAGTTCTCACGCAGCCAAATGCTCACAATTTAGAGGCACCAATATCATTCTTCAGTTCAAATCTTCAGGGTGCCGAATTAAATTATTCCGATGTAGAAAAACAAGCCTTTGCTGTATTTAAAGCGGTCAAACATTATCGACCCTTTCTTTTAAAAACCCATACAAAAATAATAGTTCCTTTCCCGGCAGTTAGGCAACTATTAATCCAGAAAGAGCTGGGTGAAAAAAGAGCAAATTGGGTCACAGTGCTTCAAGAATATGACCTAGAAATTAAGCCAGCAAAGATTGTTAGGGGCCAAGGTTTTTGCAGGATATTGGCAGGAGCATCCAACATTCCAGAATCAGGCGACACAGATCAAACTCAAGAAATTAATCAGATAAGTGTTACCGATTCTGGATCTCAATATGCAGATTTAATCTTTTATTTAAAGAATGGTTATGCACCTCCGAATTTGTCTTACAAAAACAAAAGGGCCATTAGATTAAAAGCAAAGAATTTTACCATCATTGATGACATGCTTTTTAGACAGAATTAGGATTCTATCTTGTTAAGATGCCTTGAAAAACCTGAAGCCCAAAAGGTTTTGCAGGAGTTACATGACGGACCAGCAGGAGGACATTTCGGAGCTGACACAACAGCTCACAAAATTATTCATGCTGGTTACTATTGGCCTACTTTGTTTAAAGATGCTCACGACTACGTAAGGAAATGTCTAAATTGTCAAACTGCTAGCGGAAGACAACGTAAATCAGCTTTTCCCCTGCAACCAATCAACATTGAACAACCATTTGAGCAATGGGGATTGGATATCATTGGGGAGATTACTCCAGCATCTTCCAAACAGCATAAGTATATCCTTACTGCTACCGATTACTTTACAAAGTGGGTTGAGGCAATCCCTTTAAAGACAACAAATTCTGAAGCAATCATTGAATTCATAGACCAATTCATCATTACCAGGTTTGGTGTCGCAAATGCTCTTGTTTTCGATAATGCATCTTACTTTTCAGGCAATGCGATGTTTGATTTCGCTATTAAAAGAGGATTTAAGTTAAAATATTCTACTAATTATTATCCCCAAGGAAATGGTTTAGCAGAATCTACTAATAAGAATCTGATTAAAATCATTAAGCGAACTATCGAACAAAATCAGAGGAATTGGCACAAATCCTTAGTGTTCGCATTATGGGCTGATAGGATAACACAGAAAGCTTCTATTGGAACTTCTCCATTTAATCTTGTCTATGGAAAAGAAGCAATCTTACCCACAAATCTTATTCTTCCTTCTTTAGCCCTAGTGCAGTTCATTGAGGAAACTCCTTCCTCTTCTATTCAGTTTAGACATGACCAGATCCTAAAATTAGAAGAGGAAAGAGAAAATGCCAAGGTTATCCATGCCAAACACCAGCAAGTCATCAAAGCAGCTTTTGATTCAGCCTCATCCGGTTCAAAACAGTTCCAAGTCGGTGATTTAGTTCTGAAATGGGACAAAGCCCATGAAGACAAGGGTAAACACTCTAAGTTCCAGAAGTTGTGGCTTGGACCATTTCAGATCTGTGAGAAGATAGGCCATTCAACCTTTATTTTACAATATTTATCAGGTTTGAGAGATTCTCTCCCTGTTAATGGCCTTGTCTTGAAGAAATTCTTTCACTGAGGAGGTAACCCCTTCTCCTTTCATTTCAGTAGGATTTTAATAGTTTGTAGGATTTTAGGAAATAAGGTTGTGAGATGTCTCCCATTGACCTTTTGCTGTATTTAAAAAGTTGTCCCATAGAATGAATATGAACATTTGCTTTTAAAAAGATAGAATTTTTAACCAAAAAGGATAATTTCTAGGAAATTAGATATCTTTGTATTCTGAAATCACAATTCAAATTTTGTCAACTCCTCTCAAAGCATAGAAATATTGTAAACCATTTTCTGTTTTTCAAACTGGTCTCTAAAGGTTATCCATACTAAGATAGGAATCAATCCAATCTCAGCATCTTCAACTCTTACTCTGTCATCCATTACTCTTAAGAAGAAGATTGTTCACCCCATCCACCAAAGTTTATGATTATTCAGAGTGTAATTCTAAAATATAAGATATTTAAGATAAGAGGTCTTATTACAAGCCTGCTTACCACGTTCATAGAAAAATAGTTTATCTGACATTACCAATACTGCAAACCAAAACAGGGTAATGGCTTGAAATTACAAGACAAGGGGTCTCATCACGAGCCAGCTTGTTCAGTTAAACTACTATTAGTGAGTGGCATTGTCAATAGCTGGCCACCAAACCAGGACAATGGCTTTTTATCTTATCAATGACAAATAAGAAAAAAAGAATGAAATACAAAATATAAAAAAAATATATTTTGAATTCATTCTGTTAATCACACTCTTAATTGGATGAGACAACGGACAATCACATGGTTAAAAGGTATCCCTGTCGAAACTATAGATGTTTGTTGGCAGCAGAGGCTCTACCTATGACAGATGAGTTTACTATAAAGGCTGATTTGGAAAGGTATTCTATTTTATCATTACAAACCAATAAAGACCTATTTCAAAGCTTAGAATTTTTTTATTTTCTATAAACAAGAGGAAGTCAACAAAATAGTTTCATTTTTCTCAGAATATATTGAAATCTAGTTATATTAGAAATTTCCCCATTGATTGAAACTCTATTTTCTGAAAAAGCTTAAATGTTTCTATTTTTGAAAGAGATAACTGGTTCTTCCAGCGAATCGCCAATTGTTGTGCTCTACAACAACCCCCCATTTCATATCATCTTTATTTATAAACATTAACGTATGAAATGGGTCCCTTTAATATTTAATTTGGTATCAATGCTATTATAATCCAAAAAAGTCCAAAAAATGAATAAATGTACTTTATAAAACTTTCTGGGCAAACCCTTAAAAGAAATCATGTAATGATTTGTCATTGCGATAAAGCGATCGCAAGATCGCATATCGCAATGACATATGAATTATAATTAAGCACCCCAAAGTTTTCCGCCGATGCGCATTCGGCGATCGGCGATATTCCATGTACATGTTATAATGCCCCATGCCAATAGTCCCGACGCGATACACATTCGGCGAATTCGGCGATCGGCGACACGCTACAACATTTGTGATGTTCCCAAAGACTTGTCCCGATGCGATGCGCAATCAGGAATCGGATATCGGCGGCAATCGCACCCAAATCTTATTGCGCTCAAAGCTTTTCGCCGATGCGATATCACATTCGACGATCGGTGATATCCAATATACACCATTAAAGCACACTAATTATATCCCCGATTGCGATCCGATAAAGCGCGGTTTTCAATGAAGAGTCGTTAAGTGATGGGATAGCGCAATTCATTTGTAATAAAAACTTGATCTCTCACGCAATCCTTCATCTATGCCCAACCGCCAAAACGTCCATTGCATGCTTAAGTGAATCGTTCACCCAAGTAACGATATAATGGGCATTTAAGGAATGACGGAATGAAAACGGCTAATTAATAAGATCATGTCCTAAAATCTTTTCACGGATTGTATCCGCGCCCATTTTAAAAGCTAAATCCTTCAGTTACGCATCTATCCATACGTGCTGTATCACTTAAGAGTTTTTCATCGCTATCTCTGTGTATTACGCCCAATTTCCTCTTTGTGCAGAATTCATTCGTAGAAGCTAGGCCTGAGAAGATGGGAAAGAAGTCCAAGAAGACTGCAGGTGCTTCCGCAACACCAACTGCAGGACAAGCGGCCGCAAATAAGAAGAAGGGACTAATATCCGATACCACATGCACGAGGCTCACCAGAGTGACTTGGCAGGGCACTTATAACGTAATTGAAGCTGAGAAACCAGAAAAGATAGTGTCAGAAGCTAGTGTGGACTTACTCAAGAAGTCTGATGCAACTCTCAAAGATTTGGCCGACTCTTTCCTTCACAGGATAGCGGCCAGAGATCAAATTCTTCCCTATACAGATGTTGTGCGATGGGCGATTGAAGAAATCCCCATATTGGACAGGACTTTTAATACAAGAGATGGGAGGATTTTCGGATCATTCAAGCCAGATGACCTAAGGCAAACGTATCATTTGCCTGAGCCAGAGAAAATATATAACAAAGCCTTCTTGGATAAGTTCGCAAGCGAGAATGAGATCGAATCTAAACCTATCAAGGATTGGAGGCAAAACCCCAACAAGCACAAGCATGAGTCCTCCGGTAAGTACTCGGTCGATTCTTTGGCTTCTCCTTATTGTTATGCGGGGATTATGATGTGTAGGCTGTGGGGATTGCATGATTCTGCCAATTTTACCATTGAAATGGTTCCTTTAATGGAGGCAGCAGTAAACAGTTGGATTATGGATTGGGCTACTATTCTTTCAGATAAATTAGCAGTAGCTGTTCGTGATTTTAGGTCTCAGACTGTTGTTTCAGAAAGGAAAATGCCCCCGTTCTACTATAGTGCATATATCTTAGACACTCTTTGTTTCAATTCCAAATTTCCTGTTCTCGGGTGGAGGTGGACTGCACAGGACCCTTCACCCATTCATATATATCATCAAAAGTTGTGGAAGTCTTCTTATAAAGACCACCTGTATCAAATCTGTAATGGTTTCATGGTGCCCATTTACTATTCCATTTTTGATAAACCCATTTCAAAAATTTCCTATCAAGCTTCCTTTGATTTACCAGCAGTAGCAAGTTGGTTTGGAGAAGAAAATTTCACCTATATCAGAGTTTTCGGCAGTAAAGCCGACCCACATGTTCTTCCTCTTTATGTCCCAGATAAGCTGCTAGCAAGGGAGATTGCATATCAGATCATGGCTGAGAGTACTACACAGACTCTCAAAATAGAAAAGAAGAAAGGATGGCCATCTTTTCCCTTCAGATGTGGCGTTTATACTCTGCATGATCTTAAACATGCAGAAAAGGAAGCCACGAAGCTTCAGTCTTTAACGCTGGCCACGATCCCAAAGAGACCATACGACCCAAAAAAGACTGCTTACAATGCATTAGAACAGGCCAAATTAACGAGGTTTGAGCATCAGAAGGATATGTTTGATGACCTGTTTGTTGCCTCCGAAACAATAGGTCATGTTAAAGAACTCGCTAGGATGCAATATAATGATGAAGGATTAACTGAGTTCAATAAACTCAGAGAACAGAGGTTGCAAACTCTGCCTCTGGATTTACTGGCAACATCCCCAGCAACATCATCAAGCCGACCTGTTCAAGAATAGGAGGAGCAACAGAAGAAGCAACAGGAGGAGCAGCAGAAGAAGCAACAGGAGGAAAGGCAGAGAAAAGAACAGGCGAAAAGGCTAAAGAAAGAACAAGCCGAGAAACAACATAGAACACAATGGAACAAGAAGAAAGAAGGAAGAAAGAACTGGCAGATAGGCAGAAAAGGGAGCAAGAAGAACAACAAAAGAAGGAACAGGAAGAAAAACAGAGGAGAGAAAAAGAGGAGCAGCAGAGGAAAGAGCAGGAGAAAGAGCAGCAGAAGCAAACCACCAATGTAGACACTACTATAGACCCCAATTTATTACAAGAATGGCAGCAATTTCACTCCATCATCAGTGGATTGGAATGTTCAAAAGATGGGGATAATTCTAAGACAAACGATATGCAGGATGTTACTTCTCCTCAGGTTCTAAGTGGAACCAGCGGCCCACCAAGTTCTAAAGAAGTTGAAGTTATTCCAAAAGACCCCTCTGACCAGTTTATTCTACAAATAGAAGATATTCCGCCATTGGATGTTTTCTACAGCCCAAGACACAGGGCAGTTGTAAAGCGGTCAAGGAAGAGATGAAGGATTGATCAACCTTCTATCTTTCCCGAACAAACGGTCACAGGTAATGTAGTATGGAAGGAGGAATTGGATCCCTCCGATGACTTAACAAAGCTATCACAGTATGCAGGCGCTTATTCGACGGCAACAATTGACAAAGCATCAGAGGTGAGCCTTCTATTGAAGAATAAGGACCAAGAAATCTTTGCGTTACAGGCAGAATTGGTTGAAACAAGTCAAAAGGCAGCACAAGCCGAAGAACAGTTGCTGGCGCAATAGCAAGAGAACAATTAGTTGACTCAGAAATTGCAAGCAGAAAGGAAAAGGATCGATCAGGGTGCGATCCAGAAACAAAAAGAATTTTTGGAGGCGTTGGAAAATTTGAGAGTGGCGAATGAGCGAATGATAAATACCAAAGATGAGCAGATTGCTCAAATGTCATCGCAGCTGGAAAAGATGAAGGGTGCATCGCAGGTAAAGGAGTTTAAATCAGAGGCATTATTGATAAACAGTGCATTGATATCTCAGGTCAGACTCTTATGTCAACAGATCACTCAAGCTGAGTCCCTATGTGAGCTAACTACAGCAGTAAATCAGCAGGTAGAAAAGGCTAGAACTGAACTAGATCAAGCGGACGAAGCCATTACTGCATATCTTGACTGGCAAGATACTGATTTGGGAAAAGCAGCAAAATTGCCCAGGATTAATGAAACACAGAAAGATATTCTTTTCACAGAATGGCACACTCAAGTGATGAAAGCAGAAAGGGCGGCTTCAAGATGTAAATCAACCGCCAGCAATCTAGTGGATCTAGTCAATAACACTCTTTACCTGGCCAATATGATTTCTCAATGTACACCGGGAAAGATAACAACTCCAAATACATTAGAGCAAACATGCTACCCTGAATTAGAAGAAAAAGGAAGATTAATCGCTGGAGTTAAAAGCTTATCCTTAGATGCATATTGGCTCTTTTTAATCAAGCCACATACACAGAGATCTGCCCTAAAGTGCCTTACAGATGCAATCGGGTGTATAATTCCCGATATCCAAGATGCCACCTACGCTGCACAACTCAGTTCGCGCCTCAACAAACCTCCAGAAGTTGAGCCAATGCTTGCAATTAATCAACTCAGATTCAATGGAAAGCAGCCGACTTAATGAGTCACCTTCTCGCTTGCCAGATCGCCAGCCAAAACAGGATCAAGAGTTATTGATACCAGCTTAGTAGGATTTTTGTTTAGTAGATATTTAAATTAGATTAGTATTTATAGACCCTTTCATTGTTTTGGAAAGGGTCGTAAAATTTTGTAACAGACTTAATAGGCTGACGTTTGCACTATTGTGCTTCAGTCGCTATTCTTTTATGAAATTGGACTAGTTGTTCTGAATTCGACATTAATTTTTTTAATGCAATTGCGCACTATTGCCTTTGTCGAGGACGATTTCTGTGTTGAAGGAAGAACTGCTAATAGCGATTGATATTTGGGAATGTGCTGCATCTCATATGGTACTTTTACCTACATCTGAAGTCATTCTTTTTATATGAATTGTTATGCTATATATTCTTGCTATTATTGAATACATGCATGCTCTATAATAACAAATCTCTATCTCAGCCCACTATTGGATGTTTTTTGATTTGCATTTCTTTTAATCATGTATGTAACAATGATATAAATGATAATGTGTAGTAATTTCGCTGTTATCGCTTTGTGTAACTATTTATGCACAGCAATCTTGAACAATTTAATATCTATGTTTGAAGACAGAGTCATCTATATGCCTGTCTAAAAGCTCAGATCATCAAACGCTACACTTTAGAGATCGATAAAACCCTGGGGTAGATTATAGTTATTATATTCCTACCGATAGTTGTAGTTATTCGCTTATCACTAGCATAATCTATAAGTTGCTCATCCATCCCATTTTATCTATTTTTGGGAAACTGGTCCCATTATCCCCAGTCGGAGCCACTATTCCAAACGGAAAAGGAGCTCTACTAAGGTCCGGACCGGGTGGTTTCCCCTATGTTGTTGCAGCGATTTTCGAGGCTTCAACAGAAGGAAGAAACAAAACTATGAATTGCGCAGTTGGTGGAAAAACGCAGGAAGGAAGAAGCAGTGGCTAAGACCCAAGCAATGCGCGACGTTGCAAATTAGGCTGAGGAACAACAAAAGATAATAGAAGAAGAGTGTGAAGGAAAAAAGTCACTTTCGCTCGAGCCCGAAACAGACATGGAAAAAGGTGGTGTGGACCTATAGACAACGTCTACCTAGCTAAAACATCTACACCCAAGAGAGCAGATAGGGCCACGAAAGAAGACAAAGGCCTCAAAAACTTCATTTGACCCAATCAACCTCACTGAGGGGGATCTATATGATATCGGTGAAATGGTGCGGGATGTCACCGTGGAGGCCCTCTAGCAGTTTGAGGAGCAACACCAGATGGTATTGGGGGCTCTTCGGATGCAAATATAGGAGTTTCAGGTGCACACTCCGTAGGCTGGCATAGTGTCAACTAGCCTTGCAGTCGGCACATTCGTGACTAAGGAAATGGTGCACTCCAGGATGACCAATGCAATAGTGCTACCAGATGGAGCACTCATTACAGAAAATGAGGCCAATAGGCCTATGGTTAGCAACTTGAAAGAAATCAGGTTAAACATGGCTACGCTCCCTTGGTAGATGCTCTATATTTTGCAAGATGGAGTCACTACAAAACTACGTGCCAAGGAGAGTCGTGCGCTACAGGTAATGAGCAAGCAGTGCATCAACATTGAGTAGTTGAGCCTGCAGCACAATGAGGCAGTGGCACAGAACAAATAGATAGTGTAGGTGGTGGAGGAAGCCTGCCAGATGGTCTCGGAGTTGGCCATCCAAGCAAAGGAACTAGTGGAGGTGCACACTCGAAAGTTAGCAACGACACCAGAGCAGAAATGGCCAGGGTTCAGTTGGAGCTGAACCTTCAGATAGCAGAGCTATAGTTGAAGGCACAGCCTTCAACTTCGCCGGAGGTTAAGGAACAACATACCACCGTGATCACAAAAACAATGGCAGTGGTTAACAGTGTAGTGATATACTGCACGAAGCTATTCGAGCAGTCATTCTAGGTCCTCACCACTTGCAGGAGGACCTGAACATAGAGTGCATGGAGACAAAGGCACGTGAGTTGTAGCAGAGATACAATGAGGTAAAAGGGACAACGTATATGGTTTCCCTTACATATAGGCTCGCAAGGATGCAACGGGAAAAGGCACTCAAGGAGCAGGTGGATGCTGCTCGACATAACGAGGCAGTTTTGAAAGCCCGCCTACAGCCATGGATTGATGAGGCATATACCATTACAACCTCCATTGAAGCAAAGCTCGTGCAGCTGCAAGCAAATCAGGAAAGGATTCAGGGTAGAAGTTTGATGACAGCAGTCACTGAACAATGCATAGAGGAAGCTCAGCAAGTAGCCGCTCAGTGCACTGCCAAACTTGCAGCGATCCAATCAGAGTTGGGAGGTCTTCACGCAAAGATCTCTGCACCTATAGAGTGACTCGAGGGCGAGTCACAATGTTTGTGTTGGAGGCATGTTGGGCGCGGGATCCCCTAAGGCAATTTTTGGGGCTTAGAGCCTAGATTTTAGTCAATTTCATAATTCCAATGTAAAGATTCCACATTTTGTGGGTGCGAAGTGCATAGTTGTTAAAGAGTCATAGGGTTTTCCACCCTTATTTTGATAATGTAATGTCGGCTGCAGAAGATCTACCCATGGTCCATGGACCATGGGATTGTATAAATAGAGCGAGGCTCTAATTAGTAGTTAAGGTAGCTAGTAAATCACATAATATCTAAGGAAGAATGATGTATGTGAGATAGTCCTGAAGTGTAAAGTCGAGTTTTGGGTCATAGCGTAGGAAGAGGCTCTGCAGCTGAGTGTGCAAAGGCCTAGTAGTCCGCAGCTGAGTGCACGGATTCCTGCAGCTGAGTGAGCTAGGCGAGTCGAGTCTGTCAATAGTGGAAGTATTAATAAAGAGACGATTCTATCAATTATGCATCTTTATATCCTGTTTTATGCATCTGTTATATTGGGTATGAATTTCACTTTTAATGCTTATATGATGCACGGATGTGTATAATTGTATTGGCTAAGTGAATGCAAGATAGAATATCTATTTATGTGAAGATAATCAAGACCTATTAATAAGATAAGTAAGATACTTGGTGTAGCTTAGGATATATCGCAGTTCGCTGCCTTAGTAGCACGAAAGGACTTCAGCCCCTGGTTAGGGCTACGTGAAAATCAGTTATAACAAATCGCAAAGGTACTGAAGGGTAGAACAGTGCGCGAAGCAACCTGCGTTTAGTTGGAATAAACCGACATCACATCCATCTCAAGGGTGCATAAACTTGGTTCCAGAATCCCCCCATATTACTTCGGGTGTGACTTCAGTCCACGCTCTGCGGGATGATGCCAAAAGGGCTAGTAGTGTAGGGATTTGTTTGGCTAAATAACTTTGAACCTAGGTGAGGCCCCCATAACCCAACACGTTGTCATTCATGAAGAGTATGAGTGGGAGCTTGAGCATCAACACTTGGCGAAGGATGACTCCCTTCCATTTGAGCCCCCTCCATTCTTTCCTAACATTGTTGGTGAACCTGTCATCCATGATTTTGCATGTGTGTCTTCATCTACAGTTGCACCCATTGTTGATATTTTGTAGGACACATCGTATGTTAGCTCATCATCCAACAATAGAGAGGATTAATCATTCATTGAAAATCCACTTGATCTTTCATTTTCTCTTTCCGGAAACGCATAGGGTGAACATCCTTCCTCCTCATCTACCCATCTGTGCAATTCATCAAATCATGAGGATGACGACCAACATCCTGAATTTTCTGATCTTGGTTGTCGTGATCTCTTCACCTCATCATCTGTTCATGATGTTGATTCACTCGTTGTTAATCTATCTAAGACACCAGTCTATGAAGATCCATCTGTCAATGAAGTCGAAACCCCACATACCATTGAGGCACGTCAGCTCGAGCTAATGGTTATGTCAGGCCCTTGCTGTCCTGATGTTGGTTTCGCTTCCGATTAGGAAATTGTTCAAACACTCAAGGCTCCTCATCACTCATCTGTACGCACTTAAGATCAATCTAACACTCAGATCATACTTCCTCCACTCGAACTGCACGATCCCATTGCCCATGCATTGGAGGAGTATGATATTGCAAGCACTCTTGCGTGACACAAGTTATCTTTGTTTCTTTCATTTGCTTGCATGTCATTGGGATTTGAAATGTTGGCAGAAAATGGTTCTTACTGTGGATTCTCTAGTAACAAAGTCAAAAGTGTTCTTGTGCTTCAAAGTTGCACGAGTGTCACACAACACCATAATAAGTCCACAGACTATCTGTCATGCATGTTAGTGTCAGTATTGTAAGCCTATCACCTGGATCAAATGTGCTTTTATAATTGCTTGCCAGGACTATCAAAATCAAAATTTTCATGTTACCAGGTTTACACAGTAAAATTTGGTGACTGTTTGGTTAGTCTAGAAATGAGTTTAGTCTTTTGAAAATTCACTCATGCTGGTCACCTATCACATTTTCTATGAAGGTGTCATAATAAAAACAATTCAGTCATCATCATCATTCCATTTAGTTTCAGGTCATCCATTAGGTCGCTAGGGTTTCCAAGATCCATCATTTTCATGAATAAATTTAGTGGTGAAAAGACCATCACAAGCAATTCTTTGGTACTGATTTGTGAGTTATCACACATTCATCATGTTTTCATGTTTGAAAAGTTCCAGAAGAAGAAGTTCTAGTACTCAGGAAAGTGAAAAGACAGCTTAGGTTTCAGCATTAAAGGTGACTTTGTTTTCAAAAGTGAAAAAATCAGTTTTCAAAGGTTTGTGGGTCCCATTTCTTTTTAAAAAGAGAAATAATTTTGCCTATATAAACTCAAAAGCCCCCAAACTTGGTTCATTTACCTCCTATTCACTCTTGAGTATCGAGCTATCCCACCCAAAAGAGAGAAAAAATCAATCTCTTAGGAAAAATTGGAAAAAAACCTTGAGGCGTTGCGCACAGAGACAAGGCATTACGTAGAGAGACACTAAGCTGCGCATAGCCTAACTGCACTACACACGAGGCATAGTGTCTAGAAAGCGCCCAAATTTCTCCAAAATTTGATTTTTAAGCCTGAAAACTTGATTTCATTTCTTTCTAAGCCAAGCAACAAGTAAGTACACCATTATTATTCCTTCTTTTCTTTTCAAAATCATCTCATGCCAATGATTTTTCAAATTAGGGTTTGTAGTGAAATTTCTCATGGGGAATGATAGGTTGATGATGACCATTTTTATTTTTTGGTTTCTAAACATGTAAAATGTTTCCCTACACCTATATACATGTTTAATAAACTATTTTAACCACTCAATCAACCTCAAAGCATAATTTTACCTCTCCAAAAGTGAAACCCTAGTTCATTCCTAGGGATTTTTGGGCACTTTCACTACAAACTCTGTTTTTCCTCCTCACAAGAAAATCACTCCTCCATTGCTTCTCCACTCATTTTCATCAACTCTCCAAAGTTCATTTCCACCTCTTTCAAACCTCCTTTACCATTTTTTCAAACTCCACCTTCACATCACTTCATTTTCCACTCATACCTCACAATTTTTCTCATTTTCCTGTTGCTAGGGTTTTTTGTCATCATGGAGGTAGAATCTTCACCAAAGAGGAAGAGACATCACAAGGGAGGGAAAATACTCAGATATGAGCCATAAAATTTCATTGAAATCAACTCATATCCCTTTATCATAAGTGCCTTGAAGATTCACATTGTTTGGATTTCTGCAACAGAGTGAGTGGGGTGGGTTTCCATGAGTAGTTGACAGATTGGGTGGAAACTCAGTTGAAGGGTTAAAATGTTGTTATCACTGGTGTTGAATTAATTTTTTCAGTGGTCTCCATTTCACTTGCTATAGGGCTACCGATTAGTGGCGAATATTGGTTCAAGGGAATGAACCTAGATCTTGAATATTATAAACCTTTCTTAAAAACACCATACAGGGAAAAAAATGCTCACACTGTGCATTTCAGATACTTATTGGAGAAATATGCCCCTTTGATGAAGATTATCATGAATTTCTTTACATGTGAAGGAAGATTCTCTAGGTTGTATGCTTATCATTTTCGCCTCCTAATGCACTTCACCTCTCAGAAGCCACTCAACATGTGTAACTACCTATTCAGGAGAATTTCCAAAATGTCAGAGAAGATACAAATGAAGAACAAGGAGCACTACCCAAGCTTGTTTCATCATAGTCTGATCAAGACTATAGTCCTTCACCAGCTTGCAAAGAAAGGTATGACTTGGGAAACCTTTTTGGAAATAGCCCTGAAATGGCATGAAGCCAATGTAGCAGCTCAAACCTCTAGCATACCAAAATAGCAAATGGAAGTGGGGTCCTCTAGCAAATTAGTTGAGAAAACTCAAGCACCTAAGCCTAAGGTGACCAAGATGTACAAGAGAGGACAGAGGCTTGTGTTTGCTTCTCATGGTGAGAAAGGGGCCAAGCCTTCTACATCAACAAAGCAGGGATCAGCAGCGCGGGATAAAGACATAGTTGAGCATGAGTTTGAGCTAGTTGATTTAGAGGTAGAGGATCAGACTTCAAGCATGCAACATACAATTAGAGATAAAGACTATTAGATCAAGGAGCTTACAGTCAACATGGCGAGAGCTAGATACATCATTTCATTCCTTGAACAGGAGAATAGTCAGCTCAAAGCAAAGAAATTGATCATGGAAAAAGAGCAAACCAAGTTATTACAACAGGTTGGCAAGGGAAAAGAAATCATAGAGTCAAGTGAGCTTGAAGGAGCAAAAGGGAAAGGTAAGAGGAAAAGGCCAAGAAAAAAGGGCCTAAAGAAGGCATTACAAGAAGAGGAAGAACACATCTTGTTGAATGAAGACATAGACCTAGAGGACAAAATTGCTCTTGAGGTCAATCAAGACAAGGAGTATTGGCTCAACAGGGTGAATGAACACTTGGAGAAGCTCCTTGAGAAGGAAAATAGAGATAATCAGTTGCTTAGGCATATGGCGCACCACTACCAGGCTCAAAACATGATTGCCAATGTCAAGGTAAAGCAGCTTGAAAACAAGCTCAAAGAAGCCAAAAAGGACCAAAAGGATGAGGGAAACTTGGAGATTCTTGCTAAATAATCTATGAAGGTTTAACATACATAATTTTATAGCTTCTAGCCAATTTGAGAAAATTTTGAGCACTTTTGGTTTTTTGTGAAGTTTAGAGCTAAATTCAGAAAATCGGCAGCTCCAGAAGCACAATGCCTTGGCATTGTGCTATTTCCTCAAGCATCTATTTCAGGAAAAAATTATATTTTTGGAGAGCTATTTCCATCCTCTAAAAACCCATTTTCTCATATTTTATAGAGGTGACTCAGTTTTGGAGAAAAGTGTAAAAAAGTGGCAAAAAACTAGCATTTTGGACCCTTTTTTAACAGGCGCTGCGCACCTGGAGCGACCTTGGGAGAATAGATTTTTGAAGGCCTTCCCATGGGTCAAATTCAAAAATTAAAACTGTTACGGAAATTAGACTTGAAGTGTTAGTTGACCATTCTCTCAGACTTGAATTTGGATCTCTGTAGGGCACCTGAAAATCAGCTCAAATTTGGCGCTGCATTTCTGCACTTTTCTATGTTTTAATTTGTAAATTTAACTGTGTAAAATTTCTAGTTTCTAGTTTGACTTAGTCAAAGTCAAGCCTCTCTATGTAATGGCACTTTTTTTGAGGCTAGGTGATGTAGGCATGAACAAATTTACATCATAGGTTGTTTTTTATGTTTATTAGGCCTCATAAAGGAAGCAAACTCCTAAACAAACTCTCCAAGAAGTGTTTGAGTTTCACCTTCTCACTCTCACTTGTTGGTTGAGAGAATCTTGGAGTCAGTTCCTCCACCAAGGAATTCGACTCTTGAAGGTGGGAAAGTGGTCTAAGAGAGTCTATATGTATCATTTCTCTTTTAGAGAGAAAGGTTGAACTTTTTGTGGAGGAGGCTTGCATGTAATCATCTTTTCAGCTAATACAAAGACAGTTGCAGGTATTTTCAAGGAACTCTAGCCCAATGAGCTCATGGTGTTTGTTATTCATTCTATTTGTTTTCTAAACGTTAAAAAATCTTTATCTACATGATATCTCTTCTTTCTATGGATGCCTTACAATTATCTGGTTATCTGTCATCTTGCGTCTGTATGATGAAATTGTTACTCTTAGTCCATGACACGTCGAAGGAAAATACATACTATTTGAAGTGAAAGTTGGTGTAAACATAACGCTTGCATGCTAACTAGTGTCACCTTCTCTAGTCGATTGTTTTTGGGTTAACCCTTGTCAGCTCAGTCAAGTAGAGTAAGGTGAGGGGGAAAACCTTAATAGGCACGTCAGAGATACATTAAACTACTTCTCTGCTGGAACAACCACTTTTGATCTCAATAAGTTGGGATCCCTCTTCTGCCTCTAAAATGAATAAGTGCTATGCACAGTGAAAATGAAAAATAAAAAAATGAAAAGTCAAAAAATTCAAAATGAAAAATGAATAAGGCGAAAGAAGAGAAAGGATTCTTGCACAGGGAGGTTATGCAAGTAACTCCGCCAGGGTATTGACCAGGCTCATTAGCAGTGGAGCCATGCTTATGTTCCTATGTGATGCCACTGAGGTACTGTCCAAGCCTACTGGCAGTGGAGCAACACCAGAAATGAAATGAAGACTCTAATTACTATATTTCTTGTGCACTTATATACCCCTCAACCCCAATTGAAACAATTGTGTTGCCTTGGCTTGGAATGTGTGTCAATCGACCAAGAGACTAGCAGATGCTACACCTTACAATCAAGCTAGTGTGAAGCCAAGATGATCTGAGAGCTGAGCAATACATCCAGAGGTGTTAGACTTTCTTTTCATGAACAAGGTCCATTTAGAGACCTGGAGTTCTACCAGTGTGTCGCCAAGTGTTGTAGTGGCTACAGCCACCCTCCAAAATTTTCCTTAGCCTGTTTTAGAGCCTCCCTACCAACCTTCACAGTAGCTTGCCTTGCTTCGTCAAGTCCTTAAGCTTGAGCATCTTTCTTGCTCAAAGGAAACTTGTTGATCATAGTTTGATCTTTTCCCTTCACAGGATGCTCACCCAGACTTGGTCCAGCTGCAGGCTGAGCAACTTCCCAGTGAAATATGCTCATTTATGGAGGGAAAATAAACTTCCCTCTAGGAATTGCGCAATTCCCTCTGACAACCTACTGGGCTCCAGGATTGCGCAATCTTGCCAGCTAACCCTCCCAGCAGGATTTGCGCAATTTTTTCCATCAATAGGCTGTTTAGCCCAGGATTTGTGCAAATATAGGTAGCATTCAGTTGCTCTACCCAGAAATTGCACAATCCCCTTAGGCAGTCAACCCAACTTACAGTTAGAAATGTGCATTTTTCTCCAGCAATAGAGTAGTCGCTTGCATGTGCAACTAAGTTGACCGGTTCCCTCCGGGACTGAGCAAAACAAAATTGCATGCATAGGCTACTTCTCCCAAGGCAACATGCAAAGGAATCCCTTGTTTCAAGGATCTATGTTTAGCAATTGGAGGTTACATGCAAGGAACAATTGATAAACCTCCCTCCAAGTGTCGCTTCCCCTAGATTTGTGGCATATGCATCACAACCTCGATGTTATCAAAAATCATCAACCAGAAATTGTAGAGCTCATTCCTCACATCAACCTTGTAGCTCTCGCATTTCACATCACATTTAGGAGCAATCGACACATTCAACTAAGCTATTTTGGGGTAAGTCCACTTCTCATGCCTTGTGCTACATTTTTGTCGCTTTTTGTGTTTTCTCTTGTGGGAGTACTATTTTCTTGATTTCTTTGAATGCCTACTATCGTTTACATATATTCTATCTTGTCCTAGCTCTATTTCAATTTTCATTTCTATCTCAGTACTATCGTATGCATGAAACTGTTTTACATGGACGTTCACCCAACTGGAAAACGACCTCACCCACATGCATGTTGATCTATTTGCTCGATTTTCCATTCATGTTTTGCATGAATTGTTTATAACTTCTGATATCACTTAGTGTCACCATGCATTTCATCAACTTACTTGCTTTCAGTTGCCCATCGGTGAATCGGGCCAACCTTGGCCGAGTCTCTGCTTTCACTAAGGCTACATTGCACAATCAGGAGAAGGAAGGCTCACCTTCCTCTCCATATTTGCACATTCTGGCTCAATACTAGCCTCTTGGACTAAATTGCACATTTCTAGAGGTCAGTGGCTACTTGGCACAAAAAATTACGCAAATCTATCCTTGGGCCAGCAGTGTTTCCCAGCTGGAATCATGCATTGTGCAATCCCATCCATCTTAGCTTCTACATCTTATTCTGTTAATTTTTGTGCAAGTGACACTTGTTGCACTTGGTCTCGTAATTTTGATATATCATGTTGCATTTCTTCCTCTTCTTCATGAGTCATGCTAGAGCTTTCAGGTTGCTTACTAGGTGTTTGCATTTTCTTTCCTCAGGGCATCAATTACCGATAATAATGCTTTACTATGCCCTTTGAATTCCTTCAAACTAATTTTTCAACCCAAGCTATAAATGGGGTCATTTTCATAAATGGGGTCATTTTTGTTGCTGTATGGAAGGAAGTGTTATACCACCATTCAGCCAGAGGCAACCATTTGACCCATTGTGTCTATTTATCAGATACAAAGCAACGAAGATATCCTTCCAAACGTTTGTTTACTATTTTAGTTTGCCCATCAGATTGAGGATGATAAGATGAGCTATGAGCTAACTGAGTACCAAGACAAGAAAATAATTCTGTCCAAAAATTTCCAGTGAAAATGGGATCTCTATCACTTACAATAATCTTTGGGTTTCCATGTAGCACACTTATGACTTTTAGTGTATTTGCTATCACAACTGTAACAAAGCCATTTTTCTCTTTTCCTTCCAATTGTTGTGGTGTCAACCTTATAGGTTGTGGAAGACTAGGGGCAACAACACTTCCATCTTTATAGTTGTGAGTGGTATGCTTCCTGGTTGCCATAATTTTGCTTTCCATTTTTCTTGCTAACCAGAATGCCTTCTCTAATGAATTAGGTTCCCAAAGGTGAACATCATGTTGGATATTATCCTTTAAAGTCCCTATGAACACATCAATCCTATGCTCCTCTGGAATATTTTTTACCCTTGTGTTCAATTTTTGGAACTCCTCAATGTGCTCCATTATTGAACCCTTTTGTTTGAGACTTATCAATTGGCTAAAAAAAGTGTTGCTTTTTGTATCCTCATAATGTGCTGTCAATTCTTCCATAAAAATTGCCCAAGTGATAATTTGTTTACGAGAGCAAAGCCATTGATACCATACAAACTAATTTGGTTCCAAATATAAAGTTGCAATACATACCTTTTGTGTGTTTTGCACATTATTGAGATCGAAATATTGCTCCATCTGTAATATCCATGTTGCGGGATCCTTGCCATCAAACTTCCTCATATCAATTTTTGGAATATGATGGGTCTTCAGTCCAACATTAGAGTCTATGAAATCATGATTAACATTTCTTTTGTTCTCATCATGAGTTTCCTTTACTACCCTTTCACCATTAGTAAGCATTTCTTGTAGAAACTTTGTCAAATCTGTCTTCAAATCTTCTATGCATGTCTTCAAATTATCTTTCACATCATTCATCTTAGCTTCTACGCCTTTCTTTAAACAATCTATCTTAGCTTCTACACCTTTATTTAAACCATCCATCTTAGCTTCTACATATTTATTTAAACCATCCATCTTAGATTCTGTTAATTTTTGTGCAAGTGACACTTGTTGCACTTGGTCTCGTAATTTTGATATATCATGTTGCATTTCTTCCTCTTCTTCATGAGTCATGCTAGAGATTTCAGGTTGCTTACTAGGTGTTTGAATTTTCTTTCCTCAAGGCATCAATTACCGATAATAATGCTTTACTATGCCCTTTGAATTCTTTCAAACTAATTTTTCAAACCAAGCTTATGCAAAAATTAAAAAAAACTACACACCTTTTTTCACTTTGTAGGAACTTGATATTGAATCTGATGTATCTCTGTAATTTCGGATCATCCAGTTCTGAAATTGCGATTTGCAGTAGCCCTCTGTGTCCTCTTTCCAATGCCACCAGTTTGATCCAAATTGGATTCTCCAGGGAATATTTATGCCAAATTTCCCACAGTGACCTGATTATAGACTAGTTCAGTAGAGCGAACTTGTACGACATGCCACGAGCCACTGTTTCGACCTTTGGCTCTGAAAAATATATACAAGAAACTATAGTCCATCCTATTTTTGCACCTTCTTACGAAATTTCAATTCGATGCTCAGAGATAAAGTTGTGATGATTTTCCTCAGGTCACCTGTTTGGAATGTAATTTAGGAGTCTGCAAAAAGACCAACTTCCTCAGATCATATCTCTGCAAATATAGTGCGAAAAGCTCTGAAATTAGAACCCGAGGTTCAACGCAATTTTGTCTCAAAGAGCCCTTTTTTTTAGCTTCTGAAATGTCGCAGAAAAAAAATTTATAGCGAAAAAGCCACAATGACCTGTTTGGAGCAGTGAAACCCTAGAATCCAAAGATCTGATACCAAATTTTATGAAACCAGCTCACAAAAAGATAGAAAAGATATATCAACACCTTATAATTCAGCCTCTTCGAGGGGGAAACCTCTTTTACATTACATAAATGAAAAATTCTTGCATTATTCAAATGAAAAAACCTCCTTTCTATATAGGAGTCTAAGGAGTCACAATATAACCCAGCCGACCGATAAATAATAATATAAAACCACAAAAATAACAATAGAGGGATTCTATGGGGCACAGTAATAACAATATGGGCACAAAAATATTAATAAGGGATACAACTACAATAGTAATGGGGTAATCACTAGTATTATTGGGACCTAACATGAACTGGATTGCGCATTTTGTAGTTCTAGCGGTTAGTTAGTCTCCCAGTAGCATGAACTGTGCCTTGTGTAGTCGATCTCCCGACCTCCCTGCTGAAATTGTGCAATCTTCATGATCATTCACCCAAGTATGTTGCAAGTTATTTCTCATGTTCATTTTGGTTTTTGACTGACAGATTGGTTGCTATGAGTGTTTCCATGTCTCCAGGTATCACAATTGTTCATCTTCCTCTCAGCAGTACAAGTACAATGGTTTCTAAGAGAGTAGAGAAAAAGACAATGTTCAGAGCATGCTTGGGGATGCAGTCGATCAAGTGTCCATGGGCTTACCTACTCACGAAGACATCAATTTATTCGTGGAAAAGAACATCAAGCAACAACATCACAATGAGAAACATCATGAACAACAGTGGAAGGCAGCATACCGAATGCAATGAATGCAGTAAATGAAGCGAACACAACAAATGCAAGAGGAAGGTTGTTGACAACATAGAGGTGGAGCAAAGTTGTAAGATCAATCAGATCCACTGGTAATGAAAGAAACTTTGGAGACTCAGGCTATGAAGTGACGATGCGACATGAAGATTGCACGAAGGTAGAAGATGGAACAAAGAAGGAGTTGCATGTGCTGAAGCAGCAACTTAGGGAGAACATGAAGCTACACAGATAGTCCAATGAGTTGTAGCAGGAACAGGAACAACAGTGGGCGCAACATGTGCTCACAGATGAAATTGCGCCAATACAAGTTAAGAATCCATCCCAACAGCTGACACAGAGAAAACATGGTGAGCAGTGTTGTTGATCACATGCAAAGGATCCATAAGCATGCATGTCGTTGAATGCACACATGCAATCCAACCCATTCAACACACTCACCAAGGCGAAGACAAGAAGCAAGTCCAACTGGGGCTGAACATGCACTTTGGTAAGTTGATGTGCATGACCACCAGTACACACTTGAATATCAGCACAGATACTATGCATCAGTGTGTTGTCGGTTCAACCGTACCCAAGAAGACCATGCGCATGTTAGTAGATGAGTTGGATGAAGGGGACGAACCAATGCATTGGTTGCAACATGGAGGCAAGAGTTTGCTTCAGCAAGATGTCACCATGAGGTACATGCACACCATCATGGAAGAACAAGCTTGGCATCAGCTCACCAGCTTCACCATCACAAGCATGTCAAAGAATTGGTCTCACCATAGCGGACTGAGTGTCAGTGATGTATTGCAAGGCTTGATCAAGCCATGTTGTATCACATGAGTACATGTGCATTGTAGTGTTGAGTCATGTCAAGTGTAAGTCAAGTGTCAACAGTTCGATGTAACAATCATAGAGTAGGTGAAGAGTCATGAGGGTAGTTGAACTGTCACAAAGGGGAATGTCAAGGGTCACCCCACCCTTTGCTATAAATAGTCCTTCATAACTCATTGTATGGGCTTTTTGTCAGCCAAGCTTCTACTAAGACTATCTTGAAGAAGGCTTGGATAGTATTGTAATGTGCCTTGGCTTCTCCATTACATGGAGCTAGTACATCTCTTTGAAGGAGCAGGAGAATGTGGCTATAATGTTCCATTGATGGGGCTAGTAGGTTTACATGGTGTATTGTATGATTGTGACTTACACTTCTTTAATAATAAGAGCCAACACATTTTCATGCATATGTTGTTATTGTAGTTGGACTGTTTCAGTTGCCTTAATGATATATGCTGTTTAGCTTATGTACTTGTATATGAACTGATTTGTATGCATTTATATGAATCTTGTTGTTAATGTGTTGCATATGTTGTTAATGCTATCACTGTCCGTGTCGACTGCTCTGCCGGACATCAGACAAACCTTTCTCTGAACCTTATTATATCAACCATCACACTCGTCTCAGACTAATTTTTGAGTGTTGTTTGTGTTATCTTACCTTGTATGTTGTGACTGTCGCATCCGTTGACTGCTCTGCCAGAAGATGTGCATGTCCTTTTTGTTGTATGTTCCTAGCCGAGTTGGGACTGATCCCTTTCAACCTGGAACTCACCTTCATCTTCCTCTCCCTTTGAAGTGTTGGAACCTCTCATACTCATTCCTTGACTCTTTACATCAGTCACACCCTTTCTACTGACAAAGTTATGTTAGTTGCCTCTATGCGACATTGCGGTCAGGGCATTACCTTACGACCCACTGCTGGGACTCCTACACCAAATGGTTTGAGGTATAATTGGGACTTCTTACATGGGAGATCCCCTTGACATGTTGGCAGGTCCAGCACCATCAACAAGTAGTGAATATATAAACCTAGTTTTTTTTGGTAATTTCAGTGGGAGAAGCTCCAGATGCACTGATAACACCAAGAATTACAACCTCCATAGCAAAGGTTCAACATTTGATACTTTGCCACCTTCCAAATGCAATTCCTTGTTGAGACAAGTGTTACCCTATTATAGTACTATCAAGAGTGCTAATTATACTTCTAGGATAGTTCCTGGTCCCTCTCAAAGCACTAAGTATCCTAAAGCCCCTACATAAAACATCAAGTTGTCAACCTTGACATAGAGAGGTAGCCTCTAGCCCTTATAGATGGAAACTCCTTATAATATAATGTAATTTAGGACATGAAGAATACTAGAACTAAGAAATACCCATACACTCTTTGCAATTTAGCACAATAAGGATACTTTATCATGAAATATTTTAAGTCTTCTCTAGCTTAATCGAAGCCAACATTGAATATTACAAATTTAAGGAGAACCAATACTCCAACTGAAAATAGTATGAATTCCATCAAAGCTAATTCGAATGCTACCAATATTGGAACACATTCAAAGTCCCAAAATCCACCTTGCCTCTTGACATATGGGAATTTCAATCATAATGTTTACAACTATTTGGTGGATTCCAAAGCTTCATTCAACATCATGTTGTACTCTATATGTAAAAATATTAATTTTAAACAACACCGACCAATAACAATATCATCCAAATGGACAAGGATAATGTTAATTTCATTTATGAACTAAATTATGTATTGATTAGATTATCTTCTGACCCCAGGGTACACTAAGTAATTGGTATAATAGTGATTGATATATTTGATGCATATGGCTTGTTGTTGAGTGGAGATTGGTCACAAAAATGATAAATACATTTCGTTATAAGTTCGTCCTGTTAGGATATCCCGACACATAGGAAATAGTTAAGTATAACTTGGTCTAGTTTAGAGTTAGTTAAAGTGTGTTTCTTTACTATGTACATTTGTAACTTACAATCTGATGGTCACGATATGTTCTAGACATGAAGTGATCCGACGATCCATTCTCTCCTCGGTATTACTGACACTTGATCAGTGGCTTAACACCCGATTGGTCCATGATCTCTATTTAAAGAGCATGGAGGGTCATTTGTAGGGGGACCATTCATGAGAGAAGTTTTTTAAAATTTTATTTCTTTTATTAATAAATTTCTTGAAGTGGCCGCATTGGCTCAGGCCGTGGATTGTTTCCTTCTTTGAGGGTTTTAACCACGTCAAGAATACTGGTGTATTGATCTATCATCTATTTGTGAGTGGTGTACTTTGGTGTTCTATTTGAGGAACTTACCCTATAAATTCCTACATGGTATCAGAGTGAAGTTGAGGGCCGCATTCGTTGGTCATCCAAATCTGAAGCCGATACAACTGCATCCAATTTTCATTTCCTAGATATACTATTTCTGATTGCTTTTGGGCCGAGAGAACTGCTCTATTGTGTTAGGAGAATCTATTCTAGTGAGGAAATCCTTTTGTTTCATGCAAAAAGGTTTCCAGTAGCCCTAGCTACGTCATTTTTAAGATCTAGAGGTATACAGTCTTTATTTGCAGTTCTAGTTATTCATCTCTCTGTTTATTTTAGTTTATTTAGCTTTGTCTTTTATTACCAGATCTATACCTTTCCTTTCTACGTATGCTATTTTCCCCACGACTCTGTGCGATCTGGGCAAATCAGAAACAAAAAGGAAGGATTTTTCTCATGCGTATGCTCTTTTTTGCCGCGCCTTAGTGTGATCTTGGAAAATCAGAAACATTGAGGGAAATATTTAGTTTCCAGTGAAAGCTAACTTCAAGCCATAAGGTTTGGTTATTTTTGTATGTCCGTGTTGGGTTGTGTGGTTTTTTATTTTGTAGGCAAAAATAGTTTTTTCAAGTAAGCACACACCCCAAAGCTTCAGTGACTAAAAAAAATAAATAACAAAAAAAAACTGCTTCCTCTTTTCCAAAAATTACTAACCTTTTAAACTAGCTCACTTGGTCCAAAGTTGCTTTATGAGAATAGAGGTCTTGGGTTCAAGTCTTTCTTTTTGTTGAGTTACTTTTTCAAAAAACACATGTAACTTATGTTTTAAAGTTACTTTATGTAAAAGTGTTCTCACCCATTATAAAAAGTGAGTCAGTTATAATTTTAAAGTCTCTTTATCTTTTATTTGAGTTACAATTTAGTGGGTAGCTCATAAAGTACCATTGTAAAAGTGACTTTCACTTATTTATAAAAGTGAGTCGCATATTTTTTCTTGAAGTGAGTTAATTAGATTAAGTTTGGAAAGGGGGGATCTTTTTTTAAATATAACATTATCATTCACTTCCGGACATTCACTCACTTCGTCGGCATCTTCAATAACTTTTCTTCAAAAAAGCCATAACTTCTTCATCCGAAAGCCGTTTTCAGAGTTGATTTTTTTAATCGGCCTAATTATTCGAGATCTTTCCATTGGAACACTTAGTTTCAGAATCTATAGCTTTAGTTTATGTTAAAATGGAAAGTCCATGCCAAGTTATTCTTGACAACACCAACTACTTCCAATGGTGGTCCTACATTGTGGATTTACTTAGAAGTAAAGGTCTTTACAGAATAGCCTTAGGCCAAGAAACTAAACCCAAAGATGAAGATAAGGAAACCAAATGGGAAAATAGGCAAGATCAAGCACGTGGGTTGATAGGGATGTCTATTTCTCCAGACCTTAGATTCCATATCGTAGAACTTGATACCCCTAAAGAAGCAATGAAACAACCCACTAAAGTTTTTGGAATTAAAAATGAAATTAGAGCCTATCAACTCGAAAATGAGTTGCTTACGTTGGACCCCAATAATTTTTCTTCCATTGAAGATTTTTTGTCCAAGTTCAAGACCCTTAGACTTCTCTTGGAAGGTGTTAAGGTTAAGAAAGAAGATGGTAGCATTATCTATTCCATTCTTACTAAGTTGGGACCATCCTACTCTGTGTTTGTTTCCACCTTCCATTCTACTAGAGAAGCCTTCATTTCTCAAGGACAACACTACGAGTCCCCCTCTTAAGATGCCTTTTGTGATTATTTAATAAGAGAACAAGAAAAAATCTTACATCTTGGTCTTCTTAATCTTGGAAACTCTTCTAAGAAAGCCTTAGCTGCCCAACAACAACCAAATTCAAAGAATCCTAAGAAGCAGTATCCTAAAAAGAATGGTCCTAAACCAAACAAGGGTCCTAAGAAATTCCAGTCTCAAAATGAAAAATCATTTCATCAAAATGATAAGGCAAATAAAAACAAAGGGAAGACGACTGATAGACATTTCCACTTTTGTAATCGAGATGGCCACTTAGAATCCAAATGCTTTAAGAAGATGGAAGCCTTGGAAGCAGCAATGAAGAAGCATAACATCCATTTGGAGCACTCTTCAACTTTAACTTCATCTTCAGGAATATCACTTTCTGCATGTGGTTTTCAAGCATCTCAGTTTGGTTATGCACTAAATGTATCTTCTTCTTCTCATTCTCATGAGTGGCTCATTGATTCTCGAGCTTCTTATCACATGGCCAAAAACAAAGCCATGTTTTCTTCTTTAAATGAGTGTAACGCCAAAAATATATATGTTGGTGATGATAGATCTCTTGGTGTTGTAGGGACTAAAACTATTCATCTAGACAATGGTCAATTTAATGATGTATTATGTGTTCCAACCTTATCCTACAACCTTGTATCTGTATATCAGATAACTCATTCAGGTGAAGGTAAAATCGTTGAATTTTCACCTCATGATGTTGTAATTAAGGACCTAATAGATCCTAGAAAGATTTTAGCTACTGGCATTGCTAATGATTCTACAAGGTTGTATAAGTTTAACAACTTTGGGTTATCAACTCTTCCCTTAGTATTTTTTGCTCATAATGATGAAGTGAGCAAACTTTGGCACAAGCGATTTGGTCACTTAAACTATCGCTCCCTTCAAAATCTATGTAAAGAAAATATGGTGACAGGTCTTCCTATGGTATCTTGCAGAGATGGTGTTTGTTCTGGAAGTGTACTCGGAAAACATCATAGAGATAGTTTTGAAAAACATGCCTCTTGGCACGCCTTAGCCCCTTTACAGCTTGTGCATAGTGATTTATGTGGTCCACTTCCAGTTGTTTCATTCTTTGGCTACAAGTATTTCTTAACTTTCATTGATGATTTCTCCAGACACACTTGAGTATACTTCTTAAAACTCAAGAGTGAAGTTTTAACATGTTCTTGGCCTTTAAGGCCTTTGTTGAAAAACAATCTGGACATCAAATTCTTAAGCTAAGATCTGATAATGGTGGAGAATATGTTAACAAAAAATTCATCAACTTTTGCACTAAGCATGGAATTCAAATGTAACATATTGTTCCATATACTCCACAAAAAAATCGTGTAGCTGAAAGGAAGAATCACAACTTAAAGGAAATGGCTAATTATATGCTTCAATCTAAAGGACTTAGTCTTAATTTTTGCGCAGAAGCAATTAACTGTGAAAATTACATAGTAAATTGCACTCCTACTAAAGTTTTAAAAAATATCACTCCAGAAGAAGCATGGAGCTCAATTAAACCAAATGTAAGTCACTTTCATGTTTTTGGAAGTGAAGCATGGGCCCATTTTCCATATGAGAAACATAAAGCTTTAGAGCCTAAGAGTGAAAAATGTATTTTTTTTGGATATTCTGAAGATGTTAAAGGATATAGACTTATTCCACTTAAGTCTAAAAATGTTGTCATTAGAAGGGATGTAAAGTTTGCTGAAAATATATCAGCGTACGAGCCTAGTTCAGTGGATGTGCCACCTCTCTCCATACCTTCTACTTATGAAAATATTTCTTCTTCAGATGATGATAGCGAGGATGAAAATCCCCTCCCCCCCCACCTTCTCAGGATCCTCCTTCACTTCATCAACTTCCAAAATGGGTCCGTGCTACTCGGGATGCAATAGGTGCTCTTGCAGGTGATCCTATAGATCAATAATGTACACATTCTCAGTTCGATAGAGCCTCTTCTTTACTGGCTCAAGCTTTAGCGAATCATGATCCTAACACCTTTACAGAAGCTTTAGGCCATCCAGATTGGGACACAACTATGAATGAAGAATATCGTTCGTTTTTGGAAAATGATACATGGGATCTTGTTCCTCTTCCAAAGGGACGAAAACTTGTTAGATGCAAATGGGTTTATAGAACCAAGTTTGGACCAGATGGAAAAGTTGATAAACATAAAGCTCATCTTGTTGCTAAGGGATTTTCACAAGTTGAAGGCATTGATTATACTGAAAACTTCTCCCCTGTTGCCAAAATGAACTCTATCTGCTTTGTTCTTTCCCTTGTTGCCTCTTTCAAATGGGAAGTCCATCAGATTGATGTTAAATCTACCTTCTTACATGGGGACTTGCATGAAGAAATCTATATGAAACAACCTCATGGCTTTATACAAACAGACTCTAGCATTGTATGTCGGCTTAAGAAATCTCTTTATGGTCTCAAGAAAGCCCCTCAGGCTTGGTATACCAAAATGGATAGCTTTATTTTAGATATTGGATTTTCTAGGTGCCATTATGACAATACTATCTACACCAATAAAGTGGGCAAGTCACTTATCATTCTTGTTCTTTATGTTGATGACCTTATCCTTACTGGTAGTAATCCCAACCTTATAAACCATGTGAAGTCCAGCTTTAAAAATGAGTTTGAAATGATAGACTTAGGACACTTGCATTATTTTCTTGGTCTTCAAGTCTTGCAATCTAAGGAAGGTATTTCTCTTTCCCAGTCCAAGTATGCATGTGATCTTCTATGCCAATTTCACATGGAAGACTGCAAGCCAACCCCTTCTCCCTTTTAGTCTAGAGCCAAAATTTCAGTCACTTGTACTTTCCCTAAAGGTGATGCTACCTTATACCGTCAGCTTGTAGGAAAACCTTTGTATCTAACCCATACCTGTCCTGACCTTTCCTTTGTTGTTGGCCTTATTGCTTGGTTTATGCAAAACCCGCATGAAATTCATTGGAAAGCAGTTAAAATAATACTTTGTTATGTTCGAGGTATAATTTAGTTTGGGATTCATTACAGTGCAGAAGAATCTCCTCTATTGGTTGGTTTCACTGATTCCGATTGGGCTGGTAACCCTGATGATTGGAAGTCTACTGCAGGTTATGTCTTCACTCTTGGTTCTAGACCTATTACAAGGGCTTTCAAGAAACAAAGTGCCATTTCTCTTTCTTCAGCAGAAGCATAGTATCGTGGTGTCGTAGAAGCTAGTAAGGAATCCTTGTGGCTTCGTCAAATCCTGTCAGGGTTTGGCTTTCAACAACAACATCCAACTACACTTTGGTGTGATAATCAAAGTGCCATTCAACTATGCAAAGATCTAGTCCAACATCAGCGCAACAAACACATTGAACTACACATGCACTTCATCAGAAAGCTCATTCATGACCATGTTCTTGAAGTGCAATATTGTTCAAAAAATGATCAAGTTGCAAATATCTTTACAAAGGCTCTCACAAAGGCGAAGTTTACTAAACTTCGATTTATGGTTGGAGTTCAGGAAGTTGTCACTAAGGGTGGATATGTTTTAATGCCTCCTTCCTTCTCCTATTATGTCATATTTGTACATCCTTCAATCCTATCCCAAGTTGTTCTTAAGGGGGGATCTTAGGATATTCTGACACATAGGAAATAGTTAAGTATAACTTGGTCTAGTGTAGAGTTAGGTAAAATGTGTTTCTTTACTATGTACATTTGTAACTTATAATCCGACGGTTCATTCTCTCCTCGGTATTACCGACACTTGATCCATGGCTTAACACCCGATTGGTCCATGATCTCTATTTAAAGAGCATGGAGGGTCATTTGTAGGGTGTCTATTCATGAGAGAAGCTTATGTAAATTTTATTTCTTTTATTAATAAATTGCCTGAAGTGGACACGTTGGCTCAAGCCGTGGACTATTTCCCTCTTTGAGGGTTTTAACCATGTCAAGAATATTGGTGTATTGATTTGTGATTTGTTTGTCAGTGATGTCCTTTGGTGTTCTATCTAAGGAACTTACCCTGTAAATTCCTACAGGTCCCACCTTTGGCTACCTTACAAAGGAAAGAACAATCAAATAAAGATAGATAGGGAACCAAACATGAAATACAAGGTGACAAAGCTAGTGGTAAAGCCAAATGAACCAATCAATTTTGTGCACTCTATATTGGGAAATTATTTTTTGAAAACTAATATTGGTTGTTATCAAGCCCATCCATCCCCTTTTTCATTAGAAACACAATATGACCTCCTTCAATGCTCACAGATAGGTGACCATAACTCATGTAAATTAGTTGTAAATAGTGATAATTTTAATAATTCACATGTAAATATTATTTGCTTAAATTATTTAGGGTTATATATTGACATATGGAATTTATATCTTGATGGTTCTAAGAAATATGGTAGAGCTGGTGCAAGGTGTATATCAATTGATTGACACAAGTAGAATACCCTGATACCCTGTTGCTTAGAATTTTAGTGCACTAATATTACCACGAAATATGAATCACTCATATTATACTGATAAATACCATTGATACAAAGGTAGAGTGCTTGAGAGTTATAGGTAATTCGAAGACAATCATGCACCAGGTATTGGACACCATTCATTGTTTGTATCCACATTTAAAAGGTTATGATAAGAGGTATGAAGATTAATTTCATATTTTAAAGATTTTAGCATTATATCTATTCCGCAATCAATGAAAGAATTTTCTAGCACTGTGGTGAACACAACCACTATATTTACACCATTGTTTCATGCTTTTTCAATTGTGTTAGCTTTTAAAATTCTTCTCCTTGATAACATATCTAACTTGTGGGTCTTTAATGACAACGAATAGGCAATGTAATTACTTATGAATGAAGACATGTTTAAGGACATAATAATTGATGAATATCAACATGAGAAGCAAGGGATGCAAGTGAAATAAGTAGAATAGGGTAATCACATCCCCGAAGGGGAGGTTTCACTTGAAAAATATTTGGACCGAAAATCAAGGTTTTAGGCACCAACTAATCCTAAGACCCATAGTTCCACTCTAGTGCATGAGCTAGTAAATTTAGAACCTGAAAATGATCCCAAGTTTATGAAGCTGGGTACTTGCTGCTCACCAATAGAAAATAAGATGTATGTCTAACTATTTACCAAGTACAAATATGTTTTCTCCTAGTCATATGAAGACATAATATGTATGACAACCACATTATTCAACATGTAATTCCAATAAAGGAGGGTCTCAAACCTTTTCAGTAGAAGCTATGCAAATTTCATCCCACATTGGAACCCATGATACAAAAGGAGTTGAAGAAGATAATGGATTCTAGGATTATGTTCAAAGTTAATCATTCAACTTGGGTTTCCAATCTTATACCACTTAAAAATAAATCGAGGAAATAATCCTTCGTGTGAATTTTTGGAACCTTTTCCGGGAATCAAACAAGGATAACTACCTAGTACTTTTTATGCAATAGATCCTCTAGTAGGCATTAGTATTATAATTTTTTTCATTCTATAATCAGGTCTTGGTCGCTTAAAGGGACAAGCTTAATATCACCTTTTGTACTAGGTAAAGTGATTTTGGGTACAAAAAAATGCCTTTCTAATTATTGCCAGTTCCACCTTTAAAAATAAATGGACATTTCCTTTCGAGGTCTTATTAGACATAGTGTGGCAATTTATTTTGACAATGTTATAGTCTTATTCAAAATGAAGAACACATCATCCTCACCACCTAAAACATATCTTTGATGTCATAAATATGGAATTCCCTTAACCCTAGGAATAACATTTTTATCTTTGACAAAGGCAACCTACTAGGGCATGTCATGTCCCAACAAGGTATATATGTTGATCCTAAGAGAATCAAAGCAATTATGTAGATTTCTTACCCTAACAATAAAAATCCTATTTAGTCCTTCCTTGGTAAAATCAATTTTGTTAGAAGATTTGTTTCATATTTTTCTTATAATGTTAATCCATTACAACAAATGATAAAGAATGATGTGCAATTTAAGTGGATTAATGTAGAAAATAAGCCCATTTCCAAAATTCAAGAGGTCATTACTCATTATCTTGTTTTATATAGTCTAGATTTTAATAAGGAATTTTAAATATATACCTTCATCTCAAATTTCTCTCTAGTAGTCATACTCATACAAAAAAAATGACTAGAGAGAAGAAAGGTGGATTTCATTCATGAGTATATGATTACAGGGTATTGAATTGAACGAACTAGATAATAAAAAATAAGAACATGTAATGGACAAGGAAATGATATATTTTTAACCTTATATCCTTGTGATGTAGGAAATGTTCCCTCTGTGGATAGAGGCAACCCCTATAGTCCTAGAGTGGGTTTAGTCACAGCAAGACAAAACAACAGCTAGTTTCCTTAAACAGTCATTGTTGAAAGAGCCTACCTCAAACCCGTGTTCGATGAAGCTTTTGTTGCACCGCTTTAGCTATCGTTTCCTTCTCCTTGACGAGCGATTCACCTGAAGCAACACAAGAGAACAACAAAACACATAGCAGAGTACAACAATGATCTATTTACTTACACAGTCAAGGAACCATAAGCTATCAAGCATATTTCACACATGACATAGGAAATCACCATTGATTGTATTAAAATGAACAAAAGCAAAGCTTACAACCTAGCCTTGACGTAGCAAGCTTTCTCGAAGGGTCTAACTGGTATGTTTCTTCAAGCATTCACTCTGAAAAGGGTCTCCCAAGAATATGAAAACTCTCTCTCTCACTCAAAAGCACGAATACAAGGCAAAGGAAATCCACAACCAATTGCTAAACTATCAGCAATTCACACTGCAAACTATCAAACTCACACCAAAGTTAGCTAATTTGCTCAATCCCAAAAACTAGCTGATCATAGTAATAGGGAGTGCCTTTATAAGAGGAGGAGCCTCGATAAAATGAGGGAGAGGGAGCTTATCCTCAATGGAGGTTTCTCAAAAGGTTGAACCACCATCCCAGAGGAGGAAAGGCGAACTCCCTTAACCCAACAACCAGTTCTAGAATCACCTAGAAGCATTATGTTTGAACTACTTCACCATATCTGGATCATCGCAAGTCATATACTAGGGCTCAAAGATGAAGTCAAAAGGAAAGAATGTATTTAGAGCCATCGTTGCAAGAATGATCTTGAGGAATTGTGCTAAGCCCTAAAATTCGACCGTTGAGGGAAATAGATGTACCCCTGTGACATCGTCACGATACTATAGTTCATTATAGAGAATTGTCGCAGGCAGAATGACGTTTACTTGTGATGATGCAAAAACATAGGTAAAAGGGTCAATCTTCAGGATTAAAGGGCACTTGTTTAATCTTCTTGAATGAATGGGAAGATGTGGACATATTTATTTGATGTATGACACAATGGAGATGTCGCTCAGAAACTGACTTTAACCGAGATCAGGGGATATAAGGCCAATGACAAATTACTATGTAATATATGCCCCCTAAAGCATGAAGGCCGAGAGAGTGGGAGGGGTGAAATGCTTTACGAAATCATAACTGAACCGGAACACCATTTCAAAGAGCCTGCAGGAACAGGTACAACTGATATCTCTGACAGTGAAATACATGTGGTCTAGGCATGGGCGCAGCCATACAAAAGATATATAAAACTTGGTCTGTGGTATGGACGCAACCACTCAATCGATAAGACCATGTATAAAGATAGAGGTATGGTCGCAGCCATCGAGGAAGACTCAGGTATGGTCACAGCCATCCAGTCAAAGAGTCATGTACGCAATCACGAAATAATCCACGAAACCCGAACTTATGTAATCTTAGTCTGGGGTCTTGAATCCCAACCGATCATAGTACAATTTCTAATATGCAAAATAGATGTGTTGAAGTCGAGCATACTAGAAAATCGCTTGATTACCGGCTAATGATGTAAACCATTAACAAGAACAAGAGAGATCACCAGTAATGTCAATGGATCTCAAGGTACCAGTCAAAGAGTCATGTACGCAATCACGAAATAATCCACGAAACCCGAACTTATGTAATCTTAGTCTGGGGTCTTGAATCCCAACCGATCATAGTACAATTTCTAATATGCAAAATAGATGTGTTGAAGTCGAGCATACTAGAAAATCGCTTGATTACCGGCTAATGATGTAAATCGTTAACAAGAACAAGAGAGATCACCAGTAATGTCAATGGATCTCAAGGTACCACCGATACAGTCCATAAAGTGTGAAGAATGATCTGGAGTCGAACACTCATGGAATCACCCGATCGAAGACCAATAATGTAAGCCTATCGTCGAATGCGAAGAACTTGCCATTGAGGCATGCAAGCTCCAAGGTACC
This sequence comes from Pinus tabuliformis, assembly GCA_031772625.1. Taxonomy (NCBI): domain Eukaryota; kingdom Viridiplantae; phylum Streptophyta; class Pinopsida; order Pinales; family Pinaceae; genus Pinus; species Pinus tabuliformis. The sequence goes on along the minus strand of CM062816.1, from coordinate 1,036,863,852 downwards.
GAAAGGAAACTCTAGATCGACTTCCTAGATAATGAGTTGGTGTCGACAGGAACTGACCTGTTGCAGGAGGGCCATAATGTTTCCCACATCAACAACACGAGACAAGGAACAAGATGAAGAAGGATGAAACAGAGAATTAGAGGAGGAGGTAAGGGCACAAACTTCAGAAGGATTAAACTCTTGAACATATCGGCGACATGACTTCGAAATGCAGTAGCATTTTGGCACCAAGGGACCAGAAGTCTAACAGGGACAAAAAGGATCAAATGGAATGAGGCAAAACGACAAAAACAAACCCTGGAAGGCCAATCACAATATGAGGATATCCCAAACCCGGTGAGAAGCAAAAGTGTCGATGTTCAAGAGTGACTAGCTGTCATAGGTGACCAATGGAATATTTCCAAATTTTTTCCCCCACCATTGCTGGTGAGTACCTAAATTATTTTTGAAAAGAAAGCTTGAAGGGGATAGCATATTCTTGCAATATAAGTTCGTCCTTTGGACAAATCCAACCTAGTGAAATTTTAACGAGCCCTAGGGAGGAGAAGCTCGGGTCTCATCATGATGATGAGTCCAATGTCGTCAGGGTTTAACGAGTCCGACATAGGTAAAACTCAGAGTCTTTTTCATGTTTAGAGAGTTTGAAAAAGACACGAAAAAGAAAACTCCAGGGGGGGCCCTTTTCGTAAGTTGGTGTCTCTTAAGCCCTAAAAGGTAGAAAACAATACTTGAGAGAACCGCTTGACCATTTCGGTCAAGGAGTACTTTTCGTAAATAGTGTTTCCAGTCCAAAAAAGTAGAAAAATCACTGGAGACACGATGCTTCGTAACCAAAAATGAGATTGAAATGACAAAAGCTCGGCCATCTTTTCATTTTTAAACGGTCGGAAAAGAGCTGAAAGCAGACCTCAATTTTTATTCTCTCTAACGAGTCAAAAAAGGGAAAAATACTCGGCAATCTTTTCATCTCTTACGAGTCAAAAAAGAGCTTAAAGAGGACTCGTGGGAAATTTTTGCAGTATTTACCAAGCATGCATCGACCATAACTTATTTCTGACACACCTGTTCCTGCATAGAGAAAACCAAGCATAAGACCCATTCGAAAAGGATACACGTTGAGTGTTAGAAAAACCTAAGTCGAAAAACCCTAAAACCATAAGGAAGGCCCAAAAACTATAGTAAAACCCAAAAACCTATAGTTAAAAACCCTAAATTTAAAAAAAGGTTATATAAGGTCTATGGTAAAAAACATATTTACATTGTTTTAGTTTTTAACCTTGGTAATATTCAAAAAACATGCACCTTTGCAAATTTGGGGGTCAAATTCCATAGCTGTGGTGATCAATTCCGTGCCAATATTTCACCAAGTAAGTATCTCATCCTTGCTTTGTGTTTAAAGTGTTTTTAGCTCTAATTTCATGCATTTTGGCTAAGTTTGGAAGGATTTTTCATTTAAAAAAATTTCCTCGGTCGCAGAAGTCCCCCGTGGGGTATGGGTTCATTTTTACACAAGCTTGAACCATAGAAGAACTATGCTTGAATAAGATAAACATGCCCCTGACATAATAATCCAATCGAGGTACATGCCCCCCAAGCTTCATTGCATTCAACGAAGTGGATGTAACGAAGGTTTAAGTGACGAGATCTAAGAAAGACTCGATTGACTACAAGGAAAATTGTTTCATTTTTTAATGAGGTTGACATAAGACCAGAACTATCCTTGGAATGCCTTGTTTCATTTTGTAAATGAGGTTGACACAAGAGTAGAACTATCCTCGGAACGCCTTGTTTCATTTTTTAAATGAGGTTGACACAAGATCAGAACTATCCTCAGAACGCCTTTTCATGGGCCCTACGAGAACATGATTCCTAAGAGATCTGCACTGGAGGGAAGGATCATACTCTAGGAGGTATACATGTCAGTAGGTATGAATGAAAGATCAGGTTCCAATGCCCCCAATACATGATGCACAAGACCATTTGCATGATCATCAGCAGATGCGAAGACGGAATGGGTGGCCACATAATTGACCTGTGGCGGGGAAAGTACTGCTTGTGGACAAGAACCGAGAGGGGATGGTGGTGACGCAAGAGGCACTAGGGGACTAAAGAATGACAATTGATCTTATTCCGTCATGCGGAAAACAAACCACACAGAAAAGCAAAGAAACAAGAGCCCCCATGTCATAAATATAGTCACGGCCAAGGAGAAGACTAAAATCTAACACACCTTGGACAACCATCACATCTATATAGATGGTTTTACCTCCCAAAGTAACAGGGAACTTCGAAAGGATCCCTAAAGGTTGACGAGTTCCTCTGTCAAAAGCCAACAGATTCTAACTGATAGGCACAAGCTGTGGGGAGCCCAAAGATTGCCAAGTAGTGGAAGGCATGAGGCTAACAGACGCACCTTCATCCAAGAGAGTGCTAGGTACTGCCTTATTATAGGCATGTACTGTAATATGGAAATGCACATAGGATGGAAGGCGAAATGTAGTCAAGTGACTCCAGTCGAAGGAAACAATAGAACTAATTGGTGGTGGTATCATATGAGTGCGCCCATGCTCTACAGGAGCAGAAGAAGGACTCTCTTGATCAGCTAGGATAGGAGGGTCATTCTTGGACTCAGGAGAATCTGATGAGACGAAAAGAACATGAGCAGTGTGATCATGATGCTCTTCGGGAACAAAGTGAACAATTGTTGGTGAACCCAAGTCGACACTCTGTCCGACCAATGGATGGTCAGGAATAGGCTTAGCACAGCTAGGCTCGGGAAGAGGAGGATGGAGAAGAGAAGAATCTAAGTCAATCTCTTTGTCAATAGGGAGAGGGTTTGAGGGGAGCCTCTGATAACCAACTGGAAGTGGATGTGAAGAAGTTGTAAGACTTTCTAAAGCGGTGGAAGCTTTATCCATGAGCAGGCAAAGGTGAAGGGGATGGTTACCTTCACATATCCTACAGAGGAATCAAATCTTCCCTTTCTTCTTACCACTACCAATTGAGGATTTAACATTGACATGAGCTTCAGAGGACGATGAGGGATGGGCTAGATCATGAGACCATGCTTCTAGGATCCTAGGAATACCAAGACAATCACGAAGAAGATTGTCACCCTTACATAATTTTCAAGGAAACTTAACCTTCCGCGGAGGATCAGAAGGTTGTCTGACTTGAGATGTACTCGGAGGAGTAGCTACATGGGTGGCCTCTCACTTATCCAACTTATTCTTATTCTTGGTATTTCTCTTCTTCTTCTTAGCCTCGTGGTTATAAATGTGGAATTTTCACCAGGTGAAGTAGGAGAGGAGGATGAAGAAACAGGGGAAGAAGGTGAAGGTTCAACTCGAGAATCATCGTGTCATGATTCAAATAAGGGAGATGACGGAACAGGGGTCATGATGCTCGGGACCACCAAGGTTGAAAACAACCAAACGGGCAAATCGATGGTTAGCCCAGGCAAAGACAATGTTTCCATATACAGAGCACCAGCATTTCCAAAAGGAGGAAACAGACCAGGATTTCCATTCGGGGGAAGACCTTGACTGGTAGACTCGGGGAATGTTTCCATTGGAAACGACCTTGAAATGCACTTGCAGTGTAACCAATAACTCTAACTATTACCATGAATATTTCGTGGGCAGTAAGTTTTATGACATAGGAACAAAACGTTACCTTCTCATGTTTTAAGAGTTGAGAAAAGGATGAAAAGGTGACTCTATCTCTTTTGAGGTTTAATGAGTCTGAAAGGACTAGTGCTCAAATGATCCTTTTCTTTTAAGGAGTCGAAAAGGAATGAAAGTGACTACCCTGGAGTACTAGACAAGAGGTTTACTAGACAAACCACAAAACTGCATATACACCTTAGTGATAAAATGAAAGAGAAATAACCAAGGACTTCTTGTATGGTAGTCAATCTTCCTGAATGCTGTGTTCGGTGCGTTATAGTTCGTAAGGTGGTAGACTCAGCTTCCTATTTGTTATCCCCCTATACCAATAGGTGTCATATATCATGATTGATTTGAAGAGCTATGTAATATGTTCATACCTTTACTTGTTGCAAAAGGTTTTCCATATTTGTAAAAAATCAAAAAATTTAAAAAATGTAAAGAGGGTATACCCTAAAAGAAAAATCAAAGGGTGAAAAGAATAAAAACATGGTCAAAAAATGAAAGAAAATGAACCCCAACAAAAAGAAATACTAAGGAAAGTGTGCAAGTCTATGCCACTACTTTTTCACTTTGTATAATAAACAATTGTGTGCAACTTGTCATCTATTCCACAATTCATGAATAGTCAAACAGTCTAAACTTGGCTAGTTCATATTTCAATTTCATGTTTTAGAAATATAGAATAAAGATCTAACCAAATAGTGTAATCTTGGGAGATAAGTAGATAGGTAGAGTGAAAAAAGGATCTCAACAGTTTAATCTGAGCCCTTGGATGTAATAAGTGTAGACTTAGATAGGAATTACCATGTAAAAGAAAAATAAAGATTGATAAGGGTTTTCCAGTCTAAGTGCACCCTAATAAAGAAGTAAAAATGCTAGGTTAAGTAGGTAGGGTAAGTAGATGATGGTTGCAGAATTACATGTGGTGAATGATGATTCTAAACGTGTTAATCTTTTACATTCATCACAAGGCAAAGGCATGTATTATGTTGAAGGCATCTCAAGCTAAGCAAAGTCAAATAATTAACTTCCCTACTCATTTCCCCTAAAAATTTCACTAATTTCCCTGAAGTGCCAAGGTATCTATCAAATTAGAGGGGCTCAGAGCATTTCTCTGACTTTTGGAGGGACCGGACCCTCGGCCCAATAATTTATAATGCCTAAGTACTTAAAATCAACATGTTGAAAATGCAACAAGATGATGGAGCTTAGTGGAAAGGAGTCGCCTTCACTAAGTGGGCCCGCAGGCAAATTATGGCACAAAGTCTATTTTTAGACTATGTCTATTTTTAGACATATGGATCATGGTCTATGAGTTGCAAGATGATGTTTATGGATGATTGGTCATGTTGGGAAAAATAGATGGACTTCTATTTTTGGTTCATAGCAGAGTGATCAGAGTCTATTTTTAGACTGCCAGGCTAAAAATAGAAACAGTCAAATATTATTATCCCTTAGTAATATTTGGACTCTAAACATTATCTTATTCTCTTGGAGCACTTCAGTTCGAGCTACGGATGTGGCACATGAAGCTAACAAAACGAATCACGTGGTTTCTTATGTGTTAGTTGAGCTATTGCATGGAGGACTTCAGTTAGAACTCATGCATGTGAGTTCTGTGGAGTTGATGGAGTTGTGTTCAGTTTGACTTAGTTGAACTAGTTGTATTTAGTCTAACTAAAGAATACAGTAGTGATGAGTTGTGTGAATTAATTGATTAAATTAATTCACTAATTATTAACTCATAATGCAACTGAAGAATACATCAGTTAACTCAGTGCATGTACAGTTCAACAGGGACAAGTGTTAGAGGTTGAGATGGCTATCGGTTGTGTCTATAGTTGTGCATGAGATCTTGCACAAGCAATGTATTGAGTATTCCCATGAGGATTGCACAACATATGCCAGTAGAATAGCCTGTGCTCACATGATTTCCAGTGTGAGTGATTTTCACAAGGTAAATAGGAGTTTGGATCAGCCATTCATCATTCATTCTCTTATAGGATTGTGCAGTGGAGGCAGGCAAAGCAACGGAGAAGATTTGAACCTGTGACTTGTTCGAATCTGAGCTAGTTTTGTGTGTAACAGGTGGAGATAGTACTAAGTACTTGTGAGGAGTATTGTACTATGTATTGTTACATGTTCTCAATCATTATAATATACAGATAGTGTGGGGTTTTCAGCTATATGCTTTACCTGAGTTACATATTGTGTTAATGTGCGCATGCGATTGATGTTTCATTGATTTTAATGTTGCTAAATTGATGATCAACATAGAGGAGGTTATGTATTATGCATGTATTCCGAAATAGTGTATAATCAGGATAATCTCTGTGAATAAGTGTCACATTATTCAAAATTTCTACATGGTATTAGAGCTGTTGATCATCAGATCTATTATTCAGAAAGTGTTTACATTTTATTTCTTCAGGCAGAGTCTGTAATTGGGCCAGGTAGCTTCTATATTCATCCTTCTTTTGGAAGGTGAGATATTCGGTAAAAGCCCATACAGTAAATCTCTGTACGAGAAATACCTTGTTCTCACAAATTTTAGATTAGAGGCGGTTGATTTTTTGAGCTGGTGGAATTTGAATTTGCAGCAGTGTTTTCTTGGTGTCAAAGTTGAAATGTATTTCAACGGATTGCGATTGGAGTATGCTCTTGAGGGTAGCTCGAATTATATTGCATGGAAAGATAGGATGGAGGCAGTGTTAGATGACAATGGGTTGAAGGATTTCATAGATGCTGAAGTCCCAAAACCTACTGATGCTACTGAAGCTTTGGCTTGGCAAAAGAAGACAACAAAGTGTTGAAGGATTCTGTTGGAGGGCGTGAAGGATCACATTGTATCCAGCCTGCATGGAAAGGCTTCTCCATACTTGATGTGGAAAGCATTTACAGATTTATTCCAAAGCAAGAGTGACCAGAGGAAGTTGGCGTTCAAGGATAAACTCAAAAACATTAAGTGTGAGAATGGAGACAGTATGTCCAGGTATCTCACGAAGTTCACCAAGTGCAAGGATGAGATGGTAAGTGTGGGGGTGACTGTCGATGATGAGGAATTGGTGAGCTTGGCTCTCCTTGGTCTTCCGAAGAGTTATCCTTCCTATCAGGACTCTGTCAATGGTCGGGAGAAATTGGCAGGATGGGAGAGACTTTGGTCAGATCTTGTGCAAGAGGAGATTAGACGGAGCACCAGAGACAGTTCTTCATGCATGCATGATGAGGAGAACCGTGCCTTAGCGAGTAAGGCGAAGAAGGGGAAGGAGAAGGTTTCTCTTTCTGAATCCAGTTCTTCCAATGATGGGAAGAAGGTTGATAAGTCAAATGTGAGATGTTTTTGTTGTCATGAGTTGGGCCATTATGCTACTAATTGCCCAAAGAAGAAATCCAATAAGGGATCCGGGGAAGGATATGAAGGTGAGGCACTTACTTCACAGTTTGAGTTGGATTTCACACTCTTCGCATGCATGGGTTCATCCATGGTGGGAAGTGGTTGGTTTCTTGACAGTGGAGCTTCTTTCCACATGACCGGTGACAAAAGTTTGTTCAGTACTTTGGAGGAGAAAGATCTCCAGATACTCATAGGGATGGGTAATGATGAGAAGTATAGTGTCTCAGGTGTAGGCACGGTTATTTTTTAGAGGGAGCATGGAGCTTGCCTTACCTTGACCGATGTCAAGTATGTACCGGGACTGAAGAGAAACTTGGTGTCGATCGCGATGCTGGAAGACAGAGGCTATGATGTAGTCTTCAGTAAGGGAAAGGTTTTCCTTGGACACATCATCACTAGACAGGTGAAGCAGATTGGTTCATGGGTTAAGAACCTATATGCTCTTGAGGTTCAAGATGCATGCAAAGCCTTGAGCAGCGAGGCAACTGATGGAGACTTGGTGGTTGAGAGGGAGTGTATATTACCTCTCAACATGGAGAGCCAGAAGAAGTCTCAGACGATTGTGGAGGAGCCACGATTGGTGCATCAGCTTCAAGAGGTTGTGGATTCGCCACAACAAGGGAAGCTGAGAGGATATCAAGTAGAGACATCTACTCATGCAAAGGCCTCCAGTAGGGGGAAACTTCTAGCCAAGTGGCAAGAGGGATCGCATGCAGCCATACCTCCAGGTAGGAGGTGGGGTGATGTGGATTGATCATCCCAAGGAGGAGGGGCAGGATCCTTGAGGTACCCAACCTCTTGGATGAGACCTTGCTATGGTAGCCCCAATGTGGAGTAGCAGGAATTGACTGATTGGGTAGAGAAATATGCGGATGGAGCGGCAGAGAGAGCGACAGTGTAGGGAATTCCGGTACAACGCATAGCTAGCAATTTGCAGCAATGCGAGAGGCACAAGTGTTTTGCACAGTGCTAGGTGGCACAGAGAAGTGTGCAATGGTGCGAGATACATGGAGATGTTGCAGTAGCACAGATGTCAGAGAGGGAGCACTTGTCAGCAGCAGGTAGAGCTTCGACATCAGAGTATGTTCCTAACCCAACAGAGTGGTCAGTTGGGAGTGTTTTTTGTTCCAAGTGTTATTGGAGCGAGTGGGCCAAGCAAATGTGTTGCATGCAGAACATTCTAGAGTTACAGGATAGGGATTGCAGATAATCCATATCTTTTTGAGATGGAGTGCTGAAAATGCAACAAGATGATGGAGCTTAGTGGAAAGGAGTCGCCTTCACTAAGTGGGCCCGCAGGCAAATTATGCCGCAAAGTCTATTTTTAGACTATGCCTATTTTAGACATATGGATCATGGTCTATGAGTTGCAGGATGTTGTTTATGGATGATTGGTCATGTTTGGAAAAATAGATGGACTTCTATTTTTGGTTCACAGCAGAGTGATCAGAGTCTATTTTTAGACTGCCAGGCTAAAAATAGAAACAGTCAAATATTATTAGCCCTTAGTAATATTTGGACTCTAAACATTATCTTATTCTCTTGGAGAACTTCAGTTCAAGCTACGGATGTGGCACATGCAGCTGAAAAAAGGAATCGCGTGGTTTCTTGTGTGTTAGTTGAGCTATTGCATGGAGGAATTCAGTTAGAACTCATGCATGTGAGTTCTGTGGAGTTGGATGTGGAGTTGATGGAGTTGTGTTCAGTTTGACTTAGTTGAACTAGTTGTATTTAGTCTAACTAAAGAATACACTAGTGATGAGTTGTGTGAATCAATTGATTAAATTAATTCACAAATTATTAACTCATAATGCAAGTGAAGAATACTTCAGTTAACTCAGTGCATGTACAGTTCAATAGGGACATGTGTTAGAGGTTGAGATTGCTATTAGTTGTGACTATAGTTGTGCATGAGATCTTGCACAAGCAATGTATTGAGTATGCCCATGAGGATTGCACAACATATGCCCAGTAGAATAGCCTGTGCTCACGTGATTTCCAGTGTGAGTGATTTTCACAAGGTAAATAGGAGTTTGGATCAGCCATTCATCATTCATTCTCTTGCAGGATTGTGCAGTGGAGGCAGGCAAAGTAGCGAAGAATATTTGAACCTGTGACTTGTTCGGATCTGAGCTAGTTTTGTGTGTAACAGGTGGAGATAGTACTAAGTACTTGTGAGGAGTATTGTACTATGTATTGTTACATGTTCTTAATCATTATAATATACAGATAGTGTGGGGTTTTCAGCTATATGCTTTCCCCGGGTTACATACTGTGTTAATGTACGCATGCGATTGATGTTTCATTGATTTTAATGCTGCTAAATTGATGATCAACGTAGAGGAGGTTATGTATTATGCATTTATTCCGAAATAGTGTATAATCAGGATAATCTCTGTGAATAAGTGTCACATTATTCAAAATTTCTACATGGTATCAACGCTGTTGATCATCAGATCTATTATTCAGAAAGTGTTTACATTTTATTTCTTCAGGTAGAGTCTGTAATCAGGCCAGGTAGCTTCTGGATTCATCCTTCTTTTGGAAGGTGAGATATCCGGTAAAAGCCCATACAGTCAATCTCTGTATGAGAAATACCTTGTTCTCACAAATTCTAGATCATAGGTGATTGAGTTTTTGAGCTGGTGGAATTCGAATTTGCAGCAGTGTTTTCTTGGTGTCAAAGTTGAAATGTCTTTCAACGGATTGCGATTGGAGTATGCTCTTGAGAGTAGCTCGAATTATATTGCATGGAAAGATAGGATGGAGGCGATGTTAGATGACAATGGGTTGAAGGATTTCATAGATGCTGAAGTCCCAAAACCTATTGATGCTGTTGAAGCTGTGGCTTGGCAAAAGAAGACAACAAAGTGTCGAAGGATTCTGTTGGAGGGCGTGAAGGATCACATTGTATCCAACCTGCATGGAAAGGCTTCTCCATACTTGATGTGGAAAGCATTGACAGATTTATTCCAAAGCAAGAGCGACCAGAGGAAGTTGGCGCTCAAGGATAAACTCAGAAACATTAAGTGTGAGAATGGAGACAGTATGCCCAGGTATCTCACGAAGTTCACCCAGTGCAGGGATGAAGTGGGAAGTGTGGGGGTGGTTGTCGATGATGAGGACTTGGTGAGCTTGGCTCTCCTTGGTCTCCCGAAGAGTTGGCATTCCTATCAGGACTCTGTCAATGGTCGGGAGAAATTGCCAGGATGGGAGAGACTTTGGTTAGATCTTGTGTAAGAGGAGATCAGACGGAGCACCAGAGACAGTTCTTCATGCATGCATGATGAGGAGAACTGTGCCTTAGTCAGTAAGGCAAAGAAGGGGTAGGAGAAGGTTTCTCTTTCCGAATCCACTTCTTCCAATGATGGGAAGAAGGTTGACAAGTCGAAGGTGAGATGCTTTTGTTGTCATGAGTTGGGCCATTATGCTACTAATTGCCTAAAGAAGAAATCCAAGAAGGGATCCGGGGAAGGATCTGAAGGTGAGGCACTTGCTTCATAGTTTGATTTGGATTTCACACTCTTCACATGCATGGTTTCATCCATGGTGGGAAGTGGTTGGTTTCTTGACAGTGGAGCTTCTTTCCACATGACCGGTGACAAAAGTTTGTTTAGTACTTTGGAGGAGAAATATCTCCAAATACTCATAGGGATGGGTAATGATGAGAAGTATAGTGTCTCAGGTGTAGGCATGGTTATTTTTCAGAGGGAGCATGGAGCTCGCCTTACCTTGACCGATGTCAATTATGTACCAGGACTGAAGAGAAACTTGGTGTCGATCGCAATGCTGGAAGACAGAGGCTATGATGTAGTCTTCAGTAAGGGAAAGGTTTTCCTTGGACACATCATCACTAGACAGGTGAAGTAGATTGGTTCACGGGTCAAGAACTTGTATGCTCTTGGGGTTCAAGATGCATGCAAAGTCTTGAGCAGCGAGGCAACTGATGGAGACTTGGTGGTTGAGAGGGAGTGTATATTACCTCTCAACATGCAGAGCCAGAAGAAGTCTCAGAGGATTGTGGAGGAGCCACGATTGGTGTAGCAGCTTTAGGAGGTTGTGGAGCAGCCACAACAAGGGAAGCTGAGAGGATATAGAGTAGAGACATCTACTCATGCAGAGACCTCCAGTAGGGGGAAACTTCTAGACAAGTGGCCAGAGGGATCGCATGCAACCATACCTCCAGGTAGGAGGTGGGGTGATGTGGATTGATCGTCCCAGGGAGGAGGGGCAAAATCTTTGAGGTACCCAACCTCTTGGATGAGACCTTGCTACAGGAGCCCTGATGTGGAGTAGCAGGAACTGACTGATTGGGTAGAGATAGATGCGGATGGAGCGGCAAAGAGAGCGACAGTGTAGGGAATCCCAGGACAACGCATAGCTAGCAGTTTGCAGCAATGCAAGAGGCACAAGTGTTTTGGAAAGTGCTAGGTGGCACAGAGAAGTGTGCAATGGTGCGAGATGCATGGAGATGTTGTAGTAGCACAGATGTCAGAGAGGGAGCACTTGTTAGCAGTGGGTAGAGCTTCAGCATCAGAGTATGTTCCTAGCCCAACAGAGTGGTCAGTTGGGAGTGGTTTTTGTTCCAGGTGTTATTGGAGCAAGTGGACCGGGCAAATGTGTTGCATGCAGAACATTCCAGAGTTACAGGATAGGGGTTGCAGATAATCCATATCTTTTTGAGAGGGAGTGTTGAAAATGCAACAAGATGATGGAACTTAGTGGAAAGGAGTCGCCTTCACTAAGTGGGCCCGCAGGCAAATTATGGCGCAAAGTCTATTTTTAGACTATGTCTATTTTTAGACATATGGATCATGGTCTATGAGTTGCAGGATGCTGTTTATGGATGATTGGTCATGTTGGGAAAAATAGATGGACTTCTATTTTTGGTTCACAGCAGAGTGATCAGAGTCTATTTTTAGACTGCCAGGCTAAAAATAGAAACAGTCAAATATTATTAGCCCTTAGTAATATTTGGACTCTAAACATTATCTTATTCTCTTGGAGCACTTCAGTTCGAGCTACGGATGTGGCACATGCAGCTGACAAAAGGAATCACGTGGTTTCTTATGTGTTAGTTGAGCTATTGCATGGAGGACTTCAATTAGAAATCATGCATGTGAGTTCTGTGGAGTTGGATGTGGAGTTGATGGAGTTGTGTTCAGTTTGACTTAGTTGAACTAGTTGTATTTAGTCTAACTAAAGAATACACTAGTGATGAGTTGTGTGAATTAATTGATTAAATTAATTCACTAATTATTAACTCATAATGCAACTGAAGAATACATCAGCTAACTCAGTGCATGTACAGTTCAATAGGGACAGGTGTTATAGGTTGAGATTGCTATCGGTTGTGACTATAGTTGTGCATGAGATCTTGCACAAGCAATGTATTAAGTATGCCCATGAGGATTGCACAACATATCCCCAGTAGAATAGCCTGTGCTCACGTGATTTCCAGTGTGAGTGATTTTCAAAAGGTAAATAGGACTTTGGATCATCCATTCATCATTCATTCTCTTACAGGATTGTGCAGTGGAGGCAGGCAAAGCAGCGGAGAAGATTTGAACCTGTGACTTGTTCGGATCTGAGCTAGTTTTGTGTGTAACAAGTGGAGATAGTACTAAGTACTTGTGAGGAGTATTGAAATATGTATTGTTACATGTTCTCAATCATTATAATATACATATAGTGTGGGGTTTTCAGCTATATGCTTTCCCCAGGTTACATACTGTGTTAATGTGCGCATGTGATTGATGTTTCATTGATTTTAATGCTGCTAAATTTATGATCAACGTAGAGGAGGTTATGTATTATGCATGTATTCCGAAATAGTGTATAATCGGGATAATCTCTGTGAATAATTGTCACATTGTTCAAAATTTCTACATGGTATTAGAGCTGTTGATCATCAGATCTATTATTCATAAAGTGTTTACATTTTATTTCTTCAGGCAGAGTCTGTAATCGAGCCAGGTAGCTTCTGGATTCATCCTTCTTTTGGAAGGTGAGATATCCGGTAAAAGCCCATATAGTCAATCTCTGTATGAGAAATACCTTGTTCTCACGAATTCTAGATCAGAGGCGGTTGAGTTTTTGAGCTGGTGGAATTCGAATTTACAACAGTGTTTTCTTGGTGTCAAAGTTGAAATGTCTTTCAATGGATTGCAATTGGAGTATGCTCTTGAGGGTAGCTTGAATTATATTGCATGGAAAGATAGGATGGAGGTGGTGTTAGATGACAATGGGTTGAAGGATTTCATAGATGCTGAAGTCCCAAAACCTACTGATGCTGTTGAAGCTGTGGCTTGGCAAAAGAAGACAACAAAGTGTCGAAGGATTCTATTAGAGGGTGTGAAGGATCACATTGTATCCAGCCTGCATGGAAAGGCTTCTCCATACCTGATGTGGAAAGCATTGTCAGATTTATTCCAAAGCAAGAGCGACCAGAGGAAGTTGGTGCTCAAGGATAAACTCAGAAACATTAAGTGTGAGAATGGAGACAGTATGCCCGGGTATCTCACAAAGTTCACCCAGTGCAGGGATGAGCTAGGAAGTGTGGGGGTGACTGTCGATGATGAGGACTTGGTGAGCTTGGCTCTCCTTGGTCTTCCGAAGAGTTGGCATTCCTATTAGGACTCTGTCAATGGTCGGGAGAAATTGGCAGGATGGGAGAGACTTTGGGCAGATCTTGTGCAAGAGGAGATCAGATGGAGCACCAGAGATAGTTCTTCATGCATGCATGATGAGGAGAACTGTGCCTTAGCGAGTAAGGTGAAGAAGGGGAAGGAGAAGGTTTCTCTTTTTGAATCTAGTTCTTCTAATGATGGGAAGAAGGTTGACAAGTTGAAGGTGAGATGCTTTTGTTGTCATGAGTTGGGCCATTATGCTACTAATTGCCCAAATAAGAAATCCAATAAGGGATCCAGGGAAGGATCTGAATGTGAGGCACTTGCTTCACAGTTTGAGTTGGATTTCACACTCTTCGCATGCATGGTTGGAAGTGGTTGGTTTCTTGACAGTGGAGCTTCTTTCCACATGACCGGTGACAAAAGTTTGTTCAGTACTTTGGAGGAGAAAGATCTCCAGATACTCATAGGGATGGGTAATGATGAGAAGTATAGTGTCTCAGGTGTAGGCACGGTTATTTTTCAGAGGGAGCATGGAGCTCGCCTTACCTTGAACGATGTCAAGTATGTACCAAGACTGAAGAGAAACTTGGTGTCGATCGCGATGCTGGAAGACAGAGGCTATGATGTAGTCTTCAGTAAGGGGAAGGTTTTCCTTGGACACATCATCACTAGACAGGTGAAGCAGATTGGTTCACGGGTCAAGAACCTGTATTCTCTTGAGGTTCAAGATGCATGCAAAGCCTTGAGTAGCGAGGCAACTGATGGAGACTTGGTGGTTGAGAGGGAGTGTATATTACCTCTCAACATGCAGAGCCAGAAGAAGTCTCAGACGATTGTGGAGGAGCCACGATTGGTGCAGCAGCTTCACGAGGTTGTGGATCAACCACAAGAAGGGCAGCTGAGAGGAGATCGAGTAGAGACAACTACTCATGTAGAGACCTCCAGTAGGGGGAAACTTCTAGCCAAGTGGCCAGAGGGATCGCATGCAGCCATACCTCTAGGTAGGAGGTGGGGTGTTGTGGATTGATCGTCCCAAAGAGGAGGGGCAAGATCCTTGAGGTACCTAACCTCTTGGATGAGACCTTGCTACGGGAGCCCCGATGTGGAGTAGCAGGAACTAACTGATTGGGTAGTGACAGATGCGGATGGAGCGGTAGAGAGAGTGACAGTGTAGGGAATCCCAGGACAGCGCATATCTAGCAGTTTGCAGCAATGCGAGAGGCACAAGTATTTTGCACAGTGTTAGGTGGCACAGAGAAGTGTGCAATGGTGCAATATGCATGGAGATGTTGCAGTAGCATAGATGTCAGAGAGGGAGCACTTGTTAGCAGTAGGTAGAGCTTCAGCATCAGAGTATGTTACTAGCCCAACAAAGTGGTCAGTGGGGAGTGTTTTTTGTTCCAAGTGTTATTGGAGCAAGTGGATCGGGAAAATGTGTTGCATGCAGAACATTCCAGAGTTATAGGATAGGGGTTGCAGATAATCTATATCTTGTTGAGAGGGAGTGTTGAAAATGCAGCAAGATGATGGATCTTAGTGGAAAGGAGTCGCCTTCACTAAGTGGGCCCGCAGGCAAATTATGGCGCAAAGTCTATTTTTAGACTATGTCTATTTTTAGACATATGGATCATGGTATATGAGTTGTAGGATGCTATTTATGGATGATTGGTCATGTTGGGAAAAATAGATGGACTTCTATTTTTGGTTCACAGCAGAGTGATCAAGTCTATTTTTAGACTGCCAAGCTAAAAATAGAAACAGTCAAATATTATTAGCCCTTAGTAATATTTGGACTCTAAACATTATCTTATTCTCTTGGAGCACTTCAGTTCGAGCTACGGATGTGGCACATGCAGCTGACAAATGGAATCACGTGGTTTCTTATGTGTTAGTTGAGCTATTGCATGGAGGACTTCAGTTAGAACTCATGCATGTGAGTTCTGTCGAGTTGGATGTGGAGTTGATGGAGTTGTGTTCAGTTTGACTTAGTTGAACTAGTTGTATTTAGTCTAACAAAAGAATACACTAGTGATGAGTTGTGTGAATTAATTGATTAAATTAATTCACTAATTATTAACTCATAATGCAACTGAGGAATACATTAGTTAACTCAGTGCATGTACAATTCAACAGGGATAGGTGTTAGAAGTTGAGATTGCTATCAGTTGTGACTATAGTTGTGTATGAGATCTTGCACAAGAAATGTATTGAGTATGCCCATGAGGATTGCACAACATATGCCCAGTAGAATAGCCTGTGCTCACGTGATTTCTAGTGTGAGTGATTTTCACAAGGTAAATAGGAGTTTGGATCAGCCATTCATCATTCATTCTCTTGCAGGATTGTGCAGTGGAGGCAGGCAAAGCAACGAAGAAGATTTGAACGTGTGACTTGTTCAGATCTGAGCTAGTTTTGTGTGTAACAGGTGGAGATAGTATTAAGTACTTGTGAGAAGTATTGTACTATGTATTGTTACATGTTCTCAATCATTATAATATATAGATAGTGTGGGGTTTTCAACTATATGCTTTCCCCGGGTTACATACTATGTTAATGTGCACATGCGATTGATGTTTCATTGATTTTAATGTTGCTAAATTGATGATCAACGTAAAGGAGGTTATGTATTATGCATGTATTCCACAATAGTGTATAATCGAGATAATCTCTGTGATTAAGTGTCACATTATTCAAAATTACTACACAACATTCTTTTTTGCTGAAGCAAGAGTTGTGCATTTTTAATCATTAAAATAGAAAAGTATTTACATAGAATACAACCATCCACATGGTAACATGGATTTTTAACAAACCCTAATCCACAAATCTACACCACCCAAAAAGGTAGCAAGTACGAAGTCCACATAAGCAACCCGACCAATCTGAAAAAGGAGGAGAAAGACTGATACATTTCGCCTTCGGAACACCTAGCCTCCACCCACTGCAGCGGAGTACCTCACAGAGCTAAGGCTCCCGCTAAAAAACTGTTTGGAAGCATCATTGAATGCGACAGAATCCTGACTGTTGATCCCCCCTAATTGATCCAACGGTGTAGACAAATATCACGCCGTCTAGAAATCCACCCTTTAACCATGAGGCCCCACATATAAGCACGATATATCACAGCCGTAGATCCACCGGACTTGATCGTACAACGGAGGTTGATATTGTTCCGAACAAAGGAGCCGTTGTTTAACGTGCGATAAGGGTGGAAAAAAAAATCGTCCCACAGCCACGTGTTACTCGTGGAGTGTGATCACACCAAAAATTTTGAAACCACTTCCCACCCGAGAGGCCTCCGATATACCGGAAACCACTCCGCTAGCAGAAATGCAACCTTTGACCGCATATTAGGAATATTCATTTCGCCATTGAAATCCATGTTCTAGCAGCAACCACTATCGCTTTTGCCTCCGTATGTGAGCCTGAGCAATGTACTACCCCTACCCTCCAACCAACTACTCTGGTAGCAGGCTCCTCCTGGCAACATAAGAATAAACGCGAAAGGTAAAACTTGCATCTCATAAATCAACCAAATTATTGGACAGAGCTTCCATTGTTTTGGTGTGGTACACCATCATATCCTCGAATTCTTAGGTGTCACATTGATCCATGAAATTATCCTGAGGCAACCTATGACCACTCATCAAAACCTTATACCTAGTACATATCAAACCTTGATTAGCCAGTAGATCAGCAAGTTTATTGGCTTGCCTCTGCACATGGTTAAAATTGACTGTACATAGGCCTCTGAGGTGGATCTGGATTCTTTGGAAGACCTGGATCAACCTTCAATGTTTAGAAACCTTCTCCGGCTCTGAGCCCCAACTAATTCTTTTGACTGTGTTAATAATAATTTTAGAGTCGGCTTCAATAATGACATTTTGTCAGTTATCCGGCACCAGGAGATCTAAGCACTGCTCCATAGCCATGGCTTCTACCATGTTGTCTGTAGCTCTACCTAAATGTCCATGAAAGATGGAAAGGATGTTACCAGTGTCGTCCCTTAACACCCCTCCAAATCTCGCACTGCCCGGGTTGCCTTTAGAAGCCCCATCTATATTATATTTCAGAAATCACAAAGGGGGAGAATGCTAGAATTCCTGCTTAGAAACCATAGCCAAAACCCTTCTTTTCAGACCCTGCGACATAAGCCCCTGCATACCCAAAAGTCCCAGAGTCTTCAAGTCAGAATCTAAGGGTTGATTTTTAGCGGTGTTTCGCACTATGGTACCCACCATCTCCTTAAGTTGAGTCAAAGTCTGCTTCAAAAGACACTGAAGGGATCTTTTTTCATTTCTGAAAATTCTCTTATTCCTTTCTTTCCAGACATTCCAAATAATGAAGCTAGGGGTAAGAGCCCATGCAGTACCAAGAATTTCATTATCTGAGTAATTATTTCTCCACTTGGTTAGGGTGTTGAAGATGCACTCTTTGTCCCTGTCACTCCTTTGGAAGATGTTAGCAAAATAATCCCACAAAATGGAGGTGAAGATACAATTATTGAGGAGGTGTTCCATTGTTTCTTCTTGGGCTTCACAGAGCAAGCATCTGCAAGGCCCCAACACACCCCTTTTTCTTATGTTATCCCAAGTCAGAATTCTCTTATGACATACAAGCCACATGAAGAGTTTTATCTTCATCTACCCTTGATGCCTCCACAAATTTTGTCATATTCTATCTAGAGCAAGAGAGTTCATCTAGAGGATTTTTCACTTAGCTTCCTTAAGATTAAAGGTACCCTCATTGTTGTTGCCCCACCTCAATTGGTCATGTCCCCCAGTCATTAAGATCTTCCTTTGTTCCAGTATCCGCATCAGAACCTCAGCTTTAGTTTTCAAGGGGTTATCTTCCTTGTAAATCATATTTCTCCACCTTCTCCATTTACTTTCATTATTATTTTGGTCCCAAAAATATTTGACCTATGATAACCCCTTGATATCTGTCTCTCTTTTGAGGTCCAGAAATTGCTCATTTAGCAGTATTGATTCTTGTTGCCATTTATCTTCCCAAAAAAGTGCCAAATTCCCCTCTCTAATTTCCCAGAAGCTATTCTTTTGAACTAAGGCTTTGTTCTCCCAAGCCTTATTCCAGATGTGTGAGCCCTTTATATTGCCAGACATCCTTATATGATCATTGTTGTCCCAAGTAATAGCATATTTTTCTATCCAGATACTAGTCCGTTGGGCTTTCGTTTCTTTGACCCATCTCCACCATAACTTAGCTCCTAAGGCCTTGCTTAGAACTTCTGGATCATCCAGACCTAGACCTCCTTGAATTTTGGGTTTACAAATCATTTCCCAAGCAAATAAGGCTCATTTCTTTTTATTCTCTCCTTTTCCCTAGAGGAAGTATCTTTGAATAGTTCTGAATTGTTGTAATACTCCTTTTGGAACAGGGAGTGCTGAAAGCATAAAAATAGGGATAGATTGAAGAACAGTCTTTGTAAGCACCAACCTGCTCGCCAAGTTTAAAGATCTGATGGTCCAATTCCTGATTTTATCCTACATCTTGTTAATCACTTGTTCCCAGATACTCTTATGAAGAGGTTTAGCAGTAATGGGGACTCCCAAATATTTCGAAGGAAGAGCATCTCTTTGAAAGCCTAGAATTCTGGATATATTCATTTGTATAGCAATATCAATTTTAAAGAAAAGATTTTAGATTTAAAAAGATTAACCTCCATACCCGTGGCCAAACCAAATACATTTAGAAGTTGTTTGTATGCCAAAGCTTCTTTGACTGTAGGAACTCCTTGCAACATGGTATCATCCACAAATTATTGATGAGTCAAAGTCTGTCCATTCTCAGAAAGTTGAAGACCCTTGATTTTTCCTTTTGCTTTTGCTTGCTTAATCGATCTACCAAGACCTTCCATCATGAGTATAAAGAGAAAGGGAGAGAGTGGATCTCTCTATCTAAGGCCTCTTGAGGGAATAAAAATCTCTGAAGCAGAGCCATTGACCAAAATTGAAAAGCTAGAAGAAGTTACCAAAGCCATGACCCATCTAACCCAATTATGATCAAACCCAAAAGCAATGAGAACCCTCCTGATATAGGTCCAGTTCAACTTATCATAGGCTTTAGCTATGTCTAGTTGCATGATCATTCCAGCCTTCCTGTTGCTAGTCAGTGAGTGCACCACCTCCTGAGCTTGAATGATGTTGTTGAGAATTTGTCTACCTTCCACATAGCCAGATTGCTCCCCAGAAACTAGGGTGGGGAGAAGAGGTTTGAGTCTATTAGCTACAACCTTGGATATAATCTTGTAGACCACATTGCACAATGCTATGGGTCGAAACTTATCAGGAGTAAGAGCATTATCTTGCTTAGGGATCAGTGAAATGAAGGAGGTGTTAAGGGCCTTCAAGATATTCCCCCTAGAATCTTCAACCACCTTCAGAATATCTTGTTTAACAATATTACAGCATGCTTTAAAGAAGTCCACATTAATACCATCAAGACCCGGTGCTTTACCATTCTACATTTCCTTGATGACTTCACTGATTTCCTCTTCAGTTACTGGCTTGTTGAGGTTAATATTATCCTGTCTAGACACTAGTCTTGGTATATGTCTTATAATATCCTTAATAAAAGTCTCTCTATTTGGAATGCTTTCGTGAGCAATCCCCCTAAAGTGTTGAACTAAAATGGCTTCAATTTCTTTATGGGTACTGACTAGTTGCCTTTCCTCATCCTTAATTGAGGAAATTCTATTATGAGCCCGGTTTGTTGAAGTAGACCTGTGAAAAAATCTGATGTTTCTTTCCCCTTTCTTTAACCATTGCACTCTAGATTTTTGTCTCCAGAATATTTCCTCTTTTTTGCATAAGTTCTCCCACTCGTGCTGAAGAATGGTGGCTCTATCATTGTTAATCTTATCAAAGCCAGCCTTGATAAGGGACTGGTTGAGTATTTGTAGTTTTCTTTCAACAGCTTTTTTCCCTTCAAAAATATTGCCAAACTATTTTTTGTTCCATTCTTTAAGCTTGAGCTTTATATGTTTAAGTCTTTTGTGAAGAAGGAACATATTTGAACCATGAATATGCAGATCTTCAGACCACCAACTTGAAATATTGTTGATAAAATCTGGATAGGTGAGCCATATATTCTCAAATCTGAAAGGTCTATTCCTGGGAGTATCAATACCTCTGATCTCTAGTTGAATTGGCCAGTGATCAGAGCTACCAAAGGGCAGAATCCTTGCTTCCATTCCAGTGTCATTGAGTATAAGGTCCTCTGATATGATGAATCTATCTAACTTTGAGGCCACCAGTGACCCTCCTCCTCTCCTATTGTTCCAAGTAAAGAGACCATTACTTGTATCAATGTCAACCAGTTTCATAGTGTCCAAGAAAGATTGAAAAGCTAAGGCATCTTTGGTGAGAGCTCTGGTGCCCCCCTTTTTCTCCAATAGTGATTTTATTGTGTTGAAGTCCCCACCAAAAATCCATGGAATCCCAGCATATCTCTCTCTGAGATCCATGAGGGAGTCAAGGAGTCTCAATTTGTCATCCATTTTCTGAGGGCCATAAACATTCGTTACGAGATAGATCTCCCTATCCCCCACAAGTTGCATCACCAGTGATAGGTAATTTATGGAGGCTTCAACATCTATTATAGCAATCTTTAGGGGATTCCAAAGAATAAGAATGCCACCTGCTGTATTTTCTGCTTTGACTTCTAGATACTCAAAACGACTAAGCCATTTACTATGAATTTTTTTTTTTTTTTTTTTTTTTTTTTTTTTATAGAACATTTAGTTTCTTGGATAAATATAATATTCGGAGCTTCTTGTTTCATTCTATTACTAAGTAATCTTTGCTTCCTTTTACTACCTAGAACCCTGATGTTCCAAGAATTAAACTTCATCATTAAAGATTAGTGAAAGAGTAACTGGTTAGGTCTTTCATCTTACCCGAATCTATCATTAGTTTTCCACACTCCATCAGTAGCTCATTCTGCTTTTTTCTGCCTCTTTTCTTCCCTGGGCCTCGAGGTGCTAATCTTGGTGTGATTTTTATAGATTTCACACCTTCGTTGCCATGTTTTGCCGTGTTTCCTAGCCTTTCCACCCCACTAGTCTGGGTTTTCCATAAATACAGTTGTTGTACTCTAGAGAACTCTTCTTGAGGTAGCAAATCTATCCCTCCCATGGTTCCCTGTTTCAAGAACCCTTCCAAATCTAGGTGCTCTCTATCTAAAATCTCTTGCAGCTCCTGATCCTCCATTTCCATTTCACTCTGGGTCATTTCCTGGTCCATATCCAGTTCTACATCGCTCATCATGGCCTCTTTCTGTATGTTGTGGTTCTTTGGTTGGTCTTTGTCCTCCTCCACCTCCTTATCCTCTGGATTTACCTCTGTGCCCTAATCTACCTTTAATGCCTCTTCTTCCCCCTCGAGAACCTAGAACCTATTATGTGTAACTTGAGGCCCTTCGGCTTGATGTTGCTTAAGACCCCTTTTGCTGCTTTTTCCTCTGTGGCTCACTTTTTGAAAGCTCTCCGAATATTTCATAGTGGAAGCTCTGCTCTTATTCTCGTTTTTACTGAGAAAGAAATCTCTGAACAGGTGTCCATGCTCATGAAATCTGTGACATCTAAATGGAATATGTTCATAATCTACTGTTTGCACCCATTCTTCATCCAAAACTTTGAAGATCAGATCCTCTGGTAGAGCTCCAAAGAGATCCATTTCCACACAGATTCGTGCAAAGGAAGTGTATTTTCCTCTTCTAGTGGCTTCTGAGGCCTTGACAAAACGTCCTAATTTATTACCTATATCTGTTAACGATTCTATTTTCCAGTAGTTAAGAGGAAGGGGGTAAAGTCTTACCCAAATTGGAACCGATGTGAAAGTCTCCCACTCCAGGAGAAAGTTCATCATCCATGGCCTCATATAGAGGCCAACAGCTGCATAGAAGTAGGGCCCTCCTTCAAACACTCTGTCTTTATCCTCAATATTAGTGAAGACCACTGTAAAGAATCCTTTTGACCCCAGATGTAGGTCAATGCTCCCTTTTGGTTTCCAATGGTATTTAATCCAAGTCTGTAAGGCTTTTTCAGTGGGCCATATTCCCATGAATTTACAAATTATAGCATAAGTTCGCATGTGGTCCCTGTGTGCCTGCAGTGCAGGATCATTCAGGACCACCCTTGGTGTAACCTCAGATTTGGGCTTACAGGGTCCTTTCTGTGCCTTGGTTTTTGCTCCCTTTTCCTTGTCATTTTCTTCCTTGTCTTTTGTTCTTTTATTTTCACAGTGTTTGTCTCCTTCCGTGTCTTCTTCCTTGCTCTCTTTCCCCTCGTCATATCTTTGGACTTCTTCCATAGACTTCTTACCACGGCTGGTAACCGCTTGCTTGTAGGAGGGAGTAGAGCTCCCTCCTCCTCACCCTACCATGGAGATTGGCACCTGCAATCTTCAAACCCTAGCTGTTCTTCGCTCATCCAAAAAAGGGCTTCACTTAAAATCAACATTCACCCATTCATAAATCTTTCATTCCCTTGATAAAGTTTTTCCTAAGTAAAATTCTATTTTACTTAGGAAAATTACAATATTTTCCATAAACACCCCGTTTTTCACTTTAGCCTAAGTTTAAATACACACACCAAATGTTTTATACTTAGCACTTTTCATTTCGATTTCATATTAACCACTAAATTGTTAAAATATAAATCCCCTATGTAAATCTACCCATCCCCGTATTACTTTAAAACTATGTAAAAACCCCGAAATATTATATATCCCGCCCCTTTGGTTAAAATATAACCATAATACAGTTTAAATAGGGATTAATTAGTTAATCAGTAACTAATTAATAGCCCTGACCCCCTGCCACATTAAAAAGGGATTAATTAACCCTCACAGTTAATTAATAACCATCCCGACCAATCCCATCACCCCCGATACGATTAAATAATCCTTAATTATATCGGGCCCACCTTCATTAAACCCTCGTCACTTCGCATCCCCGATAGCCACCTGATCACACCACCCAGATCCAACGGCTGTCGTGCATATTGCATGACCCTTTGCGACCGCACGTTACCGCGTGATCACAAAGTGGTTTTATGTACAGTGCCTCCACCACGCATCAATCATTCTATGGAATCGTTGGCTCAAGCCCAAATACCGCCTCCCCTCCATAAGCGGTGTGATATAAACCACTTACCGCCTCCCACTAAATGACAAAACATCATGTCATTTGCTCGCTGACGTCACCCATCCAAATCTCGAAACCTGCCAATTCTTGACTTTGTATATAAAACAAAATAAATCGTTTTCGTCATTTATTCTGCAAACCTATACATCCATGCAAATACAATGACAAGGTCAACTTTCCCATGCTCCCAGCCACCAACCTACTTCAAAATTTGCAATCGACACAACCCAGAACCATCCAGTCATGCCCGGTACCTGCATTTCGTTGCTTGCCCCCAATAATAGGTATTTATCAATTTCTCGACAAGAAAACCCTGCAAATACTTGTTTTCCATTGTAAATTGATTAAAAAGCCAAATTTCACCATAATTTTGTTACTACTTCTATAATTTAGTCCCCTAGGCCCTTGGTTTCACTAATTTTACAAAGAAAACCTCAGTTTCCTTTCTGAATCCACAAGAACTAGAATGGAAACCCCAATAGCCCTAAATGTTGCTCCCACTACCACTCCTCATCGTGATTTAGACTATCTGCCTCTGCCAGACAAGGATTTTCAAATAAAAGACCTAACCACTGATAAATACCACCTCAAAGTATTTTTCCAATGCCGATATAACCATTTGAATGGCTACGATGCCATGGGACTGTGGGAATCCAATCTCCCAATATATTTTCTCCCTTGTGTGCATGTTTTCCCTGACATAATCCATCAGTACCATGCAAATTATGATCCCATCCGCAGAGCAGTCATGTCTCCCAACCAAACAATCCTATTCATAATAACTGTTGAATCAATCAATGAAATGCTGCAATTTCATCCTAGTCAGGCCCTCACCCCCATTTCCATTGGAAATTTACTTGAGAAATCAACTAAATTGTCCCAAGCTGAGCTCAATCGCTTCTGTCAGACTTTCATTACAAAGGTATCAAACTAAAGATCCCCCTCCTTATATGTCAGTTTCCTTCATAGATACAGGCAAAATCATAGTTGATATGATATCAACAGTCATGGGATTCAACACTAGTGAATATGTAGATGAATTGACCCTAGTGATGATGTCTATCTTTACCCCAAGACAGCCTCCTGCTGTCAAGTATGATTATGCCTCTTATATTGCTGAGAAAATTTATGACCAATTCATGAGACTGGAGAATGAGAAGGTTTTTAAGTACTCCACCTTCATATATCACCTCATCCTCTACCACCAATCAGACAAATTCCCATTTTCTGTCAAGAAACTTGATACCAAGGGTAATCCAAGGTCTGTCATCTTTTGGACTTCCATATTCCATAAATCTTTTGCTTGCCCTTATTCCTATAATGAGTTTATTGATCAGTTTGTCCACCCAGTGACCACCTTGCTGATAGGGAATTCCCCTCCCAGGATTAATGATGACATCAAAAGGATCCTTCAGCTCTCCAAACAGTATAGAGTGGGTGATTGGTATTTATACCAAAATCACACAGAAATCAGAGTATATGGGTGTGAGCTTCTCCATTCAAGCTACCTAAATATGTTCCAATGAGATTGTTTGCATTGGAATATTATAGACAAATAATACACTCAGATTTGACACATTTTACTAAGTCTAAGAAGAAAGCACAACTCAGAATCAAGGATCACTTAGGCCCATTTGCCTGCAACACTAGGGAAGCATGGAAAGCAGCAGAAGAAATTCTAGAAGACGATCTGAAATTAAAAAAAAAAGTTTTAGTTGGACTCCATATGACCCTCATAGTTTCATTTGTGATAGAAGGATGAAAAATATACTATCACCATACTTGCATCACAAAATTCCAGAGATTGAGAAATTTTCTAATATGGATGAATGGAGGGAAGGAACCCTAGTAGAAACAGATAGTGAGCAGGTCAACATAGAAAATGTAATGAAGGATCTTGAAAAAACACTTGACCTAGATTCTTTTGGACAAGTACATTTTGAGACTTCTCAAAAGTCAGCATCAGGGATTAGTGCCTCAACAGCTGATACCTCTCAAAGGCACTCACAAGAGACCAGTGCACCACTTGCAGAGACATCACAGGGAAGAGAAAAAGAGACCAGCACTCAGGCAACAGAACAATCAACCATGTCAAAGCAGCCTGAAACTTCTCAGAAGCACGCTCAAACACAAACCCAACCAACTCAAGTCAACATTGGAGAGCCCTCAATTTTAGAGACTCCTCTAAATGACAAAAGGAATAAAAAGAGAGACAGGGAAGTAGCTACCCCTGCCAGTGGCCCATCAGACCAGCCTGGTGCTAAGAGGCACAGGCTAAATCCTCATTCAGAAGAGGAATTTTTTGAAGAAACTACAGAGAGTCAAAGAAAAGAAGGTGCAGATAGCCAACATACTTTCCCAGCAGGTGGGACACCTTCTAGCTCATAGAGACAGGAACTGGAAAGGCAACAAAGTGCAAAAGTGTCATCCTTTAGGCCTCCAGTAAATGAGAACCTAGATATTAAAAAGAAATTCAAAGAAATAGAGGCTAAAAATGAACCATTAAGGGCTCAAGTCTATGATCAATATTTGAAAATAGCCCTGTTACACAAAATATTGTCACCATGACTATTTGCAGTCAGTATGGGTCTATCATCACTTACACTGTCCTCCTAAGCAAGTCTCAGACCTCAGCTCTTCATGTCAAGCTTTGAAAATGAGAGAAAGACCTTAAAAATCAATAAAGTTCTGGTTCCGCACTTTATCTCACTGTTGCCTGCGGTCCCGCACCCCTTGTTCACATTACCTGCGGACTTGCCCGCTCTGTCTCTAAAGGAGTGGGTGCGGACCCCTGTGAAAGTCAAAAAGGCGCAAGTTTATTCTAAAAAACTCACTTTGGGTTAATTCTAGATGATTCTAGAAGGAATTTTGACGTGGATGGTTCGCTCTTAGGTGGTTCATGCATCCCAAAAGAGAAGGAGCTAATCCCTTGATGAGAGGAGCTATCCCTTTGAAGGAGGACTTTATCCCTTTGAAGGAGGACCTAGTAACTTCCATCCATTTCACTATAAATTAAGGCATTGGGATGGTTGCTAGGGAGGTTAGAAGTTAAACATTTTTGAGGGTAAATGCTGGTGGAATTGAGACTTCCTAGTTAAGCTTGAGAGGAGAGATCACATACCTTTTTGGCTTCATTGGGAAGAGAGTGAAACTTGTCAAAGTAGAGGAGACTTCTTGTTGGACCCTGGGAGGAGCTTGTACATCATCAAGGCACAGGTTGTAAAGTTCTTCTTTGATTTGAATTAATACAATCAGATTCATTTTTCTCAACAAATTGTCTTATGTCATTTGTTTCATGAATTCCTTGATCATCATGATAAGTGTGCTTTATGATATTGGCTTTTCAGGTGCTATTTAATTTGTGTGCTTGTTTGTGTTTGCAGATTCGCTACAAGGGAGCTCATTTGGATCAAAGGAGCGAGGCTTCCACGAATTTGCATTGGACCCAAGGTAGGCCTAAAACACTTGTTTGCCTTTGTTTATAAATTGCATATTTAGAGAAAGATAGTTTTTGATTGGCTTGCTTGTCACTAGATATCGTCAGATACTAGGAGGTCGATCTTGTCCGCAAGAACGATACATTCCGTGTGACAAGCCCCCATAAATCAAACTAGGTTGATGTCAGCCTATGACATCAAAGAAGGCAAGATGCAGATGAGCTTCTTCAAGCCCAAAGTACAACTGCCTCAATCAATAGCAGACTACCTCAAAATTGATTTTGAGTTCATGGCCAAGGACATCCACCCCCTAGACCAAATTGAATTACACAAGAAGACAGGGGAAATGGTATATTCAACATTGACTGGTAAAGCTATGATGGCCCAAAGATTAGAAAATTCTTTGAATAATACAACTGCTCAGTTATAGTTGGAAAGAGCCTCCTCACAGGCTAAAGATAATAGAATTAAATCTTTGGAAGAATTGGTTATTGGACTGGGTCATAACCCAAAGGATGTAAAGGCAGCAGAGGCCTTAATAAAGAAGAAAGATGAAGACATAGCTGCCTTGAGAAAGCAGTTAAAATTGCCACCATCAAGACATCCTCAAACTATAGAAGTTGTTCAGAAGAAGTCTGAAGAAGAGCTTATGGACTTAGTCCTTAAGCTAAATGAACAGTTAAAGGAAACAGAACAAGAATTGGAAAAATCATTGAAAAGAAGGTAGGGAGAGTCGACCTCTCAGCCTTTAAACATGATACCAGTGGTATCCACAACAGTCCCTTTAACACTTGGAACAACTCTAGCAACCGATGTCCCCTTGGTCACAACAGAAACAATTACAGGTACCAGCACAGGCACAACACTAGCAGGAACTTTAGGTTTGAGTACAGAGGAATTAATCAAGTCAATGGAGGAGATGAAACTACAAGTTTTTGAACTCCAAAAGGTAAAAGAAAAATTTGTCACTTTAGAACAGAAATATGATGTCTCAAAAATCAATTTTGCTAAAGAAGTAAGGAAGAATAAAGGCTTGGCACAGCAAGTGAAAACATTAAAGAAAGACCTCACCTTGGAGAAGCCCTTAATAAATATTAGGAAAATTCTTTGGAACAACATCACTCAATAAATGAATGATTCTTGGACATCCATACAAATAATTTTTGAACATATTGATTTAGTGCAACTTTCTCTCTAAGAGATTCAGAGAACTAAGTAAGAATTAGGTAGAAATCCTGAAGAAGCTATCAGGCCAATAAAATTTTTGAACAATAGAAATAAGTACTAGCTAAAAGAGCTGAATATATAGGATAGAACTGGGACTATCCTAGAATTCAAAAAGGTATTGATTAAAAGAGGTCTAATGCAGAATTTGGAAAGAAAATGCCACAACATGCAAGAAGAAATTAATGATTTTATGGAGAAGTTTGGTATCTTGCAGAGCAAAGGACTTCCTAGTCCTTTAGTAATTAATGATAAATTGATGAAGCATGAAGACTATGTGGACAAGTTGGCTCAGTATGCAAACAATCAAGCTAGTTCATCAGCTGGTGCATCTACACCAAAGGCACTACCTACAGGCAAAGTTCTATATGACAGTCTAGAGAACCTGCACTATGTTGAGCATGAAATAAAACATCTGTTTCCAGTTCATCCTAATTTTGTCAAATACACTGAGGCTGATGAAATCTTCAGGAAACTTCAAAGGACTAGAATACCAAAGGAATATTTGTGGATGGATATGATAGAAATTTTGTAATTTGCCTTGGTAAAAAGTAAATTTTTTAGTATTTACCATAGTCAATTTTGGAAAGAAGGTGAATGAGGATAAAACAGGTAAAGTGTATCAAAACAGGTTAAAGAGTATCAGTTGAAAGTCAAAAGTAGGCAACCAACACAGAATTACAAGCTAGACAACAAAATGCTCAATCATAGGGCCTGCCTCCAGCTCATTCACAAAAACAGGAACAACAAGGCAGCAGTTCACTTTTATCTTCTATATTCAAGACCATCTGTCTCTACTTTTATGTAACATATAGTTAGCTTTCCTATATTATATCTCTCTTTGTTATGAGATATTTTATTGTAAAATTTTGTATAAATACTCCCTCATTCGGAGTATTGAGTGTGGATTCTTAGACATTTCTATAGACTTATTATTTTGGAAAAGAAAAGCTATTGATCAACTCTTGTATGGCTGGATGGATGAAGAAATAAAGCAAGGGACTTTTTCACAGGATTCATGTGTCAAACATCGGACAAATAAGTATTTTATATCCCATGTGTTATTGTTTTCTAGTTTACTATTTCACTTGTGTTCATGTCTGAATATTAAAACGAAAAAGTATATTTCAGAAAGTGCTTAAGTGCAATCTGTCTTTAAAATCGTTTTTATTCTAAATATTTTCCTCTAAACTATCATAGGAAAGGAATTCTTAACTACTCCTTGCTTCTTAGTTTATCATTAAGATCATTTAATAAGAAATTCTTAACTTTGTTATTAGTGATTAGTCATTTTCCCTCCTTTTGAAACATGCTAAAGGATTTTTAACTGCCCTTCATCCCTTTCAAAACTATTCCATTCTTTCAAGTTACCATTTGATCCTTGTTTAGCTATCTTGCCCTGTGAAGCCCTCCTTTGTGGAATTATCCAAATCCAGTTTAGCCATCTGCAGTTGACTCCATAGCCCAATGGCCTGATCTACTCTGTTCTATCCATCTGTTCCTGAATTCCACCACCAATCAAAATAAAAACCCCCAAGCTTTTGTACCTAGCCTAAAACCTTTCTAAACAAAGCTAAATCATAAAGAGAGAGCCCTCTATGAGTATAGATTAGCTATATTCTGTACTTAAAAGTTGGTTTGTGGTTACCTCAGACCCCTTTCCTATTTCTGACAACTTCTAGGAAAATCTGAGTGATAACACTATGGATGATAGGATGATAACCTAGTGGGGTATCCTAATATATACTCGATGGTGCGGGGAGCACAAGTCCGTACTAGTGGCTATTGAATCACAGAAGGAGGAATCACCCAACCTTAGCAAAAACAATAGTGACTAGGTTTAACGACGCCGGAGCACGTCTCTAGCCTAGACCTTTAGATAAATGTGCGTTAAGTTCCAATGTGTTGTTAGGTTCATTCAATAGATTTTAAGAGTGACTAGCTGCCATAGGTGACCAATGGAATATTTCCAAATTTCCCCCCCACCATTGTTGGCGAGTACCCCAATTATTTTTGAAAAACAAGCTTGAAGGGGATAACATATGCTTGCGATATAAGTTCATCCTTCATGCAATCTAACCTAGTGAAATTTTAACGATCCCTGGGGAGGAGAAGCTCGGGTCTCATCATGATGATGAGTCCAATGTCATTAGGGTTTAACGAGTCCGACATAGGTAAAACTTGGAGTCTTTGTCATGTTTAGAGAGTTTGAAAAAGACACGGAAAAGAAAACTCCAGCGGGGCCCCTTTTCGTAAGTTGGTGGCTCTCAAGCCCTAAAAGGTAGAAAACAATACTTTAGAGAACCGCTTGACCATTTCGGTCGAGGAGTACTCTTCGTAAATAGTGTTTCCAGTCTGAAAAATTAGAAAACTCACTGGAGACATGATGCTTTGTAACCAAAAATGAGCTTGGAATGACAAAAGCTCGGCCATCTTTTTGTTTTTAAACGGTCATAAAAGAGATGAAAGCATACCACCATTTTTATTCTTTTTAACGAGTCAAAAAATGGAAAAATACTCAGTAATCTTTTCATCTTTTATGAGTCAAAAAAGAGCTTAAAGAGGAATCATGGGAAATTTTCGTGGTATTTACCAAGCATGCATCGACCTGAACTTATATCCGACACACCTGTTCCTGCACAGAGAAAACCAAGCATAAGACCCATTCGACAAGGATACACGTTGAATGTTAGAAAAACCTAAGTAAAAAAACCCTAAAACCATAAGGAATCCCCAAAAAACTATAGTAAAACCCAAAATACTATAGTTAAAAACCCTAAATTTTAAAAAAAGGTTATATAAGGTCTATGGTAAAAACATATTTACATTGTTTTAGTTTTTAACCTTGGTAATATTCAAAACAATGCACACCTTTGCAAATTTGGGGGTCAAATTCCATAGTTGTGGTGATCAATTCTGCGCCAATCTTTCGCCAAGTAAGTATCTCATCCTTGCCTTTGTGTTTTAAGTGTTTTTAGCTCTAATTTCATGCATTTTGGCTGAGTTTGGAAGGATTTTTCATTCCAAAAAATCGCCTCGGTCGTCGTAGAAGTCCCCCGTGGGGTTGCAACGACTGTGAATTTTAAACACACCAAAATAGGCATCGTTGCAGGAAACGCATGTACCCATGTGACGATTTGAGAAATGATGAACTGTCAAATCTGACCATCACAGTTGTTTTAGAAACAGTTGCGACGAGCGCAACAAACATAAAAATTTAATTTTTACACCATTTTAGAATACAAAAATGACTCAAACCAGTTCTAATTAGATGATATTTGCATATGCAAGGTGAAAAATGGTGTTTTCATGGCAAGAACGCACGCATGATGCTGATGACGAAAGAGGGGAAACTGATCCCCAATGCATGGAGGTTCTTTGGAACTACGCATTACTCAAATTCTTCCTTATGACACTATTACAAGCGCAATTGGACCTTCTAGAGTTCTTGATTTTCTCATGGAACCCAACAGAGGGTAAGTTCATAATTCGGGGGCAGCAGTTCGAGTTTGACGCGACAGACATATATTTCCTCACTAGTCTATCTCAATGAGGAGAGAGACCCCACATGGGTGGGGTGCAGGTCATCGGAGAATCTCTAGATATGTTGATTGCACGAGCGTGTCCGAGGGCACGCAAATCACCGACTAGCGGGAAGCTACAGATCCCAACATTGAATGACCTGTCACTACGTGCTTTATTGTTTACGATTACGAGAGTAGCAAGCTTTCAGGCTTAGCACAAGGTGACTAAAACCCATTTGCGGTTGGCTTTGGATTGCCTCAATCCTACCATGTTTGACTGGGCCGAGGCAGTGTCTTTGAATATGAAGAGGCAGCTGACCAAGTGCCAGTGAGGGGAGACAAAGTAGTTCGGATATGGGTCCATTCTGGTACAGCTCATGCTGGAGCCAGTACCAATACTTCAGCTGTAGGATATGCAAGTCCTGTGGCTGGGACCCCAAGAGACCCATATCACTAGATGGGCCCATGTGATGCCACAAGGAGATGGTGGTCAGCCAGTATCATGGGGCCCTGACTTCATGGAGTGGCTGCATCGTCAACAGGTAGTAGTTGAGGATTGGCCCTATGCAGGTACAAATTTCAGAGCATATCCAAATATGCTGCTTCCGCCCAGAGAGCAGTGGGACGAGAGAGGTAACACACTTGGGTTGACCGCTACACTGTTAAATTTCAGTTTTTCATTTTATATTGTTTTTGGATTTTAAATGTGTATGTCGTAATAATTATGTTCAATTTTGTAGACGTTGGACCTTAGAGACCAGTGGGTCTTGCTCCCACTGCACGAAGGGAGAACAGAGAGATGGGCCCTGCCACCTCTAGGTGGTGATGCAGAGGAGGAGATAGCCCAAAACTTGGAGGGCTCGACTGAGGGGATCCCAGACTATAGAGGGTTCGAGGAGATCTCGCGACAGTACCAGCGACACACCGTGGGTGTGTTGAACAGGATTCACAGGCTGCTCAGACGAGTAGTTTGGGCAATGGTCTGCTATAGAGAGCAGAACCCACCACAATAGTCACCTAGGTTTCTTTTTCTGATGTTTTGAGAGACATGTGTCTCGGCTTGTAACCTGAACATATACATTATTTTTTGGACATATACATTATTTTTTGAGCACCTCGATGCACCACAATATAACTATTTATGTTATATGATTCTTGTTTGCTATGTTTGAATGTTTGTCCATGATTTGTAATTGTGCAAATGTCCACTTAATACATAATTTACTAATGTATCAACGAATATTCATAACATCTGAATAAAAGACAAAGAACACATTGAACAAGAAATCACCTAACGCACCAAACCATAAGGGGTATAATGGCATACGGGTTCATTTTTACACAAGCTTGAACCATAGAAGAACTATGCTTGAATAAGATAAACATGCCACCGGCATAATAATCCAATCGAGGTACATGCCCCCCAAGCTTCATTGCATTCATCGAAGTGGATGTAATGAAGGTTTAAGTGACGATATCTAAGAAAGACTTGATTGACTACAGGGAAAATTGTTTCATTTTTTAACGAGGTTGACACAAGACTAGAACTATCCTTGGAACGCCGTGTTTCATTTTGTAAATGAGGTTTACACAAGAGCAGAACTATCCTCGGAACGCCTTGTTTCATTTTTTAAACGAGGTTGACACAAGATCAAAACTATCTTCAGAAAGCTTGTTCATGGGCCCTACGAGAACATGACTCCCAAGAGATCTGCACTGGAGGGAAGGACCATAATCTGGGAGGAATACATGTCGGTAGGTACGAATGACAGATTAGGTTCCAATGCCCCCAGTACATGATGTATGAGACCATCTGCATGATCATCAACAGATGTAGAGACAGAATGGGTAATCACATAATTAACCTGTGGTGGGGAAAGTACTGCTTGCGGACAAGAACTAAGAGGGGATGGTGGTGACACAGGAGGCACTGGGGGACTAAATAATGAAAATTCATTTATAGTCACCATTCTTCCGTTGTGCGGAAAACAAACCACATGGAAAAGAGAAGAAACAAGAGCCCCCATGGCATAAATATAGTCACGACCAAGGAGAAGACTAAAATCTAACACACCTTGGACAACCATCACATCTATATAGATAGTTTTACCTCCCAAAGTAACAAGGAACTTTGGAAGGATCCTTAAAGGTTGACGAGTTCCTCTGTCAAAAGCCAACAGATTTTGACTGACAGGCACAAGTTGTGGGGGGCCCAAAGCTTGCTAAGTAGTGGAAGGCATGAGGCTAACAGACACACCTTCATCCAAGAGAGTGCTAGGTACTGCCTTATTATAGGCGTGTACTGTAATTTGGAAAGGAACATAGGATGGAAGGTGGAATGTAGTCAAGTGACTCCAGTTGAAGGAAACAACAGAACTACTTGGCGGGGGTATTGTATGAGTGCCCCCATGCTCTACAGGACCGAAGAAGGACTCTCTTGATCAGTTAGGATAGGAGGGTCATTCTCAGACTTAGGAGAATCTGATGAGATGAGAAGAACATGAGCAGTGTGATCATGATGCTCTTCGGGAACAAAGTGAACAACTGGTGGTGAACCCAAGTCAACACTCTATCTGACCAATGGTTGGTTAGGAATAGACTTAGTACATCCAGGCTCGGGAAGAGGAGGATGGAAAAGAGAAGAATATAATTCAATCTCTTTGTCAATAGGGAGAGGGTTTGATGAGAGACTCTGATAACCAACCAAAACTGGAGGTGAAGAATTTGTAAGACTTTATAAAATGGTGGAAACTTTATCCATGAGCGGGCAAAGGTGAAGGGGATGGTTACCTTCAAAAAAGCATACAGGGGAATTGAATCTTCCCTTTCTTCTTACCACTGCCAATTGAGGATTGAACATCGAGATGAGCTTCAGAGGACGATGAGGGATGAGCCAGATCATGAGACCATGCTTGTAAGATCCTAGGAATAACAGGACAGTCACGAAGAAGATGGTCACCAATGCACAATTTACAAGGAAACTTAACCTTCCACGGAGGATCAGAAGGTTTTCTAGCTTGATATGTACTTAGAGAAGTAGTTGCATGGGTGGCCTCTTGCTTATCCAACTTCTTGTTCTTCTTGGTCTTTCTCTTCTTCTTCTTAGCCTCCTGGTTACTAGATGTGGAACTTTCACCAGGCGAAGTAGGAGAGGAGGATGAAGAAACAGGGGAAGAAGGTGAAGGTTCAACCCGAGAATCATCGTGTCATGATTCAAACGAGGGAGACAGTGGAATAGGGGTCATGACGCTTGGGACCACCGAGGTTGAAAACAACCAAATGGGCAAACCAATGGTTAACCCAGACAAAGACAATGTTGCCATATACAGAGCACTAGCATTTCCAAAAGGAGGAAACGGACCAGGATTCCCATCTAGGGGAAGACCTTGACCGGTAGACTCGGGAAATGTTTCCATCGGAAACGACCTTGAAATTCACTCGCAATGTAACCAAGAACTCTAACTATTACCAGGAATATTTTGTGGGCAGTAAATTTTATGACACAGGAACAAAACTTGACCTTCTCATGTTTTAAGAGTCGAAAAAAGGACGAAAAGGTGACTCTATCTCTTTCGAGGTTTAATGAGATTGAAAGGACAAGTGCTCAAATGATCCTTTTCATTTAAGGAGTCGAAAAGGAACGAAAATGCCTACTCTGGAGTACTAGACAAGAGGTTTACAAGACAAAATACAAAACTACATATACACCTTGGTGATCAAATAAAAGAGAAATGACCAAGGACTTCCTGTACAACAGTTAATCTTCCTGAATGCTATGTTCGGTGCATTACGGTTCGTAAGGCGGCAGACTCGGCTTCCTATGGATGATAGGATGATAACCTAGTGGGGTCTCCCAATATATACTCGATGGTACGGGGAGCACAAGTCCATACTAGTGGCTATTTAATCACAGAAGGAGGAATCACCCAACTTTAGCGAAAACCATAGTGACTAGGCTTAACAACGCCGGAGCACATCTCTAGCCTAGACCTCTAGATAAATGTGCGTTAAGTTCCAATGCATTGTTAGGTTCATTCAATAGATTTTAAGAGTTAATCTTGGATTAAGTTTCGGTTTTCAGGCCCTACTGAATGTATTCCAACAATTCCTAGGATGCAGCTACAATGAGTAAAACATCATTCGTTTCAATGAACAACTACCTAAATGAGGGTAAAGAGTTCATTTCCAAGCGAATGCAAACCAAGAAAAGAAGGTGCAAGCACTAAGAAACTAAATGCATCAATACACCTGTCTCACAACTACTAATGAAAGATTTGAACTTTGCTTCCTAATTTCTCAATCATGAAAATGCAGTAATGCAAATGCGCTTTCACTTTCATATGCTATATAAATGCAATATTTTTTAATTTTGGAATTTTAATGACAAACAAGCAAGTGTAAACCTGACTGATCCAAACAAATGTGATTTATGTTTGATAGTGTGGAAATCAAATCAATATGAGGAATTGGTTCAATAACCAAACAATAAAGACCAATCAAAAAGAAAACAAGTAGTAAAACAACCTCAAACAAATCAATCAGCTGGTTGTGGACGAATCTTGGACGGACGAATAACCTAAACAAATGAATTGTTGACGAAATCTTGAAAAGAGCTAGGTCACACGGTTTGAAAACATAAGATTCTGTTATGAAACCAGCTCACAAAAAGATAGAAAAGAGAGATCCACGCCTTAGAATTCAGCCTCTTCGAGGGGGCAACCTCCTTTACATTACATAAATGAACAATTCTTGGATGATACAAATGAAAATACCTCCTTTCTATATATAGGAGTCTAAGTGGTCCCAATACAATCAAAGCCTACATAACAATAATATTGTAGGGCACAACAATAACAATAGTGGGCTTCTATGTGGCACAATAGTAACAATATGGGCACTACATGGGTACATCAATATAAATAAGGGGTATAACTACAATAGTAATGGGGTAATCACTAGTATTATAGGGACCCAACATGCCCCTCTCCTTCAAAAAAGTGTTGTCCTCAACGCTTGAGTAGTTCAGGATACTTCTGCATAAAATTCTCATCCTCCCATGTGGA
Source organism: Pinus tabuliformis (assembly GCA_031772625.1). Lineage (NCBI taxonomy): Eukaryota > Viridiplantae > Streptophyta > Pinopsida > Pinales > Pinaceae > Pinus > Pinus tabuliformis. The sequence continues at coordinate 1,036,826,740 of CM062816.1, read as the reverse complement.
ATCTTCAGCGGATAAGTTCTTCCACTTGATAAGGTACTCTGAAATTGATCGATTTCGTAGCTGTCGAGTTCTTGTTTCTATAACTGCTTCCGGTTCCAATATAATTTTTCCTTCTTCGTCAAGTTCTGGCAATATTGTTTGAACTGGGAGCTTGTCGCCTATAACCTTCTTTAAGCATGAAACATGGAAAACTGGGTGCAATCGAGAAGCTGCAGGAAGCTCCAATTTGTATGCCATAGTACCAATCTTTTGCAACACCTTGTACGGACCATAATACTTTGGTGATAATTTATTATCCTTCTTAGCTTGCTTGAGGGACATTTTCTTATATGGTTGTAGCCGTAGGAATACCCAATCACCTACATCAAAACTTCTTTCACTGCGATGATGATCTGCCTGTTGTTTCATTCTATTCTGTGCCAACACAAGGTTATCCTTTAAGAGTTGGAGGACTTGTTGTTGATGTTCGATGTGATGTTCCACTGCCTGAACCTTAGAATTTTCTCTTAAATATGATGTGATGGATGGTGGTTGATACCCATAAAGTGCCATAAATGGGGTCATTTTTGTTGTTGTATGAAAGGAAGTGTTATACCACCATTCAGCCAGAGGCAACCATTTGACCCATTGTGTCTGTTTATCAGATACAAAGCAACGAAGATATCCTTCCAAACATTTGTTTACTATCTCAGTTTGCCCATCAGATTGAGGATGATAAGATGAGCTATGAGCTAACTGAGTACCAAGACAAGAAAATAATTCTGTCCAAAAATTTCCAGTGAAAATGGGATCTCTGTCACTTACAATAATCTTTGGGTTTCCATGTAGCTTTTGAATTGTTTCCATAAATGCAGTAGAAACTGTACTGGCTTTAAATGGATGTGATAATGCACAAAAATGTGCATACTTGGTAAGTCTGTCAACTACCACCATGATGACACTCTTTCCCTCAGACTTGGGTAAACCTGTGATAAAATCCATTGATACCTCCTCCCAACGTTGGCTTGGAATGGGTAAAGGTTGTAATAGACCCGGTGTCTTAATTGTTTCAACTTTATTTTGTTGGCAAACCAAACATTCTGCCACAAACTTTTGAATATCTGATTTAAGGCCATCCCAAAAAAATTCCTTCTTAACCCTGTGGTAAGTTTTTAAAAATCCTGAGTGCCCTCCTAAGGGAGAAGTGTGCAATTCCATAAGAATCTTTTGTTTTAGCTGGGAATTCTTACAGAGGTATAAGCGATCTTTGTACCATAACGAATCATTTTTCCAGCTAAATGTATCAGACGTACTGGAATCTTGTTGTAGCTTTCGAATAAGTGCCCACACTTCTTCGTCATTCTTCCATTCCTCCCTTGCTTCATTTATCCAATCTGGTTGGATGATAGAAATAGCGCACAACAATGCTTCCACATCCTCATCCTTCTTGAGAGTGCATCTGCCACCACATTTTGCTTCCCTTTTTTGTAGATGATTTCAAAGTCATAACCCAACATCTTTGTGACCCACTTTTGTTGCTCTTCAGAGGATAATCTTTGTTCTAAAAAGTATTTAAGGCTATCATGATCTGTTTTTACCTTGAAGTGTCTTCCCATTAGGTAGGGTCGCCATTTCTTAAGTGCATGGAGTATTGCCAACATTTCCTTCTCATAAATAGCTTTGCTTAGAAACTTTCCCTTAATTGGACGACTTTCAAAAGCAATGGGTCTTTCATCTTGCATTAGAACAACACCAATTCCATTTCCTGAAGCATCACATTCCACAGTAAAGGTTTTTGTGAAGTCCGGTGTAGCTAAGACCGGTGCTTGGCACATTGCCTCTTTAAGATGTTCAAAGGCCTTTGTTGCTTCCGGAGTCCATGAAAATGCATCTTTCTTCAATAATGTCGTTAGAGGTGCTGCTATTCTCCCATAATTCTTAACAAACTTGCGATAATACCCTGTCAACCCAAGAAATCCGCGCAAATACTTTATGGATGTGGGGATTTTCCATTCCTTAATGGCTTTAATTTTGGTAGGGTCTACCTTAACTCCTTCATGAGATACAATATGACCCAAATATTCCACCTCCTGGACTCCAAAGAAACATTTGGATCTTTTGGCATATAATTGTTTCTCTTCCAATAGTTGTAGCACCCTGTCGACATGTTCAACATGATCCTTCCAAGACTTGTTGTAGATAAGTATATCATCAAAAAATACTAACACAAATTTTCTAAGGAATGGTTTGAAAATTGAATTCATCAAACCTTGAAATGTTGAAGGTGCATTGGTAAGGCCAAAAGGCATGACCAAAAATTCATAATGACCCTCATGAGTTCTAAATGACGTTTTCGGAATGTCTTCAATCTTCATTCTGATTTGATGATATCCTGAACGAAGATCCAACTTGGTGAAGTAAATTGATCCATGCAATTCATCCAGTAATTCATCAATGACAGGAATGGGGAACTTATCTTTAATAGTGAGCTTGTTGAGCTCCCTATAATCCGGACACATGCGCCATGATCCATCCTTCTTGTGCACCAATACTACTGGAGCAGAGAAAGAACTTTGACTCGGTTGAATTATACCCGCCTCTAGCATTTCTGCAACCATACGTTCAATTTCACTTTTTTGGACATAGGGATATCTGTACGGCCTGATGTTTGGAGGAACACTTCCTAGAATCAGATGAATAGCATGATCATGATCACGCATAGGTGGGAGACCTTTGGGAGTCTCAAATACCTTGGAATGATTGTCCAGGACTTTTTGGAGATCTGGAGAAATAGATGATTCTAATGTGGAAACATCTAGCGAACATAATTGTGCAATTACACCCCTTTGCTGTTTTTTTAGAAGCTTTGTCATACCATTAGAGCTGATTATCTTTCCTGGTTTCCCTGCAATACCCCTTAATTCAACTTCCTTTCCTTCCACAGAAAATTTCATGAAAAGTTCTTGAAAATTAAAAGCTATTGTACCCAAGGATTGTAGCCATTGGACTCCTAGCACAACATCAGCACCTCCCATTGGAATGGAAAGCATTGGGCTAGTCAATACATATTCTCCCATGGATAGCTTGATATTATGGCACTTTCCAGAGCAATTTATTGTTCCTCCATTTGCAATCATCACTTGACACTCTGGTGCTGGATATAGGAAGCAATTCAATTCTTTTGCTACCCTACAATGAATAAAATTGTGGGTGCTTCCTGAATCAATCAACACTATCACCTTTTTCTTCTTGATTTGTCCTTCTATCTTGATGGTTTGAGGAGTGGTAATTCCCGCCAATGCATTACAAGATATGGTTGGATTTATTTGTTCTTCATCTAGGCTTTGTTCCTGGAGTATATCTTCTTCTTTTGACCTTTCTTGCTCCTTTTCTTCTTCCTCTTCACAATCTATGTAGAATAATTTCTTCTCACCACACTTATGACCCTTTGTGTATTTGCTATCACAATTGTAACAAAGCCCTTTTGCTCTTTTTTCTTCCAATTGTTGTGGTGTCAACCTTGTAGGTTGTGGAAGACTATGGGCAACAACGCCTCCATCTTTATAGTTGTGAACGGTATGCTTCCTAGTTGCCATAATTTTGCTTTCCATTTTTCTTGCTAACCTGAATGCCTTCTCTAATGAATCAGGTTCCCAAAGGCGAACATCATGTTGGATATTATCCTTTAAAGACCCTATGAACACATCAATCCTATGCTGCTCTGGAATATCTTTTACCCTTATGTTCAATTTTTGGAACTCTTCAATGTGCTCCATTATTGAACCCTTTTGTTTGAGACTTATCAATTGGCTAAAAAAAGTGTTGTTTTTTGTATACTCATAATGTGCTATCAATTCTTCCGTAAAAATTGCCCAAGTGATAAATTGTTTACGAGAGCAAAGCCATTGATACCATACAAATTGATTTGGTTCCAAATATAAAGTTGTCATACGTACCTTTTGTGTGTTTTGCACATTATTGAGATCAAAGAACTGCTCCATCTGTAATATCCATGTGGCGGGATCCTTCCCATCAAACTTCCTCATATCGATTTTTGGAATATGGTGGGTCTTCGATCCAACATTAGAATCTATGGAATCATGATTAACATTACTTTTGTTCACATCATGAGTTTCCTTTACAACCTTTTCACCATTAGTAAGTATCTCTTGTAGAAAATTTGTCAAATCTGTCTTCAAATCTGCCATGTCTGTCTTCAAATCTGTCTTCAAACTTGCCATGTCTTTCTTCAAATCTGTCTTCAAATCAGTCTTCAAATCATCCATCTTAGCTTCCATGCCCTTTATCTTAGCATCTGTTAGCTTTTGTGAGCGTGACATTTGTTGCACTTGTTCTTGTAATTTTGATATATCATGTAGCATTTCTTCCTCTTCTTCATGAGTCATGCTAGAGCTTTCAGGTTCCTTACTAGGCGTTTGCATTTTCTTTCCTCGGGGCATCAGTTACCGATAATAATGCTTTACTAGGCCCTTTGAATTCCTTCAAACCAAGCTTATGCAAAAATAAAAAATAAAAACTACACACCTTTTTTTTACTTTGTAGAAGCCTGATATTGAATCTGATGTACCTCTGTAATTTCGAATCATCCAATTCTGAAATTGTGATCTGTAGTAGCTTTCTGTGTCCTCTTTCCAATGCCACTAGTCTGAACCAAATTGGATTCTCCAAGAAAGAGTTATGCACAATCTCCCGCAGTGACCTGATTATAGACTGTTTCAGTAGAGCGAACTTGTATGAAGTGCCACGTGTCACTGTTTCAACCCTTGACTTTGAAAAATATATAAACGAAAACTACAGTTCGTCCTCTTTCTGTAACTTCTTACGAAATTTCAATCCGATGCTCAGAAAGAAAGTTATGACGATTTTCCCCAGGTCACCTGTTTTGAGTGTAATTCAGGAGTCTGCCAAAAGACCAACTTCTGCAGATAATATCTCCAAAAATATTGCGCGAAAAGATCTGAAATTCAGACCAAAGGTTCAGCACCAATTCTTCTCAAATGGGTTTTTTTTGCGACTTCTGAAACGTCACAGAAAAAAAGTTATAGCGAAAATTCCACGATGACCTGTTTGGAGCAGCGAAACCCTAGAATCCAAAGCTCTGATACCAAATGTTATGAAACCAGCTCACAAAAAGATAGAAAAGAGAGATCCACGCCTTAGAATTCAGCCTCTTCGAGGGGGCAACCTCCTTTACATTACATAAATGAACAATTCTTGGATGATACAAATGAAAATACCTCCTTTCTATATATAGGAGTCTAAGTGGTCCCAATATAATCAAAGCCTACATAACAATAATATTGTAGGGCACAACAATAACAATAGTGGGCTTCTATGTGGCACAATAGTAACAATATGGGCACTACATGGGTACATCAATATAAATAAGGGGTATAACTACAATAGTAATGGGGTAATCACTAGTATTATAGGGACCCAACAGATTCACTAAATGAATCCAAGGAGGAAATGCCTAACCAAATGTAACTAAAACAAGTTGATGAGAGACAAGAGATAGCAGGGGACAAGCAACACTGGTTGACTCAGGAGGTAAAGTTGTAAAAAACAACTTTTATAGGAATTGTCACATGGCTCTAACTAGCAACCTGAGACGAAAGGCAAATTGTCACAAGCACAATGCTAGCAATTGGGCGACATCGTCACAGGTGTACACCTATCTTCTGTGACAGTTTGATTTCAGGAAATGTCGCAACTGTACAATAAGATATCCGCGACGTGCAGGTTAACCAAAGAGGACAGTTGCATCGTCGTCGCAGCTATTAAGCTATAAACAACAACAATCTCAATTAAGACAAAAAAAAAAGCAAAAACACCTGAAGGACACTGGACTAATCTCTCAGATAGTGAGAGGGACTACCAGATTGACTCAAGTAACCCAAAACACTAATGACTCAGTCCTGAAATCAAGAGACATTAAATAAAAAACAAATCAAGAGCAAACAAGAGACAACATACAAAGGACTCCCCAGTATGGTCGCCAACTTGTGATGTAGGAAATGTTCCCTTTGCGGACAGAGGCAACCCCTCTAGCCCTAGAGTGGGTCTAGTCACAGAAAGACAAAACAACAGCTAATTTCTTTAAACAGTCATTGTTGAAAGAGCCTACCTCAAACCGGTGTTCGATGAAGCTTTCATTGCACCGCTTCAGCTATTGTTTCCTTCTCCTCGATGAATGATTCACCTGAAGCAACACAAGAGAACAACAAACGCATAACAGAGTACAACAATGATCTATTTACTTACAGAGTCAAGGAATCATAAGCTATCAAACATATTTCACACATGACATAGGGAATCACCATTGATAGTATTAAAATGAACAAAAGCAAAGCTTACAACCTAGCCTTGACGTCACAAGCTTTCTCGGATGGTCCAGCGAATATGTTTCTTCAAGAATTCACTCTCAAAAGGGTCTCCCAAGAAGATGATAGCTCTCTCTCTCACTCACAAGCACTAATACAAGGCTAAGGCAGTCCACAACCAATTGCTAAACTATCAACAATTCACATTGCAAACTATCAAACTCACACCAAAGCTAGCTAATTTGCTCAATCCCAAAAACTAGTTGATCATAGCAATAGGGAGTGCTTTTATAAGAGCAGGAGCCTCCATAAAGTGAGGGAGAGGGAACTTATCCTCAAGGGAGGTTTCTCAAAAGGTGGAACCACCAACCCAGAGGAGGAAAGGCGAACTCCCTTGACCCAACAACCAGTTCTAGAATCACCTAGAAGCATTCTGTTTGAACTAATTCGCCATATCTGGATCGTCGTAAGTCATATACTAGGGCTCAGCGACGACGTCGCAAGGAAGGAGTGTATTCAGAGCCATCGTCACAAGAAGGATCTTGAGGACTTGCACCGAGCCCTAAAATTTGATTGTCGCAGGAAACAGATGTACCCCTACGACGTCATCACGACGTTATAGTTCATTACAGAGAATCGTCATAGGTAGAATGAGGTTTACTTGCGACGATGCAGAAACATAAGTAAAAGGATCAATCTTTAGGATTAAAGGGCACTTGTTTAATATTCTTGAATGAATGGGAAGATGTGGACATATTTGTTTGATGTATGACACAGCGGAAATGTCGCTCAGAAACGGACTTTAACCTAGATGAGGGGATATGAGGCTAATGAAAAAATTCTGTGTAATAGATTCCCCCTAAAGCATGAAGGCTGAAAGAGTGGGAGGGGTGAAATTCTTTACGAAATCATAAACGAACCAGAACACCATCATGGAGAGTCTGTAGGCACAAGTACAACTGATATCTCTGACAACGAAATACATGTAGTCTAGGCATGGGCACAGCCATCAAAAGACATATAAAACTTGGTTTGTGGTATGGACGCAGCCACCCAATCGATAAGACCATATATAAAGATAGAGGTATGGTCACAACCATCCAAGAAGACTAAGGTATGGTCGCAGCCATCCAATCAAAGAGTCATGTATGCAATCACAAACTAATCCACGCAACCCAAACTTATGTAATCTTAGTATGAGGACTTGAATCCCAACTGATCATAGTAAAATTTCTAATATGCGAAATAGATGTGCTGAAGTCGAGCATACTAGAAAATCACTTGATTACCGGCCAATGACGTAAACCATTAACAAGCGCGAGAGAGACCACCAGTGATGTCAATGGATCTCACGGTACCGCCAATATAGTCCACAAAGTGTGAAGAATGATCTGGAGTTAAACACTTGTGGAATTACCCAATCGAAGACCAATAATGTAAGCCTATCGTTGAATGCGAAGAACTTTCCATTGAGGTATGCAAGCTCCAAGGTACTGAAAGGAATCTCTAGATCGACTTCCTGGATAATGAGTTGGTGTCGATAGGAAGTGACCCATCACAGGAGGGCCATATTGTTTCCCACATCAATGACATGAGACAAGGAGCAAGATGGATATGGATGAAATAAAGAATCAGAGGAGGAGGTAAGGGTGCAAACTGCAGAAGGATTAAACTATTGAACATATCAGTGACATGACTCTGGAATGCGGCAGCATTTTGGTACCAAGGGACCGAAAGTCTGATAGGGACGGAAAGTATCAAATGGAATGGGAAAAACAACAAACCCAAAGCTCAGAAGGCCGATGACGATGTGAGGATATCCCAAACCCGGAAAGAAGCAAAATTTTTTATGTTCAAGAGTGACTAGCTGTCGTAAGTGACTAATGGAATATTTCCAAATTTTTCCCCCACCATTTCTGGCGAGTACCCCAATTATTTTTAAAAAACAAGCTTAAAGGGCATAACATATGTTTGCGATATAAGTTCATCCTTCGGACAAATCCAACCTAGTGAAATTTTAACGAGCCCTAGGGAGGAGAAGCTCGGGTCTCATCATGATGACGAGTCCAATGTTGTTAGGGTTTAACGAGTCTAACATAGGTAAAACTCAGAGTCCTTTTCATGTTTAGAGAGTTTGAAAAAGACACGAAAAAGAAAACTCCAGGGGGGCCCCCTTTCCATAAGTTGGTGTCTCTCAAGCCTGAAAAGGTAGAAAACAATACTTGAGAGAACTGCTTACCATTTCAGTCAAGGAGTACTTTTCGTAAATAGTGTTTCCAGTTTGAAAAAGTAGAAAAATCACTGGAGACACGACACTTCGTAACCAAAAACGAGCTTGAAACGACAAAAGATCAGCCATCTTTTCATTTTTAAATAGTTGGAAAAGAGCTTAAAGCAGACCACCTTTTTTATTCTCTTTAACAAGTCAAAAAAGGGAAAAATACTCGGCAATCTTTTCATCTTTTATGAGTAAAAAAAGAGCTTAAAGAGGACTCGTGGGAAATTTTCGCGGTATTTACCAAGCATGCATAGACCAAAACTTGTATCTGACACACCTATTCCTGCACAGAGAAAACCAAGCATAAGACCCATTCGACAAGGATACATGTTGAATGTTAGAAAAATCTAAGTCAAAAAACCCTAAAACCATAAGGAAGCCCCACAAACTATAGTAAAACCCAAAATCCTATAGTTAAAAACCCTAAATTAGAAAAAAAGGTTATATAAGGTCTATGGTAAAAGACATATTTACATTGTTTTAGCTTTTAACCTTGGTAATATTCAAAACAATGCTCACCTTTGCAAGTTTGGGGGTCAAATTCCATCGCTGTGGTGATCAATTCTACGCCAATCTTTTGCCAAGTAAGTATCTGATCCTTGCCTTTGCGTTTTAAGTGTTTTTAGCTCCAATTTCATGCATTTTAGCTGAGTTTGGAAGGATTTTTCGTTCCAAAATATTGCCTTGGTCGTCACAGAAGTCCCCCACGGGGTCACGACGACCGTGAATTTTAAACATGCCAAAATCGGCATCATCGCCGAAAACACATGTACCCATGCGACGATCTGATAAATGGTGAACTGTCAAATCTAACCGTTGTAGATGTTTTAGAAACAACTGCGACGAGCGCAAAAAACATAAAAATTTATTTTTTACACCATTTTAGAGTACGAAAATGACTCAAACTAGTTCTAATCAGATGATATTTTCATATGCAAGGTGAAAAATGGTGTTTGCATGGCAAGAACGCACACATGATGCTGATGACAAAAGGGGGGAAACTGATCCCCAATGCATGCAGGTTCTTTAGAACTACATATTACTCAAATTCTTCCTTACGCCACTATTACGAGTGCAATTGGACCTTCTAGAGTTCTTGATTTGCTCATGGAACCCAACAGAGGGTAAGTTCATAATCCGGGGGTAGGAGGTTGAGTTTGATGCGACAGACATATATTTCCTCACTGGTTTATCTCGACGAGGAGAGAGACCCTACATGGGTAGTGTGCGGGTCATCAGAGAGTCTCTAGATATGTTGATTGCACGAGCGTGCACGAGGGCATGCAAATCACCCATTAGCGGGAAGCTACAGATCCCAACATTGAATGACCTGTCACTGCATGTTTTATTGTTTACGATTACAAGAAAAGCAGGCTCTCAGGCTCAACATGAGGCGACTAAAACCCAAATGTTGTTGTCTTTAGATTGCCTCAATCCTACCATGCTCGACTGGGCCGAGGCAGTGTCACTGAATATGAAGAGGCAGCTGACCAAGTGCCAGTGAGGGGAGACAAAGTAGTTCGGATACAGGTCCATTCTGGTACCACTCATGCTAGAGTGGGTACCGATACTTCAGCTGCAGGATATGCGAGTCCCATGGTCGGGACCACGAGAGACCCGTATCACTAGATGGGCCCATGTGATGCCATGAGGAGGTGGAGGTTAGCCAGTATCATGGGGCCCTAACTTCACGGAGTGGTTGCATCGTCAGTAGGTAGTAGTTGGGGACTGGCCCTATGCAGGTACAGATTTAGGGGAGATCCAAATATGTTGCTTCCGCCCAGAGAGTAGTGGGACGAGAGAGGTAACACACTTGGGTTGACCACTACACTGTTAAATTTCAGTTTTTCATTTTATATTGTTTTTGGATTTTAAATGTGTATGCCGTAATAATTATGTTCAAATTTGTAGACGTCGGACCTGAGAGACAGGTGGGTCTCGCTCCCACGGCATGGAGGGAGAATAGAGAGTTGGCCTTGGCACCTCCAGGTGATGATGCGAAGGAGGAGATAACCCGAAACTTGGAGGGCTTGATCGAGGGGATCCTGGACTATAGAGGGTTCAAGGAGATCCCACGATAGTACCAATGACACACCAAGGGTGTGTCGAACAAGATTCATAGGCTACTCAGACGAGTAGTTCGGGTAGTGGTCTATTACAAAGAGCAGAACCCACCATAGTAGTCACCTAGGTTTCTTTTTCTGATGTTTTGAGAGTCATGTGTCTCGGCTTGTAACCTGAACATATACATTATTTTTTGGACATATACATTATTTTTTGAGTCCCTCGGTGTGCCACAATATAACTATCTATGTTATATGGTTCTTGTTTGTTATGTCTGAATGTTTGTCTATGATTTGTAATTGTTCAAATGTCCACTTAATACAAAATTTACTAATGTATCAACGAATATTCATAACATCTGCATAAAAGACAAAGAACACAATGAACATGAAATCACCTAACACACCAAACCATAAGGGGTATAACGACGTACGAGTTCATTTTTACACAAGCTTGAACCATAAAGAACTATGCTTGAATAAGATAAACATGCCCCCGACATAATAATCCAATCGAGGTACATGCCCCCCAAGCTTCATTTCATTCAACAAAGTGGATGTAACGAAGGTTTAAGTGACGAGATATAAGAAAGACTCGATTGACTACAGGGAAAATTGTTTCATTTTTTAATGAGGTTGACACAAGACCAAAACTATCCTTGGAATGCCTTGTTTCATTTTGTAAATGAGGTTGACACAAGAGAAGAACTATCCTCAGAACGCCTTGTTTCATGTTTTAAATGAGGTTGACACAAGATCAGAACTATCCTCGGAACGCCTTTTCATGGGCCCTACAAGAACATGACTCCCAAGAGATCTGCACTGGAGGGAAGGAGCATACTCTGGGTGGAATACATGTCGGTAGGTATGAACGATAGATCAAGTTCTAATGCCCCCAGTACATGATGTACGAGACCATCTGCATGATCATCAGCAGATGCGGAGACGGAATGGGTAGCCACATAATTGACTTGTGGCGAGGAAAGTACTGCTTGCAGACAAGAACCGAGAGGGGATGGTGGTGACATAGGAGGCACTGGGGGACTAAAGAATTACGATTTATCTATAGTCACCATTCTTCCGTCGTGCGGAAAACAAACCACATAAAAAGTGAAGAAACAAGAACCCCCATGCCATAAATATAGTCACGGCCAAGGAGAAGACTAAAATATAATGCACCTTGGACAACCATCATGTCTATATAGATGGTTTTACCTCCCAAAGTAACAGGGAACTTTGGAGGGATCCGTAAAGGTTGACGAGTTCCTCTGTCAAAAGCAAACAGATTCTAACTGACAGGCACAAGCTGTGGGGAGCCCAAATATTTCCAAGTAGTGGAAGGCATGAGGCTAACAGACACACCTTAGTCCAAGAGACTGCCAGGTACTATCTTATTATAGGTGTGTACTGTAATATGGAAAGGCACATAGGATGGAAGGCGAAATTTAGTCAAGTGACTCCAGTTGAAGGAAACAACAGAACTACTTGGCGGGGGTATCGTATGAGTGCCCCCATGCTCTACAAGAACAGAAGAAGGACTCTCTTGATTAGCTAGGATAGGAGGGTCATTCTCGGACTCAGGAGAATTTGACGAGACGAGAAGAACATGAGCAATGTGATCATGATGCTCTTTGGGAACAAAGTGAACAACTGGTGGTGAACCCAAGTTGACACTCTGTCCGACCAATGGATGGTTAGGAACAAGGTTAGCACAGCCAGGCTCGGGAAGAGGAGGATGGAAAAGAGAAGAATATAAGTCAATCTCTTTGTCAACAAGGAGAGGGTCTGAGGAGAGCCTCTAATAACCAACAGAAAGTGAAGGCAAAGAATATGTAAGACTTTCTAAAATGGCGGAAGCTTTATCCATGAGCGGAAAAGGTGAAGGGGATGGTTGCCTTCACATAGCCTACAAGGGAATCAAATCTTCCCTTTCTTATTACCACTGCCAATTGAGGATTGAACATCAACATGAGCTTCAGAGGACGATGAGGGACAGGCTAGATCATGAGACCATGCTTGTAAGATCCTAGGAATACCAGGACAATCACGAAGAAGATGGTCACCCTTGGAAAATTTACAAGGAAACTTAACCTTTCACGGAGGATCAGAAGGTTGTCCGACCTGAGATTTACTCAGAGCAGTATCTGCATGGGTGGCCTCTCACTTATCCAACTTCTTCTTTTTCTTGGTCTTTCTCTTCTTCTTCTTAGCCTCCTGGTTACTAGATGTGGAACTTTCACCAGGCGACGTAGGAGAGGAGGATGAAGAAACAGGGGAAGAAGGTGAAGGTTCAACCTGAGAATCATCGTGTCATGATTCAAACGAGGGAGACAGTGGAACAGGGGTCATGACGCTTGGGACCACTGAGGTTGAAAATAACCAAATGGGAAAACCGATGGTTAACCCAGGCAAAGACAATGTTGCCATATATGGAGCACCAGCATTTCCAAAAGGAGGAAACGGACCAGGATTCCCATCAGGGGAAGACCTTGAATGGTAGACACAGGGAATGTTGCCATTGGAAATGACCTTGAAATGCACTCGCAGTGTAACCAATAACTCTAACTATTAACAGGAATATTTCGTGGGCAGTAAATTTTATGACATAGGAACAAAACTTGACCTTCTCATTTTTAAGAGTCGAGAAAAGGACAAAAAGGCGACTCTATCCCTTTTGAGGTTTAATGAGCATGAAAGTACAAGTTCTCAAATGATCCTTTTCTTTTAAGGAGTCTGTTAGTGTCGGTCTTGAAAGCCCTCCATTAGTGATCAAAGCTCTTTGCATTTGCATTAGTAGGTGTCTCATCAGTGTCAAAGTTTGCATCCTGTTAGGCATGCCATAACCTGATGGAGGAGCTGGTCTATTTATACCCCTCTTGGCTTTGCTGGATCAGGTCATATCATGTCATTTAGTTTTTCAAGCTTGTCTTGTTTTGTCTTAAGGTCAAAGGTCCTAGGTCTAGGGTTTTGGTCATTTGTCTTAGCAAGGTCAGGTCTTTGAAAGTCCTTGAGTGCCCAGCAAGCCAGAGGGAGGATTGTAAACGTGTTTCTTTGATATTCTCATCATGTACAGTTCATTTTTAAACTTGGATTTAAAAACTCTGTTTTTAAAGCCAAAGTCATGATAAATTTTTGTAAAAAGAAATAAATTTCCAAAAAGTCTTCAAAATGGCAGAAATAACCCTAGTCCCCTTGCCACAGTCCTTCAGATGATCTACCTGCAAAAAGAATCGAGTCAAAGCACTCAAAAAGTCAAATTCAGGATAAAGGAAACCAAAAAATCAATGTTTTAAAAAGTGTCAAAATAAACTTTATAAAGTGGGTTTATGGATGAAATTTTTTCAAATGAAGTTTATAAAATGTCATATTCCCTCCTTTCACTCTCATTGTGCATTCTAAAGCTTGCAAGAGAGGTTTTGAGAGAGTGATAGGCAAAAGGAGCAAAATCGCAGTGTTTTCGGGCAGCAAGGTGGTGCGCGACCCGTTGAAGGTGGTGCGCGACCTGTTGGGCGGTGCGCGACCCATCCAGGACCCCTCTACAGTGCAAAATTAATACAGGCGCGACCCGTTGGGAGGTGCGCGACCCGTTGGGAAGCCTGCGCGACCCGTTGAGCTGTTTGCATCTAAACTTCAAACAAATTTCTCCATCTCCCTTCAACTCTTCTCAATCGGTCGAGGTAGGCTCTTTATGCATGGTTTTTGAGATAGGTGATGGATGCAAGTCTTCATGCTATGATTTTATCCTCAAAAAATTCAAATGAATGGATTTATATGGCTGCAATGTTCATGCCCAAATTGTGTTAGGGTTTATGATGTTTCAAGTTGTTTTTTCCCTTTGGTTGATTTCCTTTCCCTTTCCTTTTGCCCACACTCATATATACATTTCCTTTTCCCATGATTATTTTATAAATGACATACAAATCCCCTTCCCATCCCTAAATCACTAAAACTAAAAACCCTACCCCTCTCCCAAAGTATCAAAAACAAAACAAAGTGAAACCCTAATTCCCCTCTACCATATACATGTAAAAAACAAAGAAAAGATTCATGTGAAAACAGTAGCAAATGTTGGTGAAGATATCAGCAAATTTTGTATATGGTTTCCCTATTTCCCTATAGATACATGTATGCATATGTGCTCATGTTCATTTGTATGCATGTTTTTTCCCATATGTAATACTCTTTGCAAATGATTTCCCTATCACAAATATGTGTTCCTTTATGAATATGATTTGCAAAATTTCCCTTAAAAATTCCCTGTTATCTTATATATTCCCATTCCTTGTTAAAAAATTCCCTCCCCTAACATTTCCCTCATGTTTGGTTCCCCTTGAAACAGCATAGATTTCAGCACTTTTGCAGACAGAGACAGCAGTTCAGTTTGTCCACTTTGCTCCAAAACCATGTCAGAAACCGAAACTTATGAGCAAAGTGATGACCATTCATCATCTACAGAGGTTGAGGAACAGAGGAGGCCTCGTAGAGGAGGTAAGGGAGGACATCATAAGCGGGAGGAGCCTACTTCTTTGGCAGAATTACAGGCCTGTCCTTTGGCAGTGAATTGCTTCCAGTACATATCTTGCTATCAGTTTTTTGAGAGGATCTCTCAGATTCAGCATCATAGAGAGTTGGCCCGCTTGTTTGTCTTACACCTCCATGATGGACATGTCACTCTTGCAGGGGTGAACTTCACATTGACACCTGAGGTGATCTCACAGGCTACAGGGATACCAAATGTGGGTGAGGTGTGGCCTAAGCGCAGATTACTTGATTTTGTTCACTTTGAGCCCTATGTCCGGCCATCATTTGTGAGACTGTTGACGTGTGTTTTCCCATTCAGATTTCTCTGGAGCGAGTATGCTCCCCTCATGAGACTTATTATGCATTACTTTACCTGTGAGGGCAGATTTTCACAAGTGTATTCATATCACATTCGCCTTTTGATGCATTTCACCCAAGGATGATGAACCTCCCGGTCTTCTTGTTTCATAACATTTAGAGGATGGTGCCCATGTTGCAGAGGAAGACCCCGGCTCAGCAGTACAGGAGCCTTTGCCATTATGGTTTGATTCAGCTCATAGTCTCACATCAGTTGACTCAGCAGGGCATCTCATGAGAGGATTTCATCTCCTGTGAGTTTTTCACAGTGCCACCTCAGCCACATCAGGAGGCCATTCATGAGGAGGGAGGACCATCTCAGCAGCCCGATGCTCCCATCACCCGACATGTCAGCTCCACTCCTTTGGTCACCTATCAGAAAGGCCCAAGGGCCTTATTTGCAGCAGCTAGGCGAGTACTATATCCACAGCAGGTGGAAGGGGTCTCGCCTTCATCTTCAGATCAGCGAGTGTTATCTCCACATCAGGTGGAAGGGGCCTCGCTTTCTTCATCAGCACAGGTACTACAGAGGGGCAAAGAGCCCATGATTCATGAGGATCCGGTGATTGATCTCGAGGCCAGTTCTCCTAGCCAAGAGGCAAAGGAGATCATTCAGCATCTCAGGGCCGAGAATGATGTTTTGCAGAGGAGACTTTAGGGTGCCCAATGGACCATCACCTACCTGGAGCAGCGGAACAAACAGCTAGAGGAGGAGAAAGTTCTTGATGAGCTATGGAGGATTCGTAGTGACCAAGTCCTAAACCGAAGGAGGCCCGGTGATCCTTTGCCTGCTGACCGTGAGTCAATGCTTATCCAGGTCAATGCACATTTAGAGAGGCTGTTGGCTAAGGCCAACCAAGAGAAGAAGCTGCTGAGAAACATGAAAAATCACTATTGGACAAGGATGCATGTCCGCAAGGCTAAAATGAAAGTTTTTCAAAGGAGGTTGACCGAGGCACTAAAACGGAGAAGAAGGCCAAATCCACTCCGTATCTTGGCTGAGGCATCCCTCAAGGATCATGGCACTCACTAGCATCATCTACAGCACAAATCCCAAATTTTTTTTAGAATTTTGGGTAATTTTGGTATTTTGGGAAATTTACAGGTTTTGGCTTCTCAACGGGTCTCACCCCCGGTGAGACCCTTTGTCATCGTAGCTCCGTTTTGCAAAAACTCAACATCTCTAGATTTTTGCATGAAAAGTTACACATGCCTATGGATGGACTTGAGTTTTTATGGAGTTTTGAGCTTCCAAAAGGTCAAAATACAGGCAAAATTTGACTTTCTGCCCCTTTTTTGAGTTGCAGAAGCAGTCTTGGGAGAATTGACTTTTTACTGGGCAAATGACCTCCAAATACAAAAATTCCAGTTGGTTTGGAAAGTAGACTCAGATACCTTTCCAACGCGCTATCTTGCACCTCATTCTGACATAGGGAAGCCTCCAAACAGAGCTCCAAAGTGCGCGACCCGTTGAGGAAATGTGCGCGACCCGTTGAGGAATTTGTGCCAGATTTGACCAGTTCAGCCCAGAAAACGCAGTTTAGCTCCAGTTTGACTTTTTGAGGTGGATGGTGGTCCTCTTGGATGTAATTATGACACTTTTTGGATACTTTTACTCTAGTTTATCTCTTCTAGAAGTTTCTTTCATGTAAAGGGTAAAAATTGAATGTATGAACTGGTTTCCAAGTTTATAGAGGCAAGTTGTTTTGACTGCCTATTTTGTAGTGCTTAGTTTAGAAGTGGTTCAAACAGCTCCTAGGATAGTGAGCTCGACCCATGGAGGTAGGGAAAGAGGTTAGATCATCTATATTATGTACTCTCTTGCTCATTTTCATGGTTGGACTCTTGAGGGAGGAGCTATCATTGTATATTTCACTTGTATCTCTGCAATTTTTGGCTAAGGAAGACCAGGGTTTTACAGTCATCTTTGGGATTCTTGTGGACTCATGTGTTGATGGTGTGTTTCTCCATGTTATTGTAAGCTTTGTTATGTGATTCATTTCCTTTCTATACTGCTGCACATTAAACAAATGAAGTGATAAAGTTAGAATTCATGCTTGCCATGCTATGCTTTTAAATGTGTTTAATTTCTATGTTTTCTGCTGTCTAAAGAGAATTCAAATCCATTGTTTGCTCTCTTTAGCCTTCTTATCTTTCTTCCTAATCATCCATTTCAGCTAAAGACATCAATACAGGTTCCTACCTTGCCCCAAAGACCCCCCTGCAGAAATTGTGTCCAATCCCCGCACCCTAAATTGCAGCTCCTCAATTTGCCACCAAAAAACCAAAAACCCCCAAATCAACCTTCAAACCAGTTTACTAGCCTAATATCAGTGTTACATTGTTGGTCATCTCATCCTATTGAAAATCTACCAAGATCGACCGGAGAGAGCCTTCTCCTGCCCCGTAGGGCTAGCTACGAGGCTGAATGGTTTGATGTAGCTTTGAGATTTGCCTTTTCAGCCTGAGGTGAAATTTCAAGTGCTAAAATACTGGCGACCATACTTGGGAGAACATCTAATTTCTTGTTCATAGACGTGTTATTTCATAAGTCTTAGACGGAGCCTGAAGTTATGCCAGGTAGCCTTCGAAAACGCTCTTGTTTTACATCAGCGCAAGTAGATAAACACTGCTTCAGTCAATCTCTGTCAGCTTGTGAGCATAGCGCTTCTTTGACATCTTATCCCCATGTATTTGTTAACTCTGAGCCGTGGATGATAGGTTGAGAGTTTTCACAGGCTGAATGCTTTTTCTTTCCTAGTTATTTCGAGAAAACAAGCTGGCTACAGATCCTAGACCCATTTCCAGATCTCATTCATGCCCAGCTATTTTTGATTATCTTGAAGATTTAGATTTTGATGAAAGCTTTGAGTTGTCTCTGTTTAAAGCTAAGTTTGAAAGTGCGCTCGATTCTCTAGTTCTTGACCCTGATTTTGCAGTTTTTATTGAGTTTGAGAGACATAATAAATTGGTTGAAAATTTCATTTGAAGACATCTTCAGTCAAGTGTTCAAGCTACTACCCTTGCTGATTTTGTTGAGAGTATCTCTGATCACATTGGATCTACTATCACGGCTCACGAAGAGTCTTACCCTCCTTATGTGGCAGTTTCACCTATAATCACCTATCCTGAATCAGCAGCCGATTCTCCTCCTTCGTCTCCCACACCTCCCACTCCTCCAACTCCACAAACTACACCTCCTCTTATAATTATCCCTGCTATCACAGCTCCTCCACTTCATACACATCCTACTCCCCCACCTAGAGCAATGGCTGCCCGGTTTGCCCCATTGGTTTTACCTGCAAATCTTCATGATATGCCAGCTGATTACCAAAGTAAAATTCCCATGTTTGATGGTACTCCACAAAGTATTACAGCTCAGCAACATATTGATAAGATGACCACATTTTTTGATCTATATGAGTTAGATGAAGAAGATGTTACCATAAGGTTATTCGTGCAAACATTTGCAGGAGAAGTTAGAAAATGGTTCAGAGGGTTGACAGCCAATAGCATCACTACTTTGGAGGCACTTCAGAATCAATTCTTAGATCGGTGGGAAATCAGAAAGGATCCGCTTCAAATCAATGCCGAATATAACAACCTCAAGCGTAATCCGGGTGAGTCTGTTCAAGATTACATAATCAGATTCAATACAGTTTATAATGCTATTCCCGATGATTTGAGGCCATCTAGAAAATCAGCTCTTCTTAAGTTCCCGGATGGTTTTGATCCGGAGATGGCTTATTCATTGAGAGACAGAGATCCACCTACATTGGAAGAGATGCAGAAAATTGCTGTCAGTGTTGAGGCAAATTTGAATGATAAAAGAGCAAGGATGAAGGCAGAAAAGCGGGTTACAATCAAGGAGGAAGCCTCCACTTCAAATCAGTTACATCGTGATGTTGAACAGATAAAGAGGACACTTGAAAAGATCACCCTTGATAAGCCGGAGCCTCAGATTCGTAATCCTAATTTCAGAGGTCAACAGCAGCAACAATACAGGATCAAGCAGCGCGAAACAAAGGCACAAGACACAGCACCTCAGCAGCAAATGAAACCACCTTTTCAGCAGAATTTTGTTAGTCAAGAGTCTGAAGATGAGGGTGATAATGTTGGCGAGGAAAATCATTTCTTCACCCCTGATGATATGCCTACATATATCACGGAAGAAGATGAGTTGGTGAGTAATTCTGTCTTTCCCCAAGATGAGCATTATATTTTGTCAAATGATATGATACTTGAAGAAGAATCTGAAGAATATCAAAGAGGGTACTTGAATGCATTATTAGCTCAGCAAGGACAGCAAAGGCAATTGAGAAGCCGAGCTATTCCTATAAATCCCGTGCAGAAGAAGAAAGACATTGCAGCAAAGAATGATTCGGTTTCTTCAAAAGGTAAAGATATAGTCATCAACTCAAACATCATCGGCAGCTAAAATTGACCAGCCATCAAATGCACCAAAGGATAAAGTTGAGAAAAGAGATAATCCGACAAAAGAAGGTGAGAAGTTTCCAGTTTTCAGTTTGGAGAATGAGATTGCAAAGTTGAAGATATCTATTCCTTTGACGGAGGTCATGAAGAATGCCACTTACCGAGGCCAAATTTCCAAGTTGCTGAATGTTGATCCAATGCTTGACATGGTGAATGTACAAGATGATCAGCCGGAATTGATCTTTGGGCCAGCTTTGAATGGTGAGTCTCCCGAGAGTGATATTCCTCCATTTTATATCAGTTTGCGTTTGCATGAGTTTGTGTTGCACAATGCCATGTTTGACTCGGGAGCTTCACATAATTTGATGCCAAAAACAATCATGGAGAAGCTGGGACTTGACATCACTAGAAAGTATCATGATCTGTATTCATTTGATTCCAGCCGGGTAAGATGTATTGGTTTGATCAAAGACTTAGTGGTGAGTCTAGATCAAATTCCAGCGAAGAATGTTTTGATGGATGTGGTGGTGGCGGATATTCCTCCGTGGTTTGGCATGTTGTTGTCGAGGTCATGGGGAGCCAAACTCAAAGGTACAATTCAGCTTGATTTTTCATATGCTACAATTCCAGTTTTCGGTCAAATGAGGAAGTTATATCGGGAACAAAAGATGAAATACATGATCACTAGTAAGGAAAAGCCCGTAAATCATCCTGTAAATTATGTACAAACAGATTTAGAATCTTTCGTTTTGTTTGCTGAAAATTTCAATGAGGTAGATAGTCAGTTAGTTCAAGTAGAAGATATACCAGACATTTCAGAAAATTTCAGAGATGTTTTGAAAAAGGAAAGTGAAGAAAGGTCTGTTGTCATAAGGCCAATTGCAGAAATAAATGGGCAGCAAGCAGAACATGAATCAAAATCAGACTTTCAGCACCTAGAAGACGATGAAGAGGGTCTTTGGACCATGGATTTTGATGGTGCAGTGGGCAGCGATGGTGCTGGCATCGGTGTGTGGATTCGAAGCCCATTCTCAGCCCAAGATCAAGTTCCAAGCAAGGTACGAGTATGTTCTTACAAATTGGCATTTGATTGTTCCAATAATGAGGCGGAATATGAAGCTCTTATTGCTGGTCTGAAAATCCTTCGGAAGTTGAAGGCAAAGAAGATAGCGGTATATGGCGACTCCGAATTAGTTATTAAGCAAGTGAAAGGTGAATTTCAGGCCAAACATCCTCGCATGAGAGCTTATAGAAATGCTGTTTTAGATATCTTGAAAAAAAATTCTGAACATACTTTGACATGTGTGCCCCAGATCCAAAATGGTGTTGCGGATGCATTGGCTAAGGCAGCAAGTAATCTGAAAATACCCATGAATTCCAGCAATAAGTTTGAGATATACGTGAAGCATCGTCCTACAGTTCCAGATAACCAAAGGTGTTGGCAAGTGTTCCAAGATGACGAAGAAATTGAAGATTTTCTGCAAATTAAGGGTAAGTTCGAAGACATCTCAATAGATACGGAAGCTGAAGGAGTGAATCAGATGGATGTATTGCAGCTCAAGGACAATCACATTCCAAAAGGATTGATTCCTTTGGAGGAATTGTTTGATCAGGATGATGTGGCCCGCAAGCCAACTTTGAGGCCAACAGCTGAAGGAGTTGAAGATGTGAATCTTGGAACAGCTGAAAATCCAAAGATGGTGAAGCTTTCAAAGGCATTGCCACCTAAGGTAAAGCAAGAGTATATCAGATTATTGTCTCTGTATTCTAATGTTTTTGCATGGGATTATTCAGATTTGAAAACTTATGACACAAGCATTATTCAGCATACCATTCCTATAAAGCCAAATCAAAAGCCTTTCCGGCAAAATTTGAGAAGAATTAATCCTAAATTGCTGCCATTGATTGAGAAGGAAGTCAACAGGTTGTATAAGTCCGGAATCATAGTGCCAATCCAGTTTTCCGATTGGATCTCAAACTTGGTTCCCGTGAGGAAGAAAATCGGTGAGATTCGCTTGTGTATAGACTTTAGAAATCTGAACAAAGTGTCATTAAAGGACAATTATCCGCTACCCAAGATGGACCACATATTGCAGCGGCTTGTGGGGGCATCTAGGATGTCATTACTTGATGGTTACTCCGGATATAATCAGATTTTGGTGCACGAAGATGACCATGACAAGACAACATTTACTACTCCATGGGGTACATTTCATTATGCCAAGATGCCGTTTGGATTGAAGAATGCGGGTGCCATATTTCAGCGGGCAATGGACATGGCCTTTGCAAATGAGAAGGATGTCTTTTTAGTTGTTTATCTTGATGATTTGACCGTGTTTTCTAAATCAAATGAAGAGCATTTGTTTCATTTGACCAAGGTGTTTGAAAAGTGCATAAAATATGGCATCTCATTGAATCCGAAGAAGAGTCTTTTTGCTATGAGTGAAGGCAAGCTGCTGGGCCATATCATTTCTAAAGATGGCATTCGTATAGACCCTGCATGAGTGGAAGCAATTCAGCAATTGGAACAGCCCCGTAGCAAGAAAGAAATTCAGTCCTTTAATGGTAAGTTGAATTTTCTGCGTCGTTTCATTCCCAATCTTGCTGAACATCTCAGAGAGATAAAAAATATGCTGAAGAAGGACACCGAGCTCAAATGGACCGAAGAGGCGGTGAAATCTTTTAATTTGATAAAGGTAATCTTATCTTCAGCCCCAACTTTGATCAGCCCAGATTATACACAAGATTTCATTTTGTTTTCATTTGCTTCCGAGCATACATTGGCAGCTGTGTTAATGCAAAAGAGAGACGGAGTTGAGAGGCCCATAGCTTTTTTCAGCCGCATCATAAGGGACGGAGCGCTGAACTATAATATCATTGAGAAGCAAGCATTGGCCCTGATCAAAGCATTGAAAGATTTCCGAGTTTACATATTGAATTCTCATGTTTTAGCATATGTTCCCAATGCAGCTGCGAAGGATGTTTTAGTGCAAACGGAACCGGAAGGAAGAAGGGGTAAGTGGATTGCTGCACTTTTAGAATATGATGTTGAAATTAAGCCTACCAAGTTGATTAAGGGTCAAGGCCTAGCTAAGTTGATGGCTGAAGCAAACCTTCATGTCCTTGATATAAATCTGATTGCTGCCTTGTCCGATGAAGATGAAGAAAATTCAGTTCTACAGGTGTCCGATATCTTTGTGTCTTCTCCTTGGTATGCTGATATAGTTTATGTGCTTCAAAACTTATCTGCACCTCCTGGAATGCCTAGGAACAAAGCTAGAACATTGAAGCTAAAGGCTGCTAAATTTTGCATTATCAAATCTGCACTTTATTGGAAGGATCCCGGTGGCATCTTGCTGAACTGTTTAGTCGAAGAGGAAGCTAAAACAACAGTAGATGATTTCCATAAAGGTGACTGTGGGGGTCACTTATTTTGGAAGACCACGGCTAATAAGATCTTGAGAGCTGGTTTCTATTGGCCTTCTTTATTTTCTGATGTATATAAAGCGGTAAAGAGCTGTCATGAATGTCAAATTTTTCAAGGAAAACAGAAATTACAGCCATTGCCTCTCAAGCCGGTGGAAATCAGTGCACCATTTTAGCAGTGGGGCTTGGATTTTATTGGTGAAATCCACCCAGCATCTTCCGGGCAGCATCGATGGATCTTGACGGCTACAGATTACTTTACAAAATGGATTGAAGACATTCCCACCCGGCAGGCCACAGATTTGGTAATTATTTCTTTTCTTGAAAATAATATCTTATCCCGTTTTGGCTGTCCACAAAAGTTGATTACTGACAATGCAGCTGCATTCAAATCAAAGAAGTTGGTTGATTTTTGCTATAAATATAACATCAGCTTGGGGCATTCAACCGCTTATCATCTGCAAGGTAATGGGCTGGCCGAATCTTCAAACAAATCTTTAGTGAACATTATAAAGAAATTGCTGGAAATAAACAAGAAGAGCTGGCATAAGAAGTTAATAAATGCACTATGGGCTGATCGGGTAAGTCAAAAGAAGTCAATTGGTATGTCACCTTTTGAAATTGCTTACGGAGTAGATGTAGTGTTTCCTACTTCACTTAGTGTCCCGTAGCCAAGTTGTTTCAAGAAGCCAGTGGTGAGGAGGATCCTATGCAACGACGGATCAGTCAAATGATTCATTTATAGCAGACACGAGAAGAGGTTCACTAGAATTCCCTTAAGTTGCAGGAGCGCATAAAGAAAATCTATGACAAAAAGGCCAAAGCAGATGAGTTTCAGATTGATGATGTTGTGTTACGATGGGATGCCCGCAATGAAGATAAAGGGAAGCATGGAAAATTCGACAACTTATGGAAGGGTCCTTACAAAATTGCAGCATACTGTGGTCCAAATGCTTTCCTTCTCAAAGAAATGAACGGTGATGAATGTCTTGGAGGGTCGGTGAATGGCCGGCTGCTCAAAAGGTATCATGCTTGAGCATTTTCTGCTCTAATCACTCTAATTGTAAATACCATTTCATTTTCTTTCTGCAGCAAGTGTGAAGCTGATTTCCATCTTCAGTTTGGGGCCTGCGGTGAAGGCTATAATTCTGAAAATGGTGATTAGTTGTAGTGAGTTTTACAAGTTGTTTCATGTCAGTTCTTTTTCTGTATAGAGTTAGTGAGTTAGTGTCCAAGATAGTCTTGAATTTCAGTCAATTGTCCAAGTCAAATAAAATTGTGTTCAGGTTGGTCACATATGAATAAGTTGACTCCATTTCCCAATGACAAAAGCACTGGCCTTCTCTCCCAGAGGTTTGAGGTTCTTGGTACCTCCAAGGAGCTACCATCCCCATTGGAGCCAATGTTAGTGTCGGTCTTGAAAGCCCTCCATCAGTGATCAAAGCTCTTTGCATTTGCATTAGTAGGTGTCTCATCAGTGTCAAAGTTTGCATCCCGTTAGGCATGCCATAACCCCGATGGAGGAGCTGGTCTATTTATACCCCTCTTGGCTTTGCTGGATCAGGTCATATCATGTCATTTAGTTTTTCAAGCTTGTCTTGTTTTGTCTTAAGGTCAAAGGTCCTAGGTCTAGGGTTTTGGTCATTTGTCTTAGCAAGGTCAGGTCTTTGAAAGTCCTTGAGTGCCCAGCAAGCCAGAGGGAGGATTGTAAACATGTTTCTTTGATATTCTCATCATGTACAGTTCATTTTTAAACTTGGATTTAAAAACTCTGTTTTTAAAGCCAAAGTCATGATAAATTTTTGTAAAAAGAAATAAATTTCCAAAAAGTCTTCAAAATGGCAGCAATAACCCTGGTCCCCTTGCCACAGTCCTTCAGATGATCTACCTGCAAAAAGAATCGAGTCAAAGCACTCAAAAAGTCAAATTCAGGATAAAGGAAACCAAAAAATCAGTGTTTTAAAAAATGTCAAAATAAACTTTATAAAGTGGGTTTATGGATGAAATTTTTTCAAATGAAGTTTATAAAAGGTCATATTCCCTCCTTTCACTCTCATTGTGCATTCTAAAGCTTGCAAGAGAGGTTTTGAGAGAGTGATAGGCAAAAGGAGCAAAATCGCAGTGTTTTCGGGCAGCAAGGTGGTGCGCGACCCGTTGAAGGTGGTGCGTGACCTGTTGGGCGGTGCGCGACCCGTCCAGGACCCCTCTACAGTGCAAAATTAATACGGGCGCGACCGTTGGGAGTTGCGCGACCCGTTGAGCTGTTTGCATCTAAACTTCAAACAAATTTCTCCATCTCGCTTCAACTCTTCTCAATCGGTCGAGGTAGGCTCTTTATGCATGGTTTTTGAGATAGGTGATGGATGCAAGTCTTCATGCTATGATTTTATCCTCAAAAATTGCAAATGAATGGATTTATATGGCTGCAATGTTCATGCCCAAATTGTGTTAGGGTTTATGATGTTTCAAGTTGTTTTTTCCCTTTGGTTGATTTCCTTTCCCTTTCCTTTTGCCCACACTCATATATACATTTCCTTTTCCCATGATTATTTTATAAATGACATACAAATCCCCTTTCAGCGGATTTCAGCGGGCAATGGACATGGCCTTTGCAAATGAGAAGGATGTCTTTTTAGTTGTTTATCTTAATGATTTGATCGTGTTTTCTAAATCAGATGAAGAGCATTTGTTTCATTTGACCAAGGTGTTTGAAAAGTGCAGAAAATATGGCATCTCATTGAATCCGAAGAAGAGTCTTTTTGCTATGAGTGAAGGCAAGCTACTGGGCCATATCATTTCTAAAGATGGAATTCGTATAGACCCTGCACGAGTGGAAGTAATTCAGCAATTGGAACAGCCGCGTAGCAAGAAAGAAATTTAGTCCTTTAATGGTAAGTTGAATTTTCTACGTCGTTTCATTCCCAATCTTGCTGAACATCTCAGAGAGATAACAAATATGCTGAAGAAGGACAGCGAGCTCAAATGGACCGAAGAGGCGGTGAAATCTTTTAATTTGATAAAGGTAATCTTATTTTCAGCCCCAACTTTGATTATCCCAGATTATACACAATATTTCATTTTGTTTTCATTTGCTTCCGAGCATACATTGGCAGCTGTGTTAATGCAAAAGAAAGACAGAGTTGAGAGGCCCATAGCTTTTTTCAGCCGCATCATAAGGGACGGAGCGCTGAACTATAATATCATTGAGAAGCAAGCATTGGCCCTGGTCAAAGCATTGAAATATTTCCGAGTTTACATATTGAATTCTCATGTTTTAGCATATGTTCCCAATGCAGCTGTGAAGGATGTTTTAGTGCAAACGGAACCGGAAGGAAGAAGGGGTAAGTGGATTGCTGCACTCTTAGAATATGATGTTGAAATTAAGCCTACCAAGTTGATTAAGGGTCAAGGCCTAGCTAAGTTGATGGCTGAAGCAAACCTTCATGTCCTTGATATAAATCTGATTGCTGCCTTGTCCGATGAAGATGAAGAAAATTCAGTTCTACAGGTGTCCGATATCTTTGTGTCTTCTCCTTGGTATGCTGATATAGTTTATGTGCTTCAAAACTTATCTGCACCTCCTGGAATGCCTAGAAACAAAGCTAGAACATTGAAGCTAAAGGCTGCTAAATTTTGCATTATCAAATCTGCACTTTATTGGAAGGATCCTGGTGGCATCTTGCTGAACTGTTTAGTCGAAGAGGAAGCTAAAACAACAGTAGATGATTTCCATAAAGGTGACTGTGGGGGTCACTTATTTTGGAAGACCACGGCTAATAAGATCTTGAGAGCTGGTTTCTATTGGCCTTCTTTATTTTCTGATGTATATAAAGCGGTAAAGAGCTGTCATGAATGTCAAATTTTTCAAGGAAAACAGAAATTACAGCCATTGCCTCTCAAGCCGGTGGAAATCAGTGCACCATTTCAGCAGTGGGGCTTGGAGTTTATTGGTGAAATCCACCCAGCATCTTCCGGGCAGCATCGATGGATCTTGACGGCTACAGATTACTTTACAAAATGGATTGAAGCCATTCCCACCCGGCAGGCCACAGATTTGGTAATTATTTCTTTTCTTGAAAATAATATCTTATCACGTAGCCGTCCACAAAAGTTGATTACTGACAATGCAGCTGCATTCAAATCAAAGAAGTTGGTTGATTTTTGCTATAAATATAACATCAGCTTGGGGCATTCAACCGCTTATCATCCGCAAGGTAATGGGCTGGCCGAATCGTCAAACAAATCTCTAGTGAACATTATAAAGAAATTGTTGGAAATAAACAAGAAGAGCTGGCATAAGAAGTTAATAAATGCACTATGGGCTGATCGGGTAAGTCAAAAGAAGTCAATTGGTATGTCACCTTTTGAAATTGTTTACGGAGTAGATGTAGTGTTTCCTACTTCACTTAGTGTCCCAGTAGCCAAGTTGTTTCAAGAAGCTAGTGGTGAGGAGGATCCTATGCAACGACGGATCAGTCAAATGATTCATTTACAGCAGACACGAGAAGAGGTTCACCAGAATTCCCTTAAGTTGCAGGAGCGCATAAAGAAAATCTATGACAAAAAGGCCAAAGCAGATGAGTTTTAGATTGATGATGTTGTGTTACGATGGGATGCCCGCAATGAAGATAAAGGGAAGCATGGAAAATTCGACAACTTATGGAAGGGTCCTTACAAAATTGCAGCATACCGTGGTCCAAATGCTTTCCTTCTCAAAGAAATGAACGGTGATGAATGTCTTGGAGGGTCGGTGAATGGCCGGCTGCTCAAAAGGTATCATGCTTGAGCATTTTCTGCTCTAATCACTCTCATTGTAAATACCATTTCATTTTCTTTCTGCAGCAAGTGTGAAGCTGATTTCCATCTTCAGTTTGGGGCCCGCGGTGAAGGCTATAATTCTGAAAATGGTGATTAGTTGGAGTGAGTTTTACAAGTTGTTTCATGTCAGTTCATTTTCTGTATAGAGTTAGTGAGTTAGTGTCCAAGATAGTCTTGAATTTCAGTCAATTGTCCAAGTCAAATAAAATTGTGTTCAGGTTGGTCACATGTGAATAAGTTGACTCCATTGTCCAATGACAAAAGCATTGGCCTGCTCTCCTAGAGGTTTGAGGTTCTTGGTACCTCCAAGGAGCTACCATCCCCATTGGAGCCAATGTTAGTGTCGGTCTTGAAAGCCCTCCATCAGTGATCAAAGCTCTTTGCATTTGCATTAGTAGGTGTCTCATCAGTGTCAAAGTTTGCATCCCGTTAGGCATGCCATAACCCTGATGGAGGAGCTGGTCTATTTATACCCCTCTTGGCTTTGCTGGATCAGGTCATATCATGTCATTTAGTTTTTCAAGCTTGTCTTGTTTTGTCTTAAGGTCAAAGGTCCTAGGTCTAGGGTTTTGGTCATTTGTCTTAGCAAGGTCACGTCTTTGAAATTCCTTGAGTGCCCAGCAAGCCAGAGGGAGGATTGTAAACATGTTTCTTTGATATTCTCATCATGTACAGTTCATTTTTAAACTTGGATTTAAAAACTCTGTTTTTAAAGCCAATGTCATGATAAATTTTTGTAAAAAGAAATAAATTTCCAAAAAGTCTTCAAAATGGCAGCAATAACCCTGGTCCCCTTGCCACAGTCCTTCAGATGATCTACCTGCAAAAAGAATCGAGTCAAAGCACTCAAAAAGTCAAATTCAGGATAAAGGAAACCAAAAAATCAGTGTTTTAAAAAGTGTCAAAATAAACTTTATAAAGTGGGTTTATGGATGAAATTTTTTCAAATGAAGTTTATAAAAGGTCATATTCCCTCCTTTCACTCTCATTGTGCATTCTAAAGCTTGCAAGAGAGGTTTTGAGAGAGTGATAGGCAAAAGGAGCAAAATCGCAGTGTTTTCGGGCAGCAAGGTGGTGCGCGACCCGTTGAAGGTGGTGTGCGACCTGTTGGGCGGTGCTCGACCCGTCCAGGACCCCTCTACAGTGAAAAATTAATATGGGCGCGACCCGTTGGGAGGTGCGCGACCCGTTGGGAAGCCTGCGCGACCCGTTGAGTTGTTTGCATCTAAACTTCAAACAAATTTCTCCGTCTCCCTTCAACTCTTCTCAATCGGTCGAGGTAGGCTCTTTATGCATGGTTTTTGAGATAGGTGATGGATGCAAGTCTTCATGCTATGATTTTATCCTCAAAAATTGCAAATGAATGGATTTATATGGCTGCAATGTTCATGCCCAAATTGTGTTAGGGTTTATGATGTTTCAAGTTGTTTTTTCCCTTTGGTTGATTTCCTTTCCCTTTCCTTTTGCCCACACTCATATATACATTTCCTTTTCCCATGATTATTTTATAAATGACATACAAATCCCCTTCCCATCCCTAAATCACTAAAACTAAAAACCCTACCCCTCTCCCAAAGTATCAAAAACAAAACAACGTGAAACCCTAATTCCCCTCTACCATATACATGTAAAAAACAAAGAAAAGATTCATGTGAAAACAGTAGCAAATGTTGGTGAAGATATCAGCAAATTTTGTATATGGTTTCCCTATTTCCCTATAGATACATGTATGCATATGTGCTCATGTTCATTTGTATGCATGTTTTTTCCCATATGTAATACTCTTTGCAAATGATTTCCCTATCACAAATATGTGTTCCTTTATGAATATGATTTGCAAAATTTCCCTTAAAAATTCCCTGTTATCTTATATATTCCCATTCCTTGTTAAAAAATTCCCTCCCCTAACATTTCCCTCATGTTTGGTTCCCCTTGAAACAGCATAGATTTCAGCACTTTTGTAGGCAGAGACAGCAGTTCAGTTTGTCCACTTTGCTCCAAAACCATGTCAGAAACCGAAACTTATGAGCAAAGTGATGACCATTCATCATCTACAGAGGTTGAGGAACAGAGGAGGCCTCGTAGAGGAGGTAAGGGAGGACATCATAAGCGGGAGGAGCCTACTTCTTTGGCAGAATTACAGGCCTGTCCTTTGGCAGTGAATTGCTTCCAGTACATGTCTTGCTATCAGTCTTTTGAGAGGATCTCTCAGATTCAGCATCATAGAGAGTTGGCACACTTGTTTGTCTTACACCTCCATGATGGACATGTCACTCTTGCAGGGGTGAACTTCACATTGACACCTGAGGTGATCTCACAGGCTACAGGGATACCAAATGTGGGTGAGGTGTGGCCTAAGCGCAGATTACTTGATTTTGTTCACTTTGAGCCCTATGTCCGGCCATCATTTGTGAGACTGTTGACGGGTGTTTTCCCATTCAGATTTCTCTGGAGCGAGTATGCTCCCCTCATGAGACTTATTATACATTACTTTACCTGTGAGGGCAGATTTTCACAAGTGTATTCATATCACATTCGCCTTTTGATGCATTTCACCCGAGTAAGGATGATGAACCTCCCGGTCTTCTTGTTTCATAACATTCAGAGGATGGTGCCCATGTTGCAGAGGAAGACCCTGGCTCAGCAGTACAGGAGCCTTTGCCATTATGGTTTGATTCAGCTCATAGTCTCACATCAGTTGACTCAGCAGGGCATCTCATGAAAGGAGTTCATCTCGCGTGAGTTTTTCACAGTGCCACCTCAGCCACATCAGGAGGCCATTCATGAGGAGGGAGGACCATCTCAGCAGCCCGATGCTCCCATCACCCGACATGTCAGCTCCACTCCTTTGGTCACCTATCAGAAAGGCCCAAGGGCCTTATTTGCAGCAACTAGGCGAGTACTATCTCCACGGCAGGTGGAAGGGGTCTCGCCTTCATCTTCAGATCAGCGAGTGTTATCTCCACATCAGGTGGAAGGGGCCTCGCTTTCTTCATCAGCACAGGTACTGCAGAGGGGCAAAGAGCCCATGATTCATGAGGATCCGGTGATTGATCTCGAGGCCAGTTCTCCTAGCCAAGAGGCAAAGGAGATCATTCAGCATCTCAGGGCCGAGAATGATGTTTTGCAGAGGAGACTTGAGGGTGCCCAATGGACCATCACCTACCTGGAGCAGCGGAACAAACAGCTAGAGGAGGAGAAAGCTCTTGATGAGCTATGGAGGATTCGTAGTGACCGAGTCCTAAACCGAAGGAGGCCCGGTGATCCTTTGCCTGCTGACCGTGAGTCAATGCTTATCCAGGTCAATGCACATTTAGAGAGGCTGTTGGCTAAGGCCAACCAAGAGAAGAAGCTGTTGAGAAACATGAAAAATCACTATTGGGCAAGGATGCATGTCTGCAAGGCTAAAATGAAAGTTTTTCAAAGGAGGTTGACCGAGGCACTAAAACGGAGAAGAAGGCCAAATCCACTCCATATCTTGGCTGAGGCATCCCTCAAGGATCATGGCACTCACTAGCATCATCTACAGCACAAATCCCAAATTTTTTTGAGAATTTTGGGTAATTTTGGTATTTTTGGGAAATTTACAGGTTTTGGCTTCTCAACGGGTCTCACCCCCAGTGAGACCCTTTGTCATCGTAGCTCCGTTTTGCAAAAACTCAACATATCTAGATTTTTCATGAAAAGTTACACATGCCTATGGATGGACTTGATTTTTTATGGAGTTTTGAGCTTCCAAAAGGTCAAAATATAAGAAAAATTTGACTTTCTGCCCCTTTTATGAGTTGCAGAAGCAGTCTTGGGAGAATTAACTTTTGACTAGGAAAATGACCTCCAACTCCAAAAATTTTAGTTGGGTTGGAAATTCGACTCAGAGACCTTTCCAACGAGCTATCTTGCACCTCATTCTGACACCGGGAAGGCCTCCAAACAGAGCTCCAAAGTGCGCGACCTGTTGAGGAAATGTGTGCGACCCGTTGAGGAATTTGTGCCAGATTTGACCAGTTCAGCCCAGAAAACGCAGTTTAGATCCAGTTTGACTTTTTGAGGTGGATGGTGGTCCTCTTGGATGTAATTATGACACTTTTTGGATACTTTTACTCTATTTTATCTCTTCTAGAAGTTTCTTTCATGTAAAGGGTAAAAATTGAATGTATGAACTGGTTTCCAAGTTTATAGAGGCAAGTTGTTTTGACTGCCTATTTTGTAGTGCTTAGTTTAGAAGTGGTTCAAACAGCTCCTAGGATAGTGAGCTCGACCCATGGAGGCAGGGAAAGAGGTTAGATCATCTATATTATGTACTCTCTTGCTCATTTTCATGGTTGGACTCTTAAGGGAGGAGCTATCATTGTATATTTCACTTGTATCTCTGCAATTTTTGGCTAAGGAAGACCAGGGTTTTGCAGTCATCTTTGGGATTCTTGTGGACTCATGTGTTGATGGTGTGTTTCTCCATGTTATTGTAAGCTTTGTTATGTGATTCATTTCCTTTCTATACTGCTGCACATTAAACAAATGAAGTGATAAAGTTAGAATTCATGCTTGCCATGCTCTGCTTTTAAATTTGTTTAATTTCTATGTTTTCTGTTGTCTAAAGAGACTTCAAATCCATTGTTTGCTCTCTTTAGCCTTCTTATCTTTCTTCCTAATCATCCATTTCAGCTAAAGACATCAATACAGGTTCCTACCTTGCCCCAAAGACCCCCCTGCAGAAACTGTGTCTAATCCCCGCACCCTAAATTGCAGCTCCTCAATTTGCCACCAAAAAACCCAAAAACCCCCAAATCAACCTTCAAACTAGTTTACTATCCTAATATCAGTGTTACATTGTTGGTCATCTCATCCTATTGAAAATCTACCGAGATCGACCGGAGAGAGCCTTCTCCTGCCCCGTAGGGCTAGCTACGAGGCTGAATGGTTTGATGTAGCTTTGAGATTTGCCTTTTCAGCCTTAGGTGAAATTTCAAGTGCTAACAGAGTCAAAAAGGAACGAAAGTGACTACTATGGAGTACTAGACAAGAGGTTTACTAGACAAACCAAAAAACTGCATATACACCTTGGTGATCAAATGAAAGAGAAATGACCAAGGACTTCTCGTACGACATTCAATCTTCCCGAATGCTATGTTCGGTGCGTTACGGTTTGTAAGGCGGCAAACTCATCTTCCTATGGATGATAGGATGATAACCTAGTGGGGTCTCCCAATATATACTCGATGGTATGGGGAGCACAAGTCCGTAGTAGTGGCTATTGAATCGCAAAAGGAGGAATCACCCAACCTTAGCGAAAACAATAGTGACTAGGTTTAACAATGCCAAAGCATGTCTCTAGCCTAGACCTCTAGCTAAATGTGTGTTAAGTTCCAATGCGTTGTTAGGTTCATTCAATAGATTTTAAGAGTTAATCTTCGATTAAGTTTCGGTTTTCAGGGCCTACTGAATGTATTCCAACAATTCCTAGGATGCAACTACAATGAGTAAAACATCATTCGTTTCGATGAAAAACTACCTAAATGAGGGTAAAGAGTTCATTTCCAAGCGAACGCAAACCAAGACAAGCAAGTGAAAGCACTAAGAAACACAATGCATCAATACACTTGTCTTAGAACTGCTAATGAAAGATTTGAACTTTTCTTCCTAATTTCTCAATCATGGAAAACTAGTAATGCAAATGCGCTTTCACTTTCGTCTGCTGTATAAATGCAATATTTTTTATTTTTGGAATTTTAATGACAAACAAGCAAGTTTAAACGTGACTGATCCAAACAAATGTGATCTATGTTTGATAGTGTGGAAATCAAATCAATATGAGGAACTGGTTCAATAACCAAAAACTAAAGACCAATCAGAAAGGAAACAAGCAGTAAAATAGCCTCAAACAAATCAATCAGCTGGTTGTGGATGAATCTTGGACGGACGAGTAACCCAAACAAACCACTTCTTGACGAAACCTTGAAAAGAGATAGTTCACAGGATCTGAAAACACAGGATTCACTAAATGAATCCAAGGAGGAAATGCCTTAACCAAATGTAGCTAAAACAAGTTGATGAGAGACAAGAGACAGTAGGGGACAAGTACCATTGGTTGAATAAGGAGGTAAAGTTGTAAAAAACAACTTTTACAGGAATCGTCACAGGGCTCTAACTAGCAACCTGAGACGAAAGGCAAATCGTCGCAAGAATAAAGCTAGCAACTGGGCGACGTCGTCGCAAGTGTACACCTATCTTCTATGACGGTTCGATTTCAAGAATCGTTGCAACTGTATGACGAGATATCCATGACGTGCAGGTTAACCAAAGAGGACAAGCGTGACGTCGTCACAACTATTAAGCTATAAACAATGACGATCTCAATTAAGAGAAAAAAAAACAAAGAAAAAACACTTGAAGGACACCAGACTAATCTCTTAGACAGTGAGAGGGACTACCAGATTGACTCAAGTAACCCATAACACTAATGGTTGAGCCCCGAAATCAACAGACACTAAATCAAAAACAAATCAAGAGAAAACAAGAGACAACATACAAGGGACTCCCCAGTATGGTCGCCAACTTGTGATGTAGGAAATGTTCCCTCTATGGATAGAGGCAACCCCTCTATCCCTAGAGTGGGTTTAGTCATAGCAAGACAAAACAACAACTAATTTCCTTAAACAGTCATTGTTAAAAGAGCCTACCTCAAACTGGTGTTCGATGAAGCTTTCTTTGCGTCGCTTCAGCTATCATTTACTTCTCCTGGACGAGCAATTCACTTGAAGCAACAAAAGAGAACAACAAAACATGTAACAGAGTACAACAATGATCTATTTACTTACAGAGTCAAGGAACCATAAGCTATCAAGCATATTTCACACATGACATAGGAAATCACCATTGATTGTATTAAAATGAACAAAAGCAAAGTTGACAACCTAGCCTTGATGTCGCAAGCTTTCTCGGAGGGTCCAGCCGGTATGTTTCTTCAAGCATTCACTCTCAAAAGGGTCTCCCAAGAAGATGATAACTCTCTCTCTCACTCACAAGCACTAATACAAGGCTAAGGCAGTCCACAACCAATTGCTAAACTATCAGCAATTCACACTACAAACTATTAAACTCACACCAAAGCTATCTAATTTGCTTAATCCCATAAACTAGCTGATCATAGCAATAGGGAGTGCTTTTATACGAGGAGCCTCCATAAAATGAGGGAGAGGGATATTATCCTCAAGGGAGGTTTCTCAAAAGGTGGAACCACCATCCCAGAGGAGGAAAGGCGAACTCCCTTGACCCAACAACCAGTTCTAGAATCACCCAGAAGAATTATGTTTGAACTAATTCGCCACATCTAGATCGTCGCAAGTCATATACTAGGGCTCAGCGACGACGTCGCAAGGAAGCAGTGTATTCAGAGCCAGCGTCACAAGAAGGATCTTGAGGACTTGCGTTGAGCCCTAAAATTCGACTGTCATAGGAAATAGATGTACCCCTGCGACGTCGTCGCGATGTTATAGTTCATTATAGAGAATTGTCGCAGGAAGAATGAGGTTTAGTTGCGATGATGCAAAAACATAGGTAAAAGGGTCAATCTTCAGGATTAAAGGGCACTTGTTTAGTCTTCTTGAATGAATGGGAAGATGTGGACATATTTATTTGATGTATGACACAGCGAGGATGTCGCTCAGAAACTAAATTTAACCGAGATCAGGGATATAAGGCCAGTGACAAATTACTGTGTAACAATCCTAAAAAATCATCTTAAGATCATTTTCCCTCACCCCGTAGTAAGATCATTATTCATATAGAAAGATTTCGTAGAGAGAAGATGAAATTGGATGACATCCCTACGGGAATATGATCTAGAATTCAAACCTTCTCATACCATAAAAGGAGATGGATTGTGTCGACTCTTTTCAAAGGCTCTAGACCCTAAAAATGAAGAATAAGATGGTTGGGAGAATGAATTATCTATGTATTTATTTGAAGACCTTTGCATTCTCTAGCATGAATATTCATGGTAGCATGATTTTATGTAATACCTGCAACAAGGTGCATTTCAAAAAGCTTAAACCATAAGAAAAAAAGAGCAATTAGAATCATAGCTACAAAATATCATCTTGTGAGTGGAATTCTATTTAAACAACACTATAATGGATTTTTACTTCACTACTTGGAGAAAAAAGGTGCAAAAAAATTTCTTTCTGAAATGTACGATGGACCAATTAGAATGCATTTTGCAGGTGAAACAATAGGACATAAGATTCTTAGAGATGGATACTACTAGCTAATAGTCTTCAAATATTCACATGTGCCAGAAAGTTCCCAGTATATTAGAAGTGTGCTGGCCATGAGAAGAAACTTGTTGTCCCTCTACAATTGATATTGATAAAAGAACCATTTCAACAATGGGGACTGGATGTGATTAGTGATATTTCCCCTCTTTCATTCTAGTGCCAAAAATGTTGATGGTCCAAAATGACCATTCAACATTATAAGGGAGACCACTCGGTTGGGAACTTAAATTAACTCCTTTTCCGTTTGGAATGGTGGTTCCGACTGGTTCAATTGGGTCCAGTTACCCTCTCTCTATATCTCTGTTGGCTTAAAGTATGTCTTTAACTCACCAACAAAGAAAGAGAAATCAGATTAGCCTTCCTGCTGTGCACGGGCAAGGAAGAAAATCCTTAAGCTGATTTAAGGCTCAACCAAACCACAACTATGGTTTTGCCTCTTTTAGAAGAGGACTTCTAGAATGAAAGATTTAATCTAAATGCAGATTTACTCTATAATGCAAGCAAAAGGAAAACTATGCTAAGCCTATCTTGATGGAAAGAAGGATTAGTCCTTCTTTCTACCAAGAGCAAGATATTAACATAATTGGGATTTTAACATGTCTGGCTTAAGATGAATATGTAGCTAATGAAGTAGTTCAATTAACTAATATTATAATTACCAAACATGCTTTTCAGAGATCTATTAACAATGAATGATGAACCAATAACATTAGGAAGTAGTTCACATAATGCCAATGGAAATTAAATCAGAATTAGATGACAGATTTATGAGTAAATAATTACTTAAAAATATGATTTTAATATATCAGAGCAAAAGATACAATTGACAACAGATTCATGAGACAAACAGATTATATAGGTAATCTATAAGGAATGTATTCATATTGATATTAGTGCACAATATAAATCCAATCAACATACTTCTGGCATCAAGAATGAAATTCACATTAAAAATAATATTATTTCTAATACAAATTGATTTGAACCTGTTCTCCTACTCTCTTCTTTAAATCCATCTCCAACAATCTCCTCCAAAGCATAAATTTTGTTGCTAAAAGCAAGAGCTACAATAGAGCAAGTTCTCCCTCTCATACATAGTGTAATATCAAAAGAGACAAATCCCAATAATTCACAGATTTGAGATTGATCCTCTCTATCTATAACATGAAATCCCCTTTACAGTAGTACTTTAAAAATTACATAATTGTAGAAGAGAGGAGCCCTATGAACATCTTCTAAAATTCATATTTATAATTACAAATCCAAGTCAAAATGAGAGAACAGATTGGAAAATGAATTTCCTCCCACAAATTTGATTGGCCACCATTCTTTTTTCTCTCTTGTTGGAGCAATACCATTGATCCAAATCTTCTTTTCCTCATCTCTTCAATTGTTTTCCTGCCAAAAACCAATCAAAATTAAATTAAAATGCAAATCAAAATAAAAAATACCAAATATGGAAAACAAAAATCTCCAATCAAAATTTAATTATATATATAAATAAAAAGAAATCTATGCTTCCCATTGATCCATGTAAATATTTTATTGGTCAAAGAGAACATCATCGAATCGATCTGCAATCAACAAAGTTTTTGAGAAAATAAAAATGTAAAAAATAAACCCAGAAATTAGTTTTGGTTACAAATTCGGAGCTTAATTTTCTGCTAAATTTTAGACTCATTTAATGACTGAATCTGGTCATGCTAATATTCTCCATGATTTTATCCATCTAACGAGCCATCCTGGGCTTGATTTGGCCAATTAAAACTCAACTTATGAGCTTACAAAGTTGAAGTGTCCAAATTCTGGGAAAATTTCTGCTTAGGCCAAAAATAGGAAATTTTAATTAAAAATTCTAATTTTAGATTAAATCTATTAATTCTAATTAACTGCTAGTCAATAAAATACATACAATTAATTAAATTATTTATAGATTAATCAATTTAATTATATTACTTAAAAAATAAATTTAATTAAATTAATAAGCATAACATTTTAATAATATTAAAATTATATTATTAAACTATATTATATTACCAATTTCACAATTCATTTTAACAACTTCTAAAATAACATGTTAAATGACCATCAAATAGTGATGTTGGAATAAGAAGGAGTAGTGAGCCAAATAATTCACACATGAAGGAACATCAGATATCGGAAGTGCAGTATTGAAGTATCAAATATCATAACTAATATATATCGTAAGTCTTTTGAAATGATGCTCTGATACCCAAAGGTCCTTGAGGTTTCGATATGTTATATTAGTTATTTTATATATCGAGAGTTTATTTTATATATCAGAACTTTATGTATTGAGACTTTTATATCGAGACTTGATATCATGTGGTTTCGATATAATGTTATGTGCCGAGGTGTGAAGGAGTAAGGGATGAGGTGAGGTGAATTGGGGCCCACGTGGAGTGGGACTCATCCATTATAAACTACAACCACTTAGTAATTAAAAAATTGACAAAATGAACTACAACACCTTTGCAATTTTGAGATTTTAGGTCTTGTAATTTCTTTTAAAATTGGGAATTGGAATAAATTACCGAGATCCCGAAAACACATAATTTTAATTGTTCTACAATTTGGTTGCGGTGATTTTGTAGGACCGTTAGTGAAAAATGAATTAATTAGTAAACATTTAAATAAGAATTAATATTTAAAATCAAATACTAATTTATTTATAAAAATTAAAATAATATACATCTTGTACCTTTTTAAACCCAGATGGTAAAAATGATCGAATTTTGGATGAGCACCATTTGCAAACTGTGTAACCAAATGAGATGAAATGAGTATTGGTGGAAAGCTAGCGAAAAGTCGAACTCAATGAAGAAATCAAAATAGAAATCCAACAAAAATGAAAAATTGGCAAAATTGTAGGAAACTTAACCAAAAGAAAATATTAAAAATGTGATTTAGCCAAAAAATTATGGAAAGAGTCCCCATTATTTGAAATAAATAAGTCAAAAATTGGGGGATTGAGTTTTCACCTTAACACTAGCGAAGCACGGGGAGTAACCAATTATCTCTGGGTAAAAGATAATGAACTCTAATTTACCCAAAGGTTAAAAATAATGGATTCCACGGAACTGTCTAATAGAAAAACATTTCAAATTAGTACCACATTAATGAATTAAGTAATATAATCTCAAAAATATAAGTACTCAAAACAGACTGAGTTTAGAATCATGAATCCAAATTTTGGGAAAAATTTATCTTAAGATTATCTTGTATGTAAAAATAGAAGAAGGTATAGATAACAATGTTTGATAAAACATATATCCATTGTTATGAATGATATCTGACATCGCTTTGTTGTGAGTGAGCCTGAATAGTATTGCGATGAAGTTGTATTTTATTCCATACAATGATAGCCCCGCTACCAATGAGCATCCATAGCCTCGACGAGTTTACTTGTATTTCCCATGCTTCCTCTTTTAATCACCCTTTTGATAAGTGCATTTGCAAGCTTTTAGTTTATGATGTACCAGAGTGAAAGAGGTGGGATGGTAATAGAGACTTATGTTAATGGATATAATACTGCCATAATTTTGACTCCAAATTATTTTCCTGTGACTATCAATTAGAGACTTTTATAAAGTGGAGGGAGGGGAGGGATCCATTGAGTTAAACTTGGATCAGTTTTTTCCTTGAAAATGTGAACTATATCACTTAGAAAGAATGTGTTTTCCTCCATTAAAAATATTTAAAGCAAGATGGATTTACGGTTCCATAAATATATACCTTTAATAC
Organism: Pinus tabuliformis; assembly: GCA_031772625.1. NCBI lineage: Eukaryota > Viridiplantae > Streptophyta > Pinopsida > Pinales > Pinaceae > Pinus > Pinus tabuliformis. The sequence goes on along the minus strand of CM062816.1, from coordinate 1,036,786,482 downwards.
TAAATAAAATTCATTGCATAGATAGAATAAAGATTTCCCATATTTTCCAACCAATGTTGGGTGAGAAAAATTCCTTCCACATAAATCTTAGTGGAGTCACCAAAATCAAGCCAAAACCAATCACGAAAGGGAAAAAGAAATCCAAAGTGAAGTGAAAGAAATGAACAAACTCCAAAAATGAGGAAAAGAAAAGATGAAAAAATGCCAAATTTAAAAGACAAACTCCAACAAGACTAATTATACAAATGTCTCAATACAAGAGTAAAAGAAGATAATCATGTGAACCTTCATTCTAAGTTGAGATTTTAATAAATTTTATATTACATAGTTATATGAATGAGAATATGAAAATTTAAAGGGTGAATAATAGTCATGAGAGATAATAAGCTAAATAAGAAGTCTCTGTCTGCTGCGAATTTTCTTACTTCAAAGAAAATCCTGCATAAAAGAATCTTAACCATTTTCTGATAAAAAGCAATGCTTAAGAAATAGACTAAATGTTCTAAAACTCCCCAGTTTAGCTAATTTGATGAGGATCATAACTACTTTTCCCAAAAACTTGAAAGAAAACTAAACAAAGGCTAATGAGTGCCAAATCTGAGGTGTATAGAATTTTTGAAGTCCTGCAAAAAAGAGTTTAAGATCGGCAAAAACTAAAAACAACAATGAAAATAAAATATAAAGAAGTGGAAAAGGATGACCGTGGCGTATGAATCTTACCATTTGGAGAATTTCATTTAGTTTTACCTGAGAGATATCATTTTCTCCACTAAAAATAACATCTTATTTTAATTGGAAGTAAAAGCACGACAAAGTTGCTTTCAATGTAGTTTTCATTGGCCCAAAATCATGATTTATTCAATCAAAATTAAAGCAAGCAGTACTTGTTGAGAATAATACTGAGAAGGGGGGGGGGGGGGGGGGGGGGGGGGGGGTGAACAGTGTTTACAAATCAATAAATTTTTCATTTCCATTATCATATTTATATACGCTACTTCACTGAAGTGAACTTGCGTGTGCACGCAACTGTTCTTAAGGCAACCGACGTATATCCAGTGAACTTATGATTGAGTTAATTCTTCATATGTTGATCTTTAATTAATGCATCAATACTTTATTAAACATTAAACAGTAACCATATGAAGTAATAACAGAATAAACCATCACACATAAGCAACACACATGAACACCAAGATTTAAGGTGGAAACCCAATGCAGGAGAAAAATCACCTGCTGATGTTGTCTCTGTCTTATTTTATGTTATGAAACCACCTCACAAAAAGATAGAAAAGAGAGATCCACGCCTTAGAATTCAGCCTCTTCGAGGGGGCAACCTCCTTTACATTACATAAATGAACAATTCTTGGATGATACAAATGACAAAACCTCCTTTCTATATATAGGAGTCTAAGGAGTCACAATATAATCCAGCCGACCTAACAATAATAATATAAAGCCACAAAAATAACAATAGAGGGATTCTATGGGGCACAGAAATAAAATATGGGGGTAATAGGGGCACAACAATATAAATAAGGGGTATAACTACAATAGTAATGGGGTAATCACTAGTATTATAGGGACCCAACATGCCCCTCTCCTTCAAAAAAGTGTTGCCCTCAACGCTTGAGCAGTTCTGGATACTTCTGCATAAAATTCTCATCCTCCCATGTGGAATCTTCAGCGGATAAGTTCTTCCACTTGATAAGATACTCTGAAATTGATCGATTTCGTAGCTGTCGAGTTCTTGTTTCTGTGACTGCTTCCGGTTCCAATATAATTTTTCCTTCCTCGTCAAGTTCTGGCAATATTGTTTGAACTGGGAGCTTGTCGCCTATAACCTTATTTAAACATGAAACATGGAAAATGGGGTGCAATCGAGAAGCTGCAGGAAGCTCCAATTTGTATGCCATAGTACCAATCTTTTCCAACACCTTGTACGGACCATAATACTTTGGTGATAATTTATTATCCTTCTTAGCTTGCTTTAGGGACATTTGCTTATATGGTTGTAGCCGTAGGAATACCCAATCACCTACATCAAAACTTCTTTCACTGCGATGTTGATCTGCCTGTTGTTTCATTCTATTTTGTGCCAACACAAGGTTATCCTTTAAGAGTTGGAGGACTTGTTGTTGATGTTCGATGTGATGTTCCACTGCCTGAACCTTATAATTTTCTCTTAAATATGATGTGATTGATGGTGGTTGGTACCCATAAAGTGCCATAAATGGGGTTATTTTTGTTGTTGTATGGAAGGAAGTGTTATACCACCATTCAGCCAGAGGCAACCATTTGACCCATTGTGTCTGTTTATTAGATACAAAGCAACGAAGATATCCTTCCAAACATTTGTTTACTATCTAAGTTTTCCCATCAGATTGAGGATGATAAGATGAGCTATGAGCTAACTGAGTACCAAGACAAGAAAATAATTCTGTCCAAAAATTTCCAGTGAAAATGGGATCTCTGTCACTTACAATAATCTTTGGATTTCCATGTAGCTTTTGAACTGTTTCCATAAATGCAGTAGAAACTGTACTGGCTTTAAATGGATGTGATAATGCACAAAAGTGTGCATACTTGGTAAGTCTGTCAACTACCACCATGATGACACTCTTTCCCTCAGACTTGGGTAAACCTGTGATAAAATCCATTGAAACCTCCTCCCAACGTTGGCTTGGAATGGATAAAGGTTGTAATAGACCCGTTGTCTTAATTGTTTCAACTTTATTTTGTTGGCAAACCAAACATTCCGCCACAAACTTTTGAATATCTGATTTAAGGCCATCCCAAAAAAATTCCTTCTTAACCCTGTGGTAAGTTTTTAAAAATCCTGAGTGCCCTCCTAAGGGAGAAGTGTGCAATTCCATAAGAATCTTTTGTTTTAGCTGGGAATTCTTACAGAGGTATAAGCGATCTTTGTACCATAACGAATCATTTTTCCAGCTAAATGTATCAGAAGTACTGGAATCTTGTTGTAGCTTTCAAATAAGTGCCCACACTTCTTCATCATTCTTCCATTCCTCCTTTGCTTCGTTTATCCAATCTGGTTGGATAATAGAAATGGCACACAACAATGCTTCCATATCCTCATCCTTTCTTGAGAGTGCATCTGCCACCACATTTTGCTTCCCTTTTTTGTAGATGATTTCAAAGTCATAACCCAACATCTTTGTGACCCACTTTTGTTGCTCTTCAGAGGATAATCTTTGTTCTAAAAATTATTTAAGGCTATTATGATCCGTTTTTACCTTGAAGTGTCTTCCCATTAGGTAGGGTCGCCATTTCTTAAGTGCATGGAGTATTGCCAACATTTCCTTCTCATAAATAGCTTTGCTTAAAAACTTTCCCTTGATTGGACGACTTTCAAAAGCAATGGGTCTTTCATCTTGCATTAGAACAACACCAATTCCATTTCCTGAAGCATCACATTCCACAATAAAGGTTTTTGTGAAGTCCGGTGTAGCTAAGACCGGTGCTTGGCACATTTCCTCTTTAAGATGTTTAAAGGCCTTTGTTGCTTCCGGAGTCCATGAAAATGAATCTTTCTTCAATAATGTTGTTAGAGGTGCTACTATTCTCCCATAATTCTTAACGAACTTGCGATAATACCCTGTCAACCCAAGAAATCCTCGCAGATGCTTTATGGATGTGGGGATTTTCCATTCCTTAATGGCTTTAATTTTGCTAGGGTCTACCTTAACTCCTTCATGAGATACAATATGACCCAAATATTCCACCTCCTGGACTCCAAAGAAACATTTGGATCTTTTTGCATATAATTGTTTCTCCTCCAATAGTTGTAGCACCTTGTCAACATGTTCAACATGATCCTTCCAAGACTTGCTGTAGATTAGTATATCATCAAAAAATACCAACACAAATTTTCTAAGGAATGGTTTGAAAATTGAATTCATCAAACCTTGAAATGTTGAAGGTGCATTGGTAAGGCCAAAAGGCATGACCAAAAATTCATAATGACCCTCATGAGTTCTAAATGTTGTTTTCGGAATGTCTTCAATCTTCATTCTAATTTGATGATATCCCGAACGAAGATCCAACTTGGTGAAGTAAATTGATCCATGCAATTCATCCAGTAATTCATCAATGACGGGAATGGGGAACTTATCTTTAATAGTGAGCTTGTTGAGCTCCCTATAATCTGGACACATGCGCCATGATCCATCCTTCTTGTGCACCAATACTACTGGAGCTGAGAAAGAACTTTGACTCGGTTGAATTATACCAGCCTCTAGCATTTCTGCAACCATACGTTCAATTTCACTTTTTTGGACATATGGATATCTATACGGCCTGATGTTTGGAGGAACACTTCCTGGAATCAGATGAATAGCATGATCATGATCACGCATAGGTGGGAGACCTTTGGGAGTCTCAAATACCTTGGAATGATTGTCCAGGACTTTTTGGAGATCTGGAGAAATAGATGATTCCAATGTGGAAACATCTAGCGAACATAATTGTGCAATTACACCTCTTTGCTCCTCTTTTAGAAGCTTTGTCATGCCATTAGAGCTGATTATCTTTCTTGGTTTCCCTGCAATACCCCTTAATTCAACTTCCTTTCCTTCCACAGAAAATTTCATGAAAAGTTCTTGAAAATTAAAAGCTATCGTACCCAAGGATTGTAGCCATTGGACTCCTAGTACAACATCAGCACCTCCCATTGGAATGGAAAGCATTGGGCTAGTCAATACATATTCTCCCATGGATAGCTTGATATTATGGCACTTTCCAGAACAATTTATTGTTCCTCCATTTGCAATCATCACTTGACACTCTGGTGCTGGATATAGGAAGCAATTCAATTCTTTTGCTACCCTACAATGAATAAAATTGTGGGTGCTTCCTGAATCAATCAACACTATTACCTTTTTCTTCTTGATTTGTCCTTCTATCTTGATGGTTTGAGGAGTGGTAATTCCCGCCAATGCATTACAAGATATGGTCGGATTTATTTGTTCTTCATCTAGGCTTTGTTCCTGGAATATATCCTCTTCTTTTGACCTTTCTTGCTCCTTTTCTTCTTCCTCTTCACAATCTATGTAGAATAATTTCTTCTCAGCACACTTATGACCTTTTGTGTATTTGCTATCACAATTGTAACAAAGCCCTTTTGCTCTTTTTTCTTCCAATTTTTGTGGTGTCAACCTTGTAGGTTGTGGAAGACTATGGGCAACAACACTTCCGTCTTTATAGTTGTGAATTGTATGCTTCCTAGTTGCCATAATTTTGCTTTCCATTTTTCTTGCTAACCTGAATGCCTTCTCTAATGAATCAGGTTCCCAAAGGCGCACATCATGTTGGATATTATCCTTTAAAGACCCTATGAACACATCAATCCTATGCTCCTCTGGAATTGTAGGAATTTACAGGGTAAGTTCCTCAGAAAGAACACCAAAAGGACACCGCTCACAACCAGATCACAGATCAATACACCAGTATTCTTGACGTGGTTAAAACCCTCAAAGAGGGAAACAGTCCACGGCCTGCGCCAACGTGGCTACTACAGGCAATTTATTAATCAAAGAATGAAAATTTACATAAGCTTCTCTCATGCACAGATTACCCGAACAATGACCCTCCATGCGCTTTAAATAGAACTCATGGACCAATCGGGTGTCAAGCCACGGATCAAGTGTCGGTAATACTGAGGAGAGAGTGAACCGTCGGATCACTACATATCGTGACCGTTGGATTGTAAGTTACAAAATGTACAACGGTAAAGAAACACACTTTACCTAACTCTATACTAGACCAAGTTGAACTTAACTATTTCCTATGTGTCGGAATATCCTAACATCCCCCCTTAAGAACAACTTGGGATAGGATTGAAGGATTTAAAAATATGACACAATAGGAGAAGGAAGGAGGCACTAGAGCCTATCCCCACTTAGTGACAACTTCCTGAACTCCCAGCATATATCGAAGTTTAGTGAACTTCGCCTCTGTGAGAGCCTTTGTGAAGATGTCTGCAACCTGATCATCTGTTGAACAATATTGCACTTCAAGAAAATGGTCATGAATGAGCTTTCTGATGAAGTGCATGTGTAGTTCAATGTGTTTGCTGCGCTGATGCTGGACTGGATCTTTGCATAGTTGAATGGCACTTTGATTATCACACCAAAGTGTAGTTGGATGCTGCTGCTCAAAGCCAAACTCTGATAGGATCTGACGAAGCCACAAGGCTTCCTTACTAGCTTCCACGGCACCACGATACTCTCCTTCTGTTGACGAAAGAGAAATGGCAGCCTTGTCTTCATCTTTTGGTTTCTTCTCTTGGTCTGTGGCTATTCTGTAGAGTCCTTTACTTCTAAGTAAATCTTCCATGTAGGATATCCATTGGAAGTAGTTAGTGCTGTCAAGAATGACTTGGCATGGACTTTCCATTTTTTTTAAAAAACTGAAGCTGAAGATGCTGAAAGTAAGTGTTCCAATGGATAGATCTCGAAAAATTAGGCGGTTTAAAAAAAACAGCTCTGAAAAAGGCTTCCGGATGAAGAAGTTATGGCTTTTTGAAAAAAAATTGTTGAAGTTGCCGGCAAAGTGCGCGAATGTGCGGAAATGAAAAAATCCGCCCCCACAAAATGGAGACTTGAACCCAAGACCTCTACTCTCTTAAAATGGATTTGAACCAATTGATCTATACAAAAAATTTGAGAGAGAGAGAGAGAGGGGGGGGGGGGCCTTGGTTTGCGTGCTTGCCTTGAGAAAGCTCTTTTTCCCTACAAAACACAAAACCCAACACAGACATGCAAAGAAAACGAACCTTATGGTTCGAAGTTAGCTTTAGCCAAAAAACTAGATATTTTAAAAAATGAACCTTGCGGCTCAAAGTTAGCTTTAGCCGAAAAACTAAATATTTTTCTCAATATTTCTGATTTTCCGATATCACAATAAGGTGCAGGGAAAAGAGCATACGCATTTGCCCAGATCGCACAGAGTCGCAGGGCAAAGAGCATACGCAGAAATGAAAGGTATAGATCCGGTTAAAAAAAAGCTAAATAAACCGAAACCAAAATAAGCAGAGAGAAAATAACAGTAAACTGCAAATAAAGACTGTATACCTCCAGATCTTAAAAATGACGCAGCTAGGGCTACCGAAAACCTTTTCGCGTGAAACGAAAGGGGTTCCTCACTAGAACAGATGCTCTGAACACAACAGAGCAGTCCTCTTAGCCTGAAAGCAGTCAGAAACAGCAGATCTAGGAAACAGCAGTCGGATGCAGTTCTACCGGCTTCAGATTTGGATCACCAACGAACGCGGCCCTCAAATAGCTCTGATACCATGTAGGAATTTACAGGGTAAGTTCCTCAGAAAGAACACCAAAAGGACACCGCTCACAACAAGATCACAGATCAATACACCAGTATTTTTGACGTGGTTAAAACCCTCAAAGAGGGAAACAGTCCACGGCCTGCGCCAACGTGGCTACTACAGGCAATTTATTAATCAAAGAATGAAAATTTACATAAGCTTCTCTCATGCACGGATTACCCGAACAATGACCCTCCATGCGCTTTAAATAGAACTCATGGACCAATCGGGTGTCAAGCCACGGATCAAGTGTCGGTAATACCGAGGAGAGAGTGAACGGTCGGATCACTACATATCGTGACCATCGGATTGTAAGTTACAAAATGTACAACGGTAAAGAAACACACTTTACCTAACTCTATACTAGACCAAGTTGAACTTAACTATTTCCTATGTGTCGGAATATCCTAACAGGAATATCTTTTACCCTTATGTTAAATTTTTGGAACTCCTCAATGTGCTCCATTATTGAACCCTTTTGTTTGAGACTTATCAATTGGCTAAAAAAAGTGTTGCTTTTTGTATCCTCATAATGTGCTATCAATTCTTCCGTAAAAATTGCCCAAGTGATAAATTGTTTACGACAACAAAGCGATTGATACCATACAAACTAATTTGGTTCCAAATATAAAGTTGTCATACGTACCTTTTGTGTGTTTTGCACATTATTGAGATCGAAGAATTGCTCCATCTGTAATATCCATGTGGCAGGATCCTTGCCATCAAACTTCCTCATATCGATTTTTGGAATATGGTGGGTCTTCGATCCAACATTAGAGTCTATGGAATCATGATTAACATTTCTTTTGTTCACATCATGAGTTTCCTTTACAACCTTTTCACCATTAGTAAGTATTTCTTGTAGAAAATTTGTCAAATCTGTCTTCAAATCTGCCATGTCTGTCTTCAAATCTGTCTTCAGATCATCCATCTTAGCTTCCATGCCCTTTATCTTAGATTCCACGCCATTTATCTTAGATTCCAGGCCATTTATCTTAGCATCTGTTAGCTTTTGTGAGCGTGGCATTTGTTGCACTTGTTCTTGTAATTTTGATATATCATGTAGCATTTCTTCCTCTTCTTCATGAGTCATGCTAGAGCTTTCAGGTTCCTTACTAGGTGTTTGCATTTTCTTTCCTCGGGGCATCAGTTACCGATAATAATGCTTTACTATGCTCTTTGAATTCCTTCAAACCATGCTTATGCAAAAATTTAAAAAAAAAATACACACCTTCTTTTTACTTTGTATAAGCCTGATATTGAATCTGATGTATCTCTATAATTTCGAATCATCCAGTTCTGAAATTGTGACCTGTAGTAGCCTTGTATGTCCTCTTTCCAATTCCACTAGTCTGATCCAAATTGGATTCTCCAAGAAAGAGTTATGCACAATCTCCCGCAGTGACCTGATTATAGACTATTTCAGTAGAGCGAACTTGTATGAAGTGCCACGTGTCACTGCTTCAACCTTTGACTCTGAAAAATATATAAAAGAAAACTACAGTCCGTCCTCTTTCTGTACCTTCTTACACAATTTCAATCCGATGCTCAAAAAGAAAGTTATGACGATTTTCCCTAGGTCACCTGTTTTGAGTGTAATTCAGGAGTCTACAAAAAGACCAACTTCCTCAGATCATATCTCCGAAAATATCACGCAAAAAGCTCCGAAATTTGGACCCAAGGTTCAGCGTGATTTCTTCTCAAATGGGTTTTTTTTACGACTTCTGAAACGTCACAGAAAAAAATTTATAGCAAAAATGCAACGATGACCTGTTTGGAGCAGCGAAACCCTAGAATCCAAAGCTCTGATACCAAATGTTATGAAACCAGCTCACAAAAAGATAGAAAAGAGAGATCCAGGCCTTAGAATTCAGCCTCTTCGAGGGGGAAACCTCCTTTACATTACATAAATGAACAATTCTTGGATGATACAAACGACAAAACCTCCTTTCTATATATAGGAGTCTAAGGAGTCACAATATAATCCAGCCGACCTAACAATAATAATATAAAGCCACAAAAATAACAATAGAGGGATTCTATGGGGCACAGAAATAACAATATGGGGGTAATAGGGGCACAACAATATAAATAAGGGGTATAACTACAATAGTAATGGGGTAAACACTAGTATTATAGGGACCCAACATTTTAATATAAAGAATAATATGTTTACAATATTGTACTGGTGTAGACTCATACCAGTACGCAAGCATCCACCTACAGAAGGCTACAACCTTCTTTCATTCTCCAGCTTCCACTGGAATGGAGCAACAACCCCCTAGCTCTTGTACTAGCCAATACATTTACAATTACTTAGATGTCGGTCTACAGAAGGCTACAACCTTCACTCTTTCTCCAACTGCTACTGGAAGGGAGCTCCAACCCCCTAATCAAATCCCCAGTCACTACTAGCAGGAAGCTTCGACTTCCTCACTAAAGGCTCCAACCCTCAGCATGCTCCAAGGACCATGTTTCATGAATTTTTAGAGTGGATACTCCTAGTAAACAACACTACAACATGAAGGCCACGTTTCATCAAATTTTCACACTGGACCCATCAGTAACATTGAAGCTTAAAATCAATCACCACTGCAATACATCCATCAAATACATCTGCATCAACCAATCACTGAAACTCAATCATCAATCTTTGATATAACTAAAACCCAATCATAAATCTCTGAATCAACCATAACTAAATCAATCAATCGGTGAATCTATAACATAATTGAATCAACCATTCATTCAAACTTAAACAAATTCAACCAATCAACTGGAATAGATAGATCACTATAATCAGTACACAAATCTGAACCCAGAAAACTGCATCAACAACCAGAACTAATTGTAACCTCAAAAGGAATGTGTCAAAATGTATATGCTCCTTCATTGAAGCCAACCGGCGTGTATACACTACTTCCTTTATCTCAACTTGTGTATACCTCTAAAGATATTGAACTATAAAACCTCTGAACCACAAACTGTACCAATCAGTGGCATTATGAAGATCTATTGTCATATTATAGACTTCTAAACAGATAGCAACAAAGATCACCGTTCTTTCTCAATTGATCAATCAACTAGACTCGATCTCCTTATACAATCAATTTTATTTTTAGTTCTAATGAAGATATCATTGAAAAAAAATAGTAAAATAGCAGCACTGATCTGATAGATCAGTCATCCCTGAACATCAAGATTTTATTTTGCATATGCTACTTGGAAGAGACGAACCAACGTGTATATGCGCCTTCACCAAGGCAAACCAGCGTACAAATCTACAGATAAAAACTTATAACTTCACAACTATTCCAGTCTTCAGATATACCCATATCATAACATTTAAAGCACAAAACATTTGTTAGCACTTAGATCTAGCCTATCCATTATCAGATCTCATAATGATAAGTCATTATGATCCTGATCCATTATTAGATCTCATCCATCATCAAATACTCAGGTGCATACTTAGTCTAGATCAAGCAAAGCATCAGAAACCCATAACATGCATATTTTATTTTTGATCTAACACTTCATAAGATATTCATTCCTTACACGCTATCCCTTTGATCTTCTCCTCCTTATATAGTTTTTGGCCTTTCTCAATACCTCGGACCAAAACCACACTTAGAACCTATGGTATTCTTAGACGTGATCAAATAGCTATTACTCCACTCAATATTGTGGGCTAATACCATGGTCTTGACCCCTGGTATTGTTTACTCTTGAATTTCCTTGATTTTTTGACATATACACGCTTTTCTTCTTGTGAAAGTGTGTGTATATGTATATGCTCTTTTTGTTCTGTGAACCAACTTGTACACACTATTTTAACTAAGTGGACCAACGTACACATCTTAAATTTCTTTACACCATCCTTTTCTTTCAACTTATTTATTTTGATCAGTAGACCTTAGTTTCATTTTCCTGTTCTTCTGTGCCAATGCCATGTTACCTCTTAATAGACCTGTTACACTGAGATTTTCCATATAACTTCTGAAATGATTCCTTTGAACTACCCTGCATTTTGTCACTTTTGTAAACACAACTGCCATGCATTCTGTCACATATGATATCTCTCATGTAGATTCGTCTAGTTACATAGATTCATCTAGTTACCATATACAAGTGAGTTGTTTTTAGCTACAAGTGGGTTGCCATCAAGTACAACACATTCTCATAATGTCAACAATACTAGAAGAAACCAATGATTCATGTCCAAGGAATCGGAAGTGGACCAAATCCTTTAGAAATGAGAATGATGATGTGCTTTTGCAGCGATGATTGTTCTCTTTATATTTCAGATTTCATGTAAAATCCACGATTTTCATAAAATGTCAAGAATCAAGACCAAGACTCAAACAATGTAATGCATATGTGTATATGGAGAGGTATTGAAAATTTGCATACTAAATATAGAGTGAATATCAAAAATCAAATATAAGAGAAATCAAACATGAATTAACCATAATCCATTACCTTTACTTGTTTCAAATTCCTTACCATTTATTTCATTACCATAGTCACTTATCAAGAGTTCCTTGAAAAACAAATGAATATGCACACTAAAAGATGACTAAGATAATGAAATGGGCATCCAATAGTGGGACAAAGGCAGAAACATTAACAAACTACAAATGATGAAATTTTCATTAGACAGGAAGATTGCCGAGAAGAGTAAAGATAGGTATATGTGCACATACTATGAAGAACGTATATCCCCAAAGTCACAAATTCGTCATGAGGAATGAATACTTGGATTTGATGAAATTATTATTAAAATACATCCAAGCTCTTGACCACCATGATAATATGAAACTAATCATATATACGCAAATATAATCAAATAGGATTCCATGTGAGCATAGTGAAAGATCAGAATGAATTGACTAGAGGCCTATGAGGATACTTACCCCGATATTCTGAAGTTCTGAGGTTCTGAGAAAATCAAAGAAAAAGGTAAGAGATCCGATAAACAAGACTTATGAAATGGGAACAATTCTTTGATAGATAAAATTCCGATAAATAAAGCCTTTGTTATTTAAATGTTTTTTTACATAATTTATTTTCGAAGGTTTAAATGATTTTTACTTTCAATATCGGAAGTACTAATATAAATATTTCTTGTGTGCCTTTTAGATAATGGTTCCAATAAAAGGAAGCCCAAAATTAATATTGGATAAAAACATAATATCGTAACTCGGATGTTGTAATAACTCAATATGACTTCTACCAAATTTTGAGATCAAGGAATTTGAGCAAGAAAATAACATAGGCCTTGTAGATCTAAGAGAAATGCCTCATAAAGTGTTTTAAAATTCTTCTGATATACATAAACCCAAGATTTCGCTAAGCCAGAAGGTCTGAAATCTTGAGGGAAGGTATCAAAAAGTGAAAAAAATAGAAGATCGAGATTCCAATATTTACCAGATAGAGGCTCTAAATCAATTCAGAAGAAGAAATACGGCTAAAGAAGATGTCAAATGAATGAACACAATGGAAAGGTTTTAACTCAACTGGAAAATGTAAGATTCAAAACATGCATATATAAAATCACGGATAAAATCATTTGTTGCAAGATTTTTGCAATTTTTTTTGCTTGTAACAAATTTGGACAAGAAAGAGTCTAAGCATTTCATTTTAGTTGTATTAATGAGAGGCAAAATATGATTATTGAATGATATAGCTAAATTTGCAAAGAAAGGAAAATATGAATAGAAGAAAAACTACAGAATACCTAGATTCTCATGAAATAAAAAATACTTCCGTGGACATGTTGTAGATTAATCACTTGCTTTATTTCTAAAGATAATTAGATTTTCTTGTGAAAATCCAACCTCCAAATCAAGTCAATGAAGATCTACAAAAGAAGCAAAACATAAATAAGAAGTAAACTATGAAAAGAGAAAACTAACAACATATGAAGATGAACATGTCAATGCATACTTGGAAGAATTTTGACTATAAATTTGCCTCATGAATCTTCAAGTTCTCCCATGCGTCTCTCAAAATTTGTATATGTTCAAAATCATCTACTTATTATATCTAAAATGCTAAATAATGAGCTATATATTTGCATCTACTTTATATTGAGGAATAACAGTGACGAAAGTGATCATATAACAATGTTTATGAATTGAAAATTAAATTTTCAAGAACACTTGATTGTAAATATTCTTTGGGACTTAACCCTTCCTAATTTTCTTTGCAAATTTCAACAAAGTGATGAAGCTTCACCAAGAAGAATAAGCAAGCGTAGCATAAGAATAATTTTAGCAATAATATTTTGCGAACACTCTTTGTTGGAGAATGGAGCAAGGAAGCATAATAGGCTAGTTACATACTTATTAAAAATATGGAATAATGAAATAGTACAAAAAAGAAAGGAATCTAAATCTAAATCAATCTATTGCTAATCCTAACTACATAAAAAGAAACATGACTAAGTGTAGTCATACTTCCAATGTAACCATTTAAGAATTTTATTTCCTGCATGTATGCATAGGATGAACATCAGTAACAAAAACAAAAATATAATTAAACTAAAAAAAATAAATATAAATGTATTATGTACACTTACTGTTAACATATTTACAAGAAACAACTTGTTTAAAATCACCTTCTCTTGAAATGCCATTTCTAGTTGAATTTCAATTGGATCATAGAAATCTGAATGGATTTCCATTAATGATTGGAAGAGTTTCAAAGGAGAGGATAACATGCTAAATTGTGGAAATGCACTTTTAGATACATTGGCCTGCATGAAATTGTAAGCCTTATGTACATATGTTAAATTATTAACAATCTTATATGTAGGAAAACTTTCCAAATGTCTTTAAAATGGGTGAATGAAATATAGATGGAAGTTATATACATTCAATAGAAGATCATTAATTGAATTAGATAGCTGGTCATATTGTGAAAATACACTCTCTTGTTGGCACTAATTTTGAGAGGAAAGGAACAAGTGATAAGAGATGAACATCAATTGAAATTGGAAGAGTAATAACTCTTGATGTTCATGATTATGATTTGAAACTTCATTTTCCCATTTAGGCAATGCATCAATTGAGTGTTCAATATTGAACCGCTCAATATGCCAACATAAGATATCTAAAAACTGAGAAAGGAAGTTAGAAAACAAATCATAAAATAACCAAAATAAATGAAGGAAAAATAACAAAATCAAATCACTATTTACAGTAGTATTACAATTATTGTTACAACACAATTGGGACTAGTTTGAAGTAATTTCATCTTCACAAGAATTGGTCAGAATAATGCAATTAGAATGATTTCCAACACAAACTTGTGAATTAGAGAAAGGATCAAGACTATGAATAGGAATGAGAGCTTGATCATCATAAGAATCATAGTTTGGGATGGGTTCTTGATTGAACTCATGAGTATGATTAAATTTTTGAAAATGAGGGTCAATTGGAACAATTTTTGTATTGAGTTTCTCTTCATTTTCAAGTATATTTTGATTTGGAACATGAAGATTTAATAGGGAATGAGACAAATCAACATCCTCAATATTAGAGTAATTATCATAATTGACTTCATGACATTAACTAGTATTCTCTTTATTTTCATCCGCTGTGTTAGTGTCAGTCTTTCCAGCCTTCCTCCAGTGATCAAATATGCTCTTGCAAAGTGGTCTCAGAGTGTCCAGGTCAAATTTTGTCATTTCAAAGAGTTTTCAAGCAAAATTTGGTCGCTAGGCACTAGGTCTAGGGTTTGCTCTCACTCTTTTCAAAGTTGCCCAAATGCCAATCTATGTCACTATTCAGCTGAGTCTATCATCATTCATAGGGTTGTCATTATCATGTCAGTGTCTAATGAGTCATTTTACACCTTGTTCATGCTTCAGTTGCGCCTAGGTAAGGTCATTTCCCTCTCCTAGGGTTTTGAAGGAAATTTCTCTTGGGCGGTCAAATCATCAGAAAAACTTGTATTCTGATGTTCATACACCTTCCCCTATCCTTCATGTACCTTATCAAATGCTTCCCATCACTGAGATCCGCCAAATTCCTCATTTTCGCACAAACCCTACTTTCTTGCTACAACCTGGCAATTTTCTAAGTTGGGCCTGTGTTTTGCCCTTTTGGACCCCTTCCCCTCACTCAATCTCTGAGATTCCACTTTCCCCTGCTTCCTAACATCCCTCCCTACTTCCAAAAATTTCCCCAAGAATTTAGAAGCCTCTTATCCCCTTCATTTCGCTTCATTTCGACAAAATTCCTTGTTTCACACATCGGGATGGGTTTCACTCAAAAGATGTTTCAGAGAAATCAAAGATGAATTTTGGAAGACTGAGAGATTTTTTTGTCCACAACACGCCAAAGAAGAAAAACCTCCTTCACTTTTTACACAGGTGTCATGGTTTTAGAGAAATGTCAAAAATACAATCGCAAGATCCAAGGAGGTTGAGCAAAGCACTAAAACGGAGAAAAAGGCCCGATCCACTCCAAATTTTGGCCAAAGCCTCTTTGACTGAGCATGGTACTTGATTGGGGACTCCCAGCCCAAATTTCAAGAAATTTGGAGAAAATTTTGTCAATTGTGAATTTTTTGTGCCAAACACAGGTTTTTGCCCTTAACGCGTAGCGCACCGCGCGCTACCCTGAAGATGGGCAAGTCCATTTCTCAAAAAATCAGCATTTTTGGATTTTTCATGCAAAAATACACTTTCTCAGCAATTTCCAAGAGATTTCATCAAGTTTTGAGCCTCCAGAAGGTCAAAAAACATGCAAAAAATGACTTTCTGCCACTTTTTTGACACACAGGAAGCAGTCTTGGGAGATTGCAATTTTGAAGGGGAAAATGGTCACCAAATTCAGAAATTCCACCTGGGTTGGAAAGTAGACATATAGACCTTTCCAACAAGCCCACTTTTTCCTCATTTGGACTCCGGGAAGTGCCTCAAAATCAAGCCCAAAGGCGTGCTATGCGTTGAGATTCAGGGCGCTACGCATCAGGCTATTTTCACAGAAATGCACCTACAGCTCAGCAAAACGCAGTTTTGACTAGGTTTGACTTTTTGGAGTGGATTTTGATCCTCCTTGATGTAAATAATGTAATTTTATGATACTTTGACACTTATTTATCTCTTCTAGAAGATTCATTCATGAAATAGGCAAAAATTTAATGAATGAATTGGTTTCCTAGCTTATAGAGGCAAGTTGTTTTGACTGCCTAGATTTTAGTGCTCAGTTTGGAATTGGTTGAAACAGCTCCTAGGATAGTGAGCTCGACCCCTAGAGGCAAGGAAAGATGTTATATTGCCTATATTATGTACTTTCTTGGTCATTTTCATGGTTGGACTCTTGAGGGAGAAAGCTTCTATTGTATTACTCATTGTATCTCTGCAATTTTGGCAAAGGAAGAAAGACCAGGGTTTTGCAGTCCTTTTTGGGATTCCTGTGGTTACATGTATTGATGGTGTGTTTCTCTTTGTACTTGTAAGTTTTTTATGTGAATCATCTTCTTACTTTTCCTTCTGCAAATTAGGCAAATGAAGTGTTAAGGTAGAATTCATGGTTGCTATGCTCTGCCTTTAAGTTTGCTTAATATCAATGTTTTCATCTGTTTAAGGAGAATTCAAGGTGTTTACTTGCTCTCCTTAGCTCCTCAACAGTCATTCTTGCCCATCTGACTCTTTCAAAGGCATCAATACAGTCTCCTACCTTGCCCCAAAGAACCCCCTGCAAAAACTGTGTCCAATCCCTGCACCCAAAATTGCCTTTCCCCAACTTTCCACCGAAACCCTAAAAATCACAAATCAAACCTTTTTATCAATTTACTAGCCCAAAATCAGTGTACTTTATTGGTTATCTCTTCCCGTTGAAGATCTTTGCCGAGATAGACCGGAGAGAGCCCTCTCCTGCCCCGTAGGGCTAGCTACGAGGCTAAGTGGTTTGATGTTGCCTTGGAGTTTGCCTTTCTCAGCCTGAGGTGAAATTTCAAGCGCTAACATATTGGCGACCATACTGGGGAGAACATTCGACTTGTTGATTGTCTTGTCCCAGTACATGAAATCAAATTGCAGATCTGATGCTGATGGTGGACAACAGTCAGACACATATGCAGGCTAAACCATTCACCTAGCGACTCCAAATCGATCCAGACAGTCCAGTGCATGTTGATCCGTTCATGCAATGGTGGGGTATGTGGCAAACCCTACACTTTGTGAAGCTCTAAACGAAGTTAGAGAGTGGTTAGTGGATATTGAAATTAATGAAGAATTTTTCAGTGCCTTCTTTCAATGTTTGAAATCTATGAAGGTTCATCTTGAAACTAAAACTGGTGCCTGTGAGTTAATTGTTGAAAAACTTGAAAAGGAGATTCGATGTTTAGATGAGCAGATCCAGTCATATGATTTCCAAGACCCTAAAAAGTTCTTGGAAATCCTTCCTCCTTCACAACAAGAAATCATAGACTTGCCTACAGATGTTTACATTGACAATGTGCAGCTGGAAGTATGTATTGCAGAGTTGGGGCAGCCAACAGAGTCCGGTTTCCGCGATCCAATGGCAACATACATGGAAATGTTTTTTAGATTGATTGATAGATCAGGTTGTCTTGTACGTGACCAGGCTCATTACGTGCATGAAGGGCTGCCAACAATCACATCTGTGTCCTGGCGGAAGCATTCTCGAGCGGCATCATTCTCTGGTTTACTTGAATGGTTAATCTGGAATTTTAGTATTACCTGATCTATTGTTTGTACAACAGATTAGGGTAGATGTTGTAAATAAATAAGCAGCCATAGGGATACATCTCATTCTCAGTTTCATTTACAGTTTAGTTTGAAGTTTTCCGAATTAGTCTTTCAATCAATTCAGTCAGTTTCCAGTTAATAAGTCGAGTCTTCAGTTGTGTTGATTTGTTAAAATGATGACTCCATTGCCCAATGGATAGAGGCATTGTCTGCTCTCCCAAAGTTCTGCGGTTCTTAGCACCTCCAAAAAGCAGCAGCTGCCATCCCAAGTGGAGCCAATGTTAGACTCCGTCTTGTATGTTAGTGTGAGATTGATTCTTCTTCAAAACCCTGTTTTGAAGAAGAAATCATTAAATGTGTTTTTTAGAATATGTAATTTGTCAAAATGTTTCAAAATTCTCCATCTCTTCAAATGGCAGCGACTTCAAGCTCCTATCCCTGCACAAGCACAATTCAGAATATCATCAGCAATCAGAGACAAAGCGAAATCAAACAAAACATATTTTTGCATCCAAATGCCAAAAATGTCAAATATACAACACGCTCAGTTGTTGTAGGAGTTTGATGGTTATGTACAACACAAAGGATGATGATGAGACATGGATTCCTTTGAGTTTATCAGTTGGTTCTTGGGTTAAAATAGAATCTTTAATAAGATAAAAGCATAGAGTAAAATGGCAATGTTTTGGAGATATTAATTATCATTGGAAGGGGATAATATTGTAAGCTCATGTCTACAAAATAAGTAGTGTGACCTTCCTTCATCAGGTACAGATGATAGTCTTTGCAAAACCTGCGGTATTGATGAGTGCGCTGATTGTCTTCTAATATGTGATGCCTGTGATGGAGCATATCATACATATTGCCTTTCACCTCCAATTGAAGAAATTCCAAGTGGAAGCTGGTACTGTGCTCCTTGTTTTGCAACTGGAAAGGAATCGCCAGAGGTTGACTCATCCCATCGAAGAGAGAAAAATGTGCAAGGCACAGAAAACATTGTCTATCACTGTGTTGTTTGTGAGCGGCTAAGCAAGATGCAAAATGGTGAACTTTACAAACAAGCAGAATCTGGAATTGGTAGGAAACTGGAGGGACCAAATTCTCAAAGGGAAGAGGTAGACGTGACGGCAATGCATGGTAGGGAGCAAGAGTTGGAACTGTCTAATGATGAAGTGGCTGATTGCAAATTACGCAAAATCTGTTCTGTAGGTAACAAAGACAACGATCTTCTAGTGGAATGCAGTAACATCGATTGTTTTTCTAAGTTTTACCACTTGAGCTGTTTGAAACCACCATTGGAAGCTTGTCCTCCACCTGGATGGTATTGTCCCTCGTGCCTTTGTAGAGCTTGTCTTAAAGATGAGAACGACAACAGTGTTATCCTTTGTGATGGTTGTGATGAAGGTTATCATATATATTGTCTAAAACCTCCTCTGGCTGAAATACCAGAAAGTAAGTGGTATTGTTCATCTTGTCAGCAGAAACAGAGAAGGAAGAGAAGGAGGAAAGGCCTGGAAGCGCAAACCGGTATCTCGACCCGATCAGTGCAACCACAGAAGGCATTTGAGGGCTCTACTTGTGTCCTTTCCAAGGAACCATCTTCGACAGTGACACAAAATTACTGTATCAAGATGAAAAGCCTGAGCAGATGAGTGAGCAGAATCAAAGCAGAAGACAAGAAGGAGCAGCCTCTGCCACCGAAACTATACCATAGATCCTACCCACTGTCAAAGGCTCACCTCTGCTGTAGCGTATCAAGGCTATTAAGCCAAGATAACATAAAACAAAAAGAAAAATAACCATGTAACCGATAGAAAGAGTTGCAGCATCAGAAACCCGCAACGAAGCAAGCAAGGCTTCTGTCAATACGTCCACAGATCCCCCAGATTTAGTAACATTTGAACCACCATCAGAGTGAAGCACACCAGTGCTCATATTCCCTTGAAGTAACTCCTTGGTCAGGGCACTTGCTGACATATTTGCAGCTGACTCGAGACTATTCTTTAAAGTAATGTCAGAGAGAGCCAAATCTGACCCTGAAGAACTAGACATTCCTGCTGTAAGTAATGCACTAGATGTGGTGACAGCAAGTTGAGATGCAATGGAAAGATTATCAGAGAAAGGGAGGATTTGTATTCTGTGATGTGGCAGTCAATTGCAAATACTCCGGCATTCGATCCGTCTTCAAAATATATGCGGTGGATTTACTCCAGATTATCAAGATCTTTTCCTAATTTCGGTAAAATGGCCAATGCATTTCCAGAAATTTGGAGGCAGTTGTGATTTCCAGAATGTGTGAAGTGGCAGAGAACAAGATCCGATTGCCTTCAGTAATGGGATTGACATCTATAAATGCCACCTCTTCATCAGTGATCAACATATTCGAGTAGAAAATGAAGTGCTTTTCTATCTTCAGAAACGCTGATTGGCTCTTAGTTTTGTTTGTTCCTTGTCTTGGGGTCGATTTGTTTTTCCTTAGAGAATAGTTTATTTAATGTATTAAAATAATCATTCGGATTAGTGAGAAGGGGAGAGAATTCTGAGTGCTGGTGGAGGTGAACAGAGAGCTTACTTGTACAGTCTTTGGCAGAGAGTTTAACGAAAAATATAGCTTTGACCCCTGAGATTCCTGTGGTATGACAATTTAGCATAAGTTTTCCTTCTGTTTCATATGTAACCTGTTATGTTTTCATTTCATTTCATGATCATTTCCAATTGAACAAATGAAGTGTTTAGGTAGAATTCATAATATTTTATGCTCTGCCTATAAGTTTGTTCATATTTAATGTTTTCTTCTGTTTGACAAGGATTCATCCTCTATGCCCTTGTCAGCTCCTCAGCAGTCTTGCCATTCCATTTAATCTCAATTTGATGTTAAATTTCTTGCCTACCTTGCCTCAGGAGATAATCTGTGTTTTTTATTATATTTCTCTGTTCAAGCTGTTTCTTTGCCCCATGCAGCCCAGAAAACCCCATCATCCATTAAAACCCCTTTTTCTATCAATTTACTAGCCTAAAATCAGTTTCTTTTAAAGTCATCTCAGCCCCTTTTAGAAAACTTTTTGCTGAGATAGACCGGAGAGAGCCCTCTCCTGTCCTCGTAGGGCTAGCTACGAGGCTAAGTGGTTTGATGTTACCTTGAGTTTCGCCTTCTTCAGCCTGAGGCAAATTCGAGCGCTAACACGCTGTATCAAAAAAAGAAGGAATATGGAGCATATGTTCATTAATGCCAGAAGAATGATCAATAATTGTCTCTCTATGTTGATAAAAACTAATAGGAAAATTATTTATATCAGCCTCTTTGTTTTTTGGAATAATATTAAAGCAAAGAGGGTATAAATTGCTATATGAAAAAATATTAGGATGGAGGTAAAAATGAGAATAAGAAGCAATGAATTTGAAAATATCTCTATTTGTATATTCTTGTGAATATTTTCCATTACAAATTTCAGATTCCATATCATTTACTTGTCTAATTGTGATTTCTTGAAGAGTGTTCACTAGTTGCCCTGAATTTAGTATTTGATCAACATGATTATATTCAACAATTTTTGTATCAAAATGCACTTTGTTGGAATGTTCAATTTGTGCTTGTGGTTTCTTATTTTCATATTTTTAGGTAGATGGTTCTTCAAGTTTGTTACTAATTTTTTCTTGTAGTTGTTTATTAAATTCTTGCAAGCTTTGTGATAATGATTCATTAGCATGATTATCATTAATACTGTCATAGTTGTGTACTAGATTTAATAATTTTTCATACATGGTTGAGGCCACTTCATCATGGTTAATATGCACCTCTATATCATAATTTTTGATAATGTTAATAGAAGTTGAAAGAGAGTCATCAAAGCTTGCAATTGTTACATATGGATTTGAAATGGGAGGAAGAGAACAAACATATTGAAACCAATATATCAATTCATTGTCTGAAGGTTTATCTTCAGCTTTGAATCTTAAGCAAATTAATTGAAATCTAACAATAAAATATAAGAAAGATTCATTTTCAAATCTTCATAAATATTTGAATTCATCACATACCTGTTCATAGTCATAACCATCAAATTTATAAAGGAATTTTGTGATGAGTTGATCCAAATTGTGAATAGAGGCAATTGGAAGAGATTGACACCAGTTTCTGGCTTTTCCTGAGAATGTAAGAGTAAAAATCCTACATAAAATTCCTTCACCAATATCATGAAAAGTGGAATTTGAAAAATTTAGAATAAATTGCAAGGCATGATCAAATGCAGAGGTCTACCTTGGAAACGCCCAACAAACCAAGAAAATGGCTAAGTATGGAGGGTAAATTGCAATCAGAGATCGGGGGCCCCAGGCACAGTGAATCCCACATCCCACATTATTAACACACCAATGGATCAAGGGGCTGACACTTTGAAAGAAATTGTGGGACCGATTTTGCGATATAGGGTGAAATCATCGGGGGAGGTCCGAAAAGGTTAACAAAGGAAATTCTTAACAAAATAGGCGCGAGCCACCCCCCTTCTCTCTCCTCCACATGGCACAATCTTGCATCCCACATCCCAGCGACCCCACAATCCCACAACTCGACATATCGGTGGATTGATGGGTTCTAAACTTAAAATACCTTATGGGGGCCGATCTTGCGATATTATGTGAAATCATCGGGAAAGGGCCGAAAAGGTTAACAAAGAAAAAGCATGGAAAAACAAAGGACCAGGACACCACTTTCTCTCTCTGCCACGTGGCATTGGTGATCGACTATTAGTGGATTCTCGAGGTTCACTCTTAAGTATTATCGACAGTTCTCAATGTCAAAGGCTGATATTGCAATCCTGCATCCCACTAACCCCGCAGTCTTGCAGACACATCAAACTCCAAAGGTCGTGCGGGGGGTTGATTTGCGATATATTGTTGCATCATCAAGGAAGGGATGAAAAGAATCAACAAAGGAAATGAGGAACTAAACAGGATTGGTCCGCCCCTTTCTCTCCCTTCCACGTGGTGGTATATCGCACCCCACAGTCCCGCATTATCGACGATCGCAGGAACGAGGACACTGCTCCCCCAATAACCTTGCGGAATTTTGATATTGTGATTTAGTGCAAAATCATTAGGGAGGACAGAAATTCGAATTACAAAGAAAAAGGTTGAGAAAACAAGGGTCATACCTCCCATTTCTCTCTCCTCCACGTGGCATTGACGATCGACGATCAGTGAAGGTTTTTGTTCCAAATTGTTGAAAATTGTTGATATTGCAATGTAGAGAAAAATAATTAGGGAGGGCCAAAAACCAAATACAAAGGAAAAGCGTGACAAAACAAGGCTAGGCATGCCTTTTTCTCTCTCCTCCAGGGGGGCCACATGGCAACATGTGATTGGTTCTCAAAGCTGACATGGCAGCTGACATCATCAGTGATGTGGCGGTACAGACGCTGACTTGGCAGGTGAACATGTGTCACTCAGTTTTGGTGTTTTCAGGTGTCCTATGGGGCCATCCCAGGTGACACATGTCACCACTCACATGGTGACACATGGAAAATATGACATCATCCCACCTATCGACAATCACAAGTTCCTAGTGAAAAAACTTAAGGGAAAGTGTATTTAGTGTCGGATGTGGGATTGCAATTATGATAACAAAAAGGGCCCCTCAGATGTGATGTCCCGTAGGATATATTTCATGAAGTTTTCGCATCAAATATATTGGCAAATATAGGGCAAGGGGTTATTAAAGACATTTCAAGTAACAAAGGAAAAGCCTCCCCTCGTGACAATTGAAAGCCTTAGCGCCCGAAGGGCTAAGTGCTCAGTTCAAGCCCCTGATCACATTAAAGAAGAAGCGGAAAGGGCTTGTATTCACAAGGGCTTAAAGGGAATTCGGGCTCGCTTGTTTCATGGTGATCCCATGTTAAAAGGATAGCTTTCAAAATACTCCTAGGTACTCCATGAAACATGACACCAAAATTTTTAGGGCACCGATATTATGTAACAGAAAGTTAAAAAGGCGTATGAGTTGGCAGTTGTTTCAGAGGTTGTTAAAGACTAAGAGTGACCCAGAATCGACCGAGAGAGGATTACCCATGACTTAACGGGAACACGTGAGGACCAATGGCTAGTAAAGAAGAGTTGCATGGATATATTTCCACAAACCATCATTTCAGTTGTGATGGATTAATTCCGTTTTGTTGTTTTGATCACTGTATTGTTATTCTGTTTTGCTTTCAAGAAAGGAATCTCCCTGTTGTAATAGTTAGAGGATTTACACTAAGACAACCATTCATACAGACAACTGTAAATTTCCACCTGAAGATATTTCTATAACTAATTTTCTTGCCCTCCCTCTCCTTATAAAAGGGAGGAAGAAACATTAAACAAAGGTTCTGAATTTTAGGAAAAAATTGTATGTGCTTGTGAAGTTGGATGGATTCCAGATCTACATCTTTCTTGATATAAATAAAACAGTGGTGATTCCCATGTTCGAGTATTACAGTATGTTGCTTCTCTATTAAACTTCCATTATGTTCGCACTTTCTCTCTGATTTCAAGCAATTGTAGCTGCCAAAAATATCTTTTATATTCTTACATATTCATTTGTGTTAACTAGTTAATACATATGCCTGTATGCAAGTTTGAGATTATATATTTAAATGTGCACTTCCTAAAATCATAACATTCACTCTTCTTACATCCACCTATCTATCTTTAGCTCAGATAAGTATATAAATCTTGATGTTTCAAGCTCTATGTGATGAGTTATTATTCTCTTTCTCTTCTTTCATTATTATGCAAAATATGATTAAATTATAAGTCCTTGATTAGTCGGCCTCCACTTTTTTTTGCCTTATTCTTGTGAGTTGTATATATGAAAGGATACCAAAAATACATGGCTTATATCCTTGGATGAAGGAACCAACCCATGTTGTTATGTGTGTATTTGTATATTTGTAATTACTATGTGTAGAAGATGTGTATGACACCTTTGGCTTCTTGAGGATCATATGAGATACATAGAATTTAGATGTGCCCAGGAACTGGTCTTGTAAGCAATCTAACGTTGTCTTTGGGAGAGACAACACAACCCACAAAGCATTGATTAATTTATTATGCCAAGACTTTTTGTTATCTTGCAACAACTTCTTAATGATATTCACCAAACTTTTATTTGAAGACTCTTCTAACCCATTTCCCTGTGGGTAATAGGTAGTAGAGTGACCCAATATTATGTTTTACTTGTTACAAAAGTCCACTATCTTCTTTGATTTGAATGCAATTGCATTATCGATAATAATCTTATTTGGGCATCCAAATCTAATAATAATGTTACCTTCCATGAATTTAATGATTACTACATTTGTGGCTTGTCTTGTAGGTATAGCTTCAATCCATTTTGTGAAATAATCAATGGATGTAAGAATCCACTTATGTTGGGATGAGGAACTGGGATGTATTTCACCAATGAAATCCAAACCCCATTACTGGAAAGGAGTTTCAACTGATATGGGTTTCAAGGGTAGGGGTAACAATTTTCTTTTTCCTTCAAGGATTTGGCATTGATGACATGTGGCAAATTTCCTATGGACATCCAACCAAGTTGGGCTAGTAGAACCCAACCCTTAAAATCTTGTTTGATGTTTTCTTCCAGTACAAGTGTCCTCCACAATATCCTTCATGGAATTACTTAATAATTTTATTAGCTTCATCTTTTAGTACATAGTTAAGTAAAATTCCTCCTGCATATTTCCAATACACATTATTATTCAAAATACAAAATCTCACAACCTTTAATTTTAGAAATTTGGCTTTAGTCTTAGTCAAACCTAGAGGAGCTTGTAAATTTTTCAGCACAAAGACAATGTCTTCATACCACGGAGAGGTAGAAAAGGCTTCTGATACCGG
This sequence comes from Pinus tabuliformis, assembly GCA_031772625.1. Classification (NCBI taxonomy): domain Eukaryota; kingdom Viridiplantae; phylum Streptophyta; class Pinopsida; order Pinales; family Pinaceae; genus Pinus; species Pinus tabuliformis. The sequence goes on along the minus strand of CM062816.1, from coordinate 1,036,760,536 downwards.
TGGAGTTGCCTTCTCTCTCTGTTCATCCAGTTCATCGATGAAATTTATATCAAGTGCATGCAAATTAGATTCTTGCATCAATTTTTCCAATCCCTGACCTTTGATCAACTTGGTAGTCTTGATTTCAAAATCATATTCTAACATAATAGAAATCACTTTTCCCCTCTTGCCATCAGGATCAGTTTGTGTCAAAATGTCTTTTATAATAGCATTAGGGACAAATGCAATTATATGGGAGTGTAAGATGCAAACTCTAAAGTCCTTTAGTGCTTTTACCAAGGCAAAAGCCTATTTCACCATTATATTGTGTTTCAATGAAGCATCCCTTAAAGACCTACTAAAGAAAGTTATTGGTTGCTCCTGTCCTTCATTGTTCTTCTGAAATAAAACAACTACAATAATATGATCAAATTCAAAAGAAAATATGATAAAATATTTGGTGAAATTAGGACTAATCAATATAGGAGCAGTTGTTAATATTAGTTTTACTTCGCTGAAATATTTTTTGGTTTCAGAGTTCCGTTTTATCTTAGTATCCCTTTTTAACATATTCGTGATGGATCTTAAGATTTTTGCTAAATTAGGAATAAATCTCTTGAGGAAATTTATTCTCCCAATGAAGGACTGAAATTCTTTTTTATTCCTGGGTGGGTCAATTTTGGGAATAGCTTCAACTCTGCTAGGATCAATTCTAATGCCTTTCTTGGAAATGATGTGGCCCAAAAGCTTTCCCTCCTCTAAACCAAACAATGTTTTCTTGGGGTTTAGTGATATGACATATTTCCTATATTTTTCAAAGACTCTTCTTAGATGTAGCAAGTGTTCTTCCTCAGTCATTCAAAATACAATGATATCATACAAATAAATGACAATGAATCTGCCAATCTCATCAACAAAGACAATATCCATTGCCCTTTGGAAGTTGGCTCTAGCATTCATCAGACCAAAAGGAATCTTTATATACATAAAGGTACCCCATGGTGTAGTAAAAAGAATCTTTTGTTCGTCATCAAGATGAACCCGGACCTGGTTATAACCTGAAAAACCATCTAGTAAAGAGATCCTACTCGATACAACTACCTTTTACAATATATGATCCATTTTTGGGAGGGGGTAGTTGTCTTTAAGAGAGGCTTTATTCAAGTTTTGGAAGTCTACACAGCCTAATTTCTGTTGTTTTCTTCCTTGTAGGTACTACGTTTGAAACCCACCTAGAAAATATGAGAGGCACAATAATTTTGGTATCATATAGCTTTTTAACTTCCTTTTATATTAGAGGCAATAGAACTGGGTTCACCCTTCTTAAATTTTGTTTAAATGGATTTTGATATTCTTTAAGGGGAATAGTATGTTGAATGATGCTGGTGTCATAGGATTTTAAGTTCATAACGCCAAGCAAAAGCATCAAAAAATTCTTTTAAAAGTTCTATGTACTTCTATTCTTCATTGGGAGGCAAGAATTTGGATAATTTAACAATTTTAGGGCCTTTTGCAGTCCCTATGTTGCATTCCTCTACCCCAGTATGTGGTGTAGGTAAATTCTTGATACGGACAAAGACAATCCCTCTAGCCTGAGAGAGTGGGTCTAGCCAAAAAAAAACAATCTATGGAAAACTTCCTTAAGCTAGAATCAAATAAGAGGGCATACCTCTTAGAACACTATTCCTCTTGGTGGTGATCCTGCTTCCTTACTCCAGCTATCTTTTGTTTCCTTCCTTCGAATACCTGAAACAAGAAAACAAACAACAACAACAAACGTGATAACATACAAATTGTATTCATCCTATTTAAAAGGTCGAGGAATATTAAGCCATCAAATGTAAGATAACACTCAATGTAGGAAATCAATCAATAGTTGTATTCATATAAGTTTAGAAAGATATTACAACCAATGCCTTGATGTTGCTGGTCTCCTCCAACATATCCAAGTTCCCACACCTCCACTAGCATCTCATGGATAGCCCCAACAATGGAAGTTTTAAGGCTTCTTCCCTTTAGTCTCAAACCAAACCAAAAACACTATCCTCCCTCCACAAACATAAACTAGAAGGCTACAAGCTATGATATCTTGCTGGTTATTCAAGCTCCAAAAATACTAAGACTGAAAACTAGTTTAGCTTATAAAAGGAGGGGTTTATATAGTTTGGATGGAGGGGAGATGGTTCCTCTTATCATGGGAGAGGCCTTATCTCTTGGGTTTGTTCCATCTTAATAGGGGAAAGGAGCCCAAACTGACTTCCTTGGCTCCATCCATCCCAACCATTTACCAGACTTTCATTGCAAATCTTCTAAACCTAGAAGCTTCGACTCCATATTTAAAAAACTTTCCAAAAGAGGATCGGCGCAACTAAGGAAAGGCTCAGTGGAACCATATGACACTAGTCTTGGTTTTAATATCTGAAAATCGGCGTGAGGAAGAAACAGGTCATTAGTGTCGGTCTTGTAAACTAGGTAAAAAAAAAGATTCTTGGGAAATGATGAAAAAGGGAATTATTCTGCTCATAAAGAGGAGCATAATGGGAGTTTCTTCATGATGGGAAAGCATATAGGGTTCATTGTAGAGGTCCTCCAGGATCGTGGAATGGGGAGTACAGGGATAGTGACAAAATGTTGTGTAACAGATGCCCCCTAAAGTGTGAAGGTTGAACTAGAGTGAGGGGTGAAATGATTTACATGTAGATGCAGGGAACCAGAGTCTGTCATTGGAGAACCTGAAAGCAAGCATAGATACATATACATCACTGAAAACTCTGAAAAATGATACTTGAATCCAGAGAAAGATCATGTAAATGGATCCAGGCTTGGGCGCAGCCATCCAATAAAGAGGATCATATCGAAACCAAGGTATGGTCGCAACCATCCAATAATGAGAAGGATCACATATGACAACTCATGGTATGGTTGCAACCATCCACCTGAAAGAGACATGTATATTAACATGATCATGTCACATCACCTTGCAACCTGGAATTTTGTAATCTGAGCCTAGGGTCTTACGCTCCAACACGACCCGATCAAAGTTCAAATCCTAACATGTGAATAAATGTGTTGAAGTCGAACATGCTAGAAAGTCGATTGATTACTGGTCAATGATGGGAATTGTTAACAAGTGCGAGAGGAACCACCAATAATGACAGTGGCTCTTAAGGTACTAGTAGCACAATCCACTGAATGTGAATAAAGGAATTGAAGTAGAACACTTGTGAAATCACCTGATTGAAAGCCATTGATGTGAACTTATTGTCAAGTGCGAAGAACTTGCCATTAGGGCATGCAAGCTCTAAGGTACTGGAAGGGAGTCTCTCGGCCAGTTTCCTGGAGAATGAGCTGAAGTCGACAGGAAGTGACCATGTCAAAGGAGGGCCATGATGTATCCCACATCATTGACATGAGAAAAAGGGATGCAATGATTTCAGATGATACTGAGAATCAAAATTGAGTGTAACTACAGAAGGACAACTCTTGAACATATCGGCGACACGACTCCGGAGTTTGGAAGCTTTTGGATCCATAGGATTGGAGGTCATGATAACGTGGCAGATATCAAATGGAAGGTAATAATGAAAGATCCAACCAAGGAAGGTCAACAAAAAAATGGGGATATCCCAACTTGACAAAAAGCAGAAAGTGTCATGTTCAAGAGTGAGCTGCCGACATAACTGATAGAATTTCCCATTTTCCCCCACCATTTCTGGTAGGTACCCAATTATTTTTTTAATTGCAAGCTTGAAGGGGATAACATGTGCTTGCAATGTAACTCCATCCTTTGGATGAATCCGACCTAGTAAGATTAATGAGCCTAGGAAGGAGAAGGTCATGTTCTTCATAGCGATGAATCCGATGTCATTTAATGTTTTAACGAGTCCGACAAAGGTGTAACTCAGTATCTTTTTCATGTTTAGAGAATTTGAAAAAGACATGAAAAAGAAAAATACACATGGTCCCTTTTCGTACATTTGTGTCTCTCTAGCCCGAAAAGGTAGAAAACAATACTTGAGAGAACTACTTGACCATTTCAGTCAAGGAGTATCTTTTTCGTAAATAATTTATCCCAACCTGAAAAAGGGGTAAATGTATATTGGGTAAATGTCACTTTGCAGCCTTTAATGAGTTCAAAACGACAAGAGCTCAGCAATATTTTCGTGTTTAAAGAGTCAGAAAAGAGCTTGAAAGAGGACCCCCCATTTTTTATTCTCTTTAACAAGGAAAAAAGGGAAAAATACTCGGCGATCTTTTCATTTGGATTTTATGAGTCGAGAAAAGAGCTTAAACTAGACTCTAGTACCATCATCAACAATTTTTCACCTGTCACTACACAAAAGTTAAATGTATATCCAATCCTTGAGGTAAAAAAAGATTAAAAATGCATTTAAAACCCTAATATTTCATGAAAAATGAATAAAAGAGGGAAAAAATAAATAATTTTTACCATTTTACCTTTTTACCTTGTGTGGAGACATTTTCACCCATTTGTGCCCTAGATTTTCAGGAGCAGATTGTGGGAGATCTGGGAGGCCATTTGACGAGCCTTCAATTGCAAGTAAGAGTTGAGACCCTTAGCTTCATTTTTATGCTTGTTTTTCATGTTTTTAACCATTCATTGGATTTTTGGAGGAGGATTTAGCAAAAAAATCTGCCTTCAGTCGGCGTGATTTCTGGCCACGAAATCTCACTGATAGAGGGTCATTAACTCTGTCAATCATGCTGATCGAGGGTCATTAACTCTGTCAATCATGCCGTCAAGCTAATATTTTTAAAATAGTCGCGCCAATACCATGAACACAAAAATTTCAATTTTTTGCCCAAAATTCTATGCTTTTATCCAAATTTCTTTAGCCAAGGATGATTGTTGACTTGATGTTATGGTTTTTGCAGGGAAAACACAGTGAAAAATGGTTGATTGGAAAGAATGAGAGCATGAGGAAATCGATACACATGCATTGACAGACCCAAATTTCTTAAATTCTCTGAGGAACTATGGGCTCCTCAAACTCTTCCTCACACCAGGTTTTGGGGCTTAACCCGAGTTGCTGCAGTATTTGATCAATCTTTGGGATGTCAATCAAGAAGTTTTTATAATCTGGGACCAAGAACTGGAATTGGAAACTTTCGATATCTATTTCATCATTGGACTATCCCGAAGAGGGGAACTGGTCAATCTGTATGGGTCCAAGCCTATTGGGGCAAGTGTGAACATGTTGCTCGCAGAACACTGCCTAGAAGCACTGAAATCAAAAGCGGAAAGATAGATATCATGAGTGTTTGGGATCTTGTGCTGAAATTGATGCTTTTGACCATAAACAAAGTGGTTGGGGCTCAGACATAGAATGAGTCCAAAAAATCCAATTTTCAGTATGCTATAGATTGTACAATGCTAACTATCTTCAACTAGGTGGAAGCCATGAAGGTAAACATGAAGCACCAGCTATCCAAAGCCAAGGTAGGAAACTTGAAGCAGTTCGGATATGGTTCCATTCTAGTGACCATCTTTCTAGAGCGGATCCCATTATTTCACTACCAGCTTGCTGAGGTGTGTTGTGGGGAAAAGTATCCGATGCGGATGACCCTATCCCTACTCTAAAGGTGACAGTCTTTAGCAACAACTGAAAGTAAAGTTTTGATGATTTCCTTTATGAAAGTACAGAGAGAATGAAGAAAGATTAACCAACCTGGTGTCTTTCGCTTAGTCGATCCTTGTCCTCTCTCTTTGTCTCTTGTTCCCAGCTCCTTGCTCTCTTTGTCGGTCCAGCTACACACAGATCCGGCACAAAACAAGAGAGGAAACTACAAGATACAAGTACTCATAACTGATACATGGATTAGAGTGAATCAAATATACATGTAAATACAATACATCAATGCAATACAAGTATATAAGAGAACATGCAAAACTTTATTGATAGAAGTAACAGGGTTCTGAGAAGGTTACAACCAATGATGGCTCCAATCCAGCAGCACCTCCCCAGCAGCAAGAACTCTCCTCTTCACCTCTAGTAAAACAATCACCCAATAGCTCTAACTGTAAACCAACAGCACCTCCTTGCTTTACACAAAATTCCAGCCTTCCTTAGACCTCATAGAAGAGCTCTATATATAGGAGAGAAGAAGAAAGGATGAGTCAGCTTGAGACTGACATGAAGCTGCCTTGTGTCCTCTCCCTCTTCAGTTAATCTTCAGTTCTTGAGTCCTCTTGGAGATCCTTGCTTACACATGGTGATCAAGTACCTCTTACTCATCACAGGGCGAATCTCATGAACCAAGTGTCAGTTTGGAAGCTTCCTGGGCAGTTGACACCTTGCAGAATGACTGTGCCACTTGGCCAATCTCGCCCAGCGCAGGTAGCCTTCATTAGATTTGACTTCCAGCGCAGGTACAAGGAGGAGCAGTTGCATTCCAGCGCAGATGCTCAGTGGAGCAGCTGACATGATCCAAAATTAGCCTGTTTTGAAGTGTTTTCAGGTGGAGAACTGATTGGAAGTGTTGTTGTTTGATGACCTTGTTTTTTTAGGGGTAAGAACAACATGTTTAGGGACTGAGGATCCCTGTAATTATTGACATTTCATGCTCCATGTCGCGAGGCACAAAAATGTCTATAACAGTTGCCCCCTAAAGTATGAGGCCATTTATCGGGTGAAATGCTTTATCTAGAGGGTTCGAAGTTCATTCCAGTGCTGAGAAGGCGCCCTGTAATACAATACAATACAATACATTATTTTTCATTCTGTTTTCATGATCTAGCTGAGGCGGGCATTCCCATGCTCAGCTTTTATAAATACATTTTGGTACATATGACAGACGATCGTCTGAAGGTAGACTGATAATTTTCTGCTGAAATTATCATCCTTTGAGTAGGATGATCATCTGTTGCAATGATGTACATGACAAATGCTTTTATATTTCCTGAATATGTATCGCAGCCCGGATGGATGAAACTAGATCCGGGGTCTTCAAACTCGTTCGATCTTCACTCTAAGTACAAGTCGATCCATGTGAGAATTTTGCTGAAGTCGAACATGGAAAGACATCGCTTGATTACCGGTCAATAATGAAAACCGTTAACAAGCGCGAGAGGAATCACCAATAATGACGATGACCCTCAAGGTACTGCAGTAAAATTCACGTGGCGTGAATAAAGGACTTGGCGTCGAACGCCACGTAAAATCTTCTGGTCGAAGGTCATTGATGTATACCTGTCGCCGGAAGTGAGAAACTTGCCATTGAGGCATGCAAGCTTCAAAGTACTGATGGGGGTGTTCCTAGATCAACTTCTTGGATAATGAGCTGAAGTCGACAAGAAGCGATCCGTCAAAGGAGGGCCTTAATGAATCCCACATCAATGACACGGAACGGAGCTAATGATTTTAGTGGAGGTGAAAACAAACTGTGACATATGATTCAGGGTGGCGATCATGAATGGATGAAGGATAATGTATGGCAGTGGATGGGACACGGTTGACACTTTCAGAATGACCCCTCTTGAACATATAACGACACTGATGCGATGGATCGGTAGCATTACCCCAAATGTGGATGGTTTGGCGAGGACCATGGCGATGAGACCGGTGAATGAAACAACCCAACCCGATGTGGTACGGAGGAAAAGTGTCATGTTCAAGAGTGACTTGCTACCATTAAACTTTGATGTTCTCCCAATTTTTCCCCAGTCATTTCTGACCAGTACCTCTTTATTTTTGTCAAGCTTGAGGAGGATAACATATGCTTGTTCTATAACCTGCCCTTCGGGCAAGCCCATCGCTATGATTTAACGAGCCTAGCGATAGGGAAACTCGTTCTCGTCTAAAGACAAGTTTGTCGCTATTTAATCAGTTTAACGAGTCTAACGACAAAGAAAACTCGGTCCTTTTCATTTTTAGAGAGTCTGAAAAGGTACAGAAAGTCAACTCCATGATTCCTTTTTCGTCATCTAATCCCTTAAGTCCGAAAAAGTATAAAACAATACAGAAGGGATGGCTATTCGGTACTTTTACGAGCTGAATAAGACAAGCGCTCGATCTTTTTGTGTAATAATCCCTCAGGTCCAAAAAGATTAAAATCTAGAGGAGGGATAGCGTTCCGGTCGTTTTAACGAGCTGGAAGGCCAAAACTCGGCAAACTTTTCATATTTTACGAGTCAGTGAAAAGAGCTCAAAGAAGACTCGTTTTTTGAGGAACGAGTGATAAACAGGGGTAGCAGCAGATTCCAGGTACAAATTGGAATTTTCCAATCACGGTAGTGTCACAAGGATGGCTAGGTGAAATCACTCTTCGCAGCTGTTCCTCAAAAAGGGTAAACACACATATGGGGGTGAACGACCGGCCAAATGAAATGGAGGTGATGGATGAAGACACGACCAAGGCTTTTAAGGCTTATAAATTTATGATCGCAATGGTTATTTACCGAGATAGGTTCATTTTTTTTTTAATGAGCTTGAACTTTATGCTAAAACTGCTCGGATCTTGCGTTTATTTTTTAACGAGCATGAACTATGTGCTAAAACTGCTCGAATTCTGCATGCCCCCAGCATCATAATAACGCATCTCGAATTCTGCATGCCCCCAGCATCATAATAACGCATGTCAAAGGAGGGTGCCCCCCAAGCTTCATTGCATTCAACTTGGTGATTGGAATGAAGGTTTACCTTTGAATTTTGAAAAGGGGATTTGTTTCATTTTTTAATGAGGTTGACATAGTAAAAGAACTATCCTCATAACTCCTTTTTTCATTTTTTAACGAGGTTGAAACGAGATAAGAATTGTCCTCGGATCTTCATTTTTTAACGAGGTTGACCTGAGATAGGAACTATCCTCGGTGGTTTCTCATTTTTTAACGAGGTTGACCTTAGATAGGAACTATCCTCGAGGTTTTAGATCCGCTAGAAATGGAAGGTCTCATATTCCATTGTGGTCATTTCCGCCAGATTATTTGAAGGCGGCAATGCGGAAGTACCCATTAAAGTAGGGTCTTTTAGGAAAATGACTCCGATATTTTGGAGAGAGTGATTCCTTCCCTGGATCATAGGAATGCTTCCCATAGTAAATGGTGGCACAACTTTTGTCGAAGTTGTCGTCGAACTGCTTGGTTGATGATACCCTTTACTGTTCGACGACTACGGATTCCCGCAGTTTTTGCACTTTGTCGAAATCAAAGCATCATTTTGCTGTTCAGAGGTCGACACCATTAGCACCTGGCACCGGGAAGTATCTCCATTATCAACCAGATTTTGACTTTGATTGGGAAACGGATCAGTTAATACCGCTGGGGTTTGTGAATTCTTTACGAATCTTTTAAACTCGGCTTTATATGGACAATTTGCTGTCCAATGATCCTCATCGCATATATGACATGGACTCGTTGGTTTCCCTTTCCTAGGAGGGCTTGAAGAAGTTTTTTGAGGAGATGACTCATCCTGTTTCTTCTTCTTCCCTTCGTTTTGTTTCTTCTTGCTTCCTGGTTGATTGGAGTTTTTGCCTTTATCCGTAGATACAGCATTTACCTCCGAAGCAAGAATCTCTTGATTTTCTTTTTGATTCGAAGTCTTACGGGCTTTCTTATTCGAATCCCTTGTCGACTTAGCATTTGCAGTTCCAATCACGCCATCACCGGCATGAGAGTCACTATTCGATCCGGGAGGAGGAGGGATTGAAAATTCCGGTCTGGGGGCGTCAGGTATCTTATCATAGAGCGTGCCCGACTGAGTATATACTAAGTCCAAATATTGAGCACGAGCAATAACTTGCTCCTCTGTTACGACGCCTCCCTTGGCCACATCTTCTGTTATAGCAGGCAGAAGCGACTTTATAAACCACTCAGCTAATAGCTGGTCTGGAACATAGGTTTTTACCATTCTGCGACGATGACGCCACTCATGTATATGATCTGATATATGTGTGGCTGTTGTCTGCTTGAAATTGGTCAAGATTTCTGTCCCAGTTTCGTAACTTATAGGTAACTGAAAGTGTGTTAAGAAAGTCGTGGCTAGGGAACTAAAATTGTCGAAAGAGGCTCTAGGTAATTCAATATACCATTTAGCCGCCGGACCAGTCAATGTCCTCTGGAAAAGACGAAGCCTTATCGAATCATCATTCAAGGTATTCGACGAACACCACAGATGGAATGTCATCACATGATTCGACGGGTCTTCGCCCGGATTTCCATTGAATTTAGGAATGTCCGAAGGAAGTTTGTGAGGAATCGCTGGCCACCAATGGGCATAGGCGATTGGATCGTTCGTCAATCGATGTAAATCTGGTAATTCTAAGGTCGCCACGAATGGCAACTGCTGATTCAGGTTTGGCGAGGCGTACCCAGGATATGATGGAATCGCCTGAGCAGTAGGTCTTTGCACACCAGTATAATGCAACTGATGTTGATATGACTGATATGGTTGGTGGGCTTGGCCACTGTAAAGTGGTTGGTTTAACCCATTCTGAATATAGGGTTGCCCACTATTTGCAAAGATCTGTTGCTCAGACCCCTGGTACACCTGTTGAAACTGAGGTTGTTGGTATTGCACCATCCATGGTTGTGAAGCCATGTTTTGTTGTGCGACACTAACCGACGGACCAAGACGCGGGGTTATGGTTCCCGTTTGTATCTGTGTCGTCCCGGCAGTTGGCGATTGTGGTTGTGTTGCAGGGTCAATAGGCTGTTGCATTACAACTTGGGGTTGACATACAACAGGCATCGATTGAACTTGCGACACGGTTACAATTGCTGGCGTCGTCGGGATACTAGACATAGGTACACATTGTTGCATGGAATATACAACTCTTGGTTGTTGGGGTAACATAGGTACCCAACCACTCGTTGTTACTTCAGTCAAGCCTGAATGTGGTTGAAAACTGCCGTATGGGTATCCCCCCGAAAGGGGAAGTGAAAGGGCATATTGCCCCCCATACGGTAACAATCCGGAGCTCAAGGGTATAGATGGCCTTTGAGGACTGGATGGTCCAAACTGATTCCCAAAGGGATCAATTTGTCTCGTTTCAACATAAGAATTACCGGGTATTATACCGGAAGAACAAACTGGAACAGACCAAGTTGTCATAATAGTCCCTGGGTGGACTCCTTCTAGCTGATGAGAGCTAGTCGGGACGGCTGGTATGCCGGCAAACATCGTCGGATTGGCAGCAGGAGCTTCTGCTGTCGCTGTGTCGTTTGGCACAGTTCTAGATGTCGACGGTTGTTCAGACATTTTAAGTCTATCCAATAAACTTCCTAACGATTCTTCAGGAACTTCTGGTGGTGATAGACAAACTTCTGATGCAGAAGGAAAAAGAGGGGTACCTACTCCAAAATGAATTGGGGTATTTGCTTGCTGGTCCTCTACGATTTCCTCTATTGCAATCAGACCAGGAGGAAGAGGAAGACCGTCAGGTCCGTAAAAGATTTCTGGTGCCGAAGAAGGGGTTGCTTCGACAGCGACAGTCGTTTGAACAACAAGACTCTGTGGACCGGTTTCAGATGGAACTGGTTCAGTTATGCAAGTACTTGTCTTCAGATTAGGATCAGTACCACTGTCCTTCTGTTGCTGTTGAACTTCTTCAATAGAGGTAGGGGTTCCAGAAATATTGGGAGTGACCAGAATCTCAGATGTTGTTGGAACTTCCGTTCTAACTTTAAAAGGAGATTTTGACCTGGTCAAGCGAGTTCGCTTCGTCCGTACTACTCTCGGTTCCGAAGACAAAGGCGGTTGACTCGCAAGCCTCCCTGAACGACGGGGTTTTAATTGACTTTCCTCCACGGTTGCGGATTACTTGATCAACTAAAATACAAAAAGGGGAATTATGTTTCCGTATTGAATGAATTTTATTAGACGCTTTTAGACACAACTTTGCTTTTTCATGTTTTAAGAGTCGAGAAAAAGCTAAAGATGACTCTAGTCGCCTTCGATGTATTAACGAGCCCGAAGTGACAAATGCTCGGTTGGACCTTTTCAGTTATAGAGTTTGAAAAAGGCCAAAAGAAACTGCTCTGGAGATCTAGGTAGAGGGTGTGCCAAACCTTTCGCGAAACCACAGAATACGTTTTACGGTATGGGTGGTCGATCTTCGTGAATGCTGTGTTCACTGCATCACGATCAGTAGGGCGGTCGACACGGCTTCCTAAGGATAAAGGATAAAAGCCTATAGGGGTCTCCCAATATACGCGACGGTACGCGGGAGCTCAAGTCCGTATTAGTGCCACCGACTCTCAGGAGGAATCACCCACCTTCGTAGAGATCGACAGTCACTACGTTTAACGACGCCGGAACACGTCTCTACCTAGACCTCTACTGTGAGCGTTATGTTACAATGCGTTTTTAGATTCATTCAATATATTTTAAGTTGATCTTGTTTATCAGTTTGTCTTTCAGGATCACCACGAGATGTATTGGTACAAATTCCTAAATGCAGCTAAAATGATAAGCAAGCTTTCACAATCTTTTTAGCTTTGAAAATCCTAACTACTGAGGGGAGAGAAAAACAATATCTTTCCACACAGAGCACAAAGCACAAACTAATGCACTTTCTCCTAGATCAGGCACACAAACTTATCAAAAATGCAAATGCAAGATGCATGTATTTCTTTTCTTTTCCTTTAATGTTGATGTAGACAAAAGGAAAACTGTTGTATGACTTTCGAATTCAATTTGAAGCGTAAACAAACAAGCTTTGTCTAAATGAAAAGACGCTTTACAAGTACTTGTTTCAACATTCAAAATATATGAATTCAAACCATAAAGTGAAAAACAAACAAACTCAAACAGCCATGAACAGTAATAAAACTAGCTCATAAGATCACACAGACACTTTTACAGTTCAGGATCTAAGAGGTCACAGCTATACTGGTTCGCTTTTCACAATGGGAAACTCTAACTGAAACAAGAAATACTGAAAGAACATTCACAGTTTCATCACACAACTGAGGCGGAATAATGTCAAGGAGAAGTGGTTTACAGCAAGTACAATGACCAGCAAGCAATCAGCTAAAACTCAGTGAAAACAGGGCCAAGACACAAAGGGAAAGCTGAGCAAGACTATGGCTAACTGGACCAGCGCAGGTTCTAGTCTGCCAGTTTGACTCTCAGCGCAGTTCCCGAAGGGAGCACCTGCGCTGTAATGCAGACTGCCTGTGGACAGCCTGCACTGACTTACGAGAGTTTCGTCTACAAGGAATTCCGGGTCATAAAAAGCTCAAAAATGCACTGTTTTTGCTGAAATAAAAAGCTATAGGTCAAGTACAGGCTAAGGGATGATCAAGAGGATGAAGATCTATCACAAAGAGTAAAGAGTCTTTTGTAGATTAGCTCTTTAAATCTTGAATTTGCTCAGCAAATGAGCAAGAGTAGCAGTCCCTCTACTTCGCTTTTGATATAGTCAAAAGCTTTTCGATTTGGTACTCTTTTCTTCAAGAAATGAATAGCAAAATACTACAAACACCAACAAGATACTAGGTTCCCCAGCGGAGTCGCCAGTTTGTTGTGGGGAAAAGTATCCGATGCGGATGACCCTATCCCTACTCTAAAGGTGACAGTCTTTAGCAACAACTGAAAGTAAAGTTTTGATGATTTCCTTTATGAAAGTACAGAGAGAATGAAGAAAGATTAACCAACCTGGTGTCTTTCGCTTAGTCGATCCTTGTCCTCTCTCTTTGTCTCTTGTTCCCAGCTCCTTGCTCTCTTTGTCGGTCCAGCTACACACAGATCCTGCACAAAACAAGAGAGGAAACTACAAGATACAAGTACTCATAACTGATACATGGATTAGAGTGAATCAAATATACATGTAAATACAATACATCAATGCAATACAAGTATATAAGAGAACATGCAAAACTTTATTGATAGAAGTAACAGGGTTCTGAGAAGGTTACAACCAATGATGGCTCCAATCCAGCAGCACCTCCCCAACAGCAAGAACTCTCCTCTTCACCTCTAGTAAAACAATCACCCAATAGCTCTAACTGTAAACCAACAGCACCTCCTTGCTTTACACAAAATTCCAGCCTTCCTTAGACCTCATAGAAGAGCTCTATATATAGGAGAGAAGAAGAAAGGATGAGTCAGCTTGAGACTGACATGAAGCTGCCTTGTGTCCTCTCCCTCTTCAGTTAATCTTCAGTTCTTGAGTCCTCTTGGAGATCCTTGCTTACACATGGTGATCAAGTACCTCTTACTCATCACAGGGCGAATCTCATGAACCAAGTGTCAGTTTGGAAGCTTCCTGGGCAGTTGACACCTTGCAGAATGACTGTGCCACTTGGCCAATCTCGCCCAGCGCAGGTAGCCTTCATTAGATTTGACTTCCAGCGCAGGTACAAGGAGGAGCAGTTGCATTCCATCGCAGATGCTCAGTGGAGCAGCTGACATGATCCAAAATTAGCCTGTTTTGAAGTGTTTTCAGGTGGAGAACTGATTGGAAGTGCTGTTGTTTGATGACCTTGTTTTTTTAGGGGTAAGAACAACATGTTTAGGGACTGAGGATCCCTGTAATTATTGACATTTCATGCTCCATGTCGCGAGGCACAAAAATGTCTATAACAAGGTGAATCCGCCATTTCCACGAGACACACGGATGGCCCGTTGGAGTGAGATGATGCCTAGAATCACTGGGGATCAACATATGTCATATAAGCCTGCCTTATTTTCATGGCTACGGTGTCAGCTGATCATAGTAGAGGATTGGCCCTATAGTGGTACCGACTTTCGCGGTGATCTAGATATGCCACTCCCAGAGGGAGAAGATTATGATGATGGAGGTAAGTAAAAACCATTTTAATTTTTGATTTTTTATTGTTTTTGAAATATATGCATTCATGATATTTCGATTTTGCAAATGCAGATGTGGGACCAGAGTGACCTGCCGAGATGTCCCCGATTTCTAGGCGTGTTGCTCGATAGTTTGATATCGCTCCTTATTAGGAAGGAGACGATAATGAGGAAGAGATCACATAGAACCTCAAGGTATTGACAAGAGGTATCCCAGAGTATGCCCAGGTGGGTGACATCGCATGCCAGAATCAGCGCACGCAGTGGGGGTATAAGACCGTATCCACCGACTGCTGACTCGTGTAGTACGAGCAGTTACATGCTATCATGAGCACCATGCCGAGTAGTTCATAGGTCTAGCATTTTACATTTTTGAGGCCTGCAAGCCACGAATGTACTTGAACACATATTATTTTTTGGGGTTTTGATGTATGACAAACATTATCAACATATACATATATATATATATATATATATATATATATATATATAGATATATATATATATATATATATGCTACATTTCCTTGCTTATTGTGGTACAAATGTTTTGTTTTTTCACATATTTTGCAAATGTCTATCCAAGACATAATTAGCTAATGCATTTGTCAATGTATTCATATGTCTAGGAATATGATGATATGTAATGTAATAAAAATTTCTCTCCAATAGACAAACACACAAATACATTCTCAATATATTAGGGTTTCTGATGGAATATTGCCCATTGAGTTGAAGAACAACAAGTTGTGGATCAAGGTTGACAACCAATACCTGAATGTCAAGAGCAATGGCTTTTGACAATAATTCGATAACTGTGTTATACTCAACAATGTTATTAGTTGTTCGACCTAAACAAATACCTTGAAGATTGATCAACTCACCATGGGGGTCATAAATGGCCCATACTATGGATGATAGATTCCAGGCACTACAACAAGCACCACCAGCAAAACCGATGTGAGGAGTCATAGACATCTGCAAAGTAGGAAAAGACATAATAAGTAGGAAAGTTGCTTGAAAAACAACACACCAAACCACACTGCACAAAAAATGAATAACACACTATTGTACAAAAGTAGCCAAGCAATATGACTCAGGCATAGTACCTTTTAAGACAAAGCCCATTACGAGGCTTGTTTAAAGGATTTCCCTCATAATCAATCAGCTCATAGGTCCATTTCTGTAACACACGTTTAAAAATGTAGGGCCCATGCCACATGGGTTCAAACTTACTTGCCCCCAGCTTATCATTAGCTTGATCATAGAGTAAAACCAAATCACCCTCGGAAAAAGCACGAGGAGAGACTGACTGGTCAAAATGGGACTTAACCCGCCTTTTTTGTGCTTCAATGACTAAAGCAGCAAGATGGCGAGTCTCATCCAATCGCTCTAAATACAAGAGGCACTCTTCTTGAGGTGAGGTCTCGGGGAGAAGTTCGATAGCTAGCTTGAGTGAGGGAATTTCACACTCAATTGGTAAAGTTGCTTCCAGAACATAAACTAACTGAAATGATGTGAATCCAATTGTGTCTTTTGTTGAGGTTTGGTAAGCCCACAGAGTTGAAAAGAGAATGAGATGCCAATTTGACTTGTGCATCCCAATGGTGCGTTGAAGCATTGTAACCAAGACTTTTTTCACAACTTCAACTTGGTCATTGGCTTGAGGGTAATATGGGGTTGAGCCATCATGGCACAAACCTAATGTAGAAGTCAGCTCAGCCATCATGTAATCTCGAAAATGGGAGCCATGGTCAGTGACAATGACTTGAGGCACTCCAAACTTGGAAATAACATGATTGAATAGAAATTGAGCCATTGTTTTACCATCAGCAGAATATGTAGGCATTGCTTCAGCCCATTTGGTGAAATAATCCACAACAACAATAATATAACCATGCCCCCCAACTGAATGAGAGTTATAGGTCATATAGTCAATGCCCCATTTGGAAAAAGGACCAATGGTAATAACGTGGTGAAGGTGAGCGGGTGGGGCACGCATTTTACGCTGATAAATTTGGCACTCGTGACATTTGCGAACAACAAGGATCCAATCCTTGAAGATCGAGGGTTATAAATAACCAGCACAGATTATCTTTTGAGCAGTAGCATATCCAAATAGATGACCGCCACATGCGCCAGAATGGTAGTCATTCAAGACTCTCTCAACCTCCTCGAGATTTAGACATCAACGAAGAATTGAATCGACACAAACACGATATAAAGTATCTCTAATGATATGGTAAGGTTTGGGTTGATGCCGAATGTGTTGGCGATCATCCTTGGTCAATGCAGACCCGGAGGTGGATGTATGGAGATACACGATGATATCATCGTACCAAAGGTCGAGAGTGCTAATCAGGAAAAGAGTATTGTTCGGGAGCTACTCATCAGCACCAGCAGGAAGAGAGGCAGAGGGAAGAGATCAAATCAACTCAGTGAAGACAAGTGATTTCTTACACTTGGTAGTAGTAAACACTAAATCAAATTCTTGGAGGATGACAATCCACTTAGAATACTTGCCCCCTAGCAACTGATGAGTCAGGATGTAGGTCATGGGGTTGCACTTAGAAATCACAGTTGTAGTGAGGTAGTAAATAACATGTTCATTAGCTTCGTCATCATCTTGTACTAGCACCATAGTGATGGTACTAGAGGCTATAGCTAGATAAAGGAAGTAATTGCGATGATAGTTCGGAGGGTGCAGCAAAGGAGAATTAATGAGGACGACTTTCAAGTCATCTAAAGACTTTTGGGCAGCCACATCCCAAACGAATGGCATTCCTTGCTTAAGCAACCAAGTCAACCCTGAAGCTAGCTCAGCATAGCTCAGTACAAAATGATGGAGGAAATTTGCTTTCCCTTGCAGACTCTGTAGTTGATGCAGCGAGGATGAAGGGGGTAAATTAATGATAGCCTCGACTTTAATAGGATCAAGGCGAATGCCTTCTTTCGAAACAATAAGCCGAGGAGTCATCCAAATTCGACATAGAAGACGCACTTATGCAGATTCAACTGAATGTTGTAGTGTCTACAACGAAGAAAAATTTGCTAGAGATGACTAGGATAAGCATGGAGCTTATCTGAATGAGCAGGAAGGTCATCCAAATAAGGTTGAATGATGTTTTGAATTTTATGGAATGCATAATACATCGCTCTTTGAAATGTAGCCCCAGCATTATTAAGGCCAAAAGGGAGCTTTTCATATGTGTAAGTCCCCGAAGGATAGATAAAGGTTGTCTTATCTTGATCAGTCAGCACAATGTTTATCTGGTTGTAACCAGAAAAACTGTCCATAAAGGAAAATATTTCACTCCTAGCACATTCATCAATGATCTGGTCAATGAAAGGAGTGGGGTAATTATCCTTTGGATAGGCATGATTGAGATCATGGTAATCGATGCAAACACGAATAGTGCCCTGTTTCTTTGTCACCGGTACGATATTAGACACCCAATATGTAAGAGGGATTGGATAAATAAATCCATATTTGAGAAGCTTTTCAACTTCACCCTTGATGGCAGCCGCTTTTATAGGGTGCACTGGACGAAGCCATTGACGAATGGGCTTTGCATGAGGGTAAGTCATAATTTCATGCATGAATATACTCGGGTCAATGCCAGGCATTTCTTCATAAGACCGTGCAAAAACATCTTGGAATTCTTGAAACAGATGAGTATATAGCTTAATCTCATAAGGAGAACAAGTTACCCCGATATGGACATTTTCAACGACACCAGGCTTGATAGAAATATCAATTGGAATTGTTTGGGTAATCTTACCCATGTTCCCTTCCAACCAAACTTCATGAGTCATGATCGGTGTTTGAAGTGGTAAGGTCGGGAACTTAGAAGATAACTTCTCAAGACAAGTAGACATGATTGTCGGGCCAAGCAAGAATGAGGAACGATGATGAGTTTCGTTCCAAGGTACTTCCTTGAAAGACATAACTTCCATGATACTCTCGTCAGAAATAAAAGTATCGGCTAAGGGATTGAGAGAGTCCCAAGAACCAAGCCATGGGGATTAAGAATAAGTGTCGATAGATGCACTCAAAACAAAATGATTAGAGGATACTGAAGGAGAAGCTAAAACAATCTCCACATAGTTAATTTCGATAGGGCTAAGAAGCATAATCTTGCCCCATGTATCAACAAGATCCGGTGAGGGAATGACCCAAGGATCAGAGTTGACCAAGATCATGTTGATAGAGGAAACATGTGGAGGCGGGAGAGGAAAAATACCCATCAAGGTGGCATCTTTAAAAAGTCCTGCCCCCACACTCTCATAAGGAGCACTAGTGTGCTTGACATAAGGAACATTGCCATCCAAGGAGGAAGAGGCAAAGAAGGATAGTTGGTCAACCATGACTATCTTCCCTTGATGGGGAAAATGAATCACGCAGAAAAGGGAGGAGGCTACAGCATGCATGGCATGGGTCCAACTCCGTCCGAGTAGAAGATTATAGTTCAGATTGGCGTCAACAATCTCTACTTCGACGTGAACAGTCTTGCCCTCCAAAGTAATGGAAAGGTTAGGGAGAACACCGAATGGTCACGAATCACGTCCATCAAAAGCTTCCAAAGTGTTAGGGGATTGGCTTAGAGTAGGAGAACCAATTGCCTTCCAACAAGCGACAGACATGATTCAGGTAGAAGCACCTTCATTGATGACGGTCCTATGAATGGTTTTCTCATTTATGATTACCTGAATGAGAAAGGAAATTTGATGAGGTAAATGCAGAACGTGGTTTTCCAGATCAAAACAAATGAGATTAGAGTCAGTTGGATCAATATCTCCAATAGCCGACAGTAATGATTTCCACTGAGAATGATAGCTTTGAAGGAGCTCAAGAGCAGACATAGCTGATGGCACTTGGGCCAAATCCTCAACAATGTTATAATGCTGAGTGGCTCGAGCGTTTGGATTGTACGAGGAATTTCACAGCACACCTCGAGAAGGTGGTCGAATGGCGAAATTAGGACTAGGTCGCTCTATATGGAGAGGACCAGAACTTGACGGGATAGAAGAGGAAGGGGTACCTTCCTTCTCTTTCCCTACTATCAGGGTAGGTGTTTGATAATCTTTTGATCTAGTAGCCACATTGATAGGTGTATTCATCATGAACACTTGGGAACCAGAAGAAGCAGACGATTGGGGTTGGTCTACCATTTGGGTTTGTTGGGATGGAAAGGGCTCTTTTAGGACAGCTGAGGTCTCTTTGAGTAAATGACGAACTTCATATCATCTGGGACAATCCTTAGTATAGTGATCCTCCTCACAGATGAGGCATGGATACTTAGGCTTTTGTTGAGAAGCATCACCATCAAACGACTTAGGAGGGCCTTGTTTTGGGGCTTCATCTTTACCCTTTCCTTTTCCTTTCTTCTTACCTTAAGAGGATTTTTCCACTGTGGTAGACTGGACAGTGTGAACCTCTGAGTTTTTACCAGGACCAGGTGAATTGTGAGAGGAATCATTGGAAGCAGTGCTGGAGACCAACTTCTGCTTGGAAGAAGATTTTGGCGGGGTCTGGGACACTAAACCAATTACCCCATCAATAGGAGGTGTAGCCGGAGACTTGGATGTCGCTAGATCATATGATGGTATGGGCACATTGGGTAAAATATCATATAACGTGCCAGATTGCGAATAGACAAGGTCTAGATACTAGGCAAGTGCGATGGCTTGTTCCTCAGTGACACATCCACACATAACAATGTCCTCAGAAATTTTGTTGACGAATGATTTGGTGAACCATTCGGTCAACAACTGATCAACAATCTCAAATTTGATTAGGCGACGTTGACGTCTCCATTCATGGATGTGATCGGAGATGTAGGTGGCAATGTCTTGTTTGAGCGACATAAGGAGATGGGTGCCAGTTTCATAGTGAACCAACAACTGGAAATGTGTGAGAAAGGACATGGCAAGAGTGTTGAAGTCATGATAGGTACTTCGAGGGAGTTCAATGTACCACTTGGCTGCAGCACCTATGAGAGTTTGTTGGAAAAGCCGAAGACGAATGGAATCATCAATGTAGGAATTTGAGGAGCACTAGAGGTGATATGTCATCATGTGGGCTTGTGGATCCTCTTTATCTTTTCCTTCAAACTTTAGACAATCGCTTGGGATATTGGATAGAACTACAGGCCAGTATGGTGAATGAAGAATTGGATCATTCATGAGTTTAGAGACATTTAGAAATTCCAATGTGGCCAAGAATGGAAATTGCGTATTGAAAGGCATTTAAGGCCTATAAGCGAGCCCGGCCTACAGAATCCATCCTTATTGGTAAGGATTTTGTCCCCATAGTGGAGGGTTTTGTCCATATGGCATTTGATTTTTCCCCCACTGTAGGTTACCTTTCCTGTAAGGAGGATTATAGCCTTGAAAGCCTTGAAATTGTCTGGACATAGGGTGCTAATAAGCAACATACGGGTTAAAAGGCTATTGAGCCTGTTGACCTTGGACATATGGATTTTGTACCTGCTGCCCCTGAGCATAAGGTTATTGAATCTATTGCCCCTGGACAAAAGGGATTTGGACCTGCTACCCTTGGACATAAGGATTCTAAACCTGTTGCCCTTGGACATAAGGATTTTGGGCCTACTACTACAAGACTTGACCTTGACCTTGCCCTTACAAAGGTTGACCTTGTTGATATGAGTATAAGGGCTGTTGCTGCCCTGGTTGACCTTGTTGCTAAAAGGGCTGACCTTGCGGCTATAAGGGTTGTCCTTGCAGCTGCTAAGGTTGACCTTGAGAGGACATAGGCTGGGAGGGTTGCTGAACATACTGCATCTGTGGCTGCAAGGTTTGCTACGACTGTTGCAAGGGTGGACCTTGCGGTTGTTTCAGTTTTCCTTGATGCTACAAAGGTTGCCCTTGTTGCTGCAAGGGTACTTGGACAGTTCCTAAAGTGACACCTTGAAAGTTCTTGAACTAGATCTGGCTATATCCCCCGGGCGCAACGAACAGACCAGGCTGAACATGTGGTCTAGCTTGAGGTACGTAAGGTGGATTTACCATCACTTGTGAACCATATGGAACATAAGGAGGTTGGTATTGAACATGAGCCACATAAGGCTGCTGGTACTGGACGTTACTTGACCTAGACAGACCAACAGGGTTCAACTGCTGGTACTGGACATCGCTCGATCCAGCAGGACCAGAAAGGTTTGGAATGGCACCAGAAAAGGGTTGGTTCTTCCCAACCATGTGAGTTTGTGAGCCACTCACATTGGTTGTTCCAAACATCATCAAAACATTCGGGTTTTCCCCCCAAGGCAGTGGTACAGTCTGTCCACTTGCTAGAGGGATCAAATAAATAATAGAGACATGACTCGAGACCACCGATTGAATCAGATGGGTTACTTGGACCGAAGAAACAAGAGGATTTAGAATGGTGGGTTGTACCAGAAATGAAGTAACTACAGAATGCACAAGCGGATGAGAGGTCAGGTTCTGAATGAACAGACTTGAGGTAGGCATAGCACCAGATGACCAGATAGGGTTGTGATATAACGATGAGGCACTAGTCATACCAGAAACCAATTGAGCTAAAGTCACGTAATTACACGGTAACTCAGGAAGAACAATGGTTGAAATGCTTCTCATGTAAGGGAAACCTTCAGGAGGGAAAGGATATTCCTGCTCGTTGACAGTGTGTGGAGTGTGTGTAGCAGAAACCTCCAAGTGACTTGGAGAGGAGACCGGAATCTCGCCTTCTCATTCAATGGGTGAAAACAAATGACGACGAACAATTGAAGATGTTCATGGGGATAATTCGAAATGAATACCCAGTTGATCGTATGGACTATACAGATGCTGCGGTGATATCACAAAAGGATCGAACAAAGGATTCAGAGGATAAACAACCAGTCCTAGTTGACCTTCATGAGTCGGTGGACTCTTGGGAGTCTTGATAGGATTATCTAGAGATTCCGAGCCAGTGTCATAAAGTGACCCAGTATTTGAGGGAGGAGGGGGATGAGATGACAAAGGTTGAAAGCTCAGAATGATTCCAAGTTCAATAGCTTGGTCCTCAAGTGGCTGCGGTAATTTAAGAAAAGGCTCAGAAAATCTTTCAAATAGAGGAGAGGAAGAGGAACTAAGTGAACCTGATGGTTCAACCATGATGACTTTGTCTCAATTGAAAGGAAGAGAGAGATTAATTATAAGGCTTTTAAAATGTATTTAAAGGTATACACACGTTGTGGTCTAGAAAAAGACTAATAGGAATGTTATGTGATCGTGGGCAACAATTTTTTTAAGACATCGAATGGTGCCTTTACATGTTTTCATAGTCAAGAAAAAGGCAAAGATGACTTTATCACTTTCGATTTGAAATGAGCTCGAAAGGACAAGTGCTCAGGTGATCTTTTGAGTTTAAAGTGTCAAAAAGATCAATTGACTACTCAGGATAATCTAGGCAAAAAGGATTACCAGGTAATCATGAACTACAAAATACCTCCTGGCGAATGAGAAGGAAGTCTCCCCGAATGGTGTGTTTAGTGTACCACGTTTACAAGGCAGCAGAATCGGCTTCCAAGAGATAAAGGATTACAACCTAGTGGGGTCTCCCTTTATATATGCGATGGTATAGGGAGCACAAGTCCATACTATCGTTGTCTAGTGCCAAAGCAAATGACAACTGCTGGGTTTAAAGACGTCGGAACACGTCTCTAGCCTAGACCTTCTAAATGTGATCGTTAGGTTTCAAATGCGCCTTAGGTTAATTGAATTCGTTTTAAAGTTTATCTTGAATTTATGTCTCAGTTTTCAAGCCTTATTGATGTGACTCGAAAAAAATCCTATATGCAGCTAATATGAGATAAAACCCTTTCAATTCGATGAATGTTTACACTAATGAGAGTAGAGAACACAATCAATGCAACAAACAAGCAACTGAAAGCAAAATGAGCTTTTCACTACTTTGCTTTTTGAAAACAAAAAAATGAAAAACTCTTTCCAATTCCTATCTTTCTTATCAAATTCACTTCAAGTAGTCCTTTCAATAGTGAAGATAATTCATTTCTTTTCAAATGCAAATGATGATGCAACTCTAGTCTTCAATGATGCTAGCTAATGTAACATATTGATCCAGCAAACTAGAATTATGTATTTTTCAAGGAAATGACAAAATGAATCTTTCACAAACACTTCAATGAAAAATATTCAAAAAAATCAAGCTCAATCAAATGCAAAGCACAAAAGAGAATTCCTTCCAAACTAATGATGCAATGATTCAATCAAGAACAAGATGAGCAATGTAATCTATGCCTGAAAAGAGACGCTTAATCAACAAACGAAACTTTTCAAACTTGTCTAATTGAAATCAAAGCAATAAAAGGACTAAAAAACGAAATGCAAGGAGCAGCTAACCAACAACTTGACTTGCTGAACACACAGACAACTGAATGGACGATGACATAGATGCCCTAGGGCCTCAAACCACCAAAAGACTCAAAAAATCATGTAAAGAGAAAGCAAACCAAACAAGCACACAAACCAAGAAAATGAAGCTTTCTAGTAAGGAAGAACACAGGAAAAACAAGCTGAGAGGTAGAAATTAAGAGGGTAAGACACATTGGTTATGATATAGGGGAAACCCTAATCTTCACCTACAGGAAGTGGCACGACTGCCTAATTGACAACAGGTGCCAGAAGGGGGTCGGCGCAACTTTTTTAGAGAAAATTGCGTTGAACGGCGCGACTATTAGAAAAATAAATGCACTGACCGAGGATTCCAAGAAAAAAATAAAAATTGTCAAGGGCTAAAACTAGACTTTCCACTGTAAATTTTAGACTCAGAGCAGTAAACTAGGCAAAGCAGGGAAAACTAAAGGGAAAAGGTGATACTAGAAAAGTTCATACAAAACCATGAAATGGCAATCAGTCAAACAAGAGGATTGGTTCCTCAGTGGAGTCGATAATTTGTGGTGTAGGTAAATTCTTGATGCAGATAAAGACAATCCCTCTACCCCAAGAGAGCGGGTCTAGCCACAAACAAACAATCTATGGAAAACTTCCTTAAGCTAGAATCAAATAAGAGGGCCTACCTCTTAGAATGCTATTCCACTTGGCGGTGATCCTGCTTCCTTACTCTAGCTATCTTTCATTTCCTTCTTTCGAATACCTGAAACAAGCAAACAAACAACAACAACAAACATGATAGCATACAAATTGTATTCAGACTACTTAAAAGGTCAAGGAATATTAAGCCATCAAATGTAAGATAACACTCAATGTAGGAAATCAATCAATAGTTGTATTCATATAAGTTCGGAAAGAGATTACAACCAATGCCTTGACGTTGTTGGTCTCCTCCAATGTATCTGGGTTCCCACATCTCCGCTAGAATCTCATGGATAGCCCCAACAATGGAAGTTTTAAGGCTTCTTACCTTTAGTCTCAAACCAAACCAAACACACTATTCTCCCTCCACAAACATAAACTAGAAGGCTACAAGCTATGATATCTTGTTGGTTATTCAAGCTCCAAAGATACTAAGACTAAAAACTAGTTTAGCTTGTAAGAGAAGGGGTTTATATAGCTTGGATGGAGGGGATATGGTTCCCCTTATCATGGGAGAGGCCTTATCTCTTGGGTTTATTCCATATTAATAGGGGAAAGGAGCCCAAACTGACTTCCTTAGCTCCATCCAGCCCAACCATGTACCAGACTTCCATTACGAAGCTTCGAGACCTGGAAGCTTCGACTCCATATTTAAAAAACTTGCCAAAATAGGATCAGCACGACTAAGGAAAGGCTCAGTGGTGCTATACGATGCTAGTCCTAGTTTTAATCTTTGCAAATCGGCGCGAGGAGGAAATAGGTCATTAGCGTCGGTCTTGTAAACTGGGGTAAAAGGAAGATTCTTGGGAAATGATGCAGAAGGGAGTTATTCTGCTCATGAAGAGGGACATAATGGGAGTTTCTTCATGATGGGAAAGCATGTAGGGTTCACTGTAGGGGTCCTCCAAGATCGTGGAATGGGGAGTACATGGACAATGACAAAATGTTGTGTAACACAACCCTTGTTGGTTCAATTTTGGGCTTCTTTGCTACATCATTGAAATCAAACAAATATTCTAAAGGTGCTAGTCCCTTAGGAAACAAATTATCCTTTACTTACAACACTTATAAAGTTTAAGAATCATCATTAGCTTCTTTTAAAACTACTTCACTCTTATTTATTTCTACATAATTATCTAAATCTATATGTGTACATTCAAATTCATCTTCTAATTTCAGGAAATTTTCGATTTGTTCATCATTGCCAAAAACTTGCCAGTATTTGATGTTATCAGGCATAATTGGCCTGTGTTTAACTTCCACAACATATTTTCTATTTGGATGGAAAGGAATCTTGAAAGTACTAGCTGAAACAACCAAGGCATCTGCTAAAATGTTATGGTTTCAAGGTATCATAGACAAACTATATTTTGGAAAACATTGTAAAAAATCCAAAACTACATTTCTGTAAGCCCTTAATCTAGGGTGTTTTGCAGAATATTCACCCTTAATTTATTTTATAATTAGCTCAGAATCTACATGCAAAGAGATT
The DNA here is from genome assembly GCA_031772625.1 of Pinus tabuliformis. Classification (NCBI taxonomy): domain Eukaryota; kingdom Viridiplantae; phylum Streptophyta; class Pinopsida; order Pinales; family Pinaceae; genus Pinus; species Pinus tabuliformis. The sequence goes on along the minus strand of CM062816.1, from coordinate 1,036,734,215 downwards.
AGTTTTTCTCCTAGTTCATTTATAATCTGCAGCCCTAAAACCAATGCCTCATATTCTACAATGTTATTACTACACTGAAAATTAAGTTTGTAACTGTGTCGTTTTGCCCTGTTTGTTGCTGAATTTACAACAAATACACCTAAACTTGCTCCATTTTTACACACAGATCCATCAAAATCCATATTCCACAAAGCTTCTCCCTCTAGATTTGCTTCTTCAATATTAAATTTTATTATTTCTGTATTACTGACTTCGGCCTCTAAGGGTGAAACTTCATTTTCTACACAGTCATTATTGTATAAGATGAATGATTCCATGTCTGAATGTACTAAATATAGGGGATAATTGTTAGGCTTATCTTGACTGCTAACCATATATTTCATGAGTGTTTCCCTATAAAGTCTTCTAGGTTGGCCAAACACAAGAATGGTGGCATAAGTCATATCCATTTGCAAAGTGCCCTACAACTTTGCCCCCCATGATCTAGACAACAACATCCCATACTTTGGAGGTATGTTTGCTACTATGATGTCCATGACTAGGCTCTTAGAAGGTATTTGAACTAGAGTGACACATAAATCTTTTATCAGACCAAGACACCTAACTTTATTTGAATCAAAAGAGTACAAGTCTTTGTATGGTCTGGTGATGTCTAGCCCTAATTTATCCATGATAGCTCTCGACATCAAATTGTGAGAGGCTTCAGAGTCAAGCATTTCGTTGTGTAGGACTTTATCATGAATGTTCAGGCTTATGTAGAAAGGTGGAACAATCTCATCCTAAGGTTTACCCTCAACCTCAAGTCCAAACAACAACTCAAGATGGGCATAAGTCAAATTGACTGTGTCTGACCCTTATCCTATTTTTAAGGCTTTCATGACTTGAGTCTTGTATACATTTTTGGTCATCAATTCTGTTAAAGGAATGGGGATCTTTACTTTAGCCAGTTCAGTTTCCATATTAAAAGATGCTTGAGATTTATCAACTTCTTTGACATTTACATCATATTTTTTAACAATTTCTTTTTGAGAACATGGTTTTGGTTGACTAGAGGAAGGGCCATCATTTTGAGTTTTACTGGAACAATTTCCAATAGAATTTTTTCTTCTTAAGTTGTATTGTTTATGCACCTCCATAATGGAATTTTGATATCCTTGTTTATAATCTTCTGATTCTAAAGGGATCTCTTTTGTTTGTGAGAGAAAAAAATGATCTTGCTCTTCCTTGGTCAAGAATATGTGATCTATCTCACTTTCTTCAAATAGATTTATTTGATTTTCTTCTAGTTCTTTAGACAATTCAAGTTCTTCTTCGGCATAATTTTCCTGAAATGGAGGCCTAACTGGTTTCTTATCACTAGGGCCTCTCTGTTCCCTTTGTTTAATATGTGGTGGTTTTCTCTTAAAGTTGGGATTCCAAATTTGAGGTCCTGCTCGAGGTTCTCTAGGAGGTGTTTTATTTACCACCGTTGTCCTCTCCATCATCTTTTCCATAGTTTTCACTAGATTATCTAATTTTGAGTCTGATGAAGAGGAGGAAGGTTCCTCCTTAAAATTAACCCTTCTTTATGTTCTTAGTTTAGCTCTTTTGGCTAATAAATTAGCCTCTACCTTAACAACATTGCTTTGCATCTCTTCAAGAATGGTTGGGTCTCTTTCTCTTAAATTATAGGCCATGTCCACATCAAATCCTTGTGGAAAAAAAATAAGGGATAATCTTGGTGGGGGTTTTATTGCAGCTTGAATGGCATTATATAAATGGTTAAACCTAGCACAATAATCTTCAACGGTCTCATTTTTAATTTTTTGTATTCATTTAGAGTTTGGAGGGGGTTCTTTTTAGTTTCCAATCTAGTAAGAAACATTTCGTGAAACTGAGGTAAATCAACTATGCTCCCAACTGGTAATGCTCTATACCACTTCTTAACTTTTCATGTCAAACTTTGAGAAAAAAACTTGATTTTCACATCATCATCATTGAATTCTTCTGAGTCAGAGAAGTCATTCATCCTATCAATATGTTGTTGTGTTGTCACAGGACCTGTACCATCAAATTGTCACAATCTTTGAGCATAGTTCTATGACATAACATTTAAAGGTGCTTGCAATGCCAAAGGAGCATATCTTCCTGCCATGGCTGGTATGTGAGGCACAAACGAAACTACAAAAGGTGTGGTTATGGAAGTTATAAAAGGAGGTGTAATAACAATTTTCTATGTAGATGCTCAGATGGTAGTGGTTGAAGATGAAATAGGTGTGGTAAAAATGGGGGTAATTACTGGAGAAGTAGTGGAATTGAAAGAAAATCGTAGGGGAATAGAGACAACAGGAGTTTGGAAAAGAGTGGCATGAACAAGGGAAGTTTTGGGTGGGAGAAAATTTTAAGAGAACTCTTAAGGGGATCCGGGGATGAAGTAGTGGAGGAAGAGGATGCAGTTTTAGGTGACTCACAAGATGTTTGTATAGCCTGATCTAGTTCAGATACCAATTTATCAAGTTTTTCAAATTGTTTAATGGCATCATCTTTAGGATCAGGTTTAACAACTTGATGTTTTAAAATGTGAGGTTTGAATATATTCTTATCAACCATTGTTTGAGGTATCCAAGTATATGACTTAGTTCTAAACAAACTATGCTCAAAAGCTAGATCTAACCCAATATCAACTTCATCTAGATTCTCAAAACCTACAGGGAGAGATTGGGCTTTATATGGAGGGTTGTTACTCCCCTGGCTTTCAGTTGGGCTTTTCCTTCTAAGGATCAACTCAGGGTTTTCTACAATTTGTGGTGGATTGGGATTTGTTTTGGCTCTAGTATGTATTATTTTGGGAGCCAGATCTATTAAAAAATATATACAATTATCAAACTTTATACAACTTTGTGAATAATAGACAATCTTAGCTAAAATTTTAGAAATGGAAATTTTAGGCATTGAGATGAATTTTACTTTAGGGAAACTCAAATATGAATCAAGTTTGTTCGTGTCCCCAGTGGAGTCGCCAAAATCTTAGCACTATGTAATTTCTTAATGTTGTGAAATAAATTGAAAAGGTAACCACAAAACCACTTTGGAAGCTGGGATCTAGCCCTGCCAGCTTCAGAGAGGGATCTCTCTTTCAGATTTAGATTTGTTTATATTGAGATATTAGGCTAGTTATGAAATTTCAATAGTTTGGTTGATAATGTAACAATATACCATTGGGAAATGGAGTCAATTTACTTCGAATGGACTTATTTCAAAATAGAGAGATAGATTTAACAAGGCAAGGTAGGCATATTTATTGGATCTTATATGTTTAATGAGATCCAAAAAGAAGAAATGATCAAGTGTCCATTAAGAAGAGAGAAATTAAGAATTCTATTTCTTAACTTCTGTAGAAAACATTGAAATTGTTCAAAAGACAGAACTAAGTGTACCTAAACAAATTTAGATTCATAATTTTCTTTGAACAAAATAGATTAGAAAACACATATAAAATTATAGAGAAAGGAAAACATAGAAACAAAGGAGAATATCACTTCACCAAAAATCTGACGCGGGAATCCTATAAGAGCTTCTGTATTACTGGAATGTGTCCACTAGAACTTTGTGGAATAACTTTACATCAATGGTCCTTTTCTTTTACAAAAAACATCAAACTCTACTACTTCAAATTATGAAGTAATTATATAAATAATTACAAAATATCTTGATTTCAAAAGATCAAGACAAAATCTGAAAATAGCTAAAACTGATTACACAAATAGTATAAAGCTTTAGGAATTTTGAACTACTAGAGTTGTTGGTACTATTTTCGAGGATAGTTGTTAATGACTGGCCCCAAAAAGGTGTTGCCTCGTTGTATGAGATGAAACATGTTCCACTCAAGTAATTCACACAAGTGATCCCATCGATCTTCACTAGGGATAGAAAGTTTTATTAGATTTCTATATGTTTCATCAACTTCAGTATATTTCTCAAATGTAGGCTCGATATTGAAAATGTGTTTGATCTCATGTTTGATGATCAAATCAAACTCTAAAGCCTCTAGGAAATATTTTCTTGTAATACTTTCTTTTACCCCTGCAAAATTAGACTTATCTTGGGCAGTAGTAAAAAGTTTGTGGTTGTAGTCACTCAAACTGATAAATCTATCATTCATTACTACCAACCCTAGTAGCCCTCTATGATTTAGTAAATTGAAGCTGGTATGGAACCTTTGAACAACAATTTCCAGAGTTTGACATTTATTTTCTAGTTGTATCATAAGGTTCCTCTTCTATAAAGCTTTCTTTATCTCCAAAATGGTTTATGTTCCATTTGCAATCTGAAGCTCCTCTAGTTCTTCCTTAGTTTTATAATTCAAAAATTCGAGGTTGTTGCTTCACTCGGTTTGTCTCCCGACATTTCTCTTACCTCCTCTATCATTGTTTTTTATCTCTGTATCAATTCTTCTTGTTCAAATATGATCTGAATTGATGGACAAATTTCTATTATGGACTGATTGATATCCACCCATATGTTTTCTTTGGCTTGTGCTAAAGTTTGAGCCATTACTGACTCACTCTCTAAAAACTTTATTCTTTGAGCAAGCCTGTGGGATTTTTTTAATTCTACTAAATAGGAGTTTTCTATCTTCAATTTATGTTCCTGTAAATTCTTTAGTTGATATTTTAACTTATCAATTTATTTTCCCTGAATGGACATCTCTTGCATGGATTTAATCAATTCGTTGGAAGAATTTGTGGTTGGTGCTAGTGCTATTGTCGATGTAGAAGCCTATGTTGTTACATATGAAGGGCCCTACCTGTGTCTTGATCTTGAATTATAATTAGAATATTTCAATATTAGATAAATCCTTAATCAATTTTAGTTATAAATTTTTCATTATTACTTTATAACTTTTAATGGAAGTTGTTTTGTCGTTAATGTTTTCATTATAACAATGATTTAAATTTAATGTACAATATACATTTTCAATCAAATTAACATTTTGGATATTAGAATCATGTTATGTTGTTGATAAGTAACATTCAATTTTTTTTATTACAGTAGAAAACATCATCCTCACCAATTATAAAATCTATTAGATTTCAAGCACAAGCACAAAATATAAGCGTGAAAAGATACTAGACTAGCTACTACAAAATAGGATAGAAGAGAGAATAAAACTGCATAAAAAAATGACATATAGAACATAAATATAATAAATAGCCTCTATAGGAGAGAAAACAAATTGGAACTAGGTTAGTGCTACCATGTGCATGCACTCGATTAACTAGTTAGAATTCCTAGAATAGCTAGTAAGTCAAAAAATGGAGAGGGAGACCCTAAATTAGTAAAATATCTATTGATATGGTTAGTTGAAAGTAATAAAATTGAAAAATTAATTATAACTGATGTAATAACATTCACATGCAATAAATACCCATGCAAACTCCAAGAGTAAGATTGAAAGTTAACAGATAAGGTACATATGTGGGTGGATAAGGTAGTCTCACAAAATAAGAGAGGGAGTTCATATTGGGATAATGAAATATGAAATAATGGAGAGGATATATCCATTTGATATCCTAGTTAGTTCCTACACTACTACATGTCATTCTAGGTGTCATCCCTACTAAAAATAGAAAATGCTAAAAATAGGTGATGCTCCCGAATGGTATGGAAGGTCTAGTAGTGGATGGAAAGTGAACATATGTGCCCATAATTATTTATGGAATAGGGTAGAATTATGGCCTAAGTGAAGTCCTTATAAGTACACGATTAATACTTGAGTGAAATGTAATGAAAACACACCCACCCACTTGAAGCACAACCAGGAAGTGTGCTGGTAAATGACACCCATCAATTTTCAGCCATGTTGGGTACTCATGTACAACAATTATGTAAAAAAATTCAATGCTTCCCAGATATTTGCAACCATGTTATGTACTCATGAAACAACTTATGTAAGATGAAATATGACAAAGGTGAGGTAAAGAGGGAAAACTCAAAGCGAAGAACCCCCCCCCCCGCCCCCGCCCCCCTCAAAATACAACGTATACTATGTCAACTATGAAGTTTCTATGAAAAGGAATCGTGTCATTGATCAAACTCATCAGAAATATGCCCTATACCATCATATGAGAATAATGTTTTTGTTGGTTGAGCCCTATACTTGCTAACAATAGTAGTGAGAACTTGTGGAGTGCCAAAAAAAAAAACTAATTCTCTATGACTTGGCAATTTCTCCCACCAACTTGCTAGTTGTGTGTAAATTATGGTGTGCGCTATGTAGCTTTATATTTGGATATATACAATGCGTTTTTGAAGGAATTAAAAACAAAATCCTAAAATCTAATAAAAAATATAATCCAAAGAGTATCCACAATCATCTTGAATATCTCCCTCATAAAGAGGTGTTGGATAAGTTATTGCAGTATGACTATTGCAAGGTACCAAAGAAGAATGCTTTGATGCATCCATATGATTAGATAAATATGAGTCTAAATTCCATTTATCAGATGATGAAGAAATAAAAATGAAAACATGACCCATAACTTTATATTTTGGTGGCTTTTCTTCAGGCTTCTACTTGACATTATATGGGATAAAATAATATAGATTATGTTGTTGAAGTACTTTTTCCATGAGATCAATCATCTTCACCACAAAATAAATCTTTGGATAAAATACTATATTATATTAAATGCACTTAGTCCTCCCCCATTTATATTTTCCTCCCATAGGGATCATAGTATGCTTACTAGATTCAATTCTTTCTCCACCTATATGATCAAGATCTCTTGTTCTCTGCTTGTCTCTCTTGTTATCATCCTTCACTATAAGTGCATAGGATTTGGAAAGATTAAGATCCCTGTTATGTATAAAATTAGTCTACTCATGTTTCAAGGACACTGTAAATTCATCCATAGATGGCACCTTTCAATTTTTACACATGGAGAGTTTAACAATATGGAAGAAGAGACAAAGATAAAACATTGAAGACCTAATTTAGAAAATATGGAAAGGATATGGTGTTCCTCTTTCGCATGTATCTCATAAGATTTTAACTATGTCATTAGGGTATTAAATCATGAGAATAAGTCTTGTACGATCTCAAAATGGTTGGGATCTAGAGAAATAAATTCATCTCTAGTTGATATCATCTCAATTCGTCTTGCTTTCTAAGCAGTTCATCCAATTTGGTCCAAACCTCTTGAGAAGTTTTACAAATCTCTATGAAATAGAAAATCGAGGGTCATGGAAAAAAAATGATTCCATAGGATACATCCATTCTATTGAAGTATTTTGATTTCCCAATAGTTGAGGCAGGCTCAATTTCAGTCCCCACTGTGATCCTCAAGAGTCCCTTGCTATGCAACAATAGTTGGATCTTTAACTTCCAATCAAAGTAATTGGAAGGAGTAAGGACCATAGTAAGTTGATCCATTCTATTTGGAATTTTCTAATCTTGTCAATCTACAACAAAATAAAATAACTTATGCTCTAAAACCATGTTGGATTTTAAGCATAAGTATAGGATCTAAGTGTGAAAAAATACTAGACTAGATATTTCAAAACAAGAGAGAATAAAACTGCATAGAAAACTAATTAAATAACCAAAGATGATTCAATGTATATTTAGGTACCTTGATATTTTGGTAGCTCATGCAAAATACTAGACTAGCTATTGCAAACCAAGAGAGAATGGAATTACATAGAAAATTAATTAAATAACCAAAGATATTCAAATAGTATGCAAAAGATGACCCATACCTTATCTCGAGTGGAATTATTAGGATCCTCATGACTAAAATAAATTCTTGCAAATGACATGATGATATTTGATGTAATGGATTCAATCCTTATTGTTGATAATGAATATGATGTCGAGGATTTGAACATGTATATTTCTCATATGGAATATAAAGATATGTTCCACATGAAATAAGGTAGGTAGGAAACTGGATAAAGTTGTGGATAAGATAGTGTCCCAAAACAAGAGAGAGAAATAATATTAGAGACTCTATGGCTAATTCAATGATCACTGCCACATGTCATCCTAGGTGTCACCCCTACTAAAAATAATCTTACTAAAAACAGAAAATGCTGAAAATATGTGATGATTCGAAATAGTAGGGAAGGTATAGTGGTGAATGAAAAGTGGTCATATGTGTTGGCATTACGATACAAGTGTTGTCCTTGATGGCAACTCTCACACAGATGATAGATCATAGTGCAGCAGGTCAGTAGCAAAGAATTGATGATCAAACTACAAAGAATGAAGAAAGAAGGGTATATACGCAGGTTCACTATATTCCAAGTCGCATACATACGCAGGTTCACTATATACCAAGTCGTGTACACACGCAGGTTCACTATATACCAAGTTGCGTATATACGCAAGTTCGCTAGATACCAAGTAGTGTATACACGCAGGATCACTATATACAAAGGCATGTATATCGTACACACACACTTTCACGCAAGGAAAGGCGCGTACATGTCAGAAAACTAAGTTTTGGGTCTGTGGTATTTGGTCCATGGTATTTTGGTATTTGTTCCTTGGTATTGCGTCCGAAGTGTTGAACCCAGGTATTGGGTCCCTAGTATTGGTTCTAAATGGTTTTGGACCATGGTATTAAGTAAGGCCCAAGACTATAAAAGGAGAAGAATATCATTAGGCAAATGCATTGAGAAAGTCTTGAATGTCTAATGAAGTATGAGATCCAATATGCAGGTTATGGGTTCATGATGCTTTGCTTGATCTGAGCTAAGGAGGAATCTCAGCGGTTGATGGAGAACAAGATCTAAGGATAGATCGGGATCTAATGGCTTGGAATGAATCATCTCTATATGGTTTGATCATGATTATTCTATATTTGTATACTGACGCATGTAATGTTCTGTAAATATTATGATATGGGTATAACTCAAGTTTGGAATAGCTGCAAATCATGAATGAATATTTACAGATATATACGCTAATTGACTATGACAAAAGCGTGTATATACGTAGGTCAGATAAATCTGAATAGCATATACCATATAAACTATGATGTTTGAAGTTATAGGTGATTGTGGTTGTTGATGCAAAGACTGAGTTCTGGTGACTGTTTACTGGTGTCAGTGTTCTGCATATTCAGATTGGTTGATTATGTTTAGCCTCAATGTTGATGGATGAGATCTATAATGGATTAGGATCATAATGACTTATCTTTATGTGATCTGATGGACTAGATTTGGTTGCTAACATATGTATTATCCTTGTATATGTAATGATCTGGCTATGTCTGAAGTTATGAAGTGCAGCAAAGTTATAAGTAAGTAATTGATGACATATACGTTGGTTCGCTTTGGTGAAGTTGTGTATACACGCTGGTTTGTCTCTTCCAAGTAGCGTATGCACTCTGATGCATGATTTTGATGACACAGTTGGATCTGGACATTGTTGCATAGTTTTGTGTTCTGCTCTGTGTTCTAGTGACTGCATTCTTGTTGATAAGGTTCAGTGATTCAGTATTGGGTGATTCAGAGATTGATGATGCAAGTGGTAATTGTTTGTGTGCTTCAATGATATTGATGGGTCCAATATGAAAATTGGATGAAATGTGGCCTTCAGATTATGACGCTGAGTTCCATGAGTATCCAGTCTGAAAATTTATGAAACGTGGTACCTGGAGGAAGAAAGAGAAGGTTGTAGCCTTCTGTAGGTTGGCACCTACGTACTAGTACATCAGCTAGCACAAGAGCTAAGGGGATTGTAGCTCCCTTCTAGGAGAAGCTGGAGAACGAGAGAAGGTTGTAGCCTTCTGCAGGTAGAAGCCTGTGTACTGGTATAAGACTGCTCCAGTACAGAAGTATTGTAAAAAGAAGTTTCTTATTAAAATAAGATAGAGACAAATTGCAGCAGGTGGTTTTCACCCACATTGGGTTTCCACCTTACATCATGGTGTTCATGTGTGCTTCTTGTGTGTGATGATCTGTTCTATTTACTGCACCTGTTTACTATTCATATGGTAATGAAGTTCTGATGCACTAATTAAAGATCGAAATTTAATGGATTAACTGAATCATAAGGTTACTAGATATACGCTAGTTGCATTAGACACAGTGGCGTGTACACGCAGGCTCCATTATCTAAAGTAGCATATATGAATCTGAGTATGGAAATGAAAATGTTCTATTGATTTGATAATATTGATTCCCCCCCCCCCCTCTCAGTATTATTTCCAACAATTGGTATCAGAGCAGGTCCTTTAGTAGAAGCTTGATCGCTTGAAGGAGATCTGTAGAACAATGGGAAAGAAGCTTAAGAAGAAAGCACCTAAGAAGAAGAAGACATCTCAAAGGAACTATGACAGTGGGAGAATCGATTAGGGAATATGTGGAAGAAACACTTCAGATTCAGAATCACTTCAGAATGAAGATGAACAAGAAAAAGAACTATCAGGTATGAATTTGTTATCCTCTGGTGATACATTTCTCTATCCATTTGAAGATGATGAAAGTGATAGTGAAACAATTGAATTTTCTCTTATGGGTGAGCAAGAAATATATCAAATAGAGGAAGAATTTAAAAGGCTTACAGACAAAATTAGAGATCAACAAGATCTATTGAACAAAAGGGAATGTGCCTTCAAAGAAGAAGCTACCAAACTAAAAGCTCAACTAGAGGAAGGAAACAAGATAAGGAAGTTATTCAAGGACAAGGAAGATCAATGTCAAAAGTTGCAGGATGAAGTGACATCATTAAGAAATGAAGTCAATGAAAGGAGCACAACAATCAAGAAACTCAGAGATAGATCCAGTTACTATGAAAATCTTGAAGCCAAGATCCTCTCGCTAAAAGAAGATCTTGAAGAATCTAATAAGCAGAATAAAGAACTACTCCAAGCTCTTGAAAAACAAGAAAACGAAGTTCTTGAATTAAGACATCAGTTGGAAGAAGGAAGAAAAACTGAAGGAATCATGAAGAAGCAGTATCTTGAAAAGGAAGAGCAACATAAGCTCTTACGATTTCAAGATAGTACTAAGATCTTGGATGATATTCTTAGTAGTCAAAGGTCTCCTGCTATCAAAACTGGTCTTAGTTTTCATGAATCTGTTGAAGGAGAATCTAGTTCACAAAGTAAGACAAGGGACTCTAATGCAAAATCTGAAATGCTCAACAAGGGGATGAGAGGTCAATCCCATCAACAACCAAGGAAACAAATTCTTCAAAAGAAATCTTTTATTCCTAACTATGGAAGTGATAGTCGGTCAATTCCTCAAATGAATAATGTTGAATGTTATGTATGTCATAATTTTGGGCATGTTGCAGCTAGATGTAGAAGTAGAATGGTTCAAGGCCATCACACAGAAAGCTCATCACGTTCTAGGTACTTTAAGGGATATTGTTTTTCTTGCAATATGTTTGGTCACAAAGTTTTTGATTGCTACAAAAGGAATATGAAACATATGAGATGTTATGCATGTAACAAGCTTGGACATATAGCTAAGGAATGCAGGAACAAAGTACGGGCACCATACTGAAAGAAGAAAACATCATCACACTTGAAGATATGGAAGAAGAAGGAAGTACGGTCAGGAAAATGTGGCATAGCACAATGTACAAACATAACAGACTCAGAGGGAACTGAAAGTGTGAAACTTCAGTGTTCTAAATCTCATACGCAAGTTTCATGAATAAAATTCGCATATATACGCGAGTTAGACACTGCACGGTCGCGTATATGTTAGTTTGAGGAAAAACAGTGGGACAGACTCAAGAAAAAGGGTCTGATATGATTCAGTCCATTATTTTCTCTGTTTGATAACGGTTACAATCTGATGATGATGTTTGGAAATGTCTTGATACTTGTAAGATTTTCAAAAGTGTTTTGATCCTAAATTAATGATGACAATGCCTTGATACTTCTTGCTGATATATGCATGATCAGATTTGACAGTAAGCAAGATGACACAGGTTTAGTGGGAGCATATGCCTTTAATAATGCATTGCTGGAATTATGGTTAGTAGTCCTTGGTGATGATGCTTATATGGCTAAATGATACATCTTGCTATGGTTATGAGTTGTCCATGACAAAATCTCATATGATTCTTGGGGTTACATAGTTGGTGTTCAGATCAGATTTGTGGTTGATGATGCATATATGGTGCTTACATGGTGATCTTCATAAGGATAAGGAGAAGTACAAAGCTTGAATACACAATTTCATTACTTGATGATGAGTCACTCATATGTTGTTGTCAACATATAATACAGTTATGATGCAAGATTCCTATAGTTCTTGGTGCTCACATGGATGAGGATTGCTGTTGTTACATAGTGCTATATACAGTATGTTGGATACATGGATGATTACTCAAGAGGTTCCCAAGTGATGATACTTGGATGATATATAAGATCATGCAGATCTTGATGTTGATGAGATGGCTATGGCGTTTTTCACATATGATATAATGTGAATGATTCGGTTGCTAGTCTAGATGCTGTTGACAGATGCTTATGGAGCAGATCATACATTGTGTATGATAGTTGCTGATGACTATCATGGTCTTATTTAGATGTTTGGTCTTTGTTATAAATGTCATGTAAAGGTCATATCAAGACTCTTGATGTATTGTAGTCATTTGATGAATCCCTTTTTTTCATATGTTGTAATTTTTACCCCCACTATGCATGGGAAGGATGATGTAATATTTCAATCATGTATAAACAATTGGTATCTAGTGTATCCCCACTTGGTTGGGTGGATGAGTCAATATTGGTATATCACCACTTGGTTGGGAGATGGATGTATGTATGACTCTTTGGTGATAGGAAGGTCATTTATGATAGAGTCATGTTCTTCTTGTAGAACATTTTTTTTGCAGACCATTAGGGGAGCATGAATAGCACACTTTAGCAGAGCAAAGATTTCAGCATGTACTCAGAGGGAGCATGGAAAGATTGGTACATCTTGGCATATACAAAGGGGGAGCTCAATCAAAGATTTCAGCAGGTACTCAGGGGGAGTATGGACAGCGGAATGTATATCAAGGAAGATAATATCTTGGTCCGCCCTTTGCCCTTGATGTCAAAGGGGGAGAGTGACTTGGTATGGTTGTTTCCATCAAGTCCAAAGGGGGAGATTGTTGGAATTATGATGCATTTGTTGTAATTGATGGCAACCCACTTGTAGAAGAACAACTCACTTATATATAACTAGATGAATCTACAGAAGAAATATCAGATGTGACAGGATACATGGGATGCATGACAGCTCAAAGGAATCAACTCAGATGTAATGAAAAATGACAACTCATTAAGATGACAGTTCTTAGTATGGCAAGTTAGCTTTGCCATCAAGTCCAAAGGGGGAGATTGTTGGCATTATGATACAAGTGTTGTCCTTGATGATAACTCACACAGATGACAGATCATAGTACAGCAGGTCAGTAGCAAAGAATTGATGATCAAACTACAAAGAATGAAGAAAGAAAAGTATATACGCAGGTTCACTATATAACAAGTCGTGTACATACGCAGGTTCAGTATATAACAAGTCGTGTACACACGCAGGTTCACTATATACCAAGTTGCGTATATATGCAGGTTCGCTGTATACCAAGTAGTGTATACACGTAGGATCACTATATACAAAGACGCGTATATCATACACACGCACTTTCACGCGAGGAAAGGCGCATACATGTTGGAAAACTAAGTTTTGGGTCCGTGGTATTTGGTCCTTGGTATTGCATCCGAAGTGTTGAACCCAGATATTGGGTCCCTAGTATTGGTTCTAAATGGTTTTGGACCATGGTATTGAGTATAGCCCAAGACTATAAAAGGAGAAGAAGATCATTAGGCAAATTCATTGAGAAAGTCTTGAATATCTAATGAAGTATGAGATCCAGTATGCAGGTTATGGGTTCATGATGCTTTGCTTGATATGAGCTAAGGAGGAATCTCAACGGTTGATGGAGAACAAGGTCTAAGGATAGATTGGGATCTAATGGCTTGGAATGAATCACCTCTATACGGTTTGATCATGATTATTCTAGATCTGTATACTGACGCATGTAATGTTCTATAAATATTATGATCTGAAAATAACTCAAGTTTGGAATAGTTGCAAATCATGAATGAATATTTACAGATATATATGCTAGTTGACTATGACAAAAGTGCGTATATACGCAGGTTAGATAAATCTGAATAGCGTATACCATATAAACTATGATGTTTGAAGTTATAGGTGATTGTAGTTGTTGATGCAAAGACTGAGTTTTGGTGACTATTTACTAGTGTCAGTATTTTGCATATTCAGATTGGTTGATTATGTTTAGCTTCAATGTTGATGGATGATATTTATAATGGATCAAGATCATAATGACTTATCTTTATGTGATCTGATGGACTAGATCTGGTTGCTAACATATGTATTATCCTTGTATATGTAATGATCTGGATATGTCTGAAGTCAGGAAGTGTAGAAAAGTTATAAGTAATTGATGACATATACACTGGTTCGCTTTGGTGAAGTTGCGTATACACGCTGGTTCAGCTCTTCCAAGTAGCGTATGCACTCTGATGCATGATTTTGATGATACATTTGGATCTGGACATTGTTGTAGAGTTTTGTGTTCTGCTTTGTGTTCTGGTGACTGCATTTTTGTTGACAGGGTTTAGTGATTCAGTATTGGGTGATTTAGAGATTAATGATGCAAGTGGTCATTGTTTTTGTGCTTTAATGATATTGATGGGTCTAGTATGAAAATTGGATGAAACGTGGCCTTCAGATTATGACGTTGAGTTCCATGAGTATCCAGTCTGAAAATTTATGAAACGTGGTACCTGGAGGAAGAAAGAGAAGGTTGTAGCCTTCTGTAGGTCGGCACCTACGTACTAGTACATTAACTAGTATAAGAGCTAAGGGGGTTGTAGCTCCCTTCCCAGAGAAGCTGGAGAACAAGAGAAGGTTGTAGCCTTCTGCAGGTAGAAGCCTGCGTACTGGTATAAGACTGCTCCAGTACAGAAATATTGTAAAAATAAGTTTCTTATTAAAATAAGATAGAGACGAATTATAGCAGGTGGTTTTCACCCACATTGGGTTTCCACCTTACATCATGGTGTTCATGTGTGCTTCTTGTGTGTGATGATCTGTTCTATTTTACTGCACCTGTTTATTGTTCATATGGTAATGAAGTTCTGATGCACTAATTAAAGATCAACATTTAATGGATTAATTGAATCATAAGGTTACTAGATATATGCTAGTTGCATTAGATACAGTTGCGTGTACACACAGGTTCCATTATCTAAAGTAGCGTATATGAATCTGAGTATGGAAATGAAAATGTTCTATTGATTTGATAATACTGATTCACCCCCCCCCCCCCACCCCCCGCCTCTCAGTATTATTTCCAACAATATGTTCCCCTAACTATGTATGGAATAGGATCAAATGATGGCCTAAGTGAGGTGTTGATGAAATCTTAAGTGTAATGTACCCTAACACTCCCCCTAAAGCACAAATAGGGAGTATGCTAGTGAATGAGTTGACAATTTTCAAGCCATGTACAAAATATATGTAAAATAAATAAATTAGTATCAAATATTTTTAGGCATGTTAGGTACTAATGAAACAACTTATGTAAGACATGTTACACAACATTTTTTCACTATCCCTGTACTCCCTATCCACAATCCTAGAGGACCTCTACAGTGAACCCTACATGCTTTCCCATAATGAAGAAACTCCCAGTATGTTCCTCTTCATGGAAAAAATATTCCCCTTTGCATCATTTCCCAAGAATCTTCCTTTTACCCCAGTTTACAAGACTGGCGCTACTTACCAGTTTCCTCCTCACGTCGATTTGCATAGATTAAAACTAACATTAGCGTCGTACGGAGCAACTGAGCCCTTTTCCAGTCGCGTCGATCCTCTTTTGGCAAGTTTTTTAAATATGGAGTCGAAGCTTCCAGGTCCAGAAGCTTCATAACAGAAGTTTGGTAGATGGTTGGGCTGGATGGAGCCAAGGAAGTCAGTTTGGGCTCCTTTCCCCTATTAGGATGGAACAAAATCAAGAGATGAGAACTTCTCCCATGATGAGAGAAGCCATATCCCATCCATCCAAGCTATATAAATCTCTCTTTTCCCAAGCTAAACTAGTTTTGGAGTGAGTTTGAATGATCAACAAGACATCTATAGCTTGTATCTTTCTAGTGTATGTTTGAGGGAGAATAGTGTGTTTTGGTTTGGTTTGAGACTAAAGGAAAGAGGCCTTAAAACTTCCATTGTTGGGGCTATCCATGAGATACTAGAAGAAGTGTGGGAACCCGGATACGTCGGAGGAGACCAGCAATGTCAAGGCATCAATTGTAATCTCTTTTTGATTTATATGAATACAACTATTGATTGATTTCCTGCATGAAGTGTCATTTTACATCTTTATGGCTTAATGTTCATTGACCTGTTAAGTAGGTTGAATACAATATTGTATGCTATCACATTTGTTGTTGTTGTTTGTTTGCTTGTTTCAGGTATTCAAAGGAAGGAAACAAAAGATAGCTGGAGTGAGGAAACCTGATAATCACCAAGTAGAATAGCGTTCTAAGAGGTAGGCCCTCTTAATTGATTCTAGCTTAGGGAGATTTTCCATAGATTTTTTGTTTGTGGCTAGACCCACTCTCTCGGGCTAGAGGAATTGTTTGTGTCCACAATGGGAATTTACCTGAACCAAAAATTGGCAACTCCACTAGGGAGCCAATCCTTCTGTTTGATTGATTTTCATTTTATGGTTTTGTGTGAACTTTTCTAGTATCACCATTTCCCTTTAGTGTTTTCTTTGCTTTGCCTGGTTCAATGCTCTGAGCCTGAAATTTACAGTGGTAAGTCTGGTTTTAGCCTTTGAAATTTTTTGTTTTTTTCTTGAATCCCTCGATTCAGGTCTTTTTGGCCAAAAAGTCGCGCTGATTAGGCCTATCAGCTCTAGTTGTAGTCTGGCCAATCGTGCCAGTTGTGCTGATCAGTGCTTGTTGTCAATTAGGCAATCACTCTGGTTCCTGTAGGTGAAGATCAGGGTTTCTCCTGGATCATAACCAGTGTGTCTTGCCCTCTTAATTTCTGCCTCTTAGCTTATTTTTCTTGTGTTCTCCTTGACTGGAAAGCTTCATTGGCTTGGTTTGTGTGCTTGTTTGGCTTGCCTTCTTTTACTTGATTTTTTAAGTCTTTGGATGGTTTGTGACCCTAGGGCATCTAGGTTGTCATCCATTCAGATGTTTGTGTGCTCAGCAAGTCAAGTTGTTAGTTAGCTGCTCCTTGCATTTTGTTTTTTAGTCCTTTTTATCGCTTTGATTTCAATTAAACAAGTTTGAAAGGTTTCATTTGTTCTTCTCTTGATTAAGCGTCTCTTTTCAGGCATAGATTACATTGCTCGTCTTGTTCTTGATTGAATCGTTTCATCATTGGTTTGGAAGGAATTCTCTTTTCATTGAAGTGTTTGTGAAAGATTCATGTTATCATTCCATTGAAAAATGCATAATTCTAGTTTGTTGAATCAATATGTTACATTAGCTAGCATCATTGAAGACTAGAGTTGCATCATCATTTGTATTCGAAAAGAAATGAATTATGTTTACTGTTAAAAGGACTAGTTGAAGTGCATTCGATAGGAAGATTCAGTGCATTTTGGAGATTTATTAGTGAAAGATTTTATTCTTTGATTGTTGCATTGATGGTGTGTTCTCTATCTCTTAATTAGTGTTAACTTTCATTGAAGACAAAGATTTCCTTTCTCATATAGTTGCATGTAGGAGTTTTTTTAGTTGACAGTAGTAGGGCCTTGTAATTGAAACCTAATTCAAGATCAACCATTAAAATCTATTGAATTAACCTAGGGAAGCATTGAAACTTAATTCTCACATTTAGTGGTCTAGGCTAGAGACGTGTTATGACGTCTTTAAATCTAGCAGTTGTCATTCACTTCGGCATTAGGCAGTGCTAGTATGGACTTGTGCTCCCTGTACTGTTGCGTATATAAAGGGAGACCCCACTAGGTTTGCAATCCTTTATCCATAGGAATCCAAGTTTGTCGCCTTGTAAATGTGATACACCGAACACAACATTCGGGGAGATTGCCTGCTCGTACTTCTCAGTTCGCCAGGAGTTATTTTGTAGTTCACACTTACCTGGTAATCCCTTCTACCTAGATTATCTTGAGAAGTTGTTTTGGTCTTTTTGACTCTTCAAACTTAAAAGATCATAGAGCACTTTTCCTTTTGAGCTCGTTCAATCTGAAATCAACTAGAGTCACCTTTTTTCCTTTTCTCGACTCTTAAAACATGAAAAGGCAAAGTTTTGTTTCAGTGCCTTAAAAATTAACTATCCACAAAATATTCCTGGTTAAAGTTATCTTCCTTAGTGATTATTTAGGGTCGTTTCCAGTGACAACATTTCTAGAGTCTACCAGTCAAGGATTCCCCTCGGATGAGAATCTTGGTCCTTTTCCTTCTTTTGGAAATGCTAGTGCTTCTTATATGGAAACCTTGTCCCTCTCTGGGTTAACCATTGCTTTACCTATCTAGTTATTTTTGACCTCGGTGGTCCTGAGTGTCCCAACTCTTGCCCAGCCATCTCCTTCATTTGAACCACATCACATTGATTCTAAGGTTGACCTCTCACCTTCTTCCCCTATTTCTTCACCCTCCTCTTCTACTTTGCCTGGTGAAAGTTTGAAATCCAGTAACTAGGAGGCTAAGAAGAAGAAGAAAAAGACGAATAAGAAGAAGTCAGATAAGAAAAATGCCAACCGTGCGGCTGTTACTCCAAATGCACTTCCTTTCGACAAACCTTCCGATCCTCCATGGAAGGCCAGATTCCCTTGCAAGCTGTGTAAGGGTGACCATCTCCTTCGAGACTATTCTGGCATTTCCAGAGTCTTAGAGGTATGGTCTCAAGATCTGGATTGACCATCCCCATCGACCTATGGAGATCATGTCGATGCTACACCCTCGGCTAGCGATGGTAAGAAGAAGGGAAAAATTAAATTCCCATGTAGGTTATGTGAAGGAGAGCATCTTCTTCACCTTTGTCCTCTTATGGATAAAGCTTCCAAATTTTTGGAAAACCTTACAGCTCCTCAACCCCAACTTCATGTTGGTTATCAAAGGCTTTCTTCTAACCCTCTCCTAGTTGGTAAAGATATTGACTTGGATTTATCTCTTGGCCATCCTATTCTTCCTGGGCATGACTCTCTTATGTCTGTTTCCGACCAACCTTTAGTCGAAAAGAGTGTCAACTTGGCTCTGCCTTCAGTTGTTCACTCTGTTCCTGAAGAGAGTAGTGAAAATTATACTACTCATGTTCTTCTCATCTCCTCATATTCTCATGAATCGAAGAGTGACCCTCCCATACCAATTTTTCAGGAGAGTCCTTCTCCTTCTCCTGCAGGGCATGGGGGCAATCATATGATACCCCCACCAAGTAGTTTTGTCGTTTCTTTTGATTGGACTCCATTGACTGCTTTCCATGTCCCATTTTATGTGCCTTTCTAGATCATTGTACAAGCCTATAATATGGTAGTACATGGCATTATATTAGACGAAGGCGCATTTGTTAGCATCATGTATTCTACTACTTGGCAAGCTTTGGGTTCCCCACAGCTTGTCCGTTTCACTCAGAATCTGTTGGCTTTCAACAAAGGAACCAATCAACCCTTAGGGATCCTTCCGAATTTCCCTATTATTTTGGGAGGAAATACCGTCTATATAGACGTGATGGTAGTCCAAGGTCCTTTAGATTTAAATCTTCTCCTTGGACGTGACTATGTTTATGTCATGGGAGCTCTCATTTCTTCGCCTTTTTGTGTGGTTTGTTTTCCACACGAAGGGAGAATAGTTACCATTGATCAATTGTCATTCATTGGTCACCAGGTGCTCCTATGCAACCATTGTCCCCTATTGTTTCTTGTTTGCAAGTAGTACCCTCCCCGCCACAGATCAATTATGTGGATACCCGTTCCGTCTCCACATCTGCTGATGATCACACATATGGTATAGTACATTATGTACTGGGGGCATTGGAACCCGATCTGTCATTGGTGCTAGTGGACATGTATTCCTCATAGAGCATGTTTCTCCCATCTAGTGAGGACCTATTGGGAGCTGTGTTCTCGTATGGTCCATGAACAGGGGTCAGAGCATATTTCCTTCTCTTGTGTCAAGCTTGTTAAAAAATGAAACAAGGGGTCGAAGCAGAGTTCCTTGTCTTGTGTCAAGCTCCTTGAAAAATGAAACAAGGGAGGTGAGCATAATTCCTTGTCTTGTATCAAGCTCGTTAAAAAATGAATCAAGGAGTATGAGGATAGTTATTTTTCTATGTCAACCTCGTTACAAAATGAAACAGATGTCCAAGGATAGTTCTTTTACTGTATCAACCTCATTAAAAAATGAAACACCTCCCTTTTTCCAAATCAAGTCTTTGATTAATATCTCGTAAAATCCCAGTTGAGTCTTCCTAAATCTCGAAAGTGAACCCTCATTCCATTCACCTAGTTGAATGAAATGAAGCTTGGGGGGCATGTACCTCGAATTGAGTCATTATGCCTGGGGCATGCAAACTTATCTCAAGCATAGTTTTTCATTTCAAGCTTGTGTAAACATGAAACTAAATCCAAGAAGAGTTCTCCATGGTTCAAGCTCGTGTAAAAATAAACCCATGCCTGATTTACATCTCGTGATTATCATTTTAATCAGTTGATTTCTGCTAGATGAACCTTGCTTGTTTTATTCCATCACTACCGTCTCTTTGGCTGATCATATGCTTTCACTTGGTTTTTTTTTTCCTTTCCTAAGGAACCACAACAATGAGTGGTTTTATTAGCCAGCGTCTTGACCATTACATGTTTTGAGCAGTTCCTCCATTGTTGGAACTAGTTGCTACCCTTTATACCACTCGTTCCTCTAGGATGAGTCACCTTTAAGCTCTTTTCTGTCTCATAAAAGATGAAAATATTGTCAAGTATTTTTTCCCTTTTTTGACTCGTTAAAGAGAATAAAAACAGGGTGTCTGCTTTCAACTCTTTTCCGACTCTTAAAACACGAAAATATTTCCAAGCTCTTGTCATTTTGAACTCATTAAAGGATGTGAAATGTCATTTACTCAATATACATTTACCCCTTTTTCGGGTTGGGATGAACTATTTATGAAAAAAGTACTCCTTGGCTGAAATGGTCAAGCGGTTCTCTCAAGTATCGTTTTCTACCTTTTCGGGCTCGAGAGACACAAATTTACAAAAAGGAACCATGTGGAGTTTTATTTTCCATGTCTTTTTCAAACTCTCTAAACATGAAAAAGATACCGAGTTAAACCTTTGTCAAACTGGTTAAAATATTAAACGACATTGGATCGTCGTCATGACGGACATGAGCTTCTCCTTCCTAGGGCTCATTAAATATACTAGGTCGGATTTGTCCGAAGGATAAACTTACAGTACAAGCACATACTATACCCTTCAAGCTTGCGATAAAAAATAATTGGGGTACCTACCAAAAATGGTGGGGGAAAATTGGAAATTCTATCAGTTGTTTCAGCAGGTCACTCTTGAACATGACACTTTCTGCTTCGTGTCAGGTTAGGATATCCTCCTTTTCATCATTGACCTTCCTGGGTTGGGCCACTCATTTTTTCCTTCCATTTGATCACTGCCACATCATCATGACCACTATTCCTATGATCCAAAAGCTGCGAAACTCCGGAGTTGTGTCATTGATATGTTCAAGAGTTATCCCTTCTGCAGTTACACTTACTCCTGATTCTCTGTATGTTTGAAATCATTTGCATCCCTTTGTCTTGTGTCAATGATGTGGGATACATCATGGCCCTCCTTCGACACTGTCGCTTCCTATCGACTTTATTTCATTATCTAGGAAGTTGGCCGAGAGATTCCCTTCTAGTACCTTAGAGCATGCATGCCCTAATGGAAAGTTCTTCGCACTCGACGACAAGTTCACATAATTGGCTTTCGATCGGGTGGTTCCACGAGTGTTCAACTTCAGTTCCTTTATTCAAATTCTATGAACTGTGCTGCTAGTACCTTGAGAGCCATTGTTATTATTGGTGGTTTATTTTGCGCTTATTAACGGTTCACATCATTGACCGGTAATCAAGCGAATTTCTAGCATGTTTGACTTTGACACATTCATTCACATGTTAGGATTTGTACTTTGATCGAGTTGTTTGGAGTGTAAGACCTTGGGCTCATATTACACAGTCCAGGTTGCGAGGCGATGTGACATGATCATGTTGATATACATGTCTCTTTCAGATGGATGGCTGCGACCATACCTTAGTTTCATTATGATCCTCTCTATTGGATGGTTGTGCCCATGCCTTGGATCCATTTATATGATCATTCTCTGGATGGCTATGTCCATGCCACAACTCATGTATCATTTGTTAGAGTTTTCAGTGTTGTATATGTATCTATGCCTGATTGCAGGTTTTCCGACAATGGACTCCGCTTCCCCACATCCACTTGTAAAGCATTTCACCCCTCACTTTAGTTCAGCCTTCATGCTTTAGGGGGAATCTGTTACACAACATTCTATCATTGTCCCTGTACTCCCCATCCACAATCCCGGAGGACCTCTACAGCGAACCCTACATGCTTTCCCATCATGAATAAACTCCTAGTATGTCCTTCTTCATGAGCAGAATAATTCCCCTTTGCATCATTTCCCAAGAATCTTCCTTTTAACCCAGTTTATAAGATCGGCACTACTGAAAAGTTTCCTCCTCGCGCCAATTTGTATAGATTAAAACTAACACTAGCACCGTACAGAGTGACTAATCCCTTTTCCAATCGCACCAATCCTCTTTTGGCAAGTTTTTTAGATATGGAGTTGAAGCTTCTAGGTCTAGAAGCTTCGTAATGAAAGTCTAGTAGATGGTTGGGTTGGATAGAGCCGAGGAAGTCAGTTTGGGCTCCTTTCCCCTATTAGGATGGAACAAACTTAAGAGATAAGACCTTCTCCCATGATAAGAGGAACCATCTCTCATCCATCCAAGCTAAACTAGTTTTGGAGTGAGTTTGAATGATCAGAAAGATATCTATATCTTGTAGCTTTCTAGTGTATGTTTGAGGGAGAATAGTGTGTTTTGGTTTGGTTTGAGACTAAAGGAAAGAGGCCTTAAAACTTCCATTGTTGGGGCTATCCATGATATGCTAGCAGAAGTGTGGGAACACGGATACGTCGGAGGAGACAAGCAACATCAAGGCATCGGTTGTAATCTCTTTTTGATTTATATGAATACAACTATTGATTGATTTCCTACATGAAGTGTCATTTTACATCTTTATGGCTTAATGTTCCTTGACCTGTTAATTTGGCTGAATACAATATTGTATGCTATCACGTTTATTTTTGTTGTTTGTTTTCTTGTTTCAGGTATTCAAAAGAAAGAAACGAAAAATAGTTGGAGTAAGGAAGTAGGATCATCACCAATCGGAATAGCGTTCTAGGAGGTAGGCCCTCTTAATTGATTCTAGCTTAAGGAGATTTTCCATAGATTGTTTGTTTGTAGCTAGACCCTCTCTCTCGGGCTAGAGGAATTGTTTGTGTCCGCACTGAGAATTTATTTGCACCACAAGACATAATGTGACAAAAGTGAGTTAAAGAGGGAAAACCACCCCAAAATACAATGCATGCTATGTCAATTATGTAGTTGTTATGAAAAGGGATGGTGTTGTTGATCAACATCATAATGAATATATCCTTAGATATATAATATACCATCATATGAGAATAATTTTTCTATTATTTTACAGTTTTACATGCTAACAATAGCAATGAGAGCTTGTGGAGTACAAAAAAACTAAAAACTAGTTCTTTGTGACTAGGCAATTTCTCCCACTAACTCATTAGTTTCTTGTAAAGTATGATTTTCCCTTTGTGTATTGTGATATGGATATGAAATGGTATACTAATGGAATTATAATATTATCTGAAAATCTAATTAGAAATCTTATCTGAAGAGTATGCAAAATCATCTCGAAGATCTCCCTCAAAAAGAGGTGTTGGAGAAGTTGTTATAGTAGGACTAGTGCAAGGTACCAAAGAACAATGCTTTGATGTATCCATGTGTTTAGAGGAACCTAAGCCTAAAATCCATTTATAAGGTGATTGAGAAATAATATGCAAAACATGACCCATACCTTGATATTTTGGTGGCTTTTCTTTAGCCTTCTTGTTGGCATTGTCTAGGATAAAGTTATCTAGATTATGTTGCCGAAGTATTTTTCCACAAAAAGTCTTCTGAGATAGGTCCTAAATAAGGGTGTTGGTAGGACCACTTTATACTCTCTTTTCTTAACTCTTGCATAGTTATATTCATGCTTGAAAAATACTATGTTAACAAAATTCTCAAATCATGAATATTGAAGATTATGTAGGACTTTCCTAAACTAGAAGCCAGAAGCAAGGTTTTTAGTAACTGAATGTTCAAAATTTCAATGTAGTCCCTTGTTTTATAATTTTTCGAGAATGGAAATAAAGAATAGGGCTTCAAGGGTCCTAAGGACAAGGGAGTGCCTTATGTTTTAGCTCTCTCATATAGATGTGAGGTTCGACAATAGTACTTGGTGCAATATCTCAAGGCTCTAACTAAAGATGTTCAATTATGCCCTTAGTTGTACTACTCAATTACCCAAGTATTAGAGAATAATCTTCCCAAGTGTTGTTCTCAGTGCCACTATAGCATTCAAGTGGTCATTTCATTGATTTAAGGTTGGTTTTAGGACACGTAAGGATTTTTGAAATGATTAAGGGTACATGGAAGTAAAATTCCATACACAGGTACCATTTAGTGCAATAATACTCTAAGGGGTACCAATAAGAGTTACAAGAGTTACCAACTATGTGGAATCTCTTGTATTTATTATGTGTATACTTACATGATCATAGGTTTACCCACTAAACAATAAATCATTGTGTTATTTATAAGTGTTGAAACATGTCTTTAACGTGGAAAAAAGTTGCTCTAAAAATGTGCTTATGAAAGTGTTATCTAGGTGGATGTTAGTTAAACATTATTTTCAGCTATTGGTGGTTTATTAGCCCATGGTTTTGGTAAACCATGGTAACCACCCATGGATCTAATCGTACATTTAGATTTTACCATATACAACCATTCATTAGTTTTTAATTTAGTGATTTATGGTATTTGCCCATGGTTTTGTGTAACCCATATAATATAAATACATGCCATCACCATTGTAAAATACATGAATTTTCTTATGATGTAGTGTGATGACACCTTTTACCATATAAGAGAAAATTAAGCTTCTTTCGTATTATTTTCTTCTTTACGTTATGTCTTTCATGAATTTGTGATGTTTCTATTGTCAATATTTAGTCTCATTCCACATACAACATAGATCAATCATATTAGAGCAACCTGCTCCTTGTCATTTCCCAATGCATGTCCCCAACAAGGTCAAGGTATAGAGAGTTGAATCTCAAGCTAGTTTCACTTGAGGAAAACCACTCTCACTAGCCCTAGTGACCTCCCATGGTGTTGAAAAAGGAAATGATGGACCAAGAGATCCTATCAAGTTGTTTCTTGAGGAAGTACTCACATGAAAGAGGGATGAGATGATGGACAATTTTTCCTAGATCCTTCAACAACTTCCAACATCAGTCGAGGCACCTTCAACATGTGACAATTTTGGAGGTGCAACACCGTTCAAGGTACAATTTAACTTCGATATCCCCTTATTTGAAGATCAAATAGATATAGATATTCTAGGTAAATGGTTAAATATGTTAGAGGGATACTATTATGTCCCAACAAAATCTAACAATGAGAAGATCACCTTTACTCTCTTGAAAGCCCTTCACTGTGTCAAATATTGGTGGGAAGGTTACTGTGAGAGATACAACGAAATTGAATCTATGATGTTCGATGCAGGGCTCGCTTAAGTTACTTTTGTTGGTACCCTCAAGAAGGAATTTCTACCTTATAGGGAATTGTAATGCCTAGTACATGAGATGGTCAACTCTGTGACAAGAGAGAGACAAAACGATGTTGTAGTACACCAATAATTTCCATACCTTGCACTCAAAGATGAGTATCCAAGACTTCGAGTGGAACTTGGTTTTAAAATACCATAGTTGAATACATAGTTACATCCAAACAAAGATGGATTTCCTAGAAACATCCTCACTAGGAGTTACTTATCGATATCTTGTCAAACTAGAGTATAAATTAAAGCAACGGAATATGCAAGAGTTTTGTTCTACAAATCCATTGCAATAGAAGGTTAGAAAATGAGGCTCTAATTCATAAAATAAGAAACAAAGCAAGGATAACCAACCACAAGAAAACCAACCCAAGTTCTAAGCAAAGAAGAACACTAGAAAGTGGTGTGATTTCCGCAAAAGAACCTAGCACAACACTAATGAATGCTACTTGAAACAATCATTGCTTTTTTTGTTTGCTAAGTCATGTGAGTCCTGAGATGACTACACACTTAACCTTTGGCTTGAGAAACTGTGACCTAGGGGCATTTGAGCCTTCAAAATCACCCATATATCACACTCAACCTGAGCCACACCAGTCCCTAACATGGCTAGAATTTTACCCATGGAGTTTTGAACTGATGACCTTCAAATCATAGAGTTCCTAACAATACACCTTGTCACTGTCTATTCTACACCCCATGGGCACACTAATGAATGCTACTTGAAACAATCATTGTTGGTTAAGATTAAAGAGAAAAAAATAGACTCAGGCTCAGACTCTAATTCAGAACTGGATAAAGGAAAGTTGATCATCAATGCAAAACCTAATGCTACTATCACAACTATAAAGATCCAACCAAAAGAGTCAAAGGAGCCCAGGGAGGGGGAGTGCTTCTTCCATTCACAAATATAGGTGAAGGAGACTGCACTACATCTCATTGTTGATATTGGGATCTAGAAGAACCTAGTCTCAACCGAGGTCATCAAGAGACTAAAGTTGTCAAGAGCTCCACACCCCCAACCATACACCATTGGTTGATTGAGCCATGGATGAGACATCTATGTTAGCCAGTAATGTCGCTCTTCCTACAACATCAAGCCCTTCAAAGATGAGGTATTGTGTGATGTTTACCCACTCGAATTTTGTGATGTTCTTTTAGGACAAATTTATATGTGGAAACAATATGTTGTTTATGAGTCCCAACCCCATAGTGTCATTATTACTCTTGGAGATCAGATTTACAAGATACTAAAGGTAGTTCTAACTATGAGAAATTCATTAATCTTGGAAAAAAAAGGCCAAGAAGTAGTCTCTGATACTTCAAAGTTTGTCATCTCCATGGTTCAGTCAGAAGGTGAACACGTTACTACAACCACCACAACTTCAGCACAAGCTCTTTCTAGAAAACACCAGCAAGTGGAAAAGCTTGTAGAAGGGTCCAAAGACATATTCACCTCACCTACAAGGGTGTCTATACACTTCTAGGTCAAACATCCATATACATGGGATGGAAACCTTCCATATGCTCAGCATAGATACAACAAATCTCTTTATGATTCTATTAGTCATAGCCACTTTCAGACATGTTTGGGATTCCAACTAGCAACCCCCATGGATGTCACTCTTCCAATCGCATCTTCACCAACAAAGTCCTCCCATGCTTAGGCCGAAGTAGATCAAGCAACCAAATTTTTTGAGCAAATACGACACCTCCGATAACAAATTCATGATCTCTTGCAAAAAGCCAACGTCAAGTACAAACGACAACATGGCCAACATCGAGTTCCACACAAGTTTTAGGCTAAATTTGATCAAATCATGGACACAAATATGAAGGATATCTTTCAACCATGCACACGACTCTACCAGGTTGTCAAAGCAGGGCAATGTCTTCATCAAGGCAAGTAGTTACTAGGAACCAACTTCAACAAAAGTTTCCCCATATGATGAAAGAACTTGGCACAATGGAAACCATTGCTTCATACATGGGATAATTAATCTAGATGGATGTTGGTGAATAACCACAATCAATAATTATTTTCTACTATTGGTGGTTTACCAGCCCATCGTTTTGGTAAACCATGCGCCCACAATATTTGAGAAGTGGAAGAAAACAAAATAAAAATCCAATTGTATAATTCACTTTTACCATATACAACCATTCATTAGTTTTTAACATAGTAGTTTATGGTATTCACCCATGGTTTTTTTTAACCCGTGGTAATTGAAATATAATGAAATTGCATCACTCTTGGCGAAAAGTCACCCATAAATACTATAAATATGGGCATTCACCATTGTAAAATACATGAAGTTTCTCATCATGTAGTTTGATGACACCTTTTACCATATAATGAAAACAATTAAGCTTTTTTAATATTATTTTCTTCTCTACATTATTTATTTCATGCATTTGTGACATTTTTTGTTTTCAATATTTAGTCCCAATCCTTAGGCATATCATTCTCTAATACCACTTGTGATGTGCCAAATATAAATATTCATAGCATAAATTACATGTTTTACACACATGTATTGCAAAAAGAGATAAAATTGCAAACACAATGGACAATATGAACAATAATATTACACCTTTATTTATATGGAAGCAATGACCAAGTCTTGCTTGTTTGAGGGAACAACCTTCAATAGAGTAGAGCTCATATTACAAATGACTTCTAAGACAACTTTTACAATGCTTCCACATCAATATATTGTACTTTCTATCTCCTAAGAACATTCTAGAGATAGTAAGCCTTCTTACAATAATTATGTTTGCACTACTACATAGGCTATGGCCTCCATACATTGCATTACATAGTAATCTATCCACTTAGGGCATTAGAGAGTTTAGGACCCTAATAGGAATGAAAAAATGTTTCATTCCCTTACAACATTAGACATAAAACTTTTGAAACACAAAACGTCCTAGTGCATTGATTAGAAGTCAACTAAATGTGTAACACAATCTCTTTATCATGCATCAAACTAATTACTTTGCCATCTTTAATAAATAACAAATTGAAGTAATGAAGATAAAAAACAAGTGGTTATAACAGAGGAAATATAGAACTAGCACAAAGATAATATTCAAAAGAGGAATAAGGATCTAAGAGATGTAGTGACAAGGAAGGGGAACCAAAATTGGAATAGGATAAATGATATATAATTGTTTAGTATGAAAAAATTGCAAGGATATTAAGATTCCAACATAACCAATAGATAAAAGGAAGCTATTTAGGATGACATGTTACCACAACTTAGGGGTGTTATTCCTTAAAAGCTACCTTCAACATAAAGAGAAGATTATTATAACATTTATATAATTTCAACATAAAGATAGGATTATTATAACATTTACATAATTTTAAGAACCGTTAACATGTTGCGTTCATTAACCAAATATTTATTAATTAAGTTGAAAATGATAGTTATTTGTAATTGAATTAGTAATTAATTGGTACACTGAAAATAAGTGGTAATGTAATGATAAAAGTTAAAAATAATAATAATAATAAATAAACTTATGATTGATTTACTAATTTACTAAAGTAAATTTACTGAAATAAAAGTTAAGTTCATTATTGAATTTCA
This sequence comes from Pinus tabuliformis, assembly GCA_031772625.1. Lineage (NCBI taxonomy): Eukaryota > Viridiplantae > Streptophyta > Pinopsida > Pinales > Pinaceae > Pinus > Pinus tabuliformis. The sequence goes on along the minus strand of CM062816.1, from coordinate 1,036,704,641 downwards.
AAATAGAATAAAAACAATAAATTTGTAATTTTTTTATTGAAATTTCGTAAACAAATCCAATAAATTTAATTAGAATATTTTTTTTATAAAATAATTTAAATTATTTCATTTTTATAAAAATAATATTTAAAAAAATTAAAATTTTAAAATGTTTAAAAGATGTGAAGATAAAATTCTATCACTATTTTATATATATATATATATATATATATATATATATATAAAAAAAAATATTTAAATTTTAAAATTTTTTAAACACTCACTCAAATATCCTTAAAACTTGGGTAAACAAATCATAAATAAATAAATCTTTTGTATCAATGTTGACCAAGGGAAGAGGGTCAACTTTGCTAAGAAGAAAGAAAAAGTACTATATTGAAGTGTTTAATCTCACTCATACTCATGAACCAAAAACATACATAGAGACCAATATCTCTTGGAGAGCCAAAATTCTTATTGCTCAGTTAAGGACTAATTCTTATCAACTCCGTTGTGAAACAGGGCGCTAGAAAAAGCCAAAGGAAGTGTTGAAGTAAAGAGTATGCATTTTTTGTTCTCCCAGAAAAGTGGAAACAGAAAAACATTTCATTTTAGATACCCTGACAACTAGCTTTTGGGATAATCTATTTAGCGATTAGTTGGCAGCTAGCTCTTGGGATAATCTATTTAGCGAGGGGTTTGTCAAGAAGTTGGGAGTATTTATTTTGAAGCTTCATGGAAAAAAGACCGAATACATCAAGCAGATGACGAAGCAATCTGTTCCATAAGCTATCTTTAGCTTCATAAGCGTTAAAATAATTTCTTTCTTAACTGAAAAAAAAAAAAAAATTCCATAGCAGTATCTGAATTTTAATTAAAAATAAAAAAAAAAAAAAAAAATTATAAATCAATTAAAAATTCTTATAGAAAAGATATTTTACAATTTGGGACGCATAGTTCAAAGACCTTTATTTTATTAATAAGGGTTTGAAGATATTCATATAATCATCACAATCCACTTGCCCCTTAATTCAGTAATTTGAGCACTCTCACTGTCTTTGGGTTCCGAGCTGCCCTGGGCCACCGATGCGTAGCGTGATTCCTTGAAGATCCGAAATCGTTGCTCCATTTTCGGATGCCATTGTCTCAATTTCGACGTTGCCCCCACCTACCAGCGGTATTCTGCAATCGTTGCCCACTTGAGGTTGAATTGGAGGTGCGGGTGGACAACCTGTATACAGAGGTTGCCAAACCCAGCGACATTGTCCGGACATAGCGGTCTGATAATTACCTGGGAACGGTAGTGGGAACCCCCTTTCTAGTTCCGCCTTTTGTGGATAAGCGTCATCCACGTTCCGCCTCGTACTTCCAAAATTAGATAGCTGAGAAGCGCCAAAGGCACCGCCAAAAATTGGGCGGGCATCGCAACGCGGCGCATCCTGCATTGGTACCGGCAGAGGAAAAGCAGTAGCCCTGACCGCTATATTTGGACCACCTTCCGCTCCTCTGGCGTGCGGTGCAGCTGGAGGAACAATGGGGACTGTTTGGACCAGGGTGGTGGGATGGACTACTGTCCCAACATGCAGTTGTGGAGCCACCGACGGGTCGACAAACCCCGCGTTTAAGTAGCTGAGATTTGGTTGTATTGGTACAGTCCGCGAAACTGGACGCCCCATTATGATCCCTGAGTTTGCGTTATTGTTGCTTGAATTCTGCAGGCTCGGCTCCCGGAGAACAATTCCCGGAGGCTGTCTACAGACGTCTAATTATTTCATGAGGCTGCCAATAAAGAAGAAAGAAAAAGAAACATGAGACCAGTTCATTATGGATAAATGCTTACAGGACTGAAAAGGAGTCCTCGAAAGAGACGGCCGTTAACTTGAGCTGTCATGAGGTACCCGGAGTCGAACGCAGCATCTACTACACCTCGCACCTCCGCTCCCACCTGCACAGCAATCATAAATTTCAGGGTACGTAACCGGAGGGTATATCTACTAAAGCATCTTGGAAAGGCCCACTAGCCCAGCAATTATTTTACCAGGTTAGCGACGGCGACGGATTCGACCTCTGGACGTCTTGAAGTGTGACTGTGAGTAGATAAAAGCGACTCTAGTGATGGAGGTGACGAGATGCCTTCTTGTGGGACGCGTACGTGCAGCAGCTGCACAGCTGGTGGCAACCGCACGAAATGCTTTTGGAGATGGGAACCAGCTGAGATTAGGTGGTTCTGCCTAGCTGAGATTTGCTGTGACGCCTGTTGCTGCCGACGGACTTGAACCCCGCACGTCCTGTTTCCAACTCCAGAATCCTGCTCAGACTGCTCCGAAGGCGAAGACTGTTGAGACTGTTGTTCCGCTTGGTCTCCTTCTACGTCTAGTCTACTGTTCAAGTGCACCTTCTTTCTCCGCTTTGATTGATGAGGACTCTGCACAAACGAACATGGCTATGAATCCGTTTCAGCATCTTCATGAAGTCCTGCATAATTTTCATTTTCACTGAACTGTTCCTTTACCTGGGCGTGATTGAATTGACAACCGTCAGGACATGCACGTTGTAAGCTCAATCTAGGCAGCAATGTCAAATACTTACGTCATTTGATATCATCACAGGATCTGAACCTTTCTCCAGCGACATTTTGACGGTGCTGGGCATCTTTTTACTGTACTCCTCTTCAAAAAAGTCGCGCCCTAACTGCAAGAAAACGATATCATTCAGTGGACGCTCGTCCTCTCCGCACCTGCATTATGCCAAACTCACGAGTCACGACAGGAGAGATTAACGGCCCACTGGCCTACAACGAGAAGCTATATTCTAATTGAGCTATATTCTAACTGTTATGGGCGGGCGTTGAGAATTTATTGGAATTACAAGTTTGATTTATTAGTGCTCTAAAATTTTAGAGTTTATGGAAGTTTTTATGGAATTAAATTTATCTATACATTAAAAACACAATTTAAATAGTATAGTCTGTGTTTTTAGTTTTTCATAAAACTAAATTCATTTATACAATAAAAACACATTTTAAATAGCATAATCTAAAGACTCAGTGTCAATTTAGCTTGCAAAACGATGTAAATTCAGGCAGGATTTTTCAAAATTAGAAGATTTTTTTTGGAAATTTGGGATATAGCTGTTAAGTTTCAAGATTTTGGGTGCCCCAGAAGTTTTTGTCTGAACTGAATTTATTTCCACCATCAAAACAAGATTCAAACATTCACTGTGAATTTTTTCTGAAAAAGAATGGCCAGATTCTAGCTATTTTTTGCCATCCTGGGAAATTGACATCTTGTAGACAATGCCATTTTAAATTGAAAGTAATTGTCATACTCACCTTATTAGGAATGGTGGACTAACTGCCACACTGAGATCCATCCTGGGAAGTTAGGATTAAATTCCTGCTTAAGGTAATAGTAAAAGTTTGGAAGTTTACTAATGCATTGGATTTTTAGTGTAATGGAAAACCTCAACATGGTTGAGTCTTTTTAAAGGAGAGGTGTTGGAGTAAGTATCATACTCCTGTCATTAGATCATGGGGATTAACCACCACAATGAGATCCACCTTGAAAACTTGAGATTAATTGTCTACTCAAAATAATGATAATGCATTGGGTTTTCAGTGTAATGGAAAACCTCAACATAATATCTGAAGCTTGCTTTTAAAAGAAAAATATTGAAGTAATTATCACACTCACCTCATTAGATCATATAGATTAACCACTACAATAAGATCTACCCTCCAAACTTAAAATTAATTGTCCACTCAAAATAATAATAAAAATTTAGAAATTTACTAATACCTACACATTTAAGTCTGTATAATAAAAACTTTAATATAAATAATAAAAAATCATAATATAATTAAAATTTGTTTAATCAAATTAAAAAATATTCTACACAATTTCAAAACTATAAAATTTTCCAGAAAAATGAATACATTTATGCATTTAAAAACCAGTTTTAAATATCAAAAGAAACTAATACATTTATGCATTTGATGAATAAAAGCAAGTTTTTATAGTCCCAATCTAACCAAATATTCCTTCGCCAAATTCCAAAATAAAAACTCCCACTGGGAATGGGTTTTGCCCATATACCCGCCGTATACTGTAATGACGCCTTCAGCCAGAACCGCAGTATGAGAGAATCGACCTTGCGGTTCCGGGCCGGAAACTTCCAGCGGTATCCATGTGCAACAATTAATATCTAACATCCATACATCATTGTAATACTCCCGATCTCCCACACCACCGATTATGTAAACCTGCAGAGCACTTAAATTAATACACAGGAATCTATGAAACACATAACAGAAATGAACTTCCAATGTGTTGTCTCTGCAGCATCTTACCTTACTACCAATGCTCACACTCGCATGCCCAGCTCGTACGCCCGGCGAGTTCGAACTTTGGACCGCCATCTGGTTACCGAAAATGCATTTAGCCATCCGGAGTAACCAACCTACTTGCAAAAGTTTAGTGAATTTAAGGTCAGGCTTACCCTTGACCAGGTGAAAGTAAAGAGGTCCAATATATCGACGTCTCCCAGATAATGATCTCCGCAGTCACCTCCATAGACAACCATCTTGTTTCCCACAGGAACAGCGGTGTGACTGTCTCGCTTGGCAGGCATTTCTCCTCTGACCTCGGGAGAAACCCATTTCATGGCCTTCAAATCCAGAACATGCACGTCATTCAAATAATTCCCCTTCCCCTCCCCGCTACCGCCAAATATCACCATCTTTCTGTCGCCGACCAGCGTCGCGCTGTGGCTCTCGCGGGCACTCGGCGGATTTCCTTCCACGGCCGGCTGCGTCCATTGCCCGCTCTGCAAATCAAGAACGTGGAGCTCGTTCATTTTCTTGGACCCATTGGTTCCTCCGAATATAACCATTCTTTCATCGACAGTAACAGCACTGTGGCTATCTCGGCTGCCTGGCTGTTCTCCACTTGTCTGGAGCGATCTCCATTTCAAGGTTTTCAAATCCAACGCCACCACCTCGTCGAAGTGCAATCCCCCGCAGCACCCCTGCAGAGTCCATGGCATACACATTTCTGAGCAAGATTAACAAACATCAAATAAACAAGAACCAGGAATATTGCATACCCCAAAGACGTAGAGCGAGCTACGGTAATGGCAGGAAGAGTGACCCCAGCGCTCCGGGGGACTGAATCCCTTGATTCTGGGGTAAGCCCACGCCCAATCCCACGATGGTTTCTTCGTAGTCCCTATCTTGAACATTGTTTTGCATCGCCCGGCTTGAATTCTCGAAACCAACCAACAAACAACCCTCTTTCATATGTTCTCACTGCAGCAAAAACTGAAACATGACCCCAATCGAACCAGGCCAGTCATGTCAATCGGATCAGGAAAACCCAAAACAAGCGAACAAGCAGAGAGACTAAGACAAGGCTCCGAAGACAAATCAAGCTTAAAGTTGAAGATTTGAGGGAGTGAGAAACAGCGGGCAGGCAGCAATCGCTCTTTAATTTCCAAAGTGTGTTTAGGTAAGTTAGCTACCTAACTGACAGGCTCTTGCCCTCCGGGCATTCCCTGCCATCACTGTGAACGGAGCATTTGATTAGGAAATGGGTCACGTCACAAAGACATCCCACGTGCCGATGATGCCTTTGAAGTGAGGCGGACAGGACGTGAAACGAACCAGAAGCACCACTCCCGACCCGCACCCACCGATATTTTGTAGAGGGTAAGCAAAATTAAGAGCGAAATCAAAGTTACTGAGATTGACTGACGTGTTATTTTGGGAATGGTCACTTTATTACGAAGAGGTCAGAAATTTCTGGGCAGGTGTTGCACCTCCCTTAACCTCCACACTTCCACTCCACTCCCCATATTTTCCGTCTATCTTCTAACAACGAACCAGTTTCACACAACGGCCATCCCGTTTCATTTTTCATTTTAAAGTTATCTAATTAGGTCACCTCTATGAATTTAAAAGGTTGGTAAGCCATCTCTTTTCATTTTTCATTTTTAAAGTTATCTAATTAGGTCAACTCTATGAATTAAGAATTAAAAGGCTGAATGCTTTACCTAATTAAAATTTTTAAAAATCTCATGGTATAAGTTCCTTAGGGAGAAGGATAACCTCATTCGGAAGGAGTTACATCAAAATCTGTTTATCCAGAGTCAATTGTCACTAGGACACTAGTGGTGGTATTCTTTAATCTGGCACTGGACTATCTTTTTTAAATTAAAAACTTTTATGTAGCTTATTTGAAGAACACGATTTTAATTTGGGATAATTTGTAAAAGAGGGGTTTCATAAGATTTAATAGTTGTGTCCTATGTAGACAAGATGAGGAACTTGTTGATCATATCTTTCTCAGGTGCCAAGTGGCAAACACCTTGTGGTCTTATGTGTTGGATTCTCTTGGTATCAAGTCCAATGTTCATTTCAGTTCCTTTGTAGATTACCTTTATTATTGGCATTCAAACAACGATGAATTCCATTCTATTCTCATTTTTATGGCCCGGGGGTATTAGGAATAAATTGATATTTGAGAACATTAAGGGGTATTAGGAATAAATTGATCTTTGAGAACATTAAATCCACTATCTTGTTGGGTGTTACAAAAATCATTGCCTTCTAGAGGGAGTTCTCCTCCAAATCCAAAGCCAATGTTGAAAGGAAAGTCATAAGTCCAAACGACAACTTATAGTTCCCCATGGCTTTTTTCAATGTTGTGGCTTAGCAGGGTAAGTGTGTTGGGGTTTTTATTATCTTTATGGACAACAAGCATACCATTAAAGCGAAAATGACATTTGGATTGGGCAAAAACACAAAGTTGAACTCATGGCAGCTTGGGCAGTAATGGTAGTGGAAAAATCATTAAAAATCCCAATATAATGATCAACGGTGACTCCATAATTATCATGGACTAGCTGTGCTCGGGCAAATCAAATCTACAGGTCTTGAATCTTGTGTAATGAAAAGCCAAAGTAGAATATCTTAGCAACTAGTTCCAATCCATTTCTTTTTCACACATATATAGAGAGTTCAACAAGAAGGTAGATCAACTATCCAAGGTCTCTTGATGCAAGCTAGAACCATACAAAATAATTTTATGAAGAAGAAAACTCGAACCATTTCTTTTTCACACATATATAGAGAGTTCAACAAGAAGGCAAATTAGCTATCCAAGGTCTCTTGATGAAGGCTAGAACCATACAAAATAATTTTATGAAGAAGAAAACTCTCAAGCTGGGTTGTACTAGTTGTTCTGATTATCTCTTTATAGGCTATTCCTTTTTGGTCTTCAACCTACTAGTTTTTGTTTTTTATTGTGGCAAACTTCCTATTGTTCTCTATCTCACTGCTTTTGATGTTTAAGACTCTTTTGGTGTTTCTCCTTTTTTGCTCTTAATCTAATGTCATGCTCAAGTTATAGTTTTGAGTTGAGTTGGATTGATATTGTTTTCTCTCTCCATGCCTTAAGATGTCGATCTTGTAGTTGTATTGGGATTTTGTAAATATCTTTGATTCAATCTAATGGATAGCAAGATATTCTTTCTCTTTCAAAACAAAGAAAAAGTTACCAACTAGCTAGGATGCTGGAGATTCTATTGAATAGTTGTTATGACTTATTAGTTTTTTTTTGTTTAAAACACTAGTAGTTTTTTGTCTTCTCATATAGAGATGTATATCAAGATTTGGCATAGCCAACCTATAATTTCTATTTACAAGATGCTCTAATTAGATAGAGTCGTAGCAACCTCAAGACTATGAATGTCATACCACTAACAACCTAATTTCATATATATATATATATATATATATATAATGTGAAACAAAAATATAATAATGTAATAATAAACAATAAAAATTTAATGTCACTCATGGATATAGTAATTTTTTAATTAACTTAGAAAATATAATTTAAATTTTTATTTCTCTTTTAATATATATATTTATGAATTTTATTCAAAATTTAATCAATAAATAATAATTTTAAATTACTAAATCTATATAAAATAAACCTTTTAAATTTTTTTTAATAATATAAATTTATTTATATATTAAAAAATGTTAAAAAAAATTAATCATCCAAAACCAATTAAATTATATATATATATATATATATTTCAAACTCCATGACATATTAAACCAACTACGCTTTGGTATCCTTTGATATCTAAATTGTCCAACAAAATCCCACCCTTGGCTCATGGATAACTTCACCCCAAAAAGATCTGAATAAAGTTAAATTTTAAAGTGTTGAAGGCTTAGGGCTAAACGAGCTTTAAAACTCTTTTCACTCTTGTAATCCTTTAATAATGGAATAATTCTTTTAATCAAGAGAATGGAGTATTTTAACGAATACGTGGAAACTGAGTTAATTTTAAAAACAAGCCATATTTACTAGTTTATAAGATATTTAATGTGATAGGGTTGTATATGTTTATCATTAAATTTAAACCATATAAATTTAAACCATATAAATTTATGGTAATTTTATACCGCCCCACCTCATTAAATATCTTATAAATTAGTAAATAAAATTTTGTATATATTTATCATTAAATTTAAACCAATATAAATCTAATGGTAAATATATATAGCCCCACCCCATTAAATATCGTAGGAACTAGTAAATAAATTTTGCCATATCATACGTTATGTTCGTAGGTGGGTAACCCGTGCCATCATACATAAATACAATTTCCGGATATTATTATATATCATTGTCATGTGTCATACGATGAATGTTATCCTCTTTGTGAAAGCCTACGGCAACCAATTTCTTGATATTATTATTATTGTATATAATTGTCATGTGCATACAATGAGTGTTATCCATATTTTTGAATGTCAATGTTAATGAATGTTTCAAAGAACCCGTGGTTGAACGAAAGGTGCAATACAGCAAGGGTGATGTACATGAAATGTACTTGAGAGACTAAAATAAAAATAATCTCATTATTGAAAAAAAATAGTAAAACGTTAAATTTATGAGGTTAAAATAACAATATTTACTTATCATTTTGATAATATTTTATTTTATTTTTTGAAATAATATTTAGTGGTGGTTTTTATTTTTATTATTTTTTATGTGATAATGAGTGAAGTGTTCAACCTGAGTGGTTTCACATATTTTATCGAGAAATTGCTTCTATATCATATTTCTATCTTATTTATTTTTGAGAATATATTTATGATGGTTTTTATTTTATTTTTAAAAATAGTGTGTTTAATTTTTTATTTTTATTTTTATATTAAAATTGTAATTGTAATTGTAATTTATTTATAACTATAATTTTAATGATTGAAAATGTTGTAAACAAAAATTTTAAAATTAATTTTTTATTAAAAATGTGTCTTTAAGATCATTTTTTTATATTATTATTGTTAAAATTGCAACTAATTTGTGACTTTGATCTTTATGACTAACCATTTTGAACAAAAATCAACTCTTGGATTAAAAAAGGGGTACTTCTAGAATTACTCATTTTTTTTTTCAACACTAAAATTGGAATGTGTTTGTAACCACAATCTTAACAATCAAAATCACTACAAGTAAAGCCCTTCAAATAATCCTTATTTTTCTTTTGGGTATAAAAGATACTTTTGATATATATATATATATATATAGCTAGAAACACTTTGAAAACACAAAAGGGCATATAGAATGAACATCATATCCTCTTCCATAGGGATACTTGAATGGCTAAAATCAAAATAAGTGGTTAGATTTAATAACTTAGCATCTCTAATCAATAATGCCCTTATGCTAGGAGTTGCATACGTACCTCATTTAACCATAATTAACAAAAATCTACCTAAGAGCTAATGTCATTATCAAAATTAAATTTGCAACAAATTTTCCAAAGGCTATACAACATAGAAACTCTCAAATAGTGTCAAATACCAACCAAGGAATCTTGGATCACCAATTTGGAATCACCCAACGAAATTTGTTACCAATGCAAATGGCTCGAAGGATGTTTTCCAACTAAGATTGAACCTGAGCCCAACATGATCTCATAATAGAGCATTCCCACAAGATGTGATTCCACGATTTTGAATTCGAGCAAGAGGGGTAAAGGCCATCCAAAAGAACATTTTTTTCTAGCTAGACTTTGGAGGCAAGGCCTTCATAGATCACCAACCAAGAGAAACTCGAAGTTCCTTCTCCACGTCTGAATAAATCCACTAGCATTAAGAATGAGACCTAATTCATGACATTGATGTAGAATGAGTAAAGATTATGAGAATCATACTAAGTCAAGGGACGTCCAAAACTTCTCTCCTTATCTCACCAAAAGGGACCAATCATATTAATATTCATCTTAATACTATCCTCTTGGGGTAGGAGCCCAATAATCTCCATCAAGTTAGGTCAATCCACTAAAGATAATATAAACTCTCTAGCCACTAAATGACATGTCCTCCCAGAATGAGAATTGGAATCCTAAAGATCTATCTAAAAGAAAATATTATTTTTGTAGTGTAATTCACATAAAATACAGTGCAAGGCCTAATAACACAAGAGAAAAGAGAGGTATACCCTAAGAAAGATCTCTTTGATCATGAAAAATAAATAATGTCCACTTGCCTCTTCAAGGGAACAACCTCTAAGAGCAATGCTCCAAATTCAACAACAATTCTTAACAAAACATTGCATAACCTTCTACTCTCTATTTGGTTATCCATAAAGAATGTTAACTACTTATGTGCCCCTTATAATGTGGTTCGATTAACTAATTTTCTTATTGATAAAAATGACCTTTCTTTAACAATGAAAGACAACTAACTAACTATTTAATGGGCCTTATTCAAGGAAGGTGGCCTTATACATTAATAAAGTATCTAAATAAGGGGGTTAGGTAGGACTCTAACAATTTGTCTAATCATCCTTTCCTAAAATGAGGGAGGTCATATATGCAAGTACCCTCATACTTCCAACACCGACTTTGCCTCCTAGTCAGATCCTAATCTTGTCTACTACTTGAACAATATCAATGAATTAAGCATGCCACCATCCTTCAAGTTACCCTGATACTCCTAAAGACAAGGGATCCTAAAATCTAGAAATAATGAGGAGTGGAAATGATATTACATAAGCTAGATTAACCCTCTACTTTCCAACATGCTAGTTTAAAATCAATTTGTGTCACATGAGCTATCCAAACACATAACAACCCATTTAATAACCAAAATGTCACCTTGGGTCACCACAACCATCAAAACAAGGCCCCTCTTGTCCTTGGTCATGGTATATAACATCCAAGGGACCATGGGAAGACCACGAGACCCATCATACTTGGCCCATAGGTACAAGAACCAAATCCATTACAATCAATGAAATTGTGCCTACTTGGAATCCAAAAGGACACATAGTAGATGTGGGAGGCTTAAAAATCTTGTGCACCATCTTCAACTTAGCAATAAAGGAAAGATCCTTGCACTACCAAAATGGTAACTTACATTGCAATCTTCCCATACACCAATCCCACATGGTAACTTCTACACAAAATGTTATACCAAGATACCACATAACAACCCTTGGTTAGATAAAACTCTAAGCAACTGAAAACCATGTGGGTTGATCCTAGAGATCAACTAGCTTATATTCAATCTTGTGATCACTAAAAAATTACCTTGAAGCTTAACAAAAAAATATAAGTCAATCCTTGGTAGTATAGATAAACTCCTAATCAAGAAAAACTGAAAAAGTAAAGTCATCTACAAAATTATTTTTAATCGTATCCTCCCCTCGTCAGGAGAGAAATACCTCTAATCTATCTTTGAGGAGAAGTTATTTCTAGTACATATCCAAGAGAATCAACCATTAAAACATAGATTTAGGGGCCAAAGCACACCTAATATACCTATGGAGATGGATGCAGGGGGGTAAAACATTATTCATTGAAACAAAATTAGACACACATGTAGATAGGGTTTTAATCATACCAACACAATGCTAATCAAACCTAAAGAAATTCAACATACCAATAATAAAATTCCAATCATTATGAACATATGTTTTGTCAAAATCAATTTTTAGGAATATTGCATGTTAACTAGACTCCCTAGCCCATTCCATGGCCTCCCATGCAAATAAGGTTTTATCCAAAATAAACCATCCCTTTACAAATCCTATCTACTCTTAGTGAACAATTTTCAGGGAAACATTTCATACTCTTTGACTAAAGCCTTGGCCATAATTTGATAATCAATGCTCAATAAAGTTACCTACTATCACCCACCGATAGAATCTTTGGCTATATTCTTTGGAAAAACCTTGATTAGTCCCTATGGAAAACCTCGTGTGTAAGATTTCAAAAATTCTCCCCATCATATCTCACATATTCTTGTAAAATTCACAAGGTATATAATCAATAATTCAAGATGCCATTTTGTATTAAATAGAGGGAATAAAAAAAATTACCTTTCATGATATATATTTCCAATCTGTCTTCGATCTCAAATGAATAATTTGGGAGGAACTGCTCTATAGAAACCATGACTATTAGCCACAATTGACTAGGACAAGTAGTAATAAGAGAAAATAGTTTTAAATTGAGCTCTAAGCACACCTCATATCTATTTTAGGTCTTCCTCAAGACCCCATCCTCTTTATTTAGATCAAGAACCCTATTAACCACCAATTTCCTCTTCAAGAAGTCAAAGAAGAACTTATATCCCTCATCACCCTCTTGAATCCAATGTATCTAAGGTTTGACTTTAGCCCCTATTGCAATATACACCTTATGAAAAACCATCTCAAACTGAGCTATATCCTCTTGGAGGGTGATGTTATGAAAATTATTCTCCAAGAAAATACACACTTCTAATTTTTTCCAAGCCTCCTGAATCTCTCACCTATGTTTCCAAGAAATTATGTTATCCCATTCCCTAATAAACTCCACAGTACAATGAATGGTCACCTCCCACCACTAAAGCCATTTTTTTGTCCCCACTAGCATGAGGAATAAGATTCCAAACACTATGCACAAGAGATTAGAAACATGAAAAATACAAAGGGGAAACATTAAGCTTAAATAAAGATGATGGTTTGGATTCCAATACACGCCTTACCAAAATAGAGGCCATAAAGGGTAGGCAATCTAAACTCAAAGCTATAATCAATAAATCAATCATATGCATATTCCCAAAAAATGAGATATCATCCATTGATACATAGATCAAATCCATCCTAGCCTAAACCTTAGCAAATTTGCGTCTAAAGTTGGAACAAGTAAACCATCCACCATAGTCAACCCCTTTCTTCCCTTAATTGGGGTTGAATAACTGAAGAGAGGCTTGACACTTAGATCAATCCTGCTTCTCTAAACCACTAATCACAAAACCAACCCTCCTCCCTTATCACCAACCCATTCCACCATGTTAAATTATCCAACAATTATCCACTCGACATCTATAAGAGATATATCCATCCATAATTAGAGATGAATAACTGTGGGGCTAAGGTTCAGTGCATACATAGAAATAAAAGCCCAACGATCTCTCTTGAAATAGCATATTAATCTACATTCAATAATTTATCAGGTCACTCCTTGAAGTGATAACAACATTGTGATAATATAATGAAATGGATAACACCATCCCACCTCTTCTCGAATCATTATCCATGGCCTAGAAGTGGCCATTCCAAATATAACTCATGCAACTACAAAGTTGAAATATAGATGATTTGACCTCCTAGAAAGAAAAGAAGAAGTTATTTTTGGGTTAACTATATGAAGAACTCCTCAAGCAACTTATTTCCCACCTAAGATCATCAAACCTTTAATAATTCATGAAAAAATAGAGCCTCATTCAAAAAACAAAGAATTTTCCAAAATATTGAACTTATTAAACATCACCAAGGAAGGTTCCCTCCAGTAAGGTGAGAGTGTCATTGATTTGTTAAAATAACTTACACAAGGGATTGGATCACATTACTATAAACTTTGTAGAAAATTATAGGATATGAAGCCCCCTTATGCTTGTTGTATTTAACTTGTCATCCTTCATATACCTCCAAATCATGAATAGGAGCACTATGACTAGCTTAAGTTTTCTGTAGACCAATGGATTAACTAGAGCAACTAGAGAAGCTATAGAGTTGTTGGGAGCTATTTGTTGTAAAACATTTCTAGTTCCTTTAGAAGTCTCTTGAACCACTACTCCCCCCACCTTGTTGCTAGAAACATGCCTCAATTTACAGATAGGCCCTACCATAAGGGCCTTAGAGGTGCTCTCCTTAAAAATATAGGTTGGACCAACATATCAACCTATTTGATTGGTCAAGGCCATTAACACTAAAGAACCTGCATCACATAAATATGGGGCAACCCATGGAGGGGCCTTCCAATGGGGACAATCTCAAATAAGATGAAATTGTGCTTGGAAAGAAAAGAAAGTGTTCTATATATTCAAATAATGGACTTTTTGTTGTCAAATTCCATCCATAGTCATCATGGAAGTAAATGGATACAATTTTTTCTTCTATTCAACCTTCACACACTCTCAAGTTAGACCAAAAAGAGTTATGTTTGATGTTTGGGATAAAAACCTCACCAAACTAATTAGCAAACAAATCTAAAAAAGGCCTCAAATTATCAAGAAAAAAAATAAGTCTAGACATATGGGTAGTTGGATTAACCAAAAACATCTAGGTTAAAATCAATTCTCTATGATTGTGTATACCCTATAGAATCTATAACATGTTGTAACACTCCCTCCCACCCCCATTAACCTTCTTGGGTTGTGGGAGGTGTTACTTTATAACTTAACACACCTCCAAAGTCTATTATGAAGATGGGTTTACTAAAATCCTTCTTCTACAAGGGTTGCAAAATTATTTTTTGATATCACCATTTTATTCGGCTTGTCTAGAGCTTTCTATTAATATAAATTTTATTTCACCCCGAATCCCAGATTGAGAGTTATGCCCTCTTAAAGTTGAACCATTTAAATGGTGCCACCTCATTAATGCCCCCCCACGTGTGACCCACCTAGGTCCCACGTGGATTGACCACGTCACCCCAAATAGTCTCACATCACTCATGGATATGACATGGAACCTACATGGCTAATTCCATACCTCTATGGCACTTTCCACCTCACCCCATCTCGCAAGTCCCACATGGCCCACGCACTTCTATGTTTTATTATTGTTCTTAGTTATATTTAGTTCATGGTAAATATGGGGTACATACAAGTATGCAGTTTTCGCACACCCCTAGATCTCCCAAATCCCTATACTGCTTGATTTGGTGGTGGAAACATCTAATTTCGTAGATATATGATACCATAAGTATGTACACCAAGCACCAACATCATATCACTCGCATCTCTATGAAACAATCAGTCCCACACTATGGATCCATCCAAGTAGGGCCCACCACAGATCTCCAGTACTAATCTACCAATCTTAAAGATATATGATTTAATTGGTATCTGGTGGTTTTTTAAAGGTTCAAAAAGACCATCTAATTGGATATCCCAGACTACCAGATAAAACATTGTTGCGAAGAATTAGAAAATGTTATTTAGCCCACATGTCTACCAAGAGATCACCCGTTCCTGGATACCAAGTCTAGAGTTCAACTAGATTTGAAGGAAAATGAGAAATCAAAATATTTTAGCAAGAATTCTTTGGATTGGACTTTCGGTTGGAACACCAAATTTCAGGGATAGATCAAGGCTCTGAAATCTACCTTCCAAATTGATTATCCCAAGATTGTAAACGATTTTAATGACACCAACCAGCTTGATTTTCACCAAATCTCGAGCAAAGGAAGAAATGGTTTCAATGACCAGAATTCTAAAAAAGATCACAAACCATGCTGCCTCTGTGAACTCAAGACATTACAATAATATACAGGTGTACATAACCATATAATTCTCACATGTCTCTTAAAGTAAATGACTATCAATTCTAGCTAAATCTCCATTCAGCAAGCATACAATGTTAAACATGGTAGTTAGTCATGATATTAATAACATATTAGATAATTGAAATCACAGGATATAACATATTCAATGAGGGACTTCAAGCATCCATGCATATTCATCTAAATAATGGTATAGTTCATGAAGATAATAGGAAACACATAGATCCATAAGTTTAACATAATCATGAAGGCATATAAAGAAATTCATTCACCGTGAATATACAATGGTGTCAACAACCTTCCATTGATAGGGTGATCCATACACTTACATATCACATACCATAAATTTTTCATCATCCATAGTACAAATGAATACAAATAAATATACTTTTTCTTTTAACTTGAAATGGTTGGAAACTAAAGAGTAACTTTAACTCGCCATACAACCATAGGCAAACTAAAATGTAATATTTCTTGCAGTTGACCAACCCCAATCCAGATTCAAAGTTTGAGGAGTTATTTTCTCAAGAAAATTTCACACCAAGATTTAGTCAAACAAACAAGAGGAGGAGTCCACTATCCAACTGATTTATCAATTTCTCTCTAGTGGTAAGCACCATAGTGAATCTATGCCTCATTGAAATCAGTGATAGGGATTCACCCAAGGCTCAGTTGAAGTACTACTTAGTTCCAAGAGATTGAATACACAATATAGGTGGTTTATTAGCTATATTTTTAATGGAAGCACTGCAAGAGTCTATAGTCCATTGTCTAGGTGGTTTATCAGTTTACTTAGCAAGCACTAAGTAGTTTATCATCTTCCTCAATGAACACTAAATGGTTTATCATTTTTTTAGCAATGATCCGAATTTAAACAGGAACGCAATAGATTACATATATAACCATACATATAGAGATGCAGCATAAATAATACTTCATTTCATTACTATAAAATACTAAAATCTACTTACAAACAGAGATGGAAATAAACTAGCTAGGGCGATGGTAGCTTATCTCTAAGAAGAGATGTGGCAGCTACATGCCTATGAACTGTGTTACAATGAGGCTCAAAGGTCTATTTATTGTTGAGAAACAATGGAAAACCCTAAACATCCAAAAATCTAACCCTAGAAGATGAAACACCAAACTGTGGGCCCTGCTTGGGTAAATTGGTACATTAACTTCCCAAGGTCGTAACTTTGGCATACGATCTCCATTTGACGCGCACAATATCTCGTTAAAAAGATCTATCTGAGAACTACAACTTTGGGAAGAGAAACATTGGTACAAGGCCCCATGTTTCTCCCAGGTTTCCCAAAAAACATCGTTTAGGGCCTCCAAACGGCTCCGGAAGTTCAAGACCAGAAAAAATATTAAAAATAGTAAATTGTGCTACAATTAAGGAAACTGAAAAGCTGAAAGAAACAATGGTGGGGGTCCAAGTGGACTTGGCAGGTGGCCACTAATATCCACCTGGATCATTCCTCCCCCCTTAGGAATCAATGGTCCCCATTGCATTGAGTTCCTCCATGAGATGAGGAAACTTCTACTGAACTTGGTCCCTGCTGAGCCACTTCCATTGTGAAGGAGTTGGCTTGCTTTGAAAACTTGATATAGTTGGATATTCTGCTCACAAGTGTGCTTGATCTGTGTGTCCATGATCCGATCAGTTGCAGCTTGTTCCATACAATATGGATTTAACTCTGTGGATGTGAGTTGTTCTGCAATGTTGAATGTGTCTAGTAATGGTGGAAAGTATGGCCGAAGGTGGTCCACATTGAACACTGGGTGTAGGCCAAGGAATGGGGGAATACTGAGCTCAAATGCATTGTCTTCCACAACCTTGGTAATGGTGTAAGGACCATATCAAAGTGGTCTAAGTTTCCGATAGGCTTCGGTAAGGCGTTCCTTTTGCAAATGCAACTAGACTTTGTTGCCCACCTGAAACTCGTGTGGAACCCGATGTTGATCATGTCGCTGCTTGTACTTGGCATTTGATTTCTCCAAAATTTCATGGACTTGCTGGAAAATATGTTGGATGTGCTCAATGAAGCTATTTGCCTTATCTGTTTAGGACTGGACATGAGCTGAATCTGCGTGAGTAGCTGCAAATGGCATGGCCACATCAATGGAACATAGTGGCTGGAATCCCAAGCCCACTTGAAAAGGGTTGTGGCCAGTCAAGTTGTGGAGAGCCTGGTTGTAGTTGTGTTGAACATATAGGAGGCTCTCATCCCTTGTGCATGGATGCTTTGAGTTGTACATGTGCAGAATGTATACAATCATCCTGTTGACAACCTCTGTTTGGCCATCAGTTTGAGGATGGAAGGTTGTGGACTTAGTGAGTTTTGTGTCCAACATCGACCAGAGACTGGACCAAAATGTACCGAGGAACCTGCTATCCCGATCTGAGATGATAGACTATGGGATCCAAAAGTGCACCCACACTCGTTCAAAGAAGATTTTAGCAGTGGCTTCTGCTGCGATATTCTTCTTGCAGGCCGCCATAATGGCCATCTTTGAGAACCTGTTAACGACCACAAAAACACAGTCGTTTCCATGCTTAGTAGAAGGAAGGCACGACATGTAATCCATGGAGATGGATTCCCAAGGTCGACTAGGGGTAGGCAGCGGGGTATAGAGGCCTTGCTTCTTGATGGTCGATTTGGCAATGGTGCAAGCAGTGCATGATCTAATATACTTCCCGACATCCTGTAGAAGATTCGGCCAATAGAAATACTTCTACAATACTGCCACCATTTTCTTGACCCCGAAATTCCTAGCAGCCTGATTGTAGTGTGCTTCCAAAATCATCTTGGCACGCTCACTTGAAGGAACACAAAGGTGACCTAGGTGGCATAACAGGGCATCCTAAAGGTGAAAATCTGGAACATGCTGACCCTCCAAGAGTGTCTGGTATGTGTGGCCGAATTTTGGGTCGCTTTTGTAGAGAAGTGGCCAATGAGAAGTCTCGTTCCCACAAGAGTTGAGCATGGTGGTTAACGCCATGATTGGTGGTCGACTGAGGAAATTTGCAACATTATTGTGTTGCCATTATTATACTTGATATTCAAATGGAACTGTTGCAAGTATGCGTACCACTTCTAATGGCGATCATTTTGCAATTTCCCTTAGGTCTGTATAAACTACAAGGGTCGGTGGTCTGTGTGGATGACTTTGCTTACCCAAAATGTAATGCTTCCATTGTTGGCAGGCTTGCACAATGAAATACATATCTTTGTCATAAGTGGGATACTTTCGGACTGTGTTTGAAAGTGTCTCACTGTGATATGCCACTGGATGCCCGTGTTGAGTAAGGACTGCCCAAATAGCATACTCAGAGGCATATTTCTTAACCTCAAATGGTTGTTGCAAGTCTGGTAATGCGAGCACTGGTGCCGAGCAGAGGAAATATTTCAACTCTGTGAATGCCTTTTGTTGAGATTCATACCAAAAGTATTTTGCTTTTGCTCCTCCCTTGGTGACTTGACTCAAGAGCCAAGTGATATGAGAAAATCCCAACACGAACCTGTGGTAGAAGTTGGCAAGACCTAGAAAGCTACGGAACTCTCTCAGAGCAGTTGGAGATGACCAATCCTGAATGACTTGGATCTTGGATGGATCCATATTCACCCCCCATTCATCAATAATGTATCCCAGATACTGAATCTGGGTCATGCCAAAAGTGAATTTCTCCAAATTGGTAGATAACTTGTGTTGCCACAGTGTTTGGAGAACCTGTCGGATGTGGTGGAGGTGCTCTTCCCAATTCTGGCTGAAGATCACGATGTCATCCAAGTATACTACTACAAATGAGTTGGTGAATGACCTCAATATGTCATCCATTAGCCTCATGAAGGTTGTAGGAACATTCGTCAATCCAAAAGGCATAACCAACCATTCGAAAAGGCCTCCTTGGCTTTGAAGGGAGTCTTCCACACATCGGAGGGTTCAATTGGTACCTGGTGATATCCTGTCTTCAAATCGATCTTGCTGAAATATTTTGCCCCCTTCAGTTGGTCCAGGAGATCATCAATCTGTGGGATCGGGTACCTATTACGGACAGTGATCTTGTTCAGCACCCGATAGTCAATATAGAGTCTCCAAGTCCCATCCTTCTTCTGTACCAACACGATCAGGCTCCCACAGGCGATGAACTCGGACGGATGTGACCTTTCTGTAGCAGCTCCTAAATCTGCCTCTTGATTTCATCGTTCTCCAGAACGGAGCGCCGATAGATTGGTCCATTGGGCAACGATGCACTTGGGGTCAAATCGATGGAGTGCTTGACCTGACAGTGCAGAGGAACCCCTTCGGGAGAGGTGAAGATATCCTCGTACTCCTCCACGACCTTGTCCATATGTAGGTGTTGTGTGGAGGGGCCTTATCCGGAGGTCGTGGCCACCGTCTTCTTCTTTCCTTGAGGGCATATCATCAGGAAAACAAATTTCCCAGTTTTGAAAATGAGCTTACTCCATTGTTTTGCAGTAACTAAAGAGATGGCAGTAGACGGTTTTACCTCCAGTATCCTGCAAAACTTATTTCCCAAAGTAACAATAACCGCATGGGGCCTTGATTCATACACAACATGTTGCTTCCACAAGTATGGTTGTCCTAATAGTACATCACAAACATCAAGGGGAGCAACGTCACACAATACCTCATCCGTTAAGGGCTTGATGTTGTATGAAAGGTGACACTGCTGGCTCACGCGAAGATCTCGTCCTTGGTGAAGCCACCCGATGGTTTACAGTTGTGGATGTGCTATGGGCGGTAAGCCCAGCCGCTTCATGACCTTTGCCAAAATGAGGTTATTTTGTCTCCCGTTGTTGACAATGAACTGTAGCGTGGAGCCCTTTACCCACATCTCGGAGTGTAAGAGACGCTCCTCCTCCTCTGGATCTTCGGGTTCCTCCTTCTGGATCTTTGTGGTGGCAACAGTGGCATTGGGCTCCGCATCGATAAAATGCTTCCCTTTATCATTCCCCTTGTTGGGTTCTGACTCAGAGTTGAAACAAGCATCTGATTCTGAAACCTTTAGCTCAGCCACCAGTGACTGCTTGGACCAACACTCACTTGTGTTGTGAGTGGAGCTCTTATGGAACTCACACCACTTTCCTGTGTCCTTTTTCCATTTCGCGACGCTGTTCTTTGCTTATAGCTTTGGCTAGTTATCTTAGGCTGCCCTGCCTTGGCTTTGTCCTTTGTTCTACGATTTGGGGGCACCTTTCCCTTGCTTCGGATTCGCAGATCCAAAGTCTTGCTTCTTTTGTTTAAACTTTTGCTTGATCTTGACGACATATCGATATGTCATGTCGAGCAAGGAGATGTTCATGAATTCTATTCCTTCCTAGATGTACCTATGCAGGTAGTCGCGGTATTTAAGTACCAAATGCTACTCTGAATCCTTGATACCCAACTTTGTGCGAAGTGTATGGAAAATATTGGTAAACTCCGACATGTCTTGGTCCCTTCCCTGCCGTAGCGCGGTCCACTTTATGTATTGATCCTCATAGCTTCCGACATGGTAGTACTGCTCCTTGATGGCAGTCTAGAATGAATTCAAAGTGGGTGCAGTTGAAAACAGTGAGACCGTACTTTCAACCTTCTGCTCGCAGTAGGTTTCCCACCAGTCCTTGACATGGGGGGTGGCTTTGAGAAGAGCGAAAGTAATCTTTTCCCGGTCGGAAAAATCATGAACAGAAAAATACCCTTCTAGCAGATTTAACTATTCATCTATGGCGTTTGCATCTATCTTACCCTCAAATATGGGAATGTCAAAGTTAACTTGTACCTTAAAGGGTGTGGCGCTTCCAGAGTAGCTGCCGGAAGTAGATGTGTCACCCCTGGGTAGCCGCTGAAGGATCTGGGCAAAGTTGTCCATTATCACATTCCTTTGTCACTCAAGGGCCTCTTCAAGCAAGATTTTGATAGGATCTCCTACCCCCTTGTCTTTCTTTCCATTCGCCATGGGAGGTCATCAAGATTTGAGAGACTAGTCTTGCAAAGGTTCGACTAGTTCAAGCCCTAACTCCTTATATCCCGACCTTGTTGGAGACGTGCAAAGAATGACAGAGAGAGCAGACCGCTCTGATACCACTGATCCAGATTTAAAAAAGAATGCAAAAAATTATAGATATAACCATACATATAGAGATGTAGCAGAAATAATACTTCATTTCATTACTGTAAAATACTGAAATCGACTTACAAACAAAAATGGAAATAAACTAGCTAGGACAATGGTAGCTTATCTTTGAGAAGGATGTGGCGGTTACATGCCTCAGAACTGTGTTACAATAAGGCTCGAAGGCCTATTTATTGTTGAGAAACAATGGAAAACCCTAAACATCCAAAAACCTAACCCTAGAAGATGAAACACCAAACTATGGGCCCCGTTTGGATAAATTGGTACATCGAATTCTTGGGGTTGTAACTTTGGCATACGATCTCCATTTGGCGCGCACAATATCTCGCTAGAAAGATGTATCTAAGAACTACAACTTTGGGAAGAGAAAAATTGGGACATGGACCCATGCTGCTCCCAGTTTTCCCAAAAAGCGTCGTTTAGGGCCTCAAAACGGCTCCAAAAGTTCAGGACCCGAAAAACTGCTAAAAATAGTAAACTGTGCTACAATTAAGGAAACTAAAAAGCTGAAAGAAACAATGGTGGGGGTCCAAGTGCACTTGGCATGTGGCCACTAATATCCACCTAGATCAAGCAAGCACCATAATGGCTCAACTCACCTACCTAGTCGTTTGCCATCCTTCCAACAAGCACTCAATTGGTTGATCATACCATTTAACAAGATCTAGGTGGTTTATCAAATTATTCAACAAACACTTAGAGTTTTAACAACTTTCTCAACAAACATTAAGTGATTCAAATCTCTATCGATCCTCCATTAACCAATCAACACAGACACACAACCCTAACTTCAAAAAATCACAGGGAATGTCATTTCCTAACAATGTGGAGGTGTACTCTAAACCCTAGGGAGATTTTTCCTTCCTCAAAGAGGAAAACGAAGAGAATCTAGGCCTAGGGGAGACTGAAATAGAGATAATAAACCATTCCTAGTCTACACACAACACTCTCAGCAAATTTGAGAAAAGTTCTAAAAAATTCTCGGAAAATTTTCAAAACGTAAGTAATTACCCGGAACAGTGGAAAACACAGTTTTTGGTCCAAAAAGTGCACTCTGGAATGCATATATGGGGCTGAAAAGTGTGTTTTTCTCTAGGGACTCTTGGTAGGTAGTTATTGCACATATTTCATCGTCTCTTGCTTGGCTTGTACCTGTGACCTATGGAAAGAATTAGAAAACCACCAGAATCCGAAAATTGGACAGAAAATGAAAGAAAACTATAGATAGAAATTGAGAGGCTAAAAATAGTTGTAAAAAACCCTAAAATTTACTAAAATGTCAGTGACCCAAGAACTGAATTATTACATCAGTGGAGTTGCAATTTGTTGATGAAAAATGTAGCTTAAAGACCCAATGGAGTCATCATTTGTTAGTGTGAAATATCTTGGAAGGTGTACCAAAAACACTTCACTTAAGTCACTCGGTGACACATGACCCAAATAATAATTTGTGGCTACTTATGCTTTAGATCTGGAATCATAATACTAGAAAAACCTACAACAAAACAACAGATGTGATCCAAAACAAAAAACAAAAATATATATCCAAAGTAATAACCCAAATGGAAAGACTTTTAAAATGAATAATAAATATTTATTGATAACACCTTGTTGGGATAGGGTCCCCTCGGGTAAATTTTGTAACTAATTTTGTTAATTATGTAAAGTCTCCAAATTTTGAGGGAGCAGAGCGCGGAGGTCATATGAGTCAAAATGGACTTTAGTCCCTTAGTTTGTTAGAATATAGGATGTTTTGTGACCCATTCATGGTTCGCGAACCATGGTATTTTAATGGAAGAAACTATATAAAGGAGTCATAGCGATTCATAGGAAGTAAGTTGAAAATTGAAGATCATTGTATGGGAAAATAGTTTGAGGCAAAAAAGTGTGTTTATTGTACTTAGGCAAAGGGGAAGGCTCCTATTGTTGTGTGCACAGAGGCCTTGGTAAGTCCGCAAGTTGAGTGCGAGGGCCCTTGTAGTTGTGTGCGCAGGGAAGAAGAGTCTGTAACAGAAGGATTATATCTAATAAAGACTATTTTGGAGCAATAATTGTGTATATGTGCCTTTATATTTACTTATGAAATTTATGTGTATTCACTTTATTTTCTGCATTTATCTAAAGAAACACTTAATTGGTGTGCAAAAGTAGTAGATATGATAGTTTACATGATGTTATGAATGTTTAAAGTGTTCCACGAAGGGTTAGATATTGTTTTCTATAAGTTACTGTGATTTCTGCATTTAAAGGGTTAGGGTTCGTGAAGGTCGGGATAAAGCCCTAGAAGTAACAGAAACCCATCACACAGACCTCTAGATGCAGAAACCTAGTTCTATCATCCCCCAATACTGCTTCGGGTGAGACTGCAGCCTGCGCTACACGGGTTGTTGTTGCAAGGGCCAACAGTTTAGGGTTTTGTTGGTTGGTGCAGCTAACTTTGAACCTGGGTCAGGACCCCTCAAGCCAACAAATGGTTCCATTGCCAGGACATGGAGCTTTCTGAGGAATGTGTGATGTCGAATAAATGGTTCCCAACTTAGAAATAAGTCGAGAAGTGGATAGATCAGAAGCTACACGAATTTGTAGCTGAAGAAAAAAGGAATCCGTGTCTGTCGAAGGAAGAGTGGATGAATAGATATCTGTATATAGGAATTTTCTTTTGCTCTTTTTTGTGCAAATGACACCAATGGTTGTCAAAACTGGCAGATAGTGAGGGTACGTGGAAGTTGGACAATCCTATTGTGTGGACTCCAGAGTTGGTAAGGCCCCTGGAAGCTTCAGAAAACAAGATCACAAGGGTTGTCGACTACTGGATTGATAACATTTTGGGTGGTTTCATCACTGAGTTCGCGATCGATACATCTATCAGTTATAACGAAGTTGAATGAATCCATGAAGACTTGGATTAAAATGTCATTGCGTGAGAAAATAGCTATGCCATTAAATTAATGTTTAGAAGAGATCTAACGGGAGCTACGAAAAGTGGAAAAACATTCAGAAGAGACCTAGATTCAGGTGTTGAATATAGTCCTCTGTTGGGAGAGTCTTACAGTGACGATGAAAGTAGTGTTCTGAGGACACCTTTAGGTGCACTACAGACGATAAAACAGGGTATCACGGGGATACCTAATCCATCCACTCCGCCTCCACCATCACCTCCACCTCAGACACCTACACCTACACCTCCACCTCCACCTCCACCCCCACAATGAAGATGCCCATATTCAGAGGTCTGGGGACAGAAGACCCTGAACAATTTTAGTTTGTAGCAGATGTTGTGTGGAAGTCACATTAGGTTACAGATGATGATTTGAAGAAAGCACAACTGGTTACAACACTGTAGGATAGAGCGCTAGGCTAGTAATATTAAGTATTGTTTAACTCATCTAAGTGTAACACTGGGCGAAACGAAACAAGCTCTCAATAATGAATTTAAAAAAACAATGCAAACTTTGAAACGGGACCTATAAACTCAAAATGGAAACTCTAGCAAAAAAACCCCAAAAAAACATGAAAAACAATGCTAAAAATGAAAAGTGTTGATGCTGGAATAACACTTTTTTTTTTCAAGGGTAAAATTTGAACATGTTTTAAAAATGGTAGTGAAAACCAATTTTTTAAGCAAAAATTGTGCAAAAAACACCCTTAAAACAAAAAAATGTTGATGGTGGAATAACACTTATTTTTTCTAGGTAAATTTTGAACATGTTTTAAAAATGGTAGTGAAAACCAATTTTTTGTGCAAAAATTGTGCAAAAAACACCTTCAAAATGAAAAGTGTTCATGCTGGAATAACACTTTTTTTTTTCGAGGGTAAATTTTCAACATTTTGAAATAATGGCGCAAAAGATTTTATCATGACTTCGAAAACTATTAAAATTTCAAAAGAATAATGAAAATATAAAAAAAAATTAAAATTAAAACAATGAAAGAAAATAACAAAACCTAAATAAAAATATATATTAAAAAAAAAACAAATATATAAAAAAGACAAAAAAAATATCAAACATAAAAAAAAAAATCATAAAAATGTAAAAAAAAAAACAAATAAATTAACCTATAAAAGATAAGAATTAAAAAGCTATATATATATATATATATATATATATATAAAGAAAAACATATTTTCAAAAAAATGTATTTTTTTTAATATATAAACCATTATAAAGAAAAACATATTTTCAAAAAAATTGTGATTTTTTTTAATCTCGTAAACCATTAAAAAATTTGGAAAAAAACTATAAAATTAAGTAAATAAAAATAGAAAAATTTTAAAAAATATTAACAAAATACTATATAAAAAAAGTAAAAACAAACTAGATTAAAAAAAGAAATAGAAAATTAACAATTTTTTTTTAAAACTACTAAAATTAAGATTAAAAACATTAAAAAAACTTAAAAAATAAAAATATACTCAAATTACAAAAAAACACACAAAAAAAAATTAAAATTAAAAAAATATGTATATTTTTAATTTAAAAACAAAAAAATTTGAGCATTTTTGGTTTTAAAAAAAATAATTAAAGATTTAAAAGCTTTTTAAAAACATATATATTTAAAAAAAAACTTGTGCATTTTAAATTTAAAAAAAATTTAAACATATATTTTTTTTAAAAAATATTTAATTTTATTTTTAAAACTAAAAATTTTATGCGAATTTTTATTTTTTTTTAATTTTTTTTAAACTAGACATTAATTTTTTCTTAAACAATTATTTTTAATTAAAAAAAAATTACTTATGGGTTTGTCACCACTTGGATGCCCTTGGGGGCGACCTTAGGTGGCAGAGCTTCCGGCCACCCATGGGGGCGCGACCCTGGGTCGCAGCAGGACTGCCCCCCACGGGCGACTGGGCAGTGGCAAGCCGAGCCCATATATATATAAGCAATTATATGTTTATTTTTATTTTTTAAATAAAAATGTATCTTTTTAAAAACACAATTATATATATAAATGTTATTTTTTTAAAATAAAAAATATATAGTTTTATAAAAAATTAAATGTATTTTTTTATGCTGGAAAAAAATAAAATATATAATATATATATATATATATATATATATATATACAATTTTTAAATTTTAAATGTTTTTCTGTTTGTTTTTTTTTAATTTTTTTTTTGTAATTTGAGTATATTTTTGTTTTTTTTTAATGTTTTAAATCTTATTTTTAGTAGTTTTTAATGGTATTTTTTGTTAATTTTCTATTTTTTTTAATCTCATTTGTTTGTTTGTTTGTTTTTTGATAACACTTTTAAATTTTTTTCTATTTTTACTTACTTAATTTTATAGGTAGGTTTGTTTATTTGTTGTTGTTGTTGGTTTTTTGTTTTTTGTTTTTTGTTTTGTTTTGTTCTTTTTTTTTTTTCACATTTTCTATTTTTTTTAATATATTTTATATTTGCTTTTTTAAGTAATCAACATTTAAAAAAAGAAAAATAAAACAATTAGAAAATTTGTTAAGTAATCATGATTTCAAAAAAATTGGACATAAAATTTTTTAAAATGTGAAAAAATGTAACATTTACAAAAAGGGATCCACACTTAATATATTAAAAATTTGGAGTGTCAAAAATAAGCCCTCT
This sequence comes from Pinus tabuliformis, assembly GCA_031772625.1. Classification (NCBI taxonomy): domain Eukaryota; kingdom Viridiplantae; phylum Streptophyta; class Pinopsida; order Pinales; family Pinaceae; genus Pinus; species Pinus tabuliformis. The sequence goes on along the minus strand of CM062816.1, from coordinate 1,036,677,069 downwards.
AAAAAAAAGGTATCCACACTTAATACCTTAAAAAATTTAAAGTGTCAAAAATAAGCTCTCTAAAAAAAAAGTTGATGCTACATCAACACATTTCAAAATCGGCATGAAAATCACTAACATTTAAAAACAAATATTTATATTTGACACATATGAAAATTTAAAGTGTCAAAAATATGCTTCAAAAAAAAAGAGTGTATTTTGCATCACCACTTTTCAAAATTGGGTCACTTTTTTGCTACCTCTACGAAACGGGTAATCGTATCAGTTCTTGTTTCAAAGTTTACATTGTTAAAAGCCTAAGTCACAAGCCCAGTCTGTGACGGAGGTCAAAGAGATCCAATAGAAGGTAAATGAGTCCACGTGGGACTTTGATCAGAGGTTGAAATGTTTTATACAACAAGCTAATATGCAGATCATAGATGATCAACATAGGGATTGGTACATTGCTCCACTCTTACCCCATCTGAGATTTCTGTTGTCACAGAAGAGAATTGGCACACATGCTGAAGCATTAGAGATTTCTATGAGATTGGAAGTTTCGCCCATTCAGGACACGAATCTGGGGGTGCAACAAATTTAGTCACAGTTGGCTAGGTTACATATGGATTTGTAGAGCCTCAAAAAGGGAAAGGAAGTCCAGACTGAGGTTTGCGCAGAAGTTTGGTGCTTGAAATGCAAAGGCCATGGTCACGATAAGGACAATTTTCCAATTTATTAGAATTATCTTATTGGGGGAGGCCCTGTCCCCGTGAAGCCAAAAAGTACCGCTAGGATGAGCATGGGAGTAGCATCGTGGTGCATTATTTGTCAAGTTACAAGATAACATGCGACAAATAATTGTCATTTACTACAAAAGTTTGTACAGACCCCCCATTAGTTGTTTTGCAATTTCTACAAATCTGTAGGTTATGATGAACACTATTGTCGAAGTTATGAATTGATGATGAATAGAACCCCTACGTATAGAATGCAGGTAGAGACTCGTCCTCAACAAGATCAGGGTACAACTGCGGTGTGTGGAGGCTTCCAAGGCTGAGGAAGAGGGCGAGGGGGAAGAGCTAGAAGGGGTCGTGGTAAGATCATCTGTTACAATTGTGGGGAAGTGGGTCATTTTGCACGTGATTGTCAGAATCCAACACATCCTTCTTGTCAATATTGTTGATAGTTTGACCATAGTATAGAAGATTGCCTAGTGCTTATCATGAAGATACAAGAAAAGAAGACTTAGACTCAATAGCCTACCCAGAACATCCAGATGATGAGATCTGAACCACGCAAAAAATGTCCTAGTGTTAATATTGTCACGCGAAGTGGCATAGCTACCGGGGAAGATAAAGGGAAAGAACGAGAGGAGAACGTATGGGTTCGAAAGGTTGATGATAAGGAAATTAGATTTGATGTAAATAAGGTGAAGGAAATGTTTATGGGAGAAAAAAGGAGCTTCGCGGATGAGGGAGCTTCTACGTCAAGGACTCAAAGTACGAGAAAGTCTAAGGATACCAGTACTGCACGGGAGGCAAACCCCTCCTTATTAGCATCATTTTTGAAAAATTGCATCAAACTCTTAAGGGATAAGAAGGCAATAGAAGGATTGTAAGAACTGATAGATAATTGCACTAGTAAGAATAAGCCTCTACCAAAGCAACGCGTAGTACATAAGGTGGGCAAAAGTAAGAAGAGGACCGGTCGCGAAATGAGATTGACTTCGAAAATTGGAGAATATGAAATGGACCAGGTAATTCTTGACTTATGGTCTGATGCAAATGTTCTACTAAATAAAACGTGGGAAATAATGGGAATGCTAACGCTATAATGGTCCCCAATCTAGCTGAGAATGGCCAATCAACAAAATATTATTCTTATGTGGCACTTACATGGAGTAACTGTAGATATTGAGGGAGCATGTGCCATAACATATTTTGAAGTAATCGAAATAGTGGATGATAATAACCCATATCTAGCCTTGCTTGGAATTGATTGGGCATTTGATATGAATGTAGTCATCAATCTAAAGAAGCGCAGTATGGCATTCGAAAAGAAAGAACTAAGGTTCATTGTACCATTAAACCTAGCCCAAGGTGTGTGATATACTAAACCAGTCCACGATTATGAGGAGGATGATGAAATTGAGCAGATCTATAAGTTGACTGCGCGGGATAAAGATTAGATCAACCCTATGACAGATGGGCGAATTACATGGGAGAAAGATAGCTCTTGTAATTCAAATTTAGATCAGGAGCTTGAACACTAGCAAAACTGATTGCATGAAGTATCATCACTGTGCTGCAACAGGCTTACCAAATCGTTACGGTGTATATCGACCTGTAGCTTTTAACCCCATGCAAAAATTACCTACATAAGAATTCCAAAACATAAAATAAACAATGCGAGAGCATAACACATAAAACACATATACATAGAGATTTTCCCCTGGATCCAAAAACCGGGACTACCAGATTGATTTTTCATCATTTTCCTTTCAATGTTACAATACATATATATACATGCCAAAGCATCCAATACCATGGACCGAAAACCATCGTGCCCAAAACCATGTGCGAAAACCATGCACAAAACCATAAGCGAAACCATGCACAAAACCATAGGTAGGTTCGCCCCACCTAATATAGGGTCCAAAAAAAATTTCCCCAGGGCACTGCCTTGGACCTCGTAGAGGGGGACTACCCTGCCCCTTCAAACCCCCTGTGACCCCCCTGTTGCGCAATCGGCGCAACGAGGGGGGGGGTTTTCCCCCCCTCTAACCCCCTGGTTAACTAGGGCGGCTAGTCGTGGAAAGAATATAACACAACCCAACACGACTGAGGTACATAATTTACTTTATTATGATGGTTTAGAGGACGTCAATTTGTTTATGGATAAATTTGAAAGGGATGTATTCGAGAACAACGGTTCCAAGCACTAGACATCGCACTGTGAGCTACGCGTACCCATTGGTGGAGAACACATAAGATTTTTTTTGCAGATTGGAAGGAGTATCGAAGAATGATGAAGTTCAGGTTTGGGTACGCTAATACCCGCATTGCTAAAAAACACACAGGGAAGGATGATCCACGCGAGCACTTAGCTTGTTGGAAAAAAGCATGGGGAGAAGAACCACAACCAGAGTGAGTTCATATATTTTGCCACGCTTTGGATACAATCCCGATGAACTGGTATTTGGAAATGGAGTTGTGACATGTGATCGCAAAATGGGATGTTTTGTCAAAACATTTTTTTTTAACTTTTAGCTTTGAAGATGGTTTTGAGTGTATAGATCAAGCATTGCAAACGATCAAAGTTGCTATATTCAAAATGCTGGAAGAACCGGTTGAATGGATACAACCAGATTGGGGTACGCAGCTGCGGCATGCGCTTGAATGCTACAATGTGACCGCAGAGGATGGTGAAGAAGATCCCAAGAACATCCTCATTCTTGAGTCCAAAGGACAGAGTGAAGTCGAGGGACCTAAGGGAGAAATCCCTAATATATCAGAACACTCAAAGACAAAGCAGGTGAATATTGGATTGGAAGCACAACCAAAGTTCGTGACCATAGGTGACTATTGGGATGAAGATACAGTAGATAAAGTCACGAAGCTATTGCGAGAGTATCAGGACTTGTTTCCCACCAAGTTCTTTGATTTAAAAGGGATAGTAAGGGATCTAGGAGTCATGAAGATCACATTGAAGCCAGATGAAAATCTAGTGAAACAACGTCCCTACCGATTAAATCCCAAGGTTAAGGAAAAATTGCGCAAGGAATTGGATAAAATGCTTGAATCCGAGACCATTGAACCTGTCGAGGAATCAAATTTGGTTAGTGCCATGGTGGCTCAAGAAAACAAAACATGGGGTGAAATTCAGATATGCATAGACTTAAGGAAGTTGAAAGACGTGTGTGTCCAAGATGCATTCCCTACGCCATTCACGGATGAGGTACTAGAGAATGTTGGAGGATAAGAAGCATATTCGTTCACGGAAGGATTCTCAGGGTACCATCAGAACAAGATCACGCCAGAGGATCGGAGTAAGGCCACCTTCACGACCGAACGGGGTTGTTTTCAGTATACAGTGATGCCTTTCGGGATTCAAAATGCCCCTACAATTTTCTCTAGGGTGGTAATTGCGTTTTTCATGGAATTTATCCATAAATTGTTGGAGGCCTACTTCGATGACTGGACAATGTTCAAGTTAGTAAAGCGACATGTTGCTAGTCTACGCCTCATGTTGGATACTTGTCAAAAGCATCAGATAGCCCTTAATTGGAAGAAATGCGTATTCTGCATACCCTACAAGATACTCTTGGGCCATGTTGTTTGCAAGCAGGGATTGATGGTAGACCCTGCCAGAATTGTAGCAATCGTCAATTTGGAAGCCCTGAATAATGTTAAACAACTGCACACAACGTTGGGCCATACGGGATATTATAGGAAATTCATCAAAGTGTATGCACAAATCAATGCGCCCATGGAAAAATTATTGAAGAAGGATGTGGCCTTTTGCGGGGACAAGGACTGTTAGAAGAGTTTGGATATTTTGAAGGAGAAAATGGTTACCGCACCCATTTTAGTGTTCCTCGACTAGAAGAAAGAGTTCCACGTTCATGTCGATGCTTCATGCATCGAGCTAGGAGTTGTGCTGACCCAACCATGCGAAGGAGATATCGACCATGCAATAGCATTTGCAATTAGGAAGTTATCAAAGGAGGAAAATAATTATTCAACCACAGAGTGCGAAAGTTTAGCAATGGTGTATATGCTGCAAAAATTCAGGCACTATCTGTTGGGTGCACACTTCAAGATGTATACAGATCATTCTGCTCTGAAATACTTGGTCAACAAGCTTGCGTTGGGGTGGAAGATTTGCAGATGGTTCTTGCTATTCTAGGAATATGATTTTGAAGTAATTGTGAAGCCAGGGTGCCTGAATGTTGGACTAAATCACCTATTGTGAATTGAGAATGGGGATGAACCTACGAGTCTATAGGAAAGGTTTCTTGATGCGCAACTCTTCACGGTTCGCGTCGCAGATGATCATTTCACAGATATAATTCAATTTTTCTCTATAGGCACTGCTCCTGAAGGGTATTCGACGCAACAAAAGAAAGAATTGGTGGTCCAGGTTGCAGATTTATCTGTTATCATCAGACACTTATACAAAATGGGCTCTACTGAAATACTACGTAGGTATGTTCCAGAGTATGAGCGGAAAAGTATCCTTGAAAAAGCACACGGAGGAGTGGCAGGAGGACATTATGCAGGAAGAGAAATTGTGCATAATATCATATGTGCAGGGTTTTGGTAGTTGAATGTGCATACAGACTCCAAAATATATTGTAGGGTGTGCGATGTCTGCCAAAGGACGAGGATACTTTCGTGAAGAGATGAATTGCCACTAAATATACAAGTGACATTGCAGGCATTTGATAAGTGGGCAATAGATTTTGTGGGATCAATACAACCACTAGGGAAGAAGACAGGGGCCAGATATATCATTAGCACGATTGAATACTTAACCAGGTGGGTGGAGGCACAACCTATGAAATATTGTAGTGCTGCTACCACTGCGAAATTTATTTTTGAATATATCTTGTCTCAGTTCGATTGCCATAAGATTTTGATGAGTGACAGGGGAACACACTTCTTGAATGAGACAATTGCTAGATTACTTCAGGAATTTCAGATATACCATCAGAAGAGTACACCTTATCACCCTCAAGCGAATGAAACATTAGAAGCCTTCAACAAAATTCTGGAAGGCGCTCTGACGAAGATTTGCAACGCGAAACGAAATGACTGGGATGTACGCATACCAGCGGTCCTCTGGGCATACAGGACTACCTGCAAAAAGTTGACAGGACAAACACTGTTCCGGCTAGTATATGGGCAAGAGGATGTAATTCCCATGGAGTTCATAATGCCAAGCTTATAGATTGCAGCAGTTACGGACATGGCTAATCGCGATAACATGGAGGAATGACTCGCGTATCTCGTTGAGTTGGAGGAAGATCGCTTCTTAGCTAGATTTCATCAACAGGTGCAAAAGGACTATGAAAAGGCATGGCGTGATCGCCATATCAAACATTGCACCTTCAAGATCGAAGATTTAGTGTTTCTATATGAGATTAAGTTCACGAAGTTCCTGGGAAAATTTCAGATGCATTGGCTGGGGCCATATGTTGTGAAAGAAATTATAGATGGAGGCGCAGTTCAGCTCGCGAAGCTGAATGGGGAATTATTTTTGTGAAAAGTCGATGGAAGTCGATTGAAGCTATACAGGGGTGATCCCGCCGCTACGCAATGACTATATGATTATAGTGTAGTCTTAGTACTCCATCCAGCTGTAAGGAAGTACGAGACTATAACTACCCTGCCCAAAAATTAAAAAGGAAAAGTGAAGGGACTACGTAATGGGTCAAATGATGGCACCGAGGGGAGATACGCTTGGTGGGTGGGCCTTGCATAGCCTAGCCACAAAGTGACCATTGGAAGCATTGTAGCTGATTGGATGGAGAATTTTCTGTTGAAAGGAGCGGGGGGTGGGGGGGGGGGGAAGCGTATATGGAGCATACCTTTGGAAATCTGCCACCAAATGTGCATTAATGACCAGGAATTGGAGGGAACAGTTGGATTTGAATTCAAATTTGTCTATAAATATGGCATGCTGCTCCACATTCAAAAACTTTGCTTCCTGAGAGTTTTCCTTAATATTTTTCGCCTTGCTTTGCGCTAAGTAAAGGGTTGTATGCTTGAGCCGGATTGGGAGGAACTTCTTTCATGACCGGCGTTCACCAAATTGCTTGATTGAAACCATAAGAACTTCCTTGAGAGAATGACTGTAACTCACCCTGAGATGAAGCTAGCCCAACTTGTACCTACAAGATTTCCTACTACAATGCCTAGGTTGCTGAGGCCTAAGCCATCTGCTTCTATGAAGTAGAAGAAACTTTAGCAAGCACCGATGCAATAATTGTCGTGGAAAAATTTGACAGAAATCCATCAGAAGGGAAACGTGGATACGTCTAAAAAACCAATGGAGCCATTGGACTTGGATGAGGAAAAACTACGCTAGGGAATAGAGGATATTGATGTAGAGGAGGTTGATCCAATACATCAGCTGCCGAAGTACATACCACCTAGAAAATCCACAGCGAAGGTGCCCAAAGACCCGGATTCCGCGAAGTTCATGGTCTCTACGCCTTTTCTACGAGAGAGTGTGCTGTTTGAGGGATCGTTGCTGGCTCGAATACCAAATTTGAAAATGGAGGATTGGGATCTAGGGGACCACGATAAGTTTCCACATTTTGCACCAAGTAACTACCTCAAGAAGGTCTACTATGAAGAGTTGGATGTCACACGCCTTGAACTGAAGATCTGGGTGGTTGGAGTTGGGGTCGCGGGGCTCCTAAACATGTTGTGGGTGTCGCAATACAATCACACCAATATTAACACCATCTATGTGCGCCAACTGTTGACGTTGATACACAATGGGTGTCTCTGGTTGGGAGAGCCCATACTGATCATAGACATGCTGATTCATCACATAACGTTGTCTCTACAGGAGAATAAGTTGGCGGACCAAATGAAGGGTGAATTTTGTTTGGTGAAAAAGTCGCGTGGGCATTCCATCCAGTCTATATCAGATGGCGCAGTGTAGTTTTCTGCACAAATCTTAGCTAGTAAGATCATGATAAAGTGTTGCGCAGATGAAGTACTAGCACCAGTTGTCTCTTGGGCTCAATATATATGTAAAGAGTTTCTGGAGGACTACAGGGAGGCCTTGGATGAGGGCAAGGCATTTCACTATGCCTGGTTGTTGTTGTTGATCGCTTTAGTGGCATGGATGACGCTTAAGGAGAGTCAATTTCCTCAGCAGAATTCAGACCTACAGGATGCTGCAAAGTTTGCTTCACTATGGGCTACTAAAGACCCCACGCGTGTAATGGAGACAAAAATATTTTGGTTCTTATTTTAGACCAAAATGAGGATGGTGATCAACCAGTGACCAAGGTTATCACACAATTTGCACACGCAATATGAAAATTTCGTTGACTTTAAGGTAGATTTCCATAATCTACACATTCGTGCAAAGAAGGATGCTAGAGTCATATGGCACAAGATGCCTTACTTGGTTGTCAAGGAAGACATAGTAGGGGTTATCAGCAAGTGGCCAAGTGACTAACTCACCCCTTCTGATGTCAACGCAGGTACCAATATGGATGCTGAAGGTTCAACAACATAGACCATGGTAGTAGAAAAGAAGAAGGAGGCACATAAATTTTTTTCTCAAGAAAAGGTTGCGTAGAAAAAAGAAGTTGTTCCGAAGGAGAAAGAAGCGGCGGCCAAGGAAAAAGAAGTAGCACAGGAAAAGACTATGTCATAGGCTACCATCGACATCAATGAGTCAGACACTGAGTGAACACATGTGGAGGAAGAAACAAAGGTGGAAGAAGAAGGGGGCACAGAGTTGGAGTCCCCCTTCGTTGTCAAGAAGCGGAAGAAGAGGACTTCCACAGGGCAGTGCAAGAAGAAAAATTATGATAAAACAATGGATGTGACACCTTTGGTCCTCACAGAGGGGGACTTGGATGAAGTTGGGGATGTGGTCCAAATGCAACAATAGATATAATGAGCCACTTCGAAGCGTAGTACCAACAATCGCTCAATAAGCTACAACAGGGTCTGCAGGACTTGCAGGTCCAAACATGTCTCATTCAAGCGAGCATGGGACAGATGAGCAAGAAGACAGTGAGCTTGAATCAAGTGAGTGGGCCAGTATTGCATGCAGAAATCACCATGGATCTTTGCACCATTCAACTGCCAGAAGGGTCCCTATGCGATGACTCAGCTGAAGAGAAGACACACCTACTACAAATGAAGAACCTTTGCACGAGCTACACCAAGGGGTGTTCAACAAACTTAGGATACGAGAGAAATGTGCACTTCTATTTATTAATGAGGTCAAGACTAATAACTAGTATATATTTGAGGAGAAGGCACATGCCATCAAGGAAAAGGAGGAGGCCACAATGCAAAGGCAGTAGATGGAAGCAACGATTGCACAGGCCTGCAATGAACTTCGAGAGCTCAAGATCCCAGTAGAAGTGGCCTTCGCGGAGAAAATTCAAAAGTTGGGTGCTACAGTTAAAGAGTCTAAGGACACAATTGACTGAGTTAGGTTTGAGCTGCAGTTGAGAATCTCAGATTTACAAGAAAAGCTACAACCCACTACTCCTCCAGAAGTCAGAGATTATTGCAAAGTTGCTATTAAAGAAGGAATGGCCACCTTGGCAGATGCAGTCAAGGGCTGCACTGAGATTTTTGAATAGGCCATGGAATTATGCACCTCATTGTAGGATGATCCAACTCTGCAAAATATTGGAGCATACATCAGAGAAAAGCAGAGACAGTTTGATGAAATCTCATCGATAGTGCGAACCTTAGCACTAATGTAAAGGTTTGCTAGATTATAGTGTTATACAAAATTTATACCTATGGATAAGTATATCTTCCCTAAGTGGGTAGTTACACTTAGAACAACTGAAGTAAATATGTTTAACCTTTTCCTACAATAAACAGATAAGATAAAAGAACCTACTTGTGATCCTTCGCTTCCTTTGATCTCCTTTGAGTTGCTCCCATCGCTCCCGCTCAAACTGAATTCGCTCAATTGGTACCTGCCAACATAAACAGAAGATGACAATAATCAAAGCATATGATCTATTTATTGTAAACAAATGGAATTGACAACATTTGAACATACATTCATCATAGATATAGACAAAAGTATTGGAAAAGGAACAAACAACTTTATTGATTGATAGAAGGAGAAGTTACACCCAATGTGGTTCGATCTCGTGTCACTCATCCAACTTAGTCCAAGCCCTCATCACACCAATAGCAACATCAATCCAGCAGCATAACATTGCTTGACAATGATTTCAAGTCTCTAAACCAACATTATTTCTCTATAATATCTAGGCTCTTTGGCTCTATGATGGGAGGCCAATTTATAGATGAATGCAAGTGGTTTTGTCATTAATATGGCATTGGATGGTTTTCCATAATTGGATGATTAATTTCCATGTTCAAAGGTATGAGAGGATAAAGGGTTAGATGATCCAAGGCTATCCTAAGTTGAGCTCATCTTGATAGGATAGGAGCTGGGTTCCTTCTAGAAGACTCTAGAAAGGGGGAATATACTCAGGATCCAATGAAAATTTCAAGTATTCTCGCCCAGCACAGACTTGAGTGGGATTAGGTGCTCTGCAATGCAACCTTGAATGGGGCTACCTACTCTGCAAAGCACTTACCCCTGAATAGGGGTTTGCTAGTGACCCAAGGAAGCACTTTAGCAAGGTTTGAAGTCAGGAAACTCTCATGGATGAAAGCACTCAATGAGGTGGCATGTGTAGGGCATGTAGCAACTGGATTAGGGTTTGATAGACCCTATTTACACTGATCTGATCGTTGGGAGTGATGTGCCAAAATAGATTTGTAACAACTTCCCCCTAAAGCATGAAGTCAAAAATGATAATGTTGAGTTATATGCTTTATGATGTGATGAGGAGGATCTGAAGCAGATGGTGACCTACATCAATTACAATACATAATATCATGATATCTTTGAATTTTCATGAATTACTGAGGGAAGGCATACCCATGCTCAGCATATAAAATTTTCATTACATGTACATAAATCAGACAGTCATCTACAGATATAGACCCATGATAAGATGACCATTTGTGTAAGGCCATCATACAGATGATTTAGTACTCTCCTAAAATCGCAGACCGGATGGATGAAACTAGATCTGGGGTCCTCTATCTCTTCCAATCATTTGCTTAAGTATGAGTCTAACCATGTGAAAATGTGATCTAAAGTTGAACATGGGAAGACACCGTCCGATTACCAACCAATTATGTAAGCTTTTAATAGACGCGAGAGAAATCACCAATAATGATAATGATTCTCAAGTAACTACAGTACATTCTTCATGGTGTGAATAGATGTTTTGATGTCGAACACCATACAAAGTCTTTCAGTCGAAGGCCCATGATGTCAACTTATCGTCGGAAGCGAGAAACTTGCCATTGATGTATGTAAGCCTCAAGGTATTGGAAGGGTGTTTCTAAGTCAACTTCCTGGATAATGTGCTGATGTTGACAAGAAGCGATCACAGGAGGGCATTGATGTATCCCCCATCAATGACACAAAACAAGTGTAATGATTTTGAAGACAGAATGTGACTGATGACATAATGTTCAGGAATGACGATAATGAAAATGAAGGTTTATGAGTATTGCAAAGGATGAAGTTTACTGAGTGACTTCTCTTGAACATGTCGGCGACACTGAATGAATTGGTAGCATTGAACCAAAACCAAAGTGATGGATGGTGTGATAGACCATAGGTATGATAACCATCAAGCACATAACCCAACCCAAATAGTCACAAAGATGAAGTGAAAGTGTCATGTTCAAGAGCAACTTGCTACCATAAAGTGATTTATCCCTTTTCCCATTTTCCCTAGTCATTGCTGACCAATACCTCTTTATTTTTTAACAAGCTCGAGGAGGATAACATATGCTTGATGTATAATTCTACCCTTTGGGTGAATCCATCGCTATGTGATGTTTTAATGAGTCTAGCATAGGTGAAACTCGGTCTTGTCATGATGGACAAGTTTGTTGCTATTTGATGCTTTAACAAGTGTAACGACAATGAGAAATCGGTCCTTTTCATATTTAGAGAGTTTGAAAAGGGACAAAAAGAAAACTCCACAAGTTATTTTTTGTAAATTTGTCTCTCAAGTCCAAAAATGCATAAAATAATACAAGAGAGAACCTATTGATCATGTTCGATCAAAGTATTCCTTTTTCGTAAGTAATCTATCTTAGTTCGGAAAAGGGTTAAACTTATACTGAGTAGATGTCATTTCCAATCCGTTTACGAGATGAAAAGGACAAGCGCTCGATAATATTTTCATATTTTGAGAGTCTGAAAAGAGTTGAAAGAGGACTCTAGGAGGGTTCCCTTTTCGATGTTTAACAAAGCTCGAAAAAGAGATAAAAGTATGCTCTGTGGTCAAAAGTACATTTTACGATCATGCACGTCAAATTCACTATGTCAGCTGTAAACTTGCTCAAAGAACCACCAAACAGATTAAACATACCTGTTTCATTGGTAAAAATAGGTAAAAACTATAGTTTATTCATTTAATGAACATGAAATAAACACAAAACAAGAATTTACCAAGTCATTTTACCATTTGACATTTACCATTCAATTTTGTGATTTGAACTAGTTTTTTACCTCAAACTTTAGCAACTGATTATGGGAGATTTTGTGGATCATTCTCCGTGCCGTCAGGACTAGGTAGGAGATTTACCTCTTCTCTTTCATTTAAGGTCATTCTTTTTCAATTTCAGGCAAATTTTTTAGGGTTTTGGGGTCCCTAGGGTAAATATATCACGCCCTAGGATCAACACACCCTTATGCATCGAAACCTGTTCTGTAGAGCAGTCAAACAAAAGGGAAACTTCTCTCCATCGCACTATCTAAAGATAAGGGGTGTGTTGGGTGCAATTTAGAAATTGATTCATCATTTCTACACAAAATCTCTTCAGTTTTTTGCATGGAATGGATCCTAACATGGTGTGATTTTAGACTTTGATCGGATCAGAATGGCTATCACATGGAATGAAAGAGAACATGAAGAACATGATATATTTTCCCTAAATGATCCTGGTACTATTGAGGCCCTCAAAGATTGTGGGTTACTCAAATATTTCAGGTTATCCAGGATGAGGCAAAAATTATAACGATTGTAGTTCTTGGTTCATTCATGGGATCCAGTGGAACAGGTTTTTCACATAGGGGACAAAGTGCTCCCTATATTGATCGATGATATTTACTTTCTCACAGGATTGTCGAGACGTGGTGCCCCCATTTCTCTTTCAGGTTTTGCCCGTGGGGGTGAATTAGTGAGGGACTACATTCGACAATTCTACTGGCCAGGTACACAACCTAGCAAAGATGGAAAGATAAACATTAGGGATGTTTGTGATATGGCCTTGCAAACAATACTCTTTACAATTGCAAAGTTGGCGGGTAGCGTGACACTTCATGTCATGAATAGATCATACATGCAGTATGCGATCGAGTGTCTCGAGCCAACTATGTTCAAATCGTGTGACGCAATATTCTCTATGATGAAAGAGCAACTGACTAAAGTAAAAAATGGTAAGACGAAAAATTTCTTCTATGGATTGATCTTGATCGTTTTTACTTTGGAGAGAATTCCATTGATGCAACCTTAGCATGTGACACTGCGTTTAGTTGGTCCTAGAGATCCACGAATACAGAGATGGGTAGAGTTGATGGCTAGACATGTTGGTCAATCATCAATCTCTTTTTCTACCGCATTCTTCAGTTGGTTCCATCGACAACATATTGTCATAGAGGAGCATCCATATGCAGGGATGGATTTACGTAGAAATCCAGATTTTAGATTACTAGTGGGTGCTCAATGGGGTGCTATAGGTAAATTTTTTTGACCATGTATTTTTGATTTTTTGAGTTTTTATATGTTTTTGTGTTTTTTTTTTTATGTTTCCAAGACTAAACTAAAAATGTTCTCATGTATACAGATTTTGGCACTGTTCAACCAATGGGTCATCAACAGGAGGTGGGTGAACCAGCGGGGATAAATGTCGGAAGAGAAGTTCTCTAGGATTTATATATGATCGAGACACTGGTGAAGTTGCATCATCATATAGAGGGGTTAACCCTCGGTATACCAGATGTTTGGATCGAGGAGTTGCCGATGAGACTACAACACCATACTATTGATGTACCTAGCTGTTGGATGAGGCTATTGCGTATGATAGCTCGGGTAGTGACCTGTTATCATGAGCATCATTAGATATACTTAGGATAATTTACTGTATGCATTTTGAGGTTTTGAGGTCAGATGACCAACATGTCTTGGACACAAATTTTTGTAAAAACTTTGAACATCTATCTATTTTACTTTTAGTGTTTTTGTATGGTTATGTGTAATCCTATTCAACTGTTGATGTGAATTGAAAATTTACTCTTTACATATGTCGTAAATGTTTGTTTAACACGTAATTCGCTAAAGAATCAGTCAATGTGTTAAAGTTTATGGAAATGTGTTGATATTGAATGTAATCAAAATGTCTTTCCAAGAGATGAACTCTAAGGAATATATGATGAATAGTTGGATTTCAGACGATATAAACATTCGTAAGTTGTAGTACGACAAGTTGTGAGTCTAGCCTAATGATGATTCGGTAAATGCCAAGTGAAATGGCATCAGAGAGGAGTTCGATCAATGCGCTATACTCAGCGATATTGTTTGTAGAACGACCAATACAAATCCCTTGAAAACTCACTAACTCACCACTTGGATCGAATATGGCCCATGCTGCATGTTATCACTGAAAATTCTGTTGCCAAAATTTTTTAGCCTAGCTTAAAAACAGGGTGTTTTCGCAGCGCATAAATCCGTTAGCAGTTTCGCAGCGCCACCTGTTTTAGTGATTTCGTAGAGAAAACACTGACCTTGCACTGGCTGCGCTACGAAATTGGGAAATGATAGATATTTAAGGTGAATTGATGGAAACACTGCAGGAAACAAGGTTTGTCAAGCTGTTATATATGGGCCTGTACTCCATTGAAGGAAGAGCATTATATGGTTCGTTTGCAATATGCATATTCTTATTGTTGTCACTTCATTATTTCTGGCAAACGCTGGGGCTACAGCTTATGAGATTTCTGATTATATTTTTGAGATCGATACTGAGGAGATCATGGGATCCGTATTATTCCTTGCAGACCTTGGCAGCCTTTACGCGATTGGTATTGCCTTGTTCCTTTATGTCCTTAGGTGATCCAAATCAAATGAATCTCAGACTAGCAGATTGAGACAGGGGCATGGAATGGAAGATATTTCAAATTCTAAGAAAAGGTTGCGCCTGAGAGATGCATTAATAAATATATATATGTGTGAAAAGGGGATAGCGGTAATATAAATCATTATGAAGTCGAATGGAGGTCAAGGTTGCCGTTGTCTGCATATGCTTTGAAGGGGAACATTCCAGTGGTAGTTTTACTTTGCGCTCACAGTTGTTGTGGTAGGTTCTCATGATCACCAACGGAGGTCCATCAAAACTCTGTTTCATACCCAAGTCTCAAAATCGTGGTCCTTTTTGAAACCAATGCTCGATCAGAATCGGTTTATGAGAAGGCTTCTTTTCGTCTACTTATTCCAAGTTGTCGTTGCCTTGTGTCAGTTGAAGGTTTCTACGAGTGGAAAAAGGATGGAGCGAAAAAGCAACCATTCTATATACATTTTCAGGATAAAAAACCCCTTGTCTTTGCAGTTCTTTATGACACATGGCAAGATTCTGAAGGAGGAGTATTCTTTACATTTACTATTTTGACTACACGTTCCTCTAAGGTTTGGCGTGGATTCTTGATTGAATGCCTGTTATATTGGGGACGGAGGGCGAAATTGCAGATACATATTTTGGTCGATATCGGACCATTGCTGCGTCTTCTGTCATCGATTTGCTGGGTTTAATTTTGGTCACTTTATCGGCCTCTGTGTGAGAAATTAGCACCTAATTTCTCTTTACAGAATGGTGACTGCAAACCTTGTGCTGCCCTGTTACATATGTTGCTATATCTGCATCGTGGTTTGCAAGATGACAAACAACTCTGGAGGCTTGCAAGTAATCTTTTGTAAGAGTGGTGTGAGTATCATGTGGGAATGAACACGTGTGCCCTGAAAAATGCGGGTTGCCTGGAATATGTGAGATTTTTACCGAGTTAGTTCGCCAAACAAGGCAGTTCCAAGGGCGCAGAGGATCTTTCGAGTATGAGCATGTATCAGAGCAGAACAGTCTACGAAAGGATTGTTGTGTCCCAGTACCAGCCTTCAAGAGGAGCCATGAAGGACCCCATGTTCATACAACTAATGAAGATGCTGTACATTATTGTGAGACAAGATGTCATTCTTGTGGCTATTTTTGCCGACTTCCGATCGATCACCCTAGTTTGCATAACACAGTGCATGGCAATATGAGAAATGTTAAATTCATTTCAGAATCAGAGGAGATTGATATTGTTGACAGAAAGTATGCATGGGGGAAAACAGGATTGGCATAAATGTGCAATATACATTGCAAAAAACAAGGCAGGGGCCACATTCATTTGCTCCCGTGCCCAGAAAACTGCACCAGCAAGCTCTATGATGGTTCCAGGCACGAGACTAGGAAATATGGTCCCGACTTGGATGTACCTAAGGATGAGATGGGTCATGAGACATATTGGAAATATATTAGGTTCGTTGATCCCTGCACAGAGGAAAGAAAACAGCGATGCTGAAGGTACATCCAATAAATGCGATAAAAGCAGTGACAGCATCCTTGACAAAAATTGTATTGATACTGTAGCAGCATTTCCCACAGGCAACCAAGTTTCTGACTATCCTTTGGATAGATTTGCTCGAGTTTCAATTTCAATAGATGATGAAGAAAGGATGGTCATGGAAGCAATCATTGCCTCCCTTCGAGACCTGGAAACTGGAGAAGTTTCTCAAAATAAAATCTCCCAACCTTCAGATACTATATCCTGTAAGAAAGCTTCACTTGAAAAAATCAAGGCACAAACTGAGACTTGTTATGACTCATCTGCTGAAAGCAACACATCAACAAGCATATCTAAAGGAAGCCACCAACAGGGTAGTTTTTTTCCATAATGACCGGTAGCAACAGCTGCAACCAGTGGGTTTGTCTACGATGGCAGTATCCTTCAAATGGCAACCGTGAAGCTTAGCAAACAGCAGCTATTCAATTTTGTGAGGAGTTTAGAGGAAGACTGTGTTTTTTTTAAATCACACAGCAGTTTCGTAGCGCGCTACGAAACTGCTGTAGGTGGTGATTTTAAACGCAGAGCAGCTATTGTGATACTGTGAGCGGGAGTTGTGGAAGAGAGACACCTGTCCATCAATACAACCTACAGCACATCAGAAACATGGCAACATTCCATACCTGGGGTTATTAAAAGAGCTGGGACATGTTGCTGAACTTTCGAAGGATGGTAGGAGACAGGGACCTTAAAAATAGGTGTTTTGATCCTGATGATAAATGATCCATCAGCACTAACAGGGATCCAAAGTCAGCGTTCCTTGCATCTGTAGCTCAATCATCTTGAGCCTAACCAACAAAAGACAGCTGTCAAAGATCAAGAAAGGAATCAGGCATACGAGGAGATAGAGTTAGAATTTCAATGTGATTAGGACTCTATGTATTTACAGCACAATACTTTATGTATTTAATAAGTTTGTTTAAAAATAGATAAGGTTAGTTAATGATAGACCATCGAGCTCCCCTCATGCTGGAGGAGGAGACTCAAGGTAGTTTTAGTTTTGTTTTCCTATATATAGGAGAAACTCTGATGTAAGTTGGGTTGGAGATTTATACAAAAAACAGAGTTTTTATATTGACTGATGTAAAAGACTTTTGACAGTAATAGAAAGATTACTTTTTCTTCCCAAGATTCATCTTGTGTTCAAAGGCTCAGAATATATGTGGTTTTGTCTTTATCCTTTCTGTTTTACAGCTCAATAGACATGCAATCACTCTGAATTCACCTAGTGCTCAGACTTCCTGTGTATGTTTATGAGTTGAGGTTCTTTTTGAGAAATGTTCTGAGTGTTTCAACATTATATGCCTTGGCTTCCATGATTGAGTAGTTAATAGTTTACTGCAGAGGTGTTTGACTCCATGAGCCCAATGGAAGAAGTGTTATTTTGTTGTTCCAACCAGCTTATTTTCATGTACTGTTTGAAGAGTTAGCCATCTTTTCTGGTTATTAATCCATATCAAAAATCTGTGAGAGAGCCCTCTCTGACTAAGGAGGCTAAGCCTTAGTCTAAAGCCTGGTTTGAAATAGTTGCATGAGATCTTGCTAAGTAGCAGCCCTTAGTACACGATTTTGTGATAACACTGCAGAGGATAGGTTCTGCATACTACGATTACCACCATCAGCATAACCAACAAATGGTTCCAAATGTTGGCATTATGGCACAGGATTGGAGCTATGGCACAGGTGTTGTCCTTGATGGCAACTCTCTTTGGTAACAGATCTCAGTTCAGGCTTTCAGAATGAAGGAAAAGTCATATACGCAGGTTCATCTAGATGAAGGCGCGTATACACGCGGGTTATACGTTTGAAAGGCGCGTATGCATATACACGCACTTTCATGCAAGGAAAAGCGTGTATATGTTGGAGAACTTACCTTTGGTTTGTGGTAGTTAGTCCTTGGTATTTGAACCTATGGTTTTGGACCATGGTACCTCGTCAAAAGTGTTGATCCCAAGTATTGGGTCCATGGTATTGGTTTATTATGGTTTTGGACCATGGTATTGTGGAAGGCCTAAAACTATAAAAGAGGAAGGAGATCATGTGGCAAGGGATCATCTGAATTATTATTGAATATCTGATAAAGTGCTAGATCTGGAATACTGGAAATTGGGTTATGGTGCAGATCTGGATGAAGGAGGAACCTTAGCGCAAAGAGAAGGACAAGTTCTATTGATGGATCATAATCTTTAAGCTTGAATGGTAGTATCTTTATATGATTTTGATTTGTTATTTGTGGCGCTTGCTTGATCTATAAAACTGAAAATCTGGGTTATTTATATCTGAAAGAGTGAATTATCCTTTATAGATCTGTACGCAGGTTCAGAGAAGCGAAGGCGCGTATATACGCTGGTTCATTGAAGGAAAATAACGTATATGCAGGTTGTTCCATACGCAGAAGCGTATGAACGCAGGTTTCAGGCTATTAAATTAGGGTATATATTTTGAGTTGTGATCTTGCTGCTTTTGTTTATTGCTGCAGTGTTCTGGGTTCAGATTTGGTGTGTGGTACTGTTACTATGATCTGGGTACAGTCGTCAGAGAAGTGTTTATGTTGATTCAGTTTTGATTGGTGAAAATGTGATTGGTTGATGCAGAAATTCTTGATGTTTGATTGTTGTTATTTGTGGATCCAGTCTGAAAATTTATGAAATGTGGTCCCTCAAAGAAAGAGAAGGTTGTAGCCTTCTGTAGGCTAGCACCTATGTACTAGTATCTTGGCCAGTGCAAGAGCTAAGGGGGTTGTAGCTCCCTTCCAGGAGAAGCTGGAAAACAAGAGAGGGTTGTAGCTCTCTGCAGGTTGCAGCCTGCGTACTAGTAAAGGACTGCACCAGTACAATTGTAAAAAGAAGTTTCTAATTAAAGAGAAGATAGAGACGAATTGCAGCAGGTGGTTTTCACCCACATTGGGTTTCCACCTTATATCTTGTGTTCTTGTGTGTGATTGTCTTTCTGCTCTGTTTTACTGTTTCTGGTTACGGGTTATTTGCTTCTGAATCACAGATTAACAATCAACATCAGAAAGATAAAGTAAATTAAAAAGTTTTCATTATATATGCGGGTTTTCTTCTGCATAGTTGCGTATATCCGCGGGTTTAATTAACTGAAGTAGCGTATATCATTTGATTTTGAGAAAGGAATATTTGACTTGATAATACTGATTCACCCCCCCTCTCAGTATTATTTCCAACAATTGGTATCAGAGCAGGTTCTTCAGAAGAAGCTTGATCGCTTGAAGAAAGATCTTGCATCATGAGCAACTATGAGAGGGAAGCATCAATCAGGCCACCGATTTGTGATGGGACAAACTTTGCTTATTGGAAGGTAAGAGTTACTACCTATCTTCAATCTCTTGGTACAGAAGTATGGGATATCATAGATACAGGGTATACTTTTCCATCAGCAACTCCTACAGATCTGGCTGAGAAGAAGAAATATGAAACAAATGAAAAGGCAGTCAATACTCTATTAGGATGCCTATCTCAATCAGAATTTGTCAAGGTAATGCAGTTTAAATCTGCAAAAGAGATATGGGACAAGATTGTTCTGAGCTATGAAGGAGATGATCAAGTAAAACGAACAAAACTTCAAACCCTCAGGATTCAATATGAAAATCTCAGGATGTATAATGATGAAAGTGTGGCTAACTATTTTCTTCGTGTAGATGAGATTGTTAATTGTATGAAAAATTTGGGTGAAGAAATAAAAGAGGCTGTTGTGGTTGAAAAAGTTCTAAGATCTTTGTCCCCTAGGTTTGAATCTAAAGTTTCTGCAATAGAAGAAAAAGAGAATTTACAAAGCCTTAAAATGTCACAGCTGCACGGAATTCTAACTGCTTATGAAATGAGGAAAGGAGGTCCATCAGACAGGAGAGAATCTGCCTTCAAGGCTTCAGGCAAAGGCGAGTACTACGAGTCCGGACACGTGTCAGAAGAAGAAGAAGAATCAAATTTTGTCAGAAATCTTCAACGGGGTACTGGACGGTTCCGAGGTAAGTTACCTTTCAAATGCTTTGCTTGTGGAAGAGTCGGTCACTATGCTGCCAAAAGTCCTCACAAGGATAAGATTGACAAAGGGAAGGAACCTGTTAGATGGAACAAGAAACAAAATGCAACTAAGAAAAGTTACTACACTCATGAAGACAGTGATGGCCTATCAAATAGTGACAAAGATGAACGAGGTAATGATTATAAACTTCTAATGGCTTTTGAATATGACGATTACATGGATGCTATAGATGTGGATGGATTTTATGAAGAGATGTCTAGACTCAAGATATGTTTAGAAGAAAAGAATGTGATCATTGATACTCTGCAATTTCAACTTGATGAAAAAGAAAAATCCCTTGAGAAGTTAGAATGTGAAATTGTTGGCCTTAGAAAAGAAATTGAGAAAACAAAGTTTCTTAATCTTAAGTTTGTTAAAGGATCTAAAACTCTGGATGAGATTGTCAATGTACAACATTCTCCACTAATCAAGAAAGGTCTGGGTTATAATGGAGAAACATCTCAAGCATCCACCTCAAAGAGTTATCTTGATGTAGCAAGGAGGAATGAGCAAAAGCCTAATGGAGACCATCAGATAAAGCAGGGATGAATTACATCAAGAACAAACAGATACTACCAGGTAAACCAGGGGCAATCCATCTTAAGGGTGAACAAAAGCTACAACCAGCCACAGGTAAAAACTTCTCAATTTGCTTTACGAATGGATGACAATAGAAATTACAATCATTTGGCTGGTAGATTTGATAATCGCAGAAGTTTCTTCAAAGGCCAATGTTTCTCTTGCCATAACTTTGGTCACAAAGCAGCTCAATGTGTTGCCTATAAGACAATCATGACTAGAGAAGCTCAAAAACAAAGAAGTATGACTGGGATTACGAAAAGGACCTATAACAACTTTTCGGCCCTTGAAAATGAAATTGAATGTTATATTTGTAATAACTTCGGTCATGAAGATTCTGAATGCAGGAGCAGGTTTCGACAGACAAAGGAACAAGCCTCAAGCACCTGAACATGGAGAATAAAGGAACCACAACCAAAAAGATGTGGGATAGCTTTTTATGCAGAAGGATAGGAAAATATATGGTACATCAACAACGGATGTTCGAAGCTTATGACAGGTGATAAAGAAAAACTTGAATCATATACTGCTTTAGAAAAGGGTAAGAAAGTTTCTTTTGGAAATGATACCCCTGCAGCCATAAAAGGAAAAGGCACTGCTCAGTTGAAAGAAAAGGTCAAAGCTAGAAATGTTTTGTATGTTGATGGCTTGAAGCATAATCTACTGAGTGTCAGTCAGATGTGCGATCAAGGAACCGAGGTAATATTTCGATCAAATGGATGTAGCGTTCGTGATCTTGATACAGGAAAAATAGTGATCAAAGGCAGAAGAACTCCAAATAATCTATACATATTTGAAGAAGGACAACAACAATGCTATTTGAGCAAGGATGATGAACAGTGGTTATGGCACCGGAGGTTGGGGCATCTAAGCTTTTCACAAATAAGGAAAGCATGCAAATACTAGGCAGTTCGTGGTCTTCCAGATATCAAAATTCTAGACAACACCATATGCAAATCATGTCAATTTGGTAAGCAAACTAGAACTAACTTCCCTGAGAAGGAAGGATCAGCCAGCAGGCCTCTTGAACTATTCCATACAGATGTATGTGGTCCATTTAGGACAAGGTCACCTCAAGGAGAAGAATACTTTATATTATTCATTGATGACTTCTCCAGTATGGTTTGGTTGGGACTTATGAAGCACAAGGATGAAGCATTCGAAAAATTCAAATCTTTCAAAGCCTTGGTTGAAAACGAATCAGATCACAAAATTATGTGCCTCAGGCCCGACAGAGGTGGGGAGTTTACCTCAAATGAATTTTTCGATTTCTGTGAAGAACATGGAATAAGAAGGGAATTCTCTACATCTAGGACTCCTCATCAAAATGGAGTGGTGGAAAGAATGAACAGAACGTTTCAACAAATGGCTTGTGCTATGCTTGATGAGTCTGGAACTCCCGCAACCTTCTGGGGTGAAGCTGCATTTGCTGCGGTGGTTATTCTCAACAAAACAAATGTCCGAGTGAACAACACTCAAACTCCTCATGAGCTCTGGTATGGTGAGACTCCTTCGGTAAAGCATTTCAAAATTTTTGGAAGCAAATGCTACATTAAGAATAATGATGAAAATCTTGGAAAACTTGAACCTAGAGCAAATGAAGGCATTCTCCTTGGTTACTCTCCCCACAACAAAGCATATAAGTGTTACAATAAAAGACTTGGAAGAATTGTTGACAGCATTGATGTAGTGGTTAATGAAAAAGGATACATTCCTAGGCAAGTAAATTATGAAAATATCGAAGAGGATGAAGACTACTCTCCAAATCAGACTGATGATGAAGAATAACCTCAAGAGGCACCAAAGGAACATATAAGGATAGAAGAGAAGACTCCATCCAGGTATGTTCAGAAGAATCATCCAGAATCTCAAATTTTGGGGCAGAAAGAGGCAGGTGTACAAACAAGAAGAACAATCGCAGAAGCCTCAAGCTATTTGGCATTATTCTCCTCCACTGAGCCACAAAATGTAAAAGAGGCATGCAAAGATGAATGCTGGGTCAAAGCAATGGATGAAGAACTTGAGCAGATCGAAAAGAACAACACTTGGGAGTTGGTTCCTAGACCAAAAGATAAGAATGTCATAGGGACAAAATGGATATTTAAAAATAAGTTGAATGAAAATGGAGAAGTAATCAGAAACAAGGCCAGACTTGTGTGTAAAGGGTATGCTCAACAAGAAGGAATAGACTTTGAAGAAAATTTTGCTGCCGTTGCTAGACTTGATGCCATCCGAATGTTCCTTGCTCTCTCAAGCTTTCAAAAGTTCAAAGTATTTCAAATGGACGTGAAATCAGCCTTTCTGAATGGAGACTTAGAAGAAGAAGTGTACATTGAGCAACCAGATGGTTTCATTCTTGGGAATGATCCAAATCTTGTATGCAGACTAAAAAAGGGCTCTCTATGGTCTTAAACAGGCTCCAAGGGCTTGGTACTACCGTTTGGACAAATATCTTCATCAACAAGGTTTTTCAAAAGGATCAGCAGATAGCAATCTCTATATAAAAATTGAAAATGACAAATTGCTAATACTTGTTATGTATGTAGATGATATTATCTTTGGAAGCAATGAAGAAGCTATGAGTCAAAGCTTTGCCTTGGTGATGCAAAAAGAATTCGAAATGTCCTTGCTTGGAGAACTGACATACTTTCTTGGATTTCAAATCCAACAAAATGAAGGTGGTATCTTCTTGTCTCAAACCAAGTACCTCAAGCATATTATGAAGAAGTATGGCATGGAAGATTCGAAACCAGTATGTACCCCTATGGTTACAGGATGCAGTCTCAGTGCACATGATGAATCAACATCAGTGCATCAACCAACCTATAGATCTATGATTGGAAGTCTACTTTATTTGACAGGTACCTGACCAGACATCATGCATGCAGTGGGAATAGTTGGAAGATTTCAGGCAAATCCAAATGAAACTCATCTTCAGGTAGTGAAGAGAATTTTCAAATATCTTCAAGGAACTCAAAACTATGGCTTATGGTATCCTAGAGATACAGATCTCACACTTCATGCTTATACAGATGCAGATTGGGCCGGAAGCATGGATGACAGGAAGAGCACAAGTGGTGGTGCATTCCTTATGGGTTCCATATTAGTATCTTGGTTCAGCAAAGAAACAGAGTTCGATTGCTTTATCTACAGCTGAAGCGGAATATGTGGCTGCTGCATCTTGTTGCACTCAAACTTCTTTGGATGATGCAAACCTTGCAAGACTTTCAAATCACTTGTACACCACCTATCTCCATCTTATGTGATAATACAAGTGCAATCAGCATTTCAAAGAACCCAGTCATGCATTCAAAGACCAAGCACATATCAATCAAGTATCACTTTCTCCGGGAAAAAGTGTTGGAACAAAAGGTCAAATTGGAGTATGTTCCTTCTAAGGAACAAGTTGCTGATATTCTCACCAAACACTTCCCAGGGAGACATTTGAATACCTTAGACAGAAGCTGGGAGTATTTGATGCATCATCTTGCTGTTAAAACTTGTCTATTTC
Organism: Pinus tabuliformis; assembly: GCA_031772625.1. NCBI lineage: Eukaryota > Viridiplantae > Streptophyta > Pinopsida > Pinales > Pinaceae > Pinus > Pinus tabuliformis. Next base: position 1,036,652,477 of record CM062816.1, on the reverse strand, counting down.
AGAGAAAAATGGGTGTACGCGAGTTGCCTGAGGAGGATCCGCGTACATACGCCAGTTTGTGCAGAGACAGTCGCGTATATGGAGGTTTGATGGATATCAGTAGGGATAGGCTTTGGTTGAAGATATTTTGATATGGGTCTGACAGAGACCAATCTGGCACAGGTTCAGGGGGAGCAGATAATCTTCTAATAATGAATTGTTGGCATTATCTAAGAAGATTTTGGTTCTAGATCACAACTGTTGTTGGTTTCAGGTGGAACAAAGGTAGAGGGAGAACATAAGGAAATCTTGGTTGCTGATCTGAATGGTGATTGACTGATGATGCTGCTATCAATGGATTTCATAAGTCTTGTTCTAGATATTTTGTCTCTATGTCATGTATCTCTTTTGTGGTATCTCGTTTATGGTGTCAAGGTCATGTAAAGGCCTATTTTGGTTTCCCCACTATGCCTGGGATGAACATGTAATGAACTTGGTTGTCATATGTAAATTTCTGATGTATCCCCACTTGATTGGGTGATGGATGTATGTATTGAGTCTTTTGGTGATAGGAAGGTCTTTCATGATGTATATGTCTTGGTTCCTCTTGAAGAACATCTTTTGCAGATCTTGCCTACAGTCAGGGGGAGCATGGTCAGCACAGCAGGGCAGATTTTTCAGCATGTACTCAGGGGGAGCACAACCCTTTGCCCTTGATGTCAAAGGGGGAGAATGAATTTGAGGATTTTGGGTTGCCATCAAGTCCAAAGGGGGAGATTGTTGGCATTATGGCACAGGATTGGAGCTATGGCACAGGTGTTGTCCTTGATGGCAACTCTCTTTGGTAACAGATCTCAGTTCAGGCTTTCAGAATGAAGGAAAAGTCATATACGCAGGTTCATCTAGACGAAGGCGCGTATACACACAGGTTATACGTTTCAAAGGCACGTATGCGTATACACGCACTTTCATGCAAGGAAAAGCGCGTATATGTTGGAGAACTTACCTTTGGTCCGTGGTAGTTAGTCCTTGGTATTTGAACCTATGGTTTTGGACCATGGTACCTCGTCAGACGTGTTGATCCCAAGTATTGGGTCCGTGGTATTGGTTTATTATGGTTTTGGACCGTGGTATTGTGGAAGGCCTAAAACTATAAAAGAGGAAGGAGATCATGTGGCAAGGGATCATCTGAATTATTATTGAATATCTGATAAAGTGCTAGATCTGGAATACTGGAAATTGGGTTATGGTGCAGATCTGGATGAAGGAGGAACCTTAGTGCAAAGAGAAGGATAAGTTCTATTGATGGATCATAATCTTTAAGCTTGAATGATAGTATCTTTGTATGATTTTGATCTGTTATTTGTGGCGCTTGCTTGATCTATAAAACTGACAATCTGGGTTATTTATATCTGAAAGAGCGAATTATCCTTTATAGATCTGTATGCAGGTTCAGAGAAGCGAAGGCGCGTATATATGTTGGTTCATTGAAGGAAAACAACGTATACGCAGGTTGTTCCATACACAGAAGCGTATGCATGCAGGTTTCAGGCTATTAAAGTAGCGTATATATTTTGAGTTGTGATCTTGCTACTTCTGTTTATTGCTGCAGTGTTCTGGGTTCAGATTTGGTGTGTGGTATTGTTACTGTGATCTGGGTACAGTCGTCAGAGAAGTGTTTATGTTGATTCATTTTTGATTGGTGAAAAGGTGATTGGTTGATGCAGAAATTCTTGATGTTTGATTGTTGTTATTTATGGATCCAGTCTGAAAATTTATGAAACGTGGTCCCTGAAAGAAAGAGAAGGTTGTAGCCTTCTGTAAGCCAACACCTACGTACTAGTATCTTGGCTAGTGCAAGAGCTAAGGGCGTTGTAGCTCCCTTCCAGGAGAAGCTGGAAAATGAGAGAGGGTTGTAGCTCTCTGCAGGTTGCAGCCTGTGTACTGGTAAAGGATTGCACCAGTACAATTGTAAAAAGAAGTTTCTAATTAAAGAGAAGATAGAGACGAATTGCAGCAGGTGGTTTTCACCCACATTGGGTTTCCACCTTATATCTTGTGTTCTTGTGTGCGATTGTCTTTCTGCTCTGTTTTACTGTTTCTGGTTACTGGTTATTTGCTTATGAATCACAGATTAACAATCAACATCAGAAAGATAAAGTAAATTAAAAAGTTTGCATTATATACGCGGGTTTTCTTCTGCATAGTTGCGTATATACGCGGGTTTAATTAACTGAAGTAGCGTATATCATTTGATTTTGAAAAAGGAATATTTGACTTGATAATACTGATTCACCCCCCCTCTCAGTATTATTTCCAACACCAAAGATTCCGACATCTGCAACAAATGCAAAGCAAATTACTAACCACATAAAAACTCTAAAAGTCACACTGTGACACACACACACACACAATCAAAGCATATATATAGTGTTTTTACTACACACAATTAAGTATAGTAATGTTTAAGATACATTCCATTTTGGGGCTGCAACAATGGAATTCCATCATAGTCAACCAACTCGTAAGTGCCTTTTGCCAAAACACGCTTCACAATGTAAGGGCCCATTCATAATGGTTAAAATCTTCCTGTTCCTAATTTATCGGCTTCCTGATCATAAAGAAAGACCAGGTCTCCTTCTACGAATATGCAAAGCTTGACATTGCAGTCATTACGCCTTAATTCATTTCTTATGTGCTTTGTTGGCCAATGTGGCTTGACGATGTGTTTCATCTAGATGGATGATTTCTAAGAAACATGCTTCTTCATCAAAAGTGTCAAGTAACAAGTCAATTGTGAGTTTTAGTGATGAAATCTCATATTGTATTGGAAAGATTGCCTCAAGACCATACACCAATTAGAAAGGTGTGAATCTAGTTGTGTTTCTTACCGAGGTTCAGTAAGCCCACAAAACTGAGTACAAGATCAAATTCTGGTTTCGTTTGTGAACTCCTATCATTCGTTGAAGCATTCACTTAAGGAATTTGTTGATTGCTTCAACTTGTCCATTATCTTGTGGATAATAAGGAGTAGAACTATCATGTGAGAGTCCTTACTTGGAAGTTAATCCAGTCATCATGTGATTGCGAAAATGTGAACCATGATCTGTAACTACAGCTTGTGGTACACCAAACCATGCAACTACATGGTTGAAGAAAAAAAGTGCAGTTGTATCACCACTATTGTTTAATGTAGGCATTGCCTCGGCCCATTTTGTAAAATAGTTAATGACGACAATAATATACCCATGCCCCCCAGCCGAGTGAGGGTTACATGTCATGAAATCAATGCCCCATTTTGCAAATGGTCGAACATCGATGATAGGATACAGTGGTGCAGGTGGTAACTGAGTTTTACGGTAGAAAATTTGGCATGCATGACAACTTTTGACAACAGTAATGCAATCGTTAAATATGGTAGGCCAAAAGTAACTAGCACAGAGAATTTTCTGTGCGATAGAATAACCAAATAAATGTCCACCATAAGCACCAGAATGGCAATCATTCAGAACTTTATTGGTTTCCTTATGTGTGAGGCACCTATGAAAAATCGTATCGATACTGCGATGGTAAACGGTGTTGCCAATGATCAGATAATCTTTGGCTTGATATCGAATACGTTGTTGTTGCAAATGAGAGGTATCAGACTTGAAAGTTTGGGTTTGGAGATAGATTAGTATATATCCATACCAAGGACCAGATGACGAGATCAGAAATAGATACTCATCCAAAATTGATGGTTCTATTGTTGAGTTGATGGCGGTAGAGGGAAGGTCACAAAGAAGCTCGGCAAAAACTAGAGATTTCTTTGACTTGGATTTGATGAATTCCAAATCAAATTCCTACAAAATGACGATCCATTTTGAATATTTTCCCCCAACAATTGACGTGACAAGATATATGTCATAGGGTTGCAATCCGAAATGAAAGTGGTCTTTCAAAGCAGGATATAATGGTGAAATATTTGTATAGCTTGAACGGAAGCCAAAGCTAGCTTCTCCATGTAAGAATACTTAACTTCCATATCATGGAGATTACGACCCAAATAATAGATCGGATGTTCAATCCCATCTTCTTCTTGGACTAAAATCATAGCAATGGTTGTATTTGTAGTAGCGAGATACACGAAATATCCATCTTGATAATTAGGGGAATACATTAATGACACTCGGATCAGGGTATCTTTGAGAGCATCAAAGGAAGCTTGCGCAACCTGGTCCCAATGGAAGGGAATTCCCTTTTTCAAAAGACGAGTAAATCCTTTAACCATTTCAGCGTAGTTGGGAATGAATCTTCTTAGAAAGTTAGCCTTCCCTTGGAGTCTGTGTAACTAAAGTAAATTGCAAGGTGGAGGTAGATCAAGAATTTCCTTAACCTTCAAGGGGTTGAGTCGAATTCCTTATTTGGACACTACAAAACCAAGCAAATGACTAGAACCAACACCAACACAAAACACACATTTATGTGGATTGAGTCAAATTTGTAGTGTTGGCATCGTAAAAAGATGGCTCTCAAATGTTGCGGGTGATCAGCTCGTTTCCATGAATGAGCAGGTAAGTCATCTAGATAGGGTTGAACGATGTGTTTGATGTCATGGAAGACATAATTACTTACGCTCTGAAAATTTTCCCCAACATTCTTCAAACCAAGAGGGAGTTTCCTATATGCAAATGTGCCCCAGGGACAAATAAAGACAATTGTAGATTTGTCTTCTGGGTGGATATTGATCTGATTATAGTCGAAAAAGCCATCCATAAATTAAAATATTTCACATTTGGAACATTCATCAATTATTAGGTCGATAAAGGGAGTGGGATAGTTGTCTTTTGGACAAGCATGATTAACACACCTATAATCAACACACACTCGTATTGTTCCTTGTTTCTTCATGACATGAACAATATTTGAAACCCAATCACGAAGAGGAACTGGGTATATGAAACCAACATGCAAAAGTTTTTCAACTTCTGCTTTTATGGCAGCAGGCTTCTTCGGATAAACAGGATGGAGGTGCTACCATACCGGCTTGACATCAGGATACATTTTATTTCCGTGTTCAACTATACTAGAATCAATACTTGGCATTTCCTCATATGACCAAGCAAATATATTGCGGAATTCATGAAAAAGAGCATGGTAAGTTTCAAGTTCTGAGGGAGAACAAGATTTGCCAACATGGATGTTTTATACAATTCCAAGTTTGGTAAAAATATTGATATAAATGGTTTCTTTGATATTCGATAAGTTTCATTCAGAATCGAATGTGTCTATAAATATAGAATTTGAAAGGAAATCAATGATTGAAGGGTGATTTAGTTCATTTAGAATATTTTCTATGTGATCTGGAAGATGGGATCAATGATGATAATCTATCCATGGTTCTTCTTCTGTCATCATTGATTCGATGATTCCTTCATCAGTAGAAAATGTACATGAGAAAAGATTAGAGGAAGTACCATATTCTAACGAACGATCAACCCATACAATCAGTGATGATGGATTTGGATTTGCTACACAAGCCAAAAAGATTGATTACTATGCGAGCTCAACTGGGCTTAGTGGCATGGTTTTATTACACATGTCAACTTTGGAATTATTGGAAATCTTCCATGAGTCAGATGAAGTGGAAGATATCATGTTACAGGTCTCAACTTTTGCAACTTCCGCTATTTGTGATGGTGACGGTAGTGAAAAGGTGCCCATTAGGGAAGAATATTTGAAGAGACCTACTCCAATGTTCTAAAGAGATAGCGGAGGTTCATGAACTAACAAAATGCTTCCAGTTGCTTGTGAACTAGAGGCGAAGAAGGCGAGTTGATCAATTATTGTGATTTCGCCTTTATGAGGGAAAGCGATCATACAAAAGTATGGCGAAACCACAGTAGACATAGCGTAAACCCATGACCTTCCTAGTAAAATATTGTAGTCAAGGGGTCCGTCAGCGACCTCAAATTCAACAGTTATAGTTTTTCCCCCTAGTTCTATTTGCAGGTTACTTAAAATTCCACAAGGTGTATAAGTGGGACCATCAAAATCATTTAACGTCGTAGGTGATTGTGACAAATGTGGCAAGCCAAGTGTTTTCCAGCAATTCATTGACATGATATAAGTAGATGCACCTTTGTCAACAATGGTTCGGTGAATGAGGTGATTCAAAGCATTTACTTGGATCAAGAATGCTAACTGTGCTGGTAATTGTGGCGTATAACCTGCATGGTTAAAAACTATGAGATTGGAATCCATTGGATCAATTCCACCAATTGCTGACAATAAATCATGCTTTTGGGGGGGGGACAATTTTGAAGCACCTCAAGTGTCGACATAGCAGAAGGTGACTGAGCCAAATATTCTACTATGTTATAATTTTGCGCTGCTCGAGCTCGAGGGTTGAATGTAGATTTATGAACAACTCCCTTAGGTGGTTTTATTGTTAACTCTGGTGCAATGGGTGGTGGAATGGAGTCAGACGAAGTCGAAGTCGAAGTATTGGGTTGATCTATAGCCTGGTTATTCGACGACGACAGTGGATTACCGTAATCTTTACTTCGTGTAGTCACTAAAACATCAGTCTTAGGCTTAGTGGCAGATAGCATAAGCACTTGTGAAGTGGAAGCATGATCTGTAGCAACCAAATGAGTCTCTGGGTTTGGAAAAGGGTCTATCAACACAGCGGATGTACTAGAAGTCTTAAGAAGTTTTGAGACTTCAGAGTGGTGAGGATAGTCTCGCGTAAAGTGCTGTTCATTACAAATTAAACATGGGAAACGAGGTTTCCAAGCTGGAGAAGAGGAATCAAATGATTTCTCTTAAGGGGGATAATTTTGTTTCTTTTTGGCTTTCCCCTTTTTCTTACTTCCAGGTTTCTTTTCATTTTTACCTTTGTCAGATGACACGACATTTATTTTGGAAGCAAGTGTATTATCAGGTGTATTAGAGGTTTTATTTGAAATAGAAAGTGTTTGACTAGATGGTATACTTACTTTTTCAGTGCTTGATGAACCTATTACACCGTCACTGGCATGAGAGTCCTTACTGGATGGAGGTGGTGGAACAATAAAAGCTGGTCTAGGTGCATTCAAAATCTTATCATAGAGCATGCTAGACTGGGTGTAAATCAAGTCTAAGTATTAGACATGAGAAATTACTTGCTCTTAAGTAACAAATCCTCCTTTGGCCACATCCTAGGTGATAGATGGCAACAAGGATTTAATAAACCACTTAGCTAAAAGCTGATCAAGAACAAAAGTTTTGACCATTCGACAACGATGACGCCACTCATGAATATGATCATAAATGTGAGTAGCAATGGTCTGTTTAAAGTTGGTCAACAGTTCCGTTCTAGTTTCATATCTGATCGGTAACTGGAAATGGGTTAAAAATGTAGTGGCTAAGGCTGTGAAGTTGTCAAATGAAGCTCATGGTAATTCAATATACCACTTTGCAGTCGGACCAATGAGCATTCGCTGGAAAAGGCGTAGTCTTACTGAATCATCATTTAGGGGGTTGGATGAACACCATAAATGAAAATTCATAACGTGATTGGACGGATCTTCTCCTGGGTTTCCATTGAACTTAGGAATATCAGAAGGAAATTTGTGTGGAATCACCGACCACCAAGATGAATAAAGAATGGGATCATTGGTAATCCAATTTAAATCCGGTAATTGTTATGACAAAAGGAAACTATCGGTTTAGGTTGGGTTGAGCGTAACCAGGGTAAGATGGAATTGCTTGGGCAATAGGCCTTTGCATACTAGCATAAGGAATCTGCTGCTGGTAACCTTGATAAGGGTAGGTTTGTTGAGCATATCCAGTATAAGGTTGTTGTTGGGAACCAAGACAAATTTGTTGTTGACCAAAACCAGCATAGGATTGTTGACCAAGTCTAGGATAAGTTTGGTATTGTTGGAATTTCTGTTGTTGGTATTATGGCTGCCACAGTTGTTTATACAATGGTTACTGCCCAACAGTATAAGTTTGACCAGGTTGTTGATAAATTGGACTAGTATAAGTCTGAGTCATCCTAGTTACTGGTAAAATGGATTGAGGTTGTTGGATTTCAAACACAAATGGTTGTTGTAAAATGGCCTGAGAAGACTGCTTCTGTAGACCTGAAACTTGAAGGTAAGAGGTTGAAGTACCAACTTGCAAAGGTTGAGATACAATCAACTGAGCTTGCGACTGTGGTAAAGTCGTAACGACAGGCGTAGTAGGTATGGATGAAACAGGTTGTATTGGTTGTGATGAATACACAAGCCTTGGTTGAACAGGCATTGTAGGCTGCCATTGACAAATAGTCATTCCAGAATAAGTTGGACCTAAAGATGACGGTATATTGCCATATGGTGCCCCCGTAGAGTATGGAGAATAAGAAGATTGGGAATATTGTTCTACATATGGAGGTAATCCAATGTTAAGTGGATACATTGGATAGTAACCAAATGGACTAGCTTGATATTGACTTGATGGATCAAACTGTTCAGTATCCGTAAGTGAAGAACTAGGTACAATTCCTGTGGATGACATGGGTGAAGATCATGGACTAGAAGAAACACTAGAGCGAGTTCCAGATAATGATTGGTAACCTAGTGGGATGGACAGACCACCATAGAGATGTGACTCAGGTGTTGTGGTAAACATCGAAGAAGTAGCAACAATAGATGTTGTCGCAACTGTAATAGATGATACAGTTTGGGATGTTGTTTCAACCATAGTAAAATGACCCAATAAATGTCCTAATGAATCTATGGGAGTTTGAAAGTAAACAGGATCAAGAGGAGCAGTATAAGTTAATCGAGGAAAAGAAGGATAAAGATAAAGCCCTAGTCCAAAATGGGTTGGAGTTCTAGGTGAAGTTTCTTCTTCAAATTCCTCTTCCATAGAAATCAAACTGGGTGGAAGGATTTCTCTACTAGGTCCATAATAAATTTCTGGTGTTTGACTCTGCGGTAAAGAAGAAGTCTCAATAGTTACAGATGTCTGAGGATAAACCGATTGATCGTCTTTCGATACAGGAACAACTTCTAGTTGTTCAACTTTGGGATCCAAGTGTTTTGGTAAAAGAACAATGGGTTAAGGATGAATTTCTTGAACAAATTCTAGTTGAGGATCAACTTCTTGTTGGACAAATTCAGTTACCATTTCACTAAGTTCAATTTCAGTGTCCTCAGGTAATTATAAATATTCCACTTCAGTAGCAAATACACCAGTAATAGCAGGAGTAGCTGGAGTCGCAGTACGTATCGGTATAGGTGACTCAGGTAAATTAGATGAAGAACCAAAAGATTTGTGATGAACGAGACCACTTTTGCCGACATGGTGTAGCTTCAGGTGGTAAAGGCGGTTTACTCGCTGTCCTACGTGAATGACGGGGTAAAGGTTGATTTTCTTCCATGATTGTTGATTGATTTTATCACAAAAAGAAATAAACAAAAATAGGGTAATCTAGGCAAAAGAATTACCAAGTAACTGTGAATTGAAAAATACCACCTCGGAGGAGCTAAGGACTTAACATACGTGCAAGTAATCTCCATGAATGCTGTTTTTCGTGTATCACAGTATACAAGGTGACAACTCGGTTACCTATGGATCGATAGAAACCTAATGTAGTCCTCCCAAATATACCCGAAAGTACGTGGAGGCCCAATCCGTGTTAGCACTATCTAATGCGAAACTACACAGTGAGAGCATTCCCTTATACTTTTTGTACTATAATGCTGCCCGATATACCCCAAAGTACGTGGACGAGCTACGATATACTTACATACGTGGAATGAAGTATCACACTTAGAATGTATCGTAGGTTGATAGTGAAAAATTCTATGTTTAACGATGCCAGAACACATTTCTAGCCTAGACCTCTAAATGTTGTGCATTAAGTTACAATACTCCATTAGGTTAATTGAAATAAATTTTAGTTTATCTTGTTTAAAAGTTTTCCTTTTAGGTTCTCTGCGTGATGTTTCTGAAACTCCTAGAATGCAACTAAGATGGGAAACATTCTTTTCATTTGATTTAAACAATGAAAACCGTAACTAAAAGGGATAGAGCAATCAGAATATTTAAACAAAGAGCATAGAGCACATCTAATGCAAATTTCCCCATACCATTCCTACAAGCACACAAAAACTTCTAAATGCATTATGCATGTTTTCTTTTCATTCCTTTAATGTTTAGATGAAGATAAAGAAACTAAATGCAAAAATTATCAATCAATGCTTTTTACAAGAAACAAAGACTTTACGACAATTTCTTTTTCAAAGAAATGAAGACTTTATGACAATTCTTTTTCAGAAAATTAAATATTAATCAATGTAATCTAACTTTGGGATTGATTTGACAATGATAAAGAAAACATAAAAAAACATTGAACAAACAAAGCCAAAGTGGGCATGGAAAAGAAATAATAATTTGGACTTCAGGGACAGAGAAACATTGATCATTCAACAAACAAGATGTGAAAAAGTTTGGAAAAATCAAGCAAAAAGATGGGTTTTTGGCATGATAGGGACCAGCACAGCCCTGAGTGGGAGACAGTGCATTGCAGAGCACTGTCTCTAGGCTAAGGCTGCTCTGTAGAGCACTGTGTCAACAACAACAGTGCGTTGATGCCAAAGAGCACTATCAACACACAAATACACATACATTTTGACCAAACAAGATTCAAAATGACTGAATATGGGTAAATGAACTCAAGCAAAGTCTACTGGTGCTGCTAAGACAAGGGATAACTACCAAGAATGATGGTCATTCCCTAATATGGTCGCCAAATTGTTATATGAAATTTATACCTATGGATAAGTATATCTTCCCTGAGTGGGTAGTTACACTTAGAACAACTGAAGTAAATATGTTTAACCTTTTCCTACAATAAAAAGATAAGATAAAAGAACCTACTTGTGATCCTTTGCTTCCTTTGATCTCCTTTGAGTTTCTATTGTCGCTCCCGCTCAAACTAAATTCACTCATTTGGTACTTGCCAACATTAAAAAAAGATGACAACAATCAAAGAATATGATCTATTTATTGTAAACAAATGGAATCGACAACGTTTGAACATAAATTCATCATAGATATAGACAAAAGTATTGGAAAAGGAACAAACAACTTTATTGATTGAGAGAAGGAGAAGTTACACCTAATGTGGTTCGATCTCGTGTCACTCATCCAGCTTAGTCCAAGCCCTCATCACACCAATAGCAACATCAATCCAGTAGCATAACATTACTTAACAATGATTTCAAGTCTCTAAACCAACAATATTTCTCTATAATATCCAGGCTCTTTGGCTCTATGATGGGAGGCCAATTTATAGATGAATGCAAGTGGTTTTGTCATTAATATGGCATTGAATGGTTTTCCATAATTGGATGATTAGTTTCCATGTTCAAAGGGATGAGAGGATAGAGGATTAGATGATCCAAGGCTATCCTAAGTCGAGCTCATCTTGATAGGATAGGAGCTGGGTTCCTTCTAGAAGGCTCTAGAAAGGAGGAATATACTCAGGATCTAATGAACATTTCAAGGATTCTCGCCCAGCGCAGGTTTGAGTGGGCTTAGGTGCTTTGCAACATAGCCTTGAATGGGGCTACCTACTCTGCAGAGCACTTACCCTTGACCAGGGGCGCGCTAGTGAGCCAAGGAAGCACTTCAACAGGGTTTGAAGGCATGAAACTCTCATGAATGAAAGCAATGAATGAGGTGGCATGTTTAGGGCATGTAGCAATTGAATTAGGGTTTGATAGACCCTGTTTACACTAATCTATTCATTGGGAGTGATGTGCCCAAATAGATTTGTAACATACAAGAAGGAAAGATCATCCATAATGAAATTGATGAGTTGCGTCACAAGGAAGCGGTCATCTCCTCAAGGATGCAACCGTGGGAAGATGAGGCTAGTAAGTTGACTCTATCAGTGCAGAGAAAGATTAAAAGGATGCAACAAACACAAAGGACCATGGGCATTGCAGTTGAAGGCTCAACTACTGAAAAACTGATCAAGGAAGTGTGCCAAGCTGCTATGCAGGGCAGAACACAACCTGCAGGTGTTAAAGATTGAGTTCAGTGAGTTGAAGATGAAGATCAAAGTGCCACCAAGAGAGTGACTCGAGGACGTGTCATGAAATTGTGTTGGGGGACCTGTTGGGACAAGATCCCCTGGGGTAAATTTTGTAACTAATTTTGTTAATTATGTAAAGTCTCCACATTTTGAGGGAGCGGAGCGCGAAGGTCATAAAAGTCAAAAGGTACTTTATTCCCTTAGTTTGTTAGAAGATAAGATGTTTTGTGACTTGCCCATGGTTTGCGAACCATGGTATTGTAATGGAAGAAACTATATAAAGGAGTCATAGTGAGTCATAGGAAGTAAGTTGATAATTGAAGATCATTGTATGGGAAAAGAGTCTAAGGTAGAAAAGTCTATTTTCTGTACTTAGGCGAAGGAGAAGGCTCCTGGTGCTATGTACACGGAGACCTTGGTAAGTCAACAAGATAAGTGTGTAGGTCTATTGGCTGGATAAATCGATCTTGCAGACAAGACCGATCTCCCTAGTATCAAAAGATAGTCTAGCAACAAATAAATAAACAAACCTATGTTTCTCTAGACATATGCAATTTATAAGTAAATACTACAAAGGTGTTAAGATCCTACCTTAGGTCTAGTGCTTGTTCGTAGTAGTCATCCTCTAGTGGTTTGAAAGAGTTACCTTTGAAGACCTGCAATCACAAACAAGAAAACATTAAATAAAACCTGCATAGAGAATATTATAATTTATGTCTATTATGGTGATCAAGGAATCCATAAAATAAAAATGAATTAACAACTTATTGATAAAAATAAATATATTTGTATTAACTTTGAATAGTAGAAGAACTTTACAACTTTTCAGCCTTGATGTTGAACAACTTCTTCCTGGGGTTTGAAACGGGAATTTACTTTACTTTGACAAGTCTTGCACTCTTCCAAATGAGATACATAGAGGTATGTAATCTATCCACATAAAAACTCAACTAAAGAAGACTAAGTTCCAGCAACATTTTACCTCAAAAAATACTAAGCTTCTAACCCCCTAGTCAACCAGCTCAATGCTTCTTTTTATAGTGCAGAGGAGGAGGTTACTGGTCCACCTTTGAAGGGATAGAATCCTCCTTCAAAGGAATAAGCTCCTCACATCAAGGTGTTTGCTCCTTAAGGTATGGGTTACATGAACCTTAAAAGAGCGAACTTGCAACCTCAAGATTCCTTCCAGAAGCTCCTAGAAATAACTGAAAGTGAGTTTTTCAGAGTATGCTTGCGCCTTTTTAACTTTTACAGGGGTCCACACCTTTAATATAGAGATAATGCGGTTAGGTGCGCTGGAGACATGCCCATTAGGTGCGGGACCATAGGTAAGACAAAGAGAAAGTGCGGAACCAGAGTTTTAAAAACTTTTGAGAGCTTTTCTCTTATTTTCCACACTTGATATGAGGAACTGATGTTTTAGACCTGCAGAGGAGGAAAGTATGAGTGGTAATGAAATCACACAGATAGTAGAATGTCAAGGTGACAATTTTTAGTGCAATAGATTGCCCCCTAAAGTGTAAAGTCTGTAATAGATGAAGATAGAGTCTGTCATGTATGAAGAGTGCAGTACTTTATCATTTCAAGGATCATCTTGTGGACACCCCAGTCGGAACCTGTAAAAACATTCAATGCATATCTATATATATATATATATATATATATATATATATATATATATATATATATATATATATATATATATATATCATTGCTGAGGTAGGCATTCCCATACTCAGATCAAAACTGACTAAAATTTTCTGATACAGGAATGATTTTGTAATACATCAAGAGTATAGACATGTGTAGACACAATATGGATGCAACCATCTGTTTATGAATAGTCCATTGTATAATGAATAACAAAATTCCTCACAGCTTGGATGGTAGAACTAGATCCAGGGTCTTGATTTCCGCTTCCCAAACTAGTACGATTCTATCCATGTGAATGAATGTGTCGAAGTCGAACATGGTAGAAACCACTTGATTACTAGTCAATGATATGGACTATTAACAAGTGTGAGAGAAACCACCGGTAATGTCAATGGCTCTCAAAGTACTCAGTACAATCCATGAAATGTGAATAAATGAGTTGAAGTCGAACATGTCATAGAATCATTCGATCGAAGGTCAATGATGCAACCTATCGTCAAAGGTGAGAAACCTACCATTAGGGCATGGAGTTTTCAAGGTACTGACGATTTCTAGATCAACTTCCTAGATAATGAGCTGAAGTCGATAGAAAGCGATCCGTTATAGGCAAGTCCACAACACGAAATCATAGATCAAGTTTTGAAGAAATATATTGGCAACGATTGACTCAGGGATGGTCAAAATGGATGACAGATATCTCACAGATGAATGGTTTGTTTGAACTGTTTTCTTGAACACATAACGACACTGCAGATGGCTTGGTGACAATTGACCCAAAGCTAATACCCAAAAACTGGCTGAAAACTTTCAGTGTGGTTTGATTAACTGTTAGGCAAAGGATATTCCCAACCCAGATGAAAAAAAAGTGTCGTTTTTAAGAGTGGTTAACGAATTTAAAAAAAAATAGTGTAACAAAAAGGTTCATTTTTCTATCTTTTACCCCACCATTTCTGGCAAGTACCTTTTTATTTTTGACAAGCTTGAGGATGATAACATTTTCTTGTTTATAAGCTCATCCTTCGGATGAGTCCAACTTAGTTTAAAATTCGAACTCTAAGAAGGAGTGGTTCGTTCCTGTTTAAAATTGAACAGGTCCTTTACTGTTAAATTTTAACGAGTCTAGTATAGGAAAAAATCAGTGTTTTTCAATTTTTAGAGAGTCAGAAGAAAAACTTAAGAAAACTCCACGAGGGTATTTTTTCGTAAATTTAGTCCCTCGAGCCCGAAAAAGGATAAAATAATGCGGGAGAGAACTCTATTGACCGTAATTAGTCAATGTATACCTTTTTCGTAAATAGTCCATTTCAGTCCATAAAAGGGGTAAAATTATATTGAAGGGACGATTATTCATTTATTTTAACGAGTTCGAACAATCAAGTGTTCGAAAATAATTTCAATTTTCGAGAGTCTAAAAAGAGCTTAAAGAGGACTCCAATGTTTCGATTTTTTGTAAATTTTTGAAAGAGTCCGAAAAAGTGATAAAAGTATGCTCTTTGTTGAAAAATGATCAAGTTTCCTGAAAAATTCAATATTCTGCACAAAAACTCGAAACATTACACATACCTGTTTAAGATAAATAAAAATGTTTTTTAAAAAATTACCTTTTTAAAGTGAAAAATAAATAAATTAAAAATTGATTTATTCGAAAAGCTTATGAAAAGGGATTTTTTAACTTCATTTTTACCATTTGAGTTGAGAGTGAGAAGTGAGAGCTTTTGGGTAAAAAAGTTCCTGTGAAGATTATGGAAAATCTGTACGTGAGAATCGAAAACTGTCAGCTCCAGGTAATCCACGTCCTCCTTAAATTGCATTTCATCCGTTTGCATTTTGTTTTTAGGCTTTAAATTTGATTTTTAAAGGAAAAATAGGTTTAAAAAATCGCTCGTGGGGGTCCGCAGGTGCAACACATGGGCCTTGTGGACCCCGACCTTTTTCTATAAAGAAAAAGTAGTGGGTTGGCACCTATTGCTCACAACTCGTGCGAACCTATGCACTGTTTGTAAGCAGCGGGTGCGGACCTCGCGCAATGAATTTTAAAACTTAAATTTCTCCATTTTTGCCCAAAATTTTTCAAACAAGATTGTTCTAATATGTATTTTTATGCATTGTAGGACATTCAAAATTCTTATTTGGTGAGAATGTGAGCACAAGGATGTAGATTATGCCGCAATAAATCATATGCCCATATTGCAGGCATTGAGAGCATGTGGATTGTATAGTTCTGGGACATACAGGGCATGAGGGCCCAGGTAGACCTCTTGACATGGCTGGTAGACAGATGGAAGACACAGTACCAGTGCTTTGTGATTGGTGGCCACCGACTCAAAATCGAGCTGGAGGACATATACTTTTTGACTAGTTTGTCCAAGAGGGGCAAACAATTATCTCTTTTCGAGACTAGGCCAGGTGGCCAGTCTGTCGCTAGTCTCTGATTGGAGTTTTGCGATGATCAAGTAGACCCTAAGGATAAACGGATTGATATTAAAACTATCATCCATCTTGAGCTTAAAGTTATTGCATTCACTGTTACCAAACTATGTGGGAGTGCAACATTGCATGTGGCTACTAGATCCTAGATGCAGATGGTTGTAGACTGTTTTCAAGGCACCATATACAACTGGTGCGAGGATGTGTTGGCAAATGTGAAAGGCCAACTAACCAGAGCAAAGAATGGAAAGCTGAACAACTTTGGATATGGATTTATTGTAGTCACCTTTGCTTTAGAGAGGATCCCCATGTTAGCCCCGCAACATATTCCTGTTGATGCTGGTCTTCCTCGAGAGCCTAGAATGGTTCGTTGGGTTGCTTTGATGACCCGTCATGGTGAGGTCATAGAAGGCTGTTCAATTTCTGCCTGCATATTTTCGTTGGTTGAACAACCAAATTTTTGTGATTCAGGACTTTCCATACGCCGAGATGGATTACCGCAGCGACCGAGACATGATTCTTCCACAAGGAGAGCAATGAGATGATTAAGGTAAAAACCATTTTCAACACTTTCTAAGTTTTAATTTTTTTATATTTTAAATCGTCCAAAATTGACAATCAAAAGTTTAAATGCAGATGTGGGTCCATGATGACCAGCTGCTCTCCAACCTTACGAGAGGAGACACCCAGCTGCAGCAGCACCAGCCCCACAAGGCCAATCAACAGAGATCTTGACCGACTTGGAGCATCATCTAGAGCCCTTGACATTAGATATTCCAGAGACTGATATAGATGATATTCCACTTAGGTTACAAAGATATGTGATTGGGGTCCTAGGACCTTTTAGGAGGTTCCTATGTAGGGTGGCCCAAGTAGTAGATTCTTATCATGATCATCATCAGGGATAGGATGATCGATTTTGTAGACTCACGACATTTTTGTCTTTTTGTATTATCATTTTTGTCGATCATAAGGTGTTTTTCAACCTATGATTGAAGATGATGTATATTTTGAAACACACTTCTATGCTATGATATATCATTATTACCGGCTATCTCATGTAACATGTTATGAAATGTTATTAAATTTGCTGTTTTGATTATTGAAAATTTATATTTATCATACTAGAAGCAACTGCATCTGCTAATGTATTTAAATGTCTTGGAATATCATGATATTCAATGTAATCAAATTCACGTTCCAAGAGATGAACTCTCAAAAATAACCTTAATAACACTAGATTTCTAATGGCATAAACCCTGTTAAGCTATAATACAATGAGTTCAGAATCCAACCTAAAAATCAAACTCCAAATCCCAAATGAGATGGATTCAGATAATAACTCAATCACTGCACTATACTCTGCAATGTTATTCGTTGTTTGACCGAGGCTTACCCCATGCATAGATAATAACTCATCAGAGGGTGAATAGATAACCCAAGCTACGGAAGAAATGTTTTGTGTACTACAATGAGCACCATCAGCAAAACCAATGTATATTTGAAGAGACGTCGACATCTGCAATATCAAGAGTAAAATTAAGATAAGCAGGAGTAGTGATAAGATCACTCTCTAAACTAGGCACACTTTTCTAATCTAAAACACACCAACTATAAAGAAACTAATCTAACAAAAAATCAACACACAGAATTTAAGCATAATATCTCTTTAGATAAAGTCCATTTCTGGGTTTATCCAAAGAGACACCGTCAAAATATATCAATTCATAAGCCCCTTTTGTCAGCTTTCGCTTAACAATGTAAGGACCATGCCACATAGGTACAAATTTTCTAGCCCCTAGCTTATCGTTCGCTTGATCATATACTAAAACTAGGTCTCCTCTAAAAAATTACGAGGTGTAACACTTCTGTCGTACTGAGATTTCATTCGTTTTGCATGAGTCTCGTTTGCTATTGCAACAGTGCGTCCATTCTCATCTAGCTGAGCTAAGTACAAAAAACGTTTCTCTTCTTCAGAAGAAGCTGGGAGTAATTATATGGCTAATTGTAATGACTGAATTTCACATTCAATAGGTAACACTGCTTCCTAACCGTAGACCAGTTGAAAAGGAGTGAAACCAGTCGATGTTTTCATTGAGGTCTGATATGCCCAAAGTGATGAAAATAGCATGGTATGCCAATTTGACTTATGAATACCAATGATTCGTTTGATCATAGTGACTAAAACTTTATTGATAGCTTCAACCAGGCCATTAGCCTGTGGGTAATACGAAAAAGAACTATCACGGCATAGGCCAAGTTGATCTGTCAGTTCATTCATCATAATATTTCGAAAGTGACTTCCATGATGTGTAATAATAGCTTGAGGAACACCGAATCTAGCAATTATATGATTGAATATGAAAGTTGTAGTATTCTTGCCGTCTATCAAAAATGTAGGCATTGCCTCGGCCCACTTAGTAAAATAATCTACCGCTAAGAAAATATACGCATGCCCCCTAACTGAGTGAGGGTTACATGTAATAAAGTCAATACCCCACTTTGCGAAAGGATCGACAGCAATTATAGGGTGAAGAGGAGAGGGTGGAGCACGCATTTTACGATGAAAGATTTGACAATTATGGCATTTCCAGATTCCATAGATACAATCTTTGAATAAGGATGGCCAGAAATAACTAGCGCGCAATATCTTTTGGGCTGTGGCATACCCAGACATATGATCGCCACATGCTCTAGAATGATAGTAATTCAAAACCTTTTCAGCTTCTTCATGAGTTAGACAATGTCGGAAAATAGAATCCACTCCATGACGATAAAGTGTATCACCAATAATATTGTATTGTTGGGATTGGAAACATATTTTCTATCGCTGAGATTTTAGGCCGAAAAGATTGGGTTTGGAGATAAACAATAATATCTCCATACCAATGATCAAGAGTACTGATAAGAAACAAGGATTCATTCGCAATGGGCTGTTCCTTCATAGTTTTAGTATCAGTACGCGGGAAATCACACATCAGTTCGGCAAAAACAAAAGATTTCTTTGCCTTGGATTTTTCAAATTCCAAGTCAAATTCTTGTAGGATAAATATCCATTTGGAATACTTGCCCCCTAGCAATTGTTTAGTCAAGATATACATCACAGGGTTATAGTCAGAAATTACCGTGGTTTTGTGTAATAAGATGTAGTGACGAAATCTTTGGACAGCTTGGACAGCTGCCAAGGCCAATTTCTCCACATGCGAATATTTAAGCTCAGTCGGATGCAGATTTTGACTAAGATAGTAAATCACATGTTCATTGTTGAATTCATATTCCTGAACTAAAACCATGCCAATTGTTAGCACTTGAATCTACCTTAGGCTGAAGGAAGGCGAGATTCAAGGCAACATCAAACCAAGCTCAGCCTCGTAGCTAGCCCTACGAGGACAGGAGAGTGCTCTCTCCAAGTCACACTCAATGAATAAGTGAATGAAATGGCCTGAGATGACTTACAATGAACTATTTGTCTTAGGCTAGTAAGTGAAAATGAATATAAAGAGTGATTTTTATGAATGACTTTGTTTCTGGGATTTTATGGGACCACTAGACCTCAATGAACAGAGAACTTAACATAAAGGAGCAGATTATTTCGTGTGGCAAGGTAGGCGGAAAGCATAGAAATTTGGTTTTAAAATATGGCGGAATGGAGAGATCGATTAAGAAGGTGAAAAGGGCATAGGAGATGAATCCTTTTCAACAGAAGAATGAACACTAACATGAAATTTTCCTCTAGGTAGAGCAATAAAATTGAATTCTACCTAATCTCATTCTAAAAACTTCACCAGAAATGAATATGAAATGAAATATGGAACATAACAAGGTACATATGAAACATAAGAGACACACTTGCTATACTCACAACCACAGGAATCTCATGAAACAGAGTCGCTGCTTTTCATTAATTCTCTGTAAAAATATATAATGCAGAAACCAAGTTTCTTTCCCACAGTCTCCCAGAAGTTACAAGCCAACTAACCCAAAATTGGTTTGCAAATGGTTTGCATACAATATATAGAATGTGCCATGAAGAGATAGAACGCCCAAGGGTCACAAAATGAAGGTGGAGAGCCAAAAATCAGCTACAGGTGCAGCAACAAAAACATGACACATGGCTTGGGTGATCCTTTGCCTTCCTTTGCCACTTGTATAACTGACCATATGGAGTGAAAATATTTATAAAACCGTCGTGCTCCTCCTCCTGTGGGTCATGTTCTTTTCCAGGTGACTTTTGGAGGCCTTCCCGATGTCCAAATTGAGTTCAGGATAGCTCATTGGAAAGGTATTTGAGTCTGCCTTCCAACCCCACTACAAGTTTGTGATTTGGAGTTCATTTTCCTTGTCAAAAATCAAATCTTCCAAGACTGGTCGAACTGTGCCAAATGAGGCTGCCTCAAGGCAGAGTGTTGTTGCGGTCAACTTTTGAATGCCTTCCTCAACCCAAAATTGAGCTCACTATAGCTAATTGGAAAGGTAGTTGAGTATAATTTCCAATACAATCTGAAATTGTTGATTTGGAGTTCATTTTCACTGTAAAAAGGCAAATCTCCCAAGACGGGTCGAACTGTGCCAAATGAGACTGTCTAAAGGCATAGCGGTGTTACAGTCAACGTTTAAATGCCTTCCTAAACTCCAAATTGAGCTCGGGATAGCTCATTGAAAATATATTTGTGTCAAGTTATCATTTTATTCATCAAGAAAGTCATTTGGACAACCAAGCTAGGAGAAAATTTTATTTTCCTGAGGTCACTCCATAGGTGCATCAATTCTCCCGAGACAACTGTATTTATGACATTGCTTCAAAACAATGACACATGTGTAAAAAGGGAAGGAGGTTTTTCTTCCTTGTTCTGTTATGGACAAAAACCTCTCTCCGTTTTTCCGAACTCATCTTTTATTGCTCAGAAACATCGTTTGAGTGAAACATATCCCGATGTGTGGGACAAGGGATTTGCCGAAATGAAGCGAAATGAAGGGGATTGGGAGCTTCTAAGTTCTTGAGGAAATTTTGAGAGGTATGGAGGGATGTTAGGAAGTAAGGGAAAGTGGAATATTAGAAATTGAGTGAGGGGAAGGGGTCAAAAATGGCAAAACACAGGCCCAACCATAGAAAATTGCCCGGTTGTAGCAAGAAACTAGGGTTTGTGCGAAAATAAGGAATTTGGGGAATATCAGTGAGGGGAAGTGTTTGATAAGGTAAATTATGGATAGGGATAGGTGTATGAACATCAAGATACAATTTTTTCTGATGATTTGACCATCCAAGAGAAATTAGCTTCAAAACCCTAGGAGAGGGAAATGAACCTTGCCTTGGCACAATTGAAACATGAACAAGGTGTGAAATGACCCAATGGGACTTGACATGATGATGAAAACCTCTGAATTATTTTAGACTCAGCTAAATGGTGACATTGAATGACATCTGGACAAATTTGAAAGGAGTGAAAGCAAACCCTAGGCCTAATGTCTAGTGACCAAATTTTACTTGAAGACTCACTGAAATGATAAAATTTGACCTTAACACCTTAAAATAACTTGTGTAAGAGCATATTTGATCACTGGAGGAAGGCTGCAAAGACTGACACTAACATTGGCTCCAATGGGGGATGGTAGCTCCTTGGAGGTGCCAAGAACTACAGATCTTTGGGTGAGCAGACAATGCCTTTGTCCATTGGGCTATGGAGTCCATTATTCCAACATGACTCAATTTATTTACATGAAACTTGACTCAAACTAAATCAATGCAAATGACATGACTAAAAAACTTGACTGCACTTAAAACTTAAAGCTTGGTGGTAGTACATGACCACCTTTATTTCTTACAAGACTACATATCATCAAACTATATCAAACTGCCAATGTAACCAATCAAGAAGATGGCTTCTTGACTGATTCTTCTGATCAGATCTTCTGGTCAACAATTGCTATTGGTAACTGGGCATCCAAAAACATAATTGGCCATGATCTCCTTCATCACTGAATACTGCAATAATCACCTTCACGGCTGTCCGCAACAAATTTTCCATTGGATCATGAAAAACATGAAGATTTACCTCATGTTGAAGAAACAAGATGTCTTTTTCTTTTGATTCTGATCTTCCTTCATAATGTTCCTGGTCCTCAAAAAATTCTGAACAAGCAGATGAGTGGATTTCCTCTTCAAATAACACTTCAAAACATGAAACATATGAGGAAGAATCTGAAATGGAATCCATAATGGTCTGGTCGGTTATAGTCTGAATATATTTCTGATCATCTTGACATGATATGATAGCCAAATTCTCATTACATTCATCACATTCATCAATCATGAGAAAAGCAACTTCGGATGATTCTTGAAACCCAACACTAACATTTTTATCATCTACCATAAATTCATCCAGAGAAAGCTTTTCACTTACTTGAGCAAAGCTCTCATCTTGCTGTCCATGAGCTGATTGGATTACCTCTTCATGAAGGCTTTGTTCTAATGACATGAGAACATTTGGACTCAAAACTTTGTTTTTTTCTATGGACCAATCTGAAACGACACCTTTTCTTTCATCACTTTCAGCCATATGGAATTCTCCAACCTAATGATCTATTTCATGTAATTCATGTTGACTATCAAGATGCAAAACTCCTTCATCTTCCACCGTACTAAAATCTTGATCATGCTGCAAATTTTCATGATCGTCTTTACACTGCTGAAAAGGAATTTCATACAGGGCTTCCATGATTTCATAATCCATAAAATTATCATCCTCATAATATTTTTCAAGACTCTCAATAAAACCATAAGCATTCTTGCAACAATCATGAACTAGATTCAATGATGGATAAGAGTCTTTATATCTTTCAATGAACATGGCATGAAAATCCCTTAAACCGTAAATACAAGCAGGCAGCAAGCTTTCATACCAAGATTGGAATTCACCTTCTAGAGTGGCCATGAATATCTTCATTAAGCAATCTTCAGGAAAATCAACCTTCAACTTGCGAATATGCATGTGAAATCGAACTAGATGTAAAGCAGCGTCTTTCTTACCATCATCTTTAAACATAGGTAGATTCTTTGACCAATCTACCTTCGGAATTTCATTTGGAAAGCCTGGGATGTGATCTCGGCTCATGGGAGTGTATCTTCTTGCGATCTGATCCATTGCGAATGGAGTCGCCAGGTGAATTATTTCAGCCATCTTCTTATGTCTGATCGTTGTTCACCATCAACATCAGATCTGAACTTGAGATATGTCCTGGGACAAGACAATCTACAAGCAAACAATTTTGTAATCAAATTCCCCAGTGGAGTCGCCACTATGTTAGCACTCGAATCTGCCCTAGGCTGAAGGAAGGCGAGATTCAAGGCAACATCAAACCAAGCTTAGCCTCGTAGCTAGCCCTATGAGGACAGGAGAGGTCTCTCTCCAAGTCACACTCAATGAATAAGTGAATGAAATGGCCTGAGATGACTTACAATGAACTATTTGTCTTAGGCTAGTAAGTGAAAATGAATATAAAGAGTGATTTTTATGAATGACTTTGTTTCTAGGATGTTATGGGACCACTGGACCTCAATGAACAGAGAACTTAACATAAAGGAGCATATTATTTCGTGAGGCAAGGTAGGCGGAAAGCATAGCAATTTGGTTTTAAAATATGGCGGAATGGAGAGATTGATTAAGAAGGTGAAAGAGGCATAGGAGATGAATCCTTTTCAACAGAAGAATGAACACTAAAATGAAATTTTCCTCTAGGTAGAGCAATAAAATTGAATTCTACCTAATTTCATTCGAAAAACTTCACCAGAAATGAATATGAAATGAAATATAGAACATAACAAGGTACTTATGAGACATAAGAGACACACTTGCTATACTCACAACCACAGGAATCTCATGAAACAGAGCCGCTGCCTTTCATTAATTCTCTGTAAATTTATATAATGCAGAAACCAAGTTTCTTTTCCACAGTCTCCCAGAAGTTACAAGCCAACCAACCCAAAATTGGTTTGCAAATGGTTTGCATACAATATATAGAATGTGCCATGAAGAGATAGAACGCCCAAGGGTCACAAAATGAAGGTGGAGAGCCAAACATCAGCTACAGGTGCAACAAAAAAAACATGACACATGGCTTGGGTGACCCTTTGCCTTCCTTTGCCACTTGTATAACTGACCATATGGAGTGAAAATATTTATAAAACCGTCGTGCTCCTCCTCCTGTGCATCACGCTCTTTTCCAGGTGACTTTTGGAGGCCTTCCTGATGTCCAAATTGAGTGCAGGATAGCTCATTGGAAAGGTATTTGAGTCTACTTTCCAACCCCACTGGAATGTTGTGATTTGGAGTTCATTTTCCTTGTCAAAAATCAAATCTCCCAAGACTGGTCGAACTGTGCCAAATGAGGCTGCCTCAAGGCAGAGTGCTGTTGCGGTCAACTTTTGAATGCCTTCCTCAACCCAAAATTGAGCTCACAATAGCTCATTGGAAAGGAAGTGGAGTCAAATTTCCAATCTAATCATAAATTTGTGATTTGGAGTTCATTTTACCTGTCAAAAAGCAAATCTCCCAAGACTGGTCGAACTGTGCCAAATGGGACTGTCTAAAGCCAGAGTGTTGTTACAGTCAACTTTTAAATGCCTTCCTTAACTCAAAATTGAGCTCAGGATAGCTCATTGGAAAGCTCTTTGTGTCTAGTTATCATTTGATGTATCAAGAAAGTCATTTGGACAACCAAGCTAGGAGAAAATTTGATTTTCCCGAGGTCTCTCCAGAGGTGCATCAATTCTCCCGAGACAATTGTATTTCTG
Source organism: Pinus tabuliformis (assembly GCA_031772625.1). NCBI lineage: Eukaryota > Viridiplantae > Streptophyta > Pinopsida > Pinales > Pinaceae > Pinus > Pinus tabuliformis. The sequence goes on along the minus strand of CM062816.1, from coordinate 1,036,627,569 downwards.
ACATTTCTTCAAAACCATGACACCTGTGTAAAAAGTGAAGGAGGTTTTTCTTCCTTGGTCTGTTATGGACAAAAACCTCTCTCATTTTTTTCGAAATCATCTTTTATTTCTCAGAAACATCATTTGAGTGAAACATATCCCGATGTGTGGGACAAGGGATTTGCTGAAATGAAGCGAAATGAAGGGGATTGGGAGCTTCTAAATTCTTGAGGAAATTTTGGGAGGTATGGAGGAATGTTAGGAAGTAAGGGAAAGTGGAATATTAGAAATTGAGTGAGAAGAAGGGGTCCAAAAAGGAAAAACACAGGCCCAACCATAGAAAATTGCCCGGTTGTAGCAAGAAACTAGGGTTTGTGCGAAAATGAGGAATTTGGGGAATCTCAGTGAGGGGAAGTGTTTGATAAGGTACATTATGGATAGGGAAAGGTGTATGAACATCAGGATACAAGTTTTTCCGATGATTTGACCATCCAAGAGAAATTAGCTTCAAAACCCTAGGAGAGGGAAATGAACCTTGCCTTGGCACAACTGAAACATGAACAAGGTGTGAAATGACCCAATGGGACTTGACATGATGATGAAAACCCTCTGAATGATGTTAGAATCAGCTGAATGGTGACATTGACTGACATCTGGACAACTTTGAAACGAGTGAAAGCAAACCCTAGGCCTAATGCCTAGTGACCAAATTTTACTTGAAGACTCACTGAAATGATAAAATTTGACCTTGACACCTTAAAATCACTTGTGTAAGAGCATATTTGATCACTGGAGGAAGGCTGCAAAGACTGACACTAACACCAATGGTGGAATGAGAAGCGGCGAGATACAAAAGGTAATCCTAGTTGTAATTGGGAAGATGCAGTAATGGTGCATGGGTTAACGCATGTTTAAGTGCATCAAAAGATTGATCAGTGATCTCATCCCAAAAAAATGGAATATTTTGTTTTAACAACCTGGTAAAACCTTTCGTTATCATGGTGTAGTTAGGAATGAAACGATGTAAAAAGTTTGCTTTCCCTTGAAAAACTTTGGAGTTGGCGAAGATGCGAAGGAGGAGGGAGATTGACGATAGCTTCAACCTTCGAGGGGTCGACACGAATGCCAACGTTTGAAATGAAAAATCCCAGTAAGTGACCCATTTCTACACAGAATATACATTTGTGTGGATTCAACCGAATTCGATAATGCCTACATCTCATAAAGATAGCTCGTAAATGAGTGAGATGATCAACTCTACGCGATGAATGGGAAAGTAAATCATCGAGATAAGGCTGCACAATGTGCTTGATGTCATGAAATGCGTAAGACATAGCCCTTTGAAAAGTTTCTCCAACGTTCTTCAATCCAAAGGGTAATTTGTAATAAGCATATGTCCCCCAAGGACAAATGAAAACTGTTTTAGGTTGATCAGCAGGGAGTATGTTGATTTGATTGTAACCTGAAAAGCCATCCATAATGGAGAACATTTCACTGCTGGCACAATCATCAATAATTTGATCGATATAGGGGGTTGGATAATTGTCTTTAGGACAAGATCGATTAATATCCCTATAGTCAATACATACTCTTATCATTCCTTGTTTTTTGTTGACAGGAACAATATTTGATACCCAATCAGTTAAAGGAATTGGATAAATGAAACCTGCGTGATGTAATTTCTCAACTTTGACTTTGATAGCAGCGACTTTTCTCAGATGTATTTGACGTAAGCATTGCCGGATAGGTTTAGCATTCGGGTAGGTTTTAATTTCATGGACAACAATTGATAGATCGATTCCTGGAACTTCATATGACCAGGCAAAAACTTCACGAAATTCTTGAAATAGGGCTTTATAAGTTTGGATTTCATCGTCCATACAGGAAGCACCTATATGAATGTTTTCAATAATTCCTGGCTTAACTGAAATGTCAATAGGAACCGTTCGAGAGATATTTTCCAAATTTAACTCAGAATCAAAATGTTGCAATGGATTATGTGGTTCTTTGACATAGTCAATAGTAAAATAGAAGAAAAATCATTTTCAAAATGATCAAGCTCAGGTAAAAATGAAGATTAGTGATGAAGATCTTCCCATGGTAAATCATCAACAGACAAAAGTTCACGAATCTGCTCATCAGTATGAACAGGATCAGAAAGTTTTGTTGTAGCTGAGGTTGATATCGAAAGTGATTCCCCATGGAACACATTCATTGGATTAGTTTCGGTTGAACAAGAATAAAAAAATGACAGTACAACCTAATATGCAATTTCAAAGGGACTCAAAGGCATCACGCCATCAAATGAATCCTCCTTAGAATCAGAAGGTACGATCCAAGGATCATCAAAAGTAACAGTATTCGATGAAATCATATGAATATTTGCAATAGAAGGTGATAAGCTAGGAGGAGGGAAGGAAAAATTTCCCAGTAAACCAGAATCTTTAATCAAACCTACGCCAACATCCTTGTAAGGGATAGTTGCTTTACCGATGTGCTGAATACTGTATGTAGAGGTTGGGTCGGATGAGAAATAAGTCAGCTGGTTTATGGTAACGATATTTCCGTTATGAGGAAACTTGATAAGCCAAAAAACCAATGAAACAATAGCAGTCATAGCATAATACCAACTGCGACCGAGGAGAAGGTTGTAATCGAGAGGGGAATCAACCACTTCCACACCTATATTTACGGTTTTTCCTTCGACCCCTATAGGTAAATCCTACAAAATACCAAAAGGATGGAACCCTCGGCCATCAAAATCCTTTAGAATTGTCGGAGACTGATTGAGTGTGGGAGAACCAAGAAATTTCCAACACTGGATCGAAATAATACACGTAGAAGCCCCATCATCAATCACAGTTCGAAAGTAAGGTCTATTTTTGATTAAAACTAGAATCCGGAAATCCATTTGATGAGGTAGGTGGGGTGTACTATTCTCTAAATCGAGGATTATTAGGTTCGAATCCTGAATATCGACAGCTCCTATAGCAGACAATAGTAATTCATTTTGTGTTGGGCACGATTGTAGCACTTCCAAAGCCAACATTACTGAAGGGGAAATAGCTAAGTCTTCAACAATGTTGTAATTTTGAGTAGCTCTCGCATGTGGATTGAAAGCTGATTTACGAAGTACACCTTTAGTAGGCGGTTTGATTACTAAGTCAGGGTTGGGTTTCTTGATCTGTAGTGGATTAGAACTAGGAGGAAGTGTAGTTGATCTGTTTGAATTAGAAGATTCTGCTTATTTACCACCAACAAGATTTTTACTACCATAATCTTGCGATCGCGTCGCAATCCTGACATGAGACATCATCATAATGGGTTATTCTAAGGCATTCAAGGAAGAACCAATCATATTACTATCTTGAGTAGGAAAAGATCCTTCAAGATAACAGGCATCTAAGAACCTTTAACGAATTTCGAAACCTCTGCTTGATGTGGGCATTCTTTGGTAAAATGATCCTCATCACAAATGAAACAAGGATAGCGAGTTTTCCATTTTTCGTTAGGAAATTCATTTTTATCCATTTTATCTTTTGAATTTTGTTTGTTTTTCTTCTTCGCCTTATTTTTGCTACCGGATTTTGATTTGGTCGTAGATGATTCTACGACATGGATGTCGGCAAAAAACTCAGCGGAAGAATCTCCTTTCGGGGAATCAGGTAAAGTTATTATAGGAGAAGAATTCTTTGAAGATTTCTTCTTACTTTTAGTACTAACTGAACCAATCATACCATCAACGACATGAGACCCTGAAGGAGCTGCAGTTATTTGACCGTGTTTTGGAAGATCAGGGATTTTTTCATGTAAAGTACCTGACTGCATATAGACGAGGTCAAGGTACTTAACCTGATCAATGACTTGCTCTTTAGTGACAACTCCTCCCTTAGCTACATCTTCAGTGATTTTGGGTAGCAATGATTTAATGAACCATTCCGCTAAAATTTGATCCTAAACGAAAAATTTCACTAAACACCTTCTACATCGCCATTCATGAATATGATCAGAAATATATGTAGACATGGATTGTTTCCGTGATGTTAACAGTTCCGTGCCATTATCGTATCTGACAAGCAACTAAAAATGAGTTAAGAAAGCAGTGGCTAACAGATTGAAATTATTAAAAGAGCCTCGTGGTAACTCAATGTACCATTTGGCGGCAAGAGCAATAAGAGTTCGTTGAAAAATACGCAATTGAATTGAACCATCAATGATTGAATTAGATGCACACCAGAGGTGATAAGTCATAACGTGATTTGACAGATCCTCTCCTGACTTACCCTCGAATTTCGGTATATCACTAGGCAACTTACTAGGCATTGGCGGCCAATACGGAAGATAGTAAATCGGATCATTCGTAAGGTGCGACAAATAAGGTAAATCCAAAGTTGCAATAAATGGTAACTGATGGTTAGGGTCGTGAAAACCTTGAGTAATGAGACCAGTTCCAGTAGGAGGATATCCACGATAACTTGGAATCGGATTTGAATTAGGAATATTATAACCTCCTGGAAAACAACCAAACTGGGGTTGTTGAGGCTGTTGATAAGTATAGCCAGGATACAGTTGATACTGATAAACTGGGTTTTGTACAGTAGGACCGAATTGAAACTGTCCCTGGTACGGTTGATAGATGAAGTGCGGTTGACTTGTGGCAATTGTACTTGTACTAGCTTGTCCTGCAGGCATTTGGACCGGAGTATGAACTGTAGGTCTTGACTGTGGCACAGAGACTTGAGGAATTTGCATTGATGCAGGGATAGTAGAAACCGGAGCTACAGATACTCTAGAAATAGGTGTTGTAGGTTAAACAAAAGTTGCAGAAGTTGCAGCAGTTTGAGGCGGAGTGTGAGGTGTGCTAGGCCTAGGCTGCTGAACTAAACTAGGTGCAGGGATTTGAACACTAGGTTGGACAGGTTGCTGGGTTAGACCAGAAACCAAAGGCTGTCTAGGTTGATTAGGTAACTGCACATTAGGTTGCATAATCTATTGAGTTTGAGATGGATTCCACACCATGTTCATTCCGGAGCATGGACCCATAAAATGTTGTGCATATGGAGGACCATAACCTGGTTGAATGTAGGGTTGATAATTAAGCAGTACATTTCCAGCTCCTTGTAAAAATGATTGACCAGAAGGTAGTTGCAAACCTTGAGTTGGGTACTGACATTGAGGTTGATAACCTTGATGCACATACTGAATCTGGGGTTGACCTTGGGGTATGTACTGTCTTGAAGGTTGAAAACCTTGAGGTAGCCCTCCAGGTGGTAACTGACTACCTTGAGGTTTCCCACCAGGCAGTAACTGACTACCTTGGGGTTGCTCCCCAGGCAGTAACTGACTACCTTGGGGTTCCCCCCCAGGCAGTAACTGACTACCTTGAGGTTGAGGATTTGGAATATTACCAGACATCATATGGATTTTCTCTATCTTCAACGTTTGAGTTTCATTACTACCAGATGATAACTCTTTTTCAGTCGGTCGAGAAATTGCTCTTGAAAAAGTACCAGAGAGTGACTAGTACCCGGAAGGAACAGAAGCACCACTGTATAAAAATGTTTGTGGTGATTGGGAAAACATAGATGACTCTCTTGACATGATCGATGAAGGATAATAAACTCTTGGTGTAGGATGAAAAGGAATTCGAGGTGGTGAAAAACTAAGACCCATGTTTTCTAAAAAATTTGTCAATAATAAATACCAAGCGTCACTCCTAAAAGGAGTGTAGAATATTGATTCATGCTCCCTAAGATTTAAGTCTATTGGTTTTCGGGAAGAGTTACGTCTTCGTCTAGACTGACAAGTTATTCAATAGAAATGAGTCCAGAAGGAAGATTTTGAGTAATGATATTTCTTACCCTAGGTGAACCAGGATCACTAGAAGTTGGAGTAACAAATCCTGAAGATGGTTCCAAAACAGCAGGTTCAGTGTCAGGCTCAGAAATTTTAGGTTGTTCAACGAATTCACTAGAAGGAGAAATACTACTAGTAACTTTGGAAAATGAAATTGGCTCTTGAATATGCTCTGTTGTTTGTATTTGATAATCAGGATGAACAATTAAAGATGGCTCTTCGGCTTTTGGCGATCCAACTCTACTGTCACTAGGTGATACAAGAGCTCGTAGCCCTTCAAGATGGCTTGGTGTATACTCAGGAGGTTTCCCCTGAAGTCTATGAGATTGTCTCGGTAATTCGGCCACGATTAAATATTAATTAATCACACGCAAACAAAGAAAATTTCAATAAAAACACCAAAAGTCTACAAAGAAACAAACAGCTGAATCACATGCCTAAAAAATCTAAGAATTCAAACCATGCACAAACAGTAACTTCCCGTACTAGAAACACTAGTTGGTGATAAAATCCAACTTAGTAGAAGTTTAATACAGAAAGGGCGGTTGGAACAGTAACCCCGACAACCTACTTAATGAAACAGACTGGCACAAGTTTCTTCACAAAACCATCTCGAGTGAAGAGAACCCCCCAAAGAGTCCAAGTGAGTCTAGTTGACGTCTACTCCAAGTACAGTGAGATCTTTCCTTCACCGTCACCCTAGGAAATAATCTTAAGTTTATGGACACTAAGGTTACCAACAGCAAAAAATACAACTGGGGGGACAGTCTACGATCTGATTCTATGCACAAGGGCAGAGTAACAAAGCTCAATCCCATTGAAGGCTCCTCGACATGGTCAATCCAAGGTTTACCAACAAGTGACCCCATGCTCCTCAACAATAGTTAATCTGAGGTTTACCGTTTATAATACATGCAGATCTTCTATCTTTCCCAATGAAACAGAATTGATTGTCTCAAGGTTCATACATGATCTTGTGATTGACTCCTTTTAGAGAAGCTTCCCAAAATGTATCAATTACAATTGGATTTATTTCCTACCACAAGATGTATCTACTTGTTTGTTTTAACTATCTTGGAGAGTTAATTACTCCCTACTCCAAGATACTAGCCTAAGCTATATTGGTGATAAGAGCCCTAGAAATAGAAAAGATTACTAGATCAATTTTATTTAAGCGTTGCTTTTATGGGTTTTTCTTTAAGTCGATAGCTATGGAAATGAAACTTTGATGGTGTGAAGACTTGACTCCGAACACACTAAAAAAAAAGCACCTAAAATGATAAGCAATTCGTTTTTCTTTCAATGAAATTCTAGCTAAAAGAAAGAGTTCGAGAATGCAATTCTTTAAGAAACAATTCTTTCTTTCAACATGGAAATGGAAAGAAAATCTTTTTGTTTTTTTAATAAGAACTCAAAATGAGACAAATAATTAATGCTCACAATAAATCCCTTTCCCTTTTCAAAAATCAAAACTACAAAAAAAAACAATTTGCTTCAAAAGAGATCTACAAGTTCTAGAAAAACACTCAAAACTACAAAAACTAATTTTGAGATCTAAAAACTTTAAAAATCTAATTTAATAAAAGCTTCAATTACTTTTAGAGGACGTTTTACTTAGTTGTTTAGTAAATTAAGGATTCATTTGCACAGAATAACAAACCAATAAAAAACGTCTAGATATGTTTTCTTTTGTAAAAATGAAATTCAGAACTTATAAAAAAGTTTGTTCAAAGATTTGCAACGAGAAAACTAAATCTATTTCTCACAAAGGATATATTTCACAACCAAGTTAGACTCATCAAGAAGACGAAAAGACACCAGGGTGATCTAAGGTTTCTCAAGCTTCGGGTCTTTGAGTCACTACAGAGACAAAGTGAAAACCACTTCAAGCATGCAAAACTTCTAGAAAATCATTCAAAACAAAAATACTATTGGAACTCACTCACAAGAGATTTTTGATAGGAAAAATATAGATCTGGGTAGACACTAAAAAACCTAAATCAAACCTAAACTTAACTGGAAGAAGATTTCTTAGGTTTTTCAAATTTTTTTTACAGGGTCCAGAGGCTCCAGAAGCAACAGATGCAGTCTCGCACTGTTTGCCGAAGGAAAATACAGAGATGCCCGCACTATCTGTAAAGAAAAAGTGCGGTCCCTAGAAAACTAAAAAAAAAACAAAAATACTTTAAGATTTTTAAATCTACCCAAGCCAGTATACATCAATCAAAAACCAGAAAAAAAAAACAATTTTCTCAAGTCAAAACAAAGGAAAACCAAAAATCAAATACCATCCTCAGTGGAGTCGCCAATTTGTTGGCCGAATAAATCGATCTTGTGGACAAGACCGATCTCCCTAGTATCAAAAGATAGTCTAGCAACAAACAGACAAAAAAACCTATCTTTCTCTAGACATATGCGATTTATAAGTAAATATTACAAAGGTGTTAAGATCCTACCTTAGATCCAATGCTTGTTCGTAGTAGTCATCCTCCAGTTGTTCGAAAGAGTTACCTTTGAAGACCTGCAATCACAAACAAGCAAACATTAAATAACACCTGCATAGAAAATATTATAAATCATGTCTATTATGGTGATCAAGGAATCCATAAAATAAAAAATGAATTAACAGCTTATTGATAAAAAAAAATATATTTGTATTAACTTTGAATAGTAGAAGAACTTTACAACCTTTTCAGCCTTGATGTTGAACAAGTTCTTCCCAGGGTCTGAAACAAGAATTTCCTTTACTTTGAAAATTCTTGTACTCTTCCAAATGAGATACATAGAGGTATTTAATCTCTCCTCATAAAAACTCAATTAAAGAAGACTAAGTTCCAACAACATTTTACCTCAAAAAATACTAAGCTTCTAACCCGCTAGTTAACCAGCTCAATGCTTCTTTTTATAGTGTAGAGGAGGAGGTTACTAGTCCACCTATGAAGGGATAGAATCCCTTTCAAAGGAATAAGCTCCTCACATCAAGGGGTTAGCTCCTTAAGGTATGGGTTACATGAACCTTAAAAGAGCGAACTTGCCACCTCAAGATTCCTTCCAGAAGCTTCTAGAAATAACTGAAAGTGAGTTTTTTCAGAGTATACTTGTGCCTTTTTAACTTTTACAGGGGTTCGCACCTTTAACACAGAGATAGTGTAGTCAGGTGTGCAGAAGACATGACCATTAGGTGTGGGACCGTAGGTAAGACAAAGAGAAAGTGCAGAACCAGAGTTTTAAAAACTTTTGAGAGATTTTCTCTTATTTTCCAGACTTGATATGAGGAACTGATGTTTTAGACTTGCAGAGGAGGAAAGTATGAGTGGTAATGAACTCACACAGATAGCAGAATGTCAAGGTGACAATTTTTAGTGCAACATATTTCCCCTTAAAGTGCGAACTCTGTAATAGATGAAGATAGATTCTGTCATGTATGAAGAGTGAAGTACTTTATCATTTGAAGGATCATCTTGTGGACACCCCAGTCGGAACCTGTAAAAACATTCAATGCAATATATATATATATATATATATATATATATCATCGCTGAGGTAGGCATTCCCATACTCAGATCAAAATTGACTGGAAAACTAACTAAAATTTTATGATACAGGAATTATTTTGTAATACATCAAGAGTATAGACATGTGTAGACACATTATAGATGTAGCCATTTGTTTATGAATAGTCCATTGTATAATGAATAACAAAATTCCTCACAGCCTGGATGGTAGAACTAGATCCAGAGTCTTGATTTCCGCTTCCCAAACTAGTACGATTCTATCCATGTGAATGAATGTGTCGAAGTCGAACATGGTAGAAACCACTTGATTACTAGTCAATGATATGGACTATTAACAAGTGTGAGAAAAACCACTAGTAATGTCAATGGTTCTCAAAGTACTCAGTACAATCCATGAAATGTGAATAAATGAGCTGAAGTCGAACATGTCATAGAATCATTCGATCGAAGGTCAATGATGCAACCTATCGTCGAAGGCGAGAAACATGCCATTAGGGGATGGAGTTTTCAAGGTACTGGCGATTTCTAGATCAACTTCCTAAATAATGAGCTGAAGTCGATAGAAAGCGATCCGTTGTAGGCAAGCCCACAACACGAAATCATAGATCAAGTTTTGAAGAAATATATTGGAAAGGACTGACTCAGGGATGGTCAAAATGGATGACAGATATCTTGCAGATGAATGGTTTGTTTGAATTGTTTTCTTGAACACATAATGACACTGCAGATGGCTTGGTGACAATTGACCCAAAGCTAATACCCAGAAACCGGCTGAAAACTTTCAATGTGGTTTGATTAACAGTTAGGAAAAGGATTTTCCCAACCCAGGTGAATAAAAAGTGTCTTTTTTAAGAGTGGGTAACGAATTTAAAAAGAAAAACAAAGTGTAACAAACAGGTTCATTTTTCTCTCTTTTACCCCACCATTTCTGGCAAGTACCTGTTTATTTTTGACAAGCTTGAGGAGGATAACATTTGCTTGTTTATAAGCTCATCCTTACGATGAGTCCAACTTAGTTTAAAATTCGAACCCTAAGAAGGAGTGGTTTGTTCCTGTTTAAAATTGAACAGGTCCTTTACTGTTAAATTTTAATGAGTCCAGTATAGGAAAAACTCGGTGTTTTTCAATTTTAGGGAGTCAGAAGAAAAACTTAAGAAAACTCCATCAAGGTACTTTTTCGTAAATTTAGTCCCTCGAGTTCGAAAAAGGATAAAATAATGCAGGAGAGAACTCTATTGACCGTAATTAGTCAACACATACCTTTTTCGTAAATAGTCCATTTTAGTCCATAAAAGGGGTAAGCTTATATTGAAGGGATGATTATTCATTTATTTTAACGAGTTTGAACAATCAAGTGCTCGACAATCTTTTCAATTTTTGAGAGTCTGAAAAGAGCTTAAAGAGGACTCCAATGTTTTGCTTTTTCGTAAATTTTTGAAAGAGTTCGAAAAAGTGATAAAAGTATGCTCTTTGTTGAAAAATGATAAATTTTCTTGAAAAATCCAATATTCCGCACAAAAACTCGAAACATTACACATACCTGTTTAAGATAAATAAAAATGTTTTTTAAAAAGTTACCTTTTTAAAGTGAAAAATAAATAGATTAAAAATTCATTTATTCAGAAAAACTTATAAAAAGGGCTTTTCTAACTTCATTTTTACCATTTGAGTTGAGAGTGAGAAGTGAGAGCTTTTGGGTAAAAAAGTTCCTGTGAAGATTCTAGAAAATCCATACGACAGAATAGAAAACCGTCAGCTCTAGGTAATCCATATCCTCCTTAACTTGCATTTTGACCATTTACATTTTGTTTTTAGGCTTTAAATTTGATTTTTAAAGGAAAAATAGGTTTAAAAAATCACTCCCGGGGGTCCGCAGGTGCAACACACGGGCCCTGTGGACCCCGACTTTTTCTATAAAGAAAAAAGTCGTGGGTCAGCACCTATTGCTCACAACCCGTGTGGACCTACGCACTGTTTGTAAGCAGCGGGTGCGGACCCTACGCATTGAATTTTAAAACTTAAATTTCTCCATTTTGCCCAAAATTTTTCGAACAAGCTTGTTCTAATATGTCTTTTTATGCGTTGTAGGACATTCAAAATGCTTATTTGGCAAGAATGCAAGCATGAGGATGTAGATTATGCTGCAATAAATCATATGCCCACATTGCAGGCATTGAGAGCATGCAGATTGTATAAGTTCTAGGCCATACAGGGCATGAGGGTCCAAGTATACCTCTTGACATGGTTGGTAGATAGATGGAACACACAGGACCAGTGCTTTGTGATTGGTAGCCACCGACTCAAAATCGAGTTGGAGGACATATACTTTTTGACTAGTTTTTCCAAGAGGGGTGAACAATTTGTTGGCATTATGATGCATGTGTTGTACTTGATGGCAACCAAATCATAGAAGATCAACTCACTTATATATATCTAGATGAATCTACGGAAAAGATATTAGATGTGACAAAATACATAGGATGCAGGACAACTCAAAGGAATCAGATGACAATTCTCAGTATGACAAGTTAGCTTTGCCATCAAGTCCAAAGGGGGAGATTGTTGGCATTATGAGACAAGTGTTGTCGTTGATGGCAAATCACACAGATGATAAATTATAGTGCAACAAAGTTATTTTCAAGTTCACACACTTTCATGCAAAGAAAAGTTTCTTTCATGTAGAGAAAAGTTCATGCACTTTCATGCAGAGAAAAGTTTCTTTCATGTAGAGAAAAGTTCACACACTTTCATGCAGAGAAAAGTTTCTTTCATGTAGAGAAAAGTTCACGCACTTTCATGCAGAGAAAAGTTTCTTTCATGTAGAGAAAAGTTCATGCACTTTCATGCAAAGAAAAGTTCCTTTCATGAAGAGAAAATTTCACGCACTTTCATGCAGAGAAAAGTTCCTTTCATGCAGAGAAAAGTTCACGCACTTTCATGGTTGGTTCATGGTATTAGTTCGACAGTTTTTGATCCTATGGTTTTGGTCCATGGCATTGCATCCAAAAGTGTTGTTCCCAAGTATTGGGTCCATGGTATTGATTTGTTATGGTTTTTGGTCCGTGGTATTGTGAAAGGCATAAGGCTATAAAAGAGGAAGGAGATCATTTGGCAAGGCATCTTCTGAATAATTGAATATCTGATAAAGTGCTAGATTTGGAATACGGTGATTGGGTTATGGTGCAGATCTAGATCTGAATAAAGAAGGAACCTGAGCGCAAGGAGAAGGATAAGTTCTATTGATGGGTCAAAATCTTAAGGCTGGAATAGTGGTATCTCTATATGATTTTGATCTGTGATATGTAGCGCATGCTTGATCTATAAATCTGATAATCTGGGTTAACTAATCTCTGAATGTTTGAAAGAATGAATTTATAGATCTGTACGCAGGTTTCTGTTGGTGAAGTTACGGACTTTACTTGAAATATATTTTAGCTATTTTTATTTATTACTGCGGTGTTCAAGGTTCTGATTTGATATCTGGTTGCTGTGTGCTGAGAAAGTATTAATTCAGTTTATGCACAAGGAAGATTAGTTGATTGTAGATCTATTTGATACTTGATGGATCGAGATCTTAAGGATTGGAATATTTATCATTATCTGGTTTGATAGACTAGATTTGAATTATTGACGTATGTTTTATGAATGGTATGATCTGGGTATGTCTGATGTATGGAACAACTGCAAAGTTATAAGGAAATATTTGCAAATCTGTATGCGGGTTGGCTTTGGTGAAAGCATTGATTCAGTATTGGGTAATTCAGAAATTGATGATGCTAGTATCGATTGATTATGAGCTTCAATGATATTAATGGGTCCAGTATGAAAATTGGATGAAATGTGGCCTTTCAGATTATGATGTTGTGCTTCAGTGTATCCAGTCTGAAAATTTATGAAACATGGTACCTGGAGGAAGAAAGAGAAGGTTGTAGCCTTCAGTAGGTCGGCACCTACGTACTAGTACATCAGCTAGTACAAGAGCCCAGGGGGTGGTAGCTCCCTTCTAGTAGCAGCTGGAAAACAAGTAAAGGTTGGAGCATTTCAGTAGGTAGTAGCCTGCGTACTAGTAAATGGATCAGCTAGTACAAGAGCAAAGGGGGTTGTAGCTCCCTTCCAAGAGAGTCTGGAGAACGAGCCTTCTGCAGGTAGAAGCTTGTGTACTGGTATAAGTCTGCACCAGTACAAAACTATTGTAAAAGGTATTTCGTATTAAAGAAGATTGAGACGACTTGCAGCAGGTGGTTTTAACCCACATTGGGTTTCCACCTTACATCATGGTGTTCATGTGTGCTTCTTGTGTGTGATGATTTTTTCTATTTTACTGCTCCGGTTTACTACTCATATGGTTAATAATGTTCTGATGCACTCATTAGAGATCAACTAACTGAATCATATGTTTACTGGATATATACTTGTTGCATCACATATGAATCTTAATATGGAAAGTGAAACGTTATATTGCTCTGATAATACTGATTCACCCCCCCCTCTCAGTATTATTTCCAACAAAATTATCTCTTTTCGGGACTAGGCTAGGTGTCCAGTCTGTCGCTAGTCTCCGATTGGAGTTTTGTGATGATCAAGCAGACCCCAAGGATAAATGGATTGATATTAAAACTATCATCCATCTTGAGCTTAAAGTTATTGCATTCACTGTTACCAGACTATGCGGGAGTGCAACATTGCATGTGGCTACTAGATCCTAGATGCAGATGGCTGTAGATTGTTTTCGAGGCACCATATACAACTGGTGCGAGGCTGTGTAGGCAAATGTTAAAGGCCAACAAGCCAGAGTTAAGAATGGAAAGCTGAACAACTTTGGATATGGATTTATCGTAGTCACCTTTGCTCTAGAGAGGATCCCCATGTTAGCCCCGCAACATATTCCTGTTGATGCTGGTATTCCTCGAGAGCCTAGAATGGTTCGTTAGGTTGCTTTGATGGCCCATCACGCTGAGGGCATAGAGGTTGTTCGATTTCTGCCTGCATATTTTCATTGGTTGAACAACCAAATTTTTGTGATTCAGCACTTTCCATACACCAGGATGGATTATTGTGGCGACCGAGACATGATTCTTCCACCAGAGAGCAGTGGGATGATTCAGGTAAAAACCATTTTCAAAACTTCCTAAGTTTTATTTTTTTTAATATTTTAAATCGTCCAAAACTGACAATCAAAAGTTTAAATGTAGATGTGGGTCCACAATGACCAGCTGCTCTCCAGCCTTACGAGGAGACACGCAGCTGCAGTAGCACTAGCCGCACAGGGCCAATCAGCAGAGACCTTGACTGACTTGGAGCATCATCTAGAGTGCTTGACACTAGATATTCCAGAGATTGATATAGATGATATTCCACTTAGGTTATAGAGATATGTGACTGGGGTCCCAGGACCTTTTAGGAGATTCCTATGTAGGGTGGCCCGAGCAATAGTTTCTTATCGTGATCATCACCAGGGATAGGATGATCGATTTTGTAGACTCACGACATTTTTTTCTTTTTTTATTATCATTTTTGCTGATCATAAGGTGTTTTTCAACCTATGATCGAAGATGATGTATATTTTGAAACACACTTCTATGCTATGATATATCATTATTATCGGCTATCTCGTGTAAAATGTTATGAAATGTTATTAAATTTACTATTTTGATTATTGAAAATGTCTATTTATCATACTAGAAGCAACTGCATCTACTAATGTATTTAAATGTCTTGGAATATCTTGATATTCAATGTAATCAAATGAACGTTCCAAGAGATGAACTCTAAAAAATAACCTTATTAACACTGGATTTCTAATTGCATAAACCCTGTTAAGATGTAATGCAACGAGTTCAAAATCGAACCTAACAATCAAACTCTGTATCCCAAATGAGATGGATTCAGATAATAACTCAATCACTGTACTATACTCTGCAATGTTATTCATTGTTTGACCGAGGCTTACCCATGCATAGACACTAACTCATTAGAGGGTGAATAGATAACCCAAGTTGTGGAAGAAATGTTCCGTGTACTACGAGAAGCACCATCAACAAAACCAATGTATGTTTGAAGAGATGTCAACATCTGCAATATCAAGAGTAAAATCAAGATAAGCAGGAATAGTGATAAGAGCACTCTCTAAACTAGGCACACTTTTCTAATCTAAAACACACCAGCTGTAAGGAAACTAATCTAAAAAAAAATCTCCACACAGAATTTAAGCATAATATCTTTTTAGATAAAGTCCATTTTTAGGTTTATCCAAAGAAACACCATAAAAATCTATCAATTCATAAGCCCCTTTTGTCAGCTTTCACTTAACAATGTAAGGACCATGCCACATAGGTACAAATTTTCCAGCCCCTATCTTATCATTTGCTTGATCATATACTAAAACTAGGTCTCCTTCTGAAAAATTACGGGCTCTAACACTTCTGTCATACTGAGCTTTCATTCGTTTCGCATGAGTCTCATTTGCTATTACTACCACAGTGCGTCGATTCTCATATAGTTGAGCTAAGTACAAAAAACGTTTCTCTTCTTTAGAAGTAGCTGGGAGTAATTCTATGGCTAATTGTAATGATGGAATTTCGCATTCAATAGGTAACACTGCTTCCAAACTATAGAGTAGTTGAAAAGGAGTGAAACCAGTCGATATTTTCACTGAGGTCTGATATGCCCAAAGCAGGGAAAATTTTAAGAACCCCCCTAAATTTACATGTATAATAAATGGGCGAATCTCCATGGTATATAGAAAAAATGGAAGGCGATTTTATCAATAATATGATATGTATATATAATTTTATGGCGAATCTCTCACCAGGCATGGCGAATATTTTACTCAATTATAAAATCTTGTGTTTATTGAATACACAAATGAAATCATTGCATTTCTTTAAAATATATTTTGAAATCAAAATTACCGAAATTACATATCGATAACCTAGTGGGTGTAGGATAAAATTCACCCGTGCCATTCACAAAAAGCATGAGAAAAAACCTAATACTATATATAAAACCAAGAAAAATTCAAATTCATCACTTCTAGGGACCTCGTAACCACCCTGCCAATACACAAGTATGTTCATGTTTGCAATTAGGAAAATTACCCAAATTACAATCTGTTTACTCCACTTCTAGGGACCTCGTAACCACCCTGCCAATACATAAGTATGTTCCCGTTTGCAAATAGAAAAATTACCCAAATTTCAATCTGTTTACTCTAGCATATGTTGGAAAGTTATAGAAGGATGACTAGTGCAATCAATCCATTCCTTTTAGCCCTGGATTTGTTTCAGTTTAAAACAGAAGTATACAAATATACTTGTCCAATGTATATGCTTTAACCATTCACCTTAAGATGTTTTTACAATATAATTTCCTAAGTCTATTTACTATCTTCATTATCATAAAAACCAACCTATATCCATCTTAACTCCACATCTACCACTCTTAGGGGGATGAAATCTATTTATCCCTCTAAGCACTTGGTAGACCCAGAATTAAGATGGATCTAAGATAGAATTTCCCCTTTAAATAGTCTATGCTCACATGAGTACCATGGGTCAATACCATGGGTTATCATAAACCTGGAGCTTAAAAATTACTATTAGTAATTTATAAAAATTAATAAAATTAATAGTTGATTTTTATTTTATTTTTATTTTAACCAAGCTAAAATGTTTAACATACATTAAATTACAACATCCATTTTTACTCTTGATCGGATTAAATATTTTTTCACTCTATGCTAGTTTGCATATCACGATATTTGATACCTCTCGGGGGTTAGTAGATCTAGAGTAAAGATGGATCTGTGCTGGTTTAATTCCCCCATTTAAATAGGCTACATTCCAAGTGAATACCATGGGTCAATACCATGTGCCATTTTTATTTTTATTAATACTAATATTAGGGTTAATAATGTTTTTTTACATGGTATTAATAACAATCTAGTCCATGGTATTTGTCCCATAGTATAAATATAAGTTGACTTATGGAGTAAATATAAAAAAATGTTTTGTTTGTTTACCATACCTCTCATTTATTTATATTTTTATTAATTTACCATACCATTCATAAATACAAGGTGACTTATGGAGTAAATATAAAAAAATGTTTTATTTGTTTACCATACCTCTCGCTTATTTATATTTTTATTAATTTACCATACCTCTTTTACAAATATGGTATTTGGCCCATAGCATTCACTTAAATAAAACCTCTTTCTTGAGCCTTCATAAATAGAACGAGGGTTATGGACTAAATATAAAAAGAGGTTTTATTTATTTACCATGCGTCTAGTTTATTTATATTTTTATTTATTTACCATACCTCTCATTTATTTATATTTTTATTAATTTACCATACATCTTTTATAAATATGTTATTTGGGCCTTTGGCACATAGGATTCACTTAAATAAAACCTATTCTTGAAAATGGGTGAATGGATTCACTTAAATAAAACCTATTCTTGAAAATGGGCGAATGGAAGGTTGTAACTCCTAATTTCAAGGGCTAAATTTACCTTTTTTACCCTCTCCCTTAAAATGAGGTGGGCTATTTGAGGTGATTTGTAAAAATGTACTATGAAACAAAATATTCGCCCACTAAAAATTTAAAACCCCTTAATTTCGCCAAAGGGCGAACATTCGCCCCTAAAATCACCCCTAGCCCAAAGTGCTGAAAATAGCATGGTATGCCAATTTGACTTATGAATACCAATGATTCGTTTGGTCATAGTGACTAAAAATTTATTGATAGCTTCAACCAGACCATTAGCCTGTAGGTAATATGGAGTAGAACTATCGTGGCGCAGGCCAAATTGATCTGTCAGTTCAGTCATCATAATATTTCTAAAGTGATTTCCATGATCAGTAATAATAGCTTGAGGAACACCGAATCTAGCAATTATATGATTGAATATGAAAGTTGCAGTAGTGTTAACGGGAAAAGTGTCTATTCAGAACGACCCTATCCCACTAAGGTGTGACAGTGACCTTAGGAACAAACAGAGAAAACTACTTTCGTATTCTTCTTTATGAACTATAAACGAAGAGGAATAGGATGAACCAACCTGTGTCTTGCACTAGTCCTTTGATCCAATCTCTCTCCCATTTGACAACTTCCAGCTACCTGCTCCCTTACTTGCCCAGCTTCACCAAGTTCCTGTAAGATCACAGAAGAAGAAAAATACACAAAGACATGGATTTATATTCATAAATAGCTTAGGATCAGATTTAAGCTAAACATACAAATGTAACAAACATCAATGATACACAAGCATGTAGGAGAAACTCAAATAGTTTTATTGATATAACAAGAAGATCCAGGAGGAGTTACAACCGATGATTCCTGATCCAGCATCAACCTCCCAACAAAGAATCCCCTCTTCACCTCCAACAAAGCATAAATCACCCAATACTCTGATATCTATCTCAAAACCAACAGCAATTCTCTGCAATGTACAAAATTCCAGCCTCTGGATCTCTGGGATGAGGGATCCATATATAGATGTATGCAGGGAATATGAGTCAGCTTATGATTTGACTAGTGGCTTCTCTCTATCAGTTCTTGCTTCCACTTGGAGACTGAGAGCCTCTTACTCATCCTTGGTCGAACTCAGTGAGGCAAGTGTCATTGGAGAAGATTCTGGAAGCTTCCATTGTCTTTCCACCTCGTGGAATGACACTGCCATTTGTCATTTCTCGCTCAATGCACCCTGGTAGTGCATTTAGGTGCGTTGCAACACACCTAGCTAGTGTACTTGGGTGCTATGCAACGCTGCTAGCTAGTGGAGCAGCTGAAATGATCCTGATTTGACTGATTCTGAGCAGTTTCTGGTGGAGAACTTCTGGGAGAAGCTGTAATTTGTTGACCTTGTTCCTTTAGGGGTCAGAACAACACTTTTAGGGACTTAGGATCCCTTGGTTTATGGACATTTCATGCTTAGAGCTGCAAGGCACAAAAATGTCTATAAGAGTTGCCCCCTAAAGTATGAGGCCGTTTATCGGGTGAAATGCTTTATTAGGAGGATCCGAAGTTCTTTCAATGCTAGGAGGAGACCTGTAATAAGATACAATACAATACATTATCTTCATACTATTTTCATGATCTAGCTGAGGCGGGCATTCCCATGCTCAACTTTATAAATTCATTTTTATGTACATAGGACAGACAATCGTCTGATGGTAGACTGATGATTCTGATAGAGCCATCATCCTTTTGGTAGGATGATTATCTGTGCTGCAATGCTGTACATTTCAATGTCTTTATTTTCCTGAATATATATCGCAGCCCGAATGGATGAAACTAGATCCGGGGTCTTCAATCTCGTCCGATCTTCACTCGAAGTACAAGTCGATCCATGTGAGAAATTTTTTGAAGTCGAACATGGAAAGTCATCGCTTGATTACCAGTCAATGATGTAAACTGTTAACAAGCGTGAGAGGAATCACCGATAATGATGATGACCCTCAAGGTACTGCAGTACAATTCACGTGGTGTGAATAAAGGACTTGACGTCAAACACCACGCAAAATCTTTCGGTCGAAGGTCATTGATGTATACCTGTCACCGGAAGTGAGAAACTTGCCATTGAGGCATGCAAGCTTCAAAGCACTGAATGGGGTGTTCCTAGATCAACTTGTTGGATAATGAGCTGATGTCGACAAGAAGCGATCCGTCAAAGGAGGGCCTTAATGAATCCCACATCAATGACACGGAACGGAGAAAATGATTTTGATGGAAGTGAAAACGATTTGATGATATATGGTTTAGGATGGCGGTCATGAAAGAATGAAGTATAATGTATGGTAGTGGATGGGACACAGGTGACTTCTCTGGATGACTTCTCTTGAACATGTCGGTGACACTTATGTGATGGATTGGTAGCATTTACCCCAAATGTGGATGGTATGGCGTGACCATGGTGATGTGACCGGTGAATGGAACAACCCAACCCGACTCAGGCACGGAGTGGAAGTGTCATGTTCAAGAGCGACTTGCTACCAATAAAGATTCTTTGAGTTTTCTTCCCAATTTTTCCCCAGTCATTGCTGACCAGTACCTCTTTATTTTTGTCAAGCTTGAGGAGGATAACATATGCTTGTTCTATAATTTGCCCTTCGGGCAAACCCATCGCTATGTTTTAACGAGCCTAGCGATAGTGAAACTCGTTCTCGTCTAAAGACAAGTTTGTCGCTATTAATCTTTTTAACGAGTTTAACGACAAAGATAACTTGGTCCTTTTCATTTTTATAGAGTCTGAAAAGGTACGTAAAGGTAACTCCAAAATTCCTTTTTCGTCATCTAATCCCTTAAGTCCGAAAAAGTATAAAACAATACAGAAGGGATGAATTTTCGATAGTTTTAACGAGCCGAACAAAACAAGCGCTCGATCTTTTTGTGTAATAATCCCTCAGGTCCAAAAAGATTAAAATCTAGAGGAGGGATAGCACTTCCCGTCGCTTTAACGAGCTGGAAGGCCAAAACTCGACAATCTTTTCATATTTTACGAGTCAGTTGAAAAGATCTTAAAGAAGACTCGTCTTTTGAGGAACGAGTGATAAAATGGGTAGCAGCTGATTCCAGGTAAGGTTTGGAATTTTCCAATCACGACAGTGTCACAAGGATGGCTAGTGAAATCACTCTTCACAGCTGTTCCTCAAAATGGGTAAACAATCAAATGGAGGTGAATGATTGGCCAATGGAAAAGTGGAGGTGACGGTGCAAACACGACCAAGGCTTTAATGGCTGAAATGTTACATTCACGGTGGTTATTTACCGGGGAATAGTTCATTTTTAACGAGCTTAAACGCGGGTGGAAACATTTGCTCGGTCCAGGTTTATTTTTTAACGAGCTTGAACCTCGCGGTAAACACTGCTCGATTAATCCAGTCATATGATAAGAATGTCTCATATAAAAAATCGACAACCTTTCGAGTGTTGCCCCACATCCTTTCTTTATGCAAGTTAGGAAACGACTAATCCTACGAATTTAAAGGGTTAGAGGTCCTATAAATTTAAAAAAAATAAATAGTCGCTCTTCGCTTGCACTCCAAAAGGTTTGCATGCCCCCAGGTATAAAACAGAGTTTCAAGGTTACCTCTACTTCTTTCCGTTAAAACATTCGTTTTACCGAGAGAGGCCTACCTCTTACGGGTTACCTAAAGATTGTTCTATTTATGGCGTAAACAAAACACTTCTTCGGCGATGTTTCTCGAAATAAACAAAGGTGAGTGACGATGCCCGCCAACTCACATAACTTTGACAAGAGAATCCTATTCTAGAATAACCCCTCTTCCAATCACGGACGGGGTACAGACTAGTCATATTCTCCCGCGGAAACCTACCCTATACCCGAAGTTTTCCTGCCGAAGCAGACCAGGACGCATGCCCCCTGGGTTTCAGTCATATCCCTCCGAATTACTCGCGCTCATCGGGAGGACGGACTGGGGATTGAGACATTTCTTGTGTGAAAAGACCATTTAGGGACGGTATATGACTATTTGCTATGCGTGATCCGGGAAATGAAAGCTGGTCCACGAGCTTGACCACTCTTCCTTCGTGCGGAAAACACATTACTCTAAAGAGTGAGGAGACAATCGCTCCCATGCAATAAATATAGTCTCGTCCAAGGATTAGGTTATAATCCAAGGGTCCTTGAACTACCATTACGTTCATGTGAATTGTCTTCCTTCTCAATGTTATGGGCACATCGGGAAGGATCCCTAAAGGTCGACTGGTTCCTTTATCAAAGCCTGTCATATTTCTCATCTTAGGCAAAAGCGATGGCGAACCAAGCGCTTTCCAAGTAGTCGAGGAAAGGATACTCACAGAAGCCCCCTCATCTATGATGGTACCAGCCATAACCATTCTATATATTTGAACGATAATTCGGAATGGTACACTTGCTGGTAAACGGGGTCTGCCTAGTTGATTCCAGTCGAAGGAGACAACTAGGTTTCTTGGAGGTGGGACTGAATAGATGGCCGGGTACGGCTCTGAAGAACTTCCTTCCTGCGGTAAAGGAATGGGTAGATTGCCCCCATGTTCGTCGGAGTCTGTGTTGACGAAGAGAATTTGGACGGTGTCATCTTTGTTCTCTTCAGTGACTGTATCATTCGAAGATAAAACCTCTGAAGGCAAGACCGGGTCAACTGCCGCCTCGACCTTTTGACTTTCGTCTGGTATGGATTCAGTTGGTTTATCTTCAATGATAGGCGCTTCAGCCGACCACTTGAGCGAGCCAACTGGATTCTCAACTAGCGACGGACTCGGCAAGAGTTTTTTATATCTAGGAGGAAGTCGTAATGGTGAAACCGGACGATCATCCAAAACTCTTTTAGCTTCGTCTAAGAAGGGACAATGGTGGACGGCATGATTGCCTTCGCACAATTTACAAGGAAATCTAGCTTTCCCTTTTTGTCCCGGGGCTTCACTTTCGCTAGTTGACGGTGTGCTTTCAACATGATCATCAGAGGTTGATGACACCGGATTGTGCAAATGAGGAGACCAGTCCCTTAGTATCCGGGGGATGCAAGGACAATCTCTGTGAAAGTGGTCTCCTTTGCAAATGACACATGGCGATTTTGGCCTGGTCGGTGCAGTGTGTGGATTTTCGTTAGACGACACTCGTTTTCCCCCATTCGCCTTTGGCTCCTTCTCCTTCTTCTCTTTCTTCTTCTTTTCCTGCTTCTCCTTAGGAACATGGCTTTTAGTTTTACCAGTTCCATCAAGCGAAGAGGAAGGAGGAGAGGAAGAATTAGAGGAAGTAGAAGGTTGGTGGGCAGCTCTGGACTCGTCTAATTGCTGATTCGATTGTTCAGGAATAGTGGTATTCTGAACGACATTGGTTGAGAAGAGCCATACCGGCAAGCCAATTGTCAGTCCTGGAAGCGACAATGTGGCCA
Organism: Pinus tabuliformis; assembly: GCA_031772625.1. NCBI lineage: Eukaryota > Viridiplantae > Streptophyta > Pinopsida > Pinales > Pinaceae > Pinus > Pinus tabuliformis. The sequence continues at coordinate 1,036,604,317 of CM062816.1, read as the reverse complement.
TATGGGGTGCACCAACATCTCCCAAAGAGGAGAAGGGACTAGGATTTCCACCAAGGGGAATTCCTTGGTTGGTAGACTCCATTTTCTCAACCTAAGATCAACGTAGGAAAGGGGTAATGAATATTCCGTTTAAAATAAATTTTTAGACGCTTTGACACAACTTGTTTTTTCAGTTTTTAAGAGTCGAGAAAAAACAAAAGATGACTCTAGTCTCCTTCGATTTTTAATGAGCCTGAAGTGACAAGTGCTCAGATGGACCTTTTCCATTAAAGAGTCTGAAAAGGAACGAAAGGGACTGCTCTGGAGATCTAGGTATAGGGAGTACCAAACCAATCGCAAAACTGCAGAATACATTTTACGGTATGGAAATCAATCTTCCCGAATGCTGTGTTCGGTGCATTGCGATCAGTAGGGCGGCCGACACGGCTTCCTATGGATAAAAGGATTTAAGCCTATAGGGGTCTCCCAATATATACTCGACGGTACGTGGGAGCACAAGTCCGTATTGGCACTTATCGTCTCACAGTGGAGGAATCACCCAACCATCAGTGAGGACAACATTTACCAGGCTTTACGACGTCGGAATACATCTCTAGCCTAGACCTCTAAATGTTGTGCGTTAAGTTCCAAAGCGTTGTTAGATTCATTCAATTTATTTTAAGTTGATCTTTCTTATGAAGTTTGCCTTTTGGGTTCACCACAAGATGTAGATGTAATTCCTAAAATGATATCTAAAGATGATAAGCAAACTTTTATCTCTTTTCAGCAATGAAAATCCTAGCTACAAGGGGAAAAGAAAGACACAATCTTTTCACAAAGAGCAAAGAGCACACTGTAAATTCACTTTCCTAAATCAAGCCAAACAGACTGTCAATATGCGAATGCACATGTGCATGTATTTGTTTTTCACTTTCTTAATATTGATGCCTAAAAAGAAAGTTGATGTACAAATATGAATTTTCTTTCAAGTGACAAACACAAACAAGCTTCTTTTCGAAATCAAAAGGTAGAAATGATTACGACACTTTACGATTTTGAAATAAATACTCATTTCGACACTAGAAAGTCACAAATTCAAACCAAAGGCAAAAGTAAAAGCATAATCGACTGTCAACAGCAAATAAACTTTCTCCTAAGATCAAAATCGACAGTTACGACAGATCTAAATCAAAGGATGACAGTATGACTATTCTAATTTTGCAATGGAAAACTGTAAATGATGCCACAAACACACAAAAACATCTACAGTCTTTTTGTACAAAGGAGGCGAAATTACGGCAAAGAAAAGGGGTTTTTAAATAGACACATACACTGATCACAGGCTGCAAAAATCAGAGACAAAACTGAAAAAATGAAGCAAAGAACCTCAGCTGCACAGGGCTAGGCTGATCAGCGCACCTGTTACACAGAGAAACTGCATTTCAGCATAGGTAGCCCTCTCGGGAAGTGCGTTGAAATGCAGAACCTCTTCACAGAGCCTGCGCTGGGGCAGAAACGAGAATTCTATCCGGGTTCTGGGTCACGGTTTGCAGTTTAATCTATGGTTTTTGGCCGAGTAAAAGCAATCAGTAATGCACAATCAGAGGGTAGATTTAAAGGAGGTCTAAGAGCTATCACAAAGGGAAATCAGATCATTTGTGAATCAGCTGTTCAAATCATAAACAGATCCAGTGAATACTTTGCATTTGTTAATGGCAAATGCAGTTCGATTACTACTTCTAAGTTTATGAAACAAACAACAAGAGAAACACAAACAAACTAATTAGACACGGTCCCCAGCGAAGTCGCCATTTTGTTAACGGGAAAAGTGTCTATTCAGAACGACCCTATCCCACTAAGGTGTGACAGTGACCTTCGAAACAAACAGAGAAAACTACTTTCGTATTCTTCTTTATGAACTATAAACGAAGAGGAATATGATGAACCAACCTGTGTCTTGCGCTAGTCCTTTGATCCAATCTCTCTCCCCTTTGACAGCTTCCAGCTACCTGCTCCCTTACTTGCCCAGCTTCACCAAGTTCCTGTAAGATCACAGAAGAAGAAAACTACACAAAGACATGGATTTATATTCATAAATAGCTTAGGATCAGATTTAAGCTAAACATACAAATGTAACAAACATCAATGATACACAAGCATGTAGGAAAAACTCAAATAGTTTTATTGATATAACAAGAAGATCCAGGAGGAGTTACAACCGATGATTCCTGATCCAGCATCAACCTCCCAACAAAGAATCCCCTCTTCACCTCCAACAAAGCATAAATCACCCAATACTCTGATATCTATCTCAAAACCAACAGCAATTCTCTGCAATGTACAAAATTCCAGCCTCTGGATCTCTGGGATGAGGGATCCATATATAGATGTATGCAGGGAATATGAGTCAGCTTATGATTTGACTAGTGGCTTCTCTCTATCAGTTCTTGCTTCCACTTGGAGACTGAGAGCCTCTTACTCATCCTTGGTCGAACTCAGTGAGGCAAGTGTCATTGGAGAAGATTCTGGAAGCTTCCATTGTCTTTCCACCTCGCGGAATGGCACTGCCATTTGTCATTTCTTGCTCAACGCACCCTGGTAGTGCATTTAGGTGCATTGCAACGCACCTAGATAGTGTACTTGGGTGCTATGCAACACAGCTAGCTAGTGGAGCAGCTGAAATGATCCTGATTTGACTGATTCTGAGCAGTTTCTGGTGGAGAACTTCTGGGAGAAGCTGTAATTTGTTGACCTTGTTCCTTTAGGGGTCGGAACAACACTTTTAGGGACTTAGGATCCCTTGGTTTATGGACATTTCATGCTTAGAGCTGTAAGGCACAAAAATGTCTATAACAAGTAGTCTTGCCATCTACCAAAAATGTAGGCATTGCCTCGGCCCACTTAGTAAAATAATCTACCACTAGGATAATATACGCATGCCCCCTGGCCGAGTAAGGGTTACATGTAATAAAGTCAATACCCAACTTTGCGAAAGGACTGACAACAATTATAGGGTGAAGAGGAGCGGGTGGAGCATGCATTTTACGATTAAAGATTTGACAATTGTGGCGTTTCCCGATTGCATAGATACAATCTTTGAATAAGGATGGCCAGAAATAACCAACCTGCAATATCTTTTGGGCTGTGGCATACCTAGACATATGACCAACACATGCTCCAAGGTAACAGTCATTCATAACCTTTTCAGCTTCTTCATGAGTTAGACAATGTCAGAAAACAGAATCCGCTCCACGACGATAAAGTTTATCACCAATAATATTGTATTGTTGGGATTGGAAACATATTTTTTGTCACTGAGATAGTGAGATTTTAGGCCGAAAAGATTGGGTTTGGAGATAAAAAATAATATTTCCATACCAAGGATCAAGAGTACTGATAAGAAACAAGGATTCATCCACAATGGGTTGTTCTGCCACAGTTTTAGTATTAGTACGTGGGAAATCACACATCAGTTCAACAAAAACCAAAGATTTCTTTGCCTTGGATTTTTCAAATTCCAAGTCAAATTCCTACAGGATAACTATCCATTTAGAATACTTGCCCCCTAGCAATTGTTTAGTCAAGGTATACATCATAGGGTTACAGTCATAAATTACCGTGGTTTTGCGTAATAAGATGTAGTGACGAAATCTTTGGACAGCTTGGATAGATGCCAAGGCCAATTTCTCCACATGTGAATATTTAAGCTTATTCGGATGCAGATTTTGACTAAGATAGTAAATCACATGTTCATCGTTGAATTCATCTTCCTGAACTAAAACCATGCCAATGGTGGAACGAGAAGTGGTGAGATACAAAAACTAATCCTAGTTGTAATTGGGAGGATGCAGTAATGGTGCATGGGTTAACACATGTTTAAGTGCATCAAAAGATTGATCAACGATCTCATCCCAAAAGAATGGAATATTCTGTTTTAATAACCTGGTAAAACCTTTCGTTATCTCGGTGTAGTTAGGAATTAAATGACGTAAAAAGTTTGCTTTCCCTTGCAAACTTTGGAGTTGGCGAAGAGTTGAAGGAGGAGGTAGATTGGCGATAGCTTCAACCTTCGAAAGGTCGACACGAATGCCAGCCTTTGAAACAAAAAATCCTAGTAAGCAACCCATTTCTACACAGGATACACATTTGTGTGGATTTAGCCAAATTCGATAATGCCTAAATCTCATAAAGATAGCTCGTAAATGAGTGAGCTGATCAGCTCTATGCAATGAATGGGTAGGTAAATCATCGAGATAAGGCTGCACAATGTGCTTGATGTCATGAAATGTGTAAGACATAGCCCTTTGAAAAGTTACTCCAGCGTTCTTCAATCCAAAGGGTAATTTGCAATAAGCAAATGTCCCCCAAGGACAAATGAAAGCTGTTTTAGGTTGATCAACAGGGAGTATGTTGATTTGATTGTAACTGGAAAAACCATCCATAAAGGAGAACATTTCATTAACGACACAATCATCAATAATTTGATCGATATAGGGGTTTGGATAATTATCTTTAGGACAAGCTCGAGTAATATCCCTATAGTCAATACATACTCTTATTGTTCCTTGTTTTTTGTTGACAGGAACAATATTTGATACCCAATCGGTTAAAGGAATTGGATAAATGAAACCTGCGTGAAGTAATTTCTCAACTTTGGCTTTGATAGCAGCGGCTTTTCTTGGATGTATCTGACATAAGCGTTGCCGGATAGGTTTAGCATCCAGGTAAGTTTTAATTTCATGGACAACAATTGATGGATCGATTCCTGGCATTTCTTCATATGACCAGGAAAAAACTTCACGAAATTCTTGAAATAGGGCTTTATAAGTTTGGATTTCATCGTCCGTACAGGAAGCACCTATATGAATGTTTTCAATAATTCCTGGCTTAACTGAAATGTCAATAGGAACCATTCGAGAGATATTTTCCAAATTTAACTCAGAATCAGAATGTTGCAATGGATTTTGTCGTTATTTGACATAGTGAGTAGTAAAATAGAAGAAAAATCATTTTCAAAATGATCAAGCTCAGGTAAAAACGAAGATCGATGATGAAGATCTTCCCATGGTAAATCATCAACAGACAAAAGTTCACGAATTTGCTCATCAGTATGAACAGGATCAAAAAGTGTTGTTGTAGCTGAGGTTGATATCAAAAGTGATTCCCCATGGACCACATTCATTGGATCAGTTTCGGTTGAACAAGAATCAGAAAACCACTGTACAACCTAATATGCAACTTCAAAGGGACTAAAAGGCATCGCGCCATTGAATGAATCCACCTCAAAATCAGAAGGTAAAATCCAAGGATCATCAAGAGTAACAGTATTCAATGAAATCATATGAATATTTGCAATAGAAGGCGATACATTAGGAGGAGGGAAGGAAAAAGTTCCTAGTAAACTAGAATCTTTAATCAATCCTACGCCAACATCCTTGTAAGGGATAGTCGTTTTACTGATGTATCTGTAGAGGCTGGGTCGGATGAGAAATAAGTCAGCTGGTCTATCATAACGATCTTTCCATTATGCGGAAACTTGATAAGCCGAAAAATCGATGAAACAATAGTGGTCATAGCATAAGACCAACTGCGACCTAGGAGAAGGTTGTAATCGAGAGGGGCATCAACCACTTCCACATCTAGATTTATGGTTTTGCCTTCGAACCCTATAGGTAAATCCTGCAAAATACCAAAAGGATGCAACCCTCAGACATAAAAATTCTTTAGAATTGTCAGAGATTGATTGAGTGTGGGAGAACCAAGCGATTTCCAACACTGGATCGAAATAATACACATAGAATCCCTTTCATCAATCACAGTTTGAAAGCAAGGTCTGTTTTTTACTAAAACTAGAATCTGGAAAGCCATTTGATGAAGTAGGCATGGTGCACTATTCTCTAAATCGAAGATTATTAGGTTCGAATCCTGAATATTGATAGCTCCTATAGCAGACAATAGTAATTTACGCTGTGTTGGGCACGATTACAGCACTTCCAAAGCTAACATTACTAAAGGGGAAATAGTTAAGTCTTCAACAATGTTGTAATTCTGAGCAGCTCTCGCATGTGGATTGAAAGATGATTTACGAAGTACACCTTTAGTAGGCAGTCTGATTCTAATTTAGGGTTGGGTTTCTTGATCTATAGTGGATCAGAACCAGGAGGAGGTGTAGTTGATGCGTTTGAATTAGAAGATTTTGCTTCTTTACCACCAATAGGATTTTTACTACCATAATCTTACGATCGCGTTGCAATCCTGACATGAGACATCATCATAATGTGTTCTTCTGAGGCATTCGAGGAAGAACCAATCATATTACTATCTTGAGTAGGAAACGAATCCTTTAAGATAGTAGGCATTTGAGAACCTTTAATGAATTTTGAAACCTTTGATTGATGTGGGAATTCTTTGGTAAAATGATCCTCGTCGCAAATGAAACAAGGATAGCGAGTTTTTCATTTTTTGTCAGTAAATTCATTTTTATCTGTTTTATCTTTTGAATTTTGTTTTTTTTTCTTCTTCCCCTTCTTTTTACTACCAGATTTTGATTTGGTCGTAGATGATTCTACAACATGGATGTTAGCAAAAAACTCAGTGGAAGAATCTCCTTTTGGGGAATCAGGTAAATTTATTATAGGGGAAGAATTATTTGAAGATTTATTCTTACTTTTAACTAACTGAACCAATCATACCATCAACGGCATGAGAACCTGAAGGAGCTATAGTTATTTAACCGTGTTTTGGAAGATCAAGGATTTTTTCATGTAAAGTACCTGACTGCGTATAGACGAGGTCAAGGTACTTAGCTTGAGCAATGAATTTCTCTTTAATGACAACTCCTCCCTTAGCTACATCTTCAGTGATTTTGGGTAACAATGATTTAATGAACCATTCCGCTAAAATTTGATCTAGAATGAAAACTTTCACTAAACACCTTCTACGTCGCCATTCACGAATATGATCAGAAATATATGTGGATGTGGATTGTTTCAGTGAAGTTAACAGTTCCATGCCATTATTGTATCTGACAGGCAACTGAAAATGAGTTAAGAAAGCAGTGGCTAACTGATTGAAATTATTAAAAGAGCCTCGTGGTAACTCAATGTACCATTTGGCGGCAAGACCAATAAGAGTTCATTGAAAAAGACACAATCGAATTGAATCATCAATGATTGAATTAGATGCACACTAGAGGTGATAAGTCATAACGTGATTTGACGGATCCTCTCCTAACTTACCCTCGAATTTCAAGATATCACTAGGAAACTTACTAGGCATTGGCGGCCAATACAGAAGATAGTAAATCAGATCGTTCGTAAGGCGTGACAAATTAGTTAAATCCAAATTTGCAATAAATGGTAATTGATGGTCAGGGTTGCGAAAAACTTGAGTAATGAGACCAGTTCCAGTAGGAGGATATCCAGGATAACTTGGAATCAGATTTGCATTAGGAATATTATAACCTCCTAGAAAACCAGGATTAACCAAACCAAACTGGGGTTGTTGATGCTGTTGATAAGTATAGCCAGGATACAGTTGATAGTGATAAACTGGGTTTTGTACAGTAGGACCGAATTGATATTGTCCCTGGTATGGTTGATAGATTAATTGCGGTTGACTTGTGGCAATTGTACTTGTACCAGCTTGTCCTATAGGAATCTGGACCGAAGTTTGAACTGTAGGTCCTGACTGTGGCACAAAGACTTGAGGAATTTGTATTGATGCAGGGATAGTAGAAACCAGAGCTACAGATACTCCAGAAACAAGTGTTGTAGGTTAAACAAAAGTTGTAGAAGCTGAAGCAGTTTGAGGCGGAGTGTGAGGTGTGCTAGGCCCAAGCTGCTGAACTAAACCAGGTGTAGGGATTTGAACAATAGGTTGGACAGGTTGCTGGGTTAGACCAGAAACCAAAGGCTATCCAGGTTGATTAGGTAACTACACATTAGGTTGCATAGTCTGTTGAGTTTGAGACAGATTCCACACCATGTTCATTCCGGAGTATGGACCCATAAAAGGTTGTGCATATGGAGGACCATAACCTGGTTGAACCTAGGGCTGATAATTAAGCAGTACATTTCCAACTTGTAAAAATGATTGACTAGAAGGCAGTTGGAAACCTTGAGTTGGGTACTGACCTTAAGGTTGATAGCCCTTAGGCATGTACTAAATCTGGGGTTGACCTTGGGGTATGTACTGTCCTGAAGGTTGAAAACCTTGAGGTAGCCCTCCAGGCGGTAGCTGACTACCTTGAGGTTGCCCCCCAGGTAGTAACTGACTACCTTGGGGTTGCCCCCTAGGTGGTAACTGACTACCTTAGGGTTGCCCCCCAGGCAGTAACTGACTACCTTGAGGTTGAGGATTTGGAATACTACCAGACATCATATGGATTTTCTTCGCATTCAACATTTGAGTTCCATTACTACCAGATGATAAATCTTGTTCAGTCGGTTGAGGAGTTGCTCTTGAAAAAGTACCAGAGAGTGACTGGTAACCCGAAGGAACAGAAGGACTACCATATAACAATGTTTTCGATGATTGGGAAAACATAGATGACTCTCTTGACATGATCGATGAAGGATAATAATCTCTTGGTGTAGGATGAAAAGGAATTTGAGGTGGTGAAAAAATAAGACCCATGTTTTCTAAAAAAATTGTCAATGATAAATACCAAGCATCACTCCTAAAAGGACTGCAGAATATTGATTCACGCTCCCTAAGATTTAAAGTCTATTGGTTTTCAGGAAGAGTTACGTCTTCGTCTAGACTAACAAGTTCTTCAATAGAAATGAGTCCAGAAGGAAGATTTTGAGTAATGGTATTTCTTACCCTAGGTGAACCAGGATTACTAGAAGTTGGAGTAACAAATCCCGAAGATGGTTCCCAAACAGCAGGTCCAGTGTCAAGCTCAGAAATTTCAGGTTCTTCAGCTAATTCACTGGAAGGATAAATACTACCAGTAACTTCGGAAAATGAAATTGGCTCTTGAATATGATCCGTTGTTTGTATTTGATAATTAGGATGAAAAATTAAAGATGACTCTGGCTTCTGGTGATCCAACTTTACTGTCACTAGGTGATACAAGAGCTCACAGCCCTTCAAGATGGCTTGATGTATACTCAGGAGGTTTCCCCTAAAGTCTATGAGATTGTCTCGCTAATTCGGCCACGATTAAATATTAATTAATCACATGCAAACAAAGAAAATTTCAATAAAAACACCTAAAGTCTCTAAAGAAACAAATAGCTAAATCACATGCCTAAAAAATCTAAGAGTTCAAACCACGCACAAATAGTAAGTTCCCATACTAAAAACACCACTTGGTGATAAAATCCAACTTAGTAGAAGTTTAATACAGAAAGGGTGGTTGGAACAGTTAACCCGTCAACCTGCTTAATGAAACAGACTGGCACAAGTTTCTTCACAAAAAAATATCGAGTGAAGAGACCCCCCCAGAGAGTCCAAGTGAGTCTAGTCGACATCTGCTCCAGGTACAGTGAGATCTTTCCTTCACTATCACCCTAGGAAATAGTCTTAAGTTTATGGACACTAAGGTTACCAACAGGAAAAAATACAACTGGGGGGAAATCTACGATCCGATTCTACGTGCAAGGGCAGAGTAACAAAGCTCAATCCCCTTGAAGGCTCCTCAACACGGTCAATTTGAGTTTTACCAACAAGTGACCCCAGGTTCCTCAACAATAGTTAATCCGAGGTTTACCATTTATAATACGCGCAGATCTTCTATCATTCCCAATGAAATAGAATTGATTGTCTCAAAGGTTCGGACATGATCTCATGATTGACTCCTTTAAGAGAAGCTTTCCAGAATGTATCAATTACAATTGGATTTATTTCTTACCGCAAGATGTATCTACTTGTTTGTTTTAACTATCTTGGAGAGTTAATTACTCCCTACTCCAAGATACTAGCCTAAGCTATATTGGTGATAAGAGCCCTAGAAATAGAAAAGATTACTTGATCAATTTTAATTAAGCGTTGCTTTTATGGGTTGTTCTTTAAGTCGATAGGTATGGAAATGAAACTTTGATGGTGTGAAGACTTGACTCCAAACACACTAAAAAAAATGCACCTAAAATGATAAGCAATTCGTTTTCCTTTCAATGAAATTCTAACTAAAAGAAAGAGTTCAAGGATGCAATTGTTTAAGAAACAATTATTTCTTTCAACATGGAAATGGAAAGAAAATCTTTTTGTTTTTTTAATAAGAAATAAAAATGAGACAAACAATTAATGCTCACAATAAATCCCTTTCCTTTTTCAAAACATGAAACTACAAAAAAAAAACAATTTGCTTCAAAAGAGATCTACAAGTTCTAGAAAAACACTCAAAACTACAAAAACTAATTTTGAGATCTAAGAACTTTAAAAATCTAATTGAATAAAATATTCAATTCTTTTTAGAGGAGATTTTACTTAGTTGTTCAGTAAACTAAGGATTCATTTGCACAGAATAACAAACCAATAAAAAACATCCAGATATGTTTTCTTTTGTAAAAATGAAATTCAGAACTTATAACAAAGTTTATTCAAAGATTTGCAACGAGAAAACTGAATCTATTTCTCACAAAGGATAGATTTCACAACCAAGTCAGACTCATCAAGAAGACGAAAAGACACCAGGGTGATCTAAGGTTTCTCAAGCTTCTGGTCTTTGAGTCACTACAGAGACAAAGTGAAAACCACTTCAAGCATGCAAAACTTCTAGAAAATCATTCAAAACAAAAATACTATTGGAAATCACTCACAAGAGATTTTTGACAGGAAAAATATAGATCTGGGTAGACACTAAAAATCCTAAATCAAACCTAAACTTAACCGGAAGAAGATATCTTAAATTTTTCAAAAAAAATTTACAGGGTCCGCAGGCTCCAGAAGCAACAGGTACGGTCCCGCACTATTTATCGAAAGAAAATATAGAGATGTCTGCACTGTCTGTAAAGACAAAGTGCGATCCCCAAAAAACTTCAAAAAAAAAATACTTTAAGATTTTGAAAGCTACCCAGGCCAGTATACATCAATCAAAAACCAGAGAAAAAAACAATTTTCTCAAGTAAAAACAAAGGAAAACCAAAAATCAAATACCATCCCCAGTGGAGTCGCCAATTTGTTGGCCGGATAAATCGATCCTGTGGACAAGATCGATCTCCCTAGTATCAAATGATAGTCTAGCAACAAACAGACAAACAAACCTATATTTCTCTAGACATATGCGATTTATAAGTAAATACTACAAAGGTGTTAAGATCCTACCTTAGATCCAATGCTTTTTCATAGTAGTCATCCTCCAGTCATTCGAAAGAGTTACCTTTGAAGACCTGCAATCACAAACAAACAAACATTAAATAACACCTGCATAGCCAATATTATAAATCATGTCTATTATGGTGATCAAGGAATCCATAAAATAAACAATGAATTAACAACTTATTGATAAAAACAAATATATTTGTATTAACTTTGAATAGTAGATGAACTTAACAACCTTTTTAGCATTGATGTTGAACAAGTTCTTCCTGGGGTTTGAAATAGTAATTTCCTTTACTTTGAAAAGTCTTGCACTCTTCCAAATGAGATACATAGAGGTATGTAATATCTCCTCATAAAACTCAACTAAATAAGACTAAGTTCCGGCAACATTTTACCTCAAAAAATACTAAGCTTCTAACCCCTTAGTTAACCGGCTCAATGCTTATTTTTATAGTGCAGAGGAGGAGGTTACTGGTCCACCTATGAAGGGATAGAATCCTCCTTCAAAGGAATAAGCTCCTCACATCAATGGGTTAGCTCCTTAAGGTATGGGTTACATGAACCTTAAAAGAGCGAACTTGCCATCTCAAGATTCCTTCCAGAAGCTTCTAGAAATAACTGAAAGTGAGTTTTTTCAGAGTATACTTGCACCTTTTTAACTTTTACAGGGGTCTACACCTTTAACATAGAGATAGTGCAGTCAGGTGTGCTGGAGACATGACCATTAGGTGTAGGACCACAGGTAAGACAAAGAGAAAGTGCAGAACCAGAGTTTTAAAAACTTTTGAGAGCTTTTCTCTTATTTTCTAGACTTGATATGAGGAACTGATGTTTTAGACTTGCAGAGGAGGAAATTGTGAGTGACAATGAACTCACACATATAACAGAATGTCAAGGTGACAATTTTTAGTGCAACAGGGCCCTTATAGTTGTGTGCATAAGGCAAAAGAGTCTATAACAGAAGGATTATATCTAACAAAGACTATTTTGGGAAAATAACTGTGTATTTGTGCCTTTATATTTACTTATGCAATTTATGTGTATTCACTCTATTTTCTGCATTTATCTAAAGAAACACTTAATTGGTGCGCGAAAGAAGTAGATTTGATAGTTTACATGATGTTATGAATGTTTAAAGTGTTCTGTGAATGGTTATATTCTATTTTCTATAAGTTATTGTGATTTATGAATTTAAAGGGTTAGGGTTTGTGAAGGTCAGGATAAATCCCTAGAAGTATCAGAAACCCATCACAAAAACCTCTGGATGCAGTAACCTAGTTCTGTCATCCCCCAATACTGCTTTGGGTGAGACTGCTGCCTGCATTACATAGGTTGTTGCCGAAAGGGCCACCAGTTTAGGTTTTTGTTGGTTGGCGCATCTAACTTTGAACCTGGGCCAAGACCCCTCAAGCCAACACACCTTGTGAAAGAGATATATAAAAGGGTCTGCAAATCCCCCTCTATGGGATGGGTCCTTTGATTTCCTTGATGGCTTAGTAATTAATTCTCTCTTAATGTGTAAAGAACCTAAAACAATATGGAGAACTCAAGTGGGAGCTTAGATAAAAGAGACGATAATGGTGACAATGATAATGATCACGGTGAAGAATGTATGGAAAACCCTCCTATTTATAACGAAGTATTGATTTAATCTTGAAAATGGAGAATAATAAAATAATATTGATTGAATTTAGATCTAACCATTAGGAATACTTTATTATATTTTTTGGAGAGGGAAAGTATATTCAAAATGGTAAAATATCTTTATTTAAAAATAATTAACAAATAAAATGATTTATTAAATAATTATTTAATAATGATTTAACAGTTATTCCAATAATAGAATTAAGGACTAATAAATAAATAGTGATTTATTTAATTATTCCTAGATAAAATTAAATAAATAATGATCTATTCAAATATTCTAATGGGGTTTTCTTAATTTTAATCAGAAAATAATTTAATAAAAATGGTTTACTAAATTATTTCCCATGGTGAAAGTGATTTTACTATGGTCAAACTAACCCAACATGGCGTATTTTGATCCACCTAGCTAGAAATGGTTAGGTGATCATTTTTTGGTAATAACACTAGTATACTACGTCATAGACGTGTTGTTAGAATACCAACGAATTCATAAGGTGTATTTCTAGACTCTATGAATATTTGGTTGCTTTTTCTCTGCTAGATCTAGTGGAATCTATTGAGCAACCTCATTCATATTCTCCCCTGAATGAGGAAGATGAAGAGTCACAAGGTAGTGAAAACTCTGAGAGTGAAGGATAAAATAACAACCCAAACAATGAAGAGCATCTAGATAACATGATGGTGATGGTGATACTAAAAAACTTAAGTGGATGGATCAGGGGGCCTTGAACCTTGCATGCATTCTACATGACTGGCCCCGACAACCTGAAAAATGTTTTTCAAATTTTGACTTAGATAAATCTATCACTCCAAAATATCATATTCAAAGTTTTTATTTCACCTTGCATTTGACGAATGTGAAACACGATTATTTGGCATACCAATTTTTTTCATTTAATTTTAAGAATAAGGCTGCCACCTGCTAATACAATCTTCATACATGATTTATTGCTAACTGGGATTAGTTTCAGAAGGTGTTTATGAGAAAGTTTGGAGATGAGAAAACACCCACTACATTATTGAGGGAGTTAGTCTCCTAGAAGATGGATAGGAAAGAAGAGGTCAATGATTTCAATCAACACTTCACTACAATATTAAACAAGTTTCCCACCAACATTTCTCCCTAAGATGTAGTGACTGTCAAATATTATACGTCAACCCTTCTTTCTTCCATAGAAATGTTCATTAAAAGAGAAAATAAGGCCACATTGGCTGAGAATTTTACTCAGGTGTTGATAGTGGAAAAGAAAACGATCTCTATTGGTTTTCACCACTCTCAAGAAGTATAAAAAGTAGTAGGAAGAAGCCTCAAACAACTATAGGGTCAACAATTTTGTTATGGGATTAGGTGGTACATAAAAAAAACATACAATACAAGAAGTTTCTCTTGGAGAGTCTAAACTTGCTAAAGTTGCTAAGTCTTATAACTTGCATAATAAATGATTCGAAATTAAATAGAAATGGAAAAAATTATATATATAACCATAAATACAAAGATTCAATATAAATAACTCTTCATTTCATTAATATCAACTACTAAAATATGCTTACAAACATAAAGGAAATAAAACTAGCTCCGACGATGATAGCTTATCTCTGAGGAGAGATGTGGCAACTACATGCCTCTAAACTGTGTTACAATGAGGGTCGAAGGCATATTTATTATTGAAAAACAATGGAAATCCCTAAACATCCAAAAACCTAACCCTAGGAGATGAAGCGCCAAAACTATGGGCCCCGTTTGGGTAAATTGGTACATCAACTTCCTGGGGCCGTAACTTTGACATATGATATCAATTTGATGCACACAATACCTCGCGATAAATACTTATTTGAGGAAGAAAAATTTCGAATGAAAACATCAATCAATTTTTAATGTTTTCCCAGTTTTTCCAAAAAACATCATTTAGGTCCTCAAAATGGCTCCGGACGTTTAGGACCCGAAAAACTGCCAAAAGTAGTAAAATGTGCTACAATTAAGGAAACTGAAAAAATGAAAGAGACAATGGTGGGGGTCCAAGTGGAATAGGTGGGTGGCCACCAATAGCCACCTGGATCAATAAAGGACTAATGATCGAATCTATTCCTCAAGGGAAGGGGAAACCTTGCTCAAGAAAATACTTCCTCCTCAGATTAGTAATTAAAACTGAACTTCTCAAACCAAGAATGCTCAACCAACCAAGAATATAATGGGGAATAATAAAGAAAATGAGAAAGAACCTGATTCAATTGTGAATTCTACCCCAACTCCACCTTTAAATGACACAACTAAGGATAAGACCGAAGGAAATGTATTGGCGTATAATGTGATTAATGATATGAGGGAAACAAGATCCAATGTGACTCTCTATGATTTATGTAATCTTCCATAGAAAATATTTGTTGCTTAAGACATTCAAATCATCTACTAAATAGAGTAAATTTTCTTCGATGTCAGCTAATTTAGGTTATTCAGTATCAGTTGCCCAAGAAAAGGCTGAAAAATGAGAAGAGTCTGTAATTAACGTTGCAAGTATTAGAGTGCACTCGAGATCTCGAACATAAACATTTTTGCTTACATTTGATATTTTAATAATAATGTGCATAATTGTTTAGTAGGCTATAGTGCCTAGACATATGTTATGCCTTTATTAGTCTTCAAGAAAATGAATGTTATCCCAAAAAAGACCAACACTAATATTATACAATTGGGTAGCACTCAGGTAGAAGTTGTTAGTGAACTTAATGATGTGCCTTTTATATTTTAATCCGACCCGAGTTCACCAAGTTATTGACGTTGTGGTAGACATACTTGAGGCTTATGGTCTACTATTGAGTTTAGATTCATCTAAGAAGCTACAAGGTTACTTTACAACTAGCTAGTCTCATTTGTGGATTCCTTTTTAAAGTAAGAATGATCAAATATGTGTAAACAATGAAACTCACATTAAGTATATTTTCATGGATTTGGAAGGACAAAATGAAGCTATAATGTTTTCTTAGGCGATTATGAAATTTTTTCTTGGAGATAGATCTTCATTGTTACTCAACACATCCATCACCAATACCATATGATAATAGTCAAAACTCCTTCCTTGCACCTCGACTGGAGCTAATGTGAAACGTATAATTGATGTAAATAACATTAGTGTAATAGTAATTCCCCTATAAATAATAATTTTTGGACTCTTTCTTATGATGGTTCAAAAACACAGGATAAAGCCAGTTCAGGTTGTGTCTTGTTACATCCAGCGAAGGAAAAAACACTTATCCCATGCCACTTGGAACTTTATTGCACCAACAATACAACAATACATGAAACTTTAATATTTGGATTGAAAAATTCCATAGAATTGAAGGTTGAATGTATCAAAGCCATTGATGATTATAACATTATCACTAGAAAGGTGCAAAATACCATCCACTATTTATCTCTACATCTAGAAAAATATCATCAACGGGTGTGGCATCTAATATCATGTTTAATGATTTTAATATTTCTTCAATTCCTAGATCTAAGAACGGTGCGGTTAATACCCTAGGTTAAGATGAAACTCACCTCACTTATGTAAAAGATGGTTTTTATATTGAATTAGTTTATAAACCTATTGTAATTGACAATGTAACTAATTTCAGAGTGTTCAATGATGATGAATAGATTCTATATTTTATTACAGTTTTGGATTTGTTCAAAGACACAACTATTGATTAGGAAGAACATGAACAATATTTGGAGGATGAAATGAAGATACTCAAAAGAAAACCTATGCTTAAAGGGGTAGCCACATTGGAGAAGTTGCATGATCTATAAAATCAATTTAAAGGGCCCCCAAATACCAAAACTCAAATTTCCTTGTTGAGTCATGAACAAGTAAATATTGTACTAAACAAGATCCTAAGTATGTCAATCTTGGTACCTAATTCACTAGAGAAGAACACCAAGAATTCATTCAATTATTCAAGAGTTACTGGGATGTTTTTGTTTGGAACTATGATGATTTGAAGACATATGATAATTGGATTTTTCAACATGTCATTCCCGTTAAATATGGTTTCAAGCCTTTGTAACAAAATATGTGTAAAATATGTCCAACTTTAGAACCCCTTATTTAGAAAGAGTTTAAGAAATTATTAGACACCCATATCATATTTAAAGTAAGACACTCTACTTGGGTTTGTAATATGGTTCCTGTGAGGAAGATATCAGGGGGGGATTCATCTATACATGAATTTTCATAATCTAAATCGAGCCTCTGACAAAGATAACTATCCTACCCCATCTATCCAATAGAAAAAAATTAAAATAGTATTAGGTTTTGATATGTTTTCCATGTTAGATGGTTTCTCATGATATAATCAAGTATTGGTTTGTAAACTAGATCACTTGAATACAACTTCCAGAACCAAATGGTGTAATTTTGCTTATAGGCGCATGCCTTTTATATAGGTAAATTATAGAGCCACTTTTCAACATTATATGGGAATGTATTTTAGTTTGTTGATCGGGAAAAGTGTAGTAAAATATCTAGATGATGTCACAACATTTTTAGAAAACATTTAGATCATTTACGTCATCTCAAGCAAATTTTTGAACATTGTCACAAATATGAAACATTGCTAAATCCTAAGAAGAATATCATTGTAGTATCTGAAGGAAATATTTTGGGACATTATTTCCAAAAATGTAATCACCATAGACCTTGACAGAGTGAAATCTAATACGACGATTCCATATCCAAGAAACAAAAAAACTATGGAATCCTTAGGAAAAATCAACTTCATCAGAAAATTTACATTATATCTTTGTGCGTATTGTAAAACCTCTACAAGATATGATCAAGAAGGATGTTGTATTTAAATGGAAATGGGAAGAAAAGGAAGCATTCACCAAGATTAAGGAAGCTATCACTGCAACTCCTACTTTACACATCCCATGTTTTAATAAAGAATCCATGTTATACATATTTCCCTTAGTTTTTTCTCTTGTAATTGTGCTAATGGAGAAGGATGAATGAGCTATTTATTTTATGAGCACAAGAATGTGCGGATATGAAGTAAAATATCCAGATATTGATAAATAGGATTATGCTATTTTTAAAGTAGTAAATCATTGTATACCTTATAATTAGAAGATCCATGTTAAAGTAATCATTCCCCATCATTTAGTTTACACACTATTTGTATAGAAAGAGCTTGGAGAATGAAAATGAAATTAGATGATGTCACTGCAAGAGTATGACCTAGAATTCAAACCTACACCTACCATCGAGGGTCATTGTTTATGTAAATTCATTGCACAAGCCATGAACTCGAAAGAGGAAGACATTGAAGTTTGGGGCAATGAAATTGAAATGTATAATTTAGATACTCTATATAGGTCCACTATTGATTCCTCTTAGTATAAAGAATTGAGGAAATATTTAGAATAAGGCACCTTACTATTTGATTTATCAGCCAAGAAGAGACACACAATTAGGCTCAATTCAATTCAATATCAATTAGTCAATGCTGTCACTTTTCAGAAGACATCATAATGGAGCATTTTTGCAATGTTTGGAATCACTGGAGGCAGAAATTTTTTTGGTTGAACTTCATGGTGGACCTATTTGATGTCACTTTGTTGGCAATACCATAGCACATAAAATTAGTCGACTAGGATATTATTAGTCTACTTTGTTTAGAGACATATATGTTTATGCTAGAAAGTGTCTTGTATGTAAAAAGTGTGTTAAGGGAGAGAAAAGATAATTCAGCCCTTTACAACCGGTCAAAGTTGAAGAACAGTTTTAGAAATGGGGCTTGGATGTTATTAGTGAGTTTTTTCCACCCTCCTCCAAACAACACCAATATATTCTCACCACCATGGATTACTTTGCAAGTTAGGTTGAAGTCATTCCTCTAAAGGAAATGAATGATTAAATGGTAATACAATTTATTGAAAAACATATTATTATTAGGTTTGGAGTTCCAACTTCTCTTGTTTTTTGATAATTCTTCCTATTTTCATTAATTAAATTATATAATTTTTCCCTACATAAAGGTATTATTTTAAGGAACTCTTCCAATTATTGTCCATAAGGAAATGACTTACTTGAGTCAAGTAACAAGAAATTGATTCAAATTATCAATAAAACCATAGTCAACGACTAATTCAATTAGCATAAATATTTATAAAATGCTCTGTGGGTTGACTGGGTGACCCCTAATTGTTTGCTTGAAGCTTCACCATACTTCCTAGTATATGACAAATAAATTGTCATCCCTCTGAAACTTTATCTTCCCAAATTGCAACTCTCACAAGACTCTCATGGTCGATCTTGTCCCATCATTCAAAGTTGAATCAATACTTTGAAGCTTTAAGAAGAAATACAAAAGGCCCTCTCTAAACTTTCCACCCACCAACAAAGAATAAAGAGGGGGTTTTATAAGAAATACACTAGTGACAAAGAGTTCCAATTCGGTAACCTTGTGTCAAGTGGGATAAGCCACATGAAGACAAATGTAAACATACCAAGTTTCAATCCCCCTGACTTAGACCATATTTGATCTGAGAAAATTTCCCTTAATACTTATCGATTACATACTCAAGAAGATAGAGTCCCTCCTTTTCAATGGAAAAGATTTGTAAACCTATTTTGAATTAAATATATTTGAGTTGTTCTATCTTGTATATATTTCAATTCATGTTTTTCTTTATTGTTCTTTTGTTTTACATTCAAATGTGAAACCATTTTCCATAAATAATTGGACCTTTTGTACATAAATAACTCACCTATGTAAATAACTGATGCTATACTAATGTCATGAATGGGTCTGTAATAACTATTGGTTGGATAACATTTTATATCCATCAATTGGTTGAGTCTTAAAAAATTGTATGAGATTGAATTGTTAATACAAAAAATAAGAATTGAGTTTTATGGATAACTCTATTAATTTTGTAAAACCTGAAATTTCAATAGAATCTCTACAACTAATTTGGTCTTGAATAAATGGATTATGTGTGCAAACACATCAACCCATTGGTTGGAGAGGACATGGGGAGAAAAGTGGAATTGTGAGTCAACCTATTTCAAAAAATATTAAATTCTCTAACCAACAAGGAATAAACCATCTATTTTACAAAGGTAAGTCAAGATCTTTAATCCACCCTAGCATCAAATTCCCTAAAATTATAATTCAAAATTGTGTACAAAGAAAATCAAAAAAAGGATAAAGGGATGAGAAAGGCTTTTCACACAAAATGGTGATACAAGTAATTTCGTTAGGGATATGGACACTTGCTAATACTGAATAAATTCTTGTGTTCCCTGAGTGATTACTTCAAGGATATGGACACCTACTTACAATGGAGACACATCATAGATTCATATTAATTATGAGGATTTTACACTCACTTGCATAATGTCGCCATTTTTGATTAAATTTTTTGGTGTATTATCATTATTGAAACTGGTGTGTTATAAACCAATACCAACTTAGTTAATAAAGAGAGGAAAAATATCTAATCATTATCAAATGATTGCATAAGTAGTACCCAAAAAGTCAAATAAATACTTCCCAAAACCTCTTACGCTCTATCATAACCAAAGACTAAACAAGATGTGATGAGGTTCTATTAATGATTTTCCAATTGTTGTAGTAGATAAAATATACTTTTTTGTTTTTTGAAAAGAGGAAAATTTAGGATCTCCTCATATAAAAATCTAAGACATATATATAACCTAGACCGTAAGACCTATATTTAACCTAGACCCTAAGACCATTCTTTGTACCTTGAATTGTAATAGATGAAGATGTTATAACTGAGAAAATTCATCAAATTTAAAGAGCACATCACAACTCCTTAGCACATTGCACCCTTGCATTACACCACATTACATATTTTTAGTGTATTGGAACCTTTCATCACAATCTTCCATCTCAAATCTCCTTTTGATATCACAATCAATGCACAACTAATTCATGTTTGAGGTGAAATTTCTATAAAAACAATAACCTATATTTATTTTCACCATGTTAAATTATCGCAAGTCTCCTTTGCTTCCTTGTGCTATACCATTTGGTAACATGTCCATATCGTCTAAGTTTGAGCTATGTTACCCATAGTTGTAATGCTCGTGCCACATTTGAGGTTGGTATTGTGCATCCCTCTATTACATTTGTTTTGTCAATAGACTTTAGATGTTACCCTATTTTCACATGACCATTCACCTGCTTGACCCTTTTCCTTCTAGCTTGTATGTATAAGCATGATAAAAAATTTATAGACTCCAACACTTAGTGACTTTTCAATTCCCCTACCATCACATCATGATTTCACATTGCATCTATGGATTGTTGCCTTGCACAATGCAAAGAACACTTTAACATATGAATAATCACCTCTCTTCTATCACATAATGTTCATGCATCACATAAATGCATTACTACCCTATGCAGTGCATATCACGCGTAATTCTTTAATGATCTATCACGTTACATATCTATTGATCAGTTTAAATCTTATTGTTGTGCTATAACATAAACCTTGTGTGTGTCATGCAATGATTTTTTTTTATGCAATACATAATCATGGCACATTAGTGAGTTGTATCATGTCATAATATTTCTTAGTAGTTTATTTTTTTTCCTTGCACCATAACGCATCTCCCAGCCTCATACTGCACAGGATATTTTGAACTACACCTCATCACTTTTATATTTCTAATTTGTTCGTTGTAATGAATATATTTGATCTTCTATGATTAGTTGATTTGTCATAATTCAATATATCCTCATATGAAGACATGGCTCCTCTCAACAGAAGACATGGCTCCTCCCATTGCATCAGTGTGCACTTATTATGATACAAATTGCTTTATTGATAAGTCAATTTCGCTCTAATGGTATAAAATATACCATTTGTTCATAAGGAAAGAATATCATGATGGGGAGAAAGACATCAATGTTTATAAAAATTTAAAAAAATCATGGTTGCATAAAGTGGTTTCTCACCTGATAGTGTTTCCATGTGGTGAGATCGTATAATAGGTGGTCAAATGCATTGATACCAGAGACATTAGTATGCAATATAGTTATGGCAATCAAATTGTTGCACTTACTTATCCTCATATAGTTGAATACTACAATTTGTCGAAACATCAAATTCCATTCTGAGTGGCCTAGTATAATCAACTTAATATGAACAACAAAGATCTTCTAAGAAGTTGGTGGAAATACCCCAACAAGTTCAGAAGCAAGCAAAACCAAAGATATAAGATAAAGTCATTCAAAAAGCATATCAGATGGTCACAACTATGTGTTGTAGGATGTATGATAGAGAAATATCTAAATTCTTCGAAGAAAGTTGGGTCCTGCTCATATACACATGTGGCATTGATGGGGTCATATTCAATTGAACTGAAATCATTGTTGCATCTATCCAAGCCAACATGACAGATGCTCAAAATATTACAACAAGGAAGAAACGTGAATTCTATAAGGTGTTTTACATACTTGATGGCATATGTGGCAAGCATGAGTTCAAGATGATGAGGTGGAGGTGGAATCTAACTCCAAAAATAAAAAAATGCATGTTTACTTTAGGTAGTTAAGGGATAGCCAACATACAACATCATACACAAAGATAGTCGAAAGTTTCATCTCACCACTATTCCATATTTTATTAGATCATGTCTCACTATGTGTATTCAATTGTGCCAAGGAAGTAGTGTAGGAAGTTGCTGATTGATTTAGTCCACCAAACTCAACATATATAAGAGTATCTGACTCATGGAAACCACCACACCAACTCCCACTATTCATGACTGATAAGATAATTTCACAAGCAATTGTAAATCAGGTTACCATAGGTGTTAGTGGTGTTGGTTCACAAAAAATGTATGTTTGTACCCTTACATTACTTAATTAATCACTCTATTTTATATATTTGTCTTCATTCTTGGAAAGGATTTGGAAGAAAAGATTGTGAAAGTTAGGTAAAATCAATCATTGACAGATTGTATGTTTTTAGCATGAAAAGACTAACTTTTGCTTTCTTTTATGCACAAGAAATTAGAATTGTACAATTGTTGTTCAGTTGATACTATGACATTGGTAAACCAGGAGAAGGCCGTTCCTTGGCTGTATGAGCTAGCAAAATATATGAACGAGAATGATAATTCGGCAAACAGAAATCCGATCATTTAGATGTGAAATCCTGAGGATCTCTCGATCCTCAGGATTCACTTTCATCCATTAGTTTTCCATTAGACTATATGATACCAATGGGTGAAAAGGATCGGGGATGATTTGACTCTTACCTGTTATTGTATCTTTGTATTGAACATAGCATATTTTGACATTACAATAATTTTGTACCTTTATTATTTCAATTAATGAGAAATATAGAGATTCTCTCTTAATCACATTTTGAGCTTTATCAATAGTAACTTCTAGAGGCTTTGGGCCCGGTCACTAGAAGATTCGCTGCTCCTTTGTGTCATAACTATTTCCTTATTTTTTGCAATTCTTTATTACTGTTCTTTTATAGAATCAAGTTATTCTTTATATCTGCATTTGAAATAGATCTTTAATGTTGTTTCTTTAATACTGTTCTTTTAATGAATTGCATAGAATAAGCTGAGTGTTATAGTTGATTGATGCTCTTTCTGATTCATGTTCAAGATTGAAGTAGTTACTTATTGTTTATTGTTGTAGTGATTCTTTCCATTTACTAGATCAAACAGTAGCCCATTAGATATGGTTTCTTTTAATACATCTACTTGAAATTCATTTCCTTTGCAAAACAGTTATGATTGGATTTAGATTTATGGTTTGAGTTGTCTTTGATTGAACTTCAAGAATTAAGGATTTGTTAATACATTCTTGCAACGACTTGATGAAATATTAGACTCATTTAGTTATGTAACAACCTCTGACCTCTATTGCATAGATAACAGTGACATCCTTGAAATAAACAGACGAATCCTAGGTTGATAGTGTAATATAGGAATTAATATTGATTTAAATAGTCATCTTAGTGCACCAACAAGTGGCATGGTAGCATGGTTGAAGAAAGCACCATGCCTACATATCTCTTTTATGTAGGTATGTACAATATAAAAAAATATAAAGAAGCATAGGCAGATGTTGCTAACCTAGATCGCTTCAAGTTCAGAGAGCTGGAATTCCATATGTATGACCCAAAGGGTGTGGTCATAACACATTAATCCAAATTGAAGGGCAAATGGATTTACTCGTCATAAACCAAGAAAGACAAAGAAAAAAAAAAAAATATGCTACAATGCTATAGAAGCCTTGCAAGGAACAAATGGATCTAATTCTGCAATAAGAGAATCTTCTAAAGGAAAGGTTACAAAAGATAAGAAAGTTGCACATAAAGGGAAAAGAGAAAAGGAAGTTTCTAAGAAATAAAAGGAGAAAAAATTAAAGGAACATCTTAGGGAAAAGAAAGAGAAAGAGGAAAAGGAAAAGAGGAGATAGAGAAAAGGAGAAGGGTTGTAAGAGAAAGATTACAAAAGGATGAAGAAGAAAAGATAAGATAAGAAGAAGAGTAGCTTGAAAGAGAGAGAATGAAAAAATAAGCATGAGATGAAGTGATTAAAACAACAACAACAACAACAACAAGCCCAAAATGCAGGTAATGATGGTTTTCCTAGCGTGGATACTGTTCCAACAACCTCAAATTCCATTCCATTAATAGGAGGCCTTTTGTCAATTAGGGATATGGGAATAACTTTAAGTGATGATAGTTAGATTATGAACCTAGAAAGTTCCCACTTTGATAGGGACACCAATCAGATTGTCCAAGGGAGGAGGAAGTATTTAGCTCAAGAAACCAAAATTCCCATATTAGTGACCATAGAAAGCAACATAGTGTCTAACACTTTAGGCAATCTATTAACCATAGACTTAGTCAAGACAACATTTTCCTTGGAAACAAAAAATAATATTGAACATTTTTTGGAAAAGGTAAGATAATGAGACAAGAGCTTGAGGAAATCACATTAAGAACTGAAAATTCCATAGAAGGAAAATAAATCTTTATCAACCTCAATCTATGATGATAAATATTATTAAAGTGCAACATAGGAGGTGAATAAACCATTGGAAGACATTGTGAATGAACTATACTAGGATCTCGAGAAAATCTACAACATGGTTGCCATACTCATCAGGATTTAAAACGTAGTTAAAGGGAAAGATGTGCAACTCAAAGAAACCTGGTAAAACTTTGATATGATGGATGCATGGTGTACCGAAAACCTTAATTCACCAAATGCATTTCCATGAAAATATGAACTAAGCTTGGAAAGAGATAAAGCTAAAATTAGACTCGCCATCTTAGTGTAGGAAAAGCTATACAATGATGTGATGAAAAGTATGAATACCTATAAATAACATCAAATGATGGAGAGGCTAATAAAATATCACAATTTATTCTCCATCAGATCTCGAGGAGAGGTGAGGTGTAAGAAATATATTTAACATGAAGTACAAACAATGATTCATGAACAAAAACTAGAATTCATAGAGAAAGACATAAATCCAACTAAAGAGGCATTAACACAACATCTGATGGAGTCCATTAAGTTTCATATCATGCTTAATTCATTATTTCACAAAATCCAAGCTAACGTGAAGATAATGGTGCATAATACATGTGAATACAAAGTCATCAATCAATGTTTTATCTCAAGAAATGTTTTATCTAATGCAACAAACTATAATGCTTGTCACAGTCATATAACCCAAGAACTACAAATCTAATTGAAATCCTTGTCAATTTTGGGCTTGGGTCCATCTTAGGTGCTTACTTAATTCAAAATATTATTTTGTAATTTTAATGTAATTATCTAAAATATATATATTTTTTATAAAATAAAGTGAATTAGAAAGTAGACATGAGGGAAGGTGAGGAATCATGGAAGTTGAAAAGCCACCTCACTTTTGTATAAATATAACCCTCTAGTATGGAGAAATGATGATATTAGTTTTTAGACTATTGAAGGGTTTTTGAAAGGGAGAAATAATTTTAATCACCTTGAGTACTAGTTTTAGCTTTGTGCACTCCCACTATTAGCATTCTTGATGATACTATGTGTTATAGACATTTTTGTGCCTTACAGCTCTAAGCATGAAATGTCCATAATCCAAGGGATCCAAAGTCCCTAAAAGTGTTGTTCCTACCCCTAGAGGAACAAGGTCAACCAATTACAGCTTCTCCCAGAAGTTCTCCACCAGAAACTACTCAGAATCAGTCAAATCAGGACCATTTTAGCTGCTCCACTAGCTACCTGCGTTGCATAGCACCCAAGTACACTAGCTAGGTTCGTTGCAACGCACCTAAATGCACTACCAGGGTGCGCTGAGCAGGAAATTCCAAATGGAAATGTCATTCCGCGAGGTGGACAGACCATGGAAGCTTCCAGAATATTCCTCAATGACATTTGCTTCACTGAGTTCGACCAAGGATGAGTAAGAGGCTCTCAGCCTCCAAGTGGAAGCAAGAACTGACAGAGAGAAGCCACAAGTCAAAACATAAGCTGAATCATCCTCTCTGCTTACATCTATATATGGATCCCTCATCCCAGAGATCCAGAGGCTGGAATTTTGTACTTTGCAGAGAATTGCTGTTGGTTTTGAGATTGAGATTAGTGCATTGGGTGATTTATGCTTTGTTGGAGGTGAGGAAGGGATTCCTTTGCTGGGAGGTAGATGCTGGATCGGGACTCACTTGGTTGTATCTCCTCCTGGATCTTCTTATTATATCAATAAAACTATTTGAGTTTCTTCTACATGCTTGTGTATGAATGATGTTTTGTTATATTTACATGTTTAGCTTAAATCTGATCCTAAGCTATTTATGAATGTAAATCTATGTCTTTGTGTAGTTTTCCTCTTTTGTGATCTTGCAGGAACTTGGTGATTTGGGCAAGTAAGGGAGCAGGTAGCTGGAAGCTGTCAAAGAGGAGAGCGATTGGATCAATAAACTAGCGCAAGACACAGGTTAGTTAGTCCTTCCTCTTCGTTTACATTTCATAAAGAAGAATACGAAAGTAGTTTTCCTTGTTTGTTGCTAAGGCACTGTCACACCTTAGAGTGGGATAGGGGCATTCTGAGTAGATACTTTTCCCAACAAAAAAATGGCGACTCCACTGGGGATCGTGTCTAGTTAGTTTGTTTGTGTTTCTCTTGTTGTTTGCTTCATAAACACAGAAGTAGCAATCGAACTGCATTTGCCATTATCAAATGCAAAGTAGCTGCTACTTCAATCCACCCGCTGGATTTGTTTATGATTTGAACAGCTGATCCACAAATGCTCTAATTGCCCTTTGTGATAGCTCTTAGTCCTCCTTTAAATCATCCCTCTAATTGTACCTTGCTGATTGATTTTACTCAGCCAAAATCCATAGATTAAACTGCAAACCGTGACCCAGAACCCGGATAGAAGTCTCGTTTCTGCCAAAGCGCAGGCTCTGTGAAGAGGTTCTGCATTTCAACGCAGGTCCCGAGAAGGCTACCTATGCTGCAATTCAGTTTCTCTGTGCAACAGGTGCGCTGATCAGCCTTTGCCCTGTGCAGCTGAGGTTCTTTGCTTCATTTTGTTCAGTTTTATCTCTGATTTTTGCAGCCTGTTATCAGTGTGTGTACCTATCTGAAAACCCCTTTTCTTTGCCTTAATTCTGCCTCCTTTGTACAAAAAGACTGTAGGTGTTCTTTGTGTGTTTGTTACATCATTTACAGTTTTCCATTGAAAAGTAAAATAGTCATACTGTCGTCCTTAGATTTAGATCTGTCGTAAGTGTCGATTTTGATCTTAGGAGAAAGTTTGTTTGCTGTTGACAGTTGATTATACCTTTTACTTTTACCTTTGGTTTGAATTTGTCACTTTCTAGTGTCGAAACGAGTGTTTATTTCAAAATCATAAAGTGTCGTAATCTTCTCTACCTTTTTGATTTCGAAAAGAAGCTTGTTTGTGTTTTTCACTTGAAAGCAAATTCAGATTTGTACATCAACTTTCTTTTTAGGCATCAATATTAAGAAAGTGAAAACAAATACATGCATATGTGCATTTGCATAATGATAGTTTGTATGGTTTGATTTAGGAAAAGTGCATTTACAGTGTGCTCTTTGCTCTTTGAGAAAAGATTGTGTCTTTCTTTTCCCCTTGTAGCTAGGATTTTCATTGTTGAAAAGAGATAAATGCTTGCTTATCATCTTTAGATTGCATTTAGGAATTACATCTACATCTCATGGTGATCCAAAAGGAAAACTTCTAAGAAAGATCAACTTAAAATAAATTGAATGAATCTAACAACGCTTTGGAACTTAACGCACAACATAGAGGCCTAGGCTAGAGACGTGTTCCGGCGTCGTAAAGCCTGGTAACTGTTGTCCTCACTGATGGTTGGGTGATTCCTCCACTGTGAGACGATAAGTGCCAGTACGGATTGTGCTCCCACGTACCGTCGAGTATATATTGGGAGACCCCTATAGGCTTAAAACCTTTTATCCATAGGAAGCCATGTCGGCCGCCCTACTGATCGTAATGCACCGAACACAGCATTCGCGAAGATTGACTGCCGTACCGTAAAATGTATTCTGCAGTTTTGTGATTGGTTTGGCACACCCTCTACCTAGATCTCTAGAGCAG
The DNA here is from genome assembly GCA_031772625.1 of Pinus tabuliformis. Lineage (NCBI taxonomy): Eukaryota > Viridiplantae > Streptophyta > Pinopsida > Pinales > Pinaceae > Pinus > Pinus tabuliformis. Next base: position 1,036,575,783 of record CM062816.1, on the reverse strand, counting down.
TCCCTTTCATTCCTTTTCATACTCCTTAACAGAAAATGTCCATCTGAGCACTTGTCACTTCAGGCTCATTAAAAATCGAAGGAGACTAGAGTCATCTTTTGTTTTTTCTCGACTCTTTAAAATTGAAAAAACAAGTTGTGTCCAAGCGTCGTAAAATTTATTTTAAACGGAATATTTATACCCTTTCCTACGTTGATCTTAGGTTGAGAAAATGGAGTCTACCAACCAAGGATTTCCCCTTGGTGGAAATCCTAGTCCCTTCTCCTCTTGGGGAGATGTTGGTGCACACCATATGGCCACATTGTCGCTTCCAGGACCGACAATTGGCTTTCCAGTCTGGCTCTTCTCAACCAATGTCGTTCAGAACACCACTATTCCTGAACAATCGAATCAGCAGTTAGACCAGTCCAGAGTTACCCACCAAGCTTCTACTTCCTCTAATTCTTCCTCTCCTCCTTCCTCTTCGCTTGATGGGGCTGGCAAAGCCAAGAGTCAAGTTCTTAAGGAGAAGAAGGAAAAGAAGAAGAAAGAGAAGAAGAAGAAGGAGCCAAAAGCGAATGGGGGAAAACGAGTGTCGTCTAACGAAAATCCACACACTGCACTAACCAGGCCTAAATCGCCATGTGTCATTTGCAAGGGAGACCACTTTCACAGAGATTGTCCTTGCATCCCTCGGATACTAAGGGACTGGTCTCCCCGTTTGCACAACCCGGTGTTGTCAACCTCTGATGGCCATGTTGAAAGCACACCGTCAACTAGCGAAAGTGAAGTCCTAGGACAAAAAAGGAGAGCTAGATCTCCCTGTAAACTGTGCGAAGGTGATCACGCCATCGACCATTGTCCCTTCTTAGACGAAGCTAAAAGAGTTTTGGATGATCGTCCGGTTTCACCGTTACGACTTCCTCCTGGATATAAAAAAATCTTGCCGAGTCCTTCTTTAGTTGAGAATCCAGCTGGCTCGCTCAAGTGGTCAGCTGAAGCGCCTGTCATTGAAGATGAACCAGCTGAATCCATACCCGACGAAAGTGAAAATGTCGAGGTGGCAGTTGACCCGGTCTTGCCTTCAGAGGTTTTATCTTCGAATGACACAGTCACTGGAGAGAACAAGGATGACATCGTCCAAATTCTCTTCATCAACACAGACTCCGACGAACACAGGGGCAACCTACCCATTCCTTTACTGCAGGAAGGAAGTTCGTCAGAGCCGTATCCGGCCGTCTACTCGGTCCCACCTCCAAGCAACCTAGTTGTCTCTTTCGACTGGAATCAACTAGGCAGACCCCGTTTACCAGCAAGCATACCATTCAAAATTATCGTCCAAATATATAGAATGGTAATGGCTAGTACCATCATAGATGAGGGGGCTTCTGTGAGTATCCTTTCCTCTACTGCTTGGAAAGCGCTTGGTTCGCCACCACTTTTGCCTGAGATGAGAAATCTGACAGGCTTTGATAAAGGAACCAGTCGACCTTTAGGGATCCTCCCCAATGTGCCCATAACACTGAAAGGGAAGACAGTTCAAATGAACGTAATGGTCGTTCAAGGACCCTTGGATTATAACCTACTCCTTGGACGAGACTATATTTATTGCATGGGAGCCATCGTCTCCTCACTCTTTAGAGTAATGTGTTTTCCGCACGAAGGAAGAGTGGTCAAGCTCGTGGACCAGCTTTCATTTCCTGGATCACGCATCGCAAATAGTCATATACCATCCCTAAATGGTCTCTTCACGCAAGAAATGTATCAACCCACGGTCCGTCCTCCCGATGAGCGCGAGTAATTCGGAGGGATACGACTGGAACCCAGGGGGCATGCGTCCTGGTCTGCTTCGGCAGGAAAACTTCGGGTATAGGGTAGGTTTCCGCGGGAGAATATGACTGGTCTGTACCCCGTCCGTCAGTGGAAGAGGGGTTATTCTAGAAAAAGATTCTCTTGTCAAAGTTATGTGAGTAGCGCTCGTCTCTGCTCACCTTTGTTTATTTCGGTAGACATCGCCGAGGAAGTGTTTCATTTGTAATGCGAATGAGACAATCTTTGGTAACCTGAAAGAGGTAGGCCTTTCTTGATAGAACAAATGTTTTGTCTGCAAATTGAGGGGTAACCTTGAAATCGTATTTTATACCTGGGGGCATGCAAACCTTTTGGAGTGCAAGCAAGGGGCAGCTATTTATTTTTTAAATTTTTAGGTCCTCCCTTTAAACCCGTAGGCTAACCCTTTAAACTCGTAGGATTAGTCGTTTCCTAACTTGCATAAAGAAAGGATGTGGGGAAAAAATCTAAATGTTGCCGTTTTATATGAGACATTCTTATCATATGACTGGATTATCGAGCAGTTTTAGCACATAGTTCATGCTCGTTAAAAAATAAACATAAGACCGAGCAAGTGTTTCAATCCGCGTTTAAGCTCGTTAAAAAATGAACTATCCTCCGGTAAATAACCACCGTGAATGTAACATTATCAGCCATTAAAGCCTTGGTCGTGTTTGCACCGTCACCTCCACTTTTCCATTGGCCGATCATTCACCTCCATTTGATTGTTTACCCATTTTGAGGAACAGCTGCGAAGAGTGATTTCACTAGCCATGCTTGTGACACTGCCGTTGGAAAATTCCAACCCTTACCTGGAATCAGCTGCTAACCATTTTATCACTCGTTCCTCAAAAGACGAGTCTTCTTTAAGCTCTTTTCATCTGACTCGTAAAATATGAAAAGATTGTCGAGTTTTGGCCTTCCAGCTCGTTAAAGCGACCGGAAGAGCTATCCCTCCTCTAGGTTTTAATCTTTTTGGACCTGAGGGATTATTGCACAAAAAGATCGAGTGCTTGTTTTGTTCGGCTCGTTAAAACTATCGAAAATTCATCCCTTCTGTATTGTTTTATACTTTTTCGGACTTAAGGGATTAGATGACGAAAAAGGAATTCTGGAGTTAACTTTACGTACCTTTTCAGACTCTCTAAAAATGAAAAGGACCGAGTTATCTTTGTCGTTAAACTCGTTAAAAACATTAATAGCGACAAACTTGTCTTTAGACGAGAACGAGTTTCACTATCGCTAGGCTCGTTAAAACATAGCGATGGGTTTGCCCGAAGGGAAAATTATAGAACAAGCATATGTTATCCTCCTCAAGCTTGACAAAAATAAAGAGGTACTGGTCAGCAATGACTGGGGAAAAATTGGGAAGAAACTCAAAGAATCTTTATTGGTAGCAAGTCGCTCTTGAACATGACACTTCCACTCCGTGCCTGAGTCGGGTTGGGTTGTTTCATTCACCGGTCACATCACCATGGTCTCGCCATACCATCCACATTTGGGGTAAATGCTACCAATCCATCATATAAGTGTCGCTGACATGTTCAAGAGAAGTCATCCAGAGAAGTCACCCGTGTCCCATCCACTACCATACATTATACTTCATTCCTTCATGACCGCCATCCTGAACCATATATCATCAAATCGTTTTCACCTCCATCAAAATCATTTGCTCTGTTCCGTGTCATTGATGTGGGATTCATCAAGGCCCTCCTTTGACGGATTGCTTCTTGTCGACATCAGCTCATTATCCAAGAAGTTGATCTAGGGACACCCCATTTAGTACTTTGAAGCTTGCATGCCTCAATGGCAAGTTTCTCACTTCCGGTGATAGGTATACATCAATGACCTTCGACCGAAAGATTTTGCGTGGTGTTCGACGCCAAGTCCTTTATTCACACCACGTGAATTGTACTGGAGTACCTTGAGGGTCATCATCCTTATCGGTGATTCCTCTCGCGCTTGTTAACAGTTTACATCATTGACTAGTAATCAAGCGATGTCTTTCCATGTTTGACTTCAAAACATTTCTCACATGGATCGACTTGTACTTCGAGGGAAGATCGGACGAGATTGAAGACCCCGGATCTAGTTTCATCCATCCGGGCTGCGATATATATTCAGGAAAAATAAAACATTGACATGTACAGCATTGCAGCACAGATGATCATCCTACCAAAAGGATGATGACTTCATCAGAATCATCAGTCTACCATCAGACGATTGTCTGTCCTATGTACATAAAAATGAATTTATAAAGCTGAACATGGGAATGCCCGCCTCAGCTAGATCATGAAAGCAGTATGAAAATAATGTATTGTATTGTATCTTATTATAGGTCTCCTCCCAGCATTGAAAGAACTTCAGATCCTCCTAATAAAGCATTTCACCCGATAAACGGCCTCATACTTTGGGGGCAACTGTTATAGACATTTTTGTGCCTTATAGATATAAGCATGAAATGTCCATAATCCAAGGGATCCAAAGCCCCTAAAAGTGTTGTTCCTACCCCTAGAGGAACAAGGTCAACCAATTACAGCTTCTCGCAGAAGTTCTCCACCAGAAACTACTCAAAATCAGTCAAATCAGGACCATTTCAGCTGCTCCACTAGCTACATGCGTTGCATATCACCCAAGTACACTATCTAGGTGCGTTGCAACGCACCTAAATGCACTACCAGGGTGCGCTGAGCGGGAAATGCCAAACGGCAATGTCATTCCGCGAGGTGGACAGACCATGGAAGCTTCCAGAATCTTCCTCAATGACACTTGCTTCACTAAGTTCGACCAAGGATGAGTAAGAGGCTCTCAGCCTCCAAGTGGAAGCAAGAACTGACAGAGAGAAGCCACAAGTCAAAACATAAGCTAACGCATCCTCTCTGCTTACATCTATATATGGATCCCTCATCCCAGAGATCCAGAGGCTGGAATTTTGTACTTTGCAGAGAATTGCTGTTGGTTTTGAGATTGAGATTAGTGCATTGGGTGATTTATGCTTTGTTGGAGGTGAGGAAGGGATTCCTTTGCTGGGAGGTAGATGCTGGATCGGGACTCACTTAGTTGTATCTCCTCCTGGATCTTCTTATTATATCACTAAAACTATTTGAGTTTCTCCTACATGCTTGTGTATCAATGATGTTTTGTTATATTTGCATGTTTAGCTTAAATCTGATCCTAAGCTATTTATGAATGTAAATCTATGTCTTTGTGTAGTTTTCCTCTTCTGTGATCTTGCAGAAACTTGGTGAAGCTGGGCAAGTAAGGGAGCAGGTAGCTGGAAGCTGTCAAAGAGGAGAGCGATTGGATCAACAAACTAGCGCAAGACACAGGTTAGTTCATCCTTCCTCTTCGTTTACATTTCATAAAGAAGAATACGAAAGTAGTTTTCCTTGTTTGTTGCTAAGGCACTGTCAGACCTTAGAGTGGGATAGGGTCGTTCTGAGTAGACACTTTTCCCAACAACACTATGTGATTTGGCATTGAATGTTTAGCTCTAATATTGAGAAGCTTGATAGGACATGTCAAGGATTTTATTATCATGTGTTATTGACTCTTGTAATACTTTTCTCTATTCTTGTTCATTAATATATGATTTTTTAATAATTTTGGTATGTTGATGAACTATTTTATTAGCTTTAAACTCCTATCATTGTAATAATTTCTTGTTGATTTTTACATGTGTTTATGTTAGTAGTTGATTGTAAACTACTTCACAACTAATAGCTAGTATACTTTATACGTAATTTATATTAATTAGAGATTTTTGTCACTCTTTATTTGATATTCATGCTTTTTATAAATATATTGTAGCATTCTTTGCACAAGTTAATTTAAAGTATTTTCGTTGAAGCTGATTTTACTTGCATACCATCGAGAATTCAATTTGGGTTTCCATTTCATATTCCATTCATAAAAAATTCTAACTTCACAAAAGAATAAGATGACAATAGTGCTAAGAAACTAGATGGGACTCTCATCCCAAATGGTGTGAAGCCTAATTTGGGCCTCATACTGGAGAGATCCCCTTAAGATTGTAAGTAGTGCATTTAGCCCCATCAACAGGAAGAAAAGTATGACCATCAAAGGTCTAAAGGGTAGTACTTAAGTTAATGACTGTTGAAGAACCAATATATTTCTAGCATGATGAGGTCATGATAAAAGTGGAAGATCCTTCATCAACATTAGTGAGGAACAAATCTCTATCATGGATGCAAACTGAGATACAAAAACCGACTTGATGACATATTATAAATTGACTTGCATCAATGTAAAACATGATCAAATTTGACTCTAAGGGATCAACCACTCTATAGTGGTAAACAAGGATATACATTGTGTAGGACATCTTTGCAAACCTCGAAGGCAGACATGGCACAAGGTTCTTAGGCTATATCCTCAACAATACTATAGTGTTTTGTAGTGTTCACATTGGTGTTGTGCGTTGACATTCGAATACACCCTTAGGAGGGAGAAACATTGGCTCAAAATGATTATCTAGAGTGAGAGGTCCATTAGGAACAATGGGGATGATCAAGTACTTTGAAGTAGAACTAGACTCTGGAGACTCATAAAAATTAAATCTTATATACAAGTTTAATTGTTCATTAGACACAAGAATAGTTGTCAAGCCTTTAGGAAAATGTTAGCGTCCCATTCCCCCAAGTAGAGGTGGAGGAGGTTATGCAACCATTTGTTGTTGAAGTTGAGGAGGGAATGAATGTGTCAAACCAAACAATTGTTGTGTGGTAGCCAATTATGAAATAAATAAATGAATCTCATCTATCCTTGGTAACTCATGAGTTAAATGACCCCTCTAATAGTTCTTACAAGGGAATTTGACTTTTTGTCAATGCTCATTCATGCCCCCGCCCTCAATGTGACCCTCAATGTGTTGGGTTTGTTGTGTCTTGAGTAGGTTTAGAAGTTTTCTTTTGTTTATTCTTCTTGTTCCCACTAGGTTGTTGACAATTTTGTGGTTGCATGGACTGCAACGTGTGAATATTGATAGTTTTATTAGGAGACATTGCTTATTGAGAGTTAGGAATAGTTGCAGGGGCTTGCAAGGTAACAACCAATTTTCCTAGTTGCGAACCTGACTGGTTCATATCATTAATAGAGATAGAACCAATTACACCATCAAACTGTTGTCCTAGTTTGGGTTGTTGTGGATTGGTTGAAGATTGAGGATCATTTGGAAAAATGTCATATAGAGTGCTAGACTGGGAGTAAATCAAGTCACGATCCTAGGCATTAGATCTTTGAAACAAAATATTTTTGTCACTATTTTTATTTTATTTTCTCAAAAAACCTATAAATACAAGGCATATTACACTCTGTTATCTTCCTTTTGATATAATCTCCTCCTCTAAACTACAATATTGTATAACAATGCATATTTAAGGTAAAATGTCCATTCTTTGCATATTTTCATTACTTCTGTTGTAGAAATAGTTTAAAATCCATTTCAATAAAATGGAATCATAAATTCTATAGACATATATAATTTTGTATCTACTAATTGATTCTATAGTAGAGTTGTACTTTCATATGGTTACAAGTATTCTAAAATAATATTATGAGTTAGAGTTGATTACAAATCAGGTCCAAAAGCTTATCCACTTGTCAACTCAAATCTAGAACTCTCCAAGTTAGCCTAAACTACAAGTCAAAGTAGTAGTTAAAAGTAAAACACAAAGTATGTGGTGGCAAACTATTCAAAGTGGTGGTAGAGCACTCGAATTAGATTTAGAGTTAAAATCCCCACTTGGATAATGATATCGAATAAACAAATTCATGCACTTTATATCATGAGTTTCTCCATACGTGGATTGCTGAATTTGTTTTAAATATCCACAAATATGCTTTGATTTGATATTATAGTGAATCTATTTCAGAAGCACATATATGAGGATATCCAAACATATCCTTTTGAAATGTATAAATATCCATATTATGAACTTTTATGGGCATCATATACTCTGATATTAAGACTACATTTCAATATTTATTTATTTTTCTATGTTATTCTTAATCCTTGGAGATTGATGAATGCTATGTCCATGGAATAATTATACTAGGAAGATCTACCTGAAAGGATCACTTATTGTTGGCTCAAAAATGAATCCTGACCCAAGAGTGTCAAGAGAAATTGTGCCCATGACCTATCAATAATAGAGGTTCTTTAATAATAGGGACCCAACCACTTGAGCTAAAACTCAGAGCTTTGCATTTTGATATTATTAATTTAAGGTTTTTTGTTTTAAATTTATACGTTTAGTTTATAAGATTTCTCTAGGAGTGTTCACCAAGCTAGGAGGGCCCCCCGTGTGAGGAGTGAATTTCATTTCATTTGATATTAAGTATTTATTTGTTTAAACTGTGTGGATTTAATTTAGTTCAATTGATTTCTTTGCTATAAATTACGATTTGTGTGATTGCAGCATACAGTAAGATATACATCAATTGTTAACTAATTGAAGATTTGTTTAATCCAATTAAAACATTCAGTAATTAGTCTACTATAAGTAATCTTTGAAGGTTGAAGATTTAGAAGTGTTTTGAAACATTATTGTGCCTTTATTTCCATTTATTTAATTAATTTGAAATAACTATGTTTTCTATATGTAAATAGTAGACAACTTTGTGAAGTATTATTTTATTGATTGATTAGAAACTAAAATATTCATATACTTTTCATACACTTTATAAGTCTACAAAATCTGGTTGATTATTTAAAATAATAGAATTGACTAACATTTTTGGCGCCATTTCTAGAGAAGTGGAAAAATGATTTATTATATAAATTAGATATCAATTAGCATTAAAAATACTTACATAAGAAGAAAAAAACAAAGCATGATAAATAGGATGCATGAACAGGGAAAAATATTCTGGAGGTAAATTTGTTAGAGATAGAACCACTTCAACAATTCCCTCGCTAATCATTCCAACTATCTCAACATGTGGTATAATAAGAGCCACATCATCATGCATTCCTAAACCATTTTCTGGTAGAAGAAGATACTCTAAGGGAATTATATGAACTAAAGGGAAATCTAAGGAAGAGGGGGAACAAACTCTCTGGTCTTCACAATAATCAATCATATTTTATTATCAGCCATCAATAAAGGTATTTAGTGAATAGTAATTGGAAGTAAAAAATGAATAAAATTTAATAGAAAATACTCCAATTGAGGAACAACCAATTGAATAAAATATAATAAAGGAACAAAAATACTCTCTTACATCAGAAGAATAAATGGTTGAAAGGCGAGAAGGAATAGGATAAATAGGGGTAATAATAGGAAAAAGACATGAAAATAATGAAATTTGTGAAGAGGAAGAAGTAGAAGAAGAAGAGTTTGGATTTCCTATTCAATGCCAATATGAAAACTATCTCACCCTAAACACTACAACTTTTTCATGGTTTGAGAACTGAAGGCTAAAAAAATTTTGTTTTTTGAGTTTGAAGTCTTGTGTAGGATTTATGATTATTCACTTAATGCTTAAAAAATAAAATTGTTTCTAGCCACTCTAAAAGATGGATATTTACGCTAATTGATGGGGTTATGTACAAATACTGTTAGAACCTGGAAACAAATGGCTCAAAATTTTTCTTGAAAAATATAAAGATAATTGCATAGGTCATGATCTTAGAGAGGAAAATTTTAAAATGAATAAAAGAGAAGATGAACCTCTTGAAGACTATATGGAATTTAGATTTCATTATAATGTTAAAAGAGCTAAACATTATAATCTAAGTCTTGTTTCTCTTAGAAATATTCTACTTTGAGGCATTAGAGATGAATGGATAGATATTTTAAATTTTATGGGAAAAAAAGAGGTATCTCAACTAGATTATCTACAAATTTGTGAATTGTGCAAACATACATTTCAAGGGAAGGCCAAGTATGGTAAGGGGACTAAAGATGTTATCTTTAGGGTCATTAGATCAACAATCAGAGGGGTAAGTAGATTTAAAATTGGTATTTTTCTTGAAAAATTTAAAATAGATATCTCAGAAATATTTGTGAGCAACTAAATCTATTGAAAATTAAAAAAAGAAAACGAAAAAATGCAACATTGTCAATATTTTGTAAAAAATGCACAAAGAAACATCCTTTGTGGTTTCTGTTTGGATAATGTTGATTTTATTTTTTATTTTTTGTATAAAAGCATGAAATAAGGGATTTCTCATATTGACCATGATTTAAAGAAGTTTATCAAAGAGACAATGAAGGTATATAAATTTTTTTCTATGTCACACCGAGAAGGCTATGACAACCTCAAAAACCACATATTTCTCAATATCCTTGTTAAACACACATGGGTAGCAAGAGAAATATGAAAGATAAAACATGACTACTCAATTCTATTAACAACTTATATACATTTATAGTACATTGTTGTGAACGTTGGGTTACACATCCCAAGGTCTCTTGATTTCCTTTTGTCCATTCAGCTTCCACACTAACCTATTGAGGATTAGGTGTCCAACATTCCCCCCCTTAATCCGAAGGGTTATGTATGAGTCCAAGAAGAGAGCTGTAATACAAAATGTGCAAAAATGCATGGTAGCACTAGGCTGAATGTGCTCTTTGAAATGTTGGTATAAAGGGCAGTGGTTTAAGGATGACCACCAACACTGGAATTCTTAGTGCAGTTCCCGGAACTCTTCCAAAACTAGCAAGAAGCTGAAATCTTCTACTAGAGGAAGTGCTCCTATTGTTTTGAAGAGGGAAACCTTCAACCAATAAAGGGAGTTCTCACCCCGCATAAAAGGGAGAACTTCAACCTGAAAAGGGAAGTTTCAACCTATGATGGTTTAAGGATGACCAACAACTCTGGAATGCTTAATGCAATTCCTGGAACTCTTCCAAATCTGGCAAGAAGTTGGTGTCTTTTTCTAGAGGAAGTGTTCTCAATTTTGTTCCTGGAATTCTTCCAAATCTGGCAAGAAGCTAAAGTCTTCTGCTAGAGGAAGTGTCCCAGATTGCCAACTGAAGGCATGCTCACGGGCATCTTTGTCTCTGGCTACAACTCTGAAACTGGTGTGGCAGGTTGTGGCTCAGGCTCGCTTGATGTGACTTTGAAGCTTGTAGATGACCATCATTTCCCCCCCTGTCAGATACAAGGTGAGATGATGGAGAAAACTCAACTGCAAGACTGTTCAATACTCTGGAACAAGTTCTGACATGTGTTTGGAATATCTTCTTGGCTGTTGTTGCTCATTGCCAAGAAGCGATCCATCCAAGATGAATCTTTGTTCTTGCAGGATGTTTGTTTTTGAAGCATCTGTGTGAAGAATGGGTGGTTTTATGACAGTGCTTACATGGATGAAGATCAAAACAGTGATCTTTCAAATGGCCAACTCGGTCACAGTGTTGGCATTTCACAATCTGTTGTTGTTGTTGTTGTGGAAGAGGGGTAGAATCTGGAACAACTGGAGGTGAACTATCATGAGGAGTAGGTGAACTTTCATGAATGAATCCAGCACTCTGAAACTGAATGGGCTTGGCGTAGTCTAGAATATGAAAGGACAAGTCCTTGTCATATCCAAGACCAGTTCTGTGCTTGTTGTGGACAAGCTGTTCCAAAGGTCTGATGATGGGCTTGGGAAGTGCAGATTGAGTTTCTGCATCTGCATGTACAACTGCTGCTTTATCTGAATGAACTGTAACATTATTGTCTTTCTGTTTATGGGAGTCTGTTTCAATATTCTGAATATAAACGCGTTCAGAATGATGACTCCACTGTTGTAATTCTTCGTGCTATAGTTGAGATTAAAGCTGCAAGAATTCAATTTGTTCTTGTGCATATTGTAGACATGTTTGAATGTCTGAGAAAGAGCCTTTGCTGATTTGGAATGTGTCATCAACAGTAGATTGTATAAGAGTTTTCATGAACTCTAATACTTTAGTAATTCTAGTCATTTTCTCCAATCCTTTTTTTTTTAAGCTAGAAATTACACAAAACTTGTTGGACTATTGCTGCAATACTGAATGGTGATGACGAAGGAACATGAATATGCCACAAAATTCAACAGATCAACCAACGCAGTCGATTAATATATATATGTATAATGGCACAATCTTCAAATATGAATCAATTCAATTAATATTCCATGTCATATACAACCAATACTAATTTGAACCGGTGCATTCACTAAAGCAGATCAATTACAAATTCTCATATGACACTTCACATACAAACTCAATGCACCATGATATGATACACGTGCTACATGATATATCAACTTTACACTGCAAAAACAAATCACATTTTCCCTTCAATCAACCATGGAGTGGCGGTTTGGAGAGCCACAAATGGCAGTTTCAAGCCACTGCACTTCCGCTTCAATGGAGTTGACAACACGTAAGTTGTGCACGCTGTCAAATTCCCTTTGAGCCCTAGTTATTTAGCACAAATCTTCAATTATTTACAAGACTTCTGTGGTATTTACATTCTAAGTGCCCTCATGCGGTTCACAAGAGGAAGCTGCAGATATGATGCAATACAGAGATTCCCTCTGCTCTTCTCGCGAAGGAAAACCATTAACGCTCCTCTCAATATATCATATCCTTTCCATCTTGAAATCTTCCTCTCATGCCAAACCAATTGCAAATACTACAGATGAATGCTGCTACAGATAAGTATACATACCAATATAACTGGAATCTTCAATCACTTACAGACTGCTTGAGTATGCCTTCTTTTGCTGACCTCTATTTGATGCTTGCCAACTCTATCTGAAGCTTCTTTTGCTAAGGTTACATTTCAAGAAGCCGCTATATTGTTGATGCTCTTTGCCCCTGTCATCCTTTTGCAAGAAGACACAAGTCTGCTGCCTCAAATCTGCATTACTGCTAAAGCCAGGTTGCTGCACATCCAAATGACAGTAATACCCTTATGATAGTGAGATCCTGATATGACTGTGAAACCCAGACTTCAATGATATGAGAGTGAGACCCTTTGTTGAAAGGCAGACTTTAATGATATAATATGGTATGACTATGAAACCTTCTTCCAATTGCTGAAAGTTATCAACGAAATTATGATCAAACTGTGCCTCTGCAACTGTTGATGTTAGCATCCGGTGATGCCAATGTTGACATGGAGTTGTCCTTAATTTTACAGACAAAGGTTAATCCAGATCAAGGATTTTATCGACTCTCAATCTCTGAAATGTACACAGGAGGCCATCGAATAACCTTCAGGGAATAAGTGCTGATCAACACTGCTATACGTTGAGGTAACTCTCAGATCTTCGAGCTAAATATTCTATTTTGAAGGCCGCAAATGGTATATGCAAGACTTGCATTCCCAATAGACTCATGCAGATTCTTAATCAAATACATTTCCAACTCCACTCCTGCGTGCTATAGGGTCTCGGTGAGACCACATGATCCGAACGGGTTTCCCATTTAGTTCCTTATAATTCAAAAGGTCAATGGCTCGAGTAGCATCTATAGGGTCAAGAAAATTGACATATCCATAGCCAAGGGAGCGTTGGGTCATGCTATCACGGCAGACTCGAACTGAGGTCACCGTTCCCACGGGAATAAAGAATTCGAGAAGCTGGCTGTCTGTGACCTCAAGGTCGAGATCCCCAACATAAAGCAAGCCAGTGGTGGAAAATTTGGCGCTGCTGTTTCTGATGATAACAATATCTCCGTGTCTAATAAAACCCCAATTCGTAATCCAAAGAATTTGGTTATTATCAATAATGACAATGGCGTAGGCTCGACGGATTCTTCCATTAATAACCTCTGTACTTTCAAGAAGCTTCAAATCATGTTCAGTAGAATATATAAAAAAACCCTTAACTAAAGGATGTGACCATCGAACTTTCCTTCGCAAGACTTTCACGTCGAGATGTGACAAGCTTCAGGTTGTCAGGCCAGGAAGTGTGATAGAGGGTAATGAGGTGCGTGTGGATACGTGAACTTGTACAGTGAAGGTTACTGAACCGATACTGCTGCTCTCAACGCTGCTCTGTCCATCAACGGGTTCAGATGTGGGGTGTTCTACGAAATGAAATGTAATGATGATCCCTAATGGTGTTTGTCAGGGACTGTGACAATCACAACCGAAAATTTCTGCCCACCAAACAACGCTCTCCCAAACGACAACGGTGCATGGTGCAACCCACCGTTGCAAGACTGGTATCATTTAACGCAACATTGTGGAATAACAGAGTGATATGCAGTGGTATAGTATTTAAACGCACTGTGGTTGCCACAAATTTCTGACTAATTTCAGAATTGCATGCACGCTAACAGATGCATATTTGGTAAACTGCAAAGTGGTAGGTCAAGAATCACAGGGACTGTCATTTCATATTGCTGGAATGTACGTTACCTCCATAATAGTAGCATTGACAATTATATGAATGTACAGGACTTGCATGTAAGAAAGGCCACAGAAAACAAGTGGCTCATATTTGAGCAGGGCAGGAGATTGCTAGCTCTGATACCATGTTAAACACACATGGGCAGTAAGAGAAATATGAAAGATAAAACATGACTACTCAATTTTATTAACAACTGATATACATTTATAGTACATTGTTGTGACCGTTGGGTTCCACATCCCAAGGTATCTTGGACTCCTTTCGTCCATTCAGCTTCCACACTAACCTATTGAGGATTAGGTGTCCAACAATACCGCATATAAATTCAATACTTATCAACAATACCCTCATCATAATTTAAACACAACTATACCTTGGCAAACATGGCCACCACAAATCCAAAATAAACCTTGGCAATAAGGATGGTGAGGGAAAGCTTATGGAGTTATGCTAAATTGTATTCAATATTCTCAAGAATATCATCCATATTCTCCATAATATCCTCAATATCCAAAACAATTCCCAAAATATTATTTTCAACCCCAATAACTTTATTTTAATCAACCTCATCCACAACCACAAAATCTATAATCAAAATATTTACAATTACCATCTACCCAACCTCTTTATAGACCTACCCAACTACCTTCACAACCCATTCCAAATTCAAATAATAAAGTAGCCTAGCCTACTTACAACATTGAGTTACCAAAATTCCCAACCTATATGATTTCCACTCTTGATCTAAATGATATTAATCTAATATTGGGAAGGGTACTTCATAACGATTCACCTGTCGTCATTGAAGAAAAAAAATGAGGAAGAAATTCCTAATTCAACAATTGATGATACACCAATAAAACATACTTCTTCTACTCTAGTAAATTAACCCTGTACATCTAAATATCCTCCTTCTCCATAAATATTAAATATACAAAATCAACTAATACCATTTCATTATGATGTACTTGATGAATTGAATAATGTTTGTATTTTTATTTTTCGGGTGAATAAATCGTTCTTGCGGACAAGACCGATCTCCCTAGTATCTATGGATATCTAGCGACAAGCAAACCAAACAAATTCTATCTTTCTCTAAGTATGTGATTTATAAATAAAGGCTAATAGATGTTTGAGGCCTACCTCGAGTCTAGTGCTAGTTTGTGGAAGCCATGCTCCATTTGTCCAAATGAGCTCCCTTTTAAAGAATCTGCAAACACAAACAGGCACACATATAAAATAAAACCTGCATAGCCAATATAATAAACCATATTTATCATGATGATCAAAGAGTTCATGAAATAAACCATAGAATACAATATATTGAGAAAAATGAATCTAATTGTATTAACTTTAAACAAAGAAGAACTTTACAACCTTGGTGCCTTGAGGTTGTACAAGCTCCTCCCAGGGTCCAGCAAGAATCTCCTCTACTTTGACAAGTTTCACTCTCTTCCCAATGAAGCCAAAAGGTATGTAATCTCTCCTCTCAAGCTCCAATAGGAAGTCTAAATTCCAACAACATTTACCCTAAAAATGTTCAGCTTTCAACCTCCCTAGCAACCATCCCAATGCCTCAATTTATAGTGCAGAGGAGGGAAGTTACTAGGTCCACCTTCAAAGGGATAGAGTCCTTCAAAGGGATAAGCTCCTCTCATCAAGGGGTTAGCTCCTTTAGTTATGGGATGCATGAACCACCTAGGAGCGAACCAACCACGTCAAGATTCCTTCTAGAAGCGTCCAGAATTAACCCAAAGTGAGTTTTTAAGAATAAACTTGCGCCTTTTTGACTTTTACAGGGGTTCGCACCCACTCCTTTAGAGACAGAGCAGGCAGGTCTGTAGGTAACATGACCAAGGGGTGCGGGACCGTAGGTAATGGTAAGAGAAAGTGTGGAACCAGAATTTTAGAGATTTTCAAAGACTTTCTCTCATTTTAAGGCTTGACATGAAGAGCTGAGGTTTGAGACTTGCAAAGGAGGATAGTATAAGTGGTGATAGACTCACATTGACTGCAGAAAGTCATGGTGACAATATTTTGTGTAACAAATTGCCCCCTAAAGTGTGAAGTCTATAATAGATGAGGATTTCATTTATCATCTAAGAAGAGTGAAGTACTTTATCATTTCGAGGATCATCTTGTGGAGAGCCTAGTTGGAACTTGTAAAAACATTCAATACAAATATATATATGAGATCATATCATCGTTGAGGTAGGCATTCCCATACTCAGATCAAAACTGACTAGAAAACTAACTAAACTGCTTTGATATAGGAATGATCTTGTAATACATAATAAGTATAGACACATGTAGACACAGTATGGACACAGCCATATGTTTATGAATAGTCCACTATATAATGAATACAAAATTCCTTGCAGCCTGAATGGTGGAAACTAGATCCAGGGTCTTGGTTTCTACTTCCCGAAATAGTACGATTCTATCCATGTGAATGAATGTGTCGAAGTCGAACATGGTAGAAACCACTTGATTACCAGTCAATGATGTAAACTGTTAACAAGTGTGAGAGAAACCACCAGTAATGTTAATGGCTCTCAAAGTACTCAGTACTATCCATGAAATGTGAATAGATGTGTTGATGTCGAACATGTCATGGAATCATTTGATAGAAGGTCAATGATGCAACCTATTGTTGAAGGCAAGAAACCTGCCATTAAGGCACGCAGATCCCAAGGTACTGACGATTTCTAGATCATCTTTCAAGCTAATGAGCTGAAGTCGATAGAAAGCGATTCGTCGTAGGCAAGCCCACAACATGAAATCATAGATCAAGTTTGAAGAAATATAGTTGCAAGGACTGACTCAGGGATGGTCAAGATGGATGACATATATTTTGCAGATGAATGGTTTATTTGCACTGACCTCTTGAACACATAACGACACTGCAGATGGTTTGGTGACAATTGACCCAAAGCTAATACCCAAAAATCGGCTGAAGACTTTCAATATGGTTTGATTAACTGTTAGGCAAAGGATTTCCCAACCCAGGTGAACAAAAAGTGTCATGTTCAAGAGTGGTTAAATGTTTTTCTGAGACACAAAGTATGACAAGCAGGTTCATTTTTCTCTCTTTTCCCCCACCATTTCTGGCAAGTACCTCTTTATTTTTGACAAGCTTGAGGAGGATAACATTTGCTTGATTATAAGGTCATCCTTCAGATGAGTCCAACTTAGTTTAAATTCGAACCCTAAGAAGGAGTGGTCCGTTCCTGTTTGTAATTGAACAGGTCCTTTACTGTTAAATTTTAACGAGTCCAGTATAGGAGAAACTTGCATTTTTCAATTTTAGGGAGTCGGAAGAAAAACTTAAGAAAACTCCATAGTTGTCATTTTTCGTAAATTTGTGTCTGCCAAGCCCAAAAAAGTATAAAATAATACTTGAGAGAACTGCTTGACCATTACAATCAAGGAGTACTTTTCATAATTATTGTCTCTGATCCGAAAAAGTAAAAAAGCGATCAATGACACATCGTTTTATAACCAATATCGAATTTGAAACGACAAAAATCCAGCAATCTTTTCATGTTTTTACGGTCAGAAAAGAGCTGAAAGTGGACCGTCTTTTTAATTCCATTTTAACAAGTTTAAAAAGAAAAACTTGACAATCTTTTCATATTTTAGGAGTCAGAAAAGAGCTTAAAGGTGACTCTAATGTTTTTTGTCGAAAATGATCAATTTTGCCTGAAAAATCCATTATCCTACACAAAAACTCAAACATTACTCATACCTGTTTAAAATAAATAAAAGTGCTTCAAAAGTTACCTCTTTAAAGTAAAAAATAAACAAATTAAAAATTCATTTATTCAAAAAAGCTTATAAAAAGGGTTTTTGTAAATTCATTTTTACCGTTTGACTACAGAGTGAGAAAGAGAGCTTTTTGGGTAAGAAACTTCTCGTGAAGATTGCGGAAAATCTGTCCGTTGGAATCGAACACCGTCAACTCTAGGTAATCCACATCACCTTACTCTTGCGTTTCAACCATTTGAAATTTTGTTTTTAGGTTTATATTTTGATTTTTTGGAAAAGAATTGTTTAAAGGTCCGCTCGCGGGGGTTCGCAGGCGCATCATGCGAAACCTGCGGACCCCGACTTTTTCGCATGCAGAAAAAAGTCAGGGGCCCACACCCACTGTTTAGACAGAGTGCAGACCTACGCATTGTCTCTAACTTAGAGGGTGCGGTCTCCGCGACATATGTTCTAAAATTCAAAATTCTTCAAATTTTGCCCAAAAACTTCGATTTAAAATGTTCTAATCCACCTTTTCTTTCAACGTAGGGTATACATTATGCTTAGCTGGCAGGAACAGGAGCAGGAAGATGTGGATGTTGCCACACTAAATCATCAACCCTCAATAGATGCATTGAGGGCATGCGGGCTATATAAATTCTGGGCCATACCTGGCATGAGGGCGTAAGTAGACTTTTTGCAGTGGCTGGTGGACAAGTGGAATGTGCAGGACCAGTGTTTCATTATTGGTGGCCACTAGCTCGAAATGGAGCCGGAAGACATTTACTTTTTGATTGGTTTGCCTAAGAGAGGTGAACAATTGACTCTATTCGGGACTTGGCCAGGTAGCCAGTCTGTCGATAGCCTCCGACTAGAGTTTTGTAACGACCAAACCAAGGACAAAGGGATTGATATCAAAACCATATCCTGTCCTGAAATCAAAGTGATTTCATTTACTGTAGCGAGACTTTGCGGAAGCGCAACACTACATATGGCCACTGGATCCCAAAAGCGGATGGTAGTAGACCGCTTTCAAGGCACCGTCTTCAACTGGTGCGAAGCTGTGTTGGCTAATGTAAAAGGCCAACTGACTAGAGCAAAGAACAGACAACTGAAAAACTTTGGATATGGTTTCTTAGTTGTGAGCTTTGGTCTAGAGAGGGTCCCAATGTTGGTCCCACAACATCTTTCCATTGAATATGGACTTCCCTGAGAGCCCAAACTGATGCGTTGGGTTGTAGTTATGGGCCGTCATCTTGAGGAGGGTTCAGAGGTTGTTCGATTTCCTCCTAAGTATTTTCATTGGTTGGAGAACCAAGTTTTCACGATTCAAGATTTTCCTTATGCTGGGATGGATTATCGTGGTGACCCAGACATGGCTCTTCCACCAGGAGAGCAATGGGATGACTCAAGTAAAATCATTTTCAACATTTTCTAATTTATTTTTTTTGTTTTTAAATCATCCCAAAATTGATAGTAAAAAGTTTCGAATACAGATGTAGGTCCACTACGACCAGCCACTCTCCATCCCTATGAGAGGAAACATCCAGCTGCAGTAGCACCCGCCCCACGAGATGAATCTATGGAGACCTTGGCCGAATTGGAAAACCATCTAGAGCATTTGACAACAGACATTCCAGAGACTAGCATAGATGACATTCCTCTTAGGCTACAACGCTATGTGATTGGGTTCCCAGGACCTTCAAGAGGTTCCTTTGTAAGGTGGCCTGTACAGTGGTTTCTCATCATGATCATCACTACTGATAGGATGATCTCCTATTGTAGACTCATATGACATTTTTTGCTTTTTGTACTATCATTTTGTTGATAATAAGGTTTTTTTCAACCTATGATCGAAGACGATGTATATTTGACACACTTCTATGCTATTCTATATCATTATTACTGGCTACCTTATAAAACATGTTATGGAATGTTTTTAAATTTACTTTTTTGATTATTGCAAATGTCTACTTAACATTCGAGAAGCAATTGCATCTGCTAATGTATTTAAATATCTTGGAATATGTTGATACTCAATATAGTTAAATTCACATTCCAAGAGACGGACTCTCAAAAATAATCTTAATAACACTGGATTTCTAATGGCATACACTCTATTAAGCTGTAACACAACGAGTTTAGAATTTAACCTCACAATCAAACTCCGAATCCCAAATTAGATGGATTCAGATAATAACTCAATCACTGCACTATACTCTGCAATGTTGTTTGTTGTTTGACCGAGGCTTACCCCATGCATAGATACCAACTCATCAGAGGGCGAATAGATAACCCAAGCTGCAGAAGAAATTTTTTGTGTATTACGACAAGCACCATCAGCAAAACCAATGTATGTTTGGAGAGACGTCGACATCTGAAATATCAAGGGTAAAATCAAGATAAGCAGGAATAATGACAAAAACACTCTCTAAACTAAGCACACTTTTCTAATCTAAAAAACACCGGCTAGAAAGAAAACTAACCTAACTGAAAATCTCCACACCTAGATTTAAGCATAATATCTCTTTAGGTAAAGACCATTTCTGGGTTTACCTAAAGAGACTTCGTCAAAGTATACCAATTCATAGGCCCCTTTTGCCAGGTTTCACTTAACAACATAAGGACCATGCCACATGGGTACGAATTTTCCAGCGCCTAACTTATCATTTGCTTGATCGTCTAGTAAGACTAGGTCTCCTTCCGAAAAATTATGAGGTGTAACATTTTGATCATACTGAGCTTTAACACGTTTGGCATGAGTTTCGATTTCTAGTGCAGCATCACATCGATTCTAATCTAGTTGAGCCAAGTACAACAAACGTTTCTCCTCTTCGGAAGTGGCTAGAAGTAATTCTATAGCCATTTGCAATGACGGGATTTCGCATTCAATGGGTAACACAACTTCCAAACAGTAAACTAGTTGGAAAGGAGTGAAACCAGTTGATGTTTTTACTGAGGTTCGATACGCCCAAAGCATTGAAAATAACATGTTATGCCAATTCGACCTATGAATCCCAATGATTCGTCAGATCATAATGACTAGAAATTTGTTGATGGCTTCAACCAGACCATTAGCCTGTGGATAATATGGAGTAGAACTATCGTGACGCAGGCCAAGTTGATCTGTTAGTTTAGTCATCATAATGTTTCGAAAATGACGCCCATGATCAGTGATAATCGCTTGTGGAACACCGAACCTAGCAATTATATGATTGAAAACGAAAATCGCAGCAATTTTGCTGTCTGTCGAAAATGTAGGCATCGCCTCGGCCCACTTGGTAAAATAATCTACCGCAAGGATGATATACACATGCCCCCCAGCCGAGTGAGGGTTACATGTAATAAAATCAATACCCCATTTCGCAAAAGGACCGACGACAATTATAGGGTGGAGAGGAGCAGGTGGAGCGCGCATCTTTCGATCAAAAATTTGGCAGTTGTGGCATTTTCGGACCGCGTTAATACAATCTTTAAATAAAGACGGCCAGAAATAACCATCGTGCAATATCTTTTGGGCTGTGGCAAACCCAGACATATGACAACCACACGCTCTAGAGTGACAGTCATTTAGAACCCTTTCACCTTCCTCATGAATTAAGCAACGTTGGAAGACAGAGTCCGCCCCATGACGATAAAGTGTATCTTCAATAATTTTGAATTGTTGGGATTGGAATCGTATTTTCTGAAGCTGAGATCTTGAAATTTTAGGCTGAAAGGATTGGGTTTGGAGATAAACTATGATATCTCCATACCATGGATCAAGAGTGCTGATTAGAAATAAGGATTCATCCGCAATGGACTCTTCCACCACAGTTTCAGTATCAGCACACGGGAAGTCACACATCAACTCCGAAAAAACTAAATATTTCTTTGACTTAGATTTTTCAAACTCCAAGTCAAATTCCTGCAGGATTACAATCCATTTGGAATACTTGCCCCCTAACAATTGTTTTGTCAAAATATAGATCATAGGGTTACAGTCGGAAATTACAGTAGTTTTGCATAGTAAAATGTAATGACGAAAACGTTGGACAACTTGAATAGCTGCCAAGGCCAATTTCTCCACATGTGAATATTTTAGCTCAGTCGGATTTAAAGTTCGACTAAGGTAGTAAATCACATGTTCACTACCGAATTCATCGTCCTGAACTAACACCATTCCGATGGTGGAATGAGAGGTGGCAAGATATAGGAAGTAGTCTTGGTTGTAGTTGGGAGGATGCAATAATGGTGCATGGGTCAATGCGTGTTTTAGTGGATCAAAAGATTTTTCGGCTATCTCATCCCAAAAGAATGGAGTATTCTGTTTCAACAACCTAGTAAAACCCTTTGTTATCTCGGCGTAGTTAGGAAAGAATCGAGGTAAAAAGTTTTCTTTCCCTTGCAAACTTTGGAGTTGGCGAAGAGTCGAAGGAGGAGGCAATTTGACAATAGCTTCAACCTTCGATGGATCGACACGAATGCCGACTGTCGAAACAACAAATCCCAATAACCGACCTGTTTCTATACAGAAAACACACTTGTATGGATTCAACCTAATTCGATAATTCCTACACATCATAAAGATTGCTCGTAAATGAGTGAGATGATCGGCTCGATGTAATGAATGGGTAGGTAAATCATCGAGATAGGGTTGCACAATGTGCTTGATGTCATGAAACGCATAAGACATGGCTCTTGGAAAAGTTTCACCGGCGTTCTTGAGCCCAAAAGGTAATTTGCAATAAGCAAATGTGCCCCAAAGCCGTTTTTGGTTGATCAGCAGGTAGAATGTTGATTTGATTGTAACCGGAAAAACCATCCATAAAGGAGAATATTTGGCTGCCGGCACAATCATCAATTATTTGATCGATATAGGGAGTTGGATAATTGTCTTTTGGACAAGCTTGATTAATATCCCTATAATCGATACATATTCTTATTGTTCCTTGTTTTTTGTTAACAGGAACGATATTCGATACCCAATTCGTTAAGGGAATTGGATAAATGAAACCTGCTTTAAGTAATTTTTCAACTTCTGCTTTAATAGCAACAGATTTTTGCGGGTGAATCTGACGCAAATGTTGGCGGACAGGTTTAGCATCCAGGTAATTTTTGATTTTATGAACAACAATTGCTGGGTCAATTCCTGGAATTTCCGCATATGACCAGGAAAACACGTAGTGGAATTCTTGAAATAGGGCCTTATATGTTTGAATTTCATCTTCTGTACAAGAGGCACCTATATGAATGTTTTCAATAATTCCAGGCTTAACTGAAATGTCAATAGGCATAGTTCGAGAAATATTTCCAAATTTAACTCAGAGTTAGGATTTTTCAATGGATTTTGAGGTTCCTTGACATAATCAGTTGTAAAAATAGATGAAAAATCATTTTCAAAATGATCGATCTCAGGTAAAAACGAAGATCTATGATGAAGATCTTCCCATGGTAAATCATCAACAGACAAGACTTCACGGATCTGCTCATCTGTATGAACAAGTACGGAAAATGCCGTTGAATCTAAGTTTGATGTTGAAAGTGATTCTTCATGGACTACATTCATTAAGTCAATTTTGGTTGAAGAAGGGTCAGAAAACGACTGTACGGCATGATACACAATTTCATAGGGACTTAAAGGCATAGCATCACCAAATGAATCCATCTCAGATTCGGAAGGTACGATCCATGGATCATCATAAACAATGGTGTTTGATGAAATCATATGAATGGTTGCAGTAGAAGGTGATACGTTGGGAGGAGGAAAAGAGAAAGTTCCTAGTAAACCAGAATCTTTAACTAATCCTACTCCAACATCCTTATAAGGGATAGTTGTTTTGCCGACATGCTGAATACTTTTAGAAGAGGCTGGGTCGGATGAAAAGTAAGTTAGCTGGTCTATAGTTATGATATTTCCATTATGAGGAAACTTTATAAGCCGAAAGAACGATGAAATAACAGCAGTCATAGCGTAAGACCAACTACGATCCAAGAGAAGGTTGTAATCTAGAGGGGCATCAACCACCTCCACATCTAGATTAACAGTTTTTCCTTCAACCCCTATAGGTAAATCCTGTAGAATGCCAAAAGGATGGAATCCACGGCCATCAAAAGCCTTTAGAATTGTCGGGGATTGATTAAGTGTAGGAGAACCAAGCGATCTCCAACACTGGATCGACATAATACACGTTGAAGCTCCCTCATCAATTACAGTCCTATAGCAAGGTCTGTTTTTGACTAACAGTGGAATCTGGTAAGCCATTTGATGAGGTAAGCAAGGTGTACTATTTTATAAATAAAAAATTATAAGGTTCGTGTCCTGAATATCAACAGCTCCTATAGCCGACAATAGCAATTTACGCTGTGCTGGACATGATTGCAGCACCTCCAAAGCCGACATTGCTGAAGGTGAAATAACTAAATCTTCAACAATGTTATAGTTTTGAGCAGCTCTCGCATGTGGATTGAAAGCTGACTTTTGAAGTATACCCTTGGTGGGCAGTTTGATTACTAAATCTGGGTTAGGTTTCTCGATTTGTAGTGGATCGGAACTGGGAGTTGAAGTTGATGGGTTTGAATTAGAAGATTCTGCTTCCTTACCACCAACAAGACTTTTACTTCCATAATCTTGTGATCGTGTCGCAATCCTAACATGGGACATCATCATTATGGGTTCTTCTGAGGCATTTGAGGAAGAACCTATCATCTTATTGTCTTGACTAGGAAAAGGATCCTTCAAAACAACAGGCGTTTGAGAACCTTTGACGATTTTCGCAACCTCAGCGTGATGAGGGCAGTCTCTTGTAAAATGCTCTTCATCACAAATGAGACAAGGATAACGACGTTTACGTTTCTCATCAGTAGATTCCATTTTTTCTAGTTTCTCTTTTGAATTTTAATCTTATTTATTTTTCTTCTTCCCCTTCTTCTTACCGCCGGATTTTGATTTGGCCGTAGATGACCCTACAACATGAATATCGGCAGAAATTTCCACAGAAGAGTCTCCTGTCGGGGAATCTGGTAAAGTTATGATAGGAGAAGAGTTCTTGGAAGAATTTTCTTACTTTTGGTATTAATTGTACCAATCATACCATTAGCGGCATGAGACCCTGAAGGAGCTATAGTTATTTGATTTTGTTTAGGAAGGTCGGGGATTTTCTCATGTAACGTACCTGACTACGTATAAACAAGGTCAAGGTACTAAGCTTGAGCAATTACTTGCTCTTCAGTAACGACTCCTGCCTTAGCTACATCCTCAGTGATTTTAGGTAATAATGATATTGACAAACCATTCTGCTAAGATTTGATCCGGAATAAAAACTTTCACTAAACGCCGTCGACGTCTCCATTCATGAATGTGATCTGAAATGTAAGTGGACGTTGACTATTTTAATGAAGTTAATAATTCCGTGCCATTGTCATATCTGACTTGCAACTGAAAATGAGTTAAGAATGAAGTAGCTAGCTGACTAAAATTATAAAAAGAGGCTTGAGGTAACTCAATGTACCACTTGGCTGCAAGACCAATTAGAGTGCGTTGAAAAAACGGTAAACGAATTGAATCATCTGAAAGGGAGTTAGATGCACACCAGAGGTGGTAAGTCATCACATGGTTCGACGGATCCTCTCCTGATTTACCTTCAAACTTAGGGATGTCACTGGGCAACTTATTCGGCATTGGCGGCCAAAATGGAAGATAATTTATCGGATCGTTCGTAAAGTGCGACAAATCAGGCAAGTCCAAAGTTGCAATGAACGGTAATTTACGATTAAGGTCTTGAAAACCCTGGGTCATGAGACCAGCCCCAGGAGGAGGATATCCAGGATAACTAGGAATTGGAATTGCATTTGGGATATTATATCCTCCCAGAAAACCAGGATTAACCGGACTGTACTGGGGTTGTTGAGGTTGCTGATAAGTATATCCAGGGTACGGTTGATACTGATAGACTGGGTTCTGCACAACAGGACAGAATTGGTATTGTCCCTAGTATGGTTGATAAGTAAATTGAGGTTGACTTGTGATAACCATACTTGGACCAGGTTGTCCTACAGGCATTTGAACCGAAGTCTGAATTGTGGGTCCAGACTGAGGTAAAGATGCTTGAGGGATTGGTGTAGGAATAGTAGAAACCGGAGCTGTCGATACTCCAGAAGTAGGTGGGGTAGATGGAACAGATGTTGCAGCAGTCATTTGAGGCGGAGTTCGAGGCGAACTAGGCCCAGGCTGAGAAACTACAGAAGGTGTAGAAGTTTGAATAGTAGGCTGGACAGGTTGCTGGGTTGAACCAGAAACCAAGGGTTGTCCAGATTGAGATGACAACTGCACGTTTGATTGCAGGATCTATTGGGATTGAGATGGATCCCACACTACGTTCATTCCGGGGTATGGACCCGTAGAAGGTTGAGCATATTGAGGACCATAACCAGGTTGAGGGTAGGGTTGATAATTCAAAGGTACATTTCCATCTCCTTGGACAAATGATTGACGTGAAGGTGGTTGGAAACCTTGGGTTGGGTATTGAACTTGAGGTTGATAACCTTGAGGCACGTACTAATACTGGGGTTGACCTTGAGGTACATATTGATACTGGGGTTGACCTTGAGGTACGTACTGAGTCTAGGGTTTACCTTGAGGAATGTACTGTCCCGAAGGTATGTACTGTCCTTGAGGTTGCCCCCCAGGTGGTAATTGGGTACCTTGAGGTTGCCCCCCAGGCGATAATTGAGGACCTTGAGGTTGCCCCCTAGGCAGTAATTGACTACCTTGAGGTTGCGGATTTGGAATGGTACCTGACATCATAAGAATATCTTCTACACTCAATGGCTTAGTTCCGTTATTACCAGTTAATAACCCTTGTTCAACAGGTTGAGGAGATGCTCCCGAAAAAGTACCAGTAAGTGACTGATACCCAGAGGGAACAGAAGGACCGCCATATAAAAATGTTTCTGGAGATTGAGAAAACATGGATGACTGTATCGACATATTCAAAGGATGATAATAACCTGTAGGTGTTGGATGAAAAGGAATGCGAGGTGGTGAAAAACTTAGTCCCCGATTTGCCAAAAAATTGGTCGATGAAAGATACCAAGCGTCCCTCCTAGGTGGACTGTAAAAGATCGATTCACGCTCCCTAAGTTCTATAGCTGGTTGCTTTTCAGGGATGGATATACCTTCTTCTAGAGTAACAAGTTCTTCAATAGTAATAAGTCCAGAAGAAAGATTTTGGGTAATGACTCTTTCTACCCTGGGTGAACCAGGACCACTGGAAGTTGGAGAGGCAAATCCTGATGATGGAGTAGCAGCAGGTTTAGTTTCAGGTTCAGAAATTTCAGGTTCCTCGTCTAATTCACTAGTAGAAGAAAGACTACCAGTAACTTCAGAAAATGAAACAGGTTCAATAATATACTCTGGTGCTTGAACTTGGTAATCAGGATGCACAACTAAAGAAGATTCTCCTTCTTCGGGTGACCCAACTCTACTGTCACTAGGAGTTACAATTACTCGTATCCCTTCAAGCTGGCTTGGTGAAAACTCAGGAGGTTGGCCCCAAAGTCTACGAGACTGCCTCGGTAATTCATCCATGATTAAATATTTTAATTACTTCACACGCAAACAAAGAAAAATCTCAATGAAAACCACCTAAAGTCTCTAAAGAACCAAACAATTTTGAATCACATGCCTAAAGAATCTAGGAGGTCAAACCACACACAAATAGTAACTTTCCGTACCGAAAACACTAGTTGGTGATGGAATCCAACGTCACAGAATTCAATACAGAAATGGCAGTTGGAACAGTTACCCGGAAAACCTGCTTAATGAATAGACTGGCACAAGTTTCTCCACTAAAAAGTCTCGAGTGAAGAGAACCCCCAAAAAATCCAAGTGAGTCTAGTCGACGTTTGCTCCAGGTACAGTGGGATCTTCCCTCCACTGTCACCTTAGGAAAGAATCCTATAGATTATGGTCACTATGGTTACCAACAGAAACAAATATACCTGGGGGAACAGTTTGTGATCCGACACACACGAAAGGGCAGAGTAGCAAGCTCAATCCCCTTGAAGGCTCCTTGACATAATCCAAGGTTTACCAACAAGTGACCCCAGGCTCGTCGATAATGGTTAATCTGAGGTTTACCATTTTTAATACGTGTATATCTTCTATCGTTCCCAATGAGGAAGGATTGATTACCCCACTGGTTCGGATACGATCTCGTGCTTGACTCCTTTAAGAGGAGCTTCCCAAAGCATAGATGTAACAATTGGAATTTATCTCCTACCACAAGATACAATTACTTGTTTGTTTTTACTATCTTGGAGAGTTAATTACTCCCTACTCCAAGGTACTAGCCTAAGCTATGTTGGTGATAAAGAGCCCTAGAAATAAAAATATTGCTAGATAGATTTTACTTTAAGCGTTATTTTTATTGGTTGTTTCTTAAGTCAAAAGGTGTGGAGATGAAACTTTATGGTGTGAAGACTCGACTCCAAAACACTATAAATGCACCTAAGATGATAAACAATCCTTTTTCTTCAATGAATTTCTAGCTAGAGAAAGGGTTGAGAATGCAAATGCTTAAAAAACAAATCTTTCCTTAACAAACAAATGAAAAGAAGAACTTTTTGTCTTTTTCAATAAACTCAAAAACGAGACTACTAATTATGCTCATGAAAAAATCCTTTTTCTTTTTCAACAATCAAATACTACAAAAAACAAATCCTTTCCAAAATAGATCCTTTTTTTTTGTAATTTTTATAAAACACTCAAAAATATTAAAAAATCTAATCTTCAGATCTATAAATTCTAAAAAACTAATTGAAGTAAAAGCTTACAAAATTTATTTTCAAGGATGTTTTACTTAGTTATCAGCAAACTAAGGACTAACTTGTTCAGAATAACAAATTAATAAAAAACAACCAGCTTTTGTTTTCATTTTTAAAAATGAAATCCAAAACTTTCAAAACAAGTTCTTTCGAAGCTTTGCAAAGAGAAAACCGAGATGTATTACTCACGAAAGGCAGATTTTACAAATCGGTCAGACTCATAAGAAGACCAGCAAAAACCAGGGTAATCTGAGGTTTCTAAGGCTTCTAAGCTCTGAGTTACTACAAAGACCAAATGAAAATCAAGCGAGGCACACAAAACTTCTAGAAATTCACCTAAAACCTAAATGCCAATGGAATTAACCTACGAAAAGTTTCTGACAAGACATGCAGATCTGGGCAGAGGCTAAAACATATAAACAAATCCTAAGCTTAACTAGATGAAAAGATTTTAGTTTTTTCAAAAATTTGACAGGGTCCATTGTCCCCTGGTATAACCAGGTGCGATACCGCACTGTGTAGTAAAGGAACAGTGCGGGTATGTCTGCACTGTGTTACAAACAACAAGTGCGGTCCACTCTCAAAAATATGGAAAAACTGAAAACAATTCAAAATCTAAAAAACCTACCCAATCCCACACACATCAAGCAAAAACCAGAAATAGAGAAACAGTTTCTCAAGTCAAAGTAAAAGCAAAGGCAAAAACCAAAAATTAAAGTGCCCAGTATGGTCGCCATTTTGTTGGGTGGATAAATCGTTCTTGCAGACAAGACCGATCTCCCAAGTATCTATGGATATCTAGTGACAAGCAAACCAAACAAATTCTATCTTTCTCTAAATATGCGATTTATAAATAAAGGCTAATAGATGTTTGAGGCCTACCTCGAGTCCAATGCTAGTTTGTGGAAGCCACGCTCTGTTTGTCCAAATGAGCTCCCTTTTAAAGAATCTGCAAACACAAACAGGCACACATATCAAATAACACCTGCATAGCCAATATAATAAACCATATTTATCATGATGATCAAGGAGTTCATGAAATAAACCATAGAAAACAATTTATTGAGAAAAATGAATCTGATTGTATTAACTTTAAATAAAGAAGAACTTTACAACCTTGGTGCCTTGATGTTATACAAGCTCCTCCCAGGGTCCAGCAAGAATCTCCTCTACTTTGACAAGTTCACCTCTCTTCCCAATGAAGCCAAAAGGTATGTAATCTCTCCTCTCAAGCTCCAATAGGAAGTCTAAATTCCAACAACATTTACCCTAAAAGATGTTCAGCTTTCAACCTCCCTAGCAACCAACCCAATGCCTCAATTTATAGTGCAGAGGAGGGAAATTACTAGGTCCACCTTCAAAGGGATAGAGTCCTCCTTCAAAGGGATAAGCTATTCTCATCAAGGGGTCAGCTCCTTTAGTTATGGGATGCATGAACCACCTAGGAGCGAACCAACCATGTCAAGATTCCTTCTAGAAGCGTCCAGAATTAACCCAAAGTGAGTTTTTAAGAATAAACTTGCGCCTTTTTGAATTTTAAAGGGGTTTGCACCCACTCCTTTAGAGACAAAGCGGGCAGGTCCGAAGGTAACATGAACAAGGGGTGCGGGACCATAGGTAATGGTAAGAGAAAGTGTGGAACCAGAGTTTTAGAGATTTTCAAAGACTTTATCTCATTTTTAAGGCTTGACATGAAGAGCTGAGGTTTGAGACTTGCAAAGGAGGACAGTATGAGTGGTGATAGACTCACACTGACTGCAGAAAGTCATGGTGACAATATTTTGTGTAAAAGTATTCCTTTACTACAATCAATTAGAGATATCCTAGTTTATGCAAAAAAATAAGGCAATTATGCTTAAAGAAACTAGGAAGGAAAATAAAAGATCCACAAAAGATACACATTATTGGTAAATTAGCAAGATATTGTGATGGGAAAAATATATATTTAAAAATATCTTGGTCCATGAAGCCCCATAGTTAATATTCATATCAATAATGTTGCAATTCCTAGTACACTTATAGATTTGGGAGAAATAATAAATGTGATGACAAAAAGTATAATGAATGATCTACAATCAAGTAATCTTCATTACACAATGAATGCTTTTCATTTATATATATATATATATATATATATATATATATATATATATATATATATATATATATATATATATATATATATATATATATATATATATTGTCATGCCCCCTTATCAAGAACTAATAAATGCCTCATTTATCGCTAGCCATGGTCTTCAATATTAGTGGATAACCTCATAGGTTTGTTTTAGGTGTAAAAACCTTAAAATTAAATAGGTACTCCTAAGAATCTATGTAGACAAACACTTCTAACCCCTCTTCTTCTTTAAGAGTATATATATATCTATATATATATATATATATATGTATATGTATATGTATATGTATATGTATATGTATATGTATATGTAGATGTATATGTATATGTATATGTATATATATATATATATATATATATATATATATATATATATATATATATATATATATACATATACATATACATATACATATACATATACATATACATATACATATACATATACATATACATATACATATACATATACATATACATATACATATATATATATATATACTCTTAAAGAAGAAGAGGGGTTAGAAGTGTTTGTCTACATAGATTCTTAGGAGTACCTATTTAATTTTAAGGTTTTTACACCTAAAACAAACCTATGAGGTTATCCACTAATATTGGGAAGACCATGGCTAGCGATAAATGAGGCATTTATTAGTTCTTGATAAGGGGGCATGACAATTTATAATGGTAATACACAAAATAAGTTCACTGTATATCTTCCAATAAAACCAATCACGAAAATAAAAAATACTAAATGGGAAAGTGATGAAAACAATGATGAAATCATACAACCTATATTAACACTTTCTCAAGCTACGAGCTTTAAATAAGATATTTAGGAAACCCAAATTACTAATTTCATTAATAATTTATATTTTTGTCATTTTTTGGACTGGCTTTGCTTTGCGATCCTTAGCCCCTATCAATTATGTTTAGTGGACTACCTTCCTTGATGTCAACTCCCTGCATGATCAATTCTACATCACAGATCTCTTGTTTACACTCTTGATTAGATCATTCACTTCAACTCTTTTTTGCTTAGTCATGCCTAGATTAGGATAGGTGGTAATCCATGACTAGTCCAACCTCCCCATCTTTCCTAGACTAGGATATTGTGGCATTCAACTCCCTATTTACCAATGGGCCAAAGTTCCAAAAATCCCGCCCTTCTCATTTCATAAAGAAACTAAAATAGATTTCGAAAGTGGAAGTCTCCACCCCCGCATGCCAAGACACATGCCCTTCAACATGTAGAACAAGGTTAAGTGGGCCAATTCATGGGCCTATAGCCATATCCAATATTTGTCCATATATGGATCAAGAAAAATTTAAAACCCTTAACCAAAGGGGGGACCACCTCTTCCTTTTGCGGTAAAGTGTTTTTCATCTTCTTCTTTTAAAATAAAGTACTTTGGGATACAGTCTCTCAGATTGGATTGGCATATTTCATGGGTACTAAAGGGATTTATCTAGATCATTGGAGCCCAAAGTTCAATCCTGACTGTGACATCCCTTGTACTTCCCCAGTCTGGGTGAATCTTCCCTTCCTCCCTCTACATTGTTGGAACAATTCCACCTTCGAAATATTGGAAATTCTTAGGGAATTATGTTGACTATGCAGAGCCCCATGATGGTCTCTTCTCATGTTCCCTAATCTGTGTGGAATAAGACCTAGATAAATAAATTCCTGTAGCAATCAATCTAAATATTAACAAATGATCCCATATCCAAGAGGTCAATTATGATCAGATCCCTTTCGAATGTCAAGTATTCTATGAATATAATCATTTTTCTTGAAATTTTCCCATAAAGAAAAATGACAAAGAAAAACAAGGATAATCAGGAGAAGAGTGGGGACAAGAAAAAAAAGGAGGGGATGAAGCATGAACCTCCCCCAACCTAGAATCAAGATAAAAAAAAAAAACCATAAGGGATCGAAATCCAGTTCTCCCAAGAATAAATCCATTGGAAGTGAGAAAGGAATGAACAAGTCAGTAAATAAATGAGGCAACAGAAACATGTACAAAGTTCTAGAATATGAAGAATACAAAGGGGAAATCCCTAAGACAAACCCCCTAATTCATATCAACCAACAAATCAGTATTATCCCCAAGAGATTTTTAATCCAACTTCTGAGACATGACCCAATGAAAAACCATAATCAAATCAAGGTGTCTCCTCTGAACGAGGAGAAGACTTTCTTTCACCAAGAGAGGGTAATGCTGGGATAATTTTTGTAAGTTTAGTTAATGAGAAATATGAAGCTAGAAAACAAAATAGACTGAATGTCAAACCTGTCAAACTAGGAGGAAGATGAACAAAGAAGTCTGAATGGAGTAAATTGAAAAAGAAAAATATTTAGGGCACTAAACCACCCTCAAACACCTTCAAATTGGGGAAATGGTCAAAAAGGAAAACAAGAGAGGCTCTGGTGCAGCCCGACCTAAAGGGGGATCTCATACCATGTCTAAGTAATGATAGTTCTTTTCTGCAACTATAAGGGACTTGGGTCTAAGAAAAAAAGGACAAAAGTAAAATATCTAATAAAAAAAAGACCCTTAGTAGTTGTACTCTATGAGACCAAAACAGACGACCAAGAGATCTAGGTTCAATATTATAAGTTATGGAATGAAAGTGGCATTACATTAGTGAGTGCTAGAGGAGCTTCAGGTGCTGTTTTCACCCTGTGGGATCCTCACCAAGTTCAGCTACTAAACTCCCACAATTCATCACATTGGCTAGCTACATTTTCCATGGACCTTTCCTCCAACCATGTATGTTTTGTTATCAATGTATATATCTTGGTTCATTTTAGAGAAAAACAAGAATGTTGGGCCTCTCTCTAGGGCCTTCATGAACCTAAGCTTGGATGCTTCAAGTATTTTGTGTGGATTTAAACACAATTTTTCATAAATGGGATTAAAAAGGGGGCTCTCTTTCTAGAGACCCCTTCCAAGAGTAGATGAAGGATTTTACTAACCATTTAAATTTAATATAAATTTAACCATCTATCCTCTAATATACTTGGAACGATAAAAGGGATGACTGAAGCCATATTGGTGTGCAATTGGATTGGTTCCTTATTTCAAACTCCTTCTCAGGTTGCAACCTCTCCCCTTTTTCATCTATCCTTCCCTGGAACTATTCATATGATTTCCCTATTAAGCTATATATGACTCCTCCTCTTAAATATGGAACCACCCCCTTCATACTTTGTTTTTATGGCTACAAAATCTAGGATTTCACAATTTGGTAACTCAGTCTTGACACTATGGGTGAAGGATTCTTGATCAAAATCTAGGAAAAAAAGATCAAAAGGATTAATGTAAGTATTAAATACTAGGCAATAGCTTCACAAAAATCTAGACATGATTCCATTCATGATCTAGGGGAAAATATTTCCTAAATACACACCACCATGGACATTGATCCTGTAACCACAAAAATGTTGAGTCAAGATGAATAAATATTCACCAAATATCAATCCCTATTAAAGGAAGAAGAAGAGCACCGGAGACTTAAATCATAAAGTGTTAGTTTGAAACTTCTTAGCAAGTGTACCAAAAATAATTCACTTAAGTTACTAGTGACAAGCAACCCTAACAACAAAAATGATTGTTAATGTATTCTTCATACCTTCAAAACAAATGTTAAAACCCTCCAATGAAATAATATGCAAATCGAAAGAGACATATCACATTGGAATAAAAGTGTAACAACCTAATGGAAATATGAAAGAAACTTTACTTTACTAAACAAATTAAAATTTTACACCCGATGAGGAGAGATTGTAGACTTGGGTCTGCAAATCCGCCTTTGTGGGGTGGGTTCTTTGAAGACCATGTGCTTCAACTCTTTCTCTTAATAGTTGTATGCAATGGGAAAAATATGGCAATGGGGGTTTGAACTCAAATGTCATAGAATGATAATGGGGATGAAGAGAATGGTCATAGTAAAGAATGAGTAGAAAACCCCTCTATTTATAACAAAATATTAGGATAGATCTAGATTTAGGATAATAAAAGAAAACACTGGACTAAATCAAGATCTAGTTGTTAGGAATATTTTATTATATTTTTTAGAGAGGTGAAGATATTCTAAATGGTCAAATATCTTTATTTAGTGAGTCCAATCATAGAATAATGATTTATCTAGTTAATCAAAGAAACTGGTTAAAGTGAAAAATAAATAAAAATGATTTATTAATTATCTTATAGGGATAAAGTAAAATATGAATTAGAAATTACTATTAAATAATTATTTAATAATTATCTCATGAGAAAAATAGGGGATAAATATGGAATAATAAATAAATAATAACTTATTTAATCTTCTCATAGGGTTTTTGGATTTTAATGAGAAATAATTTAGGAAAATGGTTCGCTATATTATATACTAAGGTGAAAGCTGGTTTTAATGTGTAAAACCCATCCTACAATGTGTATTTTGATCAACCTAGTAATAAATGGATAGGTGATCATTTTTTTAGGTGATAATAGATTGGCCCCCAATTTAAGAGCGTTAGGAGAAAACCGTATGACCGAAATATGTTGTATGTTCGCTTCACGAGACACCAAATGAGTGTCATAGAGAGAAAGCAGTGAAGCAATGAAAGGGAGGACTAAAACTAGAGGGAGTGAGACCAACTTGTTAGGTAGAAGTCTCCTTTTATGATGAGCACAAGATCTCAAAGAGGTGAGGGAGGCATACCCATACCGTTGAGATAACTGAGTACAAATTATAATGATGTGACTAACATGTGGGTTTGAGAAACAGAATACATGATACATGATATGATGTCATCAATGGGCCAAAAAGAGATTCAATGATATAATGTGTCCTGTATACATATTTTTCATAGAAGACAAAGGTTAGGAATGATATAATGAAGTCTATTGATCTTAGTACAGGAGACATAATTCCCTCAAGTTGACATGGTGAGGGATATTACAACTAAAGAAGATATGTTGAATAGGAGAGGGCTTTGAATATTTGAATGGGCCATCTGAAAGTGAGGTGCATGTTATGGGCTCTGCAATCTGTAGAAATAGAGACAGAAAAACCTATGGAGCTACATCTAATCCTGGATCATTATCTATTGTCATCCAGGAATTTGTGAGGCTACCTAAAGGGCCAACCCCTCATGATTTCTAGAACATCTCACACACATCAGAATAATGTTGTGACAATCTGCTAGATCACTAGATCATCAAGTGTATGATTCTTGATCATGCGATAATGAGTTGGAGTCAAGCATGCAAGAAACAACCAAGTCAAAAGGACATGATGATTTTGTTTGCTTAATCTGAGGCACCGAACAATTATGAAGGTTATAACCAAGGTACACCGTCTTCTAGGCCACTCTCTTGGAAACGATGCGCTAAAGTAAACATAAGAGGGCCCACCAGAGTTGAGGAAATGAGGATTCCTCAATAAAGGTATGAGGATCATAGTATTGTGACTGATATAGACTGACACTAGCGATGACGATGGAGGAATAAGGGGATTGGTGGACTTATAAATTCCCTTGTCAAAGCAAAATATGTGAGGTTGACCTAGTAGCAATTGAAAAATTCTGGAGGGGATGGTCAATTACTTAAATGAAGGATTTTCAAAGATAGGTCACGATAGATAGAGGCCAAATGTGACTAAAATGGAATGAATGTGATGCACAAAGGGATAATATACTATAATAGGATTGAATGGGATACACTCCATGGATGCAGGGGCAACTAATCTCTAATTATTTGAACAAGGGTGACCCTATGATGTTGCCACATGAGAAAAGCCCAAAGGGGATCATTAAAACATGAGTAAATAGTGGTTACTTATGACAAAACTTGACACATAATTTGAAAAGTGCAAAGGCAAAGTGGTACCAGAGTACATGTGACTCATGTGAAGATATTCTATTTTAATAGGAGACAAAGTGAGACCTCATGGGAAAATTTGCTTCTCGTCGAAGTTTCAAATTACTAGAATTGAAGTGAGAATGATTATTTAGCGTAGTGAGAGATTTCCAATGATACTAATCATTTTTCGGACTGAGCTATGGTTTTCTCTTAATGGGCAATAAAAAAGATAGTATTTTGTTATAAAAGGCCTTCTTGCCCCCAATTCCAATTCATTTTCACATTGATCTATTGGAAAATTTAGAGAGGAGGAGGAGGCCCTACGTCTTGGCATCTTCATAGTGGACAAACTAACCATCAAAATTTAGATCTATAACTCTCAAGTAGGTAGCCTAACCCTACTCATCATTTTTAGTGGATTGGATTTCCATATTAGGGCTTCAAATAGCTGAGGGAAATTTTGGTTATTCTTGATGGTCAC
Organism: Pinus tabuliformis; assembly: GCA_031772625.1. Taxonomy (NCBI): domain Eukaryota; kingdom Viridiplantae; phylum Streptophyta; class Pinopsida; order Pinales; family Pinaceae; genus Pinus; species Pinus tabuliformis. The sequence goes on along the minus strand of CM062816.1, from coordinate 1,036,538,596 downwards.
AGTGCATCTGTTTTCCCTTTTTGGTGCTTTAGGGCATAGAAAAAGGGCAGAAAAGTGTGCGCAACACAATTTTTGGTGGAAAAAATGCACCCTAGACCTAAGGGGAAGACAACGCTAGGGGTCTCCTGAAGGATGAAGTTGAAGTCTAGAAATGTGTTTTTATGATCTGTGTCTGACAAAACATGATGATATGTTGTAGGTATGGAAAATATGATGATTTTCCCTCTCAGGTTCAGAGGAACCAGCCTATCAGAGGCACTCTTACATGGTATGGGTTATTGTAGTTATTTGAGCACCCATGGATGAGGGCTAGTGAGCCACTATTATCTTAGATTGTGAGTTGTTGGGATATGGAATAGGAGGTGTTTGTGGTACAAGGTCATGCAATTGAGATCACCATCCAGGATATTTACTTATTTTTAGGGTTTCCATCCTTGGGGGTGTTTGGGGAGATACATCCAGTGTTGCCTCATGGAAGGCGTATTGGGGAGTTTGTGGATCATCATTGTGTGTGGGGTACTTGGGTAAGGGATATGCGTATCCACATACATGACATGGAGCTATTGGGTAGCCATGATTTCCACCACATCACTAGAGGGAAGATGTTGCTAGTAGAGAGTGTGTTCATAGGAACCTACTATGGGTGGGCCTAGATGTTATTGATGTTGTTGAAACGTCATCTCAGTTTATTTAGGTGGGTGACCAATGGGAACTATTTATTTGGGACAATATTATGCTCATTGTTCTTTGAGAAGATTCCCACCATACAACCACATGTGTAGATCCATGATGGGGGCCCACAAGAGTACAATATGCATCATTGGGGACAACTACTATGACGAGCTGAAGGGGGAGGAGTCGGATGTGTGTTCCAACCTGATTTTTTTTCCCATTGGGATCCTATGCCACTATAAATAGATGACTATCTAAATAGTGGTATGAACTTCCAGGGAGATATGGAGCTACCACTTCTGTAAGGACGAGCATGGGAACCAAATGGTAAGTGATAGATGTTATATTTTGGTTGCATGCATAATTTAGAAAATATATGTATATGGTATTGGTTTACAAACTTGTGACATGCAGATATAGAACTGGTGAAGTCGACATGATATGTGGGATGAGTTGTAGCACTTGGGGCTACTAATTAGAGGGGATCAACATATAAGTAGAGGCTAGAGAGCGATGCGTTGTTGGAGGATCCCATTCATAGATTTGACATAGTACTGAGTGGTGTGATAGAGCATGGATGACATGAGCTAGAAGATCAGTACACATATGCAAGTATGAGTCTTCCCTCTAAGTGGAGAGCTATTATGAGGAACGTAACTATGGTCGGTTAGGCAGTCAAAGAATTATGAGCTGGGGGAGTGGTCCCACTGGCTCGGGATCCCCAGAGGACAATGATTAGTCATAGGGGAGTAAATTCCCCCATTTTTGTATGTATGGATGTAGCATGCTATGGAGATGCCAAATTCATTTATAATAATGGATGCTAAATATTTTATTATGGATATTTTGATACATAATATCATTATGTATGATTTTGACTATGTGGTCGCCATTTTCTTATTTTATGGATGCCTTCTTGTGTATGAATGTGATAAATGCTAATCTAGAATATTGTTTGCAATTGCATCTAAATAGTTATTTTGGGCTCTAGGAACATTATTGAATGAAATTAATTCAAATTCACATTCCAAAAGCTTAACTTGTAGATATTTTCTAAATATGATAGGGTTACACACATGATAAATGCCATTCAATTGCATGACAAGGTTCAAGGAATCGAGAAAAACAGGAGGGTTAAGGATAAAATAAGCAAGGGCATCAAATAAAAATCATATCACTGCATCATATTCAACTTGATTATTGGTGGAAGATCTGATGCATATGCCATTGGAATGGACTAATGAATGCAAAGGGAAGAAAATGGCCCAAGCTATCAAGGCTTGATTTCGGGAGGAGAAAATCTCACCATCGACATAACCGATATATGGTGTGGATGATGGATCCATCTGAAAGGTGCAAGGACAAAACCAATGAGATGATGGGAGATGCAAGCTACCTAAATGCAAAAAGAAAAAATAAAAACTATGCATTTCAGTGGGAAATTTTATGGCTAGAATTTCTTCAGGTCGAGTGCATTGCGAGGATTAGGAACAATCTCTCCCTCTAGGACCTCTAAAATATATGCCTCATTCCCAAAAGACTAATAGATGATGCAAGGAACCTGACATAATAGTTTGAGATTTTCATGACCTAGAACATCATGAGATTGATCTTAAACCAAAACAAGATCACCTTCATGGAAGGTATGAGGGTGGAATTTACAGCCATACTAGGCTTTGGTGCACTTTTTAGCCACTTCTATGGTTTGCAAAGAAAGTTGATGGTCTTCATTGGCACGCTCCAACATTATGAGTCTTTCTTCTAAAGGTTGGGTGTTAGGGAGGAGTTCAACGACAAGGTGTAGGGAGGGGATTTCACACTTTATGTGTGAGACAACCTCTTCTCCATAGAAAAGGTGGAAATGATTGAATCTAGTGGCCATTTTAATATAAGTTCTATAGGCTCGCAACATAGGGAAGATAATTAAATGCCAATTGTTCTTATGTTAATTCACTATCCGTTGAAGCATGTTTTTCAGAATTTTGTTGATGACTTCAAGTTTTTCATTCCCTTTGGGGTAGAAGGACAATGAATATTGATGTTAAAAACCCAACAGTGAGGATAGCTCATGCCAGATCTCATTTTTAAAGTGTCGATCATGGTCAGAAACCAATTGTTTCATAACCCCAAATTGAGTGATGTCATGGTTAAAAAAGAAGAGGATTGCTGCAACTATGGTGTTATTGAATTTACAAATAGCTTCATCCCACTTGGTAAAATAGTCAACAACAAAAATGATGTATTGTGGCCATTGGAATATGTGGCTCGACACTCCATAAAATTGGTGGCCTATTTGCAGAAAGAAAAAAGTATGATAAAAGGGTGGAGAGGAGAAGGTGGAGCTCATGCCTTTGAGCCCTATAATTGGAAATTGGGCTAGTGTTTGATTGCCTCAATGCAATTGCTAAATAGAAAAGTCAAAATTATCTAGCGCGCATGATAGTCCGAGTAGTGGCAATTCCAGAGAGATGACCACCACAAGCGCCACTATGACAAGAATTGAGAATTTACTCAACTTCAACATGGGAAAGATAATGATGAAGGGTAGTGTCGACACCATGACAATATAGGTCATCACTTATAAGAAGGTAACAAGGGCCTTGATGTCAAATATGTCATTGATCATCATGAGTGAGATGGGGGGAAATTTATGGGTTCAAAGATAAGTGAGGATGTTTCCATACCATGGATTGTCAGAGATATAGAGAACAAGTGTTCATTTATAAGGTCATAATTTACCAATGGACCTTTCATACCAGTAGGGATGTGAGATATGAATATAGCAATGGATAATCCTTTCTTGATCTTAGGTGTTACAAATTCCAAGTCTAATTCCTGGAAGATAATGATCTAGTGGGTATACTTCCCATTGATGATTCGTTAACTCAATAAGAAGGCCATTGGGTTGGAATTAGTAATGACCTTGGTGGTATGCATAAGGATATAATGACAAAGTTTCTGAACTGAGAAAATGACAACCAAAGCCAACTTTTTGTCATGGGAATATTATAGAGGGAGTCCACTAAGGTTCTTACTAACATAATATATAACATGTTCACTTCCAATTTTGTCTTCTTGTACTAGGACATTGGTCATGGCATAGGTGGAGGTCGATATGTATAGGATGCAATCCTTCTCAAATTTAGGTGGGATAATCAAAGGAGTGGAAGTAAGAGCATGATTGAGGGCATCAAAAGACTCTTGATATTGTTCATATCAAACAAATGGAATGTTGGATCGCAAGAGTCTAAGAAACCCATGAGCAGTGGTGGTATTGTTAAGAACAAATCGATGCAAAATGTTGGCTTTTCCTTGAAGGATCTGAAACTGGAAAGGGTTTCGAGGATGAGGAAGTTAAATAATTGCTTAAAATTTAAGAATGTCTAAGGAGATCTTGACTTTGGATACAATGAAGCCCAAAAGTTGACCACGAAGAATGAAACAGACACACTTAAGGGGATTGCGGTGAATATTATACTTGGGAATCATAAGAAGATGGTATATAAATCATCAATGAGTTTGGACTGAAGTTTGGAGTGAGTGGTGAGATCATCAAGATACGTAAGAATAAAGAGAGCCAATTCATGAAAATAATAAGACATGGCATATTGAAAAGTGGCCCTAGTGTTCTTTAAATCGAAAGGAATGACCCTATAAGAAAACATTTCCCACGGACTGGTAAAAGCAGTTTTATTTTGAGCTGCAAAGTGTATACATATCTAGTTGTATCTTGAGAATCCATATATGATGGAAAGGACCTCATGTATCACACACTCGTCAATGATTTGGTCGATGAAAGGTGTGGGGAATTTTTCTTTAAGACAAGATTTGTTTAGATTGTGAAAGTCTCTGAAAACATGTATGGTGCCTTGTTGTTTCAAAATGGGAATAGTGTTAGACACCCATGAGGTATACTCTATTGGGTAAATGAATCCATCTTGCTTGAGCTTATCAATTTCAAAATTAATGACATCAAATTTGGAAGGATGGATAGGCCTATGTTTTTGATGGACATGAATGGAGTTAGGCCATGTGTCGATATGATGTTCAACAATGGCGGGATCAAGTGTAGGCATCTCAGAATAAGACCAAGAGAAAGCATCACATAATTCTTTAAATAAATTAGTGTAAGCCTCAATTTCTTCTAGGGTACATTTTGCCCCCAAGGTGATATTTTATTCAACTCCTGGTTTATTTGAGATATTTATCTTAATGGTGGGTGAAATGTTATCCATGTTACATTATTCGAAAGAATTTAGGGAAGGAATAGGATTTTTAAACCAATCGACTTCACCGTGGATAAAGTATTTGGACTCAAATCATAGTGATGATGTGATTGTTGTGGAAGGAAATACACACGATGGTGCATATCATCCCAAGGAAAATTAGGGACAATCATGTCTTCATTGGAATGAAAGATCGGGGGGCCAGGATGAAGGGGGACCAAGTGTTGATGATGAATTACCTAAAGCATCGTCATGGGAGACAAGGTTCACATGCACATTGTTAGAAAGTTTGGGCATATGACTAGTAGATGTAATACACCAATGTTAAACTGAATGTCTTCAAAAGATGGTTCGATATAAGCATAATAGGAAAATCTCAAAGAGTCTGAATAAATGGATCCCATGGATGATGACAGGTAGAGAATTGGTGCATAATTATCCATCATATTGACATCAGGAGGGGGAATAACAATGGTGGGTTGAGAGACCTCTTGTCCTAGCTGAAAATTAGTACCAGGACTCGTAGGTGGAGAAGAAGCAGAGTCACCACGAGTGGTTGCGAGTTCATGAGGAACATGGAGCATATCATGAACATCTTTGAGATGAGGAAAATTATGGGACTAATGTCCTTATGTATCACACAAAGCAAAAGGGTGGTTTGCATGTAACGATTTATTCTTCTTAGTGGACTTAGGTAAACTTAGCTGCAACTCAGGAATGTTGGGGTTAGGTTGAGTATCTGAGACCATGCTCTTAACATGGGAAAGGTATGGACAATTATTGGTGGCATGCCGAGGAACATCACACAATGCGCATATAGGGGTAGGGTACTATGGTTTAATAGGAGTGGGTGTCACTTGAGTTGCCTTTTCCTTGTCCCCATTTTTGTTACAGGGAAAAGTGTCTATATAGAACTGCTCTATCCCACTAAGGTGTGACAGCTGCCTTAGAAACAAATAGAGAAAAGCTACTTTCGTTTTTCCTTTATGAATTATAGATAGAGAGGAATAGAAAGACCAACCTCTGTCTTGTGCTAATCTCCTGATTTGATTCCTCTCTTCTTTGATAGTCTTCAGCTACCTGCTCCCTTGCACGCCCAGCTTCACAAAGTACCTGTAAGATCACAGAATCATAACACTATACAAAGACATGGATCTATAATCATAAACAATCTAGGATCAGATGTAAATTGACCATACAAATGTAGCAAGCATCAATGACACAAAAGCATGGAGGAAAACTTGAATAGCTTTTATTGATAAACAAGAAAAGAGCCAAGAGGAGTTACAACCAGTTGTTCTGACCCAGCATCAACCTCCCAGCAAAGAAGCCCCTCTTCACCTCAAACAAAGCTTAGATCACCCAACAATCTGATGTTTGTCTCAAGAAACCAACAGCAATTCCTTACAATATGCAAAATTCCAGCCCCCAACCTTTGGATCTCTGGGATGAGAGATCTTTAACAGGTGCGAGAGGAATCACCGATAATGATAATGACCCTCAAGGTACTGCAGTACAATTCACGTGGTGTGAATAAAGGACTTGGCATCGAACACCACACAAAATCTTTCGGCCGAAGGCCATTGATGTAAACCTGTCACCGGAAGTGAGAAACTTGCCATTGAGGCATGCAAGCTTCAAAGTACTGAATGGGGTGTTCCTAGATCAACTTCTTGGATAATGAGCTGATGTCGACAAGAAGCGATCGGTCACAGGAGGGCCTTAATGAATCCCACATCAATGAAACGGAATGGAGCAAATGATCTTAATGGAGGTGAAAACGATCTGATGACATAAGGTTCAGGGTGGCGGTCATGCAAGAATGGAGTGTAAATGTATTGTAGTGGGTGAGACACAGGTGAATTCTCTGAATTACTTCTCTTGAACATATCGGCGACACTGACGTGATGGATTGGTAGCATTAACCCCAAATGTGGATGGTGTGATGGGACCATGGTGATGTGACCGATGAATGAAACAACTCAACCCGACTTGGATGCGGAGTGAAAGTGTCATGTTCAAGAGCGACTTGCTACCAACAAAGTTTCTTCAAGTTTTCTTCCCAATTTTTCCCCAGTCATTGCTGACCAGTACCTCTTTATTTTTGTCAAGCTTGAGGAGGATAACATATGCTTGTTCTATAATTTTCCCTTCGGGCAAACCAATCGCTATGTTTTAACGAGCCTAGAGATAGTGAAACTCGTTCTTGTCTGCTATGGAAAATTTTGTCGCTATTAAGTTTTAACGAGTTTAACGACAAAGATAACTCGGTCCTTTTCAATTTTAGAGAGTCTGAAAAGGAGCGTAAAGGAAACTCCAAAATCCCTTTTTTGTCATCTAATCCCTTAAGTCCGAAAAAGTATAAAACAATACAGAAGGGATGGATTTTTGATACTTTTAACGTGTCGAACAAAACAAGCGCTCGATCTTTTTGTGTAATAATCCCTCAGGTCCGAAAAGATTAAAATTTAGAGGAGGGATATCACTTCCGGTCCCTTTAACGAGCTGGGGAGGCCAATGGCTCAACAATCTTTTCATATTTTACGAGTCAGTTGAAAAGAGCTTAAAGGAGACTCGTCTTTTGAGGAACGAGTGATAAAATTGGGTAGCAGCTAATTCCAGGTAAGGTTTGGAATTTGCCAATCACGGAAGTGTTACAAGGATGGCTAGTGAGATCACTCTTCACAGCTGTTCCTCAAAATGGGTAAAAAATCAAATGGAGGTGAATGATCGGCCAATGTAAAAGTGGAGGTGGCGATGCAAACACTACCAAGGCTTTAAAGGTTGAAGTGTTACATTCACGATGGTTATTTACCGGAAATTGGTTCATTCATTAATGAGCTTAAACTCTGGAGGAACATGTGCTCATTGCTTATGTTTATTTTTTAACGAGCATGAAGTCCACACTAAAACTGCTCGATGCGGGTTTATTTTTTAACGAGCTTGAACCCTGCAGTAACACTGCTCGTAGCAGGTTTATTTTTTTAACGAGCTTGAACCCTGCAGTAACATTGCTCGTGGTAAGTTTGCATGCCCCTAGCATAATAACATAAATCGAGGTGCATGCCCCCCAAGCTTCATTGCATTCAACTTGGTGGTTGGAATGAAGGTTTACCTTTGAGATTTGGAAAGGGGATTTGTTTCATTTTTTAATGAGGTTGACACAGTAAAAGAACTATCCTCATGACTCCTTGTCTCATTTTTTAACGAGGTCGACACGAGATGAGAACCATCCTCGAAATCCACCATATTTACAATATTTGATAGAAAATAAAAAACTGATGGATGATTAAGGTTGCTGGAATAATCTTCGTGGTAATCCAGAAGATGGGAGCAATGGTGGTAATCTTCCCATGGTGCCTCTCCTATCATCATTGATTGAATGATTCCTTTGTCTGTAGAATGTACATGCGACCAAGGATCTGAAGAGGTGCCATATTCCTTAGACCTATCTATCCAAACACTTGATGAGCGTTGATTTGGGTTTGCCCCCCAAGCCAAGAAAATTGATTTCTACAATATTTCTAAAATGGCGATGATCCATGCTGACAAAATGTTTAGGAATCTTCCGAATCCATTAAATATAGAAGATTTCATATTTCAGTTTTCCACCGTGGCCACTTCCGCCAAATTACTCGGAGGCGGTAGGGAAAAAGTACCCATTAAGGCAGGGTCTTTTAGGAGGCCTACTCCAATATTTTGAAGCGAATGATTGCTTCCATGGATCATTGGAATGCTTCCCGTAACTTGTGAACTGTTGGGGAGAAATGTTTGTTGGTCGATGATTGTAATTCCTCCTTGGAAGGGAAATGAAATCTTCCTGAAGTAGGTCGACACAACTGCGGCCATGGCATATATCCAGGGCCTTCCCAGTAGGATGTTGTAATCGAGGTTTCCATCGATTACTTCAACTTCAATTTCTATTGTTTTGCCCCCCAGTTCAACTTGCAAGTTATTTAAAATCCCGTATGGAGTGTATGATCGTCCATAAAATGCTTTTAACATCATTGATGATCGCGACAAGGGTGGTGAACCTAAATTTTTCCAGCAACTCATCGGCATAATACATGTAGATGCCCCCTCATCAATAATTGTTCGATGAACAGTTTTGTTGAGGGCTTTCACTTGAATAAGGAAAGCTAGTTGAGCTAGTAACTGAGGGTAATATCCTTTATGGTCAAAGGCCACAAGATTGGAATCCATTGGTTCAATCCCACCTATTGCTGATAATAAAGCTTGCTTTTGGGAGGGGCAATTTTGCGGTACCTCATGTGTCGACATAGCGGACGGCGATTGGGCCAGGTCCTCTACTATATTATAATTCTGTGCTACTTTTGCACGAGGATTAAATGTTGATTTGTGTACTACTCCCTTTGGAAGATTTATCATTGTTTCAGGAATGATGGGTGGCACAACTTCGGTCAAAGTTGTTGTCGAACTACTAGGGCATTCATTAGCCTTGTTATTCGACAACTGTGGATTCCCGTAATCTTTATTCCTTGTCAAAGCATCATTTTGCTACTTTAAAATAGACAACATAAGCACTTTGGATCGGGAATCATTTTGATTAGCAACCAGTTTAGTTCCCGGGTTTGGAAACGGATCAGTCAATACTGCTGAGGTTTTTGAACTCTTAAAGAGTTTCTTAACTTCAGCGTTATGTGGACAATCTCTCGTCCAATGATCCTCATCGCATATATGACACCCCGCAGGGGGTTTCCTTTGCCCAAAAGGGTTTGCAGAAGTTTTTTCAGGAGATGACCCATCTTGCTTCTTTTTTCTCCCTTTCTTTTTCTTCTTGCCCCCTGGTTGCTTCAGTTGTTTGCCCTTGTCGGTCGACACGGCATTTACCTCCGAGGCGAGAAGTTCTTCATTTGCATTTTGATCAGAAATCTTACGGGCTTTCTTAGATGTAGCCTTTGTCGATTTCGTGCTTGTCGTACCTATCACGCCATCACCGGCATGAGAGTCTTTGTTTGATTTAGGAGGGGGAGGAATGGAAAATTCCGGTCTAGGAGCATCAGGTATTTTATCGTAGAGCGTGCCAGACTGAGTATAGATCAAGTCTAAATATTGTGCACGAGAAATAACTTGCTCTTTAGTGATGACTCCTCCCTTTGCCACATCTTCTGTGATAGAAGGTAATAATGACTTAATAAACCATTCAGCTAGCAGCTGATCAGGAACATATGTTTTTACCATTCTACGACGACATTGCCACTCATGAATATGATCAGATATGTGAGTGGCCGTTGTCTGTTTGAAATTGGTAAGAAGCTCTGTTCCTGTTTCGTACCTTATTGGTAATTGAAAATGGGTTAAAAAGGTTGTGGCTAGGGTACTGAAGTTGTCAAACGAAGCTCTCAGTAACTCGATATACCATTTTGCTGCCGAACCAGTTAACGTCCTCTGAAAAAGGCGAAGCCTAATCGAATCATCGTTTAGGGTGTTTGATGAACACCATAGATGAAATGTCATCGCATGATTCGACGGGTCCTCACCCGGATTTCCATTAAATTTAGAAGTATCTGACGGAATTTTATGCGGAATCGCTGGCCACCAAGGGGCATAAGCAATTGGATCATTCGTCAGCCGGTTTAGATCCGGTAATTCTAGAGTTACTATAAAGGGCAACTGTTGATTCAGGTTAGGCGAAGCATACCCAAGATAAGATGGAATCACCTGAGCAGTGGTTCTTTGCATACCAGCATAATGCATTTGATGGTGGAAACTTTGACAAGGTTGATGGGAATAACCATTATAATATGGTTGTTGATAACCGCTTTGGAAATGCGGTTGCCCATTACTTACAAAGACTTGTTGCTCAGGTCCTTGATATGATTGCTGGAATTTCAGTTGTTGAGATTGAACCAGCCATGGTTGTTGGACCATTTTCTGTTGCCCAATACTAGATGATTGACCAAGATGGGGAGTCATAGTACTTGTTTGAGTCTGAGCCGCTCCAGATAAGGAGTCACTAACCTGAGGTTGTGATTGAGTCATTGAGACAAGAGGCTGTTGTATTGCAACCTGAGAAACTTGGGGTTGAGATACAACAGGTAGTGATTGTACTTGCGACGCAGTCACCATAGCAGGTATAGTGGGAATATTCGACACAGGGTGGACTGGTTGCATTAAATATACAACCCTTGGTTGTTGAGGCAGTATTGGTACCCAACTGCTGGATGTAATTCCAGTTTGACCTGAACTTTGTTGTAAACTCCCATATGGTTGTTCTCCGGGAGGGAACAATGAAAAGGCATACTGCCCTCCATATGGTGGCAATCCAGTACTTAAAGGGTAGATTGGCCTTTGAAGACACATTGGATCAATTTTTTGAGTTTCAACATAAGAAATACCAGATGATAATCTGGATGAAGAAATAGGAACTGACCATGTCATCGAAACAATCCCTGATTGGACTCTGGCTTGTTGTTGATAACTTGCCGAGACAGATGGTATACCATCGAACATCGTTGGAGTAGCAGCAGGAGGCTCTGCCACTGCTACGTTGGATGACACAGTCCTGGATGTCGATGGTTGTTCAGACATATCTAGTCTATCCAAAAGATTTTCTAGCGATTCTACAAGAACTTTGAGATGAGGGGAGACTAACTTCTAAGACCAACGAGGGAACAGTGACGTTATTCCGATTAAAATAAATTTTAGACGCTTTGACACAACTTGTTTTTTCAATTTTTAAGAGTCGAGAAAAAACAAAAGATGACTCTAGTCGCCTTCGATTTTTAATGAGCTTGAAGTGACACATGCTTAGATGGACCTATTCTATTAAGGAGTCTAAAAAGGAACGAAAGGGACTGCTCTAGAAATCTAGGTAGAGGGATTACCAAACCAATCGCAAAACTGCAGAATACATTTTACGGTACGGCAGTCAATCTTCCCGAATGCTGTGTTCAGTGCATTGCGATCGATAGGGTGGCAGACACGACTTCCTATGGATAAAGGATTAAGCCTATTGGGGTCTCCAAAAATATACTCGACGGTACGTGGGAGCACAAGTCCGTACTGGCACTTATCGTCTCAAAGTGGAGGAATCACCCAACCATCAGTGAAAACAACAGTTACCAGGCTTACGACGCCGGAATACGTCTCTAGCCTAGACTTCTAAATGTTGTGCGTTAAGTTCCAAAGCATTGTTAGATTCATTGAATTTATTTTAAGTTGATCTTGTTTATGAAGTTTGCCTTTCAAGTTCACCGCGAGATGTAGATGTAATTCCTAAAATGCAATCTAAGATGATAAACAAACTTTTTATCTTTTTTTTGCAATGAAAATCCTAGCTACTAAGGAAAAGAAAGACATAATATTTTCACAAAGAGCAAAGAGCACACTCTAAATGCACTCTCCTAAATCAAGCCAATTAGACTGTCTATATGCAAATGCACATGCATGTATTTGTTTTCAACTTTCTTAGTATATGAATGCTAAAAAGAAAGTTGATGCACAGATCTGAATTTCTTTTCAAGTGACAAATATCAACAAGTTTCTTTTCGAAATCAAAAAATGGAGACGATCACAACACTTTACGATTTTGAACTGAATACTTGTTCTCGACACTAGAAAATTACAAATTCAGACCAAAAGAAATAGTAACAGGATAATCGACCATCAACAGAAATCAAACTCTTTCCTACGATTGAAATCGACACTTGCGACAGTTTCAAATCAAAGGATGATAGTACGATTATGTTACTTTTGCGAAGGAGAACTGTAAATGACTCAACAAACACACAAAAACATCTACAGTTCTTTTGTACAAAGGAGGCGAAATAACAACAAGGAAAAGGGGTTTCAAACAGACATATACTGATCACAGGCAGTAAAATTTAGGAATAGAACTGGAAAGAATGAATCACAGAAGCCAAAACTGCACAGAGCTAGTCTGATCAGCGCACCTGTAACACAGAGAATTTGAAATGCAGTGCAACTTGTCCACTCGGGAAGTGCGCTGAAATTTAGATTCTCTGAACAGTACCTGCACTGGGACAGAAACGAGACTCTGTTCGGGTTTTGGGTCACAGTTTGCAGTTCAGTTCTTGGGTTTTGGCCGAGCAAAAAGCAATCAGTAATGCAACAATCAGGGGTAGATCTAAGGAGGATCTAAGAGCTATCACAAGGGCAATCAAATAGTTTGTGAATCAGTTGTTTAAATCATAAACAGATCCAGTAGATGGATTGAAGTAGCAATTATCTACTTTACATTTGTTATGGCAAATGCAATTCGAATGCTACTTGTAAGTTTATGAAACAAACAACAAAGAATGATAAACAAACAAACTAATTAGCTCCCTAGTGGAGTCGCCATTTTGTTACAGGGAAAAGTGTCTATATAGAACTGCTCTATCCCACTAAGGTGTGACAACTTCCTTAGAAACAAACAGAGAAAAGCTACTTTCATTTTTCCTTTATGAATTATAGATAGAAAGGAATAGAAATACCAACCTCTGTCTTGCGCTAATCTCCTGATTTGATTCCTCTCTTCTTTGATAGTCTTCAGCTACCTGCTCCCTTGCACGCCCAGCTTCACAAAGTACCTGTAAGATCACAGAAGCATAGCACTATACAAAGACATGGATCTATAATCATAAACAATCTAGGATCAGATGTAAATTGACCATACAAATGTAGCAAGCATCAATGACACAAAAGCATGGAGGAAAACTTGAATAGCTTTTATTGATAAACAAGAAAAGAGCCAAGAGGAGTTACAACCAATTATTCTGACCCAGCATCAACCTCCTAGAAAAGAAGCCCCTCTTCACCTCAGACAAAGCTTAGATCACCCAACAATATGATGTTTGTCTCAAGAAACCAACAACAATTCCTTACAATATGCAAAATTCCAGCCCCCAACCTCTGGATCTCTGGGATGAGAGATCTATATATAGATATTTGCAGAGGTGTGAGTCAGCTCTGGGTTTTTGATTAGTGTCTTCTCACTGATAGTTCTTGATGCCACTTGGAGATCTCATTGATCTCTTACTCATCCTTGGGCGATTTTGAGAGGCAAGTGTCCCAAGAGAAGTTTCTGGAAGATTCCATGATCATCCACCTCGCAAACTGTCTCTGGCACTTGTCTTTTCCTGTCCATCGCACCCTATAGAAGGGCTTTTTGAAATGAAACGCACTTCCTGTGTGTACAAGGTGCGATGCATCGCACCCTGGCCATGGAGAAAGTGAAATGATCCAGTTTTGACCAGTTCTGAGCAATTTTTCATGGAGAACTTCTGGGAGAAGCTGTAATCAGTTGACCTTGTTCCTTTAGGGCTTAGAACAACACTTTTAGGGACTTAGGAGACCTTAGTTTATGGACATTTCATGCTTGGGGTTGCAGTGCCCAAAAATGTCTATAACAATTTTTCTAGGCTTTCCCCCCCTCATCAGATGCTTTTGCAACTAGAGTAGATTCTTACTGAGGTTGTTTTGAAACTGAAGCAAAGGAAGGGGTGGTAGCAATAGTTTGAACAAGATTCAAATACATGCAAGGTTCAAGTTTTTCAGGGGCATTGTTTGCAAGAGGATCGATGTACCAAATTGGGATCCCCAAAGTCATGATAAGGAGACTCAACATAGCCATGATAGGAGTAAAATTATTCCTGGTGGTGGGAATAAAAAAGGTATTTGACCAAAGGCATAATGACCTAGAGGAACTCCTCATGAAGGAGGAGGGCCAAAAGTTAAACCACTTGAAGGGAAATGGTCTGGAGGAATTTTTCCTGAAGGAGGAGTTGAGTCTTGAGTAAGGGATTGTTGTGAAGATGATTGATAGTAAGATGCATCAATTTTATTGTTGGAAGCCCGTGATTCTTGAAGCATGCAAACACTTGAGGAGCTAGCCTCAAATGAAACTGGTGGTGGGACAGAATAAACCCCAAGTAGCATGGAATATTTATAGACTTGAGGTGAAACATTGGTAAAGGTAGGAGTGGTCTTATTGCCCACCATTGATGAAATGGTGTTTTGAGGATAAGTCTAAGAGTAAGGGTCATAGTAAGTTAGTTGATTGATAATGATGATATTTCCATTGTGAGGAAAGCACATCTTGTGAAAGATAGAGGATGCAACAATTGACATGGAATATATGTAACTATGACCAAGCAAGAAGTTATAATCTAAAGGGGCATCAATAAATTCGATATTGGTCATGATCGTCTTGCTAGCAACATTGATGGGGAAATTCTGATATAAACCAAGAGGATGTGAGTGGTGATTGTCCCATGCATGAGGAATGATGGTGGATGGTGACAAGTCAGGTGAACCAAGTTTGTTCTAGACACGATAAACCATCACACAAGAGGAGGCACCTTCATTCTCTATACACCATTCAATAGTGGTTTTTTTTATTGAGACCAGTATCTAAAAAGAAATGGATGAAGGGAGAGGAGGAGGTTCCACATTATCAACATCAAAGAAAATCAAACAATGATAAGAAGGGTCCACAACACCTAGAGAAGATAGTAGAGATTTTCATTGGGATGGACATGTCTGGAGGACTTCCAACATTAACATGGTGACAAGAGATTGCAACAAGTCATGTACAATATTGTAAGTACGGGCATCTCAAAAACTAGAATCATTTCAATGCAATGGTCCTTTGATGATGTTAGGATGAACCTCTACCTTAGGAAGAGGGATCTGTAAGGTACCATTTGGTGATGAAAGGGGCTCAATGGAACTTTTGAGTTGAGAATCAATTGTCGACTTATCAGGAGGATTGTCATACTAGTTTGACCAAGTTTGGAGGTTGATATTTTCAGAATTCATCATAAGAATCTAATAATTTTCTTTCCTAATTTGAGAAGGTTGAGGGGCTCAAGGATTCTAGGTAGCTGTTACACAAAAATATCGTCACCATGATTATTTGTAGTCAGTATGGGTCTATCATCACTTGTACTGTCCTCCTAAGCAAGTCTCAGACCTCAGCTCTTCAAATCAAGCTTTGGAAATGAGAGAAAGACATCAAAAATCAATGTAACTCTGGTTTCGCACTTTCTCCCATGATCACCTATGGTCCCGCACCTTCTGTGTACAAAAACTGCGGACCTGTCCGCTCTATCCCTAATGGTGTAGGTGCGGACCCCTATGAAAGTCAAAAGGCGCAAGTTTTATCTTAAAAAACTCACTTTGGGTTAATTCTAGAGGTTTCTAGAAGGAATTTTGACGTGGATTGTTCACTCTGAGGTGGTTCATGCATCCCAAAAGAGAAGGAGCTAATCCCTTGATGAGAGGAGCTATCCCTTTGAAGGAGGGCTTTATCCCTTTGAAGGAGGACCTAGTAACCACCCTCCATTGCACTATAAATACAGGAATTGGGCTAGTTGCTAGAGAGGTTAGAAGCTGAACATTTTTGAAGGTAAATGCTGGTGAAATCAAGACTTCCTAGTTGAGCCTAAGAGGAGAGATCACAAATCTTTTTGGCTTCATTGGGGAGTGAGTGAAACTTGTCAAAGTAGAGGAAACTTCTTGCTGGACCCTGGGAGGAGCTTGTACAGCGTCAAGGCAAAGGTTGTAAAGTTCTTCTTCTTTTGAATTAATACAATCAAACTCATTTTTCTCAACAAGTATCTTATGTTATTTGTTTCATGGACTCCTTGACTTTCATGTTAAATATGTTTTATGCAATTGGATTTTCAGGTGCTATTTAATTTGTTTGCCTTGTTTGTGTTTGTAGATTCGCGAAAAGGAGCTCATTTGGATCAAAGGAACGAGGGCATCCACAAGCTTGCCTTGGACCTAAGGTAGGCCCTAAAAACACTTGTTTGCTATTGTTTATCAAAGCATATTTAGAGAAAGATAGTGTCTGGTTGGTTTGCTTGTCATTAGGTCTTCTTTAGATTCTAGGAAGGTCTATCTTGTCCGCAAGATTGACTTATTCCGTGTGACAGTAGGTTGGGTGGCCACATATCCTTAGTGAGGGAATGGATTGGTAAGCATTTTTGGCTACATTGAAGTAGGAATGGGTTGAGTGATGGGTTGCTTCCATCTACATGCATCTTCTTGAACTTCCCATGCCTAACTCATTCGAGGGAGAAGGGGACATTCATGAGTGTAATGGTCACAAGTCTTGTTATCAATTAGAATTTTCTCAAGGTTAAAGAAAGAAATTTCCGTGGTAACCACAAACCAATCTTTTAGAGTCGGGTCTAGCCAACTTAAGTCCAGAGAGGGCTCTCTCTTTATAATTTAGCTTTGTTTGATGGGATATTAGGCTAGTTATGAAAGTTCAGGGGTGTTATTTTTTAATTGGGTGGTGGAATTAAGAAAACAGATGGGAAGAGCAAGTATTTAGGCCATTTGGAAATGGAGTCAAGTATGAAACATTTATCAGGATTTGATTAGTCATCGAGGTAAGAGTTCACAAGGCAAGCTAGTATAGTAAGACAAATCTGAAGGTTTCAATGGATGAAAATCTTAACCAGGGCCAAGGGCAATGTAGAATCCTTAACAAGGATTAAGATGAAGAAGGGAGGTTTGGAAAATAGCAAGGGAAATTAAGAATCCTATACAAAAGGCCAATAGAGGGAATGAATCATAGAAATAAGAGAGTAATTAAGAATTCCCAAACTTAAGTAATTTAGTAGAAAACATTAAATAAGCAAACATTTAAAACAGAGAGAACTTAAGCTAATTTTGATGATATTACTCCTTATTTACTTTTAATAATGATGAGAAGCACATATGATATTTCGTAACATAAAGGAAAACAATAATCAAACTCAGAGAAGTGATACTTATTTGTTTCCCACAGTGCACATGAATCGAGTGAAATGTCCTCAGCTTTATTTAATCCAGTAAACCAGTATAGCCTTGATTACAATAGCTCCTTTAGCTCCAAACAAAAATTCTAGAGAAATTCTTTTTAATCCACACAAAATACTTCAAATGAAGAAGTATTTATACTAATTCTAAACTGAAATATCTTGAAGAAATATCAAGATTGGTTTACAAATATCTCCAACTGTTTTACAATAATAGAACTTAAATAAAGGACACTCAAAACTAATGAATCTATTTGGCACTATGTTTATGTATTTATGGTAACAAATAATAAAAAATCAAATTTTATAGCAACTCTTAAGTGATGATGAGGCATCCCAGTCATTAACTGCTTCCTTCCTTTATGCATTCTACCCCCAAAATTATACAAACTTAGGGTCCAATGATATGCTTGTATATCTCAATCCAAGATAGATATGTAAAAAGTGAAAGACTTTATTGTAGATAAGAATGTGTTTGAGATACAGCTCTCTCCGTTTCCCAAAATTCAGCTCCAACTGTTCACAATATTCTCTGCAAAAATATGTCAAAAATGAGATTTTGCACAAACTGAAAACTATGCTATGAAGACATGAACTTATATCCCTTTTGGTAATACCCGTGTAAAAAGTGAGAGATTTTTTTGTAGACTAGCCTTTTTGGAACAAAAAACTCCTCCAGTTTTTTAAAATACATCTTGGATTGGTCGCAATAGTTTCTGCAAAACTATGACTTAAACAGGAAATTTCTGAAGAATGTACCATTTATGCTCTGATTTCATCTTTTAACCTTGAATTTATTTTAACTGTTTTTCACTTTTACTTTGGATAAACTTCATTGTTGATGGTGAAAGTGTTTTCATATCTGTTTAACCCTTACTGCATCCATGTTTACTTTTTATTGTTTACTTTTACCACTCTGTTTTTTCATCTGTCTTCACTTTGACATGAATTTGTATGCTCTGTAACTATCTTCCCTGCTGTTTATCTTGACTTGGTCTTCAATATGATACTCTTTAACCCTGATACACTTTGACTGTTCTTTACTGTGTCCTTTTACCTTTCTGTATATTTTAGGTTTTTACTGTCTATTTCAACAATAAATCATTTAATTTCATGTTTCCTCTACTTGTCCTTTAACTGTATGTTTTATTTTCCATCTCTGTATGAATAGATTTGATAACAATCTTGGAGTAAACAGGTCTTATGACTAGTATTAAGACTGTTTATCCAAGGTTGTGGTCTTCTGATCACCTGTAAAACAAAACAAACTGTTAAGAAAGCATTGGTTTTCAAGGGAGGTCAAAAAGGTTTCATTTGAGCTTGAAAGGTCTGTGGAGTGAGTCCAGAATGCTTTTCGGGAGGTAAACCATGCTTGAATTGGTTAACAGAGGCTTCATGTGGCGCAGATGGGTTACATAGGGTTTTACTGCACAATCAGGTGAAAACGAGCAAAACTGGGGTTTCCATGTTTAAACGGGTAAATGGTTGATATTGGTGGGTTAACGACAGTGACAATTGGTGTTGGAGAGGTAAATCCCCTCTACGGATAGAGGCAATCCCTACTAGCCCAGAACGGGTCTAGCAACAATTAGTCAATGCTACCATGCAAGTTCCTAATTGCAAATAAAAGGTAGGCAATGAAAACCTACTTGGATTCCAACGCTAATGTTTGATGAAGAGACGTCGCTCTCGCTCCTTCGCTTTGGCCGGTCACAATCCTCCACGATCCTCGTGAATAGACACCTGCACACACAAAGAGAAACACAAACACAAGCGTGAAATCTAATAAATGCAATTATACGTCAGTCAGAAAGGACATAACTCACATTAACCATTACAAAGACAAATGAGAGTGGAACCATAATAGTAGTCATCTATTATTAATCAAAACAGAGAGGAGTACAACCAAAGTTCTGACGTCGAATCCTTCTCAAGAGGGTCCAGCCAGCAAGTCTCTTAAGCATTCACCCTTGAAGGTAGATCTCCCAAGACAAAAACTCTCTCTCACACAAGTTTACACAAGAGAGCAACACTTCACAACCTTCCTTAAGCTTTCTAGCAATCCCACACTTGTCACACCAACTACCTATTAAATTCACACACTAGCAGCAGCACTCTAAGCACTATCAATTCCACACTATCCAAAAACTAGCTGCTCATGGCAATGGTAGAGGCTTAAATAGGAGAAGGAGTCTCCATGAATGGTGGGAGGATGAGCTTATCTCAAAGGAAGGTGGCTCAAATGACGAAACAGACATGCCAGAGAAAGGAGGGTGACATTTACAAGGCCAACAACCAGGTCTGGAGTCATCTGGAAGGCCGACTGTTAGAACAAACTCGCCCAAACAAGATCAGCGTGGGTGTATAACTACACTGGAGCGCTGACATCGCATCTGAATAACAGGGAAGGTTATGTCAGCGCGACCCAATATGAATAGAAGATGTGCTGGTTTATGAAATTCGACCAGCGCGGGAAACACGTGTACTTCCGCGCTGGCAGCGCATTCGTTGTATTATGAGGCGCGAGTCAGCGTAGTTATTTTAATAACAATCACGATGATGGAAAAAACTTTGGCAAAGTGGGTCATTTGGCAACATTAGAGAGCATGAGCATGATTGATTTGAACTCATGACACAGTAGGGAAACTGATAGGGAGACAGTGACAAATTATTGTGTAACAGATGCCCCCTAAAGCATGAAGCCCAAGAGAGTGGGAGGGGTGAAATGCTTTACAAAACTCGCTGAACTGGAACACCACCAGGAAGAATCTGCACGTATGTACAACTGATATCTCTGAGAATCTACTACATGTAGTCTAGGCATGGGCGCAGCCATCCAAGAGACATATGGAGAAGGTCTGTGGTATGGACGCAGCCACCCAGCTGAAGAGACCATGATGATAATAAGGTATGGTTGCAACCATCCCAAAAGACTCAGGTATGGGCACAGCCATCCATCAACGAGTCATGTAATAATAATCCACAAAATCGCAACCTGGATTGCAACAGACAAAAATCCAGGGTCTTGCGCTTCATCCTGACCCGAACAAAGTACAAGTCCAAGCATGTGAATATGAGAGTCGAAGTCGAACATGCAAGAACATTGTTTGATTACCAGTCAATAATGAAAACTGTTAACAGATGCGAGAGGTACCACCAATAATGACAATGGTCCTCAAGGTACTTATAGGTACAATCCGCGGCGTGTGAATCAATGAGCTGGTGTCGAACACCCGCAGAATCATTCGATCGGAGGCCAATGATGAAAACGTCGCGTCGAACACGAAGAACCTGCCATTGAGACATGCAGGCTCTAAGGCACCTGAAGGGAGTCTCTAAGTCACCTTCCTGGATAATGAGCTGAAGTCGACAGGAAGTAACCTTGATCGAAGGTGGGCCATAATGCTTCCCACATCATCGACACGAGACAAAGAAGGATAAGATATTTTGTGTGAGGTATCAGAGGGAGGTTGTAATTTTACAGAGGTCAACTTCTCTTGAACATATCGGCGGCACGACAGTGGATTTGGCAGTATTTGACATCAAATGAGCAGAGGTCATGGTGACAAGGCAATGAGCAGATGAGAGGCTAAATAGGATAACCCAAACCCACGGAGTCTAGTGTAAAACAAGATGAGAAATCCCCGCCCAAACACGAATGTAGACTAGTGCCATGTTCAAGAGCGACATACTGCCGACACGACAATTATTACAGTTCCATTTTCCCCACCATTTCTG
The DNA here is from genome assembly GCA_031772625.1 of Pinus tabuliformis. NCBI lineage: Eukaryota > Viridiplantae > Streptophyta > Pinopsida > Pinales > Pinaceae > Pinus > Pinus tabuliformis. The sequence continues at coordinate 1,036,517,181 of CM062816.1, read as the reverse complement.
GCAGGTACCTCGATTATTTTTGGATGACAAGCTTGACAGGGATAGCATATGCTTGGAAAGCGTCATTTCAACGGTGTCCGATGTCATTAAGTTTTAACGAGTCTGACAAAGGAAGAACTCGGCGTCTTTTCCTGTTTAGAGAGTCTGAAAAGACAGCGGAAAAGAAAACTCCAGGGGGGTCCTTTTTCGTAAAGTTGTGTCTCTCGAGCCCGAAAAAGTATAAAACAATGCTCGAAAGAACCGCCCGACCAGTATGATCGAGGAGTACTTTTCGTAAGTAGTGACTTCGACCCGAAAAAGTAGAAAAGTGGTCAGAAGTACGTCGTTTTGGAGCCAATAACGAGTTCGAAACGACAAACACCCGACAATCTTTTTAGTTTAAACGGTCGAAAAAAGAGCTTTAAAGGCGACCGCCTCTCGTTCTTTTTAACGAGCCGAGAGGGGGGCTCGGCCATCTTTTCTTGCTTTACGTCGAAAAAGAGCTTAAAGACGACGTTGCGGGACCAAGTGTGTATAGGACCGTCGTGACCCCACCGGTATGAGAATCTACACAAGAAACACCGCACGCGTAAACCTGTTCGAGATAATATGTACCACATGCATAAAAACATAGTAAAACGATATTGGCACCAAGCACATGGTAAAAAACATCACAAAATCCCATATTTATGAAAAGTGATAGTTAATTATAAATTTTTTACCATAAATAGGGGGTAAAAGGAGGTTTTTACCATTGTTACCATTTTGAGCCGTGGAGGACGTTGTGGAGCTGCGAGGTTGACGAACCAAATTCCATCCTGTGCGGACATCAACCACCCTGCAATCTGTTCCAGGTAGGTTCTCTTTCTCCTGTGCTCCATTTTGAAGCAATTTAGCTGCATTTTCACGGTGGGAAGTGTTAGTTTGGGCGAATTTTTTGGACTTCAATTTGCTCTCGGTCAGCGCGGATTTCCCCATCGGGTTCGTGCTGATCGAATAATATTTACACATACCACCCCCGGATCAGCGTGGAAAACACGTGTGCTTCCGCGCTGACCCAAGAAAAAAAACAAAGGGCGCCATTATCAGCGTGACTGTTTTAAAAACAGTCGCGCTGACGCCGTGAAACCAAATTTTTAACAATTTGAACATGTAAATTTTAACGGTCAGGGCTCTAATGATTTTTTGTGGCCATGCAGGACAAAATGGCATTTGTTTGGGAAGAGCGAGCTCATGATAATGAGGATATAGCGGCATTCGCCAATGCTGGGTGCCGTAATGCAATGCGGGCATGCGGAGTGCTCAAATTCTTCCTAACTCCGCGCATGCGAGCACAACCTGATCTTCTCGAGTTCCTGATCAGAGCCTGGAATCCTGTTGATGGGAAGTTTGTGATTCGAGGCCGAGATATCGAGTTCGATTATACGAATATCTATTTTTTGACCGGGTTATCACGTCGAGGTGAGATGCCCATTCTGGAGGGGCAGCGACCCAGTGGTGAAACCCTAGATATGCTGATGGCTCGGGTGTGCCCACAGGCACGCAAAACGCGGAGTGGGAAGGTAGCTATTCCTATGGTGGAGGACATCGTCCTTCGAACCATACTCTTTATGGTGACCCGGGCAGTGGGCTCTTTGGCCAATCACGAGGCTTCGAAGACCCATCTCCTATTAGCTCTCAAGTGTTTGAATCCCATGATATTCAACTGGGCAGCAGCAGTAACAACCAGTATGAAGATACAACTGAGCAACTGTCGACGTGGTGAGTCGAAGCAGTTTGGCTATGGGTCCATTTTAGTCCCGCTCATGCTGGAGCCGGTACCGGCATTACAACTACAGGACATGGTTGTGGATCCACACAGAGGCCCCTGGGAGACGAGGGCTAGTCGATGGGGCCATGTCATGCCGCGAGGAGGTGGCGGTCGACCAGTGGCATGGGGAGTATATTTCTGAGAGTGGCTAGATCGGCAGGTTATTTTTGTGGAGGACTGGCCATATGCTAGCATTGACTTCTGTGGAGATCCAGACATGTCACTGCCCGCGGGAGAGCATTGGGACGATGGTGGTAAGCCACTTGATCTCTTTTTAATTTTTTATTTTTTGTAATGTTTTTAATTTTTCATGTACATGTCTTTACGATGAATGCTATGGTATGCAGATGTAGGACCGATGAGACCCCTTGGTCTGGCCCCAGAGGCACGGAAAGAGGCACAAGGCACTGGAGCCCTGGCCCTGGCTCCTCCAGGAGTTGATACGATGGAGACTGTGATACAGAACCACGAGGGCTTACTGGCGGGGATTCCAGATTACCAGGGGATAGAGGAGGTCCCCATAGCATCTCAGATCCATACAGTGGGGGTAGAACCCAGGATGCACCGCCTTTTGAGGTGGGTGGCACGGGCGGCTGCAGTATACAGAGAGCATAACCCACCACAGTAGACATCTAGGTCTTATTTCCTACTGATGTTTTTTGAGAGACATGCGTCTCAGATATACTGAGAACACAGGCCTTATCTAGACATATACACTTATTTTTGAGCGCCTTGGTGCGCCATATGATATATATATATATATACCGATTTTGGATGGATCTTTTACATGTGATGATGTTTTTATATGCTATGCAAATGTCTAACACAAATGTAATCTAATGTATCAGTTGCATAACATACGACCCACATATTTTAATTTTTTACGCAAGCTTAAAAGCACACATGACAGCACACATGCAAACTATGCTTGGAAAAGGATTTTATTTTTGATGCACACGGTGCAAACATTATGATATACATATACATATGCTTATCCTATGGTCTTATTATGTTTTCTATGTCTTCTTGTATAATTTTTATCTGTTACGCAAATGTCTGTCTAATACATGGTTTGCCAATGCATCAGTTAATGTGTTTAATCGTCTCGAAATATGTTGATATGTGATGTAATCATAATTCTTTTCTAACAATCTTACACGTAAATACAAGCTTAGAATGCGTTGGTCTCTGACGGAATATTGCCCGTTGAGTTGATGGACGACAAGTTGAGAGTCCAGGTTCACCACCAATGCACGAATGCCGAGATCAACTGCTTCGGCTAATAACTCAATTACAGCACTGTATTCGGCAACATTGTTGGTGGTACGACCCAAGCAAACACCTTGAAGATCTAGCAACTCTCCGTGAGGATCATAGATCGCCCACGCCGCAGAAGACAAATTGCAAGTGCTACGACAGGCACCATCAACGAAACCAACATAAGGTGCACTAGACATCTGCACAAGAAGCAGAAAGCACAATAAGAGGCAAACACGCCTTCACATCAAAGCAAAACGTGAAATCATACACACATAACACACTTGCTAAAAACACACGTATGTACAAACTAGGTGCACAAAATCATGCATAGTATTTTTTCAAATAAAGCCCGTTACAGGGCTTATCGAGAGGATTTCCTTCATAGTCAATCAGCTCATATGCCCCCTTCTACAAAACTCTCTTCACGATATAGGGGCCTAGCCACATGGGTTCGAGTTTACCTGCCCCTAGCTTATCCTTAGCTTGATCATAGAGCAGTACTAGATCTCCCTCAATAAAGGAACGAGGTTGAATGGTATTGTTGAAGTGAGCCTTAACTCTCTTCTTCTGTGCTTCGATAGCTAGAGAAGCTAAGCGATGGGTCTCGTCTAGCTGTTCTAAATAAAGAAGCCGTTCCTCCACCAGAGTGGTGTTGGGAAGCAACTCGACAACTAACTTTAACGAAGGAATCTCACATTCAACAGGAAGGGTGGCCTCTAGTCCATAAACTAGCTGAAAAGGCGTGAAACCGGTGGCGTCCTTCACAGAGGTCCGGTAGGCCCACAAGGCAGGGAACAACATTAGATGCCAATTAGACTTGTGTGTACCAACGGTACGTTGGAGCATTGTGATCAAGACTTTGTTCACGGTTTCAACTTGGCCATTGGATTGAGGGTAGTACGGCGTCGAACTATCTTGACGCAAGCCTAGTTGGGTCATTAGTTCCGTCATCATGTGATTACGGAAATTCTTTCCGTGATCTGTGACGATAGCCTGAGGGACTCCAAACTGTGTAATGACATGATTAAACAAAAACCGCGCCGCTGTGTGACCGTCTTCATTCAATGTAGGCATCGCTTCGGCCCATTTGGTGAAATAATCCACGACAACGATGATATATCCATGCCCCCCCATCGAACGAGGGTTACAGGATGTATAATCGATGCCCCATTTGGCAAAAGGACCTACGGTAACAACAGGGTGCAGTGGTGCAGGAGGTGCACGCATTTTCCGGTGGTAGATCTGGCATTCATGGCATGAACGGACGGCAAGGATGCAATCCTTGAAGATAGTAGGCCAGAAATAACCAGCACGGAGGATTTTCTGGGCGGTGGCATATCCCGGACGAAACGTTGTTTCTAATCAGCACCCTCGACCCTTGGTATGGGGACATCATAGTATACTTGCAGACGTCTTCCTTCCATCCCAATGTATCAAAAGACGCTCGACGTAGGATTCGTCATCAATCTCAACCCTATCGCATTATTGGCGATACCCTGTACTGCCTCGGCGCTGATTCTGTTCTCCGCCGATGACAATTTGGTGACTCCACTGGGGAGCATGAGCATGATTGATTTGAACTCATGACACAGTAGGGAGACTGACAGGGAGACAGTGACAAATTACTGTGTAACAGTTGGTATCAATGGAATGACGAGACATTTTGTCATTTATGGGAGGTGGTAAGCGGGTTTCATCGCATCGCTTATGGGAGGGAAGTGGTTTTTAGGGAGGACCGCGTGATTCCACACATCTTTCGACACATAGCATCGGCACTATTTGGGAAACCGCTCACATCACACGCTAAAGGTTGACCAAAAGGCCCGTGCGATATGAGCGATAGTCGTCGGATCTGAGGGATCCGATCAGATGGTGGTCGGGGTGATGAAGTGACTGATGGATAATGGAGGGCGGGCCCGATATTAATTAAAGGAGTTATTCATATCGAGGGCGATTTGATTGGTCACTGAGTTATTAATTAATCCTGGTGACTAATTAATCCTCATTTAACATGATGGGGTCGGGGTTCTTAATTAGTTATGGTTTAACTAATTAATCCCAATTATTAGTGTTATTATGGTTATTTTGCAACCAAAGGTGGGATATATAATTTATTGGGTTTTTAATAATAATATGGGTAATGGGTGTTTCATTTTTGGGAGCTAAATAATACAAGTTAAAAGTTAATATGACTTTGTGGAAATTCAACATGTGCTAAGATAAAACATTTCCGAAAGTATATTTCATCATATAACATTTATAACTTAGGCTAAACGAATTTGAGGGTTTATATGGAGAATGTTTTAATTTCCTAAGTAGAATAGTATTTTACTTAGGAAAAGCTTTATAAAGGGAGTGAGTGACTTTATGAAGGGGTAATTGTTGATGAAGGGGATTTAAGTACCTTAGGTATTCCAAATTATTGGGCCAAGGGTTCGGTCCCTCCAAAAGTGAGAGAAGTGCTCTGAGCCCCTCTAACTTGTTTATAGGTACCTTTAGCACTTAGGGGAAAGTAGTGAAACTTGGGGGGAAAATGGATAGGGAAATTAATTAATTTGACATTGTTTCCTTGATGTGCTGTCTCCAATGTGAGTTGTGCTTTGTCCAAGTGATGAAAACAAAAGATTTAGGCATTAAACTTAACCATTCACCACACATTTATTCTGCAACCATCATCTACTTACCCTACCTACTTTATCCTAGCATTTTTACTTCTTTATTATGGTGCACTTAAAATAGCAACCATTATCACACTTTCTTTTCTTTTACATGTAGATATCTATCTAAGTCTAGCCTTATTACATTTAAGGGCTCAGATTAAACTGTTGAGCTCCTTTTATTCACTCTACTTATCTACTTATCTACCAATATTAAACAGTTTGGTCAGATTTTATTCTCTATCTATATAAACATGAAATTGAAAACATGGAATAACCAAGTTTAAACTATTTGGCTACAATGGATTGTGGCATAAGTGACAAGCTACACACAAAATTTATTACACAAAATTAAAGTAGTGGCATTTGGACTTGCACACTTTCATGGTCTTTTTATTTTTCTTGGGATTCATTTTCTTTCATTTTTTTGACCTTTTGTTTATTCTTTTTGCCCTTTGATTTTTATTTTAGGGCATACCGTCTTTACATTTTTTAATTTTTGGATTTTTTACAAATATGGAAAACATTTGCAGAAGCAAAGATATGTACATATTTCAGAACTAAACCAAGTCAATCATGATATATGACACCTATTGGTATAGGAATCTAACAGTGGCTCCACTGGGGGATGGCATTTCCTTGTGAAATGTTAAGAACACCGTCGACTAGTAGCCTGATCCATTGGGCCAATCCCACACATGTATATGCTATGTTACATAATCTTTGTGACTAAAACTTTTGAACTAAAAATACATCCTTTCTGCAAACTGAAATATGATCTAACATAACCTTGCTGTTGAAAACTAAATTTCTTCTTACTCTAATAAGCTTTCTGACTGTTGGTTAGGTAAAATGAAACAACCAATGCAACCATTCAAGAAGTATATATATTTGTGACCTTTGTTGCTTATGCTTGTTGGTGTTTAAAATTGAGATCTTGAAATCAAATATAGCTTTGTTCACCTTTGAGAAGATAAGGAAATTCCTGATCTCCTTTGTTGAATATAGAAACTTTACAAAAGGATCTTGTAAAATATATACACTTTTATTGAACTAATTCAAACAACTGCACATCTATTGTGTATGGCCTGCATGCCATGAAATTGAAATATCACTTTTATCTTTATCACCCTACATGTTCTCAATTGATCCTTGTGATGATATTTCTATTGATTGTAATGTCTGTCCAGTGAAACCATTATCATCTTGATTTTGACTCTCATAGTTTGTTAATGGATAGAAATTCTGATTGCATTCATCATCCAACCTATCAGCTATTGGATCATAAAGAACTTGGAAGAATTGCTGCAACTTACTACATATAGGTTCAAATGGAACTTCATAGATTTATACAAGCTGCTCCTCCTTTTCTTTAAAATTTTTATACCACATTTCCTTTAAAAATTGAAATGATTCAAAACAAAGAGGTAGGGAATCATCTTGGGTCATTTGATCATATGTTCCAACTTCCAAGTTTTCTTTTGCAACTTGACATTCAATGGCATTTTGGGGTTGCAAATCTAGATATGAGAAGTCTTGAACAAGGATTTTATTGCCCTCTAGATAGATAATATCAAAACTTGTTGACATTTGATTTCTAATTGCATGATAGTTATCTCTGATAAATTGAAACGAAGAAAAAAAAGATGGTAAATTTCCTTCACTGATTTCAAATTTTTCTGCACTTTCCTCCTCATTCTCATAGCTAAAATGAACAAGTTAATCACTATTTTCAAGTTACTGAACCTGAACTTCCTTATTCCTCCAATTAGCTTCTGATTCCTTTGAAAGGTTAATTTGGATTTGAGAAACATAATCATTATTATATTGATCAATCTTAGGCACATCATCATAAGAATTAATGTCACCAAATGTACATATTAGATCAGCAGATTGCCTCTCCACATATGGTTCTATAACTCTATCTTCAGATTTATGGTAGTTGGAATTAACAGGGATTTGTTCATGGATGTCAACCTCTTCTTTTTGTGAAACAAATGTGTCATGGTGATTTTGAACAAAAAATTCAACTTTCATGGTGATATTCTGCATCATTTCCTCTGTTTTCTTTATCAAAATGTCGAGTTTTTCCTCTTTTTCTACTTTCAACTTTTCTCTTCTAATTTGCAGATTAACTTCTACATCTACTGCCATGTTCTGCATCTGTTCCATTGTTGAGGGGTTTCTTTCTCTTAGATGAAATTCTATCTCTGAATCAAATGCTCTTGGGTAATGCAAAAGAGCTGAACCAGGGGGAGGTCTTATATTTAATGGTATTGAATAATAGGCTTGATTAAATCTGTCTGAAAATTGTTGTATTGTTTCATCTGGATGTCTTTTTAATTGATTATATTCTTCTATGATTATGAGAAGATTGACTTTTAGGAACCAACTCTTGACTTTGTCTTGCAATGAAAGAGCAAAAATCCTAATACTAACATCCTCTTCAACTACTTCAAATAAGTTAAGATAATCCTCAAAAGCTTGAATATATTTTTGGGCAGTGATACCATTCTCTCCATCAAACCTAGGGAGATACTTGGGATAATCATTAGGGAAAGCTTGGAGTGTAGCAGGTAACATGAGGGGCTTATATCTATCAGGAACTTTATGAGGTACTGGAATATGTACAGGGATTGTACTATTAGTCTTAATTTTTTGATTCTCCTCAATTGGAAAATGATCTTCATAAGAATTAGAAGATTGTTGTTCAAATGTGTAAGGATACTTTATATCTACTTTTTTCAAAGGAAAATAATAAAAATTTAATATAAAATATTCTCTAAAATACAATATACATTGAAAAAATTTATCAATGAGAAAGAACATAATGTCTTGGATAATAATCCAAGTTAAAAGCCTGATCTTTTCACACAGTTCTTTTAGGTTCATTTCTCCAGTGGAGTCTTGATTGTGAATTGATTTGGAGTCGCTAGGTGGATGATTTTAACCTTTGTGTGTCTGATCACTATCCACCATCATAGATTAGATCTAAACCTGTAAAACGATTCTGAAGAAAATGTTAGTTCTCCCCAGTGGAGTCGCCACTATGTTATCACTTAGAATTTTCTCAAGGTTAAAGAAAGAAATTTCCGAGGTAACCACAAACAAATCTTTTAGACTTGGGTTCTAGCCAACCTAAGTCTAGAGAGGGCTCTCTCTTTATAATTTAGCTTTATTTGATGGGATATTAGGCTAGTTATGAAAGTTCAGGGGTGTTTTGTTTTAATTGGGTGGTGGAATTAAGAAAACAGATGGGCAGAGCAAGTATTTAGGTCATTGGGCTATGGAGTCAAGTATGAAAGCTTTATCAGGACTTGATTAATCACCAAGGTAATAGCTCACAAGGCAAGCTAGCACAGCGCAGACAAATCTGAAGGTTTCAATGGATGAAATTCTTAACCAGGGCCAAGGCCAATGAAGAATCCTTAACAGAGATTAAGATGAAGAAGGAAGGTTTGGAAAATATCAAGGGAAATTAAGAATCCTATACTAAGGGCCAATAGAGGGGATGAATTACAGAAGTGAGAGAGAAATTAAGAATTCCAAAACTTAAGCAATTTAGTAGAAAACATTAAATAAGCAAACAATTAAAACAGAGAGCACTTAAGCTAATTCTAATGATATTACTCCTTGTTTTCTTTTAAGAATGGTGAGAAACACATATGATATTTTGTAACATAAAGGAAAACAATAATCTTTTTTGTTGAGGAAAATGTCGATCCTTCTTTTGAATTAACTGATCAAATAATTTACAATATGAACAGAAAACTCCCCTCCGCCGAGGAGACGAGAAAACTTAGACGCAACCCAAAGGGATAACCATAAAGCTGAATAGAGAAAAACAAAAAAACCTGGTGGAAGATCCCATCACTTTGGGCCGTACAATCCGCAATCACACCCACTGATGAGGTTGACCATGCGTTGACAAGACATTCATATTTTGGCGGGACCAAACCTCCAAGCTGCACGGAAAAGCAAGACTGTTGATTAACCTCAGCTGCATCCTATGGTGGAGATTATATCACACCGAACAATAAGACCATGTGATAGTGAGCGGGGAAGGGCAGTTTCCCAAACCCCCTCCCTACCACGTGTAGGCATCTGAATAAGATCGCTTCGAAAAAGCAAAAACTGCTTCCCGAGAGAAGGCAGTGCGATCAGGAGAAAACCACCAGTGAAGTGGTTTATCCCTCCAGACCCCAAAAATCCCATCAATCTCGGTCATACAATCCGTAATCACACCGACGGATGAGGTTGACGGACGAGGTTTACCACGGACCGACAAGACATTCGTATTTTGGCGAGACCAAAACTCCAAGCTGTAGGGAAAAGCTAGACCGTTGATTAACCTCAGCTGCATCCTACGGTGGAGATTATATCGTACCAAACAAAAGGACCACGTGATCGTGAGTAGGGAAGGGCGGTTTCCGAAACCCTCTCCATGCCACATGCAGGCATTTGAATAAGATCGCTCCGAAAAATAAAAAACCGCTTCCCTAGAGAAGGCAGTGCGATGAGGAGAAACCACCAGTGAAGCGGTTTATCCCTCCAAACCCCAAAAACGGATAATCCCTGCTGCCGGGAGAACTGGGATACCTTCCTCGCTCACTAAATCACCACTCCTGAACCTAGAATCTAGAATGGAAAAGGAGCACACCTAGGAAAAACGAATAGTGGTTACCATTACACTCACTCTTAAGAGCATTGGAATCTGTCTCGCTGTCTTCAATTAATCATTTTCAACCCCGTGTTCCCAATAATAATAAATTTCCTTGTCCTCTGCGGCTTGAGCCTCACAGATGGCTTTTAGCCTGCTAGGAGGCATTTCCTACCATTTCATGTTTATTCTGTTGATTTAGTGAGCGAGGAACAACACCTCCATAACCCTCAATTCCTAGGTTGCTTTTTGAAGCCCCATCAATTTTGCATTTCAGATAACCATGTGGTGGAGAATGCCAAAATTCCTTTTCCCTTTCCAACAATCTTACTTTTTTGCTAAGACCCTGGAGAATAATCTCATGCATTCCCAGTTGCTTGAGAGTTCTCAAATCGCACATGGTGGGAGGATTCGAGAAGTAACTGTGCACAATGTTGGAGACGGTCTCCTTAATCTGCTTTAAGATCAATTCCAATAGGAAAATGGCAGTAGTTTTTTCATCCTTGAAAATTATTTTATTCCTTTCCTTCCAAACATTCCAGATAATGAAGCTTGGTGTCAAGGTCCAGGCCATATTAAGGATATCATTCTCTGAAAAGTTTTTTCTCCACTTGTTCAGGGTATTACTGATGCTACCTTTTTCTTTGTCTGTCTGTTGAAAAATGATGTTGAAATAATCCCACAACCAGTTGATATAGGAATAGTTGTTGAGAATGTGCTCTATTGTTTCCTCTTGAGCCTCACATAAAGTACATCTAGAGGGCCCCATAACTCCCTTCTTCTAAATGTTGTCCCAAGTTAATAATTTCTTGTGATGAACTAACCACATAAACAATTTGATCTTCATCCATCCTTGGTGACTCCAAAGTTTTTGCCAGGACTTTGCCAAAACACAGGGATCTAGGTTAAGCGTAATTCTTTTTACTTCATGGATGTTAAAGATGCCTTCTTTGTTTTGTCCCCATCTTAACTGATCCTGCCCATCTGTGACCAAGATCTTTCTCTGTTCTTAAATTTTCATAAGTTCTTCTATTTTTGCCTTTATGGGGCCTTCCCCACTGCATTCAATTTTCCTCCATCTTCTCCATTTCTTAGTATCATGAGGAAGATTCCATAAATCCATGAGTTTAATTAGTCCTTAGGAATCAGTTTCCTGATTGATGCTCATAAAGTCCTCCCTTAACAACATTGGTTCTTGTTGCCATTTATCTTACCAGAAGAGAGCTTATTCACCAACTCTGATTTCCCAGAAGCTATTGTTCTGAACTGGGCTTTTGTTGTCCCAGGCTTTATTCCAGATGTGAGAGCCTTTTATGTTCCCTGATATTCTAATGAGATCACTTGTTTGCCAGGAGTTGGAAAATTTTTCTTTCCAGGTTTTAGCCCATTGTGCCTCTAGTTCTTTAACCCATCTCCACCAAAGTTTGGCTCCTAGAACATTACTTAGAATCTCCTGATCATCTGAGCCTAGGCCTCCATGACTTTTGGGTTTACAGATTTTATCCCAAGAAACGAGGGCCCATTTCTTTTTTGTCTCCTCCTTGCCCCATAGAAAGTCTCTTTGAATGTTCCTGAGTTGCTCTGAAACCCCTTTGGGAGCTGGCAGGGTTGATAGAAAGAAAATAGGGATGGATTGCAAAACTGCCTTCGTTAAAATCAATCTGCCAGCTAGGTTCAGCACTCTAAAAGTCCATCTTTTGATCTTGTCTTGCATTTTGTTGAGCACCGGTTCCCAGATACTTTTGCCCATTGGTTTATTCGTGAGGGGTATGCCTAGATATTTAGATGGTAGGACCTTCCTTTGGAAACCCATAATTCTGGAGATGTTCCTTTGAATAGCAATGTTAGTGTTAAAGAATTTTTTTTTTGATTTGGAGAGATTGACTTCCATACCTGAGGCCAAGGCGAATTCATTTAAGATTTTTTTGTACTCTGTAGCTTTCTTGATTGTGGGGATATCCTGCAACATGGTGTCATCCACAAATTGTTGATGAGTTAAAGATTGGCCGTTCTCCGTTAATTCAAGGCCCTTGATCTTTCCTAAAACTTTTGTAGTTTTAATAGTTCGGCTCAATCCTTCCATCACGAGGATGAAAAGAAAGGGAGAGAGTGGATCTCCCTGTCTAAGGCCTCTGGAAGGAGTGAAGATTTCCGAAACTGAATTGAAAAGTTGGGAGAGGTAACCATAGCCATAACCCATCTGATCCAGTCATGGTCAAACCCAAATTCAGAAAGGACCTTTTTGGTGTAAATCTAGTTCACCTTGTCATACGCTTTTGCAATGTCTAATTGCATGATCATACCTTCCTGATTTTTGCTGGTGAGAGAGTGAATGACCTCGTGGGCCTGAATAATATTATCTAGGATTTTCCTTCCTTCCACATAACCAGATTGTTCCCTAGAAATCAATGAAGGTAGAAGAGGTTTGAGTTTGTTGGCCAGGATCTTAGAAATGATTTTGTAAACAACATTGCATAAAGCAATGGGTCTGAACATATCACGAATTAGGTTTGAGTCCTATTTGGGGATCAGGGAGGTGAAAGAGGTGTTGAGGGCTTTCAGAATGGATCTGCTTCTTCTGGATTCCTTAACCACATCCAAAATATTCTGTTTGACAATTTTCCAGCAGGCTTTGAAAAATTCCACGTTAAAACCATTTGGACCTGGAGCTTTGCCATTCTGCATCTCTTTGATCACCGTACTAACCTCTGCTTTAGAGACTGGTTTGTTCAGGTTAAATTTATCTTCTCTAGACACCATCCGTGGAATATTCTTTATAATTTCCTTGATGTGATGGTCTCTGTTTGGATTGTTTTCATTTATGATACCTCTGAAATGTTGAACCATCACAGCTTTGATATTCTTGTGAGTGGTCTGAAGCTCCCCATATTCATTCAATATTGAGGAGATTATGTTGTGCATTATATTGGCTGTGGTGGAACGATGGAAAAACCTAGTGTTCCATTCACCTTCTTTGAGCCATTGAACTCTAGACTTTTGTCTCCAAAAAACTTCCTCCTGTTTGCATAAATTCTCCCAATCAAGGTAGAGTTTTTCAGCTTGCTCACTTTTGGATTTATCAAAACCTTATGCGATCATTGCTTGGTTTAGAAGCTGCATTTTGATTTCTACTAATTTTTTGTTTGCAAAAATATTCACAAAATCCTTCTTGTTCCATTCTTTGAGTTTGGTTTTTATGTGCTTTAGTTTTTGTGGAGGAGAAACATTTTGGAGCCTTGAATTTGAAGATCTTCGGACCACCATTCCTCAATATTACTGATAAAATCTAGGTGGGGGAGCCAGATATTTTCAAATCTGAAGGGTCTGTTCTTGGGAGCATCAATTCTCTTGATTTCTAATTGGATCGGCTAGTGATCCGAGCCTCCGAATGGAAGAACACTTGCAGCTATTTCTGAATTTGTACGCATCAAATTCTTAGAGATAAATTTTTTTTCTAACTTAGAGGCAACCTGAGCATCACCTCCTCTTTTGTTGTTCCAAGTAAAAAGACCATTTTGCATTTCAGAGTCAACCATCTTCATGTCTTCTGTGAAAGAATTGAACCCTAATGCATCTCTACTGAGGATTCTGGTGCCTCCTTTTTTTTCCGAAAGAGATTTAATCATATTAAAGTCTCCTCCAATGACCCAAGGGATTTCTTTATGTCTGCTTCTGAGATCTACCAGGGAGTTCAGAAATCTAAGCTTCTCATCTATTCTCTGAGGACCATAGACATTCGTAACCAGGAAGGTGTCAGACATCCCCATTGGCTGAATGATAGCTGATAAGTAATTTCTCGTTGCCTCTGCATCTACAATAGTGACTTTTTGGGGGTTCCAGAGAGTAAGAATGCCCCCTGCTGTGTTTTCTACTTTAACTTCTAGAAACTCAAATTTACTGAGCCATTTGCTATGAATTTGTTTTATTTTTTGAATGGAGCATTTTGTTTCTTGAATGAAGATTATGTCCGGCATTGCTAGTTTCATTCTGTTACTTAGCATTCTCTGTTTTCTTTTACTACCTAGACCTATGATATTCCATGAGATGAACTTCATTATTAAATATTTGTAAAGGAGTAGTTGGTTAGGTCTTTCATCTTACCTAAGTCTATCATTAGCTTTCCAAACTCCATCAGGAGCTCAATTTTCTTTTTTCTGCCTCTTTTCTTTCCTGGATTTCTAGTGTCTAATCCTCGATTTAAGTTCAATGTTTTCACCCCTCTGTGCTCCAGTTTATGGATGTTCTTGTCTTGCTCCTACCTTTGTTCCTGAATTTTCCATAAAAACAACTACTGTATTCTATTGCATTCATCTTGGGGCAGAGAATCTAGTCCTCCTTTGGTGCCTTGCATCAGGAATCCTTCCAGATCCAAGTTTTCCTTGTCAAGGACTTCCTATAGTTTGTGCTCTTCTAGATCTGTTTCACTTTGAGTCATCTCTTGGTCCATTTCCATTTCTGTTTCACTTCTCATTACTTCTTTTAGAGAGTCAATGCCCGGAGAGAGATTTAGGTCCTCTGTTTTTTCTTTTTCTTTAGCATATTCCTCCAGATCTTGATCTTCTCTTGTGATTTCTTCAGTCTCTTCTAGCACTTTAAACTTATTCTGACTACCTTTTTGCCCCTCTGTGTGTTGTTGTTTTGATCCCTTTTTTCCTCCTCTTCCTCTACTAGCCACTTTCTGAAAGCTTTCGGTGTCCTTCGATGTATTAAGTTTTTCTTTGTTATCCTCTTTGCTGAGAGGACAATCTCTTAACAAATGCCCATGTTCATGGCATCTTCGGCATCTGAAGGGTATATGCTCATAGTCAACCGCCTGCACCCACTCTTCATCCAAAACCTCCAGTATAACTTCATCTGGAAGTGCACCTGATAGATCCATTTCCACACAGATTCTAGCAAAGGAGGTATATTTTCCCCTTCTTGTGGCTTCAGAAGCTTTGATATAGCATCCTAGTTTATTACCGATGGAAGCCAACGATTCAATTTTCCAATAATCCAGAGGTAGAGAGTAGAGCCTTACCCACACAGGAACTGAGGAGAAAGTCTCCCTCTCTGGGACAAAGTTCATTTTCCAAGGTCTCATATAGAGACCTGCTGCAGCAAAAAAATAGGGTCCTCCTTCAAATATTCTGTCTTTGTCTTTGATGTTGGAGAATACTACTGTGAAGAATCCTTTTGACCCTAGATGTAGGTCAATGATTCCTTTGGGCTTCCAATGATACTTGATCCACGCCTATAAAGCCTTTTTAGTGGGCCATAGTCCCATGAATTTACAGATTATGGCGTAGGTACCCATATGTTCCCTGTGCTCCTGCAGAGCATAATCATTTAATATTACTCGGGGAGTGATTTCTTCTTTTGGCTTGCAAGGTCCTTTTAGTTTTTTGTCTCTTGAACCCAGACTTTTGTCTTCTTCCTCTTTGTCCTTTGTGCTATTGTTTTATTTTGTTATGGTCCCATCTATTTCCTTTTCATTGTCTCTGAAACTGTAGTTCATATCACTTTAACTGTTTCTAGTGGGTCCCTTACTTCTGCTGGCTACTACATCTTTGTAGGAGGGAGCCGAGATCCCTCCCCTGCCACTGTCCATACGAATCAAACTTTTCTTGCTGAGTACCCCTAGTCACTGCGTTTCTTCCGCTCCCACCTCTATCCACACCAAACTCTCTCCAGCATAAAGGAAAACAATAATCAAACTCAAAGAAGTGATACTTATTTGCTTCCCACAGTGCACATGAATCGAGTGAAATGTCCTTAGCTTTATTTAATCCAGTAAACCAGTCCAGCCTTGATTACAATAGCTCCTTTAGCTCCAAACAAAAATTCTTCAGAAATTTTTTTTAATCCACACAAAATACTTCAAATGAAGAAGTATTTATACTAATTCTAAACTGAAATATCTTGAAGAAATATCAAGATTGGTTTACAAATATCTCTAACTGTTTTACAATAATAGAACTTAAATAAATGACACTCAAAAATAATGAATCTATTTGGCACTATTTTTATGGATTTATGGTGACAAAGAAGAAAAAATCGAATTTGATTGCAAATCTTAAGTGATGATGAGGCATCCTAGTCATTAACTACTTCCTTCCTTTGTGCATTCTGCCCCAGAAATTCTGCAAACTCAGGGTCCAATGATATGTTTGTATATCTCAATCCGAGATAGACATGTAAAAAGTGAAAGACATTATGGTAGATAAGAATGCGTTTGAGATAAACCTCTCCCAGTTTCCAAAAATTCAACTCCTGTTGTTCACAATATTCTCTGCAAAAAGATGTCAAAAACAATACTTTGCACAAACTGAAAAATAGGTTGTGAAGACATGCACTTATTTCCCTTTTGGTAATACCTGTGTAAAAGGTGAGAGAGGTTTTTGTAGATCAACCTTTTAGGAATAAAAATTTCCTGCATTTTTTCAAAATACATCTTGGATTGGTCACAATAGTTTCTGTAAAACTATGTCTTAAACAAGGAATTTTTGAAGAATATACCATTTCTGCTCTGATTTCATCTTTTAACCTTGAATTTATTTTAACTGTTTTTCACTTTTACTTTGGATAAAATTCATTGTTGATGGTGAAAGTGTTTACATATCTGTTTATCCCTTACTTCATATATGTTTACTTTTTACTGTTTACTTTGACCACTCTATTTTTTCATCTGTCTTCACTTTGACATGAACTTGTATGCTCTGTAACTATCTTCCCTACTGTTTATCTTGACTTGGTCTTCAATCTGATACTCCTTAACCCTGATACACTTTGACTGTTCTTTACTGTGTCCTTTTACCTTTCTGTATATTTTAGGTTTTTATTGTCTATTTCAACAGTAAATCATTTAATTTCATGTTTCCTCTCCTTGTCTTTTAACTGTATGTTTTATTTTCCATCTCTGTATGAATAGATTTGATAACAATCTTGGAGTAAACAGGTCTTATGATTAGTATTAAGATTGTTTATCCAAGGCTGTGGTCTTTTGATCACCTATAAAACAAAACAAACTGTTAAGAAAGCATTGGTTTGCAGAGGAGGTTGAAAAGATTTCATTTGAGCTTGAAAGGTTTGTGGAGTGAGCCCAAAATGCTTTTCGGGAGGTAAACCATGCTTGAATCGGTTAATAGAGGCTTCAGGTAGTGCAGATGGGTTACATAGGGTTTTACTGCACAATTAGGTGAAAACAAGCAAAACTGTGGTTTTTGTGTTTAAACGGGTAAATGGTTGATATTGGCGGGTTAACAATACTGACAGTTGGTGTCAATTGAATGGCGGGACATTTTGTCATTTATGGGAGGCAGTAAGTAGGTTTCATTGCACCACTTATGGGAGGGAAGTTGTTTTTAGGGTGGACGGCATGATTCCACATATCTTTCGACACTATTTGGGAAACTGCTCACATCGCACGCTAAAGGTCGACCAAAAGGCCCACGGGATACGAGCGATAGCCATCGGATTTGAGGGATCCGATCAGATGGTGGTCAGGGCGATGAAGTGACTAATGGATAACGAGGGGCGGGCCCGATATTAATTAAAGGAGTTACTCATATCAGGGTCGATCTGATTGGTCACTGAGTTATTAATTAATCCTGGTGACTAATTAATCCTCATTTAACATGGCGGGGTCAGGGTTCTTAATTAGTTACAGTTTAACTAATTAATCCCAATTATCAGTGTTATTATAGTTATTTTGCAACCAAGGGCGGGATATATAATTTATTGGGTTTTTAATAATAATATGGGTAATGGGTGTTTTATTTTCGGGAGTTAATTAATACAAGTTAAAAGGTAATATGACTTTGTCGAAATTCAACATGTGCCAAGATAAAACGTTTCCGAAAGTATATTTCATCATATAACATTTATAACTTAGGCTAAAAGAATATGAGGGTTTATATGGAGAATGTTTTAATTTCCCTAAGTAAAATAGTATTTTACTTAGGAAAAGCTTTATAAAGGGAGTGAGTGACTTTATGAAGGGCTAATTGTTGATGAAGGGGATTTAAGTACTTTAGTATTCCAAATTATTGGCCCAAGGGTCTGGTCCCTCCAAAAGTTAGGGAAATGCTCTGAGCCCCTCTAACTTGTTTATAGGTACCTTTAGCACTTAGGGGAAATTAGTGAAACTTAGGGGGAAACTGGATAGGGAAATTAGTTAATTTGACTTTGTTTCCTTGATGTGTTGTCTCCAATGTGAGTTGTGCTTTCTCCAAGTGGTGAAAGCAAAAGATTTAGGCATTAAACTTAACCATTCACCACACATTCATTCTGCAACCATCATCTACTTACCCTACCTACTTTATCCTAGCATTTCTAATTCTTTATTAGGGTGCACTAAAACTGGCAAACCCTTATCAAACTTTCTTTACTTTTAAATGTAGATATCTATCTAAGTCTAGCCTTATTCCATCCAAGGGCTTAGATTAAACTGTTGATCTCCTTTTATTCACTCTACCTATCTACTTATCTACCAAGATTAAATAGTTTGGTCAAATTTTATTCTCTATCTCTATAAACATGAAATTGAAAACATGGAATAACCAAGTTTAAACTATTTGGCTACCATGGATTGTGGCATAAGTGACACGCTGCACATAACCTTTATTACACAAAAGTAAAGTAGTGGCATTTGGACTTGCACACTTTCATGGTCTTTTTATTTTTCTTGGGGTTCATTTTATTTCATTTTTTTGACCTTCTGTTTATTCTTTTTTCCCTTTGATTTTTCTTTTAGGGCATACCCTCTTTACATTTTTTAATTTTTTGATTTTTTAAAAATATGGAAAACATTTGCAGAAGCAAAGATGTGTACATATTTCAAAACTAAACCAAGTCAATCATGATATATGAAACCTATTGGTATAGGAACCTAACAAGTCCCACAACAAGAAAAATATTTTTTGGTCATAAGCTCCTTTTTATACTTGGGTTGTTTGCTCTTTTGTTGGGTTATGGTATTAGATTGATCACCTTTATTGGCATTAGGTTGTTTACCTTAGTTGCCTTGATTACCCTAAGATGGTTGATTCTAGTTACCCTTCCCCTTGCTCCTTCTCTTGGGGTTGGGGGGAATGGGAGCACTCTGTTGAGAATGTACGTGACCCAATGGAGGTATTTTTTTTGCGGTAGAGGAGGTTGAGGCATGGAAGGTTGAGGTGTTTGTGCCATTGGGGATAGAGTACTAGGCGGTGTGAATGGATAACAAGGGTTTGTGGTTAAATTTTGGTAAAATGGTTGAGAAATAGCTGGCCCTGGCATTGAATAATGTGAATGGGAAAATACATATTACGTTCCTGTACCTTGGTGAGAGTTGACACGTGAGGGATTACAATGAGGATAAGTATAGGTGAAACTAGTCCCCTCTTGGGGTTGACCATAACTCATAGGATGTTGAGAATATGGATATGAGTGCAGGTGACATACAAATCCAACAATATTGTTAGTGGCATGACATTCCCTTGGCATAGAAGTGACACCAGGCCTAGTGCGATTGGGAAGAATGGTATAATCATAACTATATTGTGTGTATGTCAGGTCATATTTTAAATATATATGGAGAGCTTATTCCTTGTTTTAAGGAAAGTATGAGGTAAGATATTTACCTATGGGGGCCACGAGAGTTCTCAAAAACCAATTCATATAAACATGATATTCAAACTCAAGAGATTTACATAGACTCCTCCTTCTAATCCATTCATGTACATGGTTAGAAAGGCGAGTGGAAAAAGTTTGAAAAAAAAAGTCAATAGTTCGGTAATGGTATGATATCGAAGAGTTAATTTTAAATTTGAAAGGAACACATTGGAAAGAGTAAAAAAGGTGGAATGTGAGGCATGTAGTTGATCAACATACCACTTAGTAGTAGCTCCAGTTAGAGTACATTGGAAAAGACAAACATGAATGGAGTCCTTGGTGATGGAATTGGATGAACACCCCATGTGGAAAGAGGTAATGTGATTGGTAGGGTCTTCTCTAATATTCCATTTGAATTTGGGGATATATGAGGGAATTTTGGTTTGCATTGGAGGCCAACTATGGTCATGGAGAAGGGGATCATTGATGAGTTGGCTTCAGTCGGGGAGGGTAAAACCAACCATGTAGGGAAGAAGAGGTTGATTAGTGGCCATACTTAAAGAGGTTCTGATATTACCCCCTTGAGGGTTACCCTGGTTAGGACCAGTGTTACCACCTTGGTTTCCACCACTCGCATTTGCGCTTGACATGGTAGTAGTATGGGTTTGGGAGGATATGGAATCTAAGGAGGAACTAGAAAAACTAGAAGATCTAGAGTATGTATGTGGACTTAATGGAGGACTAGGAGGATGGACCCTAACTCGATGAGTAGGGGTAAGAGGATGTCCAAAAGGAAACTCGGGGTGGAGGACATGAAGTCACCTTGTCAAATGTCTATGGGGCGCAATGGTATAAGGAAAAAATAATAACCATGAAGGATAAAGGGTAGGAAAGAGAGTAAAAAACAACAAGAAAACAACTAGTGCATTGGTGCAAGGTGAAAATTAAATATAATGATATGCTACTTAAATCTAGGAAAACATATCCTATAAAAGAAAAAATGATGTATAGCCTAAAGGAGATCTAAATCCTCAAACAAGTCCTAGTTCCAATATTTCATATGGCCTTCCAAAAGATTTATTACTCAATGGGGCCAATGTCCACAAGTAGATTTGTTTATAGAAATGTAGGGTAGATATATGATTTCTTACCCACAAGCACCCCTATAGGGTGTTTTCCTAAAACTAAACACTAAATTTACCTTCATCCCATAGGGGCGGTCGAGTCTTGAGCTTCTTGATAGTCAGTCAACAATGTGGAGCCCTAGACCACTGAGTTGGGTAGCCTTGTGGAGAGCTATGCACACTGAGACCTAACCCTAACCCTCTCTGAATCGAGTCTCTGTCACGCTCTGGTCTTGACCATGGGATTGTGAAGGATTTTAAGATCCCTAGAAGGACAAATTTGTATTTCCTGATGTAAGTCATCAATGGGGGTTTTTGTAATCATATCCCACTAATCCTAAACCTAATGAAAAATCTTATAATTCTCTATTTCCCAAGTGGGTTTATTCTATGTGAGTTAAGTTATTAATGTGGAGTGTTTCAAGTCTTGTCTTGGTAGTTGTAACCAAACTCACGCTCTCTTAGGGTGTGAGTGTGTGAATAATGTGTTAATGGATGATTTAATTGAACATGTTTTATGTTGCCAATGCTGCTAAAAAATAAACCACATAAAATATAAATAATATTGAAAATTAATAGTAAAATAATAGAAATCCAAAGGAAAAAATTACCCACCCAAAAAATCTATGAAGAAAAAATAAAGTTGATGGGAAAAAGCAACTCAAATACACAAAATGACTAGAAGATATAATGTCTAAAGGGACAGGGATCTTAAGGAAAAATCTATTGAAATGATGCAAAAAAGCCATCACAAATTGAAGCCAAAGTGCTGGGAAATAACAAAAACAAGTTGCAAAAGAAAGGATGCTAAGGGGATACTAAAGAAGAAAAGCAACACAATTCTCTAAGGGAAAAAAAAATGTTGTAAGAATGGCCTAAAAAGGAATAATAAATGATGGAAAAAATGCTATAAAATAGTGGCTGAAAGTTTTGCGAATTAGACTCAACTCAACAAATTTTCTCCTAAATGGAAGACGTGTATTCTAAATCCTAAGGGGCTTTTTCCTTCTCAAAATGGGAAAAATTCTAAGAGACTTTAGGCCGAGGGGTCACTACGGAAAGTATAGAAACCCTTCTCGACACATAGGTAAAAATCTTGGAAAAAATTGAAAATTCTGAAAAAATTATGGAAAAAAAGAGGACGCGAGTTCTGACCTATTAAGTGTGCCCGTTATGGGGCATAGTTTCTGGTCCAAAAACTGTGCTCTATTTTCGAGGGTTTGGCGCGACAGATCTATTGTAGAATGTGCCTTCTCCTATGCAACTGGTACCTATGACTTGTAAAAAAAATGCAAAAAACCAACAAAAGCAAGAATTTTCCAGCAAAAGGAAACATTTTGAAAATAGAAATTAAAACTGAGAGAAACAAGAAATTTTGAAAAATACTAAAAATAAACTGAAACAACAGTCATCAGGGCCTCTGAATTGTTACACTGACAAAGTCACCATTTATTAGTGTGAAAATTCTTAGTAAGTGCACCAAAAATACTTCACTTAAGTTGTTGATGACAAGCAACCCTAACAACAAAAACGATTATTAATGTACTCTTCTGACTTGCAAAACAAATGTTAAAACCCCACAAAAAAATAAGATATAAATCAAAAGATATATATGAAAGTAGAATAAGAGTGTAACAACCCAATGGAAATATGAAAGAAACTTTATTTTATTAAGAAAATGAAAATTTTACACCTGACGAGGAGAGATTGTAGACTTGGGTTTGTAAACACCCCTCCATGGGATGCGTATTTTGAAGGCCCTGTGCTTCAGCTCTTTCTCTCATTTGTTATATGCAATGGGAAAAATATGGCAATGGAGGTTTAGAGTCAATATGAGAGCTCAAATGTCATAGGATGATAACTAGGACGATGAGAATGGTCATAGTAAAGAATGAGGAGAAGACACCTCTATTTATAACAAAATATTAGGATATCTATAGATTTAGAATAACAAGTGTTGGACTAAATCAAGATCTGGTCATTAGGAATATATTATTATAATTTTTTTAGGGAGGTAAAGATATTTAAAATGGTCAAATATCTTTATTTAGCGAGTTAACTCATAAAATACTGATTTATTGAGTTAATCAAAGAAATTGGTTAAAGTAAAAATTGAATAAAAATGATTTATTAATTTCTTTATGGGGTAAAGTCAAATATAAATTAGAAATAATTATTAAATATGATTTAATAATTATCTCATTAGAAAAATAAGGGATATATGGAATAATAAATAAATAATGATTTATAAAATCATTAGAAATAATCATTAAATAATGATTAAATAATTATCTTAGGATAATAATAAATAAACAATGAATTATTGATTTATTCTCATGGGGTTTTTAGATTTTCATGAGAAATAATTTAGGAAAATGGTTTGCTAAGTTATTTCCTAAGGTGAAACTGGCTTTTAATGTGTAAAAACCCATCCTACATGGTGTATTTTGATCAACCTAGTAAGAAATGGCTAGGTGATCATTTTTAGGTGATAACATGAAGCATGTGGCTTTAGGTAGGTGATAGAAATACAAATTTTTTCCATAAGTAGGCCAAGAACTGGGAAAGGAAGAATAATATACAGGAGATCATGTGAATGGATTAAAGGTAGATGATTTCCAGCAAATCAATGAGGAGTCTTGTTAGCGGGTGGGATACTGACATACTCGAGATTTACGATATAGTGACCAAAAATGACCCACTTAGCGTCACCCCTTTCAGCAACACCCACGAAGTGAGTAGAGTCTCACCCAAGATGATAATGGGCGACTGTTGGAACCAGGTTTCCGTAGTCTGACAGGATTGCCTTGTGGTTGTGATGCATTATTCCTAATTGACACATACTACAATATTTGTGTGTTACTATACACTACACATAATGTCAAACATCGATTATGTAACCCATAACACACGCCCATAGTGTTCATGCACGATGTGAGACCTCTGACATGAAATCATTATGGTGAAAGCTGAGTCAACCTATACTCTAGCATATTCACAACTATCACACAATTGCGACTGACACACGACCCTAACTGACTGTTTAATCCTTATCAGTCAGGAAAAACTTTATGTTCATTCAGATATAACTAACAAAAACAACACTATGTGTCCATACTAGACCAAATCATCACTATATATCGTTGCTCTAAAACACATTAACAGGATGATCACTGGGTTTAATTAACATAAGTACAGCCTAGTAACACCATTATAGACCATCAATAGAAGATGAATTAAATCATATTTTAATGAAATACATTAACATAAATATGAGGTTAAAACAAATAATCCACACAAATATGCATCAAAAAGACCACAATGGTTTCTCTAAATGATTACATTTACAAAATATTATAGCAGTTTCTCCAACAACAGTTCACATATATATATTAGCAGGAAAGGAAAAAACATCTAGAGTTTGATACATTAAAGTAGTAGGCTCACCGACCATCCAGAATAACATTAGATAATGTCAAAACCAAACCATAACCCATATATGATAAACTAATATCATTAAATACTAGTCCCATTACAATACGGCTATGAGGTAGCGACAAACTCAACTATAGCTTACATATTACATAAAAAATATATTAGTGTAGAAATCGACTCTATAATTATCCTGCGAACACTTTTAACTAATGAGAAACCCCCTTATTGTCCTTGCCAGACCATCTTATAGCTATTGTGAAGCCTCTCGAATCCTCTTTCCTTCCCTCCCAATCAGTCCATCTATTGAGAAAGTAATTGAAATATTTCCTTTGATTCCCCCTGAGTTGTCCCAAGTATCTCAATGACTTTCCAAAATATTTCCTTCCCTGTTCGGCTCCACTAAGCCTCATCTTTCTCGTATCCAAAATATCTCCAACCATCTCTTAACCTTGATCCCCCTAGTAAGCTCCTTTCCTTGTAATATCATAATGGTCGATATTCCCTACATGCATCCTTCTCTTCCACTTACAATTGTCCTCCTATTGTGAGTTGCCCATATTTGCCGTGCCCCATTCACTGTACCATCCCTATGTTGTGCTCCTCTTCCTGCGCCAGCCCTCCATTACCCTTTGCCTTGTCCTTTGTGACATCTTGTTGCTACTACGTAGTCCCATTATGCCAAAACTTGTTGGGTGTGAAGCCCAATTATCTTCTTGATTGTCCAGAGGTTTTTACTTCAGTCGCATTGGATCCCTGCTCCTAACATGATGGAAATGCCACTTGTTTAAACATCGTCAGGGGGGTCCACAGGGGGGTAAAAATAGATGAAAATTTTCCTTGTAAAATATTGTAATTCTGTAGTCAATCTGGTCTTTTCATTAAGTGGATAATCTTATGGTAGAAGTTATGTTAATTTAGGGTTATTTTCCTTAGAAGGAAACCCCTCGATTTATATGAGGGAATTGTATTGCGGTCGTGTATAATTATTCTGAGCGAGAAAGAGAGAGGATATTGTGTGAGAGTGAAGAGGAAACTATAGTGGATATATTGTAGGTTGTATCTCTTCATTTTGATGGATAATGAAAAGGAAAGGACTAGTTGTTCTTCCATGGACGTAGCTGAAATTGGGTGAAACACGTATATCTATGCCTCTCTTGTTTTATGCATTTTTATATTTGTGTTTCCACAATATTTTGTGTATTTCATTCCTCTATTAATTAATTTATAAAAATTGGTATCAGAGCCAAAGGTATATTTGGCTGGTAAACTCATAGGAGAGAAGGGTTCTTGGTTTGAGTGGGAGTAATGGTAGAGATGGTAAGCTTAGGGTCAAGAAATTTAATGGCCAAAACTACCAACAATGGAAAATGCAGATGAAATATTATTTGTATAAGAAATATTTGTACATACCATTGAGCAACAATTCAAAATAAGCTAACGAGTATTCCAAATGCAGAATGGGAGATTCTGGATAGAAAGGGACTAGTAACAATACGGTTGTGTATAGAAACATCAATGACATTTAACATTTCAAAGGAAACAACAACAAAAGGTTTAATTATGACATTTTCCAAACTATATGAAAAACTCTCGACCTAAAATAAGGTATTCCTTATGAAGCATATATTTAATATGAAGATGTCAGAAGGCATATCTGTTGCTGATAATTTAAATTAATTTAAAATGGTTACCAGTTAGTTAAGTTCTATAGGGGTAAATTTTGATGATGAAGTTAGGGCTCTGTTATCTCTATGTTGACTTACAGAAAGTTGGAATGGCTTAGTTATGTCTATTAGTAACTCTGTCTTTAGATCTAGTACTTTAATGTTTGATGATGTTGTTAGCACCATCATTAGCGAGTAAATGCAACAGAAAATCTCTAGTGAGACATCAGTTAATGATTTAACTGCAGAGACTAGCGGAAGAAAAATGGAAAGAGGAAGGAGCCCAGTAAATCACAGTGAGTAAAAAAAAGGAAGATCCAAATCGAGATTAGGGATAGTGTGTTGGAAATGTGGGAAGAAAGGACACCTAAATAAAAACTGCAAATCTCGGAAGGGAAAAGAAGGAGATGGAAAACAAGAGGACAATCATGAAGTGAATGTGATAGGTGATGTATTGTAACATGCTTTGAATCTTTCATTAGAGAATATTATTGATGTCTGGGTGGTAGATTCAGGGGCCTCATGTTAGGTCCCTATACTACTAATGTAACCCCTTATTGTTCTTAGTGAAATCCCCTTACTATATTGTTGTGCCCATGTAGTCCCCATATTGTTATTATGTGCCCCATAGAAGCCCACTATTGTTATTGTTGTGCCCCTACAATATTATTGTTATGTAGGCTCTAATTGTATTGGGACCCCTTAGACTCCTATATATAGAAAGGAGATATTGTCATTTGTATGATCCAAGAATTGTTGATTTGTGTAATGTAAAGGGGGTTTCCCCCTTGAAGAGGCTTATTTTGAAGTCATTGATCTATATTTTCTATCTTTTGGTGAGCTGGTTTCATAACATTTGGTATACGAGCTTTGAATTCTAGGGTTTCATTGCTCCAAAACGGTCATCGTGGAATTTTCGTTATAACTTTTTCTCTACGAAGTTTCAGAAGATAAATAAAAAAACCATTTGAGCCAAAATCATTCTGAACCTCGCGTCAAAATTTCAGATCTTGTCTCGCTATATTTTCAGAGATATGATCTAAAGGAGTTAGAGTTTTTGCAAGCTCAAGAATTCCATCTCAAACAGGTCAACGTGGAATTTTCTCTATAATTTTATTTCTGCGAAGGTTCATACTCTAAAATTAAAAAACATTTCAGTCGAAATATTGGTGAAGCTCGGGCCCAAATTTCAGATCTTGTTGCACTATTTTTTCGAAGATACGGTCCAATACATTTAAGGTTTTTGCAGACTCAAGAATTACATTCCAAACAGGTGACCTTGGGAAAATCGTCATAACTTTCTCTCTGAGCATCAGATTGCATTTTCGTAAGAAGTTATAGAAATAGGATGGATTGTAATTTTATTTGTATTTTTTTTAGGTCCGAAGGTCGAAACAGTGGCACGTGGAAGGTCATACAAGTTTGATTTACTGGACCAGTCTATAATCAATCCATCATAGGCGATTTGACATAACTCTTTATTGAAGAATCCAATATTGATTAGATTTATGGGTTAGAAAGAGGACTCAGAGGGCTTCGATAGGACAAAATTTTAGAACTTGAGGATCTGAAATTACAAATGCATAGTTGTTTAAATATCGAGCTCCTAAAAGAAAGAAAAATAATGACTCGAATCCAGAAAATAGAAACACCTAGTAAGCAAAATTGGATGGATGATTTGAAGAATGCGATTGAAGCTAAGATAAATAGTTGTATAAATGCCATGGAAGAAGTCTTGAATAAAGGCATGGAAAATTTGAATAAATACATGGAAGGTTTGAAGGAAGGTGGGACAAAGCTGCTACAAGAAAAGACTCCTAATGACGAAAAGCTAGTAGAGGAAACTCATGATGAAAAAAAAATAAATGTTAATCATGATTTCATAGAATCTAACATTGGATTGAAGACCCACCATATTCCAAAGATCAATATGAGGAAGTTTGATGACAATGATCTCATAACACGGATACTAAAAATGGAGAAATATTTTGATCTACATGATGTGCAATTGTTACAAAAGGTACATATTGCATCTTTATATTTAGAACCGAATCAATTTTTATGGTATAAAGGGATTTGTTCTCGTAAACCAATTGTCAATTGGTCAATTTTCACGGAGGAAATGGTAGCACATTATGAGGATACAAAGAGAAACACCTTCTTTATCCAATTGATAAATCTCAAACAAAATGGTTCAATGGCATAGCACATTGAGAACTTCCAAAAATTGAATATAAGGGTCAATGATATTCTAGAGACGCACAGGATTGATGTCTTCATAGGGACTTTAAAGGATAACATTCAACATGAGGTTCATCTTTGGGAACCTGATTCATTGGAGAAGGCATTCAAGCTGGAAAGAAAAATTGAAAGAAAAATTATGGCAACAAGAAATCCTACCACTCACAATTATAAAGATGGAAGTGTTGTTGCTCCTAGCCTTCCACAACCTACAAGGTTGACACCACAACAATTGGAAGAAAAAGGAGAAAATGACCTTTGTTACAATTGTGATAGCAAATACACTAAAGGTCATAAGTGTGTTGAGAAGAAATTATTTTACATTGATTGTGAAGAGGAGGAAGAAAAGGATCAAGAAATGTCAAAAGAAGAGGATATACACTAGGAACCAACCCCAGAGAAAGAAGAAATGAATCCGACCATATCTTGTAATGAATTGGCAGGAATTACCACTCCTCAAACTCTCAAGATAGAAGGAAATATCAAGAAGAAAAAGGATAGCCTCACTTTCACGCAGAATTAAATGAAACAACAGATAGATCAACAATGCAGTGAAAGAAGTTTTGATATAGGCAACTAGGTACTTTTACGAATACAACCATACAAAAAAATGTCCATCAAGCAAGTTAAGAAGGATAATAAATTATCACCAAAGTAATATGTTCCTTACATGGTGCTGCAAAATATTGGTACTATGGCATACAAATTGGAGCTTCCTGCATGTTCTTGAGTGTCCCCAATTTTCCATGTTTCATGCTTAAAGAAGGTTATAGGTGATAAGCTCCCAATTCAAACAATATTGTCAGAACTTGACGAGGAAGGAAAAATCATATTGGAACCTGAAGAAGTCACAAAAACAAGAACTTGACAGCTACAAAATTGATCAATTTCAGAGTATCTTATCAAGTGGAAGAACTTACTGCTGAAGATTCCACATGGGAGGACGATAATTTTATACAGAAGCATGCATAACTACTCATGCATTGAGGACAACACTTTTTGAAGGAGAGGTGCATGTTAGATCACTTTACGACTATTGTAACCCCTTATTGTTATTAGTGAAACCCCCTTATTATATTCTTGTGCCCATGTAGTCCCCATATTGTTATTATTGTTCCCCATAGAAGCCCACTATTTTTATTATTGTGCCCTTACAATATTATTGTTATGTAGGTTGTAATTGTATTGGGACCCATTAAACTCCTATATATAGAAAGGAGGTATTGTCATTTGTATGATCCAAGAATTTTTCATTTGTGTAATGTAAAGGATGTTGCCCCCTCGAAGAGGCTTATTTTGAAGTCGTTGATATATCTTTTCTATCTTTTTGTGAGCTGGTTTCATAACACCTCATTCCATGTCACACTTGATATGAAACATTTTCATGAATACATTCAAGGAGATTTTGGGCACGTTCGTTTGGGTGATGATAAACCCTGTAAAATTGTTGGAATGGGTAAGGGTTTTATAAAGAAATAGAATGGAAACCAATGGTAATTGAAGGAGGTAAGGCGTGTTCTATATCTGAAGAAAAATATAATTTCAATAGGATAGTTAGGTGGTGAATGTTGTGCAACTACATTCATAGATAAAATGTGGAAGGTCACTAAAAGGGCCCTAGTAATCGAAAAAGGAGAAAAGGTTGGTACATTGTATTTATGCAATGGTATTTCTAATATTTTTATTGCTTTAACCTCCATGAGAGAAGATACTAAATTATGGCATCATAGGCTCACGACAATGAGTGAGAAAGGGATGTAAATTCTTCACTCAAGAAATTTGTTGCTAGGTTTGAAGCATTTTGATTTGGATTTATGTGAAAATTGTGTTTATGGAAAATAGAAGAGAGTCAAATTTATCAGAGTTGGGAAGGAAACAAAGAGTGAAAAATTAGAGCTTGTGCATACAGATTTATGGGGACCTTCTCAAGTATCATCTCTCAGTGGCTCTCATTATTATGTTACTTTTATTGATTATGAAACTAGAGAAAATCTACATTTATTGTATTCGAAATAATTATGATGTATTTGATACTTTCAAGAAATGGAAATCTTTGGTTGAGAATGAGAGAGGAAAGAAGTTGAAGTGTCTCAGATTAGATAATGGAGGTGAATAATGTAGTAAAGAGTTTGATAATTACTATTCAGAGAATGGGATTCGTTGAGAGAATATAATTCCAAGAACACCATAGGAAAATGGTGTGTCAGAAAGGATGATTATGATGATCATAGAGCATGCAAGGTGCATGAGATTGCATGTAGGATTTCCCTTACAATTTTGAGAAGATGTTGTAGTTACTGTTGTTTGTCTAAAAAATAAAGGTCCTTCAAGTTCCTTGGATGGTGGTATTCTAGAGGAGGCATGGATAGGTAAAACGATAAACTAATCATTTTTAAAGACTTTTGGTGGTGAAGCCTTCTTCTGCTTCAATAAATAAAATGGAACAAAGCTTGAGGAAAAATAAAATAAATGTACCTTTTTTGGATATGGTGTTAATGATTTTGGTTATCACTTATATGATTATGAAAAGCACAAAATCAGTAGGAGAAGATATGCTATATTCAATGAAAATGCTTTGTATAAGGATCAAATGCAAGGAAAGAAATAGGAAAAATAAAACAAAGAATACGTAGTGCTTGACGATATCACAGAAAAAGTAAAGGTGCTTGAAAATCATAATGATCAACAACCACAACAAAAACAACAACAACCATAACAACAACATGCACCTCCAACACATAAAAGTGGTTTTAGAAGATCTACTAGGATAAGTAGACCCCCTAAATGATACTCTCATTGATTATATTATGTATTGTTGATTGATTCTAGTGAACCATAAATATATGAAGAAAAAATGTAGGTAGAAACTAGGAAGAAGTGGGAGTAAGTGATGGAAGAAGAGATGGACTCCTGGATGCATAACTAGACTTGGGACTTAGTCAAGTTTCCTACAGATAAAACAACATTGCAGAATAAATGGGTTTAAAGGTTGAAGGAAGAAGATGGAGGAAAACAAAGGTATAAATCTATACTTGTGGTGAAGGGTTTTGCACAAAAGAAGGGTATATACTTTGATGAAAATTTTTCTCCTGTTGTTAAAATGACTTCGATGAAAACTATTTGAAGTCTAGTGGCAGCAGAATATTTGCATCATGAGTAGTTAGATGTAAATAAAACCATTCTCCATGGGGATTTGGAGGAAGAAATATATATGCAACAACCATATGGGTATGATCTCAAAAGGTAAGGAGACGTTAGTGTGCAAATTGAAGAAGAGCTTGTATGGCTTAAAACAAGCTCCGAGGCAATGGTATATAAATTTTATAGTTTTATGTCTGAAAAAAGTTACTAGATGTCACTCTAACCATTATGTTTATCTTAAAAGTAAAATTTTTGGCAACTGTATTATATTGATATTGTATGTATATGAAATTCTTGTTGCAAGGTCTAACATGGAGGAAATAAATGCGCTCAAAGGAAAATTGGCAAATTCATTTTCAATGAAGGATTTGGGTTCTGCAAAACAAATCCTTGGTATGAGAGTAACTAGAGACTAGAAAAATCACAAATTAACATTTTCTTAGAGTGAGTACATAGAAAAGGTGTTGGAAATATTTAATATTCGGAATGAAAAACTAGTTAGTACACCTTTGTTTATCCATTTCATACTAATTAAGGAGATGTGTCCCAAGGCCTAGGAAGAAATGGATTATATGTGTAAAGTTCCATATGCATCAACAATTGGAAGCTTAATGTATGCAATGGTATGCAAAATTCCTGATATTGTACATGTAGTGGGAGCTGTAAGAAGGTATATGATAAATCCAGGAAAATAACATTGGATGGCAGTAAAGTGGATTCTCAAGTATTTGAGAGGTACCACAAATAAATCATTATGCTTTAGTGGTTCAAACATTGATCTACAGGGATATGCTGATGCAAATATGTAGGTGATAGAGATAAAAAGACGAGTACCACAACGTATTTTTTTACTGTAAGCGGAAAAATGATGAATTGGGTTTCAAAGTTGCAAAACATTGTTGGAATTTCAATAATAGAAGTAGAGTATGTTGCTCCTATAGAGGCTAGTAAAGAAATGTTTTGGTTACAAATGTTGATGGATGAGTGGGAAAGAAGAAAGATATGGGAAGGTTATACAGTGACAGCTAGAGTAGCATTCATCTTGAAAAGAACTCAACATTTCATTCCAAGACTAAACATATACAACTCAAGTATCATTTCATACGGTCAGTGTTGGAAGATGGAAATTTGAAGCTAGAAATGATACACACTAGCCAGAATCCTACAGATATGTTAAAAAAAGTTATAACCATGGAGAAACTAAAATTCTTCTCAGTTTCAATTGGTCTTCAAGTATGATGATGAAGATGACAAACAACCAGATCCAAGGTGGAATAATTGACCAATAAGTGAAGCATCAATGGAGTTACTATAATTAGTCTCCAACTAGGAGATTGTTGGATTTGGAGCGTGATTATCTTCCTGATTATTCAAAGATTTTTATTTTAGTCACGTTGGATCCCTTTCCTTATGGGGCAGAAATTCCTTCTGTTTGAACACCTCCAGGGGGGGTGATGGTGACTTTTATGAGCCCCCCTAGAGGGGGTTCAGGGGTAGTGCCCCTGAAGATAAAAATAGATGAAAAATTTCCTTGTAAAATATTGTAATTTCATAGTCCATCTGGGTTTTTCATTAGGCAGACGATTTGATGGAAGAAGTTATGTTAATTTAGGGTTATTTTCCCTAAAAGGTACCCCCTCGATTTATACAAGGGAATTGTATTGCAGTTTTGTATAATTATTCTGAGTGAGAAAGAGAGATTAGACTGTGTGAGAGAGAATATGAAATTCCAACGGATCTACTGTAGGTTGTATCTCTTCATTTTAATGGATAATAAAAAGGAAGGATTAGATATTTCTCTATGGATGTAGCCCAAATTGGGTGAACCATGTACATCTGTCTCTCTTGTTTTATGCATTTCTTCTGTTTCCATAATATTTTGTGTAATTGATTACTCTATTAATTAATTTATAACAAAACTTTCAAAAAAATTTAGGGCTCCAACAAGCCCCCAACACAAAAATGTGGCTCATCCTTGAGCCACTCATTCCTCATTCTATCCCCGTGGATATGAGACCTCCCTTATTACTAACATTGTCTGCTTTCCCTTAGTACAACTACCTCAAAAAGAGACATAGGGCTTGGCCACCTTGGAGCTCTTAAAACAACTGAAGAGGGACCAACCACATCCCCCTTCATCATAGTAGTGCTCTCAGATAAAGAGAAATTGCCATCACTACTGCTACATGTCCGAGTTCTATGCATGTCCTTGGAATTTATCTCCTTCTTCTAGCCATACTCATTCCTTCCCTTGGTGCTAGGGGATAAGGCCCAGAGCTACTTATTTTCTTCAGGACAAAGGTTTCAACCTTTCCCTTTCACTAAGATGTGGGAATTATCCCATGTTTATTCATTCTTCACCATCATGCCTTAAGACAAAACTGTGCCCTTCAGATAGAGTCCTTTTGAAGGGGACTCTAGTGACACCATCCTACCCCAAGAGGCTACAATGTTTCTTGTCATATGGAATCTAGCTAAACTTAATGGTGCATCAATGTCCTCATGTGTGAAATATCCTTGCGATTGGAGGGGATCCTTCCTTTTCTAGACCTCCCAATGAATTTAGTCCACTCCTTCAAACCTATACCTCCCATTCCCAGTTCTATTACCCAAGTCTCCTTGTTGTACATTCCTCTTCCAAAGTCGTGTCCTCTTGCCGTCCTTCCTATCTAGGGTGGTTCCTTTTGCCATTCCTTTAACTATCCTCTCATCAGTGTGCTACCTCTACACCATCCCTCTGTCTTTATTCTCAAATGATCCTCACTCCCACTATTTATTTATTAGTCTTAACATCATCTTGGAATACTTTTCTTCTTCTTGTTAGGTCCCTGGGTGGTAGTTTATAGAAATTTCCCCTCACCCCTCAATCATGTCTACTGGTGAGCTCAAACTGGTTATGATGGGGTTCTGATTCAAATAACCTTGATTAAGATCGACCTACACCAAAATCATCTGCCAAACTTGTCTAATATGATGGTTCACACAAGTAACCTGAGTCACTATTGGGTTGTATTATATTCTTTCCACGACTAGACTACCTAGTGAAACTGGGGGGTTAGAGGGGGGGCAGAGCCCACGCTTCATTGCGTCGATGCACAACGGGGGCATCGCAGGGGGTTTGAGGGGGCTGGTTAGCCCCCCTCTACGGGGTTTGGGGCCGCGTCGTATGGTTTTTTTTTTGGACCCATGGTTTTGTCTGTGGTTTTGTGCATGTTTTTTGCACATGGTTTTGGGCGCGATGGTTTTTAGTCCATGGTATTGGATGCTTCAATATACATACATACATACATACATACATACATACATACATACATACATACATACATACATACATACATATATATATATATATATATATATATATATTGTAACATTGAAAGGAACTTAATGAAAAATCAATCTGGTAGTCCCGGTTTTAGAATCCAGGGGAAAATCTCTGTGTATATTTGTTTTATGTGTTATGCTCTCGCTATTGTTTAATTTTTGTTATTAGAATTCACATGTAGGTAATTTCTATATGGGGTTAAAACCTACATTTTGTATTAGAGATGTTTTGCCTTCAAGGGGACGCCTTTTTTGTTTAGGGGTTTTACTCAGGCCTGTGGTAGACCCTGTTTAGTGGGAGATCTATGGGATCAATTCTGGTGGTAAAAGAAGATGGTGAGTAGTGGAAAGATAGAGATCGAGAAATTTAACGGTAAAATTTTTAAGTTATGGAAACTCAAGATAGAGGATCTGTTGGTGGATAAAGATTAGTGGATCGTGGTAGATCCGGGTACTAAACCAACAAGAGTGTCCGATGAAGAATGAAAGAAGTTGGATCAGAAGGCAAAGAGCACAATATGATTGTGTGTTTTAGATTCAATATTGTTGAATGTATCAGGGGAAGCTACGACGAAGGATTTGGGGAACAATTTAGGGACTTTGTACCAATCTAAGTCTTTGGTGAATAAACAGTTCCTACAGAAAAAGTTATATAACTTGAGGATGAAAGATGGAGACTCGGTGACAGAGCATATGAACACATTTAATACTGTGGTAAGTTAGTTATTATTTGTTGATATTAAAATTTTAGATGAAGATAAGAGCATCAGTTTGTTGTGTTCTCTACCAGATTCATGGGATAGTCTGGTTATTGCAATAGGTAGTAATGCAACTACCTTGCAATTTGATGAAATAGTCTCATCCTTGTTGTCGGAAGAGATGGGATGAAAAAATATGGAGAGCCAAAATGGTGATGCCTTGTCTTTACAAGGACCGTCCTAGAACAGAAAAAAAAAATTCATTAAGTGGGAGATCTAAATCTAGAAGGAGAGCTAAACCTCGAGGAAAACCTGTAAAGGTGTGTTGGAAATGCAGAAAGGAAGGGCACTACAAAAGGGATTGTAAATTTAAAGCTCCTGACAAAGGAAAGGGATCTGATGATGCTCTTTCTGCAGAAGTGAAAACCACATCATATGAAGGTGGGGATTTGTGCTTGGCTTCTTCTTCAAGTACACATGTAGATCATGAGGCATGGTTGATTAACTCAGGTGCATCCTTTCACTTCACTCCCCATGGAGAGTGGTTCTGCGAGTATGAGAAATATGATGGTGGTAATGTCTTCTTAGGGTATGACAAGAAGGCTAGGATCATTAGTCACAAAAAAGTAAAGTTGAAGTTGCAAGGTGGACGGATTAGAACACTTCTGGGTGTTCTTCATATTCCTGCATTGGCTAGAAATCTTATTTTTGTAAGCAAGCTAGATGATGTAGGTGTATAAACAATGTTCAAGAAGGATACCTGTAAGATGGTTCGGGGAGCACTGGTATTGATGTGGGGAGTTCGGATTGGAAATCTGTACAAGCTACAAGGCAACACTATTGTTGATGGGTCAAATAGTTCTGTGGTTCCTGAAAGTGGGGCAAAAAATCTAGTGGTCTCTGGAGAAAATACCATGCTATGGCATCAAAGGTTTGGACATATTGGAGAGAAGGGCCTTAGAATACTTCATGGTAAAGGTATGGTAGAAGGTATGACTAGTAGCTCTCTGGATTTTGATTTCTGTGAAAATTGTGTATATGGGAAGAAGAATCAGGTGAGTTTCCCCTCTGGTGGTAAGAGGGTGAAACATATATTAAAGCTTGTCCACAATGATGTGTTTGGACTTGTGAAGGTTCCATCATTGGGTAAGTCTGTGTACTATGTACCATTTATAGATGACTTCTCAAGGAATACATGGATATATTTCCTCAAGAAGAAATCTGAAGTCTTTGACAAGTTTGAAGAATTTAAGGCTCTGGTGGAAAACCAGATAGACAAGAAGATAAAGGTGTTGAGGATAGATAACGGTGGAGAGTTTTGCAAGAAGGAATTTGAAGAATTATGTAAGAAGTGTGGTATAGCATGGAAAAATACTACCTGAGCAAAATGGAGCTGCAGAAAGAATGAACAAGACATTGATGGAAAGGGAAAGAAGCATGCTCAGTGGTGTCGAGTTAGGACAAGAATTCTGGGCAGAGACAATGGAGACTGCATGTTACCTGGTCAACAAATCACTTTCATCAGCATTGGAGGATAAAACTCCACAAGAGGTATGGACTGGTAAGAAACCCTCTCTTTTACATTTGAGGGTATTTGGATGTGATGCATATGTACATGTTCCAAAGGAGAAAAGAACAAAGTTGGATAGTAAATCTAAAAAGTGCATCTTTATTGGGTATAAGGATGGTTTAAAAGGCTATAAGCTTTGGATACCAGTAACAAGGAAGGTTGTGTACAACTGAGATGTGGTGTTTAGAGAGGTGAAAGATGTTACTAAACATGAATTCCCATCAAAGGAACCTAAGAAGCAAGGAAAATTTTAAGGATGGAAAATTTTCTTGAAGTTTAAAACATTGGCGAATCTCACTAATCCCTAATATGCAAATTATAAATGTTTATTGATATATTTGTAAAATTATTCAAATTTATAATTATTTTATATATAGTCTCTATATAATGTTGGCGATTTTTAAGGTAAAATAATTTTATATTCTAAAATTTGGGCGAATCGTCTTTTATAAAATTGGAAATTGGCGAATCTTTTTTGTGGAAAAATCATGGAAAATTAGCCCACTGGGCGAACATTAGCCCCTAAAATTTTCCATGCTAAGAAGATAGAGTTTGAGCTAAAGGAGGAAGAATCAGACTCTACAGTAGAAGAGGAATCAAAAGATGAAGAGCCACAAACTATGGTTATGAGAAGATCAGTTCGAGAAAGAAGGCAGCCAGAAACGTATAGTCCATCTAATTTTTGTTCAAATTTTTCTTTATCTATTACTGATGATGATCCCAAAATTGTGAAGGAAGCAGTAGATTCAGATGATGACAAACTTTGGAAAGAGGGCATGGTTGATGAAATGGCATATTTGCACAAAAATGAGGCTTGGTATTTGGTTGAGTTGCTAGCTAGAAGGAAACCCATTGGAAACAAACGGGTGTTCAAGAAGTAGACAAATGCAGTAGGAAAGGTGGAGAAATACAAAGCTCGGTTGGTAGAAAAAGGTTATTCCCAGGTCCCGGGAATTTATTTTGGTGATATTTTTTCTCCTATTGCCAAGGTATGTTCTATTAGATTTCTTTTATCTATTGTTGCTGCTTTTGATTTTGTGGTAGAGCAGATGGATGTGAAGACAACATTTCTTCACAAGGATCTAGAAGAGGAGATCTACATGAAGCAACCTAAAGGCTCTGCAGTGAAGGGTAAGAAGGAACTGGTATGCAAGTTAAAAAAGTTTATGTATGGGTTAAAATAGTCACCAAGGATATGGTATCAGAAATTTGATACATTTATATGGGGACTTGGCTTCACTAGAAGCAAAGCGGATCACTGTGTGTATTTTAAATTAATTGGTGACCATATTATTTAGCTGGTCTTGTATGTGGATGATATGTTGCTGGTTGGAAATGAAAAAGAAGTTATCTAGGATTTGAAGACCCAATTGTCCTCCAAATTTGAAATGAAAGATCTTGGTGCTGAAAACTATATTTTGGGCATGGAAATTAAAAGATAACGGGCAAAGAGGAAGCTTTGGTTAAACTAGAGGAATTATGTCGAGATAATACTGTAGAGTTTTAATATGCAGGATAGTAAATTGGTGAAGGTTCCTATTCCTGTAGGTGTAAATTTATCTGTTGAACAGTGTCCTAAGACACAAGAAGATGAAGACAACATGTCCCATGTTCCATATGCAAGTGCAGTCGGTAGCTTGATGTATGTGATGGTTTGTACTAGACCAGACATTGCACATGCAGTGGGAGTATTGAGCAGGTTTACATCAAAACCAGGGAAGGAGCATTTGACAATAGTGAAGCGAGTTTTCAGGTATTTGCGTGGCACTAGTGATTATGGTTTGTGCTACCAAGGAAGACCAGGATTGTACAGAGTTCTGGATATCCATGGCTTTGTTGATGAAGACTAGGTTAGAGATCTGGATTAGAGAAGATCTACAAGTGGGTATGTGTTTAACCTATTTGGAGGTGTAGTCAGTTGGATGAGTAAGAAACAATCTGTAGTGTCACTATCAACTACAGAGGCAGAATACATGGCAGCCACTCATGTAAGCAAGGAAGCAGTTTGGTTGCAGAGATTGTGTTCAAGTATGGGGTTAGTACAGGGAGCTATAAGGATAGACTGTGATAGCCAAAGTACAAATTTCTTGGCAAAGAACCCTACTTACCATTCAAAGGCAAAGCAAATTGATGTTCAGTATCACTTTGTGAGGGATATGATAGAAGACAAAAAGGTGTTGCTAGTAAAGGTGGACACTTTGAAGAATACTGCAGATGCATTGACAAAATCAGTGAGTTGTGAGAATTTCTCTTAGTGTAGAGAAAAAATGGGCATTGCAGGGCTGGATAAATGACTAAACTCTCTTGTGGCCCCCTGTGGAAAGAAAACAACAAGTGGGAGAATGTTTGGTTGTGTTATATTCCTTCCATGACTAGCCCCCCTAGCAAAACTGGGGGTTAGAGGGGGGGCGGAGACCCCCCTTTTTTGTACTGATGCATAGTGGGGGGTCACAGGGGGTTTGAGGGGGGCAGTTAATCCCCCTCTATGGGGTCTAGGGCAACGCCCCAGGGAATTTTTTTTTTAGACCCATGGTTTTTTTCATGGTTTTCACACATGGTTTTGGGCGTGATGGTTTTCGGTCCATGGTATTGGATGATTCAGCATGTATATATATGTGTCTTATAACATTGAAAGGAACATAATCAAGAATCAATCTGGTAGTCCTGGTTTTGGGATCCAGGGGAAATCTCTGTGTATATTTGTTTTATGTGTTATGCTCTCACTATTGTTTATTTTCAGTTATTAGAATTTGTACGCAGGTAATTTCTATATGGGATTAAAACCTACAGTCACCCTAGTTAGTCCTAGTCAATTCGGGTCCTTTATCACCTTAGTCTTATCTCTCCCTGACTATCCAGTCCTGATACTCCATTGGTGAATTGATAGATTT
The DNA here is from genome assembly GCA_031772625.1 of Pinus tabuliformis. NCBI lineage: Eukaryota > Viridiplantae > Streptophyta > Pinopsida > Pinales > Pinaceae > Pinus > Pinus tabuliformis. The sequence goes on along the minus strand of CM062816.1, from coordinate 1,036,477,154 downwards.
CTGACCTCCTCCTACCACCAAAAATGATTCGGTGATCTAGTCAAAAAATTTCTCCCCTCTGCTCGAACATTGTTGTGATTGGATTAGACATTTTGATGCAATATTCATCATGCTGCCTTGACCGTCATCGATGTCTCTAACCTTTCACATGCTGAGTTACATAATTTCCAATGTTTGGTTTTGTTAGGTCCTTATAATACTAGTGTATCCCCCTTATTGTTATAGTAGCGTATCCCCCTTGTTATTATTGTTAGTGTAGCTCTGTATTGTTATTGCCGTGCCCATGTAGCCCCCATACTGTTATTGTTTTTCCCATGTAGCCCACATATTGTTATTGTTGTGCCCCATAGAATCCCATTATTATTATTTTTGTGCCCTTACATTATTATTTTTATGTAGGCTCGGATTATATTGTGACCCCTTAGACTCCTATAAATACCAAGGAGGTCTTTTCATTTGTATCATCCAAGAATTTTTAATTTATGTGATGTAAATGAGTTTTCCCCCTCGAAGAGGCTAATTCTCAAGTCGTTGACCTATCTTTTCTTCTATTTTGTGAGCTGGTTGTATAACATTTGGTATCACAACTTTCGGTTCTAGTGTTTCACAACTTCAAATAGGTCATCTTGGAATTTTCGCTATAATTTTTTGTACGAAGCTTCAGAATATGAAGTTTCTACCACATGGAGCCGATATTTTGTTAAACTTTGTGTAGAAATTTAAGATATTGTTTCACTATAGTTTCTTAGATATGGTCCGAAGAATTTATGGTTTTTGCATGGTCTGAAATTCAGTCTCAAAAGCATGACCTAGGTAAAATCTTCATAAAATTATTCTCAAGCATCAGATTTTAATTTTGTAAAAAGTGATTGAATTGAAAAAAATATAGTTTTTTTTTTTTTAATATCAATTTCAGGGCCGAAGGTTGAAATAGTGACTCATTGAATCTTGTACAAGTTCTCTCTATTGAACTAGTCCATAATCAGGTCGTCGAGTGCCATTTCACATAAATTTATTTTAAAGAATCCAATCTTGGAATGACTTATAGTGTTGGAAAGAAGACTCATATTATACCACAAGATTGAATTTTAGACCTTGGGAGGTAAAAATTTTAGATATACAACAGTTTCAATATCAATCTCCAAAACGAAAGAAGAAAAAGGTGTGTATTTTTTTTAACTTTGCATAAGTTTTGTTTGAAAAATAAGTTTGAAGTAATTCAAAGGGAATATAAAAGCATAGATATCATTATTTGATTCCAGTATCCCTAAAACAAAATTGATACTCCCAGTAAGAAACTAGAAAGCTCTACTATGATGCATGAAGAAGAGGAAGAAATGCAACATGATATATCAAAATTACGCGACCAAGTGCAACAAATTTCTCTCTCGCAAAGAGTAACAAAAAATGAAATGGAAGTTAATATGGATGGTTTGAAGAATGGTTTAATGGAAACATGGAAGGGTTCAAGGATTGATTAAAATTAGTCATGGAAGGTTTGAAAGAAGGTTTGACAAATCTGCTACAAGATTTGCTTCCTAAATACAAAATGGTATTCCATGAAACTCATGATGAGAACAAAAGGAATGTTAATCATGATTTTAGAGAGACTAACTTGGGATTGAATACCAACCAAATTCTAAAGATCGATATGAGGAAGTTTGATGGCAGGGATCTAGTAACATGGATACTACATATGGAGCAATATTTTGATCTACATGATGTGAAACACCCATAAAATATACACATTGCATATTTATATTTAGAACCCAATCAACTTGTATGGTATTGATGGCTTTGTTATCCTAAACCACTTGTCACTTGGTCAATTTTTAAAGAGGAAATGATAGAACATTATGAGGATACAAAGAGAAACATCTTCTTTATCCAATTGATAAATCTCAAACAAAAGTGTTAAATAGAAAAGTACATTGAGGATTTCCAAAAATTGATTATCAGGGTAATTGATATTCCAAAATAGCATTAGATTGATGTCTTCATTAATGGAATTTAAAGGATAAAAGCAAACATGAGGTTCATATTTTGGAACCTACTTCATTAGAGAAGGAATTTAGGGTGGAAAGAAAAGTTGAAAGAAAAATTATGGCAACAGGAAATTCTACCACTCACCACTATAAATATGGAAGTGTTGCTACTCCTAGCATACCATAACATACAAGTTTGGCACCACAATAATTGGAGGAAAAAAGAGAAAAATATCTTTGTTACAGTTTTTATAGAAAATACACTAAAGGTCATATGTGTGTTGGGAAGAAATTATTTTACATAGATTATGAAGAGGAGAGAGAAAAGGAACAAGAAACATCAAAATAAGAGGATATACATTGGGAACCAACCCCAAAGAAACAAGAAATGAATCCGACTATATCTTGTAATGAATTGGAAAGAATTACCACTCAAACTCTCAAGGTAGAAGGATATATCAACAAGAAAAAGGTAATAGTGTTGATTGATTCAGGGAGTACCCATAATTTATTTCATTGTAATATAGCCAAGGAATTGAATGCTTTCTATATCTAGAACCAGAGTGTCAAGTGATGGTTGAAAATGGAGGAACTATAAATTTCTTCGGAAAGTTCCATAATATCAAGCTAACCATGGGGGAATATTTATTGAATATTCCAATGCTTTCCATGCCAATGGGTGGTGTTGATGTTGTACTTGGAGTCTAATGGATACAATTTTTGGGGACAATAGCTTTGGAATATTTTTGGGAAGGAAAGGAAATTGAATTAATGGGTATCGTAGGGAAGCCATGGAAGATAATCAATTCTAATGGCATGAAAAATATTTTGAAGAAAGAACAATGGGGTGTAATTTCACAATTATGTTGACTAGAGGTTCAAACATCGAAATTGTCTATTTCTCTAGATCTCCAAAAAGTCTTGGACAATCATTCCAAGGTATTTGTGACTCCAAAAGGTATCCAAACTATTCATGATTATGATCATTATATTCACATGATTCCAGGAAGTGTTCCTACAAACATCATGCCTTACATATATCCTATTGTGGTGGCTACAACCACCCTCCAAAATTTTGCCTTAGCTTCGTTATGGAGACTCCCTACCAATCTTTCACAGCATCATGTCTCGCTTCGTCAAGTAGACAAGTTCCAATGATTTTCTTGCAAAAAAATAGCCTATTGATCAAACATTGATGCATTCCCCTCACACGTTGTTCATTCGGACTTGGTCCAGCAGCAGGCTTAGCAGCTCCTTCAAGAATTCGCTCAAATCTGGAGGGAAACCAACCTTCCCTCCAGAAATTGTGCAATCCTTCCCAGATGGGCTACTCAACCCAGAATTTTCACAAATCTAGGCAGCAATCAGCTTTTCTGTCTAGAAATTGCGCAAATCTTCTAAGCAACCAACCCAGCTCCAAGCCAGAAATGCGCTTTTTCTCCCAACAGTTGAGCAGTCTCTTGCATGTGCAACTGAGTTAACCGGCTCCCTCTGGGACCAAGAAAAACATACTTGCATGCATGGACTATTTCTCCTAAGGAAGCATGCAAAGGCATTCCATGTTTCAGGGATTTATTTTTGGCAGTTGAAGGTTAAATGCAAGGATCATTTCAAAAACCTCCCACAAAGTGTCACTTTCCATAGATTTGTGGCATGTGCATCACAACCTCGATGTTATCAAAACTCATCAATCGAATACTGTATAGATCATTCCTCACATCAACCTTGCAGCTTTGACATCCCACATCTGATCACATACTAGCTTGTACTAGCACCGTTTTAGTTTTCCTTAACATCTCACTATTGTCGCATGCATGAAACTGTTTTGCACGGACGGTTGCCGATTCGACGACTCGCTTCACCCACATGCGTGTTGATCTATTTACTGAATCTTTCATTCAATGTTTTCATGCATTGTTAATCACTTCTGCTTTCACTTAGTGTCGTCATGCATTCACTATCATATTTTCTTTCAGTTTCCCGTCGGCAAGTCTGGCTAACCTTGTCCCAGAATCTGCCTTCACTGTGACAACATTGCGCAAGCTGGGGAAGGAAGGCTCTATCTTCCTCTCCAGAAATTCGTATTTATGTCGAGGCACTATCCTCCAGGACTATTTTTCCCATTATTGAGGGAAAATGACTACTGGCCTAGAAAATTACGCAATGTAGTCATTGAGCCTACAACCATTGCCAGCTGAGATTGCGCATTACACAATTCCAGCAATCAACAACCAGACTAGATTGTGCATTGTGCAATCCTAGCAATCAGTCAGCCTTCTAGCAGCCTAGATTGTTCCTTTCACAGCCTTGGCAGTCAGTTTCCTGACCTCTCGGTGGAAATTGCATGACCTTCATGATCAGTCACCCAGGTATGTTACAAGTCAATTCTTAAGTTCATTTTGGTTTTTGATTGACAGATTTCTTGCCATGAGTGTTTCCATGTCTCCAAGTATCATAGGCATTCATCTTCCTCTCATCAGTACAGGTACAATGGATTATAGGAGAGTAGAGACAAAGACACTGTTTAGAGCACACTTGGGGATGTAGTCGATCAAGTTTCTATGAACTTGCCTACCCACGAAGACATCAAGTTGTTCGTAGACAAGGACATCAAGATATAACGAAAGAAGCATCACAACGAGCAGCATCATGAACATCAACTATAAGCAGCATATCAGATGCAATGAATGCGAGAGGAAGGTTGTTGACAACACAGAGGCGGAACAAAGTTGTAAGCTCAAGAAGATCCACTGATGATGAAAGAAAATTTGGAGACTTAGGCTATGAGGTGACAGTGCGACATGGAGATCGTGCGAAGACAGAGAGTGGAACAAGGAAGGAGTTGGATGTGCTGAATCGGCAACTCAAGGAAGAACATGAGCTGCATAGAAAAGTGAATGAGTTGCAACATGAATAGGAAATGCGGGGGCGCAACATGCACTCACGGATGAAACTATGCCCGTACAAGTTATAGATCTATCTGAGTAGATGGCACAAAGTAGACATGGTGAGCAGTGTTGTTGATCACATGCAAGGGATTCAACAACGTGTATGTCATTATGCACACGCATGCAATCTAACCCATTTAGCAAAATCACCAAGGAAAAGAAAAGAAGCAAGTCCAACTGGGGCTGAAAATGTAGTTGATAGTTGATGTGCATGACCACCAGCACATATTGGAAGATCAACACGAACACTATGCATTAGTGTGTTGCTGGTTTGGTTGCACCAAGAAGACCATGTGCATGCTAGTAGACGACTTGGATGAAGGAGCCACACCAGTGCACCCGGATGCAACGAAGGCAAGACTTCGCTTCAACAAGATGTCACCATGGGGTGTATGCACACCATCATGGACGACCAAGCTTGGCATCACCTCACCACCTTCACCATCACAAGCATGTCAAAGATTTGGTCTCACCTCAATAAACCGAGTGTCAGTGATGTCTTGCATGTCTTGTTCAAGGCATTTTGTCTCACATGAGCACATATGCATTGTAATGTAATGTCGTGTCAAGTGGAAGTTCAAGTGTCATTAGTTGGATGTAACAGTCATAGAGTATATGAAGAGTCATGAGGGTAGATGAACTCTCACAAAGGGGAATGTCAAGGGTCACCCCACCCTTTGATATAAATAGAACCTCATAACTCATTGTAAAGGATTTTGGTCATCCAAGCTTCGATAAGAGTATCTTAGAGAAAGCTTGAACAATATTGCAACGAGCCTTGGCTTCTCCACTGCATAGAGCTAGTACATCTCTTTGAAGGAGCAGGTGATTGTGGCTGTAACGTTCCACTATTGGAAGTAGTGGTTTGACATGGATGTATTGTATGACTCAAACTTACACTTAATATAACAGAGCTAGCACGTTTCATGCATATGTTGTATTGTATTCTATGCTATCTGGTTTACTCTAAATGATATATGTATTTGTTTTCTTACGCATGTATGGTAGGTATGTATGAATTTTTCTGAAATGTGTTGTTGGTTTAACCATCACTTTGGATTGATCGCTAACTTGCTTTCCAGCTTGTGATGAATTTTTTCTTGTGTGTTCCCTTCCAAGATGTGTACTATTACAGGTTTCCAAGGGGTGCACTCACCTCACCCTTAGTGTGCTACAACCTCTCATGCACCTTCCTTGGTTTGCTGCAACTGTCACACCCTTGCTACCAATAGAGTTATCCTACTTGCCTTTGTGTGAAATCACAATCAAGGCATTACCATATGACCCACTATTGGGACTCCTACACGAAACAGTCTAAGTTCTAATTAGGACTTCTTACCAGGGAGATTCCCTTACATGTTGGCGGGTCCAACATCGTCAACATTTTTGCGCTAGAAGGAGGGATAGATGACAAGATGAGTCCTCACATCTATTTTGAATCTCTAGATATCTATCATGACGAACTATTGAGTTGCTCTTCTAGAGTGTATGTCTTATAGAAATCATTTCATCATCTCAGAAAATATCTCGGATAGCTTGTCTCATAAAACATATGATGGTGGAGGTCACGTAGCCTTGGTTAGGCACACAGTTGGCATTGTAGGATCATGTGAAAGACATGGATTCTTTGAAGAATACATGAGCTTCGTGTTGTTCATCTACACACTTCGAGGGCATCCAATGCATTGGTGTGCCATGCTGCCCAAAAAATCTATTCATTCTCTTGCTCATATGGTCGCAGAGATAGACCGTGATTTCAATCACTTTGACCATAAAACACTCAACAAAGGAATTCTGAAATTACGAAAAGCACCCGATGAATCCATTGAATAGTTTCACACACGCTTTTGTGATCTTGCATACAGGTTCCCTGAAGATGATATTTGTTGGGAATTTCTCAATGGGAGATTTGAGTATCTTCTTTACATATCTGAAAATCCACAATTCTTGAAATCACTTGAATCCTTCTCATACTCCGGTGATGGAATTGCGTAATCACAAGCAGGAACAATCATTGTCACAAGTGATTGTCTGCTTTCACCTTATCAAACAATTCCATCACCGCGAAGTGATGTGGGAGATCATGCATATACCTTTGTTGAGCTGTCACATCCTCCCACCCCACCAGCTCTTGATATCTATATATATTTGGCTTGCAATACTCTTGGTTGTCATGTGGATTCATTCCCTTGACCTATTTCCTTGCGTTCTGTTGATCCTATGGATTCTACTATCTTGTGTTCTTCCATTCTGGAATCCTCACTTGTTGTGAATGAGGATCAAGTTGTTGATGGAGTTGGTGTTATGCAGCCAACCTCTGCCATCATTCATGATGAGTGTGTGTGAGAATATAAAGAAGAACCTGCAGTGAAGGATGATTCCCTTGGAATCGCGTCTCATCCACTTCATCTTGACATCCCTTGTGATTCTGCCACTACTGATCTCCCCTGTGAAAACCCATTTCTGGATGTTTATACTTCCGATCATTCTTAGGACAAATTAGATGTCAATCTATTATCACAGTGTAGAGAGGACACATCTTCATCCAGAAATATGTCCAATCTGTCATCTGTCATTTATGAAAACACAGAGGGTGAACATCTTTTCTTCTCATCTACCACTCTTCTCAATTCATCAAATCATGACGATGCCGACATACATCCTAAATTTTCTGATCTTGGCTGCCGTAATCTCTCTACTTCTTCATATAATCATGATATTGATTCAATCAATGTTAATCTATCTAATACACCAGTCTACAATGATCTATCTATCAACAAAGTAAAAACCCCGCAGACTATTGAGGCACTTCAGCTCGAGATGATGGTTATGTTAGGCCCTCGTTGTCCTAAGGTTGGTTTCACTTTTGGTTAGGAAATTGTTGAAACACTCAAGGATCCTCATCACTCTTTTCTTTGCATTGAAGATCAATCAAACACCCAGATTTCACTTCCTCCACTCAAACTACACGATTCCATCGCTCATGCATTGGATGAATGTTACACAATAAGCACACATGCACAACATAAGTGGTCTACCTTTCTCACGTTTTCTTGCATTTCACAATCAAGAGAATGCACACACTCAACATCTGCATGTAGTGTAGCACAACACCATGGAAGCTCCACAGAGTGCATGTCATGTACTTTCACTCATCTCTGTTCTGTGGTCGCTTGTAAACTCAAAGTGTGTTTTTCTTCACTGTTATATCTTTCCTGTTTTCTGGTTTGCATAGTTATCTGGTTCGCGAACCATGTCTTCACCAACATGGGTCAACCAATGCTCTGATGGCTACATTGGAAGTATCACTTCAAGTGAGATGACCCATGCACCATTAGCTTAGCAGTAGGAACAATGTTTTATTTTAGTTTGTTTGCTTACTTTCTTTGTTGGTTTGTTCTCTTGCTTGCTCGTTTGCTTACTTGCTTTGTTTTTGCATTTGATTTTTCTTCTGCTTTTCTTTGTTGTTTGTTTTCTTGTTTTGTCTGTAGGTTAGTTTCCATGAAACCATGTATGACTCTTGAAACAAGCTAGGTAGAGTATGAGAGGACTTGTACAACTATCAACATTTGGTTATCTGTTGTTCGCCCTCTTATACACGAACTTGTTGTCTTCAGTCCATGATACATCAATGGAAAATACGTACTGTTCAAAGTGAAATTTGGTGAAAACACAACATTTGCGTGCTCACTAGTATCACCTACTCTAGTTGTTTTTTTTCTGGGTTAATCCTTGTTAGCTCAGTCAAGTAGAGTAAGGTGAGGGGGGAAACCTTAAAATGCATGTTAGAGGTGTAATAAACTACTTCTCTAAAGGAACAACCTCTTCTGCTCTCAATAAGTCAGGATCCCTCTTCCACCTGTAAACTGAATAGGTGTTATGCACAATTATGAAGATGAAAAATGAAAAAATGAAAAATTGAATAATTTTTGAAAAATGAAAAATGAATAAGGCAAAAGAAGAGAAAGGATTCCTGCACAACGAGGTGATGCAAGTAACTCTGCTAGGGTACTAACCGGGCTCGCTGGCAGCAGAACCATGCTTGTGTTCCTATGTGACTCCATCGGGGTACTGTCTAGGCCTACTAGTAGCGGAGCAACACCAGAGATGAAACTAAGACTTTGACGACTATAATGCTTGTGCATCAATATACCCCTCAACCCCATTCGAAACAATTGTGTTGACCTGGCTTGGAATGTTTGTCAATGGACCAAGAGCTTGGTAGATGCTACATCTTACAATCAAGCTAGTGTTGAACCAAGACAAGTTGAGAATTGAACAATACTTTTGGAGGTGTTAGACTTGCTTTTCACGAACAAGGTTCATTCAGAGAGCTAGAGTTCTACTAGTGTGTCACCAAGTGTTGTAGCGGCTACGACCACCCTCCAAAATTTTTACTTAGCTTTGTTTTGGAGCCTCCCTACCAACCTTTCATAGCAGCATGTCTCACTTCGTCAAGTACACAAGCTCCAGCGATTTTCTTGCAGAAAGACAACATGTCGATCAAACCTTGATGCATTCCCCTCATAGGCTTTTCATCTGGACTTGGTCTAGTAGCATTCTAAGCAACTCCTTCAAGAATTTCTGCAAATCTGGAGGGCAACCAACCTTACCTCTATAAATTGCACAATCCTAACTGGCAACCTACTGGGCCTCATAATTGCACAATTCTCCTGAGCAAGGTTCACCCAGAAAATTGCGCAATCCTTTCGTGATGGGCTGCTTAGCCTAGAATTTGTGCAAATCTGGGTAGCAGTCAGCTACTCTGCCCAAAAATTGCGCAAATCTTCTAAGCAACTAGCCCACCTCCTAGCCAGAAATGCACATTTTCTCCTAGTAGTTGAGCATTCTCTTTCATGTGCAATTTATTTGGCTGGTTCCCTTTGGGACCGAGCAAAATAGACTTGCATGAATGGGATGTTTCTCCCAAGGTAGCATGCAAAGGCATCCTATGTTTCAAGGATCTATTTTTGGCAGTTGGAGGCTACATGCAATGATCATTTTAGAAGCCTCCCATCAAGTTTCACTTTCCTTAGATTTGTGGCATGTGCATAACAACCTCAATGTTATCAGAACTCATCAACTGGATGCTACAGAGCTCAGTCCTCACATCAACCTTGCAGCTCTGACATCCCACATCACATATAGGAGCTGTCGGCACATTCAGCTCAGCCGTTTTAGGGTAAGCCCACTTTCCATGACTTATGTTGCATTTCTAATGCTTTTTGTGTTTCACTTCGTATGAACGCTATCTGCTTGATTTCAATGAGTGCTTGCTGTCATTTTGATACATACTAGATTTTACTAGCACTATTTCATTTTTCGTTAACATCTCACTGGTGTCGCATGCATGAAACTATTTTGCATGAATGGTTGCCGATTCAATGACTCGCTTCACCCAAATGCATGTTAACCTATTTACTGAATCTTTCACTCAATGTTTGCATGCACTGTCAATCACTTCTTCTTTCACTTAGTGTCGCCATGCATTCACTGTCATATTTTCTTTCAGTTTCCCATTGGCAAGTCTGGAGAACCTTCGCTCGAACTCTACCTTCACTAAGACAACATTACACAATCTGGGGAAGGAAGGATCTATCTTCCTCTCCAGAAATGCACATTTATTCCTAGGAACTCTCCTCCAGGAATGTTTTGTGCATTTCTGAGTGATAGTGACTGCTAGCCCAGAAAATTGCATACTGCAGTCACTGAGCCTGCAACCATTATCAGCTAAGATTACGCATTGCAAAATTCCAACAGTCAGCAACCAGATTGGACTATGCATTGTGTAGTTCCAGCAGTCAGTCAACCTTCCAACAGCCCAGACAATGCCTTGTGTAGTATTGGCAGTCATTCTCTTGACCTCCTGATGGAAATTGCACGACCTTCATGATTAGTCACTCAGGTATGTTACAAGTCAATTCTTAAGTTCATTTTGGTTTTCGATTGGCATATTGCTTTCCATGAGTGTTGCCACGTCTCTAGGTATCACATGTGTTCATCTACCTCTCAGAAGTACAAGTACAATGGTTTCCAGGAGAGCATAGACGAATACACCATTCAGAGCACACATGGGGATGCATCCGATCAAGTGTTTATGAACTTACCTACACACGAAGACATCAAGTTGTTCATAGAAAAGGACATGAAGATATGACAATAGAAGCATCACAATGAGAAGTATCATGAACATCAGCTGAAGGGATCATACCAGATGTAAGGAATGTGAGAGGAATGTTGTTGACAACATAGAGATAGAACAAAGTTGCAAGCTCAAGAAATCCATTGATGATGAAAGCAACTTTGGAGACTCAGGCTATGAGGTGACGACGGCACATGGAGATCGCGCAAAGACAGGGAGTGGAACAAAGAAGGAGTTACATGTGCTAAAGAAACAACTCAAGGAAGAACATGAGCTACATAGACAAGAAAATGAGTTGCAGAAGGAACAAGAAGAATAGGGGGCACAACATGTACTCATGGATGAAACTGTGCTCGTACAAGTTATAGATCCATCCCAGTAGCTGGCATGGAGCAGACATGGTGAGAAATGTTGTTGATCGCATGCAAGGGATTCAAAAGCATGCATGTCATTGTGTGAACGCATGTGATCCAACCCATTTAGCACACTCACCAAGGCGAAGACAAGAAGCAAGTCCAATTGGAGCTGAACATGTAGTTGACAGTTGATGTGCATGCCCACTAGCACACACTAGAAAATCAACATGGACACTATGCATCACTGTGTTTCCGGTTCTATTGCACCAAGAAAACCATGCACATTCTAGCAGACGAGTTGGATGAAGGAGCCACACCAATTCGCTTGGATGCAACGGAGGCAAGAGTTCACTTCAACAAGATGTCACCATGGGGTGCATGCACACCATCACGGATGACCAAGCTTAGCATCAGCTCACCACCTTCACCATCATAAGCATGTCAAAGAGTTGGTCTCACCTCAACGGACTTAGTGTCAGTGATGTCTTGCATGGCTTGCTCAAGCCATTTTGTCTCGCATGAGCACATGTGCATTATAACGTAATGTCATGTCAAGTGGAAGTTCAAGTGTCAATAGTTGGATGTAACAGTCATAGAATAGATGAAGAGTCATGAGGGTAGATGAACTCTCACAAAGGGGAATGTCAAAGGTCACCCCACCCTTTGCTATAAATAGACCCTCATAACTCATTGCAAAGGCTTTTGGTCATCCAAGCTTCAATAGGAGTATCTTAAAGAAATCTTGGATAGTGTTGTAATGAGCCTTGGCTTCTCCATTGCGTAGAGCTAGTACATCTATTTGGAGGAGTAGGCAGTTTTGGCTGTAACATTCCACTATTGGAACTAGTGGTTGGACATGGATGTATTTTATGATTGGAACTTACACTTAATATAACAGAGCCAACTCGTTTCATGCATATGTTGTATTGTATTCTATGCTATCTAGTTTACTCTAAATGATATATGTATTTGTTCTCTTACACATGCATGTATGGACTATTCTCTATAAGTATGTATGAATCTTTATGAAATGTGTTGTTGGTTTAACCATCACTTTGGATTGCTCGCTAACTTTCTTTCCAGCTTGTGATGCATTTTCGCTTGTGTGTTCTCTTTCAAGCTGTGTATTGTTACAGGTTTCCAAGGGGCGCACTCACCTTGCCCTCAGTGTGTTAGAACCTCCCATGCACCTTCCTTGGCTTACTGCAGTTGTCGCACCCTTGCTACCAACAGAGTTATCCTACTTGCCTCTATGTGAAATCGCGGTCAAGGCATTAATGTATAACCCACTGCTAGGAGTCCTACACCAAACAGTCTGAGTTCTAATTGGGACTTCTTACCAGGGAGATGCCCTTACATTTTGGTAGGTCCAGCACCGTCAACATATCCCTATGCCCCAAAGAGTGAAATTGAATGTATGGTTACAAAAATGCTAGAGGCTGGTATAATTCATCCTAATTAAAGTTATTTCTTTGCTCTAGTAGTATTAGTCCACAATAAGGATGGATCATGGCATATTTTTCTAGATTATAGGGAGCTGAAAAAGATCACTATTAAATATAAATTTCACATTCCTGTCATTGATGAATTGTTGGATGAATTACATGGAGCAATTTACTTCACCAAGTTGGATCTTTGTTAAGGAAATCATCAAATTAGAATGAAGGCCAAAGACATTCCAAAAAAGACATTCAAAACTCATGAAGGTCATTATGAATTTTATTTTCATGACTTTTGGCTTTACTAATGCACCTCCCACATTTCAAGGTTTGATGAATTCCATTTTCAAACCATTCCTTAGAATATTTGTGTTAGTATTTTTGCATGATGTATTAACCTACAAAAAATCTTGGAAGGATCATGTCCAACATTCTTACAGGGTGCTAAAACTATTAGAGGAGAAATAATTATATCCAAAAACCTCCAAATTTTTATTTATAGTACATGAGTTGGAATATTTGTGGGATATTGTATCTCATGAGGGTGTTAAGGTAGACCGTAAAAAAATTAAATCCATTAAGGAATGGAAAATCCCCATAGCCCTAAAGCATCTTCGAGGATTTCTTGGGTTGATAGGATATTACTACAAGTTTGTTAAGACTTGTGGTAGAATAGAAACACCCCTAACAAGAAATATGCATTTTCTTAGACTTTAGAAGCAACTAAAGCCTTTGAAAATCTTAAAGAGGCAATGTTCCAAGCATTGGTCTTAACTACACCAGACTTCAAAAAAACCTTTATTGTGGAATGTGATGCCTCGAGAAATGGAATTGGTGCTATTTTAATGCAATAAGTAAGACCCTTTGCTTTTGAAATTCGTCCAATGAAGGGAAACTATTTACACAAAGCTATTTATGAGAAGGAAATGTTGGAAATAAATGCACTAAAGCAATGGGGACCTTACCTAATAGGAAGAAACTTTAAGGTAAAAACAGATCATGATAGCCTTAAATACTTTTTGGAACATAGATTATCTTTAGAAGAGAAACATGAATGGGTCACAAAGATGTTGGGTTATGACATTGAAATCATTTACAAAAAAATGAAGCAAAATGTTGTTGCAAGTGCACTCTCAAGAAAGGATGAGGATGTGGAAGCATTGCTTTGTGCCATTTCTATTATCTAACCTGATTGGATAACTGAAGCAAGGGATAAATGGAAGAATGAAGAAAAGGTATGTACACTCATTCAAAAGTTGTACGAAGATTTGAGTACATCAGATACATTTATTTAGAAAAATTATTTCATTTACGGTTTTGGACCTAGCAACATTCAAGGGATCTCCCCAATATGAAGTCCCAACTAGACCTCACATTGTTTGGAGTAGGAATCCCAACCGTGGGTGGTAATGTAATGCCTTGACCATAAAAAATCACAGAGTGAAGTATGATAAATTTCGGTAAGAGAAAGTGTGTGACCCTGCGGAGAGTCAAGTGTGATGCATTAAGGTTCTAGCACATGAATAGAAAAGGAAGCATGCCCCTTGGAAGTAGTAGTACGCAGGTTGAAAGGAACACATGAGTGAAATGACATCACAATCTAAGATGTAGAATAGTCCATAAGTTAAAATGATGAGTTATTCCAACAACACACATTCAACAAGATTCATACAAATGCAAACAAAATAGTTCATAAACATATGCATAAGTTAAATAACATACATTTCCAATACAACAAGAATAGTCCTACTATATTAAAAACATAAGCATGAAAGTGTGTTGGCTCTAATTTTATTATTATAAATGAAAGTTCCATCCGTACATACACCATTGACAACCACTAATACCAATAGTGGGACATTAGAGTCAAGAACACCTGCTCCTCCAAAGAAGTATACTTGCTCTACACTATGGAGAAGCCAAGGCTCTTCACAATACTCCCAAGCTCTTTATGAGCCTAAGCCTAGCCAAAAGATTGGCTCCCAAAAGCATGTTATATGGGTTATGAGGTTCTATTTATAATTAGAGGGGGTGGCTCTTCAACTCCACTTAGTGACCTTGGGACTACTCTCATGACTCTTTAACTTCTTCATAAAATTACACATTACATTACATGGTGACTTTTCATAATCCAATATTGACACTTGGAATTTCACATACAACATAATTACAAATAATATTACGTTTTCCACTCATACACATATAAAAAAAAATAGGGTAGAGATACCCTAACAAGACACAGTACTATGATTCTGGAGTTTGTGGAAAGTCCAGCTCAACAGCCTCCACTTGCTGCTTCTTGGTCACATATTGGTGTGAATCTTAGTACTATGTGAAAATGTCCCTAAACTTCTTAATGATGTCTTGTTGGAAGCAAACTCTAGCCTCCATGGAATCTAGGAACACCATCTCAGAACCTATATACCACTCATTCTGAAGCATGAGAAACATTGTCTTGACCTTGACAAGACCACCGATGAATGTTTACATGTTGTGTGTGTTGAACTACAAGTCTTCCCTGGTGGCTTACTGTCTTACCTACTCCAAGTACTCTTCGACCTCCTATCGGACTTGGTTCTTGGGTTAGCTTTGGTGAGGGAACCAATTGATGGGATATGGTGTGTTCTCACCAAGACATCCAAACTACTGCACAACTGCACATATGAGGCCTATGTTCTGCTAATGAATGAGGAGAGATGCTTGTTGTTTTAAATCAACATTCGAACCTTCACTTTCTCCAGCTCTTCCTATGGCTTCATTTTCTTAACTAAGTCAAGAGGGGTACCTTTGAACCACATTGTCCACTCCTGTAAATAGGTGATGGAAGCATGTATGTTTTTTAGAGTTTTAAAAAACTCTTTGTTCTGATACTGTAGGAGATGCAAACTGACAAATTATTTATGGATGATGAAAAACTCATCATAGAGCTTCCACATGGTTTCACCAAGCATTGATACTTCAACAAGTATCACTATTCTCATCTCCTCCAATGTGAAAACTTCATTCTGTGTTGATGCTCAGAGTTGTTATGCCTCTTGCCTAGAAGCCTGCAAGTTCTTTGCTAGTTTCTTATTCTCGGCTGTCAGATATTGAAAATTTGATCTTGTTGCTCCAGCATATGCCAAGATGGCTTTGACAATGGAAGTTAGATGATTCCTGGTGTTCGACACTATCACCCTTTCTTTGATGAGTGCAGGTGAGGTGTGATCATCTAGAAAGTGCTTTGTCCATGCTTATACAATCCTCTTATGGAACTCATCAAATGATAGATTGTACACATCCATGGTCGGATCATCATCAAGGAGAACAAAATCTCCTTGTTCGCTGGAGTCTAGCTCTTCTACTACCAGTGGTGTAGACTGAGGGATGACCTGTGGTGCTCTTGGCATCAATTCAAAATCTTCATGTTGTGTATATTGTTGCAACTTCATGTGTGTCACTTAAATTAATTGCTCAATCTGCTGAGCAAGATCCCAATCCTACATCTTGTCACCTTCCTCCTCAACTATTAGTTGTTCCAACTCTTCAACTTGCATCAACATTGTTTCCTCTGTCATGGCACCTTTCCATTGTTCTTCTTCCTCCTTCTACTTCTCTTCTCATTCTATCCTCCTCAACTCCTATTCTTACTTCAACTTCTTCTTTGTCTCCTGCAGCTTTAGTTATGTGTCCTGCAACCTCTCATTTTCTCCCTTCCTCTACTCTGCTATCTTCATCCTTTTCTTCCTCTTTGCTTTTGCTACCAAATATGATTCATGATAGGAGTATATGATTTCATTTTGCAGCTTTTCTCTGCCTCTAGAATGTCAACAATCTTCCCCGTTCCTTTGTCTTGCACGGGATTGTTGCCTTCTGTTATTGTTGTTGTTTCTTTGGGAATTGTTGTTATCTATGGAGAAACCTTCAAATTCCTTGATATAATGACCAGATCATTGATTATGTATGAATTATAGTAGTACCTCCAAGGATCCTCCTTTGGCTAATGAACTTCCTCGCTGATCCACAAAAAGTTTACTCTTGTAAAATGGTCCTTGCAAATACTGTGGGGATCATATGGATTAAATTCCTTGGTGTCAAACGCAAATTTCACTATTTCCTTAGCCTCGACATCTGCAAATTTCAAGTTCTTAATCTTGTATAATTTGATCTGCAAAGGAAGAGTGGGCCATGGAACTTTCTTCTTCCTATGTAGTGTTGTTGACAAACCTGTAGTGAGGTGGTATGATACTTCTTGCATTATCAGTTTGTCAGTGGCATACCTTGGTAAGACATGCAGAGGCTTCTCTCTGCCAAACACTCTAATGAAGGTTCCACCTAGTGAGGCATTCCAATCTGAAATTTCTACTATTGCCTCCATTACTTATCGATACATACAAGGTGGATCTTGTTCAAATAGAAGCTTGTATAATGGGATAATAAAGTGGTCAGTTAACCATTCCATTACTCCACAATAGCAACATTATGAAAGAAACTTGTAATAGATGTTCACGCAGTCTCTCATGATATCCATGTCTATTTCATGCCATGGAAATCCTGTTGTGTACATATTGCATCTAGTAAGTATGTGGAACATATAAAACCTTGCTCGCTCATCCTTTGGCAGATTCTGAGCCTTAGCTACATGGGACTTCCATTTTTGAGTGAACAGATCTGAGTAGTTGAAAGGCATCCCATCTCTCACTAAATGGTCTAGTAATACTACCCACCGTTTAGGAAAGGTTTCTGTGCTCTCTTGAACATATATTCCACAAGCAAAGATGATCAAGAATTGGTAATACTTCCTGAGAGACTTTGTCTTGTACACATGGGTGGGTGTCTGTCTAGACTTTGATGGCTCTTTCACCCAACGCTTGAAAATGTCTCTTGTATTCACATAACTACAGGTGGCATAGAAGAGTGAGTCCATGTGATTCACTGGCTCAAGAGAGTGATACATTTGCTGAAAGTCTTCTTCATTGAAGGTGGCAAGCTTCTTCCCGCTAGCACTGCTCAATGTCATAGTCTATTCATTTATATGTGAAAAATCTAGATGATGATTTCTGCACATGGGAAGATGAGATACCCACATAAAACCTTGTATATCCCTTACTTTCAGGTTCTAAGATAAACTTGTCGATCCTCTAAATATTCCTCAAAGTCCTTTCCAAAAGTGTCTTTGATCTGTTTCCATGTTAGTGTTGTTCCCTTATCAATAAACAACTGAATATCTGCGTACACTAGTAAATCAACTGACGTCTACTCAAATTTTTCCCCAACACTGCTCTTGGTGGTTTCCTTTGATGAAAATCTCTTAGATGCCATGTTAACTATGACTGTTGGAGATATTCTCAACAACTATTGTACTTGTGGAATAGAGAGGACACTCATGGCAGGCAAATGTCAGTTTAAAAGAAAAATAACTTCAAGGTAAGTTCAAGCAGCAAGCCAGGCATTAGATGTGAGGGATTGCATATTTTTTCTTGATAGGGGTGATTGGATAACTATGGGAACTGTGCACTACGCAGTCCCAGTAGCCAAGGTGGAAGCTTGATGACTAGAACTGTGCAATGCACAGTTCAACCTGGGAAAAGGCCTGAGAGAGATTTCACATTGCTCAGTATCAATGGCCAAGCTAGGAGGCTGGATTCTGGAACTGCATAATGCATAGTTGGAGCTAGCTTAGGCCATGCTATGTGCAGTTCCAAAGGCCAAGCTTATGGCTTGAGCCTCCAAATTGCACAGTGACAGATGTCAAAAGTGAGATCCAGCCAAGGGAAGCCTAGATCTGTCCATGTGAAGTGTGAAAAGCTAGCCGATCTGAGAGATAATGTGAAGGTGAGTGTAGATATGATAAGGGTGGATGAATGCATGTGAATCAAGTGTAGCAATTGATTAAATAGAAGAAAAATGAAGTAAGTAAGGAGAGTTGCCACAACGACGACCATTGGTGCAAAAATAGGAAAATTGATGTGAAACTTGGGAAAGGAAATCTATAACTTGAAAAAACACTTCTAAAAGTTAAAGAAAGTTAGTAAACTAGAAACCACACAAACAAACAAGTGAAACAATACTCACATAAGAAAAACAACAAAAAGCGACAAAAGACAACAAGGGAAAAACTCACCCGGAAAAGCAATGATGATTGCACCAAAAGCTCCTTGATCTCCTTAGGAAAGATAGAGATTCAATATCAAGTGTGTAAATGACATCTAGTAGTATTGATTAAATAGATTTGGGAAAATTAGGGTTTATGATGCGCATGCCTAAAATCAAGGAAAAAGTGACACTTGGCGGAAGTATCTAAAAATAACACAAGTTCCTTGTTTGGGATACTAAAAATAGATCCGTATTTTTTAGGGATGCTTTTGAATTTTTATTTTTCTAGGGATACTTGCCATGGACACTACTGGGAAAGATAATGCAGTTCTAAGAACTAGGCAATTTTTTGGTTCAATGCACTATGAAGTTTCTAAGCTTAGTGAGGGTTTCATAATTTTTGGGCCTAGCGTTAGGCTACCTCCTCACGAATGTGAATTTTCTAAGATCAAGGCTCACCGGAAATCAGGACTATGCAATTCCTATCAGCAAGGATGGTTTCCCTCATGGATTCCGCAATTTCTAGGGGAAATCCCAGAACTCTTATGGGACCAAGTTAGGAGATTAGCTTGTGAGTTGGAAAATGAACGAAGTAAGAAAACAAAAGCCAAACTAAAAATATAAGTCTTAGTCGAAGCATGAATACGTGGATCAGTGTGAGATGAGCTACTATGTTTAAGAAGGAAGGATCCAAAATCAAAGCATAGGAAAAATTTTGGAGGGTGGTTATAGCCGCTACAACATTGGCGACACACTGGTAGAACTCTTGTTGTCTTTATGGACCTTGTCTCATGCAAAGCAAGTCTAACTCTTCCAGAAGTATTTCTTAGTTATTTTATTATCATAGCTTATTCACTTAGCTTGAGTTAAATATGTAGTCCCCACCATTCTCTTTGTCGACAGAACATATACCAAGCTAAGTCAAATTGAGTTTTTTCAATTGGGGATGTGGGATATATAGATGCACAAGTAAAATAGATTATCAGAGTTTTTAGTTTCATTTATGGTGTTGCTTAGCTGCTAGCAGACTTGGAAAGTACCTCAAGGGAGTCGCTTCATGAACACAAGTATTGCTATGATGTCAATGAGCCTAGACAATACCCCAACAGAGTTACTTGCTTCACCTCTCTACACAGGAAACCTTTTTCTTCTTTCATGCTTTATTTCATTTTTTTATTTTCATTTGTTCAAAAAACTATGCATAGGAATTTATTTGAGGCAGAAGAGGGATCCTGACTTATTGAGAGCAGAAGAGATTTCCCCTTTTAATAAGGATATTTATATATACCTCTGACATACTTGTTAAGGTTTTCCCCCTTTCCTTACTCCACTTGACTGAGTTGAAAAGGATTAATTGAAAATAGAAAACTAATTAGATTAGGTGGTACTAGTTAAAAGTGAAAGCATCATGATTTCACCATGACTCTCTATAAAAGGAACATATTTTCCATTAGGGTTTCATCAACTAAAATAAATGAAAGGTTCACATAAAGAGAGGGGATATATATATATATATATATATAACCAAGTGTTGGTAGCAGTACAAGTTCCTCTTGAACTTCACCTTGCTTGTCTAAGAAGCAAAACACATTTTCATATGAAAACTAACCTATAACTGAAAAAGAAAACAAATAAATCAAAGAAGGGGAGCGAAGTAAAGAAAATCAAGGAAATAAATAAGAAAATCAAACAAGTACTCCTACTCCTAACCTAAGCAGAACATAGGCCAACTTATGTAAAGTGATACTTCCAATGCAACCATTGACACATTGGATGGCCCATGTAGGTGAGAGTATACATGTCATGAAGGATATACATGCAAACCAACCAACAAGAAAGATACGATAGTACAAACCTATTGACGGTGCTGGACCCGCCAACATTCAGGGGATCACCACGGTATGAAGTCCCAACTAGACCTCACACCGTTTGGTGTGGGAGTCCCATCCATTATGATGGCTCGATTACCATTGTCTTAAGGATTTGGCTCAACTCTTGCTTGTCAACACATGAGAGTGGTTCACTTTTTCTTCAAGAAGTGAGGTTCACATGCCTGGTGAGTGTAAGTGTATTTGTGTCAATGATTCTTTCACTGTGAGGGGAAAAGGTGAAGGTGAGTTCCAGGTCCAAAGGGATCAGTCCCAACTCAACTAGGAACACACAACACAAAGGACATACACAGCTTCCGGTAGAGCAGTCCACTCAGATGCGACAATCAGAACATACAAGGTAAGAGAACACGCACAACACTTATGGATCAGTCTGAGACGAGTGCAATGATTGTTACAACAAGGTTCATGTGAAAGGTCTGTTTGATGTCCGATAGAGCAGTCGACATGGACAAGACAACATTAATAGCATATAAAACATTTCCATTAATAGATTATGCATTACAACAAATGAATTAGTTCAGATGTAGAACACATGGTTAAATCAACATGCATTACAAGTGTTAAATATCAGTCTTACAACAAATATAATACATGTGTGGAAACGTGGTAGCCTATTGGCAGGCTTCTGAATTAAGCAAAAGTTCCAATACACATCGTTACACCATACATCACTAACCTCATCAGCGGGGCATTGGAGCCACTACTTACTCCTCAAGTAAAATATTGCATAATCTCTTGGCTATATGGAAGGAGCTGAGGTGAAAAGTCCTTTTCTGTAAAAATGATTGGGGTATTTATAGCCAAGGGTGAAAATGACCCTTGTGGCTGTTCAACTACCCTCATGACCATTCGACTTCCATGAATTTCTAGCTTACATGAATCTATGTTCAACAAGTGGGTCTCTTGGACTTCCATGTTAAATCACATTGATTGGAAACAAGCCCATAGTGCAGATGTGGGCAACATGAATCATGACTTGACTCGACATGACTTAACAAGACAATGCTTGTACATTCGTGCTATTGCTGGAGTGCATGTCGAGCCACAGTGTTGCTAAGTGATGAATGTCTTCATGGTGTATCATAGCTTCACTTCCACATGGTGAAGTACATGGAGTCTTCGATGGTCCTTGGTTCGCTTGATGAAGCTCTAGCATGTTGTTCCTCACTTTCATGTTGGAAGGTTTGACAGGCTCTCTTGTTTGCGAAGGTGCATTTTTGTCGCGTTCGTCCACTTCACATGCTTCATTCATTGTTCGCTTCGTATGCTTCATTCGTTCGTCCATTGGTGAACCTGTCCATTTGCATGTGCTCCATTCATTCATCCCGTTTGTCGTCTTGACATGTTTGTGGGTGTACCTGTACATACAGTCACTCATGATGAGACAACATCAAATCCAAAACTTCCTAGTCTACCGTGACACATGATCATTCGGATGTGGGTGACTAGGAGAAGCAATAGGGTTGTGATGTGGGATGATGGCTTCAGGCAATTGCTGATGAAAACTGCCCAAGAGTCACTGAGTGATGGAGATAGACGATCTGAGTCAACAATGACTTCCTGCAAGGTCTATCTCGGTTGGGAGGCCAAATTGTGCAAATTTTAGGAGGGATAGTTTGGGCTGCAGGAGTGTAGGGCAGGCATGATTTGCACATTTTCTAGAACGAACAGTCAACAGGGGCTGGACAACCAAATTTTCGTAACTTTCTAGAGGAATGGGCTGAGTTGCATAAGGGGTTAGTAGGCAGGGATTGCACAATTTTTCTGGGGAACTACTTCGGTCACTGGAAGCCAGATCTGTACTGTTCCTAGAGGGATCTACTAGTTGGATTCTAGGGTCACTGGTAGCCAGACTTGCATAATTCCTAGAGGGAACTGCCAGTTGGCTGCTCAATCATTGGCAGTAGCAACTACACAATTCCTGGAGGGAATAGGTAGTCTACTGTTGGGAGCTGCTGGCTGGGAAAATTGCATTAAGGCTAGGAGGCTGGCCTGTTGATCATCTCTACACAATTTCTGAACTAAGCTGACTGATGGGCAGTGGGAAGTCTGCTCCTGAGAACTGCGCAATTTCTGAGATGAACAGTCGGTCAACTATCTAGGTGGCCAACATGGGTGCTGATTGAATTGCTTGTAGGCAACACAAATTGAAAGAACTAGCATGGTGCTTCTGCTTTGTTCTGGTTGACAAACAATTGAGTCAAAAGCAAGGTGATGGTTTGGTGGTCAGTGACGAGTCTGGTCGTTATAACTTCAACAAAAATTACTAAGTGTGTGAATAGTAGAAAGATGCATAGGTGATCATACAGACACACACTCACATGACTTGACGACGAAACGACCAAACCATCTGGATACACATGTTCAACATGACTAACCGAAGGTGAAAGTGACAAGCGTGGCACTTGTGATTGATCGTTCATGATCAAGATGATGCTTGCGGGATAGTGAATGTGACTCTGTATGTGAGTGCGACAGATTCTTTCATGGTGAACACATCAAACACATACAAAGCAAAGACTTTGAGCATAACCAGAACACGGTCGCAAGCATGACTTGGAGATCAACATGCAGAGACTTGAGTGAAATAAACAAGAAAGGAAAATGTAAAGACTCACACGAGCTCATAGAGTGACCCAGGGTGTGTGCATTAATCAAGTGAGACTCTTCAAGGGAGGCTCCGAAATTGATGCAGGCCAAAATTTTGGAGGGTGGTTGTAGACGCTACAAAACTTTGAGACACATTGGTAAGACTCCAACTTCTTTGTTTCAGTTAATTACTAGCACAAGGCCTTCATATTTCAGGAAGTATTGAGTCCTTGTGTAGGTTACTTCAGTTTCCCCATTTACCCCATGGACATACATGGTTCACCCTTTGCCAACTCAGTCAAACACAATCAAAAGTTCAGCTTAGATCTCAGTGTTTCGAATCCGGGAAGGGTAGTTTAGTTCATGAGTTGAAGACTTTCAAAGTATAAGTTTTCATCTCTAGTTTTGCTTCGCTGCCAGTAGACCTGGACAGTACCCCGACAAAGTCATGCAGGAACACACACATTGCTCCACTTCTAGCGAGCTTGGTCAGTACCCGGGTGGAGTTGCATGCTTCACATCTCTGCACTGGAAGCCTTTCTCTTCTTTCGCCTTTGTATTTTTTAAGAGGACTGTGCATAGGCACTTATTATTTTTGGGGCGTGTTACACAACATTTTGTCACTGTCCCTATACTCCTCATTCCTTGATCTTGGAGGACCTCTATAGTGAACCCTACATGCTTTCCCTTCATGAAGAAACTTCCATTGTGTCCCTCTTCATGAGTAGAACAATTCCCTTTTGCACCATTTCCCCAAAATCTTATGTTTTTCCCTGTTTACAAGACTGGTGCTAATGCCCCTTTTCCTCCTCATGCCGATATGGAGGGATTAACACTGTCCCTAGCATCGACCAGAGTGACTAAGATTTGTTTCAGTCATGCTA
Source organism: Pinus tabuliformis (assembly GCA_031772625.1). Classification (NCBI taxonomy): domain Eukaryota; kingdom Viridiplantae; phylum Streptophyta; class Pinopsida; order Pinales; family Pinaceae; genus Pinus; species Pinus tabuliformis. Next base: position 1,036,452,844 of record CM062816.1, on the reverse strand, counting down.
GTCCTCTTATGGATTTTTTTTTAAATAAAGAGCCGAAGCTTCCAGCTCTAGAAACTTCGTAATTTTGGTAAATGGTTTGGCTAGATGGGGTCGAGGATGTTAGTTTGGGCTCCTTTCCCCTATAAGGATGGAACTAAGCCAAGAGATAAGACCTTCTCCCATGAGAATAGGATCCATCTCCCATCCATTCATGCTATATAAACCTCCCTTTTTCCCAAGCACAAGCTAGTGTTAAGGTGGGTGTGCTAGTGCTAATTAAGTTTGGAGTAAACAACAAGCTATTCATAGTTGTAGCTCTCTAGTTGTGTGAGGGAGAAGTGTGAATTTGGTGTAGTGTGAAGCCTAAAGGGAAGAGCCTTAATACTATCATTGTTGAGGCCATCATGAAATGCTAGCTGAAGTGTGTGGGAACCTGGTTTTGTTGGAGGAGAATGACAATGTCAAGACAATGGTTGTAATCTCTTCTTGATTCAATATATATGCAACTATATATTGATTTCCTACATGAGGTGTCATGTTACATGCTCATGGATTAATGTTTCTTGACTTGTTACGTAGCTTGAATTACAATTTGTCTATTATCACGGTTGTTGTTTGTTGTTGTTTACTTGTTTTAGGTGTTTGAAGAAGGAAATGAGAGATAGATGGAGTGAGAAAGTAGGGACATCATCAAACGAGATAAGCATACTAAGAGGTAGGCCCTCTTAATTGGTTCTAACCTAAGGAAATCTTCCATAGAATGTATAGGTTGTGGCTAGACCCATTATTGGGCTAGAGGAATTGTTTGTGTCCACACTCATAATTTTACTTCACCACAAATTGGTGACCATACTGGGGACCCAATACTTCTGTTTATTTGTTTGAGATTTCATGGTTTTCTGTGAACTTTTCTAGTTCCATTTTTTCCCTTTGGTTTTGTTTGTTTTCCTTTGCCAACTGGTCTGAGTTTAAAATTCATAGTAGCAAATCTGGTCTCAGCTTTAATTTTTTTTTCTTTGCTCCCTCTCTCAGTGCTCTTAATTCGATGATAGTCGTGTTGATCATCGCGATATGTCAAGAAACAATTGTGTCGACCTCCCTCTGGCGCTTGTTGTCAGGTAGGCAGTCGTGTTGATGCCTGTAAGTGAAGATTAGGGTTTGTCCCTAATCTTGGCAAGTGTGTTTTGCTCTCATGATTTCGACCCCGTAAGCCCTTTAGACAGTTTTCTCCTGGACTAGAAAGTTGTTTTGCATTTGGTTTGTCATCTTTCCACTTGATTTCTTGGGTCAGTGGGTGGTTAGTGGCACTAGGTCATCTAGATTGTCATCCATTCAGCTGATTGTGAACTCAATGAGTGGATTTGTTGGTGCATTTACTCCTTGCATTTCGTTTGTATTCGTGTTATAGCTTTGACCTCCATTACACAAGTTTGAAAAATTTTTGTTTGCTTGTCTAAATGCTTCTTTTTCAGCATGGATCACATTTCTTGTCTTGTTTATGGTAAAGTCAATGTTTCATTAGTTTGAACATGTCTCTCTTTTCATGTTTTCATTTGCTTGAAAAACTTTTTTATTGAAGTGTTGTATGAAAAAAATTCATTTTGTTGTTTCATGAAAAAGTATGAAATTCTAGTTTGTTGCATCAGTATGCTATGGTAGTCAGCATCATTAAAGACTGGGATTGCATTAGAATTTGAAAATGAAAAGAACTCTTTTTGCTTTTGGAAGGATTGTTAGAAATGTACTTGTCAGGAAATTAGGAATTGGAATGTATTTTTCATTAGTTTATTTTCTAAAAAAGTGAAGTAGTGAAAAATATTTTTTCTTTCAGTTGCTTGGTTGTTTGCATTTGATGGTGTGTTTTCTACCCTCTCTAGTGTAGACAATTCATCGTGTTTAAAGGGTCTTGTCTCATTTAGTTTCATTTAGGGTTTGTCGAGTCACATTGCTAAGGCCTGAAAACTAAGACATAACTCAAGATAAATTTTAAAATGAACTCAATTAACCTAAGGCACATTTGAAATCTAATGATCATAGCTAGAAGGTCTAGGATAGAGACGTGTTCCACTGTCTTTAAACCTATCAGCTGTCATTTGCTTCAGCACTAGACAATGCTAGTACATATTTGTTCTTCCCATATGTTATAGACATTTTTGTGCCTTACAGCATGAAGCATGAAATGTCAATAATCTAAGGGATCCAAAGTCCCTAAACATGTTGTTCCTACCCCTAGAGGAACAAGGTCAGCAAACCACAACACTAAATATCAGTTCTCCACCTGAAAACACTCAAAAACAAGCTAATTCTGGATCATGTCAACTGCTCCACTGAGCATCTGCGCTGAATGTCAACTGCTCCACTCTGTACCTGCGCTGAATGTCAACAGTAATGAAGGCTACCTGCGCTGGGCGAGATTGGTCAAGTGGCACAGTCATTCCTCAATGTGTCAAATGCCCAGGAAGCTTCTAAAATGACACTTGGATCAGGGAATTCGCCTTGTGATGAGTAAGAGGATCTAGATCTCCAAGTGGAAGCAAGAAACTCCAAGTGGACTCAAGAACTGAAGAATAACTGAAGTGGGAGAGGACACTAGTCAGCTCCATGCCAAGCTCAAGCTGACTCATCCTTTCTCCAAAACTCCTATATATAGAGCTCTCTCATGAGGTCTATGGAGGCTGGAATCTTGTGAATGTAAGGAAGTGCTGTTGGTTTGAGTATAGAACTATTGGGTGATCGCTTTGAAGGAGGTGAAGAGGAGATTTCTTTCTGCTGGGAGGTGTTGCTGGATTGGGCCTCTTATGGTTGTAACACTCTCAAAACTTTACTTCTTCCATTAATAAAGCATTTGAGGTTCTTCTATATGCATGTGTCTCTATGGCGAATTGATACTTGTATATTTGATTTATTCTAATCCTTGAATCAATTATGAATGTATGCTTCTTGTAGTTTCCCTCTCTTGTTATTTTGCAGGATCTTAGTGTAGTCGGGCCAGTGAAAGAGCAAGGAGCTGGGAGCAAGCAGCAAAGAGGGAAGATTGGATCAATCATTAGCGAAAGATAACAGTTAGTGGATCTCTTTCTCCTCTCTCTTACATCTCATAAAGAAGTAATATCAAATAGCTTTGCATTCGGTTGTTGCTGAGGTACTATCACCCTTAGAGTGGGATAGGGTCATTCCGTATTGGATACTTTTCCCAACAACAAATTGGTGACTCCACTGGGGATCGTATCTTGTTGGTTCTTTGTGTTTTTGCTATTCATTTTATAAACACAGGGAGTACCGAATCGAACTGCATTTGGATCTTTCAAATGCAAAGTAGAGGGCAGCTACTCTAGCTCAGTTTCTGGGCAAGTTTATGATTTGAAGAGCTGATCCACAAGGACTCTAATAAGCTCTTAGTGATAGCTTTTCATCCTCCTTGTCATCCCTTAGTGTGTCCTTGACTGATAGCTTCTGATTTGGCTAAAAACTGTGAATTTTTGAGCAATCTGTGACCCGGAAACCAAGAGAAACAAAAGTTTCGTTCTTCAGTGCAGGCTGTGTGAAGGCTGTCTGCATTTCAGCGCAGTTCCCGAAGGGGCTACCTGCGCTGAAGGTCAAACTGCCTGTGTACCACCTGCGCTGGACCAGTCTTGCCTTGTGCTACTGGGGTTTCCTGCTGTTTCTTGCCCTGTTTTCACTCTTGTTTTTTGCTGCCTGTTACCAGTCAATGTGCCTATCTGAAACCAACTTTCCTTGCCACTATTCCGCCTCGGTTGTATAAAGAAACTGTGTTTGTTCTTTGTGTATTTCTTGTATCATTTACAGTTTCCCATAACGAAAGTGAACTAGTCTTGCTGTGGCCTCTTAGATCTAGACCTGTGATAAAGTGTCGTTTTGATCTTAAGAGTTAGTTTGTTTGTTGTTCATAGCTGATTGAGCTTTTGCTTTCGTCATATGGTTTGAATTTATATATTTCTAGTGTCGAAACAAGTAAATCTTAAGGTGTCTTTTGATTTTGGACAAGCTTGTTTACTTTCGCTTGAAATTGAATTCAAAGTTATACAACAGCTTTCTTTTTGTATCGCACAAACATTAAGAAAGAGAAAAGAAATACTTGCATTGTGCATGTGCATTATGACAGCTTGTATGATGATTTAGGAAAAAGTGCATTAGTGTGTGCTCTATGATCTGTGTGAAAAGATGTTGTCTTTCTTTTCCCTCAGTAGTTAAGATTTTCAAAGTTGAAAGATTGAAAAGCTTGCTTATCATCTTAGACTGCATTTAGGAGTGTTATCATACATCTCGTGGTGATCCATAAAGGCAAACTGCTAAACAATATCAACCTTAAAATAAATTGAATTTACATAACAACGCATTGAAACATAACGCAAACACATAGAGGTCTAAGCTAGAGACGTGTTCCGGCGTCGTTAAACGTGATATCTTAGCGTTGAGTGGTTGGGTGATTCCTCCACGGTGAAGCGATAAGTATCAATACGGACTTGTGCTCCCACGTACCGTCGCGTATATATTGGGAGACCCCTATAGGAATAAAGCCTTTATCCATAGAAAACCGTGTCGGCCGCCCTACTGATCGCAATGCAGTGAACACAGCATTCACGAAGATCGACCACTCGTACCGTAAAACGTATTCTGTGGTTTTGCGAAAAGTTTGGCACACCCTCTGCCTAGAATTCCAGAGCAGTTTCTTTTGGCCTTTTTCAAACTCTATAACTGAAAAAGTCCATCTGAGCATTTGTCACTTCGGGCTCGTTAAAACATCGAAGGAGACTAGAGTCATCTTTAGCTTTTTCTCGACTCTTAAAAAGTGAAAAAGCAAGTTGTGTCTAAGCGTCGTTATAAAATTTATTTTAAACGGAACATAATCACCTCCTATTCCCACGTTGATCTTAGGTTGAGAACATGGAACGCCCCAGCCAAGGAATTCCACATGATGGAAATCCTAGTCCTTTCTCCTCTTGGGGAGAAGTTGGTGCGCCCCACATGGCCACATTGTCACTTCCAGGACTGACAATTGGCCTGCCAATTTGGCTATTCTCAACCAATGTAGTTCAGAACACCATGGTTCCTGAACAGTCGAGTCAACAGTTAGATGAGTCTAGAGCTGCCCACCAGCCTTCTACTTCCTATAACTCTTCCTCTAATCCTTCATCTTCGCAAGGTAGAGCCGGCAAAAGCCAAGCTCCCATGGAGAAGAAGGAGAAGAAGAAGAGAGAGAAGAAGAAGAAGGAGCCTAAGGCGACTGGGGGCAAGCAAAAGACATCTGACAAAAATCCACACACAGCACAGACCGGGCCTAAATCGCCATGTGTCATATGTAGAGGAGACCACTTCCATAGAGATTGTCCCTGTATTCCCCGGATACTAAGGGACTGGTCCCCTCGGTTGCACAATTCGGGAGCATCAACCTCTGATAGCGATGTTGAATGCTTACCGTCAACCAGCGAAAGTGAAGGTTCAAGACAAAGAGGGGGATCAAGATTCCTCTGCAAACTGTGTAAAGGCGATCACGCCATCCACCGTTGTCCCTTCTTAGACGAAGCGAAGAGAGTTTTGGAAGATCGTCCGGTTTCACCGGTAATGCTTCCTCCTGGATACAAAAAACTCGTGCCAAGTCCTTCGTTGGTTGAAAATACAGCGGGCCCGCTCAAGTGGTCAGCTGAAGAGTCAGTCATTGAAAATGAACCCACTGAATCTAGACCAGACGAAAGTCTAAAGGTCGATACGGCAGTTGACCCGGTTCTTCCTTCAGAGGTTTCATCCTCAAATGACACCGTCACTGAAGATTCATCTTCAAATGACACCCTCACTGAAGAGAATAAGGATGACACCATCCAGATTCTTTTCATCAACACAGACTCTGATGAGCATCAGGGCAATGCACCCATTCCTTTATCGCAGGAAGGAACATCGTTAGGGTCATATCCGGCCGTGTATTCGGTCCCACCACCAAGCAACCTGGTTGTGTCCTTTGATTGGAACCAACTAGGCAGACCCTGGTTACCAGCCAGTATACCATTCAGAATCATAGTCCAAATTTATAGAATGGTAATGGCTGGAACTATCATTGATGAAGGGGCATCTGTGAGTATCCTTTCCTCTATTTCTTGGAAAGCACTGGGTTCCCCGGAGCTTTTTCCTGAGATAATAAATCTCTCAGGTTTTGATAAAGGAACCAGTCGACCATTAGGGATCCTCCCCAATGTACCTGTTACATTGAAAGGGAAGACCGTTCAAATGAACGTGATGGTCGTTCAAGGACCCTTGGATTATAACCTACTCCTTGGACGAGACTATATATATTGCATGGGAGCTATAGTCTCCTCACTCTTTAGAGTAATGTGTTTTCCACACGAAGGAAGAATGGTCAAGCTCGTAGACCAACTTTCATTTCCGGGATCACGCATTGCAAATAGTCAAATACCAACCCTCAATGGTCTATTCACCCAAGAAATGTCTCCACCCCCAGTCCTCCTTCCCGATGAGTGCGAGTGATTCAGAAAGATGGGACTGGAACCCAGGGTGCATGCATCCTGGTCTGCTTCGGGCAGAGGAAACCTTGGGTATAAGGTAGAATTTCCGCGAAGGAATACGACTAGTCTGTACCCCGTCCGTGGAAGGAAGAGGGGTTGTTCTAGAACAAGATTCTTTTGATAAGGTTACTTGTTTGACAAAGGTCATTCACCATTGTCTACTTCGGTAGACAGTGCCGAGGAAGTGTTTTCGTTTGATGGTGTTAACAAAACAATCGTTGGGTAACCAGAAAGAGGCAAGCCTCACCCTTTAAAACAAATGTTTTATCGGATAAGTAGGGGCAGCCTTGAAATTGTACTTTATACCTAGGGGCATGCAAACCTTTTGGAGTGCAAGCTAGGAGCAGTTATTTATCTGTTTTTGGGATTAGCCGTTTCCGAACTTGCATAAAGAAAGGAGGAGTTGGAGCATAGCTTATGTGAGGTGCGAGCTCTATAAAAAATGAAATCTTGCAGGAGACATTTCTTATCTTATGACTGGTATTATCGAGCAGTTTTACCGCGGAATTTATGCTCGTTAAAAAATAGAAAAGCGTGAGCAAAAGTTTCCTCCAGAGTTTAAGCTCATTAAAAAATGAACCTATGCCGGTAAATAACCATTGTGATCGTAAATTTATTAGCCATAAAAAGCCTTGGTCGTGTTTGCACCCGCCACCTCCATTCCATTTAGCCAATCGTTCACCTCCATATGATAGTTTACCCATTTTGAGGAACAGCTGCGAAGAGTGATTTCACCTAGCCATCCTTGTGACACTGCCGTGATTGGAAAATTCCAACCTGTACCTGGAATCTGCTGCTATCCCTGTTTATCACTCGTTCCTCAAAAGACGAGTCTTCTTTGAGCTCTTTTCAACTGACTCGTAAAATATGAAAAGTTTGCCAAGTTTTGGCCTTCCAGCTCGTTAAAAGGACCGGAAGAGCTATCCCTCCTCTAGATTTTAATCTTTTTGGACCTGAGGGATTATTGCACAAAAAGGTCGAGCGCTTGTTTTATTCGGCTCGTTAAAGTTATCGAAAACTCAACCCTTCTGTATTGTTTTATACTTTTTCGGACTTAAGGGATTAGATGACGAAAAAGGAATTTTGGAGTTGACTTTCTGTACCTTTTCAGACTCTCTAAAAATGAAAAGGACCGAGTTTTCCTTGTCGTTAGACTCGTTAAAATGATTAATAGCGACAAACTTGTCTTTAGACGAGAATGAGTTTCCCTATCGCTAGGCTCGTTAAAACATAGCGATGGGCTTGCCCGAAGGGCAGGTTATAGAACAAGCATATGTTATCCTCCTCAAGCTTGACAAAAATAAAGAGGTACTGGTCAGAAATGACTGGGGAAAAATTGGGAGAACCTCAAAGCTTTAATGGTAGCAAGTCGCTCTTGAACATGACACTTTGTCCTCCGTATCACATCGGGTTGGGTTGTTTCATTCACCGGTCTCATCACCATGGTCTTCGCCAAACCATCCACATTTGGGGTAATGCTACCGATCCATCACATCAGTGTCGTTATATGTTCAAGAGATGTTGTTCAGAAAGAGTCAACCGTGTCCCATCCACTGCCATACATTATCCTTCATCCACCCATGATCGCCACCCTGAATCATATTTCACAGATTGTTTTCACCTCCACTAAAATCATTAGCTCCGTTCCATGTCACTGATGTGGGATTCATTAAGGCCCTCCTTTGACGGATCGCTTCTTGTCGACTTCAGCTCATTATCCAAGAAGTTGATCTAGGAACAAACCCCCCAGTACTTTGAAGCTTGCATGCCTCAATAGCAAGTTTCTCACCTCTGGCTCAATGACCTTCGACCAGAAGATTTTGCGTGGTGTTCGACGCCAAGTCCTTTATTCACACCACGTGAATTGTACTGCAGTACCTTGAGGGTCATTATCATTATCGGTGATTCCTCTCGCGCTTGTTAACGGTTTACATTATTGACCGGTAATCAAGCGATGTCTTTCCATGTTCGACTTCAGCGCAATTCTCACATGGATCGACTTGTACTTAGAGTGAAGATCGAAAGAGTTTGAAGACCCCAGATCTAGTTTCATCCATCCGGGCTGCGATATATATTCAGGAAATATAAAGACATTTGATATGTACATCATTGCAGCAGATGATCATCCTACTCAAAGGATGATAATTTCAGCAGAGAATTATCAGTCTACCATCAGACGATCGTCCGTTCTATGTACCAAAATGAATTTATAAAGCTGAGCATGGGAATGCCCGCCTCAGCTAGATCATGAAAGCAGAATGAAAAATAATGTATTGTATTGTATTTTATTACAGGGCGCCTCTCAGCGATTGAATGAACTTCGGATCCTCCTGATAAAGCATTTCACCCGATAAACGACCTCATACTTTAGGGGGCAACTGCTATAGACATTTTTGTGCCTTACAGCATGAAGCATGAAATGTCAATAATCTAAGGGATCCAAAGTCCCTAAACATGTTGTTCCTACCCCTAGAGGAACAAGGTCAGCAAACCACAACACTAAATATCAGTTCTCCACCTGAAAACACTAAAAAACAAGCTAATTCTGGATCATGTCAACTACTCCACTGAGCATCTGCGCTGAATGTCAACTGCTCCACTCTGTACCTGCGCTGAATGTCAACAGTAATGAAGGCTACCTGCGCTGGGCGAGATTGGCCAAGTGGCACAGTCATTCCTCAATGTGTCAAATGCCCAGGAAGCTTCTAAAATGACACTTGGATCAGGGAATTCGCCTTGTGATGAGTAAGAGGATCTAGATCTCCAAGTGGAAGAAAGAAACTCCAAGTGGACTCAAGAACTGAAGAATAACTGAAGTGGGAGAGGACACTAGTCAGCTCCATGCCAAGCTCAAGCTGACTCATCCTTTCTCCAAAACTCCTATATATAGAGCTCTCTCATGAGGTCTATGGAGGCTGGAATCTTGTGAATGTAAGGAAGTGCTATTGGTTTGAGTATAGAACTATTGGGTGATCGCTTTGAAGGAGGTGAAGAGGAGATTTCTTTCTGCTGGGAGGTGTTGCTGGATTGGGCCTCTTATGGTTGTAACACTCTCAGAACTTTACTTCTTCCATTAATAAAGCATTTGATGTTCTTCTATATGCATGTGTCTCTATGGCGAATTGATACTTGTATATTTGATTTATTCTAATCCTTGAATTAATTATGAATGTATGCTTCTTGTAGTTTCCCTCTCTTGTTATTTTGCAGGATCTTGGTGTAGCCGGGCTAGTGAAAGAGCAAGGAGCTGGGAGCAAGCAGCAAAGAGGGAAGATTGGATCAATCATTAGCGGAAGATAACGGTTAGTGGATCTCTTTCTCCTCTCTCTTACATCTCATAAAGAAGTAATATCAAATAGCTTTGCATTCGATTGTTGCTGAGGTACTATCACCCTTAGAGTGGGATAGGGTCATTCCGTATTGGATACTTTTCCCAACAACACCATACCATCGAGTATATAATGGGAGACCCCTATAGTATGCAATCCTTTATCCATAGGAAGTCGAGTCGGTCACCTTGCAAACATGATACACCGAACACAACATTCGGGGAGACTGCCTGCTTGTACTTCTCAGTTTGTCGGGAGGTATTCTACAGTTCATGGTTGCCTGGTAATCCTTTTTACCTAGATCATCTAGAGCAATCATTTGGTATTTTTGAATCATTAGACTTAAAAGATCATTCGAGCACTTGTCCTTTCGAGCTCGTTTTCAAATGAAAGCAATAGAGTCATATTTGTTTCTTTCTTGACTCTTAAAAAAAGAAAGAGCACTAGTCTATTTATGCGTCTTAATAAATTGATTGCCCACAAAATGATAACATCATGTTAGTCTTTTCTAAACCAAATCATGAGTTTCCCTTAAAGAAAAATTTAAAGCCTTCAAGTTTATCTCTCTCTTTTCCTATTAATTAAGACAAGGTCATCATTGCTGAACCATCTGGTTCACCTAGTTCTTCTTCCTCTCCTCCGTCTGAAAGATTGCTTGAGGAGCCATTTCCTAAATTACTAGAGTCACTTGAGGACCAAGGTGTTGAACTTGGAGTAGTTATGAGCATTCAACCTTTGTCATCACATCCTTTTCCTACTTCAAATACTGGGTCACCTGCTGATTTTGGCCTGGAATCTCTGGACAATCCCATTCAAACTCCTGAGAGTTCACCGACCACTGATGGTTAGCTTGGACTGGTTATCTATCCTCTAAATCCTTTGTTTTACCCTATTGTGATATCACCATAGTGTCTGTATAGTCTTGTTGTGGCCAGAAACAACCCCCCTCCTTATTTAGTCTTATTCCTAATACTAAATAAGTGGGGACCCTTATCTAAAAATTTAAAAATCAATTAGTTTTTAAATTTCCTTTTTTGAATAAAGCTTACCATCATAAGCTCAGGAAACCCCCTTGAAAAATCTAAAAAAATCTAAGTTTTATGATAAGGTAAGACAAAATCTTTCCTTAGGAAATATCGCATCGCAAAAGGATAATAAGATACCTCCTTACAAGCCAAATTCCAACACTGCGAGATCGCGATACGCGATAATAAAATATCGCATCGCATGTATCAGGCACAACTTACATTGAAACACTTTAATTTGCTGATATGTGATGACGCCATTCGCAAATCTCATTTCGCAGGAAACAAAATAACAAAGATTGTCATATACCACATTCCTGCGATCTGCGACATTGTGATATTACAATTTCGCGATATCAGCGACAATGCGATAATGCGATGTCATGAGCGATCAACTCTGTGATGTTGTGATCCTGCGATGTTGCGATCTGCGATATTGCGAAGCAAATCACAAAATCACTTCATCGCAGATCTTTTAGGCGCGTGGTTCAAAAAAGTATTTTCCATAAACTGACACCTGGTTATGTGCTTTAATGCTAATAAATGAGTTAGTTGCCAGTTATTAATGGAATATGGTTTCATGCTTATTGAAAAATCATCTCATGTAAGGTGGTATACTTTATCTATCTTCGGCATTTAAAACTTTCCCATCACCCTTCCTTGTCATTATTTTCACCTCACTTGTGAATTGCAGGAACGGAGAACAAAGAATGATACAAAGCAATACGCAAGATAAAATGGGAAAGAAAAGCAAAGCTCCGAGCTCTGAAGAAAAATAAATGGCGCCCTTGTATACAGACACGACCTGCAATAGAGACGCAGGAATTGCTACGTGGGAAGGCATGTATAATCTGCTTGAAGAGGAGAATCCCAGAGTAATGGAAGTTACTGCTACTGCGGGCTCAAATAGTTCTTCTGATGCATCCATTACATAGCTAGCTTGCTCATTCTTACATCGGATAGCAGCAAGACCCAAAATTCTCCCATACACGGACATGGTTAAGTGGATACTTAACAATGTTGATATCAGAAATAGACAGTTTAAGACTCAGGGTCAAGAGCTTACGGAATTATTATTTTTACAAATTTTGAACTTTATATCCGCTAGAAGGAAAAAGCGCAAAAGGAGAAAAACGCATCAAGGAAACTCGGATCAAGAAACGGAGGCAGTTTCCTAGGCGCTAATCGTGCATCGTTGAGAAAAATTTCTCGAAAAGGCAAGCTGCTAATTGCCTAGTCACCTACAAGCCCCGAAAATTGCAAGAAAGCAACGATAGAGACAGATTGGAGGCAGAAAGCTCAAGAAAATGTAGAAGCAATCCAAGGGTTAACCAAGTTGGACTGGGATTATTACTGGGCATACTTGGTAAAGCCACATAGCTAGTGCATGACTATCAAGTGTATCATCAATTCGGCTGAAAAGATGGCTCCAGCTCTTGCCGATTCTATTTTCTCAGGTCAGCTAAAATCGGAAGTCGGCCAACCGACTCTTCTCAAACAGATGCTGCATGCGTGCGATTTCAAGGACCAGATACAGAAGTAGTTTTAATTTTAGATTCAATTTTAGTTTTAATTTTGTTTTATTTTCCTGAAATGAGGACGGTCATTTAAACCGCATCCTACATTTTTGTAATAATTTATTTTTAAATTTAGTTATTAGTATTTAAACCCTTCTCATGCATTTAGAGAAGGCTCCTGAAATTTGTCAAAAACTTATCCCCAGAACATGCAATTCTGTACCCTTTGATGAGGTTTTGATGAATGAATGGAATAGGATTTATTGATATTTGCATTTGATATCTGCTACTGATGTTGCACTTTTGTACTCTTAGTGGATGTTGGATCAAGAAAATATAAATCGTTATCGCTTGAAGCTCATGAGTAGGACTAGTTATAAATGGTACTTCTATCTCTTAACTATTTCTGCCCTTGTGTTAAAGTGATTTGCATGTCAGTTATTTATATATTGATGTATGAATGCCTGAGTTATCATTTGGCACTTTTTTATGGTGATAGCTATTTATTTATGCTTGATGTATGAGTAGCTTATTATGCAATATGTTTTTCACAACTGTTTCGTCTAACTTTTTATACGAAGTGGTTCATCTTTATTGAATTCTTTTCTCATAACAGTTGAATGATATTTATTACCAGTTGTTATTTGAAATCATTTTAGATCGCATAAAAGAAAGGTTACACCCCGGGTTAGTGTAGACTTAGATATTTCTGCTTATTAGAATACAATTTTTATATTATTAGATTAGAATTAGAGTAGAAGTATTCCATTTAGAAACTGTTAGAAAGAGAAATATCAGTCCATCACATACACACACATAAATTGGGAAACTGGTCCCATATCCCCAGTAAGACCCACTATACTAAACGGAAAAGGAGCTGCTAACCAAGATCTGGACCGGGTGGGTATCCCCCTTGTTGTAGACCCGATTTTTGGGGCTTCAACATATTTGGTGCTAGAAGGAGGGCCCCGAACTGTGAATGGCAAGAAAATCTAAATCTGAATACCATTTTGAGAGTAAATCTCCCTCACCATCTCCCTTGACTTCTCCATTACATTTAGAATCTTTAAATCTAGAGTTAGAAGTCACTGGAGCAAAAGTTGCTGCTACAAACCTTGACATTTCAGAAAAATCTACTATTGAACCTCTTGAAGTTGAATCTTTGATTCAAAAACTTCAGCGATTTTCTATATCTCCTCAAAAATTTGATAAATCTCAAGGCAGCGTGACTTCGCAATATAACCATGCTCATCCTCTTACCAGGTTAAAGAGCGAAAAGTTTGGTGTTCAGCCAACCGAATTACCTCTACCTACTAGGAAGAGAGCAAGGAAATCTCCTAAAGGGTCTGATAGCGAGACTCTTTCATCATCATCGTCCATCTCAACCTCTTCACCGCGAAGTCAACCGTCCACTCCTCCACTTCAGATCATTTTCCATCAGCCTACTGCAACTTCCGCAACTCCTTCTCAACAATCTGGAGTCGTAATATCCTCATCCTCTCAACCACAGGGATCATCTTCTGCACTTTCCTCTGTTAGTAGTTCAGTGATGGCCCAATCTCCATGGAATAACCCAGGGGCAGTCTTATTGCCTACACCCTTGAGTCAGCTACCGGCCCATCCTGAAAAATGGCTGCCTAAGTTTAATCCTGAGGTAGGCATGCTAGCAGAAGAACATATAAATAACTCTATGCTATCCATAAATATCAATGGAATTGTTAATGAAGATGTCGTTGTTCAACTTTTTCCTTATACTTTGCAAGGAACAACCAGATCATGGTATTTCTCATTACCATCTGGATCTATTACTAGTTGGGACATCTTCCAAGAACAATTCCTGACCAAGTTCGGTGATGACAGGTCTACAACGACACTGATCAATGACTTGTCTAACCTTAAGGCCGAATCAAGAGAACCTATCAAAGATTTCAATTTACATTTCAATAAAATCTTAAACAAAATTCCTACTGCTTCGTAGCCTAGCTAAGAAGTGCGAAGTGACTGGTACATCACCGCTTTACCATCAAACTTAGCAATCTTTGTTGATAGGGCTAACAAAACAACCTTAGTTGAAAATGTGAAAGAAGCAATAACAGTAGAGAAACGTATTATGGCCCTAGAAAAGAAAAATACGATAGAAGAATTAAGATCTAAGAAGGTGTCTTTCAAAGAAGATCCCAAGAAAAAACAACCTAAAGATCCATTCGATTTATAAGGATTACAAAAAGTTTTGAAGACCATGTCTAATGAAATGGTTGAAATTAAGAAACAAGTATTAGAAACTTCTTCTAAAAATCCATACAGGCCTTTTAAAAGAAATCCTTCAACTGATTCCAAGCCCCCTAACGCTATTACAAATGCTAAATCAAAAGAAGAAGAAGAGGAAAATGCTACTGAAGAACATACCAATGAAGAAGAAGTTGTAGAGTTAAAAGGTATGTGGGATTTCATCCTCCTAGATGAAGAGGATCAAGAGGCATTCCCAATTAGTACTCGTAGCAGAAATCAACTTGATCCTCCTCAACCTACACCTAAGCCAAAGAGCGCAAGCTCGATGACTAAGGATAAAGTCGCAACCAAGAAAACATCACCTAAAGCGACTCAAACCAGCCTAGTCCAAACAGACACATCAACTACATCTAAAATGATAATCGTCTCGGATGAAATGGAGTATAATATCATAGAAGACATGAAAAAGACTATGGCCAATATTACTCTTTTTGAATTGAGCAAATTAAAACACCAGCAAAAAGTACTTTTGAAAGAATTACATGCTGTACTAGTTGCGCCTTTACCAGTCATTGTAATCTCTCAAGCTTCCCATGATATGGGAAGACCTCCAACTAATGCGATAAATAAAGTTGATCCAAACGATATCGCATTAATTGGAGGAAGATTGAGATCTCATACTCCTCCATTTCTCCTTACTTATGAAATTTTCAATAAAAAAATGCATAATTGCTTAGTCGATTCTGGAGCTTCATCAAATATTTTACCAAGTTCAATATGTGCAAAATTGAACGTTCAACCACAGAAATCCTCTGCGCGCATAGTTCAGCTAGATCGATTGCAAGTCGAAGTGATTGGCGAATTAAATTAGGTTACCATAAGGCTGTCATCCAACCCAAAGGTATGTCAAGTTATCGACATTTTAGTTGCTGATATTCTGGAATTTTATGGCTTAATTCTTAGCAGATATTGGTCAGAAAAACTTCGTGGATACTTTTCAACTGATTGGTCTCACATGTGGCTACCTTATAATGGTAAACCAAACCAAATAAAAGTTGAACGCAAACGACATCAGAAATACATAGTAACAGAAATTGAGGGAGAAAATGAACCAGTAGCATATAATTCTAACATCATAGGCAACTATTCAGTAGATTCTTTCCTAGGAAATTTTAATGCTTATACTTCACCTTACTTAGAACATTCTGTTTTATCTCAAGTAGAAAATTTCTCTCAAATAGATAGTTCTAAATGCATTAATTTTATAGATAGTCGTGTAAATAAATCATTGTTTTGGAAATTATTTTTTGATGGTTCTAAGTTTAACGAAGGAGCAGGAGCAGGATGCATGTTAGTAAGCCCAGAGGGAGATAAAACCATGCTAACTTGAAAACTTGAATTTGAGTGCACCAACAATACCGTAGAATACGAAGCTCTAATCCAAGGGTTATACAAAGCAATCGGATTAAACGTCAAATACCTGCAAGTTTTCGGAGATTCCGAAATTTTAATCAGACAGGTACGAAATACTATACACTGTTTATCAGGTCATTTAAAGCATTACCAATCTTTAGTTCAAGATCTGACTAAACATTTTATAGCATTTAATATTTCATCAATTCCCAGACTCCAGAATGCTAGTGCAGACCTCTTAGCCAATGTAGCTTCCAAGCTCATTCCTTCAGAAGATTTTAGCCCTGACCAATTTTCAATTGAGTTAATTTTTAGACCATCTATTCCTGATAACATTACCAATTGGAGGATTTTCAACGACGATCTTGATATCATGAGTTTCCTCACATCTGAAGGATCCTACACCAATCAAATAATTTACGAAGACCAACATGACCAACAATTGCAACAGGATAGTACTAACAATGCTATACCTAAATCAGTAGTCAAATTAGAATACCTTTATGATTTGAAAGATCGATTCAAAAGATCTACCAATTCAAAACTCCAAAGTTCAAATTTGAATTATGAATTAGTAAATCTAGGAACTGATGCCAAACCGCAAAATATCAACCTAGGCCTTGGACTAGCCCCTGAAGAAAAATTAGCGTATATCCGTCTCTTGAAACAATACAAAAGTGTCTTTTCTTGGAACTACGATGAACTCAAAACATATGACACATCCATCATCCAACATATTATCCCAATGATCGATAATGAAAAACCTGTCCAACAAAAGTTGAGAAAGATCCATCCAAATTTAGAAAATCAGATTAAAACTGAACTCAATAAGTTATTGAAAGCCAAAATAATCTTTCCCGTTAGAAATTCTAAATGGGTCTCCAATATGGTACCTGTTCGAAAGAAAAATGGAGATATTAGAATCTACATTGACTTTCGAAACCTTAACAAGGCCTGCCAAAAGGATAATTTTCCTTTGCCTCCCTTGGAACAAATTCTCTAGGCAGTTGCGAGCTCAGAATTAATGTCATTCTTGGATGGATTCTCATGATACAACCAAGTGTTGGTACATCCAGATGATCAATTAAAAACTACATTCAGAACTAAGTGGGGCACATACACATATCAAAAGATGCCATTTGGATTGATTAATGCGGGTGCCACATTTCAGAGAGCCATGGACATCGCATTCAAGGGGTTAGTTAATAAATCAGTGGTAATCTATTTGGATGATATAACTGTTTATTCCAAGAAATGAAACAACCATCTCAGAGATTTAAAATAAATCTTCCAACGTTGTCTAAGGTATGGGATTTTGCTTAACTCGAAAAAATCCTTTTTTGCATTAAGTGAAGGAAAAATTCTAGGATTCATAGTGTCAAAATCTGGAATTCACATAGATCCTGACAGAATCAGGGAAATTTCCGCAGTACCCCTACCTCACAACAAGAAACCCATGCAATCTTTCCTTGGCTAGATTAACTTTGTAAAGAGATTCGTTCCAGATTTTTCAAGAATCGTGTCTCCTTTACAAGCCATGATTAAAAAGAACGCAAACTTTAAATGGGGCCAAGATGAACATGAGGCATTCAATTTGATCAAACAAGCAATTATTAATGCTCCATATTTAGCAACTCCAAAATTTTCGATCCTTTTATATTGTATACATTTGCCTCAGATAGATCATATGTTGTGATACTCACTCAAGAAAATCAAGAAAATGCGGAAGCCCCAATTGCTTTTTTCAATTCCAATTTACAAGGTGCTAAGTTGAATTATTCAGATGTGGAGAAACAAGCTTATGCTATTTTCAAAGAAATTAAATATTTCAAACCTTTTTTACTCAAAACACATACCAAGATCATAGTACCATATCCAGCGGTAAGAAATCTTCTAGTACAGAAGGATGTGGGTGAGAAAAGGGCCAATTGGGTTACTGCCTTACAGGAATATGACGTAGAAATCAAACCAACAAGTATTGTAAAAGATCAAGGCTTTTGCAAAATGCTGGCAGGAGCATCGCTAATGTCCAAAAATCCATCTGCAGAGGTACAAGTTTACGAGGTAAGCCTAAACGATGTTGAGTCATTATACGCTGATATTATTTATTATCTAAAGAATGGATATCCTCCTTCAAACCTCGATCATAGCAAGAAAAGAGCCCTAAGGTTAAAAGCCAAACAATATCAACTTGTGAATGAAGTTCTTTTTAGAATAAATTATGATTTTATTCTCCTTAGATGTCTTGAGAAATCTAAAGCTGAAAAAGTCTTGCAGGAACTCCACGATGGGCCAGCAGGCGGACACTATGCTGGAGATGCCACTGCTCACAAAATTTTACGCATAGGCTATTACTGGCCCACATTATTCAATTACACACATAATTACGTGAGGAAATGTCAAGTCTGTCAAACCGCTGCTAGGAGACAAAAGAAACCATCCTTGCCACTGCAACCAGTTACCATTGAACAACCTTTCGATTAGTGGGGATTGGACATAATAGGTGAGATTGTTCCTCACTCTTCTAAACAGCATAGATACATCCTTACAGCAATAGATCACTTTACTAAATGGGTAGAAGTAGTCCCACTCAAGACGGCTAAAGCTGAAAATATCACTAAATTCATAGATCAGTTCATAATTACTAGGTTTGGATTGCCTTCCACTTTAATGTTTGATAATGCCTCATATTTTTCTGGTAATACAATGACTGAATTTGCACTCAAAAGGGGTTTCAAGCTTAAATACTCTGCCAATTATTACCCACAAGGGAATGGGTTAGCTGAATCCACAAATAAGAACTTAATTAGAATCATTAAGTGAACCATTGACCAAAATCATAAAAATTGGCATAAGTCTTTATATATGCTTTATGGGCAGAACGAATAATGCAGAAAACCTCTATAAGCACTTCTCCCTTTAATTTAGTTTATGGGAAAGAAGTGGTTCTTCCAACACATCTGGCAATTCCCTCTTTAGCCTTGATTCAATATACTGATGAGGCACCAACTCCTTCTTTACAACTTAGGTAGCTGGAATTAATTAAATTAGAAGAACAACGAGAACGGGTTAAGATAACTCATGCTCATCATCAAGCGTTAGTGAAAGCCTCTTTTGATTCCAATATGATATCCAGAAAAGATTTTAAGATGGGAGATCTAGTTTAAAAATGGGAAAAGGCTCATGAGGAAAAGGGGAACATACAAAATTTCAAAGAATGTGGCTTGGTCCTTTTCAAATCATAGAAGTCATAGGTCTGTCTACCTTCATGTTACAAGATTTAATAGGGAAAAGAGATTCTCTACCTGCTAATGGTCAGATTCTTAAGAAATATTTTCCATAGAAGATCATTCTTCTATTTTTGTAGAGTAGTTGTTTTTCTTTCCATAATAAAATCAGTTGTAAATGGTTACATTTGAGATTCACGAAAAAGACACAAATTCTCTTCTAGATTTTGTTTTTCACTTGTATAAATAGAATTCTTTCTGAAAAATTGATTATTACTATTGAAAGATACAATTAAAGACTATACGTCTAGAAATGATATTAGTTTCAACTGTATAAATTTTGATGAAAAGCCACCTTTAGTTAGAAATTGTTTTATTTTAGTCCAATGAAAGGTATCAATAACAAAAAGAAGATTCTTTGTAGAAAGGCTCTTTCCAAAAAACTCTATCATTGTCATCCAGAGTTGTCTTAAGGAAACAATGACTTCCTCCCCACCTAGGAAACTACAATATTCAGAGAATGAACCAAAGATACACTTTAACTTAAAGAGTAAGAGGTCTCATCATGAGCCGACTTATCATGATCATAGATGTATAGCTTGCTGACTTTGCCAATATTTCATACCACAACAGGGCAATGACTTAAGATTGTTGCAATCAAAAGACAAGGGGTCTCACCACGAGCCAGCTTGTTCAACAAAGTTATAAATTAGTGAATGACTATGTCATTAATTGGCTACCAAACCAAGACACTGTTCTTTAAGGATAAAAAAGAAAATGAAAGCAAAAAAGTGTGGAAATGGATTTTTCTTTGAAAAGTTGTAAATTTCTCTAAGTAGGATACAGGATCATTGCTGGATAATAGGTAACCCTGTCGAAGCTATAAACGCTTGCTGGAAGCAGAGGCTCTACCTACGACAAATGAGCATATTTAAGACTGATTTACAGAGAAGACTTTGTTTTTATCTTTATAAACCAACTAATGATTGATGTAGATACAAGGACTGGCTTGAGGGAGTAAATAATCAAAGTTGGGAAAAAGAAGAAACGAAATATCATTGATAGGCAAAAGCATAATGTACTTAGTATTTCTATAGTAAAGTTTAATTTTCTGGAAAATTTTCTGCTTTGGAAGTTTTGAAAATTCAAAAGAACAGCAGAGATAACTGGTTCTCCCAAGTGAATCGCTAATTGTTGTGGCCAGCAACAACCCCCCTCCTTATTTAGTGTTATTCCTAATACTAAATAAGTGGGGACCCTTAGCTAAAAATTTAAAAATCAATTAGTTTTTAAATTTCCTTTTCAAATAAAAATTACCATCATAAGCTCAAGAAACCCCCTTGCAAAATCTAAAAAAAATCTAAGTTTTATGATAAGGTAAGACAAAATCTTTCCCTAGGAAATATTGCATCGCAAAAGGATAACAAGATACCTCCTTACAAGCCGAATTCCAACATTGTGAGATCGCGATACACAATAATAAAATATCACATCACATGTATCAGGCACAACTTATACCACATTCCTGCGATATGCGATATTGTGATTTCGCAATATCAGCGAAAATGCGATAATGCGATGTCACAAGTGATCAAATTTGCAATGTTGTGATCCAGTGATAATGTGATCTATGATATTACAAAGCAAATTGCAAAATCACTTCATCGCAGATCTTTCGGGCGCGTGGTTCAAAAAATTATTTTCCATAAACTAACGCCTGGTTATGCGCTTTAATGCTAATAAATGAGTTAGTTTCCAGTTATTAATGGAATATGGTTTCATGCTTATCGAAAAATCATCTCACGTAAGGTGGTATACTTTATCTATCTTCGGCATTTAAAACTTTCCCATCACCCTTCCTTGTCATTATTTTCACTTCACTTGCGAATTGCAGGAATGGAGAACAGAGAACGATACAAAGCAATACACACGATAAAATGGGAAAGAAAAGAAAAGCTCCGAGCTCTGAAGAAAAAGAAATGGCGCCCTTGTATACAGACATGGCCTGCAACAGAGACGCAGGAATTGTTATGTGGGAAGGCATGTATAATCTGCTTGAAGAGGAGAATCCCAGAGTAATGGAAGTTACTGCTACTGCGGGCTCAAATAGTTCTTCTGAGGCATCCATTACAGAGCTAGCTTGCTCATTCTTACACCGTATAGCAGCAAGACCCAGAATTCTCCCATACATGGACATGGTTAAGTGGATACTGGACAACGTTGATATCAGAAATAGATAGTTTAAGACTTAGGGTCAAGAGCTTACGGAATTATTATTTTTACAAATTTTGGACTTTATATCTGCTAGAAGGAAAAAGCGCAAAAGGAGAAAAACACATCAAGGAAACACGTATCAAGAAACGGAGGCAGTTTCCCGGGCAGCAGCAACCCTTATATACATATCAATAGGGTCAACCCTTGCAAGGGCAAGGCTAGGGTCAAGTCTTGTAACAGCAAGCCCAAAATCCTAATGTCCTAGGCCAACAGGTCCAAAATCCTTTTGGCTAAGGGAAGAAGGTACAAAACCCTAATTTCATAGGTCAATAGGTCTAGAATCCTTTTGGCCAAGGGAAACAGGTACAAAACCCTAATGTCCTAGGTCAATGGTACAAAATCCTTTTGGTCAAGGGAAATAGGTACAAAATCCCTATGTCCAAGAGAAACAAGTGTATAATCCTTACGCCCAAGGGCACTAGCTCCAAAATCCTCTTGTTCAAGGGCAACAAGTTCACCACCTGTATGTTCATGGACAACAGGTACAATACCCATATGTCCAAGGTCAACAGGCTCAACAACCTCTTAACCCAAGTGTTTCTTATTAGCAGCCTATGACTAGACAGTCTCAAGGTATTCAAGGTCAAAATCCTCCCTATGGCCAAGGTAACCCACAATGGGGGCAACATCAAATGCCATATGGCCAAAATCCTTACTAGCAGCAATAGGCTCCTCCACTTGGACTTGCTTACCGACCTCCAATGCCTTTTAATACTCAATTTCCATTCTTGGCCACACTAGAGTTGCCAGACGTGTCTCACCTTACGAATAATCCAATTCTTCATTTGTTGTACTAGCCTCCGTTTCCATCCAAGATCCCAAGCAATTGTCTGAAATTCGATGGGAAAGCAAAAGAAGATCCTCAACCCCACATGATGACATATCACCTCTGGTGCTCTTCAAATTCTTATGTTGATGATTCCATTCATCTCCATCTTTTCCAATGAACCCTCACAGGTGCTGCAACCAAGTGGTACATTGAGCTTCCTAGAAGTACTTACCATGACTTTAACTCTTTATCCATGGATTTCCTCACGCATTTCCAACTACCAGTTTGCTATGAAACTGGCACCTATTTGCTCACATCACTCAAGCAAGATACTACAACACACATCTTTGATCACATCCATGAATGGAGATGTAGATGTCGCCTGATCAAGTTCGAGATTGCGGATCAATTTCTCACCGAATGGTTCACTAAGTCATTCGTGGCCTCGATTGCTCATGATATAGCTATGGTGGGTGCGTTACTGAAGAACAAGCCATTGCTCGTGCCCAGTACTTAGATTTAGTTTACTCTCAGTCTGGCACCTTGTATGAGTTATTACCCGATGCTTCGCTGCCATCATCTGATCCCACAACATCGAAATCGTAGGCTACACCTCTTGTTGATGGAGTCATTGGTTCAATGTCCCAAGCCCTTACTAAATATTCTTCAAAAAAAAATTCAGTCTCAAACACTGTTTCCAATAGTTCTTCCCAGAATCCAGTTGCCCTGATAAAACGTTAGAGTTCCATGCTGTCCAGTCTACTGCAGTGGAAAAATCCTCAAAAGGTAAAAAGAAAGGCAAAGGCAATGGTAAAGCTGATGCCCAAAAATAGGGTCCTCCTAAACTGTCTGCTGGTGAATCTTCACAATAGAAACCTAAGTACCCCTACCTCATTTGCGAGGAGGATAACTATACCAAGGATTGTCTCCGGTGATCCAAAGTTAGTTGTTTACTTAAAGGGACCCCACTGTCCTAAAAGAGCCATTTCTATCTCAATAGACCCAAATGGTAGACCAATCTCAATCATTTGGTTTCTCAGGATCTCAAGTGTTCATGATGAGTACACATATTAATGTAGCTACTAGATCAAAATATTACCAAAATCCTGCTTCGATAGATGGGAAAGAGAAAGAAGCCACCGCTTCTTCTTTTTCCCTGAGTTCTGGCCCTCTTCATATCAAGCACCCTAACCCTGATTCTGCTATACAGCCACCCTCTTGAGGTGTGCTAAGGAAATTCTTGTACAATCCCAATGCCCAAGCTGCTCAGAACTATAATATTGTTGAGGATTTGGCTCAGGCACCATCATTTATGTCGGATTTCTAGGTGCTCCAAGCTGCCCATCACAGTGGAAGTCTTTGTTGTTGGCTATCGGGGGTATTGATACTACCGATTCTAATTTGATATATTTTGATCTAGAGAACCATGTTCTGCACCTGCCTCATCAAATTTCCTTTCTTATTCAGGTAATATTCAATGAGAAGACCATCCACAGGATTGTCATCGATGAAGGTGCTTCCACACACATAATGTCAACCGCATGTTGGAAGGCCATTAGTTCTCATGCTTTGAACCAATCCCCAAAAACTTTGGAAGATTTTGATGGGTGCGATTCGTGACCCTTCAATGTCTTACCCAACCTTGCCATTACTCTAGAAGGCAAGACAATACAAGTCGAGGTAGAGATTGTTGACACTAATCTCAATTATAATCTCCTACTCGGTCGGAGCTGGACCCATGCTATGCATGTTGTAGACTCCTCCCTATTATGTGTGAATCACTTTCCCCATCAAGGGAAGATTGTCATTGTCGACCAGCTGTCCTTCTTTGTCTCTTCCTCCTCAGACGGCAATGTTACGTACATCAAGCACACTGGTACTCCCTATGAGAGTGTGGGCGTAGGTCTTTTTAAAGATTCTACCTTAATGGGATTTTTTCCACTCCCACCTCCTCATGCTGCCTCTGTCAACATGTTCTCGGTCAAATCTGATCCTTGGGTCATACCTTCACCAGATCTTGTTGATACCTAGGGAAAGGTTATGTCACTTAGTCCTGCCGAAATCAATTACGTGGAAATTGTTTTGGCCTTGAGTTCAGCATCCTCTGATTCTTTTGTTTTGAAGACCTCTCTCGATATGTATTCTTGATACCCATGGCTTGGAAATTTGGAATATCTTGATCCCTTAGCCAAGACTTTCCTTGTTGACGAAGGTATCATGGAAGTAATATCTCTCAAGGAACCAACTTCTACTGATACTCATCATCGTTACTCATTCCTACCTCGCCTCACGGTAACATCTACTAATCTCGAAGAGTTCTCTTGTCTGTTTCCTTCCCTCCCACTTCTACCACTGCTCATGACTCATGAAATATGGTCGGAAGGAAATTTGGGTAATATTACCCAAACAATTCCAATAGATATTTCTATCAAGCCTGGTATCATTGAACAAGTCCATATCGGGGTAACTTCTTCTCTGGATGAGATCAAGACCTATACTCGTCTGTTTCAAGAATTCCGCAATGTGTTCGCGTCATCCTATGAATAAATGCCCAACATTGATCCTTGCATTGTTGTGCATGAAATACCAACTTATCCTCACGTGAAGCCCGTTCAATAATGGCTTCTCCCAGTGCACCCTAGGAAGGTCACCGCTATCAAGGGTGAAGTTGAAAAACTTCTCAAAACTAGATTAATCTATCCCATCCCTCTTATAGATTCGGTGTCAAATATTGTCCCGGTGATAAAAAAACAAGGCACGATCCGTGTTTGCATTGATTATCGTGATCTCAATTGTGCCTGTACTAAGGATAACTAGCCTACTCCCTTCATTGATCAGATCATTGATGAATGTGTCGGGAGCGAAATTGTTTCCTTTATGGATGATTTTTTCTAGTTACAACCAGATTAACATTGCGCCGGCTGATCAAGAAAAGGCAGATTTTATCTGTCCATGGGGTACGTTCACGTACAAAAGCTCCATTTCAGACTTAAAAATGTTGGGGCTACATTTCAATGGGAAATGTCCTATGCGTTTCACGATATTTGCATCATCATCTAGCCTTATTTGGATGACCTTCCTACTCATTCTTGTAAGCGCCAAGATCACCCTGACCATCTTCGACAGATTTTTCTTCACTGTAGACACTACAAAATTCGGTTAAACCAACATAAATGTGTTTTCTGCATAGGATTTGGATGACTCCTTAGCTTTATCATTTCCAAGGATGGTATTGGCCTTGATCTGCTTAAAGTTGAGGCCATTGTAAATTTACCCCCTCCATCTTCATTGCACCAACTCCAGAGCCTACATGGAAAGGAAAGTTTTCTCTGTCGTTTTATACCCAATTATGTTGGGCTAGCTACGGGATTTACCTGGTTGCTCAAGCAAGGAACGCCCTTTTCCTGGGATGAGGTTGCCCAAAAATCTTTCGATGATCTCAAGGCTGTCCTCATAAATGCTCCTTTGTTGCATCCCTGGGATTATCATCGAGATTACTTCCTTTACCTAGCTGTAACCCCTATCACCATTGCTATAGTCTTGGTCCAAGACGATGACGAAGGCAACGAACATGTTATCTACTACCTTAGTTGTAATATCCTCGAAACTAAAACGTGTTATGCCCATGTCGAGAAGTTGGCTTTGGTTGTTGTCCAGGTTGTTCAACGCTTTCGGCACTACATCCTCTTATGCACGACTATTATGATTTCTGAATGCAACCCCACGACCTACATCCTAACTCGTAAGTTGTTGGGGGGTAAGTATTATAAATGGATTGTCATCCTGCAAGAATTCAATTTGGTATTTACTACTGCCAAATCTAAGAAGTCACTAGTTTTCACCGAGATGATTTGTTCCCTTCCTTCTAAGTCTCTCCCTACTGGTGCAGATGAACAACTTCTAAACAAGACCCTTTTCTTGATCAGCACCCTTGATCCATGGTACGATGATATCATCATTTATCTCCAAACATCCATGTTCTGGTCTGTGTTGACTAAGGGTGATCGCCGACGGATTCGACATGTTATGAAACCAGCTCAAGAAAATATAGAAAAGATAGATCAACGCCTTAGAATTCAGCCTCTTCGAGGGGGAAACCTCCTTTACATTACATAAATGAACAATTCTTGGATGATAAAAATGAAAAAACCTCCTTTCTATATATAGGAGTCTAAGGAATCACAATATAATCCAGCCGACCTAACAATAATAATATAAAGCCACAAAAATAACAATAGAGGGATTCTATGGGGCACAAAAATAACAATATGGGGGTAATAGGGGCACAACAATATAAATAAGGGGTATAACTACAATAGTAATGAGGTAATCACTAGTATTATAGGGACCCAACATGCCCCTCTCCTTCAAAAAAGTGTTGTCCTCAACGCTTGAGTAGTTCTAGATACTTCTTCATAAAATTCTCATCCTCCCATGTGGAATCTTCAGCGGATAAGTTCTTCCACTTGATAAGATACTCTGAAATTGATCGATTTCGTAGTTGTCGAGTTCTTGTTTCTGTGACTGCTTCCGGTTCCAATATAATTTTTCCTTCCTCGTCAAGTTCTGGCAATATTGTTTGAACTGGGAGCTTGTCGCCTATAACCTTCTTTAAACATGAAACATGGAAAACTGGGTGCAATCGAGAAGCTGCAGGAAGCTCCAATTTGTATGCCATAGTACCAATCTTTTCCAACACCTTGTACGGACCATAATACTTTGGTGATAATTTATTATCCTTCTTAGCTTGCTTTAGGGACATTTGCTTATATGGTTGTAGCTGTAGGAATACCCAATCACCTACATCAAAACTTCTTTCACTGCGATGTTGATCTGCCTGTTGTTTCATTCTATTTTGTGCCAACACGAGGTTATCCTTTAAGAGTTGGAGGACTTGTTGTTGATGTTCGATGTGATGTTCCACTGCTTGAACCTTAGAATTTTCTCTTAAATATGATGTGATTGATGGTGGTTGGTACCCATAAAGTGCCATAAATGGGGTCATTTTTGTTGCTGTATGGAAGGAAGTGTTATACCACCATTCAGCCAGAGGCAACCATTTGACCCATTGTGTTTGTTTATCAGATACAAAGCAACGAAGATATCCTTCCCAACATTTGTTTACTATCTCAGTTTTCCCATCAGATTGAGGATGATAAGATGAGCTATGAGCTAACTGAGTACCCAGACAAGAGAATCATTCTGTCCAAAAATTTCCAGTGAAAATGGGATCTCTGTCGCTTACAATAATCTTTGGGTTTCCATGTAGCTTTTGAACTGTTTCCATAAATGGAGTAGAAACTGTACTGGCTTTAAATGGATGTGATAATGCACAAAAGTGTGCATACTTGGTAAGTCTGTCAACTACCACCATGATGACACTCTTTCCCTCAGACTTGGGTAAACCTGTGATAAACTCCATTGAAACCTCCTCCCAACGTTGGCTTGGAATGGATAAAGGTTGTAATAGACCCGGTGTCTTAATTGTTTCAACTTTATTTTGTTGGCAAACCAAACATTCCGCCACAAACTTTTGAATATCTGATTTAAGGCCATCCCAAAAAAATTCCTTCTTAACCCTGTGGTAAGTTTTTAAAAATCCTGAGTGCCCTCCTAAGGGAGAAGTGTGCAATTCCATAAGAATCTTTTGTTTTAGCTGGGAATTCTTACAGAGGTATAAGCGATCTTTGTACCATATCGAATCATTTTGCCAGATAAATGTATCAGAAGTACTGGAATCTTGTTGTAGCTTTCGAATAAGTGCCCACACTTCTTCGTCATTCTTCCATTCCTCCTTTGCTTCATTTATCCAATCTGGTTGGATAATAGAAATGGCACACAACAATGCTTCCATATCCTCATCCTTTCTTGAGAGTGCATCTGCCACCACATTTTGCTTCCCTTTTTTGTAGATGATTTCAAAGTCATAACCCAACATCTTTGTGACCCACTTTTGTTGCTCTTCAGAGGATAATCTTTGTTCTAAAAAGTATTTAAGGCTATCATGATCCGTTTTTACCTTGAAGTGTCTTCCCATTAGGTAGGGTCACCATTTCTTAAGTGCATGGAGTATTGCCAACATTTCCTTCTCATAAATAGCTTTGCTTAAAAACTTTCCCTTGATTGGACGACTTTCAAAAGCAATGGGTCTTTCATCTTGCATTAGAACAACACCAATTCCATTTCCTGAAGCATCACATTGCACAATAAAGGTTTTTGTGAAGTCTGGTGTAGCTAAGACCAGTGCTTGGCACATTGCCTCTCTAAAATGAATCTTTCTTCAATAATGTTGTTAGAGGTGCTGCTATTCTCCCATAATTCTTAACGAACTTGCGATAATACCCTGTCAACCCAAGAAATCCTCGCAGATGCTTTATGGATGTGGGGATTTTCCATTCCTTAATGGCTTTAATTTTGCTAGGGTCTACCTTAACTCCTTGATGAGATACAATATGACCCAAATATTCCACCACCTGGACTCCAAAGAAACATTTGGATCTTTTTGCATACAATTGTTTCTCCTCCAATAGTTGTAGCACCTTGTCAACATGTTCAACATGATCCTTCCAAGACTTGCTGTAGATTAGTATATCATCAAAAAATACCAACACAAATTTTCTAAGGAATGGTTTGAAAATTGAATTCATCAAACCTTGAAATGTTGAAGGTGCATTGGTAAGGCCAAAAGGCATGACCAAAAATTCATAATGACCCTCATGAGTTCTAAATGCCATTTTCGGAATGTCTTCAATCTTCATTCTGATTTGATGATATCTCAAAGGAGGATCCAGCTTGGTGAAGTAAATTGATCCATGCAATTCATCCAGTAATTCATCAATGACAGGAATGGGAAACTTACCTTTAATAGTGAGCTTGTTGAGCTCCCTATAATCTGGACACATGCGCCATGATCCATCCTTATTGTGCACCAATACTACTGGAGCTGAGAAAGAACTTTGACTCGGTTGAATTATACCAGCCTCTAGCATTTCTGCAACCATACGTTCAATTTCACTTTTTTGGACATATGGATATTTGTACGGCCTGATGTTTGGAGGAACACTTCCTGGAATCAGATGAATAGCATGATCATGATCACGCATAGGTGGGAGACCTTTGGGAGTCTCAAATACTATGGAATGATTGTCCAGGACTTTTTGGAGATCTGGAGAAATAGATGATTCCAATGTGGAAACATCTAGCGAACATAATTGTGCAATTACACCTCTTTGCTCCTTTTTTAGAAGCTTTGTCATGCCATTAGAGCTGATTATCTTTCCTAGTTTCCCTGCAATACCCCTTAATTCAACTTCCTTCCCTTCCACAGAAAATTTCATGAAAAGTTCTTGAAAATTAAAAGCTATTGTACCCAAGGATTGTAGCCATTGGACTCCTAGTACAACATCAGCACCTCCCATTGGAATGGAAAGCATTGGGCTAGTCAATACATATTCTCCCATGGATAGCTTGATATTATGGCACTTTCCAGAACAATTTATTGTTCCTCCATTTGCAATCATCACTTGACACTCTGGTGCTGGATATAGGAAGCAATTCAATTCTTTTGCTACCCTACAATGAATAAAATTGTGGGTGCTTCCTGAATCAATCAACACTATTACCTTTTTCTTCTTGATTTGTCCTTCTATCTTGATGGTTTGAGGAGTGGTAATTACCGCCAATGCATTACAAGATATGGTCGGATTTATTTGTTCTTCATCTAGGCTTTGTTCCTGGAATATATTCTCTTCTTTTGACCTTTCTTGCTGCTTTTCTTCTTCCTCTTCACAAATCTATGTAGAATAATTTCTTCTCAGCACACTTATGACCTTTTGTGTATTTGCTATCACAATTGTAACAAAGCCCTTTTTCTCTTTTTTCTTCCAATTTTTGTGGTGTCAAACTTGTAGGTTGTGGAAGACTATGGGCAACAACACTTCCGTCTTTATAGTTGTGAATGGTATGCTTCCTAGTTGCCATAATTTTGCTTTCCATTTTTCTTGCTAATCTGAATGCCTTCTCTAATGAATCAGGTTCCCAAAGGCGCACATCATGTTGGATATTATCCTTTAAAGACCCTATGAACACATCAATCCTATGCTCCTCTGGAATATCTTTTACCCTTATGTTCAATTTTTGGAACTCCTCAATGTGCTCCATTATTGAACCCTTTTGTTTGAGACTTATCAATTGGCTAAAAAAAGTGTTTCTTTTTGTATCCTCATAATGTGCTATCAATTCTTCCGTAAAAATTGCCCAAGTGATAAATTGTTTACGAGAACAAAGCCATTGATACCATACAAACTGATTTGGTTCCAAATATAAAGTTGCCATACGTACCTTTTGTGTGTTTTGCACATTATTGAGATCGAAGAATTGCTCCATCTGTAATATCCATGTGGCGGGATCCTTGCCATCAAACTTCCTCATATCGATTTTTGGAATGTGGTGATTCTTCGATCCAACATTAGCATCTATGGAATCATGATTAGCATTTCTTTTGTTCTCATCATGAGTTTCCTTTACTACCTTTTCACCATTAGTAAGTATTTCTTGTAGAAAATTAGTCAAATCCGTCTTCAAATCTGCCATTCCTGTCTTCAAATTTGTGTTCAAATCTATTTTCAAATTGTCCATCTTAGCTTCCATGCCATTCATCTTAGCTTCCACGCCATTTATCTTAGCATCTGTTAACTTTTGTGAGCGTGACATTTGTTGCACTTGTTCTTGTAATTTTGATATATCATGTAGCATTTCTTCCTCTTCTTCATGAGTCATCCTAGAGCTTTCAGGTTCCTTACTAGGTGTTTGCATTTTCTTTCCTCGGGGCATCAGTTACCGATAATAATGCTCTACTATGCCCTTTGAATTCCTTCAAAATAAATTTTCAAACCAAGCTTAAGCAAAAATTTAAAAAAATCTACACACCTTTTTTCACTTTGTAGGAGCTCGATATTGCCTCTGATGTATCTCTGTGCTTTCCAATCTTCTAGTTCTGAACTTGTGATCTATAGTAGCTCTCTGTGTCCTCTTTCCAATGCCACAAGTCTGACCCAAATTGGATTCTCCAAGGAAGAGTTATGCGAAATCTCCCACAGTGACTTGATTATAGACTAGTTCAGTAGAGCTAACTTGTACGACGTGCCGTGAGTCACTGTTTCGACCTTTGGATCTAAACAAAAACCACAAGAAACTACAGTCCGTCCTCTTTCTGTACCTTTTTATGAAATTTCAATCCGATACTCAGAGAGAAAGTTATGACGATTTTCCCCAGGTCACCTGTTTTGAATGTAATTCAGGAGTCTGCAAAAATACCAACTTCCTCAGATCATATCTCCGAAAATATCACGCGAAAAGCTCTGAAATTTGGACCCAAGGTTCAGCATCAATTCTTCTCAAATGGGTTTTTTTTTTGCGACTTCTGAAACATCACAGAAAAAAAGTTATAGCGGAAATGCCACGATGACCTGTTTGGAGCAGCGAAACCCTAGAATCCAAAGCTTTGATACCAAATGTTATGAAACCAGCTCATGAAAAGATAGAAAAGATAGATCAACGCCTTAGAATTCAGCCTCTTCGAGGGGGCAACCTCCTTTACATTACATAAATGAACAATTCTTGGATGATACAAATGACAAAACCTCCTTTCTATATATAGGAGTCCAAGGAGTCACAAT
This sequence comes from Pinus tabuliformis, assembly GCA_031772625.1. Classification (NCBI taxonomy): domain Eukaryota; kingdom Viridiplantae; phylum Streptophyta; class Pinopsida; order Pinales; family Pinaceae; genus Pinus; species Pinus tabuliformis. The sequence continues at coordinate 1,036,420,869 of CM062816.1, read as the reverse complement.
ATAATCCAGCCGACCTAACAATAATAATATAAAGCCACAAAAATAACAATAGAGGGATTCTATGGGGCACAGAAATAATAATATGGGGGTAATAGGGGCACAAAAATATAAATAAGGGGTATAACTACAATAGTAATGGGGTAATCACTAGTATTATAGGGACCCAACACAGCATCACTCCCAACCCTACCGTATTATTGGAGATACTTTATACCGCATCAGTGTCAATTCAGTTCTTCGCCGATGCCTTACTGTTGAGGAGGCTGAGAGAGTTCTTAATGACTACCACTCTAGGGAATGTCGTAGTCATATGTCTGGCTATGCTACCACTCAAAATATCCTTTGCGCTGGTTATTTCTGGCCGTACATTTTCAAGGAATGAAATCTTGTTGTTCATAAGTATAAAGAATGCCAAATTTACCAATGCAAGATGTGCACCCACCTACTCACCTACACCCCATCATTACTGTTGGTCCTTTTTCCAAATGGGGCATCAAAATATGACATGTAACCCTCATTCAGTCGGGGGGCATGGCTATATTATCGTTTATATGGATTACTTCACTAAATGGTCTGAAGCGATGCCTACATACTCTACAGATGGTAAAATGACAGATCAATTCCTTTTTAATCATGTTATTTCTTGGTTCGGCGTACCTCAAGCCATTATCAGAGACCATGGCTCCCATTTCATAGATTAAAAGATGGCTGAGCTCACATACACATTGGGTTTGCGCCACGATTGTTCAACCCCGTATTACCCTCATGCCAATGGCCAAGTTGAAGTCGTGAACATGGTTTTGGTTACAATGCTTCAACGTACTATTGGGATGCACAAGTCAAATTGGCATCTCACGCTCTTTTCAGCTCTGTGGGCTTACAAAACCTTGACCAAAGATGCAACTAGTTTCACACTGTTTTAGCTAGTCTACAATCTGGAAGAAACATTGTTGATTGAATGCGAGATTCCTTCACTCAACATAGCTGTCGAAATTCTCCCTGAAACATCACCTCAAGAAGAGCGCCTCTTATATTTAGAACGACTGGATGACGCTCATCACCTCGATGCTTTGGTTATCGAGGCACCAAAGAAATGAGTCAAGTCCCATTTCGATCAGCTAGTCTCCCCTTGTGTGTTCTCTGAGGGTGATTTGGTTTTATGGTACGACCAAGCTAATGATAAGCTGGGGGCAGGCATGTTCAAACCGATGTGGCATGTGCCCTACATTGTGAGATGTATTTTGCAAAAAGGGGCCTATGAGCTTATTGATTATGAAGGAAATCCTTTGGACAAGCCTCAAATGGGCCTTACCTCAAGAAGTACTATGCTTAGGTCCTCTTGCATGGTTACTTGTGTACATTAGTGTGTCATTCATCTTTGTGTAGCGTGGTTTGGTGTGTTAGTTTTCAAACAAATTTCCTGTTTACTATGTTCTCCTTGCTTTGCAAATGTCTATGACTCCCCACATCGGTTTTGCTGATGGTGCTTGCCGTAGTACCCAGAACCTATCATCTGCGACATGGGATATTTATGACCCTATTGGTGAGTTGATTGATCTTCAAGGTATCTATTTAGTTCGTACATCTAACAACATTTCTAAATACAGTGCGGTCATTGAACAATTGTCAGAAGCCATTAATCTTAACATTCAAGAGTTGGTTGTCAACCTGGATTCATAGCTTGTCGTCATTCAACTCAATGGGAAATATTCCGTAAGGAACCCTGAAATATTGAGAATGTATCTCTGTATTCGTCTACAGATGAATTAGCTAATTATGTGTTGGATACACATTTACGAAACATGTGAAAAGATAAAACAATTGTTTGTACCATAGTAAGCAAGAAATATAGTGTATATATGCATGGTGATAATGTCTGATACATCAAAACCCCAAAAAATAATATGTGTGTCCAAAATAACATTGGCGGCTCGTAGGCCTCATATATCCATGGCACATAGGCCTAAACAAAATGTAAATTCTGGACTGAGGAAATAATCAGCATGGTGATCGTGGTAGCATGACATAGCTCGTGCAACATGAGTCAACAATCAACAGATTCGATTTGATACTCCCACAGTGTGTCTCTGGTACTGGCGAGGAATCTCTCCCACCCAAGCATACTCTAGGATACCACAAGTCAACCCCTTAAGGTTCCTCATGATCTCTTCCTCGTTGTCACTCCCCTCCTGATAAGGAGCAACAACATCAATAAGACAGGTGGCGCGCCTGGCTATTGGGGACATCCCAGCAAGATGCTCTGGTCCAACATCTGCATTAACAAAGCGAACTGTTATAAACACATATATATAAAAAAAAATTAAAAATCACAAAATTTAAAAATTGATTTTTTTACCTTCATCGCCAAAATCCTCTCCATTTGGTAGCAGCATGTCCGGATCTCCATGGAAGTCGGTGCCATTGTATGGCCAGTCCTCCATGATGATCTTCTGTCATCGTAGCTATGAAAACAAGGTAGGTCTGTATGACATGTGATGCCCCCCAGTGATCCTAGGAGTCAAACAACTCCAGTGGGCTATCCACAGGTCACATGGCATGGGAGGATCTACTTCAATCAATTGGTACTAGAAAAATGGCACCCATTCCAAGAAAAAGGTCACTAGTACAGATCTGAAGCAAAATTGCTTCAGATTCTATGCCTTAGTTGGCGTTTTATGTTGCTCTTCATGGCCTCCGCCCAGTTGAAGATCGTCGGTGCTGTGCAGTCGATGGCATACAGGAATTTCAACTTGTTAGTCTCGTGCACTGCTTGGGACCCTGCCACTCTGTTGATAGTCAATAGTAGCACTCTCAGTGTTAGATCTTGAACGGTGGAAATCTCAATCTTGCCCCTCTTGGATTTGAGGGCTTCATGGCAATATTCGGTAAGAAACATGGATATTCTTGCCCCAATCGGTCGTGACCCATATAAGTTGACTGGTTCCCCTCTTCGGGATAGTACTGTGATGAAATATATTTCTAAAGTTTCTAACTCCAGCTCCTAGTCACCAATGACGAATATTTCCCGATTTATGTCCGAGAGACTAATAAGGTACTGAAGCAACTCAGGTTGGGCCTGCATCCTTGGCGTGAGAAATAATTTTAGGGGCTCACAGGCCCTCAAAGCATCCAGGCAATTTGGATTATTCAGCGCCTCGTGTCCACATCCTCGTACTCACGTTCTTTCTAGTCTACCATTTTCAGCAATTCTTTCCTACAAAATCCATAGCTTTAAGTCAATAATCATTTTTGACCCATAAATTTCAAATTCCAATGGTGGTTTTGAGGGGAAATAGTTTTTTTCCCTATTCATCGCACTGATGTGCCTGTTTTAAAAATAGTTACACTAATGGTGCGATAGGGTATGTTAATTACCCTCAGTCAGTGCAATTCTGTGCTTGGAAGTCACGCTGACTGAGGGTGAAAAACTTTTAACAAATCCTCCCTCAAAATCCCAAAAATGGTTAAAAATAGGGATAAATGGTATGAAAATGAAGATCAGGGCTTTGGCTCTTACCTATAACTAGCAGCTCGACAAATGACCTCCTGGATCTCCCGCAATCTACTCCGGAACAATTAGGGAAAAAGTGAGTAAAAAGTCTTTCACAGCAAGGTAAAATAGTAAATGGTAAAAAAATATTTACTTCTCCTCCTTTTTATTTAGTTTTTCATGAAATATTAGGTTTTTGTAAATATTTTGACCTATTTTGCCTCAAGAATTGGATATTTCACTTTGCTTTTTTTGCACAGTGACAGGTGATGGATGTTCGACGATGATGCCAAGTCATGTTTCAGCTCTTTTCTCTACTCGTAAAACTCATATGAAAAGATTGCCGAGTATTTTTCCCTTTTGACTTGTAAAAGAGAAGAAAATGGGGGGCTTTCTTTCAAGCTCTTTTCCAACCCTATAAAAATTAAAATATCATCGAGCTTTTGTCATTTCGAACTTGTTATGCATGCGAAACATCGTGCGTCCAATATAAGTTTACCCCTTTTTTGGACTGGGATGCACTATTTATGAAAAAGGCACTCCTTGACTGAAATGGTCAAGCAATTCTCTCGAGTATCATTTTGTACCTTTTCAGGATCAAGAGACACAAATGTACGAAAAGGGAGCATGTGGAGTTTTCTTTTCCTTGTTTTTTTCAAACTCTCTAAACATGAAAAAGATACCGAGTTACACCTTCGTCAGATTTGTTAAAATATTAAACGAAATCGGATTCATCACCATGATGAACATGAGCTTCTCCTTCCTAGGTCTCGTTAAAATTACTAGGTTAGATTCGTCCAAAGGATGAACTTACGACGCAAGCATATGATATCCCCTTCAAGCTTGTGATTAAAAATAATTGGGGTACTTTCCAAAAATGGTGGGGGAAAATTTGGAAATCAAATCAGTTGTGTCGACAACTCACTCTTGAACATGACACTTTTGCTTCATGTTGTGTTGGGATAACCTCCTTTGTATCGTTGAACTTCCTAGGTTGGGCCATTCATTCTTTTCCTTCCATTTGATCTCTGCCACATCGTCATGACCAGCAATCTTATGGATTCAAAAGCTACCAAACTTCCAGTTGTGTCATCGGTATGTTCAAGAGTTGTCCTTCTGCAGTTACACTTACCTTTGATTCTCTATATGATACAAAATCATTTTTGCATCCCTTTGTCTCATGTCGATGATGTGGGATACATTATGGCCCTCCTTCGACATGGTCACTTCCTGTCAACTTCAACTCATTATCTAGGAAGTTGACCTAGAGACTCCCTTCCAGTACCTTAGGGCTTGCATGCCCTAATGACGAGTTCTTCGCACTCGACGACAAGTTCTCATCATTGGCTTTCGATCGAGTGATTTCACGGGTGTTTGACTTCAGTTCCTCTATTCGGATTTCATGGACTGTGCTGATAGTACATTGAGGACCATTGTCATTATTGGTGGTTTCTCTTGTGCTTGTTAAAAGTTTACATAATTGACTAGTAATCAAGCGACTTTCTAGCATGTTCAACATCAACACATCTATTCACATGTTAGGATTTGTACTTTGATCAAGTAATGTTGGAGCGCAAGACCCTGGACTCAAATCACAAAAGTCTAGGTTATGAAGTGATGTGAAATGGTTATGTTGATATACATGTCTCTTTTAGATGAATGGTTGCGACCTTACCATGAGTTATCATATGTGATGCTTCTCATTATTGGATGGCTGCGACCATACCTTGGTTTCAGTATGATCCTCTTTAATAGATTATTGTGCCCATACCTAGATCCATTTACATGATCATTCTATGGATGGCTGCATCCATACCATGATTCATGTACATTTGATAGAGTTTTTAGTTATGTATATTTATTTGTACTTGGTTGTAGGTTTTCCGACGACAGACTCCAGTTCCCCGCACTGATTCATAAAGAATTTCATCCCTCACTCTAGTTCAGCCTTCATGCTTTAGGGGGCATCTGTTACTTTCCCTGTACTTTCCATTCCTTGATCCTGGAGGACCTCTACAGTGAACCCTACATGCTTTCCCTTCATGAAGAAACTCCCATTATGTCCCTCTTCATGAGTACAATTCCCTTTTGCACCATTTCCCCCAAATCTTCTATTTTTCCTATTTTAAAAGATCGACACTAATGGCCTTTGTCCTCCTTGTGCTGATATGCAGGGATTAACACTATCCCTAGAGTTGACCAAAGTTACTAATATTTGTTCTAGTTGCGCCAGTCCTCTTATGGAATGTTTTTTAAATAAAGAGCCAAAACGTCCAGCTCTAGAAGCTTCGTAACGGAAGTCTGGTAAATGGTTTGGCCGGATGGGGTCAAGGATGTAAGTTTGGGCTCCTTTCCCCTATAAGGATGTAACTACCTCAATAGATAAGACCCTTTCCCATCAGAAGAGGATCCATCTCCCATCCATTCATGCTATATAAACTTCCATTTTTCCCAAGCACAAGCTAGTGTTAAGGTGGGTGTGCTTGTGCTAATTAAGTTTGGAGTAAACAACAATATATTCATAGTTGTAGCTCTCTAGCTATGTGAGGGAGAAGTGTGAATTTGGTTTAGTGTGAAGCCTAAAGGGAAGAGCCTTAAAACTATCATTGTTGAGGCCATCATGGAATGCTAGCTGAAGTGTGTGGGAACCTGGTTTTTTCGGAGGAGAACAACAACATCAAGACAATGGTTGTAATATATTCTTGATTCAATATACATGAAACTATCGATTGATTTCCTACATGAGGCATCATCTTACTTGTTCATGGATTAATGTTTCTTGACTTGTTAAGTAGGTTGAATTACGATTTTTCTATTATCACGGTTGTTGTTTGCTATTGTTTACTTGTTTGAGGTGTTTGAAGAAGGAAACGAGAGATAGTTGGAGCGAGCAAGTAGGGACATCATCAAATGGGATAAGCGTACTAAGAGGTAGGCCCTCTTAATTGGTTCTAACCTAAGGAAATCTTCCATAGAATGTATCGGTTGTGGCTAGACCCATTATTAGGTTAGAGGAATTGTTTGTGTCCGCACTCATAATTTTACTCCACCATAGGGCAGAAGAGGGATCCCAACTTATTGCGAGTAGAAGAGTTTGTTCCTTCAGAGAAGCATGTAAGACCTCTAACATAGGTTTGTTCATTTAGATTTTTTCCCTTCTTTGTTTCTACTAATTGGATTAGCTTCAACAAACAGAGCAGAATGCTAAGTATAGGCATGGGGCTTCCCATTGTGGACACAGGTTCATGGTTGTACCAAAGATTCCCTTACAGACGGTTCGTATTTTCTGTCGGGACTTCATCAGCCGAAGGTTGTAACCAAGAATAGAGAAAATGGACACAAGACTAGCCAAGTGTTGTAGTGTCACAAGTCTCTTCAAATTTCAGCCACATACTCTATTCAAAAGCCAAAATGTAGTAGTTGGAAACACTTATTTCTAGAAACAAAAATAGTAATATATCAAACAAACAAAATGTACGTGAAGAAAAATAGTAATCTGAATAAAAAAAAAAAAAAAAAAAACGAAATGAAACAACAAGCAGCAAACAAACTATGTACAAGGCACAGTCACGGCCCAACCTACTGAAATAATGTTTGAGGACTTGGCCGTTTGATAGGAAGATCATCAATCCTCTCGTCGAGTGATTGCAACTGATGGGTGTGTGAGCCATGTTTCTCGAGGACTAGTGCCGGTCCACCGGGCTTCTCTACTAGAACCTGGTGGGATTCTAGAAAACTTTCAAGTGAAGACAACACTACTATCTCAGGTACTGTGTGCAACATGGGCTCAGATGATGGCAAGTCAATGTGTAAGTGAATCTTCCTAGATTTCTTATGTGGAGGGTTTAAATAAAAAAACCAAGTGTGATGACAAACTTTGCAAGTAATCCAAACAATTAAAATGTTAATAAATCTATTCCATGAAAAGAGTACAAAAAACATGTATGTGTTACCTGTTCTTTGTTGTAGTGGCTTGTCTTCTCCTTTACCTGGAATGTCATGTTGGATTTCTTGCATGTAGTGGGTACTTAGGTCATCATCTACTTGTGTAGGCCCATCCTGGTAATGTTCGATCAAGCAGTGAACGATTGGTCGTTGCTGCAGTGTGTAACTTGTACCGAGATTAGCCATCTTCGAATCATGGTGGATCCCCAAGTTGCTTTGTTTGTTCATAGTGTTGGTCTTTCGTGTGTTCAGCATGAGTGCTTCAACATCATTGTTTGTGAATCTGAACTTCAAACAACTTGAAATCATGGATAGTTCATTGTTTTGGGTGACCGAGATGCACTCGGTCCTTGAGTCATCATGCGTTCTTGATTTATCAAGACTCATGTTCCACAACTTGTTTGTACAGGGACTGCTTGGCATGCTGGTACTGCTGCTACTACTGTTGTTGCTACTACTGCTCCTAATAGAAAAACAAATTATACAAGTTTCATTATCATCAGTTGGGTGGGGAAGGAGTCCCAACTGCTTGTGTGATGGGGTTGGGGTTGGCCATGTAAGATAACACTCCAATGTATTTTCTGTGAAGCAGTTGCCAAACATGAGTTTTGCAAAGGACAATGGTTCGTTCTCGCCATCGAGGGGAGTGACATTGTGTTTCATATACCTCTCGGATAACACCTCGATTCGGTTGCATTTTCCCTTGTATGTAAGCTAGAGGTGGGACAAGTTTGTAACAAAGTATCCATCTAGCTTGCTCGACCACTCTTTGTTGAGCAGCAGACCATATGCTTCCGGTATGTCCACAACAATTATGTTGATGCACTAGTGGACTCGAATGTCATGGGATAGTTGGATGATCACGTCTAGTAGTTCACCAATGGATGGTACCAATGTTGTATCAAGTTGGAAGATTCTCACAGATGTTTCGCTCCATTGTGCATTGATCTTCTTAGTGATGGAGAGCAGCATGACATTGGCTGGCATGCTAGAATCAACCAAATAGTTGTGGACATTGTATTTGAAAAATTCGAATGAAACCAGGAATGGGGGGCAACATGAGTTTGCTTCTTCCATCTAGAGTGTATTGAGCATATTGGATAGTGATTCGAGAGGTGTGCATGCCCCCTTGCTAGTAGAGGTTGTGCTGTCTATTTCTGTTTGTCCTAATGCATGTAATAGGATATCTCGCTAGCTCTAGGCTTTGGCTAACTTGAAGAAACTGATGTTCGCTCAATTTTTTTTCATATCATCGACTATGTTGTAATCCAGAGGTGGTAGACTCATCGAGGTGTATGGGGTGGAACAGATGCTTGTGATGTCTAGTGGATTGTTCTACAACTTGCTGCTCACGAATGTATTCCTATCTACCGTTGTCTTCCCAGACTTGCTTTGTGTATGTTTCTTTGAGAAAGCTAATGAGCATCATCATTGGGTAATTATATGTGCCTTAATTCACCTCCTAGCTTAGTCAAATAAAATATTCTCACAACTTATTGCATACTTTTGATTATATTTTGCTTATGAGATGAGTTAGAGTTGAATATTTTGCTTTGTGGTCTAATGTGCATGTAATGTAGGATTATAGGGTAAAAACAAGGCATTTTGGAAAAGATCTTTGTCAAAACTCGAATGGGACAAGGGAGAGGAATTATAGGAGGTAAATCCTCCTCATTTACTACCCCTCCATTCAAATATTCCTTCATCATCTCGGAGTGCAACCAGCCAAAGCATGAGGACTAGAAGGTAGCCGAGCAAGTGAAAGTCAAAGCACCAGTTTATCTCTAGTTTGGAAGCTAAGCCTCCTTAAATTTAAGGAAGTCATTGAAGACTTTAGTCATATAAGTAGAGAGGCCTAGGACCTTAGTAGGGTTCAATTTTTATTCGAACTTTTGATTGTAAAACTCTATTTTTATTTTCAAGCTGCAAGACTTGTGATAGTTCTTGAAGTAATCCATTATTTTTTGATAATAAGAATAAGTTTTGTTTTGAGCCAGCATTGAGTTAGCTCAGAGGGTTGAAGCTCTTGGGTTAGGGCCCAACCCTAGTAGCTAAGTCTCCTCTTTACCGTACATGTATGTTGGTTTAACCGTTCATTTGCGTAAATCGCTGCATTTCCATTACATCAGTATAACACATAGATTCATGGTATAATCGTTCATTTTATTAAGTAGATGCATTTTCATTACAACAATGTAGAGTAGATTGGTTATGTTTTAGATTTCTAGTTATGGCATGAGCTTTGTAGTTTGTTTTCTTAATTCATTATTTGGTTCATTTCAGCATTATCATCTTCAATCACTCTCTTTCTGTAATAGATCTCATTCATATTCTCATTTCCTTCAGCATGAAATACTTAAGCACGAGCCAATAAATCACATCTTAAGCGAATTATACCCATAGATATCCTTATTGTTCGATCCACAACAAACCTGACAAATCACCGTCTGATTCATTTCAACGCTTGACTTTATATGCTTCAGATCTCCACCGTCGATCTGTTTAGCTTGATCCAATGGCTCTCGTGAATTATTCCACCTTCTTTAAGCGCTCCAAATCTCCATCATTGATCTGTCACCCCCTCGATCCAATGGCTATTGTGTCACCCTATCACCAACTAGCTTGGTCGATCGCCATCGTTGATCAACCCCACCTGATCCAACAACTATCACGCAATCTTGCGCAGATTCTTGCACGGCTGATATCCACTCGAGAGCACGTGAGGAAAGTGGTTTTCTTGTGATACGTGTCACCTAGTTAGGCCAATCGCACAAAATTTTGGAATTTTTCTTACAACCTTGAGGGCACGCGAGAAACTGCTTACCACCTATGGAAACTCGCTCCATCATTCTGCACATTTTTTTACCCTCCTGTCGCCACGTGACCTACTATGATCCATCCATCTCTTCACTTCATCTTCGTGATAAGATCTCCGCCATTCATCTCTTGTTTAACCCTGTTTGTCCATCTATTCACTTAACCTACACCATATGATCTCTGTCATTCATCTTCTGATTAGTCTTGTTCATTCATCTCTTAACTTAAACCTCCCATGATAAGATCCTTGCCATTCATCTTCTGTCAGTCTTATTCATCCATCTATTCACGTAATCTTCTGTGATAAGATCTCCACTTCTTGTCTTCCATTAATACCATTCTTGATCGATCCAATGGTTCCTATGCACTTCTGCTTCATTACATTGATTTCGATCTTCACTTGCTCTTCTTCTTGACTCCTTTCATGCTTGATTTTACAAAAAAACCAAAAATTTGAAAAAAACTTTAGTTTAGTTTCTTTGCTTATTCATTAGTTTAGTTTAATGCTCTTTACTTCTGTAACTTAGATAACAGCATTAGGTCAGTGTTGATTTAGCAATTCTGCTTAGCATAGCTATTTAAATGGTTAATTAGGATATGGTGTGATATTAGCATTACACGTTTTCTTCATTACTGTAGTAGAGTAGCTCTCTTAGAATAGATTTTCTCTTCTTCCATCAAAGAATCAAGCTTCTTCTAGCTCTATAGAGTTCTGGCTTGGAACCCCTGGGGTCTCTTGCCAGATGAACCAGTGACAACAGGCAGGACCTTCACTTCTACTTGTGCATATAGCACTATCACCTCCAAGTTTGTACAAACACTGGGTTGATAAGTAAAGTTGGTAGCCAAGAGTTGCAGCATCCTTGGTGCAATACTGGCGCTCATCAATTTTTGGCACCGTTTCTAGGGAGGTGTCAAAGTAGAATGTGATTACCGCTCTCTTTTCTTCTATTTCTAGTCTGCTTTCATTTCTTCTATTTCTAGTCTTCGACTTTCTTCCATTAGTTTATTTCTACAAAAGTGATCTAGTAGCTTCCTTTATTTTAGTTTTCATTATCTGCTTTCCTTTCCATTTTGCAAGTAGAATTTCAATTTTGCAAGTAACCTTTCTTTTTGTTAGTAGTTTTCATTCAATCAACAATTTCATTTCTGTAAAGTATTTTCTTGCTAAAAAAATCTTCCAAAAAACCAGCCCAAAAACATTTCCTTTCATGCCTTGTAGGATTAGGGACAATTTAGGGAAATTCTTGCCAAATACCCCCACTGCATCCAACAGCCAACCTTCTCTCTTATTTGGTGGTTGTGAATGGAGGAACCTTTAGGTGAGCAACCTGACATATTTGAAGAAACTATAGGGGAAGAAGAAGAAGAAGAACCCGTTCCTACTGAACCAATGGCTGAAAACCAAAATGAAAGAGGAAATCGAGAGATAATTGAGGGTTCCTTCCCCATCAGGGAAACCAATAGGGACATTAAGATGAAGAATATAAGCCCCTCTGCTCTACCTCATTTCCATGGCATGACCATAGAGGACCTTGACACTTTCCTATTTGAGTTTTATATTATATGCTGAACCTATGACTATACAGATGATGATCAAAAGCTAAAACTGTTTCCATCTACCCTCAAGGATGCAACATTGTGCTGGTTCATGGGTTTACCTCGAGATAGCATCACAACTTGGGCTTAGATGCAACAGGATTTTAACAACAAATTTAGGGAATACTGTAGGTCGAAGGATACTAAAGAAGAGATTTCCAGGATGACCATGGGCCAGGATGAATCCTTAGAAGGGTATGAAGAAAGATTCCAGCTCAGTTACAAAAGGGCTAGGTGCATACTTGACCCTGAGTCACTAAAGCTGGTCCTGCTTAGAGGAGTAAAGGAAGAACTTTTGGATACCTTACATTGGTTAGTAGGAGGGGATATCTACCAATTACCCTATGAGGATATCATGATTGTCTTTAGAAACCATTCTAGGGCAGCCATGAAAAAGGGTAGGGGTAGTCAGCCCATGGCCAGTACATCATATTCCAACTCATCCATCAAGGGTGAAATTGGAAATATGCTGGAAGATTTAAAAAATGAGGTGTTGCAAACCCTTGCCTTGCAATTGGACACCACAAACATCAAAAGGAAGCAAGAGGAAGCAGAGAGAGCCCTGGCCATCTTTTGTCATAGGTGCACTAGGAGGCATCCTAGGAACGAATTTCCTTTGAACTATATTGAAATTTTCTCTTCCTATGAAGAAAACCACTCCACAGACAAGTGCGCTTGTTTACTCGGACTCAAAGATGTATTTCAAGGAGCTGAAGGGGTCATTGAGTAGATTTTTTACATCAACCAAAGGAGATCTCATGCGCCTAGACCATACCAGCAGGGTATGCAAGGGTCATCCCATGCATATTACAACCCCAACCAAACCACAATTATGCCTTCTTAGGGACCCCCTGCTCATCCTTCCTAGTCTACACCCCCTCCTTGGTCCTATGCATCTCAGTATCCTTCCCAGCTAGCTAACCAGTCATTTCAACCTTATGTTTAGCCACAACCTTAGTGGAATACCCCACTCTAAGGATGGAGGCCCTAATACAACAATGCTCTAGCTCTATTTCCTCCACCACCTACCCAACCATAACTCCTACACTTTGCTCCACCTAGGCAACCCCAGATGCCTACCCAACCAAATCCGAACCCAAAAAATAGGTAGGCTCAACAAGTATACAGTGGAGAGATATCATACCCAGCTTATGTTGTAGAAATCTAGGAGATCAACCTAAGATTTGGGAGAATTCTCCCAGATAACCAACCTCCCTATCCACATAGGGAGGTTAAGGAAGAAAGAGAGGAAAGAAACCTTAAATTAAATCCACCCTTTCCCAAGAGATTAGCCCAACCACTCCATCCTACCCCAGAAGAACTTTAACTTCTGAGAGAATTGAAAAATCTATGTGTAAAGATCCCCCTTCTCTAGGCAATAAAAGATGTTCCCATTTAAAATAAGTTGATTAAGGAGAAGTGCTTCAAGCATCCAGGAAGAAGAAAAAGAGATGCCCCTACCGTCAATGTCATTGGGCAGCTTTCTGCCTTAATGTTGGGGCAGGTAATATGTCAAAAATATTTGGACCCTCGAAGCCATGTAGTAGATGTGCACATTAATGGCACCATTGTCCCACACACTTTGATTGATCTGGGGGCTGCCATTAATGTGATGACCAAGGACACCATGCTCAAGCTCAACCTCCAAGGGTCATTAAGGAAGACCACAATAGTTCTGCAACTTGCAGACCATTCCACAGTCACCCCTGAGGGAATTGTGGAGGATGTGATGGTCTTCATTGGCTCCTGGGAGTACCTTGCAGATTTCCTAGTTCTCCAGCCTAAGGCTAAGCTTACTGATTACCCTCTCATCCTTGGGAGGCCATGGTTGGCCGCAATTGATGCTTACATTAGCTGCAGAGATGGGAATATGACCATCAAGAATTGGCATATGTCCAAGTAGTTAGTCCTATACCGTCCTGCTTAACCTTCTCTAGAGTATGATTTACCTTTATGGTTGGAGGAGGAGGAAGAAGATGAGGCTTATTCAGCCCAACTTTAGGCTTTGGAAGCAACCATGGGAGGAGAACAACAAGATGAGGATGAATTAATTGAAAACCTGCTCCAAAGTGCAACTCCTAGTTCATTACCATTATAAGAAGAAGGGAAACCCAAAAAAATCATCCAATTAACTTATGCTTGGCTAATTCCAACCCACTTCGTGTCAAAACCATAGAATTTGGCCCAAAGAAAACTTTGAAAATTAATCCATCTCTTTCTGCTCTTGAAGAGGAAAAGCTATGCAACATGTTGAGAGAAAACCTAGAAGCCTTCACTTGGAGTTACAAGGAAATGAAGGGAGTACACCCCTTAGTTTGTACTCACCACATATACATCAAAGAAGGTTGCAAGCCAGTCAGGCAACCACAGAGGAGGATGAATCCAGCTCTTAAAGATATAGTCAAAGAGGAACTGCAAAAACTTCTAGATGTAGGATTCATTTACCCTATTTGAAAGTGAGTGGGTCTCTCCTTTAGTGTTAGTTCCCAAGAGAAATGGTAAGTGGAGGATTTGTGTAGATTACAGGGAGTTGAACAAATCCACAAAGAAGGATAATTTTTCCCTACCCTTCATTGAGCAAGTGCTAGATGGCCTGGCAGGGAAGAAGTTTTTCTCTTTCCTAGATGGATTTAGTGGGTACAACCAAATCCAAATCTGCCCAAAAGACTAGGATAAGACCACATTCACCTGTACTTGGGGTACTTTTTCCTATAGGGTCCTTTCTTTTGGCCTATGCAATGCTCCTGCCACTTTCCAGAGATTAGTCTTGAGTATTTTTTCCGAATTAGTACATGATGCAGTGGAAATCTATATGGATGATTTTACACCTTATGGATGTGATTTTCAAGAAACCCTGACTAACCTAGGCAAAATATTGCACAAATTCATTGAAATGAATCTGTCTCTCGGTCCAGAAAAATGTGAATTCTTAATGACTGAAGGGACCGTACTAGGTCATTCAATATCTCAACAAGGACTGCAGGTGGACCCAAACAAAATAGCAATCATCCAAAGGGTCCCACATCCTCAAAAGCAGAGGGATGTCCAGAGTGTCTTGGGGTTAGCTAGATACTACCAAAGGTTCATAAATGACTTCAACAAGTTGGCCCCTCCTTTATTTGGGTTGTTGACCAAAGATTCAAAGTTTATATGGTCAAAATGCTATCAAGAGGCCTTAGACATTTTAAAGGGTAAGTTAACCACTGCACGAATTCTTTGAGGCCCAAACTGGGCCCTCCCTTTTCATATTCATGTTGATGCCTCACACAAAGCCATAGGAGTAGCCTTAGGTCAGGTATAGGAGAAATTGCCCTATGCCATCTATTTTATTAGTAAAAACCTATCAAAGTCTGAGCTAAATTATACAGTGACCAAAAAGGAAGTCCTGGCTGTTGTGCATTCATTAAACAAGTTTAGGAATTACATTATAGGTATCAAACATTTGTGCATATTGACCATGCTGCAATAAAATATTTAATGAACAAACTAGATGTGAATGCTAGAATTATAAGATGGTTGCTTTTATTACAACTGTTTGTTCTAAGTATTGTTGATAATCCTGGTAAGAAAAATGTTGCAGACTTTCTATCTAGGATGAATCTTCCTGCAGGTGAAGAAGGGATGGTGGATGACCAGTTACCAGATGATCATTTGTTTGCTATTTCAGTTCTCTCCCCATGGTTTGCTGATATAGAAAACTATTTGGTATCAACACAGTTCCCACCAAAATTTCCCTCCAAAGAAAAGAGCACGATAGTCAGGAAAAGCGCCCCCTTCACTTGGATTGGGGCCAATCTCTTCAAACTTGGCCCATATCAAATATTGAGAAGGTGTGTAATGGAAGAAGAAGTTTTTGAAATCCTTCTGACCCATCATTGTGGGCCTTGTGGAGGTCACTTTGCAGGAAAGAGGACACCATTGAAAGTGTTACAAGCAGGGTATTATTGGCCCACTCCTCATCAGGATGTGAAGAAGTACATTAGTCAGTGTGATCAGTGCTAGAGGATGGGAAATCCTACTCCAAGTGATGAAATGCCCCTATAACCTCAAGTGACTTTTGAGCCATTTTACAAGTGGGGCATGGACTTCATTGGGACTATCAACCTTGCTTCAAAGAAAAAACAATACATTATTGTGTGCACTAATTATTTGACTAAGTGGGCTGAAACCAAGGAAATTGAGGCAACAACATAAGAAAAGGTGGATGAGTTCCTAAGGTAGTGTATTCTACAAATTTGGGTACCCTAGAGAGCTAGTCATAGACCAAGGTAGCCAATTTACCTCCATCATGATTGAAGAACTGGTCAGACATCACAAAATGAAGAATAGGACCTCCACTCCTTATCATCCACAAGCTAATGGGCAAGTGGAGGTGACCAACATGGCACTAGAGAGCATCTTAACCAAGGTAGTGAGCAACAATAGGAAGGATTGGGCGGAGAGACTAGTTGATGCCACTTGGGCCTATAATACAACATGGAAGACCACTAGATTTACACCCTATGAGCTAGTCTATGGGAAAACGACTTTTCTATCCATTGAGTTTGAATATAACACATTGAAGATGGTAGCCCAACTAGATTTGGATCTCAGTCATGCACAAAAAGAATTTTTTTTCTATTTGAATGGTTTGGATGAATTCAGAATGCAAGCCCTCATACATACAGAGTTAGTTCAACTTAAGAGGAAGATCTGGCATGATAAAAATATTAAGGAGAAGCAATTTCAAGAGGGCAATTGGGCATTGTTATATGATTCTAGATATAAAGACTTCAAGGGAAATCTAAAGACAAGATGGCTCAGACCTTATATGGTGGAAAGATGCCATGATAATGGTTTGATGTAAATCAAAACTATAGATGAAGAAGCCATTCCATTGCTTGTTAATGGACACCGACTAAAAATGTACAAGAGGCCTTTATCAAAGCAAGAATTCATTGACAATATCAATAAAATAGTGATGATGGTGGAGCAATTTCTAGCTCCTCCCTCATCAGGTCACTGAAATAAGGATTCGGGGGAAAAACTCCATGAGGTGCCTGAGTCCCATCTTTGGGTTGAAAACCTCGTGAGGCAGCCCAATGATGAAAAAAATAAAAAAATAAAAAAAAATGAAAAAATAATAAGTAGATCCCTGGGTGAAAAGCTTCCTTGAGTCGCCTAGGGAAAACATCTAGGGTGAAAACCTCTCGAAGGTAGCCTAGGTGTTTTTCAAAAAAAAGAAAAAGAAAAAAGAAAAAATAGATAAAAATATGTAATTGTTATTTGCAAGTGAACGAGAAAGACAATCAAGGAGCAACAAGAGGATCTAAAGGGAACCATGCCTCACACATATCCATCTCCTCCACTCCTTACCATGCATGACTGCATCATTTCTATAGTTTTCCACTCCATTGCTTCTATTTAGGTGAAGACTGTGTTTTCTAGAATCATCAGCTACAGGTCTTCACAAGGATGATCTAGACAGCAGACAACAGACAATAGACAACAAACAACAGAGGAGGAAGAAGAATGACCATGCAACAACTAAACCATGCAACACCTCTAATCTTTGAAAACTATCGCATGTCATTGAGACCACATGTAAGTATCTCGCTCACTCACTCATATGGATCATTTGATCAATAGTTTTAAGAGTCGCGAGGTAGCTGGTTTATAAGTGAAAAGGTGGCCAGTTAACTTGGCCACCTTCATCTAGTCCTCACATACAAAACCAGGTGTCCTCTCACACGTGGTCGTAGTCAACTCAAAGACACGGGAGGAGTAGGACAAGAAGTGGTTAACTACGGATCTGCGAGGTGGGAGCTGATTACGAGGAGTGGGTAACAAAACGTAATTTGCATGCATGCATGCATTCCACCTCCTCAAAACTCCCTCACTCAAGTCGCACTTATAACTCTGGCCACCCACCGGAAGCAACGATCCATCGTTCTGCAAGGGAATTTCTATAGGAGCATGCACAAGAACATGCTACAAGATACACAGAGGCAGTCTACAAGATAGACATAGAGGGGTTCAAGAGGGAATATCACGAGAGTGTCCACTACCACCATTCTACAGAGGTGGGATCTAAAAATCCACCCCCATTTACAAGCAAATGAACTAGAAATTATCTAAAACCTAGTGGATATAACAATTGTAGGAGGTGAAGTACATACACAGGAAACTCTGTTTTCTCCTGAATTTAAAATCTTGCGTCAAACCTCTTATTTCCTCCTCAAACCTCTCAAGCAAGATGACAAGAGAGTTTAATAGGAGAGAACCCACAAACACTGTGAGGACACAACAACTCCCCCAAGTGGTTGAAATATTTATAAGACACCAATGGATGGGGTTTTTAAAATAAGTAATAGGGTATGATGATGTTGTGGCTCAAGAATTTGTTCATTCCCTCACTCCACATAGCAGAATCCATGCAACTGTTATAGTAAGAGGGCTCACTATAGATCTCACCCCAGAGTTCATCAGTATGGTCACCACACTTCCCCTAGGAATTCCATGGAGAAAAGAAGACAAAGCAGATAGTCAGGTGGCAAAAAGGAAATTATTTTTAGGAGGTGAAGAACCCACGAGGATAAAAATGGAGTGAGGAGGGACAATATGCCATACCCATGTAGTGAGGTAGTTTATGGCTACCATTTTAGAATGCTTGAAGAATTAAGATTTGGGGTAGAAACACCAGTTCACCAAAGACTCAGCATACCCCATTTCTTGCTGCAATCACTCATCGACTCTAGTAAAAAAGTAAAGGAAGGGATTTCCAAAAAATTGGCTCACCATGGTTTGATCAGGATCCTCATTGAGGATGCCCTCCAAAACCTTAGGATCCCTATAAAATGGTCATTCTTCAGAGACTTACTAGTAGAGGATGACATCAAAACCATCACCTATGATGTTAGTCCTTCTGTCAGTGAGGAGGAGGCAAAACAAGAAGAAGAAGATACAGAGCTAGATGGGGATGGGATGAATGAAGAAGAAACTAATACAGAGGAACATGATGAAGTAGAAGAAGCAGGAGGGGAAGAAAAGGAGGATGATTCTGAAATAGAGGAAGAAAAGAAGGAAGAAACTGATGGAGATGAGAGAGAACAACAAGAGGAAGAAAATAAGAAAAGCAAAGAGGATGAAGGTATTGAAACAAAAGGGGAAGAACACAAGGAAGAGTCACCTAGGGTGTCTCCAGAGGTCCCTACGAAGGGAGCAACAACTTCCCTCACTGCTCTCAGCACCCCAGTCAAGAAAAAAGGGAAAAGGAGGAGGCAAACCCCTCTATATTTCAGAACAAGAAATAGCACAAGAATAAAACAAGAGAAGCTCAGGGAAATGGGAAAAGAGCTAAGTGGCTTAAGAGGCAGAGAATCAATAATGAGAGATAAAATTGAGAGGGAAAATGCATGGCTGAGAGGACATCTTCGAAAAAGGGAAAACCAACTAGCATGTATGGACAACCTCTCCTTAGAGGCCATCCAGTGTAGGATTCCAGCTAAATCCTATGCTCTTTACCTCAGAGGACAATGGCTGCAATTTCAGATTAAAACACAAGCACAAAGGGGCACCATGCCACTTCAGGACTACATGAAGTTTATTGATCTTTGTGATCAAAGTACACTAGAGGATAGGGCCAAAATGGCTGAGTTTTAATTGCACATCATGGCCCTCACAGACATGAATGTTTGGGATCTTAATGCCGAGCTAGGATATCTACAATTAATGGCTTTGGCATCATGGATGAACCATGAGGAGTCAAGGGCTATAGAGATGAAAAGAATATTGGCCAAAGAGAAAAATGAACCTCTTCTCATCAAAACTGAACAATCAAATCCCATGGACCTAATCAACACCCATAATCTAATTGCAAATGATCCTCAGCTGGCACCTAGATATGTTGCTACCCAGGAGAAAGAAATTTCACATTTTGAGGATATGTTTAGGCCTACTCAAGGAGATGGAACGCACTACCACACAGCTTGAAGATCAAAGACTATCACTCCCCTCAAAGGTTGAGAGAGGCACTCAACAAGACACCTCTGTAGAAGCAATCAATGTAAAGGTTGAAGGTCAATTGGATAGGCCTAAAACTCAGTCCACCACTACTACTAGGAATGCTAGAAGGGAGAAAAGAAGAAGAGGAAAAGAGGCAGTGGGAAGAAGGAGAAAGAAAATCAAGCTTCTATGCACAAGAAGAAGAGACCACAATAGAGGCATGGGATGCCAGAGAGGCTACCAGAGCCATGAAGGACATGGACATTGACAAAGTTGCTGAGAGGATGAGCAACACTTTCAGTAGGGGGTTGATGATGAGCCTCATCATTGGGTAATTATATGGGCCTTAATTCACCTCCTAGCTTAGTCAAACCAACTATTGTCACAACTTATTGCATACTTTTGATTATATTTTTCTTATGAGATGAGTTAGAGTTGGATATTTTGCTTTGTGGTCTAATGTGCATGTAATGCAAGATTAAAGGGTAAAAACAAGGCATTTTAGCAAAGATCTTGGTCAAAACTCGAATGGGACAAGGGAGAGGAATTATAGGTGGTAAATCCTCCTCGTTTACTACCCCTCCATTTGAATATTACTTCATCAGCTTGGAGTGCAACCAGCCAAATCATGAGGACTAGAAGGCAGCCGAGCAAGTGAAAGTCAAAGCACCAGTTTATCTCTAGTTTGGGAGCCGAGCCTCCCTAATTTTAATGAAGTTGTTGGGGACTTCAGTTGTATAAGTAGAGAGGCGTAGGACCTTAGTAGGGTTTTATTTTTATTTAGACTTTTGATTGTAAAACTCTATTTTTATTTTCAAGTTGCAAGACTTATGATAGTTCTTGATGTAATCCATTGTTTTTTAATAATAAGAATGAGTTTTGTTTTGAGCCAGCACTGAGTTAACTCAGAGGCTTGAAGCTCTTGGATTAGGGCCCAACCTTAGCAGCTAAGGCTCCACTTTACTATACATGTATGCTAGCTTAGATACCTAGTTTAACCGTTCATTTGCATAAATAACTACATTTCCATTACAACAGTATAGTGCATAGATTCATGGTTTAATCGTTCATTTGCTGAAGTAGCTACATTTTCATTACAACAGTGTAGAGTAGATTGGTTATGTTTCAAATTTCTAGTTATTGCATGAGCTTTGGAGTTTGTTGTCTTAATTCAGTATTTGGTTCATTTCAACATTATCTTCTTTAATCACTCCCTTTCTGTAATAGATCTCACTCATATTCTCATTTCCTTCAGCACAAAATATTTAAGCATGAGCCAATAAATCACGTCTTAAGTGAATTATACCCATAGATCTCCCTACCATCCAATCCACAACAAACCTGACAAATCGCCATTCAATTCATTTCAATGCTTGACTTTATGCGCTCCAGATCTCCACCGTCAATCTGTCTAGCTTGATCCAATGGTTGTCGTGAATTCTTCCACCTACTTTATGTGCTCCAAGTCTCCACCATCAATCTTTCATGCCCTCGATCCAACGGCTATCACATCATGTAATTGGCAACTAGCTTGGCTGATCTCCATCGTTGATCAACTCGGCCTGATCCAACGGCTAAAGCGCAATCTCGCTCGGATTCTTGCATGACTGATATCCACCCGAGAGCATGCGATAAAAGTGGTTTTCTCGTGCCACGTGTCACCCTGTTAGGCTAATTGCGCAAAATTTTGGAATTTTGCTTATAGCCTTGAGGGGACGTGAGAAACTGCTTACCACCTATGGAAACCCACTCCATCATCACATTTCTTTACCCTCCTGTCGCCACGTGACCTGCTATGATCCATCCATCTCTTCACTTCATCTCCGCGATAAGATCTCCACCATTCATTTCCCATTTAACCTTGTTCATCCATCTATTCACTTAACCTACACGATAGGATCTCCCCCATTCATCTTCCGATTAGTCTTGTTTGTTCATATATTAACTTAAAACTCCCGCAATAAGATCTCTGCCATTCATCTTCCATCAGTATTATTCATCTGTCAATTCATGTAATGTTTTGTGATAAGACCTCCTCCACTCATCTCCCATTAATACCATTCCCGATCGATCCAACGGTTCCTATGCACTTCTGATTCATTACACTGATTTGATCTTCTCTTGTTCTTCCGCTTGACTCCTTGAATGCTTGATTTTACAAAAAAACCAAGAACATGAAAACAACTTTAGTTTAGTTTCTTTGCTTATTCATTAGTTTAGTTTGATGCTCTTTACTTCTTTAACTTAGATAGCAGCATTAGGTTAGTGTTTATTTCGCAATTTTTCTTAGCATAGTTGTTTAAATGGTTAATTAGGATATGGTGTGATATTAGTGTTACATGTTGTTTTCTTCATTACTGTAGTAGAGTAGCTCTCTTAGAATACATTTTCTCTTCTTCCATCAAATAATCAAGCTTCTTCTGACTCTATAGAAGTCTGGCTTGGAACCCCTGGGGTCTCTTCCCAGATGAACTAGTGACAATAGGTAGGACATTCACTTCTACTTGTGCATATAGCACTGTCACGTCCAAGTTTGTATGAACCCTGGGTTGATAAGTAAATATGGTAGCCCAGGAGTTGCAGCGTCCTTGCTGCAATACTGGTGCTCATTAGCAGCTGGTGGATTGGCCTTCTTTATCAGCTGTCTCACTTTCTGTTTCATGTCCTCAAGTGTCAGGGGAGCCCCTTTACTCCTAAGATTGTAGCAATAATTTTACTTTGGGGGTTTCTTCTCGATGTTCGTCTTTGAGACTACTTGCGAGCACTGGTATGTGTTCGCCACATGCCCAAAACTTAGTGCTTCATTAGGTGCAACCTCTTCATTATCATCAGTGTCTTCTGGTTGCTCATGTATGTCACCATCCGCATTGAGTGTATGAGTACAGATAGAGGTAACAACTTGCTTCCAATCTGAACAAGAGTTCTCGAGATTAAAGTCTTCATGGAAGGAATAATACTTAGGATTAGCACATTGATCGAGTTGGAACATAGGCTTTTGTGCAAATTTGGAACCGAAACGACTGTTGCTTGATGAGCTAGTTGATGAACCTCTTTCTTGTCTCTCTATGGGCAGATGATTGCTCATGAATGTGTCTGTCTTTTGTTGCTTGAGTTTGGACATTTCGGTGGTCAAGTTCTTGACAAGGTGAGTGAGGGTCCCAATATTAGTTGCTTCCTTAACTCCACCTTTGCTTGTTGTTGCTTTGGGATTTCTGCTCGCATCCTTGGAGTCTTTCGGTGATTCATCATCCTTGATGACTCCAATGGTGTGCAAGTCTTTTTCAACAATAATAGCCTCTTCGTAGCTTTCTAATAGTGTTTTCTTTTCAGCTCGCTTGACGAATTCTACAATGTTGGTTGGCAGTGCAAATGTGTAATAGTCGATAGTGATGGAGTCATGCTATTTGGTGTCTGCTACAAACTTGTTCAAGATACACGTAACCTCTGACTGAGATCTTTCACTTTCTCTTTTCCCTTCATCTCGAGGCTTCCCAATTCTCTGAGTAGCATGGCTAGATTTTTGTCATCAACAAACTTTTCAAGGAACATACCTTTGAAAGAACCCCAATTTTGTATAGAGTTGGGCGGAAGGCTATGATACCAAGCAGCTGAAGAGGTTTTCCGTTACACCAAAACCCGCAGGTGTTGGTAAATGTTCCAAACCAGTAACTAGGATCCCAAAGGTGGAAATTACGGATTCCATAGAGGTGTGGTGATTCTTCCAACACCCCCCCTCAAACGCAACTCAGAAGAATCAAACCTTGGTCCAGGCTCTGATACCATTAAATTTCTTGATATTTATCTTTCTACTGCTCGCCATGTTCTTTCACCACTAGAATCAGTCTCGCAGATCTCCCATTGAATAGGGTCTACCATAGGCCCGAGAAAAACCCCTTAGCGACAAAGGCATCCCCTTGAAGCCAAAACAACTTTGATACTAGTAGCTGCCTAGCCATCCAAGGTACATGGAAACAATCTACATGCTACGTCATCATAATGTACCTCAAGGGTATCCAACTGTAGGTAGAAGTTGTCTAAGTTTTCTTCTGCCTTCACTACACTGTCAGGGTTAAACTTGATGTTCATTCTCTCTTCTTGCTTCGGTATCTTGTGTAGAACATTTGGGAGAGCCAATGGTCCCCGAGCCATCGATTCAAGATTTGGTTCAGCCATCTCTTCATCCTCTTCATCCTCTTCGTCCTCTTCCTCTCATTCAGAATCTGATGGTTCTAGATCTGAGTCTATCAGTTCACCTTCACCTCCACTTCCTCCGCTACCTTCTACTCTGCCTCCTATATCAGAGTTTGATCCCAAGACCACAAGAGTTCCTTGTTCGTCTTGAAAGAAGATTGAAGGTTCCTCTATGTTTTCAATAGCTTCTTCCAAACCTTCAAGAGTAGCTAGGACTACTTCTTCCACCAATTATACAACCACTTCTGTGGGAGTGGCATTTGGCTTCTTGGATGAATGTGGAAGGTACTGTACACCCGGGATCAGTCCAACTGCTTTTGCAAACTGGAAAGTGATGGAGCAGACGGAGCAAAGGTGTTGATATGAAATTTTTTGTTCAATTCTGGGAGGTGAGGAGTAACTAACTGCAGAGTTGTGAGATAGGGGTTGCGAGTTATGGCCTTGACCAAATGGTTGATGAGTGAGTGTGAGGGGAATTTCATCCATGTACAACTGGTTGCCCTCCTTCTAGCGCCAAAAATGTTGATGGTGATGGACCCGCCAACATTTAGGGGATCACCCTGGTATGAAGTCCCAACTAGAACTTACACTGTTTGGTGTGGGAGTCCCATCTGGTATGATGGCTTGATTGCCATTGTATTAAGGATTTGCCTCAAATCTTGCTTGTTAGCATAGGAGAGTGATTCGCTTTATCTTCGAGAAGTGAGGTTTGTGTGCTTGGCGAGTGTAAGTTCACTTGTGTCAATGATTCTTTCAATGTGAGGGGAAAAGGTGAAGGTGAGTTCCAGGTCCAAAGGGATCAGTCCCAACTCGGCTAGGAACACATAACACAAAGAACATACACAACTTCCGGTGGAGCAGTCCACTTGGATGTGGAAGTCACAACATACAAGGTAAGATAACAGGTACAACACTCACGGATCAATCCAAGATGAGTGCAATGGTTGTTACAGCAAGGTTCATGTGAAAGGCCTGTCTGACGTTCGATAGAGCAGTCAACACGGACGAGACAATATTAACAACATATATAAAACATTTCCATTAATAGATTATGCATTACAACAAATGAATCAGTTCAGATGTAGAACACATGGTTAAATCAACATGCATTACAAGTGTTAAAGATCAGTCTTACAACAAATACAGTACATGTGTGAAAACATGTTGGCCTGTTGACAAGATTCTGAATTAAGCGAAATTTCCAAGACACATCGTTACCCCATACATCACTAACCCCGTCAGTGGGGTGTTGGAGCCACTACTTAATCCTCAAAGAAAATATTACAGACTCTCTTGGCTATGTGGGAGGAGTTGAGGTGAAAAGTCCTTTGCTATACAAATGAGGGGGGTATTTATAGCCAAGGGTGAAATTGACCCTTGTGGTTGTTTGACTACCCTCATGATCATTTGACTTCCATGAATTTTTGACTTACATGACTCCATGTTCAACAAGTGGGTCTCTTGGAATTGCAAGTTACATCACATTGATTGACAACAAGCCCATAGTGGAGATGTGGGAAACATGACTCATGACTTGACTCAAGATGACTTGACAAGACAATGATGGTACATTCATGCTGCTGTTGGAGTGCATGTCGAGCTATAGTGCTTCTAAGTGATGGATGTCTTGATGGTGTATCATAGCTTCACCTCCGCATGGCGAAGTACGTGGAGTCTTTGATCACCTGATAATGCAATATACTAAAGAAAAATACTAGATCTGCTTCCACAATCAAACTTTGCATAAGCTTAATCAATTTGAGCTAGATCAATCAGAACACATATAACAGAGAAGAAGAAACCATACACATGAAACACATAAGAATACTTTGGGGAAAGCCTCAGCTAAAAAACTCGCTATCTATATTATCATACAAGTGGAAATATGTCCGGATTACAGAAATATTTAGCTCACAAGCTATCCAGCTCTTAGTACAATCTCTCTGCTCCTCATAGATAGTCAAAGGCTTCTCGCAAACCTTCTCCTCTACCCTCCAAGCCTCATATTTCCTTGTGCATTTTCTCCTGGGGTCCAATGCTGCCACCCGTGTGAATTCACCTCTCACACAACTAACCAAACTCAGAAATAACTACGCAATCCTGAAGGAGATAATTCATTCTGCATGGATGAGTTCCCTTTATAGGAGAATTCCTCCAACTAATAGTACACTATCCCTTCCTCTGATCTCAACTGGGTCTCTGACTGAATTGACATGCATGAGTTATTTATGAGAGAATATTCAGTTATCTGGAGAACACTAGTTGCATGCATGCATGCATTAACTAATTGAACTCACAATCAGTTCCACAAACTGTTTGGAACTAATCTAAATGGACTTAACTCAGTTAATTAAGCTAACTAATTACAACTCAAGTACAACTCATCCTTATCTCCTTAATTAGGGGATAAATTCCTCAATCAAAGGGATAACTCTTGCATGTCTTCAAAAAGACTTCATGTTTGATTTTCTCCAACTAATTAACTCAAGCTGAATTAATTAATATTTTTCAAACAACTGTTAAGATCAAATTCATATTTAAATTCTCAATTTTAGTTCAGGGACTAAGTAAAATTGGAATGTATCCCAAAATGCTATTTATAGCAATGCTATTTTTAGCATTTCTATTTTATCATTCCTTGTTGCTATTTCCAACACTGGTACATGAAATTCTATTTATAGCAATCCTATTTATCGCATTTCTTGTTGCTATTTTCAACACTCCCTCTCAATAAGAGAGGCATTCAACTCGAACTCGATCTTGAACCTTTGGAATGTTCTGCATGCAACACTTCTCCCTAATGTTGTTGCTCCAGCAACTCTAGAAACAAAAAAATATCCAACCTGAATTAGAATGATTCCTCTGTCATAAAAGTCTCTGACTACTATTTCCTCTGTCGACTGAAAACTTTGCACCTCTGTGCCCTTCAATATCTGATTTCTCTAGCCTCTATCACTTTGATCTCTAACTGCATCAATCACACTGATTCCTCCTGCTGCATTTGTGCTACTTCTAGTTCTATCTCCCAGCACTGCATCCGCACTGCACCTCCTCTCATTATGTTGTATCGTGCTGTCCACTGCTGCACTGCAACTCATTTACTAAGAAGTAAGTAACTGATCTCCCAACTTGCTTCCCTGTTGGACAAGAAACATCCTCTGATGCTGCAGCTTCCTCTGCCGCTCCATCCACATCTATCTCTACCCACTTAGCAAGTCCTGCTACTCCTCGTCGGAGCTCCCGTAACAAGGTCTAATCAAACAAGTTGGGTACCTCAAGGATCTTGACCCTATTCTAGCCTTGTTGGAATTGTCACTCCACATCGCCCCACCTCCCACCTGGAGGTATGGATGCATGTGATCCCTCTACCCACTTGGCTCAAAATTTCCCCCTACTGGAGGTCTTTACATGAGTGGATGTGTCCACTCAGTCTCTTCTCGGCTTCTCCAGTTGTGGCTGCTCCACAAGCTCCTGAAGCTGCTTCACCAATCGTGGCTCCTTCACAATTATCTGAGACTTCTTCTGGCACTGCATGTTGAGAGGTAATGTACTCTCCCTCTCAACCACCAAGTCTCCAATACCTTCCTTTCTCCTCAAGGCTTTGCATGCATCTTGAACCTCAAGAGAATACATGTTCTTGACTCCTAAACCGATCTGCATCACCTGTCTCGTGGTGATGTGTCTAAGGAAAACCTTTCCCTTACTGAAGACTACACCATAGCCTTTGTCTTCCAGCAGCGTGATTGATACCAAGTTTTTCTTCAGTCCTGGCACATACTTCACATCTGTCAAGGTCATGTGAGCTCCATGCTCCCTCTGAAAAACAACTGTGCCTACACCTAAGACACTATACTTTTCCTGATTACCCATTGCTATGAGTATCTCGAGGTATTTCTCCTCCAAGGTACTGAAAAAACTCTTGTCACCGATCATGTGGAATGAAGCTCCACTATCAAGAAATCAACCGCAACCCATCATCGATGAACCATGCATGTAATGAGGGTGAAATCCAACTCGAACTGTGAGGCCAGTGCCTAACCTTCCAATCCTTCCAAGGATCCCTTCTCGGATTTCTTCCATGGACAATTTGTTGCATAATGGCCCACCTCATGACAATGAAAGCACCACACTTTCAATTTGCCAAAATTCTTCCCACCATAGGAAGAACTCAATTTGGGATGAGAATCCTTCTCCTTCCCTTTCCTTGCCTTACTCACTAAGGCACAATTTCTTCATCCTCGTTAGATGAAGAACCATCTCTAGTGCTTCTCCTTATCTCCTCCTGCATCAGATCCAACCAAAGTCGTTCCCAATATAGCAGTTTCTCTCTTCCATTTACCAAGTCTTGGTAGCTATGCCAGCTCTTAGGAAGACCGAGGAGAGCAAGACTCACCATGTCATCATCGGTTGTTGTGATCCCTACACTTCCAAGTTCATCCCTGCAGGTGGTGAGCTTGTATAGATATGTAGAGATAGTTTTTCCCTTTTCACACTTGATTTTCTGAAGCTTGTCTTTCAGTGCCAACTTCCTTTGATCGTTGTTGCTCTGATATAGATATTTCAATGTTTTCCACATCGAAAATGATGTCTCCTTCCCATGGAGACTCGTGATTATGTGGTCTCGAACTCCCTCCAGAAGGATTCTCCTCACTCTAGCCACACATTTCTTCCCTTCTGCCAATTTTTGGGCATTAGCAGTTGTTGGCTTGGTGACTTCTTGATCAATTAAGTCCTTCAAACTCTTGTCCTCTAATACCACTTCCATGCGATCCTTCCAGGCTATATAATTTGAGCTACCATCAAAGGCATACTCGAGTCTTAAACTGTTGAACACCATTGGTGAAATTTGAGATGTGATAAGAATTCGAATTCTATAATCAGGAACTTAAAACTTCGAACTTCTCCCTTCTTTGTATATTGTTCTTCGCTTTGATCACCTTTTCTCTGATACCATGTAGAATTTCCCACTGTAGATCACCTACATATCTAACAAAGAAGAAGAAACCATACACATGAAACACAAAAGAATACTCTGGGAAAAGCCTCAGCTAAAAACCTCGCTATTTGTATTATCATACAAGATGAATTATGTCCAGATTACACAAAGCTTTAGCTCACAAGCTATCCAACTCTTAGTACAATCCCTTTGCTCCTCATAGACAGTCAAAGGCTTCTCACAAACCTTCTCTTCTGCCCTCCAAGCCTCCTATTTCCTTACGCAGTTTCTCCTAGGGTCCAATGCTGCCACCTGTGTGAATTCACCTCTCACACAACTCACAAAACTCAGAAATAACTGCGCAATCGTGAAGGAGATAATTCCTTCTGCATGGATGAGTTTCCTTTATAGGAAAATTCCTCCAACTGATAGTACACTATCCCTTCCTCTAATCTCAACTAGGTCTTTGACTGAAATGACATGCATGAGTTATTTATGGGAGAAGATTTAGTTATCTGGAGAACACTAGTTGCATGCATGCACTAATTGAATGAACTCACAATCAGTTCCACAAACTGTTTGGAACTAATCTAACTGGAATTAACTCAGTTAATTGATCTAACTAAGTACAACTCAAATACAACTCATCCTTATCTCCTTAATTAAGGGATAACTTCCTCAATCAAAGGATTAACTGTTGCATGTCTTCACAAAGACTTCATGTTTGATTTTCTCCAACTAATTAACTCAATATGAATTAACTAATTACTTTTCAAACAACTGTTAAGATCAAATTCGAATTTTAATTCTCAATTTTAGTTCAGGGAATAACTAAAATTGGAATGTATCTCGAAATGCTATTTATAGCAATGCTATTTTTAGCATTTCTATTTTACCATTCCTTGTTGCTATTTTCAACACTAGTACCTGAAATGATATTTATAGCATTTCTATTTTCAGCATTTCTTGTTGTTATTTTCAACAACTTCTAAGTGATGGATGTCTTCATGGTGTATCATAGATTCACCTCCACATGACAAAGTGCGCCGAATCTTCAATGGTCCTTGGTTCGCTTGATGAAGCTCTAGCATGTTGTTCCTCAATTTCATGTTGGAAGTCTTGACAGGCTCACTTGTTCACGAAGGTGCATGTTCATCACGTTCGTCCGCCTCACATGGTTCGTTCATTCATCCACTTCGTATGCTTCGTTCATTCGTCCATTGGTGAACCTGTCCATCTACATGTGCTCCCTTCATTCATCCCATTCATCATCTTGACATGTTTGTGGGTGTACATATACCTGGAGTCACTCATGACAAGATGACATCAAATCCAAAACCTCATAGTCTACCATGACACATGATCATTCAGATGCAGGTGACCGGGAGAGGCAACAAGGCTGTGATGCGGGATGATGGCTCTGGGAAACTGCTGATGAAAACTATGCAAGGGTCACTGGGGGATGGAGACAAATGATCTGAGTCGACATTGACTACCTGCAAGTTTTGGCTCAGCTGGGAGGCCAAATTGCGCAAATTTTAGGAGGGATAGTTCAGGCTGTAGGAGGGCAAGGTAGGCTTGCTCTGTGCATTTTCTGGAATAAATGGTCAACAATGGTTGGATAGCCAAATTTGCATAATCTTCCAGAGGAATGGGTCAGGCTGCATGAGGGGTCAGCAGGTAGGGATTGCACAATTTTTCTGGGGAACTGCTCGGGTCACCGGCAGCTACATCTGCACAATTCCTAGAGGGAACCGCTAGTTGGTTGCTGGGGTCACTGGTAGCCAGATCTACGCAATTCCCAGAGGAAACCACTAGTTGGCTGCTGGGGTCACTGGCAGCCAGATCTGCGAAATTCGCAGAGGGAACTTCCAATTGGCTGCTGGGGTCACTGGCAGCCAGACTTGTGCAATTACTAGAGGGAACTTCCAGTTGGTTTCTCAGCCACCGGCAACAGAAACCATGCAATTCCTGGAGGGAACAGGCAGTCTGCTATTGGGAGCTACTGGCTGGGAAAATCACATTAAGGCCAGGAGGTCGGCCTGCTGATCATATCTGCATAATTTCTGAGTTGAGCTCACTGATGGGCAACGAAAGGCCTGTTCATGACCATTGTGCAATTTATGAGATGAACAACCAGTCGACTGCCCAGGTGGCCAGCATGAGTGCAGATTGAATTTCTAGCGGGCATCACATCTTGAAAGAACTATCATGGTGCTTCTGTGATGTTTTGTGTTATAGGAAATCGAGTTGAAAGAAAGGTGATGGTCTAGCTGTCAGTGAGGAGTCTGTTCGTCATAACTTCAACAAAAATGACTAAGTATGTGAATAGTCAAAAGATGCATAGGTGATCATACAGACACACAATCACATGACTTGAAAACGAAATGACCAAACCATCCGGATACACATGTTCAACATGACTGACCGACGGTGAAAGCGACAAGTGCGACATTCGTGATTGATTGTTCATGATTGAGACAACACTTGCATACAATGAATGTGACTCGTGTGTGAGTGCACCGGATGATTTCATGGCGAAAACATTAAACACATACAAAGGAAATACTTTGAGCATAACCAGAACATAGCCGCATGCATGACTTAGACATCAACATCCAGAGACTTGAGTGAAATAAAAAAGCAAGGTGAATCTAAAGACTCACATGGGCTCACGGAATGAACCCGGGTGTGTGCAGTCATTAAGTGAATTCACCTCTCACACAACTCACAAAACTCAGAAATAACTGCGCAATCCTGAAGGAGATAATTCCTTCTACATCGATGAGTTTCCTTTATAGGAAAATTCTTCCAACTGATAGTACACTGTCCCTTCCTCTAATCTCAACTAGGTCTTTGACTGAAATGACATGCATGAGTTATTTATGGGAGAAGATTTAGTTATCTGGAGAACACTAGTTGCATGCATGCATGCACTAATTGAATGAACTCACAATCAGTTCCACAAACTGTTTGGAACTAATCTAACTAGAATTAACTCAGTTAATTGATCTAACTAAGTACAACTCAAATACAACTCATCCTTATCTCCTTAATTAAGGGATAACTTCCTCAATCAAAGGATTAACTGTTGCATGTATTCACAAAGACTTCATGTTTGATTTTCTCCAACTAATTAACTCAATATGAATTAATTAATTACTTTTCAAACAACTGTTAAGATCAAATTCGAATTTTAATTCTCAATTTTAGTTCAGAGAATAACTAAAATTGGAATGTATCTCGAAATGCTATTTATAGCAATGCTATTTTTAGCATTTCTATTTTACCATTCCTTGTTGCTATTTTCAAAACTAGTACCTGAAATGATATTTATAGCATTTCTATTTTCAGCATTTCTTGTTGTTATTTTCAACAACTTCTAAGTGATGGATGTCTTCATGGTGTATCATAGATTCACCTCCACATGACAAAGTGCACGGAATCTTCAATGGTCCTTGGTTCGCTTGATGAAGCTCTAGCATGTTGTTCCTCAATTTCATGTTGGAAGTCTTGACAGGCTCACTTGTTCACGAAGGTGCATGTTCATCACGTTCGTCCGCCTCACATGGTTCGTTCATTCATCCACTTCGTATGCTTCGTTCATTCGTCCATTGGTGAACCTGTCCATCTACATGTGCTCCCTTCATTCATCCCATTCATCATCTTGACATGTTTGTGGGTGTACATATACCTGGAGTCACTCATGACAAGATGACATCAAATCCAAAACCTCATAGTCTACCATAACACATGATCATTCAGATGCAGGTGACCGGGAGAGGCAACAGGGCTGTGATGCGGGATGATGGCTCTGGGCAACTGCTGATGAAAACTATGCAAGGGTCACTGGGGGATGGAGACAAATGATCTGAGTCGACATTGACTACCTGCAAGTTTTGGCTCAGCTGGGAGGCCAAATTGCGCAAAATTTAGGAGGGATAGTTCAGGCCGTAGGAGGGCAAGGTAGGCATGCTCTGTGAATTTTCTGGAATAAATGGTCAACAATGGTTGGATAGCCAAATTTGCATAATCTTCCAGAGGAATGGGTCGGGCTGCATGAGGGGTCAGCAGGTAAGGATTGCACAATTTTTCTGGGGAACTGCTCGGGTCACTGGCAGCTACATCTGCACAATTCCTAGAGGGAACCGCTAGTTGGTTGCTAGGGTCACTGGTAGCCAGATCTATGCAATTCCCAGAGGGAACCGCTAGTTGGCTACTGGGGTCACTAGCAGCCAGATCTGCGAAATTCGCAGAGGGAACTTCCAGTTGGCTGCTAGGGTCACTGGCAGCCAGACTTGTGCAATTACTAGAGGGAACTTCCAGTTGGTTTCTCAGCCACCGGCAACAGAAGCCATGCAATTCCTGGAGGGAACATGCAGTCTGCTATTGGGACCTACTGGCTGGGAAAATCACATTAAGGCCAGGAGGTCGTCCTGCTGATCATATCTGCGTAATTTCTGAGTTGAGCTCACTGATGGGCAGTGAAAGGCCTGCTCATGACCATTGTGCAATTTATGAGATGAACAACCAGTCGACTGCCCAGGTGGCCAACATGAGTGCAGATTGAATTTCTAGTGGGCATCACATCTTGAAAGAACTATCATGGTGCTTCTGCGATGTTTTGTGTTATAGGAAATCGAATTGAAAGAAAGGTGATGGTTTGGCTGTCAGTGAGGAGTCTGTTCGTCATAACTTCAACAAAAATGAATAAGTATGTGAACAATCAAAAGATGCATAGGTGATCATACAGACACACAATCACATGACTTGACAACGAAATGACCAAACCATCCGGATACACATGTTCAACATGACTGACCGATGGTGAAAGCGACAAGTGCGACATTCGTGATTGATTGTTCATGATTGAGACAACACTTGCGTACAATGAATGTTACTCATGTGTGAGTGCACCGGATGATTTCATGGTGAAAACATTAAACACATACGAAGGAAATACTTTGAGCATAACCAGAACACAGCCGCATGCATGACTTAGACATCAACATCCAGAGACTTGAGTGAAATAAAAAAGCAAGGTGAATCTAAAGACTCACATGGGCTCACGGAATGAACCCGGGTGTGTGCAGTCATTAAGTGAAACTCTTCGAGGGAGGCTCTAAAATTGATACAGGCCAAAATTTTGGAGGGTGGTTGTAGCCACTACAACAAAACCATAACATCTGAAGCTTGAATGAACTTGTAGAAAATAAAAAATGAAAAGTGCATGAAAGGAATTATGTGGATGTATTGTGGTATCCTAACACATTGCGAGTCAAAGACAAGCAAGTACACAATTTCAAACTTCAAAAACGAGCAAACATAAAGAAAGAGGAACGTTTTTGTTTTGTAACAGTGCTTGCTACATATGATTCCTCCAATGATTGAGCAGTAGGATCGTGTGATATAGATGGAGGATGCAAAACTGGTAAAATAAATTGATTTTTAATGTGTGCAATAGAGAGATGAGGAGACTGGATAGGTTCAACACATTTATGATCAGAATTGGAACTAACGTCAAAGCTACGAGAACCTGACATAACAATCAGCTCAGTCTGAAGTGCCTCGATAGTTTGGGGAGGTTCTGATTCATCATAAGATGGATCACCAAACACTAGTGGCTTAGAAATATTGGTAGTGGAAGAATCAGGATCATGATCAGGTGAGCGGATAAAAATATCATGACAACGATGATTAAAAAGTTCAAGATTATGAATAGAGGTATCCTCATGATCTGACTAATAATAAAGAGGGGATGATGGAAAATGAGAAATTTCACCCTCTATGTTTTCGGAAAGGTAAGATGAGAGATTGGGAGGATCAGAGACGACAAATTTGTCCTCTCTACATTCAAATGAAAATTAGCATTCCATGTGTTATATGAATGATCAAAAGTAGAAACATCTGAAAATGATTTTTCACAAGATGGAAAACACATGACAATATTGTGGAAAATGTCAGGATAATGTGGAAGAGGTGTAGACAAAAAGAGGTGATCTTCACTACAGATTCTTGTTCAGAATCCCATACATACTAATAAAAAATGATATCGTAGGTTGGTTGCACAACACCAATTCCATGCAGAACTTGATCCTCATGAAAATCCCAAGGGAGATTTGAGACATGTGAACACGACACACCAACACCCGAAGTATCAAATGAAACAAAGGATGGAGGAGAATGAGATAACACCTCATGAAAACCATTAGAGTCACGGTCTAACTTTGCGTAGAAATACTGAGTAAGCAGGGTAGGAGGAGATGGTGGTAGATCAATAGCTGGATCCTCAAATTATCCCACCTCGACTTATGGGACTAGAGCTATTTGATGAGAAGGGGATGGAGTTACATGGAATAGAAACCTTTTCCATCTCGGATTTAGAAGCTCTAACATTGAGTTATGTTGGGAGAGGCATGAAAGATTCTAACTCATGTGGGTTCTCATAAATGTGAACAAGATATTGAAATATTCTAGTTAAAAATTCCCAATCAACTTCATCATCAGGAAATTCAAAGTAGTAATGACTAAAACGATCTTGAAAATTCTGAAGAGATTCATCAAGTTTTCTTTTCAATTTTAAAATTTTCCTATTAAGGGATTTATGATCATAAAGAACAAAATTATGACATGATTCACCAACACACTATTTGAAAGAGTGTATGGAGGCTGTGGGCAATGTGTGACACCATTGATTTGTGTGCCCTTCGAACGTGAGAGAAAAAAACCAATAGGAAACATCCTCAGACTGGATGTCATGCCCATCATAGAAACCATGAAAAGTAACTGCATGCCTGAGAAAGGTTATTCCACCCTCGCCATTGACCCTAAATTTAGACAAGTCATTTAAAATTCTCATTGGTACTTTCAAATTTGCAGAGTTAGAAAAACATGTTGGTGTTATGATTTGGGACAAAGTCCTCAAATGTGTGCGAGATTTCAAAACATACTTCAAGGGCTCATCTTCTCATGCAGCCCTCCTTCTAGTGCTAGAAATGTTTATGGTGTTGGACCTGCCAACATCCAGGGGATCTCCTTGATATGAAGTCCCAACTAGCCCTCACACTGTTTAGAGTAGGAGTCCTAGCAGTGGGTGGTAATGTAATGCCTTAACCGTGGAAACACACGAAGGGAACTATGATAACTTTGGGTCAGAGCAAGTATGTGACTCTTCGAAGAGTCATGTACGATGCATGAAGGTTCTAAGACATGAAGGGAAATGGAAGTGCACCCCTTGGAAGCCTGTAATAGTATGCAACTTCAAAGGAACACACGAGTGGAATGATATCACAAGATAAGATTCAAAATAGTCCACAAGTTAAAGTGATGAGTTAATCCAACAAAACACATTTAACAAGATTCATACAAATTCAAAAAAAATAGTTCATAAGCATATGCGTAAGTTAAATAACATACATTGATAATACAAAAAGAATAGTCCTACTATATTAACAACATATGCATGAAAGTATGTTGGCTATGATTTTATTATTATAAGTGAAAGTTCCATCCGTACATACACCATTGGCGACCACTCTCCCCAATAGTGGAACATTACAGTCAAGAACACATGCTCCTCTAAAGAAGTATACTCACTCTACGCTATGGAGAAGCCAATGCTCTTTACAACACTCACAAGCTCTTTCTAAGCCTAAGCCTAGCCAAAATATTGGCTCCCAAAAGCTTGTTCTATGACTTATGAGGTTATATTTATAACAAGAGGGGGTGACTCTTCAACTCCCCTTTGTGACCTTTGGAATACCCTCATGACTCTTCAACTTCTTCACAAAATGACACATTACATTACATGGTGACTTTTCATATTCCAATATTGACACTTGGAATTTCACTTACAACATAATTACAAATAATATTACATTTTCCACCCATACCCATATAAGACAAAATAGGGTAGAGATAGCCTAACAAGACACAAAAATATGATTATGGAGTTTGGGGAAAGTCAAGCTCAACAACCTCTACTTGCTGCTTCTTGGTCACATATTGGTGCCAAGCTTGGTACTATGTGATGGTGTCCCCAAATTGCTTAACGGTGTCTTGTTGGAAGCAGAATCTAGCCTCCATGAAATTTGGGTACACTATCTTGGAACCTATATCCAACTCATTTTGTAGCATGAGTAGCATTGTCTTAACCTTGGGAGGATTTTCAATGAGCTTCTACATGTTGTGTGCATTCAGTTCCAAGTCTTCCCTAGAGGCTTCTTGTATTAGCTGCTCCAAGTACTCTTTGACCCCCTGTTGGATTTTCTTCTTGGGTTTATCTTTGGTGAGGGAGCCAATTGATGGGATCTGGTGTGTTCTCACCAAGACATCCAAACTACTATAAAACCACACATATGAGGCATGTGTGATACCAATGAATATGGCAAGCTTCTTGCTATTATGAATCAACATTTGAACCTTCACTTTCTCTAGCTCTTCCTGTGGCTTTATTTTCTTCACTAAGTCATGTGGGGCACCTTTGAATCACAATGTCCACTCCTATACATAGGTGATGGAAACATGCATTTTTTTTAGAGTTTTAACAAACTCTTTTCTCTGTTGTTGTAGGCCATACAAACATATGATTGCTTTATGTAGGGTGATAAACCCGTCATAGAGCTTGCACGTGGTTTCTCCAAGTGTTGATACTTCAACAAATATCATTTTTCTCATCTCCCCCAATGTGGAAACTATATTCTATGCTGCTGCTCGGAGTTGCTCTACCTCTTTCCTTGTATCTTGCAAGTTCTTTATCAGTTGCTCATTCTCAACCATTAGATATTGAAACTTTGATATAGTTGCTCTTGCATAGGCCAAGTTGGCTTCAGCAATGGAATTTGGATGCTTCCTTGTGTCTAACACTATCACCCTTTCTCTGATGAATGCAGTTGATGCATGATCATCCGAAAATTGTTTCCTCCGTGCTTGTACAATCCTCTTCTAGAAATCATCGAATGATAGATTTTACACATCCATGACCGTATCATCATCAAGGAGAACAACATCTCCTATCTCACTCAGGGCTCGCTCTACTACTGGAGGTGGTGGATACTAAGGGATGACCTATGGTGCTCTTAGCATCAGGTCAACATCTTCATGCTATGACTCATGTTCCAACTCCATGTGTGTCACTTCAATAAATTTCTCAATCTGCTGAGCAACCTCCCAATTCGACATCTGTTCACCTTCCTCCTCAACTACTAGTTTTTCCATCTCTTCAACCTATGTCAATGTTGTTTCCTTTGTCATTGCACCTACCTTTTTTCATGTTCCTACTTATGCTTGTCTTCTCTTTCTCTCCTCCTCAACTCCTATTCTGATCCAGGTGGATATTGGTGGCCACCTGCCAGGTCCACCTGGACCCCCACCATTGTCTTTCTCAGCATTTTCAGTTTCCTTAATTGTAGCACAGTTTACTATTTTTAGCAGTTTTTCGGGTCCTGAACTTCCGGAGCCGTTTTGAGGCCCTAAACGACGTTTTTTTGGAATTCTGGGGCGACCGAGCCCTATGTTGCCTCCCAAAGTGGTAGTACTCGGATAGATCTTTCTAACGAGCTATCGTACGTGTCAAACGGAGATCGTATGCCAAAGTTACGACCCCGGGAAATTGATGTACCAATTTACCCAAACGGGGCCCACAATTTGGCGTTTCATCTTCTAGGGTTAGGTTTCGGTATGTGAAGGGTTTTCCATTGTTTCTCAACAATAAATAGGCCTTCGAGCCTCATTGTAATACAGTTCAAAACAGTTCAGAGGCATGTAGCCATCACATCTCTTCTCAGAGATAAGCTACCATCGCCCTAGCTAGTTTATTGCCATTTCTGTTTGTAAGCATATGTCAGTATTTTCCATTAATGAAATGAAGTATTATTTCCGCTGCATCTTTGTGTATATGGTTATCTCTGTAATTTGTTGCGTTCCTGCTTAAATCTGGATCAGTGGTATCAGAGCGGTCTGCTTTTTCTCTGTTTTTCTTTGCATGTCCCCAACAAGGTCGGGATATAAGGAGTTAGGGCTTGAACTAGTTGAACCTTTGCAAGACCAGCCTCGCAAATCCCGACGGCCTCCCATGGCGGACGAGAAGAAAGACGAGGGGGCAGGAGATCCCATCAAAATCTTGCTCGAAGAAGCGCTCGAGCGACAACGGAACGCGATGATGGACAGCTTTGCGCAGATCCTTCAGCGGCTACCCAGAAGCGGCGCATCGGCTTCCAGCAGCTCCTCTGGAAACGCCACACCCTTTAAGGTACAAGTTAATTTTGAAATCCCCATATTCGAGGGTTAGATAGACGCCGATGTCGTAGATAAATGGTTAAATCTGCTAGAGGGTTATTTTTCTGTTCATGAATTTTCGAGTCGGGAAAAGATTGTTTTTGCTCTTCTCAAAGCAGCCCCCCACGTCAAGGACTGGTGGGAAACCTACTGCGAGCAGAAGGATGAAAGTACTGGCTCACTATTTTCAGCCGCACCCACCTGGGATTCGTTCCGGGATGCCATCAAGGAGCAGTACTACCCTGTCGGAAGCTATGAGGATGAATACATAAAGTGGACCACGCTGCGGCAGGGAAGGGACCAAGATGTGCCGGAGTTCACCAATCTTTTCCATACCCTTCGCACAAAGTTGGGTATCAAGGATTCGGAGCAACATTTGATACTCAAATACCGTGGCTGCCTGCACAAGTACATCCAGGAAGAAATACAGTTCCTAAACATCCCCTCGCTCGGCGCAGCATACCGGTATGCCGTCAAAGTCGAGCAGAAGTTTAAACAAAAGAAGCGAGACTTTGGATCTGCGAATCCAAAGCAGGGGAAAGGTGCCCCTAAACCACAGAACAAAGGACAAAGCCAAGGCGGGACAGCCCAAGACAACC
Organism: Pinus tabuliformis; assembly: GCA_031772625.1. Taxonomy (NCBI): domain Eukaryota; kingdom Viridiplantae; phylum Streptophyta; class Pinopsida; order Pinales; family Pinaceae; genus Pinus; species Pinus tabuliformis. The sequence continues at coordinate 1,036,381,034 of CM062816.1, read as the reverse complement.
AGCTGAAGCTGCAAGCAAAGAGCAACGCCGCGAAGCCGAGAAAGGACACTAGAAAATGGTGTGAGTTCCATAAGAGCTCCACTCACAACACAAGTGAGTGTCGGGCCAAACAGTCACTGGTGGCTGAGCTAAAGGTTTCAGAATCAGATGCATGTTCCGACTCTGAGTCAGAACCCGATAAGGGGTATGAAAAAGGGAAGCAGATCATTGATGCGGATCCCAGCGCCACTGTTGCTACCGCAAAGATCCAGAAAAATGAACCCGAAGATCCAGAGGAGGAGGAGCGTCTCTTCCACTCCCAGATGTGGGTCAAGGGCTCCCCGATATAGTTCATTGTTGATAGCGGGAGTCAAAAGAACCTCATTTCGGCAGAGGTCGTGAAGCGGTTGGGCTTACCGACCACAGCACATCCACAACCATACACCATTGGGTGGCTTTACCAAGGGCGAGATCTTCGCGTGAGCCAGCAGTGTCGCCTTCCATACAACATCAAGCCCTTCACGGATGAGGTATTGTGTGACATTGCTCCCCTTGAAGTTTGTGATGTATTACTAGGACAACCATACTTGTGGAAGCGACATATTGTGTATGAATCAAGGCCCCGTGCTGTTATTATTACATTGGGAAATAAGTTGTTCAGGATACCAGAGGTACCACCACCTGCCGCCATCTCTTTGATTACTGCAAAACAATGCAGTAAGATCATTTCCAAAACCAGGAAATTTGTTTTCCTGATGATACGCCCTCAAGGGAAGAAGAAGACAGTGGCCGCGGCCTCCAAACGAGGTCCCTCTGCATGGCAGCTACAAATGGACAAGATTGTGGAGGAGTACAAAGACATCTTCACCTCCCCGGCAGGGGTTCCTCTGCACTGTCAAGTCAAGCACTCCATTGATCTGACCCCAGGTGCGCCGCTACCCAATGGACCAATTTATCGGCGCTCCGTTCTGGAGAACAATGAAATCAAGAGGCAGATTCAGGAGCTCCTACAGAAAGGCCACATCCGTCCGAGTTCTTCGCCCTGTGGGAGCCCGATAGTGTTGGTACAGAAGAAGGATGGGACGTGGAGACTCTGTATTGACTATCGGGCGCTGAACAAGATCACTGTCCGTAATAGGTACCCGATCCCGCGGATTGATGACCTCCTAGACCAACTAAAGGGGGCGAAATATTTCAGCAAGATCGATCTGAAGTCAGGATATCACCAGGTACCAATTGAACCCTCAGATGTGTGGAAGACTGCCTTCAAATCCAAGGAGGGCCTCTTCGAATGGTTGGTCATGCCTTTCGGATTGACGAATGCTCCTGCAACCTTTATGAGGCTAATGGATGACATCTTGCGGCCATTCACCAACTCCTTTGTAGTAGTATACTTGGATGACATTCTGATCTTCAGCCAGAGTTGGGAAGAGCACCTCCACCACATCCGACAGGTTCTCCAAACACTGCGGCAACACAAGCTATGTGCCAATTTGGAGAAATGCACTTTTGGCATGACCGAGGTCCAGTATCTGGGATACATCATTGATGAACAGGGGGTGCATGTCGATCCAGCCAAGGTCCAAGTCATTCGGGATTGGCCCTCTCCAACCACTCTAACAGAGCTCCGCAGCTTTCTAGGTCTTGCCAACTTCTACCGCAGGTTTGTGTTGGGATTTTCTCATATTTCTTGGCCCTTGAGTCAAGTCACCAAGGGCGGGGCGAAAGCAAAATTCTTTTGGTCTGAATCTCAACAGAAGGCATTCAGGGAGTTGAAGGATCGCCTCTGCACGGCACCAGTGCTCGCGTTACCAGATTTACAACAACCATTTGAGGTCGAGACAGATGCCTCTGACTATGCTATTGGGGCAGTCCTTACTCAACATGGACATCCAGTGGCATATCACAGTGAAACACTTTCAGACACAGTCCGGAAGTACCCCACTTATGATAAAGAGATGTATTCCATTGTACAGGCCTGCCGACAATGGAAGCATTACATTTTGGGGAAGGAAACGGTCATCCACACAGACCACCGACCTCTGCAATTCATACAGACCCAAGGGAAATTGCAGAATGATCGCCATCAGAAGTGGTCTACATACCTGCAACAGTTTCACTTGAATATCAAGTATAAAAAGGGCAGCACCAATAATGTTGCAGATTGCCTCAGTCGACCACCGATCATGGCGCTAACCACCGTGCTCAACTCTTGCGGGCACGAGACTTCTGATTGGCCACTTCTCTACAAAAGCAACCCAGAATTCGGCCACACATACCAGACACTCTTGGAGGGTCGGCAGGTTGCAGATTTTCACCTCCAGGATGCCCTATTATGCCACCTCGGTCACCTTTGTGTTCCTTCAAGCGAGCGTGCCAAGATGATTTGGGAAGCACACTACAGTCGGGCTGCTGGGCATTTCGGGGTCGAGAAAACAGTGGCAGTACTGCAAAACTATTTCTATTGGCCGAATCTTCGACAGGATGTTGGGAAGTACATCCGATCATGTACTGCCTGTGCCATTGCCAAACCGACCATTAAGAAGCAAGCCCTCTATACCCCGTTGCCTACCCCTAGTCGACCTTGGGAATCCATCTCCATGGATTACATGTCAGGCCTTCCTTCCACTAAGCATGGAAATGACTGTGTTTTTGTGGTCGTCGACAGGTTCTCAAAGATGGCCATTATGATGGCCTGCAAGAAGAATATCACAGCAGAAGCCACTGCTAAACTCTTCTTTGAACGAGTGTGGGTGCACTTTGGGATCCCACAGTCTATCATCTCAGAACGGGACAGTCGGTTTCTCAGCACATTTTGGTCCAGTCTCTGGTCAATGCTGGACACCAAACTCACGAAGTCCACAGCCTTCCATCCTCAAACTGATGGCCAGACAGAGGTTGTCAACAGGATGATTGTGCACATTCTGCGCATGTATAACTCAAAGCATCCACGCACATGGGACGAGAGCCTCCCCTATGTTCAGCACAGCTACAACCGAGCTCTTCACAGCTCCACTGGCCATAGCCCTTTTCAGGTGGGTTTAGGATTCCAGCCACTATGCCCCATTGATGTGGCCATGCCACTTGCAGCTACTCACATGAATTCAGCTCATGTCCAGTCCGAAACAGATAAGGCCACCAGCTTCATTGAGCGCATCCAACATATTCGCCAGCAGGTCCATGACATTCTTGAGAAATCAAATGCCAAGTACAAGCAGCGACATGATCAACACCGGGTGCCACACAAGTTTCAGGTGGGCGACAAAGTCTGGTTGCATTTGCAAAAGGAACGCCTTACTGGAGCCTATCGGAAATTGAGACCACTTCGATATGGTCCTTACACCATTACTAAGGCTATGGGAGACAATGCATTTGAGCTCAGCATTCCCCCATTCCTTGGCCTGCACCCAGTGTTCAATGTGGACCGCCTTCGACCATACTTTCCACCATTGCTAAACACATCCGACATTGCAGAACAGCTCAAACCCACAGAATTAAATCCAGATTGCATGGAACAAGCTGCAACTGATCGGATCATGGACACACAGATCAAGAACACTCGCCAACAACATATCCAACTGTATCGAGTTGTCAAAGCAGGCCAACTCCTTCAGCAGGGCAAGTGGCTCACCAGGGAACAAGTTCAGCAGAGGTTTCCTCATCTCATGGAGGAGCTCAACGCAATGGGGACCATTGCTTCCTAAGGGGGGAGGAATGATCCAGGTGGATATTGGTGGCCACCTGCCAGGTCCACCTGGACCCCCACCATTGTCTTTCTCAGCATTTTCAGTTTCCTTAATTGTAGCACAGTTTACTATTTTTAGCAGTTTTTCGGGTCCTGAACTTCCGGAGCCGTTTTGAGGCCCTAAACGACGTTTTTTTGGAATTCTGGGGCGACCGAGCCCTATGTTGCCTCCCAAAGTGGTAGTACTCGGATAGATCTTTCTAACGAGTTATCGTACGTGTCAAACGGAGATCGTATGCCAAAGTTACGACCCCGGGAAATTGATGTACCAATTTACCCAAACGGGCCCCACAATTTGGCGTTTCATCTTCTAGGGTTAGGTTTCGGTATGTGAAGGGTTTTCCATTGTTTCTCAACAATAAATAGGCCTTCGAGCCTCATTGTAATACAGTTCAGAGGCATGTAGCCATCACATCTCTTCTCAGAGATAAGCTACCATCGCCCTAGCTAGTTTATTGCCATTTCTGTTTGTAAGCATATGTCAGTATTTTCCATTAATGAAATGAAGTATTATTTCCGCTGCATCTTTGTGTATATGGTTATCTCTGTAATTTGTTGCGTTCCTGCTTAAATCTGGATCATATTCTTCCTTTAGTTTCTTCTTTGTCTCCTCCAACTTAAGTTCTTCTTCTTGAAACCTTTGTTTTTTCCTCTTCCTCTTCTCTTCTCTCTTGGCCTTTTTCTCCCTCTTTTCTTTTGCTTCCAAAGTTGCCTTCGCGATAATAGGATCTCTTTCATTTTGAAACTTTTCTCTCCTTTTGTACTATCATCAATATTCCTCTTTCCCTTGTCCTATACAGGATTGCTACTTTCTGCTGGTGTTGTTGTTTCTTCAGGAATTGCTATTGTTTGTGGAGAATACTTCAAATTCCTTGTTATACTGACTAACTCATAAAGTATGGTGGCATTGTAGTAGTACCACCAAGAATCCTCCTCTGCCGAATGAAATTCCCCACTCATCCATAGAAAGTAAACTCTCGTATAGTGGTACTTGGAAATATTGTGGGGATCATATGGATTAAATTCCTTGGTATTGAACTCAAATTTCACTATGTTCTTAGCCTTTGCATCTGCAACTTTCAAGTTCTTGATCTTGTATAATCCAACCTGAAAAGGAAGAGTGGGCCATGGTACTTTTTTCTTCCTTTGTAGTGCTACTGACAACCCTATAGCGAGGTGGTATGATACTTCTTTCATGATCTATTTATGAGTGGCATACATTGGTAAGACATGTAGAGGCTTCTGTCCACCAAACACTCTGATGAAGGTGCCACCCGGTGAGGCATACCAATCTACAATGTATAAAAATTGCCTCCATTACTTCTTGAGACATGCAAGATGGATCTTGTTCAAATATAAGCTTGTAAAGCGGGATGATAAAGTGGTCAGTTAGCCATGCCATTACTCCTTGATAACTGCATTTTGAAAGTGACTTGAAATAGATGTTCTCGACTTTCTCTTGTGGTGTCCATGTCCAGTTCATGCCAGGGAATTCCTTGTTGATACAAGAAAGGTAAACTATTGTACAATGGTAACTACAAATACTGTTGTTATCATAAGGATTAAATTCGTTGGTGTTGAACTCGAATTTCACTATGTTCTTAGCCTTTCCATCTACAACTTTCAAGTTCTTAATCTCGTATAATCCAACCTGCAAAGGAAGAGTGGGCATGGTGCTTTCTTCTTCCTATGTAGTGCTGCTAAGAACCCTGTAGCAAGGTGGTATGATACTTCTTGCATGATCTGTTTGTGAGTGGCATACCTTGGTAAGAAATGCAGAGGCTTATGTCCAACAAACACTCTAATGAAGGTGCCACCCTGTGAGGCATACCAATCTGCAATGTATAATATTTCCTCCATTACTTCTCAGGACATGCAAGGTGGATCTTGTTCAAATATAAGCTTGTATAGCGGGATGATAAAGTGGTCAGTGAGTCATGCCATTACTCATCGATAATTGCATTTTGAAAGCAACTTGAAATAGATGTTCAAGACATTCTCTCATGGTGTCTATGTCCAGTTCATGACAGGAATTTATACTGTCCATAGATTGCATCCATTAAGTATGCGGACATATAAAACCTTGCTCACTCATCCTTGGGAGGATTATGAGCTTTAGATACATGGGACTTCAGTTGTTGAACCAAAATATATGACTAGTTGAATGGCTTCCCATCACTCACCAACTTGTCCAGTAAGATTTTCAACCCTTCAGGAAAGGTTTTTGTGCTCTCTTAACCATATATTCTGCAAGAAAAGATGATCAAGAATCGGTAAGCCTTCCTGAGGGAATTTGTCTTGTACATAGGGGTGGGTGTCTGTCTAAACTTCGATGGTTCTTTCACCCAGTGCTTGACATTATATCTTGTATTCACATAGCTATGGATGGAATAAAGAGTGAGTCCATGCACTTGAATAGCTTAGGAAAGTGATACTCCTGTTAAAAGTTTTTTTCCCTGAAGGTGGAAAGCTTCTGCCCACTGTCACTACTCAATGTCATAGTTTGTTCATCCATATGTGAGAGAATCCAGTTGATGATTTCCGCACATAGGAAGACGTGATGCCTACATACAACCTTGTATAGCCTTGACTGTGGATGCTAAGATAAATCTACCATTCGTGTAAATATACCTCAAATTCCTTTGCAAAGTTCCTTTCATCTGTTTCCATGTCAGTGTTGTTCCCTTATCAATAAACAACTGAGTATCTACATACACTAGTAAATAAATTTATGTCTGCTCAATTTCTTCCCCAATACCGCTCTCAGTGGTTTCCTTTGATGAAACTCTCTTAGATTCCATGTTAACTGTGATTGTTGGAGAGATGCTCAACAATTTTTATAACTATGGGACAAAGAGGACACTCATGGCAAGAAATGTTAGTTTAAAAGCAAAACAACTTCAAGGAAATTTCAAGCAGAAAGTCAGGCACTAGATGTGAGGGATTGCACATTTTTTCTTAACAGGGGTGACTGGATGATTGTGGAAATTGTGTATTCCTAGCAGCGAAGGTGGAATCTTGATGATTGGAATTGCAGAATGCGTAGTTCATCCTGGGAAAAGCCTTAGGAGAGACTACGCATTTCACAGTTTCATTGGCCAAGATGGGAGGCTAACTCTGGGAACAATGCAATGTATAGTTGGATCTAGCTTAATCCGTGCTCTGTGTAATTCGAGAGGCCAAGATTGTGGCTTGAGCCTCTAGATTACGAAGTTCCAGCTGTGCAAAGTGAGATCTGACCAAGGAAAACCCAGATCTACCCAAGAGAAGTGTGAAAAACTAGCAGATCTGAGAGATAGTGTGAAGTTGAGTGCATAAATGACTAAGTGCATATGAATGCATGTTATTGAAGTGTAACAATTGATTAAACTGAAGGAAAAATAAGTAAGTGAGGAGAGTCACCGAAACGATGAGCATTGATGCAAAAACAGTAAAATTGATGTGACAATGGGGAAGCATATATATAACTTGAAACAACACTCATACAAGTTAAAGAAATTTAAAATGCTAGAAACCATGCAGCGAAACAAGTGAAACAATATTCACACAAGGCAAACAACAAAATGTGACAGAAAAAGTGACAAAAGACGAAGAAAGCAAAACTCACCCAGAAAAGCGATGATGATCGCACTGAAGGCTCCTTGATCTCGTAAGGAATGCTAGATCTCCAAGATTGAGTGTGAAAATGAGTTATAGCAATGCCGATTAAATATATTTGGGCAAATTAGGGTTGATGACGTGCATGCCTGAAATCAAGGAAAAAACAACACTTGGAAGAAGTTTCTAAAACTAGTGCAAGTGCCTCCTTTGGGATACTAGAATAGATCCCTATTTTTTAGGGATGTTTTTTTTTTTGGGGGGGGGGAAACTTGCCATGCACAATTCTAGGAAAGGAAACACAGTTCCGAGAACTGGGAAACTTTCCGCTCAGTGCACTGCATAATTTCTGATCTTAGTGAGGGTTGTACAATTTCTGGGCCTAGTTCTAGGTTGCCACCTCATTATTGCATACTTTCTGAGCTTAAGTCTCGCTGCCTGTTAGGACTTTGTAATTGCCATCAGCAAGGCTGGTTTCCCTCAAGGATTGCACAACTTGTTCGGGGTTGTGGGACCAAGTTAGGAGATCATCTTGTGAGCTGGAAAATGATCTAAGTAAGGAAACACAAGACAAACTTAAAATGTAAGTCTCAGTCGAAGCACGAATATGGATTAGTGTGGGATGAGCTGTTGTGGTTAAGAGTGAAGGCTCCAAAATCAAAGCATAGGAAAAAGTTGGGAAGGTGGTTGTAGCCACTAAAACGGATTCATTATGCTGAAAGGAATTCTACAACCTAGTATAAAAATAGTTGTGTAGGTGTAATATAAGTATGTAAACAATTATAAATGCCAGCTTAATTAAAAAATAATAATAATAAAAAATTCAAAACTAATTGAATATGAGTGCAAACATCTAAATGTTGGCTCAATTAATAATAAAAAAGTTAAAGTAATAAAAATAATAAAATTTAATTTGTTATATTTTGATTTTTTTATTAACTTGTGAACATGTTTTATTACACTACCATGAGCCAGTACCATGACTTAACAATACCACAAGCCCAAAAGCCATAACTTATTTCATAACCAAAATATTTTATAACAATATGACAAGATTCTTAACCATGGATATTCACCCCGACTTTACACTGGATATTACTAACTTGTAAAAATTTGGCTTTGTTAAAATAACATGGGCCGATACTATGGCTTATCAAATGCTGAAAAAACATAACTCATTTTGCAATCAAAATATTTTATAACAATATGAAAATATTCTTAACCATGGATATTCATCTCCACTATATCATGGGTATTATTAACCTGTAAATATGCTTTGTTAAAATACCATGGGCCAATACCATGGCTTATCAATACCACATGCCCAAAAAACATAACTTATTTCACAATCAAAATATTTTATACTAATATGACATGATTTTAATGATGGATATTCACCTCCACTTTGTCATTGATATTATGAACTTGTGAATAGGATTTGTTACAATAGCATGGGCTAATACCATGGCTTATGAATACCACATGCGAAAACATTATTACCTATTTCACAATCAAAATATTTTGTAACAATATGATGAGATTCTTAACATCGATATTCACCCCAAATTTACCATAGATATTATCAACTTGTAAATAGGCTTTGTTACAATACCATGAGCCAATACCATGACTTATCAATACCACATGCCCAAAAACCATAACTTATTTCACAATAAAAATATCTTATTTTAATTTGATTTTATAACAATTTTTTACTTGAAGCTAATAGGAAAAGGGTTATAAGTGGTTTTGATATATATTGAGCCCTCTAACCTAACAACTACTAAAAATATTCCCGTAGAAATTAAATTGAGGTTTTAATAAAATTAAAATGAGAATAGTTTTATATTTAAATATGTGAAATTTATATAATACAAATATTAGTAAGAACCAACATAGATGCATCTTAACCAAGTGATGACAACAAGAAAAGTGGAGGGAAGAGAGGGGGAGGGAGAGAGAGATAGAGGGAGATTTAGAGAGGGAGGTGGGAGAGAGAGGAAGGAAGAGAGAGAGGAGGGGAGAGAGAGAAGAAAAGGTTGGGAGAGAGAAGAAAAGAGGGGGGGAGAGAGGGAGGAAAGAACAAAGACATAGGGAGATAGAGGTGGAGAGAGAGAGAGATAGTGACAAGGGAGATATGGAGAGAGAGAGATAGGGAGAGAAGGGCAAGTGAGAGAGAGGGATGCATAGAGATGCAGGACATAGAGAGAGTGATGGGGGGGAGAGAAAGGGAGAGAGAGCATTGAAGAGAGAGAAGGATAGAGATGGAGTTGGAAGGAGAGAGAGAGGGAAAGAAGAATAAATACATAGAGGGAGATGGAGAGAGAGTGAGGGAGAGAGGAGAGATGGAGGGAAGAGAGAGAGGCAGAGAGGAAGAGGGAGGGAGATATATATATATATATATATATATATATATATATATGGAGAGAGAGAGTGTATGTTTAAGGGGTGAGATAGAGAGAGGGAATAAGAAAAAGACACATATATACAAATATAGATATTATTGCCGAGAGCCGCTCTATAGCTCAGTATGAGGTAGATGTGTAGGTGTAATGTAAGTATGTAAACAATTTTAGATGTAGCCTTATTTAAAAAAAGAAAAAAAAAAAGGTTAAAAGTTATATCAGATAAGTGAAAACATTCAAACGTTGGCTCAATTAATAATGAAGAGTTAAAGCAATAAAAATAATAAAATTCAATTTGTCATATTTTGATTTAGTTATTAAATTGTGAATATGATTTGTTAAAATATCACGGGCCAATATCATGGCTTATCAATACCATATGCCAAAAAACCATGATTTATTTCACAACCAAAATATTTTATAACAATATGACAAGATTCTTAACCATGGATATTCACCCCCACTTTACCGCGGATATTATTAACTTGTAAAAACTAAGCTTTGTTACAATAACGCATGCCCAAAAAGAATAACTTATTTCACAACCAAAATATCTTATAAAAATATGAAAATATCCTTAACCATGTATATTCACCCCCACTTTACCATAGATATCATTAAGTCGTAAATAGGATTTGTTACAATATCATGGGCCAATACCACGGCTTGTCAATACCACATGCCCAAAAAACATATCTCATTTCACAATCAAAATATTTTATAGCAATATGACAAGATTCTTAACCATGGATATTCACCCATGCTCTACCATGGATATTATTAACTTTTATGTTACAATACCATGGCTTATCAATACCACATACCCAAAAATCATAACTTATTTTACAATAAATATATTTTATTTTATTTTATTTTTATAATTTTTTTAATAGAATCTAAAAGGAAAAAGGTTATGATTACTTTTGGGATATATCTAAACCCTCTAAAGACTATTTTATAGCAATATGAAAAGATTCTTAACCATGGATATTCACCCATGCTCTACCATGGATATTATTAACTTTTATGTTACAATACCATGGCTTATCAATACCACATACCCAAAAATCATAACTTATTTTACAATAAATATATTTTATTTTATTTTATTTTTATAATTTTTTTAATAGAATCTAAAAGGAAAAAGGTTATGATTACTTTTGAGATATATCTAAACCCTCTAAACCCTCTATATTCCCATAGAAATTAAGTTAATGCTTTAATAAAACCAGCCTAGATCCATCTTCACCCTAGATCTATCAAGCGCCGAGAGGGATCCAATCTCTTGAGTTGTAAACCCTGAGGAAAGATTTGCACCTCGAGAGATTTGATCCCTCTCAGCGCTTGATAGATCTAGGGTTAAGATGGGTCTCCACTGGTTATGGTACAAAGATCACTTATATATTTGTAAGAAGTCCCAACTCAAACAAAAGATTATTTTGGAATTGCACACCTCCCCCTTAGGAAGGCACTCAGGATTTTTAAAAACTTACCACAGGGTGAAGAAGGATTTTTTTTGGGATTACCTTATATCTGCTATTAAGAAGTTTTTGGTAGAATTTTTGGTTTTCCAAAAAATTAAAGTTGAGACAATTAAGACCCTGGGTCCGTTATAACCTTTATCCATTCCAAGTCATCATTAGCAGTAGGTCTCAATGGATTTAATCAAAGGTTTACAAAAGTCTAAAGGAAAGAGTGTCCTCATGGTTGTAGTTGATAGAAATATCAAATATGAACACTTTTGTGCATTATCTCATCCTTTTAAAGCCATTATAGTTGCTACTACATTTATGGACACAATTCAAAAGATACATGGAAACTCAAAGACTATTGTAAGTGATAGAAATCCCATTTTCATTAGAAATTTTTGGACATAATTATTTTCTTGCCTTGGTACTCTATTAGCTCATAGATCATTTTATCATCCTCAATCTGATGGGAAAATTGAGATAATGAACAAATGTTTTCAACAATATCTTCATTTCTTTGTATATGATAAAAAAGCATAATGGGTTAAGTGGTTACCTCTGGCTAAATGGTCGTATAACACTTCCTTCCATACTGCAGCAAAAATTACCCCATTTATGGAACATTTTGGATATCATCCACCATCCATCACATAATCTTTAAGAGAAAATTCTAACGTTCAAATAGTGGAAGATCACATCAAGCATCAAGAAGAAGTTCTCCAACTCTTAAAGGATAACCTCACATGAACGCAAAATCGAATGAAACAACATGCATACCAGCATCACAGTGAAAGAAGTTTTGATGTAGGTGACTAGGTATTTTTAAAGCTACAACCATACAAACAAATATCCCTCAAGCAAGCTAATAAGGATAATAAATTAACACCCAAGTACTATGGTCCTTACAAAGTGTTGCAAAAGATTGCTAGTATGGCATACAAATTGGAGATTCCTGCATCTTATTGAGTACTCCCAGTTTTCCATATTTCATGCTTAAAGATGGTTATCAGTGACAAGCTCCCAATTAAAAAAATATTGTCACAATTTGATGAAAAAGGAAACATCATATTGATCTTTAAGTAGTCACGGAAACAAGAACCTGATAGCTACAAAATCGATCAATTTCAGAGTATCTCATTAAGTGGAATAACTTACTCACTAAAGATTCCACATGGGAGGTTGTTATTTTTATATAGAAGCATCCATAACTTCTTAATCATTGAGGAAAACACTTTTTCGAAGGAGTTGGGCATTCTAGGCCCCTCTAATACTAGTGCAGCCCCATTATTGTTATTATTAATGCAACCCCATTATTGTTATTATTAGTGTAACCCCCTATTGTTATTGTTGTTCCTCATATAAGCCCACTAATATTATTATTGTGTCCTTACATTATTATTTTTATGTAGGCTTAGATTATATTGTGACCCCTTAGAATCCTATAGATACCAAGGACGTATTTTCGTTTGTATCATCAAATAATTCTTTATTTATGTGATGTAAATGTTGTTTCCCCCTTGAAGAGGTTATTTCTCAAGTCGTTGATCTATATTTTCTTTTCTTTTGTGAGTTTGTTGCATAACCAGTTTTCAGACCCATCCTTCATAGTGACCTCTACATTCGAGCCTTTACTGATGGCGTTACCCCCAACACAATGTGCTGCCTATACTTGGAAATGTTCATGTAACTTCTAGTTCAGCCTCTCTCCCTCTAACCATTAGTCCAATTTGCTTACAAATATTACATATGTACATCTGAGATAATTCACCCCTTCCTCATGCCTTTTCTCACTTCAAGTTTTAGCCCACCTCCTAGAAGGTGGTGTAGCTGCTGAATTTTCTCAAAATTGCATTGCTTATGAGTACTCTTTTGATCCCCACATCTTCAATCTTGGATTCATCAATGCCTCCTTTTCCATTTCCAGTGGTTTGAAACTTGGGACATTCCTTAGTAATGATATTAACCTTCTTTATTTTGATTGACTGTACATACTCCTTGAATTGTAATGATAAATTGACTTCAACTTTTGGAACCTATATATTTAGGGATCCTCCTTGTCATCTGCTCCGTTATCCATTGCAAATGTTGATGTGTGTCGCATAACAATCCATCTCTGATCATGATTGGATCATTCTCTGTAAATATTTTCCCTCGCAACACCCTTAAAGATTCCTCTAATGATGGTTCTTCTCCTTGAAAGTTGAATGTCACCCTAAATTTTTGTACCACATCATCCCAATCCTAGGTTCCTCTGCACACCTCCAACTCAATATACGAATTAGCTGGGATGACATCCAAGGTGTGAATAAATTGATGTATCCACTCTTGTCGGGGTACTTGTCCATTGGTCCATGATGCAATGCACCACTTTAAGTGAGTCCCACGGCATTCCATTCCTAAGTATTTCTCCCGTGGGACCCCATAACTAGTTCTAAATATTAAATTAAAAATATATTTGCATTGATGCCAATCCATGAAATGCTCCTTGTGCATGACCCACCATCTGGCTAGTGTAGCGCACAACGCCGAATCTAGTGCAAGAATCCTCCGACACTTTGGAACTTGCTCTTCATACTCTAACACATAAATATCAATGTGTGATAACCCATAAAAGCGAGGTGGATTATGCACTTTAATCCCTATCCAACGTATTATTCCTGTAACATGTGCACATCTTCTGGCACCGACTTCATGCAACCGATTTTTCCAATTCTCCAAGGCTTCTTCAAAATGAAATGTGTAGGCCCCATTTTTGCACTAACTTATTACTCCATCTGTTGTCGGGTTTACATAGCCTTCCTGTTGATCCATGAAATTATGAATATTATCTAGGTCCTCTCGACTTAATTCACCTTTCATGGGTTCAACATATTGATCCCCTTCTTATGGATCCAATGGTGTAGTGAATCAAATTTATTTCCCCTCAAAGATTATTTGTCTTCTCTTTCAATTCATAATTACCTAATTATAAAAGGCCTAGTTGATCCCTACAAGAGCGAGATAGGGAACGATATAATCCACAATTTTGATTACCCTTAAATTGGTCATGCTTAATACTCCATTGATATCAAAAGACACCCTTGACAATTTTCTGATTGTTGGGTTGTGTTATATTCTTTCCACAATTAGCTCCCCTAGTTAAACTGGGGGGTTAGAGGGGGGGCGGAGCTCCCCCTTCGTTGCACTGATTACACAGTGGGGGGGTCACAAGGGGGTTTGAGGGGGGTGGTTAGCCCCCCTCTACGGGGTCCTGGGCAACGCCCCGAGGAAATTTTTTTTGGACCCAATATTAGGTTAGTGGACCTACCTACAGTTTTGTGCATGGTTTTCGCACATGGTTTTGAGTGCGATGGTTTTCGGTCCATGGTATTGGATGCTTCGGCATGTATATATGTATTGTAACATTGAAAGGAACATAATAAAAAATCAATCTGGTAGTCCCATTTTGGGATCTAGGGGAAAATATCTGTTTTATGTGTTACGCTCTTGCTATTATTTATTTTCTGTGTTTTAGAATTCGTATGCAAGTAATTTTTGTACGAGGTTTAAACCTACACTGATAGGAAAAATATGATGTTGATTGGCCAATCTAAGCTAAATTAGGGACCATGTCAACTTTGGCCTCCCTATCATTTCCAAGGTACTTTCTGTAAAATGTTTATGTCTAATCCCAAATCTAAAATAATATTATTCATCTTGTACTCACCAATTTGTGTGTCAAAACTGGATTCTTTGTTTGTCCTCTTCCTACGAGTGAATTGATTCATGACCATTGGTGAAGTTTGTGCATTAGTCTCCCCCATTCCACCATTATATTGTTCCACCAATTTTCTGAACTTATCCAAGGCATGGGGATCTTTGACTAACTCCAAGAATGTCTACATGAAACTCTACACTGGGTCCACCATAGTCCTTTACTCCCTTCCTATAGTGGTATCAAATATCTTTAGTGTAGCCACTTTGGGCCTAGATTTCGACCTATCCCATTCTTCTATTACTATTCCTCATCGATGATCCTTGTATGTGGTCTTCTCTCTAACTAGGTCAAACTTCAGAGGTGGTTCAAGAGCTTTTCTTACCCTCTAAGTTTATGGAGTCTAGGGTCTTTCAATGCCAGCTCCTATCATAACACATCCTCATCTAATCACACCCACCTGATGTTGAGTTCTTCACAGCTCAATAACTATTATATGAACGTTGGGCCCCTTATTTTCTTTTGACTTCGTGATTAGGTGAGGAGAATTTTTCATCGAATGATCTAAGGGCTTACAATATATACACATGCAACATGGATTGGTGAAATCCCAAGTTAGGTGTTCCTGTTTCCCACAATTATAATATATTATGGTGATCTACCCTCAACCAAATCCCCCTCTTGCCCTACAAGGTCGTCTAGGCCCTCTAGTCACCATACCTCATCCTTGCTCATGCACATTATATTGTTTGCCTTAATTGTACCTGGGCTAATTAAATTAATTTAACATGGCTTCCACCCTTTCAGTCCCCTACACTTTGAAGGAATCAAAGGTATGTTCACGCATTAACTCCATTGTGTGGCAATGATAAATGTAGTGTCCCACTAACTTGGAGAAGTCACAGAATAAAGTCTGGGTTGTGGTCTCATATTTTTTCATTGGAGGAAAGTTGGATGGTATATGGCCTCATACCCTATAGATATTGCACGACATTCCCATACCCTACACAAAGGGGTTTAGTGCACCTATCGCCATATAATCCATGAACAACTTGCATTTATTCCTATGATGACCCTCCATTTGAAAATTAGTACACCACACTTCTTCCCACTTTTCCTTCCCCTTTGACAAATATCATAGTTTAAAAGATAACACAACCAGCTAGGACTACACTTGTGCCATACCATTGTTCTCATTCCCTCCTATTGGAAAGGCTCCTAACTTCAGTGCCAACTCCAAAGCCTTTGATTGGGTACCAATCCTATATTGTTTCAAAGTTATTATGATGTGTGGTAATTGTCCTGTAATGAACCATTCCTTGTGTTGTGCGTCCAAAATTTTGAACTTCAACCTATCCTTCAAGACCTTGAACCACTGCTCAAAGTCCCCCAATGATTCTCCCACACTCTTCTTGATCTCCTTGGGTTCTATGATGCACTTGGAATCCAACTTGGGCCTTTGAAATTCTCTAATTATCACTTGCTTAATATCCATCATAACCATGTTTTGTCTTGCTTGCGTCATGCTTTTGAACTTCATTTAGCATGTTAGTGCACGATCCCTTGATCTGAAAATCACCCTTGGGTGATATCAGTTAAATATTTAATGAATGAAGGTATTATAGACTCATGTATTGGTGTGTGTCTATGTTATTTTTGGCAATAGATCGATCATATTGCAAAATACATAGACACTAGAAAATGGAAAACAGCAGGAGAAACACAGTAAGCAAATGCAAGAACACAAAAATTAATAAGGAGTTCACCCTATCCTCTAGGGCTACATCTCCAGTCCATCTCTCAGTGGTGGCCTTCTTTTATTGTGTCTTTAAATCAGATATTTACAATGAGGAGCTCAATTTGAGTCTCGTGAAATAGAAATGATGTTGGTAGGGTGGTTGTTGGATTCCCCAAGCCACTAGAGTGCAAAGACTCTTTTCCCTACCCAATATTGACCTCTCTAGTATTTAATGGAAGGAGCCCAATGTGGTGCTCAGTTCCGAATAGATCCTCTCAGGGATCACTTGAACCTCTCAAGATTTTTGTCTGCTCGATGCTGCCTTATGCTGCAGGTCAGCTCGGCTCTCTGTCTTCTGCATCTTGCTTTACTGTCTCTTTTGTCTTTGTTTTCTTCCTTCTTCCTTCTGTTCTCTATCTGTTCATGGCTTAAAGCTAATCTGTCTCATGACTTCTTGCTTCCTCTTCCGCTCCTTCGGTTCGCCTCCTGCTGTTCACTTGGAGTTCTCTAGCTTTAGCTTTGTACCTTCACCTTGCATCCTGTCCTTGCTGATATACAGCCAGACTTGGTCACCAACATGGAAACTATTCTCCATCCGATGCTTGTCATGCCTTGCCTTGTATTTGGCTTGGCTCTTTTCCAGCTATTCCTGTACTACCTGGTGGATCTCTTGGATTTTTTCAATGAACCTAGTTTCCATATCCACATCACTGTGTCCCTCAACTGTGGTGTCTTTACCAAAGACAAAATCCAAAGGAGACCTTGGTGTGAAACTAAAACAAGTCTCAAAAGGAGATCTCTATGTAGAAGAATGTTTTGCTCTGTTGTCAGCAAGTTGCACATAACAAAAGTGTTCATCCCAAAGCTTAGGATGTTTGCTACAATATTCTTTGAGCAACTGGTGTTAGAGCCTAGATTTGTCTCAAGCTGAAAAGACAAGGTTCTAGGTCCACATCAAACCACGCTCAGACTCGTAGCTAGCCCTACGAGGACAGGAGAGGGCTCTCTCCGGGTCGATCTCGGCAAAAAATAATCGATGGGGCTTGAGATGACTGTAATACAAGCTAATCTTAGGTTAGGTATTAAGTACAAGGGTTTGTTGAGAGTTTTTGGGGGTTTTATGTTGGAAACATGGAAAGGCAAATTGGGCTCGGGGATGAGGCACAGTTTCTGCAGCGTTTTGATTGGGGCAAGGAAGGAAATCAGTTTGATGCTTTAAAGTGAATGAGACGGATAGATCAGACTGATGAGAAGCTAAGGAGATCAAGAAAGTCTCAAGAATTCTCCTTAAACAGATGAAAACATGGAAATTTAAACAAATTCAAAGGCAGAGCATAACATTTAATGGATTCCACCTTAATCACTAATTTGTTCAAATTCAGAAGAAAAGAGAGGAAAATGATACAAATAACATTAATGAACTTACAATTACTTAGAGAAGAACACCATCAAAACATAAAGCCACATGGATCCCAAACAGTGCTGCAAAACCTTGGTCTTTCCTTAGCCAAAAATGCAGAGATAGAATGTACAATGATATGCCAAAGCAATCCCAAGTGTCCAACCCTAAAAATGACTGAGAAATTACATGATATAGACTAGCCCAACCTATTCCCTTGCCTCTAGGGGTCGAGCTCATCATTCTAGGAATTGTTTGAACCAATTCTAAACAAGGAACTGAAAACTAGGTGGTCAAACAACTTACCCCTATATGCTAGGAAATTGATTCATTCACTCACATTTCACCTTTTGGTGAATGAATCTTCTAGAACAAGTAAAAATGTGCCAATATTACATCATGGTTGTCAAATTACATCATGAAAAGTCAGGAATAACTTCAAGAATCAAAACTGGTAAAAACTGGGCGAATTGCTGAGCTGAATAGTGAAAAACAAGCAAAAATTCTCTGTGCTGCGCCAAAATCTGTATGCGTCGCGCCACTTTGGAGCTGATTTTGAGGCACTTCCTAAAGTCCAAATTCAGCCCAAGTGTACTTTTGGGAAATCCATACCTGTCTACTTTCCAACCCAAGTGGAATTTCTGAATTTGGTGCCCATCTTCCACTCAAAAACTTCAATCTCCCAAGACTGCTTCCTGTGTGTCAAAATAGGGGTAGAGAGGTCATTTTTTGAGTGTTTTTGACCTCCTGAGAACTCAAATCTTGCCCAAATTTCTTGGCCATGCACCATTAGTCATGATTTTTCATGCCAAATCCAAAAATCTAAACTTTTTGTAATTTGGAGTTCCCTAGCAAAAGCGCGCGCCAGGTGGCGCGGCGAACATGGAGAAAAACCCTGTTTTTTAGTGCAAAAATTTTCAAAATGTCAAAAATTTCTCCAAATTTCTTGAAATTTGGGCTGCAGCTTCTTCATCAAAGGTAGTGGTGGGCCATGGATGCCTCGGCCAATATATGGAGTCAATCATGCTCTTTTTTCCTCTTTTGTCTTTATCCTGGACCTGTGGCGTTGATGTGTCAAATTGTGTTGGACTATCTTAATGATTGTGCAACCTCTGCCACCAAGGAAAAATAGTGAAATAAGGAAGGGGAGGGAAAAGTAGTGAGGGATTAGGGAATATTGGGACTATAGGAATTCGGGAAATGTAGGAGGGTTTTGAGGGATTTGATGAATAGGGTTAGGAATTGTTGTGTAGGGTATGAGGTGTGGGGTTTGAGAATTTGGGAAAGGGAATATAGGAGAAGGAATTGATGAACTTAGGGAGATAGGGGAACTTAGGGAATGATAAAATCAAAAGAAAAATGAGATGAGGGAGTGAACTTGGTGACAAAGCAGTGATTTGAAATCCTAGCAACAAGTTTCCTTGAGGTAGTTTAAAAGATAGGGTTTGATGTTTTCGTTTTAACCATTACCATCCATCAACCACCCTACCCTAGCACAAACTTGGATGAAACACACAAATGGAGCCTCTACCTACTTGTGGAAATAATAGTTTGCAATTTGGAGGAAGATTTCAATGAATTTTAGGCCTTTCAGCCCAGTGCGCTGCGCCAGTATAAATTTACACTGGAAAATTTCTCCCAATGCACCGCGCCTTTTTCCAGGTGACTTTTGGAGGCCTTCCTGGTGTCAAAATTGGGTGCAGGATAGCTCGTTGGAAAGGTATTTGATTCTAATTTCCAACCCAACTAGAATTTGTCAATTGGGAGTTCATTTTCCTTGTAAAAAATCAAATATCCCAGGACTGGTCAAAATGTGCCAAATGAGGCTGCCTAAAGGGAGAGTGCTGTTACAGTCAACTTTGGAATGCCTTCCTGAACTCAAAATTGAGCTCATGATAGCGAATTCGAAATCTATTTGTGTCTAGTTATCATTTGACTCATAAAGCAAGTCATTTTGCCAACCAAGCTAGGAGAAAACTTTATTTTCCCAAGGTCACTTCAGATGTGCATCAATTCTCCCGAGGCAATTGTATTTTTGACATTTCTGTAAAACCATGACACCTGTGTAAAAAGTGAAGGATTTTTTTCTTCCTTGGCCTATTTTTGACAAAAACCTATCTTAGTTTTCCAAAATTCATCTTTTATTACTCAAAAACATCGTTTGAGTGAAACCTATCCCGATGTGTGGAACAGGGGATTTGTCGAAATGAAGCGAAATGAAGGGGATAGGGGGCTTCTAAATTCTTGAGGAAATTTTTCTAGGTGGGGAGGGATGTTAGGAAGTAGGGGAAAGTGGAATCTCATAAATTGAGTGAGGGGAAGGGGTCCAAAAGGGAAAAACATAGGCCTAGCCTTGAAAATTGTCAAGTTGTAGCAAGAAACTAGGGTTTGTGCGAAAATGAGGAATTTGGGGGATCTCAGTGATGGGAAGTGTTTAATAAGGTACATTAAGGATAGGGGAAGGTGTATGAACATCTGTATACAATTTTTGCTAATGATTTGACCATCCAAGAGAAATTGCCTTCAAAACCCTAGGAGAGGGAAATGAACCTTACCTAGGCGCAACTGAAGCATGAATAAGGTGTAAAATGACCCATTGGAACCTGACATGATGATGAAAACCCTCTGAAAGATGGTAGACTCAGCTGAATAGTGACATAGACTGGCATTTGGACAAATTTGAAAGGAGTGAAAGCAAACCCTATACCTAATGCCCAGTGACCAAATTTTACTTGAAGACTCACTGAAATGATAAAATTTGACCTTGACACCTTAAAATCACTTTGTAAGAGCATGTTTGATCATTGGAGGAAGGCTGGAAAGATTGACACTAAAACCTGGATCACTTTCCTGTTAACTACTTTTGTCTGGCCATCAGTTTGTGGATGAAAAATTGTGCTTTTCTTTAGTTTGGTGTCCATCAGTTCCCACAGACTTGACCAAAACTTCCCCACAAATCAGTTGTCTCGATCAGATACAATGGAAGTGGGTAATCCAAAATGAACCAATACATGTTCAAAGAACAGTTTTGCAGTTTGTTCACCTGTGATCTGTTTATTACAAGGTATCAAAATACACATTTTGCTGAACCTATCCACAACAACATATGGATAATCATGACCTTTCCTAGATTTAGGCAATCCTCCAACAAAATCCATGGAAACACTTTCCCAAGGGTGAGAAGGAACTGGTAATGGAGTGTACAAGCCTAGTTTTCTATTGCTGGCTTGCTTTTAGCACACATAGTACACCCTCTTACATATCTAGAAACTGTCTCATTCATTTTTGGCCAATAAAAAAATCTTTGCTGCTGTGCAACTGTTTGACTTACCCCAAGGTGACTTGATATTAGAGAAGTGTGTACTTCTCAAATGATCTTTACTCTTTCAGTTTGTGGAATGCATAACTTCCCACAATGGTGTAAGAGTCAGTCCTTTACATGATAGTCCAATTCTTCTATTCTTCTGCCTTGAATTAAAGTTGCATATACATCTCTAAAGTCTATATCTTGAGCATATTGTTCAATGTAGCTTTCATGTAGCACAGAATTATGCTTAAGTATAGTAGATGCATTTATAATAGGTCTAGATCACATGTCTGCAACTTTATTATGTATGCCCTTTTTATATCTGATGACTAAAAGAAAATATTGTAGAAAATCCATCCATCTATAGTGTCTTGATTGCTGCAACTTTGTTTGGGAGTGTAGGTATTGAAGTGGTTGATGATCAATATGTATTACTGTCTCTTTTCCCATTAAGTAATGTTTCCACTTTTTCACACTTTGTACTAATGCATACAATTCTTTATCATATGTAGGATAGTTAACTACTGCAGAATTAAATGTCTCAAATGATAACATATGGGTTTACTGTGCTGTGTCAACACTGCTCCCATGGCATAGTCACTAGCATCTGTTTGGATCTCAAATGGTCTTTGAAGATCAGGCAGTGCTAGTACAGGTGTTATACTAATCTTTTCTTTCAAGGTGTCGAAGGCTTTTTTTTGTTTGCCTCCCCACTGAAACACCTTGTTCAATCCTATTAAAGCATGTAAGGGAGCTGCAATTAAGGAAAAGTTAGAAATGAAATTTCTCCAATATTGCGTTGTTCCTAAGAAGCTTCTAACTTCTGTAGAAAATTTGGGTTTAGGCCAGCTCACAATGACTGCCACTTTAGAGGGATCTATCTTCAATTCACCACCCCCTACTATATGACCCAAATAATTCAGAGATGTTTTTCCAAATTCACATTTCGAGAGTTTAACATAAAGATTTTCTCTTTTCAAAACATATAGTGTCTGCTTAACATGCTTTAAGTGTTCTTCCCATATTTTGCTAAATATCAAAATGTCATCCAAATACACAATAACAAAATCATCAAGAAAAGGTCTGAGTACATCATTCGTTAATCTCATGAAAGTAGCAAGAGCATTAGTTAAGCCAAAAGGCATAACCAACCACTCATACAATCCCTGCTTTGTTTTGAAAGAAGTCTTCCATGCATCTTGTTCTGCAACTCTGACCTGATGGTATCCACTATGCAAGTTTAACTTGTAAAAATAAACAGCCTCCTTCAATTGATCTAAAAGATCATCTATGCGAGGAAGGGGATGACAATTTTTTATTGTTATCTTATTCAGTGCTCGGTAATCAATGCACATTCTCAACGAGCCATCTTTCTTTCTCACCAAAACGATTGGTGACCCACATGGTGATGTGCTAGGTCTAATGAACCCTTTCTTGAGCAACTCTCGCACCTACTTCTTGATTTCAACATTCTCTAAAGTAGACAACCTGTACATTCCAATGTTAGGCAATGGAGCATCTTGCTGCAAAATAATATCATGTACTATTTCCTTTTTGGGTGGCAGACCTTTAAGTTCTTGAAACAAGATATCATACTCTGAAACAACCTTTTCTAAATCAGTTTGCTGCTCAGCACTACAACCCTCAAATACATTGGTTTTATCAGGTTCCTTTTCCTTTACAACCACCAGTAAGAATTGTTTACATGGATTTATCATTCGTTTCATCTGCCCTGAGTTTATGAGAGTATAATTATTCTTGAGCTTATGAGCTCTTACAAAGTATTCGATTCCATCTTTAACAAGTAGATACTTGTTCTCAACTCTATAGAAAATAACTTTTCTGTCATACAAGTAAGGACTTCCAAAAACAATTCCACATATATCCAAAGGAATTATGTCTAACTCAACCTCATCTACAAATGTTGACCCAAAAGAAAACTTGAGTTTGCACTATCTAGTCACTTGTAGTTGTGCTTTATCATTCAACCATCCTAATGGGTATGGTTTCTTGTGAGGTGTAGTTACTAATCCAAAATTCTTTACAATTGCTTCAAAAATTAAATTTACTTGTGAGCCATTATCAAACAAAGTATCGATCTTTTGATGTTTGGAAATAACTCGAATATGAAAAAGCTCACGTTTTTTTCTCTCATTTTCTTCATCAAAATAGATTATGTAGAATTACTAGTAGATGCTTCAGAACTCTTACCTTTTATACCTGTGGCTGCAATAGTTGTTTCATCTCTTGAGTCTGACCCCAAATCCTTCTAAATAGATGCAACACTCCTCTTCTTCTTACCCTTGAACTTCTTAGGTCTCAACTCTAGATGCAGAATCCAACAATGCTCATCATCATGCCCATCCTTTTTACAGTGAGTGCATGAAGCCTTGCTTTTCTATGCAGTATTAACCTTCCTTGCTTTCCATTTATAGTTTATTTTCTCCTTATTCTTGCTTGCAGTGGGTTGGGATGATCCCCCAACTTCTGGATTTCCATTCTTTCCTCTAGCTTCTAGATGAGTAGCTTGTACAAACACCTCATCTATACTAGTGGGATTAAACATGAGGATAGTGTGCCTCATGTAGCTATGTAGACCACCAATGTACTTCAACAGAGTCTCTAGTGAGTCTAATGAGATTCCTAGAATGGATGCTCTCTTTCTAAATTCTTAAGTGTACCCTTGCACACTTTGCCCTTTCAACTGTCGAAGAGTTTGCCAACTCATCATGGCTTGCTGCATGTAGGCCAATGGATAGAACTACTTTTAGATTGCAAAAACAAATTCACTCCAAACAGAGATAGTCTTACCATGTCTCTTTATGTCAGCTTGGGTCTTGCCTTCCCACCAAGCCAAGGCAGTGCCTCCAAGGCATAGGCTTGCCAGCTGAATTTTGCTCTTGTCTGAATCAATACTCAGCACTCTGCAATAAACATCAATTTGTCTAATCCAATTGTCCAAATTTTCTACATTCAACTCTCCATCATATATAGGTAAATCAAATTTAACATCTAGTTTGATCAAAGATGCTTTCTTTTTGTGTTTAGGGATATTAGTAGGTGTGAGAAAGCTTTCCTCTTTCCCTTTTCCTTTTGAGTGGTCATGGAAGTGAGACTCATCTTCTCCTTTGTCTTGCTTGAAGCTTGATGAATCTTCCTCATGTTTTCTAAAGTTCCTATACATTTCCTCTACCATGGACTTTATGGCTAGGAAACTGTCTATGAATTGAGGGTTTGGTCCTACAGAACCTTATTCTGACATTGTCTTCTAAGGATAGACTCTCCCAATTTCAGGATTAGTTTCAACCAAATCTCCTTCTCCTAACTTGAGCTTTGATCTAGTTAGCATTCAACAACTAAACCAACAAAAGCTTGTCTAACCTTAACAGCCTAGAGCTCTGATACCACTTGATCTGAAAATCACCCTTGAGTGATCTTAGTTAAATATTTAATGAATGAAGGTATTACAGACTCATGTGCTGGTGTGTGTCTATGTTATTTTTAGCAATGGATCGATTAGATTGCAAAATACACACACTGGAAAATGGAAACAACAGGAGAAACACAGTAAGCAAATGAAAGAACACAACAATTAATAAGGAGTTCACCCTATCCTCTAGGGCTATGTCTCTAGTCCAACTTTCAGTGGTGGCCTTCTTTTATTGTGTCTTTAAAGCAGAGATTTACAATGAGGAGCTCAATTTGAGTCTCTTGAAATAGAAATGATGTTGGTAGGGTGGTTCTTGGATTCCCCAAGCCACTAGAGTGCACAAACTCTTTTCGCTACCCAATATTGACCTCTTTAGTCTTTAATGGAAGGAGCCCAATGTGGTGCTCAGTTCTTGATAGATCCTCTCAGGGATCATTTGAATCTCTCAAGATTTCTCTCTGCTTGATGTTGCCTTATGCTGTAGGTCAGCTCAGCTCTCTGTCTTCTGCTTCTTGCTTTACTGTCTCTTTTGTCTCTGTTTTCTTCCTTCTTTGTTCTGCTCTCTATTATTGATGGCTTAAAGCCAATCTATCTCATGACTGCTGACTTCCTCTTTTGCCCCTTTGGTTCATCTGCTGCTATTTGCTTGGAGTCCCCTACCTCTGTGTCTTCGCCAACGTCTCACAGGGAGTGGCCACATGTCCTCTTACGAACTTCGCTAGCTCTTCCTCAACGGTTTAGTTCTTCAGTTACACTGTGGAATGAGTCATCCGTCAACTCAACAGTCAAATCGGATGTCAAACTTCTCTATGTTGTAGCTTAATTCCCTTGTCAAATCTAGTGTCTCCATTGGGCGCAATCTCCACTGTCATATCTGGAGCCCCTAGATCCTACGACATTCGCTCATTTCGCGTGGTTGACTTGCTCGACCGTTTGCGCATGATGAGTGGTGATTTTCTATCTCATCTGCCTGCCACACATTGGGTGTTGAATGGAATCACTCTTTTTTCTCCAAATCCACTTACCACCTAAGGATTCCCTTGATATACTACGAGTTTTGGAGTGTGGGACCCACCTTTCACCTTAGCGTTGTCCCCACGGTTTTCCTAGCTTCCATGCGATTGAGTGTTTCAGGGCTTTTCCTTCTCGAGGGGTTTTTCCCAACGATGCGCGATTAGTGTTAAGCGCTAATCGCGCATCAGAAATGCCCTCTGTTTCCTAATCTAGGCTTCCCAAGTGCATTTTTTCCTCCTACCCAGTCTCCATGGGCCTCGGTTAGCTCGCTTTGACCGAGGTCCTCGTCGTTCCTCGTTGGATACAAACTGCCATTGTCTAGAGGTCTTCCTGATCACTCTATGCTCATAATCCGAGGTCTATCCTATTTTGATACAGCCATGGCTCTTTAATAATCTTCATGGATCCAATTCGGATCATCCCTGAATGTGGCTTCTAGTTGCGTAATATTTGTGGCGTCATCTTAGACTTGATTAGCTATCCACACAACCTCACATACAAACATATGTTATTCTAGGTCTTCAGTCTTAGCACCATGAAAAATTGGAATCCTCAAATCTACGCCTGCCATGATAGTGTGTGTGGTACTCCCTGATAAAGTACTTCCTCCCGTGCTCAATGTACTACTAGAAGACTGTGCACCTATCTGTGCACCACTTCGAATCTGAATATTTAATGTCTCCCCCACTGTGATTGGACCAAATTTTCTACTACTACTATTTCCTTGCCCCAACTATGATTACCTCCTACTCTAGTTGAATTAGGGTTCTAAGTGCTTAAATCTTGTTCTATATTCATGTTGGGTAGTGGGTTCAACCCTCGGTATGGTTTGATTATGTAGTTATGATTTTGAAAATTTTGTAGTGTGTAGACTTAGTTGTTCCCTTTCTCCTTCCTCTGTATGTGGTGTGTTGAATTGTGTCCCTTCATAACTCTAGTCGTTGGAACTACTTTTCATCTGACGATCACCTCTGCTAGCCCTTCCCTATGGGCTCCTTCTTTTAGTAGGTACAAACACCGAATGGCCTCCTCCAACATCACCTCATTGTTATCTTCTACAACTCCTAAATGTTCCATGGTCATAGCTCTATTGCTCCATAATTTTCCTCTCTTGTGTGGTTCTAGACCCACTGACAACTTTCATTGTAGTATGTTACCTTATTTCCCTTTCCTTCTCTTTATACTATCTTCCATGTCTCCCACACTTCTCTATATTTGTTGGTTGCTTGGTTTCTCATGGTATCAAACTCTAGAGGCAAAACACCGTGGTCGTACAACAACATTTTATCAACAACGACATTGAACTTATAAATCTACCTCTTTGTCGCTTCTAAAATTTTCACTCTACTGTAGTATAGGATATTGTTAGTTCCACTTCAAATTCCACAATATATCCTTCTAACACACTTTCAAACAAAAAATAAAAAACACATGAAGTCTTATTGCTTATTGGTTGTAGCTGACATACCTCTCCCAATGTCCACATCCTTGGCTTTTCATGCCAATACGTGGGGTTATTGTCCTTCAACCTTTGGACCCACTTCGTCAAAATGTTAGAAATTTTCATAAAGAAGACCTCATGAAAATCAATGTACATATATTTCTGCAGCCATTTTTTTGTGCTCAGACCCTTGCCTCCTATTTCTTTCACAAAAAACTCATGATCCTTTCACTTAAGGAAGCGTGTGATCTCATTTTTGATAGGAACCAATGGTTTCCAAATCCCTAAGGGAAAATCCCATCACACAAACCATCCTAGTCTCAGAAACATAACCATTTTTTGTTGCGTGGGATACAAACATACCTCAGATTTACAACACAGTGACCAAAAAAGACTTGCTTAGTATCAACCCATTTGGAAACACCCACAAAGAGAGTGAATTATCACCCAAGATACTAATGGATGATTATTAAGACCAGGTTTCCATAGTCTGACATGATTGTTGTAACAACCCCTAGTTGATTTTCGATGTAAATAAAATAAGTCCAAGGTCATGGAACAAGTATTCCAAGTTGTATGGTGTGGGAGCATTGTAGTGGGCATCAATTGTAGTTTATTAATGACTATGGAAACTGGAAAAGGAATTGGCAAAGGAAAAGAGGCAATAAATGGCATTTAACTATGAAAATAAAGGAAAATAGGAGAAAAGGAAGGCGAAGAGACACAAATATGCATGCAAGTGAAATTAGAGGGAAAATGAAGGAAAATGAAGAAAAAAGAGACATCAATGATAAAAAGGCACCAGAGAATCAATTGGTAGCTTTTGACAGTTTTGAGTTGAGATTTTGTTCATTCTCTCATACTCATGCACATTTAGATCATTCTTGGAGCACTCTAGCATTCACTGGGATTTGAGAAAGAAAGTAGCAGACAAACAAGGATTTGGTGGGAAACCCAATAGAAGGTTGGATCAAAATCTATGATAGGGATACTTTACAAGTACCAATTGCATGTGTAATTTCCTTGTTTGTTTTTCGATGCATGATATATGCATGTGGTTCCTTGGTTATGCGTTGTCATTAGCATGGAGATTTTCCTAGATTGACATTGCTTTCATCCTTGCCTTGTCATTTCCTAGATAGCCATGGTGTAGTGGATTCCCCATTTGAATTTTTTGATTGGTTCTCAGGTTCCCTATGGTTGTGAGTTGGGATAAGATCTTGGGTCTGAGGAGGATGTGGGTTGAGATGGTCGTTCTCTGGAGCCCTGTAATAGCATGGGTCTCTAGAGGCTATGGGTTCAGATGGAATCCCTAGAGCCTTGGAAAACTTGGGTAGAGACTAATCTGGTTTGGTGTTAGTGATTGTTGGACTGGTTTGGTGAAATCACTGTGTTTGAGAGTTGAGGTGGTTGGCTTATGGAAGCCCTATTTGGTTCTTTTAATTGTTTAACCCATATGATCCCACATTCATGCTTGGAATATGGTGTGTGGGTGATTTGATAAAAAAGATATTTGGCTTAGCCAAATCTATGGTCAGGTGGCATGTGGAAGTCTTGACTTGGTTGGAATTCACATTGTTGGCACTATGTTTCAGGAATGGCTATATATGTTACAGATGTTGTACTTGATGGCAACTCCCCTGGCAAGGCTCTCTTTTTATTAAAAATAAAGAAGGACGCAGGAAATCAGTTCAGAAGATGCGTACCCGCAGGTACACCATGCAGAGGCCGCGTCCGGAGACGCAGGCCAGCCGTTCCGGAGGTGCGTCCACCCAGTGCACACATTTCAAGGTCATGTAGGGGTTTCTTGTGTTTTACTCTTGGTATCTAGCCGACGGTATTGTGTTATTATGGTGTCGGCTCGTGGTATTGTTCCATGATTTGAGGAGGAGCTTGCCTATATAAAGCAAAGGAGATCATTTGGTTTGTGTAAGTCTTTGGTTGAATATCTTATGAGGCTAGATCTGGTCTAGATCTAAAAAGGCGAATCTTCTGAAAGATTGAGATCTCTTTGGCGCATGATCAGATCTGTAGATCTGACAGTTTGGGTTACTCTTAAAGTCTTGAAATCTTTCATACCCGAAGGTACGCAGGTCCAGCGAAAGGCAAGTGCGTCGGGACGCAGTGCAGTAAGAAGAGACCTGCGTGGGGACGCAGGGCAAAGCAAGATTCAGATGCGTCTGGGACGCAGTACAGTAACAGGCGCACTGCGTGGGGACGTGGAGCATAATAAGGATCAGGTGCATCTCGGAGCAAAAAGACGCGGCGCGATAGTATTTCTGGGTGTGTCCCTGCAGCAAAAGAACGCGGCGTGACAGTGTTTCTGGGAGCGTCCCTACAGCAACAGGACGCAGTTCAGTTGAAGGAACAGTGCATGGGAACGCGGCGCAGCAGAAGGATCTCTGCCTGTGGACGCAGGGGTGCAGAAGGTTAACTGCGTCTGGTCGCAGGCCACAGAAGGGAAAACTGCGTCTCTGTCTTAAGATGTTCTGTTGATTGAATTTCTCTGTTGATAAGGTGTTCTGGGTTAGTTCTGTTATTACTGATCTGATAATTGTAGTGGACTGTAACTGTTATGTACTTGATGATCATTTGATGCTTTATGAAAAGAAGTAGGGGGTTGTAGCTCCCTTCCAGGAGAAGACTGGAAAACGAGAGAGAGTTGTAGCTCTCTGCAGGCTGCAGCCTGCGTACTGGTAAAGGACTGCACCAGTACAAAATCATTGTAAAAGGAGTTTCTAATTTGAAAGAAGATAGAGACATATTGCAGCAGGTGGTTTTCACCCACATTGGGTTTCCACCTTACATCTTGTGTTCTTTGTGTGACTATCTGTTTTCCTTGTTCATGCTCATTATTTTATGTACTGACATGCAAAAATAATTCAAAGATCAAATAAGGAAGATTTATTAAATTGCTAGATAATACTGATTCACCCCCCCTCTCAGTATTATTTCCAACAATTGGAATCAGAGCAGGTCCTTCAGAGAAGCTTGATCGCTTGAAGGTAGATCATTCATCATGAGAAACTACGAGAGAGAAGCATCAATCAGGCCACCAGTTTTTGATGGGACAAACTTCAATTATTGGAAGGTAAGAGTTACTGCATATCTTCAATCTCTTGGTACAGAAGTTTGGGACATTGTAGAAACAGGCTATGCTTTTCCTTCAGCTACTCCTACAGATCCAGCTGAGAAAAAGAAGTATGAAACAAATGCAAAAGCAGTCAGTACTCTGTTAGGATGTATATCCCAAACGGAATTCATGAAGGTAATGCACTACAAATCCGCAAAAGAAATATGGGACAAAATTGTCACAAGCTATGAAGGAGATGAACAGGTAAAGCGTGCTAAACTTCAAACTCTCAGGATTCAGTATGAGACTCTCAAGATGTATAATGATGAAAGTGTGGCTAACTATTTTCTTCGGGTAGATGAGATTGTTAATTGTATGAAAAATTTGGGTGAATAAATAAGAGAGGCTATAGTGGTTGAAAAGGTTCTAAGATCTTTGTCTCCCAAGTTTGAATCTAAAGTATTTGCTATAGAAGAAAAGGAAAATCTACGAATTCTTACTATGTCTCAGCTACATGGAATTCTAACTGCTTATGAAATGAGAAAGGGAGGTCCTTCAGACAGAAGAGAAGCTGCTTTCAAGGCATCAGGCAAAGGAGATTATTATGAAGCAAGCCACGTCCCAGAAGAAGAGGAAGAAGAATCAAATTTTGTCAGAAATCTTCAAAGGGGTTCTGGAAGGTTCAGAGGTAAGTTACCTTTTAAATGCTTTGCTTGTGGAAGAGTAGGTCATTATGCTGCAAAATGCCCTTATAAGGATAAAGGAAAGGAACCTGCTAGATGGAACAAGAAACAGAACGCAAATAAGAAAAGCTACTACACTCATGAAGATAGTGATGGTCTATCAAACAGTGATGAAGATGAACAAGGTAATGAATATAAGTTGTTAATGGCATTTGAAGATGATGATTATATGGATGTTGTAGATGTGGATAACCTTTATGATGAAATTACTAGACTCAAGAGATGTATATAAGAAAAGAACATGATCATTGATACTCTACAATTTCAAATTGATGAAAAGGAAAAACATCTTGAAAAATTAGAAGGTGAAATTGTTGGTCTTAGAAAAGAGATTGAGAAAACAAAAGCTATTAATCTCAAGTTTGTCAAAGGATCTGAAACTTTGGATGAGATTATCAATGTGCAGCGATCTCCTCTAAACAAGACAGGTCTGGGCTATAATGGAGAAACTTCTCAAGCATCCACCTCAAAAAGTTATCTTGATGCAGCAAGAAGAAATGAGCAAAAGCAAAATGAAGATCATCAGGTAAAGCAGGGATGAATTACAAACAGAAACTATCAGGGGTAATCCATCTTAAGGGTGAACAAAAGCTACAACCAGCCACAGGTAAAATCTTCTCAATTTGGTTCAAGAATGGATGACAATAGAAATTACAATCATTTGGCCGGTAGATTTGATAACCGCAAAAGTTTCTTCAATGGACAATGCTTTTCTTGCCATAACTTTGGTCACAAAACAGCTCAATGTGTTGCATATAAAACAATCATCACTAGGGAAGCTCAAAAACAAAGAAGTATGACAGGGATTACAAAAAGGACCTATAACAACTTTTCGGTTCTTGAAAATGAAGTTGAATGTTCTATTTGCAATAACTTTGGTCATGAAGACTCTAAATGCAGGAGCAGGTTTCAGCAGAAAAAGGAACAAGCCTCAAGCACCAAAACATGGAGAATAAAGGAACCTCAAACAGAAAGATGTGGGATAGCCTTTTATGCAGAGGGACAGGAAAATCTATGGTACATTGACAGTGGATGTTCGAAGCATATGACAGGTGATAAAGAAAAACTTGAATCTTATTCTGCTCTAGAAAAGGGAAATAAAGTCTCTTTTGGAAATGATACTCCTGCAACTATAAAAGGAAAAGGCATTGCTCAGTTAAAAGAAAAGGTCAAGGCTGGAAATGTTTTGTATGTTGATGGATTGAAGCACAATCTTCTAAGTGTCAGTCAGATGTGTGATCAAAGAACCGAGGTTATATTCAGATCGAATGGATGTCTTGTTCGTGATCTTGATACAGGTAAAATAGTGCTCAAAGGAAAAAGAACTCCAAATAATCTGTACATATTTGAAGAAGGACAACAACAATGCTATCTGAGCAAGGATGAAGAGCAATGGTTATGGCATCGAAGGTTGGGACATCTAAGCTTCTCACAAATAAGGAAAGCATGCAAATATCAGGCAGTTCGCGATCTTCCAGATATCAAAATTCCTGACAACACCATATGCAAATCATGTCAGTTTGGAAAACAAACCAGAACTAACTTTCCAGAGAAAGAAGGATCAGCTAGCATGCCTCTTGAGCTAGTACATACAGATACATGTGGTCCATTCAGGAAAAGAACACCTAGAGGAGAGGAATACTTGATATTATTTATTGACGATTTCTCCAGGTTTGTCTGGTTAGGACTTATGAAGCACAAAGATGAAGCATTCGAAAAATTCAAATCCTTCAAAGCCTTGGTTGAAAATGAATCAAGTCACAAAGTTAAGTGCCTCAGATCCGACAGAGGTGGGGAATTTACTTCAAATGAATTTTTCGATTTCTGTGATGAACATGGGATAAGGAGAGAATTCTCTACAGCTAGAACTCCTCAGCAAAATGGAGTTGTTGAAAGAATGAACAGAACAATCCAACAAATGGCTCGTGCTATGCTTGATGAATCAGGAACTCCCGCAACTTTCTGGGGTGAAGCTGCACATGCTACGGTTGTTATTCTCAACAAGACAAATGTCCGGGTGAACAGCACTCAAACTCCTCATGAGCTTTGGAGTGGCAGGACTCCTTCGGTAAAGCACTTCAAAATCTTTGGGAGCAAATGCTATATCAAGAATACTGATGAGCAGCTTGGCAAACTTGAACCTAGGGCAGATGAAGGCATTCTTCTTGGTTACTCTCCATATAGCAAAGCATACAAGTGCTACAATAAAAGACTTGGCAGAATTGTTGACAACATTGATGTAGTAGTTGATGAGAAGGGATACATTCCTAGGCAAGTCCATCATGAAGACATCGAAGAAGATGAAGGCTACCCTCAAAGACAGAATGATGAAGAAGAAGAACCTCAAGAAGAACCTCAAGAAGAGCCAGAGGAGCAAACAAGAATAGAAGAAAAGACTCCATCCAGATATGTTCAGAAGAATCATCCAGAATCTCAGATTGTGGGGCAGAAAGAAGCAGGTGTACAAACAAGAAGAACAGTTGCATAAGCCTCAAGCTATTTGGCATTACTCTCCTCTACTGAACCACAAAATGTGAAAGAAGCATGCAAAGATGAATGTTGGGTGAAAGCAATGGATGAAGAACTTGAGAAAATCGAAAAGAACAACACTTGGGAGCTGGTTCCTAGACCAAAGGATAAGAATGTTATCGGAACAAAATGGGTCTTCAAAAATAAATTGAATGAAAATGGAGAAGTAATTAGAAACAAAGCCAGACTTGTTTGTAAAGGGTATGCGCAGTAAGAAGGAATAGACTTTGAAGAAACCTTTGCTCCTGTTGCAAGACTTGAGGCCATCCGAATGTTCCTTGCTCTCTCAAGTTTTCAAAACTTCAAAGTATTTCAAATGGACGTGAAATCAGCCTTTCTGAATGGAGACTTGGAAGAAGAAGTGTACATTGAACAACCAGATGGGTTCATTCTTGGAAATGATCCAAATCTTGTATGCAGATTGAAAAAGGCTCTCTATGGTCTCAAACAAGCTCCAAGGGCTTGGTACTACCGTTTGGACAAATATCTTCATCAACAAGGTTTTTCAAAAGGTTCAGCAGATAGCAATCTTTATATAAAAGTTGAAAATGACAAATTGCTAATACTTGTTGTGTATGTAGATGACATTATTTTTTGCAGCAATGAAGAAGCTATGAGTCAAAGCTTTGCCTCGGTCATGCAGAAAGAATTTGAAATGTCCTTGCTAGGAGAACTGACATATTTCCTTGGTTTGCAAATCCAACAAAAAGAAGGAGGAATCTTTTTTATCCCAAACCAAGTATCTCAAACAGATTTTGAAGAAATATGGCATGGAAGATGCAAAACCAGTATGTACACCCATGATCACAGGATGTAGTCTCAGTGCAAATGATGAATCTGCAGCAGTACATCAACCAACCTACAGATCTATGATTGGAAGTTTACTATATTTGACAGGTACCCGACCAGACATCATGCATGCAGTTGGAATAGTTGGAAGATTTCAGGCAAATCCGAAGGAGACTCATCTTCAGGCAGTGAAGAGAATTTTCAAATATCTTCAAGGGACTCAAAATTATGGCTTATGGTATCCTAGAGATACAGATCTTACTCTTCATGCTTATACAGATGCAGATTGGGCCGGAACCGTGGATGACAGGAAAAGCACAAGTGGTGGTGCGTTCTTTATGGGTTCCAGACTGGTATCTTGGTTCAGCAAGAAACAGAGTTCGATTGCCTTGTCTACAGCTGAAGCGGAATATGTTGCTGTTGCATCTTGTTGCACCCAACTTCTTTGGATGATGCAGACTTTGCAGGATTTTCAAATCACTTGTACACCACCTATCCCCATCTTATGTGATAACACAAGTGCAATCAGCATCTCAAAGAATCCGGTTATGCATTCAAAAACCAAGCACATACCAATCAAGTATCATTTTCTCCGGGAACAAGTGCTTGAACAGAAGGTCAAGTTGGAGTATGTTACTTCTAAGGAACAAGTTGCTGATATTCTCACCAAACCATTGCCCAGGGACACTTTTGAATACCTCAGGCAAAAGCTGGGGGTTTTTGATGCATCATCTTATTATTGAATCTTTTCTGATTAATGGTACAGGTTCAGGGGGAGCATATAATGCATTTTTGGCATTATGGAGGATGGTCAGAAGGAGATCTTGGAAATAGCTGCAATATGTCTCTATCTCTTTCATGGAGGATTATGGTTCTTTGTTGCAGATCTGGTTCAGGGGGAGCATGATCTTAGGGGGAGCATACCCTTTGCCCTTGATGTCAAAGGGGGAGAATGAAGCAAAGTTTGTGAGGTTGCCATCAAGTCCAAAGGGGGAGATTGTTGGAATTATGTTTCAAGAATGGCTATATATGTTACAGATGTTGTACTTGATGGCAACTCCCCTGGCAAGGCTCTCTTTTTATTAAAAATAAAGAAGGACGTAGGAAATCAGTTCAGAAGATGCGTACCCGCAGGTACACCATGCAGAGGCCACGTCTGGAGACGCAGGCCAGCTGTTCCGGAGGTGCGTCCACCCAGTGCACACATTTCAAGGTCACGTAGGGGTTTCTTGTGTTTTACTCTTGGTATCTAGCCGACGGTATTGTGTTATTATGGTGTCGGCTCGTGGTATTGTTCCATGATTTGAGGAGGAGCTTGCCTATATAAAGCAAAGGAGATCATTTGGTTTGTGCAAGTCTTTGGTTGAATATCTTATGAGGCTAGATCTGGTCTAGATCTAAAAAGGCGAATCTTCTGAAAGACTGAGATCTCTTTGGCGCATGATCAGATCTGTAGATCTGACTGTTTGGGTTACTCTTAAAGTCTTGAAATCTTTCATACCCGAAGGTACGCAGGTCCAGTGAAAGGCAAGTGCGCCGGGACGCAGTGCAGTAAGAAGAGACATGCGTGGGGACGCAGGGCAAAGCAAGATTCAGGTGCGTCTGGGACGCAGTACAGTAACAGGCGCACTGTGTGGGGACGCGGAGCATAATAAGGATCAGGTGCGTCTTGGAGCAAAAAGACGCGGCGTGATAGTATTTCTGGGTGCGTCCCTGCAGCAAAAGAACGCGGCGCGACAGTGTTTCTGGGAGCGTCCCTGCAGCAACAAGATGCAGTTCAGTTGAAGGAACAGTGCGTGGGAACTCGGCGCAGCAGAAGGATCTCTGCGTGTGGACGCAGGGGTGCAGAAGGTTAACTGCGTCTGGTCGCAAGCCACAGAAGGGAAAACTGCGTCTCTGTCTTAAGATGTTCTGTTGATTGAATTTCTCTGTTGATAAGGTGTTCTGGGTTAGTTCTGTTATTACTGATCTGATAACTGTAATGGACTGTAACTGTTATGTACTTGATGATCATTTGATGCTTTATGAAAAGAAGTAGGGGGTTGTAGCTCCCTTCCAGGAGAAGACTGGAAAACGAGAGAGAGTTGTAGCTCTCTGCAGGTTGCAGCCTGCGTACTGGTAAAGGACTGCACCAGTACAAAATCATTGTAAAAGGAGTTTCTAATTTGAAAGAAGATAGAGACATATTGCAGCAGGTGGTTTTCACCCACATTGGGTTTCCACCTTACATCTTGTGTTCTTTGGTGTGACTATCTGTTTTCCTTGTTCATGCTCATTATTTTATGGTACTGACATGCAAAAATAATTCAAAGATCAAATAAGGAAGATTTATTAAATTGCTAGATAATACTGATTCACCCCCCCTCTCAGTATTATTTCCAACACACATATGTTAATATGAGTTATTTTCCTATTGGGGTCTATGAGCACTTGTACTAGTTATTATGGTATCTTATGGATGATTTGTCATGGTTTCTATTCCGGTTATATCCATGGTTCTATTATGAGCCCTAGTTATTTCTTTGATTCATGATTTGATAAGTTATTGTATGGTTGATGAAACAATGGGCTAACAAGTGTTGTTGCAACTAATTTTAGAGGGCACTGAGCCTTCTTAATGATTTTCAGATGAAGTTCAAAAATTTATGATCATGTATGCATTCATGACCTGTAATTTCCATGTTTACTATCTATTCGATGAAATGTCAAGATTGCATTAGGTATGTATTGGTTAGGATCTGGCTCAAGATTTGATTGTTTAGCATTTTTATCACCATTTTCATGATTATGGAAAGTTACAGGTAGTTTTGTACAGTGGTCTCGAGGCTAGCCTGGAAAGTGGCATAGATCTCAAGACCACATTCATAGAACAAGGAATTTTGGGTCATAACCACATGGAGACATGCTTGTGCCTGTGGTTATACCCTCCCAACCACATGCATGCAGTGTTATGGGTGTGACTAGGGCATAAACCTAGTTAAAAAGAGTTCCAGATCAGGGATTGGTCACCTAGGGTGGTTGGTAGGCTCCTACATGATCTGTAGTCTCTAAGGGATGTCAATTTACTTCTGGTTTGTAGGCCCCACTTCCATAATATGAAATTGGAGGTCGGATCATATCATAGTGACACTCAACTCATGCTTACCCTTGAGAGCTTGTCAAAGTGGATAAATGTGGGAGGAGACATTACAAATTGCTATTAGAGTGAGGTTGTGGTACTGCACCTTGGGGTAAAATCATATCATCGTACAATTTTATATGTTTTCGATGTAGGCATGACATTTAATGGATGTTATATGCATCATGGTTATATGCACGCCTATCATTTTATTGCTATTGTGGTTACATGCATGATAGATGCTAGTTTATTAGTGCAGCCATATGCATATGCATCAGTTAGTCATGCATTATAGTTAACTTGTTTTTATATACACTGCGATCATATGCATGATAATTATTGTCATTATTGTTAAGTTTTTTATATTACTATGTATCTTGCTAATTTGGATTGACTTGTGCAGATGTAATAGCCTCCCCTGAGATACTTTGAGGTATGATTTTGTTTATGCCTTCTATTTAGTTTATTTAACATGGTATGTTGCAGGACAATGGAAGATCAAGGATGAAGAGAAACATAGCTGAGTGCAGTTCATATGAATCCCTATATAGCTCTAAAGAGACATTGGTAGGTTGGAAGAGATCAGTTGAGGAACAAGGAGAAGGTCATTCTCTTGGTTTGGCAGACACATTGACAAGCTTGAAGGCAAAA
Source organism: Pinus tabuliformis (assembly GCA_031772625.1). Classification (NCBI taxonomy): domain Eukaryota; kingdom Viridiplantae; phylum Streptophyta; class Pinopsida; order Pinales; family Pinaceae; genus Pinus; species Pinus tabuliformis. The sequence continues at coordinate 1,036,342,913 of CM062816.1, read as the reverse complement.
TTTGTGATTTGCAAGAGACATTAAGAGTTTGATTTTTAGAGCTCAATAAAATAAATCTAGGGTTAATGTAATGGTTCTTTAGAGCCTTACATATTTGCATAAGCAGAGACAACTAGCAATCAACCATGGATAGGAAGAAAATACAAATGGTGCAAATGGAAGCAAGTCTCAGGAGGGGCGCAAGTTAGGATATGATGATATAGTGAGAGGTGGCATATCCTTGGATACACCTGATAGGAGGCTAGAACTCATGGATTTTATTCTATCTCTTTTTATAAGAGATAACATCATCATTACAACAAACATCCTTATAGGAGGAGTGAGAGGGGGGTACTTGCTAGAAGAGTTAAAGAAAGCCAATCCTCCTACTTTTGATGGTGAGTTGACTAAGTCAAAAGATATAGAAGCATGAATGCATGTGATGATTTTGAAAGAATCGTCATGAATATCTCAAGATGCAGGTGATAAGGAAAATGTGGCCAACCTAAGAATCTTAATGCAACTAAGAGAGGATATGGGTCTCAGCCCATGGAGTAGAAGAATAAAGGCGATGGAAGAGAACCATTGCGGTGTCATACCTATGGTAGATACCATGATAGGAAGGATTTCCATTTGTATCAGAGTGGTGCAATGGATGCATGGTAGGTATAAGGTCTATAATGCGTAGGATGCATAGACAGTTGGGGGTGTAGGTTAGAGCATTCCTCAAATCCATGCATAGTGGACAAAAAAAATTTATCATTGAGGTGGAAGTGGAACTAGAGGGAGAGTTCTAGGAAGAGCCTCAATGCATCTTGCAACAAAAATAATATCATGCTTTGGAATCGATAAATATAGCAAGTTAAAGTGCATGGAAGCACCTTGAGGTTGAGGAAGCTACATGATAGATGGTTGATCAAAGGTAGACATAGCAACTGGTTTTAGTTATGTATGAATTGGTCAAGGGGTTCGAAGTTCCTTGAGAGATGATACGTGAAGGTGTTCGATTACAGGGCAATGTGCTAGGTAAAACAAGGTAAGGAAACTGGTATATTGTTATATTTATTATGCACTGACAATTATGTGTTTATGTAGTATGATGCAGGGAATTGTGTGGCAAAAGAAACTGCCATAGATATTGAAGAAGGCTCAGGTTTATCCTTCCTTTAGGATCACGGGGAACCATGGGGATTGATTCATGGTGTCTATTGTTAATTTTGTGCCTTTGCTAAAAAAAATTATTTGTTTATGCTTGATTTGTGATTTTGATTGTGATTATTGCATGGCCATGCCACCATAGAAAATTTTAGGGGTGAAATGAAGGGGTTATTTATTTTGGTTGCGAAGTTTTTTTACAAATAGGATTTTGATTATGCATCGCCCAATATTTATTAAAAAAAAATAGTTCTAACTGATTATCCCATGGGAATTTAAATGGGAGAGTTTAAAAACTTATTTTTCCATGCAAAATTCAAACTACATTATGCCGCTCACCCTATTTTTATGGTAATGGAAAGTATTATGATATATTTCACCCTATTTTTATGGAAACACTAACTATTTAGATTTTTTTTCTCCTAGTGGAGTTTTTTTTCGCTCTATTATATTTTTTTATTATCCCAAAATTGTTGGAATTTGTTTTTAATTTTCTATTAACCTAAAGTTGTTGGATTTTTTTTTTTAAAGTAAAAAGTATCATACACTTCATGAAATGTTGAATCATGATTTTATAGGATTTGGTCATTTCTATGAAATCCATTCCATCACTATTTAAACAACCATTGCAATGGAGATATCAATTTGTCAATTCTTCCATGATGATTTGACATCTAGTGAACACAATTATTTGAATATCTGCATTTAATTTGGTAAGCATTCACCCACATCTGTTCTTTAAATTTTCAAATGAAGAAACTATTTGACATAAAAATATGAATATGATTATTGAAATGTTACTTTTTATTTTATTTTTTACCTAGACAATAATAAAGACTATCAATAAACCTCTATATAAATAGTAGAGGATGTACCATCTTTTTATACTTTAATATGTGTAGATTGAAAAGTTGTTTCATCTACTAAATAAGTTAACGCTTTATATAAAAGAGAGTTGATTAAATTATAAACCTAAAATACTTTTGTTGTAAGATAGAGTTATTTGTATACATCACTGCATTCACCATCGAAGTCATCAAAATTGTTCAAGAATCAATAAAATAACTGGAATTCACAAATTCCCTTAACATGGACACTCTAGAACATTGAATGGGCCTCATCCGCTATGTATCATGAAAGGGTGAATTAGAAATCTCTCCTTTCGAATTCAATTAGCTATAAATGATGATAGTGAGAGTGAGGGTGATGGAGCTATATTTCAATGTAGATATAAAAACTACTAACTTCTAATGTCTCTCTTTTGAATACCATAGATTTTTTAAAAATGTTGCAAAATAGTTAGTTTATACACATTAATATTCACATTAACTCATTTTCATGCAACTTTAAAGGTTTGAAATCACCATCAAAAATAATAAACTCTAAATTCCTTTAATTTTACATCCACCTTTTTGTTTTTATTGAGTATAACAGTTTTATATGTTTGGTTAAAATCGTATTCATTTTTAGGGTATATACTATAAATCCTAGATCTTAAGAAGTCCTGCACAATAGGTTGTGGATATTAGTTTTCCTCACTGCTTAGAAATATTCTATTGAGTGTAACCATTTTATATGTTCGGTTAAAACCTTATTCATTTTTAAGGTATATGCTATAAATCCTAGATCTTAAGAAGTTTTATACAATAGGTTGCAGATATTAGTTTTCCTCACTGCTTAGAAGCATTATATTGCTTCCATGCTATAGTTTTTTGGTAAAAGTTTGCGTATAGAATTAAAAAATATAGTTAGCAAACATATATAGATGAAAATAATAATAATTAAACATTCTCTACAAAACATTATTATCGATACTAAGTTTGTGCACGGAATAAAAAAATATAATTACTTATATAGATACAAGAGATAGTAAGTTAGTGCATGATATAAAAATATATAGTTACTTATATATATGCAAGAGATAGTAAGTTAGTGCATGCTATAAAAAAATATAGTTACTTATATAGATGAAAGAGATAATAAATCTTTACATGGAATAAAAAAATATAATTATGTATATAGATGATTTGTTGGTGGAGATGAAAGTGGGGGAGATTCCTTCCCTTCCTTCTATTTGTAAAGATAGATTGACTATGTTTTCTAGTACAATTTAGATAAATTCATTTAGAATTCAATGCAAGGTTTTCTCACCTACATATATATATATATATATATAATATTTTGAACCATATATATAATCAAAATGACTAGTCGAACGCTGAAATGTTTTTAAATGGATTTTGATGTAAAAAAATTGAAAGGGTTGCATTTTTCTTAATCAATTCATTTGTTCTATTTCATTTTATTGCATTATATTTGGAAAGAAATAATTATTTATTGCTCATAGTAATAATATTAGTGATTTATTTGATTAATTTTGGTATTATTATTATTATTATCTACACTACTTTGAGCAAAGAAGCAAGTGTTTCACTAATTTTCTCATCTAAAATTAATAATTTTATAAATTTGAAAACACCTAGTAGGATAAGTAGTCTCTTTTAAGACATTAATTAAACAATTTCAATTTTGTTTTAGTGATTTTCCAATATTTAAAAATAAATATATATATCCAAATACATTTCAATGTCATCTTATAAATTGACTTGTCTAATTTCCTTTTATTATATCATCAGTGAAAAAATATATTTGCACATACTTATTTAATTATTTTTATAATTAAAAAGACAAGTGATATAAAAATGAATTTAAAAAAATAATATTAATATAACTTATTTTTTTCTTAGATTATAATTTTTGTATATATATATATATATATATATATAGATAGATATAGATATATATATAAGACTTATATTTTGATCAAGTCACAAAATTACAAGAAATATATTTAAAAAATAATTATACATGCACTTAAGTGACCAATTTAAAAAAATTATTATCTTTGGGTCAAACTAAAATTGATATATATCTATATATATATATATATATATATATATATATATATAAATACATTAAAACATTGGTTTTACAAAAACCTGTATATTGATGTATATTTTCCTCTAACAAAAAATTCCATAACACTCGTGAATGACTCAAATTCATATAAACATATAATGCTTAAAGAATAACGGATGTAGAGATACAATGAAACTATTTCATTATGATAGAAAAAAAACCAATGTAAGATCAAATGTTTACGGATGTAGAGATACAATGAAACTATTTCATTATGATAGAAAAAAAATCAATGTAAGATCAAATGTTTATATTTACTATCATTAAATTTTTACCTAAATAAAGTATTATTTTAATGGTATTTTTATATGACTCAAAATATTATTTTGACATTCTAACCATATTATTTATGATGATGATGATGATGATGATGATGGTTAACGTCCACTGAGACCAAATTGGTCTATCGGACCTACAATTTTCTTAAGTTTTACTTGTCTGGCTCCTCGTCTTTCTTGGCGAGATTGGTGTTGTAGCTTTCCTTTTTTTCTCTACGGTCTTCCAACTTCCTTTATCTTGCATCTCCTTCATCTCTTCTGGTTCTTGGGACATTGGTGTCATAGCTTCACGATCTATTGTGTTCGTTCTTTTGAAAATAGTCAGAGAAGAAGTTTGGTTTAGGAGATCTGCTTTGCTGTTAAATGAATATTTATTTTCTGCAGTATTCTCATCCTCATAACTGTTGATTTGTTGGGGCGGGCTTTCTCCTTGCTTGCTTTGAGAGTTGTTTCTTTCTTCCCTGATTTCTTGTGACTCAGAGTTTTCTCTAGAATATTCTTCTTTGATGACAGTGTAGTGTTCTTTTTGTGCTCCTTACCACCATGTAGATCTGTGGTGGTTTTTTCTAGCAAAATTTTTCTCAGAGGCTTTTGGGCAATTTTTGGCTAGATGCCCTGTCTCAAAGCAGGATCGACATCTGAAGAGGACACTTTCATAATCGAGTTTCTGGTTCCACACATAGTCTTTACTTGTTAGGTTTATTTCAGTTGGGAATCCGGCGCTGAAGTCCATTTCCACACAGATGCGTGCATAGGTGGTTCTGGCATATTCCTCTGTTTCTGGGCACCTGCAGTAAAATTTCCTAATTGCATTTCCGATGGCTTTTCGCGAGGAGAGATTCCAGAGATGCAAGGGTAGGCTTGGCAATCTCACCCAAACTGGTGCTGAGGTTATCACTGCTGTAGAGGGATCGAATGATGGGTTCCATGGCTTCATGAATAGGCCTGATTTTTCCCAAAACCAAGGGCCAGAATCTAAAATACATTGTCTGCTTTCAGGATTTTCAAAATCTACTATAAAGAAACCCCTAGCATAGGGGTAGATATTAATTTCATCAGAAATGACAGGCTTCCATACCTCCGAGATCCATTTGTGGAGTGCTATCAGCCGCGGCCAAAAACCATTGAACCAACAAATTAGGGCACTTTCGGAGAACTTCAAAGCTTCATCGAGTGAGGCCTGGACCACTTGGATAGTGGGAGCTGGGGCTTCACTCACGATATGGGCAGGAGATTGCCCTCCAGAGGTGGATGAGCCACCAGTTATTTTTGCGAAGCTCAGAGCCATATTTTACTTGCCCGTAGAACCCAGCCACAGAAAATAAGGAAGAAGATAAGATTAGATCTAGATCTGGCCGCAGAAAATTAGATTTAGCCACCTAGATCGAGATCTAGCCTTAAAATATTAAATCTAAAACCTAGCCGTGAAAAATATCAACCTCGTATAACCCTCAATCTGACATCGTTCGACCAGAGAACTGTAATGGCCTCTTACTGCACCGACGCGGCAGTTCCCCATCCACAGAACCCTGTTAACGAAAAAGCCTAGCAAGAATTTGCCGAGGAATGAGCAGCATCGTTAGATAGTCGACTGGATAAGCGGATCTCTTCTTCCTTGACCTCTTGGGATCGAACCTGCAACCTGTTCGCTGTTTAAGGTACTGAAATTCCAGTAAATCGGGTCGAATTACCTCGACAAAACTGTAAATGCGAGCAAGCACTGAGAGTTGGATAAGTGCCAGATCTATATTGCAGATCTATAAACTGTAAATGCGAGCAAGCGCCAGATCTATACCGCAGATCTGCGCCAGATCTGTGACCTGTTCGCCGTTCAGAGACACCTCAGTGAATTCACTGAAAATATAATATAAATAAAAACATATAAAATATATATAACTCAATATAAAATAGAATATAAATAAATACATATAAAATATAATTAATACTTTATATAATCAATCCAATTTTTTTAATCAAAATTTTTTAATGTAATTTTAATAATTATTATAAAATTTTAATTAAAAACATTTATACATGAAAGATTATTTATTTTAATTTATGTTTTAATGTAAAAATTATATACGCCATATAGCATTCTATATATTATTGTAAATATTAAAAAATAATAAACACAAAATAATAAGTGTTTTTATTATTTATTTATTATTATTTAAATGATAATAACAAAATTTTCTAATAGTATTTATTAATTATTATCTTTATAGATGTATTATGTTAGAATAGGGTTTTTAAAATTTTAATTTAATTATTAGTAGTTATTTTGTGGAACAAAATGACCTACACTAATTTTTAGTACTAGTCACTATAAGGTTTTAAGATTTGTCTGAAAAAATAACTCCTAACCAACCTAATTGCCCCCCAAATGTCACCAAACCAACCCTACTACAACTCACCAAGTGGAGAAAATGCTCCTAAAAATGAGCAAGCCCAAAAAATGAAACATGTAGGTAGGGAAATAATGTCACATAGGTTAATGGTCCTTTGAACTTTTCCAAAATGTTGCATTGATCTCATCTAGTGCCAAAATATAACTTGTGAATGTATTGAACACGTAACGTAGCATCAGTGACTTAGCCACCAAAACACTATGTTGAGAAGTAACACTATTTGAAATGACTTTACAATGTTTTATAATTTAGTGAAAGATTCACCAAAATTTAACAAAAATTATAATTCAATAAAAGATTCGCCAAAAAATTATATATACACATTATATAATTGAAAAAATAGCATGTACATTTTTATATGTACCATAGGGATTCACCCATTTGTTAGAAAATTATATATTACGGAGCAATGGAACACATAAAATATTGCAGAAATATAAACACAGAAAACACACAAAACAAGAGAGACACAGATATACGTGGTTCACCCAGTTTGGGCTACGTCCACCCCGAACAGCCAGTCCTTCCTTTTTATTATCCAGCAAAGTGAAGAGACACAACCTACAGCAAATCCACTGTAATATCCTCTGTTTTCTCTCACAGTCTCACCTCTCTGTTTCTCGCTCACAGAATACACATCTCTCTCACAGCGTCAAATACAATACCCTCATACAAAGAGAGGGGTTGCCTTCTAGGGCAAAAAACCCTAAACTAAACATAAGTTCTACCGTCAGATCATCCACCTAATGAACGACCCAGATTGACTAGAAATTACTATACTTTTACAAGGAAATTTTACAGCTGTTTTTAGCTTCGGGGGCGCTGCCCCCGAAACCCCCCGCCAGGGGGGGCGCCCCCCCCTGGACCCCCCCTGCAGCGAATATTTTACGGGCATTTCGAACTGGGGTCCTATGTGGTGATACCTTTGAATATAGAAGATAATTAGGCTCCACACCCAACAATCTCCCACTTGGAGACTGATTGTAGCAACTCCACCGCTACTCCATTTGCTGGACAATGACTCCTCTTTGGACCTGGTTGTTTCTCATCTTCATCGTCATCCTTGAAGACCAACTGAAACTGAGCATATTCTCAGTTTCTCCCTGGTTACAACTTTTGTTAGCATATCTACAGGATTCTGGCTAGTGTGTATCTTTTCCAGCTTCAACTCTCCATCTTCCAACACTGATCGTATGAAATGGTACTTGAGCTATATGTGTTTAGTCCTGGAATGAAATGCTGAGTTCTTTGCAAGATGAATGGCACTTTGGCTATCACTGTATAACGTGCCCATATCATGCTCCTTACCCAGTTCACCCATAAACCTTTGTAACCAAATAATTTCTTTACTAGCCTCTGTAGCAGCAACATACTCTGCTTCTGTTGTTGAAAGTGCAACAACACTTTGGATTTTTGAAACCCAACTGATAGTTGTTCCTCCAACAGTAAATACATATCCTGTAGTGCTCCTCCTGTTGTCTCTGTCACCTGCCATATCTGCATCAACATATCCTTGTAGGGAGATGTTTGAACCACCAAAGCATAATGCTTGATTTGTGGTACCTTTCAAATATCTGAGAATCCATTTCACTGCCATCCAATGTTCCTTTCCTGGATTGTTCATGTACCTGCTTACAACTCCCACTGCATGTGCAATATCAGGCCTTGTGCAGACCATTGCATACATTAAGCTTCCAACTGCTGATGCATATGGAACTTTAGACATATAATCCATGTCTTCTTGGGTCTTTGGGCACATTTCCTTGCTAAGTTTGAAATGGCTAGCAAAAGGTGTACTAACTGGTTTTGCATTGTGCATGTTAAATCTTTTCAACACCTTTTGTATGTACTCATTCTGAGACAAAGTTAATTTACGATTTTTCCTATCTCTAGTTATTCTCATACCAAGGATTTGTTTCGCAGCTCCCAAATCCTTCATTGCAAATGAATTTGCCAATTTTCTTTTGAGCACATTTATTTCCTGCATGTTAGATCCTGCAACAAGCATGTCATCTACATACAGTAACAATATAATATAGCTGCCATCATTTTGCTTTTTCAAATAAACACATTGATCAGAGTGACATCTAGTATAACCTTGTTCAGACATAAACTTGTCAAATTTTAGATACCACTGCCTTGGAGCCTGTTTTAAGCCATACAAGCTCTTCTTCAACCTGCACACTAGTTTCTCCTTCCCTTTCACCTCATATCCTTGTGGCTGCTGCATATATATCTCTTCCTCCAAATCCCCATGGAGAAAGGCTGTCTTTACATCTAACTGCTCAAGATGAAAATATTCAGCTACTACAAGACTTAAAATAGTTCTGATTGAAGTCATTTTAACAACAGGAGAAAATATTTCATCAAAATCAATACCTTTCTTCTGTGCAAACCCCTTCACCACAAGTCTAGCTTTATACCTCTGTTTTCCTCCATCTTCTTCCTTTAGCCTGTAAACCCATTTATTCTTCAATGTAGTTTTTCCTACAGGCAACCTGACTAAATCCCAAGTCTAGTTATGCATTAAGGAGTCCATCTCTTCTTCCATGGCTACCTCCCACTTCTTCCTGCTTTCAACCTGCATTGCTTCTTCATAACATTCGGGTTCACCGGAATCAGTCAACAATAAATAATATAATGAAGGAGAGTATCGTTCAGGGGGTCTACCTATCTTGGTAGATCTTCTAACACCACTTTCAGGTGTTTGGGGTGCCTGTTGTTGTTGTGGTGGTTGATGTTGTTGTCGTTGTTGATTATTATTATTTTCAGGCACCTTTACTTTTTCAGTGATTTCATCAAGAACTGCGTATTCCTTGTTTTCCTTTTCCTGTTTCTTTTCCTGCAACTGATTCTTATACAAGACCTTTTCATTGAATATTACATCTCTGCTCCTAATGATTTTGTGATTTTCGTAATCATATAAGCGATAACCAAAATCATTAACACCATATCCAATAAAGGTACATTTCTTTGACTTTGCCTCAAGCTTTGTTCTATTTTCTTTATCAATATGGACAAAGGCCTCACAACCAAAAGGCTTTAAAATAGAGTAGTTTACCTTTTTACCTGTCCATGCTTCCTCTGGAACACCACCATCCAAGGAACTTGAAGGCCCTCTGTTTATTAGATAAACAACAGTATCTACAGCATCTGCCCAAAACTGTAAAGGCAATCCTACATGCAATCTCATGCACCTTGCACGCTCCATGATTGTTCTGTTCATCCTTTCTGACACACCATTTTCTTGTGGTGTTCTTGGAACTGTCTTCTCTCTGCGAATTCCATGCTCTGAACAGTACCTATCAAACTCATTGCTGCAATATTCACCTCCATTGTCTGATCTAAGACACTTCAATTTCTTTCCTGTCTCAATCTCAACCAAAGCTTTCCATTTCTTGAAAGTATCAAATACATCAGATTTATTCTTAATACAATAAATCCAAGTTTTTCTAGTTGCATCATCAATAAAAGTAACATAATAACGAGAGCCACCGAGAGATGATACCTGAGCAGGTCCCCATACGTCTGTATGCACAAGCTCTAATTTTTCGTTCTTCTTTTCTTTCCCAACTCTGAGAAATCTGACTCTCTTCTGTTTTCCATAAATACAGTTCTCACAGAAGTCCAAATCAACATTCTTCAAACCCGGCAACAAATTCCTTGAGTGAAGAATCTTCATCCCCTTTTCACTCATGTGTCCGAGCCTATGATGCCATAATGCTGCATCTGCTCCTTTGGAAGTTAAAGCATTAATAGAGTTAGAAATACCATTACATAAATACAATGTACCAACCTTTTCGCCTTTTGCTATTACCAGGGCTCCTTTAGTGACCTTCCAAGCTTTATCTGTGAAAGTTGTCACACAACCTTCACGCCTAACTACCCTATTGAAATCAGATTTTTCTTTAGATTTGGAACATGCCTTACCTCCTTTAATAGTCATTGGTTTCAATTCTGTTGTTTTACAAGAACCTTACCCATTCCAACGATTTTACAGGGTTTATCATCACCTAGACGAACTTGTCCAAAATCTCCTTGAACATAGTCATGAAAGTATTTCTTATTAGGAGTGGCATGGAATGAAGCCCCTGAATCTACCACCCAGGAATCAGTAATATTTTCGAAAGAAAGAATCAAAGCATCTTGTAACACCTCACCTGTCACATTTGCTTCATGATTGTTTTCTTGTTGTGCATCTCCTTCTTTTCCCTTCCGAGATCTACAGTCTTTCTTTAGGTGTCCTTTCTTTCCACATTTCCAGCACACTATCCCCGATCTGGACTTGGATCTGCCTTTCCTTGATTTACTACGATATCCTGAGCTCTTTCCTCTTTCCATTTTTCTTCCTCTAGACTCTGCACTCAAAGCATTTCCCGATGTCTCACCGGAGCTTTTCCGTCACATTTCCTCGCTAAGGATAGCATCGATGACATCATCAAACTTTAAAGTACTAGATCCAGAAACAGAGTTACTAATGGCCATTACCAAACCATTCCAACTTTCTGTAATGAGCACAAGAATAACAGAGCTCTAACTTCATCATCAAATTTTACCCCTACAGAACTTAACTGACTTGTAACTGTATTAAAATCATTTAAATGGTTTGCAACAGATCCACCTTCCGACATATTCATATTAAATAACCGTTTCATAATAAATACCTTGTTTGAGGCCGAGGGTTTTTCATATAGTTTCGACAACGTCTGCATCAAACCCTCTGTCGTGGTTTCCTTCCAAATGTTGAAGGCGACTGACGCAGTAAGGCACAACCGTATTGTTCCGAGTGCCTTTCTATCGAGAAGGTTCCATTCTTCATCTTTCATACCCGTCGGCATCTTTGTTTTTCCGCCCAATGGTAGGTATAGATCTTTCTGATACAGATAATCTTCCATCTGCATCTTCCACAGCGAGAAGTTTTGGCCGTTAAATTTCTCGACCCTAAACTTACCATCTTCCGCCATTGCTCCCACTCGAACTAGGAACCCTTCTTTCCTGCGAGTTTATCAGCCAAATAGACCTTCGGCTCTGATACCAGTTGTTAGAAAATTATATATTACGGAGCAATGGAACACATAAAATATTGTAGAAATATAAACACAGAAAAAACACAAAACAAGAGAGACACAGATATACGTGGTTCACCCAGTTTGGGCTACGTCCACCCCGAACAGCCAGTCCTTCCTTTTTATTATCCAGCAAAATGAAGAGACACAACCTACAGCAAATCCGCTATAATATCCTCTGTTTTCTCTCACAGTCTCACCTCTCTGTTTCTCGCTCACAGAATACACATCTCTCTCACAGCGTCAAATACAATACCCTCATACAAAGAGAGGGGTTTCCTTCTAGGGCAAAAAACCCTAAACTAAACATAAGTTCTACCGTCAGATCATCCACCTAATGAATGGCCCAGATTGACTAGAAATTACTATACTTTTACAAGGCAATTTTACAGCTATTTTTAGCTTCGGGGGCGCTGCCCCCGAAACCCCCGCCAGGGGGGGCTCCCAAAGGTCGCAGCCGCCCCCCCTGGACCCCCCTACAGCGAATATTTTACGGGCGGCGTTGCCGCCCCCATTTCGAACTGGGGTCCTATGTGGCGATACCTTTGAATATAGAAGATAATCAGGCTCCACACCCAACACCATTTACTATACATATAATTTCAAGGTGGTTTCTTAGAATTTTCCTTGCATGCCACTTTGTTTGTGGTGTTAAATTGTAATTTGGTTTTCCTTGTTTTGTTTGTCTTTCCTTCTTGTTCTTTCCTTTTATATTTTTAGGGTCTTGGGAATTGGTTGGGAAAGAATAAAGTTAATGGAGCTTGGGGAGAACTGAGTGAAACCCAACAAGTAATGTAAGACGCAGATGAAGGTCGATGCATGAATAAAAGGTAGTTGAAGGCAAAAATATGTCAACTTGCTGAGTTGGTTGGGTCAATTAGGGTAAATGGACAATGGCAAGAGAATCATGAGAAAGGTAACAGGGAATGTAAAGTAAATGGATTTGAGGCATTAGATGCCTTAGCTATGTTGGGAACTGTTGTTCTCAATGTTTTCATGTTGTGCATAGATAAAGGGAGTTCCCTTAACCTTGACGTTATGAACACTGGTAATTGTGTTGTGATCATGATTATGCTAATATCTATATAAATATGTGTATGTAGGAATGCCATTGTCTGACAGGGTTGTCAAGGATCATTCTTTTGGAAGAATGATTATTTTATGCAAGTGAATGGCATGAATGGTTCTTGGTTTATGAGGAATCAAGTGGGTTGAGTAGTCCTGGAAGATCTATGAGGTTAGTATCATATGGATATGATTTTGATATTATGTCTTTGTAACTATGTTGATATTTATGTTATGGATAGGAAATTCTAAAGATACATCAGTAAAATGAAGGTAGTGTGATCTACAACATGCTAGGACAAGCATGGATAGTGGAAAGAGCCATAGACCTGGGAATTAGGTTGTGGATTCACACAGTAAGTCGTGGGAAATACACTAGAGGCAAGAATGTCTAGTAGAGACAGTGTGGTCTCTGGATGTGTAATAGTGCTGCTATGTACATGTTGTACATGTGGTGTTGTGTACATGTCATAGATGTTTTGTTATGCACATGTGGTATTTGTCAGGTCTATTGTGTATTCATTATATAGTGGCATGTGTATGCGTTGTGTTGTACACCATGTGTAGGTGTAGGTGTTGTGTTGTACACTGTGTGTGGGTCTATGTGTTGTGATGTACATTGTGTATGTGTATGTGTTGGGGATTGATTCCCTGGATACCTTAAGGCTGTGGGCTAAAGCCTTGTAATAGCTTGGGTGCCGTGGAGGTTATAGGTGAGATAGTAGTCCTAGGAGCCCTCGAAATCTTGGGATGAGATCCATATTGAGTTTTTAATATTGACGGTAGAGGTGGTATAGTCTTTGGACACCCTTGTTATCGATACTACATATGGAAGATAAGGCACTCGGTACTTTTCTTGTTGGCAATGGATCTAGTGTGTGCACGTAGTCAAAGAGAAGAGAAGGCACTAAGTGGTTGTCAAGTTTGGAAACCAATTTAGTGTACGTATGAAAAGAACAAAGGAAAAAGGGAAAAGAAAATAAAAACTTGAAGATGAGTATCAATATTTTATTTCATAGCTTAATTATGCACATAACCTATGATTTTGATTTATGATGGTTGAGTTTTGAGCTAACAAAATGTGATACGTTTATAGATGTTGATTTGACAGAAGATCTAATTTGAATTATTATAATAGGAAGTAAAAAGAATTGCAAGTGTATCTTATTGATGAGCTATCAATGATGTATGATTTGAATGTATTTCAATTCATTTTGAGATTAATTGAAATTATGTGCTTGGTACATCAAAGCATGGAAATGCCTAGTTTCAGTGGTTGGAATTGGTTGCAAGAGTGTTAGTAGCAGTAGTAAAAGGAATTGGAACATGCAATAGTATGTTGGTAAAGTGCTTCAGGAGTAGGGTCATTGTGGGGCATTGGTACCAAATAGTGTCCATTAATATCCATGATCATGTTATAACTGGTATGATGGTTTTGAGGAAGGGATATACCTTGGTTTTAAGACCTTTTGATGTGAGGAAAACTAGACAAGGGATGGATCACCCAAGAAAGGGATGCAAAGGAAGTTGGAAGGTGAGTGACTACATGGAAGGGGGTGGCTAGATTGACCAAGGGATTGGGAAGTAGAGAAGGGAATGCTAGGGAATAAATTTGTTTTTGTCAACAACATTGTTGATTGGAATCATAAACACATTGGGATTGTGCCTAGGAAATAATGAGACAGTAAATATACACTAACAGAAAAAATAGTGTAAGGATTGTAGAACTAGACATTAGATGTAGACTTTGATTTTGGCAGTAGATTTTGGATTCCCTGGGAAGGAGGTGAATCCTAGTACTAGTTTGAGCATGGAGGTGTGAACCTATAGGTCCCCTTATTGCTGATCCGAGTGCTATATCATTTTATTTTTTGGTTAAGGAAAATGTGCATATGTATATTATTGTAATTATTGTGTCGGTCTTTGATTATAAAGCTCCATAAATAGTGTGATTATTTTTTGGTTGAAGAAAATGTGCATAGGTATATATGTAGAAAATCATACAGATTCACAAGCTCATGCAATTTACTAAAGCATAAGACAAGAATCTACTCCTACTTTCAACCAGTGATAGCCAATAGATCGATGAAAAGAATAATTGACAAGAGGAACATAATAAATTACACATAACACAATAAATATTTGTGGAAGGCCACAACTCAAAACCCCACTATCTGTATTGCATTTATTAGAAATCCAAGATGATAATACAATGCCTATTCTGACAAGAACAATCCCAACACTCGGTATAATCAATCCTCATCTCACAAGCAAGCTCTTGGCCAACACTTTTCCAATTCTACAGCTCTCCAAGCCCCTATTTCCTTGCGCAATTCCTATGGCTAAATAGCCCATATTAATGGGAATTCAGTGCATCCAAAATTGTGCAATCCCTTCTAGGTTCAGTTCCTGATTGCATGCATGATCTATACAAGTCAATAAATCATATAACTAATAGTACACTATCCCTGCACTCTAGTCTCAACTGGGTCTTTCTCATAATCGACATGCATGAGTTTCTGATGACGAAATGCTTAGTTAATTGGAGTAGCACTAGTTAATGCATTAATGCACTAATTGATTGTTAACTCACTATTAGTTCCTCAAATAGTTTGGAGCTAATTTAACTGAACTTAAATCAGTAAACTAAGTTATCTAATTACAGCTCACAATTAACTCATCCTGGACCCCTATAATCTAGGGAGAACATATATATGACTTCATAAAGACTTCCAACTCGAAATTTCTAAGCTAATTAATTTAATTAAACTTAATTAACTAGTTACAAGTTTCTATGAGAATAGAATTCAATTTTAATTCTCAGTTTAACTCAAGGGAAAATTGAACTGGAATTTCTTATTTCCTTTTCTCAGCACTTCCTCTCAACAAGAAAGGGATTATCAGCTACCCCAATCCTGTCTCTATGAAACTTGAGTTTACATCTTGACAATGCCTCTGTCAAAATGTTAGCATCTTGCTCCTCCATGGGAATGTAATCTAGCAACATAATCCACCTCAATACATAGTCTCTAAGATGATGATATCAAATATCAATATACTTGGACTGATCATGAAAAAAATTATTTTTAGAGAGTTTGATACAAATCTGGTTATTGTAGTAAATCACATTTGGATCCATCTACTAACCAAACAAACCAACAAGAATCTTCCTCATCTAAATGACCTCACATGCTGCCTGAGTCATATCCATGTACTTTTCCTCTGCCGAATTGAGTGCAACTGATCTTTGTTTCCTGATGTACCAAGAAACTATTGCTAACCCAATACCAAAGATCCCTCCTGATGTGATTTTCTGGTCAAATGGTCTCCCTGCCCAATCTGCATCGGTGAATACTTGAAGCTTCACTCCCTCTGTTTGTTTGTACCATAATCCATACTGAGAAGTGCCCCTGAGGTATCTCAACACATTCTTTATCACTGTCCATTACAGCTTGGTAGGCCTAACCATCACTTGACTAAGCTCATTAACTCCATAACACATATCTAGTCATGTGTTCACCAAGTACATGAGTGAACCCACAAGCTGCATGTAAACAATAGCTTCTAGTTCTTCCCATGAAGTAATAGCTTCCTTCCTCCAGTTACGTGCTAGAGGAGTCTCCATGGGTTTGCTGCTCTCCATACAGAATCTCTTGAGTATATCGTTGGCATACTTTCCCTGAGACACAAACAACTCCCCATATCCTTGCCATACCTCCATGCCAAGAAAGTAATGCATGAGCCCCATGTCATTCATCTCAAAATCTCTTGTAAAGTCCTCCTTGCAAGATTTGATCAGCTGATCATCACTTGTCAGTATGAGATCATCAACATAAAGTACAATGATCAACAATTTTCCTTCCACCATTATGTGGTACAAGTTTTCATCCACTTCACTTTTTGTGAAGCCCAACCTGGTGAAGTAGCTATTTATCCTGGTGTACCAAGAATGAGGTGCTTGCATTAGCCCATACAATGCTCTCTTGATCTGGCACACATGCGAATCACAGTCAAAGGTTTTAAAACATTCAACATGCTCTATGTACACCTCTTCCTAAATCATGCCATTAAGGAAGGTTGTCTTCACATCCATCTGATGTATCTTCCAACCCATCTGTTTCGATAATGCCAATATAGTACTGATTAATGAGTACCTTGCAATAGTAGAAAAGGTCTCATCATAGTCAATCCCCTCTACAAGTGAAAAACCACAGGCTATAAATCTAGCTTTATGCTTCTCGACACTACTATCTGCAAGTTGTTTTACCTTGTAAATCCAATGGGAGCTCACCACTGACTTGTCCACTGGTCTCGTAACCACATTCCAAACACTGTTACGAACTATGGAGTCATACTCCTCCACCATGGCATCAACCCAAACTGTCTTCTCCACTGCTTCCTTAAAAGAAGATGGCTCCATCACAACAAATTTTCCCATAAGGGCCATGTATCTAGTGTACCTCTTAGGTGACCTCCTCTGCCTGCGCTAAGAAGTGGGTGCTACCACATTCTCTCGTTCATCATCCAACAATCTGTCAGCCTCTCTCGTGTGCTTTCTTCCCTCTTTGGAAGACTTTACATGAGTGGATGTCTCCATTGCTGGATCCTCTGCATGTGGCTTCTCCACATCAATATGAGGATCCTCAACCTTAGGAGCTAAAAGCTCCTCTTTCGCATGTAGCAAAAACTCCCTCTCAAGGGAAACTCGCATGGCCTTCTCCTCATCGAATATGACATCCCTGTGAACCA
Organism: Pinus tabuliformis; assembly: GCA_031772625.1. Classification (NCBI taxonomy): domain Eukaryota; kingdom Viridiplantae; phylum Streptophyta; class Pinopsida; order Pinales; family Pinaceae; genus Pinus; species Pinus tabuliformis. Next base: position 1,036,325,234 of record CM062816.1, on the reverse strand, counting down.
CTATCATCTTGTTGGTCAGAAAGTACACTTGATAGTTGTGAGGTGTATTAGTGTACCCCAAAAATATCCCCAACTCTGTTGTTGGCTCAAGCTTCTTCCATGCATCTTTGGTCACAAGGAAATATATTGATGACCCCAAAATCCTAAAGTGACCAACATCTAGCCTCTTACCTGAATAAGTTTCCTATGGTGTCTTCATCTCAAGTATCTGATCCAGGCCAAAATTCTGAACATAAACCATTGTGTTTCATGCCTCATCCCACAAGTGTAGTGGTAGGCCCTGATCATGAAACATTTCCCTCGCTTCCCCTACTATTATTTTGTTATTCCTCTCATCCACCACATTCTAGTAAGGGTTATGGGGTGCTTTCAACCCTCGTTTAATCCCTTCCACTACACAGAAGTTCTTAAACTCATTTGAGACATACTCACCATTGTTTTCACTTTGTATAGCTTTAACCTTATTTCCAAATCTTTCTCCACCAATGCTTTAAACTCACAAAACTTTGTGAAAGTTTGATCCTTTTTCTGCATGAAAAATATCCATCATTTACGAGAATAGTCATCAACAAATATAACATAATACCTGTGTTTGGCCGTGGATGTAGTCGAGAATGACCCACACACATCTGAATGGACTCTCTCTAGAATAGCCTCTATTCGGCTGTCTCTGTCGTGAAAGGAAGACTTAGTGTATTTTCCCAAATTACACCCCTTACATGTATCAATTTGCTCAAGCATACCTTTGGGAAGACCAGTGGAGATCAGTTGCAATATCTTCAAAGCTTCATTATGAAATTGGCCTAATCGTCTATGCCACAACTTGCCAACATGTTGGCTCTACACCTTTTCTATTTTTGAGCTCAAAGAAACACATTCCTCTACCTCCAACTTATAAAGAATCTTCACTCGAATCCCTAACTTCTTTACCTGAACCGTGGTTATGTGTCAAAGGAACACGTTTTCTTTCGAGAATATCACATCATAGCCTCTATCCTCAAGCATGGAAATGGATACCAAGTTCTTCTTTAGCCCAGGCACATACATAAAATTATTAAAGGTGAGTGGAGCCCCATGCTCCCTATAAAATGTAACCGTGCCCAATCCAGTAACACTATACTTCCCAGCATCACCCATCTCAATATGCATTTGGAGATCTTTCTCCTAGTCTAGGTCACTGAATAACTCTTTTTCGCCAATCATGTGGAATGAAGCTCCACTATATAAGTACCATACACTTCCCATCATTGATGACACCATGCATGAAATAAAGGAAAAATCCAATTCAAATTTAGAGGCCAAAGACTCACCCACCACTCCTCATGAGGACTTTTTCTTGGACTTCTTGAGTGGACAATTTGTAGCAAAAATGGCCCAGCTCATGCCAATGAAAGCACATAACTTTCATCATGTCTTTCTTCTTACCTCCATGATAAGAATATGATTTGGAATGGGAAGCTTTCCCTTTCCCCTTCTTCGCCTTAATCACTAAGGCATAATTCTCTTCACATCAGTCTTTGATGAAGAGCCATCCCTAGTGTTCATCCTAATTTCCTCTTGCATCAAATCTGACCACAATCGTTTCCAATCTGGCAGCTTCTCTTGACCATTAACAGTCTTTATAACAATGTCAACTCTTTGGGAGTGCTAGAAGAGAAAGACTCACCCATATATTATTCAGCAACCATGATTCCAATGCTTCCAAGTTCATCACGACATTGAGTGAACTTGGTCAAGTATTTTGAAACTCACCTTTCTCCATTTTTATTTTTCAAAATTTGTCCTTCAGTGCCAATTTCCTTTGTTCACTAATGTTCTGATACAAGTACGTCAATTCTTTCCACATAGAATACATAGTTTCCTTGCCATGGAGACTGAAGAAAATATGGTCTTGAACTCCCTCAAGGATTATCCGCCTTGCCTTTGCCACACCCTTCTTCCATTCGAAATTTTTTTGCATCCAATTCTGCTGGGTTAGGAATTATCCTCTAGCCATTATCCTCTAGCACAACCTCCATTCCATCCCTCCAGGCTATAAAATTTGAGCTACCTTCCAAGGCATACTCAATCTGTAAACCATAGAATGCCATCTTTCGATCCTGAAGTATGCATTGCAAATTCGAATTTCACCTGTAACCCAAAAATCAAAACTTTGAAATCTGCTCTAGTATACTATTCTATGCTCCGATACCATGCAGAAAAGCATGTGGATTCACAAGCTCATGCAATTTACTTAAGCACGAGACAAGAATCTACTTCTACTTTCAACTAGTGGAAGCCAATAGATCGATGAAAAAAATAATTGACAAGAGGAAGATAATCAAGTACACATAACATAATAAATATTTGGGGAAATACACAGCTCAAAACCTCATTATCTGTATTGCATATATCAAAATCCAAGATGATAATACAATGCTTTTTCTCACAAGAACAATCTCAGCACTCAATATAATCAATCCTCAGCTCACAAGCAAGCTCTTGGCCAGCACTTATCGAATTCTACAGCTCTCCAAGCCCATATTTCCTTGCACAATTCCTATGGTTAAACAATCCATACTAATGGAATCCAGTGCATCCAAAATTGAGTAATCCCTTCTAGGTTCGGTTCCTGATTGCATGCATGATCTATACAACTCACTAAATCATACAACTAATAGTACACAGTCCCTGCTCTGTAGTCTCAATTGGGTCTTTCTAAAAATCAACATCCATGAGTTTTTGATGAGGGAATCTTCAGTTAACTGGAGTATCACTAGTTAATGCATTAGTTCACCAACTGGATGCTAACTCACTATTAGTTCATCAAATAGTTTGGAGCTAATTTAACTGAAATTAACTTAGTAAATTGAGTTATCTAATTACAACTCACAATTAACTCATCCTGGACCCCTATAATATAGGGATAACATATATATGTATTCAGAAAGACTTCCAACTCAAAATTCCTCTGCTAATTAAGTTAATTAAACTTAATTAACTATTTACAAGTTGCTATGAGAATATAATACAATTTTAATTCTCAGTTTAATTCAAGGACAATTTAAACTGGAATTTATTGTTTCCATTTCTCAACAATATATGTGTTGTCATCATAAATACCACAACGAGTTGTGTTATAAAGATCCAATAAGCAGTATGTTTATCATGTTTCAGTAGTTTGTTATTGTACATATTGCAATGCGTTGTGCTATAAATCTCAATAGGCAGTATGTTTTGCTAGTTATAAACGTCATAGAACATCGAGGATGGTGCTCCCCCAAAGTGGAGGGGTTTGCAATATGCCTTGGTTGATTTTCAATGTAAATAAAATAAGATGTAGGTCATGGGACACGTATTCCAAGCTAAATGGTGCGCAAGAATTGTAATGGGCACCACTTGTGGTTTAGTAATGGCTATGGAAATTGGTAAAGGCATTGACAAAGGAAAGGAGGAAATAAATGGAATTTAATTATGAAAATAAAGGAAAATAGGAGAAAATGAAGGCAAAGAGACACAAATATGCACGCAAGGGAAATTAAAGGAAAAATGAATGAAAATGAAGAAAAAAGAGACACAAATGATAAAAAGGCATCACAAAATCAATTACTAGATTTTGATAGTTTTGAGTTGAGCTCTTGTTCATTCTTTCATACTCTTGAACAATTAGAGAATTCTTGGAGCACTCTAGAATTCACTTTGATTGGAGAAGTAAAGAAAAGGAAAATCAAGAGAAGGTTGGATCACTAGCTACAATAGGGATATTTTGCAGGTAGTAGGTTGCATGTGTGATTTCCTTATTATTTTTTGGATGCATAGTATATGCATGTGGTTCCTTGGTTATGTGTTGTCATTGGCATGGATATTTTCCTAGATTGATAGTGGTTTCATCCTTGCCTTGCCATTCCCTAGATAACCACGGTGTAGTGGATTCCCCATTTGGATTTTTTAATTGGTTCTTAGGTTCCCTATGGCTATGGGTTGGCATAGAATCTATGTATCACTAGAGCAACTTAGGTCCCTAGAGGTTGTCGGCTGAGAGGGTATTTCTCTGGAGCCCTATAAAATCTTGGGTCCCTAAAGGCTATGGATTGAGCTGGAATCCCTAGAGCCATGGATAAATTGGGTAGAGAGCAATCTGGTTTGGTGTTAGTGATTTCTATACTGGTTGGGTGAAATAACTATGTTTAAGGGTTGAGGTGGCTGGCCTTTGGAATCCTTGGTTGGTTCTTTTTTTGGTTTAACTGATATGAACCCACATTCATGCTTAGAATATGGCATCAAGTGATTGTCTCAAAGAGAGATTTCATTCAACCCAATCTATGTGTGGTAGTGTTTTTGTAGCAATGGTGTACCAAAAGACACCTCCTTAGCAGTTAGTTGTTCCCTGCAAAGGAATACGAATAGAGTTGGTGTTGTTAGTGAACATACTTAGATAAGGAAAACGTTACAAATAGTGAAAATAATGCATATACGAACATGAACTAGAATGAAGAGATAAATACACAAACAATGCTCAATGGAGCAAACAAGATAACAAAATGATGGAAAAAGCTCCCTTTATTGAATGCTAATAGTAGAAGTTGAATATAATAGATGAATACTAAACACTTGAATAAAATTATTTGAGATATGTTGCTAAAAAATCCTTAGGAAGGAGGTTCCATTCCTCAATCTCTTTGCAAGATTCTCCTCTCACTCAAATAAGTAAGAAGACTCTCTCAATGGTGGATTCTTGTTGTCTCACTAAGATGATGGATTGATTAGAAGCAATATGGCCAACATGCTAGTGCTCTTGCTTTATTTGCTTCAACAATAAAATGTTGGGTTTCTCGGATAGTAATTTTTCTAGCATAACATTGTCTCATGTTTTGGTTCTTGCATGGCTTGTTTATATATAATGTTTTGAATCCATCTTCCCTCTCTTGGTTCATGAATGATAATGACTTATGAGTAGGACAAGATGATTCCATTGAGGGTTTCATATCTTTAGGGTGACTCGAATTCGATTGTCCTTGACTGAGATCATGTCAGGGAATTGCCTCCAAGTGTGGGAAGTGGTCTCGATTTTGCTGAGTAATCCATTTTATTGACCGCGCGATTTTCAAAAGAAATACCATTTTGTGTGCTGCTATCGAAGAAACAATCGCACAAAATTTAATTTTTTAAACTCCATAAACTTTAGACCTTAGGAGAAATTAACTTTTTTGAACTTCATGATGTCTTCAACTGGAAAATCTTCATTTGTGCATTATGTTGGATGACTTTTAGCATCTTCTAGATTGTGCAAACATGTGTAAAATTTTCTGGTGTTAACCATTTCTCCATGATGTATGAGGTTATGAGAAAACATATAGTTGAAATACATCACATTTTTCTATTCTGAAGGAGAATATGATTAACTTCTTGAGAGAGAGGATAACTTGCTTGAGAGATGAGTAGGGAAACACGTTGACTGAGTATAAAGGATGACCATGCTCCAAAGAAAACTTGAAAATAAAAAAGTGGCTATATGAGGCGGTAATGTCCCATGCTTTTTATGATGACTAGTGATGAATTATTACAATCATACAGGAAATGGTTTTTTCCAGTCAACAATGTGGTGGTTGACATGCTGATGGCTAATGATAATAACTGTTGACGCCCTCAAGGGTGTTTTTTTTACAAATACACTGAATCTAGTTCCCTCATGCATAAGAAAGGTGAAGCACTATTGAATGAGGTGTTGAGGTATGCATGGATATTTGACTTTGGGTACCTCCCATGTATCATGATGTAATCACTGCTAAATGAGGTGCTTAGTGATATTGGGGTCTTTCACTAAATGAAAGTACTACAATGGTGATTAAGTATAGTACCAACTTAACATGTAAACTTGTGTTGGTGTCAAATCTCATGGGGAACAATGACATTAGTGGGAAATAGTGATTCCCATTATGCCACCTAAGGATATCCCTTCAAGGGGGGAGTATCCAAGGTACTTCCTCGATCCTGGAATATGAGTGTTGAAGTCGTCAGGAAATAAGCATGAACTGTTTGGAATGATGATTCAGGGAATCAAGGTGCAAACAAATTGTAATAGTGTGGGTCATGTAAGGCATGATAATGAAGGCTGACGATATGAATGGATATGGTCAACTAGCTTGAGGTCGAAGCTATTATGAAAATGGTGGCAGTCAAAACACTTTTTCTAATATGGATGGCCTTGGAGTCGTTAGGATTTCCAAGGTAGGTGTATGTATGTTCTGACTGGCACAAAAAGGGTAAATGAATGTGGGTGATGTATGAGCTCCAACCAAGGGTGACTAGAAACTACTGCTAGGTAAAAAGACATGAACATATGGGTGGGAAGATTTTTCCTAAAAAAAATATTTATACCCTTTCCAAAAGAATATGAAGGTGGTTTAGATGTACAAACACAGAGATGGGTACCCCATAGGAATGATCACTTGTATGGAGGTATGGTGTTTTTGGTGAGCGCAGGGGCCCCATTGGTTGGTCTCCATGTTGGGTTGGTGAGGCAGATGAAGTGACACAGATGGTCTAATGTAATATGGGTGAATGGTAGGCCAAATGTAGAATGTGGTGGTGCATCTGTCTTGATCTGTCGCAACATTAAAGGGGTGACCTAGAAATGGGGTTGGAAAGCAATGAATGAAGAATAATGAGAGGTTGATCTTCAAGGCATGCAATTTGAAGTGGTTCTCGAGCTTGGGTATATGGTCATGGATCCCAATAGTATGTGGGGGTCTATATCATAAGGTGATCCATGAGTGGGGAGGCTCTATCGATTAGCATGGATGTTTACCATATGCAAGGGGAGGTGATGGTAAATGTGGTCGAGATGATGGACCCTATGGTGCATTTAAGAGAAATGATGTTAGGATATGCAAATCTTTGTGGGAAGCCTATCAAGATGAGTAATGAGTGATACCTACTCTGTTATTGACCACCAGGGTGTTGAACCTGACAGTAATTTTGTTGATGGGCTTGCAATTTAAAAGACAATACCCCAAGTGAAAACATCTTGTTTGATCATATAAGTAATGTGAAAATGACTGATCTATATGAATTAAAATAAGAGAAGGTGCACCTAACTTGGTCGATGAATAGTGTAGGGTAATTGTCTTTGGGAAAAGTTTTTTTTTAGATCTTGGAAATCAGTACAAATGCGAATGGTGCCCTATTTTTTCATGATAGGTATAGGGTTAGAAACCCAACATGTGTAAGTGATGGGATATATGAACCCAACTTTGTGAAGTTTATCAATTTCTTGTTTGATTGCTTCTACCTTAGAAGGATGTAACTGATGTTGTTTCTACCTAATGAGGTGGGCGTCAAACCATGTGTCAATATGGTGTTCCATAATGGCGGGGATGATGCCTAGCATCTCAGAGTAATGCCATGAAAAAATATCCCTATACTCTTGGAACAAGGATGTGTATGCAATTATTTCTTCTCGAGATCATACTGCCCCCAGGGAGATCTCTTCGACTTTTCCAAGTTTATTTGAAATATTTATCTTGATGGCAGGTGAAATATTTTACATGCTCCCTTCCTCAAATGCACTAGGTGTGGGGATGGGATTTTTGAACTAATCGACCTTTCCTTGTGGTAGTAAACCTTTTGATTGTATGGCACAGATATTGTGCGTAGGTGCACTAGTAGGTACAAATGATATTTTGGGTAGAAAATTGAACGATGGTGGATGGCATCCCAGGGATATTCATGTTCCGTCATGGTCTCTAGAATATATTCATATAAGTGAAAAATATTATCTAGTGTTGAATTGGATTATGCCAGGTCTTGGGGTTGGGGTTCAGTCCTGGTTGTGTTGGTTGACAGGCAAGAATATGATTCGTTCATTGATGTCATAGAACCAAGAAAGGTTGACAATGTGTAGATGGGATAGGTTTGCATTGTCAGTGGTGTTAACACTGGTGTGGTAGAGTTTGCTGTCTCGACACAAAAAAATGATGAGAAAATAATAAGAATCAGGGTTCCTATGGATGAGGAAATGAATCGTATATGGTGTTGCATTTCGTCAGCATTAGGTGCTGGTATAATTTCATCTATGGTGAATTGATAGTGTGTGGGAGGAAGTTCTTGTAGTATTGTTGGTTTACAAGGGGAAAAAGTATTTTCCTCAATAGGAGGTTGACGTTGAATCCTAAGCTACCGAAATGTTTGTAACATATGATATGTCTTAGTGTTATGAGAGGTACTGGTGCATATACTGCATACTAGACTACTACTAACCAAATATATAATATGGGTGTAAGTATTTCTCATAATATGAGATGATTCCACTTGGTTGATGTCATGAAATGGGACATCATGGGGAGGTAACCATCTTTGGATCTTAGTGTTAGCATGACATGACTTCCTAATGTGGGTTTTCCTTGATGCTTCTTTGGCTGCGTGAAAAATGGAAGGTACTAACAATTCCTCATATGATGTGATTAAGAGCAGATGCAACAATAACAATGTGTGAGTTTATCTTGATTGGAGAGATGGATTTGTGGAATTTGGACCACTAAGCAAAATATTTAATTAAACTTACTAAATTCACGACATTGATTTACCAAGTTGTTGGGTTTATCACACAGGGCACATGTGAGGGGTGATATTGTTTTCCAGATGGCATTAGATCATTTTTTGGTTGATCTAGATCGATGATGGGGGCCTTGCTAAAATGCTAGCTGCCTTTTCTCCTCAAACACACATAAGATGGACCTAGATTCTTCAATCCATTGTGGTAGGGTGTGTTATAATGGTTCAATATTTGACCCGAATAAATTGAGATTCTCAATGATAAATCACCACATGAATCCTAGCATAGAACGAAAGTAAGAAATATGGGGACAGTGTCGCATGTGATGATTTCCTGCACAAATCTGGCAAGCGTGACGTATGTTCCTAGTTTTGGTGCTTTGGGAAACATGGGTAACTGTATACAATCGGTTAAATTCCCTTAATTTGGGACATTGGTTGATCAAATGATATGGGTCGTTGCATAAATTGCTCATGGGTGTATGTAGTGGTGTCATTGATTCGGGTTGCCTCTAATCATGGTAAGAGGTTGATGGACCAAAAGAGGGATAGGAGCAAGAAGATTCTTCCCTCATGATGTAAAAAATGGTTTTTGATCCATCCTCTACTGGGAGTAATGGGGTATTGGTTTGGGTGACTGCATCTAACCCATCTTGATATCAAGGGATTTCAGGGAAATAATGAGTTTAGTGCCTATATTCCATGCATATTACACATGTGTGGTTGGTGCACAATGCCTTATGGCATGCGGTATGCTCTTTTCTCTAGCAGGAGGAGGAGGGTTCACTGGGGCTTTTGGGGCATGCGAAAGAGCTTGGAGCTCATCTAACTTAGGGCACATATTGGTGGTGTGCTCAATTATTTCACACAAAGCACCAGGTTGAGGGACCCTAGAGGAGGGAGTGTTTGACGCCTACACCTTTTTCCCTTTTTTCTTATCCCCTTTTCTGGCACTAGATGGTGTCATTGTAGAATTTTCTTATTGTGGTGTGTTATCTTGAGGAGGAATAGGACTAAAACCTATTCCAATGATACCTGTGCTTGTTAACATGGCCTAAGGGGCTAGATACCATACCATTATCAGCAGAGCCATATGGGGAATGAGAGTGTTGCGATGAATTAGTGTGAGACAAAACCAAGTCGGGGGAATAAGAAGGGTGTTTGAGTGATGGCATATGGTAAGAAAGTAGGATCAGCAACAACATTGATGCTAGTATTTGAAACTAGTTTTTGAGCTTGGATGGTGTTTGTTGGGAAAAATGCTGGGGTGGGGGGGGGGGGGGGGTGAATTAGTATTTTCAAATCAATAACTTTTTACATTTAATATTCAAACTTCTATACTTGATTTTACTGAAAGGAACCTGCATGTGTACATGAATGTTCTTAAGACAATTAGTGTATATCTAGTGAACTTATGATTAAGTTAATCCCTCATATGTTTGTCTTCAGCCAGTGCATTAGTACTTTATTAAACATTAGTTAAACAATAACCATGTGTTGCAATACATAAACCATCACACATAAGCAACACACTTGAACACCAAGATTTAAGGTGGAAACCCAATGCGGGAGAAAACCACTTGTTGTTGTTGTCTCTGTCTTCTTTTTAATATAAATAAAAAGTTGTTTACAATCTTGTACTGGTGCAAACACATGATAGTACACAGGCACCCACCTACAAAAGGCTACAACCTTCTCTCATTCTCCAACTTCTACTAGAAGGGAGCTCCAACCCCCTAGCGATTGTATTGGCTGATATGTTTACCAATATGTAGGTTCTCGCCTATAGAAGGTTACCACCTTCACTCTTTCTCCAGCTGCTACTGGAAGGGAGATACAAACCCCTATCTCTTGTACTGGCTGATATGTTTACTAGTATGTACGTGTCAACCTATAGAAGGCTACCACCTTCATTATTTCTCCAGGGACCATGTTTCATAAATTTTCAGACTGGACACACTACTTTCTGTAACTCAACCTACATATACCTCTAAATATACTAAATTATAAAACTTCTCAGCCAAAAAATGTTTTAACCAAAGACATTCTAAAGATCTACTATCATATTAAAAATTTCTAAACAGATAGTAGCAAACATCACCCTTCTTACTCAATCAATCAGTTAGCTAGACTCAATCTCCTTATACAATTAGTTTTACTTCAGATCTAATGAAGGCATCATTGACAAACAATAGTAAAATAGATGCACTAATAAAATAGACCAGTCATTTCTGAACAACAAGCCCTTCCTCTGCATATGCTACTTGTAAATGTCGAATCTGCGTGTATACACACCTTTACCAAGGCTAATCTGCGTATAGATCTACAAATAATGACGTATAACTTCGCAGCGTTTCAAGACTTCAGATATACCTAGATCATAACACATAAAGGATAAAACATGCGTTAACTTAGCTCTAGCCTATCCATTATTAGATCATACAATGATAAGACATTTCATATCTCATGATCCTAATCCATCATTAGATCTCATCCATCATCAAACACTTAGGTGTATACTTAGTTCAAATCAAGTAAAGCATTAAAAAACCCATAACATACATATTTGCTTTTGATCTAACTCTACATAAGATTTGTATCACTTGCACACCCTCACACTTTGATCTTCACCTCCTTATATATTTTTAGCCTTTTTCAATACCTCGATTCAAAACCATAGTTATGTTGATGGTATTCATTGACAGGATCAATATTCTTTTCTGCGATCATTACTATGGGCCAATGCCATGGTAGGAAACCCTGGTATTCTTTAACCTTAATTTTCCATCCCATATGCGCTTTTCTTTATGTGAAATTGTCTTCATACATATATGTGCCTTTTATTATGTGAACCCATGTGTATACGTGACTTGGACTAGGTTAAACATCGTATACAACTTAAAATATTCTCTTTCCTCAATTTCTTGCTTCTGATATGTAATCCTTTTTCCCATCATCTTGTTCTTTTGTGCCATTACTTTGTTACTTCTGAATAGACCTGTTACAATGGAGTTGCCATCATACATCACTTTATCATTTCTGAACTGACCTGTATTTGGTTTTCCATCAAGGATAACACATGTACCATAATGTCAACAATCTCCCCCTTTGGACCTGATGGAAACCATATTGGTGTTGATCACTTCAAGATGTAGAACCTATTAGATATATCAAGCACATGTTAGATATATCAAGCAACACCAAGATACTCTCCCCCTTTGACATCCAAGGCAAAGGGTTGACCAATGTTAAATGAAGACATCCATATCTAAATTTCTGAATATGAACATTGATCATGCTCCCCCTAGGCACATGTTGAATTCTCTAATAAAACTCCCCCTTACTACATGCTGAGATGTACTATATTGTCCATGCCCCCCCTGAGCACATGTAGACTTTGTAGAAATATTTTTCAAGAGAATAGCATGACTCTATAACTCAATTATGTTAGTATGACCTTCCTATCACCAATGACTCATACATACATCAATCTCCCAATTGAGTGGGGATACGTATTTGACTCATCCACCCAACCAAGTGGGATTACATATTTGACATGATCTAAAAAATCCATACATGACTAAATATGACAATTATTACATCATAGGTATTTTCATGACCTTTACATCAAGTGATATACATGACATTTATAACAAGGACCAAAGACCTAAACAAGATCATGATAGTTATTAGCAACTATCATACACCATATATGATTTGCACCATAAACATCTGTCAGCAGCATCATGTGTAACAACCTATATATGTCCATCATGAATTCACAAGATAAGACAATGTAACTTTAATATCATCAACCTGTGACATATACATATCAACTCATCCTTTTGATCTTATCAAGATCAACTTGCTCTTTTTCCTTAGCAAAAAAAGCCTTAACATAGCCTTCCATGAATCAACTACGTATATGTCATATCTCCAAGCAGTAATACAAAAACCATTCACATCATATCATATGCATGTGAAAGCACCATTTTCATCATTCACGACCATAACATCATTATTGTAGTAAGAACTACATGATCTTTCCACAAGAACCCTCAATATATCAACCATGTATCATCACTAGGGAGTTTTCTAACATCCCACATCTGATAAGCATCAACCATGATAATCAACATATGTGAGTATCAAACCTATCATCATAAAGTAAGAAGTCATCATCATTATTTGACTAAGTAAGCCATGTTTCCAAATAGCCATGTCTTCATGAAACCTGCAATAACAAAATTCTCTTGACCAATTTTCTTCATACAAGAGGATCTTTTATACCAACATTGTAACTTAAGTAATCATCCATGTATCCAACATAGTGATAGAAATATGTACCTAGATTCTCATTAATGTGAAAGGCAAACCATGATCTCATAGTTATGTTGTCAAACTTTCTTGATACCATCAAGTGCAACAATCCTCAACCATGTGAGAGTCAAGAAGTATAAGAATCCTCATCCATAATTGCATGATATGAAATTTATGCATCTTTTGGAGGCATGATGGCAACAACATAATAGAAATGAGTGATACTTAACATCATCAAATAATGAAGATTTGTACTCAAGCTTTGTTCTTCTCCTTGAACTTATGAAGATCACTATGTAACCAACATAACTATATGAATCATCAAAAGAGTCATCCACAAATCTGATCAGAAGTATCAAAACAACTAAGTGGCTCAAGCAAAGTATCATCGATGATTTCATCATAGGAAATTCATGACCACAACATAGCATGATGCATCATTTAAACACTTCAACAACATAGACATCCTCACAATTGATAAGAGTCATAATGTACCAAAGACTTCTAAACATAATGCCAAAAATGCATTATTATAAGCATAGCATATTCTCCCCCTAAACCTGTGTCAATTGTTCACTGTTAGATCTGATTATTGCATATATCAGTAAGAATCATCAAGGCATGATCATCAACCAGTTACACATCAAGTTATCAACAACTTATGACGGTCAAAAGCACTTCTAAATAACATCCGGAGACTATAGTCATCAACCATCAAAACATAAAAGACAATTGATGATTGTTTGAACCATATCAGACCCTTTTTGTAAGTCTAACTCACTGCGTCTTCATAAAACCAACATATATGCAACTATGTAGTTTCAAAATCGTGTATATACGTGACTTTTATTCATAAGATTAGTGTATGAGAATTAGAACATTGAAATTTTATACATTTAGTTCCCCCTGAGTCTATTTTGACTGTACCTGGTCCTAGAACTTTTACTGAAACATTAGTTCCAAGAATATCATTAGCATGATGGTTCTTCATTAGATACTCCATTTTACTCTTGTCTCCAGTCATGTGATGAGAACATTCAATATCATCTTTGTCTTCGAATGAGCAGAGAGAAGCATCACACCTTATCTAATCTTCCTTTTCTTGATTCTTGGTGGATTCATCTTTTTCATATTTTCTAATATAAATGTGCTTATTTAATTTCTTACCAAATTGTCTACGATGATCCATAGGCTTGTTCCTGCATTTTATTTCTATATGCCAAAACTTGTTACAAGAACAACATCTTATATGTTTCATATTCCTTCTATAAACATCAATGGATTTGTGACCAAACATATTGCAAGAAAAACAATATCCCTTAAAGTACCTGGAAGCTGATGATCTTTCCATGAGACAGTTATTAGCTTGAAACATTCTTCTTCTACACCTAGCTACAACATGTCCAAAATTATGACAAATAGAACATTCAACATTATTCATCAGTGCAAAGAATCGATTAACACTTCCATAGTTATGAGTAAATGATAATCTTTGAAGACTTTTTTCCTTGGATGTTGATGAGGTTGACCTCTTATCTCCTTGTTGAGCATTTCAGATTTTGCATTCGAATTCCTCGCCTCGGTTTGTGAGATAGATTCAAATTTAACAGTTTCATGAAAACCAAGACCAAATTTGATGGTAGGAGACCTTTGACTACTAATAATATTATCCAAAATATTAGTACTATCTTGAAATCGTAAAATTTTATCCTTTTATTCTAATTTACCTTTTAGGATATTTACCTCAACCTGATATTTCTCATCCTTTTCTAGATACTGCTTCGTCATGATTTATTCAAGTTTTCTTCCTTCTTCCACTTGTTTCCTTAATTTGAGAACCTCATTTTCTTGTTATTCAAATTCTTTAAGTAGTTGTTCATTCTGCTTATTTGAATTTTCAAGATCTTCTTTTAGAGAGATGACCTCAACTTGAATACCTTCACAGTAACTAGTTCTTTCTATAAGTTCCTTGGTTGTTGTAACCTTTTCATTCACTTCATTTCTCAATGATGTTACCTCATCCTGTAACCTTTGACATTGATCATCCTTTTCCTTGAACTTCTTCCTTATTTTGTTTCCTTCCTCCAACTACGTTTTTAACCTAGTAACCTCTTCTTTGTGGGTACACTCCCTTTTGTAGAATAGATCTTTTTGACCTATAATTTTATCTGTGAGCCTTTTAACTTCTTCCTCTATTATATTTCTTTCACTTTCACCCATAAGAGAAAATTCAATTGTTTCACTATCACTTTCATTATCTTCAATATTGCATGAACAATGAAATGTATCACCAAAGGACCAAAAGTGTGTACCTCATACTTTTTCTTATTCATCTTCAATCTGCGGTGATTCTGAATTTGAATAATTTTCCCACCTAATAGCCAATTGTATCTCCTACTGTCACTACTCCTTTGAGATGTCTTATTCTTCTGTGGTGCTTTCTTCTTTTGCTTCCTTCCCATTGTTGCAACAAATCTCCTTCAAGCGATCAAGATTCTGCCAAAGGACCTGCTCTGATACCAATTGTTGGGAAAAATGTTAGGACTCTGGACACCACATATCTCCACAATGGTATGATATTGTCCACTTTGGGCCTAAGCCCTCATGGATTTGTTTTTGGGCTTTACCCCAAAAGGCCTCATACCAATGGAGATATTTGTCCATCCTTATATACCCATGATCCTCCCCACTTCTAGTCAATGTGGGACTTTGGTCGTATACCCAACAAAAAATACTGAGAGGGGAGGGGGGTGAATTAGTATTTTCAAATCAATAACTTTTTACATTTCATATTCAGATTTCTATACACGATTTTACTGAAAGGAACCTATGTGTGGACATGACTCTTCTTAAGACAATCAACATATATCCAGTGAACTTATGATTCCGTTAATCCATCATATGCTTGTCCCCAGCCAGTGCATTCATACTTTATTAAACATTAGATAAATAGTAACCATGTGTTGTAATAAATAAAACATCACACATAGGAAACATACATGAACACCAAGATTTAAGGTGGAAACCCAATGTGGGAGAAAACCACCTTCTACTGTCATCTCTGTCTTCTTTTTAATATAAAGAAAAAGTTGTTTACAATCTTATATTGGCATAGACTCATACCAATATGCAGGAACCCACCTGCAGAAGGCTACAACCTTCTATCGTTCTCCAAGTTCTACTAGAAGGGAGCTCCAACCCCCTAGCTCTTGTACTAGCTGATATGTTTACCAATATGTAGGCGATGACCTATAGAAGGCTACTACCTTCACTCATCCCCCAACTACTACTAGAAGGGAGCTACAACCCCCTAAGTCTTGTACTAACTAATATGTTTACCAGTATGTAGGCATCAGCCTACAGATGGATACCACCTTCATTTTTTCTCCAGGGACCATGTTTCATCAATTTTTAAACTAGATATTCCTAGTACACATCAACACAATATGCAGGCCATGTTTCATCAAATTCTCATAATGGACTCATCAGTAACACTGAAGCTCAAAATAAATCACCATTATAATACAACCATCAAATACAACTACATCTACCAATCACTGAAACTCATCAACTCTGAAGAAAAACATAATAGGTCATTGTCACTAGAATATAGAGCTGAACCTAGAATAGTGCATCAACAACTAGAACCAACTGCAACCTCAAAAATCATATGTTAGAATGTATACGCTACTTCAATGAGGACAACCTATGTCTATATGCTACTTTCTGTAACCCAACCTGCATATACCTCTAAAGATACTAAAGTATAAAAATTCTGAGCCAAAAATTGTATTAACCAAAGACATTCTGAAGATCTACTGTCATATTACAGAGTTCTAAACAAATAGCAGCAAAGATCACCCTTATTACTCAATTAATCGGTCAGCCAGACTCAATCTCCTTATACAATAAATTTTACTTCTGATCTAATGAAGGCATCATTGACAAACAATAGTAAAACAACAACACTAATCAAATAGATTAGTCTTTTCTGAACAACAAACCATTCCTCTGCATACACTACTTGGAAGTGTCGAATTCGCATGTATACGTTCCTTCACCATGGCTAACCTATGTATAGATCTACAAATAATGAATTATAACTTCGTAACATTTCCAGACTTCAGATATACCCATATCAGGGCATATAAAGGATAAAACATGTGTTAGCACCTAGATCTAGCCTATCCATTATCAGATCATACAATGATAAGTCATTTCAGGTCTCATGATCCTGATCCATCATTAGGTCTCATCCATCACCAAACACTCAGGTGCATATGTGTTCAGATCAAGCAAAGCATAAAAAAAACCATAACATGCATATTTTCTTTTGATCTAACTCTTCATAAGATTTGTATCACTTGCACACCTTCATACTTTGATCTTCACCTCCTTATATAGTTTTAGCCTTTTTCAATACCTCGGGTCAAAACCATAGTTATTTCGATGGTATTCTTTGACGGGATCAATATTATTTTCCGCGTTCATTACTATGGGTCAATACCATGGTAGGAACCCCTAGTATTATTTAACCTTAATTTTCCATCCCATGCACGCTTTTCTTTTTGTGAAACTGCATGCATAAGTATACACACATGTTATTCTATGAACCCATGTGTATACGTGACTTGGACTAGGTTGAACAACGTATAGAACTTAAAACATTCTCTTTCCTCAATTTCTTGATTCTGATTTGTAATCCTTTTTCCCATCATCCTGTTCTTTTGTGTCATTACTATGTTACTTCTGAGTAGACCTATTATAATGTGAGTTGCCATCATACATCACTTTATCATTTCTCAACTGGCCTGTATTTGGGTTGCCATCAAGGACAACACATGTACCATAATGCTAATAGTGTTTGATGAACTCATCATGCATACAGGTGCTCCTGTGGTTGGAGAAATATCCTCTATCATAGGAGGGCCTTTTGGGAATGTTCCTAGGAGTGTTGATTGCTTGAATTGGCCTAGGTTGAGTTCATTGTTAGTGGTGATCCATTAAGGAGAATATGAGACGAAAGGTAGCACACAATATGGTGCAGGTAATGTCGTCTTCTCATAATATGTGAGTTGATCAATTTCCTTCATGGGGGAACATCATTACCTTAAATATAGATGATGCAACTACTAACATCTCATACATGTAACTTTGGCCTAGCAGGATATTGTAATCCAAATGAGCATCCAATACTTCGATATGTGTTAGTACGGTTTTTCCAACCATTTGTACTAGAGCACCTTAGTATAGGCCTACGGGGGTTGAAGGACATCCATCATATGCTCTAAGCATGATGTCAGAAGGTTTAAGTTCAGGTGATACTTATTTTTGCCAAATATATTTGGACATTATACATTTGGATGCCCCTTTGTCGATAATGGAATGATGGATGGTGATGTTTTGCACTGAGACTGGGTCTTGAAAAGCAATGGCTAATCGTAGTCATTGGGTAGCTTTATCCATGTAAAATACCATTAGGCCAGAATCAACTGGGTCAATTGTACCTAGAGAGAAAAGTTGGGATTTCCATTGGGTTAGGTATGTTTTTAGGACTTCTAATGCTGAAATAGATGAGGGAGGTTGCATTAAGTCATCGACTATGTTGTAGCTATGAGAAAATTTTGAGTTATGTCTTGCTCACCGTAAAGGTCCTCTGAACATATTTGATATGGGTTCCATAGGAAGTAAAGGAATGGTCAATGATGTTGTAGGTGTTTTCATTGTTGAGGAGGACAAGTTGGGTTCTGGGGGATCTTTGTAACTTATATTTCACATTTACAGGAGAATATCTTCTCCTATCATGAAAATTTCATGATTATAATTATTATGGAGGTTCCCTCTAGAAGGATGTGGATGGGATGGTTGTTGCTGAGTGGTAACCACTCCCTTATGGGGGAAGGGTCCTATATTACTGTAGTTTGTTTCCATCCCTTCCCCCTATTGTCTTGTATCCTTTTCAACTCAGGTAGTTGAGGACAATGATGGGTATAATGACCATAATCCCCACAAATGGCACATGAATGATTAGTTCATAGAATTGTGTTTCTTGTTTTGCCTCCGTGGGTTTTTATTGGCCAGCCCTTTGTTTTGGTTCTGATTAGGGTTATCCCTTTCCAGTGTCCGCGGGGTT
Organism: Pinus tabuliformis; assembly: GCA_031772625.1. Lineage (NCBI taxonomy): Eukaryota > Viridiplantae > Streptophyta > Pinopsida > Pinales > Pinaceae > Pinus > Pinus tabuliformis. The sequence continues at coordinate 1,036,306,249 of CM062816.1, read as the reverse complement.
GTTGTTGGTTACTTCCCTTCTGTTTAGGCTCTCTCTTTGGTTTTCTATTTAGTTTTTCTTAGCAACATTAGGTAGGTTAGAAACGTTCAACTTCTCCTTCAATTTTTTTTATTGAGCAATCTAAGGTTGCACTAGGTATCTAACGATGAGCCAATGTGTGGAAGAGCTCTGCGAGGAAAACCCTGCACCTAGGGTTTAGCACTGATCTGAATAGGTTCACCAATACTTCTGGCAGCGCACAGAGACCGATTAGTTGATCTTCTTCTCAGAGGCCGTGTACTGGCCCGACAAATGGCAGACGGGGGGTCCACTGGGACCCCAACTTACAGGCAAATAGTCATGCAGAAACACAAAGCACATGAAGGTTTCAATATCTCTGGGTATGAAGCCCGAAAAGACAGCTCTGGGACAAGCAGCGGAAGAGCAACCCAGTGGCAGAAAGATCCAAATCACGGATCAGAGATGCCAGTAAAAGTCAGTGACAGACAGGAGAAGCACGGGAACAAACCGAAAGCAGGCCAAAACAACTCAGATCCAATAATCGCTCCGTCAGATGAAGAAAAGGAACATAGGGAGGGAAAACGCCCTATAGAAAATGAGGATAAAACGGAAGCTTCCAACCTCAGCCCCAAAAATACCCTGCAAGGAGTCTGCAAACCCAAAAAGAAGGAAGCCCTCCGTGTGGTCTTCTCAGATCCAGACATTCAGGCCTACAGAGACCACATGATGGAGCATGCAATCATATGTAAGTTTATGGGACTGTGGCCAACAGAAAGAGCTCTCTGCCAATGGATCAAGCAGCACTGGCGACCAAAAGGTGATGTCAAACTACATCTTGGAGCTAAAGGTTTTTTTACTGTTGTCTTTTCTAACCTAGAAGACAAAGATAGGGTCTTCGATGGAGGGCCTTACTTCCTTTCATCAGCAGGCCTCTACATGAGGCCATGGAAGGCGAACTTCGTGCCTGAAAAGGAAACCTTCACCCAAGTCCCTGTGTGGATCCGCCTCTTCTCATTACCTATCGATTACTGGGGCCTAGCGACCCTAAAGCTCATAGGAGACCGACTTGGCACCTTCATTAAAGCCTCGGAGGCAACGATGCAAAGGAAGTACACTTCCTGTGCCAGGATCTGCGTCGAAATGGATGTCTCAGGTGCCTTACATGAAGGACTGTGGCTAGAGTTCAGAGATGAAGATTACTTTCAAGCCATCGACTATGAACAGATCCCCTTCCGGTGTAGGAAATGCCATGAACACGGTCACCTTGTCAGGGAATGCCCATTAAACAAACCAGTGGAAGATGCCAAGCTTGAGAAACCAGCCAAGAACCAGGAGGTTTTTAAAAAGCCAAAATCAAGACAAAGGGCCTACAGGAAAAGAATAAACAAAGCAGTGATAGATCCCAGCAAAACCCTCAACCCCTTCAGCATTCTGGACTCAGAAGCAGACTCGGAAGGTAACAACAAAGAGACAAAGCTACCAGAAGCTCCTCAAAAAAATATGACAGACCACAGATCAACGGATGCAGAGGAAACCACTGAAAATACAGAAGTACAAACGCATGAAGTAGCAGATGAACGAGATGAAGACACAGACATGCTAACCAGCGATGGGGGAAGCGAAGATCTGGAACTCAATGAAGTTCTAGAAAAAGAAGGGGTAAATCTGCCAGACATGGAAAAGCACTGGAGAACACAAGGGCTGGAAAATATCCCGGAGGAAGAAATAAAGAAGATCAGCGACCTCTTCATAGCAAGACAACAAGCGGAGCTAGATAAGCAAAAGAAAAGATTAGGAATCATGAAAGGCACAGGTAACCAATCTAAAAGCCTTTTTCTTCATTCATTAGGACAGAAGAAAAACAAGAGAAGAGGCTGAAGGACAAATGGAGAGGTTCTTCATGATTTGGGTATCCTAATGATCAATTCAGGCAAAATGAAGGCTTTACACGCCTTCCCGTCCTACCAATAACCTCATCATTATTAATGAAAATCATCTCCTGGAATACAAGAGGGCTCAACAGCCAAGTCAAACAAAGACTTCTCAAGAGGAAGTTACAACAGGAAAAGCCAGACATTATGCTCATTCAGGAAACAAAGTGTGCCACTAATCAGCTGGAGAACATCATCAAAAAGCTAGGAAAAACTATCAAATATATAGACATAGCCAGTCAAGGATGGGAAGGAGGCATTGCAACCCTCTGGGACTCCAGAGTAATCGAAATCACCTCTATGGAAGCTACTAGATCATACTTTGCCACAAAATTTCAATTAACAGGTAATTCTGAAACCTACCTCTGTATAAATGTCTATGGGCCACAGCGTTTAGAAGATAAAATTTATTTCCTGAACTCGCTAATGAAGTTAAAGCTAAGATACCAACATTCAAAGATCATAATGGGAGGGGATTTCAACATGATTACCTTCCTCCTGTAAAAAAAAGGAGGCCTTAGGCGACTGAATAAAGACTCGGAACTCTTTGTTGACTTCATGGAATCTGCCCAACTGGTCGACATCCCCCCAAAAAATGGGCTCTACACTTGGAACAACCGAAGAGGAGGAGAAAATAGGATAGCCTCTCGCCTTGACCATTTTTTGATCTCAGAAAACATCTTACTGGAAGGAACAACAGTTGACTCTGATATCCTCCCCAGTGGGGGATCAGACCACTGGCCCATCGCCCTGGAAGCTGCCTTTCTAGAGACCCCCAAAAACAGGCCTTTCAGATTTGAGAAATTCTGGCTAACTCACCCAAATTTTCCAGATCTGTTGAAAAAATGGTGGGAAGAGCCCAGGAATATAAGGGGGACCAAAATGTTTAAACTCCAGTCCAAACTAAAGCACATCAAACACAAAATCAAGGATTGGAATGCAACCGAGTTTGGTAATATTTTCCAGGAAAAGCACAATATAGAAGACCGACTAAGTCAAATTCATAAAGACTGGGCTTCGGGGATTAACAGGGAGGACTCAAATGAACAGGAAAAGATCCTAATGCAGAAATGGCAGCTCCGCTGCCAACAGGAAGAAATCCTTTGGAAGCAAAAATCTCGCATCCAATGGTTGAAGGAGGGAGAGCAAAACACAAAGTTCTTCCATAGATCGACGATGGATTACAGGGGGGCTAATAAAATCCTTAAGCTTACCAATGCATCTGGAGAAGTTATTCAAAACCACAATGAGATCTCAACTTTGCTTACTAGTCACTTTAAGCAAATTGCCCAGGAATCTCAAGAAGATCGATCGGAAGCCAGAGAGGAAATAATACAGGCCATACCCCAAATCATTACTCCAGCACAAAATGCCTCTTTGTTAAGAAATATCTCAATGGAGGAGGTGGAGGAGGCTATTAAAGACATGCCAAATGATAAAGCACCGGGACCAGATGGTTTTACTATAAACTTCTACAAAGCTTGTTGGCAAACAGTCAAAACAGAGGTCTGGGAAGTAGTTGAAGATTCAAGACGATCTGGCTCAATTCTTAAAGCCCTAAACTCTACTTTCCTAGCCCTAATCCCCAAAGAAGAGGAAGCCCGAACTCCGGAAAAGTTTCGCCCCATAGCTCTGTGCAACGTGATTTATAAAATCATCTCTAAGGTCATCGCTAACAAACTTAAACCAATCCTCCCTGACATCATCTCGGAGGAGCAATCAGGCTTCGTGGAAGGCAGACAAATTCTGGACAACATCCTCTTGGCTCAGGAGATGATACATACTTTGCAATCCAGAAAAATCCATGGTATGATGATTCAGCTCGACCTTTCAAAAGCTTTCGAAAAAGTGAATTGGAATTACCTGGAGGCCACCTTAAGTGCTTTTGGTTTCGACATTCGGTGGATCAAATGGATTCTCGCTCTTATCAAGTCAACAAATTTCTCTATTTTGGTTAATGGATCCCCCTCGGCCCCCTTCTCTCCTTCCCGCGGCATAAGGCAAGGAGACCCGCTGTCCCCCTTCCTTTTTGTGATCCTCATGGAAGGGCTTAGCAGATATATTCACAGAGCCAAAGCGGAAGGGAAAATTAATGGATTGCGCCCTTTCCCCTCCACCCCTGCAACTACTCACCAGCAGTTTGCCGATGATACTATGCTGCATGGCTCTCCAACTGTCAAAGATGCCAAGGCTTTCAAATCCATCTTATCTCTATTCAGCATGGCATCAGGTATGGACATAAACCACTCCAAATCGACTATTTTTTTCTTTAATACTCATGTTTCAATTCAGAACCATCTTACCAGCATCCTAGGCTTTCGAAAAGGTTCTCTACCCTCGAAGTACCTGGGAGCCCCGCTCACCACCAAGCCATGGCAAAAGTTTCATTGGGAAAGGCTCATAGCAAACATGGAAAAAAGATGCAAACATTGGACACACAGGGCTCTTAATTTTGCGGGACGCCTAGTTTTAACTAAAGCCATTCTGCAGGCCATCCCTCAGTATATGCTTTCTATCCTCCCGGCGCCTAAAGCCATCCTGCAGAAAATCCGATCCATTCAAAGATCCTTTTTATGGAGTGGCAGCGCAGAGAAGAGGAAATGGGCTCTCGTGGCCTGGGATAAGGTCTGTAAATCGAAACTAGCTGGAGGTTTAAACCTAATTGACCCCGACATTAGCAACAAAACTGGTGGAGCGAAGCTGTGGTGGCGCTGGCTGAAGGAGACCAACCTCCCCTGGGCCAGACATTGGAAGGAGAAATACACTCCTAACTGCAGAGACCAGGACCTCATAAGACTTCAGGAATTGCCAGAAGGTTCCCCAATTTGGAATTTGGCAAAAAAGAACAGAAATCTAATTCAAGAACACAGTTTTTGGGAGATCCGTAATGGGAAATCTGCCCTCTTTTGGGAAGACTCCTGGCAACAGCACCCAAAGCTTGAAAACCCAGATCTTGAAGCGTACAAAATTAACTGTCAGAACAGGGGAAAGCACTCCGTTCATCAATACTGGAACCCCGATAGCCAGGACCAGGAATGGAGAGAATGGTCCCTCCCAGACGCAGAAAGCCCTAATGAAGAAAATAATAACCTTCAAAATCTGCTCCTAATCTTAAACAAACGAAAAATCAGAATAACCACAGATGAGGACAAGCTGAGATGGGGGCTGAAGGGCAATGGCAACTTCACCCTTAAAGAAGCCAGAAGGCAGATGGAATTCTCAGAGCAGGGGGAGGACGCATCATGGTTCAACAAGGTTTGGGATCCCCTCTTTTGGCCAAAAATTCAAACTTTTCTATGGCTTCTCATGCGGCGAAAGACCCTCACTTGGGAAAACCTGCAGAAAAAGGGCTTTGAAGGTCCTTCTTTTTGCCCTATGTGCAACCAAGCCGCAGAAACCATGAACCACTTATTCAATACCTGCGAGTGGGCAAACCACATTTGGCAAGAGATAGAAGCTATCATGCAGCAAAACAGCAGAGACTTGGACTCCATCCATAACACCATTAACAATTGGCCAAGCAATTATTCAGAAAATCCTCAAATCAACAATATATGGAAAGTTCTACCAGGTTTTATTACTTGGACATTGTGGAAAGAAAGAAACAGAAGGATTTTTCAAAGCGAACACAGGAATATTGAGCATTTGAGAATTACCTTATTTCAGAACATCCGCCAATTAATCCTGGTAAAAAGTAAAGCCGACCCAGCCAGCCGAATCTCGCCGGAGGACCAGAGAATCCTAAATGCCTTCAACATTTGCACCGACCAAAGTCTCGTCCCCCAGGCCAAACAGCAGAACATCAACAATACACTAAAAGGATGGACTCGGCCCCCTGAAGGTTTTCTGAAGTTAAATTTCGACGGGGCCTCGAAAGGTAACCCGGGCCCAGCTGGTATAGGAGGCATCATCCGAAACCAGTCAGGCGAAATTCTCCATATATACAGCAAAGCGCTGGGTGAGGGTACCAATAACGAAATGGAATTCGCAGCAATGGAAAAGGGGTTAAAAATCCTCCATAGAAACCAAACAGAAAATGCAGTAATTGAGGGCGACTCTGAGATTGCCATAGCAGTGGCAAAGAAAATATACGGGGGCACTCCAATAAGCAAAGTAACTAAGCACTGGCGCCTGTCCATGGTCACAGACAGTATCGGGAAACTGCTTGGAGGAATGAAAGGCCTCATCTTCCAAGCGGTAAGGAGAAAGGCAAACTCGGTCGCCGACCACTTGGCTAACCACGGGATCGAACACCCAGCTGAAATGGTGGACAACTGTTGGCAGATGGTGGAAAATCATCATTTAAAAGACCGATGCTCTCAACTCGCTCGATTAGATTTAGCGGCTGCGGAAAGGGCAGGTCGGCAATCCGATTAACAAATTTTCATAAGTATATGGATAGGCCGACGGGACTGGTGCCATCAACTCCTAACAACTACCGCAGGACAAGCCGGTTGAGGGCATTAATGAGCATAGCAGGTTACAGGGATTTGTACAGGTTCATGATCCAGGATGACATAGGCCGCCGCAGAAGCGCTGGACGGAGGGACACGTGGCACGCTCAAGACCGAGCAGGAGGTGGCGAAGGCAAACATTCCCAATCAATGAAAAGCCCCTCCAATTTTTCGCACAACTACATTTATGGTGATCGGACAGGCAATGAACACGCCGCGATCCACTCCCCTGCCCGAAACCTCCCCGCCAATTTCTATATAATTGCTCCTGCACTCTCTTGGAGCATCATGTTTTATGCGCTTAGGAAGCAGAGACTCCATCTCTGCATTAGTGTTCAGGAGAGTATCAGTCACGAAAGGTTTCTCATGGCGGGCGAGAGCAGCCGAAACCAGTCGGCAAACAGAGATTTGCAGACGGCCCGAGATTTGTTCGAGCGATGAACATCTCAGAGGAATAAGCGGAAAATCATAGATTTGGAGGCCTCTGCGCAGGAAGAGGAAGCCAAGCTCTCTGATCATCAACTCAGCCAAGAAGTCGACTGGTTGCATGACCCTGGAAAGCCTAGCACTAGAGCAACCCAATTCGTCCGTACTCAGGCAGAATCATGGCGCATGAAGACCATCTTGGCAAAGGCAATGGACGTTCAGGGGGAACAGGCGGACCAGCTTCGCACGCTCCAGCAGTTTGCAGCCACGATGACGAAGGACCACATGGCAGTGGTCGAGAGCAGCGAGTTTAAACTCTGCGCAATGCATCAGGAGATGGATTCAATTAGCAAAAAGCTCTCTGTTCTGATCAAACTCCTCCGGAAAGTTATTGAGCAGGACAGCAAGCCCGCTGATCCGCAGAAGGGAGGTCCGTCGTGCGTTCACCAGGCTAAGGCTTCCAGGCACAGTGAGGCGCATGCAGCCCCTGACCCCCCCAACAACTCTGATTAGTCTTCCATGTCCCTTTGTTGGACTTTGTTATATTTTTCTGTTACTGTTTTTCCAGCTCTGTGATAGCCAGTTTTTTTGGCCCAAGTCACCCTGCGTGGTGTACTCCTCGGCAGCACTAGGTTCTATATGTCTACTATAGTTCTCTCTTCCTGTTTCACTCTGTTGCTATCGAGTAAGGCCTGCTATGCAGCCAGTAATCTGCTTCAGCAGAAGTTTTGTACTATATGTTACACTTGTTAATACAAAAGCTTATTTACACAAAAAAAAGGGTTGCACTAGGTTAACCCTTGTGTTACTTTTCATTGGTTGGTTACTTTTTTGTTGTGCGGGGAAAGGAGAATACTAGTTTCCTTGTCCTTGATTGGTATATGGCTTCTGGGAAGAGGACATTGAGTCCATATTCCTAGAGGAGTATTGGTTTCCCTATGGTGGAGGGTATGGGCCTCCATGTGGGGGTTGATATTGGTTCACCCTACTAGCCATTACGCATCAGTGTGGGTTGAATGGGGTAGTATCCTATACATTGTAGTGGTGGTGTGTTTTGCGTAGCATCAAATGCTTGGACATCGAATGAGTATCCAAGGTACTGGTAGGTGTTGCTGAGTTGGTTTTGGGTTATGGACCCTATCAATCCATCAACATCATTGGATGCACTTAGTTTCTCTTTATAAATCTACAGGAGCGAGGCATCTTGAAGCACATGATAGATATATCTAGACTGGGTGTTTATAAGCTCTAATTATTGAAATTTTCTAATGACTTATTCCTAGTTATGCATTGATGCATTTTCCACGTCTTTTAAAATTTTTGATGTGTGGGATGTCAAAAATAAGTAGAGGAGGACTTTGTCTCCAAATTGTGCTTTACACAAGCTATGACATTTCCACCATTCTTGGATATGATATGATGTGTGTGTAGAAGGTGTTTGTTTGAAGTGGGTGAGGAGTTCCAGGCCTGAATTATGACGAACCAGGAGCAGAAATAATGTGAAAAATGTTGTATCTAGGGAGATAAAGTTTCCATGCGACACAAAATCCTGGTGAATGTACCATTTCATTGTTGGCCTGGTAATGGTGCGTTGAAATAGTCATAGTCGAATAGTATTATCTGCAATACTATTGGATGAGCACCATAGGTGAAATGTCATGACATGGTTTCCTAGATCTTCTCCATGTCTCTTTTAAAATTTTGGAACGTCAGAAGGGAGCTTGGTGGGCATTATTGGCCATTTATAGCTATGCGCGATCAATTTATTGGTTATCTTACTCAAATATGGCAGGTTTAAAGAAGCTACAAATGGGATTTGTGAGTTTTCCTCCATCACAATTTTTTTTGTATAACTTTATGTAAAGGGTTCCTTTGTGGCGAAGTGCTAGGAGAACTACCTCGGTGGGTGTCTCATGGATTGTCCAAAGGAGTGGTATGTGGGCTCCCAAAAGGGGTAGTGTGTGGCGACCTTTGTGTGGTCGTGATAGGTGTTCTTTGATGGGAATCGGTCCTGAGCAAAGATGCACCAATAAAGGAATATCCTATAATGGTGGTTGCATGATGTCCTCCATGCCTATATGGAAGGAGTTCTGACACACCTCCTGGTAATGGGGGTAGGTCTAAGAAGCATCTAGATTGACAGGGAGTCATGGGGTCCCCTATGGTGTCAATTAGATTATGTGCTACTTTTTTTTATGGTGAGGGAAGGAGATGATTCTTCAAGGGAAATAAATCACATACATAAAACACAACAAAAAATAAAATATTACTTTTCCTTTAACTTTATCCTATGTGATTAAAAAATTGGTTTTCATTTGTTTTTTGCATATGAAAATAAATCCTAAGAAGACTTTTCATCCTGTCAACTCTTAATGTAACTTGGCCTTGCGGAGATATCTTTTTATGGGTCCCGGGGAAATATCTCGAAAGAACTAGTGACACCTTCCAGTAACTGAAGAATCAACCAAGCTAATGAAAAAGAGGCTCAAGTGTTGCTTGCATCATCACCTATAGGGAAAGGATGCCCTAGATTGTGGCCACTAAAGTACGTTCATCACACATGAGCATTCAAGTCTTTATCTTCTTGGTAGTCAGTTACCAATACCGAGCACTAGATGGGTCGAGTAGCCCCAAAGAGTACCGCACGCACTACACCTAAGACAAACCCCCTCTGAATCGGGTCTCTACCATGCTCGGGTATTATTTTCCTTGGGATTATTAAAGGATTTTAAGCTCCCTAAAATGTCAACTACTATGTCTCAAAGATGTCACATGATGATGACAGCTTATGGGATGCCTATCCCCAATGGTCCTAACTTGAGCTACAAATTATTTTTTAGCCCTTGTGGGGAATTTAGTTGGTTCAAGTTGTGGTTGCTTTTAAGGGTCTTACTTTTCTTTAGGGTGTGAGATGTAATCTAAAATAAACTAAGTATCAAAAGCTCTAGAAACTGGATGCCTTCTAATACGAATTTTATAGAAGCTTAGCGTGTAATGTGTAATTGTGTGAAAGTGATGAAGTGAGCATGTAAAGTGTGAGAAGATGTGGATATTCAGTGACCCATTCCAATATTGCCCTAATTACATGAGATTTAAATTGTTCCTTGCATGAAAAAGAAATGATATACGGATGATAGGCTGCTTACTTTTTCCCTATTACACTATGTGAATTTTGAACACAGGAAGATGGAAATTCAATGCTTTAAGAATTTTTTGATATGCAAACCCATGTTCATCTAAGAGACACAAGGGAAGTAGATATTACTAACTTTCTCTAATAACAATTTCTCCTAGTCTTATAAAATGAATGAAATGAATGCTTTGGTTAGTAATAACATTTGTGGATGACGGGCCACTTACTCCTTTACTAATTAAGGTATGTGATAATTGAAACTAAAAGTAGAGATAGTCTAATTACCCAACTAATTATGATTAGTAGATAAATTAATTAATCTAAACTAACTAGAAAAAAAATTGCAGAGGTGAAGACAATTCACTAAAGGTTGCCAATCACCTAAAAAATGTGAAATTACAAGGCATTTTTTCCTTTCTAGAAAAGTGTGTGGGTTTCATAATGCACAGACATGACATCGTGTCTATCAAATGAAAATTTGCATGGTGCACGTTTATCTAAGAAGAAGTCACCTAGTCAATAAGAAAATGTAAATTAACTAGTTTCTAAGCCAATAATAGGTCCACAGGGTCCTAAAAAAATTCCAATGAGGTACTGAATGCCTTGTAAGTCAATTATATAGAGGGAAGGTCCTGCAAACATAACCATTAGATTAAAGAAAAGACAATAGTATGGTCACCATTTACATGGTAGTGTTTTTGTAGAAATGGCGCACCAAAAGACACCTCCTTAGAAGTTGGTTGTTCCCTAAAAACAAATATAGACAGAGTTGGTGTTGTTAGTGAAAAAACTTAGATAAAGAAAGCATTGTAAATAGTGAAGAAAATGAATATACGAACACAAACTAAAACAAAGAGATAAATACACAAACAATTCTCAATGGAGAAAACAAGTCAACAAAATGATGGAAAAAGCCCCCTTTATTGATTGTTGATGGTAGAAGTTGAATACAATAGATGAATACTAAACACTTGAAGATAATTCTTCGAGCTATGGTGCTAAAAAATCATTAGCAAGGAGTTTCCTTTCCTCAATCTCTTTGCAAAATTATCCTCTCTCCCAAAGAAGTATGAAGGCTCTCTCTGTTGGCATTATGATTCTGGTTTGGCTCTATGGTACAGGTGTTGTACTTGATGGCAACTCACTCAAGTGGCAAAATTCTATTTAGGCTCTCAAAATGATGGAAAATAAGAGGTTCACAGGTGCATCATTCAAAAGGTGCGGACTCGCAGGTTCGCCGTCCAGGAAGTGCGGACATACCCGCAGGTTATCGGTTCATAAGGTGCAGTCCCCCAGTTCACTTACTCCAATGCAGAGAAGCGTGCTCACGTGGGGTTTCTTATGTTTGGCCCTTGGTATTTAGCTCGTCGTTCATGATCCTATGGTTTAAGCCCATGGTATAAGATCTAAATTGTTGAACCCCCGTTTGGATCCCTTGTATTGGTTTTCAATGGTTTTGTCCCATGGTTTGAATAAGGGCTTGCCTATAAAAAGGAAAAGAGATCACCTGGCAAAACAATTGTGAAATTTGAATATCTTAAGATCTGAAAGTTTGGGTGATTGGTTTTAAAAGCTAGATCTAAATCAAGGAGAAAACTTAAGTCAAATCTATTGATAAGTCGTGATCTCTCGGGCGCATGATTAGATCTGAGGATCTGACTGACTGTGGCACATTGGAGGACTGTTAATTTAGCCCTAATCAGAGGTTCGTAGGCGATCCACGACATGAGTGTGGGGGTATGCAGCGCAGGAGAAGGTGCAATGCGAGGGTACGCAGCGCAGCAGAAGGCACAGTGCGAGGTACGCAGCTTAGAAGAAAGCACATTGCGGAGGTACGCAGAGGTACAAAAGGACCAGTGCAGAGGTACGCTGTCAGACGGTCAGTGAAGGTGGGGATCTGAACTGAGGTATGCAGTTCCACAGAAGGGGTAAGTGCGGTGGTACGCAGAGTAGCAGAAGGATACAGTGCAGATCTACGCAGTTCAGGCATTGAGATACTATGGATATCTGCAGGTTTATATTGGTGAAGTTGCGGACCTGTCTTGAAAAATTTGTTGGCTGTCTTTTATCTATTGCTGCAGAGTTCTGGGTTTAGATTTCTGGTATTACTTTTCTGTTTACAGCATTCTGAGAAGTTGGGTAATTCATTGGTTGATTGTATAAGAAGATTGGGTGATTATCATGTACTTGATGATTATTTGATCTTCTTGGATCCAGTCTGAAAATTAATGAAACGTGGTCCTGTTGAAGCCTCGAAAATCGGGTATACAACAAGGGGGATACCCACCCGGTCTGGACCTTGATTGGCAGCTCCTTATCCGTTTGGTATAGCGGGTCCGACTAGGGATAATGGGACCAGTTTCCCAATCTAAGGGTGTGTGTGTGCAGAGTTGGATTATGCTGATCTAAGAGTTCTGATCTAAGCTACTTTAATCTAATTCTATGCTATTGTAATCTAATGAAAACAGCACATCTAATCTATGCTAACCCGGGGTGTATTTCTTCTATTATGCGATCTAAAGAGATTTCAAACAATAACTGGTAATAAATATCATTTAGCTATCATAAGAATGGAAATCAATTAAGATGAACCACTTTTCATAAAAAGTTAGGCAAAACAGTTGTGAACAGCATATCGCATAATAAGTTATTCATATATCAAACATAAATAAATGACTCCACTGTACAAAAGTGCCAAATGGTAACTCACACATTCATGAAATAACATATAAACAACTAAAAACTGTATATCACTTTAAGAATATAAGCAAAAATATCCAAGAGATAAAAGTACCATTTATGACTGGTCCTACTCATAAGCTTCAAGCAAAAATGATTTATCCCTACCTGTTCTAACATCTACTAAGAGTACAAAAGTGCAACATCAGTAGCAGACATCAAATGCAAATATTAATAAACCTCGATCCATCTATTCATCAAAACCTCCTCTGAGGGTGCAAAAGTGCATGTTCTGAGGACAAGTTTTTGACAAATTTCTGGACCCTTCTCCAAACGCATGAGAAGGGTTAAAATAATACTTCCTAATTCTAATAATAGTTAATTTACAAAATTTAGGATGCGGTTTTCAAATGACCGTCCTTTTTCTAATCTAATTTTAAAGAAAAAACAACATTATAAATAAAATTACTTATGAATCTGATCCTTAAAACTGCATGCATTCATCATGGGCTTGAGGAGAGTCGGCTGGCTGACTTCTGCTTTGAGCTGGGCTGAGAAAACAGAATCTATGAGAGCTGGCACTACTTTCTCGGCCGCATTTATGATACATTTCACAGTCATCTGCTGACTATGCGGCTTCACTAAGTATGCCCAGTAACACTCCCAATTTAACCTGTCTAGTGCTTGGACCGCTTTTTCCTTTTCTTGTGCCTTCTGTTTCCATTCTACTTCTAGTCGCAGTTTATTTGGAAAATACCTTGGGGTGGTCTCTGCGATCAAGTTTTCTCTGTGCAAATTTTCATTTACACAGTCGACAAGAATGCTCGCTGTCGTGGCCGCTATTTCTGCTGCTTGTTCCGCTTCCCTGATTTGATCGTCCCATTTGTTGAAGAGCAAGTCTTTATGATTTTCATTTATCTTGGGTGCGCCTGCTCTTTTTCCCTCGTCTCCTTCCTGCCAAGCCAAGTACTCTGTCACTCGTTTGTCAATCTGATCATAGTCACTTCGCAAGTCCACCACTTGATTGGTGATTTTATCACTCAGTTCGCAATAATAACTCCACTGTGATATCTTCTGTCCCAACTCTTCCTGTTGCTGCAGTAGTTGTTCGTTCAAGGCAATAGACTCTGAAATGAACTCTGTAATTTTGGGGTCGTCTCTGTGCATCTCCTGTACATCCTGTAATTGTTTTCCTTTTTCATCCAAACTTCTTTGATAACTTATTTGCATTTGCTGGAAGTCTTCCTGCAACTTTTCAAGCTATTTGCGTACATCATTATTGGCATTGGCTTGTTGCAATTGTAGTTGCAGTCCCTGTATCTGATTTTCTTGCTCTTTCAGCAATTACTGTACTTTTGACGCTTTGTCAATTGTCGCAGAGGCATACACCCCTGCGATCTGAGACAGTTTGGTGAGATTTTCAGTTGGATTATTGACAGGATCTTTCCACAGGATGTCTAAATGCTCAGCATCTTGAGAAAGTGTGTTTTCTAACTTTCTCTTTTTTCTTTGCCTTCTTACAACTGCTTTATGTTGGGGACTGTAAAATATGTCTAATGGGGGAATTTCTTCTATATTCAGTAGAAGCTTAGAAGATGGAGCGATAGGAATATGCTCCGTTTCTGTGACATTGCTGACTATGGTTGAGCACACTTCTTGTGTTACCTGTGTATTGCTCACAGGTGTTTTTGGGGCCTGTCCTTCAAGATTGATCATTTCGTTGAAGGTTTCCCATTCTTTGTCTAATTCTGTTGTGACGGGTGGTGCTTCAATGATGAGAGGGAGAACATCTCTTGACGGGGAGGTGATAACTTGCTGCTGCGGAAATTCCATTGACTGAGCGGTGTCCTTAGCTGACTCTTCGCCTCTATCTTGGTTTTCTTCGGATTTTTTAGAATGCTCAGGCATCTCTTGTCCACTTTTAGATTTATATCCAGCAGCGCTTGAATTCTCACTAAGGCTAATGCTTGGAGTAGGTTCTCTGGAAGGTAGTTGCAGCTTTTCTAGAGGAACAGTGGCTAGTCTTCTTTTCCTGTATACCATGAATTTTTGGAGGTCATCTAGAGACAATCACGATTGAGCTTCCCGCAAAATTTCTTGGAGTGAGCTTTTGTTCTGAAATAAATCATCAAATAAATCCTTCTTTCCAACGAATATCTTTATCTTTACGTTCTTTGTCAAATCTTGGGCAACTTCATTTGGGTCAAATGGCCTTGCCGGGAATTTAAATAATTGTAGACACGTCATATTCTCCACTTCGGTGAATGTGTGACCTACATCGAACAATGAAAAGGCCCCACAAGCTACAGGAAACTGGGGCCATATGGCCTTCTTTTTGTCTTTTAGGTATTTGGTTAGGCCGCCTTCTGAACAGGTTTGATATGCAATTTCTCGAGCTAGCAGTTTGTCAGGAATATACAAAGGTAGGACATGAGGAGGGACGATGCTTCCAAATACTCTAATATAGGTGAACCATTCTTCCCTGAACCATCTTGCGATGGGGATGATATCTATCTGTGCCTCAGGTGAGCACCTCGGGGGTTCTTTATCATACATCATTCTATACATGGGTAAGATAAGTCCATGACAAATTTGGTAGAAATGTGGAATGACCTGAGAAACCCATAATATCTTATGATAAGCATGGATGGGTAATGGGTCCTGAGTTTTCCATTTCCAACCCATAGAGGGAAATTTAGACACATAACAAATAGAATCCATAACATATGTGGATAGGTAAAAAGGAGGATAGATCCTTTGAGACATGGATCTCTTAGACCAGTATTTGATAATAGCTGTGAATAGGTTATCAGAAAAGATCTTGGCCCAATCTATAATAACGACATTTGTGGTAGCATCAATCAATGGTAACCATTCAGACGAAAACTTATTGATATCTGGCATCCCAAATAATCTACAAAGCATGGCCACAATAAAACAATACTGAGAGGTGAGGGAACCAGTGTTGTACATACCGTTTTTATCCTTTTTGAGCGGTTCGTCTTTTCTGGACCAATCTTTAGTGGTCTCTGATAGGTTCGGGTTCTCCGCCACAAATTTTTTAATGAATTGTGCATTGTAAGTTGCCTGCAGTTCAGGAAGATGGTACATGAGCTTTAAGTCTTGTGTAGTGAATGACCCGACGAGCCCATGTCCTTGAATATTGAACTATCTGTCGTTCATTTCTGCATTGTCAAGTATCCACTTGATCATATCCATATATAGGAGAATTTTAGGCCTTGCTGCTATCCGATGAAGGAATGAGCACGCTAGTTCTTCTAAGGATGCTTCGGAAGAGCCCTGTGAATCTGTGATAGCGGTAACTTTCATTATTATGGGGTTTTCTTCTTCAAGCAGTCTGTACATGCTTTCCCACGTCGATATCCCTGCGTCTCTGTTACAAGCTGTGTCTGTATATAAAGGTGCCATCTCCTTCACCTCAGAGCCCTGAGCCTTACTTTTCTTTCCCATTTCTTCCTGCGTATGGCTTGGTATCGTCTTTCGTTTTGCGTTCCTGTAGCTCACAAATGGAAATGATTGATCAAGAAAGGAGATGGGAGAGTCTTAAATGCAACAGATATATCAAATATGCCACCTTACATGAAGTAATTCTTTGCAAAAGCACGCGTCTACATTTAATAGATGACAACTGATTCCTTTATTATCATTAAAAGCGCATGATCTTAAGTCAGATTATGGTAAGTGGCTTTTCTTGAATAACGCGCCTGAAAGATTCGTGATGGGGTGATTTTGCAATCGTCGCAGATCGCGACATCGCATTATCACACCATCGCGCTCTCGCATTATCGCACCATCACGTTATCGCAATATCGCACACATCACAGGTCGCAGAAGTTTTATGCTTGCCATATTTCTGTTAGCCCATTCCTGCGATATGCAATCTTGCGATCGGGGTTATTGCAAATCGGAAAATCTTGAAGGCTTTCTCATTGGCATTACTTTATTGCGATGCGATATATCGCTTAGTACGAGAATCTTGCACATACCAGGATTATACCCAAATGGAGGAGTTTTTCTGTCATTTTATGATGTGACTTTTTAAAGATTTTTCTTATCATAAACTTAGGTTTTAAAGTATTCAAAAGATCTTCCTAAGCTTACGATGGTAACCTTATTTTGAAGAAAGGAAACTCTTGCTTTTCCTGAAGTTTTGACTAAGGGTCCCCATTCATTTAGTATTTTGGACAACACTTAAATGAAAAAGGGGGGGTTGTTGCTGGGCACAACAGGTCCTTAAAGAAGTAGAAGAGCAAAGGGGGTTGTAGCTCCCTTCCAGGAGAGACTGGAAAATGAGAGAGAGTTGTAGCTCTCTGTACGTTGCAGCCTGCATACTGGTAAAGGATTGCACCAGTACAAAATCCTTGTAAAAGAAGTTTCTAATTGAAAGAAGATAGAGACATATTGCAGCAGGTGGTTTTCACCCACATTAGGTTTCCACCTTATATCTGGTGTTCTTTGGTGTGCTTATCTATTTTTCTTGTTCTTGTTCATTATTATATGGCACTGACATACAAATTAATGATCAATATCTGAAGAATAAATTAAAGTATAAATCTGGAAGTCATATTGAAAAGAATTTGATAATACTGATTCACCCCCCCTCTCAGTATTATTTCCAACAATTGGTATCAGAGCAGGTTCTTCAGAGGAAGCTTGATCGCTTGAAGAAAGATCTTGCATTATGAGCAACTACGAGAGGGAAGCATCAATCAAGCCAACGATTTTTTATGGGACAAACTTCGTTTATTGGAAGGTAAGAGTTACTGCCTATCTCCAATCTCTTGGTACAGAAGTCTGGGATATCATAGATACAGGGTATACTTTTCCATCAACAACTCCTATAGATCCGGCTAAGAACAAGAAATATGAAACAAATGCAAAGGCGGTCAATACTCTATTAGGATGCCTATCTCAATCAGAATTTGTCAAGGTAATGCAGTTTAAATCTGCAAAAGAGATCTGGGACAAGATTGTTCTGAGCTATGAAGGAGATGATCAGGTAAAATGAGCAAAACTTCAAACCCTCAGGATTCAGTATGAAAATCTCAGGATGTATAATGATGAAAGTGTGGCTAACTATTTTCTTCATGTAGATGACATTGTTAATTGTATGAAAAATTTGGGTGAAGAAATAAAAGAGGCTGTTGTGGTTGAAAAAGTTCTAAGATCTTTGTCCCCTAGGATTGAATCTAAAGTTTCTGCTATAGAAGAAAAAGAGAATCTACAAATCCTTAAAATGTCACAGCTGCACGAAATTCTAACTGCTTATGAAATGAGGAAAGGAGGTCCATCAGACAGGACAGACAGGAGAGAAGCTGCCTTCAAGGCTTCAGGCAAAGGCGAGTACTACGAGTCAGGACACGTGTCAGAAGAAGAAGAAGAATCAAATTTTGTCAGAAATCTTCAACGAGGTACTGGACGGTTCCGAGGTAAGTTACCTTTCAAATGTTTTTCTTGTGGAAGAGTCGGTCACTATGCTGCAAAATGTCCTCACAAGGATAAGATTGACAAAGGGAAGGAGCCTGTTAGATGGAACAAGAAACAGAATGCAACTAAGAAAAGTTACTACACTCATGAAGACAGTGATGGCCTATCAAATAGTGACGAAGATGAACGAGGTAATGATTATAAACTATTAATGGCTTTTTAAGAAGATGATTACATGGATGCTATAGATGTGGATGACTTTTATGAAGAGATTTCTATACTCAAGACATGTTTAGAAGAAAAGAATGTGATCATTGATACTTTGCAATTTCAACTTGATGAAAAAGAAAAAGCTCTTGAGAAGTTAGAATGTGAAATTGTTGGCCTTAGAAAAGAAATTGAGAAAACAAAGGTTCTTAATCTTAAGTTTGTTAAAGGATCTGAAACCCTGGATGAGATTATCAATGTACAACATTCTCCGCTAATCAAGACAGGTCTGGGTTATAATGGAGAAACATCTCAAGCATCCACCTCAAAGAGTTATCTTGATGCAGCAAGGAGGAATGAGAAAAAGCCTAATGGAGATCATCAGGTAAAGTAGGGACAAATTAGATCAAGAACAAACAGAGACTACCAGGTAAATCAGGGGCAATCCATCTTAAGGGTGAACAAAAGCTACAACCAGCCACAGGTAAAAACTTCTCAATTTACTTCAAGAATGGATGATAATAGAAATTACAATCATTTGGCTGGTAGATTTGATAATCGCAGAAGTTTCTTCAATGGCCAATGTTTCTTTGCCATAACTTTGGTCACAAAGCAACTCAATGTGTTGCCTATAAGACAATCATGACTAGAGAAGCTCAAAAATAAAGAAGTATGACCCAGGTTACGAAAAGAACCTATAACAATTTTTCAGCCCTTGAAAGTGAAATTGAATGTTCTATTTGTAATAACTTCGGTCATGAAGATTCTGAACGCAGGAGCAGGTTTCGGCAGACAAAGGAACAAGCCTCAAGCACCCGAACATGGAGAATAAAGGAACCACAACCAGAAAGATGTGGGATAGCTTTTTATGCAAAAGGACAGGAAAATCTATGGTACATCGACAACGGATGTTCGAAGCATCTGACAGGTGATAAAGAAAAACTTGAATCATATATTGCTTTAGAAAAGGGTAAGAAAGTTTCTTTTGGAAATGTTACCCCTACAGCCATAAAAGGAAAAGGCACTGCTCAGTTGAAAGAAAAGGTCAAAGCTGGAAATGTTTTGTATGCAGATGGCTTGAAGCATAATCTATTGAGTGTCAGTCAAATGTGCGATCAAGGAACCAAGGTAATATTTCGATCAAATGGATGTAGCGTTCGTGATCTTGATACAGGAAAAATAGTGATCAAAGGCAGAAGAACTCCAGATAATCTATACATATTTGAAGAAGGACAACATTAATGCTATTTGAGCAAGGATGATGAACATTGGTTATGGCATCGGAGGTTGGGGCATCTAAGCTTTTCACAAATAAGGAAAGCACGCAAATACCAGGCAGTTCGTGGTCTTCCAAATATCAAAATTCCAGACAACACCATATGTAAATCATGTCAGTTTGGTAAGCAAACCATAACTAACTTCCCTGAGAAGGAAGGATCAGCCAGCAGGCCTCTTGAACTAGTCCATACAGATGTATGTGGTCCATTCAGGACAAGGTCACTCGAGGAGAAGAATACTTTATATTATTCATTGACAACTTCTCTAGGATGGTTTGGTTGGGACTTATAAAACACAAGGACGAAGCATTCGAAAAATTCAAATCTTTCAAAGCCTTAGCTAAAAACAAATCAGATCACAAAATTAAGTGCCTCAGGTCTGACAGAGGTGGGGAGTTTACCTCAAATGAATTTTTCGATTTCTGTGAAGAACATGGAATAAGAAGGGAATTCTCTACAGCTAGGACTCCTTAGCAAAATGGAGTGGTGGAAAGGATGAACAGAATGGTCCAACAAATGGCTCGTGCTATGCTTGATGAGTCTGGAACTCCTGCAACTTTTTGGGGTGAAGCTGCATTTGCTGCGGTTGTTATTCTCAACAAAACAAATGTCCGGGTGAACAACACTCAAACTCCTCATGAGCTCTGGTATGGTGAGACTCCTTCAGTAAAGCATTTCAAAATTTTTTGGAGCAAATGCTATATTAAGAACACTGATAAATAGCTTTGCAAACTTGAACCTAGAGCAGATGAAGGAATTCTCCTTGGTTATTCTCCCCATAGCAAAGCATATAAGTGTTACAATAAAAGACTTGGAAGAATTGTTGACAACATTGATGTAGTGGTTGATGAAAAATGATACATACCTAGGCAAGTAAATCAGGAAAATATCGAAGAGCATGAAGACTACTCTCCAAATCAGAGAAATGATGAAGAAGAACCTCAAGAGGCACCTGAGGAGCAAATAAGGATAGAATAAAAGAATCCATCCAGGTAAGTTCAAAAGAATCATCCAGAATCTTAGATTTTGGGGCAGAAAGAAGCAGGTGTACAAACACGAAGAACAATTGCAGAAGCCTCAAGCTATTTGGCATTGCTCTCCTCCACTGAACCACAAAATGTAAGAGAGGCATGCAAAGATGAATGCTGGGTCAAGGCGATGGATGAATAACTTGAGCAGATCAAAAAGAACAACACTTGGGAGTTGGTTCCTAGACCAAAAGATAAGAATGTCATAGGGACAAAATGGATCTTCAAATATAAGTTGAATGAAAATGGAGAATTAATTAGAAACAAGGCCAGACTTGTGTGTAAAGGGTATGCTCAACAAGAAGGAATATACTTCGAAGAAACTTTTGCTCCCATTGCTAGACTTGAGGCCATCCGAATGTTCCTTGCTCTCTCAAGCTTTCAGAAGGTCAAAGTTTTTCAAATGGAGATAAAATCAGCCTTTTTGAATGGGACTTAGAAGAAGAAGTGTACATTGAGCAACCAGATGGTTTCATCCTTGGGAATGATCCAAATCTTGTATGTAGACTAAAGAAGGCTCTCTATGGTCTTAAATAGGCTCCAAGGGCTTGGTACTACCGTTTGGACAAATATCTTCATCAACAAGGTTTTTCAAAGGGATCAACAGATAGCAATCTTTACATAAAAATTGAAAATGACAAGTTACTAATACTTGTTGTATATGTAGATGATATTATCTTTGGCAGCAATGAAGAAGCTATGAGTCAAAGCTTTGCCTTGGTGATGCAGAAAGAATTCGAAATGTCTTTGCTTGGAGAACTGACATATTTTCTTGGATTGCAAATCCAACAAAATGAAGGCGGGATCTTCTTGTCTCAAACCAAGTATCTCAAGCAGATTTTGAAGAAATATGGCATGGAAGATGCAAAACCAATATGTACCCCCATGGTCACAGGATGTAGTCTCAGTGCAAATGATGAATCAGCAACAGTGCATCAACCAACCTACAGATCTATGATTGGAAGTATACTTTATTTAACAGGTACTTGACTAGACATCATGCATGCAGTGGGAATAGTTGGAAGATTTCAAGCAAATCCAAAGGAAACTCATCTTCAGGCAGTGAAGAGAATTTTCAAATACCTTCAAGGAACTCAAAACTATGGCTTATGGTATCCTAGAGATACAGATCTCACACTTCATGCTTATACAGATGCAGATTGGGCCGGAAGCGTGGATGACAGGAAGAGCACAAGTGGTGGTGCATTCTTTATGGGTTCTAGATTAGTATCTTGGTTCAACAAGAAACAGAGTTCGATTGCTTTATCTATAGCTGAAGCAGAATATGTGGTTGCTGCATCTTGTTGCACTCAACTCCTTTGGATGATGCAGACCTTGCAAGATTTTCAAATCACTTGTACTCCACCTATCTCCATCTTATGTGATAATACAAGTGCAATCAGCATTTCAAATAACCCAGTCATGCATTGAAAGACCAAGCATATACTGATCAAGTATCACTTTCTCAGGGAACAAGTGCTTGAAAAAAGGTCAAGTTGGAGTATGTTCTTTCTAAGGAACAAGTTGCTGATATACTCACCAAACCATTGCCCAGGGAAACCTTTGAATACCTCAGGCAAAAGCTGGGGGTTGTTGATGCATCATCTTGCTGTTGAATCTCATCTGTTTCAGAGATTGTTGGTTGTACGCAAGTTTCATATGGGGTATACGCGTACATTTGCTGGGTTGCGGATTGGTCGAAGATCGAATGGCACAGGTTCAGGGGGAGCATATAATGCATTGTTGGCATTATGGTAGAAGATCTTGGAGGAAGTACAGAAGGAGATCATGGATGCTGATCTGAATAGTGCTGCAATATGTCTCTATCTCTTTCATGGTCAATTATGATGTTTGGTGGATTATGGTTCTTCTTGAAGAAATTTCTTTCCTTTGCATATCTAGTTTATAGTCAGGGGGAGCATGTTCTCAGGGGGAGCATAACCCTTTTCCCTTGATGTCAAAGGGGGAGGATGACGTTGAGGATCTTGAGGTTGCCATCAAGTCGAAAGGGGGAGATTGTTGGCATTATGATTCTGGTTTGGCTCTATGGTACAGGTGTTGTACTTGATGGCAACTCACTCAAGTGGAAAAATTCTTTTCAGGCTCTCAAAATGATGGAAAATAAGAGGTTCGCAGGTGCATCGTTCAAAAGGTGCAGACCCGCAGGTTCGCCGTCCAGGAAGTGCGGACATACCCGCAGGTTATCGGTTCATAAGGTGCGGTCCCCCAATTCACTCACTCCAATGCAGAGAAGCGCACTCACGTGGGGTTTCTTATGTTTGGCCCTTGGTATTTAGCCCGTCATTCATGATCCTATGGTTTAAGCTCGTGGTATAGGATCTAAATTGTTGAACCCCGGTTTGGATCCCTTGTATTGGTTTTCGATGGTTTTGTCCCATGGTTTGAATAAGGGGTTGCCTATAAAAAGGAAAAGAGATCACTTGGAAAAACACTTGTGAAATTTGAATATCTTAAGATCTGGAAGTTTGGGTGATTGGTTTTAAAAGCTAGATCTGAATCAAGGAGAAAATTTAAGGCGAATCTATTGATAAGTTGTGATCTCTTGGGCGCATGATCAGATCTGAGGATCTGACTGACTGTGGCACATTGGAGGACTGTTAATTTGGCCCTAATCAGAGGTGAGTGTGGGGGTACGCAGCACAGGAGAAGGCACAGTGCGGGGGTACGCAACGCAGTAGAAGGTGCAGTGCGAGGTACATAGCTCAGAAGAAAGCACATTGCAGAGGTACGCAGAGGCACAAAAGGACCAGTGCGAAGGTACACTGTCAGACGGACAGTGAAGGTGCAGAACTGAGCTGAGGTACGTAGTTCTACAGAAGGGGTAAGTGCAGTGGTACGCAGAGCAGAAGAAGGATACAGTGCGGATCTGCGCAGTTCAGGCACAGAAAGACTGCGGATATTCGCAGGTTTATATTGGTGAAGTTGCGGACCTGTCTTGAAACATTTGTTGGCTGTCTTTTATCTATTGCTGCAAAGTTCTGGGTTTAGATTTCTAGTATTACTTTTTTGTTTACAACATTCTAAGAAGTTGGGTAATTCATTGGTTTATTGTATAAGGAGATTGGATGATTTGCATGTACTTGATGATTGTTTGATCTTCTTG
Source organism: Pinus tabuliformis (assembly GCA_031772625.1). Taxonomy (NCBI): domain Eukaryota; kingdom Viridiplantae; phylum Streptophyta; class Pinopsida; order Pinales; family Pinaceae; genus Pinus; species Pinus tabuliformis. The sequence continues at coordinate 1,036,282,542 of CM062816.1, read as the reverse complement.
GATCCAGTCTGAAAATTAATGAAACGTGGTCCTTAAAGAAGTAGAAGAGCAAAGGGGGTTGTAGCTCCCTTCTAGGAGAGACTGAAAAATGAGAGAGTTGTAGCTCTCTCCAGGTTGTAGCCTGCGTATTGGTAAAGGACTACACCAGTACAAATTCCTTGTAAAAGAAGTTTCTAATTGAAAGAAGATAGAGACATATTGCAGATGGTGGTTTTCACCCACATTGGGTTTCTACCTTATATCTGGTGTTCTTTGGTGTGCTTATCTATTTTTCTTGTTCTTTTTCATTATTATATGGCACTGGTATAAAAATTAATGATCAATATCTGACAAATAAATTAAAGTATAAATCTGGAAGGCATATTGAAAAGAATTTGATAATACTGATTCACCCCCCCTCTTAGTATTATTTCCAACACTCTCAATGGTGGACTCTTCTCCTCTCACTAAGATGATGGATTTCTTAGAAGCAATATGTACAACATGCTAGTGCTCTTACTTTCTTTTCTTCAACAATGAGATGTTGTGTTGCTATGATAGAAATTTGGCTAGCATAACAATGTCTCATGTTTTGGTTCTCCCATGGCTTGTTTATATCTAATTTTTTGAATCCATCTTCAATGTCTTGGTTCATGAATGATAATGACTTATGAGTAGGACAAGATGACTCCATTAAAGGCTGCATATCTTCAAGGTGACTCAAATTCGATTTTCCTTGATTGAGATCCTGTTAGGGAATCACCTCCAAGTGTCGGAAGTGGTCTTGATTTTATTGAGTCGGCCATTTTCTCAATCACGTGGATTTCGAAGGAAATACTACATGGTGCATGACTATCAAAGAAACGTTGTGCATAATTCAATTTTTTAATCTCCATAAATTTTGTACCATAGGAGAAATTAATTATTTTGAACTTCATAATGTCTTCAGCTAGAAAATATTCACTTGTGCATTCTATTGGATGAGTTTTAGTGTCTTTTGAATTGTGAAAACATGTGTATGATTTTCTGGTGTTAACACTATGGTCGGGTGGTACATGGAAGCCCATGACTTGGTTATAATTTTTATATGTTAATATGAGCTATTTTCCTATTGTGATCTATGAGCTATTGTAATTGTTATTACGGTGATCTTATGGCTGATTTGTCATGGTTTCTGTTATGCTTATATGTTGGTTATATGCATGGTTCTATTATGTTCTCTAGCTATGGCTATTTTTCATGACTTGATAAGTTATTATATGGTTGATGAATGCATAGGCTAACAAGTGTTGTTGCATGTAGCTTGAGAGGGCATTGAGCCTTCTTTGTGATTTTTAGATGAAGTTCATAAGTTTATTCATGGCTTGTAGTTTTCATGTTTACTATATGTTTGATGAAGTGTCTGTCTTGCATTAGGCAAGTATTGGTCAAGATACTTATCAAGCTTTGATTATTTAACATTGTTATCATTGTTGTCATGATCTTGGAAAGTTAGAAACAGTTCTAGGTAGTGGTATGGAGGTTAACTTGAAAAAGTGGCATAGATCTCACAACCTCATGCAAAAAACAAGGAATTTTGGGTCATAACCGCATGGAGATAGGCTTGTGGGTGCAGTTATAGCCTCCCAGCCAAATGCATGTAGCGTTATGGGTGTGGTTTGGAGGTAAACCTAGTGAAAAAGAGATCCAACTCAAGGATTGACCACCAAAGGGGGTTTGTAGGATCCTGAGGGATTTTTAGTCTCAGAGGGATGTCAATTTACTTCAAGTTTGTAGTCCCTACACACATAATTGAAACTTGGAGGTCGGGTCATATCATAGTAACAATCAGCTCATGTTTACCCTGGAGAGCTTGTTAAAGTGGGTAAATGTGGGAGGAGGCATTACAATTGTCTTGTGTCTATGACGTGATTTTCCTAATTGACACATACTACAACACTTTGATGTTATTGCACATAGTGTCGAACATCGATTATAAAACCCACAATGTTCATGATGGTTTGAGACCTCTGACATGAAATCCTTATGGTGAAAGTAGAGTTGACCCTAGACTCTAGCATATTCACAACTATCACATAGTTACGACTAACACACAACCCCAACTAACCCTTTAAACCTTATTAGTCTGGAGAAGATTCATGGTCATTCAGACAAACCTAACAAACACTACACTATGGGTCCATACCAGACGAGATCATCACCATAGACCACCATTCTGAGACACATTAATAGGATGTTCATTGGGATTAATTAACAGAAGTTCAACCAGTAACAATGATATAGACCATCACAAAAATACATGGAAAAATAATAGTTTAATGCAACACATTAACATAAATAGGAGATTAAAATAATTCTTGCACACAGATATGCATCATAAATACCACAACATTTTCTCCAAATGACATTTAATATTCACAAAATATTATAGTAGTTTCTCCAATAATAGATCACACATATATTAGCAGGAAATGAAAAACATCCAGAGTTACATATATTAAAGTAATAGGCTTAGTGATCATCTAGGATAACATTATAAAATATAAAAACCAAACCATAACCAATATGTAACAAACTAATATCATCAAATACTAATCCCATTACAATACAGATGTGAGGCAATGAAAGACTTGGACGTAGCTTACATATTACATCAAAAATACATTGACACAAAAATCGGCTCTAGACTCAGCCTACAAACACTTCTCACCAATGGCCAACCCCCACTTTTTCTTCATGAGGCCATATTATAGCTATTTTGAAGCCTCTCAAATCCTCTTCCCTTCCTTCCCATTCAACCGAGCTTCCTTGAAAGTCAGTGATATATTTCATTTGATTCCCCATGAGCTATCCAAAGTATGGCAACGATTGTCCAAAATATGACCTACCCTCTTTGGCTCCACTTTGCCTCATCTTTTCCTTCTCCAAAGCATTTCTAATAATCTACTAATCGTGACCCCCTTAGTTGGATTCTTTCCCTGTAAGATCATAATGATCGATATGCCCTACACGCATCCTTCTCTCCCACTTACTGGTGTCCTCCTACTGTACGACGTCCATCTTCGTTACACCCCATCCACTGTACCAGCACTATGTTGCACCTAGATTCCAATGTCAACCCTCTACTGCACTCTACCTTGTACTTTATGCAATCCTCGTTCCTATTGTGCATTTGTGCTTCACACAGACATGTAGACATTGCGTATTCTGGTGTCCAAGCCGTACTGACCCAAAAAGGGTTTCACCGCAACATATCTCACCTCAGACGTATGGAACATGTGTCTGAGGCTAAGTTTTTCATGGTGACTATGCAACTCCACAAGATTTGCCCGTGTGGCCAAGAAAAGTAAACCTTAAAAGGTCATACAGGGGACCCCTATACATCCATTCTACCCTAAGTCTATCAAAATGACAAAGAGTAGGGTATAAAAACTTACCTGGATCTCCCCATGTGCATCCCTAGTGCTCTCGCTAACCATAATGGCAAGAAACACTCCAAAACCTCACTCTGACCTCAACAACTCAGCAATACAAATTAAGTGATATTAAGCCCCCTTCACGCTATCTATCACCCTTTTCACCATTTTTTGGAGTCCACTGCAGAAGCTTGCGACATCCATTGAAAAAGTCAGAAGAGACATAAGGACCAGTACCACACCATCTTCATCATGGAACTCTCCATTCCAGTAAATGTCGAAACTCATTTTTTAGGCCCATCGCACACTCAGAATTTCATGTCAGATACTCCTCTAGTTATTTAATTCATAGAATTCAATTAGTCACAAATTATATGTATGTTTTAAAGAGATTCTTTCACTTGGGGTATTGGTTATGTATATTGTAGGTACATCAGACACGATCCACTTCAACCAACACCTTGACAAGAAAATAATAGAGTAGGTATCATTCTCCACTCAGCATGATAGGCTTCCTCCTCAGATTTTCACATATTGACATCATTTCACCAAAATTCACCATATGGTCCCTCATCTCGACCATGTTTATAACCATATTGCCTTGGAATATGATAAAAATCTACATCAGTCAATAGTGCCCTCCCATTCATGGCCCGCTTCATGTTTGTATACCCATATTCACTATCAGGAGCCATGACCACTTACTCCGGCCTAGGAACCATTCCACTTACATGCCTTGAATTTCACCCTCATTATGCTAGACTCATCGCGCACACACACCATTTCCCAGTCCATCCCTGGTACTTTATGCCATATCAAGACAGATTCACCTCTGCATCCTACATTTGGCCTATCATTCACCCATATTGCATAACCCATTTGTGTCACTTCATCTGCCTCAATAACCCAACATGGAGACCAACAATTGGGGCCCTCGACCTCAGCCAAAAGCACCATACCTCCATACAGATCACCATTATTATGGGGCACCTATCTCTGTGTCTATACATCCAAATCAACCTCATATTCTTTTGGCAAGTGTACAAATATTCTTTTTAGGAAAAGGACTCCCACCCATGTTTTTGTCATTCATGTCTTTTACCTGACGGAAGTTTCCAATCACCCTTGGTGAGAGCTTGCACATCAACCATAGTCATTTACCATATTCACGCCAGTCAAAACATACTCACACCCACCCTGGAAATCCTACCAACTCTAGGGCTATCCCTATCAATAAATATTTTTTTACTGCCACCATTTACACAAAAGCTCCGATCTTGGGCCAATTGTCCATATCATCTCATATTGTTAGCTCTCACCATCATGCCTTATCTGACCCACACTATTATAGTTTGTTTACATCTCATACTAATTCCCTGACACATCATGTTGGACAGTTAAAACTCCTTTCATGTTAACTTCAACATTCGTATTCCAGGATAGGGGTAGTACCTTAGATACTTCCCCCTTTAAAGTATATTCTTGGGTGGCACAATGGGAATCACTATTTCCCAGTGATGTCATTGGTCCCCTTAACATTTGACACCAACACCAGCTTTCATGTAAATATGGTTTTGTACTTAGCTATTGTTGTAGTTATTTCATTTAGTCGAAGACCCTTGCATCACTAAGCACCTCATTCAATAGTGCTTACACCATGACATGAGGGAGGTACTCGGAGTTGAAGACCCATGAATACTGCAGAACCTATTTAAATAGTGCTTCACCTCTGTTATACATGGGGGAACCAAATACAATCTATTTGACTAGGAAGTGCCTTGAGGGCATCAACATTTATTATCATTTGCCATTAGTGTGTCAACCACCATAACATTGACTTGAAAAGACCATTCTTTGTTCGATTGTAATAATTTAAGATTAGTCATCATAATGAGCATGGGACATGCCCACCTTGTAAAGACACATTTTTTCACTCTTTAGGTTTTCACTAGAGTATGGTTACCATTTATGCTCAGTCAAGGCCAGAAGCATCATTTTGCTACAAACTTGCAATCAAAGTTAATGCAACTACAAGCTTTGTTGTGAATGGCTTGAACTCTACAGCTTCGCTTCTTTGATTAATTCCACAAAAAAAGACAAAAGTTGGTGAGTTAGATCCCAAGATTTTTCCTTAGTGTAGGTGAAGCCTAATGTATTTCCATAATAACCCTTTGGAAGAGGCGGTTGCAATCGAGAACAAGTGTTTAAAGCAAAGAACAATCTCAAATCTTGGTTGGCTGGGAGATTCAGATCCTTTGTTCTTGATTGCCCTAGGCATGCTGATAATGCTTCGAATGTGGTGCACTGGCTACATTCCACGTGTCATAGAGTGGTCATAGGCTCGCAGATCTCACTATGAACAAACTCAAAAGCACAAGAGGATTTCCTGCTATACTTTTTGGAAAGGACTCATGAAAGAGAGCATGAATGCAAAGGTTCCTTCTCAATAGAAATTGAACACATGGGATATGAGGTTGTGTCCACCCAAATACTAGGAACATATAAAGGGATCACATGGTCTAAAGTCGAGCGAGAATGGAGATCACTAAATATGAGCTGAACAATACTGAAAATGCTTCCATTCCAAAGAAAATGCATGACACGCAAAGGGTGTAGACATCACAATATTCACGACATAGCCTCAATGTCTCTTGTCTGAATAAAAGTCTCTCAATATCTTGCAAATACAAAATCACACAAATACAAAATCTCAGGACTAGTAGTCTTTAAGACAGAAACCAATACCTCATAGAGTGATCACATAAGTAATTTGTGATCAAATGATCAAGAATTTGCACATTTTAATGAATCTTATTTTTGGTGTTCATCATAGATGATAGTCACTTATTATCTTTTGAGAGCGAGGAGATGGCGTTGTCTATCTGGGAAGAAACCTATGATGGCTCGAACTCCATGGGCTACCCATGTATGGAGTCCCTACCTACGCTGAGAACAACCTTCACATTTGTGTTGGGCTTTTATGGCCTGTGCATCTAAGACATCTAAACATCATCAATAGGTGGTTGAAGGGAAAGTACCCCTAGGGTCCTTTGGGCTAAGACTCTACCAAACTGAAAATTGCTTATTCAAAGAAAGACACACACACAGCCATCATTTTTACTTTTAAGAAAATTCTAATGTTTAGGGTACGTACCTAAGGTCCTACGTTCGAGAAGGCCTTTAGGGTCCAAACCCTTCTTGGAGTTCCCTTCTTCTTCCTTTGACCTGCAAGACAAACAAATCAAAGAACACAACAGTACATGTACAAATACTTATGTATAAACCATCTTTATGCTATAAAGTTAGTTATAAAAATCTTTAAGTAACCACTTGCATAAGAATTCAAGACGAGAATCTCATAAGCATAAAGAAAGATTGTTTCGGGAACAAAGACGTGTTTCTTTATATATAAAGGCAAATAAAGTACATATATCGGAAAGATATCACCTGAACACCTTCAGCGGGCTCCAAGCAAAGCTTCCTCCCGGATTCGTTCCAGCCTCAAGCCTCCAACAGGAGCTCCTTCCAAGCCTTACTCAATGATGATATCAAGGATGAATGATCACCAATACACATGGAAACAAGGGTTTCCTATGCAAAATGGGGGAAGTGCAGAAAGCACCAAGGACTTTAGACCTGGTCTAAGGGAAAAATCTCAGCATAATAATCTTGCTCTCTTTTCTCTCTCCCCTTGGCCTTCCCTTTGATGTCTTTTTATACCCTCTCCAAAGTAGTTTTTTAGTTAGGAGTTGGTTGGGAACAGTTGGGCCACGGGCACTAACAGGTGATCCAGCAGGTAAAACCCACGATCTCCGCCCGAAAAAGAGGAATTTATTATTTTTTTAAGTGTTTTAATAGATACACGCGAGTTGGGTATGACAGACTTGCGTGTACATGCGTTTAACTCAGGGCAATGTCGCGTATAGGGAATAAAACACTGTTTTTTAAATTTTTGGACCAGGTCTGGAAGGAGGGGTTGCCCTAGGCCATGAGTGCAGCATCACAAACCATAAGAGTGAGATTTGGAGCTATAACAATAGGAGGGGAATGGTAAGGGGTGAATGTCAAAATCAATCCTATTCCTCTGCTATAATCAATAAATTTACTAAGGTGTAATGCTCGAACTCATAAAATTAAAATGAAAAAAAACTAAATCATTATTCAAGCATGAAATGAAGTGGTGTAATACCTTGGAGGGATGGGATCGTACCATCCTTCCTCCTATCAATAAAATATATATCAAATTCAAGAATCTAGGTGAATTTTGTCCATCAAACACAAATGAAAGTGAAAAATTACAATTTTAAATGAAAATGAAGTGAAGATTGGCACTCATTTGAATTCCATCATGTTCAGGTTCAAAGGTACAAGTGGTAGCATGAATTTGTGAAGTGTTTTACTCGTGTTGCTTCTGGGTCCTTCGAAGCTAGGTATTAACACAATTTCTTACTAGATCACTGAGATAGACTCTCACTCTCGTTGTTAATCCACTCCTAATTATTTCGTGAAAACTTTAATTTCCACTTAGTTGGTCCTCCCCTGTGTCTATTACTCTCTATAGATGCCTCTGTGAAGAAAAAATCCAACCTGAGATCTTTTAATGGGAGGAAGGCACATATTTCTTCTGTTGGAATATGCACCAAATCAGCCTTCAAAGTAATTGGTCTCGGTGTTTGCATTAGATTCTCTTTCTCCTTCATTTTCCACGGCATAACCAATAATAATGAAACATAATCATTTATATGATTGAACATTAAAAGGTGCTAAAATAAATGGAAAACACAACCACTTTGATTTGAACAAATAATATGAATCGGTGAACGGAAAATTTGGTGGTGCAATTTGTGAGGAACGATGTTGAGTATTAATTATACTCACTACATACAATTCTTCCTCTTCATGTAGCTTTCCATAGACTTTTCTTAACATGACTTCCAATTAGCCATTCAATTTCTCTCTCTGATGGTAGACTCAATTTCACAATTGATTGAAGCACAGGTTCATGCTTTCACATGAGCATCCATCGTATTAAGTGTATATAATTACACAACACATGGAATGAATTAACATTCAGAACTTGCTGGGTGGACGAAGCTATCTACTTGGCTTAATACAAATTCTAGTTCTCGACTCCAAGGGAGCACAATCGGCATCTAACCCCCCCAACAACCCATTTTTTCTTTTTGAAATACATGGCTGGTAACGTTTCTTGGATTGACTAGACCAATCCCAATGGATGAATGGAGGGAGACACCTGGGAAAGAAAGCCTACTGCATTAATGGAAGTTTGACAACACCATGTTTTGAATCGTTGGAACTCCCTTTCAGTCATTACTTCCAGACTACTTAGATTCTATCGGTGGGGATGGGCACTTTGACTAGTCATATTACCTATGCCTACTTTATTACTTTCTTTCCGAGAGCTCTATCTATAGTCTTGCATTGTCTTTAGTTATTCATTGTAATCAGACCCCTGCATCTTAGATGGATGACCTTGCTTGGGTTTACACAACCTAAATATTTTTTAGTGAATCCATACTCCTAATGCTAACAAAGAAACACTCTGTCACTTCGAAAATTACATGCGCTTGGTAAAATACTTTGAACTCAACACTGTATGTATATTTGTGGCTTGATTGTAATTTCAAACAAACTAATGATGAGCGATAGACAAAGGAACGGTTTACCATTGAAAACTAACAATCTCAGAGGTCCAAACAAAGGTGTAGCATCTGTAAATTTGATCGAGTAGTTGACAAGAATGATAGAAACAAAGGTGTGCATAGCAACGATCAATGCAGTTGAAATGTGAAGGGATTCCCTTATTGTGTGTCCAAAATTTAGAAAATCAAGTAGAATCTTAGAAAATCAAAATTGCCAAGAAAAACCTCAGAAAATTAAAATTACCAGAAAACCAAGCAGAATCTCGGCTTGCTTCACCGCACTCCACCAGTGATCTCATCCGAAGTATCCTGCTACCAATTGATGGCACCCTGGACTCTAGGTTGGGATTGCAGCAGGGAGAATCCCTTCTAGGAAGTGGCTCAATGTAGCGAAATCGGGATTCCCTCTTCGAAATCGATGGAGAATATCTTGGAGTGATTTATGAAACTTGATATCAATTCCGATTTTCATGGAATTTGAATATTAATAGCAAGGATCAAGATCATCCAAGAAATCATATTTCCCTGCAAATTATTAGAAAATGTTGGCTCGTATAGCACCACCGAAAACTAAAAAAAATAAAAAAATAAAAAAATTGAAAACTTAAAAAAAAGCTTGTCAATGTTGATTTATTATATATTTTTTCTGTCCTACACACACACACACACACACACACACACACACACACACACACATATATATGAAGTTAGTCAAATATATTTAGAATCTAGTAAACTAATTAGAATTCTATGGTGCCAAAATGATTTCTAGAAAATGAAATTGCATTGTGCAAAAATGAAAACTAAAATTACATGAAAAATGAAAAAAAAATAAAAATGAAAAACTTGAAGTGAATCATAAATTAAAACAAAAATTGAAATCAAAGGTTGATCCCTATGTGCACCTCCCCGACAATGGCACTGAAATATAGAGGTAATTTAATTTCTTAAATTTCTTAACCTAAATTATCAACCCGTGGGTCCGTGGACTTGCGAGGCACACGTGTACCATCTGTGCTAGAGATTGGTTTCCAATTTCGAAAGAGAAATCTTAATCTATTAAATGAAAAATGACAATTGACATTGAAATAAATTTATTCTAGAAAGCAATAAATCACACCACACAAAACTGGAACTAAAACCATTTGCGAGAATTGAAAGAAAACATTTGCATAAATGAGATAACTAATTTAAGCACTCTTGCATGAAAGTGAAATTATTAATATAAGAACACTTTGTGAAAATCAGAGGAACATGATAAATTCACAAATTACATAAAAAGGATCTACAATTATCAATTCAAAATCTATGCTACAAACTTACTATTAATTTGTCTTATTGCATCCTCATGTTACATATGCTTCCACGATTCTAAACCTCTCCAATATTACAAGATTCACGTTACAAATTCTTCCTCTACTACTCCTCTCCTATGAAAGGAGAATGCTCTATTATTTATACAAAAATTAAAGCAACTACCTCATTAATGGAGATCCACCATTCTCTCCTTAGATCCCTAAAAATCTCAACCAATTATACACATATCCTTTTATCCATGATTTCTCCTATGAGATATGTTTGAATCCTATCCCAACTCTCCTTCCAATCTTGAAGAGAATTCGAAATTAAACCTTGGAGGCCACATAAGAGTGACTTGGCAGCTTCCAAATCACCTACACATGTCACCAAGCTCATTCCTCCTTTAGGTGTAAGTAAATACATGTTATTTTTCTAACTTTTAATCATAAATTCACTCTAAATACTTGAAACTAATAACTTTGGAAAATACAAAATATGACCCCATATGGTAATGAAAGTGTAGGGTTACGTAATGACAAGTTGATGAAATGAGGCAATAAAAATGAGAATGAAGATGAAAGTGTGTGATATTTTAAAGACATCGTGGAGACCCAACACATCCTCGGCTATAGTAAAACCATATTGACCAAGTTCATCACAACACTGTGTGAACCTGAACAATTTTGTTCATGGGTTTTACACATGGTTTTGGGCATGATGGTTTTCTGCCCATGGTATTTTGTAGATCCGGTCAAGGGAGCTATGATTATGTTCTAATCCAGGGTTAATGGATTTGGGTTTATGAATGCTTCGACATGTATATATACGTATTACATTGAAAGGAACATAATGAAAAATCAATGTGGTAGTATTGATTTTGGGATCCAGGGGAAAATATCTATGTATTAGTTTTGTTCTTCTCGTCATTGTATATTTTTTGTTTCTTAAGAATTAGTTTGTCTGGGTGTTCTACATATTCCTGCATTGGCCAAAAAAACTGATTTTTGTAAGTATGATGGATGATGCAGGTGTAAAAATAGTGTTCTAGAAAAATAACAGCAAGATGGTTCGAGGAGGATTGGTATGTGGGGAGTTCAGATTGGAACACTGTACAAGCTTATGGGTAGTATTGTTATTCATGGGTGAAATAGTTATGTGCTTCCTGAAAGTAGAGGAGAAAATATAGTGGTCTTTGGAGAAAAGACCATGCTATGGCATCAAAGGCTTGGATGTATTAGAGAGAAGGGCCTTCGAATACTTCATGGTAATGGTATGGTAGAAGGTATGTCTAATTTCTCTCTATATTTCAATGTCTATGAACATTGTGTATATGGGAAGTAGAATCGTGTGAGTTTCGCCTATGGTGCTAAGAGGACAAAAGGGATATTAGAGCTTTTGTAGAGTGATGTGTTTGGAACTGTGTCAGTTCCATCACTGGGTAAGTTTGTGTACTATGTTTCATTTATAGATGAATTCTCAAGGAATACATGGATATATTTCCTCAGGAAGAAATCTAAATTCTTTTACAAGTTTAAATAATTTAAGGCTTTAGTGGAAATCGAGACATAGAAGAAGATAAATGTGTTGAGGAAAGATAATGGTGGAGATTTATACAAGAATAAATTTGAATAGTTCTGTAGGAAGTGTGGAATAGAATTCCAGAAGACTACTCCATACACACCTCAACAAAAGAGAGTTGCAGAAAGAATGAAGATGACATTGATGGAAAAGGAAAGAAGCACACACAATGTTGTCGAGTAAGGATAGGAATTCTGGGCAGAGGTAGTGGAGACTGCATGTTACCTCGTTAATAGATCACCTTCATCAGTGTTGGAGGATAAGACTCTACATGAGGTATGGACTGGTAAGAAAAAATATCTTTCACATTTGAGGGTATTTGGTTGTGATGCATATGTACATGTTCCAAAGGAGAAAAGAACCATGTTGGATAGTGAATCTTAAAGGTGCGTCTTTATTGAGTATAAGGATGGTTTACCCATAAGCAAGGAAGGTTGTGTACCACTGAGATGTGGCGTTTAGAAAGGTGATATATGTTATTAAACATGAAGTCCTACCAAAGGAACATGAGAAGATAGAATTTGAGATAAAGGAGGAGGAATCAAACTGTACACCAGAACAGGAATTAGAAGATGAAGAGCTACAAACTCCAGCAGTGAGAAGATTAGTTCAAGAAAGAAGACAACCAAAAATGTATAGTCCATTTTCTTTCTGTTCAGATTTTTCTTTATCTATTAGTGATGATGATACCATAACTTTCAGGGAGGAAGTAAATTCAGAGGATGGAAAACTCTGGAAAGATTCCACGGTTGATGAAATGGCATATTTGTACAAAAATGAGGCTTGGGATCTGGCAGAGTTGTCAGTTATAAGAAAACCCATCGTAAGAAAATGGGTGTTTAAGACGAAGATGATTGTATAAGGCAAGGTAGAGAAATACAAAGCTCAGTTGGTAGCAACAGGTTATTCCCATGTGCTGAGAATTTATTTTGGTGATACCTTTTCTCCTGTTGCCAAGGTAGCTTCAATTAGATTACGTTTATTTGTTGCTACTGCCTTTTATTCTGAGGTAGAATAGATGGATTTGAAAACAACATTTCTTCACAGGGATCTGGAAGAAGAGATCTACATGAAGCAACTTGAAGGCTTTGTGGTGAAGAGAAAGAAAGAAATGGTATGCAGGTTAGAAAAGCCTTTGTATGGGTTAAAACAATCACCAAGGATGTGGTATCATAAATTTGATACATATATATGGGGACTTGGCTTCACTAGAAGAAAAGCTGATCACTTTTTATATTTTAAATTAATTCTTGACCATGTTATTTATATGGTCTTGTATGTGGATGATATGTTGTTGATTGGAAATGACAAAGAAATTATCCAGGAATTGAAGACCCAATTGTCCTCCAAATTTGACATGAAATATATTGGTGTTGAAAACTATATTTTGGACATGGAAATTAAATGAGATCATGAAAAGAGGAAGCTATGGTTAAACCAAACGAAGTATGTCGAGACAATACTACAGAGATTTAATATGCAGTATAGTAAACTGACAAAGGTTCCTATTCCTATAGGTGTAAATGTATCTGTTGAACAGTGTCCCAAGACAAAAGAAGAGGAAGAGGACATGTCTCATGTTCCATACGCAGGTGCAGTTGATAGCCTAATGTATGCAATGGTCTGTACTAGACTAGACATTGCACATGAAGTGGAAGTATTGAGCAGGTTTATGTTAAAACTATGGAAGGAGCATTAGACAACAATGAAGTGGGTTTTCAAGTATTTGCATAGCACTAGTGATTATGGTGTGTGCTACCAAGGAAGATTAGGATTGAATATAGTTCTAGACATCCGTGGCTTTGTTGATGCACAATGGGCTGGATACCTAGATTAGAGAAGATCTACAAGTGGGTATGTGTTTAACCTATTTGGAGGTGCAGTGAGTTAGATGAGCAAGAGATGGTCTGTAGTGGAACTTTCAACTACAAAGGCATAATACATGTCAACCAGTCATTCAATCAAGGAAGAAGTTTGGTTGTAGAGCTTGTGTTCAAGTATGGGTTTAGTACAATGAGCTATAAGGAAAGACTGTGATATCCAAAGTGTAATTTTGGCAAAGAACCTTGCTTATCATTCAAAGAAAAATCACATTAGTGTTCAATATCACTTTGTGAGGGATATGATTGAGGATAAAAAGGTGTTGCTAGTAAAGGTGAGCACTCTTAAGGATGTTGCAGATGCATTGATGAGGTCTATGAGCACTAAGAAGTTTTATTGGTGTAGAGAAATGATGGGTGTTGTAGGGTTGGACCAATGACAAAGCCCTCCTGTGAACCCCTGTGTGGAAAAGAAAACAAGTGGGAGAATGTTGGGTTAGTGTTATATTCTTTCCATGACTAGCCCCACACACAAAGCAGAAGGGTTTGTAGGGGGACATTATCCCCATACACGAGGTCCGATGCAACACCCCAAGGAATTTTTTTTGGACCCTATATCAGGTGTGGGGCCTACCTATGGTTTTTTGCATTGGTTTTTCACATGGTTTTGGGCATCATGGTATTCTACCCATGGTATTTTGTAGATTTGGTCAAGGGAACTACGATTATGTTCAAATCTAGGGTTAATGGATTGGGGTTTATGAATGCTTCAGCATGTATATATATATATATATATATATATATATATATATATATATATATATATATATATATATATATATATATATATATATATATATGTATGTATTGTAACATTGAAAGGAACATAATGAAAAATAAATTTGGTAGTATTGGTTTTGGGATCCAGGGGAAAATATCTGTGTATTTTTTGTGTTTCTCTCCATTGTATATTTTCTATTTTTTAAGAATTCGTTTGTAGATAATTTCTATACATGGTTAAAATCAACAGTCAGGTACTATGGAAGGGTCTCATTCCTTTGCAACTTGATATTTCGAAGCTTTTCCTTGAGTGTCAATTCCCTGTGGTCACTACTATTCTGGAAAAAATCTTTTAGTGCTTGCCACATTGCATATAAAGTCTCTTTCCTGTGAATATTTGAGACAATATGGTTTCATACTTCCTCCAATAAGATCCTTCTCACCTTGGTAACACACTTCTTCCAATATGCTAGATTCTGAGCATCAACTACTGTCAGTTTCAGAATATCAATATCAATGAATTCCTTCAGCCCATTTTCCTCCAGTATGACCTCCATATTGTCCTTCCATGAAACATAATTCAAGCTTCCTTCAAGGGCATACTCAAGCCTTATTCCATTGAAATCCATCTTCTAAGTCTTGAAGAAAACTTGCAAACTCATTTGCAACCACGAACCTCCTGCATTGACAACTTCAAAATCTATTCTCTATAGTGATTATAGCTCTGATATCATGTATAAATTAATGTATAGATTCAATACTTCTCATGAAATTTACTAAATCACAAGACTTGAAGCTACTCTACTAATATGGAGAAGTTAATTCACCATCTAAAACAAGAACCATAGACACGAAAAAAGAAACATGTCACAGGCACAAAGATTTATCTAGGGGAAAGCAATTGCTCAAAACCCTTATTATCTATATTGCATTAATCAGAGAATAGAGAAGAAATATAATGCTTCCTCAAGTTTGAGCACACCCTCCAAGTGTATAGTCTATCCCTCTACCTGACTAACTGAACATGACCCAAAACTTAGCCAATTTCAAGACTTCCAAAGCTCCTAATTCCTTCCGCTATTCCCTTGGGAAATTACCCCTACTTTCTAGGAATTTCACACAAAGCAATTGTAGAATAGCCTTAGGCCAATCTCTGACTGCATGCACCACTTGTACACATGGGAATATTCTACAACTAATAGTAAACTACCTTGGAATATCCATCTCGACTGGGTAACTTGAATTCTCTGCATGCAATAATTATTTTGGTCTGATTGATCAGTTAACTAGTTGATCACTGAGTGTGGTTGAAGTTCCACTACCACGACTTGACCTCCACTAGTTCTTTTGACATTTAGAACTAGTTAAGCCGATAATAACTGAAATTAACTGAAGCAAATTTCTACAAATTACCAATCGATCATGTAGAACTAAACTCAAGCTTCCCTAACTCGAATTTACTAAGTTAACTGAGTGACAATAGCCATGCCAACTCAGTTAACTACCTCCAAGTTGTAGCATCCCCTAGCTAAAAGTTCATGTAATAAAAGTTAATAAATGAAAATAAAGACTATGGTTTAGGGACACTTACCAAGCTCAATGTTGGAAAAATATATCCTAGTGGGCATCACTCGATGTGTTTATGGCTTAGGGAAATAGGCAAAGGAAATGACTAAGGCATTACAAAATCAAAAAGGTATTTCTGCAAATTTATTTATGAAAATAAAGGAAAATAGGAGAAAATGAAGGTGAAAGGTCACAGGTTTCATGTGAGGAGGAAAATGAAGGAAAATAATGGAAAATTAAGAAAATAGAGGCCTCATTGATAAAAAGGATTCTACGGATAAGTTCATGGCTTTTGGTCAGTTCAGTTTTGGAGCTCTCTCATTATTTTGTCTCTCTCACACACTCCTGGACACTTAGACTTTTCTTGGAGCATTCTAGATGTGGAGCAAGGAAGGGAAAAGCAAGCAAAGGAAGGACAAGGAAAGGAAAGGAAAACAAAGATCAAGCTAGGAAGAGCAGGATCAAGCAAATTTAGCATGAATACTTGCAGGTAACATATTCCATGTGTGATTTCCTAGTGCATTTTCACATGCATGGCTTTACATGTTGGTATATGGTTCTCTTATTATCTGTGGAATGGTTTTGCTGGGTTATGAAAATAGTTTTTAGCCTTGCCTTACCTTTTTCCAGATAACCATGCTATGATTAGATTTTTTTCTCAATTCTGAGCTTTTTAACTACCGTATGGTTTCAAAATCTGGGGTGGAAGTTGTCTCAGAAAAATTCCCAAAGGCCCAGGAATCCCTTGACCCATTTTACTAGGACAGACAGTAAAGCCTAAGGGTGGAGTCTTGGTTTAGAGCCTAGTGATCCGGTGTGGATTGTGGTAAAGCTTTAGGGACTGGTGTCTCGGTTTAGGGCCTAGTGATTTGGTCTCGATTGTAGTAAAGCCTATGAGACAAGGAGATAGAAAATTCCTTAAGGACAGTGATGGAGTTTGATGTCATTCCATGCTTGGTTTGGTTTTGTGATCTCAGTGTCGGTTTTGGTGAGATCAAGGTTTGGTGAGGGTGGAGGTAGTTTAACCTCTGGATTCCCTTGGTTGTTTTTGGATTGTTTTATTCATGAGATCCCACATTCATGCTACGAATATGGCATGGGGGTGATTGGTTGAAAGAAATATTTGGTTTAGCTATGCCTATGGTCGGGTGGTATGTGGAAGCCCCGAATCTGGTTGGCTTTGACTATGTTTAATAAAAGCTAAGTTTTTGAGAAATTGAATTCAGATATTCCATAGTATTCATATTTAATTCGTCGATGTTTGGAGTCTAGACCAAGACTCGTCATTAGGACTGATTTACAAAGAAGTGAATCGTGAGCAATAAATATGGTATAGGTGAGTTGTCAAGTTGGTAAGTTGACCGTCTGAATGATTATAATTTTTAAATTCATTTATATTATTTTTATATTTTCAATGATATTCTTATAATTCATTTTAATAATTTATAAAATTGCATTTATTATTGAATGTATTACTTTCTTTATATTCTTAATCTTATTAAAAAGATTCTTTTTAATTTTATTATATTTTAATTAAGTATAATTATTTTTGTTTATAAATTACTTTTCTTAATTTTGAATTATTGCTTAATTTAAGTTAATGTTATTAGTTTGTTTCTTCAAATTAGGTTATTTACCTTAGTGAATTGTTTCTTTTAATACTAGATTAATACTTGGTTTAAGTTTGTGCACTTGGTTTATTTTTAGGTTTTCTTTAAAATTATTATGTTAATTAGGTTTTATTATTAATGTAATAAGTTTTTTATTTTTAATTTTAAAATTAAATAAACATAAAAATAGAATATAAATATGAAAATAATTTTATTTTGTTTTATTTAATTAATTTTAAAAGCTTGATTTGTAGGAGATTGATGTATTATTAAAACTTAGATTCTAAACTCCTATGTGTTTATGTTAATGGATTATTGTTAATGTATTCTAAGTAGAGCCTTACTTATATTTAATATGAAGTCTAGATATTATGTTGGAAACACAATATTTCTTATAATTCTTAATGTTATTTTAGGTTATGAGAGGGGTTGTTTTGACCTATAGAGGGTGGGAAAGATGAAGAGAGGAAGGGGGATGTGAAAGGGAGGGTCAATTTAATCAATGGGGGTGAGAAGTGAGGTCCAATTTCTACTAATTTCCAAGCCTCCATCCCTATTGAGGTTATGATGGTGTTTTATGATCTCAAGTGCCTCACGAACTTTACGTTTGAAATGGTGTTTTTCATTGGCAATGACCTTTGTGTTTTCAAGGCATATATGGTGGTTTGTCTTACTTGCATGCTCAGCTAAAGCTGAAGAGCACATTCTTTCTTTATGGATATCTACATTATGCTCTTTGATGGTTAATATGTGGATTTAATGCTTGTTATCTCATTGTTATTTTCATGGTTTAATGATGGCTATAAGCATGGTTATTGTCATGGTTATTTCATGTATTTACTTGCAATTGAAGGTTAATGGATGCAATACCTAATTAATGTCAAAAACATTAAGGGAAGAGGGTGGTGATCCTTCTTATCAAGTTTCGTATGAGTTATTAGTCATTTATGCGCTGTTTTGTATTCATATTCTGTAGATTGCATTGATGCCAAGTGTTTGACACAATATTAGTCTTGGTTGGGGATGGTTAGGGCTAGTCTTCGAGTTAGTTTTTTATTTGTAAGTATTTTCATTATATAAGTTATGGATTCTAAAAGCTACAGGAGTTTCTAAGAAATGACCTAGATTTTGGGCTTAAAAAGTGGCACAAATCCCAGAGTCACAGGTACAAGTTTGATGAGAAAAGTCCCTAGACACATGCATACCCATAATGTGCGTGTGTCCAAAAGTTTCCAGATGCACCCTTGGCCATATCAAGGGAGCGTCTAGGGGTTTAGTGGTCTAAAATATTAGTGGGACCCACGAGCTGGTCAGGGGAATGACTGGGATGCATTCTAGGAGTCCTGTAGTAGGTGCATAAGGTTCGGTATGGTGTGTTTCCATTGATTCCACTTCCTTAATTGACACATAGGGAGTTGAATCATATCTTAGTAATTTGTCATCACATGTTTTCCCTGACTGGTTGCATACTCGGGTAGATGTGGGTGAAGGGTGTTACGGAGTGGTATCAGAGCATTGTTCACCCCTCAGACTAGATGGTCTGTGTGTTTGTCATGAATTCATGTCAGTTTCACGTGTGTTAATCATCCTTGTGGTCTATATACTTGTTGCATATGCATGGTTTCAGTAATGGTTGTAGTGATGTCACCATGTGAAAGAACATGTTGCTGTTGTGATGTGTGTCATCATGAGTGTATGATTGGTTACATGTTGTTTATGCATGTTAGTGTTCACATGTGGTCAAGTGTACAATGATGTGGTGGTCGTTGTAATGCATGTGGTCATGGTGTGTGGTTGATATGGTCATGCATTGATGATTAGAATCTAGCTAGAATGATGTTTATGTGTTGATACACCTATTTGTTAGATGTCTATATGATGTTATGATTATGTTATACATGTATTAAGATGACTACTTGATCTTGGAGATGAGATATCCTCCCTAAATTATGCTAAGGTACATTGGTTCATTGTGATTTGGTTTAGCTGACATGATATACCTTATAGGAAGAATATCAAAGAAGACTAGTAAGATGGTAGACTATAGTTCCTAAGACTCTCCTTATGGATCAAATGAGTAGCATGGTGTTAGGCACCCTTTTGATTTAGCAGGTACACTGAGAATCTTAGAGGTAGAACTAAGGAGTTGTAAGGAAAACAATGACATAATCATATAGGCACAAGATAAACAAGCATAGGTAAATGCAGTGATACTCAGAGCTTGTCAGAATTATAGTGACAGGGACTGCTTAAAATCAGCCATGAGCGGGAGGAACGAAATAACGATTTATATCAAGTATCATGGTAAGTACAGGTTGGATGGAGAGGACACGATCATAGATGGCATGTCCTTGGATACTCTAGATAGGATGGGTGATAAACATATCTACTATTCTAGTTCTGGTTTTGACAGGAATTATGATCGTCATCGTTATCATCCTTATAGGAGGAGAGATAAGGGATATTTTCTAGATGAGTTTAAGAAATAAAATCCATCTATATTCGATGGAGAGATGAAGAAATCACAAGATGCAGAGGCATGGTTTCTTGGTCTGAGGAAGTTCTTCAAATTTCACGATTATTTAGAGAACATGAAAGCAAAGATAACTGCTTTTAGTCTTAAAGGGAAAGCATATATCTGGTGGGAGGATGTGAAGAGTGTTAAAAGTATTTAGGAGGATGAATTGTGTTGGAATGAGTTTGAGAGGCTCTTCAAGAAGAAGTATTTGTCAAAAAGGTACTATGATGATAGAGCTAAGGTGTTTTATGAGTTGAATATGGGTTCCATGACAAATGATGAGTATACTAGTAGGTTCTTGGAGCTATTGAGATATATGCCTTACCTCAAGGAGGAGAAAGCCAAGGTTCATAGATTCATCAGTGTTCTTCTATTAGAACATAGATATTAGATTTAGTACGATGAGCCTAGATGATTGGAGGAGGCCATCCAAAATACGAAACACTGTTATGAGTAGTTGAAGTGCAAAGTTGAGCATAAGCATGAATTGAAAAGAAATGATAAAGTTAAATGAAAATGGCCACTAAAGTGAGGAAGACCTCAAGATGGAGGTGAGAAAGAAAATGTATTTCCTTATAAGAAGTTCATTCTAATTGAGAAGAGACATGGAGAGCGACAAACTAGAGGTGATGGAAAAACACTGTTGCAGTGTTGGATATGTGGTAGACCAAATACCTATAGTTCTTAGGAGTTGCATATAGTTGGGGATGTTGGTCATAACATTAATCAGATTTCTACAGCTATGGACAACAGGTAGGCGGATAATCAGGAATCTATCATTGAGATGGATGGTAATCTTTGTGATCAAGTTGTTTCTATTTTTATTGATCCTAGATCTAATTATAGTTATATTAATCCTAACCAAGTGGATAAGTGTCATTTGAGAAAATAAGTGCATGTAGAATCTTAGTTGGTACCATTCGATATAGGTACAAAGAAGAGATTTCACCATTGGGTAAGAGTTTGTGCATTTGAGTTAAATGGTATGCCTACATCAACATATTTGAATGTATTGCCATTAGGATCAGATAACATGTTTTTGGATATGGATTGGTTGTACCTTCATAGGACCAAAATGGATTGCTTAAACAAGGCCATTGAGTGTTTAGATGATAATGGGGAAAAGATAAATTTTTAGGGAAAGAAGAAACCTACATCAGTGAGGATGGTTACCGCTATGCATGGTAAGCGTAGTTGCGAAAAATGTTGTATGATGTTTGCAGTGCATATATTTAGTGACAATGGTAAATATGTTGAGGATGTAGAAATATTCAAGAGGTACCCTTTATTGTCCAGTATCAAGGTGTGCTTCGAGCAGAGCTTCCAGAGTTACCTCCTCACATGGAAGTATAATTCTTTATTGAGTTGGTGCCAGGGACAAAAACAACATCGAAGGCACCTTACAGGATGAGTACCCAAAATATATTAGAATTGAAATTGTAGTTAAAGGAGATGCTTGACAAGGGATAAATTAGGCCAAGTGTATGACCTTAGGGTGCACTAGTGTTTTTTGTAAAGAAGAAATATGGTACTCTCAGATAGTGCATTTATTACAAGTAGCTGAACAAGGTAACGATCAAGAACAAGTACCCATTGCCAAGGATTGATGATTCGTTTGATCAGTTGAAGGAGAAACAATGTTATCTAAGATTGAATTGAGATTGGGATACCATTGAGTATGCATCAAGGAAGAGGATATCTACAAGATATCCTTCCGGATCGGGTATGGGCATTATGAGTTTCTTGTAGTTCCATTCAGTTTGAATAATGCCTCAACTACATTTATGTGTCTGATGAATAGTGTGTTGCATCCTTATCTATAAAATTTTGTTATTGTATTCACTGATGAAATCTTGATATACTCCAAGAATGAAGAATATCATGTCAAGAATTTAGCAGCAATGTTGATATTGCTAAGAGAGCATCATTTGTATGCCAAGCTTAGAGAGTGTAGCTTATTTTAGATAGAGGTGCATTACTTGGGACATATTGTTTCCAAGGAAGGAATAGAAGTAGATCTAGAAAATATAAGGGCCATCATGGAGTGGGAAGCTCCTACGAATGTGGATGAGCTAAGATAATTCATGGGATTAGAAGGTTACAATAGGAGGTTCATCGAGAACTTCTCAAGCATTTCATATCCTATGACATTCTTGTAGAGGAAAGGTAAGTTCGAATAGACAAAAGAATGTGTAGCTAGTTTTGAGTAGCCAAAGCAATAGTTGACCAATTCTCCAGTCCTTAAGATTTTAGATCCAAATAAAGAATTTGTAGTGTGTAGAGATGCATGTAAAAGAGGACTTGGTGGAGTCCTTATGTAGGAGGGATAGGTGGCGTGCTATGAATCTAGGAAGTTGAATGATCATGAGAAAAACTACATAATCCATGATATTGAGTTGGAAGATATTATTCATGCCTTGAATATGTGGAGACATTATCTTCTTGGCAGGAGATTTTTATTGATGAGCGATTGCAGTGGGTTGAGATACTTGTTTGACTAGCCAAATATGAACGCCAGGCAAGCTAAATGGTTGGCAACGATCAATGAGTTTGATTTTGAGATATGATACATCAAAGGAAAGGAGAATGAGGTCACAGATCCTCTTATAAAGTGGATATAGGTAAATCATACAACAAATTTGAGTTCCTAAGGGATAGATCTACATGCTAGGATCTTGCAGATAGGTCAGCAGGATGACATGTATATGGAGATTGTGTGTAGATTCCAACAAAGTATAGGTATAAGTATAGATAGTGGTATAGGTGTAGGTACATGTAGTGGTATAGGTGTAGGTATAGGTAGATGTATAGGTACAGGTGCAGGTGTACAATATGTGGACTATTGTCTCATGATAGATGGATTGGTCAAGTTTAGAGATAGGATATATGTGCCATACAATAGTGAGCTTAAGAAGGTAATCTTGAGGGAGTTTCGTGTGAAACCATATTTAGGTTACCCAGGTTATTTGAAGACATTGATCGCAATGAAGAATTTTTATTATTGACTGAGTCTGAGGAAGGATGTTGCATAATCTTTCGGTAGATGTTTGGATTGTCAGGTAGAGGCAGAGTGTAGGCATCTGGGTGGACAACTATAGCCAATTGCGATTCCAAATTGGAAATGGGAGGTCATTTGCATGGACTTTATCACAGGTTTATCAAGGAAAGTGAGACAACATGATTCCATCATGGTTGTTTTGGATTGGTTGACAAAGGTTGTGCACTTCATTCCAGTGAAGACTACATATTCGGTTAGTGAGGTGACACATGTTTTTATTAGGGAGATTGTAAGATTACATGGTGTTCCAAAGAAGATTGTGACGGATAAGGATGCAAAGTTCGCTTCCAACTTTTGGAAGGAGCTATTTACAGGTTTGGGTATAGAGTTGGCCATTAGTACAACTTATTATCCATAGATAAATGGATAGATAGAGAGGGTCAACAGGATCTTGAGGATATACTAAGGATGTAGGTGATGCACCAATAAAGAAGATGGGAGGAGAATATTATATTGTTTTAGTTTTCATACAACAATGGTTATCAGGAGTCACTGAGGATGCGTCTTTTCAAGGCACTATATGGGCGGCGTTGTAATACACCCATCAGCTAGAGTTATCCAGTGAACATGGTACTTATTGGACCAGATATGTTTGCAGACATGGAATGGGAAATGCGGTTTATAAAGAAGAATATAAAGGAAGCACAAGATAGAGAAAAGAGTTATGCAGACCAACACAGGGCATTCAAGGAGTTTCAAGTTGGGGAGCATGTGTATTTGTGCATCAAGCCCAAGAAGAGCTCTTTGAAGATTGGATCATGTTCCATGTTGGCACTGCCTTTTGAGATACTCAAGAGGATTGGAGCAGTGGACTATCAACTTGCACTATCTCCAATAGTGAAAGTCCATGATGTTTTCCATGTTTCATTGTGTAAGAGGTATATAAATGATGTTGATTATGTTATTGACTAGTCTGTAGTGCAGGTGGATCAAGAAGGATAATTCTAGTTGGAGCCTCAGTGTATATTGTAGTGAAAGAAGCTCATGCTCAAGAATAGAGCCATAGAGAAATCTAAAGTGAAGTGGAAGCACTTTGGGACCGAAGAAGCTTCATGGGAAATGGGGGATCACATGAAAGCCTTGTATCCTTATTTATTTGCTGGTAGAGGCAAAGTCGTTTTGGTACGATGTTTGGTATATGTTTGGCACATATTTTGTTAATGTTTTGGTATATGTACATATGTATATGGATGTAAATACCACCATGAGCTAAGTTATAAAGATCAAATAAATGGTATGGTTGTTATCTTGTCATGTTGTCCTGGTGTTTTGGTTTTGAGTAGGTCATTCATTGTAAATACTGCAACGAGCTAAGTTATAAAGCTCCATGGGAAGTATGTTTGTTTTTCAGCGGTTTTGTTGAGGTCTTGGTGTGTTTTAACAGCAAGGATGGTGTTCTCCAAGGGGAAGGGGTCTATAACAACCCTTGGTTAAAAGTTCATGTAATAAAAGCTAATAAAGGAAAAATAAGATAACGGTTAAGGGACACTTATTACAAGTTTAATGTTGGGCAAAGGTATCCTAGTGGGCATCATTGGATGTGTTTATGGCTAAGGGAAACCGGTAAAGGAAATGGCTAAGGCATTAAAAAGGAAAAAGGTAATTTTGCACATTTATTTATGAAAATAAAGGAAAATAGGAGAAAATGAAGGTGAAAGGTCACATGTTGCAAGTGAGGAGGAAAATGAAGGAAAATAATGGAAAATGAAGAAAATGGATGCCTCATTGATAAAAATGCTTATGAGGATCAGTTCATGGATTTTGGTCAATTTAGTTTTGGAGCTCTCTCATTATTCTCTCTCTCTCTCACTCTTGGACACTTAGAGTTTTGTTGGAGCATTATAGCTTTGAAGAAAGGGAGGGAAAAGAAAGCAAATGAAGGACAAGGAAAGGAAAGGAAAGAAAAAATCAAGCCAGGAAGAGGAGGATCAAGCAACTTCAACAAGAATACTTGTAGGTAACATATTGCATGTGTTATTTCCTAAATGGTTTTGACATGCATGGATTTGCATGTTGATATATGGTGCTCTTATTGTTAGTGGCATGGTTTTGCTAGGTCGTGACAATTCAGCTTTGCCTTAACATTTTTTCAAATAGCCATGGTGTGATGGGTTTGTTTTCTTGGTTTTGAGCTTTGTAATTACTGTATGGTTTTGGAATTCGGAGCAGAGGTGGTCTCAGGAAAATTCCCAAAGGCCTGGGAATACCTTTACTGGTTTTGACGAGATACACAGTAAATCCTGAGGCTGGAGTCTTGGCTTAGGGCCTAGTGATCCAATGTGGATTACGGTAAATCCTAAGAGACTGGGGTCTCATTTTAGGGCCTAGTGATATGGTGTAGATTGCGGTAAGCCCTAGGAGACAAGGGGATGGAAAATTCCTCAAGGATAATGATGGAGTCAGAAGGCATTCCAAGCTTGGTTTGGTTTTGTGATCTCGATGTCAATTTTGGTGAGATCACAATTTGGTGAGGGTGGAGGTGTTTAAAATTTGGATTCCTTTGGTTGTTTTTAGATTGTTTTATCAATGAGATCCCACATTCATGCTTGGAATATGGCATGAGGGTGACTGGATGAAAGAAATATTTGGTTCAATCATGTCTATGGCCAGGTGGTACGTGGATGTCCTAAACTTGGTCAACTTTGCCTATGTTTAATAAAACCTAAGTTATCTTTCTTTTTTTACTTGTTAATATGTGGCTTTAATGATTTCTATCCCATTGTTATTTTCATGGTTTAATACTTGTTATAGGCACGGTTATATGACTAGTTATTTTCATCGTTATTTCATGTATTTACTTGTAACTGAAAGGCTAATGGATGCAATACCTAATTGATGTCAAAAAAGTTAAGGGAAGAGGGTGGTGATCTTTCTTGTCAATTTCCATATGAGTTATCAGTCATTTATGCTCTCTCTTGTATTCATTTCACGTAGATTGCATTGATGCCAAGTGTTTGACATAATGTCTGTCCCGGTTGGACATGGCCAAGACCAGTCTTAGAGTCACTTTTTTGTTTTTAAGTCTTGTCATTATGTAAATTATGGATTTTGAAAGCTATAGGGGTTTCTAGGTAGTGACCTGTATTTTGGGCTTAAAAGGTGGCACAAATCTAGGAGTTGCAGACACAGGTCTAAGGAGAAAAGTCCCTAGATGCACGCATACCCATTTTATGCATGTGTCCATATCAAGGGAGCATTTGAGGGTGTAGTGATCTAAAATCTCAGTGGGACGCATGAGCTGGTCAAGTGAATGCCTGGGATGCATTCTAGGAGTCTTGTAGCAGGTGCAGAAGGTATGGTATGGTTTGTTTCCGTCGATTCCAATTCCTTAACTACCACATAGGGAGTTAAATCATATCATAGTAACTTATCATCACATGTTTACCCTGGTTTGTCAATTACTTGGGTAGATGTGGGAGGACGGTGTTAAAGAGTGGTATGAGAGCATGGTTCACCCCTTGGACTAGAAGGGCTATGTGTTGGTCATGCATTCATGTCGATTACACATGTTAATCATCCTTGTGGCCTATATGCTTGTTGCATATTCATGGTGTTGATCATGGTTGTAGTGATGTCACCATGTGAAAGAGGATGTTGTTGTTTTGAAGTGTGTCGTCATGAGTTTATGATTGGTTACATGCTGTTTATGCACGTTAATGTTCGCATGTGGTCAAGTGTACAGTGATGTGGTGGTTGTTGTCATGCGTGTGGTCATGGCGTGTGGTTGATATGGTCATGCATTGATGGTTGGACTCTAGCTAGAATGATGTTTATGTGTTGATACACCTATTTTTTATATGTATATATGTTGTTATGATTATGTTATACATGTATTAAGATAATTAGTTGATCTTGAAGATGAGATATCCTCCCCGAAATATGCTAAGGTGCGTTGGTTCATTGTTATTTTGTTTAGCTAACATGATATGCCTTGCAAAAAGAATATCAAATATGACTAACAAGATAGTAGACTACAGTTCCTGAGATTCTCCCTATGGATCAGATGAGCAACGTGGTGTTGGGCACCCTTATGATTTGGTAGACACATTGAGAAGCTTGAAGGTAGAAATAAGGAGTTTTAAGGAAGACAATGATAGAATCATGTGGGCGCAAGAGAAACAAATAGAGGTAAATGTAGTGATACTCTAGAGTTTGTCAGAATTGTAGCGATAGGGAGTTCTTCATATCAACCATGAGAAGGAGGATAGAAATAATGAGGCATATGGCAGTAGGTCTCATGGTGAGTACAGATTGGATGGAGAGGACATGATCAGAGATGGTAGGTCCTTGGATACTGTATATAGGAGGGGTGATAGACAAAATTACTATTCTGATTCTGGTTTTGGCACACATTATGATTGTTATCATTATCATAGTTACATGAGGATTGAAAAGGGATATTTGTCAGATGAGTTTAAAAAAGAAAATCCACCTACATTCGATGGAGAGATGAAGAAATTATAGGATGTAGAGTCATGGTTTCATGGTATGAGGAAGTTATTAAGATTACATAATTATTCAGAGAAAATGAAAGCAAAGGTAGAAACCTTCAGCCTTAAAGGTAATGCAGATATCTAGTGGGAGGATGTGAATAATGTTAAAGGTATTTAGGAGGATGACTTAACCTGGAATGAGTTTGAGAGTCTCTTCAAGAAGAAGTATTTTTTGGAAAGGTACTATGATGATAGAGCTAAGGAGTTTTATGAGTTGCAGATGGGTTCCATGATAGATGATGAGTATACTAGAAGCTTCTTGGAGTTGTTGAGATACGTGCCTTACCTCAAGGAGGAGGAGACCAAGCTTCATGGATTCATCAGTTGACTGCAAGTAGCATACAAAGACCAGATTGAGTTTGATGAGCCTAGATCATTGGAGGAGGACATCCAAAAGTTGAAACACTCTTATGAGAAGTCAAAATATAAAGTTGAGCATAAGCATGACTTGAAGGGAAATGAGGAAGTTAAAGGAAAATGGATAGCAAAGTGAGGAAAAAATCAAGATGTAGGTGAGAAAGAAAATGTAGTCCCTTACAAGAATTTCAATCTAGTTGAGAAGAAACATGGAGAGCAACAGACTAGAGGAAATGGTAGAGCACCATTGTAGTGTTGGATATGTGGTAAGGATCATGGTAAAAGGGATTGTCCACAGTATTAGGGTGGTAGAACCCAGATCTATAGTGCTCAGGAGGCACATACAATTGGGGATTTTGGTAATAACATTCCTCAGATTTATGTAGTTGTGGACACCAGGTAGGTAGATCATCAGGCATCTACCATTGATATGGATGATAAGCTTTGTGATCAAGTTGTTTCTATTTTGATTGATCCTAAATCTAATTATATTTATGTTAATCCTCACTTGGGGATAAGTGTGTTTTGTGAAAAGAAGTGCATGCATAATCTTGTTTGGTATAATTTGCAGAATATTTTCATTCAAGAACTGCTAGTCCACATCCTCATCGAGAAATTCATAACAAAGATGAAGTAATCTATCATCAATATGTTTAATAGATTCATTAAATTCTATCCTAAGTTGATTAATTTCAATAAGGACATATTCATATTCATATTCATATTTGTTTATGTTATCACCCTAAAATCTTTGTCTCTAAGCTTTGGAAAGTTGCCTTGTTTCTAGTCATAGTCTTATAAGTTTTGAGTCATCCCATCACAATTATTGTCATTCTCATTTACAAACCCTTCTTCTAGTCATGGTGTTAAAGGGTCTCTAGGTCATTTCATGCTTTAAGGGTTAGATCATAAGGTTAGAAGTCTTTTAAGGTCATATCTCTTTTCCAAATAAAGTTTGACAGCCTCATTACATGTCCTAGAAGCCTTACCAGGTGTTTAGAAGTCATATCTCACATCATGTTGAAAATATTTTGAAACTAGCTACGAAATCACTGAACTAGGAGTTTTCGTAGCGCGCTACGAAATCCCTGAAAAAGCTTGTTTCAGCATAAAAAACTCTGCTTTCTATGTTTACTAGTCAACTTCCAAAAGGGTTCCTGAGTAGCTGAGAACTAAATTTTGAAAACCAGAAGAGGCTTTTCTTCAAAACATACCAAAATAAAAAAACCTCTTTCAGTTTCTTCAAATCCATTCTGAGGTGGGAGGAATTTATGGTTAAACTTGCGCTACGAAACTGCTGAAAGTCAAGCTTGGTCTTCTGGTTTTAGCAGTCTTTTTCAAGATCTGTTTCTGGTCACATGAAAAGGTATTTTGGAATTCTAAAGGAAATTTATCTTCATCAACTCTCCCGCTACAATAACCTATCTCACTTTCATCATACGTATTTTTAGTTGGGAGATAATAAGCTTTCTTTGAAACCCAAAATTTAGAGAGCGGATTTTTCCTGTTTGACATGTTTTTTTCAAGGATAGATTCTGGACAGCTGGAGAAGTATTTTAAAAAACAAACAAAGGTTTTTGTTCTAGACATCATGGAATACAAAAAAATCCTTCAGTTTCAAAAAATGTGTCATGGATGAGGAGATAAAGTTTCTTTCCCACGTGCCATTTTCAGGGATCCTAAACCTAAAAGCAAGGAAACATGTTCCCTAATTTCTAGGGTTTGTCTTCAGCAGTCAGATGACCACGTGGGAGGCTTCATCAAATTCGACTTATTGAGGTTTTAAGTTGTCAAAGAATGCTTTAAATGCTTAGATAAGGTTATTGTAATCATGATAAGGAGTTACACTCCTAGTTGTATTAGGTCTCTAGGACTGCTAGTTAGGTGTCATTTGCATTTAATAGTTAGTTTTAAGTATCAATAGGTGTCATAGTAGGATGAATGCAAATTACCCTCATGCTTGAGGAGGAATCTAAGTTATGTAAAGATCTCTATATATAGGAGAAGATCTAATGTACAAAGGGTTGGAAAATTTCAGAGAAATTGGAACTATTGTGCTATGTATATGACTCTGTTTTAGTAATACAAGACTTGGCTTTACTTCTTAGGAATCAGAAGGAGTTTATTGTTCAGAATGTTGTGTATCATCCTCTCTTTAGTATTTTCAGTGGTATAGATGTGTGATTACTTAGAAATCACTATTTGTGCTCTAATTTCCTTCACATATCTATAAATTGTGTTGTCCTGTATGTTTCTGGTGTATTCTGAATGGTTAAATTTTGTATGCCCTGACTTCTATGTAAGGTTGATGTAATTGTTATACTAAAATGAATTTGACTCCATAAGCCCAATGGATACTTTCTAGTTGTGTTTCCACCACTCATATTTTTACATTTGTTTCATAAGAGTTAGCCATCTTTATCATAATCAAAGATCATTAATCCGTTGAGAGAGCCCTCTCAGGTTGGGGAGGCTAAGCCTCAACCTAAAGTAGGTTTGAAATAGTTACTTGAATTCTACCTGATCAGCAGCCTCCAGGGTCTGATTTTGTGATAACATTTTGGTGCTTCTACCAGGATTCTAAAGATTAATCATTCCCGAAATCAAGAAGATGAACTTCTGAAGGTAGCAGGAGCTCAGAAATCTTTTGAGGTTGCAAAACTACCTTGGCGACTCCATTGTTGAACAATTCGAAATTCATAGATTCATGGTGATTCCATTGGAGTTATGAAGAACTCAGATGCTACCATTCTTACTTCAAGGTATGCATGCATAAATTTTTCAGGAATTCATGGTTTCCCAAATCATTTTCCCAAGGATACATATTTTCTAAGGAATGGTCCAAAATTCAATGGAGAAGATTTGAGTTTAACTTTGAAGCATATATAAGATTTTTGTGATTTTACCGAGCTTCTTAGAGTCAAACATGAGGACGTTTGCATTATGTTGTTCTATGATTCATTTCAAGGGAAATGTAAATAGTGGATTGAAAGCTTTCCTTCCAAATCTATTAAGTCATTTGAAGATTTTTGGTTTATGTTTTTGGAGGAATGGATAGATAGATCAGAGTTGGTGGCAAACTCTCCTTCAGTTCAAGGTTTCAAACAATGGAATGATGATCATATTAATGAAGAAATAGATGAAACTTCTTTGTCCTTGTCTTCTTATCTAAAATCATTTGAGTGCAAGACAGAAGATAAGATGAAATTTTTGGATGAAGTTTCTAAGGACATTGAGAAATACATTGAAGGTTTACAAGGTCAAATTCAATCATATAGTCTTCATGATCATGATCATGCTTTTCAAAAGCTTTATGTGGTAGAACACAAGGAGAGGGTGTTGCTTCCTTTCTCTTTTGTGATTGAGGAAGAATACACTGTTATTGAAGATCAGTTTGCACAACCAGAAAGTTTTGAGAATCATCAAACTAACCATGTGTTTTTTTGACCCTATAGCTAAATACATGGAAAATATTTACTGTTCAGGCTTCCATTTATATGTTCATCTTGAAGAACAATTACACCTCATGTTGCCTTGGATATTTCAGTGTCTGGTCCATTTTTGCTTCAAGCACAATCAAGAGATTCAAGGGTCAGATCAGATCGATGATTGGATTCATTGGAAGTTTCATGTTCCTTGAGCTACAAGTGGAGATTGCAGCTGATAAGGTAGGTAGGAATGTGCAAATAAGCTCAGGGTAGGTTGACTGAGCATCTGTTTCAGTAGGTGCAGTTTGAATTCTTCATTCAGAAATCATTAAAGGCTTGAGGAGAAAATTGGGTAGAGGTTCAGAGTTTTATTCTAGAGGATGGATAGTGGCACTGGAGCTACAAGTTCTTAGTATACCACAAGGGCACACTATCCCTAGTGTAGCCACTGTTATCACCCTAAAATCTTTGTCTCTAAGCTTTGGAAAGTTGCCTTGTTTCTAGTCATAGTCTTATAAGTTTTGAGTCATCTCATCACAATTATTTTCATTCTCATTTACAAACCATTCTTCTAGTCATGGTGTTGAAGGGTCTCTAGGTCATTTCATGCGTTAAGGGTTAGGTCATAAGGTTAGAAGTATTTTAAGGTCATATATCTTTTCCAAATAAAGTTTGACAGCCTCATTCCATGTCCTAGAAGCCTTACCAGGTGTTTAGAAGTCATATCTCACATAATGTTGGAAATATTTTGAAACTAGCTACGAAATGACTGAACTAGGAGTTTTCGTAGCGTGCTACGAAATCCCTGAAAAAGCCAGTTTCAGCATAAAAAACTCTGCTTTCTGCGTTTACTAGTCAACCTCCAAAGGGTTCCTGAGCAGCTGTGAACTCAATTTTGAAAAATGAAAGAGGATTTTATTCCTAACATACCAAAATACAAAAACCTCTTTAATTTTCTTCAAATCCATTCTGAGGTGGGAGGAATTTATGGTTAAACTTGCGCTACAAAACTGCTGAATGTCAAGCTTGGTCTTCTGGTTTTAGCAGTCTTTTTCAAGATCATTTTCTAGTCACATGAAAAAGTATTTTGGAATTTTGAAGGAGGTTTCTCTTCATCAACTCTCCAGATACATTAACCTATCTCACTTTCATCATAAGTATTTTCAGTTGGGAGATAATAAGCTTTCTTTGAAACCCAAAATTCAGAGAGCGGAGTTTTTCTGTTTGACATGTGTTTTTCAAGGATAGATTCTGGACAGCTGAAGAAGTATTTAAAAAAAAAAAGAGAGAGGTTTTTGTTATAGAAATCATGGAATACAAAAATCTCCTTCAGTTTCGAAAAATGTGTCATGGATGAGGAGAGAAAGGCTCTGTCCCACGTGCCATTTTCAGGGATCCTAAACCTAAAAACAGGGAAACATGTTCCCTAATTTCTAGGGTTTGTCTTCAGCAGTCAGATGACCACGTGGGAGGCTTCATCAAATTCGACTTATTGAGGTTTCAAGTTGTCAAAGAATGCTTTAAATTCTTAGATAAGGTTGTTGTAATCATGATAAGGAGTTACACTCCTAGTTGTATTAGGTCTCTAGGACTTCTAGTTAGGTGTCATTTGCATTTAATAGTTAGTTTTAAGTATCAATAGGTGTCATAGTAGGATGAATTCGAATTCCCCTCATGCTTGACGGGGAATCTAAGTTATGTAAAGAGCTCTATATATCGGAGAAGATCTAATGTACAAAGGGTTGGAAAATTTCAGATAAATTGGAACTATTGTGCTATGTATATGACTCTGTTTTAGTAATACAAGACTTGGCTTTACTTCTCAGGAATCAGAAGGAGTTTACTATTCAGAATGTTGTGTGTCATCCTCTCTTTAGTATTTTCAGTGGTATAGATGTGTGATTAATTAGAAATCACTATTGTGCTCTAATTTCCTTCACATATCTATACATTGTGTTGTCCTGTACGTTTCTGGTGTATTCTGAATGGTTAATTTTTTTATGCCCTGACTTCTATGCAAGGGTGATGTCATTGTTATACTGAAACGAATTTGACTCCATAAGCCCAATGTATACTTTCTAGTTGTGTTTCCACCACTTATATTTTCAAATTTGTTTCATAAGAGTTAGCATCTTTATCATAATCAAAGATCATTAATCCGTTGAGAGAGCCCTCTCAGGTTGGGGAGGCTAAGCCTCAACATAAAGTAGGTTTGAAATAGTTACTTGAAGTCTACCTGATCGGCAGCCTCCAAGGTCTGATTTTGTGATAACAGTTTAAGACATGATGAATCTCATTAACCAATTTCTTGAAATATGAGATAGAAGAAGTGGGTAAATAATAGCACCATTTCTTTGCACAACCATCCAATGTAAGGGTAAATATATGTGTGATGATTTCTTTGTAATAAACCCCATTCAAGAAATAAAATTTAAAAATTCAATAGCATAATCAAGGACGGTTGTTTGTACCCTTTCCGTCGAATTTCAAATGTGAGAAGTCATGTAAAAATTATGTGGAGATTGAAACATCTAAAGCTTCAGAAAAACATCTCGGGATTATGATTTGGGATGACGACATTAAAGGTAGGAAATTCAAACAGAATTCACAGGCTCGGCTTGTCATGTTGCCCTCCTTCAACCGCCAAAAATGTTGACGATGCTGGATTCCACCAAAATTTTAGGGGATCTACCCAATGTGAGGCCCTAATTAGACCTCACACCACAAGGTGTAGGAGTCCCATCCAGTCATACAGTCTACCCACTGTTGGAAAGGTTTCAAAGGTATGCCTTGGTTACAAAAACAAATAAGAGATCACAACACCTCTTTGGGCAGAAAGTATGTAAGCTTGGTGTGACACCCAATGTAAGGTGCATGAGGGAACATCCATAGCTGGTAAAAGGAAAACAAGCCTCCAATTAGAAAAGTAGTAGTACTATCCTAAAGCGGGTCCCAAGAAGGAAGAGAAAGGCTTGTTGAATACCTGTAGATTATTTCACATAATAAACAACAATCATGAAAGCGTAATAACACTTACTCAATAATAACCATAGCTAAGCAATGAATTAGTTCATTAAATTAGTATGTAGCTAAAGAAACATATATCATAAATGTAGCAAGAATAGTCGTATTACATACATGATACATGTATTAATAAGCACCAGCACATAGATATTTTATTTAAGAGTGAAAGATCCTAAGTACATTGTTACATGAATGAAACATTATATCCAATAGTGGAACATGAAGCCACAATTTGCTTCTCCAAAGAATGATCTATCTCCTATGCACTACAAGAGAATCCAAGGGAAGAATCTAAGAATACCAACCCTTTACTTGAGTTATGAGGAGCTATTTAGAAAAAATAACAATGACCTTTGATCTTCCTCATGACTCTTCAACTCCTATGACTTTTCATATTCTATACATGACTTATTACATTCCATATGTGTCTCTCATACTTAATTACATAACATTTATTACAAAAGACAAATGACATATGAGATAGTGGCTATATAAGATAAAATTGATAATGGGACAAAGTATCATCAAATTGATAAGTCATTTTCTTCCTCATGGAGCTTAGTTATTATGTATGTGTGGCATTCTCTGAACTCTGTTGAGATGGATTTGACCCGAACTCGCAAGCCCCCACATAACACATCTTCACCTTTAGTGCCTCCATCAATATAGACTTGCATCTTGATTGTGCGTTATTCCATAGCCATGAGAGTTTCGTATGGGCTTTGAATGGTGTGATGTCATATTGTGGAATAATTTTTTTGTGACCTCCAAGCCTTCCTATTATGTTGCTTTCCTGATCTATTTAATGTATTCCCTGATCTTCTAGAATATGATTTCTTTACCTATGATTACTTCAAGTGTTCCTATTGAAGGAATACTAGGTTTTTATGCTACAGACTCAAAACTATTATGCAGATGATTATAGGCAGAAATAGTACTAATCGAATATTCTCCAAGATACATGTAGTTTTGATGGTGGAGTCTTAACTGAACTTTGTCTATCTCTATGTCAATCCTACCTTTCATTTCCAAATGTTTTGGAGCATCTAGATACTTGGTAGCCCACTCTTGCAGATGGTTGACCACTACATTTTCTACCTTTTGGAGTGTTACCACTTCCTATGCTTTATCTGAATTCAAAAGAGAGGATACACCACTTGTTGTAGAATTAACATCTCATCATATAAATGTGACATGATGTACTCCATTGACCCCAGTTCCTCTTACATGGCTAACTTCCATTCTGTGGTGTTAAAGTTATGCAAAGATAACCATTGATTCTCGGCTTCCATATGTTCCACCTTTTTCTTCACTATGAAAATTTCTCTCCTTAATATAACATTCTCACTCAATAGATATTTAGAGTTGTCTTGCATTGTTGTGGAAAAAGAAACATTTGATTCCATGATCACCCTAGTATTCTTTCTGTTATTTGAAGTTATCACCTTTTCTGTAGAAACCAAGACTGGATTTTGAGGATCCTTTAGCAAGTATCTATGCCTCTTCTGCATGATCCTCTTCTTAAGATAATCAAACATGACACTACATAAATCCATGACACTATTTGTTGGTGGAGGTGTGATTCCCATTTCTTCAAATGGAAGAGACCACCAGTGAGAAAAGGTTCTTTCAGAGAACCTAGTTCATCGTCCATGGGTTAGATGGTATCCTCTTCCTCCAACTCTTACTCTTCTATCTCTTCAGTCAATTTTTCTTCTTCCAGTCTATGTACCACTTATTCCTCTAGGATTGCCTTTGTTGTTCCTCTTATATTATTCTCCTTTCTTCCTCTTCTTCTCATTACTTCTCAAGAAACTCATCTTGCTTCCCATCCTCCTCTTATTTTTCTTATACTCTCTTCTTTTCTACTTGAATATATCTCGTGTTTCAAGGATTGGCTTTCCATTTCTTTTTCCTCTCACCTGTCGAATCATACATGATCCTCTTTCTTAGAGATCCTTTACTCACTTGAGGGCTTATTTGTTTTACCTGTTGCACCTACGTGTCTTGAGCTGATGGATCTTGGGGTGAACTGGTGGTATCCATTGTTGGACATGTCTTTATGACTCTACTGTACCATTTATTCACCTTCTCATAATATTTTTTGGACGTTGT
The DNA here is from genome assembly GCA_031772625.1 of Pinus tabuliformis. Taxonomy (NCBI): domain Eukaryota; kingdom Viridiplantae; phylum Streptophyta; class Pinopsida; order Pinales; family Pinaceae; genus Pinus; species Pinus tabuliformis. The sequence goes on along the minus strand of CM062816.1, from coordinate 1,036,245,838 downwards.
TGAATACCCCAAAGTGAAATTGATCCTTTTAGAATGTTGTCTACACTCTCTTGGGATCATATCCATCAAAGTATTTAGTGGTGAAGTGAAACTGATCTAGCTCTTGTATTTATTCCTATTGAAAATAGAAACAAGAAATGTTAAAAATAGAATCTAGAATATTCCAATTTTAATTTGTCCTTGAATTAAAATTGAGAATTAAAATTTGAATTTAGTCTCACAAGCTGCTTGAAAAAATAATTAATTAATTCATCTTGGATTAATTAGTTGGAGAAATTCAAGCTAGAAGTCTTTGTGAAGTCATGAAAGAGTTGTCCCTTAAATTAAGGAGATTATCCCTTAATTAAGGAGATAGGGATGAGTTGTATTTGAGTTGTAAATAGTTAGCTCAGTTAACTAAGTTATGTATAATTAAATTAGTTCCAAAAAGTTTGAGGAACAAATTGTGAGTTCAGTCAGTTAATGCATGCATGCATGCAACTAGTGTACTCCAGATAATGGAGGATTCGCTCATAAATAACTCATGCATGTCTATTCAGAGGATATTAAAGATAGGGACATTGTACTATCAGTTGGAGGAATTTTCCTATAAAGGAAACTCATCCATGCAGAAGGAATAAGGTTCCTTGAGGATTGTGCAATTTTACAGGGTGTGAGAACAGTGTGAGTGATCAGTGTTACACTTGGTAATAGTAGGATCACCCAGGAGAAACAACGCAAGGAAATAGGAGGCTTGGAGGGCAGAGGAGAAGGTTTGTGAGAAGCCTTGTTTGCCTATGAGCATCCAGGAGGATTGTACTGAGAGCTGACTAGCTGTGAGAGCTAAAGATTTGTGTAATATTGATGTATTTCCACCTTTTATGATAATACAGATAGTGGGGTTTTTAGCTGAAACTTTCCCCTAAGTATTTTTTGTGTTTCATTTGTATTGATTCTTCTTCCCTGCTATATGTGTTTTGTTTGATCTTGCTCAAAATCGATTAAGCTTTCATAAGTTTGATTGTAGAAGTAGATTAAGTATTTTTCTTTAGTATATTGCATAATCAAATTAATCTACAGTGAGAATTTCTACATGGTATCAGAGCTAGCTAATCTATAGAGAAATTTCTACATGGTATCGGAGCCAAGTTTATCAGAGCCAAGTTTATCAGAGCAGTGAACAATATACGAAGAAAAATAATTTTGGGCCGCGAGTTTGAAAAGCAGATATGAAACTTTTTATGCAAACATTTCCGAGACAAACAACAGATCTGGATTCCTCGTGAAAAAATACCCAAATTCAAAATAAAAATTGGTTGAATCGGAGTTCATATGAGGGAGATATTGTTGATTTAAAATCAGCTCTTTTTCCAGAAAATTTCGTGAGGGTGGGAAAGATGAAACAGATTGGTGTGCTAGCCAAGAACTTGTATGCACTTGAGGTACAAGATGCATGCAAAGCCTTGAGGAGCAAGGACAATGTTAGAGACTTGGTGGTTGAGAGAGAGAGTAAATTACCTCTCAACATGCAGTCCCAGAAGAAGTCTCAGACAATTGTGGAGGAACCACAATTGGAGAAGTGGGCAGAGGGATCACATGTAGCCATACCTCCAGGTGTGAGGTGGGGTGATGTGAAGTGATAGTCTCAAGAATGCTGAAATTGGGTAGGGTCCATTGAGAGGTTTTATCTCATGGATTGTACCTTGCTACGAGAGCCCAAAGTACATAGTAGCAGGAGGAATCAGTGGGATTGATGTAGTCAAAGATCAAAGTGATAGAGGCTATAGCAATCAAATACTGAAGAGTGCAGAGAAGGATTGATAATAGTTCAGAAAGGTTAAGTCAGCAGAAGCGCAGAGTTTTTCAATTGACAAAGGCAATAATAGTCAGAGACTTTGATGACAAATGCATCATTCTGGTTCAGGTTGGATGTTTTTTTGTTTCTGGAGATTGCTACAGCAACAACACTAGAGAGAAGTGTTACATGCATAACATTCCAAAGGTTCTAGATCGGGATCGAGTTGAATTCATTTCTTGTTGAGAGAGAGTGTTGAAAATAGAAACAAATAGAATCCAGATTATTCCAATTTTAATTTGTCCTTGAATTAAAATTGAAAGTTAAAATTCGAATTTAGTCTCACTAGCAGCTTGAAAAGATAATTAATTAATTCATCTTGGATTAATTAGTTGGAGAAATTCAAGCTAGAAGTCTTTGTGAAGTCATGCAACAGTTATCCCTTAATTAAGGAGATAAGGATGAGTTGTATTTGAGTTGTAGTTAGTTAGCTCAGTTAACTAAGTTATGTCCAGTTAAATTAGTTCCAAACAGTTTAAGGAACTAATTGTGAGTTCAGTTAGTTAATGCATGCATGCATGCGACTAGTGTACTCCAGTTAACTGAGGATTCTCTCATAAATAACTCATGCTTGTCTATTCAGAGAAAGGCCGAGTTGATATTAAATAAATGGAAATTGTACTATCAGTTGGAGGAATTTTCCTATAAAGGAAACTCATCCATGCAGAAGGAATAAGGTTCCTTGAGGATTGTGCAGTTTTACAGGGTGTGAGATCAGTGTTAGACTTGGTAATAGTAGGATCACCCAGGAGAAACAAAGCAAAGAAATAGGAGGCTTGGAGGGTAGAGGAGAAGGTTTGTGAGAAGCCTTGTTTTTCTGTGAGCATCCAAGAGGATTGTACTGAGAGCTGGCTAGCTGTGAGAGATAAAGCTTTGTGTAATATTGATGTATTTCCACCTTGTATGATAATACAGATAGTGGGGTTTTTAGCTGAGGCTTTCCCCTAAGTATTTTCTGTGTTTCATGTGTATTGATTCTTCTTCTCTATTATATGTGTTCTACTTGATCTTGCTCAAAATCGATTAAGCTTCCGTAATTTTGATTGTAGAAGTAGATTAAGTATTTTTATTTAGTACATTGCATAATCAAATTAATCTACTATGAGAATTTTTACGTGGTTTCAGAGCTAGCTGATCTATAGAGAAATTTGTACATGGTATCGGAGCCAAGTTTATCAGAGCAAAGTTTATCAGAGCAGTGAACATTATACGAAGAAGAGAATGCGAAGAAAAAAAAATTGGGCCACGAGTTTGTAGAGCAGATATGATTTTTTTTTGCAAAATTTTCAGAAACAAAAGCAGATTTGGATTCCTTGTGAAAAAATACCAAATTAAAAAGAAAAAATAGTTGAATCAGAGTTCGGATGAGAGAGATATCATTGATTTAAAATCAACTATTTTTCCAGAAAAATTCCATGATGGCGAGAAATATGAAACAGATTGGTGTGCTAGCCAAGAACTTGTATGCACTTAAGGTACAAGATGCATGCAAAGCCTTGAGGAGCAAGGCAAATGTTAGAGACTTGGTGGTTGAGAGGGAGAGTAAATTACCTCTCAACATGCAGTCCTAGAAGAAGTCTCAGACAATTTTGGAGGAACCACAATTGGAGAAGTGGGAAGAGGGATCACTTGCAGCCATACCTCTAGGTGTGAGGTAGGATGATGTGAAGTGATAGTCTCAAGAACGATGAAATTGGGCAGGGTCCATTGAGATGTTTTATATCATGGATTGTACATTGTTGTGGGAGCCCAAAGTACATAGTAGCAGGAGGAATCAGTGGGATTGATGTAGCTAGATATCAAAGTGACAGAGGCTAGAGTAGTTAGATACTGAAGAGAGCAGAGAAGGACTGATAACAATGTAAAAAAGATGAGTCAGTAGAAGCACAGAGTTTTTCAGTTGACAGAGGCAATAACAGTCAGAGACTTTGATGACAGAGGCATCATTCTGATTCAGGTTGGATGTTTTTTTTTTTTGTTTCTGGAGATTGTTGGAGCAACAACACTAGAGAGAAGTGTTGCATGCAGAACATTACAAAGGTTGAGGATCGAGATTGAGTTGAATTCCTTTCTTGTTGAGAGGGAGTGTTGAAAATAACAACAAGAAATGTTAAAAATAGAATCCAAAATATTCCAATTTTAATTTGTCCTTAAATTAAAATTCGAAGTTAGTCTCACCAGCTGCTTGAAAAAATAATTAATTAATTTATCTTGGATTAATTAGTTAGAGAAATTCAAGCTAGAAGTCTTTGTGAAGTCATGCAACAGTTATCCATTAAATTAAGGAGATTATCCCTTAATTAAGGAGATAAGGATGAGTTGTATTTGAGTTGTAATTAGTTAGCTCAGTTAACTGAGTTATGTCCAGTTAAATTAGTTCCAAATAGTTTGAGGAACAAATTGTGAGTTTAGTCAGTTAATGCATGCATGCATGCAACTAGTGTACTCCAGATAACGGAGGATTCTCTCATAAATAACTCATGCATGTCTATTCATAGAAAGACCCAGCTGAGATTAAAGACATGGACATTGTACTATCAGTTGGAGGAATTTTCCTATAAAGGAAACTCATCCATGCAGAAGGAATAAGGTTCCTTGAGGATTGCATAGTTGTACAGGGTGTGAGATCAATTTGAGTGATCAGTGTTACACTTGGTAACAGTAGGATCACCATGGAGAAGAAACACAAGGAAATAGGAGGCTTGGAGGGCAGAAGAGAAGGTTTGTGAGAGGTCTTGTTTTCCTATGAGCATCCAGGAGGATTGTACTGAGAGTTGGCTAGCTATGAGAGCTAAAGCTTTTTCTAATATTGATGTATTTCCACCTTGTATAATAATACAGATAGTGGGGGTTTTAGCTGAGGCTTTCCCTGAGTATTTTTTGTGTTTCATGTGTGTTAATTCTTCTTCTCTATTATATGTGTTCTGTTTGATCTTACTCAAAATCGATTAAACTTCCGCAAGTTTGATTGTAGAAGTAGATTATGTATTTGCTTTAGTACATTGCATAATGAGATTAATCTATAGTGAGAATTTCTACATGGTATCAAAGCTAGCTGATCTATAGAGAAATTTCTACAATTCTGTTGTTGCCTTGTTGCTCTTCAACTCATACAGTACGATCCTAAAAGGGAATGTGGTCCAAGGGATTTCTACCTCCTATGAATAATTCCTAACAATCCCTTATCCAATTGGTTTTCTAATTACTTCATGACCACCTTATTGCTCACATATTGTGCCATGAGATGAGGGGATGTTTGAAAACCAAAAAATCTAATGTATGTACCCTCAGGTGCTGTAAACCAATTTGCGATACCCCATAGTGACCCCTTCACCTAATCGGTCGTGACAATAGGATCGATGTCGAATATCATATTGAAAATAACTACAAAGAGGTGCTCATATAATCTATCATATGCACCTCTGAGGCATGATTATGGACACAGTCTATAGTGAAAGTAAACTAGGAACTTGTCCTGTGAGGTCAAGTTCTAGTACATTCCTGGGAACACATATTGTGCATAGATTCCATCTAGTATAAATGTAGACATATAGAATTATGGGTCCTGATTTTCCCTCAAGGATGCTTTTTCCTGCGCCACATGATGTTGCAACTCAAATGACAATATATATTCCTAATTAAAAGTTTTACCTCATGTTACCACCATATTGAGCATATATATCCAATTTTCCTCATACACCTCAATGTTCTTCTACCCATGAAACTAACAACACATGGCAATCAAATATATATCTATGGGAATAAGAAGTCAAGATTGACCCATTTGATTTAGAAACCATCATTTTCATATTTTTTGGGCATAAGAATCTTGTAGTAAGTATGCATGTCTTCTCCATAATAAGTGGATAGATTGCCACTCTCACTATGAAGAATAAGATGACAGTCATCCATATGCGTAATGATCCACTCAATCAATTCCACAGAGGGGATGAATGAGAATCTACATGTGATATTATGAATCCTAGACTGGTTGATATTGATATATACTTCTAAGTCCTCCAAGTTCTTCGGAAACGTTTTCTACATGAATATGTCTTTTATGCCGCTCCATGTGACCTTAGTAGACTTATCAGTGAAGCACTATGTATCAACATATATAGGAATGATTGGCTTTGTTACTTCAACAACTTCCTCAGTGCTTGCCTCTGAAACTTCTTAGGAGACCACTTTATGGGGAGGCATGGCTCCAAAAGATGATGAAAGGGTGGAAATACTTGTAACTCGAACACATTTTTTCAAAGCACACTCATGATAACAGGATTAGATTTAAGAAACTAACTATGTGACAATATCTTCAAAAAACCAAATTCAAAGAGCCATTAAATGTACTGAGAATGTAAATCTATGAATGAAAACACATAATCACTTGCATGCATGAGAAAATAGGCATGCAAACAATGAGGGAACATTTTTAAAGCACATATGGGGGTTAAGGGTCATTCAGGGCTTTGTATTGTTCTCATGCTCCCAAGAAAGAGAAGGAAAATCATTAAGGGCACATTGGTGCACTCTGAAGAGACAAAGGATGAGTCTTCGGTAATTTAGGTGTTCAGACATTCAGGCCTTCAGGCCTTCATGGTGAGCTCATGCGCTGAATGAGATATAGGGTGCACTGGCACACTATAAGGGATGAAGGGATAAGTGTTTAGGCCTTCAAGTCTTCAAGGTGCGCTTATGCTCTCAAGGGAAAGGAGGGTGCATTGAACATGCTAAAGGGATGAAGAAAAATCCTTCACGCCTTTATGGTGCACTTATGCGCTCAAGGAGGGCGGAGTTTTTTATAGTGAAGGAATGCCCTCAAGAGAGAAACTAGACTATTTTGGGTCTAGCTTTCAGATCTGATTAAGATTCGGGTTCAAGAATTGTGCTCTGCATGAGGATGGCTCAAGAACAAGTCTAATTGCAAGATTTCGTGATGAAAATGAGAAGAAGAAGGATCTACAAGGATTTTACGGATGTTGTTGCAATCATGGCGAGAATTTGAACAATTGAGGAATGTGCAGAGTTTCAACATGTGAACAACAAATTAACACTTGCAAAAACATGATTGAATAGAAACACTAGTAAATAAACTAAAAAATAAAGAAATGTGAGCAAGGAAAACAAGAAAATCACTGAAATCTTGAAAGGAAATCAATAGATTCAACATGCAAAAGTTACTTGTAACTCAAATCAACGAAGAGTTTCTTGATCCACAATTGTGCGCCCAACCCAAATGAGAATGATTATGAAGATGAATGATTATGTAGGTTGGTTGAAAAGAAACTGCATACAAATAAATTTCATGTATGATCACCACTTGTCGAAAAGTGGATGATTTAGTTAAGGGAAGTTATGTGGGCTCCTATTTTATAAGAGTGCACCGACATACAACAAGAAGATGCATGCATGCATTTAAGAAGTTTGCATGTCTTCGACAGGAAGGAATGCACTCAAGGAGGGCACACTTGCTCAACATGAAGGAGTGCACTCAGGGAGGTGTATTTCTTTGACCTGAAGGAGTGCACTCAACACAAGAGCATGTATCCGTCATCTAAAATTGTGTTTTTTTCCTTAGAAGATGTTTTTTCTTGCTTTTGTTTTATTTTGTGCATTTTTAAGTGATTTTTGCGTGTGTGCATGACAAAAAGGCTATTTTCTAATTCAAGAAAAGTTATAAGTCCACCTAACCATGAAAAAGATAACACAAGAACTTCTAAGGGTAAAGCAATGACACTTAGGAAACAATGACTTAGGAGGATGCGTCACTAGGAGAAACATAAGAATAACAAAACAAATCATGCAAAAACCCTAAGGGGCTTGAAACAACATTTCATGTATCTCCAAAATTGACTTAGGAAAATTTTTTACAGGGTCATTGTCACAAATGACAACATAGTCTTGAACTAGTGGATCACTATCATTTGTATAAGGAAGTGCATGCAGAATCTTGGTTGGTGCATTTGGCTACAGGGACCAAGAGAAGAGTTCATCATTGGGTGAAGTCTTGTGACTTTTAGCTTAATGGCATGCCTACAATAGAAAACCATAATTTTCTTCCATTGGGTGCATATAACATGCTTTTGGATATGGATTGGTTTTTATTCATAGGACCAAGGTAGATTGTTATGAAAATGCCATTGAGTGCCTATATGAGGATGGAGAAAAGAGAATCTTGCAGGGTGATGAGGCTCATCAATAGGTAAATTATATGGACCTTAATGTCACTCTCCAGATTATTAAAATCAACTTTTCTCATATTTATTTACATATTTTGTTATATTTGCTTACTAAGAAGGGTAAAGATGAGATGTTATGTCATGTGGCCTAATAGGCATTAATTTCAAGATTTAGATAAATTTTTGCTAATTAATGTGAAATAAATTGAAGTAGACAAGCAAGAGGGATTTTAATAGATTGAATCTCCCTCCTTAACTCCTCACTCACTTGAAGATTCCTCCACCAGATCTCATCAGCTTGGAGTTACAAGAAACCAAGCCAGTGATAGTTGAAGACAAGTTGATCTAGAGTTGGGAGCCAAACCTCCCTAAATTTAAGGAAGTTGTTGGTAGCTTCAGCTTCATAAATAAGAAGGCCTAGAACCTCATTAGGATTCATCTTTTTTTTGTTATAGCCAAGAGGAATTTCCAAGCTAAGACATTGTGACTGATAAATATTATGTATTTTTGACATTTTAATGAAAATGAAAAGCATTTCGTTGATCCAACACTGAGTTGACTTAGATGGCTGAAGCTCTTGGGTTAGGGACCAACCCTAGTAGCAGAGGTTCCTCTTTTTGTATGTCTATGCTTAGATTACATTCATAGTTAGTTGTTGAAGTGATTTTGGTTTTGTTTAATCTGCAAGTATTTGGATGATTACTTCGTTTTCTTCCATTTGTGGATAGATAGATCATTGGTACCATAGTAACAATAAACACTTCAAAAATCTTATGATAGTGGCCTTTACCTCATCTCCCTTATGGGATCATGATTTGAGGGTTCCATTCACACAACCCAATTTTTTTTTTATTGTTTGATTACTAAATAGCCTAGGGTTTCTTGTTGAATAGATCATTGTCTCTAAATTTCTTAGAAGTATCTACAATTTTCATTTTGATCCCTTGAGTTATATATGGTTTAGAAGCACTTACATTCATAAACTTAGCCATCAACTATTAATAATTATGTTTCTCATCCATTCAACTCATCTTTTCCATGTATAAATGAAATTGTGCATAAATGAAGAAAAGTGTGTATGTTGTTCCAAGAGCTTTTGATATGTAGAGATACCTCATCTCATTATCCTCATCTAAATATTCTCCACCTATGCTACCAAAGTCCACCAAACCCTAATTCAAATGCTTGTTTTGTAAGAAAAGTGGGAATTTTCTTTGATAAAATCCAACCATCTTGAAAAATTTGGTTGAGTCTTGGGTAGTGCGCACCTCCTCTATGCCTTATTTCACCATCAGACACATTTCCCACACTTCATTCTACCTTTCCTACCTCGTTATAAGCTTTCAGCCTATTTCTTGTAGTAAAGCAAGGCATCCTGTAGTAGAACTATGACATCTTGTAGTCATTAAGGGATTTTTGAGGTCTAAAATAGGCCTCCTAAGAAAAATGTACAACCAAAATAAAATTTATAAGAACCAATAGGATTGAAGATGATGATGTCAACCATGGGGGATGATTCACCATTTTTGGAGTAAAAAAGTCAAAAGATTAAAAAATAATAAAATAATAAAGCTACTTCATCAACTTGTATTTTCAACTTATCTCCCTAATGTTTTACTCAAATTTCGATTAGGAGTACTTGTTGAATGAAAAATTTAATTTCTCATCCAAGGACTACCCATGTTGCATATTTTTGATGGAACAAGCTACATGAAAAATGAGAAATACATGAAGAAATGTGATTACAATCACATTTTAAATGTATTTCTCATTTTTCGTGTAGCAGGGTCCATCGAAAGTATGCACCATGGGTAGTCCTTGGATGAGGAATAAAATTATGCATCCAACGAGTGTTTCTGCTTGAAATTTGAGTAAACCCATAGGGAAATAAGTTGAAAATACGAGTTGAAAAATTAGTTTTTTCCTCTTTCCCTCTAAAATTTTATGATGTAATCTAATATTATTTTATTATTTCCACTATTATTTTGTAATTTCCTTACGAAGCCCATTTTAGACCTCAAAAATCCTCTAATGACTACATGAAACCAAGTGGCAGCCTGTTTTAAGCCCAAATTGAGCATAAATGGTCATTTGAGCTTAGGTTAGGCCTCCACTTGGCTTCCATACACTTGAAACTATCTAGAACTTTCCCCCCATACCTGTCTCCCCTGCCAAAGAAAAAATTGTTTAAATTAGCATTTGCATTCATAAAACTAAAAATCCAAAAAGGATTTTTCTGCAATTCCTAAGTTAGCACATGCATGCAATAGTCGCAGTAGTTCTTAGATAAATTCCATGCTCAATTAGTCTAGATAACTAGATGTTATATACAAGGTTAGTTAGGTCTCTTTTGCAAGAAAAATGTGTAGATGTTTAGCTATATGATTTCATGTAAGTTTATAGCACCTTCCAATTCAAAACTTTCATTTCCTAGAGTAAGCAACATTCCCTTTTTGCATTAAGAATAATTTTCCCCTTTCCATTTGTTAGTTAGACTATTTTGGGATGGGGTCTCCTAGGGTCAATTTTGGGGAAAAAGCCCAAGTTTTGTTGTATAAAGATGTAAAGTATCTGCAAATTGTGGTCACGGAGCATGTAGTTAGTTAAAGAATCATAAAGGGTTTTACCCTTCTTTATGTAAGTTGAGTCAGCTTTTTGAGGATCTACCCATGGTCCGTAGACCATGGGATTGTATCAATAGGTGTGTCTTAGGTTGTCTAAGGAAAGTAATGAAGTTTTGTCTATGGGATAAGTCTAGAGAGTTAGTGAAGAAGAGTAGGAAGAAAGGCTCTACAACTATGTGCGCGGAGGCCTAGAGTAGAGTCTGCAGCTAAGTACGTGGTCCCCTATAGCTGAGTGCGCAGGGAAGTTTGAGTCTATAAGCTTAATTGAATATTAATAAAGAAGATTGTTGCAGAAATACCCGTGTTTATCTCTTTACTTCTATTTTTATGAATGCACTTTATATTATGATGTGTTTATGAAATAATGATGTATTGATGCGTGACTTTACATGATTTATATTGCTATATGGACGCAATTGATCTTTATTGTTTACGTGAATATTATCTTGTTGTACATTAAATATATCAAAAACTTAGGTTAATATGAGTAATTGATGGATTAAGAGTAATATTTGATGTGTGTAAGTAGTTGAATAGTCTATTCAAGGTCCACAAAAGACAGTCATAGGCCTTCGTGGAGGTCTAGTGGCTAATTAAAGGGAGTTATATCAATAAAACATAAAGGCTTATTGATCTGTGCGAAGGTAGATTTAGGGCATAAAATGAGATCACGTTGATCTCTAGGTGCGGAAACTTGGTTCGAGCATCCCCCCATGCTGCCTCGGGTGAGACTTCAGTTTGCAATCTGCGGATTGATGCCGAAAGGGATAGTAGTGTAGGGATTTGTTTGGCACAACTAACTCCGAACCTAGGTCAGGACCCACTAAGCCAACAAATGGTTCCATTGCTGAGACCAAGATATGAATAAAGAGATGTGTGATGTCACATCACTAGAATCCAACAAAGAAATAAATTTAGAAGTGGTTGGATAGAAAGATCCACGAATTTGCAGCGCAAGAAAATAGAAATACACGTCTGACAAAAGAATAATGGTTCGATAGATATATGTACACAGAAAAGCATGAGATCTTCTTCTGCACCTTCCCAATTGAACTATACGAGTGGATTGCTAAATTGGCAGACGGCCAAGGAAGGTGGAGGCTTGACAGTCCAATAGTGTGGACCTCGGAGCTAGTGTGAAGGTTGGAAGCTTCTGAAGATAATATCGTGCATGTTGTATATCACTGGCTTGATCGAGTCATAGGAGGATTTGTGATAGAATTCGCATTTGATACCTTAGTCAGCGATAGTGAAGCAGAGCGGCGCTTTTCAAAGGACCAAGAGGTTAGTATTTGAAATCTTTGAATACTTGTATTAAAATGCTCTTGAGTGAAAAGCAGGTTATGCCACTTCCTTGATGTTTGGATCTATGAAAAGTGGACGATTATTTATAAATCTAGAGAGAGCAGGTCCTGAATACATTCCATTGATAGAACCTCCTTTGAGTGATGATGAGGGATCAGTACAGGCCTCACCACGAAGCACTGTATAGTTGATAAAGCAAGGTTTTCCGTGAATACCTCATCCACCCAAACCACCTCCACCTTCACCTCCACAACATACACCTTCACCCACACCACCACCACCTCTGCCATTGTTCAATATGTTGAATACCATGAAGTTTCCCATTTTCAAGGGCTTGGGAAGTGAGGACTCGGATAAGTTTTTGTTCATTGTGAATGATGTATTGATGACATAGAATATTATAGATGATCATATAAAGAAAGCACAATTAGTTACTACTCTACAGGATCATGCATTGACATGGTATATTAAGTACTGCACCGATAACCCATTGGCATCATTAGCAGACACTTAGACTGCTCTAAATAAGGAATTCGGTAGGCCTAATTCTAAATCGCAATCAGTCATTGGATTCAAGGAAATCATGATGAGTCCTAGCGAAATGCCCTAGGAGCTAGATTAGAGACTGAAGTGCCAACTCTGCAAAGCTAACATGAATCTCATGGATAGTCAGCACCATGAATGGTTTGTAGCCTCGCTTCTGCCCCACCTAAGGGTTGCTTTATCACAACAAAAGATAGGGACCCAGGCAGAAGCCCTAGAAATTGCAATGAGATTGCATGAAACACCTATTCAGGATGCTGCTTTGGGAGTTCAAAAGATTCATGCGGAGTTTCAGAACCTCTGCTTGGAGTTTCAGAGCTTGAAGAAGGAAAAAGTTGCTCGGTCGGAGGTGTGCGAAGAAGTTTTGTGCCTAAAATGTAAAATACAGGGGCATGATAGAGATCACTACCCTATTTTTGTGAATTATATTATAGGGGGAGGGCTAATTCCCCCGAGATGGGAGGCTGTCATGGGAACAAGTGTAATGTCCACGTTGTGGTGTGATATATGCTAGGTAGCTAGAAAACATGTAACAGACAATTGTCACTTGCTGCAAAAATTGTTACAGATGCCACAATAGTTGTTCTGCAATTTCTGTAAATCGGTGGGCCACGATGAGCGTAACTGTCATAGCTATGAATTTATGATGGAAAGAATGCCTACGTATTCAATGTAAACAGAAACTTGGCCTCAGGATCAAGGTGCTAGAGGAGAGTGCGGAGGATATTAGGGGTGTGGATGAGGCCGAGGAGGAGGAGGGTCTGGTAGAGGTTAAGGACAAGTTATTTGCTACAATTGTGGAGTGCCATGACACTATGCACATGAGTGTATGAGCTAGATGCGACTGTCATGTCGGTACTACACTCAGTTTGACCACACGATAGAATAATTCCCTATAGTGATAGCTAATATGCAGGAGAAGAAGGTACAACCTCAGCAGCCTACCAAAAATCTACAAATGATGAGGGACGAGCCCCACGAGGAGGATCCCAATGTGAATATTGTGCTATGAAGTGGAATGATGACTGGTGATGATAAAGGAAAGCAGCCTGAAGAAAGTGAGTGGGTTCACAAGGCTCTAGAAAAGGAGGTTGGGTTTGATATGGAGTGCATGAAGGAAACATTCATGGAAGCAAAGAAAAGCTTCACTGAGGCCTCTACCTTAGGGAGTCAGGACAAGCTATCTGAAGAAGTTGAACCCTCGATGCTTACCACTTTCTTGGAGACTTGTATGAAGCTGCTGCACGATAGCAAGGCCATGAAAGGGCTACAAGAACTGATAAATAAGTGTGCTAGTAAGGAAGGTTCTCCTGAAGGACACCACGCAGTAAAAAAGATAGGCAAACACAAGACGAGAATAGGGCGCGAGATGAGGATTACCACACAAATAGGAGACTATGAGATGGATCAAGTTATTTTGGATCTAGGGTTAGATGTGAATGTTTTTCCTAAACAGACATGGGAAAGAATGGGGAGACATGTTATGTAGTGGTCTCCGATTCAATTGAGAATGGAAAATCAATAGAAGATCATCCCTATGGGGAGATTGCATGGAGTGACCATAGATATAGAAGGTGCAAGCGCATTGGATGATTTTGAAGTGATAGATATTGTTGATGACAATAATGCATACCCCCACACTCCTGGGAATTGATTGGACTATTGACATGAACAGGGTAATCAATTTGAAAAAGTGGATGATGTCGTTTGAAAGTAAAATTCTCCGCGTAGTAGTATCATTGGACCCTGCAGAAGGACCACACTATACTGAACGAGCCTGCGACTATGAGGAAGGTGATGATGATTTGGACCAGATCTATAAAATAATAGCGTGGAACCAAGATTAGGTTAATCCAAAAACCGATGGATGAACCACGTGGGACCGCAAAAGCTCCTATACATCAAATTCAGATGAAGAATTGCAGCACTGGTAGAATAGATTGCACGAAGTATCTACATTGCACTTTAATATGATGACTAAATCACTGCACTGTGTCATCAGAGGTAAGAATTTTACCTATTATGATGGTTTGATTGATGTAGATAAATTTTTAGATGCATTTGAAAGGGAAGTACCGAAGAAGCATCGCTTCCAAGGGCTGGATTTGGTGTTGTGTGCTATGTATGCACTATGCTAGGCTATATATAAAGAAAATTTTGATGAATGGCACGAGTACAGAAGAATAATGAGATTGCGGTTTGGTTTCCAAAAAGTTTGGATAACTGAAATACGATGGGAAAAATGATCCGCTCGATCATTTAAGAAAAATGGGCTAAGGTCTATGGAATGGAACTGTAACCAGAGTGGGTGCATATTTTCTGTCACACTTTGGACATCATTCCTATGAATTGGTACCTGGAAATAGAGCTTCGCCATGGTACTATAGAGTGGGAGAAGGATTTTTGATGACCTTCAACTTTGAGGATGGGTTCAAAAGCATCAATGAAGCGCTGCAGGAGGTTAAGTTAGAAATCTTTAGAATACCTCAGGATCCTTTAAAATTGATTCAACTAGATTGGAGCACCCAGCTGCATCATGCGTTGGAATGCTATAATGTGATTGCTAAAGGAGATGATGAGGATCCAAGGATTATTAACATCCCATAGGGAGAAGGCCACCGCGAAGTGGAAGGACCACAGATAGAGAATCCTGATATAACCACACCATTAAAGACTAGACAAGTGAACATCGGCACAGAGGCGGAGCCAAAATTTGCAAAGGTTGGAGATTACTGGATGATGCCATGATAGATAAGGTCTCTGAGTTGCTCCATGAATATCAGGACTTATTTCTTACCAAATTTTCGATTTAAAAGGCATCATAGGCGATTGGGGAATGATGAAAATAAATTTGAAACTGGATGCGAAGCCCGTTAAGCAAAGGGCATATCACCTTAATCCCAAATACAAGGAAAAGGTTTTCTTAGAGTTGGACAAGATGCTTGCAGTGGGTATTATTGAACTGGTGGAGGAATTTGATTAGGTGATTCCAATGGTCGTTCAAGAAAAGAATCAGAAATATGAAATAAGGATTTGCGTAGATCTCAGGAAGCTTAATGATGCTTGCATTCATGATCCTTTTCCAACTCTGTTCACAGATGAAGTATTGGATAATGTTGGAGGGCATGAGGCCTACTCATTCACCGATGGGTTCTCTAGATACCATTAGATTAAGATCGCACCAGAAGACAGGAGTAAGACCACCTTCGCGATAGAGTGGGGATGTTTCTAGTATACAGTGATGCCTTTGGACTTAAGAATGCGCCGACGATCTTCTCACACGTAGTCATCACGACGTTCAATCCTTGGAGGTATATTTCGATGATTGGAAAGTGTTTAAGCTAGTAAAGTGCCATGTATCCAGTTTGCGCTTGATGTTGGATACATGCTAAATGTATCAGATTGTGCTAAACTTGAAGAAATGCTTATTCTGTGTTCCTTTCGAAATCTTGCTGGGTCATGTGGTATGTAGGCAAGGACTTGTGGTGGAACCTGCTACGATTGTGGTAATAATTAATTTGGAGGCACTAAGAAGTGTTAAATAATTGTGCGCAACACTGGGCCACACTAGGTACTATCAAAAGTTCATCAAAAGTTATTCTCATATTAGCATGCCAATGGAAAAGCTCTTGAAGAAGGACACTACATTCTATTGGGATGAAGAATGTCAGTACAACATGGATGTACTGAAGGAGAAAATGGTCACTGTGCTGATCCCAGTCTTCCAAGATTGGAAGAAAGAATTCCATGTGCATATGGATGCCTCGTGTATTGCATTGGAGGTAGTGGTCACATAGGATGGCAAATGAGAATTGGATCATCCTATAGCATTTTCCAGTAGGAAGTTGTCTAAGGCTGAAAAGAATTATTTGATGACAGAGCGCAAACGATTGGCTATGGTGTACGCGCTCCAGAAGTTCAGACATTACCTGCTAGGCTAACATTTCAAGATGTGCACTAACCATTCTGCATTAAAATATCTAATTAATGAGCCTGTGTTGGGGGGGAAAATATTCAAATGGCTATTGTTGTTTCAAGAATGTGATTTTGTAGTAATTGTGAAGCTAGGAAGATTGAACATAGGACCAAACAATCTGTCACGCATTGAAACAAGAGAAGAGCCTACCAATTTGGAGGAAGGGTTGCATAATGCACAACTCTTCACGGTGTGTGTAGTGAATAATCATTTCGTTGATATTATCCATTTCTTGACCAAAGGAATAGCTCTAGAAGGATATACTAGCCAGCAAAAGAAAGAATTGGTGGTGTGCATGGCATATTTCTCTGTAATTGCAAGGCAATTGTATAAGATGGTATCAGATGAGATACTTCGACGTTGTGGTGGTTGATGCTGCATAAGGATTATAAAGCCTATTGTAGGGCATGCGATGCATGTCAAAGAATGGGCAGGCCATTGAGGAGGGATGAGCTTCCTTTGAATCCACAAGTGCCATTGCAGCCATTGGAGAAATGGGAAATTGATTTTGTAGGACCAATTGAGCCTCCAGGCAAGAAGATAGGTGCACAGTATATCATCATCGTGACTAAATATTTGACCAGATGGGTGGAGGAAGAGCCTGTGAAGGATTTTATAGGTGTAACAACAAAAAAAATTCTATTCGAATATCTGTTAACTAGGTTTGGTTTCCCAAAAGTACTGATGAGTGATCGTGGTACACATTTTCTCAATGAAACAATCAGTGTGCTAACAGATGAGTTCTAGGTTTATCATCAGAAGAGTAAGCCATATCATCCTCAGGCCAATGGAAGGTTTGAGGCTTTTAATAAGATATTGGAGAATGCGCTGATGACGGTTTGCATTGTGCAGTGGAATAATTGGGATGTGCGTGTATGAGCAGTGTTATGGGCCTACATAAATTCTTGTAAAAAGATTACTGGTCAGACACCTTTTAGGTTGGTCTATGGAGTGGAAGCTCTCATTCCTATGGAATATATTGTGCCTAGTCTACGCATCGCGGATTTCACAGGAATGGCATACCATAGAGCCTTAGAGGAAAGGCTCACACAGCTAATGGATCTTGAGGAAGATAGGTTTTTGGTTGGATTCCATCAACAGGTTCAGAAGGAATGTGAAAAATCTTGGCACGATTGGCACATCAAACTATGCACCTTCAAGGTAAATGATTTGGTTTTATTATATGACAGTAAGTTTGATAAGTTTCCAGAAAAATTTCAGATGCACTGGTTGGGGCCATATGTTATCAAAGAAATTACAGATGGTGGAAGATTTCAGCTCATGAAGCTGAATGGAAATCCATTTCTGGGAAGGGTAAATGGAAGCCAATTAAAGTCATACACCAGGGATCTGGCCCAATGACTACATGACGGTAGCATAGTCTTTGCACTCTAGGATGATGCAAGGAGGCGCGAGACTATAAACTACATTGCCCAGGTTGTAGAGCTACACGACAGGGGGGATGCGCAAAATAGGATGATGTCATAGTACTAGAAGAAGCGCGAAGGGAGTTACACTATGGGGGGGAGATAGTGCAGCATAGCCAAAACGCGACCGTTATGGTCACAGCTCATGATTTGACAGTTAGGAGATGGTTTATAGGAGTGGGTTGGGGAGCGGCATTTAAGGCTGAATTTAAGAGTGAAATACTTGGAAATCTACTGCCAATTCAACATTTATGGATGTATTTTGGGGGGTATGGTCAAATTATAATTCTAATTCACCTATAGATTAGGTGTGGTCATCTAGCGAAAAACACTTTGCATGCTTAGAATTTTTGTGTTGAGTTATCGATTGTTTATGAATCCTCGGGTTCTCATTGATTTAGTTGTTAGTTCTGTATTTGATAAGCTACCCGAGGATACCCAGTGGTTTATTCTCAGCATGATTTTTGTACTAGGAGAGACTGTTAGCACTGGAGAAGTTGTCGCCCTTAAGGGAGCTACTCAAGAGATAATGAGCAGGGAGACTCCAACTACTATGCCTACGACATCGAGGTCCCTAGGCCAAGGCCTACACTAATGAGAGAAGTGCCCAAACCTAAGAAGGACAAGTAGAAGAATCCCATGCCAATGTGTGAGTCACTAAGGAAGCATGCTGCTACACAGGCCCAGAAGAAAGACAAATCGTCTACAAAGGATAAGGGGAAAGTGGTGGATTTAGAGGTTGAAGAGGGTGCAGAGGACATAGACTGAGGGTGTGGATCCTATATCCAAGTTGTTGAATTATATCCCTCCGCGCAAGGGAAAAGTAAAAATCATCAAAGAACTAGATGCAAAGAAATTCTAGATCCACACACCCCTGTTGTCAGAGAGCATTACATTTGAAGGTCCATGCTTGGTGCAGATTCCACATTTAAAACTAGAGGACTGGGATTTGGTGGATCATCAGAGGTTCCCCCACTTGGAAACATAAATATACATGAAAAGGGTATTTTAAAAGGAGTCATGTGTCACTACGTTGGAGCATATGGAGTGGATTCATGGAGTGAATCAGTACATGTGGTTGTTACTCTCCATCATATTAGTAGCTATGGATATGCCGGAGGATATTCAGTTTCTTCCTATGGATAAGGGATTTCTAGAGGCTACCCAATTTTCATCCCTTTGGGGCACAAAATATGTTTCGTAGGTCACAGAGACCAAAGTGTTCTGGGTTTTGATGGAGGCAAGTCTGTGCATGGTAATCAACCAAAATCCAAGGTTATCACTGACGGTGTTTGAACAACTCTCAGAGTATGCAGAATTCAAAGTAGATTTACATCATGTGTACATCAAAGTGTGGAAGGGTCTACAACAAAAGTGGTTCTACCTCCCTTACTTGGTCATGAATGACATCATCTAGGAAACGATTAAGCACTCGCTGACAGATTGGCGCTCTGCATCCAATCTGGTCGCAAGCAGTAGCAAGTCCATGAAAAAGAAACAGAAGGAAGCAGCCAAGCATAAGGTCCAGCAGTTGGCCCAGAAGTGTTGAAAAGAGGCCGAGGAGAAGGCCCAAGTGAAAGCAGAGTGCGCCATGAAGTAATAGACCCTACAGGAAGAGTGCAACTTCGAGCTGAGTGGTAAGTCCCCTTCAACCAAAACAGAGGAGAAGGAGCAATCAGAGTAGGGTGGTGGTGGTCAGGAGGAGAAGATCACTCCCTTCTGGATGAAAAAGTATACGAAACAAGGAAAGGAAGGGCTGCAGAAGAAATCAAAAGTGAAAAATATGTCACTAAATCCAATTACTCTAACCGACGATGACCTGGATGAAATAGATGACAAGGTGTGTGATACCATGACATAATTGTTCCATTAGTTCAAATAGTAGTACAAGTAGGTGCTAAGTACCATCCAGAAGGATCTGGGTGTGATGTAGATTCAAACGATGAGGATCTAGGTAGGCGCAGGGTAGAGCAGTGCTACATCAACGAGTTTGGCACCAAGGACCACTCAGGCAACAAAGATGGTTCGATCATTGGATCTCTGGGTAGTCGCTTTTCTAGATGGCTCCTTAAGCATGGAAGTGGTCGATGACAGGGTCATCGTATGTTCTTTGAAGAATATTGGCCTCAACCAGGCTGCACTTCCCAATGAGTACCTTCACACATTGTAGGAAGGTGTGATAGTAGAGTTCAGAGCTTGGGAGCAGCGCGCGCTCAGTCTCATAAGTGAATATAGAGTGAAAAATGAATAGATGTTCACTGAGAAGTTGGAGGAATTGCAAGCCAAGGAGAAAATTCAAGCACAGAGCGCCCAACTTGCGGCTGCGGTGGTAGAAGCCCGCAGAGCAGTGCAAGAGTTGCATATCTTGAAGGATGCACTGTTGGAGGCAAAGATAAAAGAATTTGCTACGGGCATGTGTGACGCCAAGGTAGAGGTGGCTAGATTCTAGTTTGAGCTAAACCTGAAGATAATAGAATTGGAGCTCAAGTAGCAGCCTTCAACCCCACCAGAAGTAAGGGAACAATGCAAAGCCACTGTAAAAGATGGAGTTGCAATGGTGGATTCTGCAGTGGTGGACTACACCGCACTGTTTGAGCAGGCTATGGAGGTAGTCACAACCCTGTAGGAAGATCCCACCCTGTAGGTCTTAAATACACAAGTCCGCAAGCTCCAGTAGCAATATGATGAAGTGAGGGTGATGATGCGCAATGTTGCTACAGCACAATGCCTTGCCAACCTGTAGGAGGTGAAGTAGCAGCTTACATAGGTGGAAGCAACGCAAAAGAAAGAGTTTGTTCTTCAGGCTAGATTGGGGCCCTAGTTGGATGAGGCCTATGTTGTCTCCACCAATATTTAGGAGAAATTGGTGAACTTGACGAGTACACAGCAGAAAATCAATTAGGAAAGTACAGGACCAGCCACAGAGGAGCTAGTGGAATAGATCAAGCAGGCAGCCACGAAGAGCGCGACTGAGGTAGCAGTTGCACAAGTGGAGTTGGGAGATCTTTGTAGTAAGATCTCGACGCCAGCCGAATGACTCAACGACGAGTCATGATCTTTGTGTTAGGGGCTTGTTGGGATGGGGTCCCCTAGGGTCAATTTTGGGGAAAAAACCCAAGTTTTGTTGTATAAAGATGTAAAGTATCCGCAAATTGTGGTCGTGGAGCACTTAGTTAGTTAAAGAATCATAAAGGGTTTTACCCTTCTTTATGTTAGTTGAGTCGACTTTTTGAGGATCTACCCATGGTCTACGGACCATGGGATTGTATAAATAGGTGTGTCTTTGTATGTCTAAGGCAAGTAATGAAGTTTTATCTATGGAAGAAGTCTAGAGTGTTAGCAGAGAAGAGTAGGAAGAAAGGCTCTGCAGCTGTGTGTGCAGAGTCCTAGAGTAGACTCCGTAGCTGAATGCACAGACCCCTGTAGCTAAGTGCCTAGGGAAGTTTGAGTATGTAAGATGAATTGAATGTTAATAAAGAAGATTGTTGTAGAAATATCCATGTTTATCTCTTTACTTCTATTTATATGAATGTGCTTTATGTTGTGATGGATTTATGAAATAATGATGTATTGATGTAGGACTTTACATGATTTATATTTTTATATGAACGCAATTGATGTTGACTGTTTATGCGAAGATTATCTTGTTGTATGTTAAAGCTATCGAACACTTAGGTCAATCTGAGTAATTTCTGGATTAAGAGTAATCTTTGATGCGCATAAGTAGTTGATTAGTCTGTTCAAGGTCTGTGAAAGATAGTTGTAGACCTTCGCAAAGGTCTAGTGGATGATTAAAGGGAGTTATATCGATAATCCATAAAGGCTTATCGATCTACGTGAAGGAAGATTTAGGGCATAAAATGACATGACGCTAATCTTTGGGTGCTGAAAATTGGTTCCAACATCCTCCCATACTGCTCCATGTGAGGCTTCAGTCTGCGCTTCGTGGATTGATGCCGAAAGGGCCAGTAGTGTAGGGATTTGTTTGGCATAAATAACTCTAAACCTGGTCAGGAACCACTAAGGAAATAGACTCCTTCTAGTCAATAGAAGACTGGTTTGAAAAACCCTAGTGGTTTATCACCCTAGTTGAAAAGTGACAAGAGTAAACCATTGCATCTACTGTGTATACAACATTGTCACCTCCAAGTTTGTATGGACCTTGGATTGATGAGGTAAAGTTGGTAGCCCCAAGAGTTGCATCATTCTTGTTGCAATATAGGTGCTCATCACAGGGAAAGAAGAAACCTACATCAACAATGATGGTAACAAACCTATAAGCTAAGCACAACTGCAGAAAATGATGATTAGTATTTTCAATACATGTTTCTAGTGACAAACGGAAGGATGATAATGATGGTGAAATCTTGAGTTATCCTATCTTACAAGAGTATTAGGAGGTATTCTTTGTATATATTATAGACCTTCCTCCTCAAAGAGAGGTGATTTATCTTTTGAGTTGATACCAAGAGAGACACACACATCTAAGGCACCATACAAGATGAGGAATCTTGAGTCTGTGAGGAGAACCACTCCACAGACAAGTGTCCCTCTCTACCTGGATTGAAAGTTGTGTATCAAGGAACTAAAGGGGTGATTGAACAACTCTGTTATATCTACCAAAGGATGCCTCAAGAACCTCAACCATACCATCAAGGCATGCAAGGGGAATCCTATTCATATTACAACCCTAACCAAAATGCATCCATTCGCACTTGGTGCCTTCCTGCTCATCCTTCATGGTCCACACCTTACACTAGTATTTTGCACCTCAATACCATTCCCAACCTACCAACCAACCATTTCAGCCATATACTCCTCCACAAACTTAGTGGAATACAACATCTTAGGGGTGGAGGCCCCCACAGAACCAATCTACAGCCTTACTTCTTCCACCTCCATCTCAACCAAAGCTCCTTCACCCTGCTCCACCTAAGAAACCTTGGATGCCTACTCAACCGAATCTGAACCTGAACAACACACAAGCACAATAGGTATACAGTGGAGAAACATATTACCTTGCCTATGTTGTGTAAATTCAAGAAATCAAGCTCAGGTTTGGAAGAGTTCTTCCATATAATCAACCTCCATCTCCACTTGAGGAACCCACAAGAGGAAAAGGAGGAGAGTGTCCCTAAAGAAAATCCACCTCCTTTTCCTGAGAGATTAGTCCATCCTATCCAACACACCCCAGAAGAGAATGAACTTGTGGGTGATATGAAAAACCAGTGTGTTAAAATCTCACTCCTCCAAGCTATCAAGGATGTCCCCATATACAACAATTTAATCAAGGAGAATGTTTCAAACATCATGGGAGGCGAAAGAAAGACACCCCTACCATTAATGTCATTGGACAACTATCCGACTTATTGTTGGGGCGACTGATTTGCCCAAAATATCTAGATCCTAGAAGTCCTATGGTATATTTTCACATTGATTGTATCATTGTCACCCATACCTTGATCGATCTTGGGGCTTCCATCAATGTAACGAAAAAGGAGACTATGCTTAAACTGAATCTCTAAGGATAATTAAGAAACACCATAACAATATTACAACTTGTAGAGAGGTCCATTGTAGCTCTTGAGGGAGTTCTTGAGGATATGATGGTCTCCATTGATTCTTGGGAATACATATACGCGGGTTCGGTATACACAGACCCGCGTATACACGTGTTTAACTCAGGGCAATGCCATGTATAAGGGATAAAACAATGTTTTTTAAATTTTAGGACCAGGTCTGGAAGGAGGGGTTGCCCTAGGTCATGAGTGCAGCATCACAAACCATAAGAGTGAGATTTGGAGCTATAACAGATGCCCCCTAATATATGAGGTCAGAAGGGGTACCTGACGGATGGAATGTATTATGCAAGTACATGGAAAGGAAATCTGTCAAAAACTGAGGAGGACTTCACCAGAATTTAGCCTGCCAAGCCACCAAAGGAGATAAAAAAGAAACACTGTCTAAGGCAGGCATACCCATGCTCAGAAAAAGTAAAGCATGTCCGCATATCAAGTACAAGCAGATCCACTAAGTATATAAGTATAAATGACTGGAAAATACATAATGGATCATCTGATCCTGATCGAACAATTACATGTCTGAATATCACATATAAGACTGTCAATGATGCTGAAAGATGCAACGGATCACTGATATCAAAGACTGATCCCAAAAGGTACCAACTGAACATGATGGAATAGGATGGGCTAACACTGCAAACTTAGGTGCCAGCATATAGAATGTCGCCATGATTGACTGCAGCATATAAGGTGGAGTGGTATCAACTAGCAGCAACATGAGCAACTGTCAAGTGAACCAATGAATGTTGATACACCCTGAGGTCTTCACCGACCGCCGTGGTACATTTCTACACCATGGGAATAAATGATCTGAAGTCGACCATGTGAGAAATTGTTTGATTACCAGTCATTGATGTATACCGTTAACAAATGTGAGACTACTCACCGATAATGATAATGAGCATCAAGGTACCCAGTACAATCTAACAAGTGTGAATAAATGAACTGGAGTGAACACCTGTAAGAATCTATCGATCAGGAGACAATGATGGTTTCCCACTGTCGATAACGAAGGATCTGCCACTAATGACTACAAACCCCAAGGTACTACCAAATGGACTCTAGATCTCTGCCCCAGAGCAATGAGTCGGAGTCAATAGAGAAAGATCCGCTAGAAGGAAGGAATTAAGGCATCCTTCATCAATCTAGTACGAGTGTAACCCGTAGGCGAATAATGTGGAAGGAATCGGACGAAAGAGATGTAGTAACCTAATCGAAGTATGTTTCTAGCGTACACAAGATGTGGCTAGCGCACGACAGAAACCCTCTGAACCAACCAATAATGAAATCTGACACAGAGGCGAGGTATCCACCAATAGGGTCAAATGGAAACCAAGGTACTGCACGAATCCCAATGTGTGATAATGTAAGTTGATGTCGAACACAAGGGAAACCACTCAGTCAAAGACCCATGATACTGATCGATGCTGAGCACAAGGTGACCTATCAATAAAGAAGCCATTTCCTAACTCCTACTTAAGCAAAGTAATTCTTCAGGTAGAGCCCGTTTCGGGGCTTCGCCAGCTTGTTTCCCTCAAAATCGATTAACTCATACGACCCTTTTTCTAAAAATCGTTTAATAATAAAAGGACCATACCACATAGGCTTAAATTTACCTGCCCCCAAGGTGTCTTTATCTTGGTCATAGATCAAGACAAGGTCACCTTCAGAAAAGACTCAAGGACGAACATATTTATTATATTGCGTTTTGACCCTTTTCTTATGAGCCTCATTCGCTGTGGCTGCATCTCGACGCTGCTCATCGAGATGTTCCAAGTGAAAGAGGTGCTCTTCACATTCAACTTAAGAGATGGAATTTCACATTCAACCGGAAAGATAGATTCCATCCCATAAACCAACTGAAAAGGTGTAAAACCAGTAGCTGTTTTCACAGAGGTTCGGTATGCCCAAAGAGCCAAATACAACATAACGTGCCAATTGGATCGATTTTTGTCGATTGTCCATTGGAGGATCGTCTTAAGAGTTTTATTGACTACCTTGACCTATCCATTGGCCTGAGGATAATAAGGAGACGAATGCTCTTGTCGGAAATCCAATTTTAGAGCTAATTCAGACAGTAGTTGATTCTTGAAATGACTGCCATGATCAGTGACAATCTCTCTCGGGATACCGAATCTTGAGATAACCTGATTAAAAAGTAACAATGCTACCGTGTCACTATCATTCTTGTAAGTAGGCATGGCCTCGGCCCACTTCGCAAAGTAGTCTATGGCCACGATAATGTACCTATGATTCGCCGCTGAAGGCAGATTACAAGTCATAAAATCAATACCCCACTTACTAAAGGGACTGATGGTGACAACGGGAAAAAGAGGAGCTGGATGCATGCACATCTTCCAAGTAAAAATTTGACAAGGGTGACAACATTTGACCGCTTCCACATAGTCTTTAAAGAGTGAAGGCCAAAAATAACCGGCACGTAAGATGTGCTGGGCTGTAGCAAGCTCTGATAGATGACCACCACAAGCTCCACTGTGGTAGTCATTGAGCACTGACTCTGCTTCCTCTAAGGTCAAACAGTGCCGAAGGATTGAATCAACCCCTCGACGGTATAATGTATCACCAATGATAACATAATTTTTAGCCAAGTGACGTAATTTTCGACGTTCATCCTTAGAGAAAGTAGAGGGAAACTTCGAAGTCTGGAGATAAACAATGATATCTCCATACCAAGGGTCAAGTGAAGAGATGAGGAATAAATGTTCATCGGGAAAACTTTCCTCATAAACAGTATCCTCTCCTCAAGGCAGCTCAGAAATTAGCTCAGCGAAAACCATGGATTTCTTAGACTTGGTAGACAAGAATTCAAGATCAAATTCTTGCAATATGACTATCCATCGATTATATTTGCCCCCAATCACTCACCTACTGAGGACAAACTGAAATGGATTGACCGCCACTAAGACAAAGGTTTTACGTAGCAGGATATAATGACGAAGCCGCTAGACAACATGGACAACTGCCAAGGCCAACCGCTCGACCAGAGAATCGCGAAGTTCAGGACCTATTAATCCTCGGCTCAAATAATAAATAACATGCTCGGTGAGAGCATTGTCCTCCTGAATGAGAACCATACCAATGGTTGATTCTACTGCAGCGAGATATAAAAAGAAGTCCCTACCATAATCCATTGGACTCAAAAGCGGGGCAGAGACTAATGCCTTTTTCAAAGCATCAAATGGTCGCTGCGCAAAGTCATCCCATACAAATGGAACTCCTTTCCGTAGCAAACACATGAACCCTTTAGTGATCTCGGCATAGTTTGTTATAAACTGTCTTAAGAAATTAGCCTTCCCTTGAAGACTTTGAAGTTGGCAAATTGAGGACGGGGGAGGCAACTGAACTATTGCCTCAACCTTGAAGGGATCAACCCGAATCCCTTCATTTGACACGATGAACCCTAACAACTGATCGGACGTAACCGCGAAAACACACTTGTTTGGATTCAACCGGATTTTATAAAAACAACATCGCTCGAAAACCAATCGAAGATGACTAGGGTGATCAGTTCTCTTTCGAGAACGAGCAGCAAGATCATCCAAGTATGCTTCAATGACATGTTCGATGTCGTGGAAAGCATATGACATGGCCCGCTGAAAAAGTGGCTCCAGCTTTTTTAAGCCAAAAGGCATCTTTCTATATGAAAAGGTACCCCAGGGAAATATAAAGGTTGTCTTATGTTGATCTTCGGGATGGATAGAAATTTGATTATAACCAGAAAAACCATCCATGAAGGAAAAAATCTCATTACCCGCACACTCGTCGATAATCTAATCAATGAATGGTGTGGGGTAATTATCTTTTAGACAAGCCTTGTTTAGGTCCCTAAAATCGATGCATACTCGGATTGTTCCTTACTTTTTATCTACAGGGACTGGATTAAAAACCCAATTAGTAAGAGGAACAGGGTATATAAAACCTGCCTTTAGCAACTTCTCAACTTCAGCTTTTATAGCTGCTGCTTTCCTAGGGTTAACTGGCCAAAGCCTTTGATGAACCGGTTTGGCATTCTCATATGTCTTGATCTCATGTTGAACTATAGAAGGATCAATGCTAGGCATTTCTTCGTAAGTCCAAGCAAATACATCTCGAAATTCCTTGAACAGGTCGGTGTAAATTTGAATTTCTTCAGGGGAACATTCAATTCCGATGAAGAGATTCTCAATCACGTTAGGGTCCCTAGAGATGTTTATAGGTATCGTTTTTGAAATCACTGACATATTACCTGCGGCATGAACATGTTCTAGAGCCAAAGGATTTGACACCATAGAAACATCACTAGTACAGAGCTCGGAGAATCTAGATTCTACTTCCTGCAATGGAGGAAGAAATTATGAACGATGGTGTAAGTCTTCCCAAGGTCGATCTATACCCATCATTGCTTCGAGGATTGCTTCTTCAGAAGGTAAAACTGAATCTAAGCAGTCCAAGGCAGAGGTAGAATCAAGGCTCCAAGCAGGGGCCACATCACCATCTAACTTCTCTTCGGAAAAAGGAGCAGAGTGGTTGTCTGCAGAGTCTACGATAGACTGATATCTAAGCTCAGCTACATATATAGGGATAATCCCATGCGGCTTATGAGAATGACCATCAAATGCAGTCAAGACGGTGGGTGAAGGAACGGTCGAAGGCGATCCAATAGCCTTCCAACATGACATCGACATGATGCACGTGGAAGCTCCTTCATCGATAATGGTACGAAAAATGTTGATTTTCCGGTATTTAGACTTTATTTGGAAAGCCATATGATGAGTGAGTTGCTTTTTGACATTTAACACGTCAAAAGTGAGCGCTAAAGAGTTAGTTGGATCGACTGCTCCAATCGCGGAAAGTAAAGCACTTCGCTGAGCCAGACATGACAAGAGAACCTCTAAAGCAGACATGGCGCATGGACTCTGAGCCAGATCCTCAACAATGGATTAATTCTGGGCGGCCCTAGCATTAGGATTAATAGTCGTGCATTTAGCGGAACCTTTTGGTATCCGTGGTATAGTCTCAACAGGGGGTCGCTCAATATGAAGGTCGGTATTTCCGGGAACAGTCTTGTCCTTGGAAGTTTCAGCTTCACCATAATCACGTGACCGAGTAGTCACATGGATGTTAGAACCCATCATGAAAACATTTGATGATTTTCCCCTTCCTGGTTGCCCCCTGCAGAGGTACCAGGATTTGAACTCGTGCCAGCAAGAAGTTGCTGCGCTTGGGGAAAGGGGTTGGTTAACACAGCCTAAGAACTAGAAGTCCCTTGCTGTCCTAACAAGCGTTGAGCGTCTTCAATCTTAGGGCAGAGATGAGTTAAATGGTATCCACTGCACAACTTGCATGGAAACTTGACTTTCTTTCTAGATTCATTTCTACCACCACCAGCGTTGTTGCGGGATTTATTTGCATTAGGCTTCCCATCCTGGTTATTTTTCTTACCTCGTCCTTTCTTTTTCCCATTGGAATTTTGATTTCCTTTGGGGTTATCAGATTGGATGGCATTAATTGAAGATGTTTGGGAAGCCGGGGGATTAGACGATGTGACTTGGTTGTTAGAAGCAGTTTGTAAGGACAACTGCTGCAATTGGTTCAATAAGTTCATGGTAGTCGTGTCTACCGACCCAATGATACCATCCGCGTGGGGACCTGGCTTTGACTTAGCTATGTCAATCTTAGACCCAGGAGCATCTGCCAAGTATTTTTGTAGGATTCCAGACTGAGAGTAGATCAATTCTAATTGTTGGGCCCTAAAAATGGCTTGCTCCTCATAATAGACTCCAGACATGGAGACATCCTTAGAGATCTCGGGTTGTAAAGATTTCAAAAACCATTCGAGACAGTACTCCAGAGGGATTTCGGCTTTAATGAGCCTCTTTCTCCATCTCCATTCATGAATATGGTCAGAAATGTGAGTTTCCTTATCCTGACGAAAAGTGGCCAGAAGTTCAGTTCCGGCATCATAACGGACAGGTAACTGGAAATGATTTAAGAAAATATTGGCTAAGTCAGCGAAAGATGTAAAGCTGCCCCCTGGAAATTCTATATACCATTTGGCCACATTACCAGTCAAGGTGCGCTGAAAATGTCTCAACCTAATCGAGTCATCAATTAGGGAGTTAGATGAGCACCACAAATGGAATGTGGTTACATGGTTGCCTGGGTCTTCACCGCTCTTCCCTTCGAATTTTGGAATGTCCAAAGGGAGTTTGGTTGGGATCGGAGGCCAGGCCGGATTGTACTTGATTGGATTGTTTGTTAACTTAGTGAGATCTAGCAAGTTCAACATTGCCAGAAATGGAAGCCTAGGACGACCTTGGGGATTCCACCCAGACTGGGCGGAACTCCCAAAGTTCTGAAAAGATTGTCTAGGGTTTTGGAAGGCACCAGGCTGCCCAAAGTAACCAGCAGAACCAGCTGAACCAAAAGGCAAGCCTTGTGATCCAGCAAAATTCAAAGTTTGACCAACTCTGGTCGCAAAACCTCCATAACTAGCAAAGTTTCCTCCTAAAGGATTATAAGGAGTTGATAACCCCTGATACGGATTCCAAGCCAAAGCTAAGGGAGGAATACTTTGAAACGAACTAACTGTGGAGTACGACCTATTCCATTGTTGGCCGAAAGACGGATTCCCTGTTCCTGTGCCACTAACCCCAGGGTTAGTCCAACCTTGGAAAGGATTTCTGCTTTGTCCTATAGAAGAAAAAGGCATGGATCCTATTGTCGGGTTGGAATGTGGTATATGACCACTTCCGAAAGGAAAACCCTGGAATGAAGCCGATTCGCCCATCATGGACGTAGCGGCACTAAACAGAACCGATGGAATACCCTATGAGTGGGTGCCAAACGGGAAGAATCCAGTACCAAAAGCATTGGTTTGGGCATTTCCACTCGTGGACGGAATGGAAGTAGACCCAACTAAAGATGTGCTACCAAAAGATCCAAACAAGGAAGCAGAGGAGATGGAAATTGTTCCTCCCCCTTGCACCGATGTTGGAGTTTGCATAGTCGTAGCACTTGTAGAAGCCATGCTTCCAGTAGTGGTCATCGGTGGTAAGCGCGTAGCGTAACCTGGACTTGATGGTCCATGCGTCGGAGTCCCAACGTATTGTAATACGTCTGGATGACTAGATGGTAGTGGAGAATTTAGAGCTGCTAATGACTCTAAGAGTTCTTCTACCTCTATGTTATTCTCCGCTTGAAAGAGAACTCGAGAAAGGATTGGAGTGTCCCTCTCTTGTTCAAAGGTGCCAGGCCTTGCTTGAACACTAATGCCCCCAAGGGGAGGATCAATCCCCGATGCGTCAACTGCCATGGGACGAAACCCACCAATAGTATTACCTTTGCGCCTTCTAGGAGAAGGCTCTAAACTTGGTGGTGAAAGACCACGAAGTCTTCGAGACCGTCTGGGAGATCAGTCAACCACTTTGAATTTTTTGTTATGATCTAACTAAAGACTCAAAAAGTTGAAATCTAGGCCAAATAAGAGCACAAAGCACACACTATAAAGTCCCTAACGAAAATAGCTAGTCAAACAACTTCCAAGTATTTCTGCTCCGAGTGATTAGGACCGGACACCAAAATACAAGAAAGTGAATTAAGGGGCCTTCCGAAGATAGTCTGGGATGATGAGGGCCCAGTCCTATCAGCGAAGCTATTAGAGGAAGTTACGCTGACCTCCTAACAACAACCTACGCCGGTGCAAGCCCCCAAGCTTCGCAAGGGTGCCCTCCAGTAGTACTGTCAAGAGTGATGCAACATCAACCTCAAGTGCCATAGGATTCCCCTCCGCAGCCACCTGTGTAGATCCCTAGGAGTAGCAACTATGGATACCAACTCGTCACAGAAGCCAGGCGGAACAGTCGTGAGGTAAGTTCGGACAAGTAGGAGAGGGGGTATCTCTCTTCCCTGTCTTCACAGACCCTCGTGCTTAACTCCCAGATCCGGAGCTTTCCTGGTCTTCCTAACGCTATTGGATTTTCACTCGCTATTCAGACTCCTATGTTTGATGTTTATATGGCCTTGGAGAGTTAACTCTCCACTTGCCTAATCCAAGGCCCTAAAATCCTAAAATTGTTGGTGTAACTGACTTAAACAAAAAGTTTTAGTGAATTTTAGTTAGCGCTTGATTTTAAGATAGGCTGTTCTTTAAGTCACAGGGTAACGGAAGTGAAAATAGTGGTGTTTTTTGACGCAAAAGAAATTAATAAAAACCTAACTACATGCACATGTACTTGTTTTCTTTTTTCGATGAAGAGAAATTTCTATAGGGTTCAGAGGAACTTCTAATAAAACAAAATTTTCTTTTCTTTTCGTTAATTCACGCTTCACACTCACAAAAGTTAACAAAGCTATGTATGCCTAAAAATGTATTCAAATCTATCCTAATGCAACAAATATATGCCGATGCAAGATTCGAAACTACTCTAAAAACAAAAAATGAAAGTTTCGTTCTTATCAATCTTTATCTTGCCACTTAAGATGTCTAGATGGAATATGAGATGCTACCATTCATTTCGTCTAAACACTAAAAACAAGTTCTAAGACAAACATAAAGCACTTTCATTCACTAAAAGGAAACCAAATGAAAACCAAGTTCAATAAAGAAAAACTAAGTTTTTCAAAAAGATTTTCTTCAAACGCAAGAACAACAAAGTCTTTTCAAAAATGCTCTCAACAACACTGAAACTTATGATTGAAGAATAGGCAACAAACACTTTTGCAAATTGACACCACACAATTGATGAAAACTCAACAAAAAGAGATGTTTTTAAGGATGCTCTTAACAATCAAAAGCAACAATGAAAGCTTTGGCAACAATAACCAAAAAGATCAAAAAGACAAATTTCAAGAAAGTGCCAATTAACAATTTTCATAAAACAAAGAAACGGATGGTCACAAAAGCAGTTTTGTCAAGCAAACAAAAAGTCACCAAAAGCAAGATTTGACACGAAGATTGAGATCAATATCCCTACCCTGATGAATCAGAGCAGCCAAGATTCCAAACAAGAAATCTTGCGTGCTTGAACAAGAAAAGATGACGCTTGCAACAACAAAAACAAGACCAATACCCCTTACAATCAGAGAGAATTTGGAACAAGATTCTCGCTGTAAAATTAACAACTGATGCTTGAAAGTGACTGTTTCAGACTGACTCAAACCACCAGACAGACCTTCAGAAACAAAAAGATTTACAAATATTGAAAATTACAAGATATACGCGACTGTACTTATGTACAGATTGCGTGTATATGCAACTGTAACTAAGGAAACCTACGTATACGCGGGTTCACTTAAAGAAACATGCGTATATACGCCTCTGTAACTAAGAAAAATAGTGTATATAAAAGGTTTCAATAAAAATAAAAAACAAACTGAAGAAACTGGCAAAACTTAAAGTTCAAAAACAGGCCAGATAGCAACAGCAAGCAAACAGGCAGCTGAGCCCTGATTGGCTTGAAAACACCCAAACTAGGAACAACAAGAGTGTTTTCCCCAGCGGAGTCACCAATTCTGTTGGAGGGAAATGTTCCCCTAGGGCTTTTTGGGTTGAAACCCTAGCAGACTGAAAGTTATCTATTCAAAGAAACACACATTCACACAGCCATTATGCTATTATAAGCAAATTATATTGTAAAGGGGACGTACCTTAGGTCTTACGTTTGAGAAGGCCCTTAGGTTCCAAACCCTTCTTGGAGTTCCCTTCTTCTCTTTTGTCCTGCAAAATAGCCAATTCCAAAGAACACAATAGTATATGGACAAAACCTTATAAAGAAACCATCTTCATGTTATAATTAAAGGTAGTTAGTTATGAAATCCAACAGCCATTTACATATGAATTCTAAACATGAATATCATAAACATAAAGAAGATTCATATCAGGAACCAAGACATGTGTTTCTTTTATTATAAACAAATAAAGTACATAAAAAGAAATAATTTCACCTGAGTTACCTTCAGCAGGCTCCAAGCAAAGCTTCCTTCCAGATCCGTTCCAGCCTCAAGCCTTAAACGAACTCCTTCCATGCCTTACTCCATGATGTCATAAATGGTGGATGAGCATCAACACACAAGGAAACAAGGGTTTCCTGTACAAATGGGGGAAGTGCAGAAGGCACAAGGGACTTCAGACCTGGTTAGGGGAAAAATCTCAGCATAATAACCTTTCTCTCTCTTCTCTCCTCCCTTAGGCCTTCCCATTGAGGTATTTTTATACCTCTCCCAAAGTAGTTTTTTAGTTGGGAGTTGGTTGGGAACAATTGGGCCACGAGCATTAATAGGTGATCAGCAGGTAAAACCCGCTATCTCCACCCGAAAATAAGGAGTCTTGTATTTTTTTAAGTGTTTTAATACATATACGCAGGTTGGATATACACAGACCCGTGTATACACGCATTTAACTCAGGGAAATTTCGCGTATAAGGGATAAAACACTGTTTTTTAAATTTTAGGACCAGGTCTAGAAGGAGGGGTTGCCCTAGGCCATGAGTGTAGCATCACAAACCATAAGAGTGAGATTTGGAGCTATAAAAACCTGCTAACTTCTTAGTTCTCCAACCTAAGAAAAAGTTCAATGGTTATCCTCTCATCCTTGGAAGGCCATTGTTAGCCACTCCTGATGCTTACATAAGTTACAGGGCTGGAAATATGACCATTAAAAATGGGCATTTGTCTAAACAATTGGTCTTGTACCTTCCTGCTCAACAATGTATGGAGCACAACTTACCTTTATGGTTAGAAGAGGAGGAGGAAGATGAAGTCTACTCTTCCCCTATCTATACCCTAGATGCTACTATAGGAGGGAGGCAACCTAATGAAGATGACCTCATTGAGCAAATCCTCTAGAATTAGTCCCCCAATACCATGTCTCTTGATGAGTTAGTGAAGAAAGCTGAAGATAACCCTTGGAATGATTTGTTCCTAGCTAACTCAAGTCCTACTCATGTCAATATGATAGAATTTGGTCCAGAAATAAAATTTAAAATCAACCCCTCTCTCTCTGCACATCAGGAATAGGATTTATGTGACATGCTAAGAAAGCATCTGGATGCCTTTGCTTGGAATTCTAAGGAAATGAAGGCAGTTCACCCTTCAATGTGTACTCACAACATTTACATAAAGGAAGGCTACAAGCTAGTGTGCCAACCTCAGAGGAGAATGAAACCAGCCCTCAAGGATATAGTCAAAGAAGAACTGTAGAAGTTGTTGGATGTAGGGTTCATTTACCCTATCTCAGATAGTGAGTGGGTGTATCCTCTAGTTCTAGTTCCAAAGAAAAATGGGAAGTGGAGGATCTGTGTGGACTACAAAGAGCTAAACAAAGCAACAAAAAATGACCATTTCCCTCTACCTTTCATTGACCAAGTATTAGATGGTCTGAGAGGAAAGAATTTCCTCTCCTTCCTAGATGGGTTCATTGGTTACAATCAGATCCAGATCAGCCCAGAGGACCAAGATAAAACCACCTTCACATGTCCTTGGGGTACCTTTGCTTATAGAGTCCTTCCTTTTGGATTATGCAATGCCCCTGCCACTTTTTAGAGGGCAATCCTAATCATATTTGAAGAGCTAGTCCATGACTCTGTGGAAATTTATATGGATCATTTCACCCCCTATGGCTATGATTTCCTAGAGGCTCTCTCTAACTTGGGAAAAGTATTAAAAAAATGCATTGAAATGAATTTATCCCTTAGTCCTGAAAAGTGTTATTTCTTTGTGACTATAGGGATTGTTCTAGGTCACTCAATATCCCAGGAAGGACTACAAGTGGACCCAAATAAAATCGCTATCATAAAGAGGGTCCCTACTCCTCAAAAGCAGAGGGATGTCAAAAGTTTATTAGTTTTAGCTGGATATTATGGGAGATTCATAAAATACTTTAGCAAGGTAGCCTCACCTTTGTTTGGACTATTGGCCAAGGATTCTGAATTTTTATGGCCAAAAATATGCCAAGAGGCCCTAGAAACCTAAAGGAAAAGTTGACTACTACACCTATATTCTGAGGCCCAATTTTGGCTCTTGCTTTCCACATCCATGTTGATGCCTCTGACAAAGCTATAGGAGTACCTCTAGGCTAGATAGATGACAAGTTACCTTATGCCATTTACTTCATCAGCAAAAATCTTTCCAAGGTTGAATTGAACTATACTGTGACTGAAAAATAGATCCTAGTTGTTTTCCATTCCTTGAATAAATTTAGACATTACATCGATGGTTACTAGACCTCTGTACATATTGACCATGTTGCTATTAAATATTTGAAGAAAAAGACAGATGTGAATGCCTGAATTATTAGATGGTTGATTTTGTTACAACAGTTTGATCTAACTATCATTGATAATCCTGGTAGAGAGAATGTAATTGCAATTTTTTTGCCAAGATTGGCTTTGCCTGTAGGTGAGGAAGGAATGGTTGATGACCAACTACCATATGAGAATTTATTTGTTATTTTAGTTCTCTCTCTGTGGCTTTTTGACATAGACAACTACTTAGTAGCTGCAAAATTCCCTCCAAATATGTCCTCCAAGGAAAAGAGTAGAATTGTAAGGAAAAGCATCCCATTCACTTGGATTGGGAGAAATATCTTCAAGCTAGGCCCAGATCAAATTTTCAGAAGATGTGTTAGGGAGAAGGAATTTTTTGACATCCTTCTGGCATGTCATGATGGGCCTTGTGGACGTCACTTTGCAGCCAATAGGACAACCTTCAAGGTACTACAAGCTAGCTACTATTGGTCCACTTTGCACCAATATGCAAGAAGATATACCAGCCAACGTGAACGATGCCAAAGAATGGGGAAACCTACTCCTAGGGATGAAATTACTTTGCAACATCAAGTGACTTTTGAGCCATTTGACAAGTGGGGCATGGATTTCATTGGGCCCATTGATCCACCATCAAGACAATAAAAATACATAATTGTGTGCATTGATTACTTGACAAAGTGGGCTAAAACCAATGCTATCAAGGTATCCAGAGAAGAGAAAGTGGATGAGTTCTTGAGGGATAATATGTTTTACAAGTTTAGATACCCTAGAGAGCTAGTCACTAATCAAAGCACTCAATTCACCTCACATATGATTGAGAATATGTTAAGCCAACATAATATCAAGCATAGGAAATCCACTCCTTACCACCCTCAGGCCAATGAACAAGTAGAAGTTACCAATAGTGCATTGGAAATAATTCTCACAAAGGTGGTTGTAGAGCTATAAAAAGGGTCTCTTTCACCTCTAATTACCTCACATTAATATGTCAATCCGGGAACGTTTGGTTATTTCAAAGAGTGACTCAATCCGAGGCTATTTGTCAGAGTAATGCAAGTAGTACAACGTCCTACAAAATATAAGAGTAAATTGATGCTTTTCTATAACTAAGTTCCTTCAAATGACTAAAGCACACACTATCAAAATATCAGTCAAGGGTCCGACAGCAGTAATCCATCCCTTTGGAAACTGATGGAAAATGAAACTAGAGCATGGATCATGGGTCTAGGAGCAGGGCAGTAAATGCAGAGGCTCACTACAGCCACAGATCGTCTCTCACACCAAATGCTAGTAAATGAAACAGCAGATAGAAATGGAATGGAAAATAGGAAATTAAACAGTAAATCTAGAAAGGAACAACAATGCTTAAAATGGAACAGCAATCACTAAAACTAAACCTCGTGAGTAACAATCACACTTTATAATATCAACTCAAAAGCTCTTATCGTAATCAAAACTCCAATCTTTCATTCTCAAAGCAAATCACACAATCCACTAAAGGAACATCAATAAACAGCATGTGAAAGTCATACACACAACATTCTAAGAAAATAATCTGACTTTAATCCCAATCATCAAAAGGAATTATAACTGTGTTTCCAAATGGAACAACATGAACTCTGAATCATAAAGAACACTCCTTTCAGATAATTACCTTAACACACATACTTAACATAGAAGCTTCATAACACAAGGATAACACTGTTCAGTTGAATCCAATAAGATTTCATCCACTCTGAAAGTATTGATAATACAATGCAGAGTTAATGGAAAGAACATTAATGAACGAATCTTAGTAGACCATGTAAGGTAACTTATAAAGCATATCAGATTACCAACTAGTGATGATAAGCAAACCACGCAGAAATCAAATCGTAGTGATACAGAAGCAAGTGTCCTCCACGGCCGGACCCTTAGCCTCAAGGGTACACCGCTTTAAGCTAATCCAGACGCGAAGATGAGATAATCACCAAGTTTATATTAATGCATAAAACAGAAAGTACAATGAGCCAAGTTCAACGAAACTCGATGATCAAAGTTAAGTCTTTGACAAAAAGTTACAAAAAAGCCTCCTCCTCAGACTAACAGTGCCGCCCCTTTATATAAGGATAACAGCGGATATGTCTAAGTGGTAAGATAAATAAAGCAGTGATCCCTCAGGATCTTCGCAAAACTGTTAATCCCTAATCACTTCTTTCTCTTCTGTCGAGCTGGTGCCTTTTCCTCCTTTTTCGGACCGGTTTGCTTCAGCTTGCTTTGCCTTGTCTGCACTCGGTCCTTCGTCAAAGGGATAGCAGTTACCCTGTTCTTATCTTCTTCTTTGGAACAACAGCTCCTCGTTTCTACCCTTTCCTGCACAGGACAATGACAATTATCAGCGGATAAGTCTTTGCATACTAATTCCACGTATTCTACCACAATTCACTATTGTTTTCCTCATTCATGATGTGAAAGATTCATAAGTACTATTGAAAAGCCACTAAAATGATCATTAAAAACATACCTTTTTAGTACTCCACACACCCCCTTGCTTACACTGTTTCATGCCCTCATGAAAACGTTGTAGTTGACATGTAAAGCAGTGAGAGAGTAGGCTGGAGAAGGAATCTCATGTGGAGGCCTACAGCCATGGTGAGTGACTAGGTAGTCAAAGAATTGGCCTGTTTGACCCTCAGGCATCTCATATAGGGCTTGATATCTGGGTGCATGGTGCTAGATAATTGGATTGCAGAATCTATATCCTAACCAGGATGGCCCTGCCCTCAAAATGCTTTCACCATAGAGGTTCAAACGATTGGCGGCTAACTGAAAATTCTCATACTTAAATGGCTCCCTGAGCTGGATGTTTGGATTAGAGGTTCGGCACCAGAATTTGGCTACATCAATGGTGAGGTCTTTGATAGAAAGGAAATATTCTAAACTTTGTCGAATGAGTGCCTCGTGCATGGGTCCTAATGTTTCAATGACACCTGGAGTTCTCATAAGGTTTCTATGTGCTCTCCATAGCTGTGCTGGGTCCCTAGGCTCAGCCCTTACCCATAGGTCTAGGCCATTTTCTTGTCTCTAAAAAGTGTTATAAGCTTTGAGCCATTTAATCTGATTGATCCTGAATGAGATGAATGCTTGCAATTGAATGTCCCCAACAAAAGGGCCAAGGTTCAAATTAGTTTCCTGATCTAGCACGAGGTTATGCAAATAGAATTCACATAGCAATCTCTGAACCTTCACTCCATAATGTTTACAACAATCTATAAAGTCATTGACAATATTAATTTGTATTGGGACACCTGCTTTAACAGCCTTTATCTTTAATTGCAAGTATTGCTCCAATAAAAAAAAAGCATAGTTTTTGGCAAGGGCCCTACATGCTAAAACGTCATTGTATAAAGAACACAAGGTATCCATCTGTTTGATAACAGTATCTAACCTACGGGTTACATTTTCAACTTTCTCATGTTCCTTTTGCCACCCTTCAAAGGCCTGGCTTTCAGACTGATTAACATTTTGTAGTTGCTGTTGGAGTTCTTCATACTTCTCACGAGGGACTGTCTGCTCTCTAAGCCTCTCCATCTCTTGCTGAGCCTCTTTCAATCCTTTGTGCAGAGTCCTTGTCTTTGGATCTCTTTTCCATGCATCAGTGGAGGCCAGGAGTTTTACCTGAACTTTCTTATTTCGTTGCTTTGAGTTCAGAACCCTTATCACCCCTGAGGGTGGTGCCTCTGTTTGAATCTCCTTGTTGTCTTTTTCTATTTTAACACAAATACCAGCTGGCAACTGTTCCTTTTCAAATGGAACAACAGTCTGTCCCTCAGCTTTATTTGGAACAGCAGCTGGGCCTTCAGCTTGATTTGGAATGTCATCTGGGCCTTCGGCTTCATTTGGAACAACAGTTGGATTTTGGGCAGGGTTTTGATCAACAGAGCGATTTTTAGTCCTCCGCCATTTTATCCTGTGGTTTCTTACTGCAGTGGTCATCTTTTTCTTACTGGCGGTCTTCCTTGTCCTCTGCCTTGCTTTCAGAATCTTGATTTGCTAGTGGAGCTGGGCTATTATGCTCAATAACCTCTCCTGTTCCTTTCGTAATTCTCTAATTTCCAACGTTTTTTTAGAAGGAACAGCAGGCCTTTTGCTGCGTTCTGGGCCTTGACTAGTCCCTTGATTTTTCTCCTGGGGTACTTCTTCACTATGTTGTGCTGGCTGTTCCGGGGTAAGAACCCTAGCTGATTCCGTGGCTTCGATTTCTATTCTCACTTCTTCTGGAATTTCTTCTGGTGCTGTGGGAACAGATTGTTCCCTCTTAGTATCTCCTGTCTCTTTTTCATCATGAACGGGGAGATTTCCTTCCTCTGCCTCTTCTGCATGTGGTTTTTCAGGTGCATCTTCTTCCTGGGGTTTGTCGCGGAGGTATGGTGGAGTGGAAGGTTGGCCATACTCACCCATATTGGCCAAGATTGCACCAATTCCTCTTCTCCCACTGGGTCCTTTGGTGGGCTACCACCCTGCTGTCCCATTTCCTCCTCCTGCCTAGGTTGTCCATCTTCTGCCTCAGGATGCTCAATTTCTATTTCAGGGTTCTCGGCTTCTCTCTCAGGGTGTTCAACTTCTGTCTCAGGGGGCTTGGCTACTGTCTCAGGGTGTTCAACTTCTGTATCAGGGGGCTCGGCTACTTCATTATTTTCTTCTTCGGATTGCTTAGCCTTCTCGGCCTCCCCTTCCTTTTCTCCTTCAACTCGTCCTTCTTCTATCTCTGATCGTGTGGGTTGTTCATCCTCAATTACCACTGGCTGGCTAGTGCTTTACTGGAGTTTTTCCAGCCTTCCTCTTATTCGGGCTAACCGTACTGATTTTCTATGTTTCTCTGGCTGTTCCGGTGTCTCAGTGTCATGCTTCCGTTTTTCTGACTCCTGGCGGGTTTCTGGTCGTTCGGATGTGCTTCCAACAGGTTTTTGTTTTCTTAATTCTCTGCGTTTTTCCAGTTGTTCTGGTGTGCTTAGAGTATGTTTACGTTTTGGGGAAGGTGTTGTCGCTCTCCCCTTTATTATTGCAATTAATTCTTTCCAGCTGCTTTGCTGCTGGGTGAGACTATGACTAACTATTAGTCAGATTAATCCATGGTGGATGACAACTGATTCTACATGCTGTGCCTTTTTCAGGCTTCGTGCGGCATAATGGAGTAAAGAATTCAAAAGTGCAGGAAGGTTTACAGAGCATTTCTATTTTAAAACAACTAAGAGTTTAAGATGTCGTGGCCTTACCACGTCTTTTCTCCCCTCGCAGGTGATGTAGCTTTGCACTGTTCTTGCTAGTTCCACCCAGGGTTCTCCTAGCATTGTTGGTAGGACTCCCTTCCCTTTAATTTTCAATCTCTGGCCTTCGTCCTGGAAAATTTCCATGATCTTCTGGAGTCTTTCCTTCTTCAATGTCCATATGGGTCCAGTGGCTGGTAGTCCCGAGACTTCGACAATTATATCGTCGGTGACTACTATTTGCTTCCCCTGCATCGTGGAGTGATCCTCCTACAGATTCTGCAGAAATTCCATTGCTACTGTTTCATTGGACTCCTTCAGGCGACTGAGATAAGTCAGCCACCCTGCTCTTTCCAGGATCTCCCGAGCAGCAGTGGAGACTGTCAACTTTTGTGGTTCGCTTCGAACTGCCCTGCCTCCCATGGTTTCACTGTGAATTCACAATGGAACAGCAGCCGCGTGTGTTGTTTGAAACACAGAGAGAGTAGTAATCATCGGATTTGGAAAAAAACACAGAGTATGCAACAGAAATGAGTTATGAACAACAACTTGTATATAAAAAATAGAGATGTCATGCCGTTAAACCGTGCCATTTCCTAATATGCTATCTTTCCCGAATAATGAGCTGACACATAACCCGGGGAATCATGAGGTGAACCTCCCCCCTGCAATGCGATAGGCTGCCCCAGCCGTCAAAGAAAGGATCGGCACCCCGATCTATAACCAAGTCATAAAGGAACAACGTATGAACATATGCCATGTTTAGAAAAACAACTGTTTGCCGAAATCGAGGCGTAAAGTTGGATTTCATATTACGTAAGAGGCTGCTGTGATATGATGCGAGGCCAGGGATAGGACGTCTGTCGTACTTGCCAAATCTGAAGTGGTCATTGTCACCTCCTTTGCCAT
Source organism: Pinus tabuliformis (assembly GCA_031772625.1). Classification (NCBI taxonomy): domain Eukaryota; kingdom Viridiplantae; phylum Streptophyta; class Pinopsida; order Pinales; family Pinaceae; genus Pinus; species Pinus tabuliformis. The sequence continues at coordinate 1,036,203,947 of CM062816.1, read as the reverse complement.
GATTGGTGTAATAAATGTCCATGCGGTATATAAATCGGGAGATAATATATGATTAGTGTCTAAGATATAAGAGACAAAATAGCATTAGTATCCTGCTTATTAGGGTAATTAATGTGACCTCAATACCATTAACAGTGCTCTGTGGCTGACAGGTGTCCATAACCTTGGCAAAGTTGTTTATTTCACCCACGGAACCATGATCCTTTGTGTGCATATTAAGGAATGCGATGTCAAAGTGTACGTCATTATGCTGGCTTGGTAACCAGGTAGCCATAATGCCATTCACGAGGAGGGGGCGAAAAGTAGGCAGGCCAGCTCGTGATGAGACCTCCTGTTCCAAGGTTTTTTCTTTTACTATACCTTTTGGACCATATCCCTGGTGTGGTGGCCGTAGTAGGAATGCCACTTCGCTTCCATCCTCATGATCATGGTAGGCTAGATCTTGATGAGACCCCTATCCTGCATTTGACAATTTATAATTCATTTGCTTTTTGTTTCTCTTTTTGATAAAGTACTATTCCTTATATGTCCATAAAGGGTGGTTCAACACTCCTTAAGAGTAGGAACGGTGGAAGAAGTCTTATCATCTCAATAGGAGGATATAAACCCTTTGCTCTTATTCTTGAATAAAATCAAAGAAAAGAATGGCATGATAAAAGATAACCAATCAGGGCAAGATTAGTAAGACAATGATAGCAAAAGGTAAGTACATCATTCATTCTGTCCTCTTACCAATACATAGCCTTATAAAGATAGTGATTTATAATTGCCTGATTTTTGTGTGTTGTGATTTGGATTCATTGCATAAGTGCATTGCTTATCTCTAAAAGACTTTGAAAGAATAGAGGCAAGAAGCATACTTACTTAGACCATCAAGAGGTTAGCTGTGTCACAAAGAGAGAAGAAGTATACTAGATGAATAAAGGAGCATGAGTTCAAAAAGTGCAAATGCTGTTTCTTTGAAAAAGAACCAACAGAACACAGCAATGCCGTTCCTTTTGAAAAATGAACAACAAAAATCAAAATGTGCTATTCCTTTTGAAAAGGAACATCAGAAAATCAAAATGTGTTGTTCCTTTTAAAAAGGAACAACAAAAAATCCAAACGTGCTGTTCCTTTTGAAAAGGAACAACAGAAAATCCAAACGTGTTGGTCCTTTTGAAAAGGAACAACATAAAATCAAAACGTGTTGTTCCTTTTGAAAAGGAACCGCAGAAAATCAAAACGTGTTGTTCCTTTTGAAAAGGAACAACAGAAAATCAAAATGTGTTGTTCCTTTTGAAAAGGAACAACAGAAAATCAAAACGTGTTGTTCCTTTTGAAAAGGAACAGCAGAAAATCAAAACGTGCTGTTCCTTTTGAAAATGAACAGCAGAAAATCAAAACGTGCTGTTCCTTTTGAAAATGAACAGCAGAAAATCAAAACGTGTTGTTTCTTTTGAAAAGGAACAACAGAAAATCAAAACGTGCTGTTCCTTTTGAAAAGGAACAGCAGAAAATCAAAACGTGCTCAAAACGTGTTGTTCCTTTTGAAAAGGAACAACAGAAAATCAAAACGTGCTGTTCCTTTTGAAAATGAACAGCAGAAAATCAAAACGTGCTGTTCCTTTTGAAAATGAACAGCAGAAAATCAAAACGTGTTGTTCCTTTTGAAAAGGAACAGCAGAAAATCAAAACGTGTTGTTCCTTTTGAAAAGGAACAGCAGAAAATCAAAACGTGCTGTTCCTTTTGAAAAGGAACAGTAGAATACCAAAACGTGCTGTTCCTTTTGAAAAGGAACAACAGAAAATCAAAACATGCTGTTCCTTTTGAAAAGGAACAACAGAAAATCAAAACGTGTTGTTCCTTTTGAAAAGGAACAACAGAAAATCAAAATGTGTTGTTCCTTTTGAAAAGGAACAACAGAAAATCAACAAGTGTTGTTCCTTTTGAAAAGGAACAATATAAAATCAAAGAGTTCTGTTCCTTTTGAAAAGGAACAGCAGAAACATGCAAATGCCATTAGGCAGAAAAGTTGAAAGTTTGAAAAAAAAAAATTATGTACAAATTGTGAAAGGAAATAGATGGCTTAATGAATTACGGGTGAGGAAGATTTCTCTTCCTCACCTAAGATCTCCATATCAGCGTCTCTGCGTAGCTGTTGGCAGAAGGATTCCCGAGTGAGTGGTTTACGATAGAGACGAACTCGGTGGCCATTCACTTTGAAGGTATATCCAGACCCGTCAATGGTAGTTAAAGTGATGGTCCCATTGTCGTGTACCTTCTGGATTTTGTATGGTCCTAACCAACGAGTCTGGAGTTTCCCAGGGAAATCCTGAAACCGAGAGTCATATAATAGGGCCCAATCTCCTTCATGAAAGACTTTGTTTTTGATAAGGGCATCATGCCATTTAGCTCACTGCTGTTGAATCAATGCTGTATTTTGTAGTGTGGAGAGCCTGATTTCATCCAATTCATTGATTTGTTGTAGTCAATTAATCTATGCCTCAGTTAAATTTAAGCCGACTTCCTGTGCTGTTCATAATGTTTGGATTTCAAATTCTATAGGGAAAATGGGTTGTTTTCCAAACACTAGTTGATAAGGTGAGTAACTAGTGGTGCTTCTCCATGTTGTTCTATAGGCCCAAAGTGCTTCCGGTAGTCAGCCAGCCCAGTCACGCCTATGTGAGGCAATGGTTTTTGTTAGGATCAATTCTATTATCTTATTGCTGCTTTCTACTTGTCTGTTCGTCTATGGGTGATATGGAGTAGTAATTTTGTGCTGGACATGATAATTATTAAGTGTTGCCGCTAATCTATGGCCAGCAAATTGTGGTCCTCCGTCTGTGATTATTTCCCTTGGAAGGCCATAATGTACAAATAGATGGAAGAGGAACTGTATAACAGAGTTTTTTGTGGCCCTAGGCAATGCTTCTACTTCAACCCACTTGGTGACATATTCTGTTGCCACCATGATATATGTTCTCTGATTTGATGAGGGTTTGATGGGTCCAACAAAATCAAGAGCCCATCGCTCAAATGGTTTGATGACTATCTGAGGTTTAAGGGGCATCTCATTAGCTTAACCAGGACGTCCTGCTCGGTGGCAGCTATCACAGGCTTGCACAAATTTCTCTGCATCTCTGAAAATCATGGGCCAGTAATATCCTGTCTGTAGTACTTTGTGTCCCGTTCTACGCTCAGCGAAGTGTCCCCCACATGGTCTGTCGTGACAAGCTTTTAGAATGTCAAAGATTTCATCTTCTCGAACACATCTCCTAATATGCATGTCTGCCCCTGTATGAAACAAATAGCCCCCAATCCAGGAAAATCGAGTACTCTTCTGAACAATCTATTTTCGCTCATTAGGGGTTAAGTGTTTTGGTAGTTTTCCTACTGCAAGGTAATTGGAAACATCGGCATACCACGGTGTTCGAACAGCAACAACAAACAGATGTTCATCCGAAAATTGATCTTCAACTATTGCTGCATCAACTGGCTTTGGCATTCTTGAGAGAAAATCGGCTACAGGGTTCTCTTTGTCAGGCCGGTCCATAATTGTGATATCGAATTCCTGCAATAAAATCAACCATCTAGTTATTCTTCATTTGTAACAGGCTTATTTGCTAAGTATTTTATGGTGGAATGATCCGTATACAAAATAATAGGATAGCCTGTAATATAATGTCTAAATTTATTGACAGCATGTATTACAGCTAGGAATTCCTTTTCAATAACAGTGTAATTTAATTCAGCAGGGGATAAATTTTTGCTAATATAATAGATAGCATATGGTTTTTTATCTTCTTCCTGCCCAAGGACTGCGCCAATGGCTGTATCTGAGGCATGAGCTGATATTTGAAATGGCAGGTCCCAGTTTGGTCCTCGCAGGACTGGGGCTGTAGATACAAGCTTCTTTAAATCCTTGAAAGCACGTTCACACTTGTCTGTCCAAAGAAAATCAACATTACCAGTTAGTGCATATAAAGGTGCAACAATATGTGAATAATGTTCTATAAATCGTCTATAATATCCAGAAAATCCAAGAAAGCTGCATACCTCTGTTTGAGTAGCAGGAGTGGGAATAAGCAAAAGTATTTGGATCTTGGCCGGGTCTACCTGAATGCCGGCTGCTGAAATATAATGTCCTAGAATAAGTCCTTCAGTCATCATCATGTAACATTTTTCGTGACTTAAGCAGAGCCTGGTAGCTATACAGTGTTGTAGGACTTTTTCTAGGGTATTTAGTGCTGGATCAAAATCATCTCCATAGGGTGTAAAGTCATCCATATATACTTCAAGTCCATCATTTATTAGATCTGCAAAAAATTCTAAGGATGGCCCTTTGGAATGTGGCGGGAGCATTACATAGGCCAAATGGTAGGACTCAGTAGGCAGATATCCCCCAAGGACAAGTGAAAGTTGATTTGTCCTGGTCTTCAGGGGCAATCTGAATCTGATTGTATCCAGTGAAGCCATCTAGAAAGGAAAAGAATTCTTTTCCTGCTAGAGTATCTAGCACTTGGTCTATGAATGGGAGTGGAAAGTGGTCTTTTTGTGTTGCTTTATTGAGTTCTCTGTAATCCACACAAATTCTCCATTTCCCATTCTTTTTTGGTACGACCACAAGTGGAGAGACCCATTTACTGTCAGAAATAGGATAAATAAAATTAACATCTAATAGTTTCTGAAGCTCCGCTTTAACCACATATTTTAAATGAGGATTGAGTCTTCTCTGTGGTTGACGGATGGGTCTAGCATCTTTTTCTATATAAATGTGGTGTGTAAACAAATGTGGGTCGATTCCTTTCATATCAGGGTAATCCCATGCAAATGCCTGTTGATTTTTTCTTAATACATGAATTAGCTTAGTTTCTTGTTCAGGCGTGAGGTTGGCATTGATATTTAAAGTTTTTCCCGGTTCAATTTCCACAATTTTACTATTTGCGACAGAAGTAACAGGTATTGTTTGATCATGTGTGTCTTTCAGAGGATCTTCCTCTAATTCATTATCAAATGCTGCTTTTATCATGTGACATTGTGTGCGGGATTCAGTTTGACTGATGAAATTATTAATGGCATCATCTTCTGTTTGATCTTTAAAATCAAGTGCATCTTGCAACGTTAATGGAGATCTAATGTTATTAGTAAGGTATGATACATGATACTTGTTAGTTCTAATTATTGTGAGACTTGGCTGCGCTGGAGGGTATAGAACCAAATTCTTAATATCAGGTCCTCTAGTTATGGTCATATTTCCTTGCCAGCAACCAATGTAAGCATCGGCGGTGGCAATCCAAGGCCTCCCTAGGATTAGCGGGTGTTCATCAAGTCAGGTTTTTGGATTAATTATCAGGAAATCGGTCGGATATTCCTAGGAGTCTACAGAGACCATGACATCATGTAGAGTACCTTCTGGTCTAATCAAAAATTGGTCAACTAATTCTAACAAAGTAGAGGTAGGTTCTACAGATGTAATGTCGAGCTTTCGACAGGTGGTGGTTGTTAAAATATTGATTGCAGCTCCTAGATCAACTAAGGCATTAGACAAGGTCTGACCGTAAATTTGAACAGTTACAATTGGATTTCCTGGGTCTTCATATTTGATGGGTGTTTCTTTCCCAGATAAGAGATCAGATAAAGTGCCGACTACTTGGACTCTTGGATTAGTTGTTATATTCCTCCTTAGTTTCTTTATGCACAATTATTTAATAGTTTTTGCATATATAGAAATGTCTTGAATGGCTTGGAGGAATGGGATTTTTATGTACAAATTTTGTAATTCCCCCAGAATGTCCAAGTCAGGGTACTGTAAAGGTCGAGGTATGACTAATCGTTCTGGGAATGGGGGAGAGGATGTGGTTGCTTGATTATGAGACTGCTGATTATTTACATCCTCTCGTTGCAATTGATGTTCTCTTACTAACTGATCTTCATTATGAACTGTTTTATCTCCCTCATTTTGAATGATACGTCCAGATCGTAATTGAAGATCATTACAATCCTGTAGATCAAGTCCTATTTCTGGTGACTCAATGATTTGAAGAGATTGGACTGCTCTGTTATTTGGATTGGGGTTGGGTTGGGCTGGGAGCTGCGGTCTCAAATAAGACTGGGGATTTTGTTGTAGAGCTGGCAGAGTAGGTTGAGGGAGCGAAATAGTTCCTAGTGGCTGTTGCATCAGTCTTTGCCAGTTCGTCTGCCAGGATGAACTTTGTGAAGTAGGGGGAGTCCATTGCGGAGGATATGGGCTATTTTGCCAATATGGTGAATTATAAGGGAAATTCGGCCAACTAGATTGATTTGGATGATTCAGCCATGGGTTTGAAGAAGGAAACGGTGGTGGTGACCAATTTGGGAATGGGGGTAGGCGCTGATTTTGCCACATATTATATTGTTGAGCGTTATATTGTGGAGGCTGAAAAGAAGAGGTTGGGTCTGAAAACATACCAGATTGTCTTTGCTGCCACTGGCGGCGTTGGTTGATCAAGTACACTGATTTTGGTTCTTCCTCTGCTTCCTTATATACTTCCTTTAATCCAGGAAGTGAGGGGTAGCTTTCCGTAAGATGATCGTTTATACAGATGGCACATGTTTGGACTGTATCCAGTGGACACTCCTTGTGGCTATGTTTTTTTTGCATCGGGGGCAAAAGATTGCCAAATTCTGTTCTGCCTCCATCTGCTTCTGCTTGGCCTGCAAAATATCAAGTTGTGTAGTTAGTGTCCCTAGAATATCAGTTTTAAAATTTTCTAATAAATTTCCAATCTCCACACGCATTACTCCTTTTGTTGCTATCTTATTGTCTCTTGCAAATCAATCATATTCTGTCGGTTTAATTCTTGTGTTGCCTCTCAAACTCCTGATACATAGATCAATAATGTCAGCAAAATTCTCTTGATAAATATCTCCTTTTCCCATAATGTTTAATGTTTCGATCCACTGTTCTTTCATGCCCCTTATCAATGTAGTTTTTAACACATTATCAGGTAAAGGTAGTGATGCATAAGGAGATCTTTGTAAATTATATTGAAAACGTTCCATGTATTCCTCTAATGTTTCGTTTGGTTTGGCTTTCATTTGAAATATTTCATCTTTCAATTCTCTAGACCTACAATAATCCTGATATTTTTTTAAGAAGGATTCTTTCATCTGATCCCAATTGTTGATGACCCCACCACCTAGTCCCATAAACCATCTTAGAGCAGGCCCTTTTAATGTTGAGGGGAATAATTTCAATTTCTGGGGATCGGTGGTGTAATCATATCCCCTACACAACACATCAAATTCGAATAAAAATGCATCCGGATCTTCTGATGTAAGACCGTGAAAGGTTGGGATATGTTGAAGAGGGATAGGTTTCATGGGTACATTTGCTGCAGAATCCACTATAGGATATTGTAATGTAGAGGTTTGAGTATTTGGCTGATTCTGAGCCATAGGATCAAATATGTGCCAATAACCTTCTGGGATATCTAGGAGGGTATTCTTAGGTTGAGAGGGAACGATTTTAGTAGGGACAGTTTTAATAGCACTTCCTTTATCTGGGATAAGAGGAATACCTGATGTTTGAGGGGATTGAATTCCTTTAACAATTATTTTCGCAGCACTCCCCTCATCTGGGCTGTTTACTGGCTGATCTAGTCCAATGAGAGATTTTGGTTCTTCTATTTCCCCTGTTTCTCCTTCTCCTTCACAGAAGTTACTGAAATTCCCTTCCTGCAATAGTTCTGGAGTAGAATTTTCAATTTCCTGAAAGTCTTGCTCTTCAGTTTGATTATGCACCTCAGCAAAGGCTACAGATGGTGATCCTGTGGCCTGAAGGGAACTAGTAGGATGCTTAGAAATGGTTTTCCTAAAACCTACTGATGGATGAGATTCTGTTTTCTTATAGATTTCATCTATGAAAGTTGTTTGGCCAAGGGTCACCGGCCCCTTGGCGTTTTTAGGTTTGGATGGGAGCTTAATATTCTTTTCTGGTTTTTTCTGCTTAGTCATACACTCAAATAAACTGCTAAGTTCTATTCAATCAAAGCAAAAGCAAATCTGTTAGGAAAGCGGACAATGAATCAGGGCTTTTACATGCTCTGTACGTAGGTTCTTACCTTTCGTTTTTAAAATCCAACTCTTTCCTAGCAGGTTCATACACCACTCTGAAGAAACAAATGGCTACACTCTTTCCTCGGAAACGGCGCCAAAATGTAGAGCTATAAAAAGGGTCTCTTTCACCTCTAATTACCTCACATTAATATGTCAATATGGGAACGTTTGGTTATTTCAAAGAGTGACTCAATCCGAGGCTATTTGTCAGAGTAATGCAAGTAGTACAGTGTCCTACAAAATATAAGAGTAAACTGATGCTTGTCTATAACTAAGTTCCTTCAAATGACTAAAGCACACACTATCAAAATATCAGTCAAGGGTCCGACAGTAGTAGTCCATCCCTTTGGAAACTGATGGAAAAGGAAAATAGAGCATGGATCACGGGTCTGGGAGCAGGGCAGTAAATGCAGAGGCTCACTACAGCCACAGATCGTCTCTCACACCAAATGCTAGTAAATGAAACAGAAGATAGAAATGGAACGGCAAATAGGAAATTAAACAGTAAATCTAGAAAGGAACAGCAATGCTTAAAATGGAACAGAAATTCTAAAATGGAACAGCAATCACTAAAACTAAACCTTGCGAGTAACAATCACACTTTATACTATCAACTCAAAAGCTCTTATCGTAATCAAAACTCCAATCTTTCATTCTCAAAGCAAATCACACAATCCACTAAAGGAACAACAATAAACAACATGTGAAAGTCATACACACAACATTCTAAGAAAGTAATCTGACTTTAATCCCAATCATCAACAGGAATTATAACTATGTTTCCAAATGGAACGGCATGAACTCTGAACCATAAAGAACACTCCTTTCAGATAATTACCTTAACACACATACTTAACATAGAAGCTTCATAACACAAGGATAACACTGTTCAATTGAATCCAATAAGATTTCATCCACTCTGAAAGTATTGATAATACAATGCAGAGTTAATGGAAAGAAGATTAATGAACGAATCTTAGCAGAGCATGTAAGGTAACTTATAAAGCATATCAGATTACCAACTAGTGATGAGAAGCAAACCACGTAGAAATCAAATCGTAGTGATACAGAAGCAAGTGTCCTCCGGGGTCGGGCCCTTAGCCTCAAGGGTACACCACTTTAATCTAATCCAGACACGAAGATGAGATAATCGCCAAGTTTATATTAATGCATAAAACAGAAAGTACAATGAGCCAAGTTCAACGAAACTCGATGATCAAAGTTAAGTCTTTGACAAAAAGTTACAAAAAAGCCTCCTCCTCAAACTAACAGTGCCGCCCCTTTATATAAGGATAACGACGGAGATGTCTAAGTGGTAAGATAAATAAAGCAGCGATCCCTCAAGATCGAAGATCCTGAGGGATTCGCAAAACTGTTAATCCCTAATCACTTCTTTCTCTTCCGCCGAGCTGGTGCCTTTTCCTCCTTTTTCGGACCGGTTTGCTTCAGCTTGCTTTGCCTTGTCTGCACTCGGTCCTTCGTCAAAGGGACAGCAGTTACCTTGTTCTTATCTTCTTCTTTGGAACAACAGCTCCTTGTTTCTACCCTTTCCTGCACAAGAAAATGACAATTATCAACGGATAAGTCTTTGCATACTAATTCCACGTATTCTACCACAATTCACTATTGTTTTCCTCATTCATGATGTGGAAGATTCATAAGTCCTATTGAAAAGCCACTAAAATGATCATTAAAAACATACCTTTTTAGTACTCCACAGTGGTGAGTAGCAACAGGAAGGATTGGGTTGATAGACTAGTGGAGGCCACTTAGGCCTATAATAAAACTTGGAAGACAACTACTGGCTTCACCCCTTATGATTTGGTCTATGGGAAGAAGGCTCTGCTCTCCATTGAGTTTGAGTACATTACTTTAAGAATGGAAGCACAACTGGGTTTGGATGTTACAAGGGCACAACAAGAGAGGTTGTTGCAACTCAATGGGTTAGATGAATTTAGGATGCAAGCCCTCTTACACATAGAGGTGACTCAAGTACAAACAAAGGTTTGGCATGACAAAAATATCAAAGACAAAATGTTTCAAGAAGGTGATTGAGCTCTGATGTATGACTCTAGGTTCAAGGATTTCAAAGGCAAGCTGATGACCAAATGGTTGGGCCCATATGTGATAGAAAAGTTCCATGAAAATGGGGTTGTTCAGATAAGAACCATTGATGAAGAAGGCATCCCCTTGCTTGTCAATGGGTATAGATTGAAAGCCTACAAAAAACCTATGTCAAAAGAAGACTTCGTCACTAGTGTCAGTAAGGTAGTGATGGTGAATGGAGGAGTCTCGAATTTCACCTCACTGAATTCTTGATGACTGTTGAATTTTTGAAAACATGAAAAGAAAAGAAAAAGACAATAAGAGACCTAGGTGAAAACCTCCAGAAGGAACCTAAGGCCCACTTTAGCGTTGAAAACCTCATTGAGACTGCCCAAAAGTGAAAGAAAAAGGAAAAAATAAAAGATCCCAGGGTGAAAACCTCCCTTGAGGTGCCTAGGGTAGGAAAACAAGTTTTAAACCTCCTTTGAGGTGACCTAGTTGTCTTTCAAAAAAAAAAGAGAGAGAAAAAAAAGTATTATGGCAGGGACCTCAAACCTACCCACTCATAACAGTTCCTTGTTTTTGCAAGTTTTCAAGGAGATAAAGGAAACCAATTTTAGAGAGCAACAAGTCAAGAAAAACCCAATTATTCCTTCATTCATTTCATATCTTCCATGAACACCATGTCTCATGCATCCATACTCATCTCCAGCCATAAAAAAAAATCCAGTTTGCAAGCAATTTTCTGACTTCTATAGTATTTTTTTTAGTTACTATGAGAGTTTCCTATAGTACTACAAGAAGTCCTAAAAATCTACATGAATGAAATCCTGGTTGAGAAATAATAATGTAGGCCTGTTTTGGGTCTAAATAGGAGGCGATTGACCTCACCACATCTCAACCAAGACCATTTCATGACCATGTTACCCTTTGTGTCCATCAACAAATCCACTTAGAAAAAAAGAGAAATAAAAAAGAATAAAAAAGAGAGAGAAAAACAAAGAAAAGTCCAAGGACCATAGTATCAGTAGCCTACCTCAGCTACCACTCCATCTTCCCCATTTCCACCCCTTCCAATCCTACTTCAACACCTATTTCTCTTCCAAGAAAAAAAAGAAAAATATTTAGAAATAGGGAGCTACCGGATTTCCTGTAGTACTACAGGAAACCTTGTAGAAGCCTATATTGTAACAACAACAGTCTCCAGGCTTATCCTTCAACATCCATGTAGAGGAAGATTATCAGCACCCTTGCAAGAACTATGGCACCTATCCAAATCTCAGCAACAACAAAAGAGGCCAGCACCTGCACATCACAACAAAGAAGACAACCTATAAGCCGGATGAAATCAACAAAACAAGAGAAAAGGAGAAGATGTACCTGAACTAGAAGAAGCACAACAGAGCCACCCTCTAGCATGCATAAACCGAGCAAAGGAAGCCACAGGTATGTCACCTCATCCACTCTCTCTCCTAAGTATGAATATGATAAAACTGTAAGAATATGAAAAAGTAGGTTTTATAAGCTGAAGGTGGCCAGTTAACTTCACCAACCTCATCTCGAAAATAAAAAGTGAAGTTCTAGTCAGCAGGGCATGTGGAAAGGCCACATCAAAGGAGATAAGTCAAAAAGGTAGTCGAGTTAAGTTCTACAGGAGTGGGTGATGATTACGAGAAAGGGCTTCATGATTACGAATAGTGGGCCAATGGTCCAAAAGGAGAAATTACATACCCAGCCAATCAACACACCACTACAAGGAATCGACCATAAATAGAAAAATTCCATAACTTTCATGAAATAAATCGTTTATTTAGAGATCTAGAGAATTGGGATCACCTGGAGGATCGATCGAAGAAGAAAGCTAGTCTTGGACTCCTACAGTGAGCACCTACAGGAAACATAGAAAAACTACAATAAGCAGTGGGAATTTTCAAAAACTCTATGAGGGGGTCCCTAGGGCCCAACCATTCAAGGATTCTCCTCAAGGTAGGTGGCCCATATCCTCTATGTTTTAATTTGATAGCTAGAAAAGAGAAAATGAAAAGAAATTGTCATTTTTTTCCTAGTAATTATAGTGTGCATAGAGATAGACATAATTGTGTGGAGGAATTGTGTGGAGATAAAGGGAGAATTGTAGTCATCACCCTCCTAAAATCTAAACCCTAAGTCACATGGGAAAGCTCTTAAGATAAAGAAACCAAACTACATACAATAAAATTGACAAAGAGGGAAAATGATAAGAAGTTTCAACAGAAGGGATCCCACAAGAACATCTAGAATACATCTCCACCCCCCTATGGTAGAGATATTTAGAAGGCATCAATGGTTGGGATTATTTGAGCTACTTAAAGGATATGATGATGATGTAGCTTGGGAATTTGCAATGTCACTAACACCTCAAGCTAGAGTCAGTTCCACTTCTGTGGTGAGAGGATTTTCAATAACAAATACCCCTGAAAGAATTAGTGGAATCACTACACTTCCTCTAGGTTTACAATGGATAAAAGAGGATAAATCTAGTAGAACTTATGCTAAGAAGAACTTTTTCCTAGAAAATGAGGAGAAAATTGAGGAAAAAAATGGGATTAAAAGTGAGAGCATTCCATATCTGTTATCGGGAAAACTAGTGTCTATGCAGAGCTGCTAGTCCCACTAAGGCTGGTAGCTACCTTAGAAACAAACAAACTAAAACTACTTTCGTTTTCCTTTATGAGAAATAGATAAGAGGGGAATAAGGAGACCAACCTCTGTCTTGCGCTTGGTTCCTTGCTCGATTCCTCTCCCTTCTGATAGATCTTTGCTACTCGCTTCCTTGTCTAGCCAGCTTCACAGAGCACCTGTAGAATCAAAGCAGCATAACACTATCCAGGAACATAGATCTATTATCATAAACAATATAGGACCAGATATATATTGACCACACAAATTCATATAACATCAATTGTACAAGAATGTGGAGGAAAACTTGAATACCTTTGTTGATAATCAAGAAAGAGTAAAGAGGATTACAACCAATTGTTCTGACCCAGCATCATCCTCTCAGCAAGAAAGCCCTTCTTCACCTCATGAAAAGCTTAGATCACCCAACACTATGATATTGCACCAAGAAACCAGCAACACTTCCTTACAAGATAAAAAATTCCAGCCTCTGGATCTTTGGAATGAGGGATCCATATATAGATGTTTGCAAGGGGGGTGAGTCAGCTTTTGAGATTTGATTAGTGTCCTATCTCTGATAGTTCTTGAAACCACTTGGAGATTGATGATCTCTTACTCATCCCTGGGAAAATGCAGAGAGGCAAGTGTCACAAGAGAAGTTTCTAGAAGATTCCTTACTCCTCCACCTTGTAGATTAACCCTTCCATTTGTCCACTCTCATCCATCGCACCCCATAGAACAACTTTTCAAGATGCATCGCACCTCCCATGAGTATTTAGGTGGGATGCAGTGCACTTTGACTATGGAGCAGGTGAGATGGTCCAGTTTTTACCAGTTCTGAGCATTTTTTCATGGAGAACTTCTGGGAGAAGATGTAATCAGTTGACCTCATTCTTTTAGAGGTTGGAACAACACTTTTAGGGACTTAAGAGCCCTTGTTTTATGGACATTTATGATTGGGGTTGCAGTGCCCAAAAATGCCTATAACAGTTGCCCCCTAAAGCATGAGGTCGTTAATTTGTTGATGTCCGATGAAATGATTTATCATGTGGATCTGAAGTTTTTTCAAGCTGGAAGGAAACCTGTAATAAGATACAATACAATACATTATCTTCATAATATTTTCATGATCTAGTTGAGGCGGGCATTCCCATGCTAAACTTTATAAATTCATTTTCATGTATATAAGATAGACAATCATCTAAGTGTAGACTGATGATTCTGGTAGAGCCATCATCCCTTAGGTTGGATGATTATCTGTGCAGTAATGATGTAAATTTGATGTCTTTATTTTCCTGAATATATATCGCAGCCTGGATGGATGAAACTAGATCCGGGGTCTTCAATCTCGTTCGATCTTCACTCAATGTACAAGTCGATCCATGTGAGAGAAGTTATGGAGTCGAACATGGAAAGACATCACCTGATTACCGGCCAATGATGTAAGCTGTTAATAGGCACGAGAGGAATAATCGATAATGATGATGACCCTCAAGGTACTACAGTACAATTCACGTGGTGTGAATAAGGGACTTGGCGTCGAACACCACGCAAAATATTTCGGTCGAAGACCATTGATGTAAACCTGTCGCCGAAAGTGAGAAACTTTCCATTGAGGCATGCAAGCTTCAAAGTACTGAAGGGTTGTTCCTAGATCGACTTCTTCGATAATGAGTTGATGTCGCCAAGAAGCGATCCATCACAGGAGGGCCTTAGGGAATCCCACATCAATGACACAGAACGGAGGAAATGATTTTAATGGAGGTGAAAACAATCTGGTGATATAAGGTTCAGGGTGGCAGTCATGAAAGAATGGAGCGTGAATGTATTGTAGTGGGTGAGACACAGGTGAATTCTCTGAGCAACTTCTCTTGAACATATCGGCAACAATGACATGATGGATCGGTAGCATTAACCCCAAATATGGATGGTGTGACAAACCACGGTGATGTGACCAGTGAATGGAACAACCCAACCCGACTCGGATGCAGAGTGAAAGTGTCATGTTCAAGAGCGACTTGCTACCAATAAAGTTTTTTTAAGTTTTCTTCCCAATTTTTCCCCAGTCATTGCTGACTAGTACCTCTTTATTTTTTTCAAGCTTGAGGAGGATAACATATGCTTGTTCTATAATTTTCCCTTCGGGCAAACCCATCGCTATGTTTTAATGAGCCTAGCGATAGTGAAACTCGTTCTTTTCTGTTATGGACAAGTTTGCCGCTATTCGGTTTTAACGAGTTTAACGACAAGGATAACTCGGTCCTTTTCAATTTTAGCGAGTCTGAAAAAGGGATGTAAAGGAAACTCCAATAATCCTTTTTCGTCATATAATCCCTTGAGTCCGAAAAAGTATAAAACAATACAAAAGGGATGAATTTTCGGTACTTTTAACGAACCGAACAAAACAAGCGCTCGATCTTTTTGTGTAATAATCCCTCAAGCCCAAAAAGATTAAAATCTAAAGGAGGGATAGCACTTCTGGTCCCTTTAACGAGCTGGAGAGGCCAATCGCTCGGCAATCTTTTCATATTTCACGAGTCAGTTGAAAAGAGCTTAAAGGAGACACGTTTTTTGAGGAACGAGTGATAAATTCGGGTAGCAGCTGATTCCAGGTAAGGTTTAGAATTTTCCAGTCACGGCAGTGTCACAAGGATGGCTAGCAAGATCACTCTTCGCAGTTGTTCTTCAAAAATGGTAAACAATCAAATGGAGGTGAATGATCGGCCGAAAAAAAGTGGAGGTGATGATGAGAACACAACCAAGGCTTCAAAAGGCTGATGGTAATACATTCACAATGGTTATTTACTGGAGAATGGTTCAACTTTTGATGAGCTTAAACTCCGGGGGAACATTTTCTCATTGCTTATGTTTATTTTTTAACAAGCTCGAATTCCGTGTTAAAACTGCTCGATATAATGGTCATTGATTGTCTTGATTTTACGATTGACAACTTTGTTCTTTCAAAGGTTGTACTTCCTGTTCAATTACTTCATCAAACTAGTTAGAAACGAACAATATACAATTGAAAAATGAGTTAAAACACTAATATTTTACTTGACTTACATGAAAAGTAATTTAAAAGTGCTTTTTACCTCTCATTTTACCATTTCATTTGAACTTTGGTTTGTTGGAGCTTTGGAGGTGCTTTCCCCCTTGATTTTCACTAGCTTATTCTGGGAGATTCTGTGGACGATTCTTGGTGCCGTCTGGACTAGGTAGGAGCTAAACCTGAGCTCTTTAATTTCATCCTTTCCATTTTGCATTTTGAGCATGTTTTCTGGTTTTTCTGAGCCTCTGGGGTTTTAAAAACTTGCTCTAGCTCCATCTCACCTCTTCTACATCGAAAGGTACGATGCATGCTGGCTTGGCCATTGGCTAGTTAGCATGCATCCCACCTAGAACATTGCTGGGGGTGCGATGGGCGCAAAGAGGGCCATTTATGCACAGTTTTTTATGGAAATTTTTGCCTGCTTCTCACCAAATCAGGACCTTGACTCTTCTCTTGTTTGTTTCAGAGATTCATTGGAGCAAAATTCCTGTTACATGGCGAGAATGTGAGCATGAAGAAGAGGACATGCTTGCTTTACATGATCCGGTTACGGTAAATGCACTGTGGAACTGTGGCCTGTTCAAGATTTTCCGCATATCTTGCATGAGGCAACAAATCAACTTGTTGCAGTATTTTCTTGATGCATGGGATCCTACCACCCAGGTGTTCCAGATTAGGGGCAAGTCCATCCCCTTGACTGTCGTGGACATCTATTTTTTGACCATCTTATCGAGGCGAGGTGCCCCTATCTCATTATCAGGTTCGGCCCGTGGGGGTGAATCTGTGAGAGATTACATTCGCAGGTATTGCAGAGAGGGATCTGAGCTGAGTAAGGATGGAAAGATCATTATCCGAGATGTCACTGATAGGTCCATGAAGACCATTCTGTTCACTTTTGCTAGACTGGCTGGTAGTGCGGCACTTCACGTGGCCAACAGGTCTTATATGTAGTACACCTTGGAATGCCTTGAACCAAAGGTGTTCAACTGGTGTGATGTAGTACTCTCTGTGATGAAAGAACAATTGACCAAGGTGAAAAATGGAATATTGAAGAATTTTGGATATGGTTCTATCTTGACAGCTTTCACCTTGGAAAAGATCTCGCTGATGCAGCCGCAGTATGTTTCACTTGGTTTACCTCCACCGACTAAGCCACGGATGCAGAGATGGGTCAACCTTATGGCCAGACATGTTGGTCAGTCCTAGATTTCTTTCTTTGATACCTTTTTCGAGTGGTTCAACCGTCAAGAGATGGTTTTTTCCGAGTATCCATATGCTGGTATGGACTTCCGGGGTGATCCAGATTTGGTACTGCCTGCTGGCGAGCAGTAGGGTGTCATCGGTAAATTCTCTGACCATATCTATGTTTATCATTTCTCTTTATAATGTTCTTGTGTTTTCTTCTATCAGGACTAATGAAAACTCATGTGCTCATGCGGATGTTGGACCAGTTCGACCAGTAGTGCACCTAAGAGTGCCAGTTGCCGCTCCAGTAGGAGAGGGTGCGGGAAGGGCTATCCTTCGCGACCTTGACGTGGTCGAGAATCTTTTAGCATTGCAGGATCAGGTCGAGGGCCTTACTCTTGGTATTCCGGACGTGAGGACCGGCGATCTGCCCCTAAGGTTGCATCGACATACTATTGGTGTGCCGAGTCGATGGACTAGGCTTTTACGCATGATTGCACAGGCGGTGACTTGTTATCACCAACATCATTAGACTAGGGTGCCCCCTAGCATTTTGAGTTTTGGGTCATTTGACCAATTTTTTCTTGGTTACAGAAAATTATGTGTAAAGCACAAGCAGTTATATATATATATATATATATATATATATATATATATTTGATTTTCGGAGTTTTATTTTGGTTAAGTTACGTGATCCTAATGAAAATAGTGATGAAATGCTTCTTTTTATAAATGTTGCAAATGTCTATCTAACACATAATTTGCCAATGAGCCTGTTAATGTGCTTAAGTTTCTGGAAATATGTTGATATTGAATGAAATCAAATTATCTTTCCAAAATCTTGACCCTTAGGAGCATACGATAGATAGCTGGATTTCGGACGGAGTAGATACCAGTGAGTTGTAGTATGATGAGCTGTGAGTCTAGCCTGACGACAAGTCGGCTTATGCCATGTGTGATTGCATCAGAGAGAAGTTCTATCAACGCGCTATATTCAACGATGTTATTTGTTAACCGACCAATACATACCCCTCTGAAACTTACTAACTCGCCGCTTGGATCAAAAATGGCCTAGGCTGCAAAAGATAGGTTCCGCGAACTACGACTCGCTCCGTCGGTATATCCAACGAAAGATTCCAATGGGTTCGACATCTGCGACAAATGTAAAAAGTGGATTACTTGACCAAAACAATTACTCTTAGCGAAAACAAAAATGTAACAAAAGCACATAGGTTACCACATTGAATCATGCGTAGTAACGCTTAAGGTACAACCCGTTTCGGGGTTGCACCAGTGGAATCCCATCATAATCCATTAACTTGTAGGCTCCTTTTACTAAAACTCGCTTAACAATATAGGGGCCCATCCATAAAGACTTGAACTTACCTTCTCCCAATTTATCGGATTCTTGGTCATAAAGTAAGACCAAGTCACCTTCTGAGAAGACACGGAGTTTGACATTCTTGTCGAACTGCGCCTTGAATCGTTTCTTATGGGCTTTGTTAGCCAAAGCGGCATCACGATGGGTTTCATATAATTGGATTAGTTCCAAGAAACAAGCCTCCTCTTTTGAAGTTCCGGGGAGAAGGTCAACTGCGAGTTTGAGGGACGAGATTTCACACTGAACTGGTAAGATTGCTTCTAGGCCATACACCAGTTGAAAAGGTGTGAACCCAGTTGCATTCCTTACCGACATTCGGTATGCCCACAAGGCTAAATATAGGATTAGGTTCCAACTCATTTTATGGACTCCAATCATCCTTTGCAGCATCCGCTTCAGGACTTTGTTGATTGCTTCAACTTGTCCATTGGCCTGCGGGTAATATGGAGTAGAGTTGTCGTGAGACAACCGTAATTTGGTAGCCAATTCAACCATCATGTGATTGCGAAAATGCGATCCATGATCTGTGACTATAGCCTATGGAACGCCGAATCTAGAGACTACGTGATTAAAAAAGAAAAGGGCAGCTGTTTCGCCAGTGTTATCTAATGTAGGCATCACCTCGGCCCATGTGGTAAAATAGTCTACGGTGACTATGATATACCCATGCTCCCCGGTCGAGGTGGGGTTACATGTCATGGAATCAATGCCCCATTTAGCGAATGGCCCAACATAAACTATCGGTTGTAGAGGAGCGGGTGGTTTCCTGGTTTTTCTATCAAAAATTTGACATGCATGGCATCTTCTGACTACGGTTATGCAATATTTGAACATTGTTGGCCAGAAGTATCCTGCTTGTAAAAAATTTTGCGTTGTAGTGTAACCATATTGATGCCCCCCACACGCGCCTGAATGGAAATCATTCAGGACTTTTTCGGCCTCCTCGTGGGTGAGGCACCTCCTCAGAACTGTATCGACACCACAATGGTAAAGTGTATCACCGACGATCATGTAGTCTTTTGTTTGGTATCGAATACATTTTTGTTCTGAGCGGGAGGCATTAGACCTATATTTTTGTGTTTGGAGATAGATGATTATATCTCCAGACCATGGATTGCTTGAAGATATCAGAAACAATGATTCATCCACAATGGTTTCTTTGGATGTTTCGTCGTTGGATGACGATGGGAGATCGCATAGTAATTCCGCAAAAACAAGAGATTTCTTTGATTTGGATTTTACGAATTCCAGATCAAACTCTTGTAGAATTGCTATCCATTTTGAATATTTCCCCCCAGCAACTGTCGCGACAATATATAAGCCATGGGGTTGCAATATGACAAAATGGTAGTTTTTCGAAAGAGGACATAGTGTCGAAATCGCTGTATTACTTGAACAGCTGCGAGAGACAACTTTTCAACATAGGAATACTTGCTTTCTGTATCATTTAAGTTCCTACTCAAATAATATATAGGATGTTCAATTCCGTTGTCTTCTTGAACTAAAACCATTGCGATGGTTGTATCCACTGCAACCAGATACAGGTTAAAGTCTTTTTGATAATCAGGAGCGTACATTAATGATTCTTTCATTAGGGATTCTTTTAAAGCATCAAAGGAAGCTTGCGCAACCTGATTCCAAATGAAGGGTACTTCCTTTTTCAATAGACGTGTATAACCTTTAGCAAGTTCGACATAATTTGGAATGAACCTCCTCAGAAAGTTTGCTTTCCCTTGGAGTTTCTGAATCTGAAGCAAATTTGAAGGTGGAGGAAAATTTATGATTGCCTGAACCTTACATGGGTCGAGACGAATCCTGTATTTTGAGACTACAAAGCCAAGCGAACGACCAAAACTGACACAGAACACACATTTGTGTGGATTGAGTCGTATCTTGTAGTGTCGGCAACGTAGAAATATCGTTCTCAAATGCTGTGGATGATCAGTCCGCTTTCGCGAATGAGGCAGAAGGTCATCGAGATATGTTTGAATGATGTTTTTGATGTCATGGAAGGCATAATTCATTGCCCTCTAAAATGTTGCCCCTGCATTCTTTAAACCAAAGGGTAATTTGCGATATGCAAATGTACCCCACGGACAAATAAATGCAGTCTTTGACTGGTCCTGTGGGTGGATATTTATTTGATTATACCCGGAGAATCCATCCATAAATGAAATGATTTCACATCTGGCACATTCATCAATTATCTGGTTAATAAAGGGTGTAGGGTAGTTGTCTTTTGGACAAGCTTGATTTACATCCCTATAATCGATGCACACTCTGATCGTTCCTTGTTTTTTCATCACAGGAACAATATTTGAGACCTAATCGGTTAGAGGAACCGGGTATATAAAACCAGCATGGAGAAGTTTCTCAAATTCTGCCTTGATGGCAGCGGCATTCTTGGGTGCACCTGCCGTAGCCGTTGTCGTACCGATTTGACATCTGGATACATCTTGATTTCGTGTTCAACTATACTCGAGTCAACGCCTGGCATTTCATCATATGGCCAAGCAAAGACATCTTTGAATTCACGAAAGAGAGCGTTATATATTTCCAATTCTGAAGGAGAAAAACATTTGCCAACATAAATATTCTCTACAACATCCATTTTGGTCGAGATATTTATGGCGATAGTCTCTTCAATATTGGACAAGTTTCTCTCGGAATCCACCGTGTTTACAGTATTTGATAGGAAATAAAAAACCGAAGGATGACGAAGGTCATCAGGAGTATCTTCTTGACAATGCAGAAGATGGGAACGATGGTGGTAACCTTCCCATGGCACCCCTTCAATTATCATTGACTGAAAAATTCCTTCGTCAGTGTAATGCACTTGCGACCAAGGATCTGAAGGGGTGTCATATTCCTTAGATCTATATATCTAAACGCTCAATGAGAGTTGATTTGTGTTTGCCTCCCATGCCAAAAACATTTATTGCTACAATATTTCTATTGGGCTTGGAGGCAATACCCATGGATGATTCATGTTAATATCGTTTTCTGAGACCTTTTGAGTCGAAGATATCATATTGCAGGTTCCTACCGTCGCCACTTCCGCCAGATTGATTGGAGGCG
Organism: Pinus tabuliformis; assembly: GCA_031772625.1. NCBI lineage: Eukaryota > Viridiplantae > Streptophyta > Pinopsida > Pinales > Pinaceae > Pinus > Pinus tabuliformis. The sequence continues at coordinate 1,036,182,470 of CM062816.1, read as the reverse complement.
GGAGGGAAAAAGTCCCCATTAATATAGGGTCTTTTAGTAGACCTACTCCGATATTTTGAAGCGAATGGGGGCTTCCATGGATCATCGAAATGCTTCTCGTAACTTGAGAACTATTGGGGAGAAATTTTTGTTGGTCGACGATTATAATTCCTCCTTGAAAAGGAAATGCAATCTTTCTAAAGTAGGTCGACACAACCGCAGCCATAGCATATATCCATGGTCTTCCCACTAGGATGTTGTAATCGAGGTTAGCATTGATTACTTCGACATCTATTTCTATTGTTTTCCCTCCTATTTTGACTTGCAAGTTACTTAGAATACCATACGGGGTATATGTTCGTCCATCAAATGCTTTTAATGTCGTCAAATATCGTGACAAGGTTGGAGATCCTAAAGTTTTCCAGCAACTCATCGACATAATACATGTAGATTCCCCCTCATCAATAATTGTTCGATGAACATTTTTGTTGAGGGCTTTCACCTGAATGAGGAAAGCTAGTTGAGCTGGTAACTGAGGATCGTATACTTTGTGATTAAAGGACACAAGATTAGAATCCTTTGGGTCTATCCCACCTATAGCTGATAATAAAGCCTGCTTTTGGGATGGGCAATTTTGTAGTACTTCAAGTGTCGACATAGCAGATGGCGATTGGGCCAGATCTTCCACTATGTTATAATGTTGTGCTGCTCTGGCACGAAGATTAAATGTCGACTTATGTACTACTCCCTTTGGCGGTTTTATTATTAGCTCTGGAATGATGAGCGGCACAACTTTTGTCGAAGTCGTTGTCGAACTACTAGGTTGATCCTTATCCTTGTTGTTTGACATCTGTGGATTCCCGTAATCTTTATTCCTTGTTGATATCAAAGCATCATTTTGCTATTTCGAAACTGAAAACATCAACACTTGGGACGGGGAAGCATTTTCACTAGCAACCAGATTTGTCCCTGGATTTGGAAATGGATCAGTCAATACCACCGAGGTTTTTGAATTTTTGAAGAATCTTTTAAGCTCATCTTTATGTGGACAATCTCTTGTCCAATGATCCTCATCACATATTAAGCATGGACTTTTTGGTTTCCTATCTCCAGGAGGGTTTGCAGAAGAATTTTCAGGTGATGATTCCTCCTGTTTCTTCTTCTTCCCTTTGTTTTTCTTCTAGCCTCCTGGTTGCTTGGTTTCTTTGCCTTTATCAGTTGAGACAGCATTTACTTTCGAGGTGATAATTTCTTCTTTTGCATTTTGACTGGAAATCTGACGGGCCTTTTTAGATGTAGCCTTTTTCGATTTCGTGTCTATCGCACCAATCACGCCATCGTCGGCATGAGAGTCATTGTTCGAGTTAGGAGGAGGAGGGACGGAAAATTCCGGTCTAGGAGCGTCAGGCATTTTATCGTAGAGCATGCTAGATTGAGTATAAATCAAGTCTAAATATTGTGCACAAGCAATAGCCTACTCTTCAGTGACGACTCCTCCTTTTGCCACATCTTCTGTAATGGAAGGTAATAATGACTTAATAAACCATTAAGCTAAAAGCTGATCAGGAACATACGTTTTTACCATTCTACGACGACATCGCCACTCATGAATATGATCGGATATGTGAGTGGCCGTTGTTTGCTTGAAATTGATAAGAAGTTCTGTTCTCGTTTCGTACCTTATCGGTAACTGAAAATGGGTTAAAAAGGTTGTGGCTAGGGCACTGAAGTTGTCAAATGAAGCTCTGGGTAACTCGATATACCACTTTGCTGTCGGACCAGTTAACGTCCTCTGAAAAAGGTGAAGCCTAATCGAATCATCGTTTAGGGTGTTTGATGAACACCATAGATGAAATGCCATCACATGATTCGACGGGTCTTCACTCAGATTTCCATTAAATTTAGGAATATCTGACGGAATTTTATGTGGAATCGCTGGCCACCAAGGGGCGTAAGCAATTGGATTGTTTTTTAGTAGATTTAGATCTGGTAACTCTAAAGTTGCCACGAAGGGTAACTGTTGATTTAGGTTTGGCGAAGCATACCCAGGATATGACGGAATTGCCTGAGCAGTTGGTCTTTGCATACCAGCATAATGCATTTGATGCTGGTAACTTTGGTAAGGTTGATGGGCATAACCATTATAGAATGGTTGATTTTGACCGTTTTGAATATACGGCTACCCACTATTTGCAAAGATTTGTTGCTCAGATCCTTGGTATACTTGTTGGAATTGTGGTTGTTGGTATTGCACCAGCCATGGTTGCGAAGCCATGTGCTGTTGTCCAATACTGACCATTTGACCAAGATGAGGGGTAATTGTACCCGTTTGGGCCTGTGTCATTCCACTAGTTGGCGATTCTAGTTGAGTCGCAGGGACAAGAGGCTGTTGCATTACAACCTGAGAAACCTAAGGTTGGCATACAATAGGCAACGGTTGTACTTGCGACACCGTCACGATAACCGGCGTAGTTGGTATATTTGACATAAGTAGACGTTGTTGCATCAAATATACAACTCTTGGTTGTTGAGGCAGTATTGGCGCCCAACCTCTAGATGTAATTCCAGCATAACCTGAATTTTGTTGTGAACTCACGTATGGTTGTCCTCCCGGAGGTGACAATGAAAGGGTATACTGCCCCCCATACGACAGTAATCTGGTACTCAAAGGAATTGTTTGTCCTTGAGAACCAGACTGCCCAAATTGACACCTTGGTGGATCAATTTGCTAAGACTCAACATAAGAGTTCCCGGATACTATTCCGGATGAACAAACAGGAATGGACCATACTATCGAAATAGCCCCTATGTGGGCCCCTTCTAGCGATTGAGAGCTAGTTGGGATAGATGGTATGCCGACGAACATTGTTGGAGTGACAACAGGAAGTTCTGTCGTCACTGTGTCAGATGACACAGTCCTAGATGTCGATGGTTTTTCAGACATTTCTAGTCTATCCAAAAGATTTCCTAGCGATTCTATAGGAGCTTCCGATAACGGTAGACTAATTTCTGATGAAGAAGGATATAGGGTGATCCCGACTCAAAACTGTGACGGAGTACTAGATGGAGGATCCTCCATAATCTCTTCTATAGCAATCAGACCAGATGGAAGAGGTAGACTGTCAGGTCCGTAGAATATTTCTGGTGCCGAAGAAGGTATAGAATCTGCAGCGACAGATGCTTGGGGAATAACACCTTCTGAATCAGCTGTAGATGAAGCTGGTTCAGTAATACAAGTGTTTACCTTCACACTAGGATCAATTCTACTATCCTTTGGTGGCTGCTGAACTTCTTCTGTAAAGGCAGGGATATCATAAATGTTTGGAGTAACCAGAGTCTCCGATGGTGTTGGAACACTTGTTCTAACTTTACCAGGGGATTTGGAACTGGTTAAACGAGTTTGCTTTGTCCGTAACAGTTTCGATTCTGGAGACAAAGACAGTTGACTCGTAAGCCTCCACGAACGATGGGGTTTCAATTGAATTTCTTCCATGATTGCGAATTACTCGATCAACTAAAAATCAAGGGGAAGTATGTTTCCGAATTAGATGAATTTTAGACGCTTTGACACAACTTGTTTTTTCAAGTTTTAAGAGTCAAGAAAAAAACAAAATATGACTCTAGTCGCCTTCGATTTTTAATGAGCCTGAAGTGACAAGTGCTCAGATGGACCTTTTCCTTTAAGGAGTCTGAAAAGGAACGAAAGGGACTTCTCTGGAAATCTAGACAGAGGGATTACCAAACCAATCGCAAAACTGCAGAATAATTTTTACGGTACGACAGTCAATCTTCCCGAATGTTGTGTTCAGTGCATTGCGATCGATAGGGTAGTAGACACGGCTTCCTATGGATAAAGGATAAAGCCTATTGTGGTCTCCCAATATATACTTGATGGTACGTGGGAGCACAAGTTCGTACTGGCACTTATCGTCTCAAGGTGGAGGAATCACCCAACCAACGATGAGAACAACAGTTACCAGACTTAACGACGCTGGAATACATCTCTAGCCTAGACTTCTAGATGTTGTGCATTAGGTTCCAAAGCATTTTTAGATTCATTAAATTTATTTTACAGTTGGTCTTGCTTAAGAAATTTTCCTTTTAGGTTCACCGCGTGATGTAGATGTACAATTCCTAAAATGCAATCTAAGATGATAAACAGTCGTTTAATCTTCTTTTTGCAATGAAAATCCTAGCTACTAAGGAAAGAGAGATGGCGTTCTTTCAACATAGAGTAGAGAGCACACACTATATGCACTGTCCTAAATCAAACCAACAAACAGTCTAAATTCAAATGCACGTGCATGTATTTGTTTTCAGCCTTCTTAATGTGTGAATGATAAAAAGAAAGCTAAGCGCAAATCTCAATTATTTTTCAAAGCGACGTTACTAACAAGTTTCTTTTCAAGACAAAATGAGGACAATGATGACACTTTGCGATTTGGAAATGAAAACTTGCTTTCGACACTTGAAAAACTACTAATTCAAATCAAATACGAGAGTAATAGTGTAATCGAGTATCAAGAACAATCAGATTCTTTTCTATGACTAAAAACGACACTTGCGACACTTTCAAATCAAGAAACGACAATATGATTATGCTACTTCTTTGTAAAAGAGAACTGAAAATGGCTCAAAATACATAAAAACATTTACAGTCCTTTGCACAATATAGGCGGAATAATGTCAAGGAAGGGGGTTTCGACAGAGGTGTACTGACTACAGGCAGCAAAACTCTTGAATAGAGCTGAAAAGAGTGAACACAGAAACCAAATCTAGGAGCAGGAAAGGCCTTGTCTGATCAGTGCACCTGTAACACAGTGAACTAGAGATGCAGCACACCTACTACACTCGGGAAGTACGATGCATCTAGAATTCACAGAAGAGACAGTGCGCTGGACCAGGGACGAGACTTTAGCTGGGTTTTAGGTCATAGTTTGCAGCTCAGTTTAGAGATTTAGGCCGAGCAAGTGGTAATCAGTAAATCAATCACAAGGGTAGATCTAAAGAGGTTACTAGAGCCACCACAAGGGCAATTAGAGAGCTTGTAAATCAATTGTTCAGTTCTGTTATAGACATTTTTGTGCCTTACAGCATGAAACATGAAATGTCCATAATCTAAGGGATCCAAAGTCCCTAAACATGTTGTTCCTACCCCTAGAGGAACAAGGTCAGTAAACCACAGCAATCCAAACAAGTTCTCCACTGAAAATTACTCAAAAACAAGGCAATTCTGGATCATGTCAACTGCTCCACTGAGCATCTATGCTGAATGTCAACTGCTCCATGGACCACCTGCGTTGAATGTCAACTCCAACAAAGGCTACCTGCGCTGAGCGAGTCTTGACATGTGGAAGTCTCATTCCTCAATGAGTCAATGCTCAGGAAGCTTCCAAAATGACACTTGGATCAAGGAATTCGACTGGTGATGACTAAGAGGTTCTAGATCTCCAAGTGGAAGCAAGAACCTCCAAGTGGACTCAAGAACTGAATAAGAACTGGAGTGGGAGAGGACACTAGTCACATCTCAGGCTGACTCATCCTCTCTCCAAACTCCTATATATGGATCTCTTTCCCATGAGATCCAGAGGCCGGAATCTTGTGAATGTAAAGAATTGCTGTTGGTTTGAGTTTAGAACTATTGGGTGATTTGCTTTGAAGGAGGTGAAGAGGAGATTTCTTTCTGCTGGGAAGGTGATGCTGGATTGGGCCTCTTATGGTTGTATCACTTCCTGAACCTTACTTCTTCCATTAATAAAGCATTTGAGGTTCTTCTATATGCATGTGTCTCAATGGTGTATTGTTATAATTGTGTATTTGATTTATTCTAATCCTTGAATCAATTATGAATGTATGCTTCTTGTAGTTTCCCTCTCTTGCCATTTTGCAGGATCTTGGTGTAGCTGGGCCAGTGAAAGAGCAAGGAGCTGGGGGCAAGCAGCAAGGAGAGAAGATTGGATCAATCATTAGCGAAAGACATCGGTTAGTGGATCTCTTTCTCCCCTCTTTTACATCTCATAAAGAAGTAATCTTAGATAGCTTTGCTTTGATTGTTGCTAAGGAACTATCACCCTTAGAGTGGGATAGGGTCATTCCGTATTGGATACTTTTCCCAACAACAAATTGGCGACTCCGCTGGGGATGTTGGTTGTTTGTGTTTTTGCTATTCATTTCCTAAACACAGGGAGTACCGAATCGAACTGCATTTGGATCTTTCAAATGCAAAGTAGAGGGCAGCTACTCTAGCTCAGTTTCTGGGCATGTTTATGATTTGAAGAGCTGATCCACAAGGACTCTGAACAGCTCTTAGTGATAGCTTTTCATCCTCCTTTGAATCATCCTTTAGTGTGTACTTGATTGGTAGCTTTGATTTGGCCAAAAACTGTTGATTTTTGAGCAATCTGTGACCCAGAACCCAAGAGAAACGAGAGTTTCTCTCTTCATTGCAGGCACTGTGAAGGCAGTCTGCATTTCAACACAGGTACCGAAGGGGCTACTTGCGCTGAATGTCAAACTGACAGTGTTCTACCTGCGTTGAACCAGTGTGGCCTTGTGCAACTGGGGTTCTCTGCTTTCTGTTGCCCTGTTTTCATCCCTGTTTTTGCAGCCTGTTATCAGTCAATGTACCTATCTGAAACCACCTTTCTTTGCCACTATTCCGCCTCGGTTGTATAAAGAAACTGTATTTGTTCTTTGTGTATTTCTTACATCATTTGCAGTTTCCCATAACGAAAGTGAACTAGTCTTGCTGTGGCCTCTTAGATCTAGACCTGTGATAAGTGTCGTTCTAATCTTAAGAGTTAGTTTGTTTGCTGTTCATAGTTGATTGAGCTTTTGCTTTCGTCATATGGTTTGAATTTATGTATTTCTAGTGTTGAAACAAGTAAATCTTAAGGTGTCTTTTGATTTTGGACAAAATCTTGTTTGCTTTCACTTGAAATTGAATTCAAAGTTATACAACAGCTTTCTTTTTGTAGTACATCAACATTAAGAAAGAGAAAAGAAATACCTGCATTGTGCATGTGCATTTTGACAGCTTGCATGTTGATTTAGGAAAAAGTGCATTAGTGTGTGCTCTATGATCTGTGTGAAAAGATGATGTCTTTCTTTTCCCTCAGTAGTTAAGATTTTCATAAGTTGAAAAGATTGAAAAAGCTTGCTTCTCATCTTTAGACTGCATTTAGGAGTTGTACCATACATCTCGTGGTGATCCATAAAGGCAAACTGCTAAACAAGATCAACCTAAAATAAATTGAATTTACATAACAACGCTTTGAAACATAACGCAAACACATAGAGGTCTAAGCTAGAGACGTGTTCCGGCGTCGTTAAACGTGATATCTTAGCGTTGAGTGGTTGGGTGATTCCTCCACGGTGAAGCGATAAGTATCAATACGGACTTGTGCTCCCACGTACCATCGCGTATATATTGGGAGACCCCTATAGGAACAAAGCCTTTATCCATAGGAAGCCGTGTCGGCCGCCCTACTGATCGCAATGCAGTGAACACAGCATTCACGAAGATCGACCACCCGTACCGTAAAACGTATTCTGTGGTTTTGCGAAACGTTTGGCACACCCTCTGCCTAGAACTCCAGAGTAGTTTCTTTTGGCCTTTTTCAAACTCTATAACTAAAAAAGTCCATCCGAGCATTTGTCACTTCGGGCTCGTTAAAACATCGAAGGAGACTAGAGTCATCTTTAGCTTTTTCTCGACTCTTAAAAAGTGAAAAAGCAAGTTGTGTCTAAAGTGTCGTTATAAAATTTATTTTAAAACGGAACATAATCACCTCCTATTCTTGTGTTGATCTGTAGGTTGAGAACATGGAACGCACCAACCAAGGAATTCCCCATGATGGAAATCCTAGTCCTTTCTCCTCTTGGGGAGAAGTTGGTGCGCCCCACATGGCCACATTGTCGCTTCCACGACTGACAATTGGCCTGCCAATCTGGCTATTCTCAACCAATGTAGTTCAGAACACCATGGTTCCTGAACAGTCGAGTCAATAGTTAGATCAGTCTAGAGCTGCCCACCAGCCTTCTACTTCCTATAACCCTTCCTCCAATCCTTTATCTTCGCAAGGTAGAGCCGGCAAAAGCCAAGCTCCCATGGAGAAGAATGAGAAGAAGAAGAGAGAGAAGAAGAAGAAGGAGCCTAAGGCGACTGGGGGCAAGCAAAAGACATCTGACAAAAATCCACACACAGCACAGACCGGGCCTAAATCGCCATGTGTCATATGTAGATGAGACCACTTCCATAGAGATTGTCCCTGTATTCCCGGGATACTAAGGGACTGGTCCCCTCGTTTGCACATTTCGGGAGCATCAACCTCTGATAGCCATGTTGAATGCTTACCGTCAACCAGCGAAAGTGAAGGTTCAAGACAAAGAGGGGGAGCAAGATTCCCCTGCAGACTGTGTGAAGGCGATCACGCCATCCACCGTTGTCCCTTCTTAGACGAAGCGAAGAGAGTTTTGGAAGATCGTCCAGTTTCACCGTTGAGACTTCCTCCTGGATACAAAAACTCGTGCCAAGTCCGTCGTTGGTTGAGAATACAGCTGGCCCGCTCAAGTGGTCAGCTGAAGCATCAGTCATTGAAAATGAACCTACTGAATCCAGACCGGATGAAAGTCCAAAGGTCGAAACGGCAGTTGACCCGGTTCTCCCTTCAGAAGTTTCATCTTCAAATGACACCGTCACTGAAGATTCATCTTCAAATGACACCGTCATTGAAGAGAATAAGGATGACACCATCCAGATTCTTTTCATCAACACAGACTCTGACGAGCGTCAGGGCAATGCGCCCATTCCTTTATCGCAGGAAGGAACATCGTCAGGGTCATATCCGGCCGTGTATTCGGTCCCACCACCAAGCAACTTGGTTGTGTCCTTTGATTGGAACCAACTAGGCAGACCCCGGTTGCCAGCCAGTATACCATTCAGAATCATAGTCCAAATATACAAAATGGTAATGGCTGGCACTATCATTGATGAAGGGGCATCTGTGAGTATCCTTTCCTCTATTGCTTGGAAAGCACTGGGTTCCCCGACGCTTTTGCCTGAGATAAGAAATCTCTCGGGTTTCGATAAAGGAACCAGTCGACCATTAGGGATCCTCCCCAATGTGCCCATTACATTGAAAGGGAAGGCCATTCAAATGAACGTGATGGTCATTCAAGGACCCTTGGATTATAACCTACTCCTTGGACGAGACTATATATATTGCATGGGAGCAATAGTCTCCTCACTCTTTAGAGTAATGTGTTTTCCACACGAAGGAAGAATGGTCAAGCTCATAGACCAACTTTCATTTCCGGGATCACGCATCGTAAATAGTCACATACCAACCCTGAATGGTCTATTCAATCAAGAAATGTCTCCACCCCCAGTCCTTCTTCCCGATGAGTGCGAGTGATTCGGAAAGATTGGACTGGAACCCAGGGGGCATGCATCCTGGCCTGCTTCGGCAGGGGAACTTTGGGTATAAGGTAGAATTTCCGCGAGAGAATATGACTAGTCCGTACCCCGTCCGTGGATGGAAGAGGGGTTGTTCTAGAATAAGATTCTTTTGTCAAAGTTACGTGTTTGACAAAGGTCATTCACCCTTGTCTATTTCGGTAGACATTGCCGAGGAAGTGTTTTGTTGAAAGAATAACAAGACAATCTTTGGGTAACCAGAAAGAGGTAAGCCTCCCTCAGTAACACAAATGTTTTGTCTTTGAGTAGTGTTCTTCTCTTGTCGCAAGTAGCTGCTCTCTTGTCGCAAGTAGCTGTTCTCTTGCGATCTTGCGAAAAATCTGTTGAAAGTTGGGCTGACGAGAAGACAAGTATCGTATAGACCCGTTAAAATTAACGAGAAGACAAGTATCGTTAAAATTGGACTAGCAAGACGAAAAGTAGCTGTGAACACCCAAAGAAACGCAGAGGTGAGAAGGAGGAGGGGCAACCTTGAAATTGTATTTTATACCTGGGGGCATGCAAACCTTTTGGAGTGCAAGGAAAGAGCGTTTATTTATCTGTTTTTTAGGTTAGCCGTTTCCGAACTTGCATAAAGGAAGGATGAGAGGGAGCATAGCTTTGGTAAGGTGCAAGCTCTATAAAAAATGGAATCTTTCATGAGACACTCTTATCTTATGACTGGGTAATCAAGCAGTTTTAGCATAAATTTCATGCTCGTTAAAAAATAAACGCAAGATCCGAGCAGTTTTAACGCAGTCTTCATGCTCGTTAAAAAATAAATATAAGCAGTGAGAAATGTTTCCTCCAGAGTTTAAGCTCATTTTTAAATAAAAAATGAACCCATCCCGGTAAATAACCACTGTGATTGTAAATTTATCAGCCATAAAAAGCCTTGGTCATGTTTGCACCTGCCACCTCCACTTTCATTTGGCCGATCGTTCACCTCCATATGATTGTTTACCCATTTTGAGGAACAGCTGCGAAGAGTGATTTCACCTAGCCATCCTTGTGACACTGCCGTGATTGGAAAATTCCAACCTGTACCAGGAATCAGTTGCTATCCCTGTTTATCACTCGTTCCTCAAAAGATGAGTCTTCTTTAAGCTCTTTTCAACTGACTCATAAAATATGAAAAGATTGCCGAGTTTTGGCCTTCCAGCTCGTTAAAGGACCGGAAGAGCTATCCCTCCTCTAGATTTTAATCTTTTTGGACCTGAGGGATTATTTCACAAAAAGATCGAGCACTTGTTTGATTCGGCTCGTTAAAGATATCGAAAACTCATCCCTTTTGTATTGTTTTATACTTTTTCGGACTTAAGGGATTAGATGACGAAAAAGGAATTTTGGAGTCGACTTTATGTACCTTTTCAGACTCTCTAAAAATGAAAAGGACCCAGTTTTCCTTGTCGTTAGACTCGTTAAAATGATTAAATAGCGACAAACTTGTCTTTAGACGAGAACGAGTTTCCCTATCGCTAGGCTTGTTAAAACATAGCGATGGGCTTGCCCGAAGGGCAGGTTATAGAACAAGCATATGTTATCCTCCTCAAGCTTGACAAAAATAAAGAGGTACTGGTCAGAAATGACTGGGGAAAAATTGGGAGAACCTCAAAGCTTTAATGGTAGCAAGTCGCTCTTGAACATGACACTTTTCCTCCGTACCACATCGGGTTGGGTTGTTTCATTCATCGGTCTCATCACCATGGTCTCGCCAAACCATCCACATTTGGGGTAATGCTACCGATCCATCGCATCAGTGTCGTTATATGTTCAAGAGATGTTGTTCAGAAAGAGTCAACTGTGTCCCATCCACTACCATACATCATCTTTCATCCTTTCATGACCGCCACCCTGAATCATATTTCACAGATCGTTTTCACCTCCATCACAATCATTAGCTCCGTTCCGTGTCACTGATGTGGGATTCATTAAGGCCCTCCTTTGACGGATCGCTTCTTGTCGACTTCAGCTCATTATCCAAGAAGTTGATCTAGGAACAACCCCCTCAGTACTTTGAAGCTTGCATGCCTCAATGGCAAGTTTCTCACTTCCGGCGACAGGTATACATCAATGACCTTCGACCGAAAGATTTTGCGTGGTGTTCGACGCCAAGTCCTTTATTCACACCACATGGATTGTACTGCCGTACCTTGAGGGTCATCATCATTATCGGTGATTCCTCTCGCGCTTGTTAACAGTTTACATCATTGATTGGTAATCAAGCGATGTCTTTCCATGTTCGACTCCAAGAAATTCTCACATGGATCAACTTGTACTTAGAGTGAAGATCGGACGAGTTTGAAGACCCCGGATCTAGTTTCATCCATCCGGGCTGCGATATATATTCAGGAAATAAAGACACTGACATGTGCAGCAGATGATCATCCTACTCAAAGGATGATAATTTCAACAGAGAATTATCAGTCTACCATCAGACGATTGTCTGTTCTATGTACAGAAAAATGTATTTATAAAGCTGAGCATGGGAATGCCCGCCTCAGCTAGATCATGAAAGCAGTATGAAAAATAATGTATTGTATTGTATCTTATTACAGGTCACCTCTCAGCGATTGAATGAACTTCGGATCCTCCTGATAAAGCATTTCACCCGATAAACGACCTCATACTTTAGGGGGCAACTGTTATAGACATTTTTGTGCCTTACAGCATGAAGCATGAAATGTCCATAATCTAAGGGATCCAAAGTCCCTAAACATGTTGTTCCTACCCCTAGAGGAACAAGGTCAGCAAACCACAGCAATCCAAACAAGTTCTCCACTGAAAATTACTCAAAAACAAGGCAATTCTGGATCATGTCAACTGCTCCACTGAGCATCTGCGCTGAATGTCAACTGCTCCATGGACCACCTGCGTTGAATGTCAACTCCAACAAAGGCTACCTGCGCTGAGCGAGTCTTGACATGTGGAAGTCTCATTCCTCAATGAGTCAATGCTCAGGAAGCTTCCAAAATGACACTTGGATCAAGGAATTCGACTGGTGATGAGTAAGAGGTTCTAGATCTCCAAGTGGAAGCAAGAACCTCCAAGTGGACTCAAGAACTGAAGAAGAACTGGAGTGGGAGAGGACACTAGTCACATCTCAGGCTGACTCATCCTCCCTCCAAACTCCTATATATGGATCTCTCTCCCATGAGATCCAGAGGTTGGAATCTTGTGAATGTAAAGAATTTCTGTTGGTTTGAGTTTAGAACTATTGGGTGATTTGCTTTGAAGGAGGTGAAGAGGAGATTTCTTTCTGCTGGGAAGGTGATGCTGGATTGGGCCTCTTATGGTTGTATCACTTCATGAACCTTACTTCTTCCATTAATAAAGCATTTGAGGTTCTTCTATATGCATGTGTCTTAATGGTGTATTGTTATACTTGTGTATTTGATTTATTCTAATTCTTGAATCAATTATGAATGTATGCTTCTTGTAGTTTCCCTCTCTTGCCATTTTGCAGGATCTTGGTGTAGCTGGGCCAGTGAAAGAGCAAGGAGATGGGGGCAAGCAGCAAGGAGAGAAGATTGGATCAACCATTAGCGAAAGACATCGGTTAGTGGATCTCTTTCTCCCCTCTTTTACATCTCATAAAGAAGTAATCTTAGATAGCTTTGCTTTGATTGTTGCTAAGGAACTATCACCCTTAGAGTGGGATAGGGTCATTCCGTATTGGATACTTTTCCCAACAACAAGTTCATAAACAAAACCCGGAGATAGACTGAAGCAACATTGATCTACTTTACACTTGCATAGCAAATAAAGTTCGAAGGCTAGCTGGCTTAACTTTAGGCTCCATCTGTAAGTTTATAAAGTAAACAAATGCAGATGAACAAACGATTATTCTCTCCCCATTGGAGTCGCCATTTTGTTATCGGGAAAACTAGTGTCTACGTAGAGCTGCTAGTCCCACTAAGGCTGGTAGCTACCTTAGAAACAAACAAACTAAAACTACTTTCATTTTCCTTTATGAGAAATAGATAAGAGGGGAATAAGGAGACCAACCTCTATCTTGCGCTTGGTTCCTTGCTCGATTCGTCTCCCTTCTAATAGATCTTTGCTACTTGCTTCCTTGTCTAGCCAGCTTCACAGAGCACCTGTAGAATCAAAGCAGCATAACACTATCCAAGAACATAGATCTATTATCATAAAAAATATAGGACCAGATATATATTGACCACACAAATGCATATAACATCAATTGTACAAGAATGTGGAGGAAAACTTGAATAGCTTTATTGATAATCAAGAAAGAGCAAAGAGGATTACAACCAATTTTTCTGACCCAGCATCATCCTCTCAGCAAGAAATCCCTTCTTCACCTCATGAAAAGCTTAGATCACCCAACACTATGATATTGCACCAAGAAACCAGCAGCACTTCCTTACAAGATACAAAATTCCAACCTTTGGATCTCTGGGATGAGGGATCCATATATAGATGTTTGCAAGGGGGGTGAGTCAACTTTTGAGATTTGATTAGTGTCCTCTCTCTGATAGTTCTTGAAACCACTTGGAGATTGATAATCTCTTACTCATCGCTGGGCGAATGCAGAGAGGCAAGTGTCACAGGAGAAGTTTCTAGAAGATTCCTTGCTCCTCCACCTTGCAGATTGACCCTGCCATTTGTCCACTCTCACCCATCGCACCCCATAGAAGGGCTTTTCAAGATGCATCGCACCTCCCATGAGTATTTAGGTGGGATGCAGCGCACTTTGACCATGGAGCAGGTGAGATGGTCCAGTTTTGACCAGTTTTGAGTAGTTTCTCATGGAGAACTTCTGGGAGAAGATGTAAGCAGTTGACCTCGTTCTTTTATAGGTTCGAACAACACTTTTAGGGACTTAAGAGCCCTTGTTATATGGAAATTTATGATTGGGGTCACAGTGCCCAAAAATTTCTATAACAATATCCTTAGGATGAAGTAAGCTATCACATTCTCAAGTATATTTCTTGTGAGGGAAGGCTCAGTATAGTCTATGGTTACCAGTTTAGACTCCTCCATTAGCTAATATTTGGAGAAGAGTTACCCCCTAATAGAAGACATAGTTTTCCCTAATTCTTTTTGCAATCAATAATATATATGATCATCAATAGCTGGCACATCATGGACTAATCAAGATCATACTTGAAGATGCCCTAAGCCAACTAAGAGTCCCTATTCTGTGGTCCACATCTACAAACATGGACAGGGAAGATGTAATTGAAGCAATTGAGTATGAAAGAGACCCAAACTCTAGTAGTGAGGAAGAGGAAAAATAAATAGAAGAAGAAGATGAAGAAGAGGATGAAGAAGAAGAACGAGAAGAAGAAGAGGAATAAGATCCTGAGGAAGAGGAAGAAGAACCTGAAGAAGAAGAGGAAGAGCGAGAGGAAGAAGAGCAGGTAGAGACAAATAAAATAGAGGGAGATAAGAACAATGGGGAAGACTCACAAAAGGATGAGACAAGCCCTAAAACACATATCAAGTCAGGGGATGAATCACTAAGAGTGTCTCCTAAACCCATAAAGAAGGAGGTAGTTTCTGCCTTGACTTCCCTAAGCACACCCATAAATTCAATAGGAAAAATAAAGAGGTAGACTCCCCTATATTTTGAAACAAGGAGGACCACCAGGATAAAACAGGGGAGGCCACAAACACCTACCAATACTCCTATCATCATTGAAGACTCACCAAAAGGATGAGCAAAACTAGTCTCCCCACAAATGAAAGGTGAAGAGGGAACATCAAAACAGAATTCCCCAAAGTCACCAATCACATATGTTGGGAGGCCTATTAGTAGTTCAAACAAAACAAATAAAAGCAAAGAACCTTTGACCCCCTTTCAAAAAGGGAAAAGCCTCCTATAGGAAACATAGACAATCCTACAGGAAACTCTGTCAATACTACATGAAACACAAAAAAAGTAGCAGGAAGGACAACAGGGACAAAGGAAAGGAAATGAAGAAAAAACACAAGTACTGGGGATACATATACTCCAAAGACGTAAAGGGAGAATCCAAAGAGTTGTAAGAACCTAGCCCATAGACCAATCTCAACTCCTATTATAGATTCATTGAGGGAGGCAGAGTAATACCACAGAAATTATCCATCCCTCTATTCTTTGATCTTGAAAAGGAGAGAGCAAGGACACATCGCTAGATACAAATTGCTAAATAAAATAATGTAGAGGATGTGGTTCATATGGAAGAGAAGCTACTAGAGATGGGTAGATATTTGAGTGAGATAAGAGACAGGGAAAGAGTGATGAAATCTCAACTAGAGGCTGAGAACAAATGGCTGAGGGGGCAGGTAAAGGAAAAGGAGAGACAATTGGCCACTATGGCAAGCCTCTCTATGGAGGAACTCCAGTGTAGGATGCCAACAAAATCATATTCCTTGTACCTAAAAGATCAATGGATGAAATTTTAGATAAATACCCTAGCACAATGAGGAATTGTGCCTTTCCAAGACTATAGGCAGTTCATTGAGCTCTGTGAACAAAGCACCTTGGAGGATAGGGCCAAGGTATCTTAATTCTACTTACATGAGTTGGCCTTAACAAACTTGAATGTGTTGGACCCAAATCCAAAGCTGGGGGACTCATAATTGATGGCCTTGGCATCATAGATGAGTCATGAGGAGTCTAGGGCTAAGGAAGTAAAGAGAATGTTTGAAAGAGAAGAAAAAAATCCCTTTTACATTAGAGAAAAATAGATGAATTCCATGGATGTCATTAGCACCCTCAACCTCATCACCAATGATCCCCATCTTGCACCAAGATACCTAGCTACACAAAAGAAATTAGTCACTCATTTTGAGGAAAGTTTGGGATTTCTAGGGGATGAAAGTGAACAAGCATGCTAAAGGAGATGGGGGACCTTACCATACATCCTAAAGATCAGGGAGTATCATTCCCCTGAAATAATGAGGGATGCACTAGAGAGAAACCCAATATATAAGAAGGCACTATGAAGGATCAAAATCAACTAGATTGGCTTGAAATTTAGTCTACCATTACTCTTCGGTATGTTATAAGGAAGAAAAGAAGAAGAAGAAAGAAAGAAGTGGGAGGAAATAGAGAGGAATGTAGGATTTTCTCCATAAGAGGAAAATACATCAATAGAAGCTTGGAATGTCAAAGAGGCCACAAGAGAAATGAAAGACATGGACATAGATTAAGTTTCTCAGAGGATGAGCATCACTTTCAGTAGGGGGTGAAGATGATGCTCATTAACAGGTAAATTATATGGACCTTATTGCCACTCTCCATCTTATTAAAATTAACTTTTCTCACATTTCTTTACATATTTTGATATATTGTGCTTAGTGAGAAGGGTAAAGATGAGATGCTATGTCATGCGGCCTAATGTGCATTAATTGTAGGATTTGGAGCAATTTTGGCTAATTAACATATAGAAAATCGAAGTGGACTAGTAAGAGGGATTTTATGAGATTGGATCTCCCTCCTAAACTCCTCACTCACTCGAATATTCCTCCAGCATATCTCATCAGCTCGGAGTTACAAGTAACCAAGCCACTGAGGTCATTAGTAGCCAAGCCAGTGATAGTTGAAGACAAGTTGATCTTGATTTGGGAGTGAAGCCTCCCTAAATTTAAGGAATTTGTTGGTAGCTTTAGTTGTATAAATAATAAGGCCTCGAGCCTTGTTATGATTCAACTTTTTTTTTGTTGTAGCCAAGAGGAATTTTCAAGCTAAAACGTTGTGACTGATAACTCTTATGTATTTTTGATATTTTAATGAAAATGAAAAGCATTCCCTTGATCCAGCACTGAGTTGACTCTGAGGGCGGAAGCTCTTGGGTTAGGGACCAACCCTAGTAGCAAAGGTTCCTCTTTCTGTACATGTATTCTTAGATTACATTCATAGTTATTTGTTGAAGTGGTTTTAGTTTTATTTAATCTAAAAGTATTTGGATGATTTCTTAGTTTACTTCTGTTTGTGGATAGATATATCAGTGATACCATAGTGACAGTAAACACTTCAAAAAATATTGTGATAGTGGCCTTTACCTCATCTCCCTTATGGGATCATTATTTGAGGGTTCAATTCACACAACCCAAAACAAATTTATTGTTTGATTACTGCATAGCCTAGGGTTTATTGTTGAATAAATCACTATCTCTAAATTTCTTAGAAGTATCTGCAATTATGATTTTGATCTCTTGAGTTTGCTATGGTTTAGAAGCATTTACATTCATAAACTTAGACATTAGCTATTAATAGCTATGTTTTTCCTCCATTCAACTCATATTTTCCATGTATAAATGAAATGGTGCATAAATGAAGAAAATAGTGTATGTTGTTGCAGGAGCTTTTGATCTGCAAGGGTGACCTCTTCTGATTCTCCTCATCCAAGTCTTCTCCACCTATGCTACCAAAGTCCACCAAACCCTAATCCAAATTATTGTTTCGTAAGAAAAGTGGGCATTTTCCTTGAGCAAATCCAACCATATTGAAGTAGTTAACTGAGCCTTGGGTAGTGTGCACCTGCTCTATGCCTTATTTACCCATCAGACGCCTTTCCCACACTTCATTCGACCTTTCCTACCTCCAAACCTTTTACCCCATACCTGTCTCCCTTGCCAAAGAAAAAATTGGTTAAATTATCATTTGCATTCATAAAACTAAAAATCCAAAAAGGATTTTTATGTGATTTCTAAGTTAACACATGCATGCAGTAGTCACAGTAGTTATTATATAAAATTTCATGCTCAGTTAGTCCATATAACTAGATGTTATATACAAGGTTAAGTAGGTATCTTTTTCAAGAAAAATGTGTAGATGATTAGCCAGATGATTTCATGTCACTTTATAGCACCTTCCAATTTAACACTTTCTTTTGCTAGAGTAGGCAACATTCCCTTTTTTCATTAAGAATAATTTTCCCTTTTCCATTTGGTAGTTAGAATCCTTCTAGTAAATAGAAGACTAGTTTGAAAAACCCTAGTGGTCTATCGCCCTAGTTGAAAAGTGAAAAGAGTAAACCATTGTATCTACTGTGCATACAACACTATCACCTCCAAGTTTGTACGAACCCCAGGTTGATGAAGTAAAGTTGGTATCCCAGGAGTTGCAACATTCTTGATGCAATATTGGTGGTCATCACAGGGAAAGAAGAAGCCTACATCAGCGATGATGGTAACAACCATGCAAGCTAAGTGCAGCTACATAAAATGATGATTATTGTTTACAATACATGTTTCCAGTGACAAAGGGAAGGATGATAATGATGGTGAATTCTTGAGGAGGTATGATATCTTATAGAAGTCTCAGGATGTGTTCTTTGTAGATATTATAGACCTTCCTCCTAAGAGAGAGGTGGATTTCTCTTTCGATTTGATACCAAGAGGCACACACACATCTAAGGCACCATACATTATTATCACTCTCGAGTTTGTGGAACTGAAATTGCAGCTTAAAGAGATTATTGTTAAGGTATACATAAGGCAAGTTTAATATCCATGGGGAGCAATAATGTTGTTTGTAAAGAAGAAGGATGGTACTCTTATATTATGCATTGATTACAGGAAGTTGAACAAGGTGACCGTCAAGAACAGGTATCCATTGCCTCATATTAATTATTTGTTTGATCAACTAAAGAAAGATACAATATTTTTGAAGATTCCTATGAGATTAGGATATCATCAGGTGCACATAAAAGAAGAATACATCTATAATACTTCATTTTGCACAAGGTATGGACACTATGAGTTTGTGGTGGTTCCTTTCGATCTTACCAATGGTCTGGCCACCTTGACGTGTATGAAAAATAGTGTGTTTCACCCTTACCTAGATAATTTTTTGATAGTCCTTTTTTATGATATATTGGTATATTCAAGGAATGAGTATGAGCATGTAGAGAACCAAGCAAAAACTTTAAGATTATTGAGAGCATAATTTATATGCCAAGATCAAGAAGTGTAGCTTCTTTTAGTATAAAAATTTGATGGAAATTGCAACTACTCATGGTTTCAAACTAAAAAACAAGAGAGACAATTCTACTCTATTGATTCGAGGAATGGAAATCACAATTTAGAAAAAAATGCATAGACATCCAATAAGAAAAACCACAAGTACAAAGTGATTTCTAGGGGAACCCAATTGGGAAAACCCCTCAATCCTCTTTGCATTAATCAATTTAATAGAGAAACTACTGTAATTTCTTGCTCCATCTCTGAGCTCAACCTACAAAATAATAATTGTTCTCTTTGCTCAATGAGAAACACTAGCCAACACAGCCAATTATTTTCGCACCAAGCCTACTATTTATTTGTGAAAATATTGAGGAAATTATCCCCTAAAAGATACTAATTTCCTCTGAATTGATTATTCAATTCTAAAGGATTGATTCCCTGACTCATGCAAGACCTATACACTCAAAACTAGTCTACAACTAATGTTACACTGCCTTGTGATATCCACTTCATTTGAGGAACTTGAATTCTATGCATGCACTATATATTTTGGGTTGATTGATTAGTTAATTGATAGATTTTTGAGTTAGATTGTTGTCCCACTACACCATTGACCTTAAACTCACTCTATCAATAGTTAGATGTCAGTTAAATGAATACAACTAAAAATAACTAAACTGGATTACTAAAATTTAGCAATCACACATGCATAATTGAACTCTAATCCCTCTAACTCAAATTTATTGGTCTAGCTAAGTGATGAGATCCATATCACACTAGTTAAATAACTCCAATTTGTCATGTTAACGTGGAAATTATATTTACTAAATTTGACTAAGGTTAAAGTCAAATTGAGCCACTCTTGCTAAATTTTTTCAACACTCCCTCTTAGGAAGAATTGGATTTTCTTATCTGATGTGCTCCCTTTGCATTATGAATCGATGAAGCCATGATTCTTCACTCCCTCTATCCTCTTGTACCATAATCCGTACTTATTAGTGCCTATGAGGCATTGTAGCACATGCTTTGGTGCCTTCTAATACAACTTGGTAGGCCTCACCATAGCTTGACTTAACTGGTTTACTGCATAGCACATGTTTATTATTGTGTTCATGAGATACATCAAAGATCCCATAAACTTCCTGTAAATGGTAGCATCAACCTATTCACTTGAAGTGGTATGCTCCTTCTTCTAGTTTGTAGCTAGAGGTGTGTCCATGAGCTTACAATTTTTCAGGTGAAATATTTGAAGTATTCCAAAGAGATAATTCCCCTATGGAAATTTAGGACAAAAACTATTCTTTGTTGGTTAGTGATCTGGTTAGTGATTGGCTAGTGCCCCACCTAAAGGCATTAATGGCTGGGTTCTCTGCTCGGTGCAAAGGGAGGTATAACATCAATCCTAAGCTGGATGTTTGGATGGAAGGCAAGCTGGACCTCAGGATAGTGAAAATGGTGGTCCCTACCAGAGGTGAAAGGTGTATAACTACACTCCTGATCAAAAAATTTCACCATCAGCTTCACATACTTCTAGCACGAGGAAGTAATGCAATAGGCCCATGTCTTTCAGCTCTAATTCCCTTGCAAGGTACTCTTTGGAAGAGCAGATCAACTACTCATCACCTGCCAATATTAAATCATCAATATACAAAGCAAGAATAAGCAACTTACCATCTACCACAATTTGATATAGGTTCGCATCTGCTTCAATTTTGGTGATGCCAAATCTAATGAGATAACTGTCTATCTAAGTGTACCCTGCTTGGGACACCTGTTTGAGACCATACAATACTCTCTTGAGTTTGCACACATGTGACTCTCGATCATATGTCTAAAATCCTTTTGGTTTCTATATGTAAATTTCATCCTCAACAACACCATTGAAAAAGGTGGCCTTCACATCCATCTGGTCAATTTGCCACCCCATATTCATAGCCAACACTAGAATGGATCTAATTGAGGAATATCTTACAACTAGTGCAAAATTTTCCTCATAGTCCACTCCCTCTATTTGAGAGAATCCTTTGGCCACAAATCTAGCCTTGTACTTCTTGATGCACCTGTTAGTTGCATGCTTCACTTTGTGGATCCATCTCGAAACAACCACTTATTTCCCTTTTGGTCTTGACAACACCTCCCACACATTGTTCTTCATTATGGATTCATATTCTTCCACCATGGTATCAACCCAAACATGTTGAGAAACTGCTTCGTCCAATCAAGAAAGCTTTATCTCAATGAGCTCTATCATGAGAGCCATAGAACTAGCGTACCTATCTGATGACCTCCTACTCTTGTACTATGATTTCAGGGCTCCCACATTCTCCCTTGAATCTTGCAACAATCTATCAACATCTCTAGTCTTCTGTCTCCCATCTCTATAAGATTATGGTTGAGTGGGTGCCTCCACTCTACCTCCTGTCTGCTCCATTGCATGTGGCTACTCCACAACCTCTTGAAGCTCCTCTTGAGGGTACTCCTTTGGATCTAGAAGCTCTTGCTCCAGTGGGATGCTCAACTCTCATTCCAAAGATAATTTCATAGCCTTCTCACATAAACATTGACATCTCTCCTAACAATTGTCATCCTCAATGAAGGAAAATACTCTCGGTAATTGTGTGGAGATTTAGTATATCTTAAAAAGCTCCCAACTCTAATGTAGGCTTAAGTTTATTCCTTGAATACTTAGAGACATGAAAATAAACTGAAGCTCCAAAAATTCTAAAATAAGACACATCATTTTCCCAGAGAAAGCTTCCTTTAGTGTGATCATGCCAAGTTTTCGGAGAGGACTCTGGTTTTGCAAGTAGTCCATTGCGTTGCATGATTATTTCCATAGGTGCAACAATAGCCCTTGATAATGCAACATGGCCCTTGCTACTCCAATTATGCTTTTGTTCTTCCTTTTAGCTACCCCATTCTATTATGGGTAACAGGGCACTATCAGTTCCCTTCAAATACCTTATTTCACATAGAAATCCTTGAAGGCCCGTGAAACAAATTCACCTCCATTGTCACTCCTGGTAGCCTTCACCTTCTTCCCAGTCTCCTTCTCAACCAATGCCTTAAATTCAATAAATTTCAAGAAAACTTCAGCCTTCTTCTGTATGGAGAATATCTAACATTTTCTAGAGAAATCATCAATAAAAATAACATAGTACTTATGTTTTACAGTGGATGTTGTAGAAAAGGGTTCAAAAACATCAAAGTGGACTGACTCAAAGATTTCACCTGCTCTAGTATCTTAGTCATGGAAAGTGGATTTGACATATTTCCCCAATGTGCAGCCCTTGCAAACATCCTACTAGTCAAGGGAGCCTGTAGGGAGACTGGTGGCAATTCATTGCATGATTTTTAAAGAACCATGATATATATGGCACAATATCTTGTGCTAGAGATCTCCAAAATCATGACTCTACAGATTTTTAGCCTTTCTTCTCAATGCAGTGTAATCTCCCACCTCAAGTTTGTATAGGTTCTTTAGAAAAACCCCAATCTGCTCCACTTTCCTAGTAGCTATGTGTCTTAGAAAGGATTTTTCTTTACTAAAAATAGCATCATATCCATGATCCTCCAATACTTTTATAGAGATCAAGTTCTTCTTCAGCCCAGGTACAAACATAACATCTTTGAGGTGAAGAGGAGAGGCTTTCTCCCACTCAAAGATGACAGTAACAATTCCTACGACATTGTACCTCCCATCATCCCCCATTTTGATATGCATCTAGAGATCCTTCTCCTCGAGGCTACTAGAAAAATTCTTGTACCCTTTCATATGGAACGAGCCATCATAATAAAGGTACCAAACACTCCCCATAATAATGCTCGCCATGCATGTTATTAGGGTGAAGTATAATTTGAATTGTGAATCCAGTGCTTCACTTGCTACTCCTCTTGAAGGCTTCTTGGTAGACTTCTTGTGAAAAAATTTTGTTGCATAGTGACCAAATTCGTGGAAGTGGAATCATTTTATCTTTCTCAAGTATTTCTTATTGCCATTATTTTGGCTACATTCAAGTTTTTATGGGTCTTCTTTCCTTATCCCTTCTTCCCCTTTCAAACCAAGGAAAAATTATCTTCATGCTCAACTTTGTATTATGTTTTATCTTTGTTATTTCTCTTGAACTCTTCTTGAACCAAATTGGACCACAACCTTTCCCAATTTGGTAATGTTTCCCTTCCATTCATAGAGTCCTCGTAGTTGTGCCAAAATTTTTAAAGCGCTAGGTTCACCAGGTCGACTTCGGCAACATTCAACCCAACCCATCCAAGCTCATCAAGAACTTGAGTAAACCCGGAGAGATTTTGTTGAATAATATTATTCTTCTACATTCTTATGTTTCCAAGTTTGTCTTTCAGGGCCATTTTTCTATGGTGATTGCTATTTTTGAATAGCTCAATCAATGTCTTCCACATGGAAAATGTTGTCTCTTTACCATGAATATTTGAGACCACATGGTCTCTAGCACCTTTCAGAATAATTATCCTGGCCTTTGCAACATCCTTATTCCATTGGGCTAATTGTTGTGCATCAGACTGCTGGGGTTTTGCAATGTCAGTTTTAATATATTCTAACACACCATTTTCATTAAGAACTACCTCCATTCGATCTTTCCAGGCTATGAAGTTTGATCTACCCTCCATGGCATACTCCAATCTTAGTCCGTTGAAAGACATTATCCCGATCATGAAGAACTACTATTGCATTGAAGCTTCCAAATTGAAATTATTGAGAGACAAGTTCGAAATACTATTTCTAATGTGATTTTAGGGCTCTAATTCCATGTAGAAATTTGATAGAAATTGTAATTGATCAATATTTCAAACTAAAAAAAAAAAGAGGCACAATTCTACTCTACTAATTTGTAGAATGGAAATCACTATTTAGAACAACATGAATAGGCATGCAATAAATAAAACTAAAAGTACATAATGATTTCTAGGAAAACCCAATTGGGAAAAAACCACTCAAGCCTCTTTGCATTAATAGGTTTAATAGAGAAACTATTACAATTTCTTGCTCCAAATCTAAGCGCCACCTACAAAATAATAAATGTTATCTCTACTCAATGAGAAAATATAGCCAACACTTAGCCAATTATTTTCTCATCAAGTCTCCTATTTCCTTACACAAATCTTGAGGAAATTAGCCACTAAAAGTTAGGAATTTCCTCCAAATTGATTGTTCAATTCCTGAGGATTGATCTCCTTATTCATGCAACACTTTTACACTCAAAACTAGACTACAACTGATGTTACACTACCTTGTCATCTCCACTTTCGTTTAGGAGATTGAATTCCATGCACACACTAGCTATTTTGGGTTGATTCATACGTTAAATGATAGATGTTTGAGTTAGACTATTGTCCCACTACACCACTGACCTTCAACTAAATCTATCAATAGTTAGAGGTTAGTTAACTGAATACAACTGAAAATAATTAAACTCGATTACTAAGATGTAGAAATCACTCATGCATAACTTAACTCCAAGCCCTATAACTCAAATTTACTAGGCTAACTGAGTGATAATATCCATGTCACACTAGTTAACTGCCTCCAAGTTGTCTTGTTGATGTGGAAATTCAATTTTCTCAATTGGACTAAGACTAAAGTCAAATTCAGGTTTTCTTGCTACATTTTTTCAACAGTTAGTCTCAGATTCATTACTGGGGACATGTTGTTTCCAAGGAGGGGATATCATTGGAACCATAAAATATTAAGGCTACCTTGGAGTGGCCAACTCTAAAGAATGTGGATGAGGTCATATCATTCATGGGACTAGAAGGTTATTACATGAGGTTCATCAAGAACTTCTCCAAGATCGGATATCCTATCACATATTTGCAAAGGAAAGGAAAGAAGTTTGAATGGATTGCTGAGTGTGCAACTAGTTTTGAGCAGTTGAAGTAATTGCTTACCAATGCTCTAGTTTTGAGGATTTCAGATCCTAATAAGGAATTTTTGGTTTGTACAAATGCTTGAAAGGAAGGACTTGGTGGAGTCCTATTGTAGGAAGGGCAGGTGGTTTACTATGAATTAAGGAAGTTGAATGAGAAAGAGCAAAATTATGTGACTCATGATCTTGAGTTGTCAGCTATCATTCATGCACTAAAGATGTGGAGACATTATCTCCTTGGTAGGAGACTTTTTTTTATGAGTGATCACAGTGGACTAAGGTACTTGTTTGACCAACACAATTTGAATCATATTTGTAGTATAGGTGAATCATATTTTAGTTGTGAGCTCTTAATGGGAATATTTGAAAGATGAGATCATACATGGAGGGAAACATGATGAAAGGTACTAACAACTGAAGCAGAGACTGCAACGACAAGTTGAGGAGTATCACCTCACAGTAGATGGCTTGGTTAGATTTAGGACTAGAATATATGTGCTTAACAATAATGAATTGAAGAAGCTTATTTTGATAGATTTTCTTGCCAAGTTGTCTTCAACCCAACCAAGATACCAAAAGGACTGCACAACTATTAATATGTTCTACTATTAGCCTAATTTGAAGAAAGAGGTGGTTGAGTTTCTTGCTAAGTGGTTGGACTATCAATAGGTGAAAACTAAATGCAAGCATCCAAATGGTTTGTTACAACCAATTCGGATTTCGGAATGGAAATTGGAGGTTATTTCCATGGATTTCATTATAGGATTATGAAGCACATCAAGGAAACATTACTCCATCATGGTTGCGGTTGACAAGATGAGAAAGGTAGCTCACATCATTATAGTAAAGTCTACTAATTGAATAAGTGAAGTGGCTCATATCTTCATTAGGATAAAATGACATTTCATGGGGTTCCCAAGAGGATTATATCAAATAGAGATTCCAATCTCACTTCTAGGTTTTGGAAGGAGTCATTTTTAGGCTTGGGGACAAAAATAACATTTAGTACAACTTATCATATACATACAAATTGTTAAACATAGATAATCAATACAATCCTTGAGGATATGTTGAGGATATATGCCATGCATTAACAAATGAAGTGGGAGGAGTATCTTCCATTGGTGGAGTTTTCTTATAATAATTTGTATAAGGAATCCTTGAAGAGGAGTCCATTTGAGGATATCTATGGGAGAAGTTGTAATACTCTTATTAGCTAGATTGATCTAGTGACTAGGGTGTTGATTGGACCAGATATGTTGAGAGAGATGGAGCAAAATATGTAGGTTATCAAAAATAATTTGAAGGTAGCATAGGATAGGAATAAGACCTATGAGGATCAACATAGATTATTCAAGGAGTTTCAGGTTGGAGAGCATGTGTAGTTGTGTATCAAGCTCAAGAAGAGATCCTTGAAAATTGGGTCAAGTGCCAAGTTGGAAACTTAGCATTGTGGGCCTTTTTAGATCATTGAGAGGAATGGAACAGTGGCATATAGACTTTATTTCCGTTCATCAGTGAAAATACATGTTGTTTTTCGTGTTTCTCTACTTAAAAGATATGTGCAATATGTTGAACATGTGATTGATTGGTCTATATTGCAGGTAGAACCAAAATGAGAGTTCCATCCAGAGCCTCAATGAATCCTACAATGGAATAAGCTCATGGTTTGGAATGGAAGAACTTTGGGCTCGATGAAGCTACACTAGAGATGGTTGATTAGATGTAGGAATTACATCCTTATTTATTTGTTGGTTGAATAAAATGTGCTTAGGTGTATATATATCTGTGTGTGTGTGTGTGTCACTATAAATATTGCATCAAATTGTGTTTATAAAGCTCCAATAAGCAGTGTTTTTTCATGTTTTTTTTAGCAGTTTTTTCTTGTCATAAGTGTCATAGAATATCGAGGGCATTGTTCCGCCAAGGGGGAGGGGTTTCTAATAGCTCCAAGTTTAAATCCCATACAATAAATGGGAATTATAAAAGAAAAATAACACCAAGGTCATGGGACGCATATTCCAAGTTGAATGAAGGGAGAAACATTACATTGGGAATCACTTGTGGTTAATTAATTATTTATTGGCTAAGTAAATTGGCATTGGCATTGGAAAGAGGAAAAGGGCAATAAATGGCAAACTATTTATTCCAGGCTAGCAAGGACGTGTGACAAAGTGTAAAAGAAAGAAAAGTGAATGAAATAAATTCCACTTTAGCAAATGGGAAAGAGAAAGAGACAGTAAAAGGAGAAGAATAGTAAAAGAATATGCATGTAAGGGAAAATGAAGAAAATAAGGAAAAGAAAAGAAACTAGAGAGAGGACATTCTAATATTCAATTTTGGAAATGAGAAAGGGAGAACACTACGAGAAAGAGAGAGAGAGAGCACTTGGAGAGAACTTGTATAGAACTTGGGTACAAGGAGAGACAATAAGGAAAGAAAGGAGCACAAGAGGAATTGGATCATTAGAAGGAAAGGGCATAAATCAAGTAAGGAAAAAAGAAACCAATAGGAGGATTTTTGCAGGTAATAGTGTGCATGTCGATTTATCATGATGAGATTTGAATGCATGGTTCATGCATTGGTTTATTGGTCATTTTAATATCATTGACATGGGATTTGTCTAGATTGACAATGATGTATAGTCTTTCCTATGTCATTTCCTCGATAACCATGATGTAGTGGGTTCCTTGTTCAGTTGAGCTTTGGATTGTGGATAGATTTTAGATCCTGGTTGAGGTGGTCTCAAGAAAATATAAAGGCTTGAGGTTGGAAATAGATTTTAGATCAAGGATTGAGGTTGGAGATAGTTTTCTTTGAGAAGCTCTTGATAGGTAGGTGGAGATGGGAAAATTCCTTTGGGTATGGTGAAGAAATTTTGAAGCATCCAAGCTTGTATTGGTTTTGGCAATTTCTGGACCTGATATTGGATCGATGTGACTTGAGGGTGGAGGTGCTTTCCTTTGGATTCCTTTTAGAGTTATTTTTTGGGATATCGCATGTGGTGCCACATTCATGCTTGTAATATGGCATGGGGGTGATTGGCTGGAAGAAAGATTTAGTTCAACCCAATCTATGGTTAGGTGGTACGTGAAAGTTCCTAACTTGGTTGTCACTATGCATATGTTAATATTTGTTATTCTTTAATAACCATTTTCATCCTTAGGAGACTACTCTGCTTGGTGCATGATGGGTATTTATGGTTGGAGGAGCCCATCCCCATCACGATAGACCTGATTCATCATGTTTCCTGGCTTCTGTACAAAGGAAAGGACCCCACGACCATAATAGAAGGAAAGCGCAGTTATTTGGCCCTTGCAGAGGCCATGAAGACGAAGATCAAGATAGAAAAGAAGAAGAGGGGTTACACCATCTCCAACATCAAGGAAAAAGGGGTATGCATGGCAACCCAAATTCTGGCAGGTAAAATTAGGCCGAAGTGTCGCGTAGACGAGGTATCTGCGCCGGTGGTCACACTAACCGAGCAGTGCACAGAGGGGGTCTAGTTTAACTAGTCTGAATTCATCTGCACAAAATTCTTAGAGAACTGTCGTGAAGCCCAGGAGCAGGGTAAAACCTTCCACTATGCATGGCTATTGCTGTCCATAGTGCTCGTAGCAGGGGAATTGCCAGAGGACATTCAATTTCCCACAATTAACAAAGATTTACTGGAGGCCGTGAAGTATGCTTCACTCTGGGCCACAAAGGATGCGATAAGGATACGCGAAACCAAGATATTCTAGGTTCTCATGGAGATGACCATCTGAATGTGGATCAACTGTAAGTCATGATTGTCACCCACAGTTTTCAATAGTCTGCAAAGTTTCGCAGAATTTAAGGAAGACATGCACAACATCTTTATCAGGGCATGCAAGGATCTGATGAAGTAGTGGATGAAGCTACCTTTCGTAGCCACTGATGAAGCCATTTTTACTGTCTTGGAGGCATGGCCTCTAGAATGGCGCACCCTCAACATTGCAGAACTTGAGAGGTCGGCATCGCAGAAGAAGAAAGATGATGCCAAGAAATGCATCACATAGTTGGCCGAGAAAACACGGAAGGAAACAGTAGCAGCCGAGGTGCAGGTAGCGCAGGAAGTGGCACAGAAAGACGCTGATTAGAAAAAGGCTACAGAAGCAATAACAGTAGCACAGTGAGCAACCACGAAGGTGGGCGAGGGCCAAGAAATGCCCTTGCAGGGACAGGAGGTAGAGGAAGCAGAAACAACAGAAGGAAGCATGGACCCAAGGACCATGTCCACATAGGTTAAGCGCCAACACCTGGCAGAGTAAGCAAGATCGAGGAAGAAGGTCAAGGCCTCGAAGTTGTCCATTGACCCGATCACCCTAACCGAGGGTGATCTGCATGACATCGGCGAGATGGTGCATGATGTCACCAATGAGGCTCTTTAGGATTTCATGCAAGAGCACCAGACTGTGTTGGGGGCCCTTAGAGTGTAGTTGCAGGACTTAAAGGTGCGCCCCCCTCAGG
Source organism: Pinus tabuliformis (assembly GCA_031772625.1). Classification (NCBI taxonomy): domain Eukaryota; kingdom Viridiplantae; phylum Streptophyta; class Pinopsida; order Pinales; family Pinaceae; genus Pinus; species Pinus tabuliformis. The sequence goes on along the minus strand of CM062816.1, from coordinate 1,036,152,722 downwards.
TTGGTACCCTTTCAACCAACCTCGTAGTCAAACCTACTGTAGTAGAGCAGATGTTGCACGCGCAGATGACGAACATAGTTGTGTTTCCAAAAGGGGCTCTAGTGGAATCAAATGAGGATGATAGGTTATCGGTTAGCACGATGAAAGGTCTCAGGGTTAATCTCATCGCACTTTCACGCGAGAAATTATATCTATTATAGGATGGGAAAACGGCAAAGTTGCACGCTAGAGAGAGCTCCATGCTCCAAGTCCTGAATGAGCATAAGATAAACATGGAACAACTTAGCTTGCAGCATGAAAAATTGGTGTCGCAAAATCAACAGTTGGTACAGGTGATAGGCGATGCTTGTTGCAGTTTCTCAAAGCTGGCCATCCCAGCTGATCTACCAGTAGAGGTGTGGATCCATAGGTTAGCAACAAGAGTCCATTAGGCCATGGAAGAAATGAAAAAGGTTCAACTGGAGCTGAATCTTTAGATCGTTGAGATATGATTACAGGCGCAGCCATCCACTCCCCCAGAAGTCAAAGAACACCACGCTAGCGCTATCACAACGGGATCGGAGGAAATTGAAGGTGCAGTGCGAGACTGCACCAGCATTTTGGAAGGATCACTTGAGGTCCTCAAAACTCTATAGGAGGACCCCGACATCCAGCGCTTAGAGACAGAGGTGTGAGTACTCCAAAAAAAATATGACAATTTCTGAGGAACTACGCAGAAAGTGGTCCTCACCTAGTGGCTTGTGAGGATGCAGCAGGCTAAAGTATTGAAGGAGTAGGTGGATGCGGCGTGACACAAGGAGGTAGTTCTGAAAGCGTGCATCTAGCCTTGGATTGACGAGGCCTTCACCATCATGGAAAACATTGAAGGAAATCTCACGAACATATAGGGGATGCACACATTGATGCAGATAAGCACCCCATACATAGAGGTCTTGGAACAATGCATGAAGCAGATCCAGCAAGCAGCAGCTCAATGCACTACTAATCTCCGCACAGTTCGAGAACAGTTGGATGGACTCCATGCAAATATCACCGCACTGACCGAGTGACTCGAGGGTGAGTCATGATTTTTATGTTGGGGGCCTGTTGGGCATGGAATCCCCCCAAGGCATGTTTTGGGGCTCAAAGCCCAAGTTTTGACCGAATTGTGTTGTAAAGATCCATGAAATTCGGACGCGAAGAGTATGATAGAGTTACAAGTTTGTCCACCCTAGTTTTGTAATGTAATGTCAGCCTACCCATGGTCTGTGGACTATGGGATTGTATAAATAGAGCGAGGCTCTAAGTGTAAAAGATAGTGAAGTAGTAAAAAGAAGCAAGAGTCTAAGTGACTAAGTGCAAAGCGTTTCTTTAGGTCATAGGGTAGGAGAAGGCTCTGCAGCTGAGTGCGTAGAGGCCTAGTAGTCCACAGCTAAGTTCTTGGAGCCCTACAGTTGAGTGCGTAGGGCAGAGTCGAGTCTATAACTGAGGAGTTGAGTCTGTGTATATGTTCTTGGGTTAATGCATGTTTGATATAATTTACAAATATATTGTTTATTTACTGCGCGCACCTATATGAATCGTTTATATTGTTAAGTATAACTTAAAGCATGCAAGTAGGCTAAGCTAATCAAATAACATTGGAATATCAGTAAAGTATTGGTTAATAACGCAGAAGCGCAGCTTTTAGCCCTTGAGTAGGGCTGCGCGAAGGCAGTATCTCAGGCTTTGAGGTACAAGAAAGTGCGTGAAGTGACTTCGCATAGGGTCGAACCACAGACCACTTGAACTCATCAGATGTCTCCAAGGTGCGGAAACCTAGTTCTAGCACCCTCCCATACTACTTTGGGTGAGAGCTCGGTCTGTGCTCCACGGACTGTTGCTGAAAGGGGTAGTAGTAAATCTAGCATGATGGATGAAAGCACGGGGAGAAGAACCACAACCATAATGGGTCCATATATTTTGTCACATTTTGGATACAATTCTAATGGAATGGTATCTAGAAACGAAGTTGCAACATGGAACCACAGAATGGAATGTACTAAAAGAATTTTTTTTGCTAATGTTCTGTTTATAGGAGATCAAAGCTGTAATATTCAGAATTCCTGAAGAACCTGTTGCATGGGTACAACTAGACTGGAGTACATAGTTACACCATGCACTCAAATGCTACAATGTGACCATTGAGGAAGGTGAAGAAGATCCTAGGAACATCAATATTCCTGAGTCAGAAGGACAACACAAAGTCACAGGGCCTATGGTAGAAGTCCCTGATATCTCAAAGCCCTTGAAGACCAAGCAGGTGAATATTGGATCAGAAGCACAACCAAAGTTCACAAAAATAGGATATTACTAGGATGAAGACACAATAGGCAAAGTTTTGGAGCTACTACGGATGTATCAAGGCTTATTTCCCACTAGGTTCTATAATTTGAAAGGGATAGTAGGGGATTTGGGCATCATGAAGATCACTCTAAAGCCAGCTGTGAAGCCAGTAAAGAATCATCCCTACCGATTGACTCCTAAGTATAAAGAAAAATTGTGCGAAGAATTAAATAAGATGCTTGCAACTGGAATTATTGAACCTGTCAAGGAATCGGACTGGGTTAGTCCCATGGTGGTTCAAGAAAATAAGACACAGGGTGAGATTCAGATATGCATAGACTTAAAGAAGTTGAATGATGCTTGTATCCATGATCCATTTCCTACGCCATTCACAAACGAAGTACTGGAAAATGTTGGAGGTCAGAAATCTTATTCGTTCACTGATCGGTTCTCAGGGTACCATCAGATCAAGATCGTGCCGAAGGATAGGAGTAACACTACATTTTTTTCTTAATGGGGTGTTTCCATTATATAATTACGCCTTTCAGACTTAAGAATGCCCCTACAATATTTTCTCAGGTGGTAGTCACAACTTAAGTTCTTGTCGGGTGGATAAATCGTTCTTGTGAACAAGACCGATCTCCCTAGTATCTATGGATATCTAGCGACAAGCAAACCAAAAAATTTCTATCTTTCTTTAAATATGCGATTTATAAATAAAGGCCAAGAGATGTTTCAGACCCTACCTCAAGTCTAGTGCTAGTTTGTGGAAGCCACGCTCCGTTCGTCCAAATGAGCTCCCTTTTAAAGAACCTGCAAACACAAACAAGCACACATCAAATAACACTTGCATAGCTAATATAATAAACCATATTTATCATGATGATCAAGGAATTCATGAAATAAACCATAGAAGACAATTTATTGAGAAAAATGAATCTGATTGTATTAACTTTAACAAAGAAGAACTTTACAACCTTGGTGCCTTGATGTTGTACAAGCTCCTCCCAGGGTCCAACAAGAATCTCCTCTACTTTGACAAGTTTCACTCTCTTCCCAAAGAAGCCAAAAGGTATGTAATCTCTCCTCTCAAGCTCAATTAGGAATTCTCAATTCCAACATCATTTATCCTCAAAAATATTCAGCTTTCAAACTTTGAGGGATCGACACAAATGTTGGCTTTCAAAACAACAAATCCCAGTAACCGACCCATTTCTATACAAAAAACACATTTGTGTGGATTCAACCTAATTCGATAATTCCTACATCTCATAAAGATTGCTCGTAAATGAATAAGATGATCTCTCTACGTAATTAATGAGCAGGTAAATCATTGAGATAAGGTTGCACAATGTTCTTGATGTCATGAAACGCGTAAGACATGGCTCTTTGAAAAGTTGCACCGACATTCTTTAGCCCAAAAGGTAATTTGCAATAAGCAAACGTTCCCCATGGACAAATGAAAGCCATTTTTGGTTGATCAACAGGTAGAATGTTGATTTGATTGTAATCGGAAAAAACATCCATAAAGGAGAATATTTCACTGCCGATACAATCATCAATGATTTGATCGATATAGGGAGTTGGATAATTGTCTTTTGGACAGGCTCGATTAACATCCCTATAATCGATACATATTCTTATTGTTCCTTGTTTTTTGTTAACAGGAACAATATTCGATACCCAATCCGTTAAGGGAATTGGATAAATGAAACCTGCTTTAAGTAATTTTTCAACTTCTGCTTTAATAGCAGCAACTTTTTGCGGGTGAATCTGACGCAAATGTTGCCGGACGGGTTTAGCATCCGGGTAAGTTTTGATTTCATGAACAACAATTGCTGGGTCAATTCCTGTCATTTCCTCATATGACCAGGTAAACACGTCATGGTTTTCTTGAAATAGGGCCTTATATGTTTGAATTTCACCTTCTGTACAAGAGGCACCTATATGAATGTTTTCAACAATTCCAGGCTTAACTGAAATGTCAATAGGAATAGTTCGAGAAATATTTCCCAAATTCAACTCAGAATCAAGATTTTTCAATGGATTCTGAGGTTCCTTGACATAATCAATTGTAAAAATAGATGAAAAATCATTTTCAAAATGATCGATCTCAGGTAAAAACGAAGATCTATGATGAAGATCTTCCCATGGTAAATCATCAACAGACAAGATTTCATGGATCTTCTCATCTGTATGAACAAGTTCGGAAAATGTCGTTGAATCTGAGTTTGATGTTGAAATTGATTCTTCATGGACTACATTCATTAAGTCAATTTTGGTTGAAGAATGGTTGGAAAATGACTGTACGGCCTGATACACAATTTCATAGGGACTCAAAGGCATAGCATCACCAAATGAATCCATCTCATATTTGGAAGGTACGATCCAAGGATCATCATAAACAATGGTGTCTGATGAAATCATATGAATGTTTGTATTAGAAGGTGATACGTTGGGAGGAGGAAAAGAGAAAGTTCCTAGTAAACCAGAATCTTTAACTAATCCTACTCCAACATCCTTATAAGGGATAGTTGTTTTGCCGACATGCTGAATACTTTCAGAAGAGGCTGGGTTGGATGAAAAGTAAGTTAGCTGGTATATAGTTATGATCTTTCCATTATGAGGAACCTTTATAAGCTGAAAGACCGATGAAACAACAGCAGTCATAGCGTAATACCAACTACGACCCAAGAGAAGGTTGTAATCTAGAGGGGCATCAACCACCTCCACATATAGATTAACGGTTTTTCCTTCAACCCCTATAGGTAAATCCTATAGAATGCCAAAAGGATGGAACACACAACCATCAAAAGCCTTTAGAATCATCGGGGATTGATTAAGTGTAGGAGAACCAAGTGATATCCAACAGTGGATCGACATAATACACGTTGAAGCTCCCTCATCAATTACAATCCTATAGCAAGGTCTGTTTTTTACTAACACTGGAATATGGAAAGCCATTTGATGAGGCAAGTGAGGTATACTGTTTTCTAAATCAAAGATTATAAGGTTCGATTCCTGAATATCAACAGCTCCTATAGCCGACAATAGCAATTTACGCTGTGTTGGACATGATTGTAGCACCTCCAAAGTTGACATTGCTAAAGGTGAAATAGCTAGATATTCAACAATGTTATACTTCTGAGCAGCTCTCGCATGTGGATTGAAAGCTGACTTTTGAAGTATACCCTTGGCGGGTAGTTTGATTACTAAGTCTGGGTTAGGTTTCCCGATCTGTAGCGGATTGGAACTGGGAGTTGAAGTTGATGGGTTCAAATTAGAAGATTCTGCTTCCTTACCACCAATAGGACTTTTACTTCCATAATCTTGTGATCATGTTGCAATCCTAACATGTGAAATCATCATTATGGGTTCTTCTGAGGCATTTGAGGAAGAACCTATCATCTTACTATATTGACTAGGAAAAGGATCCTTCAAGACAGCAGGCGTTTGAGAACCTTTGACGATTTTCGCAACCTCAACGTGATGAGGGCAGTTTCTTGTAAAATGTTCTTCATCACAAATGAGACAAGGATAACGAGGTTTACGTTTCTCATCAGTAGATTCCATTTTATCTGGTTTCTCTTTCGAATTTTTATCTGATTTATTTTTCTTCTTCCCCTTCTTCTTACCGCCAGATTTTGATTTGGCCGTAGATGATTCTACGACATGAATATTGGCATAAATTTCCACAGAAGAATCTCTTGTCAGGGAATCTGGTAAAGTTATGATAGGAGAAGAATTCTTGGAAGATTTCTTCTTACTTTTGGTGTTAACTGTACCAATCATACCGTCTGCGGCATGAGACCTTGAAGGAGTTGCAGTTATTTGATTTTATTTAGGAAGGTCAGGGATTTTCTTGTGTAAAGTACCCGACTGCGTATAAACGAGGTCAAGGTACTGAGCTTCAGCAATTACTTTCTCTTCAGTAACAACTCCTGCCTTAGCTACATCCTCAGTGATTTTAGGTAATAATGTTTTGACAAACCATTCTGCTAAGATCTAATCCAGAATAAAGACTTTCACTAAACGTCATCGACGTCTCCATTCATGAATGTGATCTGAAATATAAGTGGACATTCATTGTTTTAATGAAGTTAATAATTCCGTGCCATTTTCATATCTGAGTGGCAACTGAAAATGAGTTAAGAATGAAGTAGCTAGCTGAATAAAGTTATAAAATATGGCTTGCGGTAACTCAATGTAACACTTGGCCACAAGACCAATTAGAGTTCGTTGAAAAAGATGTAAATGAATTGAATCATCTGAAATGGAGTTAGATGCACACCTGAGGTGATAAGTCATCACATGGTTTGACGGATCCTCTCCTGATTTACCTTCAAACTTTGGGATGTCACTGGGCAACTTATTCGGCATTGGCGGCCAAAATGGAAGATAATTAATCGGATCTTTCGTAAGGTGCGACAAATCGGGAAAGTCCAAAGTTGCAATGAACAGTAACTGACGATTAGGATCTCGAAAACCCTGGGTCATGAGACCAGCCCCAGGAGGAGGATATCCAGGATAACTTGGAATCGGAATTGCATTTGGGATATTATATCCTCCTAGAAAACCAGGATTAACTAGACCATACTGGGGTTGTTGAGGTTATTGATAAGTATATCCAGGGTACGGTTGATATTGATAGATTGGGTTCTGCACAGCAGGACCGAATTGGTACTATCCCTGGTACGGTTGATAAGTAAATTGAGGTTGACTTGTGACAACTGTACTTGGACTAGGTTGTCCTACAGGCATTTGAACCGAAGTCTGAATTGTAGGTCTAGACTGAGGTAAAGATGCTTGAGGAGTTGATGCAAGAACAATAGAAACCGGAGCTGCCGATACTCCAGGAGTAGGTGGGATAGATGGAATAGATGTTGCAGCAGTTGCAACAGTCGTTTGAGGTGGAGTTCGAGGCGAACTAGGCCCAGGATGAGAAATTACATAAGGTGTAGAAGTTTGAATAGTAGGCTGGACAGGTTGTTGGGTTGAACCAGAAACCAAGCGTTGTCCAGATTGAGATGACAACTACACATTCAGTTGCAAAATCTATTGAGATTGAGATGGATCCCACACTACGTTCATTCTAGGGTATGGACCCATAGAAGGTTGAGCATATTGAGGACCATAACCAGGTTGAGGGTAGGTTTGATAATTCAAAGGTACATTTCTAGCTCCTTGGACAAATGATTGACCTGAAGGTGGTTGGAAACCTTGGGTTGGGTATTGACCTTGAGGTTGATAACCTTGAAGCACATACTAAAACTGGGGTTGACCTTGAGGTACATATTGATACTAGGGTTGACCTTGAGATACGTACTGAGTCTGGGGTTGACCTTGAGGAATGTACTGTCTCGAAGGTATGTACTGTCCTTGAGGTTGCCCCCCAGGTGGTAATTGGGTACCTTGAGGTTGCCCCCTAGGTGATAATTGAGGACCTTGAGGTTTCCCCCCAGGTGATAACTGACTACCTTGAGGCTGCAGATTTGGAATGGTACTTGACATCATAAGAATATCTTCTACACTCAACGGCTTAGTTCTGTTGTTACCAGTTAATAACCCTTGCTCAATAGGTTGAGCAGATGCTCCCGAAAAAATACCAGTAAGTGACTAGTACCCAGAGGGAATAGAAGGACCACCATATAAAAATGTTTCTGGAGATTGAGAAAACATGGATGACTGTCTCGACATATTCAAAGGAGGATAATAACCTCTAGGTGTTGGATGAAAAGGAATACGAGGTGGTGAAAAACTTAGTCTCGGGTTTTCCAAAAAATTAGTCAATGAAAGATACCTAGCGTCCCTCCTAGGTGGACTGTAAAAGATCGATTCACGCTCCCTAAGTTCTATAGCTGGTTGATTTTTAGGGATAGATATACCTTCTTCCAGAGTAACAAGTTCTTCAATAGCAATAAGTCTGTTATCACAAAATCAGGTACTGAGGGCTGCCAATCAGTAAGATTTTATGTAATTGTTTCAGACCAGACTCTTGGCTAAGGATTAGCCTACCTAACCTGAGAGGGCTCTCTCAAAACAAACTACTGATTATGATTAACACTAAGAGGGCTAACTCTTGATATGAAAACTTTAATAAATATGCTGGTTGGACAGACAACATAAGATTTCTTCCATTGGGTTCATGGAGTCAAACACCATTTCAGTAAACCATAAACTACACATTCATGGAAGTCAGGGCATGTAAAGTCTAAACACTCAAAACATTTCTCAAATGAACCTCAACTCATAAATATACACAGAAAATCTGAGCAACTAGGTGAATTCAGAGTGATTGTATATCTATAGAGCTGGAAAACATAAAGGATAAGACAAAGCCACATACATCTTGAGCATCTGAATAAAGTATGAATCCTGAGAAGAACAAAGTAGTCTATTATATTACTGTAACAAGTCTTTACATAAGCCAATATAAACTCTGTTTTTTCCAAAAAACATCCAACCCCAATTACATCCCAGTTTGATACATATATAGGATTACATGCTTAACCACCTCAAGCTTCCTCCTCCAGCATGAGGGGAGCATCGAAGGTTGCTATTAACTATCCTTATCTACTGTATAACTAATTCATTAATTACATGATTGCTAAACTGTAATTAAAAATGATCTTAATTTACTCAAAACCCAAAATCTGTCCTCCTCGTAGCATGATGCTTTTCTGAGTCTTGACACATGTCCTCTATCTGCTTTGGTTGAAGTATCTTGGAGGAGAATACACTGAACGAGCTGGCTTTGGATTCTTGTTGCGCAGATGGCTCATTAATTAACCAAAAGATGTGCTTTGTTTTCACGGTCCCTGTCTCCCAACATTCTTCATTTCTCAAAGAACATGTCCCCTGCTCTCTAATTCTTCATAAACAACGCATATCACCATACTTTCCAATGAGCTGGAAGCTTTGTGAGCTGAACAAGTGTACAAACAAAAATCTCCGAAAACTTTAACAGAAACCCTAACAATTCGGTCATAAAGTGCCTTTAACGAGACTTGAGCTAGAAACAAAATATTTCACCTTTTCAAAATGCACATCTGTCATTCTCTGAATAGCTAGGGGAGTCTTTTATGGTTTCCATTATGTCCTTGAGGCTTTTCCTTCAAAAATTTGCTGACCTCATCATTAAACTCCTTGTTTTTCTTATAAAACAGCACCTACAGCAGTTTCGTAGCGCACTACGAAACTGCTGTTTTTACTAAAACATAATGCATTTGCACTAAAGCTTCCTTTGCTTGAACTTTTGACTTTTCAAACTTCCTCTACAGGTGCCAAAGACTTAGATGATTTCAAAATAGTGGAACCCAAACAAAATTGACCAAAACTGAAAATATCACCTTTTCCTCAAATTAATGAGCTAGCTGACCTAGCCGCATCTTCAAATTTGAAACCTCCTTCTTTAAAGCTTTGTTCTTAGCTCTCAGGGTCAGGTTCATTTGTTTGAGGAGTTTAGCTTGCTTGAGGGCTGGGACCGTCCAGGTATATACATCAGCTACGGAATCTGTCTGACCCATTAGGTTTTTACTGCCCTTTAACACAGCTCTTTTATAATTGGCATACCTAACTGCACGTTCCTTAAACACATTTTTAGCTTTGACAATTTCTTCTTTGGTTGCTCCCACCTGATCCTTTATGGCTGTTTTCACTTGACTCTTTATGGAATCACATTTCCTCCTTGGGTGATGATGACCTTCTTATTCTTATCTTTATGTTTGACTGCCTCCACTGTTTTTGTCAACACTTCAATTACCTCTGTTCTGGGTGACTTTACAGCTTTCTTTGCTTTATGCACTTTCTCCTTTACAGCTTCTTCTTCTTTATTCACTTTCTCAGCTTCTTTAATTTGCTTCCTTGTAACTGGCCTTCTTGGCTTGAACATAAACACCTCACTAGGCTCATCAAACCTTAATCTTTTCGAAGCTTTTGACTTCTTAGTACTCTCAGGAGAAGATTGGGTCAAATCAATATGCATGGGTTCAAGATGCACTGGTTCTCCCTGCTCAAATTCAATAGCCTCAAGTAGGTCACTTAGACTGGCCTTTGAAATTGGACTTTCTTCCACAGCTACTGATTTACCTTTCTCCTTGCTTAGTTGACCCCTAGTTTTAACTCTTGATGCTTTTTCAGATTCAGCTGATCCATGAACATCCTTCTTTTGCTTGACCTTTTCCTTTGATGATGACTGAGGTGGCTGAGGTGGCTCTTTAATAACCAAGGGTTTGACTGGTTTGTTCAACTGAGATTTAACTTTCTTTTTCTCCCTAGCCTCCTTCCTAAGCTCAGCAATAGTGGGTTCCTCCATTAATTCTTCTCTTTCTCTAAGTGGCTGTGGGGTGAGGCCTGTCTTACTCTGGAAACCGGCCATATAAATGAAAGAATCCCAATCCCTACCAATCTTCTGCAAGCCATCCATCACTAACAGTTTAACTAGGCCATGATGAAACAGTGATGACTCACAATTATCCTTCCTCAATTGAATTTTATCACACATCTTACTGAGGCTTCAAAACAAGTAGAATGGGAGATCTATAGGTGCTTTACCTGTGAAATGCAGCAACAACTTGAAATGATATGAATAAACTTTGTTATATCTGCCCTCACAAGTTAAATATTTTTGAATACAAGTAAGAAGCATAGCATAACTCTCCTTAACATAACTTCTAGGTACAGCCTTGGTCAAATCTTCATTCACATAGGCTTCCTTCAAGAATATTTTACAGGGGCTCATATCAAATTTGAAATTTTTGAACCACTCCTGCCCTCCTCTAGGAATCTCAGTTACCCTAGCAATAGCCTCTGGAGATACTGGGAATTCTAACATAGATACCTTGGAACTCAAGCCTGTAAAATTCAATGCAAATTCTTTTGTTACCTGAGTGTGTCCTCCCTTCAGCTTTTCACAAAAACTCCAGCAACCAGCGTCTTTGAATGCCTTTTTAACACCTTCCTCCCTCAATGTCAAGTCTAATCCTTCGGGTTCTGCCCTTTGACACCTTCCTGACCGATGCTCTTTCTTCTCCATTACGCCTTGAAAACTTTTGCACACAGTAACACCGGCAGCTTCAACTCAACAAGCAACTTCAAACTTTAGAACACAGGCTCGCTTGCAATGCAGCTCTCTTGAAGAAGAAACTCGGGCTCATTACAATTCAAATAACTTAACATATAAGCTGGCCGCTTCAAGTAATAATAATAGAACATCATGACACAACCATGCATGACAAGAACATTTAAATGAACTTAATGTGCATGACTCTGAACCTATTGGTGGAATGATGCCTCGTAATTGCTTGGAAGGTACATAAACTGACAACAATCCGACCGGACACAATGACTCATCCCTGGACATGACATTTCAAGAATGTGCGCTGCAAAATCCCGAATCCGCGATTTCGTAGCGCAGATAGTTATAATTCAGTGATATGTGCTGCGAAATGGCTGGCGCTACGAAAAGGCTAAAACATTACTATGCTGCAGAATCAGCCAATCAAACGGTGCTGCGAAACTGCGAAAAGGTGCTGCGAAACTGCGAAAAGGACAAATGACACATACGAGACAAGACATATCTTAATCAATCATGATGGAGGATGACTCGCGGTTTTGAAAATGATTCTCAACAATATCATTGAAAAACATGACCCCTAAGTGGTAAACATAGGAGAACAACCATATAACATTCATTTTTACCCATGAAATTTTGGATTTAACCTATATACATGCAACTGCAGTTCTCAGTGATAACAAAGTCTAGAAGGAAGATTTTGGGTAATAACTATTTATACCCTGGGTGAACCAAGACCACTGGAAGTTGGAGAGGCAAATCCTGATGATGGAGTAGCAGCAAGTTCAGTTTCAGGTTCAGAAATTTCAGGTTCCTTGGCTAACTCACTAGTAGAAGAAAAACTACCAGTAACTTCGGAAAATGAAATAGGTTCAATAATATACTCTGGTGCTTGAACTTGATAATCAGGATGCACAACTAAATAATATTCTCCTTCTTCTCGTGACCCCACTCTACTGTCACTAGGAGTTACAAGAGCTCATAGCCCTTCAAGCTGGCTTGGTGAAAACTCAAGAGGTTGGCCCCGAAGTCTACGGGACTGTCTCGGTAATTCAGCCACGATTAGTTATTTTAATTACTTCACACGCAAACAAAGAAAAATATCAATGAAAACACTTGCCTACAAAATCTAGGAGGTCAAACCACACACAAACAGTAACTTTCCGTCGGTGATGAAAACACTAGTTGGTGATGAAATCTAACGTCGCAGAATTCAATATAGAAATGGAGGTTGGAAAAATTACCCCGACAACCAGCTTAATGAAACAGACTGGCACAAGTTTCTCCACTAAACCATCTCGAGTGAAGAGAACCCCCCAGAGAGTCCAAGTGAGTCTAGTCGATGTCTACTCTAGGTACAGTGGGATCTTCCCTCCACCGTCACCTTAGGAAAGAATCCTATAGAATATGGTCACTATGGTTACCAATGGAAACAAATATACCTGGGGGAATAGTCTGTGATCCGATACACACGTAAGGGCAGAGTAGCAAAGCTTAATCCCCTTGAAGGCTTTGACATAATCCAAGGTTTACCAACAAGTGACCCCAGGATCCTCGACAATGGTTAATCCGAGGTTTACTATTTTTAATACGTGTATATCTGCTATCATTCCCAGTGAGGAAGGATTGATTACCCCACTGATTCGAATATGACCTCGTGCTTGACTCCTTTAAGAGGAGCTTCCCAGAGCATAGATGTAACAATTGGAATTTATCTCCTACCACAAGATATAGCTACTTGTTTGTTTTTACTATCTTGGAGAGCTAATTACTCCCTACTCCAAGATACTAGCCTAAGCTATATTGGTGATAAAGAGCCCTAGAAATAAAAAGATTTCTATATTGATTTTACTTTAAGCGTTATTTTTATTGGTTTTTTCTTAAGTCAAAAGGTGCGGAGATGAAACTTTATGGTGTGAAGACTCAACTCCAAAACACTAAAAATGCACCTCAGATGATAAACAATCCTTTTTCTTCAATGAAGTTCTAGGTAAAAAAAGAGTTGAGAATGCCAATGCTTGAAAAAACAAATCTTTCCTTAACAAACAAATGAAAAGAAAAACTTTTTTGTCTTTTTCAATAAACTCAAAAACGAGACTACTAATTATTCTCACAAAAAATATCCCTTTCTTTTCACCACTCAAATACTACAAAAACAACCCTTTTCAAAAGAGATTTTTTTTTTCTAGAACACACTCAAAACTATTAAAAATCTAATCTTGAGATCTATAAATTCTAAAAAATATAATTGAAGTAAAAGCTTACAAAGTTTCTTTTCAAGGATGTTTCACTTAGTTATCAACAAACTAAGGACTAACTTGTTCAGAATAACAAATTAATCAAAAAACAACCAGCTTTTGTTTTCTTTTTTAAAAATGAAATCCAAAACTTTCAAAACAAGTTTTTTCGAAGCTTCGCAAAGAGAAAAATGAGATGTATTCCTCACCAAAGGTAGATTTTACAAATCGGTCAGACTCATAAAGAATACCAGAAAAACCAGGGTGATCTGAGGTTTCTAAGGCTTCTAAGCTTTGAGTTACTACAAAGACCAAACAAAAATCAATCCAGGCACACAAAACTTCTAGAAATTCACCTAAAACCTAAATGCCAATGGAATTTACCTACAAAAAGTTTCTGACAAGACACGTGCAGATCTGGGAAGAGGCTAAAACACATAAACAAATCCTAAGCTTAACTGAATGAGAAAATTTTAAGTTTTTCAAAAATTTGATAGGATCCGTAGGCCCCTAGTATAACTAGGTGTGGTACCGCTCTGTGTGGTAAAGCAACAATTCGGGGATGTCCACACTGTGTTACAACCAGAACGTGCGGTCCTCTTCCAAAAATGTGAAAAACAAAAAATAATTCAAAATCTAAAGAAACTACCCAATCCCACACACACCAAGCAAACAACAGAAACAGAGAAAAAGTTTCTCAAGTCAAAGTAAAAGCAAAGGCAAAAACCAAAATTCAAGTCCCCAGTGGAGTCGCCATTTTGTCGGGTAGATAAATTGTTCTTGCGGACAAGACCGATCTCCCTAGTATCTATGGATATCTAGCAACAAGAAAACCAAACAAATTCTATCTTTCTCTAAATATGTGATTTATAAATAAAAGCCAAGAGATGTTTCAGACCCTACCTCAAGTCCAGTGCTAGTTTGTGGAAGCCACACTCCGTTCATCCAAATGAGCTCCCTTTTAAAGAACCTGCAAACACAAACAGGCACACATCAAATAACACCTGCATAACCAATATAATAAACCATATTTATCATGATGATCAAGGAATTCATGAAATAAACCATAGGAGACAATTTATTGAGAAAAATGAATTTGATTGTATTAACTTTAAACAAAGAATAACTTTACAACCTTGGTGCCTTGATGTTGTACAAGCTCCTCCAAGGGTCCAGCAAGAATCTCCTCTACTTTGAAAAGTTTCACTCTCTTCCCAATGAAGCCAAAAGGTATGTAATCTTTCCTCTCAAGCTCAATTGGAAAGTCTAAATTCCAACAGCATTTACCCTCAAAAATATTTAGTTTTCAACCTCCCTAAGAACTAGCCCAATGCCTCAATTTATAGTGCAGAGGAAGGAAGTTACCAGGTCCACCTTCAAAGGGATAGAGTCCTCTTTCAAAGGGATAAGCTCCTCTCATCAAGGGGTTAGCTCCTTTAGTCATGGGATGCATGAACCACCTAGGAGCGAACTTGCCACCTCAAGATTCCTTCTAGAAGCATCCATAATTAATCCAAAGTGAGTTTTTAATAATAAACTTGCGCCTTTTTGACTTTTACAGGGGTCCGCACCCATTCCTTTAGAGACAGAGCAGGCAGGTTTGCAGGTAACAAGACCAAGGGGTGCGAGACCATAGGTAATGCTAAGAGAAAGTGCGGAACCAGAGTTTTAGATATTTTCAAAGACTTTCTCTCATTTGTAAGGCTTGACATGAAGAGCTGAGGTTTGAGACTTGCAAAGGAGGATAGTATGAATGGTGATAGACTCACACTGACTGTAGAAAGTCATGGTGACAATATTTTGTGTAACAGTTCTTAGACGTTTACTTCGATGATTGAATAGTGTTTGGGTTAGTAAAAAGACATGTTGCTAGTCTTGTTGGGCATAGGATCCCCCAAGGGAAATTTTGGAGCTTAGAGCCCAGATTTTGGACAAAGATTGTAATTTCAATGTAAATACTCCACATTTTGTGGGCGCGGATCACGTAGTTTGTAAACGAGTCATAGGGTTGTCCGCCCTTAATTTTTTTATTGTAATGTCGGCTATAGAGGTTTACCCATGTTCCGTGGACCATGGGATTGTATAAATAGAGCGAAGCTCTAAGTAGTTAAGACATCTAATCAGGATAAGGATGAATAATTGAGTTATATCTATGCAGAAAAGTCGAGTTTTGGGTCGTAGAGTAGGAGAAGGTTCTGCAGTTGAGTGTACAGAGGCCTAGTAGTCCATAGCTGAGTGTGCAGACACCTGCAACTAAGTGCGCAGGGTGAGTCAAGTTTGTAACTATTGGAAGTATTAATAAAGAGAGGTTTCCTATCATTTCTGTGTATTTATTACATGTTTTATGCATCTGTTACATTGGATATAAATTACACTTTTAATGCTTATATGATGCGCGAATGTGTATAATTGTTTTGATTAAGTGAACGTAAGATAAAATAATTGTTTACATGAAGATAAGTAAGGTATGTTAAGAAGATAAGTAAGATACATAGTGTACTTTGGGGAAATAGTGTAGGTCACTACCATAGCAGCGTGAAAGCTTCTCAGCCCCTGGGTAGGGCTACACGAAAGAAGATTATAATAGATCGCAAAGCTATTGAAGGTTAGAACAGTGCGTGAAATGACCTACATGAAGGCAAGCATAGTTGGACTAAACTTACATCACAGACATCTCAAGGGTGCGGAAACTTGGTTCCAACATCCCCCCATACTGCTTCAGGTGAGACTTCAGTCCGCGCTCTACGGGTTGATGCCGAAAGGGCCAGTAGTGTATGGATTTGTTTGGCTAAATAACTCTGAACCTTGGTTAGGCCCCCATAAGCCAACAAATGGTTCTGTTGCCGGGACTGGAATCTGCATAGAGATGTATGATGTCATATCATTGGAATCCAACTAAGAAAGGAATTGAAGGCTGGTTGGATAGAACAATTCATGAGTTTGTGACGTAAGAGAATAGGAACCTACCATTGTCAAAAGAAGAGTGGTTAGACTACTACCTATACATGGAGATCCACGAAATCTTCCTCGCGTCCTTCCCTACTGAGCAATATGAGTGGATCGCAAAGCTAGAAGATAGCCAAGGAAGATGGAAGCTTGACGGTCATATTGTGTGGACCCCGAAGTTAGTGCAAAGGTTGAAACCATCAGAGGATAAGATTTCGCACACCATTGATCATTTGCTCAATCATATTATAGGAGGATCCATTACTGAGTTCGTGGTTGACACCTCAATTAGCTACAACGAGGCAGAGTGATTCCTTCTCAAAGGACCACGAGTTAAGTACGTAAAGTCTTTGAATACTTGGATGAAAATGCTATTGTGCAAAAAGAGGGTTATGTAGTTACCTTGATGTTCAAGGCTACGTGAAGTGGAAAATATTATAGGAACGAAGGAAATAAGGGACCAGAAATTAGCCCCTTGATTTCACCTCCACGAGGGGATGAGGAAGAGCTCATGAAGGTCTCACGTCGAAGTGCGATCCATATGATAAGGAAAAGAATTCCGTGAATACCACCTCCACCCACATCACCACCCACTTCACCACCATCACCTCCATCTTCACCCGTACCACCTCCGCCACCACCGCGATTCAATATGGAAAGCACATTGATGTTGCCTATGTTCAAAGGTTTGGGAAATGAGGATCTGGACTAGTTATGGTTTGTTGTAAGGGCTATATGGGAAGTGCAAGGAGTTACAAATGAAAATATAAAGAAAGTGACACTGGTTAGTGCCCTGCAGGATCACGTGCTAACCTAGTATATTAAGCACTCCAATGATAATCCAAATGCAGGAATCACGAATATCCAAACAGTGCTAAATAAAGAATTTAGCAGGCCAAAAATATGAAGCGCAGTTGATCATTGGATTTAAAGAGATCCCGATGCTACTAGGTGAGACTCCTTGGGAGCTGGATCAGAGGCTGAAATGTATGATTCGTGAAGCTAATGTGAATCTGATGGATGGACAACATCGCAAGTGGTTTGTAGCTTCTCTAATGCAACATTTAGGAGTGCGATATCGCAACAGAAGATAACATCTCAGGAAGAAGCCCTGTAGATTTCCATGAGGCTACATGAGACCCCGATGCAGGATCCTAACTTAGGAGTTTAGCAAATCCACGTGCACATGAAGAATTTATGCCTTGAGATGTAGAGTTTGAAACAGGACAGGACAACTCGACTAGAAGTGCGCGAAGAGGTATGGTGCGTAGAATGCAAGGATCAGGGTCATGACAATGATCACTGCCCGGTTTTCAAAAATTACCTCACAGGAGGAGGACCGATTCCCTTAAGTCCAGAAGCGTAAGTAGGACCTAGCACGGTGCCTACTTTGTGGTGTGTGATTTTTCAAATAGCAGGAAAACATGCCACGGACAATTGTCACTTGTTACAGAAGTATACGTAAAATCCGCAATAGTTGTTCTGCAACTTTTGTAGGTCGGTGGGACATGATGAGCACACTTGCAGAAGTTGAGTTGATGATGGATAGAAATCCCACCTACCGAGTTTAGGCTGAAATGTGACCCTTGACCAAAATGCAGGAATGGCGTGAACAGGATTTCAGGGGTGCGAATGAGGCCGAGGCGGAGCAGGACCCAAAAGACATTGCAGATAGTTGATATGCTACAATTGCAGAGGACCAAGACATTATGCCCACAATTTCATGAATCTAAAGTGCTCGTCATGTTTGTATTGCACCTTGTTTGATCATGAGAGAGAACATTTTCCTACGTCGATAGCTAGGATACATGACAAAGGAGTGCTACCACCTCTCCTGACTCAGAACCTGTGAATGATGAGGTCTGAGCCATGTGAGGAATATCTAAATGTGAACATTGTGCTTCAAAGTGGAATCACAATGCGAGATGACAAAGGCAAACAACTCGAATATAGTACTTTGGTTTGCAAGGCTCTAGCGAAAGAAGTGGAGTTTGATTTGGAGCGCACTCAAGAAACCTTCATGGAAGGTAAGAAGAGCTTCGCTGATGCCTCCACTTCAGGAAGCAAAGATAAACTGAAGCCAGAAATGGACCCATCTATGCTCATAATGTTCCTGGAAACATATATGAAGTTACTGCATGACAGTAAGGCGGTGAAATTGTTATAGGAACTCATCAACACATGCATTGGGACTACCCCAGGAGAACCACGTGTATTCCAAAAGATCGAAAAGCATAAGACAAGAATGGGAAGAGAGATGGGACTAATCGTGTAGATCGGAGAATATGAGATGGACCAAGTAATTTGGATTTGGGATCAAATGCAAGGTTCTACCGAAGAAGACATGGGAGTGAATGGGGTGACCTACACTACAATGGTCTCCAATTCAGCTAAGGATGGAAAACTAGTAGAAAATAATACCCATGGGATGATTGCAGGGAATAATTGTGCATATTGAGGGAGCAAGCGCATTGGCAGCTTTTTAAGTGATAGAGATTATTGATGATATCAATCCCTACCCTGCGCTGTTAGGAATTAACTGGGCCATTGACATGAACATGGTAATCAATCTCAAGAAGAGCAAAAATGATTTTTGAAAAGAAGTCATTGCGCGTAATTGTACCCCTAGACCCTGCTAAAGGCTTGTGCTATACATAGCTGGTGCACGACTATGAAAATGTTGATGATTTGTACTACATCTATAAGATAACAACACGAGACTAGGACTGGGTGAATCCCAACGTGGATGGGCAGATTTAATGGGAGTGTGAAAGCTCCTGTACTTCAGATTCAGATGAGGAAATAGAGCGATGGTAGAATCAGTTACATGAGGTAACTACACTAAATTGTAACATGATGACAAGGTCATTGCACTGTGTATCGACAGAAGTAAGAGACCTACCTACTTATGATGGTTTAAGTGAGGTAGATGCCTTCTTGGATAAATTTGAAAGGGAGGTGCCAGAAAAGAAACGCTTCCAGGCCTTGGACTAGGTACTGCGTGCTACGCTGACGAGATGGTGGGGTACGCACAAAGGGAGCTTTGATGACTATCGTGAATGTAGGAGAATGATGCGCACATGATTTGGGAATCCTAGGGTGCGATTGACAGATAAGTACAATGGATAAGATGATTTGTGCGGGCATCTGGCCAAGTGAACAAAGGCCTATGGAGAAAAGCCACAACCTGAGTGGGTGCACCTGTTCTGTCATACTCTAGATGTTATACCAATGAATTGGTATATAGAAATAGAGCTCTGCCATGGGACAGGTTAATGGGATATCCTACGCGAAGGGTTCGTGATTACCTTCAGTTTTGAGGATGGGTGGGACAGTATTGATGAAGTGTTACAAGAGGTAAAAGCAACCATCTTTAGGATACCACAAGAGCCGTAGAATTGATTTAGCCTAAATGGGCTACTCAGCTGAGTTGCGCGCTGGAATGTTATAATGTAACTATTGAAGAGGAGGATGAGGATCCATGGAATATTAACATTCCAGAAACAGAAGGCCACCACGAAGTTCATGAAACACATATTGAGAACCCTGATATAACCGCACCAGTGAAAACTAAGCAGGTAAAGATTGGTATGGAGGAAGTGTAGAAATTTCACCTGTAGAACAAACTGATATATGAAATGTCCTAAAGCATAATACTTGTTCTGCTTCTACAAAACATTAAGCGGAAGCATAATCAAATTCATGAAAAACATCAAGTAGAAACATGCATAACTAATCAAGAGAAATAATCACACGTAACACAAGATATATCCAGGGGAAAGCACCAGCATAAAATCCCAATCATGTATTATCAATCAAGTGGAAATCCTCTTCACAATACAAAAAGAATTAGCTCTCAAGCTATTCAGTTCTCAATGAACTATGGAGATATGAAGATATGGCTCATGAACCAACCAAGCCCTATATATAAAGGCTTAACCTATGGTCCAATCCCCATTTCCTTGTGCAGATTGCTTAGGAAATAATAGCAAAAGCATATGCAATTAATTCCAAACATACCAAGTTAACCAATGGTCCAACTATGCAATCCTTGAGGACACTAGTTCCTCAACCATGAAAAAATGACTTACTAGAAATAGTCAAGAATCTGATAGTACAATGTCCCACATCTGATCTTGATTGGGTCTCTGATAGAACTGACATGCAACAGTTATCCATGAGTGAATTCTGAGTTATCTAAAATAATAGTTGTCACATGCATGCAAGAATTAACAAACTATATTTTATTATTTTAACAACTTGTTAAAATAATCTAATTGGACTTGACTAGTTAGAACTAAGTCAACTGATTCTCTCATTATAGAACTCATACTTATTCCCTCAATCAGTGGAGGAAATTAAGGATAAATTCCTCAATCAGTGGGACAACTCATGTGCATGCTCACAAAGACTTCAAATTCGAATTTCCTTAACTAATTAACTCAACTGAATTAATTAATTAATATTTCCAACTACTATTAAGATCAAAATTAATTTTACTTCCTATAGATAGACTAGGGACTGCTATAAATAGGAAGGGACCCAGAAATGCTATTTTTAGAACTTTCTATTTTTAGCAGTTTCACCTCTCACCCAAGGTGGCCAATGAAATCACTGGCCAAACTGCTATTTTTAGACATGCTATTTTTAGCAGGTCTATTTTTATCACATTCTAAATTTAACATTTCTTGTTGCACATTTTTCAACGGGAAGAACCTAAATTCACGAAGATTGGAGGCTATTGGGACAACACGATGGTGGATAAGGTCGCTGAATTACTCCATGAATATCAGGACTTATTCCCGACCAAGTTTACAGATTTGAAGGGAATAATTGAAGATTTAGGGATAATGAAGATCACGTTAAGACCCGACGCGAAGCCAGTTAAGCAAAGGAAATATTGATTAAATCCGAAATACAAGGAGAAGGTCTACATAGAACTAGACAAGATGCTCATGGTAGGTAGGCATCATTGAGTCTGTGGAGGAATCCGATTGGGTAAGCCCGATGGTGGTCCAAGAGAAGAAGCAGAAGGACTAAATAACAATATGCATGGATCTCAGAAAATTGAATGACACATGTGTACATGATCCATTCTTAACTCCATTCATGGATGAGGTATTAGACAATGTAGGTGGTCAGGAAGCATATTCTTTCACTAATGGGTTCTCAGTGTACCACAAGATCAAAATCGCACCAGAGGATAAGAGCAAGACAACCTTCGTGACTGAGTGGGGTTGCTTTCAATATACTGTCATGTTATTTGGATTGAGGAATGCCCCTACTATCTTTTCACACATGGTTCTTGTGGCATTCAAGGAATATATTCATAAGTTATTGGAGGTCTATTTTGATGACTTGACTATATTTTGGTTGTTTAGGTGCCATGTAGCGAACTTGCGCTTGATGCTGGATACCTACCGAAGATACCAAATAGCGCTCAACCTCAAGAAGTGTCTGTTCCTCGTTCCTTTTGGGAACCTACTGGGGCATGTGGTTTTTAAACTAAGGCTGATGGTAGACCCCGTGAAGATCATGGTGATTCTGATCTTGGAAGCACCGCGAAGTGCGAAACAGTTGCGTGCTACTATGGGACATACAACATACTACCGAAGTTTATCAAAGGCTATGCCCAGATCATTGCACCGATGGAAAAGCTGTTGAAAAAGGATGTCACGTTCTACTGGAACAATGACTGTAAGAAAAGCCTGGATGTATTGAAAGAAAAGATGGTTACTACGCCAATTCTTGTCTTTCCGAACTGGAAGAAAGAGTTTCATGTCCATGTTGACCTGTCATGTATAGCGTTGGGGGTAGTACTAACATAGGATGGTGGAGAAGGCTTGGATCATGCTATCACATTCGCGACTCACATATTATCTAAAGCAGAGAAGAACTATTCCACCACTGAGTGCGAGGGACTAGCTATGGTGTATGCGCTTGAGAAGTATCGACACTACTTGATAGGAGGACGCTTTAAGATGTATACATATCATTCCACATTGAAGTACTTGGTCAATAAGCCTGTGTTGGGGGGGCGCATATGCAGATGGTTTTTATTGTTCCAAGAATATGATTTTGAAGTTGTTGTGAAGGTTGGAAGATTGAACACGGGACCAGATCACTTATCGTGCATTGAGACAAGGGAGGAACCTACTAGTCTGGAGGAAGGATTACCCAACGTGCAACTCTTTGATGTGCACATATCAGATGGAAATTTTGAAGATATAATTCACTTTCTAACAACTAGAACTGCATCAAAAGAATACTCTGTCCAGTAAAAGAAGCAATTAGTGGTACACACGATAGATTTCTCTGTCATTGTTGGGCATCTATACAAGATGGGTAATGATGAAATACTACGAAGGTATGTACTTGAATTTGAACAAAGCAACATCCTCGCGGATGCTCATGGGGGTGCCATGGGAGGAAATTATGCAGGAAGAGCAACCGTGCAGAAGATTCTATGCGTCGGGTTGTGGTGGCCAACCCTTCATTAGAATTCAAAAGCATATTGCAAGGCATGTGATGTATGTTAGTGAAAAGGAAGGCGATCACAAAGGGATGAAATGCCTTCGAATCCGCAAATGACATTGCAACCTTTTGAAAAGTGGGCAATAGACTTTGTAGGACCTATCAAACCGCAAGGAAAAACAGGTGCGAGATATATTATCACTGCGACAGAGTATCTGACTCGTTGGGCAGAAGCGCAGTCGGTGGAGGATTGCATAGCCGAAACTACCGTGAAGTTTTTGTTTGAACACATACTAACATGATTTGGATGTACAAATATCTTAATGAGTGATTGCGGTACGCACTTCCTGAATGAAAATATCAGTGCGCTGACAGAAGAGTTTCAGGTGTATCATCAGAAGAGCACACCGTATCACCCACAGGCTAATGGGATAGTAGAAGCACTCAACAAAGTACTGGAGACCGTGCTAACCAAGGTATGCAAGGCACAACGAAGTGATTGGGACTTGCGCGTACCTGTAGTATTATGGGCTTATAGGATGACATGTAAGAAACTCACAGGATAGACACCTTTTAGCCTTGTCTATGGAGTGGAAGCCATAATGCCCATGGAATACATCATGCCTAGTTTGCGCATAGCAGCGCTCACAAGTATGACGGATCACGGAGCCCTGGAGGAGAGTCTCGCGCAGTTGGAGGAGCTTGAGGAAGAATGCTTTTTGGTTGGATCTCACCAGCAGGCCCAAAAGAAGTGTGAAAAGGCTTGGCACAATTGACATATTAAGTTGCACACCTTCAAGATGAATGATTTGGTGTTGTTTTATGATAGTAAGTTCGATAAATTCCTAGGGAATCTTAGAATGCATTGGTTAGGACTGTATGTTATTAAGGAGATCATAGATGGTGGCGTGGTGCAGTTGGTAAAGTTAAATTGAGAACTCTTTCGAAGAAAATTCAACGGCAGTCATTTGAAGCCATACATAGGGGGCTTGGCCATTTGACTAGCTAATGGAAGCACATTCGTAGCACTACAGGTAGCTGAAAGGAGGCGCAGGGCTATTAACTACTCTGCCCAGGAGCTGCGCGATGTCAAGACTACACACAGTAGTGAAGTGTCACAGAGTCCTTGACAGCACAAGTGTAGTTGTGTTGCCATGCTGGTGGGCTGGAAAGTGATCGTTACTGTCACTATTCATGATGTGATTCTTGGTTTGAGACCAATTGGAGTGGGCGGCATGAATTTAAGGTGAACTTTATGGGTTAGATTCTTGAAAATCTACCGCCAATCGAGCATTAATGAATTGAATGTGGGGGAAACGATCGAATTCAAATTCAAAAGGTGCTATAAATTACAAAGGGTTGTCTAACAAACAATGCTTGGAAATTTGAGAACTGAGTATTAACTTGTGTGCTCAAACATTCATGAACCCAGACTTGTTCAATCTTCTAAAGGCGAATTCTTTGCTCCAGCAATTACCCTACATGTTGAGAGAATCGTGGAATCGCACTATGGGAGCACCTGAAGAAGCCATGGACACTGGAGTAATGACCGCCGAGGAAGCTGCATAGGCCATTACGGAGTGGAAGCCCCAGAAAATTTCGGGATAGTCACAGAAATCCCCAAATCACCACGCACGCCAAGACCAAAGAAAGAAAACAGGCCATGGTACCGGTGCGCGTATCACCTAGAAATCCACTGAGGACTAGGCTAACTATGGAAAAAAAGGGGAAGGCTATCAATTTGTAGGTCGGTGATTAGGGATAATTTGAAGAAATCGTGGTCGAGGAGGAGGATGTAGAAATGAGGGTTGAAACCTAGGGTGCAACCCTCTTACTAGGTTGCCCACATATGTTCCTCCATGGAAGGGTAAAGCAAAGGTGCCCAAATATATAGATGAGAGCAAGAGCTCTTTGTAGACTCCGCTACTCCTTGATGACATTATTTTTGAAGGAGCGCACTTGGACGAGTGCCTGTGCTAAAGTTTGAGGATTGGGATCTCACAGACTATGAGAAGTTCTCGCATCTCATGCACCAGAAGAAAGATGTGCTAGCTGGAATCATAGAATTAGAGCAGCGTAAATGGCTGAGAGGTGTATAGAAGGCAAGATTGTTAAGCCTACTTTGGGTGTCGCATTACCATCGCATCCCAATGACCATTTTTGTCATCAGGAAGCTACTCTGCTTGGTGCATGATGGGTGCTTGTGGCTGGAGGAGCCCATCCCCATCACAAACTATTTGATTCATAGAATTACCCAGCTCCCTTGCAAAGGGGACGACCCAACAAACATCTCGGAGGGAAAGAGTGATGATTTGGCCATCGCGGAAGCCATGAAGAAGAAGTTTAAGCTAGAGTAGAAGAAGAGATGGTATGCCATTTCTAGAATCAACAACCTTGTTGTCAAGGTCATGACACAAATCTTGGTAGGGAAGGTGATGCGGAAGTGCCACACGGATGAGGTGCCTGCACTGGTGGTTGCACTAGCAGCGCAATGCACAGAAGGGGTCTAGTTCAAATGGGAAAACTATTTATGCAGAGAGTTCCTTGAAAACTGTCGCGAGGCACAGGAGCAGGGGAAAATTTTTCACTATGCGTGGCTTTTGTTGTCAATAGTATTGGCGATCTAGGAATTTCCTGAAGATATCTAGTTCTTGAAAATCACATAGGACCTTCCGGAGGTAATGAAGTACACTTCGCTATGGGCAACCAGGGATGCACAAAGGATAAGGGACAACAAAATATTCTGGGTGCTCATGGAGATGAACATCAAAATGGGGATTAATCACAAGCCACAGTTATCGCCCATGGTCTACAACACTCTACAGAGCTTCATAGAGTTGAAGGCATATTTCCACCATGTCTACATCAGGGTGTGGAAGGACCGTGTGAAGACGTGGTACGAGTTACCCTATTTGGTAACCGATGATGTCATCATCACGGTCCTTGAGTCTTGGCCACTAGAGTGGCGCGCTCCAGCTGGCTCTGCATTGGAAGCAGAGAAGTCCGCCATGTAGCAGAAGAAGGAAGAGGTGAAACTATAGATGGCACAGTTGGCAAGGAAGCGTAGGAAGGAAGAAGCAGGGGTTAAAGCCCAAGTGGCACGCAATGCTATGGAGTTGGCAGAAGAGCAACAGAAGATAGCAGAAGAAGAGTGTGAAGGACAGAAGTTGCCTTTACCTGAGCTGGAGATTGATACAGAGCAAGATGACACGGACCCGTAGACAGCGTCCACCCAGCTAAAATGTCCATGCCTAGGAGAGAAGGTAGGGCTGCGAAAGAAGGCGAAGGCTTCAAAGACTTCGTTTGACCTGATCACCCTCACTGAGGGGGATCTCCATGATATTGGTGAGACAGTGAGGGATGTCACCACGGAGACCCTCTAGCAACTTGAGGAGCAACACCAGATGGTTTTGGGGGCTCTCCGAACGTAGATATAAGAGTTGCAGGTGCGCACTCCATAGGCTGGCACTATGTCAACCAACCTCACAGTAGGAACGTCCATGGCTGAGGAAATGCTGCACGCTCGGATGACTAGCCTTCACTACTATAAACACTCCCAAGAAGCATCTGGAGAGCTAGAGTCAGTCACCTGATGAGGTGGCATGAAGTAAGTCGGTGCTCGGCGAGCTCTATCAGTTGTGTAATCTCTTAGCCAACCCACAATAGTGGTTCCAGATGGTACACTCGTTATAGAAAATGAGGTTGACAAGCCTATGGTCAATAGGTTGAAGGGAATTAGATTAAACGTGGCTATGCTCCCTTGGGAGACACTCTATATTTTGCAATATAGAGTCACTGCAGAACTACGAGCCAGGGAGCATCGCGTGCTCCAATTAATGAGCGAGTAGCGCATCAACATTGAAAAGTCGAGCTTGCAGTGTGACAAGGTAGTGGTGCAGAGTAGAAAAATAGTGCAAGTGGTGGAGGAAACCTACTAGATGGTCCCAAAGTTGGCCATCCAAGTAGAAGAACCAGTGGAGGCCCGCGTCCAAAAATTAGCAGCAGGGGTGTGTGAAACCAGAGAGGAAATGGCCAGGGTGCAGCTGGAGTTGAACCCTTCAGATAATAGAACTATAGTTGAAGGTGCAACCTTCAACTCTGCTAGAGGTTAAGGAACAACGTGCCACCGCAATCACGACAATAATAGTGGCGGTCAACAGTGCAGTGACGGACTCCAAAAAGTTGTTCGAGCATTCGTTTGAGGTCATCACCACCCTACAGGAGGACCTGAACATATAGTGCCTAGAGACAGAGATGTGTGAGCTGTGACAGAGATATGATGAAGTAAAAGGGACCCGAGAAATGGCTTCCCTTACACAGAGGCTTGCGAGGATGTAGCAGGCTAAAGCACTCAAGGATGAGGTCGATGTTTTGAAGACGCACTTATAGCCATGGATTGATGAGGTGTACACCATTACAACCTCCATTGAAGCAAAGCTCATGAAGTTGTAAGCAATATAGGAAAGGATCCAGGGTAGCAATTTAGCCACAGCAGTCACTGAATATTGCATCAAGGAAGTACAGCAGGTAGCCGCTCAGTGCACTGTCGAACTTGCAGATATCCAGTCAGAGTTGGGAGGTCTTCGCGTAAAGATCTCCGCACTAACAGAGTGAATCGAGTGCACATCATGATGTTTGTGTTGGGGTCCTGTTGGGTGCAGGATCCCCCATGGGAAGTTTTTTGGCTTAGAGCCCATAGTTTGGTCAAAGATTGTAATTTCGATGTAAAGACTCCACATTTTGTGGGTGCGGAGTGCGTAGTTTGTAAAAGAGTCATAGGGTTGTTCACCCTTAATTTTTTTATTGTAATGTCGGCTGTAGAGAGCTACCCATGGTCTGCAGACCATGGGATTGTATAAATAGAGTGAGGCTCGAAGTAGTTAAGACATCTAATCAGGATAAGGATGAAGAATTGAGTTCTATCTATGGAGAAAAGTCAAGTTTTGGGTCATAGAATAGGACAAGGCTCTACAGTTGAGTGTGCAGAGGCTTAGTAGTCCACAACTGGGTGCACGAACCCCTGCAACTGAGTGCGCAGGGTGAGTCGAGACTGTAAGTGTTGGAAGTATTAATAAAGAGAAGTTTCCTATCATTTCTGCGTATTTATTACCTATTTTATGGATTTGTTACATTGGATATAAATTTCACTTTGAATTCTTATATGATGCACGAATGTGTATAATTGTGTTGATTAAGTCAACGCAAGATAGAATAATTGTTTATGCGGAGGTAAGTAAGGTCTATTAAGAAGATAAGTAAGAAATGCGGTGTAGTTTGGGGAAATAGCGTAGGTCACTGCAACAACAGCACGAACGCATCTCAGCCCTTGGGTAGGGCTGCACGAAAGATGATTATAATAGATCGTAGATGTATTGAAGGTTAGAACAGTGCATGAAATGACTTGCACAAAGGCAGGCATAGTTGCACTAAACCGACATCAAAGACATCTCAAGGGTGCGGAAACGTGGTTCGAGCATCTCCCCATACTTCTTCAAGTGAGACTTCAATCTGCGCTCTACGAGTTGATGCCGAAAGGGCTAGTAGTGTAGGGATTTGTTTAGCTAAATAACTCTGAACCTGGGTCAGGCCCCCATAAGCCAACAAGTCTTCATCTCATGTTGGATGCCTTTTGGAAATATCAGATATCCCTTAATCTAAAGAAATGCATATTTTGCGTACCATATGGGATATTTTTGGGCCATGTAGTCTATAATTAGTAGGGGTTGATGGTAGATCCTACCAAAATTGTAGTAATTATTAATTTGGTGCCTCCCAAGAATGTCAAACAACATTGCACAATGTTGGGCCATACCGGGTATTACATGAAATTCATCAAAGAATATGCACACAAAACTGTGCCCATGGAAAAATTGTTGAAGAAGGATGCGACGTTTTTCTAGGACGAGGATTTCTAGAAAATCTTGGATGTCTTGAACGAAAATATGCTCACTGCGCCTATTGTAGTGTTCCCCAACCGGGAAAAGGAGTTCCATGTACATGTAGATTCATCCTGCATAGCATTAGGAGCTATGATGAACCAACCAGGTGAAGGTGATATCAACCATATAATAGAATTTGTGAGTAGAAAGTTGTCCAGGGAAAAAAAAATTATTCAAACACAGAGCATGAATGACTAGCAATGGTGTATGCACTACAGAAATTTGGGCACTACTTGTTGGGTGTGTAGTTTAAGATGTACACACACCATTCTTCTTTGAATTACTTGGTCAACAAGCCTGTGTTGGGAGGGAAAATATGTAGATGGTTGCTGCTCTTTCAAGAATATGACTTTGAGGTAATTGTGAAACCAAGGCAATTGAATGTTGGACCAGATCACCTCTCATGGATGGAGAATGGTGATGAACCAACAAATCTGGAGGAAGGATTTCCTAGTGCAAAACTATTTGTTGTGTGTGTCACAGATGACCATTTCACAGATATAATCCAATTATTATCTACAGGTATAGCTCCTGAAGAGTTTTTGGCATAATAAAAGAAGGAATTAGTGGTACGAGCTGTAGATTTTTCTTTCATCATAGGAAACTTTTATAAAATGGGGTCCGATGAAATATTGCGAAGGTATGTCCCAGAGTATGAACGGCAAAGTATCCTCACTGAAGTACATGGAGGGGTTGCGGGAGGACATTATGCGGGAAGAGAAACTGTGTACAAGCTCCTCCGAGTAAGAATATTGTGGTCGACTGTGCATAAGGACTCCAAGGCTTATTGAAGAGCATGTGATGTTTGTCAGAGAATAGGGAGGCCATCGCGAAAGGTTGAATTTCACTTGCACCCACAGGTGTCATTACAAGCATTTGATAAATGGGTGATAGACTTCGTAGGGCCACTTCAGCCACTGGGAAAGAAGACAGGTGCCAGATATATCATTATAATGACTAAATATTTAACAAGGTGAGCTGAGACACAACCTATGAAGGATTGTAGTGCAGGCACAACTGCGAAGTAAATCTTCGAGTATATTTTGTTTTGGTTTGGCTGCCCAAATATCTTATTGAGCAATAGAGGTTCACACTTCTTAAATGAAACAATTGTTTCTTTTCTCGAAGAGTTCTAGATGTATGACGAGAAGAGTACGACGTATCATATTGAATCGAACACAATGGAAGCATTTAATAAAATTCTGGAGAATTCCTTAATAAAGATTTGCAATATGAAGTGAAATGGCTGGGATGTGTTCATACCCATTGTTCTATGGGAGTACATAACTACCTGCAAAAAGTTGACTAGACAAATGTCGTTCTGATTGGTTTATGCATAGGAAGTTGTAATGTTTATGGAGTACATAGTGCCTAGTTTGTGGATTGCTATGGTTAAAGACATGGTTGATCAAGATACCATGGAATAATGGCTCGCACAACTCATTGAACTAGAGGAAGATCGCTTCTTGGTGTTCTTTCATCAACAAGTGCAAAAGGATGGTGAAAAGGCATGGCATGATCACCATATAAAACAATGCACCTTTAAGAATGACAATTTGGTATTGTTGTATGACATTAAGTTCACAAGGATTATGGGGAAGTTCCAAATGCATCGGCTAGGGCCATATGTTATTAAGGAGATTACGGATGGAGGCACAGTTTAGCTCGTGAAGCTGAATTGGGAAATGTTTCTAGGAAAGGTCAATGGGAGCTGATTAAATTTGTACAGGGGTGATCCTACCCCGCACAATGACTATATGGAGGTGGGATAGTCTTAGTGCTTCAATAAGTTGTAAGGGAGTGTGTGGCTATAAAATACACTACCAAAAGGAAGGTTGGGTGAAGTGAAGCGGGTGCGCGGAGAATCAAGGCAAGGTGCAGAGGAGAGCTATGATGAAGGAGTTGCACTAGGATGGTGGGTGCCATGCAGCCTGGGTAGAAAGTGACCATTGGAAGCACTTTAGCTGATTGGATAGTGATTTTCCCATTAAAAGGAGTGGGGGGGAGAATTTATGGAGCATATCTTTGTAAATATGCTGCCAAAGATGCATTAATGATAGGGATTTGGAGTGAACAAATGGATTTAAGTTCAAATTGAGCTATAGATACGACATGCCTCTCCACATTCGAACACTTTGCTTCTTGAGAATTTTCCTTACGTTTTTGCACCTTATTTTTTGCCACGAGAAGTGTTGTATATCTGATAGGGATTGGGAAAGAATTAAAGAGCATAATTCATAGTCGATGTTCACAAATTTAACAAATTGGAAGTGCGAGATATTCATTGAGAGAATGACTGCGACTCAACCTGAAATGGAGCTGGCCAACCTATACCTACAGGGTTGCCTACTAAAACACCTAGGTTGCCAAGGCATAAGCCATATGATTTCATGGTAAGAGATAAGAAGCAGAAGCAGCTTATGCAAGCACTAGTGTGGCAATTTCTACGGAAAAATCTGACAGAAGTTCGCTAGAAGGAAAATATAGATAGGTCCAAATAGCAGAAGGAAACCTTAGACTTTGATGAGGAAGAACAAAATGGATGAATCGAGGAGATTGATTTCAAGGAGGCTCAGCCAATCACTTGACTACCACCATATATCCCACTAAGGAAAGCCACAACTAAAGTTCCCAAATATCCAGACTCTGTGAAGTTCATGGTATCTACACCTTTACTACCAGAGAATGTGTCATTTGAGGGAAATATGATGGCCCGAATACCTTATCTAAAAATGGAGGATTGTGATTTTGGGGACCATGAGATGTTCCCATAGCTAGCACCAAGCGAATACCTGAAGAAGGTATATTATGAAAAATCAAAGGTCAGCCGATTAGAGTGGATGAAATGGGTGGCTGAAGTTGGGTGTGTGGGGTTACTAAACATGCTATGGGTACTGCATTTTAGCCAAAGTGCTATCAACAGATTTTGTGTGCATAAAATTTTGACACTGGTGCATGATGGGTGCCTCTGGTTGGGAGGGTCCATCCTGATTATTGACATACTAATCCACAGAATAACATTTCTACCATACCAAGGAGTGAACCCTATAGAGGTGTTTGTAGGAAATTCGCAGCAGAAAAAGGTTCTGGACCAAATGAAAAGTGATTTTTGTCTGGTAAAGAAGTCGTGCGGGTATTCCATTCATTCAATCTCAGATGGTGTAGTGCAGTTCGTTGCACAAAATTTGGCCTATAAAATCATGCAAAAGTACCGTGCGGATGAAGTACCAACACTAATAGTTTCTTTGGCTTTGCAGTGCCCGAAAGGAGTCCAGTACAACTAGACTCAATACTTGTGTCACAAATTTTTGGAAGACTATGGAGAGGTCCAGGATGAGGGAAAGGCTTTCCACAACGTGTTGTTATTGTTGTTGATCACATTGGTGGCATGGAGGATGCGATAAGAAAGCTAGTTCCCTCACCATGATTCAAAACTACCTAAGGCCACGAAGTTTGCTTCACTATGGACGACTAAAGACCTTGAGCGTGTCATGGAGACGAAAATATTCTGGGTGTTATTTGAGTCAGAACTGAGAATGGTAATTAGCTAGTGGCCAAGGTTATCACCAATCTTACACACGTAGTACAACAATGTTGCACATTTCAAGGCAAATTTTTATAATCTAAACATTCACGTGAAGAAAGATGCCATGCACACATGGCACAATTTGCGATACTTGGTCACCGAGAATGATATTCTAGGCATAGAAAATTTTAGGGGCGAATGTTCGCCCTTTGGGGAAATTAAGGGGTTTTAAATTTTTAGTGGGCGAATATTTTGTATCATAGTACATTTTTACAAATCACCTCAAATATCCCACCTTATTTTAAGGGAGAGGGTAAAAAAGGTAAATTTATCCCTTGAAATTAGGAGTTACAACCTTCCATTTGCCCATTTTCATGAATAGGTTTTATTTAAGTGAATCGATTCACCCATTTCCAAGAATAGGTTTTATTTAAGTGAATCCTATGGGCCAAAGGCCCAAATACCATATTTATAAAAGAGGTATGGTAAATTAATAAAAATTAAATAAATGAGAGGTATGGTAAATAAATAAATAAAAATTTATATTTACTCCATAAGTCACCTTATATACATTCAAGGGTGTAAACAAATAAAAATATAAGTAAAGTGGAGGTATGGTAAATAAATAAAACATCTTTTTATACTTACTCAAAAGGTATGGTAAATAAATAAAAATATAAATAAACTAGACGCATGGTAAATAAATAAAACCTCTTTTTATATTTAGTCCATAACCCTCATTCTATTTATGAAGGCTTAAGAAAGAGGTTTTATTTAAGTGAATCCTATGGGCCAAATAACATATTTGTAAAAGAGGTATGGTAAATTAACAAAAATATAAATAAATGAGAGTTATGGTAAACAAATAAAACATTTTTTTATATTTACTCCATAAGTCACCTTATATTTAAGGACACTCAAAAAATGCTTTATATTTAGGTGAAACCTATGGGCAAAATACTATGGGACAAATACCATGGACTAGATTGTTATTAATACCATGAAAAAAAACATTATTAACCCTAATATTAGTATTAATAAAAATAAAATGGCACATGGTATTGAACCATGGTATTCACCAAAATGGCACATGGTATTGACCCATGGTATTCACCTGGAATGTAGCCTATTTAAATGGGGGAATTAAACTAGCATAGATCCATCTTTACTCTGGATCTACTAACCCCTGAGAGGTATCAAATATCGTGATATGCAAACTAGCATAGAGTGAAAAAATATTTGATCCGATCAAGAGTAAAAATAGATTTTGTAATTTAATGTATGTTAAACATTTTAGCTTGGTTAAAATAAAAAATAAAATAAAAATCAACTATTAATTTTATTAATTTTTATAAATTACTAATAGTAATTTTTAAGCTCTAGGTTTATGATAACCCATGGTATTGACCCATGGTAATACCATGGTATTCATGTGAGCATAGACTATTTAAAGGGGAAATTCTATCATCTTAGATCCATCTTAATTCTGGGTCTACCAAGTGCTCAGAGGGATAAATAGATTTCATTGCCCTAATAGTGGTAGACGTGGAGTTAAGTTGGATATAGGTTGGTTTTTATGATAATGAAGATATTAAATAGACTTAGGAAATTATATTGTAAAACCATCTCAAGGTGAATGGTTAAAGCATAGACATTGGACAAGTATATTTGTATACTTCTGTTTTAAACTGAAACAAATCCAGGGCTAAAAGGAATGGATTGATTGCACTAGTCATCCTTCCATAACTTTCCAACATATGCTGGAGTAAACATATTGTAATTTGGGTAATTTTTCTAATTGCAAACAGGAACATACTTGTGTATTGGAAAGGTGGTTATGAGGTCCCTAGAAGTGTTGAATTTGAATTTTTCTTGGTTTTATATATAGTATTAGGTTTTTTCTCATGCTTTCTGTCAATGGCATGGGTGATTTTTATCCTACACCAACTAGGTTATCGATATGTAGGTTTGGTAATTTTGATTTCAAAAGATATTTTAAAGACATGCAATGATTTCATTTGTGTATTGAATAAACACAAAATTTTATAATTGAGTAAAATATTCGCCATGCCTGGTGAGAGATTCGCCAAAAAATTATATATACATATCATATTATTGATAAAATCGTCTTCCATTTTTCCTATATACCATGGAGATTTGCCCATTTATTATACATGTAAATTTAGGGGGGGGCTCTTAAAATTTTCCCTGATTCTAGGGGTTGTCAGTAAGTGGCCAAGTGCTTGTCTCACCCTTTTTGATGCTGACGCAAGTACCAGTAAGATTACTAAAGGTGCAGCAGCGCAGGCTATGGCGACGACCACAACAGAAAAGCAAAAGAAGAAGGAATCACAGAAGACTTCTTCTAAAGAGAAGTCCACGAGAAAAGAAAAGGATACGCAGCAGAAAGAAGACGCTATAAAGGATAAAGAGGCAATAAACGAAAGGGTCTCTACCAAGGTGACCGATGTGCCCGAGGTGAATACTACCACTACATCGCAAGCCACCATTGACCTTAGTGAGTCAGAAACAGAGTTCACTAATGTCAAAAGGGAAATAGAGGGTGAAGAAGAAGGAGGCGCGAGCTTGGAATCCCCCTTTGTCGTTAAAAAGAGGCATAATAGGAGTTCTACAAGGTTGTGTAAGAAGCAGAAATATGACAAGACGGCCAGCACGACGCATCTGGTCCTCATAGAGGGAGACTTCGACGAGATTGGTGATGTGGTCCACGATGCCATGGACAACCTTTGGGGCCACATCGAAGAACATTACCAAAAAACACTAGGTAAGGTGTAGTGGGGTCTACGGGAATTGCAGGTCCAAACAGGTCTTAAGCAAGCAAACCTATAAAAGGCGAGTGGGTCAGACTTAGCAGCGAAACTTACTGTGGACCTCCACACAGTACAGCTACTATAAGGGTCCCTACAAGTTGACTCAGTAGAACGCAAGGCACACATATTACACATGAAGGACTTAATTCTAAATCTCATGAGACTTTCCATTCAAACGCTACACGAGCTACATCAAGGGGTGTTCTATGAGCTCAAAATTCAAGAACAATGTGCAGTGTTGATCATCAACGAGGTTAAAACCTATAATCAACAGATGTTCAAGGAAAATGAATAGGCCCTCAAGGAAAGGGAGGAAGTGATGACACGTGTTCAGTAGTTAGAAGCAGCAATAACACATGCCTGCAGTGAGCTTCCCGAGCTCTAGATCCCAGTAGAAGCAACCTCTATAAAAAAAGATTCACAAGCTCACTGCTGCAGTAAAGGAGTCAAAGGCATAAATTGGTAAAGTTATATTTGAGCTGCAGTTGCAAATCTCTGAGCTACAACTGAAGCTGCAAACCACTACTCCTGCAGAAGTTATAGAGAAACACAAAGATGCTATTATAGAGGATATGGCTACCTTAGAAGTTTCCATCAAGGTCTGCACTTAGTTGTTCGAGAAAGCCATGGAATTTTGGACCTCACTACAGGAGGATCCAACTCTACAGAAGATTTAAGTTGGTATTTGGGAGAAGCGAAGGCAGTTCAATGAGATCTGGTCAACAACACGAACCTTAGCACCATTGCAAAGGTTCACCCTATTACATGAGGGCAAGCTCACCCATAGTGAAATTGATGAGATGCATCAAAAAGAAGCAATCATATCTTCATGGATTCATTCCTGTCCAGATGAGGCAAGTTATTTGATGATGTCGGTATAGAGCGGGCTGAAGGCCATGCAATAGACACAGAGAACTGTGGGCCCTTCAGTCAAAGACCCCACCACCCAAAAATTGGTTGAAGAAGTCTGACAGGCCGTTGTGCAGGGGATAACAAACCTGCAAGTGTTGAAGATTGAATGTAGTGGGATGCAGGCAAAGATTGAGGTTCCACCAGTAGAGTCACTCGAGGACGAGTCACCACATTGTGTTGGGGGCTTGTTGGGACAGGGTCACCTGGGGGCAATTTTGTAATAGTTTTTGTTATTTTGGTAAAGTTTTTGCATTTTGAGGACCTGAGTGCGAAGGTTTTTAGAAGTAAAAGGGCTTTAGGAAGGTGAAAGTCCCTTAGTGTGCTAGAATTTAAGTTGTTTTGTGACCCACCCATGGTTTGCGAACCATGGTATTGTAAAGAAATATGTTATACAAAGGAGTCATAGTGAGTCATAGGAGATAAACAATGATTGAAGATATATGTATGGTCAAGTGAACTAAGTCAGAAGAGTCTATTCTATGTACTTAGGCGAAGGGGAAGGCTCCTACAGTTGTGTGTGTAGATGCCTTGGTAAGTCTGTAGATGAGTGCGTGGGCCCCTGCAGTTGGGTGCATAGGGAAGAAAGAGTCTATAACAGAAGGATTGAACATAATAAAGAATATTTTGGAAGCAATATTTGTGTATTTGTGCCTTTATGTTTACTTCTTCATTTTCTGTGTATTCACTTTGTTTTCTACATTTATCATAAGAAACACTTAATTGATGTGTGAAAGTAGTAGATCTGTTAGTTTACTTGATGTTATGAATGGTTAAAGAAATCAACACAGAGTTAGAAGTTGTTATCTATAAGTTATCATAATTTACGCAATTCAAGGGTTAGGGTTTGTGAAGGTGGGATAAATCCCTAGAAGTAACATAAACCCATCACATAGACCTCTGGATGCAGAAACTTGGTTCTGTCATCCCCTAATACTACCTTAGGTTAGCCTGCAACCTACGCTATTCAAGTTGTTTCCGAGAGAGCCGAGAGTGTAGGGCTTTGTTGGTTGGCACAATTAACTCTGAACTTGGGTCCAGACCCCCCTAAGCCAAAAGTAACCCAACACTACCCCACAAGGTACCCCTACCAACACTCCCCTACAAGATAATCTTACTAACAATTCATCGGAAGGTCATCCCACAATGGCTAATAACATTAAAATACCATTTGTAGCTTCACTAAACCTCCTAGATCTTATGAAGCTTACAAATGTCCCATGGCACATAATGCCCAATGGCCCCCTATGCCAACCAAATTATCATTATATGTACCCAAGTTCAAAGGAAAATAGTGGGAAGGCCATGCCATCCATATCATAACCATTCATTTACGGTGTTCCTCCATTAGCGTTATCGAGGACTTATTTCAACTAAGAATTTTTCAATGCGCCCTCGTAGGGCCTATTTTGAAATGATATGCTAGTGAGGCTACATGTTCACATCAAACCTTGAGTCTTTAGAAAAATATTTCATCACCTTCTTCCAACTCCTATTATTCCATGACACAAGGCTAGAATTACTAGCCCACTTTCGATAGACTACATTCACTCATATTTCATATCATGTTTATGAATGCAAAAAGCATCATAACCTTTGCAAAGTGGACATAACAACCCCTATTCTTCTAGATTTCTTCTTGAAATCACTTTTCCCATCATTGCAAAATATGTTACAACTACCTTGTCACAAACATAAGAAGAATCTATCATTAAAGCTCAATAGTTTGAGCTTATTTACACAGAATTAGGGTACCTCTACTCTCTTATCCCAGACACTCTCTACTTGCAATCATTTATTCAATATAAACTTGGAGCATTAAATGTTGTTGATGGGTTGATTGGTAACCTCACCTAGACTCAACTAGGGATTTCCCTTCCATATCCTGGTAATATGTATGCCATGCAACATGTTATCCTCAACAAAGTCCCAAGGCTGAGAATGGAGATCAGCGAAGGTAACCTCAAACTACTTAGGGTTCAACAAATAGCCCTGCTAAATGAGAGAGGGCTCTCTCTATGAGATCACAACCAATGTTGACTAGAGTGAGAAAAGATGTTAGGCTAGTTATTACAGCACTAGGGTTTTGTAGATTTAGGGTTTGTTGGATCAAAGGTACAAATTAGCGAAGTAGGTCACATCTTGAAAGGTTCAGTTACATGAGATATAAAGGAGGAAGGTAGAGATATTTTTGTGATAGCTTAGGAGTTGGTCGATGTAGTGTAGGGTTGAATAGGTAAAAAAATAAAGATGAGCATGTGAACCATGATACCTCTATTAGAAGACTAAGCACATAAATGAGATTCCTAACAAAACAAATATTAATTAAAAGAATTATGTTTAATACCTCTTAGGAAAATCACTAACAATCATAGATATGGAAAGGAAACTATTTTATCATTCATATAAATGTTTAATAGGAGAAAAAAATACGACAAGAATTCTTGAATAATAGTTGCAACTTGGCCTTTGATTTCCTGTAAAACATGATGAAGTACAAGCTACAAGATTTCCACTCTCTGGTGTCCAACCATGAATCTGACTGAAAACTAGATACATATATACCAAAAGAAAACTTCCCCACTCTCAAGGGTCAAATCCCTCAGTATAGGAACAACTTACATGAATTTCTCAACCAAAACCTAATGACTAGGGAGGTTGGAACAAATTCTCCATTTAGACTTTGACTGAATTGTTTCTCATAAATGAGGCCTAAAATTACATCAAAATTACTCTAAAAAACTCATTTACCTTATTTTACATCAATTAAACTCACAACATGAGGAATTACATCATAAAATCCATGTTTTACCGAAGAAAACACAAAATTTGGACAAACAGGCAAAAGCGCAGTGCCACCTGCAAAAGTGCAACACCATGAGGCATAAACACAACACCAACTTTGAGGGGGTTTTTGAAGGCCTTGCATTGCTTCAAATTTTTATATGAATATACCAATGGAAATCTTTGGATGTCTAGTTGCCATTAGAGACCTCAAGCAAGCAAAGCAAACACTCCAAGACCAAGAAAAACGCATTATCCCACAACTACTCCAAAAGCATAGCGCCTAGACCAGTAAGGTGGCAGAAAGTGGTTTTTTGACCTATTTTTGGGCATTTTATTCAAATGTGTTTTCTAACAAGGAACCCAAAGTGGATAGCTAGCATGTATAGGTCATTGTCTATCCATCCATATAAACTTTTTGGCATTTGGAGGTCTAAGGAAAAATTGCAGCGCCAAGGCACTCCGCTTTTGGTTGAACTGTTCTTCCAATTTATGCCAAAAGTCACAAAAACTCAAAATTGGTCAAATTTTCTTCAAAATCACTTCAAGTTTTGTCCATGAAGCTCTAAAATGAAATTTCAATCAAGGAGGGAGGCCTTAGTTAGCAAGTCAAGTTTATATTTCTTTTTTGCGTCCTTAGGGTTTGCCTTAACTTCATTTTTAGCTACTTGATTCTAACTTGGGAGACCTTGTTTCTAATAGAGTAGTGCATTTCCATATGCCTCTAAATTTTAGTGGCCCTATTGGCCCTCTCAAGGAGCTTCTCCAAGTGGAAATTAACTCTATTCAGCCAATTTTCCCTATTCTCCTCAAAATCTTCTTCAATGGACTTGTCATTGTTTTGCTGCCTCGGTGGAGAGGATGTTTCAATGATTTTCTCTTCTTTCCCCTTCAAACCTCTTATCTTAGGCCTTTTAGGCTTGAACTAAAAACCAATGTCTTCAATCTCTTCCAATTTTATCATTGTTTTACCTCTGGCACCATCCTTCTCCAAATCTACTATAGATTTATCAAGCAAAAGTTGCTTGACTTTGAGCTATTTGTTTTCTTGCTGAAGGAAAGAAATCAAAAAATATGCCTTGTACAACCTACTCTTCAGCTCTCTAATCTTAGCTTCTTTCTCTTGGATGATCTTGTCAGAAAATTTGACCTCCTCATGCACTTCTATATCTACCCTATCAGTGTTAAGATGAATCTGTGCTTCTTCATCCAACGATGTCTCATGCTGATGTGATGATGTAGGCTTGGCCCTTTCAAAAATGTCTGTAGAAAACATGAGCCTTTTCCTTCTTGTATAGGTCTTGGTAATTTCTGCCCTAGGAGTTCCTGTGATGGGCCTTCTTTTGGAAGCCACTTCTTGTTGTGTTGGAGAAGACAAAGGAATAGTGATGCCCTACCTAACCTAACCAGTGACCAAATATTTATTGAAAACCTATTTCAAACCATAAAAATTTACAGTAGGACCTTATAAAAAAACTTTGTAAGAGCATATTGGATCACTAGTGACTGATAGGACTCATAGACACTAAAATTGGCTCCAGCTAGGGATGGCAGCTCCTTTAGGAGGTGTCAAGAACACCTCAGACTAGGAAGCCTTGTTCATTGGGCAATGTAGTCATTGCAACTATAATCCTCAAAATGGCCCAAATCAAACTAAAATATGAACTGTACATTGTCAACTGCAAACTCTGCTGGAAATTGACATCGAAAAATATGCTCAAAATATTGAACTTATTCATCACACCTTATCTACTCTAACTGATCCATAAATGCTCTGATCAAGTGAAGTCAAAGATCTAGCGTAACCAATCAAGTACGTGTCTACTTGAATGATGCTTGTATTCAACTCCACCAAGCATAAAGAAAGACTTAGAAGATAACAACTCAATTTGATACCTAATTCCAAAACCTGTGTTGGTGAATAAAACAAACTCCACTTTTTCTGATGCTTGCAAAAGATTGCCCATGGGGTCTTGAAAATCATGAAACATTACCTCTTGTTGATAAGCAAAAAGAAGGGAGATGCTTTCAAATATAATGTTTGATTGTTATTCTTCATTTGGTTTATCCTTCTTAAATGGAAATGAAACAATGTGATCTTGCATACCATCCAGATTAGAGACAAGATTTGTATGCTCATGCAGATATTCAATAGAGGTAGCCAAATCATCATCAACACAAATATCTACAAGTGGCTTTTCATGTATATCAGAAAAAGAATTGTCTAGGCTTTGAAAAATTCCATATCTTGATCATTTGAAGGTTGTTGAACATGTTCATCAAAATCAAGACAACAAACTTGTTGTACACTGTTTTTGACCCCAACAGATAAATCATGACTTTCTAGAGTTTCTATACAATCAAACTCAAAATTATGATCTACACATATTTCTTCCCGAATTAAAAGATCAGAATAGGAAAGGAATGAAGGGAATCTGGAAAGGACATCTTTATATATATCTCGATCACTTGAAGATTGGCAAGACTACTGCAAATTATTATAAACTTCAGATGATGGAAGATCACTATAATATTTTGAATAATTCTTCTCAAGCTCACTATCATCCAGGGTATAATCCATGATCTTCTCATGGTGGTGAAAATGGTTTTCATTCAAAGAATCCAAAATTTCATCATCCATAAACTCTTCATCGCCATAAGCACTTTCTAGATCTTGAGTAAAATTCTCAAGTGATCACAACAATCCTTAATCAAAAGCAAAGAAAGATAGGTTTCTCTATACTTATCAAAAATACTGAGTGAAAATATTTGAGAGAATAAATACAAGTAGGAGGAAAGATTTCATACCAAAACTGTCGTTTTCTTCTAATGTGATCATGAACATCTTCATTAAACAATCTTCATGAAAATTAATCCTCAACTTACGCACCTTTTCCATCTCTAATTTTTAACAAGTATGTTTTCCAATCTATCTGAGGCATATGATTTGGAAATCCTGCAACATGGTCTGGATGCATAGTAGCATACTTTCTGGATTGAGAACTCATTTCGATTTCTGGATCTCAATGCCAGTAGAGTCTTTGAATCAAGTTGGAGTCACCAGGTGAATGTTTCAGCCTTCATATGTGTCTGACCACTCTCGACCATCAACAAATCAGATCTAAAATTTGATTATCTTTCCTGGGGAATATGAAACTATTCACTTCCCAACAACAATGCCAAAATGTTATCCTCCACAATGTCCCAAGGCTAAGAAAGGAGATCGACAGAGGTAACCTCAAACCACTTAGGGTTCAACAGCTAGCCATGTTAAACTAGAGAGGGCTCTCTCTATGAGCTCACATCCAACAATGACTGGAGCGAGAAAATATGTTAGGCTAGTTATTACATCACTAGGGTTTTGCAGATTTAGGGTTTGCTAGATAAGAGGTACAAATCAGGGAACTAGGTCAAGTATTCAAAGGTTCAGTTGCATGAGATATAAAAGAGAAATGTAGGCATGCTTTTGTGATAGGTTAGGATTTGTTTGATG
Source organism: Pinus tabuliformis (assembly GCA_031772625.1). Taxonomy (NCBI): domain Eukaryota; kingdom Viridiplantae; phylum Streptophyta; class Pinopsida; order Pinales; family Pinaceae; genus Pinus; species Pinus tabuliformis. Next base: position 1,036,110,206 of record CM062816.1, on the reverse strand, counting down.
TATTTTAGGGTTTAATAGGTAAGAAAATGAAGATGAGCATGTGAACCATGAATTCATTTGTCGGAAGACTGAGTGCATAAAATGAGATTCCTAACAAAACAAAGCTTAATTACAAGAATTATGTGTAATACCTCTTATGAAAATCACTGAAAAGCATAGATATGGAAAGAAAACTAATTTATCATTCATATAAATGTTTGATAGGGGAAAAAAATACCACAAACTCACACCACAAGAATTCCTGAATAATAGCTGCAGCTTGGCCTTCGATTTCCTGTAAAAATATTTTGAAGTACAAGCTACAAGATTTCCACTCTCTGATGTGCAACCTTGAATCTCAGTAAAAATAGGTACATATAGAAAAAAAACAATTTCCCCACTCTCAGGGGTTGAATCCCTCAATATAAAAACATCTTACATGAATTTATCAACCAAAACCTAATGACTAGGGAGGTTGGAACAAATCCTCCATTTAGACTCGTTTCTCATAAATGAGGCCTAAAATTACATCAAAATCACTCTAACAAGCTCATTTACCTTCTATTACATCAATTAAACTCACAATATGAGGAATAAAATCATAAAATCAAAGTTTGACTGAAGATAACTCGAAATTTGGACAAACAAGCAAAAGCGCAGTGCCACCTACAAAAGCGCAGCGCCATCAGGCATAAGTGCAACACCAAATTTGAGGTTTTTGAAGTCCTTCCACTGCTCCAAATTCAACTCTGAATATACCAATGCAAAGCTTGGGATGTCTAGTTGTCACTAGACACATTAAACAATAAAAATTGACACTTCAAGACCAAGAAAAACTCATTCTCTCACAACTACTCCAAAAGGCAGTGCCTAGTCCAATAAGGTGGCAGAAAGTGGTTTTTTGACATGTTTCTGGGCATATTCTTCAAACATGTTTGCTAACAAGGCACCCAAAGTGGATATTTGGCATGTATGGGTCATTATCTATCCATCCATATAAACTTTTTTGCATTTGGAGGTCTAAGGAAAAAGCGCAGCGCTAAGGTGCCGCATTTTTCACTGAACTATTCTTCTGGTTTATGCCAAAAATCACAAAAACTCAAAAATGTTCAAAATTTCTTCAAAATTGCTTCAATTTTGATACATGAACCTCTAATATGAAATTTCAAGCAAGTATGGAGGCCTTATCTAGCAATTCAAGTTTATCTCTCTCTTTTTTCCTCCGTAGTGTTTGCCTCAACTTCTTTTTCAGCTGCTTGATTCTGACTTGGGAGACCTTGTTTCTAGTACAGTAGTGAATGCCCATATGCCTCTGAAATTTAGTGGCTCTGTTGGCCCTCTTAAGGAGAAATTGAATATATTAAGCCAATTTTCGTTATTTTCCTCAAAATCTTCTTCAATGGACTTTTCAATGGTTTGTTGCCTTAGTGGAGAGGACATTTAAGTGATTTTCTCTTCTTTCCTCTTCAAACCTCTTGTCTTAGGCCAACTCGTATGGTTGTTGTGATGGATGTAGGCTTGGCCCTTTCAACAATTTCTGGAGAAAACACAAGACTTTTCCCTCTTGTGTAGGTCTTGGTCATTTATTCCCTAGGAGTTCTTGTGATAGGTCTACTTGTGGAAGACACCTCTTGTTGTGTTGGAGAAGACAAAGGAGTAGTGATGACCTACCTAACCTAACCAATGACCAAATTTTTATTGAATACCTATTTGAAACCATAAAAATTTGTAGTAGGACCCTATCAAAATCTTTGTAAGAGCATATTTGATCACTGATGATTGACAAGACTGACAGACACTAACACAACCATCCTTTCAATCATTCCCTAGGACATCTGCAACACTAGCACCATCAAATGATAGATATTATCCCAACCAAAATGTGCCCCCTCACAACCCTCCCCTCCAAGGAAATTAGTACCCCAAATGCACTTTGGAAGGAACTTCAATCACCCAACATCCTTACACAAACCCTAATCAAGGGAATCTTTATTTTCCTCTCCCAACACCATAAAAAGATTAACTCTCATCTCAGCAAAATGTGGGGTTTAATTTTTTTTAACCTTCATTCCCTCAAAAATAGCAATCATTTGAATAGCTCAACATTGGGAACCTTTCCAATAAAAATAAAAATAAAGGGGAGAATAAGTAAAAAGGAGATCAAGGAATGGTGGGTTACCAACAATAGAAACAACAATAGAGGGTGTCAACTAGGGGAAATCCCCATAATCAAAACCAAATCCAAAACCATGGTACAAATATTTTTCAAAAGCAAAACAATAATGTTGGTCTCCAAAATAGGCATCATTTTTACATTTACAGAGAGTATGGAAACTATACCCATCATTTCCCTCAACTCCCAGAGTTGAAATGAATGAGAGAGGCTAGGGGGTAGGGGGAGCGAACTAGTAGCATGTTCTATTGCAAGATATGTTGCCCCATTAAGGAGTGATAACTACTCAACATGAGGTTGGTCCTCCCCAATATAAAAACAACATTACATGTAGTTCAAATGAAACCTCTAGTCGTGACATCTACATTCAAGGAACAAATGTCCTACTACAAACATGAATTCGTGATTATGTAGCCCCTCCAAACCTAATCCCTCAATGTCAACAATACCTATTACAAATTCAGATATGCCACCTTTTACCATACAATGGTCTCCCATTGAACCTATCTCCAAGATTGTGAAGGTACCATTATGTTGCAAAATCCATAATTTAAAGGAAGCATATAACTATAGTATTGTTGATGACCTTGCACAATCTCCACCAACCATGTCGGCATTGGAGGTCCTTCAAACATATCCAACTCAATGGAAAGCACTCATTTCCACATTAGGTATAATTGATCCTTTGGATTCACTCTTAATAACCTTTGACTTGCAAAAGTCAAAACCATGACTACCATCCATAGTCACATTCTAGATTCTAGTTACCATTCGAAATGTCACTATCCCTCACTACATTATAGATGAGGTGACATCCACTTGTATTATGTTGAAGTTAGTTTGGAAAAAACTAGGATCCCCCATGCTCACTACTTCCTCCATCACATTGAGGACATATGATGCTCATCCCTCATTAGTTATTGGACTCTTTCAAAACATCCCAATAAAACTTGCTGAAAAAATAGTTCTCATAGATATTGAAGTCCTAGATGCCCCTCTCAATTATAACATCTTGCCTAGATGAAGCTACATGTATGCCATGAAATTTATGGCATCATCGGTGTTGCACACCATGATGTCCCCCCACAATTTGAAGACTGTTTCCATTGACCAATTGACACATTATGAGACAAGGACTTCTTCATCCCCTGATTGTGTTTTACCCTTTGTTGGGTCCTTAATCAAATTGTTCCCTTCCTTGACCAAAGTTAGATTAGGAATGCTATTTTCACCAACACTTTTCACACCATATCTACTTGTTCACGTTTTTAGATATTTGGGAATCTTAATATAAACCCACACCCACTGCAAGTTAATTTGGAAGAGCCTCATCCCAGACGATACTTCTCCCATTCATCCTCAGGAGACCATCACGAAGATACTCACACTTACTAGTGCTAATGGCACATAACATCATATTCACTTCATTTATTATTTTGTAGGAACCATGATTAAATTTGTCTTCTCATCATTCCACAATATCGATATCAGTTCACCCATAACAAATATTGCACCACCTATGACTGCATGACTTCACCCATCTATTCATTGTCAGCATCTCTTGGTTCTAGGGTGGAAAGTATGGAATCATTCCCTTGCTTGTCAACTAGCACTTCCATGTTCCAACCAATGCCACATTACCTATCCTCACCTCCATCACAACTTTTGAGCCTCTTTGATATTGAGAATGATATCTTGGAGGCCATGATAGAGCTTGAATTTCCATGGGACACCATGAATCATCACTATTTCTTCCTCCTAGGTAATACATGCACACCTACTAAAGCACGAGCTAATACCATTTGTGTGGTAGAAACCCAATATTTCCTATCTGTAGGCCATGCATATTGGCTTAAAAACCCCTTTCCCATGCTCAATGTTTTCTAAGAATGGAACATGTCTAATATCTCACCCACTTTTAATGTAGATATAACAACTAAACCTGGCATCGTCAAAGAGATCTCGTTGGGGGGAGATTATTCACCTAAAGAAGGTACCTCATTGTTGATGGTGCTGGACCCGCCAACATGTCAGGGGATCTCCCTAGTAAGAAGTCCCAATTAGACCACAAACCATTTGGTATAGGAGTCCCAGCAGTGGGTCATATGGTAATGCCTTCACCATGGCTTCAGACATAGGCAAGTAAGATGTCCCTATTGGTAGCAAGGGTGTGACAACTACAGTAAGTCAAGGAAGGTCCATGAGAGATTCTAACACACTGAGGGTGAGGTCATTGCACCCCTTGGAAACCTGTAATAGTATGCAGCCTGGAAGAGAACACATGAGCGCAAATGCATCACAACATGGAAGTCAGGTTAGAGAGCAATCCAAAGTGATGGTTAAACCAACATCACATTTCAGAAAGATTCATACATACTTATACAGAATAGTCCATACATGCATATGTAATCAAACAAATACATATGTCATTTAGAGTAACCAAGATAGCTGGAATATAATATGACATATGCATGAAACATGTCGTCTCTTTTATATTAAGGAGTGTAAGTTCCAGTCATACAATACATCCATGTCCAACCACTAGTTCTGATAGCGGAATGTTACATCCACAACCTCCTTCTTCTCCAAAGAGATATATTAGCTCTACGCAGTGGAGAAGCCAAGGTGCATTACAATACTATCCAAGCTCTCTATAAAACAGTCTTATCAGAAGCTTGGCTGACCAAAATGCCTTACAATAAGTTATGAGGGACTATTTATAACAAAGGGTGGGTGGCCCTTGACATTCCCCTTTGTGACAGTTCATCTACCCTCATGACTCTTCATTTACTCTATGATTGTTACATCCAACTATCGACAGTTGAACTTCCACTTGACAGGACAATACATACACTCTGCACATGTACCCATGTGAGAAAAAATGGCTTGAGAAAGACATGCAAGACATCACTAACACTCGGACCATTGTGGTGAGACCAACTCTTTAACATCCTTGTAATGGTCGATGGTGACGAACTAATGCCAAGCTTGGTCGTCCATGATGGTGTTTGTGCGCTCAATTGTGACATCTTGCTGAAGCAAACTCTTGCCTCTGTTTCATCCGGATACACTGATATGGCTCCTCCATCCAACTCATCTAATAGTATGCACATGGTCGTCCTGGTGCGGTTGAACCAGCAACATGTTGATGCATAATGTTTGCACTGATCTCCAAGCAAGTGTTGGTGGCTGTGCACACCAACTTTTCAAAATACATGTTAAGCTGTAGTTGGACTTGATTCTTTTCTTTGCCTCAGTGAGTGTGCCAAATGGGTGGGATCACATGCATGTGCACAATGACATGCATGCCGCTGAATTCCCTTGCACGTGATCAACAAAACTGCTCACCTTGTCTGCTCTGTGCCAACTGCTGGGATGGATCTATAACTTGTACATGCATAGTTTCATCCATTTGTGCATGTTGCGCCCCCTTCTGTACCTGTTCCTACTGCAAATCATTCTCTCGTTTATGTAGCTCTTGTTCTTCCTTGAGTTGCTGCTTCAGCACATGCAACTCCTTCTCTATTTTGTTCTTTGCCTTCACACGACATTCATTTGATGTCATCACCTCATAGCCTCAATCTCCAAAGCTGCTCTCATCCTAAGTGGATCTGCTCTGAACTTGCATCTTTGCTCTACCTCTATGCTATCAACAACCTTCCTCTTGCATTCGTTGTGTGTAGGTGTGCTGACTTCTACTACTGTTGATGGTGCTACTCGTTGTGATGTCATTTCAATTGATCTTGATATCCTTTTCCATGAATAGCTTGATGTCTTCATAGGTAGGGAAGCTCATAGACACTTGCTTGGCTACAACCCACGTTGTGCTCTAAAAGGTGTCCTTTGACTTTGATGTCCGGAACACCATTGTACTTGCATTGCTGAGAGATAAATGAACACCTGTGATGCCTGGAGACATAGAAACACTCATGGCAAGTAATTTGTCAGTTGAAAGCCAAAAAAAACTTGAGGATTGACTTACAACATACCTGCGTGATTGATCGTGAAGGTTGCATGATTTCTGCCTGTAGGTTGGGGGACTGACTGCCAAAACTGTGCAAGGCATAGTTTGAGCTTTCAGGAGGCTGAATGACAACTAGGAATCCGCAATGCATAGTCCATCCTAGCCTGCTAGGCACTGAAACTGTGCAATGCACAATTTCAGTCAACAGTGACATGCAACCAACAAACTGCATTGCACAGTTTCTAGGGCCAGCAAGACACTACATCCAAGAATTGCACAATGCAAGCCTCATGGTCAACACTAGGCCTGACTTGCACAATTTCTGGAGGGAAGGAAACACCTTAGCTTCTGGAAATGTGCACTGCTAGCTGGCAAGGCACTATTTGGGCTAAGGTAGCCCAAACCAGCTGACGAGCAACTAAAAACATGAGAAGTCTGAATGCATGGTGAGATGAGTGAAAACAAGAGAGAATGATCATACATGTAAACAACAAGGTTAGGATTTAGAAAATGAGAAAGAATGCATGTATTTGAAGCGAGTCGCCACAATGACTACCGTCCATGCAAAAAAAATTTCATGCATGTGACAACAGTGCGATGTGAGTGAAAACTGAAATAGTGCTTGTGCAAGCTAACATACATCAAAACAATAGCAAGCGCTCAATGAAATTAAGCAGACAAAACTCACACAAAGTGAAACACAAGAAGTGACAGAAACACAACGCAAGACATGAAAGGCGGGCTTACCCCAAGACAACTGAGCCAAATGTGCTGATGAATCCTAGATGCAATGCAGGATGTCAGAGCTGTAAGGTTGATGTGAGGAATGAGCTCTGTAGTGTTTGGTTGATGAGTTTTGATAAAATTGAGGTTGTGACGTGCATGCCACAAATATAGGAAAAGCGACACTTGGTGGGAGGTTTCGGAAGTGATCCTTGCATGTAACCTCCAGTTGCTAAAAATAGATCCCTGAATCAAGGGATTCCTTTGCATTCTGCCTTGGGAGAAGCAGTCCATGCATGCAAATCAGTTTTTCTCAGTCCCAGAGGGAAGCGATCAACTCAATTGCACATGCAACTATCTGCTCAATTGAGGGGAAAAAAGGCACATTTATGGAAGGGAGTTGGGCTAGCTGCCCAGAGGGATTGTGAAATTTCTGGGCAAAGTAGCTGACCACTACCCAGAATTGTGTAATTTCTTGGTTGAGCAGTCATACTAGGAGGAATTGCACAATTTTTCCAGTGAACAGTGACAGGCAGATTTGCGCAATTCTGGAGCCCAGTAGGCTGCCAAATAGAATTGCGCAATTTATAGAGGGAAGGTTGGTTTCCCTATAAATTTTGTAATTTCTTGAGGAATTTTCTTAGCCTATAGCTGGACCAAGTCCTGAGAAACAACTTGTGAGGGGGATGCAACAAGCTTTGATGGACAGGTTGTTATTCTGCAAGAAATTCACTGAAGCTTACGTACTTAACAAGGCAAGACATGATGCTGTGAAAGGTTGGTTGGGATGATCCAAAATGAAGCTAAGGAAATTTTTTGGAGGGTGGTTGTAGCCACTACAATACTTGGCGAAATACTGGTGGAACTCTAGCTCTCTAAATGGACCTTGTTCGTGAAAAGAAAGTCTAACAACTCTGGAATTATTGTTCAGTTCTCAATTTATCTTGGTTTCCACACCTAATTGATTGTAACATGTAGCATCTTCCAAGCTCTTGGTCGATTGACACATATTCCAATCCAAGTCAACAAAGCTGTTTCGATTGGGGTTGATGGGCATTTTGGTGTGTTGGGAACGGGTCCCCTGTGGTTAATTTTGCGGTTAAGAGATCAAGTTTTGGGGCTAAAGGCTCAATTTTTGTATAAAGAATGTAAAGTCTCTGCATTTTGTGGTCATGGAGCACAAAGATGTAAATAGTCAAAAGGGTTTTGCCCTTACTTTAGATAGCTTGTGTTGGCTTGATGAGATCCGCCCTTGGTTCGTGGGCCATGAGAATGTATGAAAAGGGAGTCTTAGAAGAGTCTAAGGTAGAAGTTAGTAGAGTTCTAAGTAACTTTTTGGGTCTGTGAGAACTAAGAGTGAAGAGTCTTAGCATAGGAAGAGGCTCTACAACTGAGTGCACAAAAGCCTAGGGTAGAAGTCGCAACTGAGTGCACAGACCCCTGCAGCTGTGTGCGCAGGGAAGTTAGAGTCTGTACTGGAGATCTAAACCATCAATAAAGAGAATTACTTTTGAGATATCCTTGTATGAGTTATTTTATTTTTATTATGAATGTTGTGATTATGTTATGTTGAATACTGGGTTTATGATTTAATGCTATATTGATGTGTGAATCTATGTATTTTAGTTTTTCATATGAAGGCAAGTAAGAATATCTGTTTAAACGAATATAATCATAATGCATGTAGAAGTTAACCAATACTTAAGCTAATCGGGGTAGACACAGAAGTAAGGATAATTACAGAGGCATGTAAGTGTCTAAATTGACTATTTAGGGTCCATGAAGGGCGATCAGAGGCTTTCACAAAGGTTTTAAAGAAAAATAAGAGAAGTACTTTGATAAGCCCTAAAGGGATTATAAGTTTACCTGAAGTAAGGGTTAGGGTATAAAAATGACATCACAACCATCTTAGGATGTGGAAACTTGGTTCCTACATCACTCCAAACTTATTTGGGTGAGACTTTAGTCTGCACTCCATGGATTGATGTTGAAAGGGCCCGTAGTGTATAGATTTTCTTGACTGACTTAATGCTAAACCTGGGTTAGGGCCCATCAAGCCAACAAATGGTTCCATTACGGGGACTTTCTTGAGGACAATCAGTTTCCTCTGATTGCACCGAAGCTGCCAGAAGCAACAAAGTTTGCTTCACTCTCAGCCACGAAGGACCCCTAAAGGATCAAAGACAACAAAATATTATAGATTCTCATGGAATCAAGCATCCATGATGCAATCAACTGCAAGCCATGGATTTCACCAACTATCTTTAAGCAGTTTTCCGAGTATGTGGAGTTCAAGGCGAACTTCCACTGTGTGTCCATTAGAGTGCGAAAGGATCCTACATAGAAATGGTATGATATTCCATACCTAGCAACGGATGATGCAATCACCACGATTATGGAGAGTTGGCCTGCAGAGTGGCACAAGGCCTCAGAATTATCAATGAGGACTAGCAAGTATGCCATAAAGAAGAAGAAGGAAGAGGTCAGGTTAAAGATGGAGCAGTTGGACAAAAAATGAAGGAAGGAAGTAGAGGATAAAGCCACAGCAGAGCACACAGCCAAAACACAGGAAGAAGAGGAGGAGGAAGAGGATGACCACAACTTTAATAGGAGTTAGAAGTTTCCCTCTCCATAGACAGAGAAGGAGGAGGAATGCTCAGAGTAGGGAGGAGCGACCCGGAGACTACTCCATTCTGGGTTAAGCGCACAAGTGAGTAGGAGAAAGTAGGGTCACAGAAGAAGTCCAAGGCTAGAAAATCATCCTTAGACCCAATCACCTTGACAGAAGGTGATTTGAACAATATCAGTGATACAGTGAGGGACACGACCACAAAACTATTGTAGTAGTTCAAGCAGCAGTAGAAACAGGACTTGGTCGCCAGTCAAATGGGTGTGCGCAAGCTGCAAATCCAGGTGACTGAGGTGCAGACCACTGTAGGGTAGGGAAGCACAGTGTTAAGTAGTTTAGCACTGGGAACCTCAGACACAACATAGATGGTTCATACAATGGATCCCTTAGCTATCACACTACTGGATGAAGCATTGATCGTAGAAGAAGAGGCCGGTAGGGCCATTTTCAATGCCATCAAGCAAGTCGAGTTAAACTTGGTCGTGCTTCCAAGTGAAGCCCTTCACACCCTGCTGGATGGTGTGATCATGAAAATACGAGCTTGGGAACAATGCACTTTAAATGTTATCACAGAGGAGAAGGTGAACAATGCGCAAATGTTCGCCGAAAAATCATCTTCGATTAATCTTCTTAAGAAGATCACATAAGAGAATGAGCGCACAACAACTGTGGCGGCTGAGACATGCTGAACTGTTCCAGAGCTGAATGTCCCTGAAGATGAGCTAGTCAACACAAGGATCTGGAAGCTCGCTACAGGTGTGTGCGAAGCACGAACAGAGCTGACTAAGGTTCATTTTGAACTAAACCTTAAGATCAGGGAAATTGGGTTGAGGGACCAACCCTTGACTCTACCAGAAGTCAGAGAGTAGTGCACGACCATTGTAAAAGATGTTGTTGTAGCTATTGACACCGCAGTGAAGGATTGCATTGCTCTCTTTGAGTAGGCGCTTGAAGTAGTGACCAATCTGCAGGAAGATCCCAACCTGCAAAGACTAGAAACTGAAGCATGGGAGCTTTAGCAGAATTAGGATAAGGTCAAATCAATGACACACACCATTGCCATCACGCAGAGGTTGGAAAAGTTGCAGGAAGTGAAGGCATTAAAGGAGCATGTGGATGCAGATCAGTGCAAGGAGTAGTATTGAAGGCCAGATTGAGGCCTTGGTGTTATAGACATTTTTGTGCCTTACAGCATGAAGCATGAAATGTCGATAATCTAAGGGATCCAAAGTCCCTAAACATGTTGTTCCTACCCCTAGAGGAACGAGGTCAGCAAACCACAGCACTAAATATCAGTTCTCCACCTGAAAACACTCAAAAACAAGCTAATTCTGGATCATGTCAACTGCTCCACTGAGCATCTGCGCTGAATGTCAACTGCTCCACTCTGTACCTGTGCTGAATGTCAAAAGCAATGAAGGCTACCTGTGCTGGGCGAGATTGGCCAAGTGGCACAGTCATTCTGCAAGGTGTCAAATGCCCAGGAAGCTTCCAAAATGACACTTGGATCAGGGAATTCGCCTTGTGATGAGTAAGAGGATCTAGATATCCAAGTGGAAGCAAGAAACTCCAAGTGGACTCAAGAAATGAAGAATAACTGAAGTGGGAGAGGACACTAGTCAACTTCATGCCAGCCTCAAGCTGACTCATCCTTTCTCCAAAACTCCTATATATAGAGCTCTCTCATGAGGTCTGAGGAGGCTGGAATCTTGTGAATGTAAGGAAGTGTTGTTGGTTTGAGTATAGAACTATTGGGTGATTGATTTGAAGGAGGTGAAGAGGAGATTTCTTTCTGCTGGGAGGTGTTACTGGATTGGGCCTCTTATGGTTGTAACACTCTCAGAACTTTACTTCTTCCATTAATAAAGCATTTGAGGTTCTTCTATATGCATGTGTCTCTATGGCGAATTGATACTTGTATATTTGATTTATTCTAATCCTTGAATCAATTATGAATGTATGCTTCTTGTAGTTTCCCTCTCTTGTTATTTTGCAGGATCTTGGTGTAGCTGGGCCAGTGAAAGAGCAAGGAGCTGGGAGCAAGCAGCAAAGAGGGAAGATTGGATCAATCATTAGCGGAAGATAACGGTTAGTGGATCTCTTTCTCCTCTCTCTTACATCTCATAAAGAAGTAATCTTGAATAGCTTTGTATTCGGTTGTTGCTGAGGTACTATCACCCTTAAAGTGGGATAGGGTCATTCCGTATTGGATACTTTTCCCAACAACAAATTGGCGACTCCGCTGGGGATCGTATCTTGTTGGTTGTTTGTGTTTTTGCTATTCATTTTATAAACACAGGGAGTACCGAATCGAACTGCATTTTCAAATGCAAAGTAGAGGGCAGCTACTCTAGCTCAGTTTCTGGGCAAGTTTATGATTTGAAGAGCTGATCCACAAGGACTCTAATAAGCTCTTAGTGATAGCTTTTCATCCTCCTTGTCATCCCTTAGTGTGTACTTGACTGATAGCTTCTGATTTGGCCAAAAACTGTGAATTTTTGAGCAATCTGTGACCCGGAAACCAAGAGAAACGAAAGTTTCGTTCTTCAGTGCAGGCTGTGTGAAGGCTGTCTGCATTTCAGCGCAGTTCCCGAAGGGGCTACCTATGCTAAAGGTCAAACTGCCTGTGTACCACCTGCGCTGAACCAGTCTTGCCTGGTGCTACTGGGGTTTCCTACTGTTTCTTGCCCTGTTTTCACTCTTGTTTTTGCTGCCTGTTACCAGTCAATGTACCTATCTGAAACCAACTTTCCTTGCCACTATTCTGCCTCGGTTGTATAAAGAAACTGTATTTGTTCTTTGTGTATTTCTTGTATCATTTGCAGTTTCCCATAACGAAAGTGAACTAGTCTTGCTGTGGCCTCTTAGATCTAGACCTGTGATAAAGTGTCGTTTTGATCTTAAGAGTTAGTTTATTTGCTGTTCATAGCTGATTGAGCTTTTGCTTTCATCATATGGTTTGAATTTATATATTTCTAGTATCTAAACAAGTAAATCTTAAGGTGTCTTTTGATTTTGGACAAGCTTGTTTGCTTTCGCTTGAAATTGAATTCAAAGTTATACAACAGCTTTCTTTTTGTGTCGCACAAACATTAAGAAAGAGAAAAGAAATACTTGCATGGTGCATGTGCATTATGACAGCTTGTATGATGATTTAGGAAAAAGTGCATTAGTGTGTGCTCTATGATCTGTGTGAAAAGATGTTGTCTTTCTTTTCCCTCAGTAGTTAAGATTTTCAAAGTTGAAAGATTGAAAAGCTTGCTTATCATCTTAGACTGCATTTAGGAGTGTTATCATACATCTCGTGGTGATCCATAAAGGCAAACTGCTAAACAAGATCAACCTTAAAATAAATTGAATTTACATAACAACGCATTGAAACATAACGCAAACACATAGAGGTCTAAGCTAGAGACGTGTTCCGGCGTCGTTAAACGTGATATCTTAGCGTTGAGTGGTTGGGTGATTCCTCCACGGTGAAGCGATAAGTATCAATACGGACTTGTGCTCCCACGTACCGTCGCGTATATATTGGGAGACCCCTATAGGAATAAAGCCTTTATCCATAGGAAACCGTGTCGGCCGCCCTACTGATCGCAATGCAGTGAACACAGCATTCACGACGATCGACCACTCGTACCGTAAAACGTATTCTATGGTTTTGCGAAAAGTTTGGCACACCCTCTGCCTAGAACTCCATAGCAGTTTCTTTTGGCCTTTTTCAAACTCTATAACTGAAAAAGTCCATCCGAGCATTTGTCACTTCAGGCTCGTTAAAACATCGAAGGAGACTAGAGTCATCTTTAGCTTTTTCTCGACTCTTAAAAAGTGAAAAAGCAAGTTGTGTCTAAGCGTCATTATAAAATTTATTTTAAACGGAACAGAATCACCTCCTATTCCCGCGTTGATCTTAGGTTGAGAACATGGAATGCCCCAGCCAAGGAATTCCACATGATGGAAATCCTAGTCCTTTCTCCTCTTGGGGAGAAGTTGGTGCGCCCCACACGGCCACATTGTCGCTTCCAGGACTGACAATTGGCCTACCAATTTGGCTATTCTCAACCAATGTAGTTCAGAACACCATGGTTCCTGAACAGTCGAGTCAACAGTTAGATGAATCTAGAGCTGCCCACCAGCCTTCTACTTCCTATAACTCTTCCTCTAATCCTTCATCTTCGCAAGGTAGAGCCGGCAAAAGCCAAGCTCCCATGGAGAAGAAGGAGAAGAAGAAGAGAGAGAAGAAGAAGAAGGAGCCTAAGGCAACTGGGGGCAAGCAAAAGACATCTGACAAAAATCCACACACAGCACAGACCGGGCCTAAATCGCCATGTGTCATATGTAGAGGAGACCACTTCCATAGAGATTGTCCCTGTATTCCCCGGATACTAAGGGACTGGTCCCCTCGGTTGCACAATTCGGGAGCATCAACCTCTGATAGCCATGTTGAATGCTTACCGTCAACCAACGAAAGTGAAGGTTCAAGACAAAGAGGGGGATCAAGATTCCTCTGCAAACTGTGTAAAGGCGATCACGCCATCCACCGTTGTCCCTTCTTAGATGAAGCAAAGAGAGTTTTGGAAGATCGTCCGGTTTCACCGGTAATGCTTCCTCCTGGATACAAAAAAACTTGTGCCAAGTCCTTTGTTGGTTGAAAATACAGCTGGCCCGCTCAAGTGGTCAGCTGAAGAGTCAGTCATTGAAAATGAACCCACTGAATCTAGACCAGACGAAAGTCTAAAGGTCGATATGGCAGTTGACCCGGTTCTTCCTTCAGAGGTTTCATCCTCAAATGACACCGTCACTGAAGATTCATCTTCAAATGACACCCTCACTGAAGAGAATAAGGATGACACCATCCAGATTCTTTTCATCAACACAAACTCTGATGAGCATCAGGGCAATGCGCCCATTCCTTTATCGCAGGAAGGAACATCGTCAGGGTCATATCCGGCCGTGTATTCGGTCCCACCACCAAGCAGCCTGGTTGTGTCCTTTGATTGGGACCAACTAGGCAGACCCCGGTTACCAGCCAGTATACCATTCAGAATCATAGTCCAAATTTATAGAATGGTAATGGCTGGAACTATCATTGATGAAGGGGCATCTGTGAGTATCCTTTCCTCTATTGCTTGGAAAGCACTGGGTTCCCCGGAGCTTTTGCCTGAGATAAGAAATCTCTCGGGTTTTGATAAAGGAACCAGTCGACCATTAGGGATCCTCCCTAATGTACCTGTTACATTGAAAGGGAAGACCGTTCAAATGAACGTGATGGTCGTTCAAGGACCCTTGGATTATAACCTACTCCTTGGACGAGACTATATATATTGCATGGGAGCTATAGTCTCCTCACTCTTTAGAGTAATGTGTTTTCCACATGAAGGAAGAATGGTCAAGCTCGTAGACCAACTTTCATTTCCGAGATCACGCATCGCAAATAGTCAAATACCAACCCTCAATGGTCTATTCACCCAAGAAATGTCTCCACCCCCAGTCCTCCTTCCCGATGAGTGCGAGTGATTCGGAAAGATGGGACTGGAACCCAGGGGGCATGCATCCTGGTCTGCTTCGGGCAGAGGAAACCTTGGGTATAAGGTAGAATTTCCGTGAAAGAATATGACTAGTCCGTACCCCGTCCGTGAATGGAAGAGGGGTTGTTCTAGAACAGGATTCTTTTGTTAAGGTTACTTGTTTGACAAAGGTCATTCACCATTGTCTACTTCGGTAGACAGTGCCGAGGAAATGTTTCCGTTTGATGGTGTTAACAAAACAATCTTTGGGTAACCAGAAAGAGGTATGCCTCTCTCGGTGAAGCGAAAGTTTTGGCGGAAAGAAGTAGGGGTAACCTTGAAACTCTGTCTTATACCTGGGGGCATGCAACCTTTTGGAGTGCAAGCAAGGGACGACTATTTATTTTTTAAATTTTTAGGTCCTCCCTTTAAACCTGTAGGTCTAACCCTTTAAACTCGTAGGATAAGCCGTTTCCAAACTTGCATAAAGAAGGGATATGAGGAGCATAGCTTCGTGAGATAAAGCTCCATAAAAAATAGCTATCTCACAGGAGACATTTCTTATCTTATGACTGGTATTATCGAGCAATTTTAGCATAAAGTTCATGCTCGTTAAAAAATAAACATAAGATCGAGCAGTTTTACCGTGGAATTTATGCTCGTTAAAAAATAGAAAAGCGTGAGCAAGAGTTTCCCCCAGAGTTTAAGCTCATTAAAAAATGAACCTATTCTGGTAAATAACCATTGTGATCGTAAATTTATTAGCCATAAAAAGCCTTGGTCGTGTTTGCACCCGCCACCTCCATTCCATTTGGCCAATCGTTCACCTCCATATGATTGTTTACCCATTTTGAGGAACAGCTGCGAAGAGTGATTTCACTTAGCCATCCTTGTGACACTGCCGTGATTGGAAAATTCCAACCTGTACCTGGAATCTGCTGCTATCCCTGTTTATCACTCGTTCCTCAAAAGACGAGTCTTCTTTGAGCTCTTTTCATCTGACTCGTAAAATATGAAAAGTTTGCCGAGTTTTTGCCTTCCAGCTCGTTAAAGTGACCGAAAGAGCTATCCCTCCTCTAGATTTTAATCTTTTTGGACCTGAGGGATTATTACACAAAAAGGTCGAGCGCTTGTTTTATTCGGCTCGTTAAAGTTATCGAAAACTCATCCCTTCTGTATTGTTTTATACTTTTTCGGACTTAAGGGATTAGATGACGAAAAAGGAATTGTGGAGTTGACTTTCTGTGCCTTTTCAGACTCTCTAAAAATGAAAAGGACCGAGTTTTCCTTGTCGTTAGACTCGTTAAAATGATTAAATAGCGACAAACTTGTCTTTAGACGAGAACGAGTTTCCCTATCGCTAGGCTCGTTAAAACATAGCGATGGGCTTGCCCGAAGGGCAGGTTATAGAACAAGCATATGTTATCCTCCTCAAGCTTGAAAAAAATAAAGAGGTACTGGTCAAAAATGACTGGGGAAAAATTGGGAGAACCTCAAAGCTTTAATGGTAGCAAGTCGCTCTTGAACATGACACTTTGTCCTCCGTATCACATCAGGTTGGGTTGTTTCATTCACCGGTCTCATCACCATGGTCTTCGCCAAACCATCCACATTTGGGGTAATGCTACCGATCCATCACATCAGTGTCATTATATGTTCAAGAGATGTTGATCAGAAAGAGTCAACCGTGCCCCATCCACTGCCATACATTATCCTTCATCCACCCATGATCACCACCCTGAATCATATTTCCCAGATTGTTTTCACCTCCACTAAAATCATTAGCTCCGTTCCGTGTCACTGATGTGGGAATCATTAAGGCCCTCCTTTGACGGATCGCTTCTTGTCGAATTCAGCTCATTATCGAAGAAGTTGATCTAGGAACACCCCCCCCAGTACTTTGAAACTTGCATGCCTCAATGGCAAGTTTCTCACTTCCGGCGACAGGTATACATTAATGACCTTCGACCAGAAGATTTTGCGTGGTGTTCGACGCCAAGTCCTTTATTCACACCACGTGAATTGTACTGCAGTACCTTGAGGGTCATTGTCATTATTGGTGATTCCTCTAGCGCTTGTTAACGGTTTACATTATTGACCGGTAATCAAGCGATGTCTTTCCATGTTCGACTTCAGCGCAATTCTCACATGGATCGACTTGTACTTAGAGTGAAGATCGAACGAGTTTTGAAGACCCCGGATCTAGTTTCATCCATCCGGGCTGCGATATATATTCAGGAAATATAAAGACATTTGATATGTACATCATTGCAGCAGATGATCATCCTACTCAAAGGATGATAATTTCAGCAAAGAATTATCAGTCTACCATCAGACGATCGTCTGTTCTATGTACCAAAATGAATTTATAAAGCTGAGCATGGGAATGCCCGCCTCAGCTAGATCATGAAAGCAAAATGAAAAATGATGTATTGTATTGTATTTTATTACAGGGCACCTCTCAGCGATTGAATGAACTTCGGATCCTCCTGATAAAGCATTTCACCCGATAAACGACCTCATACTTTAGGGGGCAACTATTATAGACATTTTTGTGCCTTACAGCATGAAGCATGAAATGTCGATAATCAAAGGGATCCAAAGTCCCTAAACATGTTGTTCCTACCCCTAGAGGAACAAGGTCAACAAACCACAGCACTAAATATCAGTTCTCCACCTGAAAACACTCAAAAACAAGCTAATTCTGGATCATGTCAACTGCTCCACTGAGCATCTGCGCTGAATGTCAACTGCTCCACTCTGTACCTGCGCTGAATGTCAAAAGCAATGAAGGCTACCTGCGCTGGGCGAGATTGGCCAAGTGGCACAGTCATTCTGCAAGGTGTCAAATGCCCAGGAAGCTTCCAAAATGACACTTGGATCAGGGAATTCGCCTTGTGATGAGTAAGAGGATCTAGATCTCCAAGTGGAAGCAAGAAACTCCAACTGGACTCAAGAACTGAAGAATAACTGAAGTGGGAGAGGACACTAGTCAACTTCATGCCAGCCTCAAGCTGACTCATCCTTTCTCCAAAACTCCTATATATAGAGCTCTCTCATGAGGTCTAAGGAGGCTGGAATCTTGTGAATGTAAGGAAGTGCTGTTGGTTTGAGTATAGAACTATTGGGTGATTGCTTTGAAGGAGGTGAAGAGGAGATTTCTTTCTGCTGGGAGGTGTTGCTGGATTGGGCCTCTTATGGTTGTAACACTCTCAGAACTTTACTTCTTCCATTAATAAAGCATTTGAGGTTCTTCTATATGCATGTGTCTCTATGGCGAATTGATACTTGTATATTTGATTTATTCTAATCCTTGAATCAATTATGAATGTATGCTTCTTGTAGTTTCCCTCTCTTGTTATTTTGCAGGATCTTGGTGTAGCTGGGCCAGTGAAAGAGCAAGGAGCTGGGAGCAAGCAGCAAAGAGGGAAGATTGGATCAATCATTAGCGGAAGATAACGGTTAGTGGATCTCTTTCTCCTCTCTCTTACATCTCATAAAGAAGTAATCTTGAATAGCTTTGTATTCGGTTGTTGCTGAGGTACTATCACCCTTAGAGTGGGATAGGGTCATTCCGTATTGGATACTTTTCCCAACAACACTTGGCTAGAGGAAGCCTATGTACTCACTACCTCCATTCAAGGGAAATTGGCTAGTCTGCAGGCGACACAACAAAAAATACAAGCAGATAGTGTAGAACCAGCGATGGAGCAGCTGGTCGAGCAGGTTAGGTAGGTAGAGATGCAGTGTACCACTGAGGTTGTAGTCGTACTGGTGGAGCTAGGAGGTCTTCATGACAAGATCTCCACACCGGCCGAGTGACTCGGGGTGAGTCACCAAATTTGTGTTGGGGATCCATTGGGAATGGGTCCCCTGGGGTTAATTTCAGGGTTAAGAGCCCAATTTTTGGGGCCCAAGGCCCAAGTTTTGTATAAAGAATGTAAATTCTCCACATTTTGTGGTCACAGAGTGCGAAGCTGTAAACAATCAAAAAGAGTTTTTGCCCTTAGTTTAGATAGCTTGTGTCAGATTGATGAGATCTGCCCTTGGTCTGTGGGCCATGGGAATGTATAAAAAGGGAGTCTTAGAAGAGTCTAAGGCAGAAGTTAATAGAGTTATAAGTAAGTTTCTAGGTCTATGATAGCTAGGAGCGAAAAGTCTTATCGTAGGAAGAGGTTCTGTAGCTGAGTGCATAGAGGCCTAGGGTAGAAGTCCACAACTGAGTGCGTGGACCCCTGCAGTTGTGTGCAAAGGGAAGTTAGAGTTTGTACTAGAGATCTGAACCATCAATAAAGAGAATTACTCTGGGGATATTTGTGTATGAGTTATTTTACTTTTGTTATGAATGTTTTGATTATGTTATGTTGAATATTGGGTTTATGATTTAATGCTATATTGATGCGCGAATTTATGTATTTTACTTTGCCATATGAAAGCAAGTAAGAATATCTGTTTACCAAGAGATAATCATAATGCATGTAGAAGTTAACCAATAGTTAATCTAAACACAGTAGATATAGAAGTAAGGATAATTACAGAGGCACAAAAGCATCTGAATTGACTATAGGTTTTAAAGCCGAATAAGAGAAGTACTTTGATAATCCATAAATGACTTATAGGTCTTTGCAAAGGAAGGGTTAGGGTATAAAACCGACATCACAACCATCTCAAGGTGCGGAAACTTGGTTCCTACATCCCCCAATACTGCTTTGGGTGAGACTTCAGTCTGCGCTCCACAGATTGATGTCGAAAGGGCCAATAGTGTAGGGATTTTCTTGGCTGACGTAACACTGAACCTAGGTCAGGGCCCATCAAGCCAACATGGTGCATAAGTAGAATAGTCATCAGATTCTTAGTTTCATCTCTAGTGTTGCTCCTCTGCCAACAAGCCTAGACAGTACCTCGGCGGAGTCATGTAGGAACACAAGAATCACTCCACTGCTAGCGAGTCTGGTCAGTACCCTGGTAGAGTTACTTGCATCACCTCTGGAAGCCTTTCTCTTATTTCACCTTATTCATTTTTCATTTTTCAAAATTTTCACCTTTCATCTTTTTCATTTTTTCATAATTGTGTATAACACTTATTCATTTCAGAGGCAGAAGAGGGATCCTGACTTATTTAGAGTAGAAGAGGTTGTTCCTTCAAAGAAGTAGTTTATTTTATACCTCTGACGTGCCTGTTAAGGTTTTCCCCCTCCCCTTACTCTACTTGATTGAGCTGATAAGGGTTAACACAAAAACAACTGACTAGAGTAGGTGACACTAGTTAGTGCGCAAGAGTTGTGTTTTCACCAAGGTTCACTTTGAACAACACGTATTTTCCTTCGACGTATCATGGAATAAAAGTAGCAAGTTCTTAATATAGAGGCAAGATCATAGATCATTGAGTAGTGATAGCAGTACACGACCTCTTATACTTTACGCAGCTTGTTTCAAGAGTCATACATGGTTTCATGCAGAACTAACCTATGAAAAAAACAAGCAAACAAACAACAAAGTAAAGAAGAATCAGAAATAAAAGCGAAGCGAGTAAGAAAACGAGAAAGCAAACAAACAAACATGCACAACAAGAAAGCAAACAAGTATGTGGGCAAACAGCTGAAAGAAAACACTACTCCTACTCCTAAGCTAACTCTGCACGGGTCTGATCACGTCAAGTGATATTTCCAATGTAGCCACTGGCACATTGGCTGACCCATGTTGGTGAAGGCTTGGTTTGCGAGCAACCTGGTTCTGTGAACCAACATACAAGAAAGATATAACAAAGAAGACAAACACACTTCATCTTTCAAAGAGTCCACGAGACATAAGTGAGTGCACGTACATGACGAATAGTTCGTATAATTATCATGGTGTTGTGTGACACTACATGTAGGTGTGAAGCATATGCACACTCTTGATTGTGACATGCAAGCAAACTAAAGAAACAAAGACAACTTGTGTAATGCACGTGTTCTTGCAACGTAAGATTCCTCCAATGCATGAGTGATGGGATCATGTTGTTCGAGTGGAGGAAGTATGATCTGTGTGTGAGATTGATCTTCAATGCACACAGATGAGTGATGAGGAGCCTTGCATGATTGAAAAATTTCCTGATCATAAGTGAAACCAACCTCTAGACCGCGAGGGCCTCACATAACCATCAGCTCGGGCTGAAGTGCCTCGACAGTCTGGAGGGTTTTGACTTCATCATCAGATAGATAATCATAAACTAGTTGCTTCAAAAGATCAACTCCGATAGAATCATGATTTTCATCGAATATGGGAGTACATGGATCACGAGAGCCATGATCAGAAAAATCAAGTATTTCATTACCATCCTCATGATCTAATGAATCAAATAGAGGGGTAGATGAAAAGTGGACAAATTCATCCTCTGTGTTTCCAAAAAAGGCAAATGAAAGATCAAGTGGATTTTCAATGAATAACTAATCCTCTTTGTTGTGAGATGATGGGTTGACATCCAGTGTCTCCTGCGAGTGATCAACAATGTATGCATCCATAGATGAAGATACACATGCGAAATCATGGATAACAGGTTCACCAAGGATGTCAGGAAAGAAGAGAGGAGGCTTAGACGGAAGGGAGTCATCCTTTGCCGAGTGTTGACGCTCAAGCTCCCAGTCATACTCTTCATGAATGATAGCGCATGTTGGTTATGCAACACCAACTCTGTCAGTGGCTTGATCCATGTTGAAAACAAGTGTAGAGTTAGGATTGGAAGAAAAAAGGCAGTATCATCCGAAGGAAAAATCTAGTATGAAGACGAAGGTTGTGGTATAAAATTCACATGACAACTCGATGGAATCACAACCAAATCTACGTGAAAATGAAGTGAAGTGATGTTGGGAGGATGTGAATGCTGAATAGCCGTGTGAGTATGATCCCCTACATCACTCTGCAGTGGTGGAACTGTTTAATGAGGGGACGATGGACAGTCACTTGTGACAGCAACCGTGTCCATTTGTGATTGCGCAGCTCCATCATTGAAGAATGTTGAGTGAGGCTTGAGTTCAAACCTCTTCTTGGGATAAGAAGATTTCTTAAGGCAATGCTCGAATCAATCCCAAAGGTAGAAAAAATGCATCTGCCTCTTCAGAGCTTGAAACTACAAATCATGGAAGTGTTGCCAAAAATCCATAGGCGATTCATGCAGAGCCTTTCATTGTTGTAATAGTTTTTGGTCAAGATGTTTTGGATCAAAATGATAGAAAGTGTCTTCAATAAGATCACAAAAGTGCTCAAGTGAGTGCACACTGTCAGTCAGCAGGCTACACAACCACCGATGTGGAGATTCAGGAAGTGTGTATGCAAGCAGCAGATTGGCCTGTTTGTCAGAAAAACCATCTTCCTCATGAAGCATGGAAAAGAAGTCATGTAAGAACTCATGCCAAGCCACTTCTCCTTCACCATCATACATGTATGTGGAAAAGATATTGAAAAACTCCCTCCTGTTGGTAATAGATTTGGCATGCGAAAAACATCGTGGAGGGAGGAGAGTGCAAGACTCCATGATAGATATGAAAAGGCTTAAAACAGGATGAGAGGACACAACCTATCATTTGGCCCTCCTTCCAGTGCCAGAAATGTTCATGGTGCGGGACCCACCAACATGTCAGGTGATCTCCCCAGTGAGAAGTCCCAATTAGACCTTAGACCATTTGGTGTAGGAGTCCCAATAATGGGCCATACGGTAATTCCTTGACCACAGTTTCACACAAAGGCAAGTAAGATGCCCCTGTTGGTAACAAGGGTATGACATTTGTAGTAAGTCAAGGAAGGTGCATGAGAGGTTCTAACACACTTAGGGTGAGGTGAGTGCGCCCCTTGGAAACATGTGATAGTACGCAGCTTGGAAGGGAACACACAAGCAAAGATACATCACAACATGGAAGGCAAGTTAGAGAGCAATCCAAAGTGATGGTTAAACCAACGAAACATTTCAGCAAGATTCATACATACTTATATAAAATAGTCCATACATGCATGCATAAGCAAACAAATACATCTGTAATTTAGAGTAAACAAGATAGCTGGAATACAATACAACATATGCATGAAACGTGTTGGGTCTGTTATATTAAGAAGTGTAAGTTCCAGTCATACAATACATCCATGTCCAACCACTAGTTTCGATAGTGGAACGTTATAGCCACAACCCCCTGCTCCTCCAAAGAGATATTCTAGCTCTACGTAGTGGATAAGCCAAGGCACATTACAATACTATCCAAGCTCTTTCTAAGATAGTCTTATCGGAAGCTTGGCTGACCAAAAGCCCTTACAATGAGTTATGAGGGACTATTTATAGAAAAGGGTGGGTGGCCCTTGACATTCCCCTTTGTGACAATTAATCTACCCTCATGACTCCTCATCTACTCTATGACTATTACATCCAACTATCAACACTTGAAATTCCACTTGACAAGACGTTACATACAATTTGCACATGTAACCATGTGAGACAA
Organism: Pinus tabuliformis; assembly: GCA_031772625.1. Classification (NCBI taxonomy): domain Eukaryota; kingdom Viridiplantae; phylum Streptophyta; class Pinopsida; order Pinales; family Pinaceae; genus Pinus; species Pinus tabuliformis. The sequence goes on along the minus strand of CM062816.1, from coordinate 1,036,086,766 downwards.
AATGGATTGAGCAAGCCATGCAAGACATCACTAATACTTGGAATGTTGTGGTGATACTAACTCTTTCAAATCCTTGTGATGGTCGATGGTGGCGAACTGATGCCAAGCTTGGTCATCTATGATGGTGTCCATGTGCTCAATGGTGAAATCTTACTAAAGCAAACTCTTGCCTCTGTTGCATCTAGGTACAAAGATATGGCTCCTCCATCCAACTCTTCTGATAGTATGCACATGGTCGTCCTGGTGTGACTGGACCAACAACTTGTTGATGCATAATGTCTGCGCTGATCTCCAAACAAGTGTTGGTGGTTATGCACATCAACTTGTCAAAATACATGTTCAACTCCAATTGGACTTGCTTCTTGTATTCGCCTCGGTTAGTGTGCCAAATGGGTGGGTCATATGTGTGTTCACAATAAAATGAATGTTATTGAATTCCCTTCCATGTGATCAACAAAACTACTCACCTTCTCTACTCCGTGCCAGCTACTAGGATAGATCTATAACTTTTATGACCGTAGTTTCATCCGTCTGTGCATGTTGCACCCCTTGTTGTTCCTGTTTCTACTTCAGCACATGCAACTCATTCTATATTTCATTCTCTACCTTCACGCGACATTCATTTCATGCAGTCACCTCATAGCCTCAATCTCCAAAGCTGCTCTCATCCTGAGTGGATCTGCTTTGATCTTGCATCTTTGCTTTGCCTCTGTGCTGTCAACAACCTTCCTCTTGCATTAGTTGCATGTAGATGTGCTACCTTTTGTTGCTGCTAATGGTGCTACTCATTGTGATGTTGTTTGAATTGATCTTGATATCCTTGTCCATGAACAACTTGATGTCTTCATAGGTAGGAAATCTCATAGACACTTTCTTGACTGCAACCCACATTGTGCTCTCAACGGTGTCCTTTAACTCTGCTCTCTTGAAGACCATTGTACTTGCATTGTTGAGATACATACGAACACCTGTGATGCCTGGAGACATTGCAACACTCATGGGAAGAAATCTATCAGTTGAAAACCAAAAGAAAACTTGAGGACTGACTTGCAACATACCTATGTGATTGATCGTGAAGGTTGCGTGGTTTTCGCCAGGAGGTCGAGAGACTGATTACCAAAAATGAAAACGGCATAGTCTGGCCTATCGGGAGGCTAACTAACTACTAGAACTACACAATGCATAGTCCAGCTTGGCTTGTTGAGCACTGAAACAATGCAATGTGAAATTTTAGTCAACAGTGACATGCAACCAGCAAATTGCATTGCGTATTTTTTGGGGCCAATAGGACACTGCCTCCAAGAATTGCGCAATGCAAGCCTAGAGGTCAGTGTTGGGTTAGACTTGTGCAATTTCTGGATAGAAGGCAGAGCCTTCACTTCCAAAAATGTGCAGTGCTAGCTGGGCAAGGCACAGTCTGGGCCAAGGCAGCCCAAACCAACCGACGAGTGATTGAAAACATGAGATGTATAAATTCATGGTGAGATGAGTGCAAACAATAAGGGAAGGATTCAAAAAATTAGAAATCATGCATGTGTGTGAAGCGAGGTGTCGCGACGATGATTGTCCGTGTAAAAATAGTGTCATGCATGAGACAGCAATGAGATGCAAGTGAAAACTAAAATGGTGTTTCTACAAGCTAACATACATCAAAATGACAACAAGTGCTCACTAAAATTAAGCATACATCGCTCACACAAAATGAAACACAAGAAGTGACAGAAATGCAATGCAATACATGAAAAGCAGTCTTACCCCAAGATAGCTGAGCTGACTGTGACGATGAATCCTAGATGTAATGTGGGATGTCAGAGCTACAAGTTCAATGTGAGGAATGAGATCTATAATGTCTGGTTTATGAGTTTTGATAAAATCGAGGTTGTCACACACATGCCACAAATCTAGGTAAAGCGACACTTGGTAGGAGGTTTCCGAAATGATCCTTGCATGTAACCTCCAGCTACTAAGAATGGATCCATGAATCAAGGGATGCCTTTGCATGCTGCCTTGGGAGAAGCAATCCATGCATGAAAATCAGGTTTTCTCGGTCTTGGAGGGAACTGGTCAACCCAACTGCACATGCAACCATCTGCTTAAGCTAAGGGGAAAAAATGCACATTTCTGGAAGGGAGTTGGGCTGGCTACCCAGAGGGATTGCACAATTTATGGGCAGAGCTGTCTAGAATTACACAATTTATAGGCTGAGCAGTCTTGCTGGGAGGAATTGTGAAATTTCTCTAGTGAACAGTGACAGATAGAATTGCGCAATTCTGGAGCCCAACGGGCTACCAAATCAAATTAAGCAATTTCTGGAGGGAGGGATAGTTTCCCTCCAAAATCGGGCAATTTATTGAGGGAGATGCTCATCTTACAGCTAGACCAAGTTTGGAGAAATAGTCTGTGAGGGGGATGCAATAAGATTTAATAGACATGCTTTCATTCTACAAGAAAATCACTGAAGATTGTGTACTTGACAAGGTAAGAAATGTTGTTGTGAAAGGTTAGTAGGGAGGCTCCAAAACAAAGCTAAGAAAAAATTTTGGAGGGTGGTTGTAGCCGCTATAACACTCATACAAAGCCCTATTCCAAGAATTTAGGGACATTTTTGCTTGGTCATATTCTAAAATGCCCAGCATTATCCTACCATTATAGAGAACCCCATGGAAAAATGGCTTGGAACCTACCTTGTTATGAAAAAATAATGATCACTCCATCTATCACCTTCACATATTAGGTTTCCATCCCTATACGTGTCATGAAGAAACTGGGAACCATACATGTTTTGACTGCTTTCCATGATTTTAATAAATATTTCCCTAAGGATAATTATTCCACACACTTTATTGGCCATGTCATTGACACTTGTGCTAGGCATGAAGCCTTGTCCTTTATGGATGACTTTTTAGGATACAATCAAATTCAAATACACCATACGAATCAATACAAAAACACTTTCACCACCCCTTGAGGTAATTTTGTGTATATCATTATGCCCTTTGGCCTTAAAAACGATGGATACACTTTTCAGCAAGCTATGAATTACTTCTTTCATGATCTATCTCATCTCATACTTTCCTATGTGGATGACCTTAGAATCCATTCCAAAAAGCTCTCAGATCATCTAGAAGATATTTGCCTTCCCTTTCCATAATGTTGATAGTATAACCTCCATTTAAATCTAATCAAGTGTGTCTTTTACATCTATTCCAAGGGACTATTGGGATTTATTGTTTCCTAACAAAGTATCAGGGTAGACCTGCTGAAAGTACAAACCATATGCGAAATCCCACAACCCAAGAGTTTGAAGTAGCTAGAAATAATGTAGGGTAAGGAAAACTTCTTATGCTACTTTGTTCCTAATTACGCAACATGCTCTCATAGTTTTGCTCCACCTTCTATGTTAGAATGCCCCATTCCAATGGGATGAGAAAAATCAATAGTCATTCAAGTCTCTGAAATACATGCTATCATAAGCACTGTTGTGGAGGTAAATCCCCTCTGTGGACAGAGGCGATCCCTACTAGTCCAAATAGGGTCTAGCAACAATCAAACAACGCTAACACGCATGTTCCTAATTGCAAATGAAAGACCAATGATGAAGGCCTACCTGGATTCTAACGCTAGTTCTTGTAGAAGAGTTGATGCTCCCGTTCCTTTGCTCCGGCTGGTCACAATCCTCACGATCCTCATGCACGGACACCTGCACATGCAAAGAACGATACAAACACAAGGATAAAATCCAGTAGAAGCAACTATATATCAGTCAGAAAGGATATAACTCAAACACCATCATAAAGACAATAAGAGTGGAACCATAATGATAGTTGACTATTATTGATAAATGAAGAAGAATACAACCATAGTTCTGACGTCAAATCCTTCTCAAGAGGGTCCAGCCAGCAAGTCCCTCAAGCAGTCACCCTTGAAGGTCGATCTCCCAAGACAAAAATCTCTCTCACACAAGTTTACACAAGATCAAAACAATTCACAACCTTCCTTAAGCTCTCTAAGAATCCCACACTTGTCACACCAGCTACCTATGAAGCTCACACACTATCAGCAACACTCCAAACACTATGAATTCCAAACTAGCAGCTCATGGAAATGGTGGAGGCTTAAATAGGAGAAGGAGTCTCCATGAATGGTGGGAGGATGAGCTTATCTCCAAGGAAGGTGGCTCAAATGACGAAACAGACATGCCAAAGAACGGAGGGCGACACTTACAAGGCCAACAACCAGGTCTAGAGTCATCTGGAAGGTCGGCTGTTAGAACAAACTCGCCCAGACTGGATCATTGCGGGTGCCTAACTGCACTGGAGCACTGACATCACTACTGAATAACCAAGAAAGTCATGTCAACATGATTAATTATAATCAACAGTTGCGTTGTCTCATGAAATTCGACCAGCGCGGTAATCATGTGTACTTCTGCGCTGGCAGCGCGTTCGGTCTGTTTTGGAGCGCTCATCAGCGCGTTTATTTTTACAACAGTCGCGATGATAGCAAAACTTTGGCAAAGTGGGTCATTCGGCAATGTTAGAGAGCATGAGCATGGATGATTTGGACTCATGACACAGTAGGAAGACAGTGACAAATTACTGTGTAATAGATGCCCCCTAAAGAATGAAGCTCGATCAGGGAAAATTTTAAGAACCCCCCCTAAATTTATAAATATAATAAATGGGCGAATCTCCATGGTATATAGGAAAAATGGAAGGTGATTTTATCAATAATATAATATGTATATATAATTTTTTGGCGAATCTCTCACCAGGCATGGCGAATATTTTACTCAATTATAAAATATTGTAAGATCTTGGCGAGTCTTTCATTAAATAATAAAACTTTGTAAAGTCCTAGTGAATCTTAGCATAGGCTACATGCTGGTTTAATTCCCCCATTTCAATAAGCTACATTCCAGGTGAATACCTGTTATAGACATTTTTGTGCCTTACAGCATGAAGCATGAAATGTCTATAATCTAAGGGATCCAAAGTCCCTAAACATGTTGTTCCTACCCCTAGAGGAACAAGGTCAGCAAACCATAGCACTGAATAAAAGTTCTCCACCTGAAAACACTCAAAAACAAGGCAATTTTGGATCATGTCAACTGCTCCACTGAGCATCTGCGCTGAATGTCAACTGCTCCACTGTCTACCTGCGTTGAATGTCAACTGCAAAGAAGGCTACCTGCGCTGGGCGAGTTTGGACATGTGGCATAGTCATTCCTCAAGGTGTCAATGCCCAGGAAGCTTCCAAAATGACACTTGGATCAGGGAATTCGACTGGTGATGAGTAAGAGGTTCCAGATCTCCAAGTGGAAGCAAGAACCTCCAAGTGGACTCAAGAACTGAAGAATAACTAAAGTGAGAGAGGACACTAGTCAGCTTCATGCCAGCCTCAAGCTGACTCATCCTTTCTCCAAAACTCCTATATATAGATCTCTCTCATGAGGTCTAGAGAGGCTGGAATCTTGTGAATGTAAGGAAGTGCTGTTGGTTTGAGTTTAGAACTATTGGGTGATTTGCTTTGAAGGAGGTGAAGAGGAGATTTCTTTCTGCTGGGAAGGTGATGCTGGATTGGGCCTTTTATGGTTGTATCACTTCCTGAACCTTACTTCTTCCATTAATAAAGCATTTGAGGTTCTTCTATATGCATGTGTCTCAATGGTGTGTTGTTATACTTGTGTATTTGATTTATTCTAATCCTTGAATCAATTATGAATGTATGCTTCTTGTAGTTTCCCTCTCTTTCCATTTTGCAGGATCTTGGTGTAGCTGGGCCAGTGAAAGAGCAAGGAACTGAGGGCAAGCAGCAAAGAGAGAAGATTGGATCAATCATTAGCGGAAGACATCGGTTAGTGGATCTCTTTCTCCCCTCTTTTACATCTCATAAAGAAGTAATCTCAAATAGCTTTGCTTTGATTGTTGCTAAGGAAGTATCACCCTTAGAGTGGGATAGGGTCATTCCGTATTGGATACTTTTCCCAACAACAAATTGGCGACTCCACTGGGGATCGTATCTTGTTGGTTGTTTGTGTTTTTGCTATTCATTTCCTAAACACCGGGAGTACCGAATCGAACTGCATTTGGATCTTTCAAATGCAAAGTAGAGGGCAGCTACTCTAGCTCAGTTTCTGGGCATGTTTATGATTTGAAGAGATGATCCATAAGGACTCTGAATAGCTCTTAGTGATAGCTTTTCATCCTCCTTTTCATCCTTTAGTGTGTACTTGATTGATAGCTTTGATTTGGCCAAAAACTGTGGATTTTTGAGCAATCTGTAACCCGGAAACCAAGAGAAACGAGAGTTTCTCTCTTCATTGCAGGCACTGTGAAGGCAGTCTGCATTTCATCGCAGGTCCCGAAGGGGCTACCTGCGCTGAATGTCAAACTGACAGTGTACTACCTGCGCTGAACCAGTGTGGCCTTGTGCAACTGGGGTTCTCTGCTTTCTGTTGCCCTGTTTTCATCCTTGTTTTTGCAGCCTGTTATCAGTCAATGTACCTATCTGAAACCACCTTTCTTTGCCACTATTCCGCCTTGGTTGTATAAAGAAACTGTATTTGTTCTTTGTGTATTTCTTACATCATTTGCAGTTTCCCATAACGAAAGTGAACTAGTCTTGCTGTGGCCTCTTAGATCTAGACCTATGATAAGTGTCGTTCTGATCTTAAGAGTTAGTTTGTTTGTTGTTCATAGCTGATTGAGCTTTTGCTTTCGTCATACGGTTTGAATTTATGTATTTCTAGTGTTGAAACAAGTAAATCTTAAGGTGTCTTTTGATTTTGGACAAAAGCTTGTTTGCTTTCACTTGAAATTGAATTCAAAGTTATACAACAGCTTTCTTTTTGTAGTACACCAACATTAAGAAAGAGAAAAGAAATACCTGCATTGTGCATGTGCATTTTGACAGCTTGCATGTTGATTTAGGAAAAAGTGCATTAGTGTGTGCTCTATGATCTGTGTGAAAAGATGATGTCTTTCTTTTCCCTCAGTAGTTAAGATTTTCAAAGTTGAAAGATTGAAAAGCTTGCTTATCATCTTAGAAGGCATTTAGGAGTTGTACCATACATCTCGTGGTGATCCATAAAGGCAAACTGCTAAACAAGATCAACCTTAAAATAAATTGAATTTACATAACAACGCTTTGAAACATAACGCAAACACATAGAGGTCTAAGCTAGAGACGTGTTCTGGCGTCGTTAAACGTGATATCTTAGCGTTGAGTGGTTGGGTAATTCCTCCACGGTGAAGCGATAAGTATCAATACGAACTTGTGCTCCCACGTACCGTCGCGTATATATTGGGAGACCCCTATAGGAACAAAGCCTTTATCCATAGGAAGTTGTGTCAGCCGCCCTACTGATCGCAATGCAGTGAACACAGCATTCACGAAGATCGACCACCCGTACCGTAAAACGTATTCTGTGGTTTTGCGAAAAGTTTGGCACACCCTCTGCCTAGAACTCCAGAGTAGTTTCTTTTGGACTTTTTCAAACTCTATAACTGAAAAAGTCCATCCGAGCATTTGTCACTTCGGGCTCGTTAAAACATCGAAGGAGACTAGAGTCATCTTTAGCTTTTTCTCGACTCTTAAAAAGTGAAAAAGCAAGTTGTGTCTAAAGCGTCGTTATAAAATTTATTTTAAACGGAACATAATCACCTCCTATTCCTGCGTTGATCTGTAGGTTGAGAACATGGAACACACCAACCAAGGAATTCCCCATGATGGAAATCCTAGTCCTTTCTCCTCTTGGGGAGAAGTTGGTGTGCCCCACATGGCCACATTGTCGCTTCCAGGACTGACAATTGGCCTGCCAATATGGCTATTCTCAACCAATGTAGTTCAGAACACCATGGTTCCTGAACAGTCGAGTCAATAGTTAGATCAGTCTAGAGCTGCCCACCAGCCTTCTACTTCCTATAACTCTTCCTCCAATCCTTCATCTTCGCAAGGTAGAGTCGGCAAAAGCCAAGCTCCCATGGAGAAGAAGGAGAAGAAGAAGCAGGAGAAGAAGAAGAAGGAGCCTAAGGCGACTGGGGGCAAGAAAAAGACATCTGACAAAAATCCACACACGGCACAGACCGGGCCTAAATCGCCATGTGTCATATGTAGAGGAGACCACTTCCATAGAGATTGTCCCTGTATTCCACGGATACTAAGGGACTGGTCCCCTCGTTTGCACAGTTCGGGAGCATCAACCTCTGATAGCCATGTTGAATGCTTACCATCAACCAGCGAAAGTGAAGGCTCAAGACAAAGAGGGGGAGCAAGATCCCCCTGCAGACTGTGTGAAGGCGATCACGCCATCCACCGTTGTCCCTTCTTAGACGAAGCGAAGAGAGTTTTGGAAGATCGTCCGGTTTCACTGTTGAGACTTCCTCCTGGATATAAAAAACTCGTGCCAAGTCCTTCGTTGGTTGAGAATACAGCTGGCCCGTTCAAGTGGTCAGCTGAAGCGTCAATCATTGAAAATGAACCTACTGAATCCAGACCGGACGAAAGTCCAAAGGTCGAAACGGCAGTTGACCCGGTTCTCCCTTCAGAGGTTTCATCCTCAAATGACACCGTCACTGAAGATTCATCTTCAAATGACACCCTCACTGAAGAGAATAAGGATGACACCATCCAGATTCTTTTCATCAACACAGACTCTGACGAGTGTCAGGGAAATGCGCCCATTCCTTTATCGCAGGAAGGAACATCGTCAGGGTCATATCTGGCTGTGTATTCGGTCCCACCACCAAGCAACCTGGTTGTGTCCTTTGATTGGAACCAACTAGGCAGACCCCAGTTACCAGCCAGTATACCATTCAGAATCATAGTCCAAATATACAGAATGGTAATGGCTGGAACTATCATTGATGAAGGGGCATCTGTGAGTATCCTTTCCTCTGTTGCTTGGAAAGCACTGGGTTCCCCGGCGCTTTTGCCTGAGATAAGAAATATCTCCGGTTTTGATAAAGGAACCAGTCGACCATTAGGGATCCTCCCCAATGTGCCTGTTACATTGAAAGGGAAGACCATTCAAATGAACGTGATGGTCGTTCAAGGACCCTTGGATTATAACCTACTCCTTGGACGAGACTATATATATTGCATGGGAGCTGTAGTCTCCTCACTCTTTAGAGTAATGTGTTTTCCACACGAAGGAAGAATGGTCAAGCTCGTAGACCAACTTTCATTTCCGGGATCTCGCATCGCAAATAGTCACATACCAACCCTGAATGGTCTATTCAATCAAGAAATGTCTCCACCCCTAGTCCTTCTTCCCGATGAGTGTGAGTGATTCGAAAGATGGGACTGGAACCCAGGGGGCATGCATCCTGGTCTGCTTCGGGCAGAAAAAACCCTGGGTATAAGGTAGAATTTCCGCGAGAGAATATGACTAGTCCGTAACCCCGTCCGTGGTTGGAAGAGGGGTTGTTCTGGAATAGGATTCTTTTGTCAAAGTTACATGTTTGACAAAGGTCATTCACCCTTGGCTATTTTGGTAGGCATTGCCGAGGAAGTGTTTTGTTTGAAAGATTAACGAGACAATCTTTGGGTAACCAGAAAGAGGTAAGCCTCCCTCAATAACACCAATGTTTTGTCTTTGAGTAGTGTTCTTCTCTTGTCGCAAGTAGCTGCTCTCTTGTCGCAAGTAGCTGTTCTCTTGCGATCTTGCGAAAGATCTGTTAAAAGTTGGGCTGACGAGAAGACAAGTATCGCATAAGACCCGTTAAAAATAACGAGAAGACAAGTATCGTTAACATTAGACTAGCAAGACGACAAGTAGCTGTGAACACCCAAAGAAAAACAGAGGTGAGAAGGAGGAGGGGCAGCCTTGAAATTGTATTTTATACCTGGGGGCATGCAACCTTTCGGAGTGCAAGCAAGGGGCGACTATTTATTTTTTAAATTTTTAGGTCCTCCCTTTAAACCTGTAGGTCTAACCCTTTAAACTCGTAGGATTAGCCGTTTCCGAACTTGCATAAAGAAAGGAAAGGGAGCAAAGCTTAGTGAAGATGAAGCTCCATAAAAAATAGAGATCTCACAGGAGACATTCTTATCTTATGACTGGTATTTCGAGCAGTTTTAGCATAAACTTCATGCTCGTTAAAAAATAAACACAAGATCCGAGCAGTTTTAACGCGGTCTTCATGCTCGTTAAAAAATAAATATAAGCAGTGAGCAATGTTTCCTCCAGAGTTTAAGCTCATTTTTAAATAAAAAATGAACCTATCCCGATAAATAACCGTTGTGATCGTAAATTTATCAGCCATAAAAGCCTTGGTCGTGTTTGCACCTGCCACCTCCACCGTCATCTGGCCAATCGTTCACCTCCATATGATTGTTTACCCATTTTGAGGAACAGCTGCGAAGAGTGATTTCACCTAGCCATCCTTGTAACACTGCCGTGATTGGAAAATTCCAACCTGTACCTGGAATCAGTTGCTATCCCTGTTTATCACTCGTTCCTCAAAAGACGAGTCTTCTTTAAGCTCTTTTCAACTGACTCGTAAAATATGAAAAGATTGCCGAGTTTTGGCCTTCCAGCTCATTAAAGGGACCGGAAGAGCTATCCCTCCTCTAGATTTTAATCTTTTTGGACCTGAGGGATTATTGCACAAAAAGGTCGAGCGCTTGTTTTATTCGGCTCATTAAAGTTATCGAAAACTCATCCCTTCTGTGTTGTTTTATACTTTTTCGGACTTAAGGGATTATATGACGAAAAAGGAATTTTGGAGTTAACTTTATGTATCTTTTCAGACTCTCTAAAAATGAAAAGGACCGAGTTTTCCTTGTCATTAGACTCGTTAAAATGATTAAATAGCGACAAACTTGTCTTTAGACGAGAACGAGTTTCCCTATCGCTAGGCTCGTTAAAACATAGCGATGGGCTTGCCTGAAGGGCAGGTTATAGAACAAGCATATGTTATCCTCCTCAAGCTTGACAAAAATAAAGAGGTACTGGTCAGAAATGACTGGAGAAAAATTGGGAGAACCTCAAAGCTTTAATGGTAGCAAGTCGCTCTTGAAAATGACACTTTTCCTTCGTATCACATCAGGTTGGGTTGTTTCATTCACCGGTCTCATCACCATGGTCTCCCCAAACCATCCACATTTGGGGTAATGCTACAGATCCATCGCATCAGTGTCATTATATGTTCAAGAGATGTTGTTCAGAAAGAGTCAACCGTGTCCCATCCACTGCCATACATTATCCTTCATCCATTCATGACCGCCACCCTGAATCATATGTCACAGATCATTTTCACCTCCATTAAAATCATTAGCTCCGTTCCGTGTCACTGATGTGGGATTCATTAAGGCCCTCCTTTGACGGATCGCTCCTTGTCGACATCAGCTCATTATCCAAGGATTTGATCTAGGAACAACCCCTTTAGTACTTTGAAGCTTGCATGCCTCAATGGCAAGTTTCTCACTTCCGGCGACAGGTATACATCAATGACCTTCGACCGAAAGATTTTGCGTGGTGTTCAACGCCAAGTCCTTTATTCACGCCACATGAATTGTACTGCAGTACCTTGAGGGTCATTATCATTATCAGTGATTCCTCTCGCGCTTATTAACGGTTTACATCATTGATCGGTAATCAAGCGATGTCTTTCCATGTTCGACTTCAGCGCAATTCTCACATGGATCGACTTGTACTTAGAGTGAAGATTGAACGAGTTTGAAGACCCCGGATCTAGTTTCATCCATCCGGGCTGCGATATACATTCAGGAAATATAAAGACATTTGACATGTACATCATTGCAGCAGATGATCATCCTACTCAAAGGATGATAATTTTCACCAAAATTATCAGTCTACCATCAGATGATCGTCTGTTCTATGTACAAAAATGAATTTATAAAGCTGAGCATGGGAATGCCCGCCTCAGCTAGATCATGAAAGCAGTATGCAAAATAATGTATTGTATTGTATTTTATTACATGTCACCTCTCAGCGATTGAATGAACTTCGGATCCTCTTGATAAAGCATTTCACTCGATAAACGACCTCATACTTTAGGGGGCAACTGTTATAGACATTTTTGTGCCTTACAGCATGAAGCATGAAATGTCCATAATCTAAGGGATCCAAAGTCCCTAAACATGTTGTTCCTACCCCTAGAGGAACAAGGTCAGCAAACCACAGCACTGAATAAAAGTTCTCCACCTGAAAACACTCAAAAACAAGGCAATTCTGGATCATGTCAACTGCTCCATTGAGCATCTGCGCTGAATGTCAACTGCTCCACTGTCTACCTGCGTTCAATGTCAACTACAAAGAAGGCTACCTGCGCTGGGTGAGTTTGGACATGTGGCACAGTCATTCCTCAAGGTGTCAATGCCCAGGAAGCTTCCAAAATGACACTTGGATCAGGGAATTCGACTGGTGATGAGTAAGAGGTTCCAGATCTCCAAGTGGAAGCAAGAACCTCCAAGTGGACTCAAGAACTGAAGAATAACTGAAGTGAGAGAGGACACTAGTCAGCTTCATGCCAGCCTCAAGCTGACTCATCCTTTCTCCAAAACTCCTATATATAGATCTCTCTCATGAGGTCTAGAGAGGCTGGAATCTTGTGAATGTAAGGAAGTGTTGTTGGTTTGAGTTTAGAACTATTGGGTGATTTGCTTTGAAGGAGGTGGAGAGGAGATTTCTTTCTGCTGGGAAGGTGATGCTGGATTGGGCCTTTTATGGTTGTATGACTTCCTGAACCTGACTTCTTCCATTAATAAAGCATTTGAGGTTCTTCTATATGCATGTGTCTCAATGGTGTGTTGTTATACTTGTGTATTTGATTTATTCTAATCCTTGAATCAATTATGAATGTATGCTTCTTGTAGTTTCCCTCTCTTGCCATTTTGCAGGATCTTGGTGTAGTTGGGCCAGTGAAAGAGCAGGGAACTGAGGGAAAGCAGCAAAGAGAGAAGATTGGATCAATCATTAGCGGAAGACATCGGTTAGTGGATCTCTTTCTCCCCTCTTTTACATCTCATAAAGAAGTAATCTCAAATAGCTTTGCTTTGATTGTTGCTAAGGAACTATCACCCTTAGAGTGGGATAGGGTCATTCCGTATTGGATACTTTTCCCAACAACAATACCATGGGTCAATACCATGTGCCATTTTGGTGAATACCATGGGTCAATACCATGTGCCATTTTTATTTTTATTAATCCTAATATTAGGGTTAATAATGGTTTTTTGCATGGTATTAATCACAATCTAGTCCATGGTATTTGTCCCATAGTATTTTGGCCATAGGTTTCACCTAAGTATAACCCATTTTTTGAGTGTTCGTAAATATAAGGTGACTTATGGAGTAAATATAAAAAAATGTTTTATTTGTTTACCATACCTCTCGTTTATTTATATTTTTATTAATTTACCATACCTCTTTTACAAATATGGTATTTGGCCCATAGGATTCACTTAAATAAAACCTCTTTCTCGAGCCTTCATAAATAGAACGAGGGTTATGGACTTTTATTAATTTACCATACCTCTTTTACAAATATGGTATTTGGCCCATAGGATTCACTTAAATAAAACCTCTTTCTTGAGCCTTCATAAATAGAACGTGGGTTATGGACTAAATATAAAAAGAGGTTTTATTTATTTACGATACGTCTAGTTTATTTATATTTTTATTTATTTACCATACCTTTTGAGTAAGTATAAAAAGACGTTTTATTTATTTACCACACCTCCACTTTACTTATATTTTTATTTGTTTACACCCTTACATGTATATAAGGTAACTTATGGAGTAAATATAAAAAAATGTTTTATTTATTTACCATACCTCTCATTTATTTATATTTTTATTAATTTACCATACCTCTTTTATAAATATGGTATTTGGCCCATATGATTCACTTAAATAAAACCTATTCTTGAAAATGGGCGAATGGATTCACTTAAATAAAACCTATTCTTGAAAATGGGCGAATGGAAGGTTGTAAGTCCTAATTTCAAGGGCTAAATTTACCTTTTTTACCCTCTCCCTTAAAATAAGGTGGGCTATTTGAGGTGATTTGTAAAAATGTACTATGATACAAAATATTCGCCCACTAAAAATTTAAAACCCCTTAATTTCGCCAAAGGGCGAACATTCGCCCCTAAAATTATCCTTGAGCTCGATAGAGTGGGAGGGGTGAAATGCTTTACGAAACTGACTGAATTGGAACACCACCAGGAAGAACCTGCATGCAAGTACAACACGAGATAGAGAAGGATAAGATATTTTTCATGAGGTACCAGAGGGAGGTTGAGTATTCTTGCAGAGGTCAACTTCTCTTGAACCTATCGGCGGCACAACAGTGGATTTGGCAGTATTTGACATTAAATGATCAAGGGTCACGGTGACAAGGAAATGAGCAGATGAGAGGTCAAACAGGATAACCCAAACCCACAGAGGTCAGTGTAAAAACAAGATGAGAGGTTCCCACCCAGACATGAATGCAGACAAGTGCCATGTTCAAGAGCGACATACTGCTTACATGACAATGATTTTGGTTCCATTTTCCCCACCATTTCTGGTGAGTACCCCGATTATTTTTTGATGACAATCTTGACGGGGAAAGAATATGCTTGAAAGGCGTCATTTCGACAGAATCTGATGTCATTAAGTTTTAACGAATCTAAAAAAGGAAAAACTCGACATCTTTTCTTGTTTAGAGAGTCTGAAAAGACAGCAGAAAAGTGAACTCCAGGGGGGTCCTTTTTCGTAAAGTTGTGTCTCTCAAGCCCAAAAATGTATAAAACGATGCTCGAAAGAACCACCCGACCAGTATGATCGAGGAGTACTTTTCATAAGTAGTGACTTCGACCTGAAAAAGTAGAAAAGCGGTCAGAAGAACGTTGTTTTGTAGCCAATAACGAGTTCGAAACGACAAAAACCCCACGATCTTTTTAAGTTTAAACAGTCGAAAAAAAGAGCTTAAAGGCGACTGCCTCTCACTTCTTTTAACGAGTCGAGAGGGAGACTCAGCTATCTTTTCTTATTTCACATCGAAAAAGAGCTTAAAGACGACGTTTCGGGACCAAGTGTGTATAGAACTGTCATAATTCCACCAACTGAAAACCTGCACAAGGGACCACGCACACGTAAAATCCGTTCGAGACAATATAGACAATGTGCATAAAAACATAGTAAAACTATATCGGAACCAAGCATATGGTAAAAACCATCATATTTATGAAAAATAATATTTAATTTTTCAAAATTTACCATAAATAGGAGGGTAAACAAATTTTTTACCATTGTTACCATTTGGAGCTTTGGAGAGCGACTTGGAGCTGTGAGGTTGACGAGCGAAATTCCACCTCGTACGTGCATCATCCATCCTGAAGTCAGTTCCAGGTAGGTTCATCTTGCCTTACGCTCCATTTTGAAGTCTTTTTGCTGCATTTTGATGGTGGGAAATGGTTGTTTGAGCAGATTTTTTGAAATGCATTCTGCTCTCGGTCAGCGCGGATTTCCCTATCGGGTTCGTGCTGATCGAAAAAAACTTCCACAGGCCACTCCCGAATCAGCGCGAAAGAGTGATGTACTTCCGCACTAACCCAGAAAAAATATCAAAGGTGCCCATTATCAGCGCGAATGTTTTAAAAACAGTCGCGCTGACGCCGCGCAACAAGTTTTTTGATAAAATTAATGTGTGAAACTTTATGAGCAGGGCCCTAATGAAATTTTTTGATCATGCAGGGTATAATGGCGTTCGTTTGGCAGGAACGTGCTCATGATAATGAGGACATAGCGGCTTTTGCCGATGCTGGGTGCCGAAATGCATTACGGGGGTGCGGGTTGCTTAAATTTTTCTTAACTCCACGCCTGCGAGCACAGCCTGACCTTCTGGAACTCTTAATCAGAGCCTGGAATCCCACTGATGGGAAGTTCATTATCCAAGGTCGATACATCGAGTTTGATTACACAGACATCTATTTTTTGACCGGGTTGTCACATCGAGGTGAGATGCCTATTCTGGAGAGGCAGCGACTCGGTGGTGATACCCTAGACATGCTGATGGATCAGGTGTGCCCATGGGCATGCAAGTCGCGGAGCGGGAAGATAGCAATTCCTACGGTGGAGGACATCATCCTTCGAACCATGCTCTTCATGGTGACTCAGACAGCAGGCTCCTACGCCCAACACAAGGCCTCGAAGACCCATCTTCAACTGGCTCTCGAATGCGTGAATCCTACCATATTTAACTGGGCAGGGGCAGTAGCGGCAAACATGAAGAGACAGCTGACCAACTGCTGTCATGGTGAGTCGAAGAAGTTTGGCTATGGATCGATCTTACTCCTGCTCATGCTGGAGCAGGTGTCGGCATTGCAACTACAAGATATGGTCGTGGACCCACCTAGAGGCCCTCGTGAGACGAGGGCCACACGATGAGGCCATGTCATGCCACAAGGAGGTGGCGGTCAACCAGTCGCATGTGGGGTATACTTCTGAGAGTGGTTGGAGCGGCAGACTATTTTTGTGGAGGACTGGCCGTATGCCGGCGTAGACTTCCGTGAAGACCCAGACATGCTGCTGCCTGCTGGAGAGCAGTGGGATGATGGTGGTAAGACACTTGATCTCATTTTTTGATTTTATATTTTTGTGATGTTTTTGATTTTTTCATGTACATGTCCCAATGTCGAACGCCATGGTATGCAGATGTAGGACCGGCGAGACCCCTTGGCCTGGCCCCAGAGGTGCGGAGGGATGCGCAGGGCATTGGAGCTCTAGCCCTGGCTCCTCCGGGAGATGATACGATGGAGACCGTGATATGGAACCTCGAGGGCTTGCTGTTAGGGGTTGCAGATTACCAGGGGATAGAGGAGGTTCCCATAGCGTCCCAGATCCATACAGTGGGAGTAGAACCTAGGATGCACCACCTTTTGAGGTGGGTGGCATGAGCGGATGTGGATTATAGGGAGCACAACCTGCCACAATAGATATCTAGGGCTTTATTTCCTACTGGTGATTTTTTGAGAGACATGTGTCTCAGATGTACAGAGAACACAGGCCCTATCTAGACATGTACACTGATTTTTGAGCACCTTGGTGCGCCACACGATATATATATATATATATATATATATATATATATATATATATATTCCTATAGTTTATTATTGTTCTTTTATGTGCTTGCTTGTATGATGTTTTGATTATATGTTACGCAAATGTCTATCTAATACATGATTAGCCAATGCATCAGATAATGTGCTTAATCGTCGTGGAATATGCTGATATGTAATGAAATCAAAATTCCTCTCTAACAATTTAACACGTAAATACAACCTTAAAATTTGACGGTCTGTGACGGAATATCGCCCATTGAGCTGATGGACGACAAGTTGAGAGTCCAGGTTAACAACCAATGTACGAATATTGAGATTAATTGCCTCAGCCAATAATTCAATCACAGCACTATATTCAGTGACATTGTTTGTAGTATAGCCTAAACACACACCTTGAAGATCTATCAACTCACCGTGAGGATCGTAGATCACCCACACCGTAGAAGACAAATTGCAAGTGTTGTGGCAGGTACTGTCAGCGAAACCAACATAAGGTGCACCAGACATCTGCACAGGAAGCAAAAGACACAATAAGCGGCAATCACATCTTCACACCAAGCCAAAAACATGAAAACACACACACACAACACACTTGCTAAAACACACGCATGTACAAATCGAAGTGCATGGAATCATGCATAGTACTTTTTCAAGTACAGCCCATTGCAGGGCTTATCGATAGGATTACCTTCGTAGTCAACTAGCTCATATGCCCCTTTTTGCAAAACTCTCTTTACAATATAAGGGCTCAGCCACATGGGCTCGAGTTTGCCTGCCCCCAGCTTGTCACTTGCTTGGTCGTATAACAGGACTAAATCTCCCTCAACAAAGGAACGTGGATGGATGGTATGGTCGAAGTGAGTTTTAACTCTCTTATTTTGTGCTTCGATAGCTAGAGAGGCTAGGCGACAGGTCTCGTCCAACCGTTCTAGGTAAAGAAGACGTTCCTCTACCAGAGTAGTGTTGGGAAGCAACTCGACGACCAATTTTAGCGAAGGGATTTTGCATTCAATAGGAAGGGTAGGCTCAAGTCCGTAAACTAGTTGAAATGGAGTGAAACCGATGGCATCCTTCATAGAGGTTCGGTAGGCCCACAAGGCAAGAAACAACATTAGATGCCAATTAGACTTATGCATGCCAATGGTACGTTGAAGCATCGTAACCAAAATCTTGTTAACGGCTTCAACCTAGCCATTAGACTGAGGATAGTATGGGGTCAAACTATCATGTCATAAGCCTAGTTGGGTTGTCAGTTTGGTCATCATGTGATTACGGAAATGCTTCCCGTGATCCGTGACGATGGACTGAGGAACTCCGAACCGTGAAATAACATGGTTGAACAAAAACTGCGCCGCTGTGTGACCGTCTTCAGTTAATGTGGGCATCGCCTCAACCCATTTTGTAAAGTAATCGACGACAACGATAATAAACCCATGCCCCCCGGCCGAGCGAGGGTTACAGGTCATATAATCAATGCCCCATTTTGAGAAAAGGCCAATGGTGACAACAGGGTGCAGCGGAGCTGGTGGCACACGCATCTTCCGCTGGTATATCTAGCACGCATGACACGAACGGACGACAAGAATGAAATCCTTAAAAATGGAGGGCCAGAAATAACCGACGCGGAGGATTTTTTAAGCTGTTGCATATCCGGACATGTGACCACCACAGGCGCCAGAGTGGCAGTCATTCAGGACTCGCTCAGCTTCCTCGAGAGTTAGACATCGGCGGAGGACGGAGTCAACGCCGAGACGGTATAAGGTGTCCCTGATAATACGATACAGTTGAGACTGATGATGGATCCATCACCGAGCATCCTTGGACATAGCGGGACGGAAAGAGGACATCTGCAGATATACAATAATATCCCCGTACCAGGGATCGAGGGTGCTGATCAGAAATAGAGTTTTGTTCGGGATATGGTCCTCTGAGTGAGAGGGTGCGAAAGGAGATGGCGAAGAGCAAAGTAACTCAACAAAGACCAAGGACTTCTTAGACTTGGCAGCAGTGAATTCCAAGTCAAACTCTTGGAGGATGACGATCCACTTTGAGTATTTTCCCCCCAGCAACTGACGTGACAAAATGTACGTCATCGGGTTGCAATAAGAAATCAAGGTCATGGTGCGCAACAAGATATAATGCCAGAAATGTTGGACGGCACAAACAGCGGCCAATGCCAACTTATCGACGTAAGCTTATCAAGTTTCTGTGTCGAAAAGGTTGTGGCTGAGGTAATATATGACATGCTCAGTGTCATCATCGTCGTCTTGCATGAGAACCATGCCAATAGTGGTATCAGCGGCGACCAGATACATAGTATAATCACGATGGTAGTTCGGAGGTCGCAATAATGGAGCAGAGACAAGAGACCCTTGAGACGCTCGAAAGACTCTTGAGCGATAGCATCCCAATGAAAAGGGGTATCTCACTTCAATAACCGTGTAAAGCCTTTAGCCACCTCGGCATAGTTCGGAACAAATCATCTTAGGAAATTTTATTTGCCCTGCAAGCTCTGCAACTACTGCAAAGAAGTATGGGGAGGAAGATTCAGAATAGCTTTGACTTTAAGGGGATCCAGACGGATGCCCTCTCGGGAGACGATAAACCCAAGTAGTCTGCCTGATTCAACGCAGAAGACACATTTATGAGGATTAAGCCTGATGCGGTAGTGTCGACAGCGGAGAAAGATTTCACGAAGATGGGAAGGGTGGTCCTGACATTTGACTGAATGAGCTGGTAGATCATCCAGGTATGGTTGTACAATGTGACGGATGTCATGAAAAGCATAGGACATTGCACATTGGAAGGTAGCGTTGGCATTCTTCAAACCGAAAGGGAGCTTTTTTTAAGCAAAAGTGCCCCAAGGACAGATAAAGGCAGTCTTACGCTGATCAGCGGGCACAATATTGATCTGGTTATACCCAGAAAAACCGTCCATAAATGAATAGATTTCGCTCCCTGTGCACTCATCAATGAGTTGATCGATGAAGGGTGTGGGGAAGTTATCCTTAGGACAGGCCCAGTTGATGTCACTGTAATCAACACAGACTCGAATGGTACCCTGCGTTTTGTTCACAGGGACAATATTAGAAACCCAATCCATAAGTGGAATGGGGTAAATGAAACCAGCCTTGAGAAGCTTTTCAACTTCTGCTTTAATGGCTGCAGCCTTTCGGGTGTGCACGGGGCGTAGACATTGACGAACATGCTTAGCACCTGGATATGTAGGTATCTCATGCATCACTATGCTAGGGTCAATGCCGGGCATTTCTTCATAGGACCAAGCGAAGACATCACAAAATTCGCGAAAAAGATCGGTGTAGAGCTGAATTTCCTCCAGAGTACAAGTGACTCCAATGTGAATATGCTCGACAATCCCTGGTTTCGCAGAGATGTCGATGGGTTGGGTCTGCGTAATGTTTCCCATATTGCCTTCAGAGGACACTTGATAAACTTGAATAGGTGTTTGAAGGGGCTGAAATGGGAGACAAGAAGCAAACTGTTCGAGACAGGTGATCATTTCCTGATGGGCAGGGAGAAACGAGGAACGGTGGTGATGATCAAACCAAGGAGGTTCCTCGAGAGACATGGTCTAGATAATGGCTTCATCGGAAGGAAATATTTCCTTTAACGGATCCGAAGTAGCGTCATCTCCAAGCCAAGGGGAATGAACATACGAGTTGGGAACGCTGCTTAGAGGAGCAGGTTCGGGAGGGGGAGCCGATGCAGCAACGATTTCAACGTAGTTGAGCTCGGCAAGACTCAATGGCATCATATCGCCCCAAGAATCTATCTGATTAGTGGGAGGAAGGACCCACGGATCAGAGCGCACGGAAATCATATTAATAGGAGCGAGATTAGGAGGTGGGAAGGAAAAGACACCCATTAGGGCGGGATCTTTAAAGAGTCCGACTCCCACACTCTCACATGATTTGGAGGTATGATCCACGAAAGGCACATTGCCTTCGAAAGAGGAGGCGAAGAAGGAGAGCTGGTCCACAGTGAAAATCTTCCCCTGATGAGGGAAACAAATGACACGGAAAAGAGACGAAGCCACAGCTTGCATGGCGTATGTCTAGCTACATCCGAGGAGAAGGTTGTAAGTAAGATTAGCATCGACATCTTCGACCTCCACTACAACCATCCTCCATTCCAAAGAGATGGGCAACCGTTGGAGGATACCATAAGGACGAGACTCTCTTCTGTCAAAGGCTTCTAATGTTGTAGGAGACTGGCTCAGCGTCGGAGAACCAATAACTTTCCAACAGGAAACATACATGATGCAAGTCGAAGCACCTTCATCAATGACTGTACGATGAATCATTTTAGTTGATGATGACCTGTATGAGGAAGGCGATTTGGTGAGGCAGTCTCGGCGTATGGCCTTCGAGGTCAAAAGAAATTAGATCTGAGTCAGCTGGGTCTATGCCACCGATGGCCGATAGTAAGGACTTCCTCTGGGAGGGGCAGTTCTGGAGAAATTCTAAGGCAGACATAGCAGACGGAGCCTGAGCTAAGTCCTCAATGATGCTGTAGTGCTGGGCAACATGAGCATTAGGGTTGTAAGAAGACTTCCGGAGTACACCTTTTGGAGGGGGTCGGATGGGTGTCTCAGTGCTAGGTCTCTCGATATAAAGTGGACCAGAACTGGATGGAGGAGCGCTGGAGGGGACCTCAGGCTCTTTCCCAGCATGCGACGGATATTCTTTTACCCGAGTAGTGATGTGGACGGGAATGGTCCCAGCCATAAATACTTGAGAGCCAAGTGAAGAATAGGGTTGTGATGGATCAGCCACCATTTGAGTTTGCTATGAGGGGAAAGGTTCTTTAAGCACAAAAGGAGTCCCGGGAGCACCTTTCAACAATCGACTAACTTCGAACTGCCTGGGGCAGTCTTTAATATAATGATCCTCATCACAAATAAGACAAGGATACTTAGGTTTACGTTTGGCTCCTTCCTCGGGTGGAGGTTTAGAGGAGTCCTGTCTGGGCTGCTCAGATTTATTCTTAGCTTTCCCTTTCTTCTTTCCTTTCGAGGATTTATCCGCCATGGTGGACTTGACGACGTTAACCTCGGAAGTGTTTCCAGAATTAGATTGACCCTGAGAAGTGTTTTCGTTAGGAGCATTCGATTTTTGCTTCCCAGGGTTCGCGGATGATTTCTTTGAAGATGTATTTACAGAGCCAATAACACCGTCAATAGATGGCTTTGGCGGGGCTTTGGATGTTTCGGGTCTCGGGGCATTTGGCAAATAATCGTATAAGGTACCCGACTGAGAATAAACTAAGTCGAGGTACTGAACATGCACGATAGCTTGCTCTTCAGTTACACAAGCTCCCATAGCAATGTCACGCGTGATTGCAGGGACAAAGGAGGTTGTGAACCAATCGGTTAGGAGCTGATCAGGAATCCAGAACTTGATCAAACGATGACGCCGTCTCCATTCATGTATATGATCGGATATATGCGTGGTTGTGTCCTGTTTAAGAGATGTAAGGAGATGCATCCCTGTCTCATACCGAATGGGCAACTGAAAGTGAGTTAGAAATGCCATTGCCAACGAGTTGAAATCTTGAAAGGATCCGCGACTCAACTCAATGTACCACTTAGCAGCTGAGCCGGTGAGAGTCCTTTGGAAAAGGCGGAGCCGGATGGAATCATCAAGCCACGAGTTTGACGAGCACCAAAGGTGATAAGTCATGATATGGGCTTGAGGGTCCTCTCCAGCTTTGCCATCGAATTTGGGACAATCACCGAGTATCTTGGTTGGAACTGGTGGCCAATATGGATTATGCAGAATGGGATCATTAGTCACTAAGAAAGGTAACTGAGGATTGAAGGACATCTATGGCCGTGGATAAGAGGTAGTACCAGAGTTCCAACTAGGTGGCGGTTGCCCCCATGGACTTTGTCCGGACGGGCTCGACCCATAAGGGTTCTGCCCATAGGGATTCTGTCCATAGGGGTTCTATCCATAACCAGACGGTTGACTCTGGATCTGCCCCCCAACACCCCATGGATTAACAACTTGACCTGCAGGAGCAACATATTGTTGCTGATAATTCTGATAAGGGGTGACCTGCATTTGTTGATAATTTTGATACGGGGCCAACTGAGTTTGCCCCTGGGGTTGCTGGTAACCATACGGTTGCTGAGCTCCATACTGAGCCTGGTGACTAGGCTGTGCTTGGTAAGAAGGTTGGGATTGCAACCCACCTTGCATCTGAAGACCAGTTTGAGTCTGGGGCCCAGAAGGATGTCCTTGAACAGGTTGAGCTTGGACCATCTAGCTGGAAGGTTGTCCTGGTTGAGTTTAGGACAGACCTGTTTGCCCAGAAGGATGAGCTTGCTGGGTATTAGGTTGTCCTTGTACAACCGAGGGTTGTCCTTGCGGAACAGATGGTTGAGCGGGCTGGATGACCGGTTGACCCTGAGGTTGACCAACTTGTCCAGATGGATGACTAGGCTGGGCAGTGGGTTGGCCTTGCTGTACGTAAGGTTGACCGCCCTGCCCAGAAGATTACCCCTGCTAGATTCCAAGTTGTCCTTGTTGCATATAAGTTTTTCCTGCTTGTCCAGAGGGATAACCTTGCTGGACACCAGGTTGACCTTGTTAGATGTAAGGTTGTCCTGGTTTCCCAGAAGGGTAACCTTGCTGGATACCAGGTTGCCCCGGATTACCAGAAGGTTGAGTAAGATAAGTGAAAGATGGACCACCAGCAGCCGAAGGTTGTCCCTAATAGGGTTGTCCTTGTGGGCCCCCAAGTTGCCCTGGGTAAGACTGGTCGTAATATTGCTGCCCTTGGGGGGTTTGCACGTAAGACGGCTGGCCTTGGTTCGGCGGTCCCTAAAGCTGTGCAGGCATTGCTTGGCCACCATGGTAAGTGGTGGTGCCCCAAACAATAGATAATGGCACCGAGACCTCAACAACGGGTTGAGTAGGCAAGGGTCTGGAAGGATAAAGGAACTGACCAGTGGAATCGTAGTAATAAAATGGACCTTGCGCACTCGGATCCTGGATAGCTTGCATATATTTATCATATGGCCCCCCTCCTGGAACGGGACCAGAAGAGGGTGGTGCACTTTGTGTAGGATGAACAACTCTGGGTGTATGTGCCAGCTGGCCGCTACTCACTTGGCTACTCACTTGGCCGTGAGACGGACCAGCACCAGTAGTCACAGCTGAAGATGCCGTAACGGCACTAACAACTGGTGTTGAATGTACTACACAAATAGACGGAACAGTTGGAACTGAAGTGACGGGTACTGTGAACTTGTGAAACAAAAGATCCCGTAGTGGGAGTAATGCGGAGATCCCACATGGTACTTGAAGAGGGAATCCTAGTACCCACATTATCCCTCAACGACTTATAGCGTGAGGGTACTGGAGATGTGGCCAGGATAGGAGTTTCGATACTCGACAAAACAGGTGTCTCACTAAATCTAGGAGATGTATCATCCATGTCAGAGGTAGACATTGGGGTTGAAACACTAGGAGGGGTAAAAGGAATATCATCTTCGTCAGGCTCACAAATAGGGTTCCAGTGAATTTCGTAATCCTTGTCGTCTAGAGCACGAGGGTTAAATGGTTGGATACTTGGGATAAAAGGGAGAGTATCACTCACAACCGATACCTCAGGAGCAACAGAAGATGGATACCCTTGATCACTTGGAACGGGGGACGGGATTGATGATTCAGCCAGGATGACAAACTTCAAAACAAAACCTAGGGAAACTAATGAGAAAGGACCCTACTCAAACTAACGCAAACAAGATCTAACAGGGTGAATGTTAATCGCAGCCAAATAAATTTTAAGACGCAAGGACCTAACTTGACCTTTTCATTTTTTAAGAGTCGAGAAAAGGACAAAAGGATGACTCTAGTCGCCTTCGAATGTTTAATGAGCCCGAAGTGACAAATGCTCAGATGAGCCTTTTCTTTTAGGGAGTCTGAAAAGGATCAAGAGTGACTACTCTGGAGAGCTAGGCAAAAAGGTTTACCAAACAAATCCGTAAAACTACATATACACCTTGGCAGTCATATGAAAACCAAGGACTTCCCGTACGGCAGTCAATCTTCCCGAATGCTGTGTTCAGTGCGTTACGACTTATAAGGCGGCAGACACGGCTTCCTATGGATAAGGGATGATAACCTAGTGGGGTCTCCCCATATACTCGATGGTACGTGGGAGCTCAAATCCGTGCTAGACCACTTGTTGCGTCACGGAAGTAGGAATCACCCAACCTTAAGTGAAACAAAAGTGACTAGGTTTAACAACGCCGGAGCACGTCTCTAGCCTAGACCTCTAATCAGTGAGCGTTATGTTCCAATGTGTTTTTAAGTTCATTCAGTTCATTTTAAGGTTGATCTCTTATTAGGTTTCGGTTTTTAGGCCTTACCGTATGAAATCTCTCAAAATTTCCTAAATTCAAACTATATGCCAAAATATGTCATTCCATTCGATGAATGCTAATTACGAGAGGGTTTGAAGGCTTTCACACAAACGAAATGATCACAAAACAACAAATAGCTTCCCTAATGCAGCTAATGGAAATTCACAAACTTTTCTTCAAGATCACTAATCATTAATCAAAATGAAAAGCTTCTAGTTCTCATTAACTAATACAAAGAAAAAGAGATTTTTATTTTTGTTGATGGCAAAGTGCATTAAACAAACTTTGAGAAATAATAACAAACAAATGTGAAAAGAACCGGTTGACCCCAAACAACTGTGATCCGTGTCCAGGTAGTGAGAATAAATCGAAACAATGTCAAGACTGGTTCAATAACAATCACTTAAACAACCTAGCAAAAGAAAGCAAAGATGAAGGTTTCACCAAACCAAAAGCAAGCAGTAAACGAACCTTTGCAAACGAGTAACCAAGTAAAGCAGATCCAACAAACTTGGAATGATAAAACTAGGTCACAAGACAAAAAGCAAGATTCGCTCAACAAGACTCACAAGAAAGTGCTTCAATCTTCAAACAATGAAAATCAAGTCATAAACCAAGTGAAAACAGCACGGGATAGCAAGACCAACAGGCTTAGGAGGTAGAATTGAAGAAATTCAATTCTACAGGAATCAGCACGGGTGGTACACAACAACAATGCGTTGATAAGAAACTACGCGCAGCAACAATGCGATGTCAGCGCGGAATTACACACCTTACCCGCGATGGTCCGATTTTCAGAACTGTCGCGATGGTTTGGTGTATTGATACGATGATCAGGAAGTCACAGAAAAGGCTGCGCGATGACAACACGACTGTTTTATTATAAACCACGATGATGCTCAAAAGCGGCCACAATCAAGCCAAAAACTCCCAAACGAGGGCAATCAATCTTTAAACAAACAAGGCACCTCCCAGACCAAACCAGGAAACCCAAAAACAGAGAACTAATCCCCAATCTTTGAAAAGAGAGCAAAAACAAACTCAAGGAAAGAATGAACAAAAAGGACAAAAGCCAGCTCCAAGTCGTTCAGTTCATAAACCAAACTGGAGATTGACTGAAGTGGCGTTGATCTACTTTGCTAATGCAGAGCAATAGCATTTCGAAGGCTATTTGGCAGTGCTTTAGGCTTTGTCTAAAGTTGACAAATCAAACAACAAGGTAAAATCCCCAGTGGAGTCACCAAATTGTTGTGGAGGTAAATCCCCTCTGCGGATAGAGGTGATCCCTACTAGTCCAAATAGGGTCTAGAAACAATCAAACAATGCTAACACACAGGTTCGTAATTGCAAATGAAAGACCAATGATGAAGGCCTGCCTGGTTTCCAACGCTAGTGCTTGTAGAAGAGTTGATGCTCCCGTTCCTTTGCCCCGGCTGGTCACAATCCTCACGATCCTCGTGCACGGACACCTGCACATGCAAAGAACGATACAAACACAAGCATAAAATCCAGTAGATGCAACTATATACCAGTTAGAAAGGATATAACTCAAACACCATCATAAAGACAATAAGAGTGGAACCATAATGATAGTCGTCTATTATTGATAAACGAAGAAGAATACAACCATAGTTCTGACGTCAAATCCTTCTCAAGAGGGTCTAGCCAGTAAGTCCCTCAAGCATTCACCCTTGAAGGTAGATCTCCCAAGACAAAACTCTCTCTCACACAAGTTTACACAAGATCAAAACACTTCACAACCTTCCTTAAGCTCTCTAACGATCCCACACTTGTCACACCAACTACCTATCAAGCTCACACACTATCAGCAACACTACAAACACTATGAATTCCAAACTAGCAGCTCATGGAAATGGTGGAGGCTTAAATAGGAGAAGGAATCTCCATGAATGATGGGAGGATGAGCTTATCTCCAAGGAAGGTTGCTCAAATGACGAAACAGACATGCCAGAGAAGGGAGGGTGACATTTACAAGGCCAACAACTAGGTCTGGAGTCATCTGGAAGGCCGGTTGTTAGAACAAACTCGCCCAGACTGGATCATCATGGGTGCCTAACTACACTGGAGCGCTGACATCACTACTAAATAACCAAGAAAGTCATGTCAGCGCGATTAAATATAATCAACAGTCGCACTGTCTCATAAAATTCGACCAGCACGGTAATAACATGTACTTCCGCACTGGCAGCGCATTCAGTCTATTTTGGAGTGCTCATCAGCGCGTTTATTTTTACAACAGTCACAATTATAGCAAAACTTTGGCAAAGTGGGTCATTCGACAATGTTAGAGAGCATGAGCATGGATGATTTGGACTCATGACACAGTAGGAAGACTGGTAGGAAGACAGTGACAAATTACTGTGTAACAAGCACCATTAATAAGCATGCATTTCCATAACAAGGACTACACTCTCTACCTCTCATCATTTGATGTAGCCATTGTAGGTGTGTTAGTCTAAGATGACATCAATAATAGAGAACATGCAATCTATTACATTAGAAAAAACCTCTTAGTCCTACTTCGAATTATGAGTTAGCCACAAAGACTTGCCTAGCCCTCTTACACTTTCTATAGAAGCTTCAACATTATATCATCCTAAGGGCTAGCACTGTTATTGCTATTATTAATCCCATCCAATACTTTCCTACTTGCCATATGATGAATCACAAATTTTTATTTTGCAATAATTTGACTTCCAATTTCCTTCCCCTAAAAGCAAGAAAGCCCCCATCTTTGTAGAATTCATCATTTATCTCCCCTCATAATCCTAAGGATCCCCTATGATTGTTTCTTGGACAAAAACATGTTTTTTATATCAACTAATGACCCTTGGTATGTTAATGGCCTCCTCTAATTACAAACCCAAAAGTTCAATCCATAACTCACATGTGATGATCAATGACGCATTCACCATCAAGCACCACACTACCTCCTCGTTAGATTCATTCTCTATTGTCAAGGCATGGACACAATTCTATGATGATGCATTGTAGTTAACAAAAGCTGAGAAAGTATTAAATAATTTCCATAGTACGACCTGTGGTGGTCGCCTCTTGCAATGGCCATCGTAAAAAATATTCTCTATGCTAGCTATTTTTGGCCCACCCTCTTCTACGGTTGCATCCAAGAAGTTAAACAATGTGAACACTGCTAGTGATATTCCCATAAAGCTAGAGCCCCTCCTTCTCCTTCACATCTTGTCATCATCACCAACCCCTTCTACAAGTGGGGGATTGATTTTATGGCTTACAATTTTCCATCCTAGAATGGCCGCAAGTACATAGTGATCGCAGTCGACTACTTCACCAAATGGGTCGAAGCCATGTCCACATTTAACAATATTGTTGATACTACTGCTCAAGTTTTATTTAGCCATGCTATCACACAGTTTGGTGATCCCAAGTAACCCATCTTTGACCATGAAATCATTTAAATAATGAGATATTCCAGCAATTATCTCAACTCGGGTTTACACATGAGTTTGCTTCCCCATATTACCCTGTTGGCTTATGGTGTCCTCACCCAGGTTTAGATTCAGCTATGCCAACCAAAAAAACCCTACACTAATGGCCCTTTTGGCAAAAACCCGTGTAGCACAGATTGTAGTCTCACTCGAAGAAGTATGGGGGGATGCAAGGACCAAGTTTCTACATCTAGAGACTAGTGTGATGTCTTTCAATGTCTTAGATCTATCTTCACACATATCGATAACTCTTAGGTCACGTTGCTACAAATCTCTTAAAGAGCCTTCAAACCTTCATGAAGGTCTATGATCAGTCCTTGCGGACCTCTAAAAATCAATTTTCCTACTTACGTGCATCAAAGTGCAACCCTAGATTAGTGTTCGTGTAGATTTACTTAAGTCATTAGTGAACATAAGAGAAATCACTAGAGTCTTCACGAAAGTATTTAAACATGAAATGAGTACATTATTAAGACTTAATTAAGATAACCATGTAACATCGAATCAATATGTCAGTAACAAATAATTCATGAGCAGTATATAACATTAACAGAGATAAACATAATACTCAGGAACTCTTTGGAAAAACTATCTTTATTGATCTTCAGTCCAAGGTTACAGAATCAAATTTCCCTACGCACACAGATGCAAGGGTCCATGCACTTAGCTGCGGACTGTTCCTAGGCCTCCATGCACTTAGATACAAAGCCTTTCTTCTCCTATCTAATCGGAGGCTGCAGAGCCTTCCTACCTTAGCTCCCATCCTAGACTCTTCAATCAACCTAATTCTCTCTTAGTTCCCTCTTGTGCTTCTTCTAAGTCTACTTGTCCCTTCGCTAAGACTCACTATTTATAGACTTTTCATATAATGACATGGTCCGTGGATCATGGTTGAATCTCAAAATCATCTCAAAAGTTTACATAAAACAAGGGTCTAAGCCCCTTTGACTCCTATTCATCTACATGCTCTGCATCCACAAATGGTGCAAACTTTACATTATTTACAAAACTATACCAAAACTTGGGTTATCTTAACCCCAAAATAACCTAGGGGACCCTATCCCAATAGGCCCCCAACAAAAATATCTTGACTTGCACTCAAGTCACTTTGCTGGCGCTGCGATCTTACTGTGAAGACCCCATAGCTCCACCTAGATTACTACAACTTTAGCAGCACTTTGTGTCGTTGCCTGTTGAACCTCCTCAATCAATTTTTCAGTGGTTGGTCCTTATACTGCTAGTCTCATCATTTTTTGTGTCTTCTGTAGTCCTTTAAGCTTATCCTAAATGGAATTTTTGACCTGATAATCCTCCTCTAACCAAGGCTGCAACTTGGCCTTTAGCAAGGCCTCCTTCTTCTAAGTTTACTCTACCTGTGCCAGTAGTTGTTTTCCTTCTTGTAACTTCGCAAGGCATTTTTCTAGTGCTAAGGAGTGCGCAATCACCCTGACCTCATCATATTGGTGACTAGCTCCATAGTCTACTCGAATAGTGTCACACAGTCAATGACTGTGGCATCCAAGGTAGCCATGCCTTCATTTATTGTGATTTCGTGCTACTCCTGGACCTTGGGAGGAGTCGTGCGCTACAAATTTAGTTGAAGCTCTGCAATCTTCATGTTGAAATAAAAAATTACTCGTCCAACTTCTGGTTTAGCCTCACACACACCAGCAGCTACTTTTCAAAATTTTATCTTCTAGTTGTGCATCCTCTGAGATGTGATGCTTAGGCACTGTCTTGCATGCCTCTGCTACTGCTGACTGCAGACATGAACTATGTGCCTGAAGTGCCTCCTTTTCCTTCAGAGCCTGTCTCTTTTCAACAAACATTTGTTCATTTTTGACTTTGTACTCTCTTATGAGGTTGAGGGCACGTTCCTCCCTATTTCTCAATTCATCTACCACACCTGTATGTAGTGTGTGGAGGGTTTTGTTGGAGGGTTCCGCTATATTCAGTCCTTTGTTTTTTATTGTACTAAGTATAATATGATCGTCGGTGGACTCTACGTGAATGGACCCATCAGGAAATGGTATAGTTCTAAGATCCAGGGTCCTTACTAGCTCGGCTGCTTGGCTTGTCTCGACTGTTAGACTCACTTGCTCCACACTCGCTTGTCCAATGCCCACTTGTATTCTGCTTGTTTGGATCTGCAACTCAAGCAGATCCTTTTTGATGCTCCCCAGTGTCTTCATGTATTGTTGCTCAAACTGCTGCAACACTTCTTCCTTTGTATCCCTGACTTTATCACCGATCTCATCAAGATCACTTTCTATCAACACTATGGGATCAACCATTGTTCTATCAAATTTATGCTTTTTTTGTGTTCCATACTTTTGCTTCTTGCCATGTCCTTTCAAAATAAATGTGGTGCTCTGCCCCTCGTCACCTCCATCGCCTTGTACTAAAAGATCTTCTTCCTCGGTCTCTAGCAAAGGCGACTTATCACCTTTCTGGGACTCACGCTATTCTTTTTCCACCTACTCCACAGCAGCATGTTTCTGCTCAATGTGAGCCTTTTCTACAACTTCCTTCTTGTGCTATTCTGTGAGGGTACGTGTAGCTTTCTTAGTTGCCTCCTTTCTTTTCTATACATCAGAACTTCCTGCGCATGTGCTTGTTCCAACATCTACTTCTAACAGGGATAACCACTCTGTAGTCCATGATTCTACAACCTCCTGCAAATCTATTTCTAACACCAAATAGGTCAACTGGTGTCATTTCTGCTCTGGATCCTTCTGCACTTGGATATAGATTCTATGGAAGTTAGCCTTGAATGCCATGTAGGTTGAAAGTGGCGTGAACAAGGTTTGGGAAAACCTCAGACGTTGATTGATTTCCATACAAAGATCCATTTCGACAAGAACCCAAAATATCTTTGTTTATGTAATCCACGCGGCATCCTTTGTAGACCATAAGGAAGCGAATTGTGCTGCCTACGACAATACTTCCTCGAGCGGAGGAAATTAGCTATCCTCCGACAATTTCCATGCAACGAGCACAATTGACAACAAAAACAAAGCATAATGGAACGTCTTGGTTTCGTCCTATGCTTCTTGGCATTTCGCTAGAAACTCCTAACATAGGTATCTAGCCCAATTAATTTGTACGCCTTTCATGCACTGTGAAGCAAGGGAAACTATTAGTGCCGAAACTTCATCTGTGTGACATTTTCTCATAACCTTCCCTACTAAAATCTAGGCAGCAAATTGAACTTCCTAGTCTGTTATCGAAATAATGGAGTGCCCTCTCGAATTTTTGAGGAGGTCGTAATCCCTCTTCATCCTCTTTGCAAGATCTTTCTCTGCAGCCTTTCTGCCAAACTCCTTATCCAGGTTTTGCATATTTGTAAGGAAACCATGTGATTCTATGAATTAGCATGTTCTTAATGGGGATAGGCCCTCCTAGTCATAAAAAGCCATTGTGCACCAGTGTGAGGAGATGGTGCACAAATATCATATTAATGGGGGTGTAGTGATAATGTGGCACCCCCAGCAGATTGAGCAACCCAGATTGCTTGACACGGTGGACCCATTCCTCTGTCTCCAATACTGTAACATCTATTTCTTCATAATAGACCCTCTGCATATATTTTTCTGTCGCCAAGTGTGGAAACTTAGCATCGTCTATGAGGTCCCAATCCTCCATTTTTAACAATGGGATCCTTGCTACCCAAGGGCTTTCAAAAGGGACTTGCTCAAGTAGCAGGGGCATGGGTATTATAAACTTCTTAGTATGTGGGTCCTTCCCGACCTTTGCTTTTCCCTTCCATGGAGGGATACACATAGGGAGCCTTGTCATGGGTTCCATTCCTTCAACATCAATATCCTCTATTCCTAGAATTCTTTTGCCTCCAGGTCCACAACTCTCTTTGGTTGCTTATCTTTCTTCTACTTTGCCTGTGTGTCAACATGCTTTCTTGGGGAAGCACGCACTGACATTAGATCCTTTTTCTTTTCCTTCGCAGATTTCTTTGACTTGGCTGGTTTAGTTTCTCTTGTAGGGGTATGCTTCGGCCTAGGTGACCTCGGCACCATAGGCACAAGAGCCGGAGCTTCCATACTTACAACTTTTGGGGTGATTGTGTCAAAGATAACATCGCTAGTACTCATAATTTCAACAGGACTTGGTGGAGACATTTTTTCAAGAATAATCTTCTAGTTTATCTCAGGCAATTTGGAAAACATGGAGCTCACAACTAGATCTTCCCAAAACACTCGTTTCATAGGAAACAGACAGCAAAATTCACTAACAACTCTTAGAGCACAAAGTGTTCTCTGTTAGACCGAAACGTGTAATTTATAGGGGGTTTTGAATTCAAATCCGACCATTTCCCCTAAATTCTGATAATAAATGTTTTTTTGGCAGTAGATCTTCAAATATTTTTGCCTTAAATGTTGCCACCCCACTCCACTTAACTTTCTTCTAGATGTTAATTCATGAACAGTAACTCCAATGGTCATTTTCCTATTCTTCTACATGGTACCTTCCCCCATGGATTAGCTTCCTGAGCACAGTGTCCTGGGTTACATCTCCATCATTCCCCACACATATTGCTTGCTGCGTTGTCCTCCAAGTTGGCCAGTGTAGTTTATAGTCATGCGCTCCCTTGCAACTGTCTAGAGCACTAAGACTATCCTACTGCCATATAGTCATTGTGCAGGGTCCCCTATATACAACTTCAACCTACTCCCATTTACTTTTCCCAAGAAGGGTTCCCCATTCAGCTTTGTGAGCTAAAGTGTGCCTCCATTTGTAATCTCTTTGACAATATAAGGCCCTAACCAATGCATCTAGAATTTAACTAGAAACTTGGTGAATTTACTATCATATGACAAGACAAGATCGTTTACCTTGAACATGAAAAACTTGATTTGGCAATCATGCTATTATTTTTCATGTTCCTTCTGCACTTGTTGATGAAATCTTGCCAAAAATTGATCTTCTTCGATCTCGATCAGCTGCGCGAGCCATGCCTCCAAGGTCTCGCGATCCTCCATACCTATCAGAGCTCCCATGCACAAAATAGGTGAAATGTACTCCATTAGCATTACGGCTTTGGCCCCATATACTAATCTGAAGAGTGTTTGCCCTGCCAACTTCTTACAAGTAGTCCTGTAAACCCATAGTACTGTAGGTACGTGCACATCCCAGTCATTCCACTGTGCATTATAGATATTTGTCAATGCATTCTCCAAAATCTTGTCAAAGGCTTCAACATTTTTTTTTGCCTACGGGTGGTATGGCATATTCTTCTGATGGTAGACTTATAACTCTTCAGTCAACACACTGATCGTTTCATTTAGAAAGTGTGTACCCCTGTCACTCATCAATACTTTTAGGTAGCCAAATCTGGTTAAGACATACTCAAACAAGAATTTTGCTACTGTAGCCCTTGTACAATCTTTAACCGGTTTTGCTTCCACCCATCTAGTTAGATATTCCACCATAGTGATAATATAGCATGCACCTGTTTTATTTCTAGGGGGCTGAATTATCCCAACAAAATCAATCGCCCATTTCTCAAATGGCTACAAAGATACTTGAGGATGTAGTGGTAACTTATCTCTTCATGATGGTCTACCAGTTCTTTGACATGCATCGCATGCCTTACAATGCGCCTTGGAATCCTTGTGCAATGTTGGCCACCATAGACCTGTGTCAAAAATCTTTTGCATGGTTTCCTTTCCTACAAAATGGCCTCCCACAACTCCCCCATGAGCCTCAATGAGAATGTTATCCTGTTCAAAGTTTGGTACATATCTTCACAGTATTTCATATGTACCCATATTATAAAAATGTCTCGCAATAATGGAAAAATTAGTTGTGTGCACTACTGATTCCTTCTTCTGCTGGATTTTATATCCTTCTGGTGCCATCCCCGTACTCAAAAAGTGAATAATGTTTGCAAAATGATCATCTGTTACACGCACTGCAAATATTTGTGCATCTTGCAACGCTTCCTCCAAATTATTAGGCACCTCTCTTGTTTCGATCTGTTGGGTCCCTATAATAATAGTGATTACCCCATTACTATTGTAGTTATACCCCTTATTTATATTGTTGTGCCCCTATTACCCACATATTGTTATTTCTGTGCCCCTTAGAATCCCTCTATTATTATTTTTGTGGCTTTATATTATTATTGTTAGGTCGGCTGGATTATATTGTGACTCCTTAGACTCCTATATATAGAAAGGAGGTTTTGTCATTTGTATCATCCAAGAATTGTTCATTTATGTAATGTAAAGGAGGTTTCCCCCTCGAAGAGGCTGAATTCTAAGGCGTTGATCTTTCTTTTCTATCTTTTCTTGAGCTGGTTTCATAACATTTGGTATCAGAGCTTTGGATTCTAGGGTTTCGCTGCTCCAAACAGGTCATCGTGGAATTTTCGCTATAACTTTTTGTCTGTGATGTTTCAGAAGTCACAAAAAAAACCCATTTGAGACGAAATCGCGCTGAACCTTGGGTCCAAATTTCAGAGTTTTTCGCGTGATATTTGCGGAGATATGATCTGAGGAAGTTGGTCTTTTTGCAGACTCCTGAATTACACTCAAAACAGGTGACCTGGGGAAAATTGTCATAACTTTCTTTCTGAGCATCGGATTGAAATTTCGTAAGAAGGTACAGAAATAGGACGGACGGTAGTTTTCTTTTATATATTTTTAAGAGTCAAAGGTTGAAACAGTGACACGTGGCATGTCGTACAAGTTCGTTCTACTGAACTAGTCTATAATCAAGTCACTGTGGGAGATTTCGCATAACTCTTCCTTGGAGAATCCAATTTGGGTCAGACTTGTGGCATTGGAAAGAGGACACAGAGGGCTACTACAGGTCACAAATTTAAAACTAGATAATCAGAAAGTACAAAGATACATCGAAGGCAATATCGAGCTCCTGCAAAGTGAAAAAAGATGTGTAGATTTTCTTTAATTTTTGCTTAATCTTGGTTTGAAAATTTATTTTGAAGGAATTCAAAGGGCATATTAGAGAATTATTATCGGTAACTGATGCCCCGAGTAAAGAAAATGCAAACACTTAGTAAGGAGCCTGAAAGCTCTAGCATGACTCATGAAGAAGAAGAAGAAATGCTATATGATATATCAAAATTACAAGAACAAGTGCAACGAGTGTCACTTGCACAAAAAGCAACAGAATCTAAAATGGATGGTTTAAGGAAAGATGTAGAAGCTAATATGGATGGTTTAAAGAAAGGTGTAGAAGCTAAGATGGATGGCATGCAAGCTAAGGTGAATGGCATGGACGCTAAAATTGATGGCATGGATGATAAGATGGATAAGTTGCTACATGAAATAGTCACTAAGGGTGAAAGAGTACTAAAGGAAACTCATGATGAGAACAAAAGAAATGTTAATCATGATTCCATAGACTCTAATGTTGGATTGAAGACTCACCATGTTCCAAAAATCGATATGAGGAAGTTTGATGGGAAGGATCCCGCCACATAGATATTACAGATGGAGCAATTCTTCGATCTCAATAATGTGCAAAACACACAAAAGGTACGTATGGCAACTTTATATTTGGAACCAAATCAGTTTGTATGGTATCAATGGCTTTGTTCTCGTAAACATTTTATCACTTGGGCAATTTTTACAGAAGAATTGATAGCACATTATGAGGATACAAAAAGCAACACTTTTTTTAGCCAATTGATAAGTCTCAAACAAAAGGGTT
Source organism: Pinus tabuliformis (assembly GCA_031772625.1). Taxonomy (NCBI): domain Eukaryota; kingdom Viridiplantae; phylum Streptophyta; class Pinopsida; order Pinales; family Pinaceae; genus Pinus; species Pinus tabuliformis. Next base: position 1,036,050,112 of record CM062816.1, on the reverse strand, counting down.
CAATAATGGAGCACATTGAGGAGTTCCAAAAATTGAACATAAGGGTAAAAGATATTCCAGAGGAGCATAGGATTGATGTGTTCATAGGGTCTTTAAAGGATAATATCCAACATGATGTGCGCCTTTGGGAACCTGATTCATTAGAGAAGGCATTCAGGTTAGCAAGAAAAATGGAAAGCAAAATTATGGCAACTAGGAAGCATACCATTCACAACTATAAAGACGGAAGTGTTGTTGCCCATAGTCTTCCACAACCTACAAGGTTGACACCACAACAATTGGAAGAAAAAAGAGCAAAAGGGCTTTGTTACAATTGTGATAGCAAATACACAAAAGGTCATAAGTGTGCTGAGAAGAAATTATTCTACATAGATTGTGAAGAGGAAGAAGAAAAGGAGCAAGAAAGGTCAAAAGAGGATATATTCCAGGAACAAAGCCTAGATGAAGAACAAATAAACCCGACCATATCTTGTAATGCATTGGCGGGAATTACCACTCCTCAAACCATCAAGATAGAAGGACAAATCAAGAAGAAAAAGGTAATAGTGTTGATTGATTCAGGAAGCACCCACAATTTTATTGATTATAGGGTAGCAAAAGAATTGAATTGCTTCCTATATCCAGCACCAGAGTGTCAAGTGATGATTGCAAATGGAGGAACAATAAATTGTTCTGGAAAGTGCCATAATATCAAGCTATCCATGGGACATTATGTATTGACTAGCCCAATGCTTTCCATTCCAATGGGAGGTGCTGGTGTTGTACTAGGAATCCAATGGCTACAATCCTTGGGTACAATAGCTTTTAATTTTCAAGAACTTTTCATGAAATTTTCTGTGGAAGGAAAGGAAGTTGAATTAAGGGGTATTGCAGGGAAACCAGGAAAGATAATCAGCTCTAAAGGCATGACAAAACTTCTAAAAAAGGAGCAAAGAGGTGTAATTGCACAATTATGTTCGCTAGATGTTTCCACATTGGAATCATCTATTTCTCCAGATCTCCAAAAAGTCCTGGACAATCATTCCAAGGTATTTGAGACTCCCAAAGGTCTCCCACCTATGCGTGATCATGATCATGCTATTCATCTGATTCCAGGAAGTGTTCCTCCAAACATCAGGCCGTACAGATATCCATATGTCCAAAAAAGTGAAATTGAACGTATGGTTGCAGAAATGCTAGAGGCTGGTATAATTCAACCGAGTCAAAGTTCTTTCTCAGCTCCAGTAGTATTGGTGCACAAGAAGGATGGATCATGGCGCATGTGTCCAGATTATAGGGAGCTCAACAAGCTCACTATTAAAGATAAGTTCCCCATTCCTGTCATTGATGAATTATTGGATGAATTGCATGGATCAATTTACTTCACCAAGTTGGATCTTCGTTCGAGATATCATCAAATCAGAATGAAGATTGAAGACATTCCGAAAACGGAATTTAGAACTCATGAGGGTCATTATGAATTTTTGGTCATGCCTTTTGGCCTTACCAATGCACCTTCAACATTTCAAGGTTTGATGAATTCAATTTTCAAACCATTCCTTAGAAAATTTGTGTTAGTATTTTTTGATGATATACTAATCTACAGCAAGTCTTGGAAGGATCATGTTGAACATGTTGACAAGGTGCTACAACTATTGGAGGAGAAACAATTATATGCAAAAAGATCCAAATGTTTCTTTGGAGTCCAGGAGGTGGAATATTTGGGTCATATTGTATCTCATGAAGGAGTTAAGGTAGACCCTAGCAAAATTAAAGCCATTAAGGAATGGAAAATTCCCACATCCATAAAGCATCTGCAAGGATTTCTTGGGTTGACAGGGTATCATCACAAGTTTGTTAAGAATTATGGGAGAATAACAGCACCTCTAACAACATTATTGAAGAAAGATTCATTTTCATGGACTCCGGAAGCAACAAAGGCCTTTAAACATCTTAAGGAGGCAATGTGCCAAGCACCAGTCTTAGCTACACCAGACTTCACAAAAACCTTTATTGTGGAATGTGATGCTTCAGGAAATGGAATTGGTGCTATTCTAATGCAAGATGAAAGACCCATTGCTTTTGAAAGTCGTCCAATCAAGGGAAAGTTTTTAAGCAAAGCTATTTATGAGAAGGAAATGTTGGCAATACTCCATGCACTTAAGAAATGGAGACCCTACCTAATGGGAAGACACTTCAAGGTAAAAACGGATCATGATAGCCTTAAATACTTTTTAGAACAAAGATTATCCTCTGAAGAGCAACAAAAGTGGGTCACAAAGATGTTGGGTTACGACTTTGAAATCATCTACAAAAAAGGGAAGCAAAATGTGGTGGCGGATGCACTCTCAAGAAAGGATGAGGATATGGAAGCATTGTTGTGTGCCATTTCTATTATCCAACCAGATTGGATAAATGAAGCAAAGGAGGAATGGAAGAATGACGAAGAAGTGTGGGCACTTATTCAAAAGCTACAACAAGACTCAAGTACTTCTGATACATTTAGCTGGAAAAATGATTCGTTATGGTACAAAGATCGCTTATACCTCTGTAAGAATTCCCAGCTAAAACAAAATATTCTTATGGAATTGCACACTTCTCCCTTAGGAGGGCACTCAGGATTTTTAAAAACTTACCACAGGGTTAAGAAGGAATTTTTTTGGGATGGCCTTAAATCAGATATTCAAAAGTTTGTCGCAGAATGTTTGGTTTGCCAACAAAATAAAGTTGAAACAATTAAGACACCAGGTCTATTACAACCTTTATCCATTCCAAGCCAACGTTGGGAGGAGGTTTCAATGGATTTTATCACAGGTTTACCCAAGTCTGAGGGAAAGAGTGTCATCATGGTGGTAGTTCACAGACTTACCAAGTATGCACACTTTTGTGCATTATCACATCCATTTAAAGCCAGTACAGTTTCTACTGCATTTATGGAAACAATTCAAAAGCTACATGGAAACCCAAAGATTATTGTAAGTGACAGAGATCCCATTTTCACTGGAAATTTTTGGACAGAATTATTTTCTTGTCTTGGTACTCAGTTAGCTCATAGCTCATCTTATCATCCTCAATCTGATGGGCAAACTGAGATAGTAAACAAATGTTTGGAAGGATATCTTCGTTGCTTTGTATCTGATAAACAGACACAATGGGTCAAATGGTTGCCTCTGGCTGAATGGTGGTATAACACTTCCTTCCATACAGCAACAAAAATGACCCCATTTATCACATCATATTTAAGAGAAAATTCTAAGGTTCAGGCAGTGGAACATCACATCGAACATCAACAACAAGTCCTCCAACTCTTAAAGGATAACCTCGTGTTGGCACAAAATAGAATGAAACAACAGGCAGATCAACATCGCAGTGAAAGAATTTTTGATGTAGGTGATTGGGTATTCCTACGGCTACAACCATATAAGCAAATGTCCCTAAAGCAAGCTAAGAAGGATAATAAATTATCACCAAAGTATTATGGTCCGTACAAGGTGTTGGAAAAGATTGGTACTATGGCATACAAATTGGAGCTTCCTGCAGCTTCTCGATTGCACCCAGTTTTCCATGTTTCATGTTTAAAGAAGGTTATAGGCGACAAGCTCCCAGTTCAAACAATATTGCCAGAACTTGACGAGGAAGGAAAAATTATATTGGAACCGGAAGCAGTCACAGAAACAAGAACTTGACAGCTACGAAATCGATCAATTTCAGAGTATCTTATCAAGTGGAAGAACTTATCCGCTGAAGATTCCACATGGGAGGATGAGAATTTTATGCAGAAGTATCCAGAACTACTCAAGCGTTGAGGAAAACACTTTTTGAAGGAGAGGGGCATGTTGGGTCCCTATAATACTAGTGATTACCCCATTACTATTGTAGTTATACCCCTTATTTATATTGTTGTGCCTTTATTACCCACATATTGTTATTTCTGTGCCCCTTAGAATCCCTCTATTATTATTTTTGTGGCTTTATATTATTATTGTTAGGTCGGCTGGATTATATTGTGACTCCTTAGACTCCTATATATAGAAAGGAGGTTTTGTCATTTGTATCATCCAAGAATTGTTCATTTATGTAATGTAAAGGAGGTTGCCCCCTCGAAGAGGCTGAATTCTAAGGCGTTGATCTTTCTTTTCTATCTTTTCTTGAGCTGGTTTCATAACACGATCCATGACAGATGGTCGGTCCCCCAATTTAACCTTCCTGGCTTCACAGTGACTTCAAAGTCATACTCCTAAAATAATAGCAACCATCTACATATCTTCTCCCCCAACACAGGCTTGTTTACCAAGTATTTCAAGGTAGAATGATCTGTATACATATTGAAATTCCCTCCTAACAGATAATGCCTTAATTTTTTCCCAATCCTCTACGTTCAGTCGTTGAATAACTTTTCTTCGCCTTTGATAACTTCCTACTTGCAAAGGCTATAGTATGGTCCATTCCTCCTTCATAGGTCTGTGTTAACTCTACACCCAACGAGATGCAAGAGGCATCCACATGTACATGAAATTCCTTTTTCCAATAAGGGAATATCAAGATCAACGCAGTGCCCATCTTTTCTTTCAACACATCTAAATTGCGTTGACATTATTCATCCCAATAAAATGTTACATCCTTCTTTAGCAGTTTCTCCATGGGTACAGTAATTTGAGCGTAAGCTTTGATAAATTTTCTATAGTATCCCATATGTCCCAGCGTTGCACACAGTTGCTTGATGTTCCACCATAAATCCTTGCTTGCACACAAAATGACCCAGCAAGATCCCAAAAGGAACAAAAAATATGAATTTTTTCAAATTGCACTGCAATCTAGCATCTACGACAAGTATCCAACATCAGGCACAAACTTGCTACATGGCACTTCACTAATCCAAACACAGTCTAGTCATCAAAGTATACTTCCAGAAACTTATGAATGAACTCTTTGAACTCTGTTATGACTACGAGGGAAAATATCTCAGGCACATTCTTGAGTCCAAATGGCATCACAGTGTACTGAAAACAACCCCACTCCATCGTGAAGGTCATTTTTCTCCTATCCTCAGGTGTTATCTTAATCTGATGATACCTGTAAAACCCATTAGTAAAGGAATAGGCCTCATGCCCTCCAACATTGTCTAACACTTCATCTATAAACGACATTGGGAATGGGTCATGCACACATGCATCATTAAGCTTTTGCAAATCTATGTATATCCTTATTTCACCTTTTTGTTTCTTCTCCTAAATCACCATAGGGCTCACCCAATCATATTCTTCAACAGGTTCTATGATGCCTGCCTCTAACATCTTATCCATATCCTAGAAAACCCTTTCCTTGTATTTAGGATTAAGGTGATATGACCTTTTTTTAATAGGATTCACATCCGACTTCAGAGTGATCTTCATAATGCCCAAATCGCCAACTATGCCCTTCAAATCCGAAAACTTAGTCAGGAATAGATCCTGGTATTTGTAGAGTAACTCAACAACTTTATCCACTGTAGCATCATCCTAATAATCTCTGATTTTCATTAACTTCGGTTCTTTTTCAGTGCCAATGTTTACTTTCCTTGTCTTCAAAGGTGCGGAGATGTCTGGGTTTTCTATTTGTGGGCCTTCAACTTTGCGATGCCCTTTTGCCTCTAGAATATTAATGTTTCTCGGATCTTCAGCGGTTACATTATAGCATTCTAATGCATGGTGCAGGTGGGTGCTCCAGTCTGGTGGGATCCTCTCCATAGGTTCCTTTGATGTTCTGAAGATAACCGCCTTAATCTCTTGTAGCGCTTCATCATTGATTTCAAAGTCGTATTCAAAGATGAAGGTCAATAAGAACCCTTCCTTTAATACATCCCATTCTGTGGTGCCATGGCGGAGCTCCATTTCCAGATACAAGTTCATGGGAATTGTATCCAAAGTGTGGAAAATATTGTACCCACTCTGTCTATAGTTTTATTCCCCATGCTTTAGTCCATTTTTCTAGGTGATCACATGGATCATCCCTTCCATTATATTTCTCTGTCATTTTGGTGTTAGCACACCCAAACCATAACCTCATCATTCTTCAGTAATATTGTCATCCAACAAAACTTTCCTTATGCATACCCCACCATCATGCAGGTGTAGCACGTAGTGCCAACACTAATTCTTGGAAGCAGTAATCCTCATGGATTACGAGCTCAAACTCATCCAAAAAAAAATCTACGTTAGTTAAACCATCATAATAGGGTAATTCCCTTACCTCTGATGAAACATAGTGCATTGACTTCATCATCATATTGCATCTCAATGTAGACACTTCGTGCAAGCGATTCTGCCAGTGCTCTAATTCCTCATTAGAATTAGAGGTGAAGGAACTCTCCTGATCCTAGGAAATTTGTCCATCTACTGTTGGATTGATCCAATCCTAATCCCACATTGTTATCTTGTAAATCTGATCCAGTTCATCATCACTTTCTTCATAATCACAGACTGGTTCAGTATAGTGCGCCCCTTCTGCAAGATTCAGTGGCACTATAAATCGCAATGACTTTATTTCAAAGGAAATTGTCCTTTTCTTCAAATTAATGACCCCATTCATGTCAATAGCCCAGTCAATTTCCAAGATCGCGGGGTAGTGGTTACTGTCTTCAACGATTTCTATAACCTCAAAATTGGCCATCGTGCTCACACCTTCTATGTCAACTGTTACTCCATATAACCGTCCCATGGGGATGATTTTCTATTGGTTCTCCATTCTAAGCTGAATCAGAGACTACTGCAACATAAGTCTCCCCATCCTTTTCCATGTTTGTTTCGATAACACGTTCTCATCGAACCCCATATGAAAAATGACTTGTTCCATCTCATAATTGCCTATCTGCACAGTAAGCCTCATCTTGCACCCTGTTCATCCCTTATGTTTGCCAATTTTTCTAACATCTCAGTGTCCATTAGGGACCTTCTCTTGGCTAGCACATTTATTTATTAGTTCCTATAGGCCTTCCACAACTTTTTTATCATGCAACAGTTTTATGTAGGTCTCCAAAAATGTAGTAAGTAGAGAGGGATCAAATTCTACAGGTGCACTGATATCTTGCATCTTGTCCTGGCTCCTTGAGGTGGAGGCCTCAACGAAGCTCTTCTTGGCTTCCATAAATGTTTCCTTAGGGTGATCCAGATCATATCAGGCTTCTTTCTCTGGTGCTTTTCGGACCCATTCTTCTTCTTCAGGATCGTTACCCTTATCAGTGTGAGACATCATTCCACTTCTTAGCACAATGTTGACACTTTGATCTTCTTCACAGGGCTCAGCCCTCATCACCTATAGATTCTGTTGGCATTTTGGCACAGGTGTGGCGCTACGGTACAGGTGTTGTCCTTGATGGCAACTCTCTTTAATGACAGATCTCAGTCCAGACTACAATAATGAAGAGAAATTTCATATACGCAGGTTCATTAAGCCCAAGTTGCGTATACACGCTGGTACGCTATATACTAAGTCGCGGATACGCAGGCTCGCTATATACGAAGTCGCGTATACACGCAGTTTCATGAACAGAAAACAACGTACATGTCGAGAAGCTTCCCTTGGTCTGTGGTAGTTAGTCCTCGGTACTTGAGCCTATGTTTTTGGACCAAAGTATCTCGACAGTCGTGTTGATCCCGAGTTTTGAAGTTGATGGTATTGTATTACTATGGTTTTGGACCGTGGTATTGAGAAGGGCCTAAGGCTATATAAGGAGAAGAAGATCATTAGGCAATGGCACTGAAAATGTCTTGAATATCTGATAAAGAAAGAGATCTCGTATGCAGTTTCTGGGTTGCTTGATCTAAGCTAAGGAGAGATCACACCGGTTGATGGAAGACTAGATCTAAGGATAGATCGGGATCAAATGGTTCAAAATTAACTATCGATATATGGTTGATTACGCATATTTTTAGATCTGCATACTGACACAATGTTATGTTCTGAAGTATGACTGATGTCTGGTACAGCTGCAAGTTATGAGAAATTATTTTTAGATCTGTATGCAGGTTGTCTTTGGTAAAAGCGGGTGTATATGCGGGTTGGTTTCATTGAAGTAGCGTATACCTTTTGAAGCTTAATTTTTGGGGTTGTAGTTGGGTCTGATTGTTATTGCAGAGGTTCTGTAGTCTGCTCTGTGTTCTGGTGACTGGGTGTTGACAGGGTTTCAGTGGTTCAGTGATTCAAAGATTGATGATGCTAGTATTGGTTGTTTTGTGCTTCAATGATTTGTGAATGAATCGTGGTCTTCAGATTGTAATGTTGTGCTTCAGGAGTATCCAGTCTGAAAATTGATGAAAAGTGGTACCTGAAGGAAAGAAGATTGTAGGGTAGCACCTACGTACTAATATCTTAGCTAGTACAAGAGCAAAGGGGGTTGGAGCTCCCTTCCAGGAGAGTTTGGAAAACGAGAGAAGGTTGTAGCCTACGTACTGGTATAAGGCTGCACCAGTACAAAAGATTGTAAACTGAAGTTTCTTATTAAAGAAAGATAGAGACGAGTTGCAGTAGGTGGTTTTCACCCACATTGGGTTTCCACCTTATATCATGGTGTTCATGTGTGTGGCTTTTGTGTGATGATCTGTTCTGTTATACTGCATCTGTTTATCTTTAATATGGTTAATAATGTCCTGATGCCTTTACTGAAGATAAACTAACTGAATCATAAGATTTCTGGTTATACGTTGGTTGCTTTAGACACAGTAGCGTGTACACGCTGGTTCACTTAACTGAAGTAGCGTATATGTTTCTGAGTATTGAAAAGTTTTATTGATCTCATAATACTGATTCACCCCCCCTCTCAGTATTATTTCCAACAGATTCTGCGTATGCTGCTGAGGCTATGTTTTCTTCTCTTGTATTTTAGCTATCAGCAATAGGAATTCCTCTATAGTATGGTCAAATTGTTTGTAGTATTGACATGATGGGTGTGTAGGATTCTATAACTCTCGCGCGTAGTACCCTAGCTATCTATAGTTGTAGTAGATAATATGACCGAGGCCTCTACCAGGTCCTCCTCCTCCTTGGCCCCATCCTTGACCCTCATAACCTATGCGCGCTTCTCCAGTGCCCTACTTTGGAGGCCGAGTTTCTGCTTGCATCTGGTATGTAGGTGTCCTTTCCATCATCAACTCATAGCTTCAATAGTGGCGCTCATCGTGGCCCACGGATTTGTAGAATTGACAAAACAACTGCTGGGCTGTCTAGACGCAAATTTTGAAGTAAATGGAAATTATCTGCCACATGTTGTCCAACAACTTGATAAATAACACAACATAGCATAGCCCCCACGCTTGGCCCTGTTGAGGCTTCTGGGTTCAGGGGAATTAGTCCCTGTTAAAATTGGCAACTAGGGCCAAAATACATGTGGGTCATCTTATTCATGGCTAATAATATTTCTATTAGATTCCTTTCGTCGAGAGGTGTAGGATTGATCTAAATATCATCTGATTCCGATAATTATTTATGGAGATATGTATTTATTTTGATTATGGAAGTATTATCAAGTAGACCTACAACTCATGTAGGCTCAAAAGCCCAATAGTCCCATCTATTCAAACATCAACAATTGTGTATAAATGCAGGATGACTTTTCCTCATTTTCACTCACTCATCTCATCACATCTCTCTCTCTCTCCTGCGCAGAAAAGAGACTCTCTCTCACAACTGTGGAAGGAAGGACACAGTTTTTGGGTAGCAACTGCAGAACTAAATTTTTACCAACGTTGAACAGAAGACTCCCTCCTCAGAACTGCGTTGTAGGTCCATCTGGATCTCCTCTGAAGGTCACATTTTTTGGTGGTGGAATCGAGCCGATCTGACGGTCGGTTTGCAAGATATTGTTTGCCCTAGTTTGGGGCTGATCTAGGGTTTGTTGTTGCTGATGTAAATCAGATTTATGTACTATTTCTCTCTACTGGATTATCGAAGATAAAGGAATATTTGATCAAAGGGTTTCCTCACATTGGGGTTTGTCCCTGGCTAGCCACCACATCTTGTGTCTCTTGTCTTGGCTTGTTTTCTATCGATTGTTTAATGTTCTATCTGCACTTTACTTTATGTACATGTGATTGTTAATCTGTGGATAATAATAAGAAAGATAAGTAAACTGTTATAAGCATAGAACATACCATAACTTAACATGGTATCAAAGATAAGTTGAAGACAAATCCCAAGCAAGAGAAAGAGCAATCACCGAAGAGAAGATTGGTAAGGCTATCCTAAAAGAACTATGGGGTCCTCATCACTCGGCGGGGTCCTCATCACTCTTTCCTGCTGAGGCCAAGCTCTGTGAGAAAGTTGAATATCACGAATGGGAGATGTCTATTGATCTAACCCTAGAAGATCGAGAAGAGTTGGACCATGTGAGAGGCAATATTGTTGAGCCTCCATCAAATGCATATGTTGATACCAAGAACAAATGGAAAACCAGAGAAGTAAAAGCAAAGAAGATCATATGGGACTCTATTGACAAGCGCTTGGTGGCTTACATCTCTGACCTGAACACCTCCAAGGAAATCTATGATAGACTGGTGAGTTTATTTAAAGTTAATGATGCAAATCAAGTTTTGTTTCTTAGAAATAAGCTGAAGGAAATTAAGAAGGGTAAAGATGAGAGTATGCAAGCATACTTCTCAAGAATCACTGAGATCAAGAACGATCTCCTATCTATTAGGGAGACTATTACTGATAGGGAAATGGCACTCACGACTCTTGGAGGATTACCATCCGAATGGTATGTGTTCAGGACTACTCTTCTGAACAATAATGTAATTCCTAGTTTCGAGGAATTAATGGCTAGATGCATCCAAGAAGAAACAAGGGTAGAAGAGCAAGAAATTCCCATGCCTAGAGGTCCTCCTGCTTCCTTTTCTTCTCATGCTAAGAAAAGTTCTGGGACTAAATCAAAAAGAAAGGCTGGACCGAAGGGTGGAAGAAAAGGATGATGTTACATTTGCGACAAAACAAGTCACTATGCAAAGAAGTTCCCTGATAGAAAGGACTCACACCAGGACGATGATCAAAATCCCTCTCATGAAAATCAAAGGAATGGAAAATGCAATAGCAAAGGTAAAATGAGTGTTGGAAGTCAAGGAAAAGGAAAACCATTCAATAAGGCTAGAAATTCTAGGTATGAATCCAACATTGTTGATAATAAGCAGGATGAATATTATCTACCAGTTGCTTTATCTATGTCTTCTCCTTTAGACTCAATGGGAATTTGGCTCATTGATAGTGGTGCCTCAAGGCACTCCACTAGTTACAAAGATGTTCTCAATAATATGATAGAGAAAGAAACTAACCTGGAAATTGTCCTTGGAGATAATACGAAATATCCCGTGAAAGGTGTAGGCAATGTCTCTCTCAAATTGAATCAAGGTAATACGATCCACTTACAGGATGTATTATATGTACCTGACCTCAAAAGGAATCTAGTGTCCATCTCAACAATGGAAGACAAAGGCTACAAAGTGACCTTCAGCAATGGCGATGTACATGTATGGAAAAATAATGTTAAAGATGCATTTACTCTTGGGTTTTGTGTTGATCCATTATATCAGGTCGGTGGAAGTCCGTTGGGTGTCATGTCTTGTGACACATCTCTTCAGTCCAAACTTTGGCATCGGAAGTTTTCCCACCTTCATTACAAAGCTCTACCCGATGTAAGACAAATGGTAATAGGGATGCTTGAATTCCGAGTAGAGAAAGGTGTATGTCTGAGATGTGCCGAAGGAAAGCTCAAAAGGGGACCATTCCCCTCAAGCCAAAGCAAGACCTCCAATATATTACAGTTGGTTCACTCAGACATATTTGAGGTTGGCATTAAGAGGGAGACTACTACACCATATACTCCTAAGCTAAATGGTGTGGTGCAAGGGAAGAATGATACGATTGTGGAAGTTGTCTATGTCATGCTCCATGATCTAATATTTTTGAACTTTCTATGGGCAGATGATGTAACAATGCCTGATGTGGAGGAACCCATGGATTCTATTGATCCACCTGAGCCTTCCTCTTCTAGGAAGAGGCCCTCTTGGCTTAGGGGCTACTCAATGATGTTGAAGGACATAATGCACCCCGAGGAACCTTCTGTGAAAGTAAGAAACCTAACAAGTATCAGGGATACCTGACCACCATGAGCACAATCATACAAAATAAACCTTCATCATTCTCAAATGCCATCAAGAATCAAGTATAGAACGATGCTATGACCAAATATAATGAGTTTATTATGAGGAATGATGTATGGGAAGTAGTTCCTTAACCCCTGGACAAGACAATTGTCACTTCTAAATGGCTTTACAAGATAAAGCATGTAGCAGATGGAAGTACGGAAAGGATAAGGCACATTTTGTTGCTCATGGTTTCTCCCAGAAGGAAGGTATAGACTATGATGAGATATTTGCACCTGTTGCCAGATATATGACCATCCACTCGATCATAGCCCTTTCAGCTTCACAAGGATGTAACCTACATCAGATGGATGTCAAGACCCTGTTCTTGCATGGTTCTATCAAAGAAGAGGTCTACATGGAGAAACCCTGAAGGATTTGATATTTATGATCGAAAATCTCATGTATGCATGTTGAAGAAGGCTCTCTATGGGCTGAAGCAAGCACCCTGAGCATGGTATGAGAGGATCGATAGCTACTTGATGAAGCTGGGATTCACTAGGAGTGAAGTTGATCCTAACCTTTACTTTAAGGTTGAAGATGACAAACCTCTCATATTGGTGCTGTATGTGGATGACCTCTTCCTAACAAGTGTAGACCCTCTCATTCACAAATGTAATAGGGAGTTGGCTTCTGAATTTGAAATGAAGGACCTAGGACTTGAAGTGTGGTATAAGCCAGGGGAAATTTTCCTATCTCAAGGAAAAAACGTGGTGAAGATATTGGAAAAATTCAGAATGGTGGACTGTAAGCCTATAACTACCCCGATGGAGCTTGACTTCAAGAAGTTAAGCGGTACTGTTGCTAGACGTATTTTACGAAATGCTATTGAGTATCAAAAACTCATCGGAGCATTAATGTTCTTAGTGAACCCGCATCGAGATATATGCTTTGCAGTCAACACGTTGAGTCAACATATGGTTGAACCCCACCACATACATTGGATTGGTGCGAAGAATCTGTTAAGACATCTTCATGGAATAATTAAATGTGGGTTAAGATACACTGCCAGAGATGTGAGACTACTTGGATGCATTGATGCTAATTGGGCAGGCAATGTGGAGGACCATAAGAGCACTTCTGGGTGCTGTTTCTCATTGGGATATGCTTCGATATCCTAGATGAGCGGGAAGCAGAAGTCAGTGGCTTTGAGCACCACTAAAGCAGAGTATATTTCTGCTAGCATAGCCTCCTGTGAGGCAGTATGGTTGCGAAAGCTCTTCAGTGAGCTGCTTGGATTTACATTGGATACCACCGTGATCTTATGTGACAACCAGAGTGGGATTTGTTTATTAGAGAATCCTGTATTTCATGATCAATTGAAGCATATCGATATCAGATATCACTATATTCGAGATATGGTGTAGCGAGGGCTATAAGGCTCCAACACATCGGTACAGATGAACAGGTCGCCGACATTCTACAAACCCCCTCGAGAAAGTCAAATCCTGATTTTCTGAGAACAACTTGGTGTTGTTCAAAGACCCTTCGATGAGTATCCTATATGATGCATTGAGCTCTGGGAGCTCCAGGGGTGTGTGGGGTACTTCTTAGAGTGACATATGACCACAGGGTGATTCACCATCCCCTGGTGGTATACATGTACACCCTATGGCGACTATGTAGCAGGATGATTGGTTCTCCTATGAGGTCTAGATGATGTGTTCTCCATGACGAATATGTAGAAAGATTATTAGTTCTCCTGTGAGGCCTGGATGATGTCTTCTGCATGGCATTTATGTAGTAGCATTATTAGTTCTCAGAACTGGTTTGAACCTGAATGACCGGATAGAGCTCATCTTCCTGATTTCGGCACTGTGAAAGGTTATAAAAACATTCTCCATATGAGAAATTTATGCCAAAAAGAAGAATTGTCCAATAACATTGAAATTTTGAATTTTTTTCAAAAAATTTAAAATAGAATATTCTTTGGAATATTCTGTTTTGGTCAACGAATGGGAGACTGCCACGTGGCCTGGGTGACGTCAGCAAAGGTATTTTGGGTGCATATTAAAATTTGTTTGGAGGTGGAAAGGTTTGAACCTGTGACCTCGTTCATATTAATCCCACGCCTTACCGTTAGCTCAAATCAGCAGATATTGTTTGCATTGCAGATCAAAGGGCTAAAGAACTTTGTAGAACGATTGGTAGGGCCCGAAGGGGGCTAGCCCCTAAGGGCCAGGCCCCATTCCATGTGACCCTCGCCCCATAACCACGGGCCTAATTTTAACTGTCAGTGCATAACAGTTTTATGTGATACGTGGTCACACAACGCTGACAACCTGAAGGAAACGGTCAGTTAACAATCAGTAACGACACACAATCCTATGCGGCTTAACTGCCAAGCTATAAACACGGTCACATGCCCATTAATCAGAAACGGTAACTACCAATTATGATGGTGGGAATATTGGCGGAGCGCCAAATTTGGGCGGTCCCGCCATAATTGGCGGACTTATCTGGACCTCCACTATAGTTAACTGGAGTGATTTTAGGCCAAATTGGAGGAAATCTTCAATGAGCCATAACTTTGGCTAGGAAAGTCCTTTTTGGACAAATTATTTTTTGATTTTGGGTCTCTTCGACCTTCTGAAGCCATTGGCATAGGTTTCACAGCCATCTGAGGTCGTTTGCAGGTGATTTTTCTTCGTGGAAGTTCCAGGAGCCACTAGGGCCAAATCAGTTTGGGAGTTGCATTGGGAATTGTACAGCTAGTGAATGTGGAACAAAGGTCATTCCTGAAGGTTTTCAGTATTTTGAATCCATTTCTACAGCTCGTTTTTCCTGTCAAGGTATTCTTCTCACTATTTAGCTTCAGGGAAGCTTTCAGGGCCACTAGGGCCATTTCAGTGCTTGAGTTGTTTGGGGGCTATGTTCATCCATTTGTGGTGATTCAAAACCCTATGTCTACTATTTTCGACCTTCTGAGTCTAATGGCAGATGTTTCATAACCAATTGAGGTCACCTTCACCTCGAAATTCTCAATGCAAGTTTAAAGGGCCACCAGGGCCAATTGGGGAAAGTACTGTATAAGGTACAATTTCACTGTTTAGTGTTTGGGAAAGAGCATGTTTAGATAATTCCTATCTTCTGATTCTGTATTTACAGTCAGATCGATCTTTTGAGACACTCATATTCTTGTATTAGCCTTTGTAGAATTTTTAATATAAGAGGACAAGTGTAGTTTGAGAGGTTTGGTCCAGCAGATGTAGCCCAGAGGGGGTGAACTGCTTTATCATTTTGATGTCTTTATTTGCTGAATATGATATGCTAAAAAAAACTGATATAAAGTGTTAAACAGAAAATATACATAACTTGCATACACACATAATCACCTATTCAGCTGCAGAAAGTTATTTGTCTTATTTCGCAAGACATCAAACTTCAAGTATGTGTATGTCAAAGACTTCTAAGTGTTTACTTTGTTATTTCTTTAGGCAGAGCCTGTAGAGGTCCAGGTAGCCTCTGGAACTCATCCTCTCTTTAGAGGTGGCATGTCCGGTGAATTCCCCTACAGTCTATCTCTGTATAAGAAATAAGAAGTTTTCACATTTTCAGAGGTCACTTGGAGTGTATAGCTCACATTTGCAATTATGGGAAATGGATACCTTGAACCCTTAAACAAGTACATTCCATTTTCAGATCAGATGGTATCAGAGCACTAGGTTTGCATGACTGACATCACTAGCTTGATTGTGTAGCTTGAAAGGTGTCTTAAGCAGTGTTGAAGATTGACTGCTTTATTATTCTGCATACTACTTGTTGTTTGAGTTTGTTGAAGCTCTTTAGTTCATTTTTATAATGACAACTTCCATAAGTGAGTTCTCAAAATCATCCTCCTTCACAAGATTTTTTGATGAAGGCTTGAAGCAAGAATTTTTCATCATGATGAATATGGTGAGAGAAATGTATGAGGATGAAAGAAAGAGCTCTAGACTTCAAGAGCAGTTGAATTCCATGAGGGAAGAGAAGCAGTTGCTTTCTGACCAATTGCAGGAAATGGAAGGCCAACTTCATATTGGAAACATGAATCTGGAAAGGATGCATGAGTTGGAGACACAACTCCTTGTTGCCAAAGAAGCCTTAGCCAAGTATCAGCTTGAAGAAGAGGTAAACAATTCTAGTTTGTCTTCAAATTCTTATAAGAATGTTTATGTTGGTTCTTTTGAGAAACATACCAGAGGCATAGGATCCAAGTTGATGTCCAAAATGGGATATGAAGGAAAAGGATTGGGAAGACATGCAGAGGGTATAGTTGAGCCAATAATGGTTGAGGTAAGGCCTAAGAATTTGGGTCTTAGCTATGGACAATCTTATGGAGAAAGTTCCAAAGTAGCCATGAAGGCAATTGAAACAGTTCCTAGAAGGAGTTTCATTTCAAGTTCTCTATCTCAAGGTTGTAAAGGTTGTATCCTTGAGGAATGCAATAGTTTGAAACATACCTTGCAAGAAGAAGGTGTGCATAAGAATGCACTTGAACAAGAGAATTGTGAAATCTCTAAAACCATTGAAGGGATTGATGGTGTTCCAAAAGGAGCTTCTTCTTCATTTGATTCACCTCCTCATGAAGGTAATGAAGGTGAAAGAGAAAGGTATAAATATGATTTCAATCATATTTCGTTTGATCATGTAAAGCATGGTAAATTTCCACATAAGCATTGGAAAATAATTGCATGTTCTTTTTGTGGTTTGGTTAACCATAGTGTTTCTAGATGTTGGAAAAGAATGGCAACATATAGGAAACTTTTGAAAGAAAGGAGGCAAGAAGCCAAAGTTCCAATGAGCAATGCAAATCATGCTATCAAGAAGATGAAAATGTGTTGCACTTATTGCCATAAGCATGGACATACTGCTGAAAGGTGTTGGACTCTGAATCCAACAATGCTTCCACGAAAGTTGAAGAAATTGGAGAAAGAGTATGGCAAAAATGGGAAGGAAGTTTCCATCATTGATATGTGTCAGGATGATACACATGTTGATATTGATGTGTAGTTAAAGGAAGCACCTTTGAAATGGATTGGTAAGAAATGGTTAGAATTCTTATCCAATTAAAGTTGCATGTCTTTTGATTGAATGCATTTCTTTGTTAAGGGAATGCAAGTTGCAGGATGGAAAAGCTGAGTATGAGACTCACTTTATCGTAGAAAAAGTTATATTCATTTCAGATTTGAAATTACATGTATATGTGATCGAGGATATTGTACTTATGATTGTACTTAAGAGAAAGTTGAAGGATAAACTGCATGCATGAGCACATGGATCATGATGATTTCCTTGTATTTTAAACATGTACGTGTGATTAAATTGAAGGGTTGATTACTTTATTTTTAACCATGCATGTAATGTAATATTGACATGGAAAAAGTTAATTTGATCTCCAAGATTGTAAAGAGGAGAAATGATGAAGTGTTTCATCTTTGTAAAAGCCTTCTCATTTGGGAGGCAACTCTTCTTCTGGAGCAAAGGTGCAATGGATGGGCATCGTGACAGTTGATAAGGTAGGACATTTTGGCATCAGTATGCTCTTTTGGCTGACCGGAAGAGGATATTCCTGCTCCTCAGGTGTTGTACAGTTCAGTTCAGAGATTCAGTAAGCTTTTGGGGACCAAAAGCCTTCTCATTTGGGAGGTGTGATCAGGAGCTCAGGACCAAGTGTTGTAAAATGGTCAAAAATGAAAGTGCTCAGAACTGTTTTGAACCTAAATGAACGAATAGAGCTTGCCTTTCTGATTTCAGCGCTACGAACGGTTCGAAAAACGGTCTCCGTATGAGAAATTTATGCCAAAAAGAAGAATTGCCCAATAACATTGAAATTTTGAATTTTTTTCAAAAAAATTAAAATAGAATATTCTTTGGAATATTTTGTTTTGGTCAACGAATGGTAGACTGCCACGTGGCCTGGGTGACATTAGCAAAGGTTGTTGGGCGCATATTAAAATTTGTTTGGAGGCGGAAAGGTTTGAACCTGCGACCTCATTCATATTAATCCCACGCCTTATCGTTAGCTCAAATCAGCGGATATTGTTTGCATTGCGGATCAAAGGGCTAAAGAACTTTGTAGTAAGGTTGGTAGGGCCCAAAGGGGGCTAGCCCCTAAGGGCCAGGCCCCATTCCATGTGACCCTCGCCCCATAACCGCGGGCCTAATTTTAACCGTCAGCACATAACGGTTATATGTGATACGTGGTCACACAATGCCGATAACCCGGAGGAAACGGTCAGTTAACAACCAGTCGTGGCACGCAATCCTATGCAGCTTAACCACCAAGCTATAAACGCGGTCACATGCCCATTAATCACAAACGGTAACTGCCAATTATGATGGCGGGAATATTGGCGGAGCGCCAAATTTGGGTGGTCCCGCCATAATTGGCGAACCTATCTGGACCTCCACTACAGTTAGCTAGAGTGATTTTAGGCCAAATTGGAGGAAATCTTCAATGAGCCATAACTTTGGCTAGGAAAGTCCTTTTCAGATGAATTTCTTTTTGATCTTGGGTGGCTTCAACCTTCTGAAGCCATTGGCATAGTTTTCACAGCCATCTGAGGTTGTTTGCAGGTGATTTTGCTTCATGGAAGTTCCAAGAGCCACTAGGGCCAAATCAGTTTGGGAGTTGCATTGGGAATTGTGCAGCCAATGAATGTGGAATGAAGGTCATTCCTGAAGGTTTTCAGTATTTTGAATCCATTTCTACAGCTCGTTTATCCTGTTGAGGCATTCTTCTCACTGTTTAGCTTCAGGGAAGCTTTCAGGGTCATTAGGGCCATTTCAGTGCTTGAGCTGTTTGGGGGCTATGTTCATCCATTTTTGGTGATTCAAAAGCCTATGTATGCTATTTTCTACCTTCTAAGTCTAATGTCAGAGGTTTCATAACCAATTGAGGTCATATTCACCTCGAAATTCTCCATGCAAGTTTAAAGGGCCACTAGGGCCAATTAGGGAAAGTACTGTATAAGGTACAATTTCACTGTTTAGTGTTTGGGAAAGAGCATGTTTAGCTGATTCCTATCTTTTGATTCTGTATTTATAGTCAGATTTGTCTTTCGAGATACTCATATTCTTGTATTAGCCTTTGTATCATTTTTAATACAATAGGAAAAGCCTAGTTTGAGAGGTTTGGTCCAGCAGATGTAGCCCAGAGGGGGTGAACTGCTTTATCATTTTGATGTCTTTATTTGCTGAAGATGATATGCTAAACAAAACTGATATAAAGTGTTAAACAACAAATATACATAACTTGCATACACACATAATCACCTATTCAGCTGCAAAAAGTTATTTGTCTTATTCCGCAAGACATCAAACTTCAAGTATGTGTATGTCAAAAACTTCTAAGTGTTTACTTCGTTATTTCTTTAGGCAGAGCCTGTAGAGGGCCAGGTAGCCTCTGGAACGCATCCTCTCTTTAGAGGTGACATGTCCGGTGAATGCCCCTACAGTCTATCTCTGTATAAGAAATAAGAAGTTTTCACATTTTTAGAGGTCACTTGGAGTGTATAGCTGACATTTTCAATTATGGGAAATGGATACATTGCACCCTTAAACAAGTACATTCCATTTTCAGATCGAGGACAAGATTGATTAAGTTCTCCTGTCAAGGCATCCTACCCATGTAGTTTGGGACTCATGGAAAGTACCTCTCATCTGATCAATGAGGAGGGAAATGAGGATAGGGACCATAGTAGTACCAATGGAGCCATTGTTGTATCTACCATACTCCCTATGCTAGGATGACTTTCATTGATCTGGGATCAATGATACTGGTCTGGGACTAGTGGTAGGAGTTGTACCCACTATGACGCTAAATTTGGGTCGGTTGAGATTGGTCTGGGACCAATGGTACGCACTCTAAGACTGACTTTGAGTCAGTGGAGGATGATTCTGGTCTAGGACCAATGGTATGAGTTTAACCCACTATGACGCTGACTTCAGGTTGGTTGAGATTGGTCTGGGACCAGTGGTACATACTCTAAGACTAACTTTGACTCAGTATGATACATCCTCGATCATTTCTTCCTCTTTAGAATCCAGATAAAGTAGAGCAGAGCAGAACAGAGCAGAGCAGACAGGATAGATCAAAGTAAAGCAGGCAGGATAGAGCAGAGCAAAGCAGGGGTAAAGCTGTATAGTGCAGTGCATTTGATGGATGAATAGTAGCAACTGACAAACATATTGCAGATGGAATTCTCCCTAGTTGAGAGGGAGTGTTAAAATTGGCAACTAGGGCCAAACTCCATGTGGGTCATCTTATTCATGGCTGATAATATTTCTATTAGATTCCTCTCATCGAGAGGTGTAGGATTGATCTAAAGATCATCCGATTTCGATAAGTATTTATGGAGATATGAATTTATTTTGATTATGTAATTATTATCAAGCCGACCTACAACTCATGTAGGCTCAGAAGCCCAATAGTCACATCTATTCAGAAATCAACAGTTGTGTATAAATACAGAAGCAATTTTCCTCATTTTCACTCACTCATCTCATCACATCTCTCTCTCTCTCTCTCTCTCTCTCTCTCTCTCTCTCTCTCTCTCTCTCCTGCGCAGAAAAGAGGCTCTTCTCTACTGCGTAGAAAAGAGACTCTCTCTCACACATGTGGAAGGAAGGATACAGTTTTGGGGCAGCAACTGCAGAACCAAATTTTGACCAATGTTGACCAAAAGACTCCCTCCTCAGAATTTCATTGTAGGTCCATCGGGATCTCCTCTGAAGTCTGCATTTTTTGGTGGTGGAATCAACCCGATCTGAAGGTCGGTTTGCGAGATATTGTTTGCCCTAGATTGGGACTGATCTAGGGTTTACTGTTGCTGATGTAAATTATATTTATGTACTATTTCTTTCTGCTGGATTATTGAAGATAAAGGAATATTTGATCAAAGGGTTTCCCCACATTGGGGTTTGTCCCTAACTAGCCACCACATCTTGTGTCTCTTTTCTTGGCTTGTTTTTTGTTGATCGTTTAATGTTCTATCTGCACTTTACTTTATGTGCATGTGATTGCTAATCTATGGATAATAATAAGAAAGATAAGTAAACGGTTATAAGCATAGAACATACCATAACTTAATAGTCCCCCTCCTATAACATAATTTTCGTATATTGGACAATGGTATTTATCATGCCCATGGCCCTTTCACTTCAAACACCAGACTTCTATGCACACTTCTGGTTTAGTCTCCTTGTCTTTATTCAAACTTTGTAACTCTAGGTGTAAGATAGATAATTGTGAGTGGATCTATTGTACTCCCAAGTTCATATATTGAATAGGTGATGCCTGCAGCCTCATCGTGATCTCTAAGGCTTCTGTCTATGTTTCTATCTTCTATTGTGACAAAGAAATTCTCAATTTGGGAAAAAGCGATGCGATAAACCATTCATGATGTTGGATATCTGTGATCTACATGTTAGCCTCTCTTATCTAAAACTTCAACCTCTAATGAAAATTCCTAAGTTGTCTCATCTACCCTCATCATGATCTCCTTAAATCCAATTACTGACTGTGAGTCAAACTTAGGCTTACTAAACTCTTTGTTTAAAGCCACCTTAGTCTTTGCTAGCGTTGCAAGATGATTATCAGAAAAATACTTAATGTATCAGGTTAGCACGTGATCCTGTAAAGAGGTGACCAACTATGCCTTCTTTAGATTGTCATCAATAATTTGTTGCATTGTCCATACAGTGTTCGCAGCAAACCAGAACTGCTTTGCATCTTCACTTCCTATACCCTTGAATATCGACATCTTCATTTCATTCAACATGGTTAATGGTGGTGGTGGAGGTGGAGGTGTGGGCAAAGGTGTGCGTAGTGGAGGGGGGTGGAGGCAGAGTGGAAGGATGATTTTCTCGAGGAATCCCCCGAGTGATTAGTTGAATAGCACTTCGCGGCGTAGTTTGCCCAGCCCCTTCATTGTCACTTGGAGGAGTTCCAATCAATGGACTATACTCTAGTCTTGATCCTTCACAATTTCTAAAGAATTGTCCACTCTGCATAGCTCTAAACATCAAGGTAATATCATCACCCATTTTTCACATAACAGAATTTTAATCCAAGTATTCAATTATCTTAAATACTTACCTCGTGGTCCTTCGAAAAATTGCCACTCTGCTTTGCTATAGCTGACTGAGGTATCAACTGAAAATTCTGAAACAAATCCTCCCAGAATTCAATCAATCTAATGATCGACAGCCCACGCAATATTGTTTTCAGAAGTTTATACTCATTGCTCTAATTCTAAAGTCCACACTATAGGACTATCAAGCTTCCACCTTCCTTGACAATTTGTCAATTTAGCTAACCACTCATACAGTTCAATGGGGAAAGTGTAGAAGAAGCTCTCATGTATCTCTGTATACAAATACTTGCTCAATCACTCTTCCTTCAACAGGCATGGGTTCCTATTTTCTTAAGCTGCAAACTTGTGAATCTTTCGGTCCAACCACTTTTCAATTTCTTTCTTGGTTGGATTCCAATGATACGACATCACACATCCCTTTCAAGCAGATCACGGTCCCGACAATGGAACTATTTGTTGGCTTAGGGGGTTCTAAACCAGGTTCAGAGTTAGCTACGCCAACCAACAAAACCCTAAATGCTGCAGAGCCTTTCTTCTCCTATCTAAGCATAGGAAGCAGAGCCTTCCTTCCCTAGCTCTCATCCTAGACTCTTCAATCAACTTGATTCTCTCTTAGTTCCCTCTTGTTCTTATTCTAAGTCTACTTGTCCCTTAGCTAAGACTCACTATTTATAGAATTTTCAAACAATGCCATGGTATGTGGACCATGGGTGAATCTCAAAACCGAATCAAAAGTTTACATAAAACAAGGGGCTAAGCCCTTTTGACTCCTATTCATCTACACGCTCTGCATCCAAAAATCGTGGAGAATTTACATTATTTACAAAATTGTATCAAAACTTGGGTTATCTTAACCTCAAACTAACCCATGGGACCCCATCCCAACATACCCCCAGTACAATGGCGAGGTAGAAGACAATAACAAAATTCTCAAAACAATATTATCACATATGGTGAACAAATGTAAAACTAACTGGCACTGCATGCTCTTATCTTCCTTATGGGTGTACCATACCTTAGTAAAAAAATCCACTGGCTTTACTCCATTCCACCTAGTCTATGGGGTTGAGGTTGTACTCCCTATTGAGTGTGAGACCCCTACCCTATGCACGACCATCGAGCTTCTCCTAGATACTTCTATATTTGAAAAAAGGATCATACAACTAGAACACACTGACAAAAGTTGGAAAAAAATACCTCTTCGGCATAATGATGCCCGCGAAAGGTGAACCAAAGCTACTTTTGATCACCATGTTACCCCTTTCTCATTTAACAAGTGTTATCAGGAAATCTAGTGTCTATTCAGAGCTGCTAGTCCCACTAAGAGGGTAGCTATCTTAGAAATAAATAGATTAAAATCACTTGTTTTTCCTTTACGAGAGAGAGATGAGAAATAAGCAGAGAGTACCAACCTCAGTCTTCCACTTGGCTCCTTACTTGTTTCCTTTCCCCTTTGATAGAATCTTGCCACTTCTTCCTTACTTGTCCCGCTTCAATGAGCACCTGTAGATTCATAGCAGCATAATACCATCAAAGCATAGAGATCTTTCACTGTAAACAATATAGGATCAGATATATATTGACCATACAAATGCATATATCAACACAATATTCAAAGATACACAAGAATATGGAGGAAAACTCAAGTAGATTTATTATTAAAGGTAGTAGAAGAGAGGATTACAACCACTTGGTCTAACCCAGTGCCATCCTCCCAGCTTGAAAGCCCTCTTCACCTCACACAAAGCAAGATCACCCAACAATGTCTTCAAAGAGAAACCAGCAGCACCTCTTTTGAAATTACCCAATTCCAACATTTGGATCTCTGGGATGAGGGATCCATTTATAGATATTTGCAGGGGGGTGAGTCAGCTTCTGGGATTTTGATTAGTGTCATCTCTCTGATAGTTCTTGGTTCCATTTTGAGATTCATGATCTCCAACTCATCCTTGGGCGAATTCAGGGAGGCAAGTGTCGAATGAGCAGCTTCTAGAAGATTCTTAGGGTCTCCACCTAGCAAACTGCTTGTGCCATTTGTTTACTCTCACTCATCGCACCCTACAGAAGGGATTTCCAGTATGCATCACACATTTTTCATGTGGCAGGTGAGATGCATCGCACCCTTTGCACTGGGCAGTCTGTATGGTCCTGTTTTGACCAGTTCTGAGTGGTTTTTCATGGAAAACTTCTGGGAGATGATGTAATCAACTGAAATTGCTCCTTAGGGTATGAAACAACACTTTTAGGGACTTAGAAGCCCTTGTTTTAGGGACATATGTGATTGGGGTTGCAGTGCCCAAATATGTCTATAATAGTTGCCGCCTAAAGCATGAGGTCATAAATCTTTTGATGTTGGGTGAAATGCTTTATAATGGGGATCCAAGGTTTTTCACACTGGAAGGTGGCCTGTAATAAGATACAATACAATACATTATCTTCATAATATTTTCATGATCTAGCCAAGGTGGGCATTCCCATGCTCAACTTTGATAAATTCATTTTCATGTACATATGATAGACAATTGTCTGTGTGCAGACTGATGATTCTGGTAGAACCATCATCCCTTAGCTTGGATGATTATCTGTGCAGCAATGATGCACATTTGATGTCTTTATCTTCTTGAATATATCACAGCCTGGATGGATGAAACTAGATCCAAGGTCTTCAAAACTCGTTCAATCTTTGTCCGAAAGTACAAGTCGATCCGTGTGAAAAGATGTTCTGATGTCGAACATGGAAGCACATCGCCTTATTACCAGCCAATGATGTAAGTTGTTAATAGACGTGAGAGGAATCACCGATGATGATGATGACCCTCAAGGTACTGCAGTACAATTCACATGGTGTGAATACATGAGTTGATTTCGAACACCACGCAAAATCTTTCGGTCGAAGGCCATTAGTGTAAACCTATCACCGGAAGTGAGAAACTCACCATTGAGGCATGCAAGCTTCAAAGTACTAGAAGGGTTGTCCCTAGGTCAGCTTCTTGGATAATGAGTTGATGTCAACAAGAAGTGAGCCATCATAGGAGGGCATTAATGGATCCCACATCTACGACATGGAATGGAGCAAATGATTTTGTAGAGGTGAAAATGATCTAATGATACAAGGTTCAGGGTGGCGGTCATGAAAGAATGAAGTGTGAAGGCATTGTATCAGATGAGACACAAGTTGGGTAGGTGAATTCTCTGAGTGACTTCTCTTGAACATATCAGCGACACTGAAATGAATTGGTAGCATTAACCCCAAAAGTGGATGGTACGGTGGACCAATGGTGATATGACCGGTGAACGGAATAACCCAACCCGACTCAATCATGGTGATGGAGTGTGTTAGAGACTAGATTTGCCTCAGGCTGAAAAGGCAAGCTTCTAGGTTCAACATCAAACCACACTCAGCCTCGTAGCTAGCCCTGCAAGGACAGGCGAGGGCTCTCTTTGGGTCAATCTCAGCGAAAAGTGTTTCTTTGGGCTTTGCGATGAATTAAAATGGGAAACTAATTTTAGGCTAGTAAATAGATATGAAGAGGTAAGTTAATAAATGACTGAGTTTTTAGGGCTATATGGGACAAAGAAACAACATGAGCTAAGAAATTAAATCAAAGACACAGATTATTTCATGAGGAAAGATAGGCAAGAAGTTTACAAATCAAATTTGAAATAATATGGAGTGGAAAGACTGTTGAGAGGCTGAAAAGGGCATATATAATGAATCTTTGCAGACAGAAGAAGACACACGGAGGATGAATGCTTTCCAAGGCAGAGCAATAAACTGGATTCTACCTTTCTTAATTAAAAAAATTCAACTGGAAATGATTATGAATGAACTGTAAAACATAACAAGATACATATGAAATAGATAGAAGAAACATATGCTAAACTCATACCATAGGAATCTCATGAATCAGAGTTGCATCATTTTACTAATTTCCTGGCCAAACTGTACAGTGAGGCATTGAGTTTCCTTCCACACCTTTCCCGAAACTCAGACCCTTTACAAATGATTTACAATACAATACATAAACTCAGAGGTGGGAAAACAGATCGATGAAAATAGGGAGCTATTTCAACTAAAATCATGAAAATAGAAAAAGAGTCATTTATCTGTTCTAAAGACAAAACAACGTTACATTATTCCACTTGAAAATTTTTGATGACCAATGAAAAGGCGAAAATTGTAGCGCGAATCTCATTGAATCATGACTGAGGACAAAAATAGGCAATCTGTTCCTATCTCTCTGCTGTGGTAGATATTCTTCGTTCTAAATTTGGCTTTCGGTCTTTGACTGTTCACCTACCCTTTTGCCATTTGAATAAAAACTGTCTTTTAATAAAAATGGTTTTGAACTAAGATTTCGCCTTTAATAAAGGGAAAAATGTATTGTCAATGAATGATCCCCGCTGCAATTTTGCTAAACTCAACAATATCTCCTTCAATACCAACGAACACATATGGATCATGATCTGGCTTGACATATGCCTGCCCAGGACGTCGGTTGGACAATCGACTGCGGAAACCAAGCAAGTTGGCATGCACACCATCGAGAATAATTATGTTTTCAGACTTCCACTTCAAGTAGTCAGCTCCGATATACTTGGTGAACCCCCTAAACGATGCATATAACAATGAATTATTTTCTGCTGACCATAATTATCTGTCTGACAGGGAATTTTAACTTTGGCATGATGTGGAGCTTCTTGGACATGATTTGAGTGGTGGTCCCTCCATAGTAAAGGAGCACTTGGCCTATGGCCCCGTGTGCATAAGTCCCCTACAGTTTTCCGAATGCTCCTCTCATACCAGTTTGAAGCCTCTCGGCTTTGGCGCACAAAAGCATCTTGTTAATACGGGGAACATGGAATGGCTACAGACAAACATGCAGATGGAATGCGTCCTTTCTGGCGAACTTGGCCATGTACTTGTTACAAGCAATACGTGCCGCATCTAGCACCTTGCTCGTTACATTATATTTCTCCCAACTCACCAGGCGAACGCAAAAAGAAAACTCGTCGGATGCTCTTTTCTTGGCACCAACATCATATATACGGATTTTGAGATTTGGAACACCCGACCGTATCGAGATTTCGGGTAGGGCTTGTTCTTAATCTGATGATAACATCTTGCTGAAACATCCTTTATAATTTACAACAGCGAGCCAAACGCCCGTAATGGAGATGAATCCTTCATGAATAGAAACAATGATACAACACACCTGCAGTTAGGGAGCATAGGAGATTGAGTTAGTTTGAAATTTTGATGAAGCAGTGGTGAAAAACTGGCTTGTTAGCCCTGTGCGCCGCGCAGGTTGTATGCGCCAGCCTCATTGGAAAATAGACAGTGGCAGGAGGCCCTGTGCAATGTGACCTCCCAATGCATCGTGCCTTCTCCCAATGCGCCACACGCACTCCAAACATATAGTCTCAGCTTTAAACTCACAGTTTCGGCTTCTTTACCCTAGAACATATTTTGGTTGGAACTGATGAAGTCGAAGAATCATTATCCATAGTCAAGTCCTCTCTGCATGGGAGGGAGATCTGCTGAGCTTCACTTGATTCTCTTTTCTTTGCAGACGAGGGGGAAAGGCAGGCACGATCTTTCCATAGCCTTTGAGGCGTTATGACCATCAGCAAGCCACAACCCATCATTTTCAAGCCTGATATGACTGACGCATTTGTTGGTGGTAACCTCCAAAAGCTGTCTTGTGAGAGCATGCCATTCATTTATCAATTGAGCTATAAAGCTGAGAAGAGGGAGACAAATCATGAAAAATCCAATATTCTTATGGTCAAACGCAGCATGATCTGTAGCCAGAAGGACCAAACACAAAGAAAAAAATCCTGCTTCACATGAAACAGAGATGATCTCCAAAAACTAAATTTGCTTCTCCATGTTTTTGCTCCGATTCTCTGATGTCATTTGGCGTGCAAATGAAATGTTGGAACGAAAAAATGTCTCTTATGACAGGGATTTGATTTTTGACTTGTGCACACCCACTTTCTAAACTTTGGCACTTTTTCATTTAATACAACTCTATCTTTTGGTTTCCTCATTGATTTTTTGAGCTTGAATGATGGCTTTTCTCGGTTGATTTTTGCAGGGATGGTGGCATCAGATTTCAGCAAAAAATGACCAGAGGCTGCATTTGAACATTTTCAACCAAACAACCTTGAAAATATACATGGAAATTATTTCAAAAGACGAAAAGACGACTTTTTCTTAAAAATAGGGTTTTGAAGAAAAGTCATGATCAATCAGTATGACAATGAAATTTTCGAAATGAAAACATATTTTGAACCTCCCTCTGGCCTGCTGGCATTATTGGACATTTTTGAAGACCAAATCGGCTAACCCTAAACCTAGTGACTGAAATGACTCTTGCTGACCTAGTCATCAAACAGGACTGTAAATGACTTTAAAATTGATTCGAAAAGCAGACCTAAACCGACAAGATAAGGCATGAGGGGAATGAATAACAAGGCCATTTCATCAGATAATGGCATGCCCCTAGTGGAATGAAATGGAGTGAATCGAGCGAGACACCTAAAAATGAAATGAAAAAAGAGTTTTGATCTCTAACGAAGGGATATAAAGACCAACTCTAACATTGGCTCCAATGGGGATGGTAGCTCCCTGGAGATGCCAAGAATGGCAGATCTTTGGGAGAGCAGATAGTGCCTTCATCCATTGGGCTATGGAGTCCAAATCAGCACCAGGCTGTTAACTAATTTACTGACTGAAAATTTGACTCAAACTAACTCGATGTAAACTGAAATGACTAAAAAAACTTGACTCTAACAAACTAACTCAAAATACTAAGACCTAAACTTAAAAATTAAAGCTTGGTGGTAATACAGACCACCTGTGTTTCTTACAAGACAATATACCATCAAACTATATCAAAATGCCAATGTAGCCAATCAAGCAGATGCCTTCCTGATTGATTCTCCTGATCAAATTTCTTGGTCAACAGTAGATACTTGTAACTGGGCATCCAAAAATATAATTGACCATGATCTCCTTCACCACTGAATACTGCAATAATCACCTTTACTGCTGACTACAACATATTTTCCAGTGGATCCTGAAAAACATGAAGATTTACAACCTACTGAAGAAATAAGGTGTCTTTTTCTTTTGATTCTGATCTTCCTTCATAATGTACTTCAGTAAAAGAATGTTCCTGGTCCTAAAAAAATTATGAACAAGTAGATGAGCAGACCTCCTCTTGGAAAAACATTTCAAAACATGAGGCATATGCAGAAGAATCTGAAAGGAAATGTTGAATGTTCTGACCTTTTGTAGTCTGAATATTATTTTGATCATCTTCATATGATATAACAGCCAGATTGTCATGTTCCTCATTACATTCATCAATCATAAGAAAAGAAACTTTAGATGGTTCTTGATACTCAAATATGACATTGCTATCATCTACCAATGATTCATCCAAGGAAACTTTTTCACTTACTTGAGCAAATATCCCGTCTTGTTTTTCACAGAGGAAATGAACTACCTCCTCATGAAGATCTAGTTCAAGTGAGATGAGAGCATTTAGGTCTGTAACTCTATTTTCTTCATTTGAGGTAGCCGCAACAATACAACTCTCTTTTATGAGATCCGGAACAACATTTTTTTCCTCATCACAACTTATCTCTCGATATAATTTATCATCATCGCTATCTGAGATTGGAACATCATTTTCCTGCGTATCATTTGCAGCAATATGGAAATCTTCAGCCTACTGATCTTGATAAGTATCCTCTAAGAGTTCTGTGTGCTGCTGAAACATATTTTCATACAGGGCTTCCATGATCTCTTCATCCATGAAATTATCATCTTCATAATATTTCTCAAGGCTTTCAATAAAACTATAAGCATGCTTGCAACAGTCCTGAACTAAATTTAATGATGGATAAGATTCTTTATATCTTTCAATAAATATTGTATGAAAATATTTTAGACAATAAATGGAAGCAGGTGGCAAACTTTCATACCAATATTGGGCTTCACCTTCCAGAGTGGCTAGGAATATCTTCATCAAGCAATCTTCAGGAAAATCAACCTTCAACTTGTGAATATGCATGTGAAATCTAACCAGATGTAAAGCAGCATCCTTCCTATCATCATCTTTAAACGTAGGCAAATTTCTTGACCAATCTACCTTCGGAATTTTATTTGGAAAGCCTGGAATATGATCCTGGCTCATGGGAGCATATCTTCTTGTGACCCGTTCCATCTTGAAAATCTCAAAGATATTGATCTCTCTGCAGTGGAGTCACCATGAAGCATTGATTACTAGATTTTTCAGTGAATGAAGTCGCCAGGTGAATGATTTCAGCCTTCTGATGTCTGATCGTTGTCCACCATCAACAATCAGATCTGAACTTGATACATGTACTGGGGCAATTAATAAGTTAGATGTCACATTTACAAGCTAGACCGGAGATTGAATGAAGCAGCATTTATCTACTTCGCTGATGCATAGCAAAATCATTTCAAAGGCTACCTGGCATAACTCCAAGCTCCGTCTGTGGCTTATAAAACAAATGACATCAACAAGCAAACCATTTTCTTCCCTAGTATGGTCACAACTATGTTAGAGCCTAGATTTACCTTAGGCTAAAAAGGTAAGATTCTAGGTCCACATCAAACCATGCTCAGCCTTGTAGCTAGCCCTACGAGTACAAGAGAGGGCTCTCTCTGAGTCAATATCAACAAAGTATAATCATATGGGGCTTTATATGACCAATTTAACAACTAATATTAGGCTAGGTATGAAGTGCAAGGATTGATTTGATTTTTTGGGAGATTTTTTGTTGGAAAAAGGGAAAGACAATTTTGGGTCCAGGGATGAGGCCAAATTTTTGCAGAGTTCTAATTGGGGCAAGGAAGGAAATAATTTTGATGCTTTAGATTGAATGTATGGATGGATCAGACCGGTGAGGAGCCAAGGAGGGAAAGAGAGTCTCAAGAGTCCTCCTTAAACAGATGAAAACATTGAAAATTAAACAAAATTTCAAGGCAGAGCACAACAGTCCAGTGAATTCTACCTTAATCACTCATTTGTTTAATTTAAGAAGCAAAGAGAAGGGAGAATGATACACATAAACATCAATGAACTTACAAGTACATAGAGAAAAACACCATCAAAACACAGAGCCACATGGATCCCAACAAGTGTTGCAAAACCCTGGTCTTTCCTTAGCCAAAAATGCAGAGATAGAATGTACAATGATGTGCCAAGCAATCCCAAGTGTCAAACCCTGAAAATGACTCAGAAAACACATGATATAGACTAGCCCAATCCATTCCCTTGCCTCTATGGGTCGAGCTCATCATTCTAGGAGCTGTTTCAACCAATTCTAAACAAAACACTGAAATCTAGGCAATCAAACAACTTGCCTCTATATGATAGGAGACTGATTCATTCATTAAATTTTCACTTTTTGGTGAATGAATCTTCTACAACAAGTAAATATGTGCCAAAGTTACATCATATTCATCAAGTTACATCAAGATAGATCAATAATTACATCAAAAAGTAAAACTAGTCAAAACTGGGCGAATTTCTGAGCCGCTGAGTGAAAAATAGGCAAAAATCCTCTATGCACTGCGCCTGAAACCTGTATGCATAGCAAAACTTTGGAGATGAGCCATTGGGTTTTTGCATGGAACACAGAGCCTACAGGCTAGTTTTATGCCGCTTCTGTCATCAAAACTCACAAAAACGCCATTTTTTCTGCTCCAAGTAAGTTCAAGCATGCTTCTATTGAATTTAACTTGTGTTGGGTGTTGTTTGGAGGGAGAATTCAAAGGTTTGAAAGTTTGAAAATATAATCCCTATATGTATATCAAAATCTGCTCCTTTGGGGTTTTAAATTTGGTGTTTTGAAATTATGATGGTGGTGCCAACTCTCCTTTCCCACCTGTGATCTTTTCCCATGCCCTAACCGCCCAAACCACTCATATCCCAGCTTCCCATTTTCCCTATTCTACAATCATATCAGTCCCTATCATCATTCTCCCTATCCTATATCATTTATCACTATATCATTCCATTATCATTCCCCCAAATCCCTACATCCCTAAAAGTGACTGTTTGCACATTTCTTCACTTGACAAACTCCAACATCCACTTTTCCCACTGTCCCATATTTCTGACAATCCCATTTCCCTTTGGCACATTCGGCACTGAAAACACATCACCTATT
The DNA here is from genome assembly GCA_031772625.1 of Pinus tabuliformis. Lineage (NCBI taxonomy): Eukaryota > Viridiplantae > Streptophyta > Pinopsida > Pinales > Pinaceae > Pinus > Pinus tabuliformis. The sequence goes on along the minus strand of CM062816.1, from coordinate 1,036,017,672 downwards.
TCTCATTTTCAACCAACCAAACATACACTTGTCATATACATTACAACATCATGACGGACACAGACACATCATATGAACAAGACAGTGATTCCGCCAATGAACTGCATGCACCAGGAGCAGACTGAAATGATGAAAAAGGAATGATAGGCTCCAAATATTGGCTGAATCTTATTTGGCTAAGCATGATACTCAATGATAGACCTCCAGTCCAAATTTCAGTAAATTTGGAGAAAATTTTGTCAATTTTGAATTTTTTTGGCTTCAAAACAGGTTTTTCTGCCCAACGCGTAGCACCACTTGGCGTGTGCTTATAATTGGGAGATCCTCTGGAGGAAACATTTGAATTCCTAGATTTTTTATGAAAATTTATGTATGATCATGGATTACCTAAGTATTTCATCAAGTTCTGGGTTGCCTAAAGGGTCAAAAACACCCTAAAAATGGCCTTTCGGCCACCTTTTGCACCCACATGAAGCAGTCTTGGGAGATTGAAGTTTTGGAAGGGGAAATGACATCCAAATTCAGAAATTCCACTTGGGTTAGAAAGTGGACAGGGAGGGATTTCCAACGAGCTATCTTGGACTCCATTTTGACTTCGGGAAGTGCCTCAAACTCAGCTCCAAAGTTGTGCTACGCATATAGGTTTCAGGTGCGGCGCATAGAGGATTTTTGCCTATTTTTCACTCAACAGCTCAGAAATTCGCCCAGTTTTGACTAGTTTTACTTTTTGATGTAATTATTGATCTATTTTGATGTAACTTGAACTATGATTTAATTTTGGCACATATTTACTTGTTCTAGAAGATTCATTCACTAGAAAGTGAAAATTTAATGAATGAATTAGTTTCCTATCATATAGAGGCAAGTTGTTTTATTGCCCAGATTTCAGTGCTTTGTTTAGAATTGGTTGAAACAGCTCCTAGAATGATGAGCTCGACCCCTAGAGGAAAGGGAATGGGTTGGTCTAGTCTATATCATGTATTGTTTGAGTCATTTTCAGGGTTGGACACTTGGGATTGCTTGGCACATCATTGTACATTCTATCTCTGCATTTTTGGCTAAGGAAAGACCAGGGTTTTGCAGCACTTGTTGGGATCCATGTGGCTCTGTGTTTTGATGGTGTTTTTATCTATGTACTTGTAAGTTCATTGATGTTTATTTGTATCATTATCCATCTCTTTTTTTCTTAAATTAAACAAATGAGTGATTAAGGTAGAATTCACTGGACTATTGTGCTCTGCCTTGAAATTTTGTTTAATTTTCAATGTCTTCATCTGTTTAAGGAGGACCCTTGAAACTCTCTTGCCCTCCTTGGCTCCTCACCAGTCTGATCCATCCATACATTCAATATAAAGCATCGAAACGATTGCCTTCCTTGCCCCAATCAGAACTCTGCAAAAATTTGTCCTCATCCCCAGACCCAAAATTGCCTTTCCTTTTTTCCAACAAAAAATCCCCCAAAAACTCAAATCAATCCTTGTACTTCATACCTAGCCTAAGATTAGTTGTTAAATTGGTCATCTCAAGCCCCATCTGATTATTCTTTGTTGAGATTGACCTAGAGAGAGCCCTCTCCTGTCCTCGTAGGGCTAGCTACGAGGTTGAGTGTGGTTTGATGTGGACCTAGAATCTTACCTTTTCAGCTTGAGGTAAATCTAGGCTCTAACAGAGTGAAAGTGTCATGTTCAAGAGCGACCTACTACCAATAAAGTTTCTTCAAGTTTTCTTCCCAATTTTCCCCTGTCATTTCTGACCAGTACCTCTTTACTTTTGTCAAGCTTGAGGACGATAACATATGCTTGTTCTATAATTTTCCCTTCGGGAAAACCTGTCGCTATGTTTTAATGAGCCTAGCGACAGTGAAACTCGCTCTTGTCTGAATGGACAAGTTTGTCGCTATTGTTTTAACAAGTTTAACGACAAGGATAACTCAGTCCTTTTCAATTTTAGAGAGTCTGAAAAGAGACAGAAAGAAACTCCAATATTCCATTTTCGTAATATAATCCCTTAAGTCTAAAAAAGTATAAAACAATGCGAAAGGGATGACTTTTTTATAGTTTTAATGAGCCGAACAAGACAAACACTCGATATTTTTGTGTAATAATCCCTCAAGTCCAAAAAGATTAAGATCTAGAGGAGGGATAGCACTTCCAATCACTTTAACGAGATGGAGAGGCCAATTGCTCGGCAATCTTTTCATATTTTACGAGTCAAATGAAAAGAGCTTAAAGGGGACTCGTTTTTGAGGAACAAGTGATATTTTCAGATAGCAGTTGGTTCTAGGTAAGTTTTGGAACTTTCCAATCGTGACAATGTAAAGAAGGTGGCTAATAGGATCACTCATCGCAGTTGTTCCTCAAAAGGGGTAAACAATCAAATGGAGGTGATTGATCGGCTAAAATAGAGTGGAGGTGATGGTAAGAACATGACCAAGGCTCAAAAGCTGATGATAATCGTTCACAATGGTTATTTACCAGAGGTGGGTTCATTTTTTATTAAGCTTAAACTCTGGTGGAACATATGCTCATTGCTAGGTTTAATTTTTAACGAGCTTGAACTTCGCGTAAAACTGCTCGTGATAATGGTAATTGATATTTGATTCACTGTTAACACTATGTTCTTTTGATGGTCGTACTACCTGTTCAATTCCTCCATCAAACTAATTAGAAATGAGGACATATGCTCAAAAAATGAGTTAAAAATCTAATACCCTACTTAAATTATGTGAAAAGTAACTTAAAATAGCTTTTTACCCCTCATTTTACCATTTCTTTTGGAGTTGTGATAGTTGCAGCTTTGGAGGTGTTTTCCCCCTTGATTTTCATCAGCTGATTCTAGGAGATTCTATGGATGATTTTTGGTGCCGTTTGGACCAGGTAGGAGCTAACCCTGAGCTCTTTAATTGCATACTTTCCTTTTTGAATCCTGAGCATGTTTTCCTACTTTTCTGGGCCCCTAGGGTTTGAACATTTCGTTCTGCCCCCATCACACCTAGTATACATCGAAAGGTGCGATGCATCCTAGGCTGGCCACTGGCCAGTTAGGATCTATCTCACCTGGTACATAGCTAGGGTGTGATGGGCGCAAGGAGGAAAACTTTTGCACTGATTTTTCATGGAAATTTTGCCTATTTTTTGCCAAATCAGGATCCTAATTCTTCTCTTGTTTGTTTTTCAGAGATTCATCAGAGCAAAAATGGTTGTTACATGGCATGAACATGAGCATGAAGAAGAGGACATGGTTGCCCTTCATGATCTAGGTACGGTAACTGCATTGCAGAACAGTGGCTTGCTCAAGTTATTCCGCATTTCTAGCATGAGGCAACAAATCAACTTGTTGCAATATTTCCTCGATGCATGGGATCCTACCGACCAAGTGTTCCAGATAAGAGGCAAATCCATCCCCATGACTATTGAGGACATCTATTTCTTGACTGGCTTATCAAGGTGTGGCACCCCTCTCTCACTATCAGGTTCCGCCTGTGGGGGAGAATCCGTGAGGGATTATATTCGTCGATACCGTAGAGAAGGATCTCAGCCGAGCAAGGAAGGCAAGATTAGTATCCGAGATGTCACAGACCGGTCCTTGAGGACTATTTTATTTACCTTTGCTAGACTGGCTGGTAGCGTGGCCCTTCACTTGGCAAAAAGGTCCTATATTCAGTATGCCTTGGAATGTCTCGAACCCAAGGTATTCAACTAGTGTTATGCATTACTTCTAGTGATCAAAGAATAGCTCACCAAGGTGAAAATTGGAAGATCTAAGAACTTTGGCTATGGTTCCATTCTAACCACTTTCTCCTTGGACAGGATCCCACTGATGTAGCCCCAATACATCTCACTTGGCTTGCCACCACCGACTGAGCCACAGATGCAGAGATGGGTCAACCTTATGGCCAGTCATGCTGGTCAATCACAAGTTTCCTAAGTATCCATATGTTGGGATGGACTTCCGGGGTGACCCAAACCTGGTGCTGCCGGCTGGCGTGCAGTGGGGTGCCACAGGTGAAAATATCTGACCATATCTATGTTTATTGTTTTTGTAATGTTCTTGTGTTTTTAAAATGTTCATCAAGACTAATCAAAAATCATGTGTTTATGTAGATATTGGGCCTGTGCGACCACCAGTGCGTCTGAGAGCAGCAGCTGTTGTTCCAGCGGGAGAGGCTGTAGGGAGGGCCATCCTTCGCGACCTGAATGTATCTGAGACACTTGCAGTGTTGCATGATCAGATGGAGGGTCTCACCCTTGGTATTCCTGATGTGAGGACCAATGAGCTACCTCTAAGATTACAGTGCCATACCACTAGCATGTCGAGCCGTTAGACTAGGCTCTTACACATGATTGCACAAGCGGTGACTAGTTATCACCAACATCATTAGACTACGGTGCCCCCTTGCATTTTGAGTTTTTGGGTCATATGACTGATTTTTTCCTAGACACAGAACACTATGTACAAACTATAAACAGTTATATATATATTTTTGATTTTCAGAGTTTTATTTTGGTTAAGTTATATGATCCTGATGCAGTTATTGATAAAATGCTTTCCTTTTACAAGTGTTGTAAATGTCTATCTAACACATAATTTGCTAATGAATCAGTTAATGTGTTTAAGTTTCTGGAAATATGTTGATATTAAATAGAATCGAACTTCCTTTCCAAAATCTTGACCCTTAGGAACATACGATAGATAGCTAGATTCCAAATGAAATAGATGCCTGTAAGCTGTTGAATGACGAGCTGTGAGTCTAGCCTAACAACAAGTCGGTGTATGCCATGCGCGATGGCATCAAAGAGGAGTTCTATCAATGCACTATAATCAATTATGTTGTTCATTGATTGACCAATACACACCCCTTTGAATCTCACTAACTCGCGCTTGGATCAAAGATGGCCCAAGCTACAAAAGATAGGTTCCACGTACTACGACTTGCCCCGTCAGCATATCCAACAAATGATTCCAATGGGTTCAAAATCTGCAACAAAATACAAAAGTGGATTACCTAACCGAAACGATCACTCTTAACGAAAACAAAAATATAACAAAAGCATATCAAGAGGTTACCATGCCGAGTCAAGCATAGTAACTCTTAAGGTACAACCCATTTCAGGGTTGCGACAGTGGAATTCAATCATAATCTACTAGCTCGTAGGACCCTTTTGCTAATGCATGCTTAACAATATAAGGACCCATCCACAAATACTGGAACTTACCTGCTACTAATTTATCGGATTCCTGACCGTAAAGCAAGACCAGGTCACCTTCTGAGAAAATGCAGGGTTTGACATTTTTGTCAAATTGTGCTTTGACACATTTCTTATGTGCTTTGTTAGCCAAAGTTGCGTCACAACGGGTTTCATCCAGTTGGATTAACTCTAAGAAACAAGCCTCTTCCTCTGAAGTTCCGGGGAGGATGTCAACTGCGAGCTTAAGAGACAAAATTTCACACTGAATTGGTAAGATTGCTTCCAGGCCATACACCAGCTGAAAGGGTGTAAAACCAGTGGCTTTTCTTACCGATTTCTGGTATTCCCACAAGGTTGAGTACAGGATTAGGTTCCAACTCCGTTTATAGACTCCAATCATCCTTTGCAGCATGCATTTCAGGACTTTTTTGATCGCCTCAACTTGCCCGTTAGCTTGTGGATAATACTAAGTAGAGTTGTCGTGGGACAGTCCTAATTTCGCGGCCAATTCAACCATCATATGATTGTGGAAATGCGATCCATGATCTGTGACTATAGCTTGTGGAACGCTGAACCTGGCGACTACATGATTGAAAAAGAAAAGAGTGGTTGTTTCACCGTTGTTGTTTAATGTAGGCAGTGCCTCGACCCATTTCATAAAATAGTCAACTGTGACTATGATATACCCATGCCCCCCAGCCGAGGTGGGGTTACATTGCATGAAATCTATGCCCCATTTGGTGAATGGCCCAACAACAACTACTGGCTACAGTGGTGCGGGTGGTATTCTGGTTTTATGGTCGAATATTCGACAAGCATGGCAACTTCTGACTGCGGATATGCAATCTTTGAAATTGTTGGCCAGAAGTATCCTACTCGTAAAATATTTTGTGCCGTAGCATAACCAAATTGATGCCCCCCACATGCACCTGAATGGCAATCATTTAGGACTTTTTTAGCCTCCTCCTGGGTGAGGCACCTTCATAAAACTGTATTGACACCATGACGGTAAAGCGTATCATCGACGATCATGTAGTCTTTTTCTTGGTATCGAGTACGTCGCTATTTTGAGCGAGAGGTATTAGACCTATACATTTGGGTTTGGAGATAAATGATTATATCTCCATACCACGGATTGCTTGAAGATATCAGAAACAAAGATTCATCCACGATTTTTGTTTTGGATGTTGAATCATTGGACGACGATGGGAAATCACATAGTAACTCCACGAAAACTAGAGCTTTCTTTGATTTTGATTTTACGAATTCCAGATCAAAATCTTGCCAAATTTCTATCCACTTTGAATATTTTCCCCCGAGCAACTATCACGACAAGATATAAGTCATGGGGTTGTAATCTGACAAAATGGTAGTTTTTCGAAAGAGAACATAGTGTCAAAATCTCTATATTGCTTGAACGGCAGTGAGAGATAGCTTTTCAACATATGAGTACTTGATTTCTATATCATTTAAGTTTCGACTTAAATAATAAACAAGATGTTCGATTTCATTGTCTTCTTGAACTAAAACGATTGCGATGGTTGTATCTGCTGTAGCCAGATACAAGTTAAAGTCTCTTTGATAATCAGGAGCATACATTAATGATGCTTTTATTAGGGATTCCTTTAGATCATCAAAGGAAGCTTGCACGACCTGATCCCAGTTGAAGGGTACTTCTTTTTTCAAAAGATGCATATAACCTTTAGCAAGTTCAGAATAATTTGGAATGAACCTCCTCAGAAAGTTTGATTTCCCTTGGAGTTTTTGAATCTGAAGAAAATTTGAAGGTGTAGGCAAATCGATGATTGCCTAAACCTTGCACGGGTCGAGACGAATTCCATCCTTAGAAACTAAAAAGCCAAGTAAACGACCAGAACCGACGCAAAACACACACTTGTGTGGACTGAGTCTTATTTTGTAGTGTCGGTAACGTAGAAATATTGCTCTCAAATGTTGCAGATGATCAGTCCACTTTCACGAGTGAGCCGGAAGATCGTTGAGGTATGGTTGAACGATGTTCTTGATGTCATGGAAGGAATAATTCGTTGCCCTCTGAAAATTTTCCCCTGTGTTCTTTAAACCAAAAGGTAGCTTACGGTACGTGAATGTGCCCCATGGACAGATAAATGCAGTCTTTGACTGGTCCTGTGGGAATATATTTATTTGATTATACCCGAAAAATCCATCCATAAATGAAAAGATTTCGCATCCGACGCATTCATCAATTATTTGGTTGATGAAGGGTGTAGGGTAGTTGTCCTTTGGACAAGCTTGGTTTACATCCCTGTAATCGACACACATTCTAATTGTTCCTTGCTTTTTCATCACAGGAGCAATGTTCAATACCCAATCGGTTAGAGGAACTGGGTAAATGAAACCAGCATGAAGAAGTTTTTCAACTTCTACCTTGATGGCAGTGGCTGTCTTTGGGTGCACTTGCCGAAGCCGTTGTCTTACTGGTTTGACATCTAGATACATCTTAATTTCATGTTCAACTATGCTTGAGTCGATACCTGGCATTTCTTCATATGACCATGCAAAGACAGCTCTAAACTCACGAAAGAGAGTGTAATATACTTCTAGTTCTGAAGAAGAACAAGATTTGCCGACATGAATATTTTCTACAACATCTGATTTGGTCGAGATATTTATGGCGATAGTTTTTTCAATATTGGACAAATTTCTCTCAAATTACACCATATTTACAGTATTTGAGAGAAAATCAAAGACTGATGGATGATTAAGGTTGTCGGGGTAATCTTCGTTGTAATCCAGAAGATGGGAACAATGGTGGTAATCTTCCCATGGTGACCCCTATATGTTCATTGACTGAAAAATTCCTTCGTCTGTAGAATGTGCTTGTTACCAAGGATCTAAAGAGGTACCATACTCCTTAGACCTATCTACCCAAACGCGAGAGTTCATTGGGGTTTGCCTCCCATGCTGAGAACATTGATTGGTACAATATTTCTATTGGGCTTGGAGGCAACACCTAGTGATGATCCATGCTAATATCATGTTCGAACATCTTTTGAATGGAAGATACCATATTGTAGGTTCCCACCATTGCCACTTCCGCCAATTTGTTTGGAGGCGGTAGGGAAAAAGTACCCATCAATGTAGGGTATTTTAGTAGGCCTACTCTGATATTTTGAAGTGACTGAGAGCTTCCATGGATCATCGGAATGCTTCCCTTAATTTGCGAACTGTTGGGGAGGAACGTTTGTTGGTATACGATTGTAATTCCCCCTTGGAAGGGAAATGCAATATTTCTTAAGTATGTCAACACAATAGCAGCCATAGCATAAATCCAGAGCCTTCCCAGTAGGATGTTGTAATCGAGGTTTCCATCGATAACTTCCACATCAATTTCTACAATTTTGCCCCCCAGTTTGACTTGCAAGTTACTTAAAATCCAATATGGAGTGTATGTTCATCCATCAAATGCTTTTAACATTGTTGACGATCGTGACAAGGGTGGTGAGCCTAACGTTTTCCAGCAACTCATTGACATAATACATGTAGATGCCCCCTCATCAATAATTGTTCGATGAACAGTTTTGTTGAGGCCTTTCACTTGAATGAGGAAAGAGAGTTGAGTTGGTAACTGCGGGTCATATCCTTTATGATTAAAGGCCACAAGATTGGAATCCGTTGGGTCAACCCCACCTATTGCTGATAATAAAGCTTGCTTTTGGGAGGGGCAATTTTGTAGTACCTCAAGTGTTGAAATAGCAGGCAGTGATTGGGCCAGGTCCTCTACTATATTATAATTCTATGTTGCTCTGGCACGAGAATTAAATGTTGATTTGTGTAAAACTCCCTTTGGTGGCTTTATTGTTAGCTCAAGAATGATGGGTGGCACAACTTCGGTCAAAGTTGTTGTCAAACTACTAGGTTGATCAGTAGCCTTGTTGTTCAACATCTATGGATTCCCATAATCTTTATTCCTTGTTGATATCAAAGCTTCATTTTTCTATTTCGAAATGGACAGCATAAGGAATTGGGATGGAGAAGCATTGTCACTAGCAACCAGATTGGTTCCTGGGTTTGGAAATGGATCAGTCAATACTACTAAGGTTTTTGAATTCTTAAAGGATTTCTTAACTTCAGCTTTATATGGACAATCTCTCGTCCAATGATCCTCATCGCATATGAGGAATGGCTGAGTAGGTTTCTTTTGCCTAGAAGGGTTTGCAGAAGATTTTTTAGGAGAAGAATCATCCTATTTCTTCTGTTTTCTCTTCCCCTTCTTCTTGCCTCCTGGTTGCTTCGGTTCTTTGCCTTTGGCAGTCGACATGGCATTAACCTCCAAGGCTAGAATTTCTTCATTTTCATTTTGATCAGAAATCTTACGGGCTTTCTTAGATGTATCCTTTGTCGATTTCATGCTCGTCGTACCTATCACGCCATCATCAGCATGAGAGTCTTTGTTTGATTTAGGAGGAGGAGGAACAGAAAATTTTGGTCTCGGAGCATCAGGGATTTTGTCATAGAGTGTGCCAGACTGAGTGTAGATCAAGTCTAGATTTTGCGCACGAGCAATGACTTGCTCTTCAGTGATGACCCCTCCCTTCACCATATCTTCTATTATAGAAGGTAACAAGGACTTAATAAACCATTCAACTAGTAGCTGATCAGGGACATATTTTTTTACCATTCTATGACGACGTCACCATTCATGAATATGATCAGATATGTGAGTGGTCGTCGTTTGCTTGAAATTGGTAAGAAGCTCTGTTCCTGTTTCATACCTTTTCGGTAATTGAAAATGGGTTTAAAAGGTTGTGGCAAGGGTGCTGAAGTTATCGAATGAAGATCTAGGCAATTCGATGTACCATTTTGCTACTGGACCAGTTAACGTTTGCTGAAAAAGGTGAAGTCAAATGGAATCATCCTTGAGAGTGTTGGACAAACACCATAGATGAAAGGTCATCACGTGATTCGATGGGTCTTCGCCCGGATTTCCATTAAATTTAGGAATATCTGACGGAAGCTTATGAGGAATCGCTGACCACCAAGGGGCATAAGCAATTGGATCGTTCATTAGCTGATTTAGATATAGTAACTCTAGAGTCGCCACAAAGGGCAACTGTTGATTCAGGTTCGGCGAAGCGTACACAGGATAAGATGGGATCGCCTGAGAAGTGGGTCTTTACATACCAGCATAATGTATTTGATGCTGATAACTTTGATAAGGTGGTCGGGAATAACCAATTTGAGATGATTGGTGATAACCGTTTTGAATATATGGCTGCCCATTACCTGCAAAGTTTTGTTGCTCAGGTCCTTGGTAAGCTTGTTGGAATTGCGGTTGTTGATGTTGCACCAGCCATGGTTGTGAAACCATTTGCTATTGCCCAATACTAGACATTTGACCAAGATGAGGGGTAATAGTACCCGTTTGAGCCTAAGTCCCTCCAGTTAAGGAGCCACTAATTGGTGATTGCGGTTGTGTTGCGGAGACAAGAGGATGTTGTACAAAGATCTGAGAAACTTGAGGTTGGCATACAATAGGCAATGCTTGTACTTGCGACACTGTCACAATAGCTGGTGTAGTGGGGATATTCGACATAGGTAGACTCGGGTGCATTAAGCATACAACTCATGGTTGTTGAGGCAGTATTGGCACCCAACTGCTAGATGTGATTCCAATTTGACCTGAATTCGGTTGTGAATTCTCATATGGTTGTTCTCTCGGAGGGAACAATGAAAGGGTGTAGTGCCCCCCATATGGCGGCAATCCAGTACTCAAAGGAATGATTGCCCTTTGGACACCAAACTGCCCAAATTGATATTGTTGTGAAGGATCAATTTGTTGAGATTCAACATAAGTGATTCCAGATACTATTCCGGATGAACAAATGGGAACAGACCATACTGTCGAAACAGTCCTTGCATGGACTCCTTTTAGTGGTTGAGAGCTAGTTGGGATAGATGGTATACTAGCAAGCATCATCGAAGTGGTGGCAGGAGGTTCTGTTACTGTTCTATCAGACAACATAGTCCTAGATGTCGATGGTTTTCTAGACATATCGAGTCTATCCAAAATACTTCTTAGCGATTCTATAGGAACTTGCGATGAAGGGGTATTAAATTCTAAAGTAGAAGGATATAGGTGGATCCCAGTCCCAAAATATGATGGAATACTAGATGGGAGATCCTCTGTAATCTCTTCTATAGCAATCAATCTGGGTCGAAGATGCAGACCGTTAGGTCCATAAAATATTTCTGGTGCCAAAGAGGGTATATATTCTACAGCGACAGATGCTGGAGGAGTAACACCTTCTGAATCAATTCTAGATGGAACTGGTTCAAGAATCGAAGTGTTTACTGTTATACTAGGATCAGTCCCAATGTCCTCTTGTAACTGCAGAACTTCTTCTATAGAGGCAGGGATACCAGAAATGGTTGAAGTAACCGGAGTCTCAGAGGATGTTGAAACACAAGTTTCAAACAAACCAGGAGATTTTGACCCAGTTAAATGAGTTCGCTTGGCCTAGAATGGTTTCGTTTCCAGAGTCAAAGATGGTTGAATCATGAGTATCCGTGAACGATAGGGTTTTGATTGACTTTCTTCCACGATTGAAGATTATTCGATCAACTCAAAATAAGAGGGGAAAAATCTTTCCGAATTAAATGAATTTTAGAGGCTTTGACACAACTTGCTATTTCAATTTTTAAGAGTCGAGAAAAAGCTAAAGATGACTCTAGTCACCTTTGATTTTTAATGAGCCTGAAGTGACAAGTGCTCAAATGGACCTTTTCCTTTAAGGAGTCTGAAAAAGAATGAAAGATACTACTCTGGAAATCTAGATAGGGATTACCAAACCAATCGCAAAACTGCAAAATACTTTTTATGGTACGGCAGTCAATCTTCCCCAATGCTGTGTTTAGTGCATTACGATCGATAGGGCGGCAGACAAAGCTTCCTAAGGATAAAGGATGTAGCCTATTGTGGTCTCCTAATATATACTTGATGGTACGTGCGAGCACAAGTCCGTTCTGGCACTTGTCATCTCAAAGAGGAGGAATCACCCAACCTATGATGAAAGTGATAGTTACCAGGCTTTACAACACCAGAATACGTCTCTAGCCTAGACTTCTAGATGTTGTGCATTAGGTTCCAAAGCATTTTTATGTTCATTGAATTTAATTTACAGTTGATCTTTTTTAAGAAATTTTCCTTTTAGGTTCACCGCATGATGTAGATATAGAATTACTAAAATGCAATCTAAGATGATAAACAGTCATTTAATCTTCTTTTTGCGATGAAAATCCTAGCTACTAAGGAAAGAGAAATGAAATTATTTCAACATAGAGAAGAGAGAACACACTAGATGCACTGTCCTAAATCACAATCAACAAGCAGTCTAAATGCAAATTCACATGCATGTATTTGCTTTCCACTTTCTTAATGTGTGAATGACAAAAAGAATGCTAAGCACAAATCTGAATTATATCTTCTTTCAAAGCGACAGTACTAACGATTTTATTTAAAAAAAAAAACAAAAGGGAGACAAGATGACTCTTTGCGATTTTGAATTGAAAACTGCTTTTGACACTTGAAGTACTATTAATTCAGATCAAATACAAGAGTAACAGTGTAATTGACTATCAAAAAGAGAAGGATTCGTTTCCTTGACTAAAAATGACACTTGCGACACTTTCAAATCCAAAGACGACAGTTTGATTAAGCTACATTTTGTAAATGAGAATTGTGAATGACGGAAAATACATAAAAACATTCACAAATCATTGCACAATGGAGGTTGGATGATGCAAAGAAAGGGGGTTTCAATAGTGGTCTACTGATCACAGACAACAAGACTCCTGAATAAACTTTGAAGAGAGTGAAGAGAAAACCAAAATCTGGAGGTAGATCTAGTCTTGTCTGATCATCGCACCTGTAACATAGGGAAACAGGGATGCATCCCACCTACTGCACACGGGAGGTGCGATGCATCTAGATTACCAAGAAGAGAAGGTGCAATGGTCTAGGTATGAGACTTTAACTTGGTTTTTCGTCACAGTTTGCAGCCTAGTTTAGGGATTTAGGCCGAGCAAATGATAGTCAGTAACTACAAAGTACAGGGGCTGATATAATGAGGTTACTCAAGCTAGCTCTAGGGCACTTAGGACGTTTTCAAGTCAATTGCTTAGTTCATAAACAAACCCAGAGATTGACTGAAGCAGCATTGATCTACTTTGCACTTGCATAGTAAATGCAGTTCGAAGGCTAGCTAACTTAACTTCAGGCTTTGTTTGTGGTTTATGAATCAAACAAATAGAGACAAGCAATCAAACTAATCGGTCCCCAGCAGAATCTCCATTTTGTTATTGGGAAATATAGTGTCTATTCAGAGCTGCTAGTCCCACTAGGATGGGTAGCTATCTTATAAACAAACAGATTAAAGTCAGTTGTTTTTCCATTATGAGAGAGATATGAGAAAGAAGCAGAGAGTAACAACCTCAGTCTTCCCCTTGGCTCCTTGCTTGTTTCCTTTCCCCTTTGACAGAATCTCACCACTGCTTCCTTACTTGTCCCACTTCACCGAGCACCTGTAGATTCATAGCAACATAATACCATCAAAGAACATAGATCTTTCACTGTAAACAATATAGGATCAGATATATCTTAACCATACAAATGCATATATCAACACAATATTCAAAGATATATAAGAATATGGAGGAAAACTCAAGTAGCTTTATTAGTAAAAGTAGTAGAAGAGAGGATTACAACCACTTGGTCTAACCCATTGCCATCCTCCCAACTTGAAAGCCCTCTTCACCTCACACAAACCAAGATTACCCAGCAATGTCTTCAAAGAGAAACCAGTAGCACCTCTTTGCAAATTACCCAATTCCAACCTTTGGATCTTTGGGATGAGGGATCCATTTATAGATATTTGCAGGGGGGTGAGTCAGCTTCTGGGATTTTGATTAGTGTCATCTCTCTGATAGTTCTTGGTTCCATTTGGAGATTTCATGATCTCCTACTCATCCTTGGGCAAATTTAGTGAGGCAAGTGTCAAATGAGCAACTTCTAGAAGATTCTCAGGGTCTCCACCTAGCAAACTGCTTGTGCCATTTGTTTTCTCTTTATCATCACACCCTATAGTAGGGCTTTCCAGTATGCATCAAACTTTTTGCATGTGTTAGGTGAGATGCTTCGCACCCTTTGCACTGGGTAGTTTGTATGGTCCTATTTTGACTATTTCTAAGTGGTTTTTCATGGAAAACTTCTGGGAGATGATGTAATCAGATGACCTTACTCCTTTAGGGTGTGAAACAACAGTTTTAGGGACTTACAAGCCCTTGGTTTAGGGACATGTGTGAATGGGGTTGCAATGCCCAAATATGTCTATAACAACGAGGGATATTTAGTGCTTCAATATGACACAACTAATGAAGCTCTGGGACCAAGGAAGTTCAAAACATTATGGAAATGGCCTTACATTTTTAAACATCGCCTTCTAAAAGGGTCCTATATACTAGTAGGACCTTATCGGACTTGTGTGAAAGACCCTATCAACAGGCTCTATCTGAAGAAATTCCACCCCTAACCACACATTTTTTACCTTATGATGTTGATATTTACTATGATTTACTTTTATGATTGTGTCATTGTTCATGTACTCTAAAATCTACTATTATTCTTTGTCGAAAATGAATCATCCACATACTATCACGAGTTCATTGATGTTTCTTATCACAGGTCAAAAAATATTGTTTCAGCAACATGGTCCATTTACTCTCCTGATCAAGCCACTAATGATCAAGCCGAATGTGATGTTTTCATAGGCCTTTGGAAGATACCTCCCAGTTAGGTATCTATCATTTTCATGTGTTCATTAGTTCCTAGCTTGTTGTATTACAGAACAATCAAACCTTCCATGTCCTGGACCCTTTCCTATTTCGTAAATACATGCATGGAAAAATATTAGCACATGGTTTTGATCATATCACATTTTTTCGTATTTGAAGAAATAAAAATCATGTTGTTTACTACTTAGCTAATCAAATCCTAAACTTGCAAGAGTTACATATAAGTCAACGTTGAGACACATAAGCATAATAAACATGATTCATCACATGAATAATAATAAACATGCATCAAATGCATCACAAAATAACAAAAATGACACATCATAAGAGTCGGAAAAAATTTATACACCTCATATATATATATATATATATATATATATATATATATATATATATATATGTGTGTGTTTGTGTGTGTATATGTATATATATCAAAAAAGAATTTATATACATTAGCTAGCCATCGCTAGAAAGAATATTTCATCTACAAAAAGAGGGGAGTAGCCTCATGATAGGTGCTTCCCTTGGTATAAGGGATCATCACCTAAGGTTAGGGATCATCACCCCACTCAAAACCTACTAGAGGCCCTCCTTCCTCCACCTGTCCTGGAGCCAGAATTGGTTGTGTTGTGGTTACAACATCTATAACATGTCACAAGATCGAATTCCACTCCCTCACTAATGCCATCATCCTATCGATGACAAAATCCTTGAGAATGGCCCAATTGACCTCTGGTATACCTAGTAAGAGGTCTATAAGCCTCCTTTGTGTGTCCACCTCCCTATACTCTATGGCCCTCACACACGCTCGCAACATTTAGATCTCCTCCTAGAGACCTGCCACGTCTACCCCCTCTCATGGGGGAAGCACCTAACTCGAGAAATTTCCTTTGTGTTAGTTTTTTCTCCACGACACCCTCCCAAGGCTACCTCTATCTTATGGAAACAACCCCCTCTTGAGGCTATCTCTAAACCCCCTCTCTAGTTTTAGCCAGCCTACCCTGAGGGTACCCACGAGATCACACACCTGGAAGAAACATATCCAATATTAGTATGACATACATCATAAAAAGAACATATAAGAACATAGCTTAAGGTAAATAAAATCATGTAATCACGTTCTTGCTAGGCCATAAATGTCGTCTAGGAGTAGCCCCATGTGCAGATCACCCCATAAGTCCATTCCCACATACAAGAATTCTAAGCTCAAATGAGGGTTGGATAGAAACCAACTCTCAGTCATGTTATTCCAATAACCACCTACCTTGCCACCACCTACCCGGGGCATCAATGGTGCCCAATGTCCAATTCGTGGGTCTTGTGGGGGTGTAGGGTCCATTTGAATGAAAATACGTTGTAGGATCACCCACTCATATAGAAATCTACACAAGATGTTCCCATAATGGAATCCTCATATCTCCCACTACACCACTTGCATCTATTGAGTGGTCATCACGTGATGGACCACTCTATCATAATTAAAAAGTGTGCCAAAATTCATCTAGTCTAGCACTGTAATCAAAACCCCTATTATCTTATGAGGGGTTGAAGTCCCATAAATGTGAATGATCATTTCCATCACATCTCATGTAGCCAAATCGTGAATTGACTCAATCATGAACCCCACTGCATCGTATAGGTTGACCGCACACCCCTAATTCCCTAGTTAGCCAATTGTATCATAATGCGAGGGGCACTAATATTGTAAAAAATAGATATTTCCATTAACCGATATTGGGAGGTTGAACCCTTGTGTTATCACAAAATCACACACTGAAGGCTGCCTATCAGTAAGATAATGTGTAACTATTTCAAACCTAGCTTTGGACTAAGGCTTAGCCTCCTTAGTCTGAGAGGGCTCTCTCACAGATTATGAATGTTGATCACTAACAAGGAAAGATGGCTAACTCTTTAACAAACGCATGAAAATAAGCTGGCTGGACAGATATCAGATTGATTCCCATTGGGCTTATGGAGTCTCACACATCTCAGCAAACCAAAATACTATTTTTCATGGAAGTCAGGGCTCTTTACATCTATGCTCAAACATAACTAACATAAAACACAGTCTGCCATAACATACAGGAAGTCAGAGCATGTGGGCATGAGTTCTGAGTGATTATGCGATAACAGAACTGTAAAAGAACACTAAAATAACAAGCCACCATACATTTGAACAATGAGATCTATTGAGAATCCTGAGGCAAAAACAACAGTCATTTGTATTCCTGAAACATGCTTTACATAAACCAAAATAGACTTTTTCTCTATCAAAGTATCCAACCCCTACTACATCCAAGTTTGATCCATATATAGGAATACATGCTTAACCACCTCGAGCTTCCTCCTCCAGCATGAGGGGAGCATCGAAGGTTGCTATTAACTATCCTTATCTACTGTATAACTAATTCATTAATTACATGATTGCTGAACTGTAATTACAAATGGTCTTAATTTACTCAAAACTCAAAATCTGTCCTTCTCGTAGCATGATGCTTTTCTGACTCTTAACACATGTCCTCTATCTGTTTTGGTTGAGGTATCTTGGAGGAGAATACACTGAACGAGCTGGCTTTGGATTCTAGTTGCGCAGATGGCTCATTAATTAACCAAGAGAAGTGCTCTGTTTTTACGGTCCCTGTCTCCCATCATTCTTCATCACTTAAAGAACATGTCCCCTACTCTCTAATTCTTCATAAACAACGCATATCACCATACTCTCCAATGAGCTGGAAGACTTGTGAGCTGAACAAGTGTACAAACAAAATTCTCCGATAACCTTAACAGGAACCCTAACAATTCGGTCATAAAGTACCTTTAACGAGACTTGAGCTAGAAACAAAATATTTCACCTTTTCCAAAATGCACATCTGTCATTTTCTGAATAGCTAGGAGAGTCTTTTAAGGTTTCCCTTATGTCCTTGAGGCTTTTCCTTCAAAAATTTGCTGACCTCATCATTAAACTCCTTGTTTTTCTTATAAAACAGCACCTACAGCAGTTTCGTAGCGCGCTACGAAACTGCTGTTTTTGCTAAAACATAATGCATTTGCACTAAAGCTTCCTTTGCTTGAACTTTTGACTTTTCAAACTTCCTCTACAGGTGTCAAAGACTTAGATGACTTCAAAATAGTGGAACTCAAACAAAATTGACCAAAACTGAAAATATCACCTTTTCCTCAAATCAATGAGCTAGTTGACCTAGCCGTATCTTCAAATTTGAAATCTCCTTCTTTAAAGCTTTGTTTTTAGCTCTCAGGGTCAGGTTCATTTTTCTGAGAAGTTTAGCTTGCTTGAGGGCTGGGACCGTCCAGGTATATACATCTACCACAGAATCTGTCTGACCCACTAGGTTTTTGCTGCCCTTTAAAACAGCTCTTTTATAGTTGGCATACCTAACTGCACGCTCCTTAATCACATTTTTGGCTTTGACAATTTCTTCTTTGGTTGCTCCCACCTGATCCTTTATGGCTGTTTCCACTTGACTCTTTATGGCAATCACATTTCCTCCTTGGGTGATGATGACCTTCTTATTCTTGTCTTTATGTTTGACTGCCTCCACTGTTTTTGTCAATACTTCAATTACCTCTGTTCTGGGTGACTTTATAGCTTTCTTTGCTTTATGCACTTTCTCCTTTACAGCTTCTTCTCCTTTATGCACTTTCTCAGCCTCTTTAATTTGTTTCCTTGTAACTGGCCTTCTTGGCTTGAACATAAACTCCTCACTAGGCTCATCAAACCTTAATCTTTTCGAAGCTTTTGATTTCTTAGTGCTCTCAGGAGAAGATTGGGTCAAATCAATATGCATGGGTTCAAGATGCACTGGTTCTTCCTGCTCAAATTCAATAGCCTCAAGTAGGTCACTTAGGCTGGCCTTTGAAATTGGACTTTCTTCCACAGCTACTGATTTACCTTTCTTCTTGCTTAGTTGACCCCTAGTTTTAACTCTTGATGCTTTTTCAGATTCAGCTGATCCATGAACATCCTTCTTTTGCTTGACTTTTTCCTTTGATGATGACTGTGGTGGCTGAGGTGGCTCTTTAATAACCAAGGCTTTGACTGGTTTGTTCAACTGAGATTTAACCTTCTTTTTCTCCCTAGCCTCCTTTCTAAGCTCAGCAATAGTAGGTTCCTCCATTAATTCTTCTCTTCCTCTAAGTGGTTGTGGGGTGAGGCCTGTCATACTCTGGAAACCAGCCACATAGATGAAAGAATCCCAATCCCTACAATCTTCTGCAAACCATCCATCACTAACAGTTTAACTAGGCCATGATGAAACAGTGATGACTCACAATCATCCTTCCTCAATTGAATTTTATCACACATCTTACTGAGGCTTTGAAACAAGTAAAATGGGAGATTTATAGATGCTTTACCCGTGAAATGCAGCAACAACTTGAAATGATATGAATAAACTTTGTTATATCTGCCCTCACAAGTTAAATATTTTTGAATACAAGTAAGAAGCATAGCATAACTCTCCTTAACATAACTTCTAGGTACAACCTTGGTTAAATCTTCATTCACATAGGCTTCCTTCAAGAATACTTTACAGGGGCTCATATCAAATTTGAAATTTTTGAACCACTCCTGCCCTCCTCTAGGAATCTCAGTTACCCTAGCAATAGCCTCTGGAGATACTAGGAATTCTAACATAGATACCTTGGAACTTAAGCCTGTAAAATTCAAGGCAAATTCTTTTGTTACCTGAGTGTGTCCTCCCTTCAGCTTTTCACAAAAACTCCAGCAGCCAGCGTCTTTGAAGGCCTTTTTAACACCTTCCTCCCTTAATGTCAAGTCCAATCCTTCGGGCTCTGCCCTTTGACACCTTTCGGACCGATGCTCCTTCTTCTCCATTACACCTTGAAAACTTTTGCACAGAGAAACACCGGCAGCTTCAACTCGAAAAGCAAATTCAAACTTTAGAACACAGGCTCGCTTGCAATGCAGCTCTCTTGAAGAAGAAACTCGGGCTCGTTTCAATTCAAATATCTTAACATATAAGCTGGCCACTTCATGTAATAATAACAGAACATCATGACACAACTATGCATGACAAAAACATTTGAATGAACTTAATGTGCATGACTATGAACCTATTGGTGGAATGATGGCTCGTAAGTGCTTGGAAGGTACACTAACTGACAACAACCGACCGGACACAATGACTCATCCCCAGACCTGACATTTCGAAGATCTGCGCTGCAAACTCCCCGAATCCACGATTTCGTAGCGCAGACAGTTATAACTTAGCGACATGTGCTGCGAAATGGCTAGCGCTACGAAAAGGCTAAAACATTATTGCGCTTCAAAATCAGCCAATCAAACTGCGCTACGAAACTGCGAAAAGGACAAATGACATATACGAGATAAGACATGTCTTAATCAATCACGATGGAGGATGACTAACGGTTTTGAAAATCATTCTCATCAATATCATTGAAAAACATGACCCCTAAGTAGTAAACATAGGATAACAACCATTTGACATCCATTTTTAACAATGAAATTTTGGACTCAACTTATATACATGTGACTGCAGTTCTCAGTGATAACAGTGGCTCCACTTGGGATAGTGTGCTCCTGTAGTACACTAAGAACTCGTAGAACCAGTACCTTGTCCATAAAAAAAACATACACACAACTGGCAAGCATCCCTTTCAAGCTTTGTGGGCCTTCTCCTCGGGCTAAAGCTTTTTCTGTTCAGCTTGTCATTTATTTTCAACAAGAAAAACCAGAAAACGGATATATACAATGCTTATGAGATACTTGGCAGACTTTTACTGATTGTAATGCTTTAAGAACCTGCCATTAACAGGTCCTCCAGCATATGGTGTTCCATCAACTTCCTGCAGAATGTAAGTGTTGTTTCCATGGAAAGCAGAAATCTGATATGGCCCTTTCCACAAATTTTCAAATTTGCCATGTTTACCTTTCTCTTCAATTCTGGCTTCCCACTTTAGGACTTTATCATTAATTTGAAATGTGACCTCTTTGACCTTTTTGTCAAATGCTCTCTTGACTCTATTCTGACTTTGTTGATGATCTTCGAACACCTCATTCCTTTTCTCCTGCAAAGCTATCAACTGATTAATTCTTCGCTGTATGGCATTTGGCTCCTCTTCTAATCCCTGAATTAGCTTCATAACTGGTACCCCAAGAGATGTTGGGAAAATTGCTTCTGCTCCATACACAAGTTCATATGGTGATGTTCCAATGGACCTCTTTGTGCAAATTCGGTCAGCCCACAAGGCATACTTCAGTTTCAAATGCCAAGCCTTCTTATTATCCTGCAACAGCTTCTTAATAATCCTCACAAGACTCTTGTTTGAACTTTCAGCCAGGCCATTTCCCTGTGGGTAATAAGCAGTGGAATGACCCAGGGAAATGTGGTATTGATGACAAAAATTTATCATTCTTTTAGACTTAAAAGCCTGGGCATTGTCTGTGATAATCTTGATTGGACAACCAAACCTTGATAAAATGTTATTTTCCAGAAAAGATATTATTGCTGAGTCATTGGCCTGCCTGGTAGGTACTGCCTCTATCCACTTTGTAAAATAATCAGTGGCTGTGAGGATCCAGCGATGCTGTCCTGATGAAGGAGGATGGATTTCCCTATAAAATCTAATCCCCACTGTTGGAAGGGTGCCTCAACATAGATAGGAACCAATGGTAATGGCATGAGCTTTCTCCTTCCTTCAAATACTTGACATTCATGGCATGCTGCTATCTTTTTATAAATGTCTCTGAACATAGTCGGCCAAAAATATCCAGCCCTCAAAACTTTATTTGCAGTGGCCTTCCAATAATGATGGCCTCCACAATCTCCCTTATGAAATTCATCAATGACCTTATCAGCCTCTTCTTCAATGAGACAATTTAATAAAATCCCTCCTGCATCCTTCCAAAACAAATTCTGCTCATACACAAAATATCTAAGGGATTTTAGCTTGGTGAACCGAGCTTTGGATTTGGAAAGGTTATCAGGGGCTCTATTATGCTGCAACACAAATGCCACATCCCTATACCATTCTGATGTCAAAAATTTTTCATTGATTTGGACCAACTCTTCCTCATTCTCAGAAATTTCTGAAATTTCTGTGCTAAAATTGATACCAAGGCAGTCCAGATTTGACTGAGTTAGCAACTTTGCCAAGCCTTGACCCTTCACCAACTTAGTGGGCCTAATCTCAATGTCATATTCTAGCAGCTTGGCTATCCACTTTCCTCTTTTTCCATCCGGGTCTGCTTGTGTAAGGATATCTTTTATAACAGCACTTGGCACGTATGCAACAATATGAGAATGCAACACATAAATTCTAAAATCCTTAATTGCCTTTAGCAATGCATATGCTTGCTTCTCTAAAATATTGTATTTTAACTCAGCATTAGCCAATGTCTTGCTAAAGAAAGAGATGGGCTGTTCAGTACCTTGACTTCCTTTCTGTAGTAAAACTCCAGCAATTGTATCTTCAGAAGCAAATGTGAAAATTATGAATTCCTTGGTAAAATCCGGGCTGATGAGGACTGGTGCTTGAGTGAGGGCCTTTTTAATTTCTTCAAATGACTTCCTTTCTTCAGCTGTCCACTTGAAATCTGATCCTTTCCTTAACATCTTGGTTATATGCTTGACCACTTCAGCAAAGTTAGGAATAAATCTTCTAACAAAATTAACCTTTCCAAGAAAAGATTGAACTTCTTTCTTGCTTCTTGGCAAATCCAGTCTTTGAATAGCACTGACTCTATTAGGATCAATTTTAATACCTCCTTCAGAAATGATATGCCCAAGTAACTTACCAGAGGTTAAATCAAAGATGCTTTTGGTTGGATTTAAGGAAATACCAAACCTCCTACACTTCAACAAGATCCTTTCTAGGTGCTTTAAGTGGTCTTCTTCCCTCTTTGAAAATACTGTGATATCATCAAGATATACCACCACTAATTTATCCTTCTCTTCAGCAAAAGCAATGTCCATAGCCCTCTGGAAGGTCGCCCCTGCATTCATGAGACCAAAGGGCATCTTTGCATACATAAATGTGCCCCATGGTGTAGTGAAAGCTGTCTTCTCCTGATCCTCTGGATGAACAAGGATCTGATTATACCCTGAGAAACCATCCAGCATAGACATTCTTTGGGAACCAACAATATTTTGCAAAATAAGATCCATTTTGGGAAGAGGGTAATTATCTTTCAGTGAAGCCTTGTTCAAGTTCCTGAAATCTATGCAAATTCTAATCTCCCCATTCTTTTTCCTGACAGGAACCAAGTTAGCAAGCCAATTTGAGAATCTGATTGGAACAATGATCTTTGCATCAAAAAGCTTTTTCACCTCCTTTTCAATCAGTGGCATCAAAAGGGGATTAATTCTCCTTAATTTCTGCTTAAAAGGTTTCTCATTTGGCTTAATTGGGATGGTGTGTTGTATGATTGAAGAATCATACTGCTTCAGATCAGCATAGCTCCATGCAAAAACATCAATAAACTTCTTCATCATTTCAACATACTTGACCTTCATATCAGCTGATAAAAACTTTGAAATCTTGACTAATTTAGGCACAACTGAGTCACCTAAATTACAGCTTTCTATTTCCTCTTCATTAGCTTGTAACCTTGGCGCTTTAAACACATCATTCTGATCAAATAACTTTTCAAGAGGAATGAGGCCTTTGGGGATTAAGTTATTTTGCAACTGCAACACTTCAGACTTTTCCTTTGTCTCAGCCAACATATTCTGTTGATCTATCTGATTATTTTCAAACTCCTCTTTCAACTCAAGAAAATTTCTTACCTGCTGATCATCTTCAAATACTTGCCAATTTATGATATTATCTGGGATGACTGGTCTATGGCGAACTTTCACATCATAACTGTCAGAAGAATGTTTGGGAATAACAAAAAGACTAGCTGCTACAGCAAGAGAATCTGCAATAGAATTCTGCTCTCTATTTTTTATGGTGAAGGAATAGGATTGAAACTTTTCCAACAGCTCCAACACTAAGTTTCTATAGGCTCTCATCCTGACATCTTTTGTTTGATATGTACCCTGGACTTGCTTAACAATTAATTCAGAGTCTCCACAAACAAGAATGTTCTTTGCCTTCAACTCTATCAAGGTTTCTAAGCCTAACACCAGAGACTCGTACTCAGCCATGTTATTGGTACAATCAAAGTTAAGTTTATATGATAGAAACTTACTTTCTTCTGTTGGGCTAATAATCCAAATTCCAGCTCCTGCGCCATCCTTTCCTGCTGCTCCATCAAAATATAAGGTCCAACAACCATTGATATTTCTTTCATTTCCTTGCTGCTCCTCCTGACACTGATTTTCTGCCTGCTCATTTTGTGATTCTTTACCAGCTGACTCATGAAACAAGATAGCTGACCCCAGACCTGTATCACATGAGTAAATAGGAAAATTTTGAGGCTTGTCCTTGCTGCTTACCATGTATGCCATCCTTGTTTCACGATATAACCTTCTCTGTTCGCCAAACACTGGGATAGTAGCATATGTCAAATCCATCTGCATGGTACCCTTGATCTTTGCAGCCCATGACCTTGAAAGGAGCATCCCAAACTTAGGTGGAATGTCTGCAACAACAATGTCCATGACAGTTGTTTTTGCTGGGATTTGTGTTAGAGCCACAACAACATCCTTAATCAACCCAATGCAATGAACTCTTTTTGAATCAAAAGAAAATAAATCCTTGTATGGTCTAGTTACTTCTAATCCCATCCTTTCCATAATTACCTTGGGCATGAGATTATGTGACGCCCCTGAATCCAGCATGGCATTATGCAGAGTCATATCATGGATATTGATGCTTATATAAAAAGGAGGAAACTCATCACTTTGCTCATCTTCAAGTCTTGGTCCTAAACAGATGATTGGATTATCCTCTTGCACACTTAAAATGTCAGCCCCTCCTGGTGGAGAATTAAGCATTTCTACAATCTTACTTCTATATTTGTCTACTTTGAGAATTTCATTAAATGGGACTGATATTTTAATCTTAGAAATCTCATTTTCTATATTAAAAACAGAAGTAGACCTTTCAATCTCCTTAAGAACTGCAAGGTTCTGAATATCTTTCTTATCAATAGAAGTATCACCTTTGCCATCAGTCTGCTTTGACTTTTCCTTTTTGTCTTCAACTGATTTTGAAACATTTTTCTTGGGCTGTACTTTATTTGTTGTAATAGGGACATCTCGGTTTCTGAGATTGTACTGCTTCTGAATTTCAAATATAGCATGCTGATAACCCTTTAAGAAATCAGAAGGTTCCTCTTCTGCCTTTACCAAACTAGACTCATCATGTTCCTCTTTTGTTAAGAAAATTTCTGAGTCTTCTTCACCAAAGCAATGAATAGACTCCTCAGGTACCTCAGGATCTTCCTCTTCATCTACCATGTTTTGTTGGAAAGGAGGTCTCACTGGAGCATCTGCTGGCTGATTTCTATTTTCCCTTGGCCTTTGCTGATTTTGAGGCCTTCTAAATTGAGGGTTCCTAAACCGAGGTTCTTGTTGAGCTTGAGGAGCAGCAGCGTTCCCAAGTGCTAATTGATCCATTAATTTCTCCATGGTTTTCATCATGACTTCAAACTTGTCTTCTTGAGCAGAGGTAGAAGGCTTGTCTTCTTCTTTTATCTTAGCCTTTGCCATCTTTGACTTCTTAGCAGCTAGTATATTCCCTTCTACTTTAACTGCATCATTCTGCATGTCAGCAAGAGTAGCAGACTCTCTTTCTCTGAGTAAAAGAGAGAAATCTGAATCAAAAGCGTCAGCATATCTTAACTGTGCCAAGGCTCCAGGAGGCTTCAAATGTGCTGGAATGGAATTATATACTTTATTAAACCTCTTGGAAAAATTTTGAACAGTTTCATCTGGAGATCTTCTTAAACTATTATATTCATTAAGGGCTTGAACAAGATTGGTCCTATTTCCCCATTTTCTCAGAAAACTATCTTCAAATTCAAGCCAACTATGAATACTACCAGCTCCAAGGGCTTTAAACCAATTTCGGACTTCCCCAATGAAGGTTTGAGCAAACAGTCTTAACTTTACATCTTCATCATCTACTTCTTCCCTATCAACAAAGTCATTGAATCTATCCACATGTTCCTCAGCAAAAATTTCATCATCTCCTCCCCATGTTGGAATCCTAGCAGCATACTTACTAGGAAGATCATGCAAAACAACAGGGAGAGCTAAAGGAGCATACCTAGCAGGCACAACCATAATGAAAAGAGGAGCAGGGATAACAGGTACTGTGTGACTAGGAGAACCAGAACTAGTATGAGATGTTGACTGAGGAGTATTTGGACTAGCAGAGGCAGAAGATAAAGTATGAGTACGGAAAGGACTATTGGGACTTTGTAAGCCACTGACAAAAGAACTCCAATTTGGGAGAGGTAGACCAGTTTTTGATTTAAGCAAAACTTCAAAAGGGTCAAGCTCCTTGAGCTGTTTCAAATCCTCTTCCTCTAATAACAATTCAGAAGTAACAATTTCCCAAAACTCTTCTTTATCTTTTTGTGACACTAGAGATGAAGTATCAATGCCTTTCTTTTGTAAATCTAATATGATACCAATAAGCTCTTCTTCATTTTCAGACCTCAACAACACTTCTTGGATTTTATCATCAACAATTTTATCCTCAAGACTTCTAGCAAACTCAGGAAACAAGGATTTGGAAATATCTGAAGTACCTGGTATATCAGAGAATCTTTGTTTACTTCTTGAAATGATATTAGGATTCTCCACAGGACTAGGTGGGTTTGGATCAGGATTACTCCTTGTAAATCTCCCTCTCGAAGCCACCTTTCAAACTTTAAAATTCATGGAGTCACCAAGGTAGAATGCAGCCTCGAAAACCTTTTTTGAACTCCTGCTACCTTCAGAAATTCAATCTTATCACTACGGGAATGAGTAATCTTCAGACTCCCGGCAGACGCACCAAAATGTTATCACAAAATCACACACTGAAGGTTGCCTATCAGTAAGATAATGTGTAACTATTTCAAACCTAGCTTTGGACTAAGGCTTAGCCTCCTTAGTCTGAGAGCTCTCTCACAGATTATGAATGTTGATCACTAACAAGGAAAGATGGCTAACTCTTTAACAAACGCATGAAAATAAGCTGGCTGGACAGATATCAGATTGATTCCCATTGGGCTTATGGAGTCTCACACATCTCAGCAAACCAAAATACTATTTTTCATGGAAGTCAGGGCTCTTTACATCTATGCTCAAACATAACTAACATAAAACACAGTCTGCCATAACATACAGGAAGTCAGAGCATGTGGGCATGAGTTCTGAGTGATTATGCAATAACAGAACTGTAAAAGAACACTAAAATAACAAGCCACCATACATTTGAACAATGAGATCTATTGAGAATCCTGAGGCAAAAACAACAGTCATTTGTATTCCTGAAACATGCTTTACATAAACCAAAATAGACTTGTTCTCTATCAAAGTATCCAACCCCTACTACATCCAAGTTTGATCCATATATAGGAATACATGCTTAACCACCTCGAGCTTCCTCCTCCAGCATGAGGGGAGCATCGAAGGTTGCTATTAACTATCCTTATCTACTGTATAACTAATTCATTAATTACATGATTGCTGAACTGTAATTACAAATGGTCTTAATTTACTCAAAACTCAAAATCTGTCCTCCTCGTAGCATGATGCTTTTCTGACTCTTGACACATGTCCTCTATCTGTTTTGGTTGAGGTATCTTGGAGGAGAATACACTGAACGAGCTGGCTTTGGATTCTAGTTGCGCAGATGGCTCATTAATTAACCAAGAGAAGTGCTCTGTTTTTACGGTCCCTGTCTCCCATCATTCTTCATCACTTAAAGAACATGTCCCCTGCTCTCTAATTCTTCATAAACAATGCATATCACCATACTCTCCAATGAGCTGGAAGCCTTGTGAGCTGAACAAGTGTACAAACAAAAATCTCCGATAACCTTAACAGGAACCCTAACAATTCGGTCATAAAGTACCTTTAACGAGACTTGAGCTAGAAACAAAATATTTCACCTTTTCCAAAATGCACATCTGTCATTTTCTGAATAGCTAGGAAAGTCTTTTAAGGTTTCCCTTATGTCCTTGAGGCTTTTCCTTCAAAAATTTGCTGACCTCATCATTAAACTCCTTGTTTTTCTTATAAAACAGCACCTACAGCAGTTTCGTAGCGCGCTACGAAACTGCTGTTTTTGCTAAAACATATTGCATTTGCACTAAAGCTTCCTTTGCTTGAACTTTTGACTTTTCAAACTTCCTCTACAGGTGTCAAAGACTTAGATGACTTCAAAATAGTGGAACTCAAACAAAATTGACCAAAACTGAAAATATCACCTTTTCCTCAAATCAATGAGCTAGCTGACCTAGCCGTATCTTCAAATTTGAAATCTCCTTCTTTAAAGCTTTGTTTTTAGCTCTCAAGGTCAGGTTCATTTTTCTGAGGAGTTTACCTTGCTTGAGGGCTGGGACCGTCAAAGTATATACATCAGCCACAGAATCTGTCTGACCCACTAGGTTTTTGCTGCCCTTTAACACAGCTCTTTTATAGTTGGCATACCTAACTGCAAGCTCCTTAATCACATTTTTGGCTTTGACAATTTCTTCTTTGGTTGCTCCCACTTGATCCTTTATGGCTGTTTCCACTTGACTCTTTATGGCAATCACATTTCCTCCTTGGGTGATGATGACCTTCTTATTCTTGTCTTTATGTTTGACTGCCTCCACTGTTTTTGTCAATACTTCAATTACCTCTGTTCTGGGTGACTTTACAGCTTTCTTTGCTTTATGCACTTTCTCCTTTACAGCTTCTTCTCCTTTATGTACTTTCTCAGCCTCTTTAATTTGTTTCCTTGTAACTGGCCTTCTTGGCTTGAACATAAACTCCTCACTAGGCTCATCAAACCTTAATCTTTTCGAAGCTTTTGATTTCTTAGTGCTCTCAGGAGAAGATTGGGTCAAATCAATATGCATGGGTTCAAGATGCACTGGTTCTTCCTGCTCAAATTCAATAGCCTCAAGTAGGTCACTTAGGCTGGCCTTTGAAATTGGACTTTTTTCCATAGCTACTGATTTACCTTTCTTCTTTCTTAGTTGACCCCTAGTTTTAACTCTTGATGCTTTTTCAGATTCAGCTGATCCATGAACATCCTTCTTTTGCTTGACTTTTTCCTTTGATGATGACTGTGGTGGCTCTTTAATAACCAAGGCTTTGACTGGTTTGTTCAACTGAGATTTAACCTTCTTTTTCTCCCTAGCCTCCTTTCTAAGCTCAGCAATAGTAGGTTCCTCCATTAATTCTTCTCTTCCTCTAAGTGGCTGTGGGGTGAGGCCTGTCTTACTCTGGAAACCGGCCACATAGATGAAAGAATCCCAATCCCTACCAATCTTCTGCAAACCATCCATCACTAACAGTTTAACTAGGCCATGATGAAACAGTGATGACTCACAATCATCCTTCCTCAATTGAATTTTATCACACATCTTACTTAGGCTTCGAAACAAGTAAAATGGGAGATCTATAGATGCTTTACCCGTGAAATGCAGCAACAACTTGAAATGATATGAATAAACTTTGTTATATCTGCCCTCACAAGTTAAATATTTTTGAATACAAGTAAGAAGCATAGCATAGCTCTCCTTAACATAACTTCTAGGTACAGCCTTGGTTAAATCTTCATTCACATAGGCTTCCTTCAAGAATACTTTACAGGGGCTCATATCAAATTTGAAATTTTTGAACCACTCCTGCCCTCCTCTAGGAATCTCAGTTACCCTAGCAATAGCCTCTGGAGATACTTGGAATTCTAACATAGATACCTTGGAACTTAAGCCTGTAAAATTCAAGGCAAATTCTTTTGTTACCTGAGTGTGTCCTCCCTTCAGCTTTTCACAAAAACTCCAGCAGCCAGCGTCTTTGAAGGCCTTTTTAACAACTTCCTCCCTTAATGTCAAGTCCAATCCTTCGGGCTCTGCCCTTTGACACCTTCCAGACCGATGCTCCTTCTTCTCCATTACACCTTGAAAACTTTTGCACAGAGAAACACCGACAGCTTCAACTCGAAAAGAAAATTCAAACTTTAGAACACAGGCTCGCTTGCAATGCAGCTCTCTTGAAGAAGAAACTCGGGCTCGTTTCAATTCAAATATCTTAACATATAAGCTGGCCACTTCATGTAATAATAACAGAACATCATGACACAACTATGCATGACAAAAACATTTGAATGAACTTAATGTGCATGACTATGAACCTATTGGTGGAATGATGGCTCGTAAGTGCTTGGAAGGTACACTAACTGACAACAACCGACCGGACACAATGACTCATCCCCAGACCTGACATTTCGAAGATCTGCGCTGCAAAATCCCCGAATCCGCGATTTCGTAGCGCAGACAGTTATAACTTAGCGACATGTGCTGCGAAATGGCTGGCGCTACGAAAAGGCTAAAACATTATTGCGCTTCAAAATCAGCCAATCAAACTGCGCTACGAAACTGCGAAAAGGACAAATGACATATACGAGATAAGACATGTCTTAATCAATCACGATGGAGGATGACTAATGTTTTTGAAAATGATTATCATCAATATCATTGAAAAACATGACCCCTAAGTAGTAAACATAGGATAACAACCATTTGACATCCATTTTTAACAATGAAATTTTGGACTCAACTTATATACATGTGACTGCAGTTCTCAGTGATAACACCTTGAATACCAAAAACCTAGTAGTTTGGCCACCATCTCCCAACCACGAATCGCGGGAACTCCTCCAATGATATTAGTAATGGATTTTGAAGAAACTTCATTAACCCCCAACTAGCTGATGTGATCCAGGACTTGAAATATGCAGGCACACCATCATGTATTTGTCCCCAGTCCCACTCTCTCCACAGTGTCATCTTGTGAGTACGATCTTCATGTGGTCAGTGAAAAGAAAGAAAAACTTAAAACAACAAAAAATTTGGGTTAAGAAACCCTCTTGTTGATTTTCTAAACACTCTCGATGGGTGCATGATTGTCACTATAAAAACAACGGAAAGCCTTGTTCCTATTACATTAATAGTCATGAGGGTTCTTGCACCTATTCATTCTATAGCCACAACCACAATTGTGGTTGCATTATCCCTGTCCCATGAGGTCCTTGCGAGATGGTCTTGTGCCTATTTCTCGAGAAACCATGATACCATCACGATTATATCTCATGCAATAATGATATCATCGTGGCTATGTTTTCCTAACTTGTGATGGCTCACATGTCTGTGAGTTAGTGGCTTATGATAGTTAGGGCTTCTTTCCTAAAAGGGTTCGTACATGCCACCCTCTACAACCTATCTACCCTAAAACTACTAAATTGACAAAGGGGGCTTGATGATAACTAAGTTGGCTCTCATCACATGAAAATAAGTTACTCCAGGTAACAAAAATCTCAAAAATGGCATCTAGTCTCCATAACAAGTGCCACATAGCAAGTAAAAATGAGGTGTCAATGTGGGCCCCAGTGCCCTTATATGCACCATTTTCGCCATTCTTTCAGAGTCCTGTATGGGATCCCCCAAGCTCCTTTCACCAAATAGTCAATGGAATTAGGATCATGTAATCCTCATCTACACCATGGTTCCATCCTTTTATTTCATCAAAAAATTTCATTTTGGGCCCGTTTCACACTTAAAGTTCTCATCAGGTGCACCTTCTTGTCTATTTGGTTACATCTTCTTTAATATTTTCAATATACATTCTATTTTATGAACGTGATTTCACTTGGGGTATTGGTTTATAATTTGTAGGTCATTACTATCTTCCATGCCAAATCGGGACTCCTAGTGTGAAAATCAATAGTCAAGGTATCATTCTTCATTGGTATGATATGTTTCCTTCGAAACTTTGCATATTATAACATTGTTTCTCTAAAATAAACCATAAGGTATAGCATCTTGACCACATTTACCATCACCTTTTGCTTGCCCATGGTAAATGTTCATGTTGGTCAATATAGATTTCATCCACATGGATTACCCAATTTAGTAGCTCCCATTGTACTATTGGTATCCATGACTATTTTCTCTAGCCCAGAAGTCATTCACTTGCATGAATTACAAGATATAAATCATCTCTCTTCTTCACCTTCTTTCTTACCACCACCATCCAAGCCACCATTCCTTTTGGATCATCATGAATGCACCTTTGCCTTCTTCACTTGGCCTACCATCCATCCACATCACATTAGACCATCTGCATCACCACATCTGTTTCATTAACCTAACACTAAGACTAGCTAATGTGGCTCCCACCCTCTACAGAAACCAACCTACATCATTAAGTAGGTCACCATAATATTAGGTAAACCATCTTTGTGTTTGTAAATCCAAAACCATTTTTAAATTATTTTGGCAAGTGAACACAATTTTTTTTTGGAGTATGGTTTTCACTCATTTTCTTGTTTCAATTACCTAGCGCCAATCCTTGGTTTCCCTTGGTTAGAGATTTTATTTTACTCACCTCATGCCTACATAATTTATCACCACTTGTTCACTCATCCACCATGATAGTCAAGACATACACATACATTCCCTATACATCCTCTCGACCCTAGGGGCCTATCCATCAAAGTTTTGATTTTGAATGCCACCACTCACATTATAGCTCATACCTTGGATAGCTTTATGTATCCCTCTTATACTTTCAACCTGCATTTTCATGCATTTGAATCATTATTTTACAATACCTACCTCAGCTTCATAGAGATTCCTCCTTACCATTTTCGTATAGTCAGTGCTTCATTTTTGCCAATTTCAACACTCATCTTCTAGAATTGAAGTAGTAAATTGGTTTCTCCCCACCTTTTTGGGACAATATTGAGTGGAACATTGGAACCCCCATTTCCCAATTATTACACAAATCCCCTTGATTTTAAACACCAACAAAAATTTTCACATCAATGGTTTACCATACTTCATGACTATCAGAGTTCTCTCATTTAGTTAAATACCCATGTACCTAGATCACATCTCCTTCAATAGTGCTTTGTATATGATGCATGGGGGAACCCAATTTACTTTATTTGCTATAGATGTCATTGAGGATGAAATAAATTATATTCTTCAGGTGATAGCACATCGACCACTTTAATGCTGATTTGACATGATTTTCCTATGTATATGTAATATTTTAGTCAAAGTCATCATAATGAGCATGTGACATGGCCACCTTATATAAACACTTTTGTATCAATATTTTCTTTTTCAAGAATGGTTTTCTTTTAGTTATGAATCAAGGTATTTTCCCCTAATAGTATACGCAATAAGTTTCTCTGTCTCAAGAAGTTGGCAAGACTCATCATCAAGAACCACAAAATGTGATATATTTTGACTATGCACTTGCTCCTAACCTCACACATTAGGGGGGAACTGTTACTATGAAAAATAGTACACTCATTTTTACACAACAGAAGGCACTCAGAGTGAGTAGGAAACATGCACATAGGACACATTTTGAGATGAAAACATTATGAATGGAAAAAATTAAAAGGTTTTCCTAAATTTGATTTAAAATATCAACCCTCGTGGGTGCACCAAAGACATTTTATTTCACCCTCATGGATTTTTCATAGATAGCCAAAAGGGTTGAAGAAATACCACTCAACAACTCAAGAAGTGCATTTCCTCGAAGAAAACTCAAACTCTTGAGATGATAAGGTTTACCATTCAAGCCTTGAGCCTCAATAAGCCTTAATTGAAGGAGGATGGTAGCTCTTATTTCATTCACAAGCCAAACAACCTCATTGACGAGCTAAAATAGGGAGAGGGTGTTCACAAAATTTACATAAATGAAAGAGAATGGAGAGCCAAAAAAGAAGAATAATTTGTGCATTGTTATTCTACCAAAATTGCTCCAAAGAAATCAAGCATGCCAATGCTAAGAGTATTCCACCATTGAGAGATTTTTCTTTGCTTCTTTGAGAAAGTAAGATCTTTCGAAATAGATTTTGAAGAGGGAACCCTTTTTTAGATCTATTGTGATCCATTGCTTAAGAATCTCTCTTCAACTTTCTTTGAAATTAATTTGCAACTCTACCACTATCGGAAATCAATAAAGAGCACCCTTTTACCATTTCTTCGTTGATTTGTTTAGCTTCAATGGCTAGTTTCAAGTTGTTTAGTTTAGTTTTTGTTATAGTTTTGATTACGAATTTTTCACTTAATTAAATGATTTTTTATTCGATGTTTAACCACTAGACTCAGTTATTGTTTGTATATTTTATTGTAGGAAGCAACCAGCTATAAGAGAGGTAGATTTAGGAATCATATGTTTCCAAATACACCATAGACCCTACATCAATGGAAGAAAATAAAATGTTAAGGAAAGAAAAGATGGAAGGTAAGAGAAAGAGTAGTTAGGCTATCGATGGTTCCCTAGTCACACCAGGTTTCAAAAAAAAAGGGAGGGCCCCTTCTTCTCAAAAAGATGTTTTAAATTGTAGATTACAACTACATTAGTTAAGTTAACATGTCATGGATTATGGGAGGGATCTATGAATATATATGGAAGACTAGTGTCGGGGAAGTAACCGTCATGGGGCCAACAACAATGGAATGAAGATTCCTTCTCATGATTATATGGGTGGGATGAGAAGTCCTACATAAGAACCGATGCCTTGATAGTTAAACAGGAAATGGCATAGATTGAGACCGCGTAGAGGGTGTGTATGAGGTCATCTAATTGAGGATGCATCACTTGGTACACTAAACCTCTAGGTATTTATTGGATAAATATAAAGTCAAGGTCTTGCCAATATATTTTAAAGGCTACCAAGGAATAGATAAGGTAGAGAAGCACAAAGAAGGAAAAGGTTGGAGATAATCACAGAAATTTTCCTAGGAGTAGCAGTGTAATCTCACACTCTTTTTCTGTCAAAAGGCACTACAGGAAGAGGAGTGTGGCACTTCCCTCTTATGTGGAATCATAGTTATAGGAGAACCAAACCATCTGACCACTTTTCAAACTACTATAATAGGAGTACAAGGTTAAGTTGATTGAGAATGACTATTTCCAAACACATGGAGATAGGAGAAGGAATAAGTTTCTCAAGATGGGCCACAATTTTGAGTTGGCAGCCTATTGGAGGTCAATTTTTATTTTATTTTTTTGGTTATCATTCAGTAGACCATGCAGAGGAGAGTGGAATAGAAGTAAATCATTCAGTGCATGGTAGAAAGGAAAGTGTAAGAAGGGGAGATGTGTCATAAGGAGGCACTTTGTTGGAATACCACAACATCAAGTAGGAGAGGACATGTGCGAGTAGATCTTGGTAGTTACAATTTTGAGATGAATGGAAAATGAGAGGAAGGTTACAGTGGAGAAGGAATCTAAAGGTATTTGTAGAGGGAAAGAAGTTGATAGAGTGGTAACCAAGTCGGTAGTAGATATTTCCAACGGGAACTATTTAGTGGTTGAACAACATGGGAAAATTGGAAGGAACCTATCAAAGAATATCTAAACCATTAGTCATTGTGGACGACAGTCGGAAGGAGGATAAGAAGGCCAAGGAGGATCAAGAAGCTATCAAATATGAATAAGAAGAGTCATCCATCAGAATTTGGGGGTTGGCGAGAAGAATGAAGAGTCACTGATGTTGTATTTTGGTTAAGTTGTTGCTAGTTAGTTAGTGTTAGTTATTTTTGTATTTCTGTAGCTACTGTGAAACATATGTGTAGATGGGATAGTTTGTTTTATAATTGGTAATGTTTTGCATTGTAAAATCTAATTTAATATGTTACTATTGGATATACTAAGGCAGGTGAGTTGAATTCAGTTGCGTTCTATTGTAGCATGTTGTGCATGTCCCATCCTTTTGATGTAATGAAAGATCAATGGATTTCTCCCATATATGCTTATCTATGAGAGTGATATTTTATTACTACTATTGGATTACTAGTAATATAACTTTATAATGTCAATTTAATACTTATTAACATCCTACATAGTAAGGGGATTTGATAGCATTGTTATATTTCTATCATGATACTCTTGGGACTATTGAAAGGTGAGAAGCTTTGATACTACTAAGAATTTTGTTATGAATGAGACACTTTTTCCATAATGGTTTTGTAGGTAGTGAACATCAGGCTAAATAGTTAGTTTGATAACCTTTGCATTCTTGTGTTGTTGAGAAATCAATGCTTATAAGAATTATGGTTTGAATCCTCTTTCTTGATCATTTCCTATGAGTTATGTTGGATTCTTTTACTCCTCAATTAGTTTATATTTCATAAAAAAATTACCAAATTATATGTATATGAAGACCACAAGGAAAAGAGAGACAAGATGTAGGCTCTCAATGAGGGAAAATCCTTACAAGGGGAAAACCCATTCAAAAACTCTTCCTTCAATAGATTCAAGTCAAGATGAGACACTTCCAAACATTTTATACCTAGACAAAGATGTCCTCCAACCACCAAGTTAGCCCTTCCCTTCAATAGATGATCCCTGACAAAATATCCAAGTGATAGCTCCCTAACAGTAGCTTCAGTCTAGAATTTCCCCCCTAGCAACGAAACTCTAACCCCAAACAACAGAATTTTGGATATGTATTAAACACAAAATTTTTTCCCTAACAACTTCCTAGAAACTTGACATATTGTTGTTGGGAAAAGTATCCAATACGGAATGACCCTATCCCACTCTAAGGGTGATAGTACCTCAGCAACAATCGAATGCAAAGCTATTCGAGGTTACTTCTTTATGAGATGTAAGAGAGAGGAGAAAGAGATCCACTAACTGTTATCTTCCGCTAATGATTGATCCAATCTTGCCTCTTTTTTGCTTGCTCCCAGCTCCTTGATCTTTCACTGGCCCAGCTACACCAAGATCCTGCAAAATAACAAGAGAGGGAAACTACAAGAAGCATACATTCATAATTGATTCAAGGATTAGAATAAATCAAATATACAAGTATCAATACGCCACAGAGACACATGCATATAGAAGAACCTCAAATGCTTTATTAATGGAAGAAGTAAAGTTCTGAGAGTGTTACAACCATAAGAGGCCCAATCCAGCAACACCTCCCAGCAGAAAGAAATCTCCTCTTCACCTCCTTCAAGCAAATCACCCAATACTTCTATACTCAAACCAACAGCACTTCCTTACATTCACAAGATTCCAGCCCCCCTAGACCTCATGAGAGAGCTCTATATATAGGAGTTTTGGAGAAAGGATGAGTCAGCTTGAGGCTCGCATGAAGCTGACTAGTGTCCTCTCCCACTTCAGTTATTCTTCAGTTCTTGAGTCCACTTGGAGTTTCTTGCTTCCACTTGGAGATCTAGATCCTCTTACTCATCACAAGGTGAATTCCCTGATCCAAGTGTCATTTTGGAAGCTTCCTGGGCATTTGACACCTTGCAGAATGACTGTGCCACTTGGCCAATCTCGCCCAGCGCAGGTAGCCTTCATTGCTTTTGACATTCAGCGCAGGTACAGAGTGGAGCAGTTGACATTCATCGCAGATGCTCAGTGGAGCAGTTGACATGATCCAGAATTAGCTTGTTTTTGAGTGTTTTCAGGTGGAGAACTGATATTTAGTGCTGTGGTTTGCTGACCTTATTCCTCTAGGGGTAGGAACAACATGTTTAGGGACTTTGGATCCCTTAGATTATCGACATTTCATGCTTCATGCTGTAAGGCACAAAAATGTCTATAACAGTTGCCCCCTAAAGTATGAGGTCGTTTATCGGGTGAAATGCTTTATCAGGAGGATCTGAAGTTCATTCAATCGCTGAGAGGCACCCTGTAATAAAATACAATACAATACATTATTTTTCATTCTGCTTTCATGATCTAGCTGAGGCGAGCATTCCCATGCTCAGCTTTATAAATTCATTTTGGTACATAGAACAGATGATCGTCTGATGGTAGACTGATAATTCTTTGCTGAAATTATCATCCTTTGAGTAGGATGATCATCTGCTGCAATGATGTACATATCAAATGTCTTTATATTTCCTGAATATATATCGCAGCCCGGATGGATGAAACTAGATCCGGGGTCTTCAAAACTCGTTCGATCTTCACTCTAAGTACAAGTCGATCCATGTGAGAATTGCGCTGAAGTCAAACATGGAAAGACATCGCTTGATTACCCATCAATAATGTAAACCGTTAACAAGCGCGAGAGGAATCACCAATAATGACAATGACCCTCAAGGTACTGCAGTACAATTCACGTGGTGTGAATAAAGGACTTGGCGTCGAACACCACGCAAAATCTTCTGGTCGAAGGTCATTAATGTATACCTGTCGCCGGAAGTGAGAAACTTGCCATTGAGGCATGCAAGTTTCAAAGTACTGGGGGGGTTGTTCCTAGATCAACTTCTTGGATAATGAGCTGAAGTCGACAAGAAGCGATCCGTCAAAGGAGGGCCTTAATGAATCCCACATCAGTGACACGGAACGGAGCTAATGATTTTAGTGGAGGTGAAAACAATCTGTGAAATATGATTCAGGGTGGCGATCATGGGTGGATGAAGGATAATGTATGGCAGTGGATGGGACACGGTTGACTCTTTCTGAACAACATCTCTTGAACATATAACGACACTGATGTGATGGATCGGTAGCATTACCCCGAAAGTGGATGGTTTGGCGAGGACCATGGTGATGAGACCGGTGAATGAAACAACCCAACCCAATGTTATACGGAGGACAAAGTGTCATGTTCAAGAGCGACTTGCTACCATTAAAGCTTTGAGGTTCTCCCAATTTTTCCCCAGTCATTTCTGACCAGTACCTCTTTATTTTTGTCAAGCTTGAGGAGGATAACATATGCTTGTTCTATAACCTGCCCTTCGGGCAAGCCCATCGCTATGTTTTAATGAGCCTAGCGATAGGGAAACTCGTTCTCATCTAAAGACAAGTTTGTCGCTATTTAATCATTTTAACGAGTCTAACGACAAGGAAAACTCGGTCCTTTTCATTTTTAGAGAGTCTGAAAAAGTACAGAAAGTCAACTCCACAATTCCTTTTTCGTCATTTAATCCCTTAAGTCTGAAAAAGTATAAAACAATACAGAAGGGATGAGTTTTCGATAACTTTAACGAGCCGAATAAAACAAGCGCTCGACCTTTTTGTGTAATAATCCCTCAGGTCCAAAAAGATTAAAATCTAGAGGAGGGATAGCTCTTCCGGTCACTTTAACGAGCTGGAAGGCCAAAACTCGGCAAACTTTTCATATTTTACGAGTCAGATGAAAAGAGCTCAAAGAAGACTCGTCTTTTGAGGAACGAGTGATAAACAGCGGTAGCAGCAGATTCCAGGTACAGGTTGGAATTTTCCAATCATGGCAGTGTCACAAGGATGGCTAGGTGGAATCACTCTTCGCAGCTGTTCCTCAAAATGGGTAAACAATCATATGGAGGTGAACGATTGGCCAAATGGAATGGAGGTGGTGGGTGCAAACACGACCAAGGCTTTTATGGCTAATAAATTTACGATCACAATGGTTATTTACCGGAATAGGTTCATTTTTTAATGAGCTTAAACTCTGGGGGAAACTCTTGCTCACGCTTTTCTATTTTTTAACGAGCATAAATTCCACGGTAAAACTGCTCGATCTTATGTTTATTTTTTAATGAGCATGAACTATGTGCTAAAACTGCTCGGATCTCGCTTTTCTATTTTTTAACGAGCATAAATTCCGCGGTAAAACTGCTCGATTATATGGTCAAATTTTGATTTTTTACCATTACTAGCTTTTCTCTTTTCAAGTATAGTACTGCATTTTCAATTGCTGCAACAAACTTTGTTAGAAATGAATAATATTTGCATGGAAATGAGATTATACCCCTGATATTTCACTTTGAACTACGTAAAAAGCCATTAAAAGGTGTTTTTACCTCTCATTTACCATTTCATTTGCAATTGGTTTGTTGGAGCTCTGGAGGTGCCTCTTCTTCCTTGATTTTCACCAGCTGATTCCGGGAGATTCCGCGGACGATTTTCGGTGCCGTCTGGACCAGGTAGGAGCTAAACCCTAGCTCTTTCTTTTCATGGTTTCATTTTCCTATTTCATGCCTGTTTTCTAGTATTTCTGAGCCCCAGGGGTTTTGCAAAATCGCCCTAGTTCCAGCGCAGGTTCCCCTTTCGAAATTTGCGCTGAAGGTCAAGCTGCCTTAAGGAAGCCTGACCCTCAGCGCAGGTGGGAGATTCTCTGCCTGCGTTGGGCTCAAAAACTGAGTTTTTTGGTCATTTTTTGATGATTTTTTCGCCAGTTTTTCATCAAAATCAGGAACTTACTCCTTCTCTTGTTTGCTTTGCAGGGAACCTTGAACAAAATGTCTCTTACATGGCGAGAATGAGAACATGAAGAGGAGGACATGATTTCCCTCCATGATCCGGTCACGATGAACGCGCTACGGAACTGTGGCCTGTTGAAGTTCTTCCGTATCTCTAGCATGAGAGCACAGATTTCTTTGTTGCAGTACATGCTTGATGCTTGGGATCCTGTTAACCAAGTGTTCCAGATTAGGGGAAAGGCCAGCCCCTTGACCATAGAGGACATGTATTTCTTGACTGGACTGTCAAGACGAGGTGCCCCCATTTCCTTGTCAGGTATGGCCCGGGGGACTGATTCCACCAGAGATTATGTCCGCCAGTATTGCAGGGAAGGTTCTCAGCCGAGCAGAGACGACAAGATTGTTATCCGTGAGATTACTGATCGGGCTCTCAGGTCCATTCTGTTCACTATTGGTAGGATGGCCGGCAGTGCAGCTCTACATGTTGCCAAGAGGTCTTATATGCAGCACGCCTTGGAGTGTCTCCAACCGAAAGTATTCAACTGGTGTGATGCAGTACTTGTTCAGATGAAAAGTCAATTGACCAAGGTAAAGGACGGGAAGCTGAAGAACTTTGGATTTGGTTCTATTCTGACTGCCTTCGCCTTGGAGAAAATCCCACTGATGCAGCCTCAGTACATCATACTCGACTTGCCTTCTCCGACCGAGCCACGCATGCAGAGGTGGGTCGACCACATGTCTAGGCATGCTGGTCAACCTCAGATTACTTTTACTGAGGCCTTCTTTAGGTGGTTCGAGCGCCAGGAGATGGTGTTTTCCGAGTATCCATATGTGGGTATGGATTTCTGAGGTGATCCGGATTTGGTGCTACCGGATGGCGAACAGTGGGGCGCCATTGGTAAACTCCTTGACCATATTACTGTTTACTGTTCTTATTCATAATGTTGCTGTGCTTTATTCTATCAAGACTTTTAATTGTGCTCTTGGGTGCATGCAGATATTGGTCCTGTTCATCCAGCAGTTCGTCCGAGATCGCCAGTTGTTGCCCCGGTAGTGGAGCCTGCTAGGAGAGTTGTTATTCGCGATCTTGACGATACTGAGACCCTTACAGCTGTGCAGGAGCAGGTTGAGAGCCTTACTCGCGGTCTTTCGGATGTACAGATTGACGAATTACCTTTACAGCTGTAGCGGCACACTATTGGTGTCCCTAGATGATGGACTCGTCTCTTGCGCATGATTGCACAGGCCGTGACGTACTATCATGAGCACCACTAGGCTAGGGTGCCCCCTAGCATCTTTCTGAGTTTTTAGGTCATATGACCAATTTTGTCTTGGTTACAGAACATTATGTATGAACTATATAAACAGCTTATATGTATTTTGATTTTCGAGTTTTATTCTGGTTGATTTATGTGATCCATATGTACAATCTTTAATGATGTGTCCTTTTTATAAATGTTGCAAATGTCTATCTAACACATAGTTTGCTAATGAGTCAGTTAATGTGTTTAAGTTTCTTGAAATATGTTGATATTGAATTGAATCAAATCGTCTTTCCAAGATTTTAACCCTTAGGAACATGCGATAAATAGCTGGATTGCGAACAGAATATATACCATTGAGTTGTAGTATTACGAGCTGTGAGTCTAGCCTGACAATTAGTCGGCGTACGCCACGTGAGATGGCATCAGAGAGTAGTTCTATCAACGCGCTGTACTCAGCGATGTTATTCGTTGATTGCCCAATACATACACCTCTGAAACTTACTAACTCGCCGCTTGGATCAAAAATGGCCTAGGCTGCGGAGGATAGGTTCCGCGAACTACGACTCGCTCCGTCGGCATATCCAACACATGTCTCCAGAAGGTTCGACATCTACAACAGATGGAAAAGGTGGGTCACTCGACCAGAACAAACACTTTAGCGAAAACAAAATACAACAAAAGCATGCAGGTTACTATTTAAGCATAGTAACGCTTGAGGTACAACCCATTGCGAGGCTGCGCCAGTGGAATTCCATCGTAATCCATTAACTCGTAGGCTCCTTTTGCTAACACCCTTTTAACAATATAGGGGCCCATCCATAAGGACTTGAATTTACCTGCTCCCAATTTATCGGACTCTTCGTCATAAAGCAAGACCAAATCACCTTCTGAGAAGACACGGGGTTTGACATTTTTGTCAAACTGAGCCTTGACTCGTTTCTTATGAGCCTTGTTAGCCAAAGTGGCATCATGACGGGTTTCATCCAATTGGATTAGTTCCAAGAAACGAGCCTCTTCTTCTGAAGTTCCGGGGAGAAGATCGATTGCGAGTTTAAGTGACGAAATTTCGCACTGGATTGGCAAGACTGCTTCCAGGCCATACACTAGTTGAAAAGGTGTGAACCCGGTTGCGTTCTTTACCGACGTTCGGTAAGCCCATAAGGCTGAGTACAGGATTAGGTGCCACCTTCTTTTATGAACCCCGATCATCCTTTGCAACATACGCTTCAGGACCTTGTTGATTGCTTCAACTTGTCCGTTGGCTTGCGGATAATACGGGGTAGAGCTGTCGTGAGATAGCCCTAGCTTGGCAGCTAATTCGACCATCATGTGATTGCGAAAATGTGACCCGTGATCTGTAACTATAGCCTGTGGTACGCCGAACCTCGCGACTACATGATTGAAAAAGAAGAGGGCAGCTATTTCACCAGTGTTATCCAATGTAGGCATCGCCTCGGCCCATTTGGTAAAATAGTCAACAGCGACTATAATATACCCATGCCCCCCGGTCGAGGTGGGGTTACATTGCATGAAATCGATGCCCCACTTGGCGAAGGGCCCAACAGCAACTATCGGCTGCAAAGGTGCGGGTGGTCGTCTGGTTTTGCTATCAAAAATTTGACAAGCATGGCAACTTCTGACTGCGGTTATGCAATCTTTGAACATGGTTGGCCAGAAGTATCCTGCTCGTAAGATTCTTTGTGCTGTTGCATATCCAGACTGATGCCCCCCACACGCGCCTGAATGACAATCATTCAGGGCTTTTTCGGCCTCCTCATGGGTAAGGCACCTCCTCAGAAC
Organism: Pinus tabuliformis; assembly: GCA_031772625.1. Classification (NCBI taxonomy): domain Eukaryota; kingdom Viridiplantae; phylum Streptophyta; class Pinopsida; order Pinales; family Pinaceae; genus Pinus; species Pinus tabuliformis. The sequence continues at coordinate 1,035,974,254 of CM062816.1, read as the reverse complement.
TGTATCGACACCACGACGGTAAAGTGTATCACCAATGATCATGTAGTCTTTTGCTTGGTATCGTATACATTTTTGTTCGGAGCGAGAGGTGTTTGGCCTGAACTTTTGGGTTTGGAGATAAACTATGATATCTCCATACCACTCATCGCTTACAGATATCAGAAACAAACTTTCGTCCATGATTGACTCTTCCGATGTTTCATCGTTGGACGACGATGGGAGATCACACAATAATTCTGCGAAAACTAGAGCTTTCTTTGATTTGGATTTTACAAATTCCAGATCAAACTCTTGAAGGATTGCTATCCATTTTGAATATTTGCCCCCCAGCAACTGTCGCGACAGTATATAAGTCATGGGGTTGCAATCTGACAAGATGGTAGTTTTCCGAAAGAGGACATAATGTCGAAACCTTTGAATCGCTTGAACAGCTGCAAGCGCTAGTTTTTCAATATAAGAATATTTGCTTTCTGTATCATTTAATTTTTTACTTAAATAATAGATAGGATGTTCAATTCCATCGACTTCTTGAACTAAAACCATTGCAATGGTCGTATCCGCTGCAGCTAGATACAGGTTAAAATCTCTTTGATAGTCCGGGGCGTACATTAATGATGCTTTTACTAGACAACCTTTCAGAGCATCAAAGGAAGCTTGCGCTACCTGGTCCCAGACAAAAGGTACACCCTTTTTCAAAAGACGAGTATAACCCTTAGCGAGTTCTGCGTAATTTGGAATGAACCTCCTCAAAAAGTTTGCTTTCCCTTGGAGTTTCTAAATCTGAAGCAAATTTGAAGGTGGAGGCAAATTAATGATTGCCTGAACCTTGCAGGGGTCGAGACGAATCCCATCCTTAGAGACTACAAAGCCAAGTAAACGACCAGAACCGACGCAAAACACACATTTGTGCGGATTGAGTCTTATCTTGTAGTGTCGGCAACGTAGAAATATCACTCTTAAATGTTGCGGATGATCAGTCCGCTTTCGCGAATGAGCCGGAAGATCGTCGAGATAAGGTTGAACAATGTTCTTGATGTCATGGAAGGCATAATTCATCGCCCTCTGAAACGTCGCCCCTGCGTTCTTTAAACCAAAGGGTAATTTTCGATAAGCGAATGTGCCCCACGGACAAATAAATGCAGTCTTTGACTGGTCCTGTGGGCGGATATTTATTTGATTATACCCGGAAAATCCATCCATAAATGAAAAGATTTCACATCCGGCGCATTCATCAATTATCTGGTCGATGAAGGGTGTAGGATAGTTGTCCTTCGGACAAGCTTGGTTTACATCCCTATAATCGACACACACTCTAATCGTCCCTTGTTTCTTCATAACAGGGACAATATTCGATACCCAATCGGTTAGAGGAACCGGGTAGATGAATCCAGCATGGAGGAGTTTTTCAACTTCCGCCTTAATGGCAGCGGCTTTCTTCGGGTGCACTTGCCGAAGCCGTTGTCTTACTGGTTTGACATCAGGATACATTTTAATTTCATGTTCAACGATACTCGAGTCAATGCCTGGCATTTCATCATATGACCAAGCAAAGACATCTCTGAATTCGCGAAAAAGAGCGCTATATATTTCCAGTTCTGAAGGGGAACAACCTTTGCCGACATAAATATTCTCTACAACATCTGTTTTAGTCGAGATATTTATGGCTATAGTCTCTTCAATATTGGATAGGTTTCGCTCGGAATCCACCGTGTTTACAGTATTTGTTAGGAATTCAAAAACTGAAGGGTGATAAAGGTCACTTTGAGTATCTTCTTCATATTCCGAAAGAAGGGAACGATGGTGGTGATCATTCCATGGTGCCCCCTCAATCATCATTGATTGTAAGATTCCTTCGTCAGTCCCATGTACTTTCGACCAAGGATCTAATGGGGTTCCATATTCTCTAGACCTATCTACCCAAACGCTTGACGAGCGTTGATTTGGGTTCGCCTCCCATGCTTGAAACATTGATTGCTACAATATTTCTAAAGGGCTTGGGGGCAAAACCATTGAATGATCCATGTTGACCTTCGTGGAAGATATCATGTTGCAGGTTGCTACAAACGATATATTTCCCATATTAATAGGAGGTGGTAGCGCGAAAGTTCCCATCAATGTGGGGTCTTTCAATAATCCTACTCCGATATCTTGAATTGAATGGTTGCTCTCATGGATCATGGGAATGCTTCCTGTAACTTGTGAACCATTAGGGAGGAAGTTCTGTTGGTCGACGATCATAATCCCTCCTTCAAACGGGAATGCGATCTTCCTAAAATAAGTCGACACGACAGCTGCCATAGCATAAATCCATGGTCTACCCAGTAGGATGTTATAGTCAAGATTTCCATCAATGACTTCTACATCAATTTCTACTGTTTTTCCTCCTAGTTCAACTTTCAAGTTATTAAGGATATCGTACGGGGTATAAGTCCTTCCGTCGAAAGCTTTTAATGTCGTCGAAGATCACGACAAGGTTGGAGATCCTAAAGTTTTCCAGCAACTCATCGACATAATACATGTCGAGGCTCCCTCATCAATTATTGTTCTGTGAACAGTTTTGTTGAGTGCTTTCACCTGAATAAGGAAAGCTAGCTGAGCTGGTAACTGAGGATCATATCCCTTGTGATCAAAGGATACAAGATTGGAATCCTTAGGGTCAACCCCACCAATTTCCGATAACAACGCCTGCCTTTGGGTTGGACAATTTTGTAGCACTTCAAGAGTCGACATAGCGGATGGCGATTGGGCCAAATCTTCCACTATATTATAATGCTACGCCGCTCTGGCGCGAGGATTAAATGTCGACTTGTGTACTACACCCTTTGGCAGTTTTATTGTTAATTCAGGGATGGTGGGTGTTACAACTTCTGTCGAAGTTGTTGTCGAACTACTTGGTTGATCTTTACCTTTTTCGTTCGACAGCTGAGGATTCCCATAATCTTTGTTCCTTGTCGAAATCAAAGCATCATTCTGCTGTTTTGAAACCGACAACATAAGGACTTGCGACGGGGAAGCATTTCCACTATCAACCAGATTTTGACCTGGGTTGGGAAATGGATCAGTTAACACAGCTGATGTTTGGGAACTTTTAAAGAACCTCTTTAACTCAGCTTTGAATGGGCAATTCTTTGTGCCATGATCCTTATCATCACATATTAGACATGGATAATTTTGTTTCCCTTTGCCAGGAGGGTTTGAAGAATTATTTCCAGGGGATGACTCACCTTGTTTCTTCTTCTTCCCTTTGTTTTGCTTCTTCTTGTTTCCTGGTTGATTGGTTTCTTTGCCCTTATCTTCCGATACGGCATTTACTTCCGAAGCAAGAATTTCTTCTTTTGCATTTTGGTCCGAATTCTTACAGGCTTTCTTTGACGAAGCCTTTATCGATTTCGTGTTTGCTGTGCCAATCACGCCATCACCGGCATGAGAGTCACTATTTGATTTAGGAGGGGGAGGAATTGAAAATTCCGGTCTAGGGGCGTCAGGTATTTTGTCATAGAGTGTGCCGGACTGAGTATAAACTAAGTCCAAATACTGTGCACGAGCAATTACTTGCTCCTTTGTTACGACTCCCCCCTTCGCCACATCTTCCGTTATAGCCGGAAGTAACGACTTTATAAACCATTCAGCTAACAGCTGATCGGGAACATATGTTTTCACCATCCTACGACGACGACGCCACTCATGTATATGATCAGATATATGGGTAGCAGTTGTCTGTTTGAAGTTGGTTAATATTTCTGTTCCCATTTCATACCTTATCGGTAATTGAAAATGGGTTAAGAAAGTCGTGGCTAGGGAACTAAAATTGTCGAAAGAGGCTCTTGGCAATTCAATATACCATTTAGCCGCTGGACCTGTCAATGTCCTCTGAAAAAGGCGAAGCCTTATCGAATCGTCGTTAAGGGTGTTCGACGAACACCACAGATGAAAAGTCATCACGTGATTCGACGGGTCTTCACCTGGATTTCCATTGAATTTAGGAATGTCAAATGGAAGTTTATGAGGAATCGCTGGCCACCAAGGGGCATAAGCAATCGGATCGTTCGTTAACCGGTGTAAATCGGGTAACTCTAAAGTTGCCACGAATGGTAACTGTTGGTTCAGGTTAGGCGAAGCGTAACCAGGGTACGATGGAATCGCTTGAGCAGTGGGTCTTTGCATACCAACATAATGTAATTGATGTTGGTATGACTGATACGGTTGGTGGACTTGACCACTGTAAAGTGGTTGGTTTTGACCGTTTTGGATATACGGTTGTCCACTGTTCGCAAAGATCTGCTGCTCAGAACCTTGGTACACTTGCTGGAATTGCGGTTGTTGGTATTGTACAAGCCATGGTTGTGACGCCATGTTTTGTTGCGCCATGCTAACCATTGGACCAAGGTGTGGGGTAATTGTACCCGTTTGTACTTGTGTCGTCCCACCAGTTGGCGATTGTGGTTGTGACCCATGGTCAAGCGACTGTTGCATTACAACCTGAGAAATCTGAGGTTGACATGTAACAGGTATCGCTTGAACTTGCGACACGGTTACAATAGCCGTTGTGGTTGGGATGTTCGTCACAGGTACACACTGTTGCATAGAATATACAACCCTTGGTTGTTGAGGTAGCATAGGTACCCAACTACTTGATGCAATTCTAGTATAACTTGAACATGGTTGTGAACTCACGTATGGGTACCCTCCCGGAGGGGGTAATGAAAGGGCATACTGCCCCCCATACGGTATCAATCCAGAACTCAAGGGGATTGATGGCCCAGATTGACCTCCAAATGGATCAATTTGGCGAGTTTCAACATAAGAGTTACTGGGTATTACTCCGGATGAACAAACTGGAACAGACCATACTGTCGAAATAGTCCCTTGGTGGACTCCTTCTAGCGATTGAGAGCTAGTTGGGACAGCTGGTATGCCGGCAAACATCGTCGGAGTGACGGCAGGGACTTCTGTTGTCGCTGTGTCATTTGACACAGTCCTAGATGATGACGGTTGTTCAGACATCTTAAGTCTATCCAATAGATTGCCTAGCGATTCTACAGGAACTTCCACTAGTGGTGGATTAACTTCTGATGAAGGAAATAGAGTGACCCCGACTCCAAAATGAGTTGGAGTACTTGCTTGTGGATCCTCTGCAATTTCCTCTATCGCAATCAAACCCGGTGGAAGAGGAAGACCGTCAGGTCCGTAAAATATTTCTGGTGCCGAAGAAGTGGTTGCTTCGACAGCGACAGTTGTTTGAGGAACAAAACTTTCTGGACCGGTTACAGATGGAACTGGTTCAGTTATACAAGTACTTGCCCCCAGACTAGGATCAGTATTACTGTCCTTCTGTGGTTGTTGAACTTCTTCAATAGAGGTAGGGTTTCCAGAAATGTTTGGAGTAACCGGAACCTCAGATGCAGTCAGAACACTTGTTCTAACTTTCAAAGGAGATTTTGAACCGGTTAAATGAGTTCGCTTTGCCCGTACTGTTTTCAATTCCGGAGACAAAGATGGTTGACTCGTAAGCCTCCGCGAACGACGGGGTTTCAATTGACTTTCTTCCACGATTGCGGATTACTCGATCAACCAAAATATTAAAAGGGGAAATTTGTGTTTCCGAATTGAATGAATTTTATTAGACGCTTTGAGACACAACTTGCTTTTTCACTTTTTAAGAGTCGAGAAAAAGCTAAAGATGACTCTAGTCTCCTTCGATGTATTAACGAGCCCGAAGTGACAAATGCTCGGTTGGACTTTTTCAGTTATAGAGTTTGAAAAAGGCCAAAAGAAACTGCTCTGGAGATCTAGGCAGAGGGTGTGCCAAACTTTTCGCAAAACCACAGAATACGTTTTACGGTACGAGTGGTCGATCTTCGTGAATGCTGTGTTCACTGCATTGCGATCAGTAGGGCGGCCGACATGGCTTCCTAAGGATAAAAGATATATGCCTATAGGGGTCTCCCAATATATACGCGACGGTACGTGGGAGCACAAGTCCGTATTAGTGCCACCGACTCTCAGGAGGAATCACCCACCTTCGTCGAGATCGACAGTCACTATGTTTAATGACGCCGGAACACGTCTCTAGCTTAGACCTCTATGTGTTTGCGTTATGTTTCAAAGCGTTGTTAGGTTCATTCAATATATTTTAAGTTGATCTTTTTAAAGTTTTCCTTTCAAGGTTCACCACGAGATGTTTTGATACAAATTCCTAAATGCAGTCTAAGATGAGAAGCAAGCTTTTTCAATCTTTTCGACTTATGAAAATCTTAACTACTGAGGGAAAAGAGAGACAAAATCTTTTCACACAGATCAAAGAGCACACACTAATGCACTTTTTCCTAAATCAACAAGCGAACTTACATGCAAAATGCAAAATGCAGGTATTTCTTTTCTCTTCCTTAATGTTTGTGCGACACAAAAAGAAAGCTGTTGTATAATTTCAAATTCAATTTCAAGTGAAAAAACAAGATTGTCCAAAATCAAAAGACACCTTAAGATTTACTTGTTTCGACACTAGAAATATATAAATTCAAACCATATGACGAAAGCAAAATCTCAATCAGCTATGAACAACAAATAAACTAACTCTTAGGATCAACACGACACTTTTTCACAGGTCTAGATCTAAGAGGCCACAGCAAGACTAGTTCACTTTCGTTATGGGAAACTGTAAATGATACAAGAAATACACAAAGAACAAACACAGTTTCTTTATACAACCGAGGCGGAATAGTGGCAAGGAAAGTTGGTTTCAGATAGGTACATTGACTGGTAACAGGCAGCAAAACAAGAGTGAAAACAGGGCAAGAAACAGCAGGAAACCCCAGTAGCACAAGGCAAGACTGGTTCAGCGCAGGTGGGACATAGGCAGTTTGACCTTCAGCGCAGGTAGCCCCTTCGGGAACTGCGCTGAAATGCAGATAGCCTTCACACAGCCTGCACTGAAGAACGAAACTTTCGTTTCTCTTGGTTTCCGGGTCACAGATTGCTCAAAAATTCACAGTTTTTGGCCAAATCAGAAGCTATCAATCAAGTACACACTAAGGGATGACAAGGAGGATGAAAAGCTATGACTAAGAGCTTATTAGAGTCCTTGTGGATCAGCTCTTCAAATCATAAACTTGCCCAGAAACTGAGCTAGAGTAGCTGCCCTCTACTTTGCATTTGAAAGATCCAAATGCAGTTCGATTCGGTACTCCCTGTGTTTATAAAATGAATAGCAAAAACACAAACAACCAACAAGATACGATCCCCAGCGGAGTCGCCAATTTTTTGTTGGGAAAATTATCCAATACGGAATGACCCTATCCCACTCTAAGGGTGATAGTACCTCAGCAACAACCGAATGCAAAGCTATTCAAGATTACTTCTTTATGAGATGTAAGAGAGAGGAGAAAGAGATCCACTAACCGTTATCTTCCGCTAATGATTGATCCAATCTTCCCTCTTTGCTGCTTGCTCCCAGCTCCTTGATCTTTCACTGGCCCAGCTACACCAAGATCCTGCAAAATAACAAGAGAGGGAAACTACAAGAAGCATACATTCATAATTGATTCAAGGATTAGAATAAATCAAATATACAAGTATCAATACGCCACAGAGACACATGCATATAGAAGAACCTCAAATGCTTTATTAATGGAAGAAGTAAAGTTCTGAGAGTGTTACAACCATAAGAGGCCCAATCCAGCAACACCTCCCAGCAGAAAGAAATCTCCTCTTCACCTCCTTCAAGCAAATCACCCAATAGTTCTATACTCAAACCAACAACACTTCCTTACATTCACAAGATTCCATCCCCCCTAGACCTCATGAGAGAGCTCTATATATAGGAGTTTTGGAGAAAGGATGAGTCAGCTTGAGGCTCGCATGAAGCTGACTAGTGTCCTCTCCCACTTCAGTTATTCTTCAGTTCTTGAGTCCACTTGGAGTTTCTTGCTTCCACTTGGAGATCTAGATCCTCTTACTCATCACAAGGCGAATTCCCTGATCCAAGTGTCATTTTGGAAGCTTCCTGGGCATTTGACACCTTGCAGAATGACTGTGCCACTTGGCCAACCTCGCCCAGCGCAGGTAGCCTTCATTGCTTTTGACATTCAGCACAGGTACGGAGTGGAGCAGTTGACATTCAGCGCAGATGCTCAGTGGATCAGTTGACATGATCCAGAATTAGCTTGTTTTTGAGTGTTTTCAGGTGGAGAACTGATATTTAGTGCTGTAGTTTGCTGACCTTGTTCCTCTAGGGGTAGGAACAACATGTTTAGGGACTTTGGATCCCTTAGATTATCGACATTTCATGCTTCATGTTGTAAGGCACAAAAATGTCTATAACACATATGTGAGAGATAGATATCCTAGGAAATCAACTTAGGTATTCTCAACAAATTTTATCCTTCTCCAGTTACTTCACTCTCTTTTCAGCCTCTCTTCCTTGAAGACAGAACTCGTAGAGTGAATGCACCAAATAGGTCAAATTTCCTTTCTTTATATATCCTTTTTGTTGGGTCGAATTTCCCTAATGTAGGTTGACTTCACAGGGACATGGATGACTTCGTATGGAGGTGACAAATAAACTTTTTAACTCAAAAATAATTCTTATTACATGATACAAAAGCCCATGGAGGATCTAATAAAAATGAAAAATACTCTAAAGAGTAAAGACAAAACCTAGAAGCCTTTAGTGGAGGCTTTTATCTGGAAAACACTGACCCAAGCATGAAACCCGTGCTTTAATAAGTCATTTTCCTTAATAATAAAATTTATTTTTGACAAGTAAAATTGTGAAGACTAAAACTAGTTAAATTTTTCAATAATCCCTCTTAACTAGGGAGGTATTCATAATTACATACATATAAGAGTACATGGAAGGTTTTAAAATGAAAATAAATGCAAAGATTTTTAACACACTTAGTGTTGTCGACTATATACCTGACCAGGGTATTCTATCTAGGTGGGACTAAGGGGACTCAAGCTTTAGCCACTATAGGTACCATCATGCTTTTAAGCTCTACCACCAATCCAGGGATATAGGTGGGTATCCAAGGTCAGAGATCCATGACCAATGCCATCCTCCCTCTTCAGGATCTAGACATCAACACATAGGATGAATATATGTCCTCCCAACCATATTGACATAATATGCTTCACCTTTCCCTATCAACTAAATTTGTAACATCAACCAACCCAAGCATGCTCCTAAAATATTAAAACTTCTTATTCGGTAGAGATTTCATTAGCACATCAACTACTTGTTCATATGTCGGGATATATTGTATATTCATGAACCCATATTGTGTTGATATATGTTGTCAATGATGGAAATAAGAAGATGGAAACAAAGTTTCTAGTTATTGTAGGTGGCAAAAAAAGGAAGAGGTGTCAAATAAATTCCTCAAGGAGTAGGTTCTAGGCACATAAGAAGGGAAAAAGATCATAATCAATGTAGTAGCTTTGGAGCCAACTATGGAGAACTATATCATATCAAATGCAGGTGTAATCCATCCAACATCTCTGGAAGTTATTTCTAATGATATATGGAAGTCCTCAAAAGGCCTCCTATATCAAAAGATAGAGGCAGTCGAGTTTGTTGACCCTAAGGCCTTCATAGCAGAGTTAAAGGTAGTTGGAGCCTTTGGTGCACAACTAAAGTTGGATTAAAATATAAACAAAATGGTAAGACAGTTAGAGCCTCTAAGTGATATCTCTAGGAAGATGTGGTAGTAATAGGTTGGAACACAGGTGGAACCCACCCAGTGAGCTTACCACAACAGATACACCTTGGAAAAATTGTTTTGGTGTCAAACACTTAGCGACCAAGTGGGGTGTCATTAGGGCATGAAAACTAAGCATTGTCTAATGGCGAGCAAGTAATGGAGCCCATAGTATAGGCTCTCCTAGCGAAGGCACCCTGGGGGTATTGAGCAGGTGGATCCCACCCGACAATGGTAGCTTGGAAAGGAATTCTAAGAGGCTTGTTTCCATATAACATGGTTAAGCATTGGGTTATAGTAAAGTCGGTGGATCCTACCCAACTATGATTTTATGGATATGTAATAAGGGGGAAGGACAAAGGAGAGCCAACCCAAAGGTTTTTGTGGAAAAATAAAGAAAAAGTATGGTAAGGCCAAAGGAAAAATAACAAAGTGAATGGTTACAAACAAGGCCTCAGAGGACCTTTTCTCTCTCCTCTAAGAAGAGAGGTGACAACTCGTGATTGGAAAAGACAACATTAGAGGGTGTCATTAGCATGAACCCGTGGCAAGAATTTTCAAGGTTTTCGGGCACCCAAATGCCCATTTCTAACTGACACATGTCGCCACTCAGAGGTCAACACATGATAGGAGTGATGTCATCTCACTAGCAAGAGCCTGACAGTTTGTTAGTGATGTGCAAAAGGTATTCTTGGGATGTCATCACTTGCACACATTGACTGATAACAAAGAGTGACACCCAATCAAGGACGTGCGAGAGGACCCCATGAGACAACTCAGCCCATGGGACATGAGCTTGAAAGCTTTAATGATGTTCATTTAGCGACTATGCCGAGAAGAAGGAATCGGGACATGGAGGCAGAGAGGAATCCAATGGAGAGAGTGCCAAGAAGTCCCTATAGACATGTCAACCTAGAAGGGAGAGCCTAACAAGTTTGTTAAAACACACATAAATGTAAAGCGTCAGGTCTAGGAGTTCTGAGATTAGCCCCTAGACCTAATTCTTGGCTTGTTTCGTGTAGAAACGAGACTTGGGGTGGGGTAGTTGAAAAGAGTCATAGAGGCTCTTAGAAGCAGATAACCATTGTTTCTTGGTTGCTTCACATAGAAGCGCGACCAATGAAGTGGAGCCATAAAAAAAGAAAAATGGCTCCCAAAAGGATTTGAAATGGCTTAGTCCCTATGGCCTAAGTCGATGGTCATGGAGACTCGATCTTATGGAAGAAAAATAGGTAAAGGGTTGAGATAAAAGGGTCTTAAAGTAAAAAAGGGAAGAACAATATGTTTCAACAATATTTTTTTTTCTAAAATTAAAAGGCGTTGCAAAGGCCTTCTCAGCCTACAACAAAGTCATGTGCCTGGCGGTAAGGTTTCTAAACATCGATATGAAAATAAGAGTTGGCACCTAGCAGTTGTGGTGGAGATTGAAGCTCGATGGTGGCATGAGCGATTCGGTGGCATGTTTGGTGGAAATACTAGTTCTAATGTAGTTTTTGGCAGTAAGCCAAAGTTGAACACTAGATAAAATTTGTAGGTGCACTGCTAGAGCTTGTTAAAAAGCACAGAATTGAATAAATCAGCAGAATAACTCAATTTTTGAGCCCAGAAGTGTAGGTTAAGGCCAAGAATTTTATGAAGAGTAATTAGAGGATAAAAGAGAATAGGACTAAGGAAAAAAATAAGGCTTCATGTACACATTCAAAAATAAACAAAGCCAAAGTTAGCAAAAAGAAAAATCTATAAAAGAAGGCCTAATCAAGTAGAATGTGAATAGTTGTTTCTTTGAGGCATAGCTTATGGTACAACGAGGTGTTGGTATGGTGATTGATATAGTTCCTTTGAGAGGTGAGTGAGGTAAATTGATTTTTTTGAAAGGAGAGAAGGAATTCATTGATCATAGTGTGAAAATGGATGAGGGATGGAACAATGAGTGTCAGAAGAAAGTTGTAGCTTGTTGATTAGGGGTTGGTTCTCCTTTGAGTTGGTGTTGGAGAATATTTGGGGTTGTTGGTACATTCATTTATAGTCGATAAATTAGGAAGTTTTAGATTCATTTGGTTGTAGCCAAAACATTGTATTTGCATGTTGTAGCTTTCCCTATGAATAAAATGGAGAAGCAGTTTATGAAGTTATTTTTTCCTTGAATGTTCCATTGATTGATGAAGTAGTTGTTTATCATATTTATTGTTGAAAGTGCTCTTTACTATCTTATTATTCTCACACAAAGTAAAAATAAATTTTTTATTTTTAAAATTGCTACAATATCGACTCACCCCCCTCTTAGTATTGTCCTAGTTTCGAACATTTGGTATCAAAGAAAGGTTACTTTTAATCAGTCTAGCAGTTGGAAGAAAGATCAAGGAACATGGAAAAATAGGAAGGAGGTTTTATCAATAAGGTGCCCATGTTGAATGGAACAAACTATGTGTTTTGGAAAGTGAGGATGAATACATGCGTTCAATCACTTGAAGCTGATGTGTGGGATGTTGTGGAAGAAGAATATGAAATGCCTCTATCATTGATTACTAAATATAAGAAGTTGGAGTTCACATGAAATTCCAAAGAAATGAATGCCTCACTTGCTAGTCTACTTGAATCAAAACTTGTTAAGGTGATGGATTGCAAATCTGCCAAAGAAATATGGGACATATTGAGTAGCTACTATGAAGGAAACAACAAGGTAAAGAAAGCTAAACTCCAAGGTTTTAAGATGAAATTTTAACCATTGAGCATGCATGATGATGAAGATATTGCAAAGTATTTTCAAAGAGTTAATGAAGTTGTGAACACCATAAGAGGGCTTGGTGATAAGGTACATGAATATGTGGTAGTTCAAAAAGTTATGAGATCTCTTCCTAAGAGGTTTAATCCCAAGGTGACACTAAAGAAATGGAAAACCTTAGCACTCTTACTCTAGATCAACTCCTTGGAATACTGATTTCCTATGAGATGAGGAGTTTTGAAGAAACGTTTGCATCCAAAGAATTAGCCTTCAAAGTACTTAAGAAGTTAAAGGATGAGCATAATGACTCATGTTATGAATCAAATGAAGAAGAAGAAAACTTTGTGAGGATTCTCAGGTGAGGATCAATAAAGTATAAAGATAAGCTACCCTTTAAATGTTTTAATTGTGCCCAAGTTTGTCATTATGTACCAAAGTTTCCTAAAAAGAAGAAAATAGACTACGATATTAATGAAAACTTTTAGAAGGTTAAAAAGGATAGAAACAAGGCCAAGAAGAGAGGTTTCTATGCTCAAGATGAAATATCCTTTGAAAGTGAGCCCAACCAATCCTCAGAAGAGGACAAAGATGATGAGAGCCCTAAGGAATTCATGTTGATGGCCATTGAAAATCTACAAGTTGAGGCTATTAACTTTGATAATGAAGAGGGATAAGTCGACCTTGAGGGAGAGCTGGTAAGTGATCTTGAAGAAATAGAGAGGCTGAGAAAGAAAAAAAAACCCAGAAAGAATACTTGATTAAAAAAAATTGATATAGTAGAGCCATTACTTATGTAGTTATAAGGTAAGAAAATACCAAATTCCTTGAACCAACAGTTGAATGAAATGACTCAAATATGTGAGAAGTTGGAAGGATAAATTGTGTTGTTGAAGAAGGAGCTTGAAAATGCTAAAACACAACTCAAATTTAATCAGAAAATCAACAAAGGGATAGAAAATTAAAATGAAATTCTAGAGGCTAAACGGATCTCCAAAGACCGAATTGGTCTTGGTTTTGATGACGAATCAGTGCAGTAGCTATATTAAAGGGTAGAAAGGAAATTACCTATGTTCTAGAGAAAGAAAGGACTACACAATAGCAATCGACACTTACTCAGCAAAAGAGAAATCGACAACAACAAAGGGAGTATGTTTTCCATGAAAATCAAACTGCACAAAATTATGTTAATAAAACCACACAATAGCAAGAGACCCTTACTCAACAAAAGATAAATCAACAACAATAAAAGGAGTATGTTGTCCATGCAAATCAAGTTGCCAAAAATTATGCTCAGCATAGAAGGCAACCATCCAAGTATAACGATATATTCCCAAGGTATTGTTTCATATGCACCAATTATGGCCACATAGCAATAAATCATAGGGTTAATCTCTCTTACAAATAACTCATATCCAAGAGAATAATTCAGCAGAGACGGAGCAAACCCAGGCATAACAATTTATTTTCTCCCCTGAATTATCAAGTGAAATGTTTTAAATGCCAATTTTTTTGGCATGTAGCAGTTAATTGTAGGCTTAAAGAAAATATGTCAGAGCCAGTTATTGAGAAAATTCAATAGAAGCCCAAAGTTTGGAAAGAGAAAGAGAAATTAGAGAAATGTGACATTTCCCTGTATGGTCACAATTGTGGGAGCCATTTCTATGTGGAAAGTGGATATTCAATGCACATGACATGATATAGAATCATTTTTCTCACTTGGAATCTTATTTAAAAAGGTAATGTCACCTTTGGTAACAATGCTCCAGGAAAAATAATTGCAAAAGGAGTGGCCAGTCTCTCAAATGGAAAACTTAAAGCTAAAAACGTTTTGTATGTTGATGAACTAAAACATAATCCGCTAAGTGTGTCTCAAATGTGTCATAAAGGTTATGATGTGGTTTTCAAAGCTAAAAATTGTGAAATCAATTCCACAGGTACATGAGAAATAATTGTTGAAGTTGTAAGAAAAAATAATAATGTTTGTGCACTTAAAGAAAAGACAAAAAAAAGTGTTTCCTATTAAATAAAAATGAGAGATAGTTGTGGCATAAAAGGTTTGGACATCGAAACTTTGAATAGATTGTCAAGCTTAGCAGGAAAAATGCAATCAAGTACCTACCTATGATTTTATAACTAGATAAAATTATTTGCAAATCTTGTCAACTAGGAAAGAAAGCTCGAGTTCCTTTCAAGGAAAAGGAAAAATATTTAACAAAGCCATTGTAGTTGGTGCACATGGATCTGTATGGACCATCCAGAATGTAGTTAACCATAGGTAAGCTATGTTTTATTATAGCAATTGATGATTACAGCAAGATGATGTGGGTTTCCTTTCTCAGAGAGAAATATGAGGCTTTTGAGAACATTAAATAATTCAAATCTATGGTTGAGAATGAAACCAATTGAAAAATTAAAAGAATCATGTTAGGAAATGGATTTGAGTTCAATTGAAAGGAATTTTATGAATTTTGTAAGATAAATGGCATCAAGAGACAATTTACCATAACGGAGAATCCCCAGCATAATGGTGTTGCAATGAGAGAAAATAGGTCAGTGCAACAGTTATCCAGAGAAATAATGACTGAGAGGAATGTTCAACAAAGGTTTTGGGTAGAGGATATTCACACAATCATTTTAATTCTCAAAAGATCGTTTTCGACCCAACAATGAGAAAACTCCATATGAGTTGTGGGTTGGTAGACCTCCAATAGTTAAACACTTTAGAATTTTTGGCAGTAAATGTTACAGTAAGGAAAATGATGAAAAACTTTGCAAATTCGATGCCCAAGCATATGGAGGTATTTTTCTGGGTTATTCACATAATAACAAAGGCTACCGGTGTTACAACAAAGTCACCAAAAGGATAACCAATTTCATAGATGTAAAAGAGAATGACCACATTGTTCAAGAAGAAAAGAAATCAGCAAAATCTAGCATTAATAAACCATCAATTGTTAGTGATGAAAATGACGAGGAAGTTGCAGAACAAAGCAAGAAAGATACCTCTAGTTTTCAAGCAATAAATCCCTTCACTATCTCCTCCTCCAATAGGAAGCAAGGAAGTTGTTATATTTTCTACCATATATTGGTGAAGCTACCAGGTCCACAAGGATCAACACAACAAAGTAATATTTGTAGGCAGCAGAAGCATAGTGACAGGAGGAGTATGATGGTGTCTTTTGACATTGATGTCAAAGGGGGGTAAAGAGATCTAGTAATAAAAAAATGTCAATAGTCAGATCCATAGTGATATTAATACAAACAGTAATACCAACAATAGTACTATGACAACAATTTTATTTATCTGAGGGGGAGCAACACTCAATTTCCTACGATGTTTTTGAAAAGCCAAGCATGTTTTATTTGATTTTGGTGTTTCCATTAGTGCCAAAGGGGGAGATTGTGGAGATATGTTATCAATGATTACAACAGGGTGATGGAAACAAAGTTCTCAATAATGGCAGGTGGTATTAGGATGCATAGGTGTCAAAGAAATTCCTCAAGGAGTAGGTTCTAGTCACACAAGGAGGGTAAAATACTAGAATCAGTGCAATAGATTTAGAGCCAATTTTGGTGCACTAGATCATCTCAAATTCATGTGTATGCCACCCATATGGTTAGAGATCTAAAAGAGATTTCTAACAATACATGGAAGTCCTGAAAAGGTCTCCTGGAGCAAACGATAGAGCCAATCAAAGTTTAGTGACCCCAAGGCCTTCATAGCAGACTTAAAGGTAGTTGGAGCCTTTTGCGCATAGCCAAAGTTGGCTTAAACACTAAAATCGGTAGAAAGATGGACAGATCTTCTAATCAAGAGCTCTAGGAAGACGTGGCAGTAGCAGGTTGGAGCAAAAGTTGAACCCACCCGGTGGGCTTACCTTGATGGATACACCCCAGCGGAATTGTTTTGCTTCCCAAGTGTAAGCAACTAAGCAGGCATTAGTGGGACATGGAAAATACAATTTTTCCAATAGAAAGTGAGCAGCGGAGACCACAGTATAGGATGGCTCAATAGAGGCAACCTAAAGGGTAAACCTCGAAGGTTCCAAATGTGGCTCAAGTGAAAAGTGTCAGGATGCATTTAGTGGGTGGATCCCACCTCACAATGGTAGCCCGGAAAGGAATTCCTAGAGGTTTGTTTGGAGAGCACATAGCTAAGTGCCATGATGTAACAAAGTGGATGGAGCCCACCCAAGTATTATTTCCTCAAGGTGTGACAAGGGGGAAGCACAGAGGAGAGACAATCTGGAGAGTTTTGCGAAAAATTAAGAAAAGGGATGGTAAGGCTAAAGGAAAAATAACAAAGGAAATGGCCGCAAAGAATGCCTCAGAGGACCTTTTCTCTCTCCTCCACAAAGACAGGTGGCAGCTCATGATTGGGTGAGATAGCATCAGGTGGTGACATCAAAATGGACACATGGTAGGAAAATTCAAGTTTTTTGGGCACCCAAAGGGTGCATTTCTGAGTGACACATGTCACCCCTAAGAGGTCAACACATGGAACGAGTGACATCATTTTCACATCATCCTACTAGCAGGAGAGCAAAAATTGTTTAGTGATGTGCAAGAGGTATTGTCAGGAGGTAGGTGTCGTGACACATCAACAAAATTCACAGAGCGACATCTAATTACGGAAGTGCGGGAGGACCCCATGAAATAGTTGAGCTTGTAGGACATGAGCCTAGAATATTCAATGTTGTGCATTTAGTGGTGGCACCAGACCATTGAGGCAGAGCAACAACTAATGGAGAGAGCGTTGGGTGGTCCTCACGAATAGGTCAACCATTAAGGAAAACCCCGATGGGTTTGTTTACATGCACATAAATGGAATGTGTTGGGCTTGGGAGTTTTAGGCTTAGCACCTGGACTTAAGCCTTGGCTTGTTTCATGTAGAAACGAGACTTAGGGCATGGTAATTGAAAAATATTTGTGAAGGATCTTAGAAGAAGCTAAGTGTTGTTCCTTGGTTGCTTCACCTAGAAGCGTGACTAACAATGCAGAGCCATTAACAAAAGAAAAAAGGCTCCCGACATGACTTGAAAGGGCTCAGAACCAAGCGTATAATCCAATGGTCACAGAGACTTGGTATTATGGTGGAAAAACAAGTAAAGGGTCGAGAGAAAAGGGGCTTAAAGGAAAAAATGGCAGAATAGTTTGTTTCGATAGCAGATTTGTTTTTAAACTTAAAAAGGGTCGCATAAGCCTTCTCAACCTACAACAAAATGTTATGCCTAGAAGCAAGGTTTGGCGACAAGGACATGAAAATAAAAGTTGGAAGCTAGTAGTTGTTGTGGATATTGAAGCCTGATGGTAGCATGAGCAAGTCAACAACAAGTTTGGTGGAACTTCCAGTTTGATCGCAGTTTTTGGAACTAATCCAAAGTTGAACAAAAGATAATATTAGTAGGTGCACTACTAAATCTTGTTAGAAAGGAAACAATTGAAGAAATAAAAATAGAAACTCAGTTTTCAAGCCCAGAAGTGCAGGGCAAGGATGATAATTCAATGGATGGCAGTCATGGGACAGAAGAGAAAAGACAAGGGAAAAAAGAAGGCTTCATGCAAAAATTCAAAAATAAACAAACCCGAATTTAGAAAAAAGAAAAATCTATAAAAGCAGGCTTAATCAAGCATAATGTAAATAATTGTTTCTTTAATAGAAAGCTTATGGTGCAACAACGTTTTTGTATGGTGATTGTTGTAGGTATTTGTGAGAGGTGACCGAGATATATTATTTGTTTTGAAAGGAGATAAGGAAGTCATTGATCCTCGTGTGAAAATGGGTGAAATATGGAACAGTGAGTGCCAAATGTGAGTTGTAGCTTGCTGATTTGTGTTGCTGCTCCTTCCAATGGGTGTTGGAGAATATCTAGGCTTGTAGCTCCAATTAGTTGCAACTAATAAATTAGGAATTTGTAGCTTCCTACTGGTTGTAGCCAAAAAATTGTATTTGCAAGTTGTATCTCACCCTCTGAATAAAATGGAGAAGTATTTTTTGTTAGAAAATTATATATTACAGAGCAATGGAACACATAAAATATTGCAGAAATATAAACACAAAAAACACATAAAACAAGAGAGACACAAATATATGTGGTTCACCCAGTTTGGGCTACATCCATGGAGAAACAACTAGTCTTTCTTTATTATATTATCCAGCAAACTAAAGAGATACAACCTACAACAAATCTTCTATAACACCCTCTTTGCTCTCAATCTCCTCTCTCTTCCTCACTTAGAATACAAATGTATATAGATGCAATACAATTCCCTCATATATAGTGAGGGGTTTCCTTCTAGGGAAAAAAAGCCTAAATTAAGCATAACTTTTGTTGGGTTTTGTTATATTCTTTCCACGACCAGCCCATGTGGTTAACTGGGGGTTAGAGGGGGAGAGGTCATAGGGGGTTTGAGGGGCACCTGTAACCCCACTTTATGGGGTCTGGGGTAGCGGCCCGGAAAATTT
Source organism: Pinus tabuliformis (assembly GCA_031772625.1). Classification (NCBI taxonomy): domain Eukaryota; kingdom Viridiplantae; phylum Streptophyta; class Pinopsida; order Pinales; family Pinaceae; genus Pinus; species Pinus tabuliformis. The sequence goes on along the minus strand of CM062816.1, from coordinate 1,035,955,368 downwards.
TGGTTTTGGACCCTATGTTAGGTTGGGCGGACCCACCTATGGTTTTGTGCATAATTTTCGCACATGTTTTTTGGATGCGATGGTTTTTCGGTCCATGGTATTGGACACGCTGGTTTTCAGTCCATGGTATTGGACATGATCGTTTTTGGTCCATGGTATTGGATGCTTCAGCATGTATAAATATGTATTGTAACATTGAAAGGAACATAATGAAAAATCAAGCTGGTAGTCCCAGTTTTGGGATCCAGGGGAAAATCTCTGTGTATATGTGTTTTATGTGTTCTGCTCTCGCATTGTTTATTTTCTGTGCTTTAGAATTCTTATGTAGGTAATTTCTGTACGGGGTTAAAACCTACATTTGGTATCAGAGCAGATTTGGCTTCAAGGGGATGCCATTGTTGCTGAGGGGTTTCACTCGAGCTTGTGGTAGACCTTGTTTAGTGGGAGATCTGCGAGATCAATTCTGGTGGTGAAAGAAGATGGCGAGCAGTGGAAAGATAGAGATCGAGAAATTTAATGGTTAGAGTTTTGAGTTGTGGAAACTCAAGATGGAGGATCTGTTGGTGGATAAAGATCAGTGGATCGCGGTAGATCCAGGTACTAAACCAACAGGAGTGTCCGATGAAGAATGGAAGAAGTTGGATCGGAAGGCAAAGAGCACAATACGATTGTGTGTCTCAGATTCAGTATTGTTGAATGTATCAGGGGAAGCTACAACAAAGGCTTTGTCGGATAAGTTAGGGACTTTGTACCAATCTAAGTCTCTGGTGAATAAACTGTTCCTACGGAAAAAGATGTATAACCTTAGGATGAAAGATGGAGACTTGATGACAGAGCATCTGAACACATTTAATACTGTGGTAAGTCAGTTACCATCTGTTGATATTAAAATTTCAGATGAAGATAAGTGCATCAGTTTTTGGTGTTCTCTACCAGATTCGTGGGATAGTCTAGTTATTGCAATAGGTAGCAATGCAACTGCCTTGCAGTTTGATGAAATAGTCTCAGCCTTGCTGATGGGGGAGATGAGATGGAAAAATATGGAGAGCCAAAATGGTGATGCCTTGTCTGTACGAGGACAGTCCCAAAATAGAAACAAAAATAAGTCATCGAGTGGGAGATTTAAATATAGAGGGAGATCTAAATCTCTAGGAAAACTTGTAAAGGTGGTGTGCTGGAAATGTGGAAAGGAAGGCCACTTCAAAAGGGACTGTAAATCTAAAGCTCCTGACAAAGGAAAGGGATATGATGAGGCTCCTTCTGCAGAGGTGAAAACTAGCTCAGATGAAGGTGGGGATGTGTACTTGGCTTCTTCAAATACACATGTAGATCATGAGGCATGATTGATTGACTCAGGTGCATCCTTTCACTTCACTCCCTATAGAGAGTGGTTCTGTAAGTGTGAGAAATATGATGGTGGTGATGTCTTCTTCAGGGATGACAAGAGGGCTAGAATCATTGGTCGTGGAAAAGTAAAGTTGAAGCTGCAAGGTGGAAAGGTTAGAACACTTCCAGGAATTATTCATATTCCTGCATTAGCCAGAAATCAGATTTCTGTTAGTAAGATGGATGTTGTAGGTGTAAAAACAGTTTTCCAGAAGGATACCTGCAAGATGGTTTGGGGAGCATTGGTATTGATGTGGGGAGTTTATATTGGAACTCTGTACAAGCTGCAAGGTAGCACTGCTTTTGATGGGTGCAACAGTTCCGTGGTTCCTGAAAGTGGAGCAGAAAATCTAGTGGTCTCTGGAGAAAAGACCATGCTGTGGCATCAAAGGCTTGGAAATATTGGAGAGAATGGCCTTCGAATACTACATGGTAAAGGTATGGTAGAAGGTATGAGTAATAACTCTTTGGATTTTGATTTCTGTGAAAATTGTGTATAAGAGAAGTAGAATTAGGTGAGTTTCCCCTTTGGTGGTAAGAGGGTGAAACATATATTAGAGCTTGTGCATAGTGACGTGTTTGGACCTGTGAAGGTTCCATCATTGGGTAAGTCTATGTACTATGTATCATTTATAGATGACTTCTAAAGGAATACATAGATATATTTCCTTAAGAAGAAATCTGAAGTCTTTGATAGGTTTAAAGAATTTAAAGCTCTAGTGGAAAACTAGATAGAGAAGAAGATAAAGGTGTTGAGGACAGATAATGGTGGAGAGTTTTGTAGCAATTAATTTGAAGAATTCTGTAAGAAGTGTGGTATATCACGGCAGAAGACTATTCCATATACACCTCAGCAAAATGGAGTTGTAGAAAGAATGAACAACACGTTGATGGAAAGGGCAAGAAGCATGCTCAGTGGTGCAAGGTTAAGACAGGAATTCTAGGCAAAGGCGGTGGATACTGCATGTTACCTGGTCAACAAGTCACCTTCATCAACGTTGGAGGATAAGACTCCACAAGAGGTATGGACTGGTAAGAAACCCTCTCTTTCACATCTAAGGGTATTTGGATGTGATGCATATGTACATGTTCCAAAGGAGAAAAGAACCAAGTTGGATAGTAAATCTGAAAAGTGCATCTTTATTGGGTATAAGGATGGTTTAAAGTGGTGTAAGCTTTGGAACCCAGTCACACAAAAGTTTGTGTACATTCGAGATGTGGCATTCAGAGAGGTGAAAGATGTTATTAAACATGAAGTCCAACGAAAGGAACCTGAGAAGATAGAGTTTGAGCTAAAGGAGGAAGAATAAGACTCTACAGTGGAGGAGGAATCAGAAGATGAAGAGCCACAAACTCCGACTGTGAGAATATCAGTTCAAGAAAGAAGGCAACCTGAAAGGTATAGTCCATCTTCTTTCTGTTCAAATTTTGCTTTATCTATTATTGACGATGATCCCAGAACTGTGAAGGAAGCAGTAGATTTAGAGGATGGAAAACTCTGGAAAGAGGCCATGGTTGATGAAATGGCATATTTGCACAAAAATGAGGCTGGGATCTAGTGGAGTTGTCGGCTGGGAGGAAACCCATTGGCACGAAATGGGTGTTCAAAAGGAAGACAAATGCAGAAGGAAAAGTGGAGAAATACAAAGCTCAGTTGGTAGCAAAAGGTTATTCCCAGGTGCAGGGAATTGATTTTGGTGATATTTATTCTCCTGTTGCCAAGGTAACTTCTATTAGATTACTTTTATCTGTTGTTTCTGCTTTTGATTTTGAGGTAGAACAGATGGATGTGAAGACAACATTTCTTCACGGGGTTCTAGAAGAGGTGATCTACATGAAGCAACCTGAAGGCTTTCTAGTGAAGGGTAAGAAAGAACTGGTATGTAAGTTAAAGAAGTCTCTATATGGGTTAAAATGGTCACCAAGGATGTGGTATTAGAAATTTGATATATTTATATGGGGACTTGGCTTCACCAGAAGCAAAGCAAATCACTATGTGTATTTTAAATTAATTGGTGACTATGTTATTTATCTGGTCTTGTATGTGGATGATATGTTGTTGGTTGGAAATGACAAAGAAATTATCTAGGATTTGAAGACCCAATTGTCCTCCAAATTCGACATGAAAGATCTTGGTGCTGCAAACTATATTTTGGGATGGAAATTAAAAGAGATCGGGAAAAGAGGAAGCTCTGGTTAAACCAGAGGAAGTATGTTGAGACAATATTGCAGAGGTTTAATATGTAGGATAGTAAACCAATGAAGGTTCCTATTCCTTGTAGGTGTGAGGTTATCTTCTGAGCAGTGTCCCAAGACACACGAAGACGAGGAGGACATGTCCTGTGTTCCATATGCAAGTGCAGTCGGTAGCCTGATATATGTAATGGTTTGTACTAGACCATACATTGCACATGTAGTGGGAGTATTGAGCAGGTTTATGTCAAAACTAGGGAAGGAGCATTGGACAACAATGAAGTAGGTTTTCAGGTATTTGCATGGCACTAGTGACTATGATTTGTGCTACCAAGGAAGACCAGGATTTGACAGAGTGTTGGATATTCGTGGCTTTGTTGATGCAGACTAGGCTAGAGATCTGGATCAAAGAAGATCTACAAGTGGGTATGTGTTTAGCTTATTTGGAGGTGCAGTCAGTTGGATAAGAAACAATCTGTAGTGGCACTATCAACTACAGAGGCAGAATACATGGCAACCACTCATGCAAGCAAGGAAGCAGTTTGGTTGCAGAAATTGTGTTCAAGTATGGGGTTAGTACAGGAAGCTATAAGGATAGACTGTGACAGCCAAAGTGCAATTTTCTTGGCAAAGAACCCTGCATATCATTCAAAGACAAAGCAAATTGATGTTTAGTATCACTTTGTGAGGGATATGATAGAAGACAAAAAGGTGTTGTTGGTAAAGGTGGACACTTTGAAGAACACTGCAAATGCATTGACAAAATCTGTGAGCTCTGATAAGTTCTCTTGGTGTAGAGAAACAATGGGTGTTTCAGGGGTGGATAAATGACTAAGCTCTCTTGTGGCCCCCTGTGGAAAGAAAAACAACAAGTGGGAGAATGTTGGGTTGTGTTATATTCTTTCCACGATTAGCCCATGTAGTTAACTGGGGGTCACAGGTAGTTTGAGGGGCACCCGTAACCCCACTTTATGGGGTCCTGGGTAGCGCCCCAGAAAATTTTGGTTTTGGACCCTATGTTAGGTTGGGCGAACCCACCTATGGTTTTGTGCATGAATTTCACACATGTTTTTTGGACGCAATGGTTTCTCGGTCCATGGTATTGGACACGATGGTTTTCAGTCAATGGTATTGGACACGATGGTTTTTAGTCCATGGTATTGGATGCTTTAGCATGTATAAATATGTATTGTAACATTGAAAGGAATGTTAGAGCCTAGATATGCCTCAGGCTGAAAAGGCAAGGTCCTAGGTCCACATCAAACCACGCTCAGCCTCGTAGCTAGCCCTACGAGGATAGGAGAGGGCTCTCTCTGGGTCAATCTTAGCGAAAGATAATCGATGGGGCTTGAGATGACTGAAATACAAACTAATTTTAGGCTAGGTATGAAGTGCAAGGATTTAATTTGATTTTTTGAGGGTTTTTTGTTGGAATCAAGGGAAAGGAAAATTTGGGTCCGGGTACGAGGCCCAATTTTTACAGAGTTCCGGTTGGGGCGAGGTAGGCAGTAGTTTTGATTCTTTAGATTAAATGAATGGATGGAAAAGACCACTGAGGAGCTAAAGAGGGCGTGAGGGTATCAAGAATCCTCCTCAAACTGAAGAAAATATTGAGAATTAAACAAAACTACAGGCAGAGCACAACAAACTCATGGATTCTACCTTTGTCACTTAACTTGTTTAATTCAGAAGCAAAGAGAATGGAAATGGAATAGATGTAACATCAATGAACTTATAGTTTCATGAAGAAAAACACCATCAAAACACAACGCCACAAGGATCTCAACAAGTGCTGCAAAACCCTAGTCCTTCCTTAGACAAAAATGCAGAAATCAAATGTACAATGGAGTGCCAAGCAATGCCAAGTATCCAGCCTTCTACCAAAATCCAACCCCTACACTATGAAATTCATAAAATATATACATTTTCTCATCCTTGTACTAAGGGATTGAGCTCAACCATTTTCTTCAAAATAGAATTAGTTACATTAAACTTGTGCCGAATTTCTGGAAATAGGTGTTGAAGATGAACTCGTATCTCCTAAACCATAGAACTTGTTAAAAAAATGAAAGAGGTTTTTGTATATAAGGTCATTTTCGAGAACAAAGTCTCTCAAATTTTGGAAATTCGTTTCCAGTAGCTCGCAATACGTTCCACAAAATCATCTCTAAAACAGAAAATCATTAAAAATTTAAATATGTGAAAATGAGTTGTAAAGATCTAGTCACATATCCCAATCCGTGATACCTGTGAAAAAACTGAAAGAGGTTTTTGTTATATGTCTAGTGCTTAACACAAAACTCCTTGGGTTTTGAAAAATTACTTTCCATCTATTGTAAAATGGCGCCGCACTATAATGGCTAAAACAGTCAAAAATATGAAAATTTTGCTTTGTTTAAATGTAGGCTCCAAATATCATTGTATATCGCCCATATAGTAGCACCTGTGCATAAATTGAAGGAGGTTTTTGTTAATTGATATTGTATGAACAAAAACCTCTTTCACTTTTGAAAAATTCCTTACCATTATTTCAGAAACTGATTTTGTACTAAACTTATCATTGTGTGCAGCAACTGACCTCAAAACATGCATAACCAAAAATCACTCATTCATTTCTTCTAATCCAGGAACTGGTTACGGGAGTGTGATATACCGTTGGAAAGATTTTTCCGAGCTTCTACTAATGGAAACACTTGTGACATGTTTTTTTTGCTGAACATCATGTGCAAAACATCTAACAAAACCAGACATAGTAAGAGCTCATGTTGATCCCTGGTGACAGGCTGCGAAGACTGGAACTAACATCAGCTCCAATGGGGATGGTAGCTCCTTGGAGGTGCTAAGAACTACAGATCTTTGGAAATTAGACAATGCCTATTCCATTGGGCATGGATGGTCAAACAACTACAAACCCAAAACAACTCATACCAATCCAAAAACATATCATGTATGTAAAGAAATACTGAAAACTGAAATGCTGCCTCAGACAGCTTATTTATGTACAAATCTAACCCAATTTGCCGCAAGATTGATAGAGCAAGTAATGTTGTAATGCCATATCAACCAATCAAGTAACCGTGACATGGAAGTTGCTTGAAAGTGCTTCAACCATGACACAAATGTAAATGCTAACAACCATACATGCACATAATGAGTCTGGTTATGGAAAAGACAATTTGATCTATCATTCAAACTGAAAAACATTTCCATGTATGTTGCAATAGGATCAAAGAAACCAGACTCTGTTTTCTACCCTAACTCCTCAACACAGACCACCAACTACAAACTGTCAATGTAAACATCCACAGGCCGCTCTATTGTTTCTTGTTTTGATGGAGGGAGAGTTTCCACGAACTTTTTGGGATCTCAAAATTCATATGATTGGATTTGATCATTTAAATACTGAATCTCCTCCTCAAATTTTTCAACGACTAACTCAAAGAAACCAGTTTTAGTTTTAGGAGGAAACTTCGGAGATCTCAAACATTGAAGCACGACAATGAAAAATACTTCATCAATTTCAAAATCCACCTAATGATCTCTAACTTCTTTTAAAGCTTCACAAAACACAAGGTCTGCCACATACCCTACCATTTTATTTTAGTGCATGAACGGATCAGTGAGCACTGTAATCTCTGGATTGAGTTGGAGTCGCCAGGTGAATGTTTCAGCCTTCATATTTATCTGATTGCTATCCATCATCAACAATCATATCTAACTTGATATATGTAATGGGGCAATTTGCAGGTTAGATATTCCGTTTATAAGACTAGACCAGAGATTGATTGAAGCATCTTTTATCTACTTTCGCTAATGCAAAGCAAGAGTGTTTTGGAGGCTACATGACTAACTTCAGGCTCTGTCTGTAGTCTATAAAAAAAATAACACTAACAAACAAATAAACTTTTCTTCCCTAGTATGGTCGCGACTATGTTAGAGCCTAGATTTTCCTCAGGCTGAAAAGGCAAGGTTCTAGGTCCACATCAAACCACACTCAGCCTTGTAGCTAGCCCTACGAGGACAGGAGAGGGCTCTCTTCGGGTCAATCTCAGTGAAAGATAATCGATGGGGCTTGAGATGACTAATTTAACAACTGATTTTAGGCTAGGTATGAAGTGCAAGGATTTGATTTGAGTTTTTGAGGGTTTTGTTGGAAAAAAGGGAAAGGCAAATTTGGGTCCGGGGATGAGGCCAAATTTTTGTAGAGTTCTGGTTGGGGAAAGGTAGGCAGTATTTTTGATGCTTTGGATTAAATGAATGGATGGAAAATACCGCTGAGGAGATGAAGAGGGCAAGAGGGTACCAAGAATCCTCTTCAAACTGAAGAAAACATTTAAAATTAAACAAACCAACAGCCAGAGCACAGCAAGCTAATGAATTCTAGCTTTTGTCACTCATTTGTTTGATTTCAGAAGCAAAGAGAAGGGAAATTGCATACATAAAACATCAATGAACTTACAATTACATGAAGAAACACACCATCAAAACACAGAGCCACAAGGATCCCATCAAGTGCTGCAAAACCCTGGTCTTTCCTTAGCCAAAAATGCAGAAATCAAATGTACAATGGAGTGCCAAGAAATCTCAAGTATCCAACCTTCTACCAAAATCAAACCCCTACACTATGAAATTCATAAAATATATACATTTTCTCATCCTTGTACTAAGGGATTGAGCTCAACCATATTCTTCAAAATAGAATTAGTTACATTAAATTTGGGCCGAATTTATGAAAATAGTTGTTGAAGATGAACTCGTATCTCCTAAACCATATCACCTGTTACAAAAATGAAAGAGGTTTTTGTATATAAGGTCATTTTGGAGAAACACCTCTCTCAAATTTGGGAAATTCATTTCTAGTAGCTCACAATCCGTTTCACAAAATCATCTCTAAAACAGTAAATCATTAAAAATTTAAATCTGTGAAAATGAGCTGTAAAGATCTAGTCACATATCCCAATCCATGACACTTGTGAAAAAAGTGAAAGAGGATTTTGTTATATCACTTTTTCTTAACAAAAAAATCCTTGAGTTTTGCAAAATTACTTTCCATCTGTTGTAAAATGGCCCCACACTAAAATGACTAAAACAGTAAAAAATATGAAAATTTTGCTTTGTTTAAATGTAGGCTCCAAATATCACTATATATCTCCCACATAGTAGCACCTATGCATAAACTGAAGGAGTTTTTGTTATTTGATATGCTATGAACAAAAACCTCTTTCACTTTTGAAAAATTCCTTACCATTATTTCAGAAACTTATTTTGTACTAAACTTGTCATTGTGTGCAGCAACTCACCTCAAAACATGCATAACCAAGAATCACTCATTCATTTCTTCTAATCCAGGAACCGATTACAGGAGTGTGATATACCGTTGGAAAGATTTTTCCGAGATTCTTTTGATGGACACACTTGTGACATGTTTTGTGCTGAACATCATGTGCAAAACATCTAACAAAACCAGACATAGTAAGAGCTCATGTTGATCCCTAGTGACAGGCTACAAAGACTAGAACTAACATTAGCTCCAATGGGGATGGTAGCTCCTTGGAGGTGCCAACAACTACAGATCTCTAGAAAGAAGACAGTTCCTCTTCCATTGGGCATGGATGGTCAAATGAATGAAAACCCAAAACAACTCATACCAATCCAAAAACATATACATACTGCAACATGTACGTAAACAAATACTGAAAACTGAAATGTTGCCTCAAAAAGCTTATTTATGTACAAATATAACCCAATTTTCTGCAAAATTGATAGATCAAGTAATGTTGTAATGGCATATCAACCAATCAAGTAACTGTGACAAGGATGCTGCTTGAAAGTGCTTCAACCATGACACAAATGTAAATGCCGACAACCATACATGCACATAACGAGTCTGGTTATGTAAAAGACAATTTGATCTATCATTCAAACTGAAAAAAAAAAATTCCATGTATGTTGCAATAGGATCAAAGAAAATAGATTCTATTTGCTGCCCTAACTCCTCAACATAGACTGCCAACTGCAAACTATCAATGCAAACATCCACGGGCAGCTCTATTGTTTCTTGTTTTGAAGGAGGGAGAGTTTCCAAGAACTTTTTGGGATCTCAGAATTCATATGATTGGATCTGATCATTTAAATACTGAATATCCTTCTCAAATTTTTCAAAAACTAACTCAAAGAAACCAATTTTAGTTTTAGGAGGAAACTTTGGAGATCTCAAACATTGAAGCATGGCAATGAAAAATACTTCATCAATTTCAAAATCCACTACTGATATCTAACTTCTTTTGAAGCTTCACAAAACACAGGGTCTTCCACATACCCTACCATTTTATTTTAGTGCATGAATGGGTCAGTGAGCGCTGGAATATTTGGATTGAGTTGGAGTCGCCAAGTGAATGTTTCAACCTTCATATGTATCTGACTGTTGTCCACCATCAACAATCATATCTAACTTGATATATGTACTGGGGCAATTTGTAGGTTAGATATTCTATTTATAAGACTAGACCGGAGATTGACTAAAGCAACTTTTATCTACTTTCGCTAATGCAAAGCAAGAGAATTTTGAATGCTACATAGCTAACTTCAGGCTCTGTCTGTAGTCTATAAAAAAAAAAACACTAACAAACAAATAAAATTTTCTTCCCTAGTATGGTCGCCACTATGTTAGAGCCTAGATTTGCCTCAGGCTGAAAAGGCAAGGTTCTAGGTCCACATCAAACCATGCTCAGCCTCGTAGCTAGCCCTACAAGGACAGGAGAGGGCTCTCTCCAGGTCAATCTCAGCGAAAGATAATTGATGGGGCTTGAGATAACTGATTTAACAACTAATCTTAGGCTAGGTATGAAGTGCATGGATTTGATTTGAGTTTTTGAGGGTTTTGTTGGAAAAAAGGGAAAGGCAAATTTGGGTCGGGGGATGAGGCCAAATTTTTGTAGAGTTCTGGTTGGGGCAAGGTAGGCAGTAGTTTTGATGCTTTGGATTAAATGAATAGATGGAAAATGCCACTAAGGAGTTGAAGAGGGCAAGAGGGTACCAAGAATCCTCTTAAAACTGAAGAAAACATTGAAAATTAAACAAACCAACAGGCAAAGCACAACAAGCTAATGAAGTCTACCTTTTGTCACTCATTTGTTTAATTTCAGAAACAAAGAGAAGGGAAATGGCATACATAAAACATCAATGCACTTAAAATTACATGAAGAAACACACCATCAAAACACAGAGCCACAAGGATCCCAACAAGTGCTGCAAAACCCTGGTCTTTCCTTAGCCAAAAATGCAGAAATCAAATGTACAATGGAGTGCCAAGAAATCTCAAGTATCCAACCTTCTACCAAAATCTAACCCATACGCTATGAAATTCATAAAATATATACATTTTCTCATCCTTGTACTAAGGGATTAAGCTCAACCATTTTCTTCAAAATAGAATTAGTTACATTAAACTTGGGCCGAATTTCTCAAAATAGGTGTTGAAGATGAACTCGTATCTCCTAAACAATATCACCTGTTACAAAACGGAAAGAGGTTTTTGTAGATAAGGTCATCATGGAGAAAAAACTCTCTCAAATTTTGGAAATTTGTTTCCAGTAGCTCGCAATCTGTTTCACAAAATCATCTCTAAAACAGAAAATCATTAAAAATTTAAATCTGTGAAAATGCGCTGTAAAGATCTAGTCACATATCCCAATCCATAACACTTGTGAAAATAATGAAAGAGATTTTTGTTATATCAGTTGTGATTAACAAAAAAATCCTTGGGTTTTGCAAAATTACTTCCCATCTGTTGTAAAATGGCCCCACACTAAAATGACTAAAACAGTAAAAAATATGAAAATTTTGCTTTGTTTAAATGTAGGCTCCAAATATCACTATATATCTCCCACATAGTAGCACCTATGCATAAACGGAAGGAGTTTTTGTTATTTGATATGCTATGAAAAAAAACCTCTTTCACTTTTGAAAAATTCCTTACCATTATTTCAGAAACTTATTTTGTACTAAACTTGTCATTGTGTGCAGCAACTCACCTCAAAACATGCATAACCAAGAATCACTCATTCATTTCTTCTAATCCAGGAACCGATTACGGGAGTGTGATATACCGTTGGAAAGATTTTTCCGAGATTCTTTTGATGGACACACTTGTGACATGTTTTGTGCTAAACATCATGTGCAAAACATCTAACAAAACCAGACACAGTAAGAGCTCATGTTGATCCCTGGTGACATGCTACGAAGACTGGAACTAACAAGGAACATAATAAAAAATCAAGCTGGTAGTCCCGGTTTTGGGATCCAGGGGAAAATCTCTATGTATATGTGTTTTATATGTTCTGCTCTCGCATTATTTATTTTCTTTATTTTAGAATTCATATGCAGGTAATTTTTGTACGGGGTTAAAACCTACAGCTTCTACTTTCAGATCATCCGCCTAATGAACGACCTAGATTGACTAGAAATTACTAGACTTTTACAAGGTAATTTTACATCTATTTTTAGCTTCGGGGCACTGCCCCAAAACCCCCGTTGGGGGACTGCTGGCCCCCGGACCACCCCCCCCCCATGTGGAGGGGTGTATAGTCTTCCTGAGGTATACATCCGGCTGAGACATTTGAATACAGAAGATAATCAGTCAGAAATTCGAGTTGCCTGGTATCCACTCGGCTTCAAATTCAAATTGCTGAAACTAGATTTGCCAGGCCAAAATTCTGCCCTTTGCAAGTTGTCTTGAAATCTTTGCTGTCAGAAAATATTTAAAATTTTTGGAGTCTGTTCTTATTAAAAACTTGACCGGGGTTAGATATACCTCAAACCGCTGAATCCCGTTGAAGATAGCTAATGTTTCTTTTTCAGCTATGAAGTAGTTTTTCTCTCTTGCTGTAAACTCCCCGGATGCGTATCCACACAGATTTTCTTCAATCTCTCCTTTGTTATTTCTTCTTTGTTCTAATAATACAGTTGACCAAAAATTAAGAGATGCATTAGTTTGTAAAATTAATAAACCATCACCTGGTAGTTGAAGCTTTGGTAAATGCTGGCATTCTTCTTTGAGTTTCTTCACTGCTTCAGTAGCTTCTTCTGACCATCCTCCGTCACTGTGTCTTCTTATAGGAGTTGTCTTTTCTGAGAGATTTGGAATGTATTTGTGCAAGTAGTTCAGAACTCCAATAAACCTTTGGATTGCCTTTTTGTCCTTCAGTTCATCAGGAAACTGTGTCAATTTTGTTAACACGTGGGGCTGCATTTGGATAGAACCATTCGCAACATTTATCCCCAAAAAATCAATGCTATCCTGAAATAAGGACATCTTTGTTTCTGACAAAACTATGCCATGCTTTTTAACTTATTCAAGAAAAATTTCTAGATGTTTCAAATGAGTATTTACATCTGGACTATGAATCAAAATATCATCTATATATGTAACTATAAAATCATATTTAGCAAAAATATAATCCATCCTTCTTTGGAAGAAGGTTGGAGCGTTCTTCAACCCAAATGGAACAACTTTCCACCGATAAAATCCTGCTGGACATATGAAAGTTGTTTTGTGTCTGTCCTCTGGCTAAATCTGTATCTGATAATAACCTGACTTCATATCAAATTTGCTAAACACCTTACTATGTTGAATCTTTTGTATAATTATTTCTGGTCTTGGCAATGGGTAATTAAAATTCTGAGTAATCGCATTAAGAGGTTTGTAATTTATAACCATCCTTGGTTTTCCTCTTACTATCTCAGAATGGTTTCTGACTAAAAATGCAGAACATGCATAGTGAGATTCACTGGTTTCTATAAGCTGCATCTTTAGTAGTTCTTGAATTTGATTCCTCATTTCTTGTTCATCAGATGGTGTGCAAGGAATCACTTTACCTCTTACTCCATTGTCATGTAAGGTGACTATCTCCTGCATCGGACTCTCAGTTTCCTAAAACTGTTGTGGGTTGTCCGAACAACTTTTTAGAAGTCTCTGGTATATATCTCTCTGTTCTGTAGACCATTTTTCTTCAATGCATGCTGATTTTTATTTATATTTTCTGCTCTGGCTTCATAGATTTGTAGGACCTCTTGCCAATCATTTGAATCTTTAGTCAGCCTTCTAGTTCCTACTTTCTTTTGTCTATTCTCATGCCTAGCTTCAGAGTTTGCAATGCTTAGTCTAGGCACAGATATAGCCTTTTTCTTCAGATTTATTATCAGTTTATCTTGGCTGATAGTTACTGGAAGCACAGAATTTATAAATGGCATGCCTAACATCAAACTTGCTGAAGGGTCATAGTGCTGAATTGCTGAGATTTTTACAATACTCCCTCCAACTTTTAAAGAAATTTTGTCTACATAATGTGTCAGCTGGACAGATCCTCCTATTGTTTCTGAAACTAGTATATTCTTCAATGGTTTCCAGAGAGATTTGAACAAGGATGGTCGAGCTAGATTATTTGATCCTCCAGTGTCTACAAATGCATCTACTGAAATCCATTCATTTTTTACTTGTACTTCCACTGGAATATAAATCAAGCTTTCTGTTTTAACAATCTTTTTCAGCAATGTATTTTGTTCGTTTCTTGCAATCTCTGGTAGAGGTATACTAGTTGATGGTACAATTTTCTTTTCAAATGGACATAAAGAGTTGAATTTAGGCAAAGGTAATGCAATTTGTTTACCTTTATCTGGCTTCTCTGATAATTCTTCTTTTTCTTCTGATTCTTCATCAGAATTAGATTCTGAGTCTGAATCATCTTCTGTCTCATTTGATGACACAACATTTGAAGAACTTTGAATGTCACTATAGTGTTGTTCACTAGAAAAATCATCTTCAGAACAATTCATACAAATGTTCATTTTTTGTACAGGTTCTTCTTCTTCATTTTCTGAAATTTCTGTAAGAATATATACATCAGAAATTTCTTCATCTGACTCTACTACAGACCAATCATCTTGAAACTCTTTAATATCTATACAAGCTTTAAGTTTACTAGATGATTTCTGCGGACACTTTCTGGCAAAATGTCCTTCTTTTTTACAAATGAAACAACAATTGTTGTTTCTTGGAGCTGTTCTCTTTTTCAAATATCTGAATTTCTTGAAAGGTCTCTTTGGGTTCGATACTCTTTTGGGTTTGAATCTACCATACCTTTTTTATTTCTTCTTCTTTGATTTAAAAGGTGTCCATGGTAATACAGTTTTGCAGACATCTGAACTCGGGGTGATGTCATGCGCCTTCTTCTGCCAGCACAAATATTTGACCTTTTCTGACACTCTAAACAGAATATCAACCCAATAGACTTGTTCTAAGCTTTTCATTTGAACCTCAAGATCTTTCATGATCATATCTCCTAAATTTCCTGGTAATTTTGACAAAAATGAAACTTTTTGAGCAATATCATTGAACAGATTAGCTTTAAAGACTTTAGCCATAAATTCTTTACCGAATTGATCTAAATATTTTAGATCTTTTAGTTCCATGCGGCTAAGGTCAGTCAATAGCTGTTTCTTTTCATCTTTTGGTTCTGGCATAAACTGAGTTTTCAACAGCATTTCAAATGTAGCTAATCCTGCTTCCATGACTGCTATTCTCTCTGCTTCTGATCCTCCCATCCACCAATCAAACACTATTCCTGCCATCCTAATTCTGCTAAAATCATGATAGACACATTGTCTAATCTTGTTGTGACCTACATTTGATATAAGGCTCCTATCCAGATTCTAATAGACTTACTAGGATTGGATGAGTTATCTAAATCTAGAATGTAACCACTAGAATTTGTAGCAAACAGATCTTCTTCAACTCTAGGATACTTAACAGCTTCTTTCAGGATGTGAGCTTTATTTTGATTTTTTATTGATGGCATAATAAAGGATGGAAACTTTATTGCAGCTTGTTCTAAAGACATGACTTCCTTCTTAGATTCAAAGGGTTTTTCTGCTTTGAACGTTCTAGAAGATCCACTGGTTAATTTTCCAGTGTCTCTGGAAGTCCCTTCTCCATCACTTGTTTCTGGTGCTTCTTCTTCTAAATCCCAGTAATTTGGGGCTGTCATATCTACATGAAATTTAGGGATTTTCTTACCCTTTTTCTTCATTTTTCTTTTTCTTCTCTCCTCTCTTTCTCTCTTTTCTTCCTGTTGCTCTTCATACAACAATTTTAAATTTGCATTTATCAATTCTTCTTGTTGTCCTAAATTATCTAGAACGTCTTCAGCATGGGAACACCAGGTAGTCAAATAATTTCCTACTTGATATACTTGTTCCAAGTCATTGGGCTCTTGGGAGTCATGTTCTAGCAAAGGTGCACAGTCTGCTCTTGTAGCGGGCTGTTTGGACATTGATGAAGAGACACAGAATTTCGTTTTTGGTGGCCATTTTCCTCCTCTGACAAATCTTTTATTTGCAAATCTATATTCTTCCATAGGGGGATAAGTATGTACATGAGTTCTAAACATTTTATTTACAGCTAGAAATGGTTTTTCTTCAGGTATATACAATTTTTTTTCAGACCGGGGTGTACTTGTGGAAGTAGACGACTGTTCTTCTGGTATGGATAACTGTCTGTAAAAAGACCTTCTTCCACTTTGGACTGGAATTTCTACTGGTAATACATGTTTCTCTGGCAAAACTATTGGCTTGGGAATCCTAGGGTAAATAGACTGATTTGGAATGATTTTTACCCCTCCATCTTCAAGAGCCAATCTTTTAATTTTGCTGTTTGCATTATCTGAAGCCAAAGACTTGTATTGGATGTACCAGTGATCGGGTAATGTTTCTTTATCATAATGCATGCCTTCAATCTGTGCATTTCCTATCCCGACAGTCACACAGTCTTTCAACACCGGCTGTTTTAATTTAGGATGTACTGTATTTTTTAACTGAAAGGAAGTTTGAACAATTACAGACAAGAATTCACTCTCATCTGCCATAGACAGTCCTTGCACTCCTATCAAGGCTTTCCAACATTTAGGATAAATTGTTCCATACTGACAACCAGACATCGAATTTCCCAGTATTGTTACTATTCTGGCATGATCATATTCATTGTGCCTTGAATCAAACAATTCGGCTATGCAGGGAGTATTTAATCCATGTCTAAATAGATGAGCCAAACCAATCCTTATCGCTCCAAAATGTAAATAATGAAATCTTCCTTCCTTGGCATATTTTCTAAACTTTTTTATTTCATCTTCTGAGAATATATTTAATCCTATTATCTGCACATGTGGACCTTTAATTCTGATCTTAACTTCAACTTCTTTGAAGTAATATTTCTTAGAAAGCTTAAACATCATTGGAACCGGATAGACTTCTTTAGTATCTAATGCAGGGGGGTTCCAGCTTTCTGGGTCTTCTACTTGTTCATGTTCATTTATCTCAGACTCAACAGATCTATTTTCTACTTCAGATATTGATCTTTTATCAATGGTAGAGAAAGATCTTAAAAATTTGGCCATCATAGAAAGGTATAATTCTATTCCAGAAATTGACTGATAAAGCTTTTATTTACTCAGCACAATGTATAACAAAGATGCCTTTCAAATGCTCCTGGCTTGTCTCAGGTTCTGTCTATAGAATTATACAGGGTCGTTACAGGGCTCTGATACCAAATTGGGGTTGACCGTTCAAACAGAGCAAATTAAACAGAGCAAATTTTGACAGAGTATACAGAACTTACTTTTAAAATCTCGCAACTTTCTGGAAATAAGAGTCTGACTCTCTAGTTCTTCTCCTCAGGGAACACGCACGAGTCTTACACGACCTCTCTCCACGGGTCTTTTACTCCAGCGCCTTACAGTTCAACCTCTTTCGGAAAACAGAAACTATCCTCAGACGTGCAGAACTATCCTCAGACAGACGGCCCAGTAGGCTTCGATATTAATAAAAGCAAGAACAAAATACAAAGCTTATTACAACAGAAGCGTCTCAGAGTTTATTACAACATGCATGCTCTCAATCGAACGATGCCTTTAACTCATCAAGACTCCTTCTTAAATAGACCTAAAACGAATCTAAACTTAGCTAAGACATGACATAAAGTAGAAATAATTGAGGGTCCTGTCGGTATCTTTTTCAACCGACGGTGTCTACTCAATATTTCTTTTGTACAAAATATTCCTGTCACAACATGTAACCAACATTATTACATTGCTGACAAGAGATTCTTATACCATGGTCTTCTTTTACCAAGGTCCTGTCGGACTCCTAGTCTCCCATAAATCTTCTTCTGACGATCCAGCGGATGGTTCGTACTCATCGATGAGTTGTCGATGGTATCTATTCATAAGTCGGTCAAACTGTTCTTCGATTCCCTCGTTTGGATCTTGTGCATCTGTCATTTCTCCTTTTTCTTTTGGCGATCTTGTCATACAGTGAGATGCTGTAGATGACGATTCTCCCTTTATGATATTGGTCTTGATTCTGTGAAGTCCTGGTTGTAGTGGTGTATGCATCACCTCCTGTTTTTCCCACTTGTTCAAAAAAGGAAGATCACTTATTTCAATATCCAGAAAAGATTCTTTAAAAGCATTCCGTGTAGCTGGTGATCTTTGTACTGCCAATTCTATCCCATCTAATGATTCCCATTTAAATATCTGAAACATATTAGTGGAACTTTCAATGGAGTGTTGTACCCATAACCTGCAGTTTTCGCTCAAACAATCTCTATGCTGCCATCCTAACTCAAAGATTATTGACGTGCATATTCTTTTAGATATCATTAAGCTAATGATGTGGATGACATTATTATTCCAATTTGGAGATATAATTGAGATGGTAATTAATGCCTTTTGATTGACTGCAAATTTTAAGGCCTTTGGTTGTCCTTGCAGGCTATCAATTTTATTAAGAATTTGAATTTTTTCTACCAATCTCAGATTTCCAAACTCATGAAACCATTCAGCATGCTGTTTTATTAACTCTTGATTGTTACCAGTTTCAGAATTACCAATCCTTTCATGACTGAAAACTTGAGAAAAAGGATTTGGTTCTATGCTGTCTCTCATTCTCAAGCTATGAAAATCCCACTGATAAGCATATGTCTTCAAATACTGGAGGGATCTTTGTATGCATTGAGATACTCTGGTAACTGGAATTTTTCTGCATTTTCCTTCTTGAAATCTCCAATCTGCAAACTTCTCAAAAATTTCATACTGAGGAAAAGTGTCAGTATTTGCATAATTGTCATCAATCCTTTGAAGGAAAGAGGATTCTAGTTCCTCAAATATATCTGGGATTCTTAAGGAAAGCGGATATTTTACCATCTCTTCTTTTATGGGGATTTCTTCTAGATCCAGAATCTTGGCACCTGTGAAAATACTAAGGTCAAAATCAACACTTCCTATGATCTGATAATAATTGAAAATTCTAAGTGTCCAGATCATTTCGTCTATGTAAATGCTATACCATAAATCAGATAGGCTTCTGAAGAAAAGCTTAACCTTCATATTTGGTAAAGAAAATACTTTTACCAAGTTTTCATCAAGGCCTAAAGATATGCCCAAATTTTTTGACTGCCATGCTTGGCATTTTCTGATCCACCAATTCCTTCTTAGTCTGAATCCAACCACTTTCTTGATTTCATCTGTCACAAAACTTGCATAATTTTCTAAGATTCGAAACCTATCTACAAAGGTGGCAAAACTGTCATCTGTAGGGCCTTTACCTGGAATGTCAAAAACTGAATATTTACAGGTTACAAACATTTTGCTCATATCTCTGGTTGACTCTTATTTCTAGAAAGCTGCGAGATTTTAAAAGTAAGTTCTGTATACTCTGTCAAAATTTGCTCTGTTTAATTTGCTCTGTTTGAACGGTCACCCCCAATTTGGTATCAGAGCCCTCTAACGACCCTGTATAATTCTATAGACAGAACCTGAGACAAGCCAGGAGCATTTGAAAGGCATCTTTGTTATACATTGTGCTGAGTAAATAAAAGCTTTATCAGTCAATTTCTGGAATAGAATTATACCTTTCTATGATGGCCAAATTTTTAAGATCTTTCTCTACCATTGATAAAAGATCAATATCTAAAGTGGAAAATAGATCTGTTGAGTCTGAGATAAATGAACATGAACAAGTAGAGGACCCAGAAAGCTGGAACCCCCCTGCATTAGATACTAAAGAAGTCTATCCGGTTCCAATGATGTTTAAGCTTTCTAAGAAATATTACTTCAAAGAAGTTGAAGTTAAGATCAGAATTAAAGGTCCACATGTGCAGATAATAGGATTAAATATATTCTCAGAAGATGAAATAAAAAAGTTTAGAAAATATGCCAAGGAAGGAAGATTTCATTATTTACATTTTGGAGTGATAAGGATTGGTTTGGCTCGTCTATTTAGACATGGATTAAATACTCCCTGCATAGCCGAATTGTTTGATTCAAGGCACAATGAATATGATCATGCCAGAATAGGAACAATACTGGGAAATTTGATGTCTGGTTGTCAGTATGGAACAATTTATCCTGAATGTTGGAAAGCCTTGATAGGAGTGCAAGGACTATCTATGGCAGATGAGAGTGAATTCTTGTCTATAATTGTTCAAACTTCCTTTCAGTTAACAAATACAGTACATCCTAAATTAAAACAGCCGGTGTTGAAAGACTGTGTGACTGTCGGGATAGGAAATGCACGGATTGAAGGCATGAATTATGATAAAGAAACATTACCCGATCACTGGTACATCCAATACAAGTATTTGGCTTCAGATAATGCAAACAGAAAAATTAAAAGATTGGCTCTTGAAGATGGAGGGGT
Source organism: Pinus tabuliformis (assembly GCA_031772625.1). Lineage (NCBI taxonomy): Eukaryota > Viridiplantae > Streptophyta > Pinopsida > Pinales > Pinaceae > Pinus > Pinus tabuliformis. Next base: position 1,035,935,040 of record CM062816.1, on the reverse strand, counting down.
AAAAATCATTCCAAATCAGTCTATTTACCCTAGGATTCCCAAGCCAATAGTTTTGCCAGAGAAACATGTATTACCAGTAGAAATTCCAGTCCAAAGTGGAAGAAGGTCTTTTTACAGACAGTTATCCATACTAGAAGAACAGCCGTCTACTTCCACAAGTACACCTCGGTCTGAAAAACAATTGTATATACCTGAAGAAAAACCATTTCTAGCTGTAAATAAAATGTTTAGAACTCATGTACATACTTATCCCCCTATGGAAGAATATAGATTTGCAAATAAAAAATTTGTCAGAGGAGGAAAATGGCCACCAAAAACGAAATTCTGTGTCTCTTCATCAATGTCCAAACAGCCCGCTACAAGAGCAGACTGTGCACCTTTGCTAGAACATGACTCCCAAGAGCCCAATGACTTGGAACAAGTATATCAAGTAGGAAATTATTTGACTACTTGGTGTTCCCATGCTGAAGACGTTCTAGATAATTTAGGACAACAAGCAGAATTGATAAATGCAAATTTAAAATTGTTGTATGAAGAGCAACAGGAAGAAAAGAGAGAAAGAGAGGAGAGAAGAAAAAGAAAAATGAAGAAAAAGGGTAAGAAAATCCCTAAATTTCATGTAGATATGACAGCCCCAAATTACTGGGATTTAGAAGAAGAAGCACTAGAAACAAGTGATGGAGAAGGGACTTCCAGAGACATTGGAAAATTAACCAATGGATCTTCTAGAACGTTCAAAGTAGAAAAACCCTTTGAATCTAAGAAGGAAGTCATGTCTTTAGAACAAGCTGCAATAAAGTTTCCATCCTTTATTATGCCATCAATAAAAAATCAAAATAAAGCTCACATCCTGAAAGAAGCTGTTAATTATCCTAGAGTTGAAGAAGATCTGTTTGCTACAAATTCTAGTGGTTACATTCTAGATTTAGATAACTCATCCAATCCTGGTGAGTCTATTAGAATCTGGATAGGAGCCTTATATCAAATGCAGGTCACAACAAGATTAGACAATGTGTCTATCATGATTTTAGCAGAAATGAGGATAGCAGGAATAGTGTTTTATTGGTGGATGGGAGGATCAGAAGCAGAGAGAATAGCAGTCATGGAAGCAGGATTAGATACATTTGAAATGCTGTTGAAAACTCAGTTTATGCCAGAACGAAAAGATGAAAAGAAACAGCTATTGACTGACCTTAGCCGCATGGAACTAAAAGATCTAAAATATTTAGATCAATTCGGTAAAGAATTTATGGCTAAAGTCTTTAAAGCTAATCTGTTCAATGATATTGCTCAAAAAGTTTCATTTTTGTCAAAATTACCAAGAAATTTAGGAGATCTGATCATGAAAGATCTTGAGGTTCAAATGAAAAGCTTAGAACAAGTCTATTGGGTTGATCTTCTGTTTAGAGTGTCAGAAAAGGTCAAATATTTGTGCTGGCAGAAGAAGGCACATGACATCACCCCGAGTTCAGATGTCTGCAAAACTGTATTACCATGGACACCTTTTAAATCAAAGAAGAAGAAATACAAAAGGTATGGTAGATACAAACCCAAAAGAGTATCGAACCCAAAGAGACCTTTCAAGAAATTCAGATATTTGAAAAAGAGAACAACTCCAAGAAACAACAATTGTTGTTTCATTTGTAAAAAAGAAGGACATTTTGCCAGAAAGTGTCCGCAGAAATCATCTAGTAAACTTAAAGCTTGTATAGATATTGAAGAGTTTCAAGATGATTGGTCTGTAGTAGAGTCAGATGAAGAAATTTCTGATGTATATATTCTTACAGAAATTTCAGAAAATGAAGAAGAAGAACCTATACAAAAAATGAACATTTGTATGAATTGTTCTAAAGATGATTTTTCTAGTGAACATCACTATAGTGACATTCAAAGTTCTTCAACTATTGTGTCATCAAATGAGACAGAAGATGATTCGGACTCAGAATCCGATTCTGATGAAGAATCAGAAGAAAAAGAAGAATTATCAGAGAAGCCATATAAAGGTAAACAAATTGCATTACCTTTGCCTAAATTCAACTCTTTATGTCCATTTGAAAAGAAAATTGCACCATCAACTAGTATACCTCTACCAGAGATTGCAAGAAATGAACAAAATACATTGCTGAGAAAGATTGTTAAAACAGAAAGCTTGATTTATATTCCAGTGGAAGTACAAGTAAAAAATGAATGGATTTCAATAGATGCATTTGTAGACACTGGAGGATCAAATAATCTAGCTCGACCATCCTTGTTCAAATCTCTCTGGAAACCATTGAAGAATATACTAGTTTCAGAAACAATAGGAGGATCTGTCCAGCTGACACATTATGTAGACAATATTTCTTTAAAAGTTGGAGGGAGTATTGTAAAAATCTCAGCAATTCAGCACTATGACCCTTCAGCAAGTTTGATGTTAGGCATGCCATTTATAAATTCTGTGCTTCCAGTAACTATCAGCCAAGATAAACTGATAATAAATCTGAAGAAAAAGGCTATATCTGTGCCTAGACTAAGCATTGCAAACTCTGAAGCTAGGCATGAGAATAGACAAAAGAAAGTAGGAACTAGAAGGCCGACTAAAGATTCAAATGATTGGCAAGAGGTCCTACAAATCTATGAAGCCAGAGCAGAAAAGATAAATAAACAATCAGCATGCATTGAAGAAAAATGATCTACAGAACAGAGAGATATATACCAGAGACTTCTGAAAAATTGTTCGGACAACCCACAACAGTTTTGGGAAACTGAGAGTCTGATGCAGGAGATAGTCACCTTACATGACAATGGAGTAAGAGGTAAAGTGATTCCTTGCACACCATATGATGAACAAGAAATGAGGAATCAAATTCAAGAACTACTAAAGATGCAGCTTATAGAAACCAGTGAATCTCACTATGCATGTTCTGCATTTTTAGTCAAAAACCATTCTGAGATAGTAAGAGGTAAACCAAGGATGGTTATAAATTACAAACCTCTTAATGCGATTACTCAGAATTTTAATTACCCATTGCCAAGACCAGAAATAATTATGCAAAAGATTCAGCATAGTAAGGTGTTTAGCAAATTTTGATATGAAGTCAGGTTATTATCAGATACAGATTCAGCCAGAGGACAGACACAAAACAACTTTCATATGTCCAGTAGGATTTTATCAGTGGAAAGTTGTTCCATTTAGGTTGAAGAACGCTCCAGCCTTCTTGCAAAGAAGGATGGATTATATTTTTGCTAAATATGATTTTATAGTTACATATATAGATGATATTTTGATTCATAGTCCAGATGTAAATACTCATTTGAAACATCTAGAAATTTTTCTTGAAGAAGTTAAAAAGCATGGCATAGTTTTGTTAGAAACAAAGATGTCCTTATTTCAGGATAGCATTGATTTTTTGGGGATAAATGTTGCGAATGGTTCTATCCAAATGCAGCCCCATGTGTTAACAAAATTGACACAGTTTCTTGATGAACTGAAGGACAAAAAGGCAATCCAAAGGTTTATTGGAGTTCTGAACTACTTGCACAAATACATTCCAAATATCTCAGAAAAGACAGCTCCTATAAGAAGACACAGTGACGGAGGATGGTCACAAGAAGCTACTGAAGCAGTGAAGAAACTCAAAGAAGAATGCCAGCATTTACCAAAGCTTCAACCACCAGGTGATGGTTTATTAATTTTACAAACTGATGCATCTCTTAATTTTTGGTCAGTTGTATTATTAGAACAAAGAAGAAATAACAAAGGAGAGATTGAAGAAAATCTGTGTGGATACGCATCCGGGGAGTTTACAGCAAGTCAGAAAAACTACTTCATAGCTGAAAAAGAAACATTAGCTATCTTCAATGAGATTCAGCGGTTTGAGGTATATCTAACCCCGGTCAAGTTTTTAATAAGAATAGACTCCAAAAATTTTAAATATTTTCTGACAGCAAAGATTTCAAGACAACTTGCAAAGGGCAGAATTTTGGCCTGGAAAATCTGGTTTCAGAAATTTGAATTTGAAGTCGAGTGGATACCAGGCAACTCGAATTTCTTGACAGACATTCTGACCATAGATATGAGCAAAATTTTTGTAACCTGTAAATATTCAGTTTTTGACATTCCAGGTAGAGGCCCTACAGATAACAGTTTTGCCACCATTGTAGATAGGTTTCGAATCTTAGAAAATTATGCAAGTTTTGTGACAGATGAAATCAAGAAAGTGGTTGGATTCAGACTAAGAAGGAATTGGTGGATCAGAAAATGCCAAGCATGGCAGTCAAAAAATTTGGGCATATCTTTAGGCCTTGATGAAAACTTGGTAAAAGTATTTTCTTTACCAAATATGAAGGTTAAGCTTTTCTTCAGAAGCTTATCAGATTTATGGTCTAGCATTTACACAGACGAAATGATCTGGACACTTAGAATTTTGAATTATTATCAGATCATAGGAAGTGTTGATTTTGCCCTTAGTATTTTCACAGGTGCCAAGATTTTGGATCTAGAAGAAATTCCCATAAAAGAAGAGATGGTAAAATATCTGCTTTCCTTAAGAATTCCAGATATATTTGAGGAACTAGAATCCTCTTTCCTTCAAAGGATTGATGACAATTATGCAAATATTGACACTTTTCCTCAATATGAAATTTTTGAGAAGTTTGCAGATTGGAGAATTCAAGAAGGAAAATGCAGAAAAATTCCAGTTACCAGAGTATCTCAATGCATACAAATATCCCTCCAGTATTTGAAGACATATGCTTATCAGTGGGATTTTCATAGCTTGAGAATGAGAGACAGCATAGAACCAAATCCTTTTTCTCAAGTTTTCAGTCATGAAAGGATTGGTAATTCTAAAACTGGTAACAATCAAGAGTTAATCAAACAGCATGCTGAATGGTTTCATGAGTTTGGAAATCTGAGATTGGTAGAAAAAATTCAAATTCTTAATAAAATGGATAGCCTGCAAGGACAACCAAAGGCCTTAAAATTTGCAATCAATCAAAAGGCATTAATTACCATCTCAATTATATCTCCAAATTGGAATAATAATGTCATCCACATCATTAGCTTAATGATATCTAAAAGAATATGCACGTCAATAATCTTTGAGTTAGGATGGCAGCATAGAGATTGTTTGAGCGAAAACTGCAGGTTATGGGTACAGCACTCCATTGAAAGTTCCACTAATATGTTTTAGATATTTAAATGGGAATCATTAGATGGGATAGAATTGGCAGTACAAAGATCACCAGCTACACGAAATGCTTTTAAAGATTCTTTTCTGGATATTGAAATAAGTGCTCTTCCTTTTTTGAACAAGTGGGAAAAACAGGAGTTGATGCATACACCACTACAACCAGGACTTCACAGAATCAAGACAAATATCATAAAGGGAGAATCGTCATCTGCAACATCTCACCGTATGACAAGATCGCCAAAAGAAAAAGGAGAAATGACAGATGCACAAGATCCAAACGAGGGAATCGAAGAAGAGTATGACCGACTTATGAATAGATACCATCGACAACTCATCGATGAGTATGAACCATCCGCTGGATCGTCAGAAGAAGATTTATGGGAGACTAGGAGTCCGACAGGACCTTGGTAAAAGAAGACCGTGGTATAAGAATCTCTTGTCAGCAATGTAATAATGTTGGTTACATGTTGTGACAGGAATATTTTGTACAAAAGAAAGATTGAGTAGACACCGTCGGTGGAAAAGGATACCGACAGGACCCTCAATTATTTCTACTTTATGTCATGTCTTAGCTAAGTTTAGATTCGTTTTAGGTCTATTTAAGAAGGAGTCTTGATGAGTTAAAGGCATCGTTCGATTGAGAGCATGCATGTTGTAATAAACTCTGAGACGCTTCTGTTGTAATAAGCTTTGTATTCTGTTCTTGCTTTTATTAATATCGAAGCCTACTGGGCCGTCTGTCTGAGGACAGTTCTGCACGTCTAAGGATAGTTTATGTTTTCCGAAAGAGGTTGAACTGTAAGGCGCTGGAGTAAAAGACCCGTGGAGAGAGGTCGTGTAAGACTCGTGCGTGTTCCCTGAGGAGAAGAACTAGAGAGTTAGACTCTTATTTCCAGAAAGCTGCAAGATTTTAAAAGTAAGTTCTGTATACTCTGTCAAAATTTGCTCTGTTTAATTTGCTCTGTTTGAACAGGGCTCCACACCCAAAAATCTCCCACTTGGAGATAGATTATAGTAACTCCATCGCTGCTTCATTTGATACACAATGACTCCACTTTAGACTTGGCTATTTCTCATCTTCTTCATCATACTCGAAGACCAATTGAAACTGAGCAGATTCTTAGTTTCTGCTTGGTTACAACTTTTGTTAACATATATGTAGGATTCTGGCTAATGTGTATCTTTTCCAGCTTCAACTGTCCATCTTCCAATGTTGACCATATGAAATGGTACTTGAGATGTATATGTTTAGTCTTGGAATGAAATGTAGAGTTCTTTGCAAGGTGCATGGCACTCTGGCTGTCACTGTATAACCTGCCCAACTCCTGCTTCTTGCCCATTTCATCGAGAAACCTTTGTAACCAAATCATTTCTTTACTAGCCTCTGTAACAGCAACATACTTTGCTTTTGTTGTTGAAAGTGCAACAAAACTTTGGATTTTTGAAACCCAACTGACAGTTGTTCCACCTACAGTAAACACATACCTTGTTGTGCTCCTCCTGTTATCTCTATCACCTGCCATATCTGCATGAACATATCTTTATAGAGCAATGTTTGAACCACCCAAGCATAATGCTTGATTTGTGGTACCTAACAAATACCTAAGAATCCACTTCACCGCCATCCAATGTTTTTTTTCTGGATTGTTCATGTACCTGCTTACAACTCCCACTGCATGTGCAATATCAGGCCTTGTGTAGACCATTGCATACATTAAGCTTCCAACTACTGATGCATATGGAACTTTAGAGATATGAGCCATTTCTTCTTGAGTCTTGGGACATGCCTCCTTACTTAATTTGAAATGGCTAGCCAAAGGTATACTAACCAATTTCCTTTTGAGCACATTTATTTCCTGCATGTTAGAACTTGCAACAAGCATGTCATCTACATACAATAATAATATAATATAGCTGCCATCATTTTTCCTTTCGAGATAAACACAATGATCAGAGTGAGATCTAGTATAAACCTGTCAAATTTTAAATACCACTGCCTTGGAGCCTATTTTAAGCCATAAAAGCTCTTCTTCAACCTGAACACTAGTTTCTTCTTCTCTTTTACCTCATATCCTTGTGGCTGCTACATATATATATATCTTCCTCCAAATCCCCATGGAGAAAGGCTGTCTTTACATATAACTGCTCTAGATGCAAATATTCAATTGCTACTAGACTTAAAATGGTTCTGATTGAAGTCATTTTAACAACATGAGAAAATATTTCATCAAATTCAATACCTTTCTTCTGTGCAAACCCCTTCACCAAAAGTCTAGCTTTGTACCTCTGTTTTACTCCATCTTCTTCCTTTAGCCTGTAAACCCATTTATTCTGCAATGATGTTTTACTTGCAGGCAACCTGACTAAGTCCCAAGTTTGGTTATGTGCTAAGGAGTCCATCTCTTCTTTCATGGCTTGCTCCCACTTCTTCCTAGTTTCTACCTGCACTGCTTCTTCATAACATTCTGGTTCACCAGAATCAGTCAACAATACATAATATAATGAAGGAGAGTATCGTTCAGGAGGTCTACTTATCTTGGTATATCTTCTAACACCACTTTTAGCTATTTGAAGTGCTTGTTGTTGTTGTGGTTGTTGTTCTGGCTGTTGATCATTATGATTTTCAGGCACTATCACTTTTCCTGTGATATTGTCAAGCACTGTGTATTCTCTGTTTTCTTTTTCTTGTTTCTTTTCCTGCAACTGATTCTTATACAAGACCTTTTCATTGAATATTACATCTTTGCTCCTAATTATTTTGTGATTTTCATAATCATATAAGCAATAACCAAAATCATTAACACCATATCCAATAAAGGTACATTTCTTTGATTTTTCCTCAAGCTTTGTTCTATTTTCTTTGTTAATGTGGACAAAGGCTTCACAACCAAAAGTCTTTAAAAATGAGTAGCTTACCTTTTTACCTGTCCATGCCTTCTCTAGAATACCACCATCCAAGGAACATGAAGGCCCTGTATTTATTAGATAAACAACAGTATCTACAGCATCTACCCAAAATTGTAAAGGCAATCCTGCATGCAATCTCATGCAGCTTGCACGCTCCATGATTGTCTTGTTCATCCTTTCTAACACACCATTTTCTTGTGGTGTTCCTGGAACTATCTTCTCTCTGCAAATTGCATTCTCTAAATAGTACCTATCAAACTCTTTGCTACAATATTCACCTCCATTATCTGATCTGAGACACTTCAACCTTTTCCCCCTCTCATTTTCAACCAAAGATTTCCATTTCTTGGAAGTATCAAATACATCAGATTTATTTCGAATACAATAAATCCAGTTTTTTCTGGTTGCCTCATTAATAAAAGTAACATAATAATGAGAGCCACCAAGAGATGATACCTGAGCAGGTCCCCATACATCTGTATGCACAAGCTCTAATTTTTCGCTCTTCTTTTCTTTCCCAACTCTAAGGAATCTGACTCTCTTCTGTTTTCCATAAACACAATTCTCATGGAATTTTAAATCAACATGCTTCAAACTTGGTAAAAAATTTCTTCAGTGAAGAATCTGCATTGCCTTCTCACTCATGTGCACGAGCCTATGATACCACAATGTCATATCTTCTCATGTAGAGGTTAAAGCATTAACAAAATTAGAAATACCATTGCATAAATAAAATGTACCAACCTTTTCTCCATTCTCTATTACCATAGATCCTTTAGTGACCTTCCAGGTTTTATCTGTGAAAGTAGTTATGCAACCTTCACCTTCCAAACACCCTGTTGAAATCAGATTTTTCTTCAGATCTGGAATATGCCTTACCTCCTTCAATAGCCATTGATTTCCATTCTGCTGTTTTATGAAAATTGTACCCATTCCAATGATTTTACAGGGTTTATCATCACCCAATTGAACCTATCCAAAATATCCTTGAACATAATCATGAAAAGGTTTCCTATCAGGTGTGGCATGGAATGAGGCCCCTAAATCTACCACCCAGGCATCAATAATATTTTCTAATGAAATAATGAAAGCATATTGCAACACATCACCCGTTACATTCACTTCATGATTAGCTTCTTGTTGCACATCTCCTTCTTGTCCCTTCTGAGACTTGCAGTCTTTCTTTAGGTGTCCTTTCTTCCCGCATTTCTAGCACACTATCCTTGATATGGACTTGGATCCACCTTTTCTTGACTTACTGTGATATCCTGGGCTCTTTCCTCTTTCCATTTTTCTTCCCCTAGTTTCTGCAGTCAAAGCATTACCTGATGTCTCACCAGAGCTTTTCCGTCACATTTCCTCGCTAAGGATTGCACCAACAACATCATCAAACTTTAAAGTACTAGATCCAAAGACAAAGTTACTAACTGCCATAACTAAATCATTCCAAATTTCTGGAAATGAGCACATAAATAACAGAGCCCTGACTTCATCATCAAAATTTACCCCTACAAAACTTAACTAACTTGTAACTATATTAAAATCATTTAATGATCTACAACAGATCCACCTTTTGACATCTTCATATTAAATAAACGCTTGATAAGAAATACCTTATTTGAGGCCGAGGGTTTTTCATATAGTTTGGCCAATGCCGACATTAAACCCTGTGTTGTTGTTTCCTTTGAAATATTAAATGCTACCGACGCCGCTAGGCACAGCCGTATTGTTCCAAGTGCCTTTCTATCGAGAATATCCCATTCTGTGTCTATCATACTCATCACCTTCTTTGTCTTTCTACTTAATGGTAGGTACAAATATCTCTGATATAGATAATCTTCCATCTGCATCTTCCACAGCTAGTAGTTTTGGCCATTGAATTTTTCGACCCTAAACCTACCATCTTCCGCCATTGCTCCCACTCGAACCAGGAACCCTTCTCTCCTACGAGTTTATCAGCCAAATAGACCTTCAGATCTGATACTAGTTATTAGAAAATTATATATTACAGAGCAATCGAAAACATAAAATATTGCAGAAATATAAACACAAAAAGCACATAAAACAAGAGAGACACAGATATATGTGGTTCACCCAGTTTGGGCTACATCCATGGAGAAATAGTGAGTCCTTCTTTATTATGTTATCCAGTAAACTGAAGAGATACAACCTACAACAGGTCCACTATAACACCCTCTTCGCTCTCAATCTCCTCTCTCTTCCTCACTCAGAATACAGATGTATATAGATGCAATACAATTCCCTCATATATAGTGAGCGGTCGCCTTCTAGGGAAAAAACACTGAATTAAACATAACTTCTATCGTCAGATCATCTACCTAATGAACGGCCCAGATTGACTAGAAATTACTAGACTTTTACAAGGTAATTTTACATCTATTTTTAGCTTCAGGGGCGCTAGCCCCCGGACGCTCACGGGGGGGGACAAGTCCGCCCCGCACCCACCCACGTGGACGGGTGTACCGTCTTCCTAGAGTATACATCCAGCTAAGACATTTGAATAGAAAAGATAATCAGGCTCCACACCCAACAGTTTTTGAAGTTTTTTGTTCCTTGAATGTTCCATCGATTGGTAAAGCAATTTTTTATCATATTTATTTCTAAGAGTTCTCTTTATTGTGTTATTTTTCTCACACAAAGTAAGAAAAAATTTGAATTGATAAAATTTCTACAATAATGATTCAACCACCCTCTTAGTATTGTCTTGGTTTCTAACATCTAGTAACAAACTCCTAATGTAGCGGTACTTGTCATTGATATGATTTGTCCTTCCATGGAATACGAAGTCCTCAAACATCTTGATGCTGCTTTTATTATCACAATTTATCGTTGTAGGATCCATAGGATTTCCAAACAAATATGACAAGGGGTTTCTTAACCAAACAACTTCCTTTCCTAATTCACATGCTTCAACATATTCTACTTCAACACTACCTGACACAATAAGATCTGTTTTCTACTCATCCATGAAATCATTGCAGATTCCAAAATGAAATATCCCCCAGTAGTGCTTCTTTCACTACCACCCCAATAAAAATTAGTAAATCTTGTTAACTTAACTTCCTTTCCATCATACTTTAGGTAGTGATGAATAGTACCACGTAGGTATCTCAAGATATTCTTGGAAGATATAAAATGTTCATGATGAGGCTCCAACTGAAATTGATTTAGAAAAATTACAAAAAAACCTATATTAGGTCTTGTATTTACCAAGTACATTAGAGAACCCACCAACTTATGATAGCTAGTAGGATCGATGAGACTAGGGCCAGTGATTCTCAACTTCTTGAGATTAGTGATCATGAGAGTAGTTATAGGCTTGGAACACATCATACTAAATTTCTAGAACATCTTTATTATGTATGTACCTTGAACTAGATAATATCACCAGGTTTCTGCCAAACTTCCAAGTCCAAGTAATAGTTCATGAGTCCTAGGTCTTTCATTTCATATTCAACTGCCAACATTTTATTGAATTTAAGTATTCGTTTCTCCACACCCATAATAAAAAAATCATCCACATATAGTAGTATAATGAGTGGTTGATTCTTTACCACCTTGATGTAGAGATTTACATCTGCAAACTTTTGTCGAATCCAATTATTAAGAGATACGCATCCATCCTTGCATACCATGCCCTAGGAGCTTGATTTAAGCCATATAGGGCTTTCTTAAGTCTAAAAGCATGTGTACCTATTCTATTAATTTGGAAGCCTTCTCGTTGTTTAACGTATACTTATTCATCATTGTTTCCATTTGGAAATGTTGACTTGACATCCATTTGATGGATATTCCATCCCGTAGTAGCAACTAGCAAAACCAACGATCTTATAGTAGTATACCTAGTAGTAGGAGAAAAGGTTTTTTCATAGTCTATAACTTACTTTTTCGAGAAAACCCTTGCAACAAATCTAGCTTTGTATTTTTCTATGCTTCAATCAACAACGTGTTTGATTTTGTAGATCCATTTTGAGGTGACAAATGATTTGTCAATTGGTATAGGAATGATTTCCCAGACTCCATTATTCATGATGGATTGATATTCTTCTTGCATTTCCTTCTTCCATTCCTGTTGATGAGAATATTATTCAAGAGTAGTGAGTTCAACTTCTATCAATTTTGTCGTGTATGCTGCATAACCTAAATATATCTTTGGTATTTTTCTTTTTCTAAAAGTTCCTTTAGTAACTCCTTATCCTTTAGAATCTTCAAGTGTATCTTTTAACCCATTTGTCCTTTTCTTTGTTTTGGGAATGATTACAGGTTAAATAGGCTCATTTGCTCCTTCTTCTTCTTCTTCTTCTTCTTGGTTTGTAGTTTTTTTTCATGATGCTCTACTTCTTTAAACAGTGGTGTATATTCATCATCGGATTTGATTTGTATATCCTTGGATCTTTTGTAGGCATTATTTTCATCAAATATAACATCCTTGCTAACTTAAATTTTTCTTCCTTCCTTGATGTAAATTCTATAGGACTTTTAAGAAAGACTGTAACTAAAGAATATCCCTTTTAGACTTTGTTTGGATAGGGTCCCTGGGGTAAATTTTGTTAAATTTTGTAAGCTCTTTTTTTAAAGATGTAAAGTCTTCACAATTTGTGGAAGTGGAGCAAAAAGCTAGTAAAATTCAAAGGGGCTTTAGTCCCTTAGGTGGGTAGGTGATAGGAAGGTTTTGAGACCTGCCCATGGTCCGTGAACCATGGTTTTGTAAGTGAAAAGGCTATAAATAGAAAAGTCATAGTGAGTCTAAGGGATAACTAATTTATAGAAATCTTTGGAAGGGCAAGGAAGCTAAGGCAGGAAATGATTGTTTCCTGTACTTAGGCAAAGGGGAAGGCTCCTATAGCTGAGTGCGCAGAGCCCTTGGCAAGTCCACAGGCTGAGTGTGTGGGCCCCTGCAGTTGAGTGCGCAAGGAAAAATAGACTGTATCTGAACGATTACATCTAATAAACAATTTTTTGATCCAATACTTGTGCATATGTGTATTATTTCTTACTTCTGCAAGTTTCTTCATTTTTTCTCTATATCGCAATTTATATGGATAAATGTTTATCTTATGCATGCAAGTGGTATATCAATACTATTTATGAATGTTATGAATAATTAAAAGCCTTCACGAAGATCTATATTGTTAAAGTGAATTACTGCAATTATCTATTCTAGAAGGGTTAGGGTTTGTGAAGACAAATATAATCGCTAGGAGCTACAAGAACCTATCACACAGGCCTCTGGATGCAGAAACTTGGTTCTGTCATCCCTCAATACTGCTTTGGGTGAGACTGCAGCATGCGCTATGTGGGTTGTTGTTGAAAGGGCCAGCAGTTTAGGGTTTTGTTGGTTGGTACAGTTAAATTTGAACCTGGTTCAGGCCCCATCAAGCTAATAGGGTAGGCCCTCCTGACTTCCATGCCTCCTAATTCCATTTCATACCAAATCTCCCATGCTTCTCTCTCACCTGCAAAGATCGTATAGCATAACCAAGCATTTACATTTCTAATTTACAAATTAATAAAGTCTTTTTCTACAATTTCAACATGAGATAGTTGGTGCATGCATATATGAATCATATAGTGATAGAATAACTTTCCATGTTTAGTAAGTCCAAATAAATAGATGATAAAATGAAAGGTTAGATTAGTTCTCTTTTGCAAGTAGTTTATGGCATTTCCTAGCTAGATGATTTCATGGCATTTCCTAAAATTTTCACTTTAGTAACTCTCATTTCTTCAGTAGACAAGCACTTACTTTCCTATATTGGAGATGGATTTACATTCATTGTTAGTAGTCAGACTCCTTATAGTCAATAGAAGACTTGTTTGAAAGCCTAGCGTTCGATCGCCCCAGTTGAAAAGTGACATGAGTAGACTATTTCATTTATTGTGCATATAGCATTTTCACCTCCAAGTTTGTACAAAACCTCAGGTTTATAAAGTAAAGTTGGTAGACATAGGAGTTGCAACATCCTTGCTACAATACTGAGGCTCATGAACGGGTTAATACAACAACACATCTTCAACAAGATCCATACAATTGCATACAAAATAGTTCATACACAAATGTGTAAGTTAAATAACATACATTGCTAAAGCAACCAGAATAGTCCAACTACAATAACAACATATGCATGAAATCATGTTGGCTTAGTTATATTATTAAGTGAAAGTTCCATCCATACATATACCATTAATGGCCACTGGCCCCAATAGCAGAACATTATTGTCAACATCGCCTTCTCCTCCAAAGAGATGTGCTCACTCTACTTTGTGGAGATGCCAATGCTCATCACAATACTCTCCAAGACTTCCCTAAGAAATGCCTAGCTAAGAGCTTGGCTCCCAAAAGCTCGTACTATGAGTTATGAGGTTCTATATATAACAAAGGGTGGGGTGACCCTTGACATTCCCCTGTGACTCTTTGACTACCCTCATGACTCTTCAACTCCTTTACAAATAACTCTTTACATTGCATAGTGACTATTCACATTCCACTAATGACACTTGAAATTGCACTTACAATATATTTACAAATAATAATACAATTTCCACATATACCCATGTGATAAAACATAGGCACAAGTCAGCCTAAAAAGAGAAACAACATCACACAAAAGCTTGGGAAAAGACCAACTTGGAAACATCCTCTTGATGGTCTTTGGCAATGAACTGATACCAAGCTTGGTACTGCGTTATTGTATCCCTGTACTGTTTGGTGATGCATTTCTCGAAACAGACTCTTGCCTCCATGGCTTCTAGGTATATGTGTTACATAGTATTTTGTCACACCTTTTGTTCACTTCCTATTCCATATCTTGAAGTTCCAAAACATTGACAATCATTCATCATATCCATCATGATATACAAACCAAGACCTCCTTGAAGAATCAAAGGAAAACTACCCTAAATCAATTATGAAGAAAGTTAACTAAAAGCTTAATTTTTAGGGCCAGCACATTTTGTTGCACTACATGCCCATCTTGATGGCAGGTTGCATTGTTCTACCCTAGCACTGCTAGTGTGGGTTTTGATATGAAAACCCATGCTGAACTTCTTCTCGAAGGTTTTCCAAAACTAGAGGAGAAGCTTTGTGCACTATAACCTTCAATAACAACGAGCTGGCTATTGGTTGTTGTTGATATGGTCAAGCTCTCCCATTTGGACCTCCTAATGTTATCATTATGGGTTTTATCCTTGATAAGTGGACCTTCCTCCCTCTTTGGTGAATCCCTTACTCCCTCCCTTCCTATAAATCAACTCCCTTCCATCCCGAAATGGTTGGTCATTGATTGCTACATTCCTATACTGAGATTATGCTTAAATGTTGCCCATTCTAATTTGGAGGAGTGCTTGAAGAGTCTTTTCTTGGACTTGGACATCCACCAAAAGGAGGTCTCCAATATCAAGGCATAGTTTATATGATTCCCTTTTTAGATTATTAATATATACATCTAATGTTCACTTTCCATAATTCTGTAAATGTTTATGCTTTTAGCTTAATACTCCTTGATCTATTAAGTAGTTTACCTTTGATGTCTACCATATATGCTCTTGTATCTTGTATTTCTCTTTTATCTTTCTTGCAGGTACTCAGATGTGAAGAGAAAGTAAGAAGCGAGGCTTGGAGTAAAGGAATCAAAGTCATCTCCAAAAGGATTGAGCGATTAGCATCAGGGTGAGGTAGGACTCTCTCTCTGCATTTGTCTAACATAATATAGGAAAGTGTATGTTAGTTTGTTTAGTTTGTTTCTAGACCCACTCATTAGGCTAGAGGGATCACCTTTGACCATAGAGGGGATTTACCTTCACAAAAAAATGGTGACTCTAGGTTTTATCATGTAATAGAATATTTCCTGGTACTAATAGCCAAGATGCAAGAGAAGAAGATGTAAACACCTACGTAGAATATTCAGATGATGAGGGTGGAACCTTACGAAGAGGAACCTAGCATTAATATAGTAATGAGAAGTGGCATTACCACTAGGGAAGATAAGGGGAAGCATGTGGAAACTGAAGGATGGGTATGCAAGGTTGCAGAGAATGAAGTTGGATTTGATCTAAACTGGGCTAAAGAAACCTTTATGGAAGCCAAAAAGAGCTCCGCTAAGGCCTCTACCTCAGGAAGTGTTAAGTCCCTATAATACTAGTGATTCCCCCATTACTATTGTCATTGTAGCCCTTATTTTTATTATTGTGGCCCTATTGTCCCCATATTGTTATTAGTGTTCCCCATAGAAACCAACTATTTTTATTGTTGTTCCCTTATGTTATTACTGTTATGTTGGCTTGATTATATTGTGACCCCTTAGACTCCTATATATAGAAGGGAGGTTTAGTCATTTGCATTATCCAAGAATTGTTCATTTGTGTAATGTAAAGGAGGTTGCCCCCTCGAAGAGGCTGAATTCTAAGGTTTTGATCTATCTTTTCTATCTTTTTATGAGATGGTTTCATAACATTTGGTATTAGAGCTTTGGATTCTAGGGTTTCGCTGCTCCAAACCGGTCATCATGAAATTTTTGCTATAACTTTTTTTTTGTGATGTTTCAGAAGCTAAACAAACAACCCATTTGATCCAAAATCGTTTTGAACTTTGGGTCCAAATTTTAGAGCTTGTATCGCTATATTTTCCGAGATATGATCTGAGGAAGTTATGGTTTTTGCAGACTCTCGAATTAAATTCCAAACAGGTGACTCGGGAAAAATTGTCATAAAATTTATTATGAGAATCAGATTGAAATTGTGTAAGAAGTTTCAGAAATAGGATTGCCTATAGTTTTATGTATCTCAGTTTTAGGTACTAAGGTTGAAACAGTGACACGTGGCACTTTGTACACATTCGCTCTACTGAACTAGTCTATAATCAAGTCACGTGGGAGATTTGGCATAACTCTTCCTTGGAGAATACAATATTGATCAGACTTGTGGGGTTAGAAAGAGCACCCAAAGGGCTACTGCAAGACGTGATTTCAGATATTCAAGATCCATCATTATAGAGATACAACAAATTCAATATTGAGCTCTTACAAAGTGAAAAAAAAGTGTAGTTTTTTTTAAATTTTGCATAATATTGGTTTGAAAAATTAGTTTAAAGGAATTCAAAGGGAATAGTGAAGAATTATTAGCATTAATTGATGCCCCAAAGAAAGAAAATGGAAACACCTAGTAATAAAATTGAAATATCTAGCATGATTCGTGAAGAAGAGGAAGAAATGCAACATGATATATCAAAATTACAAGACCAAGTACAACAAATTTCACTCTTACAAAAGGTAACTGAACACAATATGAATGGCATGGAAGCTAATATGAATGGCGTGCAAGTTAAGATGGATGGCATGGAAGCTAAGATGGATGGAATGGAAGCTAAGATGAATGGCATGGATGCTAAGATGAATGGCATGGATGCTAAGATGGAAGAATTGAAGATAAATTTGAATAAGTTGCTACAAGAGATGGTTAATAATGGTGAAAGGGCAGTAAAGGAAACTCATGATGAGAATGAAAGAAATGTTAATCATGATTTCATAGACTCTAATGTTGGATTGAAGACCCACCATGTTCCAAAAATCGATATGAGGAAGTTTGATGGCAAGGATCCCGGAACATGGACACTATAGATGGAGCAATTTTTCGATCTCCATAATGGGCAAAACACACAAAAGGTACGTATTGCAACTTTATATTTGGAACCAAATCTGTTTGTATGGTATCGATGGCTTTTCTCTTGTAAACAAATTGTCACTTGGGCAATTTTTATGGAAGAAATGATAGCACATTATGAGGATACAAAAAGCAACACCTGTTTTAGCCAATTGATAAATATCAAACAAAAGGGTTCAATGATGGAGCACATTGAGGACTTCCAAAAATTGAACATAAGGGTAAAAGATATTCAAGAGGAGCATAGGATTGATGTGTTCGTAGGGACATTAAAGGATAATATCCAACATGAGGTTCACCTTTGGGAACCTAATTCATTGGAGAAGGCATTCAGGTTAGCAAGAAAAATGGAAAGCAAAATTATGGAAAACAGGAAGCCTTCCACTCACAAATATAATATGGAAGTGTTGTTGCCCCTAGCCTTCCACAACCTACAAGGTTGACACCACAATAATTGGAAGAAAAAAGAGAAAAAGGGATTTGTTACAGTTGTGATAGAAAATACACTAAAGGTCATAAGTGTGTTGAGAAGAAATTATTCTACATAGATTTGAAGAGGAGGAAGAAAAGGAACAAGAAATGTCAAAAGAAGAGGATATACTCCAGGAAAAAACCCTAGATAAAGAAGAAATGAATCCTACCATATCTTGTAATTCATTGGATGGAATTACCACTCCTCAAACTATCAAGATAGAATGCCATATCAAGAAGAAAAAGGTAATAATGTTGATTGATTCGGGAAGTACCCATAATTTTATTCATCATAAGATAGCCAACGAATTGAATTTCTTCCTATATCCAGCACCAGAGTGTCAAGTGATGGTTGCAAGTGGAGGAACCATAAATTGCTTTGGAAAGTGCCATAATATCAATCTATCCATGGGAGAATATGTATTGAATAGCCCAATTCTTTCCATTCCAATGGGTGGTGTTGATGTTGTACTAGGAGTCCAATGGCTATAATCCTTGGGTACAATAGCTTTTAATTTTCAAGAACTTTTCATGAAATTTTGTGTGGAAGGAAAGGAATTTGAATTAAGGGGTATTGCAGGGAAACCGGGAAAGATAATCATCTCTAACGGTATGACAAAGATTCTAAATAAGGAACAAGGAGGTGTAATTGCACAATTATGTTCGCTAGAGGTTCCCACATCGAAATCATTTATTTCTCCAGATCTCCAAAAAGTCTTGGACAATCATTCCAAGGTATTTGAGACTCCCAAAGGCCTCCCACCTATTCGTGATCATGATCATGCTATTCATTTGATTCCAGGAGGTGTTCCTCCAAACATCAGGCTGTATAGATATCCTTATGCCCAAAAGAGTGAAATTGAACGTATGGTTGTAGAAATGCTAGAGGCTGGTATAATTCAATCTAGTCAAAGTTCTTTCTCTGCTCCAGTAGTATTGGTGGACAAGAAGGATGGATCATGGTGCATGTTTCCAGATTATAGGGAGTTCAACAAGCTCACTATTAAAGATAAATTTCCCATTCCTGTCATTGATGAATTATTGGATGAATTTCATGGATCAATTTACTTCACCAAGTTGGATCTTCATTTAGGATATCATCAAATCTGAATGAAGATTGAAGACATTCCAAAAATATCATTTAGAACTCATGAGGGTCATTATGAATTTTTGGTGATTCCTTTTGGCCTTACCAATGCACCTTCTACCTTTCAAGGTTTGATGAATTCCATTTTCAAACCCTTCCTTACAAAATTTATGTTAGTATTTTTTGATGATATACTAATCTCCAATAAGTCTTGGAAGGATCATGTTCAACATGCTGACAGGGTACTCAAACTATTGGAGGAGAAACAATTATATGCAAAAGGCTCCAAATGTTTCTTTGGAGTACAAGAGGTGGAATATCTGGGTCATACTATATCTCATGAAGGTGTTAAGGTAGACCCTAGCAAAATTAAAGCCATTAACGAATGGAAAATCCCCACATCCATAAAGTATCTGCGAGGATTTCTCGGGTTGACAGGGTATTATCACAAGTTTGTTAAGAATTATGGGAGAATAGTAGCACCTCTAACTACATTATTGAAGAAAGATGCATTTTCATGGACTCCAGAAGCAACAAAGGCATGCAAACATCTTAAAGAGGAAATGTGCTAAGCACAGGTCTTAGCTACGCCGGACTTCACAAAAACCTTTATTGTGGAATGTGATGCTTCAAGAAATCGAATTGGTGTTGTTTTAATGCAAGATGAAAGACCCATTGCTTTCGAAAGTCGTCCAATCAAAGAAAAGTACTTACTCAAAGCTATTTATGAGAAGGAAATGTTGGCAATACTACATGCACTTAATAAATGGAAACCCTACCTAATGGGAAGACACTTCAAGGTAAAACTGGATCATGATAGCCTTAAATACTTTTTAGAACAAATATTATGCTTTGAAGAGAAACAAAAATGGGTCATAAAGATGTCAGGTTATGAATTTGAAACCATCTACAAAAAAGGGAATCAAAATGTTGTGGCAGATGCACTCTTAAGAAAGGATGAGGACGTGGAAGCATTGTTGTGCACCATTTCTATTATCCAACCAGATTGGATAAACGAAGCAAGGGATGAATGGAAGAATGATGAAGAAGTGTGGACACTCATTCAAAAGTTACAACAAGATCCCAATACATCTGATACATTTAGCTAGAAAAATTATTTGTTATCGTACAGAGATCACTTATACCTATGTAAGAATTCCCAACTCAAACAAAATATTCTTATGGAATTGCATACTTCTCCTTTAGGAGGGCACTCAAGATTTTTAAAAACTTACCACAGGGTTAAGAAGGAACTTTTTCGCGATGGCCTTAAATCAGATAATTAAAAGGTTTGTGGTGGAATGTTTGATTTTCCAACAAAATAAAGTTGAAACAATTAAGACCCCAGGTCTATTACAACCTTTATCCATTCCAAGCCAATGTTGGGAGGAGGTTTCATTGGATTTTATCATAGGTTTACCCAAGTCCGAAGGAAAGAGTGTCATCATAGTGGTAGTTGACAGACTTACCAAGTATGCACACTTTTGTGCATTATTGCATCCATTTAAAGACAATATAGTTTCTACTGCATTTATGGAAACAATTCGAAAGCTACATGGAAACCTAAAGTTTATTGTAAGTGATAGAGATCCCATTTTCACACTAGAAACTTTTGGACAAAATTATTTGGTTGTCTCGGTACTCAGTTAGCTCATAACTCATCTTATCATCCTCAATCTGATGGGAAAAATGAGATAGTAAACAAATGTTTGGAAGGATATCTCTGTTGCTTTGTATCTGATAAACAGACAAAATGGGTCAAATGGTTGCGTCTAGTTGAATGGTAGTATAACACTTTCTTCCATACTGCAGCAAAAATGACCCCATTTATGGCACTCTATGGATATTATCCACCATCCATCACATCATATTTAAGAGAAAATTCTAAGGTTCAAGTAGTGGAACATCACATCGAGCATCAACAACAAGTTCTCCAAATCTTAAAGGATAACTTCACATTGGCACAGAATAGAATGAAACAACAGGCATATCAACATCACATATAAAGAAGTTTTGATGTAGGTGATTGGGTATTTCTATGGCTACAACCATATAAACAAATGTCCCTCAAGAAAAATAAGAAGGATAATAAATTATCACCAAATTATTATGGTCCGTACAATGTGTTGCAAAAGATTGGTACTATGGCATACAAATTCGAGCTTCCTGCAACTTCCTGAGTGCACCCATTTTTCCATGTTTCATGTTTAAAGAAGGTTATAGGTGACAAGCTCCCAGTTCAAACAATATTTCCAGAACTTGACAAGGAAGGAAAAATCATATTGGAACCGGAAGCAGTCAAAGAAACAAGAACTAAATAGCTACGAAATCGATCAATTTCAGAGTATCTCATCAAGTGGAAGAACTTATCCATTTAAGATTCCACATGGAAGGATGAGAATTTTATACAGAAGCATCTAGAACTACTCAAGCATTGAGGACAATTCTTTTTAGAAGGAGAGGGGCATGTTAGGTCCATATAATACTAGTGATTCCCCCATCACTATTGTCATTGTAGCCCTTATTGTTATTATTGTTCCCCTATTGTCCCCCTATTGCTCTTAGTGTGCCCCATAGAAACCCACTATTGTTATGGTTGTGCCCTTATGTTATTACTGTTATGTTGGCTTGATTATATTATGACCCCTTAGACTCCTATATATAGAAGGGAGGTTTATTCATTTGTATTATCCAAGAATTTTTCATTTGTGTAATGTAAAGGAGGTTTCTCCCTCGAAGAGGCTAAATTCTAAGGTGTTGATCTATCTTTTCTATCTTTTTGTGAGTTAGTTTCATAACAGGAAGTCAAGAGAAGTCTGGCTAAACCAACGAAGCACAGGACGTAGATCCTTCACTATTAGCTACCTTTCTAAATACTTTTATGAAGCTATTATGGGATATGAATGTATAGAAGGGATTCAAGGGTTAATTGATAACTATACAGGTAAGATCAAGCCTTGTACAACACAACACACTGTATGCAAAGTTGGAAAAAGAAAGAAATGAATAGGTCATGAAATGAGACTAACAACGTAGATTGGAGAATATGAATTGGAGAAGGTAATTCTCAATCTAGGGTCTGATGCGAATGTGATACCAAACAAACTTGGGAAAGAATGGGGAGACTTGCACTACAGTGGTCTCCTATCTAGAATTGCATGGCCAATCAATAGAAAATCATTCCTATGGGGTGCCTAAATGGCGTAATGGTGGATATTGAAGGAGCAAGTGCTTTGGTCTATTTTGAAGTGATCAAGATAGTGGATGATAGTAATCCTTACCTGTACTATTGGGAATTGATTGGGCCTTTGATATGGATGTGATCATTAATCTTAAGAATCGCAGAATGGCATTTGAGAGGAAAGAGCTCCAAGTAATTGTTCCCTTGGATCCAACTTAAGGTGCACAATACACAAAACTAGTCCTTAATTATGAAGAAGAGGATTATTTGGATTAGATATATAAGATCATTGTGCATGATGAGGACTGGATCAATCCTACAACAGATGGACGAATTACATGGGGTAGAGATAGTTCTTGCACCTCAGATTTTGATGAAGAGCTTGAGCTTTAGAAACACATATTACATGAAGTCTCCTCGTTGCACTACAACATGTTGACCAAATCGCTTTGCTACATTTCCACGAAGGTACGAAATCTACTTCATTATGATGCTTTAGATTATGTTAATGTTTTTTTGGATAACTTTGAAAGGGAGGTGCTAGAAGAACATCAGTTTGAAGCACTAGATCTAGTGCCATGCATGATGCTTGCCCATTGGTGGGGCACGCATAAGGACATCTTCACAAATGGGAAATAACAAAGCAAATTATGAAGTTGACATTCGGTTACGTAAATACCTGTATGATGGAAAAATACATGGGAAAAGACTATACGCACAAGCATCTGGCATGGTGGACTAAAGGATGGGGAGAGAGTCCTTAGCCTGAATGGGTACACATCTTTTGTCACACTTTGGATACCATTCCGATGAACTGGTACTCAGAAACGGAGCTATGCCATGGAACATCCAAGTGGGATATCCTCAAGGAAAATTTCCTGTTAACCTTTAGTTTTGAGGATGGATTTGAATTTATTGATGAACACTCCAAGAAATTAAGGTTGTGATCTTTAGAATGCTTAAGGAGTTGGTAGAATGGGTTCAACCAAATTGGAATACGCAGTTGTGCCATGCACTGGAATGCTATAATGTAACTGCAAAAGAAGAAGAAGATGAACCTAGGAATATTAATATTTCGGAGTTTGAGGGACAACGCAAACTTGAAGGACCCAAAGCAGCAATCCTTGACATAGCAGAACCTTTGAAGACTAGACAGGTAAACATTTGATCAGACATGAAGCTAAAATTTTCTAAAATAGGCAACTATTAGGATGAGGATACAATTGATAAGGTCATGGAACTATTGCATGAATACCAAGACTAGTTTCCTACCAAGTTCTCAGATCTAAAAGGGATAGTAGGTGACTTGGGTGTGATGAAGATTACTTTGAAGCTAGATTCGAAGCCTGTAAAACAATGACCCTACTATTTGAATACCAAATATAAGGGAAAAATGTGCAAAGAGTTGGACAAGATGCTCGAAGCTGGGATCATTGAGCCAATGGAGGAATCAGACTTGGTAACTCCTATGGTAGTTTAGGAGAAAAAGCAAGAAAAAGCAACGGGATGAAATCTAGATATACATAGATCTAAGGAAGCTCAATCATGCATGTGTTCATGACCCATTTCCAACACCATTTATAGATGAAGTCTTGGAGAATGTTGGAGGGCAAGAAGCCTATTCATTCACTGATGGGTTCTTAGGGTACCATCAGTTCAAGATTGTGTCGGAGGATCACAGCAAGACCACCTTCACGACAGAATGGATATGTTTTCAGTATACGATAATCCCATTTGGATTGAAGAATGCCCCTACGATCTTCTGACGGGTAGTAATTATTGCTTTTAAGGAATTCATCCACAATTTATTAGAAGTGTACTTTGATAATTGCATTGTATTTGTGTTGGTAAAGTTCCATGTTGCAAGTTTGTGCCTTATGTTGGACACCCATCGCAGACATCAGATCACCCTGAATTTGAAAAAATGCATCTTCTATCTTCCCTATGGAATATTGCTAGGTCATGTGGCTTGCAAGCAGGGATAGATGGTAGATCCTACAAAGATAGAAGTTATTGTCAATTTGGAGGCCCTGAAGAACATAAAACAATTGCACATGACATTAGGCCATACGAGGTATTATAGAAAGTTTATTAAGGAATATACACAAATCACTATGCCAATGGAGAAACTATTGAAGAAAGACGTGTCATTCTGCTGGGATGAAGAGTGTCATAACAATTTAGATATTCTAAAGAACAAAATCATCACTGCACCCATTCTGGTATTCCCTGATTGGACAAAGGAGTTTCATGTGAATATGGATGCTTCTTGTATTGTGATAGGTGCGGTGCTGACCCAACAAGGTGAAGGCGATATTGATCATCCTATAGTGTTTGCGAGTAAAATTTTGTCTAAGGCAGAGAAGAACTACTCGACTATAGAGTGTGAGGGACTCGTTATGGTTTACATGCTCCATAAATTTTGGCACTATCTATTAGGCACACACTTCAATATGTATACAGACCACTCTACTCTAAAATACTTGGTCAATAAGCTTGTGTTGGGGGGGAAGATTTGCAGATGGTTGTTTCTCTTTCAGGAGTATGATTTTGAGGTCATTGTGAATCTCAGATGATTGAATGTTGGTCCTGATCATCTATCCCCGATTGAGATTGGCGATGAGCCTACTAGTTTTGAAGAAGGGTTGTCTAATGCGCAGATCTTTGCAATTTGTGTCGTAGATGATCACTTTGCTAACATAATCTAGTTTTTAACAACTAGCACAATCTAAGAAGGATATTTTATGCAGCAGAAGAAGGAGTTGGTGGTTCACGCGATAGATTTTTCTATGATCGCTGGACACCTATATAAAATTGGTTGCAATGAGATACTGTGCCGATATGTCCTAGAGTTTGAATGATCGAGCATCCTCACAGAAGCACATGGTGGAGTAGTAGGGGGCCACTATTCAGGAAGAACGGCCGCGAAGAAGATCCTATGTGCAGGACTTTGGTGGCCAATGATACATAAGGATGCAAAAGCATACTATATGGCATGCAATGCTTGCCAAAGGATGAGGAAACCAACGCAGAGGGACGAATTTCCTTGAATCCGCAGGTAAATTTGTAGGCATTTCATAAATGGGCAATTGATTTTATGGGTCCGATCTAGCCATGAGGGAAAAATACTAGAGCGTGATATATTATTACAACAACTGAATACTTGACACGATGGGTAGAGGCACATCTAGTAAAGGATTGTAGTGCAACTATTGCTGTGAAATTTATCTTTAAGTATATCCTATCCCGATTTGGCTGTCGTAAGATATTAATGAGATAGGGGTACACACTTCTTAAACGAAATGATTGTCATGATGCTTGAATAATTCCAGGTCTATCATGATAAAAGTATGCCCTATCATCCTCAATCGAATGGTACAGTTGAAGAATTCAAAAAAAATTGGAGAGCGCTCTAATGAAGGTTGCAACGTGAAGAGAAATGACTAGGATGTACGCATACCAACAGTCCTATGGGTGTATAGAACTACTTGTAAAAATATGATAGGCCAAACACCTTTCAAATTGGTTTATGGGTAGAAGTCTATGATGCCCATGGAATATATTGTGTCGAGTCTACGAATTATAGCGATGACCAAAATTGTTGATCGCGAGACTACGGAGGAGCACCTCACACAGTTGAGGGAATTAGAAGAGGATTGGTTTTTAGCAGGATTTCACTAATAGGTGTAAAAGGAGCACAAAAAGGCATGGAATGATCCACATATAAAGAACCACACCTTCCAGTTTAATGATTTGGTCTTATTATATGACAACAAGTTTATGTTATTTCCTGGAAAGTTTCAAATGCATTGGCTTGGGCCCTATGTGGTAAAGGAAATTATGGATTTTGGCACAGTTCAACTCATCAAGATGAATAGAATTGTTTCCAAGCAGAGTCAATGGAAGTCAATTGAAGTTGTACAAGGGTAACCCCACCCATCCGCGATGACTATATAATGGTGGGATAGTCTTAGTACTCCAAGCAACTGTAAGGAAGTACCAAACTATAAACTACATTGCTGGAAAATTGGAAAGACGAGGTAAGAAGATTGCACAATGGAAGAAAGAAGGGTGCCGAGGGAGTTACGCCATTGAGGTTGGTGCCATGCATCTTGGTCACAAAGTAGCCATTGGATGCACTGTAGATTATTAGATGGCAAAATTTCTGTTATGAGGAGCAGGGAGGGTGCATTTATGGGGCAAATCTTTGGAAATCTACCGCCAAAGATGCATTAATGATAGAAATTTGGGGGGAGCGGTCAGATTCAAATTTGAATTCACCTATAAATATGGAATGCTACCCCTCATTAGAACACTTTGCATCTTGAGAATTGATTTAATTTTTTCTGCGTTGTGGTGTGCCAAGAGCTGAACTATATGTTTGACCCAGGTTGGGAAGAGCTCTTTTCATGACTAAGGTTAGCTAATGTACCAGAGTTTCTCTATGAGTGTTTTATGGCCAGAATGATTGCAACCCCCCTGAAATAGAAGCAACACCCTCTGAAGTTGCACCCTCCACTAGAGCACTGCCCTCTGTTCCTACAAGATTTCTGATTACAATGCCTAGGTCGCTTAGACCTAAGCCCTCTGCAGTATATAAAAAGGAAAAGAAGTCACAGCAACTTCTAGTTAGGAAATCACCATGAAAAATTCCCACATACATTCGCTAGAAAGGGAAAATGGAAAAAGCGAAGTGAAGCAACTACATGAGCCCCTTGACTTAGGTGAAGAATAACTTCATGGAGGCATCGAGGAGATGGATGCTGAAGAGGGTGAGCCTATGACTCAACTCCTGAAGTACATCCCACGGTGTAAGGGCAATGCCAAGGTGCCTTAAGACCTGGATACCACCAACTTCATGGTCTCTACACCACTGCTGCCAGAGAAGGTAGTGTTTGAGGATGTTCTATTGGGCCGCATTCCATCACTCAAGATGGAGGATTGAGAATTGGAAGATCATGAGAAGTTCCCTCATCTTGCACCAAATGAATATTTGGAAAAAAATCTACTATGAGGAAATTAGGTTTATGTAACTAGATCATGTGAAGTGGGTCATGGGAGTTGAGAAAGCGGGCCTTATGAACATGCTCTAGGTGATGCACTTCTGCCGAACAATCATTAACACCATGTGTGTTAGGAATTACTCACCCTGGTGCACGATGGGTGCTTTTGGCTGGGAGAACCCATCCCTATTACAGATATGTTGATCCACCTGATCACCTTGTTGCCCTATCAAGGTGTGGATCCAGCAGAGGCATTTTGAGGGAAAAAAAAAATAAAAGCAACTCACTGATCAAATGAAGAACGAGTTTCGATTGGTGAAAAAGTCACATGGATATTCCATCCGCTCCACTCAAACAAAGCGGTACAGTTTGTCGCACATATTTTGGCATGTAAGATCATGTGGAAGTGTCGTGCTGATGAGGTTTCGTCGCCAGTGATTTCCTTAGCTATGCAATGTACCAAAGGAGTACATCACAACTGGGCTTAGTACCTATCAAGGATTTTTTGGCTAATTTTCATGAGGCCCAGGATAAGGACAAGGAATTTCATTATGCTTGGATATTATTGTTGATCATCTTAGTAGCATGGAGGATGTCGAAGGATAGTCAATTTTCTCCTCAAAACCTAGAACTTCCAAAGGCAGCGAAGTTCGCTTTGCTTTGGGCAACAAAGGATGTAGTGCGGGTCACAGAGACCAAGATGTTTTATGTCTAAGTGGAGATGGATCTACGCATGGTGATCAGTGAAAGTCTAAGGCTATCACATACCTTATATGAACAACTTGAGCCCTACGTAGAGTTCAAAGAATATTTCCACAATGTATCTATTTGAGCACAACAGGATCCGAAGAAGGTATGGTATAAGTTGCCTTACCTTGTTGGTGAGACAGATTTACAAGGGATTGTCAAAAAATGGCCAGGGGAGTGGTTGCCCCCATTAGATCTAGGCACGAGAATTAGCGAGGTAGTGGAAGGTACCACCAAGCAAACCTTAGCAACACCAAAGCAAAAGAAGGCCGAGTAGGTTGCAGCTTGGGAGGAAGCTGCACAATAGAAGGAAGTTGTTTCTCAAGAAGTTGCTGCCAAGAAAGCTTCTACTAAGGCATCTACTGACAAAGAGAGGGTAGACAAGGAGACCACAATAGAGGTTGAGGAGTTTGACTCATAGCATACTCAGGATTACGAGGAGTCAGATGTTGAAGGAGGCAGGGGTGCGGAGTAGGGAACCCCCTTTCTAGTAAAGAAGAGATCAAAGCAGATAACCTCGAGGCCGCAAAAGAAGCAGAAGTCCACCAGATTCTCCCAGGTGGATCGCTAGTCCCCACTAAGGGGGACTTAGATGAGATTGGAAACAAGGTCTGGGATATGATAATAGAGCTATGGACCCAATTTGAGTAGCAGTACTAGCAGGCGTTGGGAAAGGTGCAGAAGGATTTGTGTGACCTGCAAATCCAGACAGGGCGACTGTAACTGAGCATAGGCCATGCAAGCAGGATTTAGGTGACTTTCCTAGACAAAAATCAAAATTTGGATCTCCGACTGATTTAGTTGCCAAACGGGGCTCTACATGCCCAATCAGAAGAAGCAAACGCCAAACTCTCACATATCTAGGATCTATCGGTCAATCTCGTGGCACTCCCTATCCAAACTCTAGATGAATTGCACCATGGCATCTTGAATGAACTAAGGGTTAGGGAGTAGCACACATTGCTGGTCATTAGTGAAGTTCAGACCAATAACCAATAGATATTTGAAGAAAAGTCCCAAGTGCTAAAGGAGAATGAAGAATTTTCCACGCTAAGCCAGCACTTGGAAGCAACAATTACACAAGTGTGTAATGCACTACCTGAGCTCAATATAGCAATAGATACTGAATCAACAGAGAAGATCTAGAATCTGGTTGTGGCGATCAGAGACTCTAAAGATGAAATTGGTCGAGTCTGATTTGAACTACGGTTGAAAATTTCAGAGCTACAATTGAATTTGCAGCCAATGACTTTGCCAGAGGTTCGAAAGCAATGTGGAGCAGCAATCAAGGAAGGAATGGTTGCACTAGATGCAACAGTCAAGGACTGCACATAATTATTTGAGCATGCCATGGAGCTTTGGATATCTCTGCATGAGGACCCCACTCTGTAGAATATTAGCACTGACCTTAGGGAAAAACAACAACAGATTGAAGAGATAAGTTTGACTGCACGCAGTTTGGCACCAATGCAGAGGTTCACACAATTACATGAAGGTTAACAGCTACAAACTGAAATTGAAGAGATGCATTAGAAAACGGCCATTCTTAGGGCCAGAACAGAGCCTTGGAGAGAGGAAGTTAGCTAGCACACTGTGTCAGTGTAAAATAAGTTAAAAGGCATACAACAGAAGTAAAGGACAATTGGACTCATGGTGGAGGGCCCCACTACAGAGAACCTAGTCGAGGAAGTGTAGTAGACAACAATGCAAGGAACAACTGATCTGCAAGTTCTGAAGTTGGAGTTCCATGAAGCCCAAGCCAAGATTGAAGTTCCAGCTAAGTGACTCGAGGACGAGTCACCTTATTGTATTGGGGGCCTATTGGGATAAGGTCCTTAGGGTAAATTTTGTTAAATTTTGCAACTTCTTTTTGTAAAGATGTAAAGTCTCTGCAATTTCTGGAAGTGGAATGTGAAGATATTAAAAGTCAAATAGGATTTAGTCCCTTAGGTGGGTAAGTGATAGGAAGTCTTTGAGACCTGCCAATGGTCCGTGAACCATGGTATTGTAAGTGAAAAGGCTATAAATAGAAAATTCATAGTGAGTCTAAGGGATAACTAGTTGATAGAAATCTTTGTAAGGGCAAGGAAGCTATGGCGGGAAAGTTATGTTTCCTGTACTTAGACAAAGGGGAAGGCTCTTGCAACTGAGTGTGTGAAGACCTTGCTAAGTCCTCAGACTGAGTGCACGGTCCCTGCAGCTGAGTGCGTAGGTAAAATGAGTATGTATCTGATTATTACATCTAATAAAGATCGTTTTAATCCAATACTTGTGTATCTGTGTATTATTTATTACTTCTGCAAGTTTCTGTATTTTCATTCTATATAGTAATTTATATGGATAAATTCTTATCTTGTGCGTGAAAGTGGTAGATCCATACTATTTATGCATGTTATGAATAATTAAAATCCTTCGTGAAGATATATATACGGTTAAAGTGAATTACTGCAATTATCTATTCCAAAAGGGTTAGGGTTCACAGAGATAGACCTAAGCTGCAAGAACCTATCACATAGGCCTCTAGATGCATCAACCTGGTTCGGGTGAGAGTGCAGCCTGCACTACACGGGTTGTTGTTGAAAGGGCCAATAGTTAACTTTGAACCTGGGTCAGGCCCCATCAAGCCAACTTACTTGTAGAATCCAAATTATTTCTCTTGTCTTTTGGAACATGGATGTATGCAGGTCCCAGGACCTCCAAATATTCGAGGATGGTCTACATATGGATTCTTCCATGCGAATGCTTCTTCTGGTGTTATATTATCAAGGATTCTATGAGGACTTCTATTTTGTATATAGGTTGTTGCTATTGTTGCTTCTCCCGATAGAAACTTTAGTATATGTTGATCAAATATCATAGTTCACATATACAATCTTCAATTGTTCTATTTTTCCTTTATGTGATTCATTTTTCTCAGGGTTGTAGGGAACAATGAACTCCTTCTTAATACCTACTTCTTTAAAATATGAAATTAATTCTTTTGAATTATATTGCCTGCCATTGTCGGATCTCAAAGTATTTATATTTCTTTCGGTCAATGTTTCCACTTAAGATCTAAATTCTTTGAACTTTTCAAATACTTTTTCCTTTATCTTGAGAAGATAGAAAAATGTATGTCTAGAATCCATCAATGAAGGTCGCTTAATAAATATGGTCTCCAAGGGAATTGTTAGACAATTGCCCACACACATTAGAATGATTGAGGTCTAAGATCTCCTTAGACCTTGTATCACTACTTGTAAAAGGTTTCCTTGTATTCTCTCCCAAAGAACATCCCTTGCATACTCTTTCATGATCTTCCTTGATGGTTGGGATGACCTTTACCATTTGAATACGTGAGGGTATTATCTTGTAATGAATATGCACATATCTTCTATGCCATAGTTTGATAGGATTGATCTCCAGTAACTTTTGCCTTTTCAATATTTGAATCCTTTTCCCAAACCAAAACTTTACCATCTACAAAGGCAACCTTATCTCCTTTATCTTCTAATCAATAAATTGAAAGTAAATTCTTTTTCGAATGCGAGACATAGAGTATATTGTTGATATGTAGCTTTGCTCCACTTTCCAACTTCAGTGATGTATATCCAAGGCCATTGATTGCATAACTATTTTTGTCTCCTAGCTCCACTCCATGACTAATGATGGTTGCTTTCATAGAGTATGAAGTTGTCCACTTTCTCCCATAATATGTCTTTATGCTCCAATACCAATTATCCAAGCATTGTCATCATCAAGAGTACCTATAAGTGTAGCCAATAATCCTTCACTCTTGACTTTAATAGATAAGTTGTAGTTGATCATTCCAATCCATATTCTTGCAATTGTCACAACATTGAATCCCATCTTCAAGTAACTTTCCATAGAGGGAGTAACCTTTTCTTCCAAGACAAAAAAGTGATACTCAACCTTCTTTGACCTTAGCCCTGAAACCACATTGAGAAATAAATGCTTATAGGAATTAGGTTTTGATTCCTCTTTCTTCATAACTACTTTTGAATTATGTTAGATTATTTTAGTTATTAATTAGTTTATATTTCATCAAGAAATTAGCAAATTATATGTATATGAAGACCAAAAGAACATGAGAGACAAGATGTGGGAGCTTAGCCGAGGAAAAACCCATATAATGGAAAAATTAGTCAAAAACTCTTCCTTCAATATATTCAAGTCAAGATGAGACACTTTTAGACTTCTTATACCTAGACAAAGACCTCCTCCAACCACTAAGTCAATCCTTCCCTTCAATGGATGATCCTTGAAAAAATATCCATGTGACAAGTGCCCAACAACAGCTTCAATCCAAAATTTTGCCCCCCCAACAATAGAACTTTGACCCATAGAAACAAAATTTTGTACATGGAGTAGACACATAATTTTATCCCCATCAATTACCCATAAAATTTACAAGTGTAAGACATATATATCCCAAAAACTTGACTTAGGCCTTCCCAACAAATTCCTTCCTTCTCCAGCTACCTTTCTCTCTTTTCTGCCTCTCTTCCTTTAATATCAAACTTGTTTAGTGAATGCACCAAATAGATCAAAATTGCCTCTCTTTAAGTGTCTAGACATTTGTGTGGTAAGCTGAAATCTTGGAATCACACTATCATAGGGGTCCCATCTCATTGCAGAAAACTGGTTCCAACAGTCCCCCATAACACCTTGAGTGAGACTTCATCCATTTTATGGGTGATGCTGAAAGGGTTGGTGCTGAGCAGGTTTGTTGGTTGAACTGCACACTAAACTAGGGTTTGTCATAACCATGTGCCAATAGAGTCCAAAGAGGAAAATAGAGGAAAAGGTTATGGTTTCAAACCCTAAACCAAAAAAATATAGAGGATGACCATGAGATAAGAAAACAAAGGAAGAGGTTAGTGTTTAAAAACCTAAACCATGAAAACCCATAGTACATCCAAGAGGTAAGAAGATAATACAACTAGGTAAGAAGATAGAGGAACTCTAAAAATATGAATCCTCAAAACAAAAATTTGAGAAAAAGGATAAAGAAATATGGATAAATAAGAAGAAGGCTGAAACTAAAACACAAAGAACTACAAGAAGTATGGAAATAATCCTAAATGAAAAGAAAAAAATGATAATGAGATTCATGATCAACCTAAAATCAAAATTAAAGTTCTTGATGAGGAACATCATGACAACTTGCAAGAAAATGAAAATTATGAAAAAGTTAGTAGGGAGAGGCCAAGAACTATATGTACTACTTCAATACCATCATCAATTCTAGAACTAGAGCTAAGTAGCCCAAAAATCAATAGTATGCCTTCACCAATTCCATAACCAGAGCTAAGTAGTCCAAAAATCAAGAATGTGCAAGAAAATATATATTACTATATTGAATCATTGGAGAAAAAGTATATATTTGTTATGAAACCAGCTCAAGAAAAGATAGAAAAGAAATATCAACGCCTTATAATTCAGCCTCTTCGAAGGGGAAACCTCCTTTACATTACATAAATGAAAAATTCTTGGATGATACAAATGACAAAACCTACTTTCTATATATAGGAGTCTAAGGAGTCACAATATAATCCAGCCGACCTAACAATAATAATATAAAGCCACAAAAATAACAATAGAGGGATTCTATGGGGCACAAAAATAACAATATGGGGGTAATAGGGGCACAACAATATAAATAAGGGTATAACTACAATAGTAATGGGGTAATCACTAGTATTATGGGGACCCAACATGCCCCTCTCCATCAAAAAAGTGTTGTCCTCAACGCTTGAGCAGTTCTGGATACTTCTGCATAAAATTCTCATCCTCCCATATGGAATCTTCAGCGGATAAGTTCTTCCACTTGATAAGATACTCTGAAATTGATCGATTTCGTAGCTGTCGAGTTCTTGTTTCTGTCACTGCTTCCGGTTCCAATATAATTTTTCCTTCCTCGTCAAGTTCTGGCAATATTTTTTGAACTGGGAGCTTGTCGCCTATAACCTTCTTTAAACATGAAACATGGAAAACTGGGTGCAATCGAGAAGCTGCATGAAGCTCCAATTTGTATGCCATAGTACCAATCTTTTCCAACACCTTGTACGGACCATAATACTTTGGTGATAATTTATTATCCTTCTTAGCTTGCTTTAGGGACATTTGCTTATATGGTTGTAGCCGTAGGAATACCCAATCACCTACATCAAAACTTCTTTCACTGCGATGTTGATCTTCCTGTTGTTTCATTCTATTTTGTGCCAACACGAGGTTATCCTTTAAGAGTTGGAGGACTTGTTGTTGATGTTCGATGTGATGTTCCACTGCCTGAACCTTAGAATTTTCTCTTAAATATGATGTGATTGATGGTGGTTTGTACCCATAAAGTGCCATAAATGGGGTCATGTTTGTTGCTGTATGGAAGGAAGTGTTATACCACCATTCAGCCAGAGGCAACCATTTGACCCATTGTGTCTGTTTATCAGATACAAAGCAACGAAGATATCCTTCCAAACATTTGTTTACTATCTCAGTTTGCCCATCAGATTGAGGATGATAAGATGAGCTATGAGCTAACTGAGTACCAAGATAAGAAAATAATTTTGTCCAAAAATTTCCAGTGAAAATGGGATCTCTGTCACTTACAATAATCTTTGGGTTTCCATGTAGCTTTTGAACTGTTTCCATAAATGCAGTAGAAACTGTACTGGCTTTAAATGGATGTGATAATGCACAAAAGTGTGCATACTTGGTAAGTCTGTCAACTACCACCATGATGACACTCTTTCCCTCAGACTTGGGTAAACCTGTGATAAAATCCATTGAAACCTCCTCCCAATGTTGGCTTGGAATGGATAAAGGTTGTAATAGACCCGGTGTCTTAATTGTTTCAACTTTATTTTGTTGGCAAACCAAACATTCCGCCACAAACTTTTGAATATCTGATTTAAGGCCATCCCAAAAAAATTCCTTCTTAACCATGTGGTAAGTTTTTAAAAATCCTGAGTGCCCTCCTAAGGGGGAAGTGTGCAATTCCATAAGAATCTTTTGTTTTAGCTGGGAATTCTTACAGAGGTATAAGCGATCTTTGTACCATAACGAATCATTTTTCCAGCTAAATGTATCAGAAGTATTGGAATCTTGTTGTAGCTTTCGAATAAGTGCCCACACTTCTTCCTCATTCTTCCATTCCTCCTTTGCTTCGTTTATCCAATCTGGTTGGATAATAGAAATGGCACACAACAATGCTTCCATATCCTCATCCTTTCTTGAGAGTGCATCTGCCACCACATTTTGCTTCCCTTTTTTGTAGATGATTTCAAAGTCATAACCCAACATCTTTGTGACCCACTTTTGTTGCTCTTCAGAGGATAATCTTTGTTCTAAAAAGTATTTAAGGCTATCATGATCCGTTTTTACCTTGAAGTGTCTTCCCATTAGGTAGGGTCGCCATTTCTTAAGTGCATGGAGTATTGCCAACATTTCCTTCTCATAAATAGATTTTCTTAAAAACTTTCCCTTGATTGGACGACTTTCAAAAGCAATGGGTCTTTCATCTTGCATTAGAACAACACCAATTCCATTTCCTGAAGCATCACATTCCACAATAAAGGTTTTTGTGAAGTCCGGTGTAGCTAAGACCGGTGCTTGGCACATTGCCTCTTTAAGATGTTTAAAGGCCTTTGTTGCTTCCGGAGTCCATGAAAATGAATCTTTCTTCAATAATGTTGTTAGAGGTGCTGCTATTCTCCCATAATTCTTAACGAACTTGCGATAATACCCTGTCAACCCAAGAAATCCTCGCAGATGCTTTATGGATGTGGGGATTTTCCATTCCTTAATGGCTTTAATTTTGCTAGGGTCTACCTTAACTCCTTCATGAGATACAATATGACCCAAATATTCCACCTCCTGGACTCCAAAGAAACATTTGGATCTTTTTGCATATAATTGTTTCTCCTCCAATAGTTGTAGCACCTTGTCAACATGTTCAACATGATCCTTCCAAGACTTGTTGTAGATTAGTATATCATCAAAAAATACCAACACAAATTTTCTAAGGAATGGTTTGAAAATTGAATTCATCAAACCTTGAAATGTTGAAGGTGCATTGGTAAGGCCAAAAGGCATGACCAAAAATTCATAATGACCCTCATGAGTTCTAAATGCCGTTATCGGAATGTCTTCAATCTTCATTCTGATTTGATGATATCCCGAACGAAGATCCAACTTGGTGAAGTAAATTGATCCATGCAATTCATCCAGTAATTCATCAATGACAGGAATGGGGAACTTATCTTTAATAGTGAGCTTGTTGAGCTCCCTATAATCTGGACACATGCGCCATGATCCATCCTTCTTGTGCACCAATACTACTGGAGCTGAGAAAGAACTTTGACTCGGTTGAATTATACCAGCCTCTAGCATTTCTGCAACCATACGTTCAATTTCACTTTTTTGGACATATGGATATCTGTATGGCCTGATGTTTGGAGGAACACTTCCTGGAATCAGATGAATAGCATGATCATGATCACGCATAGGTGGGAGACCTTTGGGAGTCTCAAATACCTTGGAATGATTGTCCAGGACTTTTTGGAGATCTGGAGAAATAGATGATTCCAATGTGGAAACATCTAGCGAATATAATTGTGCAATTACACCTCTTTGCTCCTTTTTTAGAAGCTTTGTCATGCCATTAGAGCTGATTATCTTTCCTGGTTTCCCTGCAATACCCCTTAATTCAACTTCCTATCCTTCCACAGAAAATTTCATGAAAAGCTCTTGAAAATTAAAAGCTATTGTACCCAAGGATTGTAGCCATTGGACTCCTAGTACAACATCAGCACCTCCCATTGGAATGGAAAGCATTGGGCTAGTCAATACATATTCTCTCATGGATAGCTTGATATTATGGCACTTTCCAGAACAATTTATTGTTCCTCCATTTGCAATCATCACTTGACACTCTGGTGCTGGATATAGGAAGAAATTCAATTCTTTTGCTACCCTACAATGAATAAAATTGTGGGTGCTTCCTGAATCAATCAACACTATTACCTTTTTCTTCTTGATTTGTCCTTCTATCTTGATGGTTTGAGGAGTGGTAATTCCCGCCAATGCATTACAAGATATGGTTGGATTTATTTGTTCTTCATCTAGGCTTTGTTCCTGGAATATATCCTCTTCTTTTGACCTTTCTTGCTCTTTTTCTTCTTCCTCTTCACAATCTATGTAGAATAATTTCTTCTCAGCACACTTATGACCTTTTGTGTATTTGCTATCACAATTGTAACAAAGCCCTTTTTCTCTTTTTCCTTCCAATTGTTGTGGTGTCAACCTTGTAGGTTGTGGAAGACTATGGGCAACAACACTTCCGTCTTTATAGTTGTGAATGGTATGCTTCCTAGTTGCCATAATTTTTCTTTCCATTTTTCTTTCTAACCTGAATGCCTTCTCTAATGAATCAGGTTCCCAAAGGCGCACATCATGTTGGATATTATCCTTTAAAGACCCTATGAACACATCAATCCTATGCTCCTCTGGAATATCTTTTACCCTTATGTTCAATTTTTAGAACTCCTCAATGTGCTCCATTATTGAACCCTTTTGTTTGAGACTTATCAATTGGCTAAAAAAAGTGTTGCTTTTTGTATCCTCATAATGTGCTATCAATTCTTCCGTAAAAATTGCCCAAGTGATAAATTGTTTACGACAACAAAGCCATTGATACCATACAAACTGATTTGGTTCCAAATATAAAGTTGCCATACGTACCTTTTGTGTGTTTTGCACATTATTGAGATCGAAGAATTGCTCCATCTGTAATATCCATGTGGCGGTATCCTTGCCATCAAACTTCCTCATATCAATTTTTGGAACATGGTGAGTCTTCGATCCAACATTAGCATCTATGGTATCATGATTAACATTTCTTTTGTTCTCATCATGAGTTTCCTTTACTACCTTTTCACCATTAGTGACCCTTTCTTGTAGCAACTTCTTCAATTCTTCCATATCTGTCTTCAAATCTATCTTCAAATCTGCCATGTCTCTCTTCAAATCTGTCTTCGAATCATCCATCTTAGCTTCCATGCCCTTTATCTTAGATTCCATGCCACTTATCTTAGCTTCTGTTAGCTTTTGTGAGCGTGACATTTGTTGCACTTGTTCTTGTAATTTTGATATATCATGTAGCATTTCTTCTTCTTCTTCTTCATGAGTCATGCTAGAGCTTTCAGGTTCCTTACTAGGTGTTTGCATTTTCTTTCCTCGGGGCATCAGTTACCGATAATAATGCTTTACTATGCCCTTTGAATTCCGTTAAACCAAGCTTACACAAAATTAAAAAAAAAAAAACTACACACCTTTTTTCTCTTTATAGAAGCCTGATATTGAATTTGATGTATCTCTGTAATTTCGAATCATCCAGTTCTGAAATTGCTACCTGCAATATCCTTCTGCGTCCTCTTTCCAATGCCACAAGTCTGAGCCAAATTGGATTCTCCAAGGAAGCGTTATGTGAAATCTCCCACAGTGACTTGCTTTTATTCTGGTTCAGTAGAACAAACTTGTACGATGTGCCACGAGT
Organism: Pinus tabuliformis; assembly: GCA_031772625.1. Lineage (NCBI taxonomy): Eukaryota > Viridiplantae > Streptophyta > Pinopsida > Pinales > Pinaceae > Pinus > Pinus tabuliformis. The sequence goes on along the minus strand of CM062816.1, from coordinate 1,035,896,237 downwards.
GACTGTTTCAACCTTTGAATATGAAACACACATACAAGAAACTAAAGTCCGTCCTCTTTCTGTACCTTTTTATGAAATTTCAATCCGATCCTCAGAGAGAGAGTTATGACGATTTTCCCTAGGTCACCTGTTTTGAATGTAATTCAGGAGTCTGCAAAAATGCCAACTTCCTCAGATCATATCTCCGAAACTATCATGCAAAAAGCTCTGAAATTCAGACCAAAGGTTCAACGCTAATTCTTCTCAAATGGGTTTGTTTTGTGACTTCTGAAACGTCACAGACAAAAAGTTATAGCAAAAATTCCACGATGACCTGTTTGGACCAGCGAAATCCTAGAATCCAAAGCTCTGATACCAAATGTTATGAAACCAGCTCAAGAAAAGATAGAAAAGAAAGATCAACGCCTTATAATTCAGCCTCTTTGAGGGGGCAACCTCCTTTACATTACATAAATGAACAATTCTTGGATGATACAAATGACAAAACCTCCTTTCTATATATAAGAGTCTAAGGAGTCACAATATAATCCAGCCGACCTAACAATAATAATATAAAGCCACAAAAATAACAATAGAGGGATTCTATGGGGCACAAAAATAACAATATGGGGGTAATAGGGGCACAAAAATATAAATAAGGGTATAACTACAATAGTAATGGGGTAATCACTAATATTATAGGGACCCAACAATATTTCAATTGGCATATACTTAGGTAGTATATATTTTTTCTTACAATTAGGTTCCAACTATTTCTAAATATTCTAATAAAAATAAAATGGCAAGAGCCCTAAAACATTAAATTAAAGAATTAGAGGTATTAGAATCTATGTAAAGAATGAAATCAAGCATTGAAGACTCAAATTGAGAAGATTTTTAAGAGACTATATAGTAAGAATTGGAAGAACAAACAAATCAAAGAAATCAACAAGAAATTTCATCTAAAACTTAAGAGTTTCGATGCTAAATTTTTATGAGGAAACCATGATGGCTAATTTTAGTGAAGAAGTAGAGGAAGTCAAACGATAATATAGATATCTTAATTCAAGCTATATAGATTGGATTTAGAGTTAATAGCTCCACACAGATAACAACATCGAATAAAAAAATTCATGTATTTGATATCATGAATTTCTCCATATGTAGATTGATAATGTTGTTTTATATATCAGAAAATCTCCTCTGATTTGACATTATACTGAATCCATTTGGAAAAATTTGTGTATGAGAATCTCCAAAGATTTCCTTTTGAAATATATAAATATCCAAAGTATGAATTTTTTTTTTGTAAGGTTCAGCGAGACTTTATATTAATAGAATACAGTAAAATACATGATGCAAAGTGGGAGTCGATGGGACCTCCCTGTGTCTTCCTTTATACAACTGATTTGGTCTAGTCTCTGCTCTCTCTCTCTCTCTCTCTCTCTCTCTCTCTCTCTCTTTTCTCCGAGTGGGTCATTGACAGCTTGTAGAATTGTCAGTAGATGCAAATATGGAAGAACCATGGGAGCCTGGCATTCGCTATGCTTGCTAGTCTACCTTGTTTATGGTGTGGCATTTCTCTCTGAGTTCCTCCTCCTCCAAGTCTTGCCATAGGATGTGATAATCTTCACTATTGGACTGAACGCCAACATTGGCTATGGCATCGGCTAGCTTATTTGTAGTTCTTCTGACTGCTTGAAAGGTGATGCCTTGAATGTTGCTGAGATGGGCTTGCAGATCCTTCAGGATTGCCGAGAGCCTCCAACTATGTGTAATCTTGTCCACTTGAGTGCCATTTTGAAGTTTTCTCATTATCTTGATGACAATCTCTGAGTCTCCTTCCACTACCAGGGGTAGAAATTTGTAGCGGTCAGCCAGGGTGATGCCTTTGATGAGAACGATCAGCTCTGCAGCGTTGTTGGTGTTGGTGCCCAAATTGCCATGGTAGATAAGCTGGATATTCCCCATGTGGTCCCTGATTGCTCCACCATACCCCGCTTTTCCCGGGCTTTGCTTTGATGCGCCATTGAAGTTTAGTTTGAACGATGGAAATGGAGGCGTTCCCTATTTTTCCTGCTTCGTCGCAGCTGTGGTCTGGTTCCTACCTGTGGGAGTGGTCCGGGCTTTGAGATTGAGGATTTGGACTATCCTTTGATCATTTGGTGATGTATTTCCCTCTTGCAGCATTATTTCTATGGCATGGATCATTTCTGTTATTAGCTGCCTTGTTTTTCCTATTAACCTGTCCACTGACATCGCTAAGTTCTTAAAGATTCGAGCATTATGCTCTTTCCAAAGAATTTATACCACGGCTCCCGGAATGAGGTTCCATGCTCTGTTGACCAGATTATTGATGGGAAAGGAGGATCACCAATTTCTCAGGGTAAGGCAGATCGAGTCTCTGTTTCTATCGGTTTTCCTGAATACAAAGGCTATATCATCCCGTAGAGCACAGGCGGTGGGGCATGTGTTGAGAATGTGATTGAGCGTTTCATTATCATTCTCACAGAGGGCACATCGAGAGGGTCCGATGAAACCCCGTTGCTGTAAATTGTTCCAAGTGAGCGCTCCGTTATGCAAGACCAGCCAAGAGAATAGGTTTATTTTGGGCCAAGTGCCTCTGGTCTAGAGGGCATGCCATCTGGGGTTCGGTTGCCAGTCAGGTGAAGCAGTGATGATTCTGTAGGATTATCTTAGGTTGAAAGTTCCTTTAGAATTATTTCCCCATCGGAGGATTTCTTCTCTGTTTGAGGTGAGGATCCTGCGCTGTCGAAGATGTTGTAAGAGATGTTATATATTTCCATTGTGGTCTTGAGTTAGCCATTGTTATTTGGTAACCATTTTTGACAAGTGGTGGTCAATGTTTGGGGTTGCCAATAATCTGCTACCTTTTTTAGCCCTACCTCTTGCATGTCATTTTTGCGAGTAGTCCAATCTAGGTGGTCCAGAGGAGGGAGTTGCTGCCAAGCATCCTCCTAAAAGAGGGCAGTGTTGCCTTGGTGCACTTCCTAGAAGCAGTGTTGCTGAACAATATGTCAGTTCTCCCTTACTTTGTTCTAGAGGGGGGAACCTTGAGTGCTGCCAATGAGCCTAATGAGGTCTTTGTCCTATATTTGATTTGTGTACTTTTCTTTCCATAAGGTGCCCCATAGGGAATTAGGATTCTCCACCCATATCCACCAGATTTTTGCTGCAATAGCCTTGCTTAGGATTTTAGGATCTCTTAGGCCCAGTCCTCCTACCAACTTTGGTTTGCATATGTCTATCCACTTGAGGAGGGCCCATTTTCACTTCTTTGAATCTCCATTCCAGAGGAAGGACTGCTGGATGTTATTTATAGACTTATTTGGGTGCCGCAAGGGCTGAGAGCATGTAGGCCAGCATTGCTTGAAGAACTGATTTGACCAGTACCAGTTTGTTGGCCATGTTTAGGGCTCGATGAGTCCAACTACTTAATCTGGCCTTCATTTTGTTGAGGAGATCTTCCCAATTTGCAGCTTTGGGGGCGTATTCTGAAAGTGGGATGCCAAGGTATTTGGTTGGAAGGGAGTTCCTCTAAATCTTAAGAATTTTGCTAAGATTTCTCTGCACAGGAACAAAAGTGTTGAAGAAAAATAATTTGGATTTTGTTAGATTGATCTCCATACCTGAGGATTCCATGAAAGTACTTAGCACCTTGTTGAAGGTTTGAGCTTCCTTTACTGTGGGGGTTCCCATAAGCATTATGTCATCGGCAAATTGTTGATGCGTTATTGTGGGTCCTTGATGCATAGCTTTGATGCCTTTGAGTTTATTCGTTTGGATCGCTTGGGATAAAGATCTTCCGAGGCCCTCTACCATGATGACAAAGAGAAAAGGTGACAAAGGATCTCCTTGCCATGTACCTCTGGATGGGTGGAATGGTTGTAAGGGGCCTCCATTCAGCATGATTGAGAATAATGCTCCTGAGACCATTTCCATTATCCATTTTATCCAAATCTGTCTGAAGTTGAAATCCTGGAGGATTTCTCTGATGTATGTCCAGCTGATTTTGTCAAAGGCCTTGGAGAGGTCAAGTTGAATGAGCATTCTTGGGATCTTTTGAGTTTTGATAGAATGCATCACCTCCTGGTTGAGAATGATGCTATTAGTTATCTAGCTTCCTTCAACATATCTAGACTGTTCTTGAGAAATGATTGAGGGAAGGATGGGTTTGAGTCTGTTGGCCATCAATTTTGAGAGGATTTTATAGATGACGTTGCAAAGGGATATGGATCTGAATTTGTTGGGGGAGTCAGCATGATCAGATTTTGAGATGAGGGTGAGGAAGGTAGCATTGATGGCCAGCAACACTCGCTTGGTTCTGTGGAAGTTATTTATTAGATTGAAAAGGTCTACTTTGATGATGTGCCAAAAAGCTTTGAATAATTCAATTGTAAAGCTGTCTGGTTCAGGGGCTTTGTTAGTGGCCATGGTGAAGATGACTTCTTCAATCTCCTGCTCGGTGAACTCCCTTAAGAGAAGGGATTTTTTCTCCTCCGTTACTAAAGGGGGAATAACACTAATGACTTTGTTGATAGCTTGGATTCTATCTTGATTGGGCTCATTAAGCAGTGACCTAAAGTATAAGTTTAGTTCAGATCCTATTTGCTCTCTGCTTGAGACCTTAGCACCATCATCTTTTTTGAGGTATAGAATACAGTTGTTGGCTCCATGTTGAATGGTTGATTTATGGAAGAAGCTTTTGTTTCGTTCCCCATGCTTTAGCCACTGCACCCTTGATTTTTGTTTCCATAGCAGCTCTTCTTGTCTTAGCCTATCTTCCCATTACTTTTGGAGGTTTGATTCTTGAGCTAACCTATCCTCGTTAGGCCCGTCCTTGATCATTGTTTGTTGGAGGCCCGCCATTTTTTCCTAGAGCTCTTTTTTGGCTTGAAAAATGTTACCAAATGTGTTATTGATCTAGCATTTGAGCTTGGCCTAATGATCTTGAGATTTTGCTGAAAGATGTACATAATGTTGTCACTCTTTACATAGGTTTGGGTCCACCAACTTTGTATATTTTGCATGAAGGTTGGGTGATCTATCCAAAAGCTTTCGAACCTGAAAGGCTAGTTTTGAGGCTTGTTCATATTGGTAAAGTGCAGATGTACTCGCTAGTGATATGATCCCCCAATGGGCAGAATGTTGGCTTCCATGTCTAGATTTTGGAGCCTGATGGATTCCGATATGAGGAACCTATCAACCTTGATGTAACTTGCCTATTTCCCCCGTGCTTATTGTTCCATGTGTGTAGACCATTGGCTGTGGGAACATCAATGAGTTTATATGCAGCTATGAAGGTATTGAAAGCTTCCGCATCTTTATCCTGTCTTCTTAGGCCTCCTTTCTTCTCCACTAGGTTGGTGATCATGTTGAAATCACCACCTAGGCTCCAGTGGTTGGCACCATGGTGTTGTCTGATTTCGTTCAAGTCTTCCAACATCTTGAACTTCTCTTGAATTCGCTGAGGTCCATACACATTGGTGATGCATATCATTTGTTGTGAGTCTGGCATGCTAAAGATGATTGATAGCGAATGCTTAGTGGAGAGAGCATTATGCACAGAAAGCTTGTTTTTGTTCCAAAACATTAGCAGCCCTCCTGCTTGCCCAATGGCTTCTGTGCTTGTGCATTGAAAGCATTTTGCAAAGAGTTTCTTAAGCGTTTCTATGATGTTGGTTGAGCATTTGGATTCTTGTAGTAAGACAAGGTTTGGAGATTGCATGAAAAGACAGTTTTTGAGGATCTGTCTTTGGAGGTGCCATTTAGCCCTCTGATATTCCATGTTGTTATATTCATTGAGAAATCTTCGGTGTGGATAGGACCAGAGCCCTTATTTTTCCTTCATTGATTAGGTGCCTGCCGAGTTCTTGTATTTGTTTCTTTGTCGATTTTCTCCCCCGTTTTCTTCGTGGACCTTTCGGCTTGTATTGGTCCAGGTCTAGGTTGGCTTGGATGCCTATTTGGCTGCTATCTCCCCATTTCTTTTTGGCTGCATTCTGATTGGGATATTCTAACTGCAGGTGTGCCATTTCGATTTTCTCCAAGTGTTCCTGGGGAATGGCATTCACTGCTTGTTTGGACCATTGCTCGGGTACCTCCTAGAGATCCAGGTCACCTAGGATTTCTTCTAGGGGATTGATTGGAGCAGTTGATGGCATCTGATCTGGATGACTTTCTGAGCAAGGAGGGGTATGCAGAGGATCGAGGCTTATATCTTTGTGACTGGGGTTGGGCTACGAGATTTGAGGCTGTGTCTCAGTTTGGGGATGGTCTGGGTTTTGGAATGGAGATGATTGAAGGGTTTGATGGTTGAGACTGCCTGGGTGGATCTTGAGTCGGGGGGGGGCACATGGGATTCTAGAGGGTTTTTGAATGGATCAAGGTTTCCTAGAACTTCAAAGCTATTTTGTTGGGTGGGGATTGGGTTGGAGGGGTGTTTCAGAGGATTTTTCCCTTTCTGCTTTTTGCTTTTCCTGGCAACAAGGATGCAATCTGGGGACAGGTTGTTCACCTTGTCTACTTGGGAATGAGGTGGGGGTTGATTAAGGGGGCACCCATGACTAAGATGTCCGTGCTGTCAGCATTTCCTGCATCTAAAAGGGATATTTTCATAGTCGATGGACTGCTTCCAATGAATTCCTTTGTGGATCAGAGAAATATGACCTGGGAGAGGTCCTAAGACATCCATATAAACACATATTCTAGCATAGGTAGTGTATTTACCTTGAGATGTGAGATCTAAAGTTTTGATGAAGATGCCTAGCTTGTTCCCAATGGCTTCCAGTATCCTCTTATTCGAATAATCCACTAGCAAGGAGTAGAGTATGAGCCAGACTAGAACTTTTTTGAAATCTTCCTGCTCTGGAACAAAGTTGGGTTTCCAGTACGTTATGTAGAGTCCTGCTGAGTTGTAGAAGTATGGGCCTCCTTTGAAAGCATGATCTCTATCTTCCCTGTGGGTGAAGATGACTGTGAAAAAATTCCTTGCTCCTAACTGTAGTTCATAGTTCCCTATGTCCTTCCATTTCTAGTTTATCCACTAGCAGAGAGATTTTTCATTGAGTCTCACTCCCATGAAACGACAGATTAGGGCATGTTTGCACATGTGATCTTTGTATTCTTCGATCTAGGGGTCTTCGATGATTAATGAGGGTGTTTCCTTCGATATCAGTTTGCAGGGGGATGAACCTGTTGCTCCATTTTGGCTGGGGATGCTTCTCTCATCCGAAGATCCATTGGCTTTCAAGGTGTAGTTTTCCATTGGAGCTTTGCCTTTGTCCCTAGATCGGAAGCCTGATGAGGTAATGATGGGTGTAGGAGGGAGGCTACCAAATACGAAGGGGCCGAAGGCTGGGGGGGTCAATCCCCCCCTGAGGGTGTTCATGGAGTGTTGCATCTAGGGTTTAGTTACAGGAGTGTTGAAATTTTCTCCGCTCATTGCATCCAAAGTATGAACTTTGATGGGCCACATATACTTTAAAATTAGGACTCTATATTTTGATATTACTAATCTAAGTTTATATTGTCATGAATTGACATTTTAGTGTTCTCATGTGATACATATTTCGTGTTTTAGCTTTATAAGTTCAATTTCCTAAGATTTCTCTAGAAAAATTCACCAAGCCGAGAGGAACACTATAGTGTCACATATTTTTGTCATAGATGATATCAAGTGTCATTGACGTCAAAGGGGTTATTGAGAGAGTAGTAGTATCATTCTTAGATCAAAGGTAGCAGTATAACAATTGGATAGATTTCATTCCCTCACAAGGTCAAGTCAAAGGAAGATTGAATTTTATTAAGTTTTTGATAAGGTTATGATGTCCTAATGATAATCTAAACAACATGGTTACATAGTTCTTGTTGAAACCTTTAAAATGTTATAACCCACTCAAAAAGAATCCTCACAAATGAGAATTCATGGTCATTCTAAAATCAATATTAATTGAGGGCCCATAGTATAGGGTAAAACCTCAAATCATAATGTGTTAAGTCTACCGGTTGGTAGTTAATTCTATGGTAGATGTCAAGGAAAGTTGCATGAATTTTAACATGACTAAAGGTTATACATATTCCCCAGATCGAATAGTCTCAATACTAGACTTAAATTTTGTATACTAGCAGATGAGTGAACTTACTGAGTGTTTAACATTCACAGTGGTATATTCATAAGATGAAACAATGCAGATGGTGATTAGGTAGAGGATATGACATCATAATGGTGATGTGGCACTACCATTTGGCATATGGATCCGGAGCACTTTGATTGGTCAATGACTTAAATATGGGTGACGTTTGACATCCCTCATGGGCTACCACATGGTATGATGAAATCATGTTGATGTTAACGTGTAATCGGCCATGGACCCCTAGGAAAAAGTCACATGGCATGGTCATATGTGGAAAATGATAAAGTGCTAAAGTAAATCATGTTGAACATGGAGTAAGTCTCAAATCCTATGTTGAGACAGCCTAGCACTAGATCCACACAATTTTGTATTTGTGCATTTGACTAAGCTCCACAAACATATAGTAAGTGATCACACAATGATCTCATATGGGTCGAGTGAATGAGAAATATTTGTGGCTTAGTACGATTGGTTATGTTAGTGGATGAGCTTTTCATATTGATTTGGTTGAGCCCACAAGGGGAATCGTTGTTACAGTGTTGACCGAGGCCAAAGAGGAATCATTGATACAATGCTGATTTTTCTAAAACCATAAAGCCATTGTTTTTGCATTGTTAATTTGAGCCCATAGGGAATCATTATTTTTTTTTGCAGGTTTATTTGATCATAGTCGTAATATGGGAAAGCCTGTAAAAGCATTGTTACTTGATCGAGCTCGAGGGGAATCATTGTTATAATGTTGAATGAGCCTATAGAGGCACCTTTGTTATAATCATTTGGCCGAGATGGAAAGTGGCATCATTGTTACAATTTTGAAAGAGGTTGGAGATGCATCATTAGTACAATTTTGATTCCTTTGAAAGCACAGAGGCATCATTGTTATAGTATTGATCTAATCGATCCTGAGGGCCATTGTTGTAGAAGTTTATATTTGGTCATTATCGAGGGGCATCAATATAGCCACGATGATTTAACTAAACCCAAAGGGGAATCATTGAAACAATATTTATTCATTCGCACCCAAGGGGAATCATTGTAGATACATTGATTCACCAAGATTGAGAAGGATATTGCTTTATTAGAGCGTTTTCTAATAAATATTGAGGGGCATCATTGTTCCATTGTTTATAGGCCAAGCTGAGAGGCATTATTATAGGGTTTATAGGCCAATCCCAAGAGGCATTGTGTACTATTTATAGGCTGATCCTAAGAGGCATCATTTGGGTGTTGATAGGTTAAGCCCAAGAGGCATCATTTTTATTTTGAGAGGCCGAGCCTAAAATGCATCATTTGTGTATGTAGGCATAGAATGAGAGGAATTATTGTAGTGTCTATAGGTTGAGCATGAGAGGCATCATTTGGGGGTTGTTTTGGATGATCCCGAGGGGCATCATTGTTTTATTATGGTATTTTCTTCCTAAACCATGACATGAATGATGAGTCTTGGTATGTGAGCAATGATATATATTTGAACTATATTGTAGATTGACCATGCATCAAATTACGACTTTCATCCTTCGAAGACTAGAAGTCACAACCAAAAAACAAATTTAGCATGGTATATCAAACAACATAGCTTAGGTCCTTCGGTTGTGAGTTTGTGTTGTGTTGTTCGAGACCCAGACTCAAATTTGAATGATTGTCCGATTAAAAATAGTTTTTATTCTTGTCGCTAATGTTAATTTTGTTCGAATTATTAGACAACTAAAAATAATCATTTTGTAGATTTGATGTAAAAAATAACCCATTTTGTAGAATGCACCGTGAAAGGGAAATTTTGTAGAATAATTCTTTTGATTTTAATTTTTTTTTTTTGGGGTGTCTAGGCTCACTATAAGTCCAAATTGTATTATGGGAAAATCATGTTGATAAAGGGAAATTTATGAATAATAATGAAGACATAAAAATTATTTATTATTTTTTTTTAATGTTCAAAATTACTGGTGTGTGTTGTTGGTTCCAGAATGCAACACCCCTCTGAGGAACCTATTGTCATAGCAACAAACAAGCTCCAAAATTTTTATTACACTTGAATTTTGGAGCCTACTGAGGATCTTGTGATCTATTATCCCATGGTAATTTTATGGTCATCTAATGTTTCAAAAAGTATTAAGTCTTCTTCTAATTGCACTTCTATTTTGGTGAGTTTTCTCAACTATTGCTCTAACACTGTTTTGTTTTCGCAAGTGTCACTTTCACTTTCACAACTATCATTTTGGATTGATTTCACTTTAAAAAGTGTCATTTTCATGTTATATTCACTTCGACATGTGTCACTTTCACATTCTTTAAGCCTTTGCAAGTGTTGTTTGCACTTTTCTCTTCCTTTTGCAAGTGTCATTTTTTGGCATAGGAAGTATCGCACATTGAAAAAGCAGAGTTATGGTTAATATCAAGAGGGAAATTTAGTACCAATGAGTCCTATCTATCATGCAGACATGTATCAGATTCATGCACAAAGTTTCATGCAAAGTCGTACTAGTGTCGTCACTATCATTGCAAAGTGTATCTTAAGTGTTGGACCTAGTTGAAGGGTGTCAATTGTACATTCTTAAAGGGAAATTTGGATGCATTCCCCTACACTACTATGTCATGTTCATTATAAAGAAATGATTTAGACATATTCCCCAAGTATTGGGCACTATTTCATAAGTGTTGTCACTGTCGCCGCAAAGTCTAACTTAAGTCTCACGCTTGGGGGAGAGTATTGTTTCCCCATTGAATTACGGGGATCATGTTGTTTCTGATTGATGAGTGTTATATCTTGTGTCGTCGATTTTTTTATTATGTGATCATGTTCAATCCTTACCTTGGTTTCATATCTACTTCACTCATCCCACACTTAGTCAAATTTTAGAAGATCCTCTCCCTGATTAACTTGACCTCACTAAACCTCCTTCAATTGTGCATTGCACAATAACAAGCCTCAAGTTGATCCCTTGTCTCTTGGAAATGTGTATTGCATAGTTCCTACCTACAAGGATTACACATTCCATAGTCACAATGCTCAAGGATTTCCTCCCTACTCTTAGAAACTGTGTAATCCTCCCTCCTAACCAGTCTCTTGCTATGCATTGTGTAGTCTTAGTTGTTAAGTTGTCTCCCTAAGACCCTGAACTGCACAATTGTGCAATCCACTAAATATTCTCCTTCCATAACTGTGCATTCCATAGTCTCAAGGATCAATCCTGCCTCACTAAGATTCTCGATTGTGCATCCTTCTTTCCCAGACTATCAGTGCTGCACATTACATAGTCACAAGCATCAGTATCTCACTCCTAGCCTCTAGAATTATACATCATGAAATCCATAAACCTTTCTCTCAATTCAATACCCATTTCCAGCTCTATCAACATTTTCATGAGGCAAGTTAGAATAGGAGATTTCTAGATTGATTTTGTCTTGTAATGAGTGGATTTCACTTACCGGTACTATATATTGACATGACAATATGATTCTTTCAGAGGAGGAGAAGGAGACAATGCTAAATTTCACTTGTGAAGATGAAACCACGAAGAGATGATTAAGTGAGAAGATGAACGAACACTAGTTTGTGACATAAGACCAAAGATTAGGACCACATGAAGACTCAACATCATTCAACCCCTTAGAGGGCGAAGATGAAGAACAAAGCATATATTTCATGAATTTGGAGTAATGAATAGACCTCTCATGAATATTTAAGATAAGGCATCAAGAGAAGCATCTTTCCATTGCCACTTCATCAAGGAGTCCATGTCATCATTGTCAATTTGTTACTTCTACTAATTCCATCGCAATGTCATGTGTGTCCATGTGTCTTGCCACAATATTTGTGGATATAATGATGTAATTATCAAAAGGAAAGGACAAAATGTAATGCATGGAAGTCCAAGAGTCATATGTGAAATATGAAAAGTCACATAGTCATATATGGACAAAATATTATTTAGGAAAAGTCCAAAGGTCACATTAGAAGTCTAACAGTCATGAGGGAAGCTCAAGAGTAATGGGGATATGAAAGGAAATTCCTCTTGTTATAAAGACACCCTCATAACTCAAACAAAGGGATTTTGGAGGCTTAGACTTTGGAGGACTAGAATTTTCTTGTCTAGTTTAGCATAAGAGAGAAAATCATTCTTTCGAGAAGAAATAAGTGGCTTAATGTTCCACTATTGGAGCTAGTGGCTTGCCATTGTAACTACGAACTTGGATCTTTCACCTAATAATAAGAAGCTTGATGAGCCAACACAGTTTCATGCATGTATCATGAATGTAGTAATACTATTCTTTATCTATTTTTGGTATGTTTTTTCTGGACATTTACTAAGGAAATTGAATTATTTCAGTGGCTTTGGTACTTATCTTGTTGAATGTGTGTTGTATTTCCTTCAATAATTGTTGTGTCTATGTAAACCACTTCAATAGATAAATAAAAAATATTTTCATTCTCTTATGTGTCTCTCTTAGGTTAGTACTATTAATTCCTCCCATAGATTCACTCCTCTTTCTTCCCTCTCATGAAAGTCTCCATTTACAAATTGCAATTCGTGTAACCTACTTGTTGATTTCAAAGTTTATATGCATAATTTCTTATGTTATTCATTGTAGATGAAGAAAACCATAGAGTTATGGTATCGAGGTCGATACTCTAGATGGGGCTCCTACTCCAAAGCATGTGAGGTCTAATTGGGACTTCACATTGGGAACACACCCTTGGTTGATGTATTTCCAACACTTTTAACAATTGGTGCTAGAAGGAGGGTTAGATGACAAATTGTGCACGTTGAGTCTGTTTTGAATCTCTTATCTTAGATGGCTCATCCCCAAACCATACTCCTAGGGTGTTTCTCTAATAAATCTGATGGTAAAATTTCAATCCCCAATGAGTCTCTTTAAAACTTCTCTCAATTAAAATTTGATGGTGAGTGTGAAATATCCATAGTTGAGAACATCTCTAATGTTTTCTATATTTGTGAATTTTATAAAATCGATTTTGAAGGTTTTTCTTATAATTTTCTTCCTCACCCTTGAAGGTTGAGTTAACCATTAGTGTCACACATTACCATCTTCTTCCATCCATTATTTTTAACACTTTATTAGGGAGCATAATTTACCATTTCATAAGTATGATTATTGAGATGTCCTTAAAAGGATTAATCGACTAAGAATGAACCTCAGTGAATAAATTGAGGATTTTTCTAATTCATTCATTCACCTATGTTATGAATTTACTGAAGAATATATGGATTAGGATTTCTTTAAACAAACTTTTGAGTGTTTAATGATTACTTTGGCATATTTGCAAGTGAACAGTGAGCTCAAGGACAACGAATTAGACCACAACACACACACACACACATATATAGGGAATTTAGTCAACAAGAAAATTCCTACTCCATTAACACACATATCTATGTGAAAAAAAATATGCGACATGTTACATTTGTTTTACCTTGCAATGGTTGTGTTTTTCCTAAAAGGAAATCTAGCACCCACTACATTGATTTTCCCTGCAATGTTCGTGTTTTTGCTATTAACAAATCTAACACATGCTAGATTTGTTTTACATTCCAATGCCTTTGTTTGTGCTTTGAACGAAATCTAGGGTGTGGTAGATTTGTTTTACCTTACAATGTTTCTACTTGTGATAAAAACAAATCTAGTGTGCATGAGATGTTTTTCTAGCACCAAAACAAGCATTGCAAGGTAAAAGAAACTAGAGTGTACTACATTAGTTTCTATCACAAACAAAAGAATTGTAAGGTAAAATAAGTCTAGGATGTAGTAGATTTTATTTACCTTGTAATGCTTGTGATTTTGCTAAAAAAAATATAGTGTGCTAGATTTGTTTTACCCTATAATTCTTTTTATTTTTATAGAAATAAATGTAGCACACACTAGATTTGTTTTACCTTGCAATGCTTCTTTTTGTGCTCAAAACAAATCTAGTGTGTGATATATTTATTTGACCCTGCACTCTTTTTTCTACTAATAAAAATAAATATGGCGTACACTATCTCTGTTTTTACCCTACAATGCTTTACACATGCTAAATTTGTTTGACCCTAAAATGTTTTACACATGCTAAATTTGTTTTACCCTACAATGATTTTTCTTTTGTGATAGAAAAGAATCTAGTGCACGCTAGATTTTTTTACCTTGCAATGCTTATTTATTTGTTGGAAGGAATGTTGGAAATAATACTGAGAGGGGGGGGGGGTGAATCAGTATTATCAAGTCAATTATTTCCTTTTTCAAATCCAGATCATATATGCTACTTTAGTTAGTGAAAACTGCGTATATACGCAACTATGTATAAGGAAAATCGCGTATACCATGCAAACTTATAATTTAGTTTATCTTACAGATGTTGATCATTAATCTGTGTATCAGAATCAAATAAACAGTAACAAGAAACAATGAAACAGAGCAGAATACAATCACACACAAGAACACAAGATATAAGGTGGAAACCCAATGTGGGTGAAAATGAACAGCTACAATTCGTTTCTATCTTCCTTTTAATTAGAAATTTCATTTTACAATGACTCTGTACTGGTGTAGTCCTTTACAAGTATGCAAGTTGCAACCTGTAGAGAGCTACAGCCCTCTCTTGTTCTCCAGCTTCTCCTAGAAGGGAGCTACAACCCCCTTAGCTCTTGCACTAGGCAAGATACTAGTACGTAGGTGATGGCCTACAGAAGGCTACAACCTTCTCTTTCTTCCAGGGACCACGTTTCATAAATTTTCAGACTGGATCCATGAACATCAATCAATCATCAAGAATTTCTGCATCAAACAATCTCCTTTTCACCAATTAGAACGGAACCAAGTAAACACTTCTCTGACAGTTGTACCCAAATCACATTAACAGTAACCACACACCCAATTCTAAACCCAAAACACTGCAGCAATAAACAGAAGCAGCTAGAACACAACTCAAGAGATGTACGCTACTTCAATAATTAGAATCATGCGTGCATATGCTTCTGTGATTAAACCAACCTACGTATACACTGTTTTTACTCACATAACCTGTGCGTATACGCGCCTTCGCCTCACTGAACTTGTGTACAGATCTATAAAGGATAATTCTCACTTTCAAATATTCAGACATTAATTAACCTAGATTACCAGATTTATAGATCAAGCATGCACCACATATAACAAATCGAAATCATACAAAGATACTATTATTCAAGCTTTAAGATTATGACCCATCAATAGAACTTATCCTTCTCTTTGTGCTTAGGTTCCTCCTTCATTTAGATCCAGATCTGCACCATAACCCAATCACCAATATTTCAGATCTAGCACTCTATCAGATATTCAATAATTCAGATCATGCTTTGCCGAATGATCTCCTTCCTCTTTTATAGTCTTAGGCCTTTCACAATACCATGGTCCAAAAACATAACAAAAAAATACCGTGGACCCAATACTTGGGATCAACACTTTTGACGAGATACCATGGCCCAAAACCATAGGTTCAATTACCAAGGACTAAATACCACGGACCAAAAGTAAGTTATCCAACGTGTACGCGCTTTTCCTTGCGTGAAAGTGCATGTATACGCATACGCGCCTTTGAAATGTCTAACCCGTGTATAGATGAACCTGCGTATATATCTTTTCCTTCATTCTAAGAGCCTGAACTGAGATCTGTCACCAGAGTGAGTTGCCATCAAGGACAACACCTATGCCATAGCTCCAAACTTGTGCCATAATTCCAACAATCTCCCCCTTTGGACTTGATGGCAACCCCAAGATACTCAAAGTCATTCACCCCCTTTGTCATCAAGGGCAAAGGGTTGTGCTCCCCCTGAGTACATGCTGAAATATCTACTCTACTGTGCTGACCATGCTCCCCCTAACTGTAGGCAAGATCTGCAAAAAGATGTTCTTCAAGAAGAACCATGACTTATACATCATAAATGACCTTCCTATCACCAAAAGACTCTATACATACATCCATCACCCAACCAAGTAGGGATACATCCGAAATTTACATATGACAATCAAGTACATTACATCATTCATCCAAGCATAATGGGGAAACCAAAATAGGCCATTAAATGACCTTGACACCATAAAGGAGATACATGACATAGAGACGAAATATTTAGAGAAAGACTTACGAAAGTCACCAATAACTGATATCAACAGCATTTGTCAATCACTATTCAGATCAGCAACCATGTTTTCCTTCTATTCTCCCTCTGCATTTGTTTCACCTGAGATCAACAACTGTGAACCTGAACCAAGAGATTCTAATGTAATGCCAACAATGCATTATCAGAAGTTCATCTACTCCCCCTGAACATGTGCCAGATGGTCTCTGTCAGACCCATATCAGACTTTCTTCAACCAGAGTTTGTCCCCACTGATTTCTTTCAAACTGCCATATACGTGACTGTCTGTGTATGAACCGGCGTATGTACGCAGATCCTCCTCAGGCAACTCACGTACACCCACTTTTCTCTGAAACAGACAAGTTTCAACAGCAAGATGATGCATCAACTACTCCCAGCTTCTGTCTAAGGTATTCAAAAGTTTCCCTGGGTAGTGGTTTGGTGAGAATATTAGCAACTTGTTCCTTAGAGGGAACATACTCCAATTTGACCTTTTGTTCCAACACTTGTTCTCGAAGAAAATGATACTTGATTGGTATGTGCTTAGTCTTTGAATACATGACAGGATTCTTTGAGATACTGATAGCACTTGTATTATCACATAAGATGGAGATAGGTGGAGTACAAGTGATTTGAAAATCCTGCAAAGTTTGCATCATCCAAAGGAGTTGCGTGCAACAAGATGTGGCAACCACATATTCTGCTTCAGCTGTAGATAGAGAAATCGAACTCTATTTCTTGTTGAACCAAGATACTAATCTGGAACCCATAACGAATGCACCACCACTTGTGATTTTTCTGTCATTCACGCTTCCAGCCCAATCTGCATCTATATAAGCATGAAGAGTGAGATCTGTATCTCTTGGATACCACAAGCCATAGTTTTTAGTTCCTTGAAGATACTTGAAAATTCTCTTTACTACCTGAGATGGGTTTCCTTAGGATTTGCCTGAAATCTTCCAACCATTCCCACAGCATGCATGATGTCTGGTCAGGTACCTGTTAAATAGAGCAGACTTCCAATCATGGATCTATAAGTTAGTTGATGCACTGCTGCCGATTCATCATTTGCACTAAGGTTGCATCCTATAACCATAGGGGTACAAACTGGTTTCAAATCTTCCATTCCATACTTCTTCAAAATCTGCTTGAGGTACTTGGTTTGAGATAAAAAGATACCGCCTCCATTTTGTTGGATTTGTAATCCAAGAAAATATGTCAGTTCTCCAAGCAAGGACATTTCGAATTCTTTTTGCATCACCAAGGAAAAGTTCTGACTCATAGCTTCTTCATTGCTGCCAAAGATGATATCATCAACATACACAACAAGTATTAGCAATTTTTTATTTTCAATTTTTATATAAAGATTGCTATCTGCTGATCCTTTTGAAAAACCTTGTTGATGAAGATATCTGTCCAGATGATAATACCAAGCCCTTGGAGCTTGTTTAAGACCATAGAGAGCCTTCTTTAGTCTGCATACAATTTTTCGATCATTTCCAAGGATGAATCCATCTAGTTGCTCAATATACACTTCTTCTTCTAAGTCTCCATTCAGAAAATCTGATTTCACGTCCATTTGGAATACTTTGAATTTTTGAAAGATTGAGAGAGAAAGGAACATTCGGATGGCCTCAAGTCTAGCAACTGGAGCAAAAGTTTCTTCAAATTCTATCCCTTCTTGTTGATCATACCCTCTACAAACAAGTCTGGCCTTGTTTCTAATAACTTCTCCATTTTCATTCAACTTGTTTTTAAAAATCCATTTTGTCCCTATGACATTCTTATCTTTTAGTCTAGGAACCAACTCCCAAGTGTTATTCTTTTCGATCTGCTCGAGTTCTTCATCCATTGCCTTGACCTAGCATTCATCTTTGCATGCCTATTTTACATTTTGTGGTTCAGTGGATGAGATCAATGCAAAATATCTTGAGGCTTCTACAATTGTTCTTCTTGTTTGTATACCTGCCTCTTTCTGCCCCAAGATTTGAGATTCTAGATGATTCTTTTGAACATACCTGGATGTAGTCTTTTTTTCTATCCTTATCTATTCTTCTGGTGCCCCATGGGTTTCTTCTTCATCATGAATCTGATTTGATGTTGATGGATAGTCCTCATCATCTTCGAAATATTTAGATCTTACCTACCTAGGAGTGTTTTCTTCTTCATTAACCACTACATCAATACTTTCAACAATTTTTCCAAGCCTTTTATTATAACACTTGTAAGCTTTGATGTGGGGAGAGTAACCAAGGAGAATGCCTTCATCTACTCTAGGTTCAAACTTGCCAATATTTTCATCAGTATTTTTGATATAGCATTTGCTTCCAAAAATTTTGAAATATTTTACCGAAGGAGTCTCACCATACTAGAGCTCATGAGGAGTTTGAGTACTGTTCACCCAGAAATTTGTTTTGTTGAGAATAACAACTACAGCAAATGCAGCTTCACCCCAGAAGGTTGCGGGAGTTCCAGACTCATCAAGCATAGCACGAGCCATTTGTTGAACCTTTCTGTTTATCCTTTCCACTACTCCATTTTGCTGAGGAGTCCTAGCTTTCGAGAATTCCCTTCTTATTCCATGTTCTTCACAAAAATCGAAAAATTCATTCGAGGTAAACTCCCCACCTCTATCAGACCTGAGGCATTTGATTTTGTGATCTGATTCGTTCTCCACCAAGGCTTTGAATGATTTAAATTTTTCAAAGGCTTCGTCTTTGTGCTTCATAAGTCCTATCCAACACATCTTGGAAAAGTTTTCAATGAATAATATAAAATATTCTTATCCTCGAGGTGACCTTTTCCTAGATGGACCACATACATCAGTATGGACAAGTTTAAGTGGCCTGCTAGCTGATCCTTCCTTCTCAGGGAAGTTAGTTCTGGTTTGCTTACCAAACTGACATGATTTGCATATTGTGTTGTCTAGAATTTTGATGTCTGGAAGACCACGAATTGCCTGGTATTTGCATGCTTTCCTTATTTCTGAGAAGCGAAGATGCCCCAATCTTCTGTGCCATAGCCAGTGTTGAGAATTCTTGCTTAGATAGCATTGATGTTGTCCTTCTTTGAATATGTCTAAATTATTTGGAGTTCTTATGCCTTTGATCATTGTTTTTCCTGTATCAAGATCACAAACACTACATCCATTTGATCGAATTATTACCTCAGTTCCTTGATCGCACATTTGACTGACACTCGGTAGATTATGCTTTAAGCCATCAACATACATAAAATTTCCATCTTTGACCCTTTCTTTCAACTGAACAAAAACTTTACCTTTTATGAATGCAGGGGTGTCATTTCCAAATGATACCTTCTTCTCCTTCTCTAAGGCACAAGATGACTGAATTTTTTCTTTATCACCCATCATATATTTTGAACATCCACTGTCGATGTACCAATGATTTTCCCGCCCTTCCGCATATAAAGCTATACCACATCTCTCTGGTTGTGGTTCCTTCATTCTCCATGTTTTAGCACTTGAGGCTTACCCCTTCTGAGTTGTCTGCCAAAACCTACTTCTACATTCAAAATCTTCATGACCGAAATTGTTACAAATAGAACATTCTATCTCATTTTCAAGAGCAGAAAATTTATTGTAGGTTCCTTTCATGATCCCATTCATACTCCTTTGTTTTTGAGCTTCTCTAGTCATAATTGTGTTATAGGCAACACATTGAGCTGCTTTGTGACCAAAGTTATGGCAAGAGAAACATTGGCCATTGAAGAAATTCCTGTGATTATCAAATATACCAGCCAAATGATTTTAGTTTCTATTGACATCCATTCTTGAGGCAAGTTGAGAAGGTTTTACCTGTGGCTGGTTGTAGTTTTTGTTTTTCCTTAAAGTAGATTGCCCCCGATTTACCTGGTAGTCTTTGTTCATTCTTTAGGTAAATTGTCTCTAATTTACCTGGTGATTTCCATTGGGTCTTTGTTCAGTTCTCCTTGCTGCATCAAGATAACTTTTGGAGGTAGATGGTTTCTGCGCTTGAGTTGTTTCTTCATAATATCCTAGACCTGTCTTGATTAGTGGAGAATGTTGCACTTTGATAATCTCATCTAAAGTGTCAGATCATTTAACAAATCTAAGATTAAGAGCTTTTGTTTTCTCAATCTCTTTTCTAAGTCCCACAATTTCACATTCTAACTTTTCATGATGTTTTTCCTTTTCAGCAAGTTGGAATTGAAGAGTATCTATGATCACATTCTTCTCTTCTAAACAAATTTTGAGTCTAGAAATCTCTTCATAAAGACCTTCATCTATAGCATCCACAAAATCATCATCTTCAAAAGCCATTAAAATTTTATAATTATAACCTTTTTCATCTTCATCACTATTTGAAAGTCCATCACTATCTTCATGAGTTTAATAACTTTTCCTATTTACATTTTGTTTCTTGTTCCATCTAACAGGTTCCTTACCTTTTTCATTCTTATCTTTATGAGGACACTTGGCAGCATAGTGACCGACTCTTCCACAAGAAAAACATTTGAAAGGTAACTTACCACTGAATCTTCCAGCACCCCGTTGAAGATTCTTGACAAAATTTGATTCTTCCTCTTCTTCTGAAATATGTCCTAACTCATAGTAGTCTCCTTTGCCTGAAGCCTTGAATGTAGCTTCTCTCTTGTCTGATGGTCCCCCTTTCCTCATTTCATAAGCAGTTAGAATTCCGTGCAGCTGTGACATGGTAAGGTTCCATAGATTCTCCTTTTCTTCTATTGCAAAAACTTTTGATTCAAACTTAGGGGACAAAGATCTTAGAACTTTTTCAACCATAAAAACCTCTTTTATTTCTTCACCCAAGTTTTTCATACAATTAACAATCTAATCTATACGTAGGAAATAGTTAGCCACACTCTCATCATTGTGCATTCTGAGATTTTCATACTGAATTATGAGGGTTTGAAGTTTTGATTGTTTTACCTGTTCATCTCCTTCATAAATTAGAACAATCTTGTCCCATATTTCTTTTGCGGATTTATACTACATAACCTTGATGAATTCTGATTGAGATAGACATCCCAATAGAGTATTGACAGCTTTTGCATTTGTTTCATATTGCTTCTTACCAACCGAATCTGTAGGAGTTGTGGATGGAAAAGTGTACCTTGTATCTATGATTGATCCAAGTGGATGTTGGTGGCCACCCACCTATCCCATTTGGACCCCCACAACTGTCTCTTTCAGTTTTTCTATTTCCTTAATTATAGCACAATTTACTATTTTTAGCAATTTTTTGGGTCCTAAACTTCCGGAGCCGTTTTGAGGCCCTAAGCGACGTTTCTTGGGAAATCCACCACCAACAATTTTTCTGCCTAAAAATCGTCTTTTATGTCGTAGTCCTCGGAGAGATCTTTCCAATGGGCTATCATGCGCGTCAAACGGAGATAGTACGACCAATTCGTGACCCCGGGAAGTTGATGTACCAACTTACCCAAAAACGGGGCCCACAATTTGGCGTTTCATCTTCTAGGGTTAGGTTATGGAATGTGAAGGGTTTTCCATTGTTTCTCAACAATAAATAGGCCCTCGAGCCTCATTGTAACACAGTTTTTGGACAACAGTTCAGAGGCATGTAGCCGACACATCTCTTCTAAGAGATAAGCTACCATCGCCCTAACTAGGTTATTTCCATTTGTAAGCATATTTCAGTATTTTCCATTAATGAAATGAAGTATTATTTCCGCTGCATATTTGTCTTTATGGTTATCTCTGTATTTTATTGCGTTGCTGTTTATGTCCGATCAGTGGTATCAGAGCAGTCTGCTTTTTCTCTGTTTTTCTTTGCATGTCCCCAACGAGGTCGGGATATAAGGAGTTAGGGCTTGAACTAGTCGAACCTTTGCAAGACCAACCTCGCAAATCCCGACGGCCTCCCATGGCAGATGAGAAGAAAGATGAGGGAGCAGGAAATCCTATCAAAATCTTGCTCAAAAAAGCCCTCGAGCTACAACGGAACGCAGTGATGGACAGCTTTTCCCAGATCCTTCAGCGGCTGCCCAGAAGTGACGCATCGGCGTCCAACAGCTACTCTGGAAACGCCACACCATTTAAGGTACAATTTGATTTTGAAATCCCCATATTCGAGGGTCAAATAGATGCAGATGCCATAGATAAATGGTTAAATCTGCTAGATGGGTATTTTTCTTTTCATGAATTTTCAAATCGGGAAAAGATTGTTTTCGCTCTTCTCAAAGCAGCCCCCCACGTCAAGGACTGGTGGGAAACCTACTGCAAGCAGAAGGATGAAAGTACAGGCTCACTATTTTTAGCTGCACCCACTTGGAATGACTTCTGGGATGCCATCAAGGAGCAGTACTACCCTGTCGGAAGCTATGAGGACAAATACATCAAATGGACCACACTGCGGCAGGGTCGAGACCAAGATGTGCCGGATTTCACAAACATTTTTCATACCCTTCGCACACAATTGGGTATCAAAGATTCTGAGCTACATCTGGTACTCAAATACCGCGGCTGCCTACACAGATACATCCAGGAAGAGATGGAGTTCTTGAACATCTCCTCACTCGGCACAGCATACCGATACGCTGTCAAAATCGAGCAAAAGTTCAAACAGAAGAAGCGAGAATTTGGATCTGCAAATCCAAAGCCCAAAGGGCAAAGCCAAGGCGGGGTGACCCAAGACAACCCGTCGAAGCCGCAAGAAAAGAACAATACCACGAAGCCGAAGAAGGACACAGGAAAGTGGTGTGAGTTCCACAAGAGTCCCACTCATAACACAAGTGAGTGCCGGAACAAGCAGTCGTTGGTGGCCGAGTTGAAGGCTTCCAAATCAGATGCATCTTCCGACTCTGAGTCAGAACCCGACAAGGGGAATGACAAATGGAAGCAAATCATTGATGCGGATCCCAGCGCCACTGTTGCTACTGCCAAGATCCAGAAAAATGAGCTCGAAGATCCAGAGGAGGGGGAACGTCTTTTCCACTCACAGATGTGGGTGAAGGGTTCGCCGCTGCAATTCATTGTCGACAGTGGCAGCCAAAAGAACCTCATTTCAGCAGAGGTCGTGAAGCGGTTGGGCTTACCAACTACACCAAACCCACAGCCGTACAGTATCGGTTGGCTTCACGAAGGACGAGATCTCAAAGTTCGCCAGCAGTGTCGCCTTCCCTACAGCATCAAGCCCTTCACAGACGAGGTATTGTGTGATGTTACACCTCTGGATGTTTGTGATGTACTATTAGGCTAGCCATTCTTGTGGAGGCGACATGCTGTGTATGAGTCAAGGCCTTGCACTGTCATCATTTCTTTGGATAATTCATTATACAGGATACCGGAGGTAGCCCCACCTACCACTACCTCTTTGATCACTGCTAAGAAAGGCAGCAAGCTCATCTCACAGACTAGGAAATTTATTTTCTTTCTGGTTCGCTCCCAAAGTAAGGGAAGATCATTGCTACATCCATGACCCCCGCGAAGGGTTCCTCCACACAGCAGCAGCAACAGAGGGATACATTCGTGACAGAACATAGGAACAACTTCTCCTTACCCGGAGGGGTACCACACAAGTTTCAGGTGGGCGACAAAGTTTAGTTACATTTGCAGAGGAAGCACCTTACCAGAACCCATCAGAAACTCAGACCACTTCGACATGGTCCTTACACCGGTAACAAGGCTACGGGAAACAATTCTTTGAAGCATAACATTCCTCCATTCCTTTGCTTGCACTGAGTGTTCAATGTGGACTGTCGCCGACCATGCTCCCCACCATTTCTAGACACATCAAAGATTGCAGAACAGCTCACCAGAGACCAGCTCAGCAGAAGCTTCCTCATCTCAGGGAGGAACTCAACGCAATGGGGACCATTGCTTCCTAAGGGGGGAGGAATGATCCAGGTGGATGTTGGTGGCCACCCACCTATCACATTTGGACCCCCACAACTGTCTCTTTCAGTTTTTCTGTTTCCTTAATTATAGCACAGTTTACTATTTTTAGCAGTTTTTCGGGTCCTAAACTTCCGGAGCCGTTTTGAGGCCCTAAACGACGTTTCTTGGGAAATCCACCGCCAACGATTTTTCTACTTAAAAATCATCTTTTTCGTCGTAGTCCTTGGAGAGATCTTTCCAACGGGCTATCATGTGCGTCAAACGGAGATAGTACGACCAATTCGCGACCCCGGGAAGTTGATGTACCAACTTACCCAAAAACGGGGCCCACAATTTGGCATTTCATCTTCTAGGGTTAGGTTTTGGAATGTGAAGGGTTTTCCATTGTTTCTCAACAATAAATAGGCCCTCGAGCCTCATTGTAACACAGTTTTTGGAGAACAGTTCAGAGGCATGTAGCCGACACATCTCTTCTCAGAGATAAGCTACCATCGCCCTAGCTGGGTTATTTCCATTTGTAAGCATATTTCAGTATTTTCCATTAATGAAATGAAGTATTATTTCCGTTGCATATTTTTCTTTATGGTTATCTCTGTATTTTATTGCGTTCATGTTTAAGTCTGGATCAATGATATCCCAGACTTCTGTACCAAGATATTGAAGATAGGTTGTGACTCTTACCTTCCAATAGACGAAGTTGGTCCCATCAAAAATTGGTGGCCTGATCAATGCTTCTCTCTCGTAGTTGCTCATGATGATGGACCTTCCTTCAAGCGATCAAGCTTCATCAGAAGGACCCACTCTGATACCAATTGTTGGAAATAATATTGATGGGGGGTGAATCAGTATTATCAAGTCAATTATTTCCTTTTTCAAATCCAGATCATATACGCTACTTCAATTAGTGAAAACCGCGTATATACGCAACTACGTATAAGGAAACCCGTGTATACCATGTAAACTTATAATTTACTTTATATTACAAATGTTGATCATTAATCTGTGTATCAGAATCAAATAAACAGTAACCAGAAATAGTGAAACAGAGCAGAAGACAATCACACACAAGAACACAAGGTAAAAGGTGGAAACCCAATGTGGGTGAAAACCACATGCTGTAATTCGTCTCTATCTTCTTTTTAATTAGAAACTTCTTTTTACAAAGATTTTTTACTGGTGTAGTCCTTTACCATTACGCAGGTTGCAACCTGCAGAGAGCTACAACCCTCTCTTATTCTCCAGCTTCTCCTAGAAGGGAGCTACAACCCCCTTAGCTCTTGCACTAGCCAAGATACTAGTACGTAGGTGCTGGCCTACAGAAGGCTACAACCTTCTCTTTCTTCCAGGGACCACGTTTCATAAATTTTCAGACTGGATCCATGAACATCAATCAATCATCAAGAATTTCTACATCAAACAATCTCCTTTTCACCAATTAGAACTGAATCAAGTAAACACTTCTCTGATAGCTGAACCCAAATCACAGTAACAGTAACCACACACCCAATTCTGAACCCAGAACACTGCAGCAATAAACAGAAGCAGCTAGAACACAACTCAAGAGATGTACGCTACTTCAATAATTAGAATCCTGCGAGCATACGCCTCTGTGATTGAACCAACCTGCGTATATGCTGTTTTTACTCACATAACCTGTGTGTATACACGCCTTCGCCTCACTGAACCTGCGTACAGATCTATAAAGGATAATTCACACTTTCAAATATTCAGACATTAATTAACCCAAATTACCAGATTTATAGATCAAGCATGCGCCACATATAACGGATCGAAATCATACAAAGATACTATTATTCAAGCTTTAAGATTATGACCCATCAATAGAACTTATCCTTCTCTTTGCGCTTAGGTTCCTCCTTCATTCAGATCTAGATTTGCACCATAACCCAATCACCAATATTTCAGATCTAGCACTTTATCAGATATTCAATAATTCAAATCATGATTTTCCAAATGATCTCCTTCCTCTTTTATAGTCTTAGGCCTTTCACAATACCATGGTCCAAGACCATAACAAAACAATACCATGGACCCAATACTTGGGATCAACACTTCTGACGAGATACCATGGCCCAAAACCATAGGTCCAATTACCAAGGACTAAATACCACAGACCAAAAGTAAGTTCTCCAACATGTATGCGCTTTTCCTTGCGTGAAAGTGCATGTATACACATATGCACCTTTGAAATGTCTAACCTGCGTATATACGCGTCTTCGTCTAGATGAACCTGCGTATATATATTTTCCTTCATTCTAAGAGCCTGAACTGAGATCTGTCACCAGAGTGAGTTTCCATCAAGGACAACACCTGTGCCATAGCTCCAAACCTGTGCCATAATGCGAACAAGGAAATCTAGCACACACTAGTTTTCTTTTACGATGCAATGCTTATGTTTGTGTTAGAAACCTTGGCTTATATTGGTTTACATAAAAGCTAATCAATGGGCTTGGGAAAAGTATTAGGTAAATACATTATTAAGAAATTATTAAGACTACTTATACAGGGATCATATTGTAGTTTGTAGGTGTTGTTCATTGTAATTAAGACCAAAAACCTATGCTTAGGGCCCAATGAACAAATGATTTCCTCCTCTAACCATGGTTCTTAAACTAAACTTCATAAAACAATGAAATTATCTACAACTCAAGAAAAATATATAATTGTCTCACATGGATGAATGGATGAAATTTCATGAAAGGGTCTATAGGGTGAGTTTGGAAAAGCACAAAACAAGGTGAATGTATTCTATGATAGTCAAATTATTATCCATTTGGTTATCAATATAGCATATCATGGTAAGACCAGGCATATTTCTAATAAATACCATTTTTTGAGATATGTCTTTCTATGGAGGTAGAGTAGCTCTTATGAATGTCCATACTATAAAAATTTGTGCAGACATGTTTATAGACCAATACTATTAAAGAAGTTGCAGTGGCAATTGGATTCTATTGATTTGCATAAAAGGTGATGTGTGGCTTGGGAAACATATTAGGTAAATTACTCTAAAGGTGTTTATTATTGTAATTGTGACAACAATCAAAAGTGGTATAAATTTTATAATAAAAACGAAATTCATCTTAAGTGAAAATTTGGCATCTCATGTAACCATGGCATCTCATGTAACCATGGCATTTCATGTAATGTTAAAGACGTGATATAATTATGTAGGCCTAAAAGGCATATGTAATTTAATTTTGCAATGACTTTTATGGGAATATTGTAATTTTTACCTCTCAGCAATAAGAATTCCAATATCTTTCCCCATGGATGTTTCCTTGGCATATTGTCAATTTTTCACCAATTAAATGGTTGTCTTGTTGAATGTTGTTTTTTTATTTTGTTTTATCTTTTCCCTTATTTCTTCCTAACTAATTTTTTCTACAAATTCATTTACTTTTGTGGGCTCAAGTTTCCTCCCCAGTTATTGTACCATCTACATGGTATAATCCCTAATTAAGTATTTAAAAATTATGTTAACAATTGTTTCTTGTTTTGATGATGTATTAGCTAGCATGACAAGTCTTGGGAAAATTGCTTTTGCATGCTTTCATTTAGTAAATATACAAGACTCTCAATATGACATCTAATTATGAAGGAAAGAAATGGAATTCATATTTATTAAAAAGAAAAAAGATATAGTAAAACTTGACTTTATTAATAAATGGAATGGGCCAAAACTATAAAAATCTTGGATCACAATGCCAAATCCCATGATTAGTTTTGGATCATTTCTTAGCATCTTGACTTGATCTATTCTTAGTCAATATCCTTGTATTAAATTATTCCTAAAATCCTTGGTCATGGACTGATCCTACTGAACTCAACCTAATACAACATGTTATTTCCATTTCCATTGAAATTATAAGCTAATTATCAACATAATTAGGGAAAATGATTGTTGCTAATGCACGTTCTTCAATTATGGTATTGTCAACGACTTGACCTAGTGACTATGTGGAATGTATTCCTGGGAGGTTTTGCAAAATTTCTTCATGCAACAAAAATCCTTGTTAACCATAATCAATGGGTTAGATCCAAAAACAATGAGTCTCATAGCTCTTGACACAAACATAAGTTAGTGTTGGCTCTCTCATTGGATTGTATTCTAGGTCCAAGTTTAGGTTATTTGTGAGTTTATCTACCAAAAATGCAATAGAGGAGCATCCACTTTTATTATGTATTGATCATGTTAGCAGGCTATGGAATCTCAAAAAATTATGCATTCTAACACAACCCTTGAGGCCTTTGATGACCAAAATTTTTAACTCAAATTAGGAATCCCAACATTTCCCATTGAGCTGGGGGAAAAAATAATCACTATTGAAGTTGAAGTCATCAATGCCCCATCATAATATAATTTTCTCCTTGGGAAAAGTTGATTCTATTCCATGATGTTTGTCACTTTATGAGTCTTTTTTATTCTATTCTTCCGTCATGAGGGAAAAATCATCATGATTGGTTAACTTTATTTTTTCACAATAGATAAGATGACCATTTCTAACACTATTGTGCCATTTATTATTGATACTCCTCCTTATGTCATGAATGTTTATTTCAGAATGTTTTAAAAATATTCACTTATTGGTTTATTTCCAATGCCCCTAGATGATATATTACTCATGTCACTACCATTAACCTTGTCTCCTTTTTCACCATTAGATCCGCTAGTCCTTCTAATCCTTGTTTGGTGGGTATGGAAAATGAATCACATGGAAGTGAATTCCACCTAATATGGAAGTGGTTTCCTCTCTAGAAATTCATACTTGTGGATTTTGATAAACAATCCTTCTCAACATAGAATATGATCAAAATGTCATTACCGCACATGGAATAACTCCCTTTGTTTTGCATGAATCCCTTGATTTTAACTAATATTTATTATGCATTTACACACGGTCATTCTTCAAAACCTAATTTATTTATTTTTGCACTGATTTGTGGCCAATGCATGCCACTTTCCTGCCATGACAACTATCTATACATCCCACTCTATCACTCGTTTCGTACCTCAACGTTTTAGGATATCTGTTCAAATAACATATTTTTCGGTGAGAATAATCTGTACAAAGAGAGCAGGGTTAGTAAAATATGGTTTTCTAAAGTACTTTGGATGCAGGCCATAGCGACTAAGAAACAAGTCGAGGAAGACAATAGAAAAACTCCACATAAATTGAGAATGTTCTCCTTTGTATTCATAGGGAAAGGTCTAGGACCTGTGGATCCACCCTCTAATACCACTATTGGAATCAACAACAAGATATGAATTGTAAGTGACATTCTTTATTATTTAGAAACATGTTATATATGAATACATTATGTGATATTTGGATTCATCTTTCAAGGTCTCTTGGACTCCCCTTGATGATTCACCTTTCATACCATAACCATTAATGGATTAGGTGACCAACAAGAGATAACATCTATAGATATAACATACCCCCATACATGTGCATTGACTCAGTAGTGAACGTAGATAATTTGAAACTCTATGAACCTTCCATGTTGGATTATGAAGAGTAGTTACTCTCTTCTATAGAGGATTTAGCACTAGATGCTTATCCATAGTTAATAAAGGATATAATTTCATAGAATAGGCCCATAAATATAATACATAGGTAGCATGACCTTTGGATACAATTGAAATGACAAATTTTGGGTAAGGCTAAATGGTACTCCATGAAGAAGGTAGAGGAAAATTTTCCTCCCCTCATTTAGTAAAATTGGTTTTGGGGACCAAAATCTACCCAAAATGGAGATATGGTATATATTGAATAAACATATTATTTTTCACCCATATGAATACTTTTAGAGTAAAAAAAGTGGTGGGATCATCTTGCAAGGTCAGTTTTAGGTGAAAAACTGAGGAGTCATTTTGACGCAGTAAATAATAACTCTTTGTGGTCTTTACCTTACCATGGACTTATATAGCATAATATAAGCATTAATCACCTTCCAATGGTGTATAACTCATCTAAATTGGATCTCGTATGAGAAGCTTATGCCTCTAGGAACTTGATCAATCAAAAGTAACCACCATAATTCTAGAGAATGCCATATTAGGGGTTGAATGGGGGTTGAATGTGTTAAGTTTAGACTCTATTTGGCTATTGGGTTATGTTATAATTGGTCGACTAGGAGGAAAAGGGGTCCCATTCTATTTGAGTCTATTTTTTCAATAAATAACAAGAGAAACTGAGAGTGGATAGAGAAAAAGAGAAAATAGAGAGGGTTTGTGTACTATAGTATCACATGGGCCACAAGTTTCACTCCTTTGTAATTGCATCCACTATTATTTAGAGAAAAAGAGAGAAGGGTAGTTTCACGTTCCAATTGGGTTTTCTCCCGTAAGGGTTTCCTAGATAATATCTTGTGTTCGTTGTGATTTGTGAGTTTTATTGTGTTGTTATATGCTTTCTGTACTTTATCTATTACATGGATAATCATAACACAATAATTAATGAGTTCATAAATATAAGGAAAAATAAATTCTCATAGTTTAGATCTCATATTTTTAACTATATTTTGGTAGATATGATGTGACTAGGTGTCCAATAGAATATCCATGGAAATTTTTGGATCACAACATAACATTTTATGTGGGTATACATGCCTCATCATGCTTACATCAATGTTGAGTAATATATATACAATTACCATACTCCATCCCTATGGAAATACTAGGTACATACTCAAGCATTTTCTAGGACCAATACATAAAGTCAAACATGAAACCATAAATTTACAAATACAATGTGTTGCTCACATTAAAATATGATATTGAGTGTATTATTCTCCCACAATACTCACAAACATTACCCCATTTATCCTCAATCATTACTACACTTGTATTTCTACCACAAGACTTCCATGTGCACCATCACTAGTCCTTTTTTTTTGTTGCATCCAAGATCACATCCATGTCATCGTTGATCATGTTGCAATATTCTCATCCCTACATTCTTGTTTTTGTTGTTTTGGTTTTTCATTTGGGTGCATTTTCTTCACTTGGGATTCATCATTAAACTTTCTTCTTCTTATTATTTTAAACACCTAACCACTAATGTAGATATAAATAAATATCTCTATTAGGATGCATGCATGCCATACAATGATTTTCACTTACATGGCTCATAAACATGTTAAACTCTCTCTTAACCATGACTTGGCTCCCATCCTTCTAACATTTTCATATTACTTCCTCTCACATTTCCCCCTTAATCATATACTAATATTCTATGATTCTATATCAAGCTAGCATACGAGTACACTTGTCACCCTCATAACTACGTAGTGGTTCATTATACAACTTGATGGCACATAGTTTATATGCATAATAGGGATACAAACTACATAATTAAATTTTCTATCACAGTAAAGCATGTACACTTAAATCAAAGGGAATATAAAACACATGGGTAAATAAACTTTCTTATAGCTTGATTGTAAAGCTTAGAAATTTTTTTTGGGACATTGGGTTCAATCAAATATGCACGTACTGCAACACATATGCTAAATTACAACATTTAAACTAAGTACAAAAAGTATAAAAATCATTTACAAAGGTTACTATCATTATTTTATAGAATTCATATTCCCAAAATATAATCCCATTTGCATCTCATCTCCATTCATTACTTCTTCTTTACTTCTTCATCTAAAATCTTGTTACATTTCCTTTACCATGCATTTTTATGATTCTATCTTCATATGAGAGAGGGTTGTGTTTATGTTTCCGCATAATGAACATTGATCAAGGGCCAAATATGAAGAAAACACCTAAAGGTGACAATTTTACATAACAGAAAAGTAAGAAGGATTACTAACTTCTTTTATGAGATGCAACTAGGTTTCAAATGGCAGTGTTCATCTCCTACCACGAATCCTATGTGCAAGATTTTGTATTGATATTTTCTAGAAGTTCGGTGGATAGTATATATTTTTAGTGTTAAAATGTGTCATCCATTTCATGTTGAAAACAAAATACACACACAAGAAAATTCATTTACAATAAAAAAAAAGTTTTGAAGTCCACACAAAGGCCCAATTAAGGCTTCATCCAATTGTATTCCATGGGACTAATCACTGCAGACAATCATGCACTGAGATGATTGATTGACTAGTAGAGAGTTGAAATTAAAACTACAGCCACACATTCCTCTGGTGATAGAAATATAATGGAATGAATAAATTCATCCCATCACTACAACAAAAACCTGTGATTAACATCCCTTTTTTCTTCCTTTCTTGCATATAGAGCCCATTTTTGGCGCTAGTTGTGTCCATTTATCAAATATGGTGCAAAACATGATGTAAAATTTGCACTAAGTTTTGCACCAAGTCTTACACCAAGTTTAGCATGAGGTATTGTAATAGGTTTTGCACCAAGTTTTTCACCAAATTTTATGCCAAGTTTTGTTCCATCCTTTGCACTGGCCTTTGTTTCAAATTTTTCATCAAGTTTGACACCAAATTTTGTTTCACCCAATTTTGCATCCTCTATTGCATCCACTTTTTACACTTACACTTGCATAAAATTTTGCATCCTTTTTTAAATAATTTTTTGCATCTGTTTTTGCATCTTTTTTTACATCCCCTTTGTGCCACATTTTGTGTCTAGTTTTGCATCTACTTTTGTTACATCCACTTTTTCATCTTGAAATTGCATCAATATTTACATCATATTTTGCATCTATTATTGTGTCAACTAGTGCATCCAATTTTGTTGTGCCACAATTTGTGCCTAGTTTGGAACCTCCCTTTGTGCCCTTTTTTCTTCTAATTTTGCATCCACATTTTCATCCTAATTTGTCTAGGTTTTTATTGACTTTTACATCTATTTTTGCATCCCTTTTTTGTATCCACTTTTGCATCAGGATTTGCATAAGGTTTTGTGTCTCGTTTTCCATCTACTTTTGCATCGAATTTTGTTGCATCCACTTTTGCATGCAATTTTCCATCCACTATTGCACCCATGTTTATGTCCACCTTTGCATCCCGTTTTTCATTTTCATTTGCATCAAAGTTTTCTTCTCTTTTTTCATCTATCATTACATCCACTTCTACATCCACTTTTCTTGTGTCATAATTTGTGCAATGTTTTGCACTTATTATTGTACCCACATTTTCTTCCAATTTTGCATCCATTTTTGCGGCAGGTTTATGCATTGTGTTTTACGTCTCATTTTGTATCTACTTTTGCATATACTTCCATTGAATCCATTTTTTTCATCCAATTTTGTTTTGTTTATTGAACCTATGTTTGCATCCACTTTTACATCCCTTTTTGCATCCAAGTTTTCATATTTTTTTATGTTTGTTATTACATCCACTTTTGTTGTTCCACAATTTGTACCATATCTTGCGCCTACTATTGCACCCCACATTTGCTTCGAATTTTGAATCCACATTTGCATCCTCTTTTGTGTCCAAGTTTGCATCAAATATTACGTTTATTTTTGCATCCCTTATTGCATCCACTTTTATTCCAGGTTTTGCAGCTCATTTTTCATCTAATTTTATGTCCACTATTGCACCCATAGTTGTATCCATGTTTACATCCCTTTTTGCATCTTATTTTGCATCCAAGTTTGTCTCCTCTTTTCATCCAAGTTTGTGCCCTTTTCTGCATATGTTGTTGCATCCACATTTGTTTCACCACAATTTGTGCCAAGTTTTATGCCTACTATTGCATCCATGTTTATTTCCACTTTTGCATCTATGTTTGCATCCTATTATGCGTCCAAGTTTGTGTTGACTATTACATCCACTTTTGTGTTAGGTTTTCGATCTTATTTTGAATCTACTTATTTTGCATCCACTTTTCATCCAATTTGACATCTATTGTTGCTCCCATTTTCATGTTCTCTTTTGCATCCCAATTCCAACATTCATCATATTTTCTACGTTGATGATATTTATTATGACATTGACAATTATGAACACTTGATGACAATGTCAATGATCATGACGATGATGATAATGAATATGATGACGATGAAAAAAAATTGTGATTATGATGATAAAGATGATGGTGGTTATAGTGACAATGATTATGATGATGACGATGCTAACGACCTTGGCCAAACTTCCAAATTTTTAAATGTTTTCATTGTCATAATCATAACCTTTGCCTTTGGTGTCATCATCCAAGTCATCATCATTTGATCATCATTATCATCATTGTCATCTAGGTCATCATCAACAACAACAATGTCGTGAATGATGATGATGATGCCAATGATGATGATGTCCATGACGATGATTGATGATATAAATTATAGTAATGGCGATGATGGGGATGATGAGATGATACTGACGATTGCAATGGTGGTGGTGGTGATCATCATCAATCATCTCTTGAAAGCACAATTGTTATTTCTGTTGTATATATCATCTATGTCCTAAACTACCATTTTTTGGCACTCATCACATTTTTTGGGTCGATGATATTTCTTGCAACACCTATAATCATGAACAATTGACGAAAATGTCCATAATCATAAGGATGATAATGGTGGCATGAATGGTGATTATGATGATAATGAAATGATGACAATAACAATGACATGATGGCGGTGATGATGATGATAATGAAGATGATTATCATGATTATGATGATGCTAATCACCTTACAGTATTATGGATTCATGAACTTACTATTTTCAATACCATCTGATGAGCCCCAATTTTTGGTACAATTTGGGCTCATTTGGCCTACTTACCTTGCTCAACCATTCATCTTTTATCACTTATGCATTCATTTCTTAGTATATTCGTGTTATTTGTAGGAAGAAGGGCAGGCATTATATCTATGTGGCTAATACATGATGATTTCAGGTTTTTGGCATTAAAGAGAGCAAAAGACCACGCAAATGGAGACAAGGAGACAACAAAGGTGACATTGCGGGTTCATAGGGAGGTTGTCCACAGTCTTGATGACCTTCCTCGTGATTTTCACCTTAACTCCGAGCTCCAACAGCTCTCCCCACCGAGCTTAAAGGCAGCCAACGGATTCTACAGGATCAGCAGTTTGACTTTCAGTTGGACAGCCAAGCTCCACGAATGGAGGAAGCCAGCTTGATCTTCATTGTGTATAAATATGAAGGCCGTAGCCTTTGATAGGAGCTTTTTGAACTTTTGAACTAATATTGTAATTTCTGAGCACGAGCTACAGCTCGGTGTTTTGTTTTTGTAAGCCAGTTTTGGCATGACATTAGACTCTTGATTATGAATAAAGGCAAGCAGATTTGGATCTAATTCTGAGATATTAAGGGAGCTATAGCTCTCAGGTTAGGGCCCAACCTGAGAACAATAGACCTCCTCTTCTTTGTAGTGTTATTTTCCTTTCTTTTCAGCACTTTGTTTCTTTGTTTTGACATGCATTTCAAGAACACAGTCTGCTGATTTGATTTCTTTAATAAGATTGAGTAGGATTAGCTTATGGTTAAATCGCTTTCAGTTTCCTAGATTAGAATAGGAGGATTGTAATTCATTGGAGCTCCAAGAAAAGGTTGATAGTGCCTTCACTGCCATCTCTGTTTAGAGATTGGGGTGCAGTCTGTACCAACCACCAAAAAAAAAGCGCAGTCTTTTTTTTACTTTTATGCAAGCTGCAACACAGTCATTTTAATTATAGATCCATCCATGCACTCTGATCTTGAGCCATACTTCTTCATTCCAACTCCATGCACGACTTCTCTGCATGATTTACATTATTGTTCATTGGTTTAATAGCACAGGTTAATGGATTCTCGTTTTTGGTGCAAGACATAAGCAATTTGTTTTATTTACACTGCTCAGTATCATTCCATTTCCTTCTTCTTCTTCTTAACCACGCCTAAAGCCACCTACTCGACCTCTGTTCAGCTCTTTTACCTTCCAACTCTTCCATTGCCCACGTAGCTCCATTTCCTTGACCTTTCGTTGCTTCCATCCTTCTATCCACCAACCAACTTCGTGCACTCTTTCTCCATCTTATTTCTCTGCCCCTGAGCCATCACAAGCTCCATCTCCATCTTACCTATCCACCTATACCGCTCCATCACTTCACCATCACCCAAAACTCCCATGGTAGAACATCCAGTAGAAGTTAGCAGACTTCCTGTAGAATTCTTGAGTTTCCTGTAGGATCCCCTGCAGACATCCTGTAGAAGCCTGCAAACTCGTTTGTCGAGCACCTGAACGTTGTGGACTTCTGTGGACTGATGCTAGGGATCCCCTGGGACCTCTCCTAGCCCTCCCGACCTTTCCCAAGCTTTCTCTCCCTTCGCACCACCTCTGCACAGCCAAACCCTAATAAGAAACAAAATCATAATCACTCCAACCACTTAAGCAAAAATACATAAACAGTGTTCTTTTCAATGGAAGTAGTTTAAGTTCACGCATTTCATATCACTAGCAGTAATGCATCATTCTTAGACACTTGCACTCCCACCATTGCATCATAGAGATTAAGCTAGTCAGATTAGGGTTTACTAGGGTTTCCATGTTTTGGTTGGCTTTCAGTTCATTTTTGCAAAGTAGATTAATTTCCTTTGAGATAGCCTTCGTCCATCATTTAGAAAGCTTCTTCTGAGAGCATATAGAAGTTGGCTTGAGCCCTAGCGGACTTGTGCCAGCTGACCAAGTGACAGCTGCGACAAGAGCTAGTACTTGTGCATACAGCACCGTCGCTTCCAAGTTTGTACGAACTACCAGGTTGATAAAATTAGAGATAGGAAGCCCCAGGAGTTGTAGCATTATTGCTACAATACTGGAGCCCACCATCTTTTTGGCGCCGTTGCCGGGGAAGCGTCAAAGTATTAGAAATTGTTGCTTTTCTTCTATTTTCTTACTCTTGCCTTCTGCTAAGTAGTTTATTTCATTTCCATTCTGCAAAAGTAGCATAGACATTTCCTGCTTTCATAGATTAGCATTTCCTGCTTTCATAGATTAGCATTTCCTGCTTTCATAGATTAGCATTTCATTTCTGCAAGTGTAGATTAGTGTTTCAATTCTGCAAGCGTAGACTAGCATTTCCATTCCTGCAATTTCATTTGAGAAAAGTAGATTAGTTCTTTCCTGCCTTCAGTTTAATTCTGCATCTTTATAGCTAGTTGTAGATCAATCTGTTTCAGTTTTGCAGGTACCGCAGAAAAACAAAAGCAATCAAAAAAAAAAAAAAAGTCTTTCCATTTCATGCCTCGTAGGAATCGAGATAAAACAGGCAAATTCTTACCCAACACCCCCACCACATCACTGAGTCACCCTTCTCTCTTCTTCGGTGACAGTGATCGAGAAGAACCTATAGGTGAACCTCCTGAGAGATACGAAGATCCTATAGTAGAAGAAGAATTAGAAACCATCCCATCTGAAGCTATGGCTGACAATAGAAGAGAAGATGAGAGAATAGAAGGTGCCTTCCTCATCCGAGAGACCAATGGAGAGATGAAAATGAAGAACATTATCCCCTCCGCCTTACCTCACTTCCATGGACTGACTACTGAAGATCCTGATACCTTCTTGTTTGAGTTTGTTGTCCTTTGTAGAACCTATGACTATACTGAAGATGAGCAGAAGCTGAAACTCTTCCCTTCCACTCTTAAGGATGCAGCATTACGTTGGTTCATGGGCTTACCTGGGAATAGTATCACCACTTGGGCTCAGATGCAGCAAGCTTTCAATACCAAGTACCGGGATTACTGTAGGTCCAAGGAAACCAAGGGAGAAATCTTTCGGATGACCATGGGAAATGATGAGTCCTTAGAGGATTATGAGGAGAGGTTCCAACTTAGCTATAAGCGGGCCAGGTGCACACTTGACCCTGAATCCCTCAAGTTGGTCCTCCTCCGAGGAGTCCCTGAAGACCTCTTAGATACCCTTCACATGTTAGCTGGGGGGGACATTTACCAACTGCCTTATGAGGACATCAAGACTGTGTTTAGAAACCACTCCAGGGCAGCACGGAAACGAGGTAGAGGAAACCTCCTCTCAACTAGTGTCCCTTTCTCCAAACATGAGCTTGCAAATCAATTAGAAGATCTTAAGGGTGAGGTGAGACAGACCATTGCCATGCAGCTGGACACATTCAGGATCCAGCAGAAGAAAGAAGAATCTGAGAGAGCCTTGGCTGTCTTCTGCCCTAGGTGCACAAGGAGACACCCTAAGAACGAATGCCCATTGCATTCGGTTGAAGTATGTTTCGTTTGTGAGGAGGACCATCCCACAAATCAGTGTCCAACCTTACCTGGGTTTAAAGCCATGTACCAAGGGACAGGAGCTCCCACTGAACCTCTTTATTACCTCAACCAAAGGAGGCCACAAGGACCTAGAACTTACCAGCAGGGGATGCAAGGGGCACCTCAAGCTTATTACAGCCCTAACCAATCGACTCCTATGCCTTCCTGGGGTCCCCCTGCTCATACTTCCTGGTCCATGCCTCCTCCATGGTCTTATCCACCTCAGTACCCTACTCAACCTACTTCTCATTCATATCATTCACATGCCCAGCCACAGCCTCAGTGGAATGCACCTCAGTGGAATGCACCTCAGTCGGGGTGGAGGCCCCAGTACAATACTCCTCCCGCCATTTTGCCTCCACCACCAGTTCAACCTCAGCCATTACCTCCTGCTCCTCCAAGGCAACCTCAAATTCCTGCTCAACCGAACCCAAACCCCAACAATAGACAGGCCCAGCAGGTATACACTGGGGAAACCTCATGCCCTACCTATGCTGTGGAGATCCAGGAGATCAATCTTCGATCTGGAAAGACTCTACCAGATCGCCAACCTCCTCCCCCAGAGGATGAGGAAGATAAACAGGAAAGTGAACCAAAGGCTATTCCACCCTTTCCTGAGAGACTAACAGCCACCACACAACCCAACCCAGAGGAGGATGAGCTTCTGGGTGAGCTCAAGCAGTTGTGTGTAAAAATACCACTTCTCCAAGCCATCAAGGATGTGCCAATATACAACAAACTAGTTAAGGAAAAGTGTTTCAAACACCCAGGCAGGCGGAAGAAAGATGCTTCAACCATCAATGTCATAGGACAAATGTCTGACCTTATGTTAGGACAAGTCATCTGCCCAAAGTACCTAGATCCTGGAAGTCCTGTAGTAGATGTCCACATCAATGGCACCATCATACCACACACCTTGATTTATCTGGGGGCTGCCATTAATGTGATGACCAGGGATACCATGCTCAAACTCAATCTTCAGGGTTCCTTGAGGAAGACCTCGACAGTACTGCAATTAGAAGATCGCTCCATTGTGACTCCCGAAGGGATTGTGGATGATGTCTTGGTCTCTATCGACTCTTGGGAATACCCTGCAGATTTCTTGGTTCTGCAAACCAAGGCAAAGCTTACTGGATATCCTCTCATTTTGGGAAGGCCTTGGTTAGCCACTGCAGATGCTTACATAAGTTGCCGTGTAGGAAATATGACCATCAAAAATGGTCCTATGTCCAAGCAGCTAGTCTTATACCCTCCTGCCCAACCCTCCTTAGAGCATGACTTACCACTCTGGTTGGAGGAAGGAGAGGAAGACGAGGTGTACTCAGCACCTCTGTGCACCCTAGATACCACTAGAAGAGACCCCCCAACCGAGGATGACTTGATCGAGACCTTGATCCAGAATCCACCTTCTAGTGCACTATCCTTAGAGAAATTGGTGGAGGATGCCCAAGCTAGCACCTTAGTGGATCTTTGTACAACCAACCCTGTCACTCCCAGAGTCAAGACTGTGGATTTCGGCCCTGAGAGAACGTTAAAGATCAGCTCCTCCCTATCTCCTTCCCAGGAAAAGGAGTTATGTAGCCTGTTGGCCAGTCACCTAGATGCTTTTGCTTGGAGCTATAAGGAGATGAAATGAGTCCATCCTTCGGTCTGTACCCATCACATATACATCAAAGAGGATTGTAAGCCGGTTAGGCAACCCCAGAGGAGAATGAATCCAGCCCTTAAGGACATTGTCAAGGAAGAATTGCAAAAACTGTTGGATGCCGGATTCATCTACCCCATCTCAGATAGTGAATGGGTGTCCCCTCTGGTGTTGGTTCCCAAGAAAAATGGGAAATGGAGAATCTGTGTGGACTACTGAGAACTGAACAAAGCTACCAAGAAAGACCATTTCCCTCTACCTTTCATAGATCAAGTGTTGGATGGACTGGCAGGAAAGAAGTTCTTCTCTTTCCTGGATGGGTTTAGCGGGTACAACCAAATCCAAATCAGCCTGGAAGACCAAGATAAGACCACCTTCACTTGTCCTTGGGGCACCTTTGCCTACCGAGTCCTTCCCTTTGGGCTATGCAATGCTCCTGCTACCTTCCAGAGAGCTGTCTTAAGCATCTTCTCGGAGCTGGTCCATGATGCAGTGGAAATCTATATGGATGACTTTACTCCTTATGGAGCCAACTTTCAGGAAGCATTGTCCAATCTGGGAAAAGTCCTAACCAAATGCATTGAGATGAACTTGTCCCTTAGTCCTGAAAAATGTGAATTCCTAATGACTGAAGGGACCGTGCTAGGCCATACCATTTCTTGCCAAGGGTTACAGGTGGATCCTAACAAAATTGCTCTCATCAAGAAGGTTCCACCTCCTCAAAAGGTAAGGGATGTTCGGAGTTTCTTGGGATTAGCAGGATATTACTGGAGATTCATTAAAGACTTCAACAAGCTAGCCTCTCAATTGTTTGGCCTATTGGAAAAAGATGTGGAGTTTAAATGGACTGACGATTGTCAGAGGGTTTTGAATGAATTGAAGGACAAGTTGGTGTCAGCTCCAATCCTGAGAGGTCCAAACTAGGCCCTACCTTTCCACATCCACACTGATGCCTCGAACAAAGCCATAGGTGCAGCTTTAGGACAAGTTGAGCAAAAACTTCCATATGCCATTTACTTTGTTAGCAAAAACTTGTCCAAAGCTAAGCTGAATTACACTGTAACTGAGAAAGAATTCTTGGTTGTGGTCCATGCACTGAACAAGTTCCGACATTATATCACTGGCTATCAAACCTTTGTACATACAGACCATGCTGCAATTAGATATTTAATGAATAAACCAGATGTGAATGCTCGTATTATTAGATGGTTACTTTTATTGCAGCAGTTTGATTTGACCATTGTTGACAAACCAGGTAGAGAAAATGTTGTTGCTGACTTTTTATCTAGATTGGATTTGTCTGCAGATGAGGATGGAACAGTGGATTACCAGATGCCCAATGAACATCTGTTTGCTATTTCAGTACTCTCTCCATGGTTTGCTGATATAGCAAACTACCTTGTTTCAGCACAGTTCCCTCCACACCTATCCTCAAGAGAGAAGAGAAAAATCATCAGAAAAAGTGCCTCATTTACTTGGATCGGGGGCAATCTATTCAAGCTTGGCCCCAATCAGATCTTAAGGCGTTGTGTAAGGGAGGAGGAAGTCTTTGATATCCTCCTCACCTGTCATGATGGGCCTTGTGGAGGACATTTTGCAGCAAAGAGAACTGCCTTCAAAATCCTGCAGGCAGGCTACTATTGGCCCACACTTCATCCAGATGTCAGAAGATATGTCAGCCAGTGTGACCAATGCCAAAGAATGGGGAAACCGACCCAAACGGATGAGATGCCTCTCCAACCTCAGGTGACTCTTGAGCCATTTGAGAAGTGGGGTATGGACTTTGTGGGCCCAATCAACCCTCCTTCGAGGCAAAGGTCTTACGTCATTGTGTTCACTGACTACCTGACAAAGTGGGCAGAGACCAAAGCAATCAAAACAGCAACAGAAGAAAAGGTGGCCGAGTTCCTAAGAGAAAACATCTTCTATAAGTTTGGCTATCCAAGAGAGCTGGTCATCGATCAAGGGAGCCAGTTCACCTCCAACCTGGTTGAAGACCTACTAGCTCATCACAAGATCAAGCATAGGACTTCCACCCCCTATCACCCTCAAGCAAATGGGCAGGTGGAAGTCACCAATAGAGCATTAGAAGGGATCTTGACTAAGGTGGTGAGCAGTAGCAGAAAGGACTGGGCAGATCGCCTGGTTGAAGCCACATGGGCTTACAACACCACTTGGAAGACCACCACCGGCTTCACACCTTATGAGCTGGTCTATGGGAAGAAAGCTTTGCTGTCCATTGAATTTGAATACAACACGTTGAGGATGGCAGCTCAGCTGGACCTAGATCTCAGCCATGCACAACAAGAAAGGTTATTGCAGCTGAATGGACTGGATGAGCACCGAATGCAGGCCCTCCTGCACTCAGAAGTGGTTCAACTTCAGAGAAAGGTGTGGCATGACCAACATCTCCATGACAAGCAATTTCAGCTGGGAGATTGGGCTTTGTTGTATGACTCCAGATTCAAAGATTTCAAGGGGAAGATGAGAACCAGATGGCTAGGGCCATATTCAGTGGAAAAATGTCATGACAATGGATCTGTTCTTATTCGGACCATTGATGAGGAAGCCATCCCCATGCTTGTCAATGGGCATCGATTGAAGATCTACAGGAAGCCTCTCTCAAGACAAGAGTTCAGCAAAACTATGGAGAAGGCAGTGTTGGTCATAGAGAAGGGTTCTGCCTCTGCTTTGGGCATACCCTGAAGAATCTAAAAAAAAAATAAAAAAAAAAATAAAAAAATAATAAAGATCCTTGGGTGAAAACCTTTCTGAGGCGCCCAAGGCAGGTGGTAGGGGTGAAAACCTCATTGAGGCACCCCTATTGTCTTTCAAAAAAAAAAAAAAAAAAGAGAGAAAAATTTGGAAAAGATCCTTGAGTGAAAACCTTTCTGAGGCGCTCAGGGCAGATGGCAAGGGTGAAAACCTCATTGAGGCGCCCCTGTTATCTTTCAAAAAAAAAAAGAGAAAAAGAAAAAGAAAAAAAGAAGAAAAAAAAAACAAGAAAGACAAAGACAACAAGTTTATCATGTGAAATTGCATGCAGATTGCAGGTGTTCTATGGAGGAGAGGGAGCCTCTTAACTCAAAGCCAAGGGTCCTTATCATGCAGTCAGGACACCTCACCAACACCTCCTCCAAGAATACTCATTTTCTCCAAGGTATGTGCAATTTTATTACAGCTTGAGTCTTCTACAGGAAGATGCAGATTTTCTACAGGAAGGTGCAGACTCTCTACAGGAAACGCAACCTTTCTACAGGAAGCTCTGTATTTCTACAGGAAACTTCCTGTAGAAGCTCAGAATGGCCCAGAATCCATTTTTTGAGGAGATCTAACGACTAAGGATCGGTTTGGATGCATGCAAGCTATTGTTATCTCCCTTGCACATTGTTGTCACCTCGTCCTGCCATCCTTGTCGACATGCAACGAAGTTACCTGCACCAGCAAAGCAGATCGATGAGTCCTCAAGAAAAAGCAAATTTTAAATGAAAAAACGCTGGAGATCTCACACCATATTCATCCCAGTCATCCAGAAGCTCCGGGAGCATGATCGTGAGGCCAGATCCTTCGTCGTGCAGCATGCACCCAAGGAGGAAGAACTGTTACAAGACATCCCGCGGGAGTCCTGTAACAGTTAAGCCCGCTAGAGTGGATACCATTCACAGCGCCAGCCATATGCAATGAAACGCGGGCGCATGCAACCAAAGCATCCAATCCATCGTCGGCAGCCTGTAAACATGGACCTCCGGGCCTGTGTAAGTTCGCCAGCAGTAGGTAAATCCACTCATCAGCGTCCAAAAAAAACCGAAACATCGTGTGCAGCCACGCAGGTAAGTGTCTCGACCCTTCCTTCCATCAGATTGCATGAATTTTACTTTGAATTGATTGCAAAGTGTAAAGGTGAATGGGTTGAGCGGCCGTATGGCCATTTGGCCGGCCACGTCGGCCAGTTAATGGTCTAGTTGGATGTTTGGGTGGCGGCCATGACAAAAATAATGGGCAGCACGCACGTGAGAGCAATCCCGTCGGGAAAAAACAAGTTTAACAGAAGAGGCGGCGGCAGATCTGCGGGAATTGATGCGGTAGCAAGGGAACTCACAGGTAAATGATGGGATGACATCGCCCAACGGTCCGGCGGGGACAGCTCACCCCCGTGCCACGGATTCCGCCGATTCAAAATCTAATCGGTTAGATTGCCCTCATGCATTTATCAACCACCGTTTTGAACTCGAGTGGCTATCCTGATCTTTATGCAGTTCGATACGCCGAGCCTTTGGCTATCAGAACGCTTGTGAAGCACACCCAGAGCGCAGACCAACTGCAGTCTTTCCCGAAAATCGCGCGCTGCTCCTACAGGAACACTGTTTCTACTAGTTTCTATAGGAAGGCGGGTGCCTCACGTGAAAAGGTGGAAGATTATAAAGGTAACCCTGAACTCTTCATGCAACTGGTTTTTAAAGGTGGCAGAATCGTCGTCCACAGTCTGGTCATAGAAAAGTGGTGAAATTGTTGTCTGCTGTGCCTATACCGTCATTCTACAGGATGTCAGGGTAATTAAACTGTGTTAAGTTCCTCAGGGATAAGTTTTGGGGATTATGTGCATGACAGAAGCGTAATTCTATGCTCTGTCTCAGTAGACCAAATTTCTTCCACCATCACCACCTCTGGTTAAGGAAACTGTTTTATCATGCCGGGTGGGTTTATTAGACGAGAACCCACTGATTCAACCAAGTTAAGGGAAGACTAGGAGGTGGTGGAGCTCTTCACACGGGTTCAATGGATATCTTTTTGTGACAAATTGCAGGGTTACGACGATGAAGTGGCAGAAGAATTTTTGCAGGCTCTGAGGCTGAAATCCAAGACACTGGCCACAATGAACTTCAGGGGCCTAAGCCTCAAGCTCACCCCGCAATATATCAGTCGAATTACTGAACTTCCAATGGGTTTGCCATGGGATAAGGAAGAAAGGAAGT
Source organism: Pinus tabuliformis (assembly GCA_031772625.1). NCBI lineage: Eukaryota > Viridiplantae > Streptophyta > Pinopsida > Pinales > Pinaceae > Pinus > Pinus tabuliformis. Next base: position 1,035,851,266 of record CM062816.1, on the reverse strand, counting down.
TGGAACCATGAGGATCAAAGAGCAGCTGAAGAAAAATCGGTCATGAACCGAGAATTGAGCGAGCCACTGTTCATTCGAGCAGAACCAGAGGATCTGGTTGCACTCATCTCAACACACCAACAGTTGTCTACTGATCCCACAGCTTCCTTGAGATTTATGGACCAACAGGCCCAAGCCATAGCTCATTTTGAAGACATGGAAAGACTGTTAGGAGAAAGTGCTGCCCAAGCATGCACACGCAGATGGAATACCTTGGCACACAGTTTGAAAATCCGAGAGTACCATACCCCAACTCGGATGAGGGAAGCTTTGGTAAGGGTAGACCTTTACAATAAATCCATGCAAAGCCTCCAGGCCAGCTGGATTGGCCTTAAACTCAGCCCACCACTATTGCTAGGGTTGACTGAAGGCAACACAGAGGAGGATGACAGTAAACAATGGGAAGAGGTGAACAGGAAAGCTGGGTTTCATATCCTCAAGGAGGACACTACCACAAAGGCTTGGGATGTAAGGGAAGCAGTAAAAGCAATGAAGGATGAAGATTTGGACTAAGTTGCTCAAGGATGAGCAAATATTTTAGCTGGGGGGTGATGATGAGCCCCAATTTTTGGTACAATTTGGGCTCATTTGGCCTACTTACCTTGCTCAACCATTCATCTTTTATCACTTATGCATTCATTTCTTAGTATATTCGTGTTATTTGTAGGAAGAAGGGCAGGTATTATATCTATGTGGCTAATACATGATGATTTCAGGTTTTTGGCATTAAAGAGAGCAAAAGACCACGCAAATGGAGACAAGGAGACAGCAAAGGTGACATTGCGGGTTCATAGGGAGGTTGTCCACAATCTTGATGACCTTCCTCATGATTTTCACCTTAACTCCGAGCTCCAACAGCTCTCCCCACCGAGCTTAAAGGCAGCCAACGGATTCTACAGGATCAGCAGTTTGACTTTCAGTTGGACAACCAAGCTCCACGAATGGAGGAAGCCAGCTTGATCTTCATTGTGTATAAATATGAAGGTCATAGCCTTTGATAGGAGATTTTTGAACTTTTGAACTAATATTGTAATTTCTGAGCACGAGCTACAGCTCGATGTTTTGTTTTTGTAAGCCAGTTTTGGCATGACATTAGACTCTTGATTATGAATAAAGGCAAGCAAATTTGGATCTAATTCTGAGCTTTTAAGGGAGCTATAGCTCTCAGGTTAGGGCCCAACCTGAGAGCAATAGACCTCCTCTTCTTTGTAGTGTTATTTGCCTTTCTTTTCAGCACTTTGTTTCTTTGTTTTGACATGCATTTCAAGAACAAAGTCTGCTGATTTGATTTCTTTAATAAGATTGAGTAGGATTAGCTTATGGTTAAATCGCTTTTAGTTGCCTAGATTAGAATAGGAGGATTGTAATTCATTGGAGCTCCAAGAAAAGGTTGATAGTGCCTTCACTGTCATCTCTGTTTAGAGATTGGGGTGCAGTCTGTACCAACCACCAAAAAAAAACGCAGTCTTTTTTTTACTTTTATGCAAGCTGCAACACAGTCATTTTAATTATAGATCCATCCATTCACTCTGATCTTGAGCCATACTTCTTCATTCCAACTCCATGCACAACTTCTCTGCATGATTTACATTGCTGTTCATTGGTTTAATAGCACAGGTAGCACAGGTTAATGGATTCTCGTTTTTGGTGCAAGACATAAGCAATTTGTTTTATTTACACTGCTTAGTATCATTCCATTTCCTTCTTCTTCTTCTTAACCACGCCTAAAGCCACCTACTCAACCTCTATTCAGCTCGTTTACCTTCCAACTCTTCCATTGCCCACGTAGCTCCATTTCCTTGACCTTTCGTTGCTTCCATCCTTCTATCCACCAACCAACTTCGTGCACTCTTTCTCCATCTTATTTCTCTGCCCTTGAGCCATCACAAGCTCCATCTCCATCTTACCTATCCACCCATACCGCTCCATCACTTCACCATCACCCAAAACTCCCATGGTAGAACATCCTGTAGAAGTTAGCAGACTTCCTGTAGAATTCCTGAGTTTCCTGTAGGATCCCCTGCAGACATCCTATAGAAGCCTGCAAACTTGGTTGCCGAGCACCTGAACGTTGTGGACTTCTGTGGACTGATGCTAGGGATCCCCTGGGACCTCTCCTAGCCCTCCTGACCTTTCCCAAGCTTTCTCTCCCTTCGCACCACCTCTGCACAGCCAAACCCTAATAAGAAACAAAATCATAATCACTCCAACCACTTAAGCAAAAATACATAAACAATGTTCTTTTCAATGGAAGTAGTTTAAGTTCACGCATTTCATATCACTAGCAGTAATGGCATCATTCTTAGACACTTGCACTCCCACCATTGCATCATAGAGATTAAGCTAGTCAGATTAGGGTTTACTAGGGTTTCCATGTTTTAGTTGGCTTTCAGTTCATTTTTGCAAAGCAGATTAATTTCCTTTGAGATAGCCTTCGTCCATCATTTAGAAATCTTCTTCTGAGAGCATATAGAAGTTGGCTTGAGCCCTAGCGGACTTGTGCTAGCTGACCAAGTGACAGCTGCGACAAGAGCTAGTACTTGTGCATACAGCACCGTCGCTTCCAAGTTTGTACGAACTACCGGGTTGATAAAATTAGAGATAGGAAGCCCCAGGAGTTGTAGCATTATTGCTACAATACTGGAGCCCACCACCATCTTTTGCATACACATTACTGTCAAAATTTTTACATTTCCATCTCTCTTGCCATATCTTACTATAATGGTGGTGTCAAAGCTAGAAAGATATATTGTTCTAATGGTGGTTCTAATGTTAGCACCATAATTTTTTTTGTTAAATTTTTGTTTTAAAAAATTGGTTCGTGCAATTATTTGGACAATATATGTAAAAAACACAATAACATAAAATTATTTTGATTATAGTCCCATGGATTTTTATGAAATAACTAGTTTCAAGACCATCTTCTACGTACATATTATTATTAAAAAAAATTCACTTTCTATCCCTCTTGGGATATCTTCTTGTGATAGAAATATTAGAAGTAGAAATATATCCTATTGTAATGGTGTTGTTAGTATTAGCGCTAAAAAAATGTTTAATTTTAGTTAAAAGTTTTGATAATATCAGTTTTCTTTTAATTTTTAATTTTTAATTATATTTTTATGCAATCATAAAGTTCTTGCTCAATTTTGGTATTAATTATTTCTAGGTCAAATCATATGTATTAACCATGTTATTTGTGCTACAAGTATGATTCTTTGGACAAAATTGAGATTTCAAATAAGTTGCAAGGAGCAGATAAATGGAAGAATAACAATGACAACTATTTGTATTGTCCAACTCTTTAGGATATATATCATGTGTGAAAATCTTCAACATTTTCAGTAACAATGGACTATTGGTGATCTTGTAATTTTACAAAATCTTTGGATGATACATCAAAACAAAGTTGGTTTTATCGATTTGCTTAGGATCTATTTTGGATAAGAAACCCTAGGTTTTGGAAGTATAAAAATAATCTCTCTCAAAACCCCTTTTGAAATTGGTCCTTAGCTTTTGAGTAGAACTAGTACAATTGTACTACAAACTAGATATAATGTATCCTTCTATTCTTTGCTCTCCCCAAAAGTCTATTGTTGGATTAACCAAGTGATTTAAGATTAAAATTACTTGTCTTCTTGTATCCTCAATGGTGTTGTGAAGCTTCATCAAGCATATCCAACCATTCACAAAAACTCACTAGAAAACTATATCCATAAAATTTCAAAGATGTCTTCATACATGATTGTATCCTTGAATTTTTCCATTCTCCAACAAAGCAGTGGGCCTTCATCCCTAGCAAATATTTCGTTCCATCATAAAAAAATCTTCCACTTGTGGTTTAGCAAGTTATTCCTTCATTTTGTTAGGGCCTTAGAATCATGTTGTGGCATCAACAACATAACCATTTATTGGCTCTAATTGGTAAACTAGGGTCCACTTAAGTGTCCAACAAACATTGTACTAGTCTAACATTAAAATAATCAACTCTTACAACAAGGAAGGGTTGAATTAAGGAGTGTTACCAAGGTGTTGGATAGTTGGGGAGCTCTAGATAGTGAAGTTATCATATTATGATGCACTTCATACATTCATTTAACACTATGCAATCCAAAAACAACCATAATTTGTCGTATGGCTATACTATGACATTAAATTAGATTGTTGTAATTGGTATTAATAATTGAGAGAGATTCAAGCATTAATCTAAATGTAAAGAATAACATGTATATAATCATCATACATCATAAAAAAACAAAAATCTCATTACAAGAGATATATTTCCATTGTTATCAAAGACAACCAACATATACACTATGATCCAAACATCATATCAATAGCAATATGATCAATGTTCAACCAAACCTTTCACTATTTAACCATATAACTCCTTGTCTTAACCTATACAATTTCATTTATACATTTTTCCATGTAGACATCATGACATGGTAAAAAACCTAAGCTAACTAATTTCAACAACTACATAAATAGAATTCACCATAAACAAAAATTGCTTCACTAGTCAAATCTTCAATTTGAAACTTTTTTAACTTAAAAATCCACTAAAATCATTGAGTTTGATCTCCTGACCACTAAATAACACATTGATTTTTACACATATTACATTAATACTTACCATATAATCTTCTAATAACAAAACAAACATAAAGGAAACTTTAAGAAACACAATGCGGGAGGGCTCACCAAACTTGAACTTTGAAGTGGGTTCATCTATTTCTATTCAAGTTCTGTTTGTGTAATTCAATGAATAAGATGTGTTGTCAAACTTCGAAGCTCCCTATAATGGTTAAATGTGCCCATTGAGACCATCTAGCAGATTCACAATTATATTAATATATTAATATATTTTTGTTAATAATATTAGTTTAAAAAATTATAAATAAACTATATTCGATACTATTATCTGAAATCCTCAAAATTATTCCAAAATGCCTAATTCAACATATCCATCCCATAATTTAAGATGAGGTAATTCCAATATATATATATATATATATATATATATATATATATATAGCAACATATATAACCACAACTCCTGGTAGAGGGGAAGCCATAATGAATGTTGAGAAAGGCCCAATCCTCCCACTAATGATAGAGACGTCACACCCCACAACATCCATCATGCCATCTGCTCTGACCACAATGGTTGTGCACAAAGATTTTGTATGCAACCTACACAGAGCTAGGTTGAATTATTTGTGATCAGAGAATCCAAATGATTCACAGATTACAATGCAGCATCCTCATAACACAAACTGTTTTCAGACATTTTGTTTTTCAGGGGTTTTGAAATTTGGGGTTTGAATAATAATGTATACTGATGAATGTTGAAGAGTTGTAAAGGGGAAAGACCAAAATAGTATTTGGTCGTCACCGCACCAAGATCGATCTCTAATCTGCCATGCGACTATATGGAAATAGGTACACGTCACTGGATTGATGTTTATGATCTTTAGAATGATTCTCGTTCTTTGAATTGATTGAACTCTAGTGTCTCCACTGCATATCTATTCTATATTTTCACACGAAATGTTGCAACGATTTGCCAACGGTTAGGGATTTAGGGTTGAATTTGGATGCGTTTAGGGATCAGTGGATTGTGGAAGATCTCTTCAATGGCTCACCCACAAAACATCGATTTGTTCGATTCCTATTTTCATAGGATATATTTGGACCACGATGGTAGGAATAGTGGTTCCAAAGCCTTGGTCTTCTTTCACAGAGCCAATTTACCCAAGAAAATACTTACATAGGCACCCCTGGAATTATAGTTTGAAATCTTTAAAATCTTAGTTAGCATTACAATTTAAATATTTTATGTAATTTTTTAATAAACTGAGACATTGAAATCAAATTGGTTCAAGTCCTAGTTTGATTTGACCCTTCTATAATACCAAGTTTAAAAACACTTTTTCTATTTACCCCTTAAACATACATAATTAAGAAATAAATCCTGACAGTAGCCTAAAATATCATGAATTTTGAAAGAAAGAAACACTCTTCCGCACATCATATGAAGTATTAAAATCAAAATCATTAAAAGAGATATTGTTCAAATTCAGAAGAGAAGCCATTCTCCACTTGCCAAGTCTTCTAGCAGCTCAGCTCCGGGGGACACCTCTTTTTGAAAGAGCATCTGCTTGAATGTTCCTTACTTTGTAAATGTGCTAATGTGAAATAGAGTTGAAAATTGATAATAATGCAAAGGATCTCATCAATAATTTTGTGTAAAAGGAATTTTTCAGAGAAATAAGAACCCTTCATCGGTTAATTATTAACTTAAAAGCCCCAAATACCTGTATCTTTTGAGTCCTGCTATTTGCAACCAACATAAGAGAAGATTTTAAGGCTATAAACTCTACATAATTAATTGTACACCTTCCCAATGAAGACTTGGATTTGATCCAATGGGATTATGAAAGATGAACTATATCCCCTGCCGCATAACACTGAGGTTCCCCTTAAGTAGTTCGATAAACAAATATGCACCTGATTATCAATTTTCTCCTCTACAATCATCCTTGGAGGCTTTTCTATTTTATTTTTTCAAAATATTTTGAGTGCTTTCATGTTTTTTTTATTGCATTCTAAATAAAGTACAAATCTGTATTCAAAGAGATTCAAATTCCTAGATAACCATCCATCCCCGTGGTCATAATCACAGGTAATTCTTTGAAGTTCATCACAACCACATTTCCATCTGAGTTCCTGATACTTTTCTCAATAGGTATTTCGTTCAAATCTATTAGCCAATTCCCCCCAAACATATACTATATAAGATCACGGGCATAATGCACACTGCTTGCTCAAGGAGCAACAAAACCCTAGCTAGAGAATTATGAAAGAAGCCTGCAGCTACTCGCAGATGCTTCTCAGCGGCCCTCTACTGTTGGGGTTTTAGTACCATGGACACACCAGAGGATGGAGAGCTTCTATCATATCAACAAGAAGAAAATGAAGGGGAAGCAAAAGCTTTTGCCTCCCTCATCTTTGCAATGGGCCCGACAAAGAACAGTGCTTCAGTAACAAAGTTTGTTAAAATATTGGAAGACATTCCTGAAATATCACTCCCTCCTGCCCTTCCCCGTAGAGCAGCACTATCTCTTTCAGAGAGAGGATTAGTGGGGCAGTTGACGGGGTTATGGCCATCGCCCAAAACTGTGCAAAAATGGGTAGAAAGGAATTGGACCGCGTCAATAGATGGAAAAATATCAATCAGGTTTTACGGAAGAGGATATTACACCTTCCACTTTGAAAGCACGAGGATCAAGACCTGATGTGTAAGAATGGACATTATTTTATGGACACAAGGGGTTTGTATCTAAACAAATGGACACCGATTTCGATCCAGAAATGGATGTCCCCAATTTCATCCCCGTCTGGGTTAGAATGCCACACCTTGCCCTTGACTACTGGGGGACGATTAAGTCAAATCCATAGGAAACACAGTTGGGAATTATATAGATAGATGCGAACCAAAGGAAAATATGCATGGATGTGCCAGAATTTGTGTAGAAGTGTATCTGGGGAAAGGGCTACCACAAGCTATCAAAATCAAAGTGGACTAGTGGACGCACATACAACAGTTGGATTATGAAAAAAATTCCTTTCAAATGAAAGGTATGTCACGAATATGGTCATTTTGCAAATATATTTACAAAAAAAAGGAAAATGAAAATGAAAAGAGTGAAGAACTAGAAATCAAATTGGAACGGGTCAAAAGGAATAAGATAGTTAACAAACAAATAAATCTATCTTCCTTGTGACCACCCACATCCTCTGATCTCCATCCCACAACACCCAAAGAAGATAATAACCCCCTTGCTAGCCTTAATCCTTTTGAGCCTTAGGATCCTTTAGCCCCCTCATCCCTTAGACCATGATCCAGATCTAGATCCAGATCCCGTCAGCTTACCCCGAACCCCTGGTCATCCCCTCTAGCATCAAACTTTCACAACCCTCCCCTGACCTCAGTAGAGAGAATTCTAACCAAAAAACAGTCAAAGGAAGCACCTCCAATAGTAGAATACCAAAAAAAGTAGGAAGAAAGACAAACAAAGAACTCAGAGATGAAGCAACAACAAAGGAAATGGCATTAGGAATGCAACAACCTATGGAAATCTTCTTAAGAATTAATACAAGAAGCAACGAAAAGAACCAACAAAGAGGGAAAGGAGCCTTACACCACCTAACAAGTAAATAATGATAGTGGTCTCCTGGAATTGTAGAGGAATGGGATCATCCATCAAAGAAAATGCCACAAGAGACATTCTGGCAAAAGAAAACCCAGACATCCTTATGATTCAGGAGATAAAAAAAATAATCAAGAAACTGGAAATATAAAACAAAACTTTAGAAATTATGAAGGGGAAGAAATACAGGAAACAGGAGTGTCAGGAGGCATTTGCACAATATGGAAAAAAGGAACATGGGAGTTAATAAAATAAAAAAAAAGACCAACATTGGATTCAAACGGACCTAATGCAAACCAAAACAAAGGAGAGGTATAGTGTTATAAATATATATGCCCCAAATCACTACAAGGAAAAAGAGCATTGTTGGGCCACCATAAAAGAAGCTCTAAAAGAAATAGAAGCTGGGAAAATAATTATAAGGGGAGATTTAAATTTGGTAAGAAGTATAGAAGAAAGTTTGGAGGAACATACCATACTGACCCATCCAGGGATATTCTAGAAGAAATAATGGAACAATACAATTTAATAGACATCCTGCCTAGCAATGAGAAATACACTTGGAGCAACAAAAGAGTGGTCAAAAGAAACATAAAAGAGAGACTGTATAGAATTTTGATACAAGAAAACATAGTAGTAGTGCACAACTCCATAAAGTAAAAAATTATACATACCACATCATCTGACCATAAACCGGTGACAATAGTCATGGGAAATATGGAAAATCAGGGACCGCTCCCGTTCAGATACAACTCAATTTGGGACAAAACACAAAAATTAGCAAAATAGTCAAGGAAGCATGGGAGCCAAGAGTAACAGGATCACCAAGTATACATGGGAAACAAAATTAAAAACTACAAGAACCAAACTAGAGGAATGGGCAAGAGCAAATGAAATTAAAAAAGAAAAAGAGAAGAAAAAAGACTTACAATAGAAAATGGAAAGCATGCAAATTGAAAAAGAAAATAGAGAAGAAGGCAAGTAATATTACTTTAGAGAGAAGGAAATCTTCTGGGAAATATATAGGGAAAATAGGAAAGAAGAAGAAGAGGCAAGATTGAAATCCAGAAGTTTGTGGCTCAATGCAGGGGACAAAAAAACATCCTTTTTCCACAACACAATTAAAATAAGAAGGGCAAGAAATCAAATAGAAAAAATTCAAGTCAGAAGCCAAGAGGTCAGAGGTGTAGAGGAACTAAAAAAATCAGCCTATCAAAACTTTAAAACCTTACTATCATCCAGTGGAGAAATGGCTGAGAGAAGATTTCTTGAAATACACAAAAGAAGAATGAAAAAAGAAAAAAATGTTGCAATGTGCAAGTATCCCATAGAAGAAGAGGTAGTGGCGGCTATATGCAGCCTGCATGTAGACAAAGCCCCTGGGCCAGATGGTTTCATAATAGCATTCTACAGATCTCACTGGCATATCATCAGAAAGGATTTCTTAAGAATGGTGAAGAATGTCTTCAAAAGAAAAATAGGAGGCAACACAAAATCCTCCTATCATGCTTTAATCCCCAAGAAAGAAAACCCCTAAACTTTCAATAGGTTTCTTCCTATCTCTCTTTGCAATTCTTCTTACAAGATAATAACAAAAATAATTGCAAATAGAATCAAAGAAGTACTCCCAATAATTATTTCTGAAAATCAAGGAGGTTTTGTGCCCAACAGGCAAATCATAGATAATGTCATTATTCTACAGGAAGTTTTTCACTCTAGTATGCTAAGACAAGAGAAAGGCCTCATAATCAAGCTAGATATGGCTAATGCATTTGACAGGGCCAGCCATCCATATCTAATGGCTGTCCTCCAGAAACTTGGCTTCTCAAGAGAAATACGGGAAATCATACGGGCATGCATTACTACCCCTTGGATTTCCCCCCAATAAATGGAAGGCCCAGTGACTTCATTCAAAGCGCAAGAGGCCTTAGGCAAGGTTGTCCTCTCTTTCCCTTCCTATATATTATAATAGCAGATACTTTAAGTAGGGTTTTGGAAAACCAAAGAAAGGAAAGAAGCATCACAAGGATCAGAATAGCAAGAGGAGTTAAAATAATAAACCACTCACTTTTTGCTGATGATACATTGTTGCTGGGAGGGGCCTCAACAATAATAGCAAGCAGGTTCAAATTTTTTTTGGATGAATTCCTATAGGTATCAGGTGGGCTATTAAACAATGCAAAATGCAAGATATATGGATGGAATACCCCCCCAAAAACTATGCAAAGGATCTCACAAATATTAGACATCCCTGTACAGGAAAAATAGATTCACTTCTTCTATCTGGGACTTCCAATCTCAAAAGTGAACTTGAAGACAAAGATATGGACTAGACAAATTGAAAAAATGAAAAACAAGATACAAAGCTGGGGTATGATGTGGTTGAATATGGCAGGAAGGGTAATACTAATCAAAGCACTCCTTGCAGCTCTACCTATCTACCAATAAGCAATAATCATGGCTCCAGCAAGTGCTCACAAAGAAATGGAGTTAATCTTAAGAAGTTTCTTGTGGTAGGGGGGGAAGCAAGGAAACAAAAATTTTAGCCTGGTAAGGTGGGAGCAAGTAGTTCTTCCTTATGAACAAGGAGGACTATCAATTCAAATACCTGGGCTTATGAATGCATCACTAGGAATGAAAATAATATGGAGACTAATTACGGGAAAAGAGAACTCATGGAAAAAGACTCTCCTATCAAAATACATGGATGGCACCAGGGAAAGATTTCTTAAGGGAAATATCCCAATTAGACAATGTACCCAAGTTTGGAAACTGGTTAAAAAAACAATTCCATTAATGAGCAAATATGTTTCTAAAATCCCAGGCAGTGGATAAACAATTTCAATCTAGGAGGACAAAATCATGGGAAAAGAACCACTGCAGACCCATATAGAAATTGAAGACATACAAGAGTGGATGAAAGGTAAAGGTTTTAACACTTTACACTCAATCTCTTTATGGAACCAAAAGGAGTGTCAAGACTAGAAAATCTTAGCAATTCTGGCAGACCTGGAAGGACAATGGAGCAAAATCAGGCAGCTCTTAAAAGGGGCAATGCCAATCCATCATGATGAGGAAGATGAATACCTTTGGGATCCAAGTGGTGGACAATATAAAATTAGGACTGGATACAAAATCCTTTAAGAACAACCAAATAAATAAGAGTGGGATTCTTGGAAAATAGCATGGAAATCAGAAAGCCTGCCTAATATAAAAATGTTCATCTGGACTCTTTTAGAAGGAGAATTTTGACCAGTGAAAACTTAACGAAAAAAGGCTTTCAAGGTCCAACACGGTTCCCATTATGCATGTAGGCTGAAGAAAATATTCAACATGTTTTCCAAGAATGTACCTTCACCAAATAATGTTGGCAGTAGTTGATAAGCCCTTTGGAAATAAGAATAAATTTCGAAAAGCCCTTGCCAAATTTCCTTCAGACCTTTGAGAAAGCCTACCCATACACAACAAAGAAAAAAGCCATGATTCAGAGGATATGGAAATGTATTCCAGTGGTTCTATGTTGGCAAATTTTGGTTGACAAGAAATAAGTGCATTTTCAAAAATCAAATTCCAAGGATAGGGAAGACCCTTTCAAAAACTTGCGGGCTAACCTCTTAAATAATCAATGTCAAAGGAACAACTCCAACAGACATTCAAATCCTTCAATAGAAAGAGAGGGATTGGATAAGTAAAACCATAATAAATAATAATGCGCAAAGAGGATGGAAAAAGATAAGCACAAGAGGTACATGGAAAATAAGAATGAGTGAAGAGGAACTGACAAACTGGAGGAAAAACCAAAATAGACATTGTCTATACTTTGATGGGGCTTCAAAGCATAATCTAGGAAAGACAGGAGCAGGAGGAATAATCCTCGATGTTGATGGGAAAGAAAGTTTCACTTATGAATGGGGCTTGGGACAAATTTCAAATAACAAGGCAGAAGCTTATAGTTTGTTGATGGGAATAAGAATAATTCAAAAAAAAAAGAAAAATTCAAAACCCCATCATCATAGGAGATCAACCATAATAAGAGAGGTGTTGGCAAGAAACAAAAAACCAAACAATGAGCACATGAACAGAATATTTAGAAGAATCACGAAGAATTTGGAAGGCTTGGCAATGTAATCTACAGACATGTTTTGAGAATTCACATTCAATAGGCAGATCACTTTGCAAATCAAGCAGTGAAAAAAAATGAAGTGCTTGTTCGTGAAAACCAAGAGGAATACCATAGCTAAGTTCCTTAATAACCAACAAAATCATTTTGTTTAAAGTTAACCAAACCCAAAGGAAACAATGAGAAAATCAACAAATCAAAAAGCAACAGCTACACATCAACAAAGGACATAGTACCGTAGCAATTGCCAGGAAAACATGGGAAAGAAAAGGAAAAATAATGATAATTCAGGTTTTCAAAAGAACTACACTGCAATCTATCTCATCAGAGGTAGGTCTCAGGTTGAGATAAAGCACAATAAGATCAGAGGGTACATTCACAAAAATTGCAGCAACAATCTCAGTGAGGAAATGCCCAATTTTTGTGTTATTATAGTGATTCTTTGGTCTCCAAGAACCCCCCTGTTCTATCTCTTTGCCAGAAGTGTTTCCTCTTCACAGTGTGTAGACTTTAGCTTAAGCCTCTATCCTTCTTCTCACCCGCGCCTCAGCTAGTTTTCAACAAACCTTTCATTTCCTTCTATTTCTACTGTCGGGCCCACTTTTCTAATCAAATCAAGACCATTGATCAGGAGCCCGATCCGACGAACACTTTTCAGCCTGACCATCCAAATTTGCGTGAACCACCGTAAATGTCGATCTGTACACATTGGATCAGACTACTCTCACCAATTTTGGGTGGTTAACAAGCACGAATTTTACCCACCCGAAAAGCGGTATTTTCTCTCTCCTCTAATGATACGCATCGCCCGATCAATGGAATCAGGTGACCCCTCCCTTTTACCGCTTACAGTTTTTTTCATGTCCAATATACCACCTTTATGTTTAACACTACTTTTCTGATAAGTTAACTTGTGAAGTTGTTCATGCCTGTGGACCATCGATCTCAGCCATTGATGGCCGCGAAGGATCCACCAGCCTTCAGCCCCACTGTTTTATCCCTTCTGCATAGCCTCTTATTCCAACCTCTACGTCTTAACTTGGGCAACATCCTCATCCATTGACTCTCCCAAGGGTCCGCGTTTATGAAAAAAGGAAAGTGGACATCCACAGCAAAAGAAGAAGCATCTCAGGCATCCCAAAGCCAAATATATACAACAAAACTGGAGCACAAAACAGAGACATGGGAAGAACCGGCATACAAATCACCTGGCACCTAACGAAGGAGAGATCTTGGACATTTTTTGTTAAGAGGAACAAGCCAAGTCAGGAGCATTCAATCTTTAAGCTTTGAACATCTATCACAAAGCTCATGACTTGCAAATTTTTAATTCTAGTAGGTCAGTTTGTTAGACAGTACATTAGAATCCACATAAAAACTCAAGAAGTTTTGAATACAAGCCGAGGAGAAGAGACTGCATTCTCATCTCATGGATTTGAGGTTTTTCATGATACAGTCTATGTAATAGGAGCTTGCTCCATCAAAGCTTTTGGTAATATATAAATTACTCAACCTTGTTAAAAAAAAAGGAAAAAAAGAGCACAGGCATAAAAAATGTATAATATAATCTTATTTTCATACACAAGGAACATCTTCGATAACCAATCTTAATCACCTTTTTTTTGGAGATTGTGTTGTATGAGAACTTCCATGTTTTCAAGTAGTAACTACATGAATATATGAAATTTAAAGAGCATTTATATTTCCATATTTTCTTCCACCACTACACTAGAGTACCAATATCATGTATGGCACATAATGTCTTATATCTTAATTTTGGAGAGTATAAAACCCCAATTTTGTTCCTTTGACGAGAGTAGGTCATCCTCTTCCCTTGATTCTTGTGTGACTACTTTTAAGCTTATAAATATATCCTTCTACATCTCTACTTCTTTATCTCTGAGACCAAGTTCTTGAGTTGATTTCCACTCCTCACTCTAGATTGCAGTAAGGTTGACATTTGATGCATGAGAAAGAGAAAATATGCCCTTCCTTGTGAGAGTATTGATTAAATGATTTCCCAATAAGAAAAAGCCACAATAGTAACCTTCCAAATAATTAAGCCATTTTGACAAGAACTTTGTTGAAGATTTTAGGCAATCTTCTATTGAGTCTAGTTCAATGTACTTCTGAATTATCACGTGACACCATAAAATGTTTCCCAGTATTAATTTGTAGATTTTTTTAACAAATAGATCTTTGGAAAAATGTTTTTTAGGACCCAACCTCCTATATCCTTGGGTGTTAATTTATTTTTATTTAACTCCTTGAAATGCTCTTTTTATCTTGATGCCTAGACCATAAGAACATATAAATAATTCCCCTCCAGTGCTCCATTCGCCTTTTTGTATAAAATTTTTGGTCATACAACACATTTGTATGGCTTCAATCATTGATTTTACTAATATAATCTTAACATACTTGGACAACCACAGTTATGTCAAACAAAATTCCTCCTTTCTAGCTTGTGCAATCAACCATTCCCAATGTTTCTTGCCTTAATCATTTGAGTTTAGATAAAATCCTAAATACTTTAATCCCATTTGAAGCTCAATATATTGATAAGGAGAAAACTTAGATAAATATTTGGCATCTTTACCATCAATTCCAAATAAATAAATTGTAGACTTCATATTTTTTTCCTCATTTCTGTTGCTGTATGCACAAATCAAGGATTTCCTTCAATTTAGGATGACATTTTGTTGTTACATATGGAACCAAGAAAGATTTTATGAAATTGAAGGAAATCCTTTATACAATACTTTGTACTATATAACAACAATTTTACTCTGGGAGGGGTGATGTATTGTCATAATTGATAATTGATGTGTATATGTTGTTATTTTCACCAAATGGTTACTAATTTAGGCTTTTGTACTTAATGAGATATTTGAGGTTAGAGGGCCTTAGAATGATGGACTCACTTGGTAGTTTGAAATTTTGGGTTCA
This sequence comes from Pinus tabuliformis, assembly GCA_031772625.1. Classification (NCBI taxonomy): domain Eukaryota; kingdom Viridiplantae; phylum Streptophyta; class Pinopsida; order Pinales; family Pinaceae; genus Pinus; species Pinus tabuliformis. Next base: position 1,035,835,942 of record CM062816.1, on the reverse strand, counting down.
CTAAAACTCTATAACAAGTCATTCCTCCTATCTAAAAAATAATATTTCAGTTTTTGTGATGTAAGAGGGTGCTCTCAGAGTCATTATTGTTCTTCTTTCTTGGTTAATTTGAGAGTTTATCAAATTTCAAATCTAGGGATGACCACATCATGGGAACACTCTGATGGAAAGTAATCAAATTAGTGAAACATGAAAATAGTCATGTTGTTTAGAAACTGGTTATGGAATCTACATTTTAAAATTGTAATATTTATTCTATACTTCCTTTTTTGAACATTGGCACTGGTTTGACCTAACATTTCTGTAGGTTGAAGTTGACTTGGCACTTTCAACCTATGCAAAAGCACGTCGGTGGTTTGAAACAAAGAAAGAACAAGCAAGAAAACATGAAAATATAATAGCTACACATGCAAAGGCTTTTGAAGCTGCAGAGAAAAAACATCCAACAACAACTATCACAGATATGAATTTATGTTCTTTGTGGTACAAAAATAATCTAGTTTTATGTCTCATCATTTATTCTGTTCTGCTTTTATTGAAAGAACAAAAGTATCTTTGGGATAAGACTATTGGGATTTCAACATGGTGATGATGGTCCACTGCAAAAGAAATGCTTAATTATTACTTATTTGCAGTAGTTCAATATAGTGATTAAGCACTGGAAAGGAAGCACAGACATTTGACAAATTTATTATTACAACCACCAACATTCGAATTGAGTCATGAAAATATTTACACATGTCCAAACTTTGTGTGTGTTTATGTAGTCTTGCAAAACTCTGATAAATTTCTTGATGAAGAGTTTGTTGACTACCTATTAAAGGATGGATTTTGGTACAAGTTAACCTCTATTTTTGTTTCTTGGAAAGATCACTGGTTTGTAGTTATTGCATCAAGCTCATAATTCCAAGATTTTAGGACACTTTTGAGTGGAGAAGATGACTACGAATTTGTAGATGTATTTCTATTTATCGATGTGGTGTATTTGGTAAAATTCATGAAAAGTTGAGCAAATATTTTCCACTTCCACTCGTGAGTAAACCATGGGATTTAGTTTCAATATCATTATGTCCATTTTTCTAAAGCAATCCACAACTATGATGAGATAGTCATCACTTGAAAAAGTGTAAGCATGGTAAAAAGCTGATTAGAATGGAATAGGCTTCCTTGGAAGGGAACAATTTTACAATGCTTTAAAGCTAGTAATAATAGCACAGAGTGGTCATCAGTTGACACAAGATACTATGACGACAACTTTTTTAGACCAGAAACATCTCAAATTCCTGTACCTCAAATTTCACTACCCACTGTAGCTACAACATCTCGCTCTATTCCCTCAATGGGCATTAGAGGTCCCACAATACAACTGAGTGGGGAGCTTCTTGATAGTATGTGCCTCTAGGAAATAATCAACCAACTATTCCAACACCAACCCCTTTATAGGGAGATTCCATAGGAATTCTTAGAGTTGGTACAACAGGTCAATGACCACAAATTTCTATTGGTTTAGAAGAGTGGCTAGGTTCAAGGATCTCTGGACCAACTTCCGTTGGACCTATTAGCAATGTTTCTACTGCCTAGGGTGTTAAAATTAGGGGGAATTCTCCCCTGTCACTCAAGCAAGGTGGTCTCAAGAAAGCAAGTTAAACTTTTCAAGGAGGGTTAAATCCATCAGTATCATCAAAACCCTTGCAAGATAACATAAAATCCATCTTGTTCGTAGGACTAATGATGTTAAAGGCATGTCTGCCAATGGAAATGGTTCTTTTTCGAATCCAATTTTCAATGGAGATGTTTTTTCTCCTACTTCCTCTCAATATAAATGGATTGTAACTTTGCAAACTCTGTATTCAGTCAATAATGCTTCATCTTTAATGGCTCTTGTACCAACATCGGCTACACTGGATCCATCTCTGGCTAAGAATCAACTAGATAAACCATAGAGCACGTCAATTGTTCATGTATCTATTGGAGTTGGTGCAACGACTTCAAGCCTGGGAGGAAACGCCCAACTGCCCTGGCCAAGGATGATGCAGTTTGATTTGCAAAAGTATACCAAGGTTTTCTCTAAGGTGAACACCAAAAGGGATGGAAGAATCACCAACAAACAAGCTTATGATCTTTTCCTGAGCTAGAAGCTTCCAAGAGGTATTGAAGAGAAAAATGTTGGATTAATTAAGTTGTTATGTGAGTTTACTCGATATCTTCATGGTTGTTAGTTAATTAAAATTGGAATTATATGTAGCTTTTCTGAAGGCTGATATAGACATGCCAGTGGTCAAATTTTTTTTGTAAAGGTTCTCAATTTTGTATGAAATAATAAATTAGTGAGCCTATGAATTTCTTAATGCTCATTTCATTATGTGTTTTATGTTGTTTCAATCAATAATGTTATCATAACGGTTGTTCATTAGATATTATGGTTCCATCATTTTAGGATTGAAATGCTTGTTATCATTAACATATCTATAAATAAGATTTGTCTTTAATGGAAACTTTGAAAAATGTTTGTCTCACACCACCATCACATTATCCTCACTTTAATTTCTAGTGTTCTTTTGGGTGCATCATGTATATGTTGCAAAGCAAGTATGGGATTTTTCTGGCGAGGGTGAGGACATTATGTTTTCTCTCACGGAGTTCTGTATTGCACTCTATTTGATAGAATGATATATAGAAGGCCATCCCCTTCATCGCTTCCTGGTGCTTCCTGATGGTAACCATATTGATGAAGCATTGATCTAAAGTGAAAACTACTACACAATATTTAGTTGTGTTCAATGGAATGCTTTGGCAGAAAAACCCATGTAATTTTCATTTTTACTACAGGTTTCTAAAAAAATACCTATGGCTCAAATTCACACTTTCATTTAGTTTTTTATTTAAGTATTTTAAATACAAGTTTGTGCATGAGTTTTTTTTCTAAAAGAGATGCAATTATTTTGATTTCTTCAAAGTTTTTAATTGTTTATTAGAATTTTTTTAGTTGTACCATTCACTAGAAGAATATATGTTTGTTTGGTTAATTTTTTTTGGTTGGTTGTGATTTGTTAAAAGTAAACTTGGGTATGGTTTTGGAAGGAAGAGGAAACAGATGGAATATGGTGCAAATGGAAAAAGCCAGAAGAATGGGATGTGGACATAGATCAAGAACAACAGCGAACTTACCTAAAGGAGGTGGAATCAAGAAAAATAAAAGTTAGAACTGGGAAAGATATTCTCAGATGGGGAAATTCAACAAAAGGAACTTTCACTGTTAAGGAGGCCTATTATCTGATGGGGCAACAGGAGAGAATAGAGGATAATTTGGAATGGAAGATTATTTGGGATAACAAATGGTGGCAAAAAATAACCCTCTTTGCATGGCTAGTGGAAAAAGAAAGAATCTTGACATGGGATAAAATTCAAAGGAGAGGAATCCTCGGGCCGTCAAGATGCAACCTATGCCATTCAGAAGCGGAATCTCAGGAGCATATACTGAACGATTGTCTATATGCGAAGCACTTATGGATTGAGACAAGAAACCTGTATGGCAAATCTAAAATAAATCCTAGGGACATAAGACAAACCATATTCCAATGGCATAAAGAAAATTTTCATTGTAAGGTAGTGGGGAGAGCATGGAGGCTGACTATATGTTTTTTGATCTGGCTATTGTGGAAAGAAAGAAACCGCAGGATATTCCAAGATAAGAACAAAAACCCTGATGTCATATGGAAAAGAGTCCTAAGATCGGTAAGAGAAACGATCCTAGCCAAAGAATGGGACAAGGAGGAATGGAAGGCAGATCAGAATGAAGAAAAAATATTAGCAAAACTAAACCTGAAATATGAAATGGTATATACTAGGAAAGTAAAGCGAATGAGAAAAATTACTCAAAGTTCAGAACAATTTAGATACCCTAGAAGGAAATTTGTAAAATTAAATTTTGATGGTGCCTCAAAAGGGAACCCAGGGAATGCAGGTTTTGGGGGAATTTTTAGAGATAGCGAGAAAACTACCAGGTGGATCTTTGCAGAATCGGGAGGCGAGATGACAAATAACGAAGCAGAATTATGGGCAGTACACCAGGGCCTGAGAATTGTGATAAGAAATAGCTATAGAAATCTGGAAATTGAAGGGGATTCTCAGATAGTAATAGAAATGCTGAGAAAACTTAATAATGGGAAAACTGGGAACAAATAGCTGTAATTTGGAGAATGGTGGGGATATTTCAAGAGCTGGAAAAGCTGTTGAAAAGGATTGACTATAAATTGTTAAGTCATGTTAGAAGAAAAGGAAATCAGGTGGTGGATTTTCTAGCCAATTGGGGAAGTAATAACTAGGAAAACCGGATCGATAATAAATGGCCATTGGTAATACACAACTCGAAATGGGAGGAGCTGACAACAATTATTAATCATGACTATGTGGAATCTATACAACAGTAACAAATCTTGCAGATCCCAAAGCGGAATGATGGAGAGACGAGGTAAGATAATAAATGTAAGTCAGGAGAGGCCAGGGAGCAGTACTGCGATCAGACAAACCATAATGAATAAGGTTTATGCGAGCAGCAGAAATAATCAAACAGTACAACACTCTGAAAGCAAAATGGTGGTAAGGAGAGGAGGAAAAGACGGTCCGTCAGAACATAGAAACAAGAATGATAGTCAGAAAGAGGTAGGGGAAGAGGTAGGCGACCAGCAAAACAACAGGTGGCAGAACCAATCAAGCATGACAGACAGGCGGAACGAGGAGAGGGAAATCATCAAAGAAAAGGAGCAAGGCATGCAAGGACATAAGATCCCCGTTGTAGACGGGATCGAGAATAGAAATAGAGTGAGGACGGATAACGATAAGGACGAAGGCAAACTCCAAGCTCAAGAAGACAAAATAACAAACAGAGAGAGTAAAAACAACATGGAGACCAAAAAAAAAGGAGCCACGAGGAAGACGGGGCGACCATGGAATGCAGAAACTGGGAGCGAAAAGGAAAAAGCGTGGCGAAAGAGGAACTAAAGGAGGAAATTTTTGTGATACAGGACGACTCTAAAGAGGAGCAGGGAATGCATGATGTGGACAGGGCAGCGGCAGACCAATATCGGGAGAATGGAGGTAAGGGAATTAAGAAAAAGCTAGAGAAGAATCAAGAGCGGGAAGAAATCAAAAAGCGTCAAGGCCGCGGGCTGAAGAGAACCCGAGCCGAAGGCAGCATGTCAGGGCTAGAAAACAGAGGAGGGGTCGGACAGTATGGAAACAAAGGAGGTAGGGGAAGAGGTCGGGGACAAAGAGGAAGGGGTAGAGGAAGAGCAGGCAAACCTGATAAAAAGACAAGAAAGTGCAGAAAGAAGAAAGGGCCTACAGTACTAATACCAACCCAAAAATCAGAAGAATAATACAGCATATGGAAGAGGAAGCCATCCAGGTGCAATCAGACTCTGAAATGGAGGACTGGGAATTCCTTCTTCTTGACCCAGGTGATACTAGGGGTAGAATGACCCTGTTCAAGCAATCGTTGCATATATATTGGGTAATGAAGAGGTTACTGGCGAAGGCTATAGAACAAGCAGCAACGGAAATGGTAGAGATAGCGCAGGGGATGCCAAACCTAAGGAGTGAACTGAGGACTATAGGACAAAAAGTTAGTGGAAATCCAGAAGCTGATAAAAGAAGGCCATTCGGATACCAGAAGTGGAGCGGAGCAGTAGGCAACAACAGAAGCCCCATAATGGAAGATAGGTACCAATGTTGATGGGACTACAGAGTCTAGTTAATTTCAAAATTCTTTTTGTACTAGATAGGGAAAGACGATATATATAGGCATGTAGTGATAGAAACTGTCATGACTGTGCAGTCTACTTAGCATGGGTTAACAGAATATGGACATATTATTTTTGGTTAGCTGTAAAAAACTTAAGGTGGACAAAAACTCGGTTTCCCCATGGGGCGGGTTAAGTCCACCTTGACATTATGTTGTTTGCTTTTCAGTAATAGAAAGAAATGATTACCTCCACAGTTTACAAAAAAAAAATGTAAACTTGGGTATGGCACTTTAACATAACATAGGCTTACGACTTCATGCATTCATGGTTTCTTGGCATGGTATGCATGGTGTTGTTCCTGTAAATATGCGAGGGAAATTTAAAACAACTCAAAGTGATGGAGTGGAAGTCACGAGTGCAAGTTTTGGAAATAAATTTTGTAAATCAGCTAAGTCAGGATTAGTACAACACTTTTAAGTCAAAATAAAATGAAGCAAAAGAAGGGGAGGAAAATGTATTCTTACAAATATCTCTCTTAAACAATTGCTTTGTTTTTAGTGGATTTTTCACACTAATAGGGACAAAAGGTATCAAGGCAAATCTGAGGTTTTATGAACTTATATATTGATGTTCCCTTGTAAGTAGATATAGTTTATTATTTCATAGTATTCACTATATGTTGAATCACTTAGTATGTTCACTGTTGCATAGTTTAAGATTTTCTTGTTACACAGTTGGGTTGGAAATGCAAGGTACTTTAGAGCAATAAAATATTTGGTAATGTGTGAGATTTGTTGGATCTTGAAGTTTTTGATAGCAAGTGTACCTACTGTAGGGAAAATAACAACAAGATTAATCCATACCATAGAGTAACACTAAGTAGGTTAATAGGAGCTACATTGTTTTGTTCATAAATATTAGTATATAACATTAGTGATCCTAATTTATTTTTAGATTAGAGCCATTACTAACATGTTCTGTAGAAACTCAAATGGATGACATGTCAATTATTTAGAATATTTCTTAAGAATTTTTGTGCAATTGGAACGTGTGTGGTTTCAAGTATGCACAAATCAATATCAATCATAAAACCTAGCCATCTATAGATCATAAATTTTCTTTAGAGTTAATTAGATAGACATGAATGTTCTATATGATATCACAACTATTATATAAATTAAGATGGACATTATGGTGGAGAAAACCAAAGATTATCATGGGATCCATAAGTTACTCATGTTCACAAAAATAAGCAAATGTGCACCACATTGCACTATCTGTATGATTGTATGGCCACCACTTGTATTTGTGAAAAAGTTACTTTTGTTCACACTAAGGAAACTATATTTAATGGACATGAATCCATATGAAAATAGGAAGCAAATATAATATGTCGACATAGAACCAAAGGTGGTAATGGGACTAGTGAGCTTGTTATTATTAAGAACAAAGTAGTGGGCAATGGGTTACAAAAAAACCTTTCACCTTAGTTTATTACTAGAACTCTAAAATATAAGCTAATAAATAATGAAAGGATATGAGTTACAAGTGCGGCCTTGATAGGTCATTTTTTATTGTGATGTTTCCTTCATCTAGTAGATGAAATTCTCTTTAGGGTCCTTAAAATTAAAGGGGTGTTTGACTCATAACTATTCACATTTGTAGTTACTCCCAAGAAAATCCCTTGTCTATTGTTGAGGTTGATAATTTTTTTGAAATAGTGAACAAGCCAATGACGAGAAGCATTGTACCCATGAACTAAATTCAAGCAGGTTTTGAGAACTCTTTTTACACATTAATATACACATTTGTCAAGGATCTATTCTATTAAAGGCCATGTTGTTTTTACATGCATTTGGAATTATTCAATTTAGTAATTTTCAAAGTAGGTACTTTTGACTACAAATATCCTAAAGTACTTGACATGTTACTTTGATTTTAACATATTAATAGTTAATAATCAATCATGTTTGTTGTTTAAAATAAACATGAGATTGTAATTTAATATATCTCTTGAAGTGCTCCTTATCCATTTAAATCAAGCAAAATAAGATTATGGATTATGAAATACATATTAAAGAGACACGTGTTTAGAGTTTAAAATACATCTTACAAGTTAGGCATGTAGTATAACCCTAACTAGCAATCCATATTCTCTCTTACAACTTATGGTTGCATGCATGGAATTCACTATTACCGTGTTTGTAACCGACATACAATGTGATGATTCATCACATTGTATTTATTTTTTATATCATGTTTGGGCCATTTCTACATTAACTGGTAAATATACTTGTATCCATAGTTATAAGACTCAGTTGATTTAACTTGGCTAGTCTAACTGAGCACGGATCTTAATCTAATTAGATCAAATAGAGTTGAAGCTTAATGTGTCGAGAACTAAGGGTCTAACTTTGAACTTGAGAAAAAATTGAGAGTTATCTCAAGATTTGACTTGGGCTTGGGCAATAATTGGGTAAAACTTGACAACTAAAAGATAAAAAATTGTTGAAGTTATTTTCTTTTTCTCAACTTTCTTGAATTAATTCTTAAGAATTTGTTTGATTTAAAGTAAAACCTTCTTACATTTTCTACGCTCAGTTGGACCTAATGGTTTATATAAACAATTTTATTAATGTTATTTCATAGAGACGTATAATCAAGCTTAGGATGAGTTGTTGCTTCCATCACTGTGTCTATCATTTGGAACCAAGAAACAATACATTTACCTATTTTAAATTTGAGTGCCTTTTGAGCTAGAACTCTATAACAATACCTGTAGGAGCATTGAACTTGAGGGCTTCCTACAAAGACAAATGAAGAAAGAGTGTGTATAGGGAAGTGCACTACACTTGTTTTATACTTCCATAGAGTTTGAGTGCATTCCAATAGAAATGTCAATGTTGTTGGATACACTCACATTGGTTAGTTTTAGAAAAGTTATCTTTGTCAAATATGTTGTTTTCATGAAGTGATATTTCCAACCAAGAGGATACGGACTGGGCATGCCTAGGACACATAGTGGTGTTATTTCTTGCCTGTATTTACTAATTTATTAGTATTCCACCACTAATAATTTCATTACATAGTTGTCTATTTAGTGGTATATTACAATAGTGATTTGTTAAAGGAAAATAATTATGGTTTGTTTGAACGTCATAAACTAGAAGGAAATTTAGCTTTGAATTATAAAAATGGAATAGATTTTGAAAAATATGTTTTGTGATGGAATATAGGCCCATTTCCTGATTATTAAAAGAAAGAGTTCATGACAATTAGCAATGATTTTGGACACGATACATTACAGAACTCTATAACTCAAAAATAGGTCAACATATTTAGTTTTGTCTGCATCAGAGAAAAATGAATGAGTAACATTAAGTTTGCTTTGAATATTTATACAATCATTTCAGAGATTCTAAATAAAAATTGCATGTGCTAATCTTGCTCAATTAACTACAAGGAAAACAAGGGGCATATTTAGTTTGTTGGTTTCCATGAATTGGATTCCTTTTCCCATAGAATAGTATGCTGACACTTGATCATTACTATGAATCTATATTTCTGTTGAGTATCACAATTTACAAAGTCTTGCCTTATTCTTTTTTAGTTTCTTGTTGCAATATTGTGTTGGTAATAATTTTCTCCACCCATTAGATTTTTACCGACCAATTTTATTTTTGAAGTGTCACAAATTCTTAAATGTAACTAGAGGAAACAATACAACTACAAAAGTGGAGAATGAGACATTATTAGTAGAGATTGCTAGCTCTGATGTGTTTGATTAGTTGGATAAAGTGAAAATTGCAATGTATCATAAGCATGAAAACTCAAAATATTGGGATAGAAATGTGTGCTTCTATTTGCATTTATTGCTTTAGTTGAAGATAACATTTCATCAACAAATGTTGTACACTAAAAATATAGTAAGTGCAAAATTTATGTTTTAGAAAGTTTGAGGAAGTAAGAGATACTAAGAACTCCCAATGTTGCTATTATATACTATAAGTTGAGTGCTGGAAATGCTCCGGATTCCTCTAAAAATATTCTATAGAAGCAGATAATGATTTCTACAAGCATTTGCTGACCCAAAATTAACCCATCCATAAAAATACAATGAGAGATCTCAACAATAATTGAAACTTTGGGCTTGCGTAGACTGCAACTTCAAACTTTTTTTTATGAATAGAATTTACCTAGAGGACAAGCTTCCAATACAACTTTCAACTGGAAGCAACTTAGTGATCTCTGAAATGGGTTCTATGCATAGTTATGCAACGCTATAGCCCTAATACTAAGTTGTCTTTGGATTAAACTTGTCATTTCACTCTTAGGAGAAGACATTGATATAAATGATTTTCATGTGCTCATAGTTGAAATGTGGAGAAAGAACTGAACACACAAACTGGAAAACAAGATCACACACACGAAAAATAATAATTTTCCATTTATAAAATATGTAAACTCTAATGCCATTGGATATATGCATATATGGGGTTATAATAACCAAAATTGGGATGCACATGAATATTTGAGATGAATATCTTTTATCACTTGGTTTTTCTAAATAAATCCCATCACTATTAAGGAAAACATGATGAAAATAATGTTTAAAGAAGAAAATATAAGTGCTATTTTACAATATGTGAAATTATAGCCTCTGAGTTTTCATCATTTTGTTCCTATGTAGGAGAAATTCATCTAATTTCCAACTTGAATGTAGAAAGAATCACTTCAAAGTGAAATGAGAAAACCATATGGCTTGATTTCCAGTCGAACATTAGAGTTCTAGATTTCTTTCCTCCTCCATTTGGTTTGGGTGAGATTGTAGCTTTTGGATTAGATTTTTCTACCCCTAAGCTAAAGGAAATATATAATGCAACTCCTAGGGATATGGAAATATATAGTGTAGCTCCTTGGGAGTGTGTTTTTAAGAACTTCCAACCAAAAAAGAAAAATCTCAACTATGATCCTGCCTGAGTCTTTTGTATTTGGTTTATTATTGAGTTCAATATGCTTTTTTCGAGCACCTTCATTAGGAAAGGGGTCACACTAGGGGATGGTATGATGGTATTAAAGTTTGGGAGAAGGTATCTTGAATGTTGTAAACTTGATTAGTCTTTAATTTTTCCTAAAATATCGAAATTGTGCCACATAATGTGATGACACACCTAAAACCATTTGATTTGGGAAAGATTACTATTTTTGGATAAAATATAGTTGACCCTAAGCAAGAGGAAGTATGAATGCAACTCTGAGAGATGTGTTTCTTGACAAATTTATATCATCCAAAAATTCTAAACCCCGACTAAACTAGTCTTCTCAGAATGGGTTATTGTTGAGTTCAATGCTCTCTTTTATCTCCCCTTCACTAGGAATAGGTTATTGTTGAATGCAATGCTCTCTTTTCTCTCCCCTTCACTGCGATTTTTTTTTTCTTTTCTAAAGGTGGTTGGAGAATCTGATTGGGAAGAAGTATTTGGAATGCCATAAGGTTGATTGATCTTTTTCTTTCCACGAATTGGTGATACTGTGTTGCAAAATAAGGATGTACTCCTTTTGAGTTTATGTAAGAATGTCATTTGTAGAATATTTTGGTTACATTACTTTCAACTAGGATGTTTAGGGACCTATCCCATCGAAAAAAAATCCCATACCTATTTTTTTGGCACTTTAGGGACATGGGGAATATTAGGAAATGTACTTGAACAACTAGGGACTTTATTAGGGACTTGTTGAACATGTCCATGATGTTTGTAACAAATTGCAAGGATGTTTTGGATAGATTTTGGAAATTTTCTTGTCAGATTTTTCAGAGATGTTCTGGGGAGATCCAAGAATATTCCAAGCATGTATCTTCAATTTTGACAATGGACATTGATGATTGGACAATATGAACATTTTCCCATTCTTTTGTATTACGATGGATCTAAATTTGCTATACAAGTTGTAGCCCAAAACATTGTTTTTGTATGATGGGATTCAATTTGGGGTTTTTCTGATTTAATTATTCTCCTTTTAGTGACAACATTACAACAAGAAAAGCCTACATATCAAAAACTAGGAAATCCAACATTTTAAAGGGCTCGTCCTTTAGGATTTTTCTCTTGTTCTTGTTTTTGGGGTCATCTCTACTTTTACATATTGTGCATGGGTTTTTAAGAGTCATTCAATTCCATTTCTTCCATCATCCTAGCCTCAAATGTTGTGAAAAAAATAAGATAGTTGTGACTTGGATTGCGTATTAAATGTTTGAACAAATTTCATATTCAATCACCCTTTTTATCTCAAAGATGAATTTAATCTATTTACAAAACCAATGTATTTCGTAGTGTTTTTCAAGGCAGCTGTGAGAATTTGTAGAACCTATTAAGGAGGAAGTGCCTTCAAAGTTTTAATATAATCACCATTAACAAAAATATGAGGAATGATATATGTTTTCTTATTTAATCCTTAGAATCTGATAAGCTTTCGACCATAGTTATAGGATGTACATTTCTCAATGTCCAAATTCACTCAAGATATGTTTCAAGTTTGGAAGTGTTGGTAATCCATTGGGATCTGTTTCTAGCCAAAAAAATCCAACGGTCATATCCTTAGAAACTTTTTTCAAAATGTAACATAAAATATAAAATTAAATTAAAAAAAGGCCAAGTATGGAGACCTAAAATCTTAATTTTTCGTTATAAAAAAAAAACCCTTCCCTCATTCTAAAACAGAAAAATCTGAGCCTTTCATATCAGTCTACAATTCTAGATTTGGTAATAGATATTTGTAGCAAAACATGTTTGAAAATATGAATTTTATATGTTTTTAATAAGTGTGGACATATCTTTCTAATACTATTTGTTTGTATCTAGATCTTAACTTAAAAAAAAAAAATTGTATCTGTTTGTTTTTTGTATAGTTTCCCTTTATCCAGATCTTGAGTTTTAAGAAATCTAGTGTATTGGTATCTGCATGTGTATATGTTTCTATGAAACTTAGCTTTAGTAGTTAAGAAACATAGAGGTGATTTAAATAGTTCTATCTTGTCATATTTCAAGAGAATAGGATAATATATATTTTTGTAATTGTAATTGTCAGCTTCTTGTGTGTGTGTTGGCAAGCTTATCAATTTTTTTTTTTTATGTAATTTGGACAAAAAACACTACGTTTTGGAAATATGAAACATGTTTGAAAGAATTAAAGAGGTCAAAGTTGTTGCATGTAAGAGGTTGGTATTAATAATTAAAATCGAGGCACATGTTCTTGAGAGGGGAATGTAAGGACCTAGAAACTGAACTCGAGGAAGAAAAGAAAAGACACAACTCTACTTTGGTAGAATTCAAAAACCTTGAAAGGGAAAGGTACATCCTCATATTTGCATGCACTCTCATTTTCTTCTACTCCATTTATAATGATAAATGATGTGTTGATATTTTCCTATGGTCTTGTAAGGTAGACTGAATAATGATTAACTCTGTTAATTTTTCTTTTACGGATGGAATCATTACTAAACATATTTATTCTTCCCTATTATTTTAAGAAGTTGTAGGTGTGTTATTGATTTCCAACATGATAAACATAATACTTTGTTTATGTTCTTGTTCAACATTTTAATGCTACATTGTGATTCTGCTCTTATGTGCATGAAACTTGAAAGCATTAACCTTACCCTAAATAGTGATTGTAGCAAGGGAAACGAAGGGTTGTATTGTTTGTAATGATGGAAGGAATATGTTTTGTGCAGTGGAGTCAGTCATTATTTTTTTCTTCTATGAAGAGTATGAGTTTCCTCTGCATTTTCATATTTAGAGTTGAATTGGTGTAGGTTGTTTCCATAAAAGGTTTTAGAGTGTTAGAAATGTGGCCCTTAAACTAGGGTCTACAGAAACATCTTTTGTTTTTTCTTTGGAATTTGGAATTCATTAGTTTTCTGGTTATTTTATTTCGAGTCTTAATAGTTCATTTATTAGAAGTTCTATACATGTTTTTTTTGGAAATTGTATGAAGCTTACATATTTCACTAAAATGATTCTCTACTTTGTTGAATTATCAAGTTAAGAGTTGGGAAAAATGCCATGAAAATATATGTACAATTGAAAAACTACAGTTGGCGATAATGTAGAGGATTCAAATTCAATATTATGAGGATGTTATACTCATGACATTATTTCCTGAAATTGTGAGGTCTCTCTATGACGAGGAACTTCTTGTTGAAGATACTATTCTGATGTGGTTTTGCAAAGGCAGTAACCCAAAGGGCACGTATTAACAACCTAACATTTTTTTATTCTTTGTTTTTTTTTACCTTTTTGTTATGAGGAAATTCAATTACTTTAGGTTTATAAAAATCTACGTGTATGATTTAGAGAGTTTTGAAATCTATTAAAATGAGAATTGAAATGCTTGATTAAGAAACTTTTGGGATTTCATAAAGCTAATATTATTCTTATAGTTCGTGTTTTGTTAGGGTGAAAATAATATCTGATGTGATTTTGGGCATTTCAAGAAAACCTTTGTGAAATCAATGGATCCTTTTGTGAAATGGTTGGAGGAAGCTGAAGAAGAATAGTGTGAACTTATATTAGAAGCTTAATTATGACTACAATAGTTGGGGGAGAGGGGGTTGGGAGGGGCAGTTAGGATTTTGTTGCAACTTTGATATATTGTGTTCAATTGGTATATTATCTCATTACATAGATAATAAGTTTTCTATTGAAAATTTATGAGATCCTAGTGCTATATTTGTGAAGTATGGTGTGCTAGAAAAAATACTTTAATCGGGTTCTATTGGAATTTGCATTGCTTATAAATTTATAATTGTTTTTTAGTATCTAAAATTTCCCTTGTGATTTGATTATTTATAATTTAATTAAAGTTTTAAATTTTATAAAGTTTCAAAGTTTAATTCTTTGAAGGGTGTTAGCTTAGTGGAAGAGCACTTGCTTTACAAGTAGGTCATTGGTGGTTCGATTCCATCATGCCCTAATATTCATGGAGAATGTTGATGATCACTATCCATTCATATATATGTATCAATAGTGAGGGTGATTAAAATGCCATCATCAAAATTCATTTTCTTATATATGAAATGGTGACGATTAATGAATGTAGCCATATATATGCATCAATAGAGGGTCATGAAAGGTCCATCATCATAAATGATTGTTGTAAATTTTGGATGCAAACATAGGCACAAAAAAAGAAAAAAAAAAGATGTAATAAAAGACATAAAACAAGATGTAGAATGGGGCTAAAAAATGGTGAAACTAAGGACGCCATATTGGATGCCAAAAATGATGCATAATCAGATGCATATGTGGACACAAAATGAGGTAGAAAAATGATGCAAATTTGGATGGCAAAAATGATGTAAAATTAGATGCCAAAAATGATGAAAAATTGGATGAAAATATGGACGTAAAAAATGGTGCAACTTTAGACACATAAGTATACATAGAAAAACAATGCAAAAATGGTATAAAAATAGCTCACGACTTGATGCAAATTGAGATGCAATGTTGGATGCAAAAAGTGATGAAAAACTTTGTGAAAAACTAAATGCAAAAGTGGATGTCAAAAATGACTCAAAATTGAATGTAATAGTAGACACAAAATTGGATGAAAAGTTGGACACAATGCATGACTTAACATACGATGCAAATATAGATTCAAATTTGCATGCTCAAAATGATATAAAATTGGATGCAAGAAATGGTGTTAAAAACAATGCAAAATTAGATGTAGTGAATGATGCAAAATATGGTGCAAAATGGGCTATGAAAAAGGGAGACAAATGAAATGTAAAAGTGGATGTAAAAAATGATAGAAAAAATATGCAAAAATGAATGCAGAATTTGGTGCTAAATCAAATTCAACACATGGTGCACATATAGGTACCATAGGTGGTGCAAAACTAGGTAAAAATTTGAAGCAAAAACTAGTGTAAGACTAGATACAAAACATGGCGTAAGACTAGATGCAAAATTTGGCACAAAATGGATGCCAAAAACGACGTTAAATTGGATGAAAAAGATGACACAAAACAGGAAGCAAAAAATGATGAAAATTAGATGCAAAAAATGGCACAAAAGTAGAAATGAAACTTGTCATAAAATTAGATGCAAATCTTGGTTCAAAATTTGACGCAAACAATGATGCATAATTTGGTGTAAAAAAGGATGCAAAATATGGCGTGAAAAATGATGAAAAATCCCAAAAATGATTCTTTAAAAATTGTACAATAGTTAGATTTAGCGCCAGGTTTCTCATCCCAATTGTAAGCAAAATGCATTGAAATATGGTGCTAAATCTAGTGCAAATTGTTTGTTTTGTTGTAGTGCGCACTATTTTTCTTTATCCATGACCCTATGTTTAAGTCTAGATTTTTTAGATTTTTCTTGGAGTGAGATTTCACAGTAAAATGACTATAGGTGATAGCTATCTCTTAATTACAACTCATGGCTCACAATGATACAAAAACTTCAAGATAGTGACTCTCCTCTTTCTTGATGAAATACAGAAATGTAGTCTAATGCAGCTACATAGATCCTCGTTTCACTACAATGACTACAATATTATATATTGAGTAGAAATCAATAGACTAAATGTGTGACAACCTTAATGGGTAACATTTATCTTTATTTTTCATTACAATGGGTGTCTTAGCATATCATCTGAATACCAATCATGGCTCTTAAGCACATGAAGGAAACCCTAACTTTCTCAATAATGGGAATGACTTCTCAACAATGCATTGCCTTTTTTAATTAGAGAAATAGTTGTATTATCTCTTAGAATCAGCTTATCCCCTTATTCATGTGTATGAAATGTGAACAACATACAACATAACCTCTTAAACTCTCTATGGTAAATCATGGGAAACACATAAATCATGCACTTTCTCTTAACACATGGATGCATTTGATCACAAGTATTTTACTTCAATCATTAGCAGTGATCTACCTCATAACACTTTTCAATAAATCAACATTGCATAGGTCTCATAAATAGGTTTCAAATGACAACTTTCATCTCCTATCCCCAAGCCTCTCTGCAAGATTTTTTATTGATATTTCCAAGAGGTCGGTGCATAGTATATATTTTTGGTGTTAAAATGTGTTGTCTATTTTCATGTTGAAAACAAAATAACAAAAAAAGAAAATTCATTTACAGTAAAAAAAAGTTTTGAAGTCTAGGAAAAGGCCTAGTTGAGGCTTCATCCAATTGTTACATATTCCATGATACTGATCACTAGTGACAATCATGCAATGGGATTGGTAATTGAGTATTGGAGAGTTGAAATTAACCTGCAGTCACACATTCCTCTAGTGATAGAACCATAATGGAAAGAATGCATTCATCCCATTGGCTTGCTTGTATCCATGACCCTAAGTTTAAGACTATATTTTTTAATTTTTTTCTTCAAGTGATATTTCATAGTAACACGACTGTAGGTGGTAGCTATCTCTTAATAACAACTCCTGGCTCACAATGATACATAAACTTCAATATAGTGACACTCCTCTTTCTTGATGAAATGTGGAAATGTAGCTTAATGCAGCTACATAACTCCTCCTTCCACTATAATGATGTTAAATTGGAAACTAGGGCCAAACTCCATGTGGGTCGGCTTATTTATAGCAGCTGATATTTTTATTCGATCCCTCTCGTCGAGAGGTGTAGGATTGATCCAAAGATCATCCAATTCTGATAAGTATTTATGGAGATATGAATTTATTTTTTTTATATAATTATTATCAAGCCGACGAGCTCTTATGTAGGCTCTAGAAGCCCAAACGTCATGTCTATTCAATCATCCACCTTTAATATAAATAAGAGAGGATTTGGAGTCATTAGAGCAACGCATTCTTCAAGTGATCTCCTCCTCTCCACGTCTTGGGTTATTGGTGAAGGAGAGACACTAAGAAGAATATGCTAGCCTTGGATGATGCCCTAGCTCTCACGCAGATATGGAGCAACTACATACAACAATCTCTAATCCGTTGGCAATGGAGACCTAAATGCACATCAAATACTCTATAGGTTGTCATGCACATATGTAAGATCAGGTTGACTTACACGCTGGAGACTCACATGTTGTTAAGGTAAACGTAGTCATGATTGCATATACGTTGGGCATTATATATACGTTGTTCAATACGCTGTGTGTAAGTTCATACACTGGCAAATGAATATGTATATGAAGCAAACAACAATACAGTCATACCCATAGCATCTGAATGGAGAAAATGACAATAAAGTCATACGCTATCATGTCATCGCAGTCACTGGAACTCACACGTGTATACACCCTCATATAAGAACTCATTCATATATACTCACAGTCCTGTTCATGATACACGCAGTCTAGTAATATGTTTTTCACGATTCACACACAGATTATGGAATCATCTAATACATTGTTCATGGAGTAATACGTTGTTCATGAGCCACAGTGATGAAGAGGTGCCGTAATACAATGCATGGTAATCTACACGATGTTCATGATCGGATTCAACAACGCGGTATCTACACGTTGTTTAGGATGTAGGCAAAGATGCATGAACACATACAGATATATATATATATATATATATATATATATATATATATATATATATATATATATATATATATATATATACGTTGTCTAGAAACACGCAATATGGGAATGAAGGAATATGGATATACGCGGTCATGAAGGAAGTAAAACCCTACACTGTTCGTGGAAACATATAATCTGGAATACGCACTGTAATACATGCAGGTAGATACGCAGCAACTTCATGAATGTATGAATGTATGTGGATACACAGCAAAAGCAACTCCATGAATATATATATACAGATGGATACGTAGCAACTCAATATATATATATATATACGCTTCAGAATGGAACG
This sequence comes from Pinus tabuliformis, assembly GCA_031772625.1. NCBI lineage: Eukaryota > Viridiplantae > Streptophyta > Pinopsida > Pinales > Pinaceae > Pinus > Pinus tabuliformis. The sequence goes on along the minus strand of CM062816.1, from coordinate 1,035,817,311 downwards.
CTGATATATATACAAGTCATATTCATTATGGGACGTTGTCATATTGATGATGTATGGAATGCAGATGTATACAAGTTAAGGCAGCACATAAATGAACACAGTCAAGGCAGCAAAGTAAGGAACACGATGTATGAAATGTTGTCATATAGACAGTCAGCATATTAACGCAGTCAATGAGAAGCTGTGATGATCAGTGACAAAGTCATGATCTAGTTTTTGTGAAATCATGATCTCGATATAAAGATCACCTCTGGGATAATTTTAAAGGGACTGTCATGGTGCAACAATGATGATGACAATAGTACTGAAGATATCAGTGATGAAGTACAACACAGGGCTGCATGATGATGGAGGATGCTACATCATGGTCAGCATGATGCAGATTATGGACAACATGATGTATGGGCAGCATGATGTATGAGATCATGAGCAGCATGGTCATGATGATACAGCAAGATGGTGCTACACAGTAAGGTGCAGCAAATGGATGAAATGTAGCACAATGATAGGTGAAGGAGTCACCTTGAGAATCAGTTGAAGCAGAACGTCTTCAACTGATCTCATGATTATTCAAAATGATCTATGCTAGATCTAGATAAGTCAAAGTGTTGACATCTGTTGTAAATACTCTCTCTCTCTCTCTCTTTCTCTGCTGAACTTTGAAGATAAAAGAAGATTTGATCAAAGGGTTTCCCCACACATTGTGGGGTTTGTCCCTGGCTCGTGCCATATCTTGTGTCCTCTTGTCTTGGCTTCTCTTCTTCGTTTTATATTTATGTTCTATCTGTAGTTTATCTTAATGTTGATGTGATTGCTAACTGTGAAAATTTAAATAAATTTCTCTGGCATAGAACATACCCAAAAATTAACATGGTATCAGAGTTGAGGTGAAGACAATGCCCAAGCAAGAGTGAAAGAGAAATCACCGAAGATAGTTGGGACAAGACAGAAGGATCAATGGATTCCTCATAATTCACCTAGGGTGAAGTCAAAGCAGAGAATGTTATCAGAATGGCGCAGCGAAAGATTCTGATGGTCCATCTTAAGATCACTTCATTGGGAAGTTCGGATCTAAGGGTGGAAGAAAAGGCAGATGCCTTGTTGAAATAAGTTCGGCTGTTATACGAAGGAGTGTCAGAATGGCAGAGACACATATCTTGATAACAATCATTTCTGGGACATCTTGAATGATGAAAGGATTGACTGGTAATGCAGGTCATCAAGGAAATGGTCGACTCTTCAACGAAAGCAAGAAACCCTAGAATCTCTTTTATGTACCTGATCGCAAGAAGAACTTGATGTCCATTTCGGAAATGGAAGTCAAAGGTTACAGGGTGGCTCTTATCGATGGAAAGGTACGTGTTTGAAAATAGATCTTTCAAGGATGTTTTTGAGTTCAGGGTTGTATCAAGTTGTAGGAAGTCCACTAGGGACCATGTCCATTGACTCAGCACTGGAGGTCTGTGAGTCAGAAGGTGACTAGGATGCCTAAATTAAAAAAGGAGCATGAAGGTACATGTCTGAGATGCACGGAAGGAAAATCTTATAAGGGGACCATTCCCCTCATGCAGTAGGTCCAGAGGCTTGGAACAACCCGAGGAGTTTTTGAGACTCGTGATCGGGAATCTCATGTATACAGGTGGAAGAAAGCCCTTTATTGCTTGAAGCAAAACACCTCGGGCGTAGTATGAGAGGATTGATAGTTGTATAATGCAGCTGAGATTCACTAGGAGTGAAACCAATCCAAACCATTACTCGAAGGTTGTGGATGATAAAACTCTCATACCGGCATGTATGTCTGATAGGTGCAGACCCTCTCATTTATAGGAGACAGAGGGAGTTGGATTCTGAATGTGGAAAGATAAGTTGCAAGCCTGTGACTACCTCGAGGACCTTAACTTTCAAGAATTTATATGATAGTGATGTCGGACCTGATTTGGGAATGCCTTTGAAATTCATAAACTCATTCGCATTGATGTTCTTGGAGAACCTCCGTTCAGACATATGTGTTGCAGTTAGCATGGTGAGCTCATATTTGGTTGAGCCTCACTGGATTGGTGCCAAGAATCCTCTGAGATATCTTCAGGGGCACAATCTCTCATGGATTGAGATACACTGCCGAGAATATGAAACCACATGATTATTCGAATCATGAGTGGGCAGGCAGTGTAGAGGATAACTAGAGCACTTTTTAGTGTTAGTTCTCTTTGGATTCTGCTTCGATGCAGGAAGCGGAAGTCGGTCACTATAAGCACCACCAAGACCGAATACATGGCTACAAGTATGATCTCGTATGAAGATGCATGGTTGCGGAATTTCTTATGATAGCTGTTTTTCTCTATGACAACCAAAGGTGTGATTCGATTATTGAGGAATCCTATATTTGACAATTGCTCCAGCAGACATACATCATATACTGCCTTATCTGGGATATGGAAAGTCGATGAGCAAGGAGGCTCCATCGCACTGAGATGATATACAGGTCGCTAAAGCCTCGGGGGAAAGATCAAATTTGTGATTTTCCCGAATGACTTGGAGTCATCAAGAGACCATTGTAAAAGGGTCCTGCATGTTGCATACATTGAGCTCTAGGAGCTCTGGGGGGCTTGTAGTTCTACTGGAGCAACATACGACCACAGGGTGACTCACCCTCCCCTGGTGGTGCGCACTGGAACAAGATGATTCGCTCTCTTGTGGGACAAGATGATTCGATCTCTTGTGGAACAGGATGATTTGCTCTCCTGTGTAGCAGGATTGATGTGTTCTCCTGTGAGGCCTGGATTGATGTGTTCTCCATGGCGGCCTGGATTGATGTGTTCTCCTGTGAGGACAAGATTGATTAAGTTCTCCTGTCGAGGCTTCCTACCCATGCAGTCTGGGACTCATGGGAAGTACCTCTCATCTGATCAATGAGCAGGGAAATGAAGTTAGGGACCATAGCAGTACCGATGGACGCATCGTTGTATCTACCGTACTCCCTACGCTAGGATGTCCTCCATTGATCTGGGATCAATGATACTGGTCTGGGACCAGTGGTAGGAGTTGTACATACTATGACGCTGACTTCGGGTCGGCTGAGACTAGTCTGGGACCAGTGGTACATACTATGAGACTGACTTCGTGTCAGTGCAGTACTGGTCTAGGACCAGTGAGAGTGGTACATTCTATGACACTGACTTCGGGTCCGCTGAGACTAGTTTGGGACCAGTGGTACACTCTTTGAAACTGCCATACTGGTCTGGGACCAGTAGTAGGAGTGGTACCTACTATGATGCTGACTTTGGGTCGGTTGAGACTGGTCTGGGACCAGTGGTATGCACTCTGAGTCTGACTTCGGGTCAGTGGAGAATGGTATGAGACATTCTCGATCAATTCTTCTTCTTCATAGTTCAGCAGAGCTAAGCGAAGCATAGCAGAGCTAGCAGAGCCAACAGAGCTGAGCAGAGCAGAGCTAGCAAAGCGAGCAGAGTTGAGTAGAGTAAAGCAAAGCCAGCAGAGCTGAGCAGAGTAGATCAGAGCCAACAGAGCTGAGAAAATATGGGCAGAGCAGTGCAGGGCACTGATGGCAGAGATAGTACAGTCGGACATATGGATCAGCAGATGGAGTTCCCCCTAGTTGAGAGGGAGTGTTAAATTGGCAACTAGGGCCAAACTCCATGTGGGTCGGCTTATTTATGGCAGCTGATATTTTTATTGGATCCCTCTCATCGAGAGGTGTAGGATTGATCCAAATATCATCCGATTCTGATAAGTATTTATGGGGATATGAATTTATTTTGTTTATATAATTATTATCAAGCCGACCAGCTCTTATGTAGGCTCTAGAAGCCCAAACGTCATGCCTATTCAATCATCCACCTTTAGTATAAATAAGAGAGGATTTGGAGTCATTAGAGCAACGCATTCTTCAAGTGATCTCCTCCTCTCCACGTCTTGGGTTATTGGTGAAGGAGAGACACTAAGAAGAATATGTTGGCCTTGGATGATGCCCTAGCTCTCACGCAGATATGGAGAACCTACGTACAACAATCTCTAATCCGTTGGCAATGGAGACCTAAACGCACAGCAAATACTCTATAGGTTGTCATGCACATACGTAAGATCAGGAAGACTTACACGCTGGAGACTCACATGCTGTTAAGGTAAACGTAGTCATGATTGCATATACGTTGGGCATTATATATACGCTGTTCAATACGCTGTGTGTAAGTTCATATGCTAGCAAATGAATATGTATATGAAGCAAACAACAATACAGTCATACCCATAGCATATGAACGGAGCAAATGACAATAAAGTCATACGTTGTCATGTCATCGCAGTCACTGGAACTCACACGTGTATACACCCTCATATAAGAACTCATTCATATATACTCACAGTCCTGTTCATGATACATGCAGTCCAGTAATATGTTGTTCACGGTTCACATGCAGATTATGGAATCATGTAATACGTTGTTCATGAGCCGTAGTGATGAAGAGGTGCCGTAATACAACGCATGGTAATCTACACGATGTTCATGATCGGATTCAACAACGTGGTATCTACACGCTGTTTAGGACGCAGGCAAAGATGCATGAACACACACACACACACACACACACACACATACATATATATATATATATATATATACATATACGTTGTCTAGAAATACGCAATATGGGAATGAAGGAATATATATACACGGTCATGAAGGAAGTAAAACCCTACGCTGTTTGTGGAAACATATAATCTGGAATACGCACTGTAATACATGCAGGTAGATACGCAACAACTTCATGAATGTTTGTGGATACACAACAAAAGAAACTCCGTGAATATATATATATATATATATATATATATATATATAATAAATATATGATATATATATATATATATATATATATATATATAATATATATATATATATATATATATATATATATATATATATATATATATATATACGCTTCAGAATGGAACGCTGATATATATACAAGTCATATTCATTATGGGACGTTGTCATATTGATGATGTATGGAATGCAGATGTATACAAGTTAAGGTAGCACATAAATGAACACAGTCAAGGCAGCAAAGTAAGGAACACGATGTATGAAATGTTGTCATATAGACAGTCAGCATATTAACGCAGTCAATGAGAAGCTGTGATGCTCAGTGACAAAGTCATGATCTAGTTTTTGTGAAATCATGATCTCGATATAAAGATCACCTCTGGGATAATTTTAAAGGGACTGTCATGGTGCAACAATGATGATAACAATAGTACTGAAGATATCAATGATGAAGTACAACACAGGGCTGCATGATGATGGAGGATGCTGCATCATGGTCAGCATGATGCAGATTATGGACAGCATGATGTATGGGCAGCATGATGTATGAGATCATGAGCAACATGGTCATGATGATGCAGCAAGATGGTGCTACACAGTAAGGTGCAGCAAATGGATGAAATGCAGCACAATGATAGGTGAAGGAATCACCTTGAGAATCAGTTGAAGCAGAACGTCTTCAACTGATCTCATCATTATTCAAAATGATCTATGCTAGATCTAGATAAGTCAAAGTGTTGACTTCTGTTGTAAATACTCTCTCTCTCTCTCTCTTTCTCTGCTGAACTTTGAAGATAAAAGAAGATTTGATCAAAGGGTTTCCCCACACATTGTGGGGTTTGTCCCTAGCTCGCGCCATATCTTGTGTCCTCTTGTCTTGGCTTGTCTTCTGCGTTTTATATTATGTTCTATCTGCATTTTATCTTAATGCTGATGTGATTGCTAACTGTGAAAATTTAAATAAATTTCTCTAGCATAGAACATACCCAAAAATTAACAAATGACTACACTCTTTTATATTGAGTAGAAATCAATAGACTAAATGTGTGACATCTTCAACGAGTAAACATTTCTATTTATTGTTCATTAGAATGGGTGTCCTAGCATGTCATGTCAGTTCTAATCATGGATCTTAAGCACATGAAGGAAACATTAAATTTCTCAACAATGGGGATGACTTATCAACAATGCATTGCCTATTTTAATTATAGAGATAGTTGTATTGTCTCTTGGAAATAGCTTCTCCGCTTCTTCACATGTATGAAATGTGAACAATAGTGAACGAAACGTCTTAAACTCTTTATGTTAAACCACGGGAAACACATATATCATACAACTTATCTAAACACATGGATGCCTTTGATCACTAGAATTTTATTTCGATCATCAACTGTGGTCTACCTCATACCACTTGTCATTAAATCTACATTGCATAGGTCTCATAATTGGGTTTTAAATGGCAACTTTCATCTCCTACCCCCAAGCCTTTGTGCAAGATTTTATATTGATATTTCCAGAATTTCAGTGGATAGTATATATTTTTATTGTTAAAATGAGTCATCCATTTCATGTTGAAAATAGAATACCAACACAAGAAAAATCATTTACAATAAAAATGAAATTTTGAAGTCCACACAAAGGCTGAACTAAGGCTACAACCAGTTGTATTCCATGGGACTGATCACTACTGACAATTGTGCACTAAGATGATTGATTAAGTAGTGGAGAGTTGAAATTAAACTTGAAGTCACACATTCCTCTAGTGATAGAACTAGAATGGAATGAATGCATTCATCCAATTGGCTTGCATGTATCCATGACCCTAATTTTAAATTTGATTTTTAATTTTTTTTTTTTTCAAGTGGCATTTCACAGTAACATGAATGTAGGTGATAGTTATATCTTAATAATAACTCATGGCTCACAATGATACATAATCTTAAAGAAGGTGAATCTCTTGTTTCTTGATGAAATGTGGCAATGTAGTTTAATGCATATATGTAGCTCCTCCTTCCACTATAATGACTACACTCTTCTATATTGAGTAGAAATCAATAGACTAAATGTGTTACAACTTCAATGGGTAACATTTCTCTTTATTTTTCATGACAATGGGTGTCTTATAATTTCATCTCAGTGCCAATCATGGCTCTTAAGCACATGAAGGAAACACTAACTTTATCAATAATGGGAATGACTTCTCAATTATGCATTGCCTCTTTTAAGTAGAATGGTAGTTGTACTATCTCTTAGAAGAAACTTCTCCCCTTCTTCACATGTATGAAATGTGAACAACAATCAATAGAACCTCTTAAATTCTTTATGGTAAATCATGGGAAACACATAGATCATGCAATTTCTCTTAACACATGGACACATTTGATCGCAAATAATTTTCTTCAATCATCAACAATCGTCTACCTCATAACACTTTTTAATAAATATACCCACATCAATTCACTCATTGAGAGAAAAGAAAGGGCACCACGAATATTTTGATGGGAACATGGAAACATAATCCTCATTCGTTGTATGCATGGGTGAAATGGGTGCAACGTAAATTATTCTCTTTTATGGTGAAAGTCATAGGATCCTACTAGATGGTCCAAAAGTGGTTTCATCATGTCAGAATCATGTCCGAACCCATCGATGATCTACCTAATCCAGTAGTGGGAACTCAAGTGCCCTACTGACGGAATAGACATTGCAATTATATTCATATTTGGCACCCATTTTGTCAAGGTAGAAAATAAGATCACACTAAATAAAAAAAACTATCCTTATCTAGATCTAGATCTATTGTAGATTCATTTGCAGATCTACTACATTTACCTATAGGGAAGGTAAACAAATAAATCTTAATATTAATTTACAAAGCTATGATGGAGCTTGGATCCTTTTACCAATGTAATTTAACCTAAGTGAAGTGCATGATCTACAATTGGGTGAAAAGGTTCGATACATATATCTCAATGCGAGGGCTCACTTAGGTTCAAAGGATTGATAACCATGTTGAACAACAAAAAACCAATAGATCTTGTGAAACATAGGATTGGAAACATTGGACAAATATGAAATTGTGGTTTCTTGGAGAAGACAATTTTTGGTTATGCATTCAAAATGACTGTTTTGTTGTGATCTAACATAGAAGAAATTTTTTTTAAGAATGCATTAGCATAAAACCTAAAGAAAAACTCTTTAAATTATATTTAAAAACTAAGAAAATCAAAGATTTATTGAGAAATTATGAAGCACATTCTACTTGATGAAAATCCCTTCCAAGAGAATAGCTACATGAATAAAAGAATACAGGTACCTCGAAGCATAAGATGGAAATAAACCTAAAGCATAGAATTTTTTGACAATTCCCTAAGCTTCTCTTAGCTACTCCTACAGCCATAAATAACCACATTTATTATTCCACACATTATAGTGTTCTCCTCTCTCACACACACACAAATATATATGTCACAAAACAAGATTATTTTTTGGTATTCATGCGAGCATGTGTCTTAGGGATGTTTTCCCCATAGCTACGGACATAACCATTAACCATTATAGACTCCCAATTAGAGGGTTAGTTTTCAAGTAATTAAGGGTGAAGGACAAATGTAAAATCAAAGGTAAAATGTTGGTTTGACCACAATACCACCATTTTATTTTGTTTTTAATTATTCTTTTAATGATTTAAGTAACACCCTTTTATTTTTGTTTTAAATTATAATTTTTAATTATTTTTCACTAATATGAATTCATGATTGATTTTTTAAATAGTGTATAAAGTGACACATTAACAAGTTCAAGGAGGAAGGTTTTTTATGTTGATTTTTTTTATTATTTTAATTAAATGATTTTAACCCATAATTTGGAATTGTAATTTTATTTGTTGAGGGTTTATAATTACAAAATATTTTGAGGATTTAATCTATTTATATTTTAAATTTGAATAATATAAAAAACGATATTAATAATAATATTAAATTATAATTTTGATATAATTTTTTATATATAGAGAGGTATTTACATGGTAAGTTCCTTAGATAGAACACCAAAGGACACCGCTCACAAATGGATCACATATCAATACACCAATATTCTTGATGTGGTTCAAACCCTCAAAGAGGGAAACAATCCACATCCTGAGCCAAGGTGACCACTTTAGGAAGTTTATTAATGTAAAAGAAATAAAATTTACATAAGCTTCCCTCATGGACGGTCACCTTACAAACGACCCTCCATTATCTTTAAATAGAGATCATGGACCAATCGGTTGTTAAGCCACAAATCAAGTGTCGGCAATACTCAGGAGAGAATGAACCATCGAATCACTTCATGTCTAGAACATATGGGTATCGTCAGATTGCAAGTTACAAAAAGTACACAGTAAAGAAACACGCTTTGTCTAACTATACATTAGACCAAGTTATACTTAACTATTTCCTATGTGTCGGAATATCCTAACATCACCCCTTAAGAACAAATTGGGATAGGATTGAAGGATGTAAAAAGATGACACAATAGGAGAAGGAAGGAGGCATTAGATCCTATCTCCCCTTAGTGACAACTCCAACAATAAATCAAGGTTTAGTAACATTCGCCTTTGTGAGAGCCTTTGTAAAGATGTTTGCAACTTGATCATCGATTGAACAATATTGCACCTCAAGAACATGGTCATGAATGAGCTTTCTGATGAAGTAAATGTGTATTTAAATGTGTTTGTTGTGCTGATGTTGGACTGGATGTTTGCATAGTTGAATGACACTTTGATTATCACACCAAAGTGTAGACGAATGCTGCTACTGAAAACCAAACTCTGACAGGATCTAACAAAGCAATGGGGGCTCCTTACTAGCTTCTACGATGCCAAGATACTCTACTTCTGCTAATGAAAGAGAAATGACACTTTTTTTCTTGAAATCCCATGTAAGGTCTAGAACCAAGAGTAAAGACATAATCTGTAGTTGACTTCCCATCATGAGGGTCACCAACCCGATTAGAATCAGTGAAACCAAGCAATAGAGGAGATGCTTCTACATTGTAATGAATCCCAAACTGAACTGTATCTCGAACATAACGAATTATTATTTTAGCTTCTTTCCTTTGACTTTCATGTGGGTTTTGCATAAACTGAGCAATAAGGCCAACAACAAAGGAAAGGTCACAATGGGTATGGGTCAGATACAAAATTTCTCCATCAAGCTGACGGTATAAGGTAGCATGAACTTCAGGGGAAGTACAAGTGACTGAAAGTTTGGCTCTAGACTGAAAGGGAGAAGGGCTTGGCTTACATACTTCCATGTGAAAGTGTCATAGAAGATCGTAGGCATACTTGGACTTGAAAAGGGAAATACCTTCTTTGGATTGCAAGACATGAATGTAGAATTTCCCACTGTAGATCACCTGATAATGCAATAGACAAAAGAAAAATACTTGATCTACTTCTACAAACAAACATGTGGAAGCTTAATCAATTTTGAGCAAGATCAAATAGAACACATATAAAAGAGAATGAGAAATCAATCACACATGAACACAAAATAATACTCTGGGGAAAGCCTCAGCTGAAAACCCCGATCTATGTATTATCATACAAGTGCAAATATCTTCGGATTACACAAAGCTTTAGCTCACAAGCTATCCAACTCTCAGTAAAATCCCTCATTGCTGCTCATAGACTGAATAGACACAACATATGCCTTCCTCCAGTCCTCCAAGCCTCCTATTTCCTTACACAGTTTCTCCTTGGTCCTCTAGCTGCCACCTGTGTGAATTCTTACCTCACACACAACAATGACCTCTAAAATAACTGCACAATCTTGAAGGAGATAATTCCTTCTGCATGGATGAGTTTCCTATATAGGAAAATTCCTCCAACTGATAGTACACTATCCCATCCTCTGATCTCAACTGGGTCTCTGACTGAACCGACATGCATGAGTTATTTATGAGAAAATATTCAGTTATCTGAAGTACACTAGTTGCATGCATGCATGCATTGACTAACTGAACTCACAATCAGTTCCAAAAACTGTTGGAACTAATCTAATTGGACTTATCTCAGTTAACTGAGCTAACTAATTACAACTCAAAGTGTAACTCATCCTAATCTCCTTAATTAAGGGATAACTTCCTCAATCAAAGGGATAACTGTTGCATGTCTTCACATAGACTTCATGTTTGATTTTCTACAACTAATTAACTCAAGATGAATTAATTAATTATTTTACAAACAACTGCTGAGCTCAAATTCGAATTTTAATTCTCAATTTTAGTTCAGGGACTAACTAAAATTGGAATGTATCTCAAAATTCTATTTATAGCAATGCCATTTTTAGCATTTCTATTTTTTGCTATTTCCAACAGAGTTGGAGTATATCCTGAAATGCTATTTATAGCAATGCAATTTTTAGCATTTCTTGTTGCCATTTTCAACATTGAATACCAAGAAAATAATGAAAGTGTCCTAAGTCTGTCATTTCAAACTGCTTCTTAAGGCTAGACTTCACATGGTTTATAAGGTTGTGATCACTACCAGTAAGGATAAGATCATCAACATAAAGAACAAGAATGATAAGAGACTTACCCACTTCCTAGGTGTAGAAATTATTGTGAGAGTGACACCTAGAAAAGACAGTATCTAAAAGAAATCTATTCATTTTGGCATACCAAGCCTGAGGGGCTTGCTTGAGACCATAAAGGGATTTCTTAAGCCGACATACAAGGTAGGAGTATGTTTGTATAAATCAGGAGGTTGTTCCATATAGATTTCTTCCTACAAGTCCCCATGCAAGAAGGTGGATTTAACATCAATCTGATGGACTTCCCATTTGAAACAGGCAGCAAGGGAAAGAACAAGGCAGATAGAGTTATTTTTGGCAACAGGGGAGAAGGTTTCAATACATTCAAAGCCTTCAACTTGTGAAAAACCCTTAACAACGAGATGAGCTTTATGTTTATCAACTTTTCCATTTGGCCCAAACTTGGTTCTGTAAACCCATTTGCATCTAACAAATTTCCATCCCTTTGAAAGAGAAAGAATGTCCCATGTATCATTTGTGTGTAGTGAACGATATTCTTCATTCATAGCAGTGTCCCAATCTGGATGGTCTGAAGCTTCTGCAAAGGTGTTAGGATCTTAATTATTCGATGAAGCTTGAGCCAATAAATAAGAGGCTCTATCAAACTGAGAATGTGTGTGATGTTGATCTCTAGGATCACCTGCAAGAGCACTTGCTGCATCCTGAGTAGCACAGACTCATTTTGCAAGCTGAGTAGTTGAAGGAGGATCCCGAGAAGGTGGGGGAGGATTGTCATCTTTGTTGTCATCATCTGAAGAAGAAATATTTTTAGACGTAGAAGGGATAGAGAGAGGTGGCACATCCACCGAACTAGGCTCTAGGCTGATATATTTTCAACAAAATATACATCTCTTCTAATGATAACACTTTTGATTTTAGGTGGAAGAAGTCCATATCCTTTGACATCTTTAGAATATCCAACAAAAATACATTTTTCACTCATACGTTTTAAGGCTTTATGGTTCTCATTTGGAATATGGGCCCATGCTTCACTTCCAAAACCATGAAAGTGACTTACATCTGATTTAATTGAGCTCCATACTTCTTCTAGAGTGATATACTTTAAAACCTTATTAGGAGTGTGATTTAATATGTAATTTGCATAGTTAATTTCTTCTGCCCAAATACTAAGACTAAGTCCTTTAGATTGAAGCATACAATTATCCATTTCCTTTAAGGTGTGATTCTTCCTTTTAGCTACACCATTTTGTTGTGGAGTATATGGAATAGTATGTTGCAACTGAATTCCATGCTCAGTGCAAAAGTTGATGAATTTGTTGTTAACATATTCTCTGCCATTATGAGATCTTAACTTAAGAATTTGATGTCTAGATTGATTCTCAATAAAGGCCTTAAAGGCCAAGAACATGTTAAAGACTTCACTCTTGAGTTTTAAGAAGTATACCCAAGTGCGTCTAGAGAAACCATCAATGAAAGTTAAGAAATACTTGTAGCCAAAGAATGAAACAACTAGAAGTGGACCAAGGGGCACGTTTTTCACTATGTAGAAGTTGTAAAGGGGCTGAGGCATGCCAAGAGACACATTTTTCAAAACTATCCTAATGATGCTTTTCGAGTACACATCTAGAAAAAACACCATCTCTACAAGATACCATAGGAAGACCTGTCACCATATTTTGTTTAGATAGATTTTGAAGGGAGTGATAGTTTAAGTGACCAAATCGCTCATGCCAAAGTTTGCTCACTTCATCATTATGAGAAATAAATACCAAGGGAAGATTTTATGACCCAAATTTGTTAAACATATACAACGTTGTAGAAACATCAACAATGCCAGTAGCTAAAATCTATCTAGGATCTCTTATGTCCTTAATTACAACATCATGAGGTGAAAATTCAATGATTTTACCTTCACCTGAATGAATTATGTGATATACATATAGAAGGTTGCAGGATAATGTAGGAACACAAAATACATCATTAAATTGAACATTGTTTAGATGAATAGTTCCAATCCCTACAACACTAAGATATCTATCATCACCAACATATATATTTTTGTTGTTACGATCATTTAAAGAAGAAAACATGGCTTTGCTTTTGGCCATGTGATAAGAAGCTCCAGAATCAATGAGCCACTCATGAGAATGAGAAGAAGAAGATAGATTTAGTTCATAACCAGACCGAGAAGCTTGACAACCACATGCAGAAAGTGTTATTCCTGAGGATGAATTTGTGGTTGAAGAGTGCTCCAAATGGATGTCATGCTTCTTCATTGTTGCTTCAAAGGCTTCCATCTTCTTAAAGAAATTGAATTCTAAGTGGCCATCTTGATTACAAAATTTATAATATCTATCATTGTTCTTCCCCTTGTTTTTATTTTCCTTATCATTTTGCTAAAGTGATTTTTCATTTTGAGACTGAAATTACTTAGGACCCTTGTTTAGTTTAGGACCATTCTTTCTAGGATACTACTTCTTAGGATTCTTTCAATTTCGTTGTTGTTGGGCTGCTAAGGTTTTCTTAGAAGAGTTTCCAGTATTAAGAAGACCATGATGTAAGAGTTTTCTTGTTCTCTTATTAAAGAATCATAAAAGGCATTAAAAGAGGGGGACTTGTAGGCTTGTCCTTGAGAAATAAAGGCTTCTCTAGTAGAATGGAAGGCGTAAAAAGACATAGAGTAGGTTGGTCCTAACTTAGTAAGAATGGAATAGATAAGGCTATCATCTTCTTTCTTAACCTTAACATCTTCCAAGAGAAGTCTAAGGGTCTTGAACTTGGACAAAAAATCTTCAATGGAAGAAAAATTATTGGGGTCCAATGTAAGCAACTCATTTTTGAGTTGATGGGCTCTAATTTTATTTTTAATTCCAAAAACTTTATTGAGCTCTTTCATTGCTGCATCAAGGGTATCAAGTTCTACAGTATGGAATCTAAGATCTGGAGAAATAGATATCCCTATCAACCCACATGCTTGATCTTTCTTTTTCCCATTTGGTTGCCTTATCTTCATCTTTAAATTTAGATTCTTCGCCTGAGACTATTCTATAAAGACCTTTACTTCTAAGTAAATCTACAATGTAGGACAACCATTGGAAGTACTTGTTGTTGTGAAGAATAACTTGGCATGGAATTTCCATTTTAATATAAAGTAAAGCTGTAGATGTTGAAAATAAGTGTTCCAATGGAAAGATCTCGAAAAATTAGGCTGATTAAAAAAAATGTCTCTTAAAACGGCTTCTGGATGAAGGAGTTATGACTTTTTAAAGAATAGTTGTTGAAGATGTCGATGAAGTACGTGAATGTTTAGAAGTGAATGATAATGTTATATTTAGAAAAAAATCTCCCCACTTTCCAAACTTACTCTAATTAGCTCACTTTTAAAAAAATAATACTTTATGTGACCCACTTTTATAAATAAGTGAAAGTCACTTTTACAATGGTAATTTATGAACTACCTACTAAATTGTAACTTAAATAAAAGAGAAAGTGACTTTAGAATTATAAGTGACTCACATTTTATAATGGGTGAGAACACTTTTACATAAAGTAACTTTAAAACATAAGCTACATGTACCTTTTGAAAAAGTAACTAAACAAAAAAAAAGACTTGAACCCAAGACCTATATTCTCATAAAGTAACTTTGGACCAAGTGAGCTAGTTTAAAATTTTAGTCACTTTTGGAAAACAGGAAGGGTTTTTTTTTTTTTACTCACTGAAACTTTGGGGTGCATGCTTACTTGAAAAACCCCTTTTTTCGTACAAAACAGAGAAAAACCCACACAACCCAAATTGAACATGCAAGAAAAACAAGTCTTACAACTTAAAATTAGATTTCACCAGAAACTAAATATTTTCCTCAATGTATCTGATTTTCTGAGATCACACTACGGTGTGGCGGAAAAGAGCATATGCATGAGAAAAATCCTTCCTTTTTGTTTTTGATTTTTCGAGATCGCACAGAGTCGCAGGGCAAAGAGAATACACATAAATGAAAGGTATAGATTCAGTAATAAAAACAAAGAGATAAATAAAGTAGAATAATAGAGATAAATAACTAAAATTGTAAATAAAGATTGTATACCTCGAGATCTTAAAAATGATGTAGCTAGGACTACCAAAAACCTTTTCGCGTGAAACGAAAATGGTTCCTCACTGGAACAGATATTCCTAACACAATAGAGCATTCCTCTTGGCCTGAAAGCGGTTAAAAACAATAGATCTAGGAAACGATAGTCAGATGTAGTTGTACCCGCTTCAGATTTGGATCACCAACAAATGCGACCCTCAAATAGCTTTGATACCATTTAGGAATTTACAGGGTATGTTCCTCAGATAGAACACCAAGGGACACCACTCACAAACATATTATAGATCAATACACCAGTATTCTTGACGTGGTTAAAACCCTCAAAGAGGGAAACAATCCACAGCATGAGCCAAGGCGACCACTTCAAGAAATTTATTAATGTAAAAGAAAGAAAATTTACATAAGCCTCTCTCATGAATGGTCACCTTACAAATGACCCTCCATGCTTGTTAAATAGAGATCATGGAGACATTGGGTGTTAAGCCACATATCAAGTGTCAGTAATACCAATGAGAGAACAAACGATCAGATCACTTCATGTATAGAGCTTATCATGACTGTCGGATTGTAAGTTACAAAATGTACATAGTAAAGAAACAAATTTTACCTAACTATACACTAGACCAAGTTATACTTAACTATTTCCTATGTGTCGGAATATCCTAACGATATGTATGTATATATATATATATATATATATATATATATATATATATATATATATATATATATATATATATATATATATATATATATATATATATATATATAATAATTATCCATTCATTTTAAGATAAAAGAAATACATCCCCCGATAATGGTGGAGACACGGTTAACTGATAGAACTCGGGATTACCCCCTCCCCCACGCAACACACAAGTGATCATTAACGCATGACTCCATACTCTGGTACATCTGTAGGGAGGATTATCTAGAAGCGATGACAGTCATGTTAATAAGCACAAGGGAATTCATTCCACTATCGGAATTATGGATGATGAATTTTGGGTGGAGGGAGAATAGCAAGGATGGCAACAGTGACCATGGGTGCTCACTTGGGTGTTGGCTCAATGGGTGTAGCACAGTGCTAGGTAGAATAATAGTAGAATGAAACAATTTTGATTTTAAAATTAGTTTATGGGACCCAGGTACGGCCCTGAGAGGTGAATTAGTTCATGGCTCAACGTCTGACTAGGAACTTAGGAACCTTCTACCCAACTTGGATTATAGTTTCAAGGTGTACTTCCCTTTATGCACCGTGAAGGTAACCCTGCTAAATTTTTTATATTTTTCCAGTTGGTCTATCAATAATTCTATGGGTAAATTCTAGGATTACTTCGAAGGGGATTTCGTTGAGCTCTAGGGTGTGCATCTTCGGGTGTTATGTGTTTACGCTCTAGTCATTTCTCTTGATTTTAGTCTATTTTTGTGTAAGCTTGGTTTTCATATTTGATCATGTTTGGCATATCATTGGTGTCCACCCTTGTCTGTAGCTTGAACAAGTGGTTGTTCACTCCCCCTCAAGCCCCGTGTGTTTCTTGAGTCATTGTTGTTTTTGGGCCAACGCTTTGTGGGTAGGCTCTTTGACCAATTGGGGAGAGAAATTTAGCATTTAGGTGACACATTTATTCTTGGTAATTGATTTTTTTTAGGGAAATCTATCTGCACTTGCTATATAGCCTCTCCTTGTGTGGTATTTACCATTTTCATGAAAGGAAAATTTCATTGTTCTACTAGTCATTGTTCCTACCTCTATTCAGCATGGAGATTTGGGGATTTCTTAAAGATCTCATTTATAAGTCCTTTAGGTTCAAGGGAAATTCCACGTTAGAGAGGGAGGCCTCACCATGAGGGCGAACATCAATTCTGTGTAGGTCATCTACCCCACATCCATAGCTCTTCCTCTAGAAATTCGACAAGTATGGAACGTGAAGGTGAGGTGGCTCACACTTCAGACTATTCTCCAAGTTGTATAGTTGCTCAAGCATCCTTGGAATCTATAGCAGAGAAACTAAGAGACATCTAGGCCAACATGGATATTATTCATGATCACATGAGGACTACAATGAACTGGTTTCATATATGAACAACATTCAATTCAGCTAGAATGAGATCTTGGAATAGTTGGACAACCTCTAATAGATCCATCATCGAACATGCATGAATGTGCTAGTTTTTATGTTGTTCCCCCTATACTCCCCCCCCCCCCCCCCCCCCATCCTCCTCCTTGATATGATGTTGTTAGTATTTTTTGTCGTTTTGTCTCCTTTATGTAATGTATGGATTCTAAGCCTCGAGGAAATAACACATGTAAAGGTCTATAAAAATACATAAAAATAAGTTTAATTCAATAAATTGAAATATAAATTATGCATTTCTTTATGATAATTGATATTTTTATAAAACATATTTGCAAGAGCCCAATTTCAATTAATGCTCTAACGTTTCTTTGTGATCTAAAAGTTCAAGAGATTTATTTTTAGTTCATATAAGTGTGAAGGAATTTTAGTTTTTATTTGAAATAGAATTTGAATGGGCTTACTCGTTAATAGCATGTATTTCCTCCCAAGCGGTCACAAGTTCAAATCCAATTGGGGGTAGAGTATGTATGCTTCTATATACTTTAGCATTCAAATAGTTGTGTATAGGTGGAAAAAAAAAACGATATGAGTACTTGTAGGGTTCATTTTAGGTGAAATACTCGTTTTGGTGATTTAAGATGCATAAAATGTTTGAACCTATTTGAAGCAATAACAACATTGATATTTTTGGGGTCAAGTTTCACAACCTCTTAATTATTATAAGCATTAATATATTTCGAACAACAAAAATATCACTTCAATTAAAGTTTATACGAGGAAGTTGTGCCTCCCATAAGTTGACCTATCATGTTGGATGTCATGGTATCAAGTGAATACCACATCAACCCCCATTACTCAGAGATATAGAGATACTCATGTATGGTATTTCAATAATATTCTAAAATTTCCAAAAATAACGCTCATTAGGATTTTATGTGTGAAAAATTATGACCCTAGCCGTCAATGGCTATTAGGAAATAATTTATATTACTTTTATATTGTTTTATTGTTCCAATATTGAGCAAAGAAAAGGAGTGGGATATTGAAGTAGAACATATGAAGTAAGAGAACTTCTAGGGGCTATATAGTCCTCATTGTCGATGGAAAATCTGTAATTGGTTCACCGTTCCTTATATTTTCATTTAATATATGAGAAGAAAAAGAGCAAGGCAGTGTTCTAAGCTTTAGAATGGGTTTTCCCACATTATGTTTCTCAAGGTGGATCTTGTGTTGATTTTGTGCATGGTGTGGTATTTGTTTTAGTTTTATTCTATATTTAATCTCACCTAACTTTGTTATTTCATTCACTAAGAAAGTAATATAAAATCTAAATCTTAAGTAAAATGCCTCATAACAAATATTTTGAATAAACTTGTAAGATTTGTTATGACCTATAGTAACTATATCTTGAAAAATGTAATTATCTTTGGTTTTTATAATTGGTATTGTATTTGAATCAATGTATATTTTTGTAAAAGAAAAAGAAATAAAATTTTGAAAGAATGGGTTTCATGCTCTATTTTATTTTGTCAACTAGGTTAAGCATGTGCTTTGTTCTTTTAGGTTTTATTGAGACTTTAGAGTCTTTTTAATTTGTATAAGACCCTTATGGGAAATTTATATCAACAAAGAAATATTATTTTTAAGTTTAAAGTGCCATTTTTGGTCTCGCAAGACCATGTTCGCCTTGCTAG
Source organism: Pinus tabuliformis (assembly GCA_031772625.1). Classification (NCBI taxonomy): domain Eukaryota; kingdom Viridiplantae; phylum Streptophyta; class Pinopsida; order Pinales; family Pinaceae; genus Pinus; species Pinus tabuliformis. The sequence goes on along the minus strand of CM062816.1, from coordinate 1,035,798,063 downwards.
TGAAGTGAGCCTAGAAGAGGCCTATTTAACCCTTGAAGAAGGTAAAAATAAGGAGAGACTTCGACTCATTTTGACACACATCTCAAGCACATTCAATTTGCACCAAGAACATAAGTAAATCAATAGTGAAGGATAGAAAGTAAGAGGAGAATAAAAATGAAGAAGAAAAAGTCTAGAAGTTGACCTTGTCTAGCTCACATGTGTAAAGAATAAGGGAATCTATGTGAATTTCACGGTTGAATATTCGAGGCTACCTAAACTAGGAGGCCTAAACTTTGACTTGGGTAGAATGGAATTACTTTGACTCTCATTGACTTCCGAAGTCTTGGACTATTTTGGAGGGATGATTTGATGCTTGGTGGAGATATTGGTCTTGGAATTAGGGTCTTGGATCTCTCATTTTCATTTAGTTCTATACAAAGATAAATATTTCTGGGTTTTCCCCCTTGGTGGGGTTTTTCTCTCACTTGTAGCCTATATCTTGTTTCTTTGTGATATTCATATATTTATGCTTTTGGTAATTGCTTGATGAAGAATAAATAAATTATAAAAGAATTAAAGGCCAACAAACATCACAAGAAATTATCAAGTTAGATAAATAAACCCTAATCTAATTGCTATTGGTTTCTCAACACTATAGATCATACTGGTATCATAAGTATCCATTTCTTTGTATATTTTGTGGGAACTTAAGGCTCCAAAAATTTTCATAATAAATAAGTCTTCAATCAACATAAGAAATAAGTATTGACAAGAAAGAAGTCTTCAATGCATAAGAAAGAAGTTTATTTTTGACTCTATATCCAAGTTCTATTATGAAGATAGGGTCCATTTCGATATCACTTCTACAAGGCAAGAAACCATCCGCCTCTTTTCACAAACATTTTTCATAAATAATCCTTAATCCAACTAATTACCTTCCATATGGTTTTCTCAAATGTGAGTGCCTCAAACAATGTGTTTAGCCAAAAAAAATTATGGTTTTTCTCTAATACCACTTATCATCGCACCAAGAAAACCCACATAGTTTAACTAACTCTATCAACCTCCTAACATGTGACATTAATATGTTTCTACCCGAAGGTATTACCAATTTGGTCATACTAGACTTAGACTATGCCTCTACTTGTTTATTAAGCTATGTGATTGTTTGAATTATTTATTGAACCATTGTTTACCCAATTACCTAGTCAAACACAATAATGTAAAAGACACAATTTTAGAAAAATACCCCAAAACATACATTAGAATTAATAAATTATTTATGTAAAATATGCTGAGGTGACATTACAAAACTTTGACCTAACTTAACCTTACAACTTGTGTCCGCAAACCTATCATATTTAATGGGAATGGCACTCGACCTACATAAAATCCACACATGTCCTAGTGGCCTCTCTAGTCAATTGAAGTAAGAGGAATCTCCAATGGGGATATTCTCCAACCAAAATTCACTTAGATAAGTATTAATTATACATGTTCAACTATAGCGATATAAATTTCTTTTCTTATTTATTCAGAAAAGTGGTAAAATAACATCGACATTGCATGTAATCGAGCTCATAGTTTTGTAGCTCATCACATTTATAAATTTGAGATCTAGATAGGGCATGGTGTGTGCAATTGAGAAATTGATATGCCTATTTCGGACAGTGATTTGATGATATCCATCTAAGGTGATGGAGGCGCATTAACTTTATTTTGAGTATTTTAGTGTGTGTATCCCCTAGAGAGACAAACACACTCGATTATCCCAATTGACCTGAGATCGATCTCCTTTGCGTGCACACTTTTGAGATATCTTGGTATAGGTTGAAAAAGGTCATCGATATAAGGCTTCAGGTAAATGTGTAGAAGGGTAGCATGGTAATTTATTTGGCCATGATATTCATACTTTGTCTTGAAATTAACATTTTCTCAAAGATAACGTTTTAATACATTTGCATATTTATTGGATTTCGATCTACGATGTTTTTGAAATATGAACACAAGTCATGTATTGAATTTGGTTATGTTATCACCAAAATAGGACCCTGATAGGCCGTTGATCAGACTATCTTAATGTAACCATTTCAAATAAATATTTTAGCTAAGGCTTAGCCTCCTCAGCCTGAGAGGGCTCTCTCAAGGGTTAATGATATTGATTAATGATAATATAGATGGCTAACTCTATCTTGGTTTTCTGTGTTCGTAGGTTGAAAAGATGAAGGCTTGTTACCATTGGGCTACGGAGTCAATAAGTCAATAAATTCAGTGGCAAGGTTTCTTGACATGAAAGCTGAGACAAATAAGGTTCTTAAACAAAGAAAATTCACTCAATAACATAGGTCAAAAGAGTCATTCCATTACTAAGGGAACTCAGAGCATAGGGTTATGAATTATGAGTAATAGTAATGAAATCTACTGCTAATGGTTCAAAGGTGGTTTACTCACAAGATTCAGAAAAAACATAGTCATCTCATTTCTAAAGGAATTCAGAGCATAAGATTATGAATTTTGAGTAATAGCAATGAGATCTACTGCTCAACATCATTCCATTACTAAAAGAAATGAGAGCACATGGTTGTGAATTCTGAATAATAGCAATGTAATCTAGTGTTGGTGGTTCAAAGATAAAACACAGTCATCTTATTGTTAAAGGAAGTCAGAGCATTAGATTATGAATTATGAGTATTAACAACAAGATCTATTGCAAGTAATTAAAATAACATATAGATCAAGAAAGTATTAAACTCTATATAAACTCAGTTTTGTTCAAGAAAACCTCTCTGCATTACCGATTATATTCCTTCACATAAAGCAGCAACTGAGCCAAAAAGTCTCCAACCCCTTTCCTAATTCGACCTCTTGCTTCATATATAGTTTTTACAATATGGATTCCCTGATCCTTCATCAAGAGAATTCGAATTTCTATGATTGACACCCATTCTAACAATAAAACAGATCCTTAAATGCATTTGACAATTAACTGTCTCTTCTAGAGTCCTAATACAATTAGGAGAAAAACTCCTTATTATGACTAAAACAACCTTATCTAAGAATTAAACATTCTCTTTGACACCTATAAATCCTTATTATGACTAAAACAACCTTATCTAAGAATTAAACATTCTCTTTGACACCTATAACTCCATGAATTCGAATTTGATGAATCCTTTAACCTTGTTGTTAGACTCTTTTGACTCATTCCTTATCTGTCCTGAAAACCAGGAACCTGTTTCTTGCATTTAAGCTTTAACCTTCATTGATGCTTATCGAATCCATTTGCTAGCCAAATTTACCTTTTGAGACAATTGATATGTGTTATCACTTCCATAGAACTTTTCTCTTCCACCTGTATGAAAATCAAGCCCTTGAAGGAGTATAATGAAAGCTTATCTGGCTGTGCTACGAAACTATCTGTTGTTTTCATAGCGCAGAATCTTATCATTATAAACATTTTCTTAAACCTTTAATTTCTTCTGCCTTAACCCTTGGATCTTCATTTGTGAACTTTTTACATCCTCCAGTAACATTAACATTCAGAAATCAACTGTTGTGACCTCTTGAAAGCCTTGTAAAATGTCAAAATCGCACCTACAGCAGTTTCGTAGCATGCTACGAAACTGCTGTGTATGTCTTTTACACAACTCTTTTAAAAAATTTCAGTCTTAAAAAATTCTTTAACTTTTTCCATGTTATCTATAGGCTTTAATAATCAACATAGATCATCTTTGAAATACTTTCAAGAAATAAAATCCTTCTCCTCAACAAAATTGCATCAAGAAATTGTAACTTACCGTTTTGTTCTAGCTAAAAAATAGGTGTTGGGACAGATATTTGGTCTCCTCATCAAAAATGTATTTTGAAAAACTGAAGGAGGCTTTTGGAGAACACTTTGTGCTAAAAAAAAACTTCTCTTGTTATTTTTGCAATACATCTCCTACTGCCCAGAAACTGTCTTTGAATATCAGCTGTAAGCTGGAAAATTCTGATTTCTGAAAATATGGCTTCAAATAAAGCCTTTTATCTCCAAACTGGTAACACTTATGAAAAGAGTGAGATAGGTTATTGTAGCTGGCAATTTTATGAAGAGAAAGCTCCTTCAGAATTCCAAAATAATTTTTCATGTAGGCAAAAACGGATCTTGAAAAATACTACTAAAACCAGAAAGCAAAATGTTTCTCTCAATGACTTTCAGCCATTTCGTAGCACAAGTTGAGTCATCAATTTCTCCTAGCTCATAATGAAGTTCAAGAAACAGAAAGATATTTTTGTAGATAGGTATGTTAGGAAGACGAAACTCTTTCAGTTTTCCAAAATATGCTTTCAGTTGCTCAAGAAACCCCTTGGAAGTTGACTACTTAAAACATAAAACAAAGTTTTTTATGTTGAAAAAGGCTGCTTGAGCCATTTTGTAGCTAATTTCAAAGTTTCTTCAAAATGACTTGAGATATGACTTCTAAAAACAAGGTGAGACTTCTAAGACATGGAATAAGGTTTTCAAACTTTGTTTGGAAATGAAATATGGCCTTAAAGACTTCTAACCCTATGACCTAACCCTTTAAGCATGATATGACCTAGAGATCATTTAACACCATGATTAGAAGAACAGTTTCGAAATGAGAATGACACTATTGAGACTCTAATCCTATCACTTATCTCTTTAAGCATGCGATGACTCAAAACTTATTATAAAACCATGGCTAGAAACAAGGAAAACTTTCCAAAGCTTAAAAAAAAAATTAGGGTGATAAAAGTGGCTCCACTAGGGATAGTATGCCCCTGTGGTATGCTAAGAGCTAGTAGCTCCAGTGCTTCAATCCATTCCTTTAAAAGTAAAAAGTCTAAAATTCTGCCCAATCTGCTTCAAACTATACCTAGTAAAAATTTCTCAGTCAACCTTGAGCTTATTTGCATTTTCCTACCTACCTACCCTATCAATTGTAAACTTCTTTCAGCTCAATAAATGTGAAATTTCCAATGTAGCCAATCATTTGTTTTATCTGATATATGAGTTCTTTCACTGCATTGAAGTTCAAAGCAGCTATGATATTTTGATGACCACTGCCATTGAAATTGCCTCTGATCTTCATAAAAAAAATAAAAAACTGGAGAGTAAAACTATTCCATGTATTTAGCAATAGGATCCCATAATACATGATTAGCTTGATGATCCTCATAACATCTTGTTACTTCTAGGAACTGATATTTTGTCACACAACATTTATTTGATAAGTTATCCAATTGCTTTTCTGCATGATTCCCATAGACAATGTAATTTTCCTCACTATTATGATCATTCTTTGAAGTAATCTACTGCAAGGAATTACAGAAATGATCAACCTTTTCCTCTGCCTGAGGGTTATAAAAAATTTCTTCCAATATTTCTTCTTGGTGTTTGCAATTATTTTCATCTTCATTATGATCCGAAGACTGACAAGTCTGCTGCATCTCTACATCAATCTTAGAGGATGTAATATGATTTTCATAGGTATACTCTTGCTGATTTCTATGTTGCATGTCATGGGATGTTATCCTTTCTTCTAGTTGTTGAAATGTATTGTTATGAAGAGCCTCTAAAATTTCTTCATCCATAAATTCATCATCATTATAAAAATCCTTCAAATACTAAATAAGACTCATAGAATGTTTACAGTAATCTTTGACTAGCAATAAGGAAGGATGACATTCTTTATACATCTCATAGAATTCATCATGAAAATTAGCAAGTGAATACAATAAACCATTTGCTAAAACTTTATACCAAGACCATTATTTCCCTTCTAGAGTGGCCATAAACATTTTCATAAGACAGTCTTCAGGGAAATGAACCTTAAGACTATGTACATGCAGATGAAACCTAACCGAATGAAGAGAAGCGTTGTCTTCCTTTTCATTTCTGAATACGAGAAGATCATCTAACCAATCAACCTTCGGCATAGGATTTGGAAAACCATGGATATGCAACCAATTCATAGGAGCATACCTGGCATTTTTTCTTACAATGGAACTCATCCTGAAACTTCATCTAGGCAACTGATCTTCTTAGCAGTGGAGTCACGTTCCAATTTGTTATTTGATGTGTGGAGTCACCAAGGTAGTTTTGCAGCCTTGAACAGATTCTGAAGCTCCTGCTACCTTCAAGAGTTCAGCTTCATGATTTTTTGGGATATGTATATCTTCAGACTCCCGATAGACGCACCAAAATGTTATCACGAAAATAGGACCCTGATAGGATGCTGATTAGACTATCTCAGTGTAACTATTTCAAACCAATCTTTTAGCTAACGCTTAGCCTCTTCAGTCTAAGAGGGCTCTCTCAAGGGTTAATTATATTGATTAATGCTAATATAAATGGCTAACTCTATCTTGGTTTTGTGTGTTCATAGGTTGAAAATATGAAGGCTTGTTACCATTGGGCTATGGAGTCAATAAGTCAATAAATTCAGTGGCAAGGTTTTTTGACATGAATACGAAGACAAATAATGTTCTTAAACAAAGACAATTCACTCAATAACATAGGTCAAAAGAATCATTCCATTACTAAAGGAAGTCAAAGCATAGGGTTATGAATTATGAGTAATAGTAATGAAATCTATTCCTGATGGTTCAAAGGTGGTTTACTCACAAGATTCAGAAAAAACATAGTCATATCATTACTAAAGGAAGTGAGAGCATAAGATTATGAATTATGAGTAATAGCAATGAGATCTACTCCTCAACACAATCATTCCATTACTAAAAGAAATGAGAGCACATGGTTGTGAATTCTGAATAATAGCAATGTAATCTAGTGCTGGTGGTTCAAAGATAAAACACAGTCATCTTATTGTTAAAGGAAGTCATAGCATTAGATTATGAATTATGAGTATTAACAACAAGATCTACTGCACGTAATTAAAATAACATATAGATCAAGAAAGGATTAAACTCTATCTAAACTTAGTTTTGTTCAAGAAAACCTCTCTGCATTACTGATTATATTCCTTACATAAAGCAACAGCTTGGCCAAAAAGTCTCCAACCCCTTTCCTAATTCGACATCTTGCTTCATATATAGATTTTACAATATGGATTCCCTGATCCTTCATCAAGAGAATTCGAATTTCTATGATTGACACCTATTCTAACCATAAAATAGATTGTTAAATGTATTTGACAGTTAACTATCTCTTCTAGAGTCCTAATACAATTAGGAGAAAAAATCCTTATTATGACTAAAACAACCTTATCTAGGAATTAAACATTCTCTTTTACACCTATAACTCCATGAATTCGAATTTGTTGAAGCCTTTAACCTTGTTTTTAGATTCTGTCGACTCATCCCTTATCTGTCCTAAAAACTAGGAACCTATTTCCTGCATTTAAGCTTTAACCTTCATTGATGCTTTTCGAATCCATTTGCTGAACAAATTGACCTCTTGAGACAAGTGATATGTGTTATCAGTTCGATAGAACTTTTCTCTTCCACCTGTATGAAAATCAAGCCCTTGAAAGAGTATAATGAAAGCTGATCTCGCTGTGCTACAAAACTGTCTGCTGTTTTCGTAGCACAGAATATTATCATTTTAAACATTTTCTTAAACCTTTAATTTATTCTGCCTTAACCCTTGGATCTTCATTTGTGAACTTTTTACATCCTCCAGTAACATTAACATTCAAAAATCAACTATTGTCACTTCCTGAAAGCCTTGCAAAATGTCAAAAATGCACCTACACCAGTTTCGTAGCATGCTACAAAACTGTTGTGTATGTCTTTTACACAGCTCTTTCCAAAAATTTCATTCTTCAAAACTTCTTTCACTTTTTCCATGTTATCTAGATCATCTTTGAAATACTTTCAAGAAATAAAATCCTTCTCCTCAACAAAACTACATCAGGAAATTGTAACTTACTATTCTGTTCTTGCTGAAAAATAGGTGTTGGGACAGAGCTTTTGTCTCCTCATCAAAAACATATTTTGCAAAATCGAAAGAGGCTTTTGGAGACCACTCTCTGCTGAACCAAAACCTCTTTTTTTTTTTGCAATACCTCTCGTACTGCCCAGAAACTGTCTTTGAATATCAGGCGTAAACTGGAAAATTCTTATTTCTCAAAATATGGCTTCAAAGAAAGCCTTGTATCTCCCCACTGGTAACACTTATGAAAACAGTGAGATAGTTTGTTGTAGCAAGAGATTTTATGAAGAGAAACCTCCTTCATAATTCTAAAATACCTTAGCATGTAGTGAGAAATAGATCTTGAAAAAGACTACTAAAACCAGAAAGCAAAATGTTTCTCCCAATGACTTTGAGCCATTTCGTAGCGCAAGTTGAGTCATCAATTTCTCCTAGCTCATAATTAATTTCAAGAAACAAAAAGAGGTTTTTGTAGATAGGTATTCTAGGAAGAAGAACCTCTTTCGGTTTTCCAAAATATGCTTTAATTTGCTCAAGAAACCCCTTGGAAGTTGACTGCTTAAAACATAAAACAGAGTTTTTTTTGCTGAAAAGGGTTCCTTCCACGATTTCATAGCTAATTTCAAAGTTTTTTCAAAATGACTTGAGATATGGCTTCTAAACACAAGGTGAGACTTCTAATACATGGAATAAGGTTGTCAAACTTTGTTTGGAAATGAAATATGACCTTCAAGACTTCTAACCCTATGACCTAACCCTTTAAGCATGAAATGACCTAGAGATTCTTTAACACCATGACTAGAAGAAGGGTTAGGAAATGAGAATGACACTATTGAGATTCTAATCCTATCATTTGTCTCTTTGACCATGAGATGACTCAAAACTTATTATAAAACCATGACTAGAAACAAGGCAAACTTTCCAAAGTTAAAAATAAATAAATAAATTAGGGTGATAACAGGTTCTATGTTATGTGTCTGTGCCTTAAAATCTATTTTGCTTATTGTTGAAGTTCATTAGGCTCAGTATTATATTTAAGTTTGGATCCATGATGTCATATTATTTATGGCTCTATACATTGATATATAACTCTTACTCTATGCTGAAAAGGGTTTTTATTGATACGATAATTTCCCTACGTTGATTTTAAAGCATGTGAATATAATTTATAATTGAAAAATGTGGGTAAGCACCATTGAACAAATACCATTACCCTCTCATCATAAGTTTTGTAGGATGTGTTTAAGTTATTGTAATTTGTGCCTGGAGGTTCCAATTGAATATTGAAACAGTCTTCGTATATTTGATTTGCAACAATACTCTAAAGGAAAATTTGTGTATATATTTTCAAATGATTGAATGATGATATAGGATCTTGCAGGAGGTTCATGATTGCCTTGTGTGTGTTTAGAATATCTTGAGAACCTAGGTTATCCCAATAACATAAATTGAATATATGTAGTTACAAATGATTGAGATTCAAAGATATTTATGCATTTTTAACTATCTATAGGTGTCAAAGACCTATCATTGTGTTTTTGGAGGGGTAAATGAACATTATGCAGTGAATTTTGAAAGGCCCATTGACAGTAGAATGATTGCTCCATAGTGAGTTTTTGTAGTGACAATAAAATACTGTTGTAGAGATATATAATAACATATTGTTTTATGACTTATTGGACAAAGATCCTTCATACTTCTTGTTGGTTGTTTTTTTTGGCTTGAGTTAATGAGCATTATTGGTTTGAAATTGCTTATGATAATGTTGATTGAGTTAGGTTTAATGAGTAGTATTTATTTGACTTGACAAGGTTGTAAAATTGGTGTTTAGATTGATCCTTTTTGGCTTGAGTTAATGAGCATTATTGGTTTGGATATATGATATTTAACATAGCATTAACAATGCGAATCTTGATTTGTATGACATGAGAGTTGACAAGATTGGTTCTTGATTTGGCTTGATACTTATGGCTTGTCTTATGGAGAGGGTTTTCTCAAACTATTAACTTGATCTTCTTGGTATTTAGAGGTTTATCTTAATAATATAAGTTTGATCAAATTGATTGGTTAACTTTAATCTTGATGCCTTGACATCAAAACTGTTAACCACATTGCCAATGTAGGTTAACCTAATCTAAGCCCAAGATCTGCAATTCAATGAAAAGGTTTGATTCTCAAATTTGAGTCAAGTACATTTGAGTTTCGCCGTCTTCATAATCATATTTGTTCCAATTTTCTTATACTCACAATAATAATCATTTTTTCGAAAACTTGGGCAATCTTTATCATTATGGAACATATTTGGGGAAATGGTAATTATTCAGCAAAGATATAAATTTTAAATTACACAACTGCATAAATCTTAATAAATAAAATTTCCAAATTTTATTTACGAACCAAAAAAATCAAACTTTTATTGAGAAGATTCCCTTCTAAAAGGAATCTGGGCAATGAAAACATCTTTTTGAAGAGAAATTAGGGAACACTTGTCAGAATCATAAAGAGATAATATTGCGAAAGCCCTTCCTCCACGCTTTTGGCAACGACATTCCCTCCTTTGCATGTATATGTGACCAAGAAATAATCTTCTTTATTATTCAATGCTCTGTCTTCCTCAACTTCCTATGAGAGTAAGAAAGATCCTTCAACTTATTATTCATCTTATTATATGTGTTAGGGCTCTCTTACCCCTTAATTAGGGGTCTAACTAATTTAGATTAGGGTTAGATGGTTTAGGGTTTAAGTAATTAAGCAAGGAAAAATCAAGAGCTTGGCCTTTACACCAACTTATTCTTATTTTGTTTTTAATTATTTTTTATTGATATTAAAATAGTTTTATTTGATTAAATGTTTTTAGTTGGAAATTTTTATTTTAATTAAATATGTTTAGGGGGATTTGGAATTGTAATTTTAGTTGTTAAAGGTGTAAATATAATTTTTTTTTAATATTTATTCTATTTATATATTTAAAAATATAGTTTAAATAATATAAAATTATGATTTTGTTTTCAAATTTAATGTCATGTGAAAAGATAAAAAGATAACAGTTTGATTTCTCCATTCATCTATATATATATTTCCATTTATTTTAATTTAAAATAATAAACATACATAAGTTTTAATATATATATATATATATATATATATATATATTCCAATCAATTATTTGAAAGCTAAATGATGCATTTATTTGTGGCAATTGTTTTATTGATAAAACTGTTTTTCAAGAGCCTAATTAAAATTAACGATAATGTTCCTTTTTTATCCAAAATCCCAAGAGAGTTATAGTCAAGCTATTATAAGTGAAAAGGATTTTCAATTTGATTTGAAATATAAAGTAAGTGGGCCTAATGGTGATGGGTGTGTTTCCTCTTAATAAGGCACTCCTTATGCTAGAGTATGTATGTTTCTGTAGACTTTAGTAGTTAAATTCACACAAAGGTGCTTCCCTTATCCCATAAAAAAGGGAGTCCCATACACCAATTTGTTTTCTCCCTTGGTTGTGACCTTAAAAGTGGATTTTTATTGTTATTGTTATAATTAGTCATTTATGCTTGTATTTTTTTAGGAGGAAAAAAATGGAGATAATTACTTAACCTTTAAATTCCTAAAACATCTATATTAAATGACCCCTAACCATATGATCTTGTAGAAATTCTTGATCACCTGATAATGCAATATACTAAAGCAAAATGCTTGATCTACTTCTACAAACAAACTTGCGGAACCTTAATCAATTTTGAGCAAGATCAAATAGCACACATATAACAGATGAAGAAGAAACAATCACACATGAACACAGAACAATACTCTTGGGAAAGCCTCAGCTGAAAACCCCGATCTCTGTATTATCATACAAGTGGAACTATCTCTGGATTACAAAAAGCTTTAGCTCACAAGCTATCTAGCTCTCAGTACAATCCCTGAATGCTGCTCATAGACATAATAGACACAAAATATGCCTTCCTTCAGTCCTCCAAGCCTCCTATTTCCTTGTGCAGTTTCTCCTGGGTCCTCAAGCTACCACCTGTGTGTAATTACCTCACACACTACTCACCAAACTCAGAAATAACTGCTTAATCCTCAACGAAAGAATTCGTTCTGAATGCAAAAGATATCCTCATGGCCCATGGGAATATTCCTGCAACTGATAGTACATTGTCCCATCTTTTGATCTCAACTGGGTCTCTGTTTGAACTGACATGCATGAGTTATTTATGAGAGAATATTCAGTTATCTAAAGTACACTAGTTGCATGCATGCATGCAATGACTAACTAAACTCACAATCAGTTCCACAAACTATTGGAACTAATCTAACTGGACTTAACTCACTTAACTAAGCTAACTAATTACAACTCAAAGTACAAATCATCCTGATCTCATTAATTAAGGGATAACTTCCTCAATCAAAGGGACAATTGTTGCATGTCTTCACATAGACTTCATGCTTGATTTTTTCTAACTAATTAACCCAATATGAATTAATTAATTATTTTAAAAACAGCTATTGAGCTCAAATTCAAATTTTAATTTAGGGACTAATTAAAATTGGAATGGATCCTGAAATGTTATTCATAGAAATGTTATTTTTAGCATTTCTATATTTAGCATTTCTTTTTGCTATTTTCAACACTCCCTCTCAACAACAAAGGGATTATCTGTCACCCCGATCCTGTCTCTGTGGAACTTGAATTTTCATTTTGACAATACCTTAGTCAAAATGTCTGCATACTCCTCCTCAGTCGAAACATACTGCAACAACATGATCCTCTTCACCACGTAGTCTCGAAGATGATGATACTAGATATTGATGTGCTTGGAACTGTCATTAAACACTGGATTCTCAGAGAGTTTGATACAACTCTGATTATCACAATATATCATAGTTGGATCCATCCTCTCATCAAACAATCCAACTAGAAATTTCCATATCCAAATGGCCTCACATTTTGCCTGACTCGCAGCCATGTATTTAGCCTCTGCTGAGCTAAGTGCAGCTGACCTTTGTTTCCTGTTGTACCAAGAAATTGCAGTTGAACCAAGGTTGAAAATTGATCCTAAAGTGCTCTTCTGATTTGATGGACTCCCTGCCCAATCTGCATCTATGAAGCCCTAAAGATACTCTCCCTCTATCCATTTGTACCATAATCCATACTAAGATGTGCCTCTGAGGTATCTCAGCACATGCTTCACTGCCTTCCAAAATAGCTTGGTAGGCTGAACCATAGCTTGACTCACTTGGTTCACTGCAAAGCACAAATCTGGTCATGTGTTCACTAAAATACATCAATGAACCCACAAGTTGCCAATACACAGTAGCAGCTACTACATCACCTGAAGTAGCATCCTCCTTCCTCCAGTTACCTGATAGAGGAGTCTCCATGGGATTGCACTTCTCCATCTAGAATCTCCTGAGTATCTCATTGGCATACTTTCCTTGAGACACAAACACATCCCCATCATTATGCCACACTTCCATGCCTAGAAAGTAGTGCATGAGACCCATGTCTTTCATCTCGAACTCTCTTGCAAGGTCCTCCTTGTAAGACTTGATCAACTGATCATCACCTATTAATATCATATCAGATCATCAACATAAATAACAATGATCAATGGCTTACCTTCTACCATGATGTGGTATAGGTTCACATCTGTTTCACTCTTGGTGAAGCCTAACCTGGTGAAATAGCTGTTGATCCTAGTGTACCAAGCACGAGGTGCTTGCTTCAGCCTGTACAAAGCTCACTTGAGTCGACACACATGCGACTCATGATCGAAGGTCTCAAATCCTTCTGGCTGCTATATGTACACCTCTTCCTCAATCTTGCCATTGAGGAACATAGTCTTCACTTCCATCTTATGGATCTTCCAACCCATCTGTGTTGATAGTGCTAAGATCGATCTGATAGATGAGTACCTTGTTACAGGAGCAAAAGTCTCATCATAGTCAATCCCCTCGACCTATGAGAAACCGGGGGAAACAAACCTTTCCTTGTGTTTCTCCACACTACCATCAGCTACTTGCTTTACCTTGTAAGGCCATCGAGAACCCACCACTAACTTGTTCTCCAGTCTTGGAACAACATTCCAAACACTGTTCCAAACTATGGAGTCATACTCCTCCACCACAACATCCACCCAGACTAGCTGTTGCACTGCTTCATCGAAGGAAGATGGTTTGGTCTCTACACACTCCCCAACCAGGCCATGTAACCAATGTACCGCTCAGGTGACCTCCTCTGTCTGCGCTAAGAAGATGGCTGTCCCACATCCTCTCTTGTATCCATCAACAATCTGCCAGTGTCCCTTTAGTGTTTCTGACAATCTCTAGAAGACTCTGCATGATTGGATGTCTCCACTCCTGTATCCTCTGCATGCGGCTACTTCGCATCAGTCTGAGGCTCCTCCAACTTAGGAACCAAAATTTCCTCCTATGCATGCCACTTGAGCTCCCTCTAAAGGGAAAATCGCATGCCCATTTGCTCGTCAAACTTTAGATCTCTGCGTACCACTATCCTTTGAATGGTAGGCAAGAACACCCGATAGTTGTGGGGTGTATCAGTGTACCCAACAAGTATCCCCAACTCTATTATTGGCTCTAGCTTCTTCTGGGCATCTTTGGTCACATGGCAAAATACCGATGAGGCAAAGATCTTGAAGTGACTCACATCTGGTTGTTGAAAATAGCAACAATAAATGCTAAATATAGAAGTGCTAAAAATAGTATTGCTATAAATATCATTTCAGGATACATTCCAATTTTAGTTAGTCCCTGAACTAAAATTGAGAATTAAAAATCGAATTTGATCTTAACAGTTGTTTGAAAAATAATTAATTAATTCATCTTGAGTTAATTAGTTGGAGAAAATCAAACATGAAGTCTATGTGAAGACATGTAGCAATTATCCCTTTGATTGAGGATGTTATCCCTTAATTAAGGAGATCAGGATGAGTTGCACTTTGAGTTGTAATTAGTTAGCTCAGTTAACTGAGTTATGTCTAGTTAGATTAGTTCCAACAGTTTGTGGAACTGATTGTGAGTTCAGTTAGTTAATGCATGCAGGCATGCAACTAGTGTACTTCAGATAACTAAATATTCTCTCATAAATAACTCATGCATGTTAGTTCAGTTAGAGACCCAGTTGAGATTAGAGGATGGAACAATGTACTATCAGTTCCAGGAATATTGCCATGAGGATATCTCTTGCATGTAGAAGGAATTCATTCCTTGAGGATTGCGCAGTTATTTCTGGGTTTGGTGAGCAGTGTGTGAGGTAATTACACACAGGTGGCATCTTGAGGATCCAACAGAAACTTCAGAAGGAAATAGGAGGCTTGGAGGACTGAAGGAAGGCATTTGTTGCGTTTATTCAGTATATGAGTAGCATTGAGGGATTTTACTGAGAGCTGGATAGCTTGTGAGCTAAATCTTTGTTAATCCAGAGATATTTCCACTTGTATGATAATACAGAGATTAGGGTTTTTAGCTGAGGATTTCCCCAGAGTATACTTCTATGTTCATGTGTGATTGTTTCTTCTTCATCTGTTATATGTGTTCTATGTTATCTTACTCAAAATCGATTAATCTTTCGCAAGTTTTTTTGTAGAAGTAGATCAAGTATTTTGCTTTAGTATGTTGCATTATCAGGTGATCTATAGTGGGAATTTCTACATGGTATTAGAACTAGTTGATCCATCGAGAAATTTCTACATGGTAATGAAGCAAGGTTTTGTAGAAAAAGTTATACATGGTATCAGAGCAAAGGTGATCAAAGTGGAGAATAGTATACAAATAAGGAGAGAAGTTTGAAGTTCTTGATTAAAGAAATTGAATTCTTATCACATCTCAAATTTCACCAATGGTGTTCAACACTTTGAGACTCGAGTATGCCATGGATGGCAACTCGAATTATATAGCCTCAAAGGATCACATGGAAGTGGTATTAGAGGACAACAGTTTGAAGGACTTCATTGATCAAGAAGTCCTCAAGCCAGCAGTAGCTAATACCCAAGAATTGGTAGAATGGAAGAAATGTGTGGCTAGAGAGAGGAGGATTCCTCTGGAGGGAGTTCGAGACCACATTGTCTCGAGTCTCCATGGATCCGATTGATCCTCCTCCATATGAGCCTTCCTCTTCTAGGAAGAGGCCTTCATGGCTTAAGGGGTTACTTGATGATGCTGAAGGACATGCTGCACCCTGAGGAACCTTCCGTCAAAGTAAGAAACTTAATAGGTATCAAGGATACCTGACCATCATGAGCATGATCATACAAAATGAGCCTTCGTCATTCTCAGATGCCGTCAAGCATCAAGTATGGAAGGATGCTATGACTGAAGAATATGAGTCTATCATAAAGAATGATGTTTGAGAAGTAGTTCCCAGACCCCTGGACAAGACTATTGTTACTTCCAAATGGCTTTACAAGATAAAGCATGCAGCAGATGGAAGCACGGAAAAGTATAAGGCTCATTTTGTTGCTCGAGGTTTCTCCCAAAAGGAAGGTATAGACTATGATGAGATATTTGCACCTGTTGCCAGATATACGACCATCCGCTCGATCATAGCCCTTGCCGCTTCACAAGGATGGAACCTACATCAGATGGATGTCGAGACTTCGTTCTTGCATGGCTCGATCAAAGAAGAGGTCTACGTGGAGCAACCCAAAGGATTTGAGATTTATGATCGAAAATCTCATGTATGCAGGTTGAAGAAAGCTCTCTATGGGCTGAAGCAAGCACCCCGAGCATGGTATGAGAGGATCGATAGCTACTTGATGAAGTTGGGATTCACTAGGAGTGAAGCTGATCCTAACCTTTACTTTAAGGTTGAAGATGACAAGCCTCTCATACTGGTGTTGTATGTGGATGACCTCTTTCTAACAGGTGCAGACCCTCTCATTCACAAATGTAAGAGGGAGCTGGCCTCTGAATTTGAAATGAAAGACCTAGGACTGATGCACTACTTCCTAGGACTTGAAGTATGGCAGAAGCCAAGGGAAATTTTCCTATCTGAAGGGAAATATGTGGTAAAGATATTGGAAAGATTTGGTATGATGGACTGCAAGCCTGTGACTACCTCAAGGATCTTAACTTTTAGAAGTTATATGGTAGTGATGTCGGACCAGATTTGTGAAATGCCTCTGAGTTTCATAAACTCATTCGCATTGATGTTCTTGGTGAACCTCCATCCGAACATATTTTTTGCAGTTAGCATTGTGAGCTCATATTTGGTTGAGCCTCACTGGATTGATGCCAAGAATCTTCTGAGATGTCTTTAGGACACAATCTCTCATGGATTAAGATACACTGCCGGAGATGTGAGACTACTTGGATATACTAATGTTGATTGGGCAGGCAGTGTGGTGGACCGTAAGAGCACTTCTGGGTGTTGTTTCACCTTGGGATCTACTTCGATATCCTGGATGAGCAGGAAGCAGAAGTCGGTGGCTTTGAGCACCACCGAAGTAGGATATATTGTTGCTAGCATAACCTCGTGTGAGGTAGTCTGGTTGCGAAAGCTCTTCAGAGAGCTGTTTGGATTTACATTGGATACCACTGTGATTCTCTATAACAACCAGAGGTGGGATTCGATTATTGACGAATCCCATATTCGTCGATTGCTCTAGCAGATAGACATCATCTTGGATATGGTAAGTTGATGAGCAAGGAGGCTCCATCGCATTAAGATGATGTACAGGTTGATACACCTTGTCAAAGCCTCGAGGAAAGATCTAATCTGTGATTTTCCCAAACGACTTGGAGTCGGTAAGAAACCCTTGTACAAGGGTCCTGCATGTTGCATACATTGATCTCTGGGAGCTCTGAGGGCTTGCGGTTATTACTGGAGCAACATATGACCACAGGGTGACTCACCCTCCCCTGGTGGTGCACACTAGAACAAGATGATTCGCTCTGTTGTGGGACAAGATGATTCGCTCTCTTGTGGAACAGAATGATTCGCTCTCTTGTGTAGCAGGATGATTAGTTCTCCTTTGAGGCCTGGATTGATGTGTTCTCCATGGCGATTGTAGCAGGATTGATGTGTTCTCCTGTGAGGCTTGGATTGATGTGTTCTCCATGGCGGCCTGGATTGATGTGTTCTCCATGGCAATTGTAGCAGGATTGATGTGTTCTCCTGTGAGGCCTAGATTGATGTGTTCTCCATGGCAATTGTAGCAGGATTGATGTGTTCTCCTGTGAGGACAGGATTGATTAGTTCTCCTGTCGAGGCATCCTACCCATGCAGTCTGGGACTCATGGGAAGTACCTCTCATCTGATCAATGAGCAGGGAAATGAAGTTAGGGACCATAGTAGTACCGATGGACGCATCGTTGTAACTACCGTACTCCCTACACTAGGATGACCTCCATTGATCTGGGATCAATGATACTGGTCTGGGACCAGTGGTAGGAGTTGTACAATACTATGACGCTGACTTCGGGTCGGTTGAAACTGGTCTGGGATCAGTGGTACATACTCTAAGACTGACTTTGAGTCAGTGGAGGATGATATTGGTCTGGGACCATTGGAGTTGTACTCACTATGACGCTGACTTTGGATTGGTTGAGACTGGTCTGGGACCAGTGGTACATACTCTAAGACTGACTTTGAGTCAGTATGATACATCCTCGATCATTTCTTCTTCTTCATAATTCAGACAAAAGCAGAGTAGAACAGAACAATGCAAGAGCAGAGCAGAACAGAACAAAACAATACAGATCAGTGCAGGGCAGAACAAGACAAAGCAGAACAGGAAAAATAGAGCAGAGAAGGGTAAGGGTCAGGCTGTACAAGGCAGTGCATTTGATGGATGAATAGTAACGACCGATAGACAGATTGCAGATGAAGTTCTCCATGGTTGAGAGGGAGTGTTAAAATTGGAAACCAGGGAAAAACTTCATGTGGGTCATCTTATTCATGGCTAATAATATTTTTATTAGATTCCTCTCGTCAAGAGGTGTAGGATTGATATAAAGATCATCCAATTCCGATAAGTATTCACGGAGATATGAATTTATTTTGATTATGGAATTATTATCAAGCCGACCTACAACTCATGTAGGCTCAGAAGCCCAATAGTCGCATCTATTCACCCACCAACATTGTGTATAAATATAAGAGGAAATTTCCTCATTTGGACTCACTCATCTCATCACATCTCTCTATCTACTGCGCAGATATGAGTCTCTTCTCTACTGCGCTGAAATGGGTCTCTCTCTCTCACACATGTGAAGTCGGAAGCTGTTGAATTTGAAGCTGCAACTGCAGAAGTAAAGATTGACTTGCGTGGCCTAGAAGATCTCCTCTTTGGAACTGCAATGTAGGTTCATCTGAACCTCCTTTGAAATCCACAACTTTTGGTGGTGGAATGAAGTCAATCCGACGAACAGTTTGCAAGATATCGACTGCCCTAGTTTGAAGCCGGAAACTACTGAAACTGAAGCTGCAACTGCAGAAGTAAGACTTGTCGCCTATAAGATCTCCTCTTTGGAACTACGCTGTGGGTTCATCTGAACCTCCTTTGAAAGCTACAACTTTTGGTGGTGGAATGAAGTCAATCCGACCGTCGGTTTGTGAGATATGGTCTGCCCTAGTTTGATAATGAAGTTGCTAATGCTGATGCTACTGATCTAGGGTTTGCTACTGCTGATATGAATCAGATTTATTGTACTATTTCTCTCTGCTGAATTATTTAAGATAAAAGAAGATTTGATCAAAGGGTTTCCCCACACATTGTGGGGTTTGTCCCTAGCTAGCCGCCACATCTTGTGTCTCTTGTCTTGCCTTGTTTTCTGTCGATCATTTAATGTTCTATCTGCACTTTACTTTATGTACATGTGATTGCTAATCGGTGGAATATAATAAGAAAAAGAAGTAAACTGTTATAAGCATAGAACATACCATAACTTAACAAGAAGTCCATCTCTTCTTTCATGGCTTGCTCCCACTTCTTCCTGGTTTCTACCTACACTAGTTCTTCATAACATTTTGGTTCACTAGAATCAGTCAACAATACATAATATAATGAAGGAGAGTATCGTTCAAGGGGTCTACTTATCCTGGTAGATCTTATAACACCACTTTCAGGTGTTTGAAGTGCTTGTTTCTGTTGTGGTTGTCATTCTAGTTGTTGATCATTATGATTTTTAGGCACCATCACTTTTCCTGTGATATCATCAAGCACTGTGTATTCCTTGTTTTCTTTTTCTTATTTATTTTCCTGCAACTGATCTTATACAAGACCTTTTCATTGAATATTATATCTTTGCTCCTAATGATTTTGTGATTTTCATAATCATATAAGTGATAACCAAAATCATTAATACCATATCCAATAAAGGTACATTTCTTTGATTTTGCCTCAAGATTTGTTCTATTTTCTTTATTAATGTGGACAAAGGCTTCACAACCAAAAGTCTTTAAAAATGAGTAGTTTACCTTTTTACCTATCCATGCCTCCTCTGGAATACCACCATCCAAGGAACTTGAAGACCCTCTATTTATTAGATAAACAACAGTATCTATAGCATCTGCCCAAAATTGTAAAGGCAATCCTGCATGCAATCTCATGCACCTTGCACACTTCGTGATTGTCATATTCATCCTTTCTGACACACCATTTTCTTGTGGTGTTCCTGGAACTGTCTTCTCTCTGCAAATTCCATTCTCTGAACAATACCTATCAAACTCTTTGCTGCAATATTCACCTCCATTATCTGATCTGAGACACTTCAACCTTTTCCTTGTCTCATTTTCAACCAAAGCTTTCCATTTCTTGAAAGTATCAAATACATCAGATTTATTTCGAATACAATAAATCTAGGTTTTTATGGTTGCATCATCAATGAAAGTAACATAATAATGAGAGCCATCAAGAGATGATACCTGAGTAGGTCCACATATATCTGTATGCATAAGCTCTAATTTTTCACTCTTCTTTTCTTTCCCAACTCTAAGGAATCTGACTCTCTTCTGTTTTCCATAAACAAAATTCTCATAGAATTTTAAATCAACATGATTCAAACCTGGCAACAAATTTCTTGAGTGAAGAATCTGCATCCCCTTCTCACTCATGTGCGTGAGCCTATGATTCCACAATGTCGTATCTTCTCCTCTAGATGTTAAAGCATTAACAGAATTAGAAATACCATTGCATAAATACAATGTACCAACCTTTTCTCCTTTCGCTATTACGAGGGATCCTTTAGTGACCTTCTAGGTTTCATCTGTGAAAGTAATTAAGCAACCTTCACCTCCCAACTACCCTATTGAAATCAAATTTTTCTTCAGATCTGGAACATGCCTTACCTTCTTCAATAGCCACTGATTTCCATTTTGTTGTTTTATGAAAATTGTACCCATTCCAACGATTTTACAAGGTTTATCATCACCCAATCAAACTTATCCAAAATCTCCTTTAACATAATCATGAAAATGTTTCTTATCAGGTGTGGCATGGAATGAGGCCCCTGAATCTATCACCTAGGCATCAATAATATTTTCTAATGAAAGAATCAAAGAATTTTGCAACACATCACATGTTACATTCACTTCATGATTAGCTTCTTGCTGCACATCTCCTTCTTTTCCCTTACGAGACTTGTAGTCTTTCTTCAGGTGTCCTTTCTTCCCACATTTCCATCACACTATCCTTGATCTAGACTTGGATCTACCTTTTCTTGACTTACTACAATATCCTGGTCTCTTTCCTCTTTCCATTTTTCTTCCCCTAGTCTCTGCAATCAAAGCATTACCTGATGTCTCACCGGAGCTTTTCCATCGCATTTCCTCACTAAGGATTGCACCAACAAAAGCATCAAACTTTAATGAACTAGATCCAGAGACAAAGTTACTAACGTCCATAACTAAACCATTCCAACTTTCTGGCAATGAGCACAGAAATAATAGAGCCCTAACTTCATCATCAAAATTTACCCCTACAGAAATTAACTGACTTGTAATAGTATTAAAATCATTTAAATGGTCTACAACAGATCCACCTTCTGACATCTTCATATTAAATAACTGTTTCATAAGAAATACCTTTTTTGAGGCTGATGGTTTCTCATACAGTTTGGCCAATGCTGACATTAAACCCTGTGTTGTCGATTCCTTTGAAATATTAAATGCTACCGATGCCGCTAGGCACAACCGTATTGTTCCAAGTGCCTTTCTGTCGAGAATATCCCATTCTGTGTCTGTCATACTCGTCAACTTCTTTGTATTTCCGCTCAATGGTAGGTATAGATCTCTCTAATACAAATAATCTTCCATTTGCATCTTCCACAACCGGTAGTTTTGGCCATTGAATTTTTTGACCCTAAACCTACCATCTTCCGCCATTGCTCCCACTCGAACGAGGAACCCTTCTCTCCTGCGAGTTTATCAGCCAAATAGACCTTCGGCTCTAATACCAGTTGTTAGAAAATTATATATTATAGAGCAATGGAACACATAAAATATTGCAGAAATATAAACACAAAAAACGCATAAAACAAGAGAGACGCAGATATACGTGGTTCACCCAGTTTGGGATACTTCTACGGAGAAACAGCCAATCCTTCTTTTACTATATTATCCAGCAAACTGAAGAGATACAACCTACAGTAGATCCATTGTAACACCCTCTTCACTCTCAATCTCCTCTCCCTTCCTCACTCAGAATACAGATCTACATAGATGCAATACAATTCCTTCATATATAGTGAGCAGTTGCCTTCTAGGGAAAAAACCCTAAATTAAACATAACTTCTACCGTGAGATCATCTGCCTAATGAACAGCCCAGATTAACTAGAAATTACTAAATTTTTACAAGGCAATTTTACATCTATTTTTAGCATCGGGGTGCTACCCCTGAACCCCCGCTGGCCCCCAGACCCCCGTAGGGGGGACAAGTCCCCCCTTGCACCCTTCGTGGAGGGGTATACAATCTTCCTAGGGTATACATCTAGCTAAGACATTTGAATACAGAAGATAATCAGGCTCCACACCCAACACAGATGCACATACAGATTGGCAATGATGGAAAGTACCGTGTTTCAGCTGAAGGTACAATTGTGTTTCAGAGGGAGCATGGAGCTCCTCTCACCCTGACTGATGTAAAGTATGTGCCTGGACTGAAGAAGAACCTGGTGTCCGTCACAATGTTGGAAAACAAAGGCTATGATGTAGTCTTCAGTAAAGGAAAGTCATTCCTAAGACACATCGGCACGGGACAGACCAAGAGGATTGGGATTCAAGTGAAGAATCTCTACAAGCTGGAGGTAGATGGCTGTGTTGCATTGAGTTCCATAGCAGAGTTGGTGTAAAGCTAAGATATTGGAGAACTATGGAACATAAGATTGGGTCACTTGCACCATGGGGCTTTGAAGATCATGTAACAGGTTTCTACCTGACTTTCTAAGGGTAAACTTGAGCAAGTGGATACATGTGAAGGTTGTACCTTGGGTAAGTATGCAACATCTTCCTTTCAGGATCGAGACAGTCAAGCTGGAGCAATCCTAGAGCGAGTTCATAAAGATGTGTGTGGACCATTCTCAACAGCCTCCACTGTTAAACAAAGGTACATTGATGATTTTTCTCATAGATGATGAATCTATTTCATGCAAAAGAAGGATCAAACCTTCTAAAGGTTTTGTGAGTTCAAAACCTTGGTTGAGAAAGAATTAGGAAAGAAGATAACGGCCTTGTGAAGTGACAATGGTGGAGAGTATGTCTCTTAATAGTTTAAGGACTTCTGTGCAGCAGAAGGAATTAAATGGGTGTTGATGGCACCCCATAACCCACAGCAGGATGGAGTGGCCGAAAGGAAGAACAAAACGATTGTGGGAGCATCTCGGGCGATGCTGCATGAACAAGGCCTACCACTTCATTTGTGGGCTAAGGCATGAAATACAACTGTTTAATTGTAGAACAGAAGCCTGCATTTCATATTGGGGATGAAGACACCAAAGGAGGCTTTCTCTGGGAAGAGACTAGATGTGAGTCACTTTAGGATATTTGGCTCATCAATATTTTTCCATGTGATCAAAGATGCCCAAAAGAAGCTAGAGCTAGCAGCTAAGTTGGGGATACTTGTGGGGTACACTGATACACCCCATAACTATTGGGTGTTCTTGTCTACCATTCAGAGGAAAGTGGTACGTACAAATCTGAAGTTCAATGAGTAGAAGGCCATGTGAGTATCCCTTGAGAGGGAGCTCAAGTTGCATGCAGAGTAGGAAATTTTGGTTCCTAAGGAGGAGGAGTCAGGGCTGATGCGGAGCAGCCGCTTGCAAAGGATCCATGAGTGGAGACATCCACTCATGTAGATTCTTCCAAAGATGGGTGGAAACGCTCAAGGGAAGCTAACAGATTGATGATGGATGTGAGAGAGAATGTGGGACATCCATCTTCTCAGTGCAGACAGAGGAGGTCACCTCAGCGGTACATTGGTTACATGGCCCTGGTTGGGGAATGTATAGAGACCGAACCATCTTCCTTTGAGGAAGAAATGCAGCAGCCAGTCTGGGTTGATGCTATGGTGGAGGAGTATGACTCCATAGTTTAGAATAGTGTTTGGGATGTTGTTCCAAGACTAGAGAACAAGTCAGTGATGAGTTGCAGAAGGCTTTGAAGGTAAAGCAAGCAGCTGATGGGAGTGTGGAGAAACATAAGGCAAGGTTTATTTCCCATGCTTTCTCACACATCAAGGGGATCGACTATGATGAGACTTTTGCTCCTGTAGCAAGGTACTCATCTATCAGATCGATGTTGGCACTATCAGCCAGATGGGTTGGAGGATCCATCAGATGGATGTGAAGACTGTGTTCCTTAATGGAAAGATTGAGGAAGAGGTGTACATAGTGCAGCTGGAAGGATTTGAGACCTTCGATCATGAGTCGCATGTGTGCCGACTCAAGAGAGATTTGTACGAGCTGAAGCAAGCACCTCGTGCTTGGTACACCAAGATCGACAACTATTTCATCGGGTTGGGCTTCACCAAGAGTGAAGCAGATGCGAACATGTACCACATCATGGTAGAAGGTAAGTAGTTGATCATTGTTATTTATGTTGATGATTTGATATTGACAAGTGATGATTAGTTGATCATGTCTTGCAAGGGGGACCTTGCAAGAGAGTATGAGATGAAATAAATGGGTTTCATGCACTACTTTCTAGGCATGGAAGTGTGGCAGAAGGATGGGGAAGTGTTTGTGTCTCAAGGAAAGTCTGCCAATGAGATACTCAGGAGATTCAACATGGAGAAGTGCAAACCCATGCAGACTCCTCTAGGAGGTAACTGGAGGAAGGAGAATGCTAATTCAGGTGAGGTAGTAGTTGCTACTATTTATCGATAGCTTGTGGGTTCACTAATGTATTTAGTGAACACCCGACCAGATTTGTGCTTTGTGGTGAACTAGCTGAGTCAAGCTATGGTTCAGCCTACCAAGCTATTTTGGAAGGAAGCGAAGCATGTGCTGAGATACCTCAAAGGCATATCTCAGTATGGATTATGGTATAGACTGACAGAGGGAGTGAAGCTTCAGGGCTTCAAAGATGCAGATTGGGTAGGAAGTCCATCAGATCGGAAGAGCACTTTAGGAGGAATTTTCAACCTTGGTTTAGCTGCAATTTCTTGGTACAACAAGAAATAGAGGTTAGTTGCACTTATCTGAGTAGAGGCTGAATACATGGCTGCCAGTCAGGTAGCATGTAAGGCCATTTGGATGCGGAAAATTCTAGTTGGATTTTTTGATTAGAGGTGGATCCAACTGTGACCTATTGCGATAATCAGAGTTGTATCAACTCTCTGCGAATTCAATATTTCATGATAGGTCCAAGCACATCGATATCGGGTATCATCATCTTCGAGACTGTGTGGTGAAGAGGATTATGTTATTACTGTATGTTTCGACCGAGGAGCGGGATGCAGATATTTTGACTAAGGCATTATCAAAATGCAAATTCGAGTTCCACAGAGACATGATTGGGGTGACGAATAATCCCTTTCTTGTTGAGAGGGAGTGTTGAAAATAGCAACAAGAAATGCTAAATATAGAAGTGATAAAAATGGCATTGCTATAAATAGAATTTCGAGATACAGCCCAATTTTAGTTAGTCCCTGAACTAAAATTGAGAATTAAAATTCGAATTTGATCTTAGCAGCTATTTGAAAAATAATTAATTAATTCATCTTGAGTTAATTAGTTGGACAAAATCAAACATGAAGTCTATGTGAAGACATGTAACAGTTATCCCTTTGATTGAGGAAGTTATCCCTTAATTAAGGAGATCAGGATGATTTGTACTTTGAGTTGTAATTAGTTAGCTCAGTTAACTGAGTTAAGTCTAGTTAGATTAATTCCAATAGTTTGTGGAACTGAATGTGACTTCAATTAGTTAATGCATGCATGCATGTAACTACTGTACTTCAGATAACTGAATATTCTCTCATAAATAACTCATGCATGTCAGTTCAGTCAGAGACCCAGTTGAGATTATAGGATGGGAGAGTGTACTATCAGTTGTAGGAATATTCCCTTGAAGATATATCTTGCATGCAGAAGGAATTCATTCCTTGAGGATTGCATAGTTATTTATGAGTTTGGTGAGCAGTGTGTGAGGTAATTACACACAGGTGGCAGCTTGAGGACCAAGGAGAAACTGCGAAAGGAACTAGGAGGCTTGGAGGACTGAAGAAGGAATGTGTTTTGTCTATTCAGTCTATGAGTAGCATTGAGGGATTGTACTGAGATTTGGATAGCTTGTGAGCTAAAGCTTTGTGTAATCCAGATATATTTCCACTTGTATGATAATACAAAGATTGGGGTTTTTAGCTAAGGCTTTCCCAAGACTATTCTTCTATGTTCATGTGTGATTGTTTCTTCTTCATCTGTTATATGTGTTCTATTTGATCTTACTCAAAATTGATTAAGCTTCCACAAGTTTGTTTGTAGAAGTAGATCAAGTATTTTGCTTTAGTATATTGCATTTTTTTTTTCTCGATTAAGACTAATTCTATTAAGGAAAAATATTGTACAAGAGGCTACATTCCAGAGAAGCAAAAAGCCGGCAACCGGAAATGATAGGACTATCAACCTCGGTTCTGGAGAAGGAAATAAGCAGGCATGGAGCTACAACAAGTCATTGGTGATCTAAAGGAGCAGTGATTCCTACCCTGAAAGGGTAGAGGGATCAACACGAATCTTTTTACCTTTCCTTTTTTTGACTTCCACCCAACCATTTTGGGGTGGATGAGCAATGATAACTTGAATATTGGGTACCTCCCCAGGAGAATCTTCCTTTTCCGAATCTGAGGAGGAGGACAAATGGACACGTTTATGAGAAATGGCTGAGTCAATGGAAGGCGCCAGACCGTCTGTGGGAGGGGCCTCGTAATGAGGCAACTGAAGCTGCTCTTCATCACTTTCTTCATCTTCAGAGCTGGAGGAATCAGAATTCTCGACAGGAGGAGGAGAACAAGGAGCCCATCATTTAGCCTTAGGCTTGGAGACATTGGCCATGTTCTTTCTTGCTGGGCAAGATGGGCATGTATTCTGCAAATGCCCAGATTGATGGCAATGTCTGCACCGAAAAGCAGTATTCTCGTAATCCAGCGTCTGGGTCCATACGAAGTCATTAATCTTGAGATTGATTTGTTCTGGAAGTCCTTTGCTCAGATCTAATTCTGTACATATTCTTGCATACGAGTAGAGACCTTTAGATTCCCACCAAAGATCACCATGAAGGAAGCTGCCCAGGGTGTCTCCTATGGCTCTGAAGACACGAGTACTCCATAGATGGGCAGGAAAGTTTGGAAGCTGGATCCATACAGGCGTCTTAGTTATGACTGAGGTAGCCGGATCAAAATCTGGGAACCAAGGAGTCAAGAATAGTCCTGTAGTTCCCATGAACCAAGGGCCTTCTTCTAAGGCCTTTTCATAGTGCTTACTGTTATCAAATAAAACAATAAAATAACCTTTGGAGCAAAAGAAGATCTTACAGTGATGTGTCCAGTTTGCATGAATCCATGCATAAAGATCCTGGGATCGTGGCCACAGTCCATTGAATCTGCATATGATGGCTCTTTCTGCAAAATTTTGAAGATGGGAAGCCAAATCATCATGCCTGAGTTCAATAAAGGGAACTTCTTCAGCCTTGTCAACCAGGAAGGCCTTAGATTTAGGGGCTTCCGGGGGTTTGGGGATCTCAGAGTGAACAGCATCTTTGTATGAGAAGGGCCGAGAGGAGGAAGACTGTCCCGCTGCACCTCCTCTCAATCGGAGAGCTACCACTACAGAGCTATTTCTAGAAATGCTGTATGCAGATAGGGAAAAAGGGTCTTCAAGTTGTTTACCTTGAAAGAGGAGTCGCTGAATGCCTGAAGGGATCCCTATTCTGCTCTCTAGCTTCAGTTTGAGATCCTGCACCAGATCTGAAGGGCTAACCCAGTGCATGATAGTGCTGCCTGTAGGCTGAGAGATCTGGATCTGGAAGATGTCAGGTGAGGGCTTTGAGCTCCCTTGATCAGATCTGCCATGGCCCTTTCCCATCCAGGGGAACAGATCTGCAGGAACTTGGCCAGGATATGAATGGAGCTCTGGATCTGGCCAGAGCTTGGGCTGATCTTCCTTCTGGGTGACCGGATCTGGTTGCTCTTTGCCAGATCTGAAGCCAAGACTGTGCTTTGGAGGGCGCGAGTTTTCTCCAGATCTTAACAAGGACCAGGCTAACTTTGAGATCTCCTGCTCAGGTTTGTGGCCACGTCGCATGGTTAGCTGTCCGGTCGAGGCCAAAGTGGCGTGTGCAGATCTGTTGTTAGGGCATAATAAACCCTCACTGTGCTTGCCGCGGCTGCCCCAGATGCTGTATTGGAGCGTTTCTTGGCGGCTGTCGGCAAGATCCTGCTTCGTTTCAGCTTGAATGCGGAGTTTATTACGGGCCGGGACATGGGCCACCTGTCCTTCATAGCCGTCATGAGCTCCGAGAGAGGCCCAAACCTGGGCGGCCGAAGGCGTAGTCGAAGAACACAAACCCTGCGCTGCTGCTGCTTCCATCGTTCCACTAATCAATAATATTAAATTTTCGCTTTAGTATATTGCATTATCAGGTGATCTACAGTGGGAATTTCTACCCTGGTCTCTTCCTGGAGAAAGCCTCCTCTGGTGTCTTCATACCTAGTATACGATGCGAGCTTCTATTTTGCAGGTATACCATTGTATTGCATGCCTCAACCCACAAATGAAGTGGTATGCCTTAGTCATGCAACATCACTCGAGCTGCTCCCACAATCATTTTGTTCTTCCTTTCGGCGACCCCATTCCGTTGTGGGTTATGGGGTACTGTCAATTCCAATTTAATTCCTTCTACTGCACAGAAGTCCTTAAACTGTACATACTCTCCACCATTGTCGCTTCACAAGGCCCTTATCTTCTTTCCTGATTCTTTCTCAACCAGGCTTTGAACTCACAAAACCTTGTGAAGGTTTGATCCTTATTCTGCATGAAATAGATATAGCATCTCTGAGAAAAATCATCAATGAAAATAACATAGTACCTTTGTTTAGCAGTGGAGGTTGTCGGTAATGGTCCACACACATATGTTTGAACTCACTCCAAGATTGGTCTAGCTCGACTATCTCGATCCTGAAAGGAATATTTTACATACTTACCCAAGGTACAACCTTTGCATGTATCCACATGCTCAAGTTTTCCCTTGGGAAATCTGATAGAAATATGTTGTGTGATCTTCAAGGCCCCATGGTGTAAGTGACCCAATCTTCAATGGCATAGCTCACCAATACGTTTGCTTTTGCACCAACTCTGCTTTAGAAATCAATGTAGCACAGTCATCTACCTCGAGCTTATAAAGATTCTTCACTTGAATCCCAATACTCTTGGTCTGTCCCGTGCCGATGTGTCTCAAGAGCGCCTTTCCCTTACTAAAGACTACATCATAGCCTTTGTCTTCCAACATTACTATGGATACCAGGTTCTTCTTTAGTCTAGGCACTTACTTTACATCAGTCAGGGTGAGAGGATCTCCCTGCTCCCTCTGAATCACAATTGTACCTTCACCTAAAACACAGTACTTTCCATCATCGCCCATCTCTATGCGCATCTGGAGGTCCTTCTCCTCCAAGGTACTGAATAAAATCTTGTCGCCGGTCATGTGGAATGAGGCTCCACTGTCCAAGTACCAAACACAACCCACCATTGATGAAACCATGTATGTGATGAGGATGAAATCCAATTGGAACTGTGAGGCCAGTGCCTCACCATTTGATCCTTTCGAGGATCCCTTCTTGGATTTTTTCTGTGGACAATTTGTTGCATAATGGCCCACCTCATGAAAATTAAAGCATCATACTTTAGATTTGTCAATCTTCTTCCCACCATGGGAAGAACTCAATTTGGAATTGGAAGCCTTCCCTTTCCCCTTCCTTACCTTACTCTATAAGGCTAGATTTTCTTCATCATCATGCTTTGATGAAGAACCATCTCTAGTGCTTCTCCTGATCTCCTCCTGCATTAGATCTGACTACAGTCGTTCCCAATCTATCAATTTATCTCTTTCATTTTCTGAGTCTTGGTAGCTATGCCAGCTCTTAGGAATACCAAGGAGAGCAAGACTCACCATGTCATCATCAGTTTTCGTGATTCCTACACTTCCAAGCTCATCCTTGCAAGTGGCAAGCTTATTTAGATATGTAGAGATCATGTCACCCTTTTCATAAATGATTTTTCGAAGCTTTTCTTTCAGCACCAGCTTCCTCTGATCACTGTTGTTCTGATATAGATCCTTCAAGGCTTTCCACATTGAAAATGGTGCCTCCTTCCCATGGAGACTCGAGACAATGTGGTCTCGAACTCCCTCCAGAAGAATCCTCCTCACTCTAGCCACACATTTCTTCCATTCCACCAATTCTTGGGCATTAACTGTTGCTGGCTTGGGAACTTCTTAATCAATGAAGTCCTTCAAACTGTTGTTCTCTAATACCACTTCCATGCGATCCTTCCAGGCTATATAATTTGAGCTACCATCTAGGGCATACATGAGTCTCAAACCATTGAACGCCATTGGTGAAATTTGAGATGTGATAAGAATTCGATTTCTATAATTAAGAACTTCAACCTTCGAACTTCTCCCTTCTTTGTATACTGTTCTCTGCTTTGATCACCTTTGCTCTGATACCATGCAGAAATTCTCACTGTATATCACCTGATAATGCAATATACAAAAGCAAAATACTTGATCTACTTCTACAAACAAACTTGTGGAAGCTTAATCGATTTTGAGCGAGATCAAATAGAACACATATAACAGATGAAGAAGAAACAATCACGCATGAACACAGAAGGATACTCTGCGGAAACCCTCAGCTAAAAACCCTGATCTCTGTATTATCATACAAGTGGAAATATCTTCGGGTTAAACAAAGCTTTAGCTCACAAGCTATCTAGCTCTCAGCACAAGCCCTGAATGCTGCTCATAAACAAAATAGACAACACATATGCCTTCCTTCAGTCCTCCAAGTCTCCTATTTCCTTGCACAGTTTCTTCTGGGTCCTCAAGCTGCCACCTGTGTGTAATTACCTCACACTACTCACCAAACTTAGAAATAACTGTGCAATCCTCAAGGAAAGAATTCCTTCTACATGCAAGAGATATCCTCATGGGACTATTCCTGCCACTGGTAGTACACTGCCCCATCCTTTGATCTCAATTGGGTCTCTGTCTGAACTGACATGCATGAGTTATTTATGAGAGAATATTCAGTTATCTGAAGCACACTAGTTGCATGCATGCATGCATTGACTAATTGATCTCACAATCAGTTCCACAAACTGTTGGAACTAATCTAACTGGACATAAACTAGCTAACTGAGCTAACTAATTACAACTCAAAGTACAAACTCATCCTAATCTCCTTAATTAAGGGATAACTTCCTCAATCAAAGGGATAATTGTTGCATGTCTTCACATAGACTTCATGTTTGATTTTCTCTAACTAATTAACTCAAGATGAATTAATTAATTATTTTACAAACTGCTGAGCTCAAATTCGAATTTTAATTCACAATTTTAATTTAGGTACTAATTAAAATTGGAATGTATCCCAAATTCTATTTATAGCAATGTTATTTTTAGCATTTCTATATTTAGCATTTCTTGTTGCTATTTTCAACAAAACTCTCTTATAGATACTATTATAAGTAGGCACTAATATAATTTTGGTAATATTTAAGTCTATAGTAGTAATTTCTAACCACTCTAAGCGTTAACACCTCACTATCGTAGCCTATGATATCATGGAAAACCCCTCTATGCCCCACTATAACCATTTATTAAATAAATTTTATTCCTTTTTGTTTGTAATCAATAGCCTTATAACTTGACCCTTATAGCTCCTTGTCCTAAAAAATTATGAACCCTAATTATTAATCAAAATAACAAATATGATTTTTCACTCTGATAACAAGTTTTCACTAAACTAGATAACCTATCACATGTATCCCATAAAGCATGAACCTATAAACCTTAAACCCTATAGTCATCTTTTAAGCTAAAATGAGTCTCATTAAGTAAAATTTATTCATGAGCACAAAAAAAGTATTGAGAGGTTACCTCTTCTAAATTCAAATCTCACTGAATGCATTAAGCATCACTACCCATCTACCCATCAAGGAATTAAGGTGATCTCTCTATATTTAAAACAAGGATCACTATTTGAAGGAAGACATATTCTTTAAGAAGAAATCTTCTATTCTCAATATCATCATCCAAAATCAAGAAAGCAGAAAGTTGAAGATATTGTCATCAAGGAATATCTTCTCAAGTAAGTATCTTTATGTCCTCATGAAAATCAATTAAAATGTATTTTTGTAAGGAGAGCAACAAGTTGGTTGGGTCTACAAAAATTGTTTCATGGAAGAATAGTATTGATTTGATCCTCATAGAAAATGAAGTGGTGTAACATGTTAAGTGCTCAATCATTAAACATCCAAAGGAAGATGCTCAAGCAATTGCAAAGTATATTAAAGGGGAAGTAAGGGGCTCAAAGGATTCTAATAGAATCCATTAAGTATCCCCTCATTCTCTATGTATTAAAATTATAAACATCAAAAGAAATATATTACAAACTTCTAAAATTGTTCTCTTTAAGCACTATAGGATAAGAAATCTAGTTAAGACAAGAAATATACAAGACAAAGATATCAAAAGAAGAAAGAATAGCCTCATACTTTATGATGGTGTCTGAAATAAGGGATCAACTTCAAGAGCTAGGAGAGATAATGTCTCACAAGGAAATGACTACTATAGTACTCAATGCACTACTAGAGGAATGGTGTAACTTTACATCAAGAATTTATGGGACAAATGAAGCTACTCCATTTAGTGATCTATGGACACTATGCAAAATTGAAGAAACCACGTTGAAGGAAAAAACTAATATTGGATCAAATGAGAAACTCAATCATATGATGCCATGGCGAAGAAGAAAGGAAATTTTGAGAAATTTGGTCCTCAAAAAATGAATGAAAATATGGCTAAGGTTCAATGCTAATATGGGCACTAGAAGAGATATTGTTCTAACCTCAAGGAGCACAATAGCAAGAGAGGAAGGGAAAAAGCCCATATGACTAAAGAAGCTGAAGAAGTTAAAAATAAGAAATCCAAAAAGGAGAATGTAAAATATCTCTACTATGATTGATATATTCTTCCTCACCAAGTCATACTTTGTAATCTATTTCAAGTCACGCTAGGTATTTTCCTCCTATATTAGATATCTCCATTTAATAGCCATGACTTCACCTCTCCAAAGAATCATCCAACAATTTCTAATTGTTCCCCTTCATTGTGATAAGAAATTATTTATTTGTGGATGACGGGTTTATCACACAATGTTCAACTTTGCATTCAATGCTACGACTACCATCCATGATCAATGCTCCTAATTTTAATGTGTAATTTGATTAAAAATACAAATTCCAAGCCTATCTTCATGATCTATTCAGTAGATCCAATGATTCTAACTAAATATAGAATTGTTTTCTTCCATGGCAACACTTCGTTACTTTAGGTTTTCAAAATAGAAAAGGTTTCAAATGGAGCTCTAACATGATTGGCTTATCACTATAACTACTACCAATGATACATCCATTTTATTTTGAAATGAATAGCGTTCCCTTCAACTATACATAGAATATTTTTTCACACAGAAATTCCTTCACAAAACAAAGGATTCAACTCCTTTTTTCACTATAACTACTACTAATGCTACATCCATTTTATTTTGGAAGTAATAATGTCCCCTTCAACTATACATAGAATATTTTTTCACACAAAATTCTTTCACAAAACAAAAGATTCAACACCCTTTTTCTCAAATCGCGCAGATATAAAATTTATAAAATATTTATTCATTTATTTAATTCTTTACAGACAACTCTATTCAGAATCTCATTTTTATCATGGCCTAATTTTTCATTCACTAGTCATCCCCCATTTCTAGTAGGATTACCATTTAAATATAAATTATTATTTCTTCCAACTCACATAAAACAAACATCTATATTCCTGTAAATAATTTTAAATATAAAAATTTAATCCTATATCATCCAATTATTTTGTTACAATAACTCATCTTTGATCCTATCTTATCGAGTGATCCTATCTTATCCCCTACAACTAAGTTATATACTTTTTATGTAACACCCTTAACCCGAGAAGGTGTAACTATTATAATTGTCATGGCATTAACATGTATAAATAATATCCATTATAATGATATCATCTAACTCTTCAAACTCATAAAATTGCTATAAACCCATTATTATTAGCTAGATTATTATTTATTAATATTGGATTTTGTTAGATTACTATTGGTTGATATTGGATTTGGTGTTGTAATAAGATACTCTAGACTTTGAACTATAAATGGAATGGATGTAAATTTGAAGTGTGATAATTTCCAAGTTTCATGATGACTTGGATGGTATGTACCAATATACATATTATCATATCATTTTTTCTTTTATAATTCTTTTTGAAATGAAATTTCAAATATTTTGAGAGAGTTAATATTAATTATTTTTCATATCGTTCACTTGATTATGTAAAGAAATATAGTCCACCTAATTTGCAATCAAATTCATTAGTATTAATAGAACGACTAACATCATCGATATTTGTGATCAAGCTTTGCAAATGAATCATGGAGATTTGCACAACTCAATAGCCCATCACATGCCATACTGAGATCTTGGATTTTCATTGCAAAGCAAAAATAAAGCATTCACCTAACCTACTTTAAAAAATTCATAGGTTTAATTATAAGATATTCTTGCGTTGGAGGAATTATGCTATTATGTTATTTTTGTCATTTTGGCTTGTTGGTTTTTTATTTTTATTTTTATCAAGATAACACATTTTTAAAGGGTGCTAGCTCAATGGAAGAGCACCTATCTTTTAATAAAGATTTTGGTGGTTTAATTCCATCATGTCATAATATAAATTAATCATTAAATAAACACAAAGATTCACATTTCATATTTTATTTTCAAAGAATTTTTTGTTATATTCATATTTCATATTTTATTTTAAATAGATTTTTTTTATTGTTTCTAGAGAGACAATGAGTCTTTAGTAGTAACCATAATTTCTTAAGAGACACAAATGAATAAATTAATTGTGTTCTATATTTTTGGTTGGTTGGAAAATTAAAAGACATGTGACATAATATTTGGATGTAAATATTTATTTTAATAATGAAATACTAATTTATTTTTTTCACTTTAGTCCTCTTAGAAGTATGTTAAAGCATGACATATTAAGTCATTGAATCATCAAACCACTGAATAAAGAAGAAAACCAATCACAATTAAATATACTGCAATGAATGCAAAACTTACCAGTCAATGTAAAACCAATCAATTTGATCGAACTGCCAATGTCAAGCCAAACCTCTCAATACCAAGCAGATAAAGTCAATATACTAAGCAAACCCTCTCCATAATACAAGCCACAACTATCAATCCAAATAAAGAACCAATATTTTCAAGTGTCATGTCATATAATTCCAGATCCCCATTGTTAATGCTATGCTCAATATCATATATCCAAGCCAATAATGCTCATCAACTCAAGGAAAAAACTATCAATATAAACACCAAGTTGACAACTTTGTCAAGCCAAATAAATATTGCTCATCAAATCCTAACTCAATTAACATTTTCATATGGAATGTCAAATCATGCTCATAAGTCTAGAATAAGAGCAAGCAACAACAAATATTAAGTATCTTTGTCCAATAGGCCACCAAACAATATGTTATTATAGATCTTTGTAACAGTCTTTTGTCATCACTAAAAAACTATAAAGTTACTATAAAACTTCATTATGGAGCAATCATTTTATTGTCAACGTGCCTTTCAAAATTCACTACGTAATGTTCATTTATCTCTTCAAAAATATAGTGACAGGTTTGTAGCACATATAGACAGTTAGCAATTCATAAGATTTTTGAATCTCAATCCTCTGTTACTGCACACACTCAATTTATGTCATTAAGATATCCTTAAGTTCTCAAGCTATTTTGTGCACACAGAAAGAGAAAGAGATAAAGAACCTCCTACATGATCCTCTATCATCATTCAACCATTTGATTTACAATAATACACATTCCTTTAGAGTATTATTCTAAATGAAATATACGAAGATTGTTTCAGTATTCAATTCGAACCTCAAGGCACAAATTACCAAAACTTAAACACATCCTACAAAACTTATGATGAGAGGGTAATGGTCTCAGTTCGATGGTGCGTACACAAAATTTTCAATACGAATTATATACACATTCTTTAATATCAATGTAGGGAAAGTATCATATCAATACAAACCCATTTCAACATAGACTAAGAGTGATAAATCAATGCGTAGCCATAGAAAATATGTCAGCATGGAGCAAAACGTATATATTTTAATACAGAGGCCAACAAACTTCAAAGCTAAGCCAAATAAATGTTAAGACACAAACACATAACATAGAACCAAATTCAATACAAGACCTGTGTGCACATCTCAACAACGTCGTAGAGCCAAATCCAACAAATATGAGAATTTATTAAAATTTTATCTTCGATAAAATGTTAATGTCAATCCAAAGTATGCATATCATATCCAAATAAATTACCATGCTACCCCTCTACACATTTACCTGAATCTTTATATCGATGACCTTTTCTCAACCTTTTCCAAGATATTTTAGAAGAGTTGCATGATATCGATCTCAGATCAGTTGGGATCACCGAGTGTGTTTGTCTCTCTAGGGGTTGCGCATACCAGAATACTAAAACAAAGTTAATGCACCTCCATCACCTCAGAGTCATCTCACCAAATCACTATCCCAAGGAGACATCAATTTCTCAATTGCACACAACATGCCCAATCTAGATCTCAAATTTATAGACTGGCTGAGCTACAAAACTATGAGCTCAAACTACATGGAAAGTTGATGGTATTTGACCACAATTTTAAATAAATAATAAAAGACATTTCTATCCCTATAGTTGAGCATGTATAATGAATACTTACTTAGATTAATTTTGGTTGGAGAGTATCACCATTGGAGAGTGTTCTCACTTCAATTGAAATGAGAGGCCACTAGGACATGTGTGGATTTTATGTAGGTTGAATGCCATTTTTATTAAATATGATAGTTTGTGGACACAATTTGTAAGGTTAAGTTAGGTCAAAGTTTTGTAATGTCAATTCAACATATTTTATATAAAGAATTTATTAATTCTAATGCATGTTTTGGGCTACTTGTCTAAAATCGTCTCTTACATTATTGTGTTTGATTATGTAATTGAGAAAATAATTAAAATAATCACATAACTTAATAAATTAGTAGAGGCATAGTCTAAGTCTAGTATGACCAAAGTGGTAATAATTTTATGTAGAAATATATTAGTGTCACATGTTAGGATGTCCATACAGTTTGTTAAACTATGTGGGTCTTCCTATTGTAATGACAAATGGTATTAGACAAAAGTCATATTTTTTTTTGCTAAACACATTGTTTGAGACACTCACACTTGAGACAATCATATGGAAGGTACTTAGTTGGATCAAGGATCCTTGTTGTGAAAGGTTTGTCAGCACACAAAGATGATTTGTAGTAATGAGGAAGTGATATCGAAAGAGACCCTATCTTCATAATAGAACTTGGAGATCTAGTTAAAATTAAACTTCTTTCTTATGAATTGAAGACTTATTTCTTGCTAATATTGATTTCTTATGTTGATTCAAAAAGTCTTTCTTATGACATTTCTTGGATCCTCAAAGTTCCCATAAAATATACAAAGAAATCGAGAGTTATGATACTAGTATGATCTATAGCGTTGAGAAACCAATAGCAAGTAGATTAGGTTTATTTATCTAACTTGATAATTACTTGTGATTTTTTGGCCTTTAATTGTTTTATAATTTAGTTCTTCTTCATCAATAAATTACCAAAAACATAATCGCATGAATATCACAAAGACACAATATGTAGGCTCTAAGTGAGGGAAAAACCCCACTAAGGGGGAAGACGAATAAATATTATTCTCTTCTTATGGAATCAAATGAAAATAAGAGATCCAAGACCCTAATACCAAAACCAAGATTTCCACAAGAACCAAGTCACCCCTCCAAAAGAGTCCAAGTCTTCCAAAGTCAGCGAGATTCAAAGTACTTCCATTCTACCCAAGTCAAAGTTTAGACCTCCTAGTTTAGGTCTCCAACTTCATCTTGCAAATCTTCAGCCGTGAACTTCACACAGATTCCCAAATTCTTTACACGTGTGAGCTAGAGAAGGTCAAATTCCACACTTCTTCTTCTTCATTTTGGTTCTCCCCTTCTATTCTAGCCTTCAATTTTGATTTACTTATTAATTCTCGATGCAAATTGAATGTGCTAGATATGTGTGTTAAAATGAGTTGAATTATCTCCTTATTTATACCTTCTTCAAGGGTTGAATAGGCCCCTTCTAGGCTCACTTCACCAGCAAGGTTGACATGGTCTTGGGAGTCCAAAAAAACACTTTAAACTTAAAAATAATACTTATTTCTTGATATAAATTTACCATAAGGGTATTATACATATGAAAAAGACTAATCACTCAATAAACCCTACAAGCACAAAGAACATGCATGGCCTAGTTGACAAAATAAAATAGAGCATGAAACCCGTGCTTTCAAAATTATATTTCTTTTCTTTCTTTTTATTTTACAAAAATATACATTGATACAAATACAATAACATTAATGAAGACTGAACATAGTTACATTTTTTAACATATAGTTTTTATAAATATTCCGCTAAAAATTTTTGCCATAACAAATCTTTCAAGGTTATTCAAAATCTTTGTTATGAGGTGTTTTACTTAAGATTTATATTTTATATTACTTTCTTAGTGCATGAAATAACGAAGTTAGGTGATATTAAAAATAGAACAAAGCTAAAAAAAATACCACACCATACACACAATGAACATAAGATCTATCTTGAGAAACCCAATGTGGGAAAACCCAATCTAAAGCTCAAGACCATGGCTTTCTCTTTTTCTTCTCATACATTAAATGAAATATAAACAACGGTGAACCCATAATAGAGTTTCCACGGACAATGTGGACTGTACAACCACTATTAGTTCTCTTACTTCTTGTGTTCTACTTCAATATGCCATCCCTTTACTTTGCTCAATAATGGGACAATAAAATAATATAACAAGAATATAAATTATTTCCTAATAGCCATTAAGGGCTAGGGTCATAATTTTTCACTCATCAAATCATAATTAGGGTTAGTTTTTGGACCACCTAAAATATTATTGAAATCCCATACATGAGTAACTTTATATCTGTGAGTAATGGGGGTTGATGTGGTATTCACTTGATACCATGACATCCAACATGATAAGTCAACTTATGGGAGCCACAACTTCCCCGTATAAACTTTTATTGAAGTGATATTTTTGTTTTTGGAAATATATTAATGCTTAGAAGCATTTAGAGGCTATGAACCTTGACCCAAAATATCAATGTTGTTACTGCCTCAAATAGGTTCAAAAAGTTTATGGATCTAAAATCACCAAAACACGTATTTCACCTAAAATTAACCCTACAAGTGCTCATATCCCTTTTTTCCACCTCTGCACAACTATTTGAATGCTAAAGTATATATGATTATACATACTCTACCCCTATTTGGATTTGAACTTGTGACCTCTTAGAAGGAAACACATTATTTTAACCATTAGGCCCATTCAAATTGTATTTGAAATCAAAACTAAAACTCCTTCTCACTTATAACGAACTAAAATTAGATCTTTTGAATTTTAGATCATAAATAAATGTTGTATCATTAAATGAAATTGGGCTCTTGCAAATATGTTTTATAAAAATATCGATTGTCATCAATAAATGCATAATTTAGATTTCAAATGATTGAATTAAACTTATTTTTATGTATTTTTACACACCTTTACATGCATTATTTCCACGAGGCTTAAAAGCCATACATCACACAAACAAGACAAAAAGAGAAAAATATTAATATAAACATATCGAGGAGGATGGGGGGGATATACGGGGACAACAATATAATAATGAGCATGTTAATGCATTTGGAAGTCGATGTGTTCCACACGAGCTTCCAGATCACAAAGATGATCATTAGTTCGACGATGGCTCCATAAGAGGTTGTCTAGTTGTTCCAAGATCTCGTTCTGGATTAGTTTAATTTCGTTCATATATGCAACTCATTCATTGTGGACCTCATACCTATGATATTGAATAATATCCACATTGGTATGGATTCCTCTTAATTGCTCTCCTATAGAGTCCAAGGAGGCTGGAGAAACTATACGGCTTGGAGAAAACTCTCGAGTGTGAGTTATTGTTACTCTAGAGAAAACTTTTGGCTAAGAAGAGGTTAGTGCCTAGGATATATATACAACAAGATAGTAAATGTGCTTTTTTATCCCATTATGATTGTTCAAAGACAAGTTCCATAGATAATGTTAAGGAAATCTTCGTAGGAAAAAAATATCTTTCGAGATGGGTTGACTGATTATGAAAATGATTTAAAGTTGTATGAGGGTGATAGAAAGAAATGATAGAAGGTTTAGAAAAGAAGGTTGTACATGCATAATCTTTTATTTTAAACTCTATCAGAATATATGAGATATTCAGAAAATGAATGTATAGAAAAGTGGAGTGAAATTTAAGTTTATTTCATTTAAAATAACAAAACTGTGATTTTAGTAAATATGTATTATGAAAGCAATCAGCACCTTCATTACACTTTTCCAAAAGAAGAAGGAACAATAAATGACTTACAATGAGAAGAAACACATACCATATTTAAAAGACTACTTGGAATCACCTTGAAAGCTTTATTCAATCTCCAAGAAAAGATAAACACATTACGTAGAAGTTTTTTCTCTGAAGGCAATCTTCAGAACCCCAAAAATGGTTCTCCAAAGTCTTTTTGTGGTAAAATTAAAAATATTATAGTTATAAAAACTGTTAACTTCCACAAACTTCTAAATCTAATTTTAAAAGCTATTCTAAGCCCTATTTGGTCCTTCTGAGGTCTTAAACTCTATAATTAAAATAATTAACATTAGTGTTGGCTTAAGGGGGCCTCACCTAGGTTAAGAGTTATTCGCACCAACCAACAAAACCCTAATTGCTCACCCTTTCAACAACAACCTACGTAGCGGAGGCTGTAGTCTCACCCAAAGTAGTATTGGGGGATGCTAGAACTAGGTTTCTGCATCCAAGGACATGTGATAAGTGGTTCTTAAACTGCTATGGCTCATATCTGCCTTCACGCAGATTGGTAGTCTCCTATGGCTTGCTACCGCAACTCTAGGGAAACGGCTTCTAGACCTTCGAGGGTCTACAATGAGTCTTTGCAGACCTTAAAATCTTTGCAGACCTTAAACATGAAAATGAACTAGTTTTGCGCATCAATGCATAACCCTAGATCTGATTTTGTGTAGATCTATCCAATTCATTCGAAATCATAGCAAAATAAACCCTTAACTTCGCGAACATAGATAATTACTTAAAGCATGCATAAATAAGATAGGTTCAAAAGTTTTGCGTAGCATTCATACATTGTTTCATGAAAGCCTATTATTGAGTGATATAAGATAACATAAACATGATCAACATAAATGCTCATATTCCACAGTAATTTTTCAAAATCAGTCTTTATTGATCTTCAATTTTCAGATTATAGACTCTTCTACCCTGCGCACTCAGCTGCACGGGTCCATGCACTCAACTTCGGACTTACCAAGGCCTCATGTGCATTGAGCTGCACGAGACTTTCCCTTATTGCCTAATTACAGGATGCAGAGCCTTCTTGCCTTATCACTCACCCAAAATAGTCTCTAGCTTGATTTCTTGCTATCAACTACTCTTCTAGACTCACTATGACTCAAATATATAGCCTTCTCAATACAATACCATGGTCAACGGACCATGGGTGTGTCTCAAAACCAACTTATCTACTTATCCAAACAACGGGCTAAGACCCCTTTGACTCCTATCTATCTGCACACTCTGCATCTAGATTTCACATAGACTTTACATCTTTTACAAAAACTTATACAAAGTTTGGGTTAGCTAACCCCAAAAATGACCCTAGGGACACTATCCAAATAGGCCCCCAACACAAAGATCATGACTCTCCCTCGAGTCACTTAGCTGGTGCTTCGATCTTGTTTTGTAGACCATCGAGTTCAACTTGTAACACTGCAACTTCAGTAGTGCTTTGTGTCACAGCCTCCTGCACCTCTTTGACCAATTTCTCTGTTGTCAGGCCCTCCATTGCGAGGCACATTGTCCTCTATGCATGCTATAGTACCTTGAGCTTTTCTTGAAGTGACAAAGTAAGTTGACAATCTTCCCCTAGCCACGACTATAATCTAGCCTTTAGCAGGGCCTCTTTCCTCTGCAATTCTTCTACTTCTGCTTGCAGCTACTTTCCCTCTTGTAACTTCACGAGGTGTTGTGTTCATGCCAAGGTGCGCACAGTCACTCGGACCTCATCATATTGTCGCCATGTCTCTCGGACATCAGTGTTCAGCTTTTGCAGGGTCAGGTCCTCCTGTAGATTTGTCCATTATTCCATAGCTACGTCGAACACTGTTTTACAGTCTGTGACTATGGTATCTAATGTGTTCATACCATCCTTAACTGTTGCTCCGTGTTGCTCTCGAACCTCAAGCAGAGTCGTTGGCTACAAATTCAACTATAGCTCTGCTATCTTCATCTAGAAGTCAAAAGTAACCATGTTGACTTCCTCCTTTGATGCATGTACTGCAACAGCCAATTTCCTAACTTTTTCTAAAGCTTCAGAATCCTTAGGGATTTTCAATTTGGGCATTGTTTTGCAGGCATGCTCTATCATTGTCTCAAGGCTCTGACTTCGTTGTTGCATCTCTTCCTCAGCCTTTAGCACCCAAGTTTTCTCCACGAACATCTGTTCATTGTTGACCTTAAACTCACTTATGGTTGTTTGTGCGCGCTACTCTCTGATCCTCAACTCATATGAAACTCCTTGATGTAGTACATGGAGGATCTGGAGTGGCAGCACGGCCAAATTCAGTCAAATTTATTTCACTGCATTGATCACAGTGCAATCCTCATTTGACTCTACGTGAATGGACCCTTTTGGAAATGGTATGACTATGAGGTCCAAAGTTCATTCTAGCTTGGCCACTGTTCCACTTCCCCGTGTCGGGATCGCTTGCACCTCACTCACTTGCCTAATGTCTGCTTGAATCCTACTAGCATGGATCTGCACCTCGTGTAGATCCTTTTGGATTCTCCCCAACATCTACATATATTGTTGCAACACCTCAGTCATTGTGTCTCTCACCTTGTCATTGATCTCATCGAGATTTCCTTCTGTCAGCACCATTGGGTCGATGTGTGTCTCCTTATCAGAATTATGCTTCTTGCGTTGTCCAACCGTCTACTCCTGCCTAGGTCTCTTGAAGGTGAAAGGAGTGCTCTACTCCTCACCACTGCCTCCTCCCTCTTCTGATATCTCTTTCTTGTCTATGCACTGTGAGGCTGCCTTTCTGCCTCCTTCTGTATCCTGACGTTCTTTTTCTACCTATTTTTTGGAAGTGCATTCTTTCCCTGCACGTTCTTCCTCCAAAACTACCTTAGCAAAAACTTCCTTCTCCTTCTACTCAGCTAGAGCGCACGTGGATTTCTGAGCTACATCCTTACGCCTCTGTGCAATAGAGATCTCTTCACCTTTACTTGTTCCCACATCAAGCCCCGTGGGTTCGCACCACTCTGCTAGCCAATACCCCATGATCTCCTACACGTATGTCTCAGA
Source organism: Pinus tabuliformis (assembly GCA_031772625.1). Classification (NCBI taxonomy): domain Eukaryota; kingdom Viridiplantae; phylum Streptophyta; class Pinopsida; order Pinales; family Pinaceae; genus Pinus; species Pinus tabuliformis. The sequence goes on along the minus strand of CM062816.1, from coordinate 1,035,753,783 downwards.
GATTAAATATGGAAACTTGTGCCATGTGTGCTTTGGGTCCTTTTGTGCTCTCATTGACACATTGTGGAAATCAACCTTGAACTCTGCATAGGCCATTAATTGTGTGAACAAGGTTAGGGACAACCTTGGCTTTTGACTAATAACCATATGAAGGTCCATCTCCATGAGAATCCAGAAAATTTTTGACTCCTTGATTCTTGTCGGATCCTTTGTAAACCACAATGAGGCGAGCCATGTTGCCTCGGGTAAATCTTCTTTATGCAGGGGAAACTGGCTATCCTTCGGCAATGTCCAAGCTACTAGCATAATAGATAATAAAATCCAATCATAATGAAACGACTTGCTTTCCTCCTATGCTTCTTGTTAGTTTGCGAGGAAATCCTTGCATAGATACTTTGCCCAATTATATTGGATGCCCTTCGCGCACTATGCTACTAGTGATACTACCGGTGCCAAAACTCCATTCGTGCAACACTTCCTCATAATTTTTCCCACAAGAATTTTGGTGGAAAACTGCATCGCCTGGTCCTGAATAGAGAGGACAAAATATCTGCACGACTTCTTAGCAAGCCCATACGCTACCTTTATCTTGTCCGCCAATTCTTTTTCCCTAGTTTTCCCTCCAGACTCCTTGGCAAGGTCCACCCCTTTGTAGGGCAGCTTCGCGATTCAATGGATTAACATGTCCCTGATCGGGATGGGCTCCCTAGCTATAAACACCCATCGTGTACTAGCATGAGGAGCTGGCATGCACATACCATGTTGATTGTTGACCTATGACAATTCTGCACACAGATCATGTGCGGCAGCATGCCTGCTCAACATCTTTGACCCACTTCATGGGCTCCGACCATGTAACACCCATTGCTTCATAGTATACCTTTGTCATATATTTGTTGGTCGCCAAATGTGGGAACCTCGGGTGGTATGTGAGGTCCCAATCCTCCACTTTGATCTTTGGAATGCATGCTAATGTAGTACCTTCAAATTCCACCTGTTCCAGCAATAGGGATGTCGAAACTGTGCATTTCCTAGAATCTAGGTCCTTGGTAACTTTGGTTCTTCCCTTTCGTGGAGGGATATACTCTGGAAGCCGTGAGATAGGTTCAACCTCTTTGGCATCTAATTCCTCTATGCCTTGGTATTCCTCTTCCTCTAAATCAACCACTTTCTTTAGGTGTTTGATTTTTTTCTCCTTTTCACACACCTTTGGATTCATCCTTAGTGAGATTCTCACCGGCATCGGTTTCTTCTACTTCACCTTTGTGGCTAGATGCTTCTATTTTTGGCGATTTTTTTTGGCCTTGGAGACCTAAGGATGGTAGGCATAGCAATTGTAGCTTCCATACTTGAACTTTTAGGGCCTGATGCGTCAGACATAGCAGCGTCTAAACTTACAGCTTCAGCGAGGTTTGTAGCAGTCATTTGTTGGAGAAAAAGTCTCTGGTCAATTTCAGGCAACGTTGCAAACAATGGACGGGAAATCAAGTCCTCCCAAAACTTACAATTCATAAGTGTTGAACAACAAAGCATCCAACCAACTCTCAAAATCCAAAGTGTTCTTCGTTGGACTAGCACGTGTAATTTATAGGAAGTTATGAATTCAAATCTGACTGTTCCCCCCAAAATCTAATAGTAATTGCATTCTTGGTAGTAGATCTCCAAATATTTTCACCATAAATAGCGCCTACCCGCTCCTATTAACCGACTTTTGGCCACCAAATCATGAATAATTATCTCAACGACTACTTTTTGACCCACCTGCGTAGCACCATCCACTAGGGCATAGCCCATCCAGCGCAGCTTCACCTGTCACACCCCTGTCATCCATCACACAACCCTTCTACCCTATTCATCACCTAGACAAGCGATATAGTTTATAGTCCCACAATCTATTGCAACTGCCAGGATTACTAAGACTGTCTTGCGTCCATAAAGTCGTCGCGCAGGATCCCTTGTGTACAACTTCAGCCTACTTCCGTTCACTTTTGCAGGGAATGTTTCTCCATTCAACTTCGTGAGCGAAATTGTGCCACCATCCATGATCTTCTGAATAACATATGGCCCCAACCAGTGCATCTGAAACTTTCTTGGAAACTTCGTGAACTTTTTGTCATTTAACAACACCAAACTGTCTACCTTGAAAGCGCGCAGCTTAATATGTAGATCATGCCATGCTTTCTCATGTTCCTTTTGCACTTGCTGGTGAAATCCTGCAAGGAAGTGGTATTTTTCTAACTCTGGGATCTATGTGAGTCATTCCTCCAAGCTCTCACGGTGTGCCATCTCAGTCAAGGCTGCAATTCGTAAACTTGACACAATATACTCCATTGACATTAATGCTTCAATTCCATAGACCAACTTGAACAGCGTCTGTCCTGTCAACTTCTTCTAGGTCATCCTATAAGCCCATAATACAAAAGGTACATGCATGTCCCAATCATTCCTATGTGCATTGCATACCTTTGTCAATGCATGCTCCAAAATTTTATTAAAATCTTCCACCGTTCCATTCGCTTATGGGTGATAGGGTGTGCTCTTCTTATGGTACACCTGAAATTCTTCCAACATCGGGCTGACTGTTTCATTCAGGAAATGCTTACACCTATCACTCATCAAAATCTTAGCGCAACCAAATCTTGTTAAGACGTACTCAAATATAAACTTCACAATAGTGGCCATTGTACAATCCTTCACTAGTTGTGCTTCCGCCCACCTGGTTAAATACTCAGTTGCAATAATGATATACCGTGTGCTCGTCTTCTTTCCTGGTAGTTGTATGTGACCTATTAATTCAATATCCCATTTCACAAAATAACTGCAATGAAACTTGGGGATTTAAAGGTAATTCATCCCTTCACGAAGGCTCCCCATCCTCCGGAAAGCATTGCACACCTTGCAGTATGCCTTACAAACCTTGTGTACTATTGGCCACCATAACCCAACACACAAGATCTTCTACGTGGTTTCTTTCCCTACATAGTGACCTCCTACCACTCCTCCATGGGTTTTAGCTAGGATACTAGCACGCTCAAACTCCAAAATGTACCTTCACAATATCTCATCCAACCACATCTTATACAAATGACCTGCAATTACCGAAAAGTCTACAACACGAACGACTAACTCCTTTTGTTGAGTGGAATAACCTTCCGGAGTGGTTCCCATTGTTAAGAATTGAATAATATCGTCAAAATGATCATCCGTGACACGCATCACAAGGAGATGCATGCCTGGCAGTCATTCCTCTGGACTACTCGGTTTCTCATATGTTTCAATCTTGGATAGATGGTTCGGGCCTGCATTTAGCGTTCCAAACTTCACAATAACTTCAAAGTCATACTCCTAGAAAAATAGAAACCATGGGCATATCTATCCCCCCATCATAGGCGTATTGACTAGGTACTTCAACACAAAGTGATCTATATACATTTTAAAGTGTCCACCTAACAAATAATGTCTAAACTTCTGCAGCACATAGACCATCGCTTGCCCTTCACACTCTACGGTGGAGTAATTCTTCTTGGATTTGGATAACTTTCTTCTTGCGAATGCTATTGGATGATTGATCTCTCCCTCACTTGCATGTGTTAATACTGCTCCTAGCGCAATGCAAGAGGCATCAACATGCACATGAAACTCTTTTTCTAGTCTGGAGACACCAAAATAGGTGCGATCACCATTTTCTCATTCAAGACATCCAGGTTTCTCACAATATTCATCCCAACAAAACATAAAACCCTTCTTTAACAATTTCTCCATCAGCATGGTTATCTACGCATATGCCTTGATAAACTTCCTGTAGTACCCAGTGTGTCCCAGTGTCACACATAGATGTTTCGCATTCCTAGGGTCTTCTGAATTCACAATTACAATGATCTTCGAAGGGTCCACCATCAATCCCTACTTTCAGACAACATGGCCGAGCAAAATTCCAAAAGGTACACAAAATATACACTTCTTCATGTTCATAGCGATCTCATACCTTCGACATGTATCCAGCATGAGGCACAGACTCACAACATGGTGCTTCAACAACCCAAACATGGTCCAATAATCAAAATACACTTTCAGAAATTTATGAACAAACTCTTTGAACACCGCAATCACTACCCAAGAAAAGATTACAGCCGCATTCTTCAATCTAAATGGCATAATTGTATACTGAAAGAAACCCCACTCAGTGGCAAAGGTTGTTTTGCTTTGATCCTCCGATGCAATCTTTATTGATGATATCCTGAAAAACCATCAGTAAATGAGTATGCCTCCTATCCAGCAACATTTTCTAGCACTTCATCAGTAAACAGTGTTGGAAACAGATCATGCACACATGCATCATTCAACTTCTGCATATCTATGCATATGCAGATCCCACCCTTTTGTTTCTTTTCTTGGACCACCATAGGGCTTACCAAATATGATTCCTCTATACGTTCAACAATGCCAGCTTCCAACATTTTATCCAGTTCTAGGTGCATGTTATAGACATTTTTGTGCCTTACAGCATGAAGCATGAAATGTCCATAATCTAAGGGATCCAAAGTCCCTAAACATGTTGTTCCTACCCCTAGAGGAACAAGGTCAGCAAACCACAGCACTGAATAAAAGTTCTCCACCTGAAAACACTCAAAAATAAGGCAATTCTGGATCATGTCAACTGCTCCACTGAGCATCTGCGCTGAATGTCAACTGCTCCACTGTCTACCTGCGCTGAATGTCAACTGCAAAGAAGGCTACCTGCGCTGGGTGAGTTGGGACATGTGGCACAGTCATTCCTCAAGGTGTCAATGCCCAGGAAGCTTCCAAAATGACACTTGGATCAAGGAATTCGACTAGTTATGAGTAAGAGGGTCTAGATCTCCAAGTGGAAGAAAGAACTTCCAAGTGGACTCAAGAACTGAAGAATAACTGAAGTGAGAGAGGACACTAGTCAGCTTCATGCCAGCCTCAAGCTGACTCATCCTTTCTCCAAAACTCCTATATATAGATCTCTCTCATGAGGTCTGAGGAGGCTGGAATCTTGTGAATGTAAAGAATTGTTGTTGGTTTGAGTTTAGAACTATTGGGTGATTTGCTTTGAAGGAGGTGAAGAGGAGATTTCTTTCTGCTGGGAAGGTGATGCTGGATTGGGCCTCTTATGGTTGTATCACTTCCTGAACTTTACTTCTTCCATTAATAAAGCATTTGAGGTTCTTCTATATGCATGTGTTTCAATGGTGTATTGTTATGCTTGTGTATTTGATTTATTCTAATCCTTGAATCAATTAGGAATGTATGCTTCTTGTAGTTTCCCTCTCTTGCCATTTTGCAGGATCTTGGTGTAGCTGGGCCAGTGAAAGAGCAAGGAGCTGGGAGCAAGCAGCAAGGAGAGAAGATTGGATCAACCATTAGCGAAAGACATCGGTTAGTGGATCTCTTTCTCCCCTATTTTACTTTCATAAAGAAGAAATCTTAGATAGCTTTGCTTCGATTGTTGCTGAGGTACTATCACCCTTAGAGTGGGATAGGGTCATTCCGTATTGGATACTTTTCCCAACAACAAATTGGCAACTCCACTGGGGATCGTATCTTGTTGGTTGTTTGTGTTTTTGCTATTCATTTCCTAAACACAGGGAGTACCGAATTGAACTGCATTTGGATCTTTCAAATGCAAAGTAGAGGGCAGCTATTCTAGCTCGGTTTCTGGGCATGTTTATGATTTGAAGAGCTGATCCACAAGGACTCTGAATAGCTCTTAGTGATAGCTTTTCATCCTCCTTTTCATCCTTTAGTGTGTACTTGATTGATAGCCTTGATTTGGCCAAAAACTGTTGATTTTTGAGCAATCTGTAACCCGGAAACCAAGAGAAACGAGAGTTTCTCTCTTCATTGCAGGCACTGTGAAGGCAGTCTGCATTTCATCGCAGGTCCCGAAGGGGCTACCTGCGCTGAATGTCAAACTGACAGTGTACTACCTGCGCTGAACCAGTTTTTCCTTGTGCAACTGGGGTTCTCTGCTTTCTATTGCCCTGTTTTCATCCTTGTTTTTGCAGCCTGTTATCAGTCAATGTACCTATCTGAAACCACCTTTCTTTGCCACTATTCCGCCTCGGTTGTATAAAGAAACTGTATTTGTTCTTTGTGTATTTCTTACATCATTTGCAGTTTCCCATAACGAAAGTGAACTAGTCTTGTTGTGGCCTCTTAGATCTAGACCTGTGATAAGTGTCGTTCTGATCTTAAGAGTTAGTTTGTTTGCTGTTCATAGCTGATTGAGCTTTTGCTTTTGTCATATGGTTTGAATTTATGTATTTCTAGTGTTGAAACAAGTAAATCTTAAGGTGTCTTTTGATTTTGGACAAAGCTTGTTTGCTTTCACTTGAAATTGAATTCAAAGTTATACAACAGCTTTCTTTTTGTAGCACACCAACATTAAGAAAGAGAAAAGAAATACTTGCATTGTGCATGTGCATTATTGACAGTTTGCATGTTGATTTAGGGAAAAGTGCATTAGTGTGTGCTCTATGATCTGTGTGAAAAGATGATGTCTTTCTTTTCCCTCAGTAGTTAAGATTTTCAAAGTTGAAAGATTGAAAAGCTTGCTTATCATCTTAGACTGCATTTAGGAGTTGTACCATACATCTCGTGGTGATCCATAAAGGCAAATTGCTAAACAAGATCAACTTAAAATAAATTGAATTTACATAACAACCATTGAAACATAACGCAAACACATAGAGGTCTAAGCTAGAGACGTGTTCCGGCGTCGTTAAACGTGATATCTTAGCGTTGAGTGGTTGGGTGATTCCTCCACGGTGAAGCGATAAGTATCAATACGGGCTTGTGCTCCCACGTACCGTCGCGTATATATTGGGAGACCCCTATAGGAACAAAGCCTTTATCCATAGGAAGCCGTGTCGGCCGCCCTACTGATCGCAATGCAGTGAACACAGCATTCACGAAGATCGACCACCCGTACCGTAAAACGTATTCTGTGGTTTTGCGAAAAGTTTGGCACACCCTCTGCCTAGATCTCCAGAGCAGTTTCTTTTGGCCTTTTTCAAACTCTATAACTGAAAAATTCCATCCGAGCATTTGTCACTTCGGGCTCGTTAAAACATCGAAGGAGACTAGAGTCATCTTTAGCTTTTTCTCGACTCTTAAAAAGTGAAAAAGCAAGTTGTGTCTAAAGCGTCGTTATAAAATTTATTTTAAATGGAACATAATCACCTCCTATTCCTGCGTTGATCTGTAGGTTGAGAACATGGAACGCACCAACCAAGGAATTCCCCATGATGGAAATCCTAGTCCTTTCTCCTCTTCGGGAGAAGTTGGTACGCCCCACATGGCCACATTGTCGCTTCCAGGACTGACAATTGGCCTGCCAATATGGCTATTCTCAACCAATGTAGTTCAGAACACCATGGTTCCTGAACAGTCGAGTCAACAGTTAGATCAGTCTAGAGCTTCCCACTAGCCTTCTACTTCCTATAACTCTTCATCCAATCCTTCATCTTCGCAAGGTAGAGCCGACAAAAGCCAAGCTCCCATGGAGAAGAAGGAGAAGAAGAAGAAGGAGCCTAAGGCGACTGGGGGCAAGCAAAAGACATCTGACAGAAATACACACACAGCATAGACTGGGCCTAAATCGCCATGTGTCATATGTAGAGGAGACCACTTCCATAGAGATTGTCCCTGTATTCCCCGGATACTAAGGGACTGGTCCCCTCGTTTTCACAATTTGGGAGCATCAACCTCTGATAGCCATGTTGAATGCTTACCATCAACCAGCAAAAGTGAAGGTTCAAGACAAAGAGGGGGAGCAAGATCCCCCTGCAGACTGTGTGAAGGCGATCACGCCATCCACCGTTGTCCCTTCTTAGACGAAGCGAAGAGAGTTTTGGAAGGTCATCCGGTTTCACCGTTAAGACTTCCTCCTGGATACAAAAAACTCGTGCCAAGTCCTTCGTTGGTTGAAAATACAGCTGGCCCGCTCAAGTGGTCAGTTGAAGCGCCAGTCATTGAAAATGAACCTACTGAATCCAGACCGGACGAAAGTCCAAAGGTCGAAACGGCAGTTGACCCGGTTCTCCCTTCATAAGTTTCATCTTCAAATGACACCGTCACTGAAGATTAATCTTCAAATGACACCCTCACTGAAGAGAATAAGGATGACACCATCCAGATTCTTTTCATCAACACAGACTCTGACGGCATCAGAGCAATGCGCCCATTCCTTTATCGCAGGAAGGAACATCGTCAGGGTCATATCCGGCCGTGTATTCGGTCCCACCACCAAGCAACCTGGTTGTGTCCTTTGATTGGAACCAACTAGGCAGACCCCGGTTGCCAGCCAGTATACCATTCAGAATCATAGTCCAAATTTACAGAATGGTAATGGCTGGCACTATCATTGATGAAGGGGCATCTGTGAGTATCCTTTCCTCTATTGCTTGGAAAGCACTGGGTTCCCCGGCGCTTTTGCCTGAGATAAGAAATCTCTCGGGTTTCGATAAAGGAACCAGTCGACCATTAGGGATCCTCCCCAATGTGCCTATTACATTGAAAGGGAAGGCCGTTCAAATGAACGTGATGGTCGTTCAAGGACCCTTGGATTATAACCTACTCCTTGGACGAGACTATATATATTGCATGGGAGCAATAGTCTCCTCACTCTTTAGAGTAATGTGTTTTCCACACGAAGGAAGAATGGTCAAGCTCGTAGACCAACTTTCATTTCCGGGATCACGCATCGCAAATAGTCACATACCAACCTTAAATGGTCTATTCAATCAAGAAATGTCTCCACCCCCAGTCCTTCTTCCCGATGAGTGCGAGTGATTTGGAAAGATGGGACTGGAACCCAGGGGGCATGCATCCTGGTCTGCTTCGGGCAGAGAAAACCTTGGGTGTAAGGTAGAATTTCCGTGAGAGAATATGACTAGTCCATACCCCGTCCGTGGATGGAAGGGGGGTTATTCTGGAATAGGATTCTTTTGTCAAAGTTACGTGTTTGACAAGAGTCATTCACCCTTGTCTATTTCGGTAGACAGTGCCGAGGAAATGTTTTGTTTGAAAGATTAACGAAACAATCTTTGGGTAATCAGAAAGAGGTAAGCCTCCCTCAATAACACAAATGTTTTGTCTTTGAGTAGTGTTCTTCTCTTGTTGCAAGTAGCTACTCTCTTGTCGCAAGTAGCTGTTCTCTTGCGATCTTGCGAAAGATCTGTTAAAAGTTGCGCTGACGAGAAGACAAGTATCGCATAAGACTCGTTAAAAATAACGAGAAGACAAGTATCGTTAACATTAGACTGGCAAGACGACAAGTAGTTGTGAACACCCAAAGAAAAGCAGAGGTGAGAAGGAGGAGGGGCAACCTTGAAATTGTATTTTATACCTGGGGGCATGCAAACCTTTTGGAGTGCAAGCTAAGAGCGGTTATTTATCTATTTTTTGGGTTAGCCGTTTCCGAACTTGCATAAAGAAAGGATATGGAGTAAAGCTTAGTGAAGATGAAACTCCTTAAAAAATAGAGATCTCACAAGGGACATTTCTTATCTTATGACTGGTATATCGAGCAGTTTTAGCATAAAGTTCATGCTCGTTAAAAAATAAACACAAGATCCGAGCAGTTTTAACGCGGTCTTCATGCTCGTTAAAAAATAAATAAAAGTAGTGAGCAATGTTTCCCCCAGAGTTTAAGCTCATTTTTAAATAAAAAATGAACCTATTCCGGTAAATAACCTCTGTGATCGTAAATTTATCAGCCATGAAAAGCCTTGGTCGTGTTTGCACCTGCCACCTCCACCGTCATTTGGCCGATCGTTCACCTCCATATGATTGTTTACCCATTTCGAGGAACAGTTGCGAAGAGTGATTTCACCTAGCCATCCTTGTGACACTGCCGTGATTGGAAAATTCTAACCTGTACCTGGAATCTACTGCTATCCCTGTTTATCACTCGTTCCTCAAAAGACGAGTCTTCTTTGAGCTCTTTTCAACTGACTCGTAAAATATGAAAAGATTGCCGAGTTTTGGCCTTCCAGCTCGTTAAAAGGACCGGAAGAGCTATCCCTCCTCTAGATTTTAATCTTTTTGGACCTGAGGGGTTATTGCACAAAAAGGTCGAGCGCTTGTTTTATTCGGCTCGTTAAAGTTATCGAAAACTCATCCCTTCTGTATTGTTTTATACTTTTTCGGACTTAAGGGATTAGATGACGAAAAAGGAATTTTGGAGTTGACTTTATGTACCTTTTCAGACTCTCTAAAAATGAAAAGGACCGAGTTCTCCTTGTCGTTAGACTCGTTAAAATGATTAAATAGCGACAAACTTGTCTTTAGACGAGAACGAGTTTCCCTATCGCTAGGCTCGTTAAAACATAGCGATGGGCTTGCCCGAAGGGCAGGTTATAGAACAAGCATATGTTATCCTCCTCAAGCTTGACAAAAATAAAGAGGTACTGGTCAGAAATGACTGGGGAAAAATTGGGAGAACCTCAAAGCTTTAATGGTAGCAAGTCGCTCTTGAACATGACACTTTTCCTCCGTACCACATCGGGTTGGGTTGTTTCATTCACCGGTCTCATCACCATGGTCTCGCCAAACCATCCACATTTGGGGTAATGCTACCGATCCATCGCATCAGTGTCGTTATATGTTCAAGAGATGTTGTTCAGAAAGAGTCAACCATGTCCCATCCACTACCATACATTATCCTTCATCCATCCATGACCGCCACCCTGAATCATATGTCACAGATTGTTTTCACCTCCATTAAAATCATTAGCTCCGTTCCGTGTCACTGATGTGGGATTCATTAAGGCCCTCCTTTGACGGATCACTCCTTGTCGACATCAGCTCATTATCCAAGGAGTTGATCTAGGAACAACCCCCTCAGTACTTTGAAGCTTGCATCCCTCAATGGCAAGTTTCTCACTTCCGGCGACAGGTATACATCAATGACCTTCAACCAGAAGATTTTGCATGGTGTTCGACGCCAAGTCCTTTATTCACACCACGTGAATTGTATTGTAGTACCTTGAGGGTCATTATCATTATCGGTGATTCCTCTCGCGCTTGTTAACGGTTTACATCATTGACCGGTAATCAAGCGATGTCTTTCCATGTTCGACTTCAGCGCAATTCTCACATGGATCGACTTGTACTTAAAGTGAAGATCGAACGAGTTTGAAGACCCCGGATCTAGTTTCATCCATCCAGGCTGCGATATATATTCAGGAAATATAAAGACATTTGACATGTACATCATTGCAGCAGATGATCATCCTACTCAAAGGATGATAATTTCAACAGAGAATTATCAGTCTACCATCAGACGATCGTCTGTTCTATGTACCAAAATGAATTTATAAAGCTGAGCATGGGAATGCCCGCCTCAGCTAGATCATGAAAGCAGAATGAATCATAATGTATTGTATTGTATTTTATTACAGGTCACCTCTCAGCGGTTGAATGAACTTCAGATCCTCTTGATAAAGCATTTCACCCGATAAACGACCTCATACTTTAGGGGGCAACTGTTATAGACATTTTTGTGCCTTACAGCATGAAGCATGAAATGTCCATAATCTAAGGGATCCAAAGTCCCTAAACATGTTGTTCCTACCCCTAGAGGAACAAGGTCAGCAAACCACAGCACTGAATAAAAGTTCTCCACCTGAAAACACTCAAAAACAAGGCAATTCTGGATCATGTCAACTGCTCCACTGAGCATCTGCGCTGAATGTCAACTGCTCCACTGTCTACCTGCGCTGAATGTCAACTACAAAGAAGGCTACCTGCGCTGGGCGAGTTGGGACATGTGGCACAGTCATTCCTCAAGGTGTCAATGCCCAGGAAGCTTCCAAAATGACACTTGGATCAAGGAATTCGACTGGTGATGAGTAAGAGGGTCTAGATCTCCAAGTGGAAGCAAGAACCTCCAAGTGGACTCAAGAACTGAAGAATAACTGAAGTGAGAGAGGACACTAGTCAGCTTCATGCCAGCCTCAAGCTGACTCATCCTTTCTCCAAAACTCCTATATATAGATCTCTCTCATGAGGTCTGAGGAGGCTGGAATCTTGTGAATGTAAAGAATTGTTGTTGGTTTGAGTTTAGAACTATTGGGTGATTTGCTTTGAAGGAGGTGAAGAGGAGATTTCTTTCTGCTGGGAAGGTGATGTTGGATTGGGCCTCTTATGGTTGTATCACTTCCTGAACTTTACTTCTTCCATTAATAAAGCATTTGAGGTTCTTCTATATGCATGTGTTTCAATGGTGTATTGTTATGCTTGTGTATTTGATTTATTCTAATCCTTGAATCAATTATGAATGTATGCTTCTTGTAGTTTCCCTCTCTTTCCATTTTGCAGGATCTTGGTGTAGCTGGGCCAATGAAAGAGCAAGGAGCTGGGAGCAAGCAGCAAGGAGAGAAGATTGGATCAACCATTAGCGAAAGACATCGGTTAGTGGATCTCTTTCTCCCCTATTTTACTTTCATAAAGAAGAAATCTTAGATAACTTTGCTTCGATTGTTGCTGAGGTACTATCACCCTTAGAGTGCGATAGGGTCATTCCGTATTGGATACTTTTCCCAACAATATTGCACCTTCTCCTTATACATTGGAATCAATCGATAAGGTTATTGCTTAATAGGCTTTACATCCAGTTTCAATGTGATCTTAATAAAACCTAAATCTTCAAAAATTCCTTTCAAATCTAAAAAATTTATTGGGAATAGTCTTGGTACTCATGCATCAGCTCAGCTACCTTACCAACTGTATCTTCATCCCAATTGTCTCCAATCTTCGTGAACTTAGGTTCTTCCTTAGTTCCAATGTTTACCTATTGATTTTTCAAAGGCTCTGATATATCCAAGTTCATCACCTTTGGTCCTTCGACTTCACACTGTCCTTCAGTTTCAGGAATGGTAATATTTCATGGATCATCCTCTTCTTTAGTAGTCACATTATTGCATTCTAGCACATGGCACATCTATGTACTCCAATCTGGCTGAGTGCATTATACTGGTTCCTTTGGTGTTTTTATAGATGCATTAATTTCTTGTAGTGCCTCATCAATGCTTTCAAAACCATCTTCAAATCTGAAGGTTAATAACAAACTCTCCCTTAAAACGTCCTATTCAGACATTCAATGTCAAATCTTGCTCTCCAAATACTAGTTCATTGGGGTCGTATCTAACATATGACAGAATGTATGCACCCATTCCAATTGTGGTTCTGTCCCCCAGGCCTTAGTCTATCGTGCTAAATGATCACGTGCGTCATCCTTTCCACTATACTTTTATGTGATTCTAGTATTAGCATAGCTGAACCTTAACTTCATCATTCTTCTATATTATCTCCATCTCGTAAAGCTCTCCTTGTGCATACCCCACCAATGGGCAGGCGTAGCACGCAAAGCTCATTCCAATGCCTGGAATCGATGCTCTTCTGGTACTTCCCTTTCAAATTCATCCAAAAATAGTTCCACATCAGTAAAACCATCATAATGCAGAAGATTCCTTACCTTAGTCGAGAGACACCTCAGCAACTTGGTCATCATATTACAGTGGCGTGTAGATACTTCATGCAGCCTTTTCTGCCAATGTTCAAGTCTTCATCTGAATCTGAGGCATAGGAGCTATCCCTGTCCCACACAATTCAGCCATCAGCTGTAGGATTGGTCCAATCCTCAACTTGTGTTGTTATCATGTATATATTATCTAGATCATCATCCCTTTCTACATAGTTGCACATAGGTTCAGTATAACGCGCTCCTTCTGTAGGTTCTAGTGGCACTACAACACTGAGCGACTTCTTTTCAAAAAACATATTTCTCTTCTTCAAGTTGATTACCTCATTCACATCAATATCCCAGTCAATTCCTAGCAATGCGGGGTATGGATTACTATCATCCACTATCTCAATGACTTAAAGTTAGCCAATGCACTCGCACCATCAATGTCCACCGTGACACCATATAAGTTCCCCATTGGATTAATATTCTGCTAATTTTCCATGCTTAACTGAATAGGGGACTAGTGCAGTGTAGGTTCCACCTCCTTTCCCAAGTCTGCTTTGGTAGTACATTCGCATGAGACCCCAGATCTAATATTACTTGGTGCATTTCACACTCACCTATCTGTGCAGTTAGCCTCATCTAGCGCCCTGTTCATGCCTTATGCTTACTAATCTTTCTTACGGTTCTCTGTTTAGTAGGATTCTTTTCCTTATTGGCGCATTTGTTTGTTAACTCTTACAATCCTTCGACTACTTTTTTTGATCATGCAATAACTTCATACAAGTCGTTAGGAACGTAGCTAGTATTGAAGGATCTACTTCTTGCAACACATTAGTCTCTATCATTTTCTCCTTACTTCCTGAGGTGGAGGCCCCAGCGAAGTTCTTCTTTGCTTCCAAAAAAATTTCTTTAGCGTGATTCAGATCAAAGTCGACTTCCTTCTTAGTAGCCTTGCGTACGCATCCATCTTCCTCAGGCTACTTACCTTTATCCGTGCCAGTCATCATACCACTTTCCAACACAATATTGACACTCTAATCCTCTTCATGGGGCTCAACCCTCATCATCTAAATGTTCTGCGTAGGCTACTAGGACCGCGCCTTCTTCTCTTGCATCTTTTCCATAAGAACTAGACACTCCTTTATGAGATGGTCAAACTGTCAACAATACTAACATGAGGGATGTGTGGGATTTGTAAAATCTCATACAAAGTGCCCTGCTTCACCATAGTTATAGCAGATTACCTGCCCATGCCCTCGGCCTTGGAATCCTCTGTGTGCTGCTCCTGCACCTTGATCCTGAGGCCAATTTTCTGCCTGCACTCTGTAGGTAAGGGTACTATCCATCATCAGCTCATTACTCCTATAATGGAATTCATCGTGTCCTATAGAATTACAGAAATTACAAAAGAACTTTTGCGAGGTCTGTACAAATTTCTACAATAGATGGCAATTATCAGTAGCATGTTGTCATGTAATCTGACAAATACCACACCACAATGCAGCTCCCGCACTCATCCCCACACTATTCTCTGGTTGCAGGGGCACAAGCCCTCCCCTATAAAATAATTCTTAAATATCGGGCAATGATCCTTATCATGTCCCTGGTTCTTACATTTTAGACACCAGATCTCAGCGCGTACCTTCAGCTGAGCTTCCCTTCCCTTATTCAAGCTCTGCAACTCCAAGTGCAGACTTTCCAACTGTGAATGAATTTGTTTCACTCCAAGGTTCGTATCCTGAATAGGCTATGCATTCAGCCTCATTTTGATCTCCAAGTCTTTTGCTTGCATTGCTATTTTCTGTTGTGATAGAGGTATTCTTAAATGTGGTAATAATGATGCTATTAACCAATCACGATGTTGGGTATTTGATATTTTCATATTAACCTGCCTGATTAGGTATTTCAACCTTTGGTCAAAGTGCCAAGGTGTCTTATAGATCTTCTGTCAGGTTTCCTTAAATTCAATTAGTGACTATGCCTTTGACATAGGCTTACTAAACTCATTGTTCAAAGCTAGATGGGTATCTACCAACGATGTGTTGGGGTTATCAGTGCAATACTTGATATACCATGTTAATGCGTGATCCTTTAAGGCTGTAACCAACTATGCTTTCTTAATATTATCATCTGTGCCTATTGTGCTATCCAAACAACATGTGCGACAAACCAAAACTATTTTGGATCTTCGGTACCCGTTCCTTTAATAATCGACATCTTCATTGTGTTTTCCATGTTGAATGGTGTGGGGGGGGGGTGGAGGCCTAGGTGAAGGTGTATGAGGTGGAGGTGGAGGTGGAGGTGGAGGTGGAGGTGGAGTAGATAGATGAGGTATCCTTGGAATACCCTATGTTATGAACTGAACTGCACTTTGCAGTGTAGTCAACACTACCCCTTTGTTGTAGCTTGAAGGGGGTTCAGTGAGCAGACTATATTCTGGGCTAGATCCTGCATTTCTTCTAAAGAATCTTCCACTTCACATAGCCCCAAACATCAAGGTAACTAGATAACCCTCTTTTCACATAACGACATTTTAATACAAGTTTTCAGTGATTTCAAATACTTACCTCGCAGTTCTTTAAATATCCCTTACTCCTCTTCGCTATAGCTAATATTTCTATTGATCATGAAATAAGTCACCAAACTACCCAACGTGTGATCAACCTAGTGATCCACAACCCACACGCTATTACTTTGTGATGCTTCTAGACGTTGCACGAGTTCAGTAGTCCACACGATAGGGACTTTGAGCCTCCACATCCCTCGATTATCAGCTAATTTAGACAACCACTCGTATAGTTATTTATGGAAGAAACAAAAGAACGTGTCGGTCTTGTCTGTATATAAACATATCTGCAACCACTACTCCTTGGATAATTTAGGGCTCCTATTCTCCTGAGCTGAAAATGCATGCAATTTTCGATCAATCCAATTATCAATCTCTTTCTTCATAGGAAACCATTTATCACACATCTCTTAGATATATCCTAGTCCTAACAATGGAACCATTTGTTGGCTTAAGGGGACCTGAACCAGGTTCAGAGTTGTTCACACCAACCAAAAAAACCCTTACTACTAGTCCTTTTGGCAACAACCTATGTAGCACATGTTGCAGTCTCACCCGAAGTAGTATTGGGGAACGCTAGAACCAAGTTTCTGCATCCAGGTACATGTGATAAGTGGCTCTTAAACGGTTATGGCTCAGATATGCCTTTGCGCAGATCAGTAGTCTCCTATGGTTCGCTACTGCAACTCTATGGAAACTGCTTCTAGACCTTCGCAAAGGTCTACGATCAGTCTTTGCAGACTTTAAATAAGCAAATTATCTACATCCGTGCATCAATGCATAACCCTAGATCTGATTTCATGCAAATCTATCCAATTCATTATAAAACATATCATAATCAACACTTAATTTTGCAAACATAGATAATTACTTAAAGCATCCATAAATAATATAGATTCAACAGTTTTGTGCAACATTCATACATTATTTCATGAAAACCTATTATTTAGTCACAAAAGATAACATAAACATAATCAATAGAAATGCTCAGATTGCATTGTAATTCTTCAAAATCAGTATTTATTGATCTTCAATGTTCATATTACAGACTCTTCTACCCTACACACTCAGCAGTAGGAGCCTTCCCCTTCTTTCCTAAGTACAGGAAGCAAAGCCTTCCTACCTTAGCACTCACCTAAAATAGTCTCTATCTTGATTTCGCGATATCAACTACTCTTCTAGACTCGTTATGGATCAAACATATAGCCTTCTAAATATAATACCATGGTCCGCGGACCATGTGTGAGTCTCAAAAATGACTTATCTACTTATCCAAACAAGGGGCTAAGACCCCTTTGAATCCAATCTATCTGCGTGCTCCACATCCACATTTCACAGATACTTTACATATTTTACAAAAATTTATACAAAATTTGGGTTAACTAAGCCCAAAATTGACCCTAGGGACCCTATCCCAACAATTAGAAAATCCAATATTCTTTGAATATTTTGTCAAACAAAATAAATGGTTGATTTTCATTGGATGACTTATGATTTTTGAGCAGGCTCACTTGTAGAAGGTCTAGGTTCAACTCCTTCACCTAGTGACATCAATTCTCTGCAATTTTTCCATATTGATAAATCTGAACTGGGTCATTTGATAAACTTGGCATGAGTCATACTGAAGTTGGTAATTCGGTTGTTGGTTGGTTTCTCCGTGAAGAGTATTCTGAAAAACTAGAGCAATTGGAAATGTCTCTGCAAATAAATGAGAATGGTATATGCATTCAATATTATTGTTTTCTCATGTGAATAATAAATCTTAATTTTTGCTTCCACCAACAGTGTCCCATATGTCTCTCGGGGGAGCATATTACCTTGTTGATCCTAACATAAGGGCTATCCTGCCCTGATCCATTTGTCAAATTTTTTATTGAACTTCAAAATTGATTCCTTGATCTCTCCCAATGTTACCTCTGTGTTTTTTCTATAGGGGTTATTCTGTAACATTTTATTTATTTCTAGAACAAGAGTTGTTTTATCTTCAACCTCCATGGTTCTTAAATATTAAGATTATTTAGAATTAAGAAAATCAATTATTTTCTTCGCTAACTGGGAACTTCGCTAGGATTTTTCTTTACTAGAAGCAATGATTACTTCCAAATATCTAAAAATAGTTTTCTCTTTTGCCGTAATCAACATATAATTCTAGACTACTTTCACCTGCTGAGTAATGTCATTCCAAATTATCTCGCTGGCCTGTATCAGAGACATACTTCCTTTCATCTTCTCCTTCATTTCTTTGATTTCATTACATGTTGTTTGGTAGTTCTTTTGATGTTGTAATGCACTTTATTTTCTAATATTCAGATGTCTCTCTTTATCTTTTAAATTCTCTACTCTTCTAAATCTTATTCATTTCATCTTCTAAGAACATCAGTTATGTGATGGCCTTGGTTAGTTTGTTAGTGGGATCTTCTGAATCTGGCTGCACTAAAATTGTGTAGACATGAGTATCTATCTTTTGTTGCAAGCTTCTATTCAAGTCCTTAAAGATAGCTACTTCCATGATTCTTTCTAGTAATTCTTTGGTTATAAGCACTTTTTCTTTTTCAACTAGGGAAACCTCTGGAGCCATAACATGTTCAACTACAGGTAACTTTAATTTCTTCCTCAACAATCAATCGATGATTCTACCCCTTGTAAAAGCTTGTGAATAACAAATCTATCTTTAGGGTTTACCCCAAGCTTGACTATTAATTTCTTCAGCTCCTCATTTTTGTTATGCAAGGCTTTGGAACATTCTTTTTTTAGCTTCAATTTATTTATGACCTTTCCCAATACATATTCTATTTTACTTGCTTCCAATGATGTTTTTATCAAATCACTATAAATGAGGTCCCCAATTTTCCTGTGTAGATTGATTTTTTTAGGTAAGGGAATATCTCTTGCATCTACAGTTAGATTTAGAGTATTGAATTTTGTTGTCAAGAAAACTTTCAAAGTAGAGGGATCAAAACAATATAATTTAAGTTCATTTCTTTCCAAATACATTGTTGATAGCAACCTGGTGTGATACTCCGACACTAATTTGGCTTCAATCTAAGAAACAACATTCTCCCTAATCTTCTTATTCTTTTCTTCAATCTATCCCATGTGATTACTTCAAAACGGAAGAAAATATCTATTCTGTCTCCTCAAGAATAGGAGAGGACATTATGCATCTCACTTCTCGCAATTGTAATTGAAAACCAACTGCAGTGGAGGAACTTTCTACCATAGGCTCATATCCATTTTCTTCTCCATGTAGCTTTAATTTCTTAGATCTATGGCTCACTTCATCATCCAGGTCGATAATTTCTTCAATTACCCTCTTTAATCTCTTTTCTATAGGGTGGGGACTTTGAACCTCCATCCCCTTCTATGCTTCAGATTGACAACCATTAGCCAACTTTTCAATTTCAGGTCTTGATTCATGTGTGTAGAAGCATAAGAATTCTCCACACTTCTTCTTGAAATAATTTTATGAGGGTCATAAGACCATTTGTCTCCTTGTTGAAGATGCATATCTTCAAGCATCTTCTCTACTTCATCCATAGCTGGTTTTTATTAATAATAATTTGTCCAACATTTTTGGGCAACTTGAATAAATGCCCCTTCTTTGTTGGCACAAAATGAACTTGATCCACATTTAGACATTTTCTGATGAAATCCAGTGCAAAGAATCTCATTAGTACAAAACAAGGGACCCTGTAAGGGGCAACCTCTGCTCCATACAATCTAATTTCAACATAATCTTCAAAATGAAACCAGTCTCCTACTATGACGTCCTTACTGAGCTGTAAAAAGCACTGGGCTTTTGGCAAGAGGCATGGTGGAACTGAGTTATTTATAATTGAATAGACAATTGACATAAAAGAGGAATTGAAATAACAAAAATCCAAGGTGACTTCTTACAATATATGTCTAATTTATCACTGGTTGTTTCTTTTTATGTAAATCAATTATGTTTAGGCCTAAATGAATGAATTTCACTACATGGACATAAAGTAACAAGTAGATCAAGAAATGTGGAACTATGAAACAACCACTAAGATTCAAATTTGACAATTGAGAATTCACTAAACCCTCCCAGAAAGTTGGTATATCAAGAGTCACTGTAGGCTGCATCACCAAATTAAACATTCCTATAACTACACGATTAATAGTAGAAGTATTTTCTCTCCCCAAAACCCTGATAATTACTTGCAAAATTGGTAGAACATCTTCAACAAAACTATATAGGGGAAACATGGTTGGTTATAGGGATAAAATGTGTCCAACTGGCATGAGATGAAAAGACAAATTGTCATAATTTTCTGGAGACAAGTTTTGGAAACTAGAAAATAGGGTTTCAAAAGAAAAACAAGGATAATTCTCTGAGTGTGGAAAATCAAGGGCTTGTTGATTCAATTAACAAGGCAAAAACTTGGAATATATTCTCCCTCAGTGAATTCATGACAAAACATTTCTAGGGATGAAGAGAAGAAGTGAACCAAGTCATAAATTATGGGAAGAAATAGTTACGTGGGAAAATTGCAGAGAATAATCCCGATTTTATAACTACAAAGTATACAAGGTAATCTAATTGACCAACTAGGACATTTTGATAGAGCTCCACAAGGTTAAAAAATGTCTCCTTTTGGGTCTGTTATCACTATGTAATTTCGAGGCTGAAAACAAAATCACAGAGTTGACATCAAAAACTCTTTTGGAGCTGGGATCTAGCCCTGCCAGCTTCAGAGAGGGCTTTCTCTTTGAGATTTAGCTTTGTTGGTGGCATGGATATTAGGCTAGTTAATGAGAATAGGTTTTTTTTTTTTTTTTTAAAATAGGTTTGGTGGGGAAAGCAAGGGAAATGGCCATTGCGCAATGGAGTCACTCAGTCAAGGGCTTAAATGATTAATTTGCAGAAGTGCCAAGAATGAGTGAAATAGGGCAAGATAGGTGCACTTCATGAATCTCTTGGAATAAAATGGACTGAGGAGATAGAAGGAGAGAGAAATTCAGCAGAAACCAAGGATCAATTAAGAATTCCTCGATTTGGCATTAGTAGAAAATTTAAAGATTGTAAAACAGTTAGAATAGGGTGCTGAATAACAAATCCTATCCTATATCTTCAATTTTACAATTAGACTATCAGAATTGTAGAGAAAGAAAAACAATGGATAAACACCTTACATAGGAGAAAACTTCACCACATAGCACACCACATGAATCTTGAACAACTAATTTTGGATTATTTTGCAAAAAAGTTCACTTGAAACATCTTGACTATTTACAGAATGGGGTTGTTCCTTAGTACAAATACCCCCCTAATACTTCGAACAGTGAAGTATATGTACTAATCTTACTAACTGATTACATTGAATTCCATAACAAACATGAATTTTCTTATTAAATACATAACATAATTCAATTATAGTAGCTCGGAAAAAGAAGGGAGCCTTTGAAACAGTTTGACATCTGGAATTGTTCGAAAAAAAAAAAGTAAAAAAATTGGTGAATGTATGGTCTGGATGATGAGCTGGTTGTTGTACTGGAAGTTGCTTATCTGATTTAGCTCCTCAATATCCTACGACTTCCAATTTAGTTCCATTCACACTCCAAGATATTAGGCCTCACTTTTCTCTGAGAAGATTTGCCACTGGGCAGAAGGAGAAGGGGATCCCAAAATTCTGCAAAATAAGGTCCAGTTATTCCTTCTAATCTCTCAGTCATAGATAGATGTACACATAGTGAAAGAGATTATTGTGGATAAGTCCATCCTAAACAAAAACCTCTTTCAGTTTTTCTTAATTTATCTCCAGCTCACCGAAATATCTGCTGCAAAATCACAGCTGCCATGCCATAAAAAATGAAACCGAACTGCTGGAAACACGGGTAAAAGTAGAGATTTGATCCTCCCAATTGAAAACACCTGGGAGAGGGTTATTTTCCTCAGCCCGTGCTGAACAAAATCCTCTTTCATTTTTTCTTAATTCATCTCCAGATTGCCAAAAGCTCTGCCGCAAAATAATGACCAAAATAGGAAGAATAGGAAACCTAAAAAATTGGGCTCAAAGATGGCTTCGATTCCCCCAACTACTAACACCTGTGTAAATTCTGGGAGACATTTTGTTCCTCAGCCTATGATGAACAAAAACCTCTTTCATATTTTCAAAATTCATTACCGTTTCCCCGGAATCGCTCTTAGAAACAGATTGGTAAAACTGCAGAAAAATGGTTTTTGGAAGGCGGTTTAGATGAAGGAAAAGTGGATTTTGGACCCCCTGGAGTGGTAAGTGGTTTCGGAGGGGTGGGGGGGGGGGGGGGGGGGGGGGGGGGGGGGGCTCCTCCTCAAAACCATTTATTTCGTAGCCTCCATGGCTTGAGTGATGGAGAGGGGGCGGGGGGGGGGGGGGCGGGGGGGGGTTGGTCCAAAATGGAGCATGGTAAGTTTTTATTTCTTCTTTTGTTTTTTATTTTATTATTATTATTTTTTTATATATTGTATTATTATTTTATTCTTAATGTTTCTCATTTTAGTTTTTTTAATTCTAACTTAATTACTAACTTAATTAATTAATAATTTTTTTATTATTAACAAATCTAACCTAGTTCTATTAATATAACTACACTAATTTATTCTAATTAATGTTAAAAAATGCCTCTAAACATTTTTAACCTAATCTTTTTTTTTTTGTTATCATAAGCTTGTTTATGTGTGTAATGGATGAAAATGATGGAGGGGTGAAAAAATGGAGGGCAGGGCATGAAGGGTGCATCAAGGTGATGAAGGATTAGGCAAAATGAAATTGACCGAGCCCAATCAAGCCAGATGACTTCATCATAGGAGCAATGCCAAATAAACAGCTGAAGGATCAAGTTACCTATAATTATAGGATACTAACAGTGGCTCCAATCGGGGTTGGAACTCTCCTTTAGGAGGTGTCAAGAACACTGTAGAATAGTAGCCTGATCCATTGGGCCGGTCCCAAATCTGCAGCCCGATCTATGGCTGAAAATCTTGAAGTTGAAATCAGAATTCTCTGCAAACTGAAGCTTGAAACATATTTGAACTGAAAACTGAAAAATAATCTAAAACTAAAACTGGAAAGATGCTTAGAGTATTGAGCTTATTTGCACTCATCTGCCTACTCTAGTATGATAAAAATACTGCCATATCAAGTAATAACAAATTTTCAATGCAACTAGTCAAGTAAATGTATACTTAATAGAAGTTTGCATTCTACTTCTCTTGGTAGAAAAGTAAATTTAGAAAATGACATTTTAACTTTTCCACTAGTTTCAATAGCTCTATTGATGAACTTGGAAAATTCTTCTTCTACTGATGACTGCAATATATTAACCAAAGGATCATGGTAATCCTACCACATAACATCTTCTGGATGATTTGTAACACAAAAACAAACCTCATTCCAAACTGTTGCTTGATTTAAGTGATTCTCTTGAAATAGAAAGGAAGCAAATTGTTTCTCCTCCTTGTTATCCACTGTAACCAAGTGCTTTGAATGCTCTTGACCTTCATCAAATATAACAACTGTATCATATACAACTGGGAATTCATTACCATTCCCTTTGTCACATAGAAGCTTGCAAGGGAGCTGCAAATTCTTATTAATTTTAGATGAAGGAACATGATCTATAATAGTATGTTGTCTTATTTTATTTACATCCAAGGAGAGAAAATTTGAGAGATGGTTTTCATCAAATAAATTTGACAGGCCTTTAATTTTTGAAGAAACCACTACTCGCTGAAGATGCTCTTGTGGATTAATACTTTTAATCTCTACCTCCTCTATCTCCAGATCACTGGACTGTTGTTGATTTTCACTATTGTCCTCTTCTTGAGAAAGTTCTGGAAGATGAATTTCTTCTTTACCCTCTGGCTGATTAGTTTGTTGTGCTGCAAGAATTTTTTCCTGTGGGGAAACTTCATGGACCTATAAACAACATACATAATTTTTTGTTTTTGAGGAGAAGATAATTCAAGAAATGATTCTACTTTTTTAAAAGAATTTTCTTCTAAAGCCTCTAATATTTCATCATCCATGAACTAATCATCATAATAGTAATCTTCCAGATATTGAATAAAACTTTCACAATTGTCGCAGCAGTTTTGAATCAGCAACAAAGATGAACAACTTTCCTTGTACTTCTCATGAAATACAGTATGAAAATGGTTTAATGAACATATTCTAGAGGCTGGTAAATTTTCATACCAAGATCTATCCTTTTCCTCCAAAGTTTCCATAAATATTTTCATAAGACAATCTTCATGTAATTTGACTTTAAACTTTCGAATGTGCATATGAAACCTCAATAAATGTAAAGCAACATCATCTCGTTTTTCATATTTAAACACTGAAAGATATTTTAACCAATCAATATTGGGCATGGGATTTGGAAAGCCTAGAATCTTTGATCTATCCATAGGAGCATACCTGCATTGTACTCTTGAATTCATCTTGAAACCAATCAATAGTAGAATCAATTCTACATTCTTTTACGAGTGGAGTCTTCAGATAAATTGAACTATGTGTGTTGTGGGGAAAAGTATCCGACTCGGATGACCCTATCCCTACTCTAAGGGTGACAGTCCTTAGCAACAACTGAAAGTAAAGCTTTGATGTTTTCCTTTATGAAAGTACAGAGAAGGAAGAAAAGATTGACCAACCGGAGTCTTTCGCTTTTGTCGATCCTATCCTCTCTCTTTGTCTCTTGTTCCCAGCTCCTTGCTCCCTTTGCCGGTCCAGCTACACAAAGATCCTGCACAAACAAGAGAAGGAAAACTACAAGAAACATGTACTCATAACTGATGCATGGATTAGAGTGAATCAGATATACAAGTAAATACAATACATCAATGCAATACAAGTATATAGGAGAACATTCAAAGCTTTATTGATAGAAGTAAAAGGGTTCTGAGAAGGTTACAACCATCAATGGCTCCAATCCAGCAGCACCTCCCCAGCAGCAAGAAATCTCCTCTTCACCTCTATAAAAGCAATCACCCAATAACTCTAACTGTAAACCAACAGCACTTCCTTGCTTTGCACAAAATTCCAGCCTCCTTAGACCTCATAGAAGAGCTCTATATATAGGAGATTTGGAGAAAGGATGAGTCAGCTTGAGGCTGGCATAAAGCTGACTAGTGTCCTCTCCCACTTTAGTTAAACTTCAGTTCTTAAGTCCACTTGGAGATCCTTGCTTACACATGGAGATCAAGTACCTCTTACTCATCACAGGGCGAATCCCTCGAACCAAGTGTCAGTTTGGAAGCTTCCTGGGCAATTGACACCTTGCAGAATGACTGTGCCACTTGGCCAATCTCGCCCAGCGCAGGTAGCCTTCATTGGAGTTGACTTTCAGCGCAGGTACAAGGAGGAGTAGTTGACATTCAGCGCAGTTGCTCAATGGAGCAGCTGACATGATCCAAAAATAGTCTGTTTTTGAGTGTTTTCAGGTGGAGAACTGATGGGAAGTGCTGTGGTTTGCTGACCTTGTTCTTCTAGGGGTAAGAACAACATGTTTAGGGACTGAGGATCTCTGTAATTATTGACATTTCATGCTCCATGCTGCGAGGCACAAAAATGTCTATAACAGTTGCCCCCTAAAGTATGAGGCCGTTTATCGGGTGAAATGCTTTATCTAGAGGGTCCGAAGTTCATTCCAGTGCTGAGGAGGCGCCCTGTAATACAATACAATACAATACATTATTTTTCATTTTGTTTTCATGATCTAGCTGAGGCGGGCATTCCCATGCTCAGCTTTATAAATACATTTTGGTACATAGAACAGACGATCGTCTGATGGTAGACTGATAATTCTCTGCTGAAATTATCATCCTTTGAGTAGGATGATCATCTGCTGCAATGATGTACATGACAAATGCTTTTATATTTCCTGAATATGTATCGCAGCCCGGATGGATGAAACTAGATCTGGGGTCTTCAAACTCGTTCGATCTTCACTCTAAGTACAAGTCGATCCATGTGAGAATTTCGCTGAAGTCGAACATGGAAAGACATCGCTTGATTACCGGTCAATGATGAAAACCATTAACAAGCGCGAGAGGAATCACCGATAATGATAATGACCCTCAAGGTACTGCAGTACAATTCACGTGGCGTGAATAAAGGACTTGGCGTCGAACGCCACGCAAAATCTTCTGGTCGAAGGTCATTGATGTATACCTGTCGCCGGAAGTGAGAAACTTGCCATTGAGGCATACAAGCTTCAAAGTACTGAGGGGGTTGTTCCTAGATCAACTTCTTGGATAATGAGCTGAAGTTGACAAGAAGCGATCCGTCAAAGGAGGGCCTTAATGAATCCCACATCAATGACACGGAACGGAGTTAATGATTTTAGTGGAGGTGAAAACAAACTGTGACACATGATTCAGGGTGGCGATCATGAATGGATGAAGGATAATGTATGGTAGTGGATGGGACATGGTTGACACTTTCAGAATGACCTCTCTTGAACATATAACGACACTGATGCGATGGATCGGTAGCATTACCCCAAAATGTGGATGGTTTGGCGAAGACCATGGTGATGAGACCGGTGAATGAAACAACCCAACCCGATGTGGAACGGAGGAAAAGTGTCATGTTCAAGAGCGACTTGCTACCATTAAGCTTTGATGTTCTCCCAATTTTTCCCCAGTCATTTCTGACCAGTACCTCTTTATTTTTGTCAAGCTTGAGGAGGATAACATATGCTTGTTCTATAACCTGCCCTTCGGGCAAGCCCATCGCTATGATTTAACGAGCTTAGTGATAGGGAAACTCGTTCTCGTCTAAAGACAAGTTTGTCGCTATTTAATCATTTTAACGAGTCTAACGACAAAGAAAACTCGGTCCTTTTCATCTTTAGAGAGTCTGAAAAGGTACAGAAAGTTAACTCCATAATTCCTTTTTCGTCATCTAATCCCTTGAGTCCGAAAAAGTATAAAACAATACAGAAGGGATGAGTCTTCGATTGCTTTAACGAGCCGAACAAAACAAGCGCTCGATCTTTTTGTGCAATAATCCCTCAGGTCCAAAAAGATTAAAATCTAGAGGAGGGATAGCGTTCCGGTCGTTTAACGAGCTAGAAGGCCAAAACTCGGCAAACTTTTCATATTTTACGAGTCAGTGAAAAGAGCTCAAAGAAGACTCGTCTTTTGAGGAACGAGTGATAAACAGGGATAGCAGCAGATTCCAGGTACAAATTGGAATTCTCCAATCACGGCAGTGTCACAAGGATGGCTAGGTGAAATCACTCTTCGCAGATATTCCTCAAAATGGGTAAACACACAAATGGAAGTGAATGATCGGCCAAATGACGGTGGAGGTGACGGTGCACAAACACGACCAAGGGCTTTTATGGCTGATGAATTTTCGATCTCAAAAGGGTATTTACCGGTTCATTTTTTCTGAATGAGCTTGAACTCTAAAGGAAAGCCTGCTCATGAACTTATGTTTATTTTTTAACGAGCATGAACTATGCGCTAAAACTGCTCGGATCTTGCGTTTATTTTTTAACGAGCATGAACTATGTGCTAAAACTGCTCGAAATACCAATCATAAAATAAGAATACCTCCTCTAAGGATCCATTTTTTATAGAGCTTGCGCCTTACCACAGCTATGCTCCAACTCATCCTTCCTTTGTGTAAGTTCGGAAAACGGTTAATCTTAAAACTAGATAAATAACCGCCCCTAGCTTGCACTCCAGAAGGTTTGCATGCCCCCAGGTATAGGATAGAATTTCGAGGCTGCCCCTCCTCTCCCCCACCTCTGCTTTTCTTTGGGTGTTCACAGCTACTTGTCATCTTGCCAATCTAATGTTAACGATACTAGTCTTCTCGTTATTTTAAGGGGTCTTACGCGATACTCAGTCTTCCCGTCAGCCCAACTTTTAACGAACAACTATTTGTGACAAGAGAAGAACACTACTCAAAGACAAAACATTGGTATTATTGAGGGAGGCTTGTCTCTTTCTTATTATCCGAAGAGGGTTCTATTTGCTGCCGCAAATCAATCTCTTTCTTCGGCGATGTCTATCATTGGGTTACTCAAATATGGTTACCCTATATCACAACAATAGAATCTCTTTCTTTGGAGGCTGCCCCTACTTATCCTTCAAAACATTTGTTTTAATGGGTGAGGGTTGCTTTTCCCCAAAGATGGTTACTACTTGTTGCAATAAGGGAATTCCTACTTGGGCAGTGCCCACCTCTTTAGACAAAGGTGAATGACTCTTTAGCCAAACACATAACTTTAACAAAAGGATACTATTCCAGAACAACCCCTCTTCCATCCACGGACGGGGTACGGACTAGTCATATTCTTCTGCGGAAATTCTACCTTATACCCAGGGTTTCTTCTGCCTGAAGCAGACCAGGATGCATGCCCCCTGGGTTCCAGTCTTTCTTTCCGAATCACTCGCACTCATCGGGAAGGAGGACTGGGGGCGGAGGCGAATCTTGTGTGAACAGACCATTTAGGAATGGTATTTGACTATTTGCGATGCGAGATCCCGGAAATGAAAGTTGGTCTACGAGCTTGACCATCCTTCCTTCGTGTGGAAAACACATTACTCTAAAGAGTGAGGAGACTATCGCTCCCATGCAATAAATATAGTCACGTCTAAGGAGTAGGTTATAATCCAAGGGTCCTTGGACGACCATCACGTTCAAATTAACGGTCTTCCCTTTCAATGTAACAAGCACATTGGGGAGGATTCCTAATGGTCGACTGGTTCCTTTATCAAAACCTGAGAGATTTCTTAACTCAGGTAAAAGCGCTGGGGAACCCAGTGCTTTCCAAGCAACAGAGGAAAGGATACTCACAGACGCCCCTTCATCAATGATAGTACCAGCCATGATCATTCTATAGATCTGGACAATGATTCTGAATGGTACACTGGCTGGTAACCGGTGTCTGCCTAGTTGATTCCAATCAAAGGATACAACCAGGTTGCTTGGTGGTGGGACCGAATATACGGCCGGATATGACCCTGATGATGTTCCTTCCTGCGATAAAGGAATGGGCGCATTGCCCTGACGCTCATCAGAGTCGGTGCTGATGAAAAGAACCTGGATGGTGTCATCCTTATTCTCTTCAGTGAGGGTGTCGCATGAAGATGACTCTTCGGCGACGGTGTCATTTGAAGATGAAACTTCTGAAGGTAGAACCGGGTCAACTGCCGTATCGACCTTTGGAATTTCGTCCGGTCTGGATTCAGTAGGTTCATTCTCAATGACTGACACTTCAGCTGACCACTTGGGCGGGTCAACTGGATTTTCAACTATCAAGGGATTAGGCACGAGTTTTTGGTATCCAGGAGGAAGTCGTAACGGTGAAACCGGACGATCTTCCAAAACTCTCTTGGCCTCATCTAAGAATGGACATTTGTGGATGGCATGCTTGCCTTCACACAACACACAGGGTGATCTTGGTCTCCCTCTTCGTCCTTCACTCTCGCTAGTTGACGGACTGCAATCAACATGACTATCAGAGGTTGATGCTACCGGATTGTGCAACCTCGGGGACCAGTCCCTTAGTATCCGAGGAATACAAGGACAATCACGATGGAAGTGGGTCCCTTTGCAGATGACACATGGCGATTTAGGCCCGGTCGGTGCAGTGTGTGGGTTTTTGTCAGCTGTCTTTTGCTTGCCCCCAGCTGCCTTCGCCATAGGCTCCTTCTGCTTCTTTTCTTTCTTCTTCTTTTCCTTCTTCTCCTTGGGAGGTTGACTTTTGCCAGCTCCACCTTGCGAAGATGAAGGATCAGAGGAAGCATTGTAAGAAGTGGAAGGCTGGTGGGTAGTTCTAGACTGGTCTGACTGTTGATTCGATTGCTCAGGATTAGTGGCGATCTGGACTACATTAGTTGAAAAGAGCCATACAGGGAGGCCGATTGTCAATCCTGGAAGTGACAATGTTGCCATATGAGGCGCACCAACATCTCCCCAAGAGGAGAAGGGATTTGGACTTCCGCCAAGGTTGCCTCCTTGGTTGGTGGGCTCGATACTTTTCAACTGAAAGATCAACGTGGGAATAACAGGTGATTTTGTTCCGCTTAAAATAAATTTTATTAACGACGCTTTTAGACACAAACTTGCTTTTTCATGTTTTAAGAGTCGAGAAAAAGCTAAAGATGACTCTAGTCGCCTTCGATGTATTAACGAGCCCGAAGTGACAAATGCTCGGCTGGACCTTTTCAGTTATAGAGTTTGAAAAGGGCCAAAAGAAACTGCTCTGGAGATCTAGGCAGAGGGTGTGCCAAACCTTTCGCGAAACCACAGAATACGTTTTACGGTACGGGTGGTCGATCTTCGTGAATGCTGTGTTCACTGCATCGCGATTAGTAGGGCGGCCGACACGGCTTCCTAAGGATAAAGGATAAATGCCTATAGGGGTCTCCCAATATACGCGACGGTATGTGGGAGCACAAGTCCGTATTAGTGCTATCGTCCCTCAGGAGGAATCACCCACCTTCGTAGAGATCGACAGTCACTACGTTTAACGACGCCGGAACACGTCTCTACCTAGACCTCTATTGTGAGCGTTATGTTACAAAGTGTTTTTAGATTCATTCAATATATTTTAAGTTGATCTTGTTTAGCAGTTTGTCTTTCAGGATCACCACGAGATGTGTTGGTACAACTTCCTAAATGCAGCTAAAATGATAAGCAAGCTTTACAATCTTTTTAGCTTTGAAAATCCTAACTACTGAGGGGAGAGAAAAACACTATCTTTCCACACAGAGCACAAAGCACAAACTAATGCACTTTCTCCTAGATCAATCACGCAAACTTATCAAAATGCAAATGCAAGATGCATGTATTTCTTTTCTTTTCCCTTAATGTTGATGTAGACAAAAGGAAACTGTTGTATAATTTTCGAATTCAATTTGAAGCGTAAACAAACAAGTTTTGTCTAAAATGAAAAGACGCCTTACAAGCACTTGTTTTGACACTAAAAATATATGAATTCAAACCATAAGATGAAAAACAAACAAACTCAAACAGCCATGAACAGTAATAAAACTAGCTCTTAAGATCACAAAGACACTTTTACAGTTTAGGATCTAAGAGGCCACAGCTATACTGGTTCGCTTTTCACAATGGGAAACTGTAACTGAAACAAGAAATACTGAAAGAACAATCACAGTTTCATCACACAACTGAGGCGGAATAATGTCAAGGAAAGTTGGTTTACAGCAAGTACAATGACAAGCAATCAGCAGCAAAATAATAGTGAAAACAGGGCTCAGACACAATGGGAAACCTCAGGAGGACATAGCCTAACTGGATCAGCGCAGGCTCTGGTCTGTCAAATTGACTCTCAGCGCGGTTCCCGAAGGGAGTACCTGCGCTGGAATGCAGACTGCCTGTGGACAGGCTGCACTGAGACACGAGAGTTGCGTTTACAAGGATTTCCGGGTCATAAAAAGCTCAAAAATTCACTGTTTTTGCTGAAATAAAAAACTATAGGTCAAGTACAAGCTAAGGGATGATCAAGAGGATGAAAAGCTATCACAAAGAGTACAAGAGTCTTTTGTAGATCAGCTCTTCAAATCATGAATCTGCTCAGTAAATGAGCAAGAGTAGCAGCCCCTCTACTTCGCTTTTGATATAGTCAAAAGCTTTTCGATTTGGTACTCTTTGGTTCAGGAAATGAATAGCAAAGATACTACAAACACCAACAAGATACTAGGCTCCCCAGCGGAGTCGCCAGTTTTGTTGTGGGGAAAAGTATCCGACTCGGATGACCCTATCCCTACTCTAAGGGTGACAGTCCTTAGCAACAACTGAAAGTAAAGCTTTGATGTTTTCCTTTATGAAAGTACAGAGAAGGAAGAAAAGATTGACCAACCGGAGTCTTTCGCTTTTGTCGATCCTATCCTCTCTCTTTGTCTCTTGTTCCCAGCTCCTTGCTCCCTTTGCCGATCCAGCTACACAAAGATCTTGCACAAACAAGAGAAGGAAAACTACAAGAAACATGTACTCATAACTGATGCATGGATTAGAGTGAATCAGATATACAAGTAAATACAATACATCAATGCAATACAAGTATATAGGAGAACATTCAAAGCTTTATTGATAGAAGTAAAAGGGTTCTGAGAAGGTTACAACCATCAATGGCTCCAATCCAGCAACACCTCCCCAGCAGCAAGAAATCTCCTCTTCACCTCTATAAAAGCAATCACCCAATAGCTCTAACTGTAAACCAACATCACTTCCTTGCTTTGCACAAAATTCCAGCCTCCTTAGACCTCATAGAAGAGCTCTATATATAGGAGATTTGGAGAAAGGATGAGTCAGCTTGAGGCTGGCATAAAGCTGACTAGTGTCCTCTCTCACTTTAGTTAAACTTCAGTTCTTAAGTCCACTTGGAGATCCTTGCTTACACATGGAGATCAAGTACCTCTTACTCATCACAGGGCGAATCCCTCGAACCAAGTGTCAGTTTGGAAGCTTCCTGGGCAATTGACACCTTGCAGAATGACTGTGCCACTTGGCCAATCTCGCCCAGCGCAGGTAGCCTTCATTGGAGTTGACTTTCAGCGCAGGTACAAGGAGGAGCAGTTGACATTCAGCGCAATTGCTCAGTGGAGCAGCTGACATGATCCAAAAATAGCCTGTTTTTGAGTGTTTTCAGGTGGAGAACTGATGGGAAGTGTTGTGGTTTGCTGACCTTGTTCTTCTAGGGGTAAGAACAACATGTTTAGGGACTGAGGATCTCTGTAATTATTGACATTTCATGCTCCATGCTGCGAGGCACAAAAATGTCTATAACAATGTGGAGTCACGAGGTGGATGATTTCAACTTTCTTGTGTCTGGCTGCTTGTCCACCATCAACAACCATATCTGAATCTTGAAATTTTTTTTTGAAGAACGTTGTTCCCGAGTATGGTCACCACTATGTTAGCACTCTGTAATTTCGAGGCCAAAAACAAAATCATAGAGGTAACATCAAAACCACTTTTGGAGCTGGGATCTAGCCTTGCCAACATAAGAGATGGCTCTCTCTTTGAGATTTAGCTTTGTTGGCTGAATGGATATTAGGCTAGTTAATGAGCACACATTTGGTTTTTTTTAAGTGGGTTTGGTGGGGAAAGTAAGGGAAAGAGCCATTGGGCAATGGAGTCAAGGGCTTAAATGATCAATTTGCATAAGTGCCAAGAATGAGTGAAACGGGGAAAGATAGGTGCACTTCATGAATCTGTGGGAATAAAATGTATTGAGCAGATAGAAGGAGAGATAAAGTCAGAGAACCATGGAGAAATTAAGAATTCATCGATTTGGAATTAGTAGAAAACGTAAAGATTGTAAAACAATCAGAATAGGGTGCTGAATAACAAATCCTATCCTATATCTCCAATTTTACAATTAGACTATCATAATTGCAGAGAAAGAAAAACAATGGATAAACACTGTACATAGGAGAAAAAATCACCACATAGCAAACCACATGAATGCTGAAAAATTGATTTTGGATTATTTTGCAAAAAAGATCACCTAAAACATCTTGACTATTACAAAATGGGGTTGTTCCTTAGTAGAAATTCTAGCCTGATACTTCGAACAGTGAGGTGTATGTACTAATCTTACCAACTGATTACATTGAATGTCGTCACAAACATGCATTTTTTTATTAACTACATAATGGAATTTAACTATAGTAGCCTAGAAAAAGAAGGGAACCATTGAAAGAGTTTGAAATCTGGAACTATTTGGAAAAAAATATTGGTGAATGGTTTGCTTTGGATGCTGGGCTGGCTGTTGTACTGGAAGTTGCAGATCTAATTCGGCTCCTCAATATCCTGTGACCACATATTTAGTTCCATTTATACTCCAAGATATTAAGCCTCACTTTTCTTTGAGAAGATTTGCCACTGGGGAGAAGGAGGTGTGGATCCCAAAATTCTACAAAATAAGGTCTAGTTATTCCTTCGAATCTCTCAATCAAAGATATTTGTGCACAAAGTGAAAGAAGTTATTGTGGATAAGTCCGTCTTGAAAAAAAGTCTCTTTTAGTTTGTTCAAAAATGTGCAACAATAAATGTTAAATTTAGAATGTGCTAAAAATAGACCTACTAAAAATAGCATGTCTAAAAATAGAAGTTTGGCCAGTGAGGTCATTGGCCACATTAGGTGAGAGGTGAAACTACTAAAAATAGAAAGTTCTAAAAATAGCATTTTTGGGTCCCTTCCTATTTTTAGCAATCCCTGGTCTAACTATAGGAGGTAAAAACGAATTTGGTCTTAACATCAGTTTAAAATATTAATTAATTAAGCTCTATGAGTTAATTAATTATGGAAAATTAAACTTGAAGTCTTTGTGAGATGCAATTATTTTCTCCCTTGATTTATGAATTTATCCCTTGATTAAAGGAGATAAGGTTTAGTTCTATAACGAGAGAATCAGTTGACTTAGTTTTACTTAGTCAAGTCTAGTTAGATTATTTTAACAAGTTGTTAAAATAATGAAATATAGTTTGTTAATGCTTGCATGCATGTGACAACTATTATTTCAGATAACTAAGCATTCCCTCATGGATAACTAATGCTTGTCAGGTGAAACAGAGTCCGAGATGAGATCAGATGAGGGATAGTGGACTATCAGATGCTTGGATATTTCTAGTAAGTATTCCTTGCATGGAGAATGATCTATTTCCAAGAGAAATATGTATTATAGGAGATTGGAGGACTTGTGGCCTATATATTGAGGCCTAGGTAGTCTATGATCTTAATATCTTCATATCTTCATAGTTCATTAAGAACTGAATAGCTTTAGAGCTAATTCTTTTGGTATTGTGAAGAGGATTTCCACTTGATTGATAGTACATGGTTGGGGTTTTATGCTGGTGCTTTCCCCTAGATATATGTTGTGTTATGTGTGATTAATTCTCTTGATCAGTTATGCATGTTTCTACTTGATGTTGCTCATAAATTCGATTATGCTTCTACTTAATGTTTTGTAGAAGTAGAAAAACTATTATGCTTTAGGACGTTGCATATATTGGTTTGTTCTACAGGTGAAATTTCTACATGGTATCAGAGCATAGGTGATCAAGCAAGAATAGTATACCAGCAAGAGGAATTCAAAGTTTCTTATTCTTGATATAGATCTCAAGTTCTTATCACATCTATTTCATCAATGGAATTCAATGGTTTGAGGCTTGAGTATGCCCTTGATGGCAGCTCCAACTATATAGCTTGGAAGGATCGCATGGAGGCAGTTTTGGAAGATAACGGCCTTAAGGATTTCATTGATTAAAAAATTCCTAAGCCTACTGACAAGACTAAGCAGGTGGAATGGAGGAAGTGTGTGGCTATAGCTAGGAGAATTCTCTTGGAGGGAGTGAAAGATCACATTTTCTCGAGCCTCCATGGGAAGGAGACTCCGCATGCAATGTGGAAAAAATTGAAAGATTTATATAAAAATAGAAGTGATCAGAGGAAGTTGGAATAGAAGGACAAACTTCGAAAGATCAAGTGTGAAAGGGATGAGACGATCTCTGTGTATCTGACCAAGCTCATCACATGTAAGGATGAGCTTGCAAGTGTAGGGGTCATGACATCGGATGAGCTTGCAAGTGTAGGGGTCGTGACATTGGCCTTCCTAAGAGCTAGCATAGCTACCAGGACTTGGTGAATGGAAGGGAGAAAATGCCAGATTGGGAACGAATATGGTCGGACTTGATGCAGGAGGAGATCAGACTGAGCACTAGAGACAGTTCTTCATCCATGCATGATGAGGAGAATTGTGCCTTAGAAAGTAAGGTGAAGAAGTGGAAGGAGAAGGTTTCTCTTTTTGAATCCGTTCTTCCAATGATAGGAAGA
Source organism: Pinus tabuliformis (assembly GCA_031772625.1). Taxonomy (NCBI): domain Eukaryota; kingdom Viridiplantae; phylum Streptophyta; class Pinopsida; order Pinales; family Pinaceae; genus Pinus; species Pinus tabuliformis. The sequence goes on along the minus strand of CM062816.1, from coordinate 1,035,717,886 downwards.
AGGTTGACAAATCGAAAGTGTGATGCTTTCGTTGTCATGAGGTGGTCCATTATGCTGCTGATCAGGTGCTCATGTCCTAAGTGTCGAAAAATGCTCAAAATTTAAAGTGCTTAGAACTAGTTCAAAGTTGAATGGCTATAATGTGCTCGTCTTCCCAATTCCGTCACCACAAACGGTTCGAAAAATCGGTCGTCGTATGAGGAATTTATGGCAAAAAGAAGAATTTGTCCATAACATTAGAAATTTTAATTTTTCAAAAAAATAATTAAAAAAGGAATATTCCGCCTGCACAAAATCCGATGCAACCACCCAAAAATTAAATGTAACTGCAGTTAAGTTGGTGGAATTTTGGCAGGAGCGCAAAATTTGGCGGACCCACGATAATTGGCGGAGCTATCTGGAGTTAACTAAAGTTAGCTGGAGTTTTTCTAGGGGCAAACTGGAGAAACTTTAAATGGCCATAACTTTGGCTAGGAAAGTCAATTTTGGACAAATTGTTTTTTGATTTTGGGTATTTTCGACCTTCTAAAGCCATTGGTGCAGGTCTTACAGCTATCTGAGGTCATTTGCAGAGGTTTTAGAGCTGAGAAAGTTCTAGGAGCCACTAGGGCCCAGTTTTGTGAAGACTGTATAGGGTTACAGGTATCCATTGGAGGTGATCCAATAGTCAATCCTGAAGGATTCAAGTGTTCTGAATCCATTTTTACCATCTATTTCTCCTGTAGATCCTTCTATTCAGCTGTATTTTCAATTTGAGCATTTAATAAAAACAAGGACAAGCCCGGTTGGGAGCTTTGGACCTAGCAGACGTAGCCCTGGAGGGGGTGAACTGCTTTATCAACTTCTTTTGCATTTGTGGTTGAATTATTTTGTAGATAAAATTCATTTTAATGTGTTAAATAGTAAAAGGAAATCACTCTGCTATGCTTAAATGGGTCATGAACATCTGAAAATTTCATGTGTTTTCTTTCTGCAAGACATGGAAATCTTTTAAACATGTTTAATTCTGAATTGAATAGCTTGCAAACAAATTTCAAGTAGTTTCAAATTCAGATCAAGTTGGTATCAGAGCTCAGGGTTTTTGTGCAAATATCTTCTAACTGTCTTGCAAAGTATTGATGCTTACCAGGTTGAAACTTAAAAGAGGGGAAGGACAGTTGACTAGAGAACGAGAGAATCCTCAGTCAAGGAAGGCCAGAGAGCCATCACCTCCACCTTCAATTTCACCCTCAAGAGTCTCAGCAGAAGCTTCAAGGATGTCTGAACATGAAGGAGAAATTCCTACAGAGACAGATCCAAGAGAAGAAGAAAGAGTCTTCAGAAAGGCTTTCTTGGACCTCACTGAAATGGTGAGGATATTGTACCAAGAAAGAAATGAGAAATTGGCTGGAGAAGGGTCCAAACATCCACATGAAGGAGAGGGCTCTTCAGGAGGTAAGAAGGATGATGATCATTCCAAGAAAGGACATGGAGGAAATGGTGATCCACCACCCCCATCTTCACCTTCTTCCTCTTCATCTTCGTCTTCTTCTGTTCATAAGCATAGATCCTCTGGAAAAACTCCTTTTTTGAAGCTTGATGTAAAATTCGAATTACCTATGTTTAATGGTGAAGTGAATGCAGAAAAGCTTGACAACTGGATTAGGCAGTTGGAAGTTTACTTGAGGATCCAAAATATGCATGATGATGCCACAAAGATTCAATTGGCTTCTTTGAGAATGGATGGAGCAGCACTGGTCTGGTGGGAGGCCAAGACTAAAGAGGAGATCAAAAAATTTGGTAAGGTTACCTTAACATGGCCTGAATTTCTGTTATCCATTAAAAAACAGTTTTATCCTCTTGCTCACATGCAGAAGGCCATTATGAATTGGCAAAATTTCAGACAACTGAAGGGTCAAAGTGTCCAAGACTACACCCAAGAATTCAGGAGAAGAGCTCTCTTGTTAGGGGTAGATTTACAGACCCAAGAAACCTTGCTGAAATACATCGGTGGCTTGCATAGCTACCTTAGACACACCATCTTGATGTTTAACCCTACTAGCCTGGACGAGGTTTGTGTCCAAGCTACCCATTTAGAGGCAAGGGGAAAAAACACATTTGAAGAGGGTATAAACAAGCCCCCCAAGGGGAAAAACAAGGAGAAAACCTCCAAGGGAAAGAGCAAAAAGAATGCATCTGTCAAACAGGAGAGTGAGAAAGTGATCTGTAATCACTATTCTAAACTAGGCCATGAGGAGAAAAACTGTTGGAAATTATATCCTGAAAAAAGACCTCAATTTAACAAATCCAAAGGGAAACAGAAAATGGCTGCTACTACATCTAGACCACAAGATTTAGGGGAAGATTTAGGTGATGAAACCAAAATTACAGCCATGGGTTTGAAAAAATTGAAGGAAAAAGAAATTGAAACTCAAGCCAGCACTAGTACCTCAAATTGCCATGTACAAGCTCCTAATGAGGTAGAAAGAATTGAATTGTTTCATGTGAGGGTGATTTCAAAACATACTAAAATTGACACACTTTTTGATAGTGGGTCACAAGCAAACCTTATATCAGAGGACTTGGTCAAGCAGATTAAACTTGAGACCATTCCACATCCAAAGCCATATCCACTTGGATGGATTTGCAAGGATGCAAATTTACAAGTTTCAAGAAAGTGCACATTGCGCTTTGCAATTACTGCACATTTTATTGACACAGTTGAACTTGATGTGGTACTTTTTGATATAGCAGGAATTGTTTTGGGAAGTCCTTACTTGTTTGATAGGAAAGCTATCTTTCATCGCTATGAAAACAAATATCATATTTTCAAAGATGGCAAGGAGTTCATTGTTAGAGCTCATCGCAAGAAGGAAAATATAGCGATGGTAAATGCAGGATAGGTAAAAAGGCTGGTCAATTCAAGTAAGAATTTTGTTCTTCTTATGATTAAGCCCAAGGTTGATGTGAATCATGAGTCATTTGACAATTGTGATCCAGAACTTAAATCAGATCTGTATGATGTAGTTGATGCATATCATGAGATGTTTCAGGAGCCAACAGGTTTGCCTCCTAAGAGGGAGATTCAGCATGAAATCCATTTGCATCCAGATTGTCCTCTTCCAAACATAGGCATGTACCGCATGTCTATTATGGAGAATGCTGAAATAAAGAAGCAAATCAAGGACTTGTTGGACAAGGGTTTCATAAGGCCAAGTACTTCGCCATGTGGGTCACCGATTGTATTGATTCCAAAGAAAGATGGCACTTGGCGTATGTGTGTTGATTTCAGGGCCTTGAACAAGATAACGGTAAAGAATCGTTACCCACTCCCAAGGATAGATGATTTGCTAGACCAGCTGAAAGATGCTCGATATTTCACTAAGCTAGACTTGCACAGTGGATATCATCAAGTAAGAATTGAAGAAAGTGACAATTGGAAGACAGCCTTTAAAACCAAACAAGGACTCTTTGAGTGGCTTGTGATGCCATTTGGTTTGTGCAATGCACCTGCAACTTTCATGCGGGTAATGGATGATGTCTTGCGTCCTTTTCTTGATGATTTCATTATTGTCTACTTAGATGACATCTTAATTTTCAGCAAGTCTAGAGAAGATCATGTCATGCATGTTAGAAAAGTACTTGATGTTTTGAAGAAGAATCAGTTATTTCTTAAAATCTCAAAATGTGAATTTGGAAAGACTTCTTTAGTTTATTTTGGACACATAGTAGGAGGAGGTGCTTTGAGAATTGATCCTGCTAAGATTGAGGCTATTGTGAAGTGGCCTACTCCCAAATCCATAACAGAGGTAAGAATTTTTTTGGGTGCAGCTCAATATTGGAGGAAGTTTATCTCTAACTTCTCTTCTATAGCAGCTCCTATGCATGCAGTGACAAGTGTGAAGCATGCTTTCCAATGGGGAGGCAAGCAGCAAAAAGCTTTCGAATCTTTGAAAGAGAAGATTAGTTCAGCTCCAGTCCTTGCATTACCAGATTCAAGACAGCCATTTGAGATACAAACTGATGCTAGTGATTATGCTATGGGTGCAGTTCTTCTACAGCATGGTAAGCCTATTGCTTTTCATTCTAAAACTTTTAATGGTGCTGTTGTAAATTATCCTACATATGATAAGGAGTTGTATGCGTTGGTACAAAGCGTCAAAAAGTGGAAACACTACTTGATGGGCAAAGAAATTGTTATACCTACCAACCATCAGCCCTTACAGTACTTGCAATCACAAAGCAAGTTACAACAGTCACGACACTTCAGATGGATGGGCTTCTTGCAATAGTTCCATTTGGAAATAAGGTATAAGAAAGGTACTTTGAATAAGGTTGCTGATATGCTTTCAAGGCCTATTATTGGCGTTGGTACTTTACTTAAGAATGATTCCATTGTACATGACAGTTACATAGAACAATATGCATCTGATGATGACATTAAAGATGTGTATGCTAACTTGAGTAAAGGAAATCATGTAGAGGAAAATGACTATCACATGCATAACAATTTGCTGTTTCATTTGGGCAAGTTGTGTATACCACAGGGGGAGAGGATAAATGTCATAAGAGAAGCTCATTCTTCTCTTATTGCTGGCCATTTTGGTGTGAGCAAAACAGTTGCACATCTACAGAGGTATTGCTATTGGCCTTGCATGGTAGATTCTGTTTCAAGGTTCATAAGAGGTTGTTCATTATGTGCTACAAGCAAGCCTAGCAACAGGAAGTTTGGTTTGTATACTCCTTTGCTGGTACCTTCTAGACCATGGGAGAGCATCTCTATGGATTTTGTAGGAGGTTTGCCAAAATCTCGAAAGCAGCATGATTATTTATATGTAGTAGTTGATCGTTTCAGCAAAATGTGTATACTTATGCCTTGTAAGAAAACTATAACTGTTGAACAAACTGTTGAACTATTTTTTCATCATGTATGGATTCACTTTGGTTTGCCTACTTCCATTATTAGTGACAGGGATTCCAGATTTGTGGGAAATTTTTGGTCCAACCTATGGGAGATGATGGACACAAAGTTGAAGAAAAGTACTGCTTTCCATCCGCAAACAGATGGACAAACCGAAGTTGTGAACAGAACCATTGTGCACCTCTTGAGAGGTTATTGCAGCAAACATCCCAAGCTTTGGGATGAACATTTGCACTACATACAACATGCTTACAATCATGCCAAGCACTCTTCCACAAACACCTCACCATTTGAAGCTTGTTTTGGTTACTTGCCAAAATCACCTCTTGATTTCATTCTTGAGAAAGATGTTGCCATTGAGGGACATAGTGACATTGACAAAGCTCGTTCATTCATTGAAAGAATTCAGCAAATACATCAGCAAATTCAAGAACAGCTTGAGAAGAGTCAAGGCAAGTACAAGGAAAGACACGACAAGCATAGAGTCGATCACAAGTTTCAAGAAGGAGATGAGGTATGGCTATACATTAGTAAGGAAAGGATGCAAGGAGAAGGTAAAAAGCTGAAGCCTATTCGTTATGGTCCATTCAAAATCCTCAAGAAGGTTGGAAATAATGCTTTTCAATTAGATTTGCCTTCCTACATGCAAATGTATTCTGTTGTCAATGTGGAGAACTTACGTTTGTATGAACCTCCTTTGATTTCTGATCATGAAAATGCTGTTCAGCTACCATCTATAGAATATTTCTCACCAGAATTCTTAGATGAGCTGAAAGAAGATACAATCCTTGACAGAAGGACACGCACTTCAAGGAGGGGCAGTGTAGATTATGTTCGGGTTGGTTTCAAAGGCAGCAAACCGAACAAGGCAAAGTGGATGGAGGTGGACAGAGTGAAGGAGTTGTACCCTCACCTCTTTAACAGGTAGTTGAAGGCTTTTGGGGTCCAAAAGCTTCCCAATGGGGAGGCGTGATCAGGTGCTCATGTCCTAAGTGTCGTAAAATGTTCAAAATTTAAATTGCTTAGAACTCATTCAAATTTGAATTACTGGAAAGTGCTCGTCTTCTAGATTCTGGCCCCACAAACGGTTCGAAAAACAGTCACCGTATGAGGAAGTTATGGCAAAAAGAAGAATTTGTCCATAACATTAGAAATTTTAATTTTTCAAAAAAAAAATTAAAAAAGGAATATTCCGCCTGCACGAAATCCGAGGCAACCACCCAAACATTAAATGTAACTGCAGTTAAGTTGGCGGAATTTTGGCAGGAGAGCCAAATTTGGCGGACCCGCCATAATTGGCGGAGCTATCTGGAGTTAACTAAAGTTAGCTGGAGTTTTTCTAGGGGCAAACTGGAGAAACTTTAAATGGCCATAACTTTGACTAGGAAAGTCGGTTTTGGACGATTTTTTATTTTTTTTTTTGGCATTTTCGACCTTCTGCAGCCATTGGTGTAGGTCTTACAGCCATATGAGGTCATTTGTAGAGGTTTTGGAGCCGAGAAAGTTCTAGGAGCCACCAGGGCCCAGTTTTGTGAAGACTGTATAGGGTTGCAGGTATCCATTGGAGGTGATCCAATAGTCAATCCTGAAGGATTCAAGTTTTCTGAATCCATTTTTACCATCTATTTCTCCTGTAGATCCTTCTATTCAGCTGTATTTTCAATTTGAGCATTTAATAAAAACAAGGACAAGCCCGGTTGGGAGCATTGGACCCAGCAGATGTAGCCCTGGAGGGGGTGAACTGTTTTATCAACTTCTTTTGCATTTGTGGTTGAATTATTTTGCAGATCAAATTCATTTTAATGTGTTAAATAGTAAAAGGAAATAACTCTGCTATGCGTAAATGGGTCATGAACAGCTGAAAATTTCATGTGTTTTCTTTCTGCAAGACATGGAAATCTTTTAAACATGTTTAATTCAGAATTGAATACCCTGCAAACAAATTTCAAGTAGTTTCAAATTCAGATCAGCTACAAATTGTCCATGGAGGAAATCCATGAAGGGATCCGGGGAAGGATCTAAAGGTGAGGCACTTGCTTCACAGTTTGAGTTGGATTTCACACTCTTCACATGCATGGTTTCATCCGTGGTGGGAAGTGGTTGGTTTCTTGACAGTGGAGCTTCTTTCCACATGACCGATGACAACAGTTTGTCTAGTAATTTGGAGGAGAAAGATCTCCAGATACTCATAGTGATGGGTAATGATGAGAAGTACAACGTCTCAGGTGTAGGAATGATTATTTTTCAGAGTGAGCATGGATGTTGCCTTACCTTGACCAATGTCAAGTATGTACCAGGACTAAAGAGAAACTTGGTGTCAATTGCAATGTTAGAAGACAGAGGCTATGATGTAGTCTTCAGCAAGGGAAAGGGTTTCCTTAGACACATCATCAATAGATAGGTGAAGTAGATTGGTTCACGGGTCAAGAACCTATATGCTCTTGAGGTTCAAGATGCATGCAAATCCTTGAGTAGTAGGGCAACTGATGGAGACTTGGTGGTTGAGAGGGAGGGTATATTACCTCTCAACATGCAGAGCCAAAAGAAGCCTCAGACGATTGTGGAGGAGCCACGATTGGTGCAGTAGCTTCAGGAGGTTGTTGAGCAGCAATAATAGGGGAAGCTGAGTGGAGATTGAGTAGAGACATCTACTCATGCAGAGACCTCCAGTAGGGGGAAACTTCAAGCCAGGTGGGCTGAGGGATCACATGTAGTCATACCTCTAGGTAGGAGGTGGGGTGATATAGAGTGATCGTCCCAAAGAGGAGGGGAAGGATCCTTGAGGTACCCAACCTCTTGGATCAGACCTTGCTATAGGAGCCCCAATGTGGAGTAGCAGAAGTTGACTGATTGGGTAGAGACAGATTTGGATGGAGTGGCAGAGAGAGTGATAGTGCAAGGAATCCCAAGACAGCGCATAGCTAGCAGGCTGTAGCAATGCGAAAGGCACAAGTGTTTTGCATAGTGCTAGGTGGCACAGAGAGGTGTGCAATGGTGCAAGATGCATGGAGATGTTGTAGTAGTATAGATGTTAGAGAGCGAGCAGTTGTCAATAGCAGGTAGAGCTTTAGCATCAGAGTATGTTCCTAGCCCAATAGAGTGGTCAGTTGGGAGTGTTTTTGTTCCAAGTGTTGTTGGAGCAAGTGGACTGGGTAGATGTGTTGCATGTAGAACATTCCAGAGTTATAAGATAGGGTTTGAGATAAATCCTTTCTTGTTGAGAGGGAGTGTTGAAAAATGTGCAACAAGAAATGTTAAATTTAGAATGTGCTAAAAATAGACCTGCTAAAAATAGAAAGTTCTAAAAATAGAATTTCTGGGTCCCTTCCTATTTTTAGCAATCCCTGGTCTAACTATAGGAAGTAAAAATGAATTTGGTCTTAACAGCAGTTTAAAATATTAATTAGTTAATCTCTATGAGTTAATTAATTATGGAAAATTAAACTTGAAGTCTTTGTGAGATCATGCAATTATTTTCTCCCATGATTTAGGAATTTATCCCTTGATTAAAGGAGATAAGGTTCAGTTCTATAATGAGAGAATCAATTGACTTAGTTTTACTTAGTCAAGTCTAGTTAGATTATTTTAACAAGTTGTTAAAATAATGAAATATAGTTTGTTAATGATTGCATGCATGTGACAACTATTATTTCAGATAACTGAGCATTCCCTCATGGATAACTAATGCATGTCAGTTCAGATAGAGACCCAATTGAGATCAGATGAGGGACAGTGGACTATCAGATGCTTGGATATTTCTTGTAAGTATTCCTTGCATGGAGAAGGATCTATTTCCAAGAGAAATATGTATTATAGGAGATTGGAGGACTTGTGGCCTATATATTGATGCCTAGGTAGTCTATGATCTTCATATCTTCATATCTTCATAGTTCATTGAGAACTGAATATCTTGAGAGCTAATTCTTTTTGTATTGTGAAGAGGATTTCCACCTGATTGATAATACATGGTTGGGGTTTTATGTTCGTGATTTCCCCTGGATATATCTTGTGTTATGTGTGATTAATTCTCTTGATCAGTTATGCGTGTTTCTACTTGATGTTGCTCATGAATTTGATTATGCTTCTGCTTAATGTTTTGTAGAAGTAGAACAAGTATTATGCTTTAGGACATTGCATATATCGGTTTATTCTACAGATGAAATTTTTACATAGTTTTTCTTAATTCATCTAGAGCTCGTCAAAATCTGTATAAATTTTGAATAATATAAAACTTATTCATAGATATTATCCTGATTATACACTATTTGCGGAATTAAAGAAACAATCGAATGTGCACATTGAAACATCAATCGCACATATCAACATAGTATGTAATGGGGAAAGCATACAGCTGAAAACCCCCGACTATCTGTATATTATGATGATAGAGAAAATTTAACAATACATAGTACAATACTCCTCACAAGTACTCAGTACTATCTCCACCTGCTACACACAAACTAGCTCAGATCTGAATCAAGTCACAGGTTCAAATCTCCTCCACTGTTTTCCTACCTCTACTTTTCCATCCAATGTGAGAATAGGAATAATCCAATTTCGTTTTCCCTTTGCTCGTACTGCGCAATCCTCATTGGCAATCTCAATCAATGATTGTGAAAATATCATGCACAACTATAGTCACAACTGATAGTAGTCTCACCCTTTCACCCACCTCTAACACTTGTCTCCACTGAACTGTCCATGCATTGAGTTAATTGATGTATTCTTTAGTTGATTTATGAGTTAATAATTAGTGAATTAATTAATAATTAATTCACATCACTCATCACTAGTGTATTTGGCAGTTAGACTAAATACAACTAGTTCAACTAAGTCAAACTGAACACAACTCCACCAAACTCAATCACTAGAGTTCTAACTGAAGTCCATCATACAATAGTTGAACTAACCCATAAGAAAAGCGTATTTCCTTCTGGCAGTTGCATGTGCCACATCCGTAGCTCGAACTGAAGTGTTGCAAGAGGATAAGATAATGTTTATAGTCCAAATATTATTAAGAGCTAATAATATTCGACTGTTCTATTTTTAGACTGGTAGTCTAAAAATAGACTCCGCCCATATGTCTAAAAACAGAAGTCCATCTATTTTTAGCAACATTACCAATCATCCATAAATAGCATCCTACAACTCATAGAACATGATCCATATGTCTAAAAATAGGCAATGTCTAAAAACAAACTTTGTGCCAAAAATAGCCTACGGGCCCACTTAGTGAAGGCGACTTCTTTTCACTAAGCTCCATCATCTTGTTGCATTTTCAACACTCCCTCTCAAAAAGATATGGATTATCTACAACCCCTATCCTGCCACTCTAGAATGTTCTGCATGCAACACATTTGCCTGGTCCACTTGCTCCAACAACACTTGGAACAAAAACACTCCCAACTGACCACTCTGTTGGGCTAGGAACATACTTTGATGCTGAAGCTATACCTGCTGCTGACAAGTGCTCCCTCTCTGACATCTGTGCTACTACAACATCTCCATGCATCTCGCACCATTGCACACTTCTCTGTGCCATCTAGCACTGTGCAAAACACTTGTGCCTCTCGCATTGTTGTAGCATGCTAGCTATGCGCTGTCCTGGGATTCCCTACACTGTCGCTCTCTCTGCCGCTCCATCTGCATCTGTCTCTACCCAATCAGTCAGTTCCTGCTACTCCACATCGGGGCTCCCATAGCAAGGTCTCATCCAAGAGGTTGGGTACCTCAAGGATCCTGCCCCTCCTCCTTGGCACGATCACTCTATATCACCCCACCTCCTACCTGGAGGTATGGCTGCATGTGATCCCTCAGCCCACCTGGCTCAAAGTTTCCCCCTACTAGAGGTCTCTGCATGAGTAGATGTCTCTACTTGATATCCTCTCAGCTTCCCTTATTGTGGCTGCTCCATAACCTCCTGAAGCTGCTACACCAGTTGTGGCTCTTCCACAGTCATCTGAGACTTCTTCTGGCTCTGCATGTTGAGAGGTAATATACACTCCCTCTCAACCATCAAGTCTCCATCAGTTTCCTCGCTGCTCAAGGCTTTGCATGCATCGTGAACCTCAAGAGCATACAAGTTCTTGACTCGTGAACAAATCTGCTTCACCTGTCTAGTGATGATGTGTCTAAGGAAAACCTTTCCCTTACTGAATACTACATCATAACCTATATCTTCCAGCATTGCGATCAACACCAAGTTTCTCTTTAGTCCTGGTACATACTTGAAATGGGTCAAGGTAAGGCGAGCTCCATGCTCCCTCTAAAAAATAACCGTGCACCAGAGACACTATACTTCTCATCATTACCCATCGCTATGAGTATCTGGAGATCTTTCTCCTCCAAAGTACTGAACAAACTCTTGTCACCAGTCATGTGGAAAGAAGCTCCACTATTAAGAAACCAACCACTTCCCACCATGGATGAAACCATGCATGCAAAGATTGTGAAATCCAACTCAAACTGTGAAGCAGATGCCTCACCTTCAGATCCTTCCCCGGATCCCTTCTTGGATTTCCTCCGTGGACAATTTGCAACATAATGGCCCACCTCATGACAACGAAAGCATCACACTTTCGATTTGTCAACCTTCTTCCCATCATTGGAAGAACTGGATTTAGAAAGAGAACCCTTCTCCTTCCCCTTCTTTTCTTTGGTAGCCAAAGCACAATTTTCTTCATCAGATGCCTTTGGTGAAGATCCGTCCCTGGTATTCCGCCTGATCTCCTCTTGCACAAGATCCGACCAAAGTCTCTCCCATATTGGCAATTTCTCCTGACCATTGACAGAGTCCTAATAGGAATGCCAACTCTTTGGAAGACCAAGGAGAGCCAAGCTCACCAAGTCCTCATCATCAACAGTCACCCCCACACTTCCCAGCTCATCCTGGCATTGGGTGAACTTCGTGAGATACTTGGGCATACTGTCTCCATTCTCACACTTAATGTTTCTAAGTTTATCCTTGAGCGCCAACTTCCTCTGGTCACTCTTGCTTTGGAATAAATCTGTCAACGCTTTCCACATCAATTATGGAGAAGCCTTTCCATGCAGGCTGGATACAATGTGATCCTTCACGCCCTCCAACAGAATCCTTCGACACATTGCTGTCTTCTTTTGCCAAGCCTCAATGTGAGTAGCATCAGTAGGCTTTGGGACCTCAGCATCTATGAACTCCTTCAACCCATTTTCATTTAGCACTGCCTCCATCCTGTCTTTCCATGCAATATAATTCGAGCTGCCTTCAAGAGCATACTCTAATCGCAATCCGTTGAAAGACATTTCAACTTCGACACCAAGAAAACACTGCTGCAAATTCGAATTCCACCAGCTCAAAACTCAACCGCTTTTGATCTAAAATTCGTGAGAACAAAGTATTTCTCCTAAAGAGATTGACTGTATGGGAATTCACCAGATATCTCACCTTCCAAAAGAAGGATGAATCCAGAGGCTTCCTGGCCCGATTACAAACTCTGCCTGAAGAAATAAAATGTGATCACTTTCTGAATAATAGATCTAATGATCAACTCTGCTCCGATACCATGTAGAAATTTTGAATGATATAACACTTATTCATAGAGATTATCCTGATTATACACTATTTTTGGAATGCATGCATAATACATAACCTCCTCTACGTTGATCATCAATTTTCAGAATTAAAGAAACAATCACATGCGCACATTGAAACATCAATCACACATATCAACACAGTATGTAATGGGGAAAGCATACAGCTGAAAACCCTGACTATCTATATATTATGATGATAGAGAACATGTAACAATACATAGTACAATACTCCTCACAAGTACTCAGTACTATCTCCATCTGCTACACACAAACTAACTCAAATTTGAATCAAGTCACAGGTTCAAATCTCCTCCACTGTTTGCCTACCTCTACTGCGCAATCCAATGTGAGAATAGGAATAATCCAAGTTCATTTTCCCTTGGCTTGTATTGCGCAATCCTCATTAGCAATCTCAATCAATGATTGTGCAAATCTCATGCATAGCTATAGTCACAACTGATAGTAGTCTCACCCTTTCACCCACCTCTAACACTTGTCTCCACTGAACTTTCCATGCACTGAGTTAACTGATGTATTCTTTACTTGATTTACGAGTTAATAATTAGTGAATTAATTAATAATTAATTCACATCACTCATCACTAGTGTATTTGGCAGTTAGACTAAATACAACTAGTTCAACTAAGTAAAACTGAACACAACTCCATCAACTCCTCAATCAACTCCACCAAACTCAATCACTTGACTTCTAACTGAAGTCCATCATGCAATAGCTCAACTAACCCATAAGAAAAGCATATTTCCTTCTCGAAATTGCATGTGCCACATCCGTAGCTCGAACTGAAATGTTGCAAGAGGATAAGATAATGTTTATAGTCCAAATATTATTAAGAGCTAATAATATTCGACTATTCTATTTAGACTGGTAGTCTAAAAATAGACTGGCAGTCTAAAAATAGACTCTGCCCATATGTCTAAAAATAGAATTCCATCTATTTTTACCAACATTACCAATCATCCATAAATAGCATCCTGCAACTCATAGACCATGATCCATATGTCTAAAATAGACATAGTCTAAAAATAGACTTTGCGCCAAAAATAACTTGCGAGCTCACTTAGTGAAGGTGACTTCTTTTCACTAAGCTCCATCATCTTGTTGCATTTTCAACAAAATCTCTGCCACAAAATCATGACCAAAATAGGAAGTATAGGAAACTTGAAAAATCAGGCTCAAATATGGCTTTGATTCTCCCAACTGCTAACACCTATGTAAATTCTGGGAGACAATTTTGTTCCTCAGCCCGTTCTGAACAAAGACCTCTTTCAGTTTTTCAAAATTCATTATCATTTTCCCAGAATCTCTCTCAGAAACGGACTAGTAAAACTGCAGAAAAATGGTTTTTGGAAGGCGGTTTAGAAGAATGAAAAGTGGATTTTGGACCCCCCCTGGAGTGGTAAGTGGTATTGGAGGGGCGGGGTCTGAATTTTTGAGGTTACACCACATCTGCGGGGTCCTCCTCCTCAAAACCATTTATTTCACACCCCCACATGGCTTGAGTGATGAAGAGGGAGGGGGGGGGGGGTCTGAAATGGAGCATGGTAAGTTTTTATTTCTTCTTCTGTTTTTTATTTTATAATGTTTTTCTTTTTATATATGGTATTATTATTTTGTTTTTAATGTTTCTCATTTTAGTTTTTTTTTAATTCTAACCTAAAGACCAACCTAATTACCAACTTAATTATTTTATTATTAACAACTCTAACCTAGTTCTATTAATATAAATACACTAATTTATTCTAATTAATGTTAAAAAATGCCTCTAAACATTTTTAACCTAATATTTTTTTATTTTTTTATCCTAAGCTTGTTTATGTGTATAATGGATGAAAATGAAGGGGTGCAAAAATGGAGAGCAGGTCATGAAGTGTGCAGCAGGGTGATGAAGGATTAGGCAAAATGAAATCGACTGAGCCCAATCAAGCCAGCTATCTTCATCATAGAAGCAATGCCAAATAAATAACTGAAGAATCAAGTTACCTATAATTATAGGATACTAACAGGGTCCATAAGAGGAATGTGGGTTTCAGAACCCACAGTAGAAGCTTTCTTCGAAATTTTGAAATAATTGAGTGGGTATACCCGGTGGATAAATACTTGGAAGCTTTTGGATGATGTTGGACTACAAATTGGAGAGTTGGTGGATATAGGTGTAGTTGGGCACGCTCTAGAAAAAGAGTAGATAGTTGACTTTGAGCATAAAAACTGGGTTTTATGGGTAAATGGGGAAAGTGGGGGAAAGAAATAATTAAATGTGGAAGGGACATATGTAAAACATGATATCACACTAGTGACATGGGAAGGATGATGTGGTAGTGTAGAATGATGTGTCAGATGACATAGACGAATGAAATGGCAAAGGGTCGAATGAACTAATCCTACTTGCTTGATTAAATTACCACGCTCGCTTGCCACATAATGCCAACATAATCCACTTACTACTCATGGGGGTATCTATGGTGGTAAGCGGGCCCATTGATGGGTGATGCCATAGAATATCCTGGCCGCTGATCAAACGAAAGTGCTTTACTTGCTAAATCCTCTATGGAGGAACCCAAGCCCATAGCCTATGTGTTAATAGTGATGTCGAGCATCTCTTGTGGGGGAAGCCCGATGCCATCGATGACATCGTGTGCCAAAACCATCTAACATTTAACTTTTACTTTTTCACTGGCTCCCGTTGAACCATATAAAATCAATTTGATTTGTACCATCTCTCTCTGACATTAATCACGTTCATTTTAAAATAAACCACCATCCAAAAAAAGTTTGATCTTCCTTTTACGCAATTTATTTTTTTGTATTTTTTGAGATATATGGTTTTTTTTTCTTTTTTTATTTGTGAACAGAGTGAAAGACAAGATACAACATTTGGCTCCACCTGGGGATAACGTTTTGGAACAAAATACTAAGAACAATAGATTAGTGCCTTCATCTCGGGCATGGAGTCAAATTATGATTAAAACATTGCAATGAGAGGCTCATCGGCTACTTATAGTGATCATACTGATATTTGCAATGGAAGAAATAAAAATGCTCAATCCTGGAAGTAGTGTTTCAAATATTGGCCATTGACAGGAAGTTGCAATAGTTCTCGATCTAGATTTTCTAGTATTAAGGTATTGCTAGCTATGGCTTCTACTATTTTGGAAGGTCCAAACCATAGACGATCAAACTTACCATGCTTGACTTTATCCTCCCTTCTTACGTCGCATCTTAAGATAAGGTCCCCAGGCTAAAAATTTATTTCTTTGGCCTTTCAGTCAAAAATGAGTTTCATTTTTTCTTCATAGATGATCAACTTCTCAATTACTTGTTCTCTATTCTCATTCAGTTATACTAGTTGGTTTATCTGTTGGAAATAATACTGAGAGGGGGGGTGAATCAGTATTATCAAGCAATTTACCAAATCTTCCTTATTTGATCTTTTGAATTATTCTTGCATATCAGTACCATAAAATAATGAGCATGAATAAAGAAAATAGACAGTCACACCAAAGAACACAAGATGTAAGGTGGAAACCCAATGCGGGAGAAAACCACCTGCTGCAATATGTCTCTATCTTCTTTCAAGAAATTCTTTTTACAATGATTTTGTACTGGTGCAGTCCTTTACCAGCACGCAGGCTGCAACCTGCAGAGAGCTACAACTTTCTCTCGTTTTCCAGTCTCTCCTAGAAGGGAGCTACAACCCCCTACTTCTTTTCATGAAGAATCAAATGATCAACAAGTATACAACAGATACAGTCCACTACAGATATCAGATCAGTAATTACAGAAATAACCCAGAACTCCTTATGAACAGAAATATACAGTCAACAGATCATCTTAAGACAGGGACGCATATTTTCTTTCTGTGACCTGCGACTGGACGCAGTCTACCTTCCACTGTTCTGCGTGCCGACGCACTGTTCCTCTATGCTTTGCTGCGACCGGCGCACCCAGAAACACTATCGCGCCGCGTCTTTTGCTTCAGAGACGCACCCAATAACACAGTCACGCCGCGTCCTTTACCTCCGAGACGCACCTGAGCCTTTACTGTACTGCGTCCCGGCGCACTTTCCCTTCACTGAACCTGCGTCCCTTCAGATATAAAAGATATGAGGACTTCAGAACCAACCCAAACACTCAGATCCACAGATCTGATCATGCGCCATAGAGATCACAGTCCATTAGAAGATTCGCCTTCATAGATCTGGACTAGATCTCACCAAAAGATATTCAACCAAGATGATGCTTAATCCAAATGAACTCCTTTGCTTTATATAGGCAAGCTTCTCCCCAAAACATGGAACAAAACCACGAGCCGACACCATAGAAACACAAAACCGTCGGCTAGATACCACACAAGAAACCCCCACGTGCTTTTCTCTGCCTTGAAATGTGTGCACTGGGCGGACGCACCTCCTGAACGGTTGGCCTGCGTCCCTGGACGCGGGTTCTGTATGGTATATCTGCGGGGACGCACTTGCTGAACATATTTCCTGCGTCCTTCTTGATTTATCACCTGAATGGGTTTGCCATCAAGGACAACACCTGAATCATAATGCCAACAATCTCCCCCTTTAGACTTGATGGCAACCACATAATCTTCAGCTTCATTCTCCCCCTTTGACATCAAGGGCAAAGGGTATGCTCCCCCTATGCTCATGCATCTCCAGATCTGTAACCATAAATCCATCATGAAGGAGATAGAGACATATTGCAGCTATTTCCAAGATCTCCTTCTCCATAATGCCAACAATGCATTATGTGCTCCCCCTGAGCCTATACCACCAATAGGAAGATGATCAACAGTAAGATGATGCATCAACAACCCCCAGCTTTTGCCTGAGGTATTCAAAAGTGTCCCTGGGCAACGGTTTGGTGAAAATATCAGCAACTTGTTCCTTAGAAGGAACATACTCCAACTTGACCTTCTGTTCAAGTACTTGTTCCCGGAGAAAATGGTACTTGATTGGTATGTGCTTGGTTTTTGAATGCATAACCGGATTCTTTGAGATGCTGATTGCACTTGTGTTGTCACATAAGATAGGGATTGGAGGAGTACAAGTGATTTGATAATCCTGCAAATTCTGCATCATCCAAAGGAGTTGGGTGCAACAAGATGCAGCAACAACATATTCTGCTTCAGCTGTAGACAAGGCAATTGAACTCTGTTTCTTGCTGAACCAAGAGACCAGTCTGGGACCCATAAAGAACGCACCACCACTTGTGCTTTTCCTGTCATCCACGCTTCCGGCCCAATCTGCATCTGTATAGGCATGAAGAGTAAGATCTGTATCTCTAGGATACCATAAGCCATAATTTTGAGTCCCTTGAAGATATTTAAAAATTCTCTTCACTGCTTGAAGATGAGTCTCCTTCGGATTTGCCTGAAATCTTCCAACTATTCCAACTGCATGCATGATGTCTGGTCGGGTACCTGTCAAATATAGTAAACTTCCAATCATAGATCTGTAGGTTGGTTGATGTACTGCTGCAGATTCATCATTTGCACTGAGACTACATCCTGTGACCATGGGTGTACATACTGGTTTTGCATCTTCCATGCCATATTTCTTCAAAATCTGCTTGAGATACTTGGTTTGAGATAAAAAGATTCCTCCTTCCTTCTGTTGGATTTGCAAACCAAGGAAATATGTCAGTTCTCCTAGCAAGGACATTTCAAATTCTTTCTGCATGACTGAGGCAAAGCTTTGACTCATAGCTTCTTCATTGCTGCCAAAAATAATGTCATCTACATACACAACAAGTATTAGCAATTTGTCATTTTCAACTTTTATATACAGATTGCTATCTGCTGAACCTTTTAAGAAACCTTGTTGATGAAGATATTTGTCCAACCGGTAGTACCAAGCCCTTGGAGCTTGTTTGAGACCATAGAGAGCCTTTTTCAATCGGCATACAAGATTTGGATCATTTCCAAGAATGAACCCATCTGGCTGTTCAATGTATACTTCTTCTTCCAGGTCTCCATTCAAAAAGGTTGATTTCACATCCATTTGAAATACTTTGAAGTTCTGAAAACTTGAGAGAGCAAGGAACATTTGGATGGCCTCAAGTCTTGCAACAGGAGCAAAAGTTTCTTCAAAGTCTATTCCTTCTTGCTGCGCATACCCTTTACAAACGAGTCTGGCTTTGTTTCTAATTACTTCTCCATTTTCATTCAATTTATTTTTGAAGACCCATTTTGTTCCAATAACATTCTTATCTTTTGGTCTAGGAACCAGCTCCCAAGTGTTGTTCTTTTCGATTTGCTCAAGTTCTTCATCCATTGCTTTCACCCAACATTCATCTTTGCATGCCTCTTTCACATTTTGTGGTTCGGTGGAGGAAAGTAATGCTAAATAGCTTGAAGCTTCTGCAACAGTTCTTCTAGTTTTTATACCTGCTTCTTTTTGTCCCATGATCTGAGATTCTGGATGGAGTCTTTTCTTCTATTCTTGTCCGTTCTTCTGCTTCTTCGTGAGGTTCTTCTTGAGATTCTTCTTGAGGTTCTTCTTCTTCATCATTCTGTCTTTGAGGGTAGCTCTCATCTTCTTCGATGTCTTCACGATGTATTTGCCTAGGAATATATCCCTTTTCATCAACCACTACATCAATGCTGTCAACAATTCTGCCAAGTCTTTTATTGTAGCATTTGTATGCTTTGCTATGTGGAGAATAGCCAAGAAGAATGCCTTCATCTGCTCTAGGATCAAGTTTGCCAAGCTGCTCCTCAGTATTTTTGATATAGCATTTGCTCCCAAATATTTTGAAGTGCTTTACCGAAGGAGTTTTACCACTCCAGAGCTCATGAGGGGTTTGAGTGCTGTTCACCCGGACATTTGTCTTGTTGAGAATAATAACCGCAGTATGTGCAGCCTCACCCCAGAAGGTTGCGGGGGTTCCTGATTCATCAAGCATAGCACGAGCCATTTGTTGGATTGTTCTGTTCATTCTTTCAACAACTCCATTTTGCTGAGGCGTTCTAGCTGTAGAGAATTCTCTCCTTATCCCATGTTCATCACAGAAATCGAAAAATTCATTTGAAGTAAATTCCCCACCTCTGTCAGATCTGAGGCACTTAATTTTGTGACCTGATTCATTTTCAGCCAAGGCTTTGAAGGTTTTGAATTTTTCGAATGCTTCATCTTTGTGCTTCATAAGTCCTAACCAAACAAACCTGGAGAAATCGTCAATAAATAATATCAAGTATTCCTCTCCTCTAGGTGTTCTTTTTCTGAATGGTCCACATACATCTGTATGTACTAGCTCAAGAGGCATGCTGGCTGATCCTTCTTTCTCTGGAAAGTTAGTTCTGGTTTGTTTTCCAAACTGACATGATCTGCATATGGTGTTGTCAGGAATTTTGATATCTGGAAGATCGCGAACTGCCTGATATTTGCAAGCTTTCCTTATTTGTGAGAAGCTTAGATGTCCCAACCTTCGATGCCATAACCAGTGCTCTTCATTCTTGCTTAGATAACATTGTTGTTGACCTTCATCAAATATGTATAGATTATTTGGAGTTCTCTTTCCTTTGAGAACTGTTTTACCTGTATCAAGATCACGAACAAGGCATCCATTTGATCTGAATATAACCTCGGTTCTTTGATCACACATCTGGCTGACACTTAGAAGATTATGCTTCAATCCATCAACAAACAAAACATTTCCAGCCTTAACATCTTCTTTTAAAGGAGCAATACCTTTTCCTTTTATAGTTGCAGGAGTATCATTTCCAAAAGAGACTTTCTTTCCCTTTTCTAAATTAGAATAAGACTCAAGTTTTTCTTTATCACCTGTCATATGCTTCGAACATCCACTGTCAATGTACCGTAGATTTTCTTGTCCTTCTGCATAAAATGCTATCCCACATCTTTCTGTTTGAGGTTCCTTTATTCTCCATGTTTTGGCGCCTGAGGCTTGTTCCTTTTTCTGCTCTTGTACCTTTCTTTCCGGAAACCTGCTTCTGCATTCAAAGTCTTTATGTCCAAAATTATTGCAAATAGAACATTCAACTTCATTTTCAAGAGCTGAAAAGTTGTTATAGGTCCTTTTTGTAATCCCTGTCATACTTCTTTGTTTTTGAGCTTCCCTAGTCATGATTGTTTTATACGCAACACATTGAGCTGCTTTGTGACCAAAGTTATGGCAAGAAAAGCATTGTCCATTGAAGAAGCTTCTGCGATTATTGGATCTACCAGCCAACTGATTGTAATTTCTATTTTCATCTATTCTTGAACCAAATTGAGAAGATTTTACCTGTGGCTGGTTGTGGCTTTTGTTCACCCTTAAGCTGGATTGCCCCTGATAGTTTCTGCTTGACATTTGTCCCTGCTTTACCTGATGATCTTCCTTATGCTCTTGCTCATTTCTTCTTGCTGCATCAAGATAACTTTTTGAAGTGGATGCTTGAGAAGTTTCTCCATTATAGCCCAAACCTGTCTTATTTAGTGGAGACCGCTGCACACTGATAATCTCATCCAAAGTTTCAGATCCTTTGACAAACTTGAGATTAATAGTTTTTGTTTTCTCAATTTCTTTTCTAAGACCAACAATTTCACCTTCTAATTTTTCAAGATGTTTTTCCTTTTCATCAATTTGGAATTGTAGAGTATCAATAATCATGTTCTTTTCTTCTATGCATCTCTTGAGTCTAGTAATTTCATCATAAAGGTTATCCACATCTACAGCATCCTCATAATCATCATCTTCAAATGCCATTAACAACCTATATTTATTACCTTGTTCATCTTCATCACTGTTTGATAAGCCATCACTATCTTCATGGGTGTAGTAGCTTTTCTTGCTTTGTTTCTTGTTCCATCTAACTGGTTCCTTTCCTTTATCCTTATAAGAGCATTTTGCAGCATAATGACCTACTCTTCCACAAGCAAAGCATTTGAAAGGTAGCTTACCTCTGAACCTTCCAGAACCTCTTTGAAGATTTCTGACAAAATTTGATTCTTCTTCCTCTTCTTCTGGATCATGGCTTGCTTCATAGTAATCTTCTTTGCCTGATGCTTTAAAAGCAGCCTCCCTTCTGTCTGATGGTCCTCCCTTTCTCATTTCATAAGCAGTTAGAATTCCATGTAGCTGAGACATAGTAAGAACACGGAGATTTTCTTTTTCTTCTATTGCAGATACTTTGGATTCAAACTTGGGGGATAATGATCTTAGAATCTTTTGAACTACTAGAGACTCCTTTACTTCTTCACCCAAATTTTTCATACAATTTACAATCTCATCTACCCGAAGAAAATAATTAGCCACACTTTCATCATTATACATCTTGAGAGTCTCATATTGAATTCTGAGAGTTTGAAGTTTGGCTTGTTTTACCTGTTCATCTCCTTCATAGCTTGTGATCATTTTGTCCCATATTTCTTTTGCTGATTTGAAGTGCATTACCTTCATGAATTTTGTTTGGGATATACTTCCTAATAGAGTACTGACTGCTTTTGCATTTGTTTCATACTTCTTTTTCTCAGCTGGATCTGTAGGAGTAGCTGAAGGAAAAGCATAGCCTGTTTCTACAATGTCCCAAACTTCAGTACCAAGAGATTGAAGATATGCAGTAACTCTTACCTTCCAATAATTGAAGTTTGTCCCATCAAAAACTGGTGGCCTGATTGATGCTTCTCTCGTAGTTGCTCATGATGAACGATCTACCTTCAAGCGATCAAGCTTTTCTGAAGGACCTGCTCTGATACCAATTGTTGGAAATAATACTGAGAGGGGGGTGAATCAGTATTATCAAGCAATTTACCAAATCTTCCTTATTTGATCTTTTGAATTATTCTTGCATATCAGTACCATAAAATAATGAGCATGAATAAAGAAAATAGACAGTCACACCAAAGAACACAAGATGTAAGGTGGAAACCCAATGCGGGAGAAAACCACCTGCTGCAATATGTCTCTATCTTCTTTCAAGAAATTCTTTTTACAATGATTTTGTACTGGTACAGTCCTTTACCAGCACGCAGGCTGCAACCTGCAGAGAGCTACAACTTTCTCTCGTTTTCCAGTCTCTCCTGGAAGGGAGCTACAACCCCCTACTTCTTTTCATGAAGAATCAAATGATCAACAAGTATACAACAGATACAGTCCACTACAGATATCAGATCAGTAATTACAGAAATAACCCAGAACTCCTTATGAACAGAAATATACAGTCAACAGATCATCTTAAGACAGGGACGCATATTTTCTTTCTGTGACCTGCGACTGGACGCAGTCTACCTTCCACTGTTCTGCGTGCCGACGCACTGTTCCTCTATGCTTTGCTGCGACCGGCGCACCCAGAAACACTATCGCGCCGCGTCTTTTGCTTCAGAGACGCACCCAATAACACAGTCACGCCGCGTCCTTTGCCTCCGAGACGCACCTGAGCCTTTACTGTACTGCGTCCCGGCGCACTTTCCCTTCACTGAACCTACGTCCCTTCAGATATAAAAGATATGAGGACTTCAGAACCAACCCAAACACTCAGATCCACAGATCTGATCATGCGCCATAGAGATCACAGTCCATTAGAAGATTCGCCTTCATAGATCTGGACTAGATCTCACCAAAAGATATTCAACCAAGATGATGCTTAATCCAAATGAACTCCTTTGCTTTATATAGGCAAGCTTCTCCCCAAAACATGGAACAAAACCACGAGCCGACACCATAGAAACACAAAACCGTCGGCTAGATACCACACAAGAAACCCCCACGTGCTTTTCTCTGCCTTGAAATGTTTGCACTGGGCGGACGCACCTCCTGAACGGCTGGCCTGCGTCCCTGGACGCGGGTTCTGTATGGTATATCTGCGGGGACGCACTTGCTGAACATATTTCCTGCGTCCTTCTTGATTTATCACCTGAATGGGTTTGCCATCAAGGACAACACCTGAATCATAATGCCAACATTATCCTTTGAGTCAATACATTTTGTTCCTCCTCAACATCTTGAATGAGTGTAGCTATTGGTTTTGGCTAATTGACGAGGGAAGAGAGTTGCTACTCCATATGCTAATTCAAAAGATGACTTACCAATTGATCTTTTGGTAGTCATTCAGTTTACGCTTAAGGGAAACTTTAGCCAAGAATCCCATTTTTTTTCTTTTTTTGCTGCAATTGTTTTCTTAAGTATCCTTACCAGATCCTTATTAGAGGATTTTTCCAACCCATATCCTTGAGGGTGATAGGTGGTAGAATGGGAAAGAATAACATTGTAGTTCTGGCATAAATTAAATAATTTTACATATTTGAATACTTGGGCATTTTCTGTAACTAGTTTCTTAGGGTAGCAAAATATTGTAACAATATTTTCTTCCAATAACATGATCACCATTGTATCAGTTGCCTTCCTAGTTGGAATTTCTTCCACCCATTTTGTAAAGTAATCAGTGGCTATTATAATCTACTTACGTTGTCCACCAGAAGGTGGACAAATTTCCCCTATGAAATCCAATCCCGACTGCTTGAAAGGCTCTTCAAAAAACATAAGAATTAATGGTAGTGGTGCTAAATTTTTCTTTTCAACAAAAAATTGGCACTTTTCACAACATCTAACCAGTATGTAAACATTCGAGAATAAAGTCGGCCAATAAAAACCAGCCTTCAAGATTTTAAGTGTTGTTACCTTTCGAATATAATGTCCTCCACAAGAACATCCATGATACTCATTCAAAATCTCAATTGTTTCTCCTTCTATCATAAAAGCAATAGAACACCAACATGATCTTTCCAATATAGTTGGCAATTCACTATGACATACTTTTGGGTTTTTAGTGTCAAAGATTTATACTTTGCCTTGTCTAAACTAGTTTGACAACTAATAAATAGTAAGTAATGAACAATATTTTTATACCAATCATAACAGATTTATTTATATGAAATTTTATTATCTTTTCCATTTCCCTTAACTTTTTCATCATATGATTTTGATTCTAAAATTTCTACAAGAAAACTAATTCCCATCACCTGGTGATTTTCATCTATTAAGATATTTGCAATTCTCTTTTCCCTTATTGATTTTGTTGGTTTGATATCCATGTCATACTCCTGAATTTTAGCTATCCATTTCCCCTTCTTCCTTCAGTGTCACCCTGTGTCAACACATCCTTAATAGCTGAGTTAGGTACATAGGCAATAAGTAATATGTTGAAAATCATATGTTCTGAAAGTCTTCAAGGATTTAACCAGAGCATAAGCTTATTTCTCCAAAATTTTATACTTTAACTCAGAATCTCTCAATACCTTGCTGAAAAATGCTACTGGATGCTCCTTATTGTCTTGGTTTCTTTGTAAAAGAACAACTACAATAGTAGAAGGTCAAGCAAAAGAAAATTTTGGAATGGTTTTTGGTAATCGGGGCTTACCAAAACAAGTGATTCTCTAAAATCCTTTTTAATTCTTGTAAAATACTCCCTCATTGTTGGGGTCCATTTCACCTCAACATTGTTCTTTAGCATCTCAGTAATCTCTTTAACAATCTTTGCATAATTGGGAATAAATCTCCTAAGAAAATTCATTCTTCCCAAGAAAACTTGAATTTCCTTTTTATTTCTAGGCAGAGCTATATTATTGATTTCTTCCACTCACTTTGGATCAATTTTGACTCCCTCCTTTGACACGATATGCCCCAACAATTTCCCTTCTCTTAAAGAAAAGTGAGACTTCTTTGGATTTAACGGTAGTCTATTTTTTTTTGCACTTCTCAAATGTATGTTGAAGGTGTTCTAGATTCTGTTTATCAGATTTGGAAAAACATTTTAATATCATCTAATTATATGACCACAAATTTATTTTTTCTCCCACAAAGGCTATATCTATAGCACTCTGATAGGTTGCACCATCATTCATCAACCCAAATGGCATTTTCTCATACATAAAAGTTCTCCATTGATTTGTGAAAGTTGTTTTCTTCTGATCATCTGGGTGCACTACAATTGATTGTAGCGTGAGAACCCATCAATCATGGATAGCCTTGAAGATCCTATCACTCTCTACAAAATAGGAACCATTTTCGGAAGAGGGTAATTTTCCTTCAGTGACGCTCTACTTAGATTTTAGAAATCTATACATAATCTTATTTCTCCATTCTTCTTCCTCACGAGCACTAAATTAGCAACCCAGTCTGAGTATCTCAAAGGAACATTTACTTTTTGCTGTAACAATTTCTTCACTTCCTTTTCTATTGAAGGCCAAAGAAAAGGATTAATTTTTATTAACTTATGTTTATATGGTTTGACCCCTCGCTTCAAAGGAATATTATGTTGAATAATGTCTCTTTCATAAGTTTTAAGGTCTTCATAAGACAATGCAAAAACATCAAAATAATATTTCAACAAATCTACATACCTGTGCTCATAATATTTAAAAATGCCTTTTCCCATATTCACAAGTATGGGTTGTTGTTTAGTTCCAAGATTATAATGTTTAACATCATCTTCCCAAATCTTCTTACTAACAACTACTGGAAAATCATTTGCATCAAACAATTTCTCCAAAGGTACCAAACCGTTAGGAACCACATTGCCTTTCAGTTGAACAATGTTTTGGCTAGCCATGGAATTTTTCCAATGTGATTCATCATTGACTCCTTCCTCCACATGATTTTCAACTTATATTTCTTTATCAATCTCTAAATTAGAAAATTCACCTACCACTTCCAAAAACCTTTTGATTTGTTCATCATCTTCAAATACCTGCCAATATTTAACATTGTCTGGTATAGAAGGTTTGTTTCGAACCTCAACTTCATACCTCAACTTTGGATTTTGTGGAGGTTTAAAAGTGTTGGCTACCACTAAAAGTGAATCAACCAATCTATTGTGTTCCCTTGGTAGAAACTGAATATTAAAAGGTGAAAATAAATTATCTACTAGATCCCCAACCTCATTCTAATAAGATCTAAGCCTTGGGTGCTTTCTCTGACATTGCCCTCTGATCTGTTTCACAAGTAATTCAGAATCCCAAGAGACATAAATACATTCTATCTTCATATTCTTGGCATCTCACATACCAAGAATTAGATCCTCATCCTTAGTTATATTATTGGTAGAGTCAAATTCCAACTTGTAATAAAGGGGAATTATCTCACCTATTGGGGAAATTAGAAGAACACCTGAACAATTCCCTTCCTTTGAATATGCTCCATGAAAATATAACTTCCAAAATCCACTTACTACCGCTTCTATGTTCTGGAGTGGTGAAGAAACTTGCACCTACGTCTCTTCAACAATTTCTTTAGGTACTTGCAACATAAAAATAAATAAAAATCATCTTTCTCCTGGATATATATAGGAGAACTACTAGAACCTTCTTTTGTAATAGTTTTAACAAACCTTGACTCCCTGTACAATCTTCTTTCTTCTCCACTGAAGACTCAAATGATTGCATAAGTGAAATCAAGATTCAATACTCCTCCCAGTTAAGCTCCCAAATATCTATAAAGAAACAACCCAAATCGAGATAGGATATCTACAACTACTACATCCATCACAATACTTCTACCAAGAATTTGAGCCAAATAAACTACAAGGCATTTAATAGTCCCAACACACTTGAACATTTTAGAATTAAATGAATATAAATCCTTCTATGGTATAGTGATATGGAGGTTTAGTTGCTTCATTAGTGAGAGAGACATTAAATTATGAGAAGCCCCTAAATCCAGCATACAATCATGAAGAATGAAAGTATGCATTAGAAAGGAAATATAAATAGGGGTAGAGGAATCATGTTCTTCTACTTGGGGGCCAAACATCACCATTGGTCTCTCCTTTTTGAAATTGATTGTATCTGTTGCACCATTTGTTTGAGATAAATTGATAAAATATGAAATCTACTTTTTATAACGAAATCATTTCACCAACTTAGTCAATGGAATGGTTATCTTAATTTTCTCTAGTATTTTCTAAACAAGAATTGTTATGAGAGGCTACTTCCCATTTTCAATAGATTTTTGCATTGACTGTTGAGCTGGCTATTTCAACTGTTCCTCCGTATGATCTTGAGTCCTCGATCTCTTCATTGATATGAGATCATACTTCTTGTGCAATTCCGCTTGCATCATATCTGTAAATTTACTACAATAATCATCAATGCCCTCATCATCTAATGCAATATGGGACTTAGGATTTAAATCCTCTTCATATATTTCTTCTCCTTCTTCCTATGACAGAGTAGAATATTGATTCTCCTGAAATTTAAGAGTCTCTTCCACTACTTCTTTTGGTTCATCTTCAATATACAAAGGAGGTTGGACTTGATCTTGGTCTTTCCTTTCTCTCTACATAATTTGCAATGGTGGCCTCCTAAATTAAGGATTAAAGTTTCTATTCCTTCATTGTTGAATTTTTCTAGGAGGATTTTTATTGTCAAGTTCAAGCTTTACTATTTTTTTAGACAAATACTTGATAACCATTTTCATCGCATCCGACATCTTCTCATGTGAAACTTTAGGCTGATTGGAAAATCATGCTTCTTCTTTTCCCTTCTTTTTTTCCACCGTTTCAGATTTTTGTTTTACTTTTCCTACTCCAGAAAAATTGGATTCAATCCCAAATACATCAGTCTGAATTTGATATAAGGTGGGAGATTGTATTTCCCTTCAGGTAAAACCAAAATATGATTCAAATGCTCCTGCAAAATATACTTTTGCACCAACAGGAGGTGGTTTTATCTCTAAACGGAGACTTTTATGTAGTTTGTTAAATCATTTGATAAATTCAGCTGCTTCTTCATCGAGTTTTCTTTTTATTGCATTGAATTCAGTCAAAAAATACCACGATCCTTCTTTTCTCACCATCTTTATATGAAATAATTCTCCAATTCCTCCCAGGTGTTAATTGAATTAGCTGGGAGGGTCTTAAAACACTTTCTTGCTTCTCCATCCAATTATTGTACAAATAACCTCATAACTACATCAAGATACTCCACATTCAGGTTTTCTGCAAAAGCAAAAAAGTTGCTATGTGTTTTCCTACTGTAACAACATCTTCTCTTGTGAACCTTGGGATCAACTTCAAATAATCCTGAGGCATGGAATTCATGGGTTGGGGAAGGTTGAGAGGAGCATAATAGTTTAAAATAAATCCTGGAATCACCATATTCTGATTTTGGAATGGAAGAGGAGGGTTTCTTGCTTGAAACACAAAAGGAGATGGTGAAACCATATATATAGGGATTGGCTAAGAAATTGCAGGAACAACTTGGTATGAAGTAGAAAAGTCAACAATTTTAATTTCTTCAACCTTTGAAATTACTGGGAAAGAAAAAGAAATATATTTGAATGATCTTTATTCAATAGTAGGCTGAGGAAATGAGGATTGAGAATAAATGGGACTCCCTTCAGAAAAATCCATTTTTTTGTAATCTTTTTAATGAATAATTCTAGAATATTGAGAGAGCTAACTGGTATCGGAGCAGATAGAGTAGGACTTCTAGTATTTCAGGATTTTTCCTTCCAAACCCTTTGAGAAGCTAATTTCTCAGGATTAGATAAGATTGGAGCCTTTTGGTGTGAGGTTTCTAACCTCATGTGAGGCCTTCTATGAGAAAGGAATGCTACTTGGTGAGAAAACTTAGCCAACGTAATTTCTTTTGTCACCAAACAAAGAAATGGTTTTCAATACAAGCCCAAGGAAAAATAAGTTTGTTGTTCGCTCCCCAAAAAATGGCACCAAAAGATGTTGTTACCCTAGAGAAAACTTCTATCTAAGAAGAGGTCAGTGCCTAGGACATCTAGACAAAAATAGAGTAAACGTGATTTCTTGTCCCATTATGATTTTTTAGAGTTGAGTTCCACAATTAATGTTAAGGAAATATTCTTTGGATAAAAATATCTTTTGAGATTGGCTCACTAACTAGAAAATGATTTAAAGTTGTAGCAGGGTGTTAGAATGAAATGATAGAAGGTTCAGAACAGAAGGCTGCAATTGCAGAATCTTTTATGTTAAACCCTAGCAGAATATATGAGAGATTTAGAAAATGAATGCAGAGAAAATTTGACGCAGTTGCATCTAACCTAGGGTGAAATGTTTATTGGAGGAGTAATTTTACAAAGTTAGGATTTAATTAATTAATGTATTTTTCTATAGTTTTAGGAGAAAATGTTAATTCTTGTAAATAGGAGAAGATTCAAGATTATTTTGGAAGGTTTGAGAGATTTAAGGGATAGTTGGCTCTTATCTAGGAATAAGGGATTAGATGAGAGATTTTATGGATTATGAGAGGTATTGCGGGAGTTAGTTTAGGGATCTAGAACCTAATTGGGTTATAATCCATTTGTATAAATCTAGGTGAGCCCATGAGGCATGCAAGTAGGTATTGTGTATGAGAGGCCAAGCATGAGGCCAATAATTCTCTTGTAATTATTTATTTTATTATTAAATCTGAATATTTTATGTGTATACTTGGTGTGTAGAATTCAGTTCATTTTTTATGGTATGTGTTTATTTATAAGTGCAAGACCTATGGTTAGTTTCCTGCATCAAAAGCAGAGTGGAATTTAAGGTTATTTCATTCAAAATTACAGGTACTATGATTTTAGTATATATGTATTATGAAAATAACCAGTATCTTCACTGAACTTTTCCAAAAGAAGGAACAATAAATGACTTACAATGAGAAAAACACATATCATATCCAAAAGACAGCATAGAATAACCTTGAAACCAGTATTCAGTCTCCAGGAAATGATAAACACATTACGTATAAGTCTTTTCTCTCTTAAGCCAATCTTCGGAACCCAAAAAATAGTTCTCCAAAGTCTTTTTGTCGTAAAATTACAAAGATGGAAATTATAAAAACTGTTAACTTCCACAAACTTCTAAAACTACTTTTAGAAACTACTCTAAGCCTTATTTAGTCCTCCTGAAGACTTAAACTCTAAAATTAAAATACCTAACATTACAAAATACAATATTCTTTGAATATTTCATTAAACAAAACAAGTGGCTGAATTTCATTGGATGACTTGTGATTTTTTAGCAGGATCACTTGTAGAAGGTCTAGGCTCAGCTTCTTCACCTGGTGACATCAATTCTTTGCACTTTTTCCATATTTATAAATCCAAACTTGGGCACTTGATAAACCTAACAAGATCCATCCTGAAGTTGGTAATTTGGTTGTAGGTTAGTTTCTTTGTGAAGAGTATTCTGACTAACCAGAGCAATTGGAAACCTCTCTGCAAATAATTGACAATGGTAGAGCCCTTCAATATTGTTTCTTTCTCATGTGAAGAATCAATCTTAATTTTTTCTTATACCAACAATTTTTGATATGTCTCCCAAGGGAGAAAATTACCTTGTTGATCCCAACATGAGGGAAATCCTACCTTGATCCTCTTGTCAAAGTTTTTATTAAACTTGAAAATTGATTCCTTGATCTCTCCTAACTTTGCCTTTGTGTATTTTATATAAAGGTTCTTCTGTACCATTTTATTTATTTCTAGAACAAGAGTTGTTATGTCTTCAATACCCATAGTTATTAACTTTTTAGATGATTTAGAATTAAGAAACTCAATCATTTTCTTCAGTAACTGGGCACTTCACTAAAAATGTTCTTTAATAGAAGCAATTCTTGCTTCAAATATTTGACAATAGTTTTCTCTTCTACCATAATCAACATATAATCCTAGATTACTTTGACCTACTAAATAATGTCATTCCAAATTATCTCCCTAGCTTGTATCAGAGACATATTTTCTTTTAGCTTCTCCTTCAGATCTTTGATCTCATCACATGTAATCTAGTAGTTCTTTTGATGTTGTAATACACTTTCTTTTTCCAAATTCAACTGCCTCTCTTTAGATTTTAAATTATCTTTGGTATCATCCAGACTCTTTTGAATTTTCTTCATTAAATCTTCTGATATCTTCAATTTTGTCATGCCCCTGGTTAGTTTGTGCAGGATCTTCTGAATCTGGTTGCACTACAACTGTGCAAAAATGAGTATCTATCTTTTTCTGCAAGATGGCATTCAACTTCTTCAATTTATCTACTTCCATGTTTCTTTCTAGTAATTCTTTTATTATATGCTCTTTTTCTTTTTCAACTTGTGTAACCTTTGGGGCCATAACATGTTCAACTATAGGTAACTTTAATTTCTTCCTCAACACTTGAATCTTTGATTCTTCTCCCTGTAAAAGCTTTTGATCAACAAATATCTCTTTAGGCTTTACCCCAAGCTTGACAATTAATTTCTTCAGTTCCTCATTTTCGGTATGCAATGCTATGGAATTTGCTTTTTCTAGATTCAAAGGATTTATTACCTTTCCCAATAAAGCTTTTATTTTACTTGCTACTAATGATGTTTTTCTAAAATCACTATAAATGAGTTCCCCAATTTTCCTATGCAGATTTATTTTTTTAGGAAAGGGAATATCTTTTACATCAACAGTTAGATTTACATTCTTGAATCCTGTTGCCGAGGAAACTGTCAAAGCAGAGGGATGAGAAAAAGACAATTTAAGTTGATTTATTCCCAAATCCATGGCCGATATCAACCTGGTGTGATACTCTAACACCGATTGGGCTTCAATATGAGAAACAACATTATCCCTAATCTTCTTGTTATTTTCTTCAATCTATCCATATGATTCCATAAAAAAAAAGCAGATCTTTGTTAAGCCTCTTCTGAAATAGGAGAGGAATGTGTGCATCTCACCACTCCCAATTGTAATTGTAAACCAACTATAGTGGAGGAACTTTCTACCATATTTTTAGACCCCTTTTATTTTCCATGTATCTTTGATTTCTTAGAAGTTTGGTGGACTTCATCATCCAGATCAATAATTTCTTCAATCCTTTTTCTATAGGGTGGGCAGTCTCAACCTCCATCCCCTTCTGTGCTTGAGATTAACCACCATTAGCCAACTTTTATTTTTCAGGTGTTGATTCATGTGTGTAGGGAGCATAAAGATTCTCCACCCTTATTCTTGAAATAATTTTATGAGGGTCATAAGACCATTTATCTCCTTGTTGAAGATTCATATCTTAAAGCATTTTCTCAACTTCATCCATAGTTTGTCTATTATTAAAAATAAATGATCCAATAGTTCTGGGCAACTTGAACAAATGTCCCTTCTTTTCTGGCACAAACTGAACTTGATCCACACTTATTCTTTCTCTAATGAAATCCAGTGAAAACAATCTCATTGGTATAAAAGAAGGGATCTTGTAAGGGGAAACCTCTACTCCATACAATCTAATTTCAACATAATCTTCAAACTGAAATCAGTGTCCTACTTTTACATCCTTACTAAGTTGTAAAAGGGATTGGTATTTTGGAAAGAAGCATGGTGGAACTAAGTTTTTTATATTTGAATAAACAAATGACATAAAAGAGGTAGTGAAATATGAAAAATCCTCATGGTTAGGGTGAATTTTTACAGTATCTATCCAATTTATCATTGATTGCTTTAGGCCTAAATGCATGAATTTATCTACATGGACATAGAGGAACAAGTAGATAACCAAAGATGGAAATATGAAACAACCGGTAAGATTCAAATTTGACAATTGATAATTCACTAAACCCTCCCTGAAAGTTGTTTTATCAAGATTCAGTTCAGGTTGCATGACCAAATTAAACATTCCTATAACTGCACGATCAATAGTAGAAATATTTTCTCTTCCCAAAACCCTAGAAATTACTTGAAAAAATGGTTGAACATATTCAACAAAACTATCTATGGGAACCAAAGTTGTTTCTAAGGATAAAGTGTGTCCAACTAGCATGATGTCAAAAGACAAATTGGCATAATTTTCTCCAAACAAGTTTTGTAAACCAAAAACTAGGGTTTCTTCAGAAAAATAAGTATAATGCTATAAAGTGTCAAAAATCAAGGGCCTACTGAATTAACAAGGAAAAAAATTGAAAATATTCTCCCCAAGTGAATTCATCAGAAAAAAATTCTCGGGATAAAGAGAAGAAGTCATCCAAGTCATAAATTTTGAGAAGAAATATGTCTATGGGACAACTGCAGAGAATAATCTTGATTTTACAAATATAGAGTATATAGCAGAATCTTATTGACCAACTAGGACATTTCGAAGGAGCTCCATAAATTTGAGAGTGCTGAAAGCGTAAAAAAATTATCTTTCTGTGTGTATAAGAGGAATGTGGGTTGCAAAACCCACCATAGAAGCTTTCTTTGACATTTTGAAATAATTGAGTGGGAATACACGGTGGATAAATACCTAGAATATTTTGGATGATGTTGGACTCTAGATTGGTGAGCTTGTGGATGTAGGTGTACTTGGGCATGCTCCAGAAAAAACAACATATAAGTGATTTGAGGGTAAAAATTAGGGTTTTATGGGTAAACGGAAAAAGCGAGGGAAAAACAGAATTAAATCTGGAAGGGATAGATGTACGACATGATATCATCCCGGTGATCTGGGAAGGATGACATTGTGGTGTGGAATGAGGTGTCAGATGAAATGGATGAATGACATGGCAAAGGTTTGAATGAACTAATCTCACTCGCTTGATTAAATTACCTCACTCTCTTGACACAAAATGTGAACGAAATCCACTTACTTCTCATGGGGGGACTTGTGGTTGTAAGCAAGCCCATCAGCGTGTAATGTCGTAGAAGATCCTAGTCATCAATCAAATGAAAGAGGTTTACCTACCAAATCCTCTACAGGGGCACCCAATCCCATAGCCTTTGCCATAATACTGATGTCAACTTTCTCTTGTGGGAGAGGCCCAATACCTCTGATGAAATTGTGTGCCAAAACCATTGGACATTTAACTTTTAATTTTTTTTCGGGTCCCACTGAACCATATAAAATCATTTTGATCCTGCATCATCTCGATCCAACATTAATAAAGTTCATTTTAAAATAAATCACCATCCAAAATAACTTTGATTTTTTTTTCATGGGATTTTATTTTTTGTATTCTTTAAGACATATGTTTTCTTTTTCTTTTTACATTTTGAACATAGTGAAATAGGAGCTATGTTGGGCTAATTTATTAACACAAATTAACACAAGTATTCATTATCAATCCAAGTTTGTAAAACTTGGAGGCATGTCCACAATGTAGGGATATTAGATGTAGCCAAGCTTAGAAGATAGAATATGAGGAATTAAGGAAGTGCATAATACAAATATAAATCTATTTAAAGCATTTCTAATTCACTTCTGCAATATATGAGAGATGAAGTGGCTCTTAACTTAAGAGATCCATTTGTGTCCTTCTACAATATCGCTTGATGAATAGAAACAAAAAATCATTAATTAACAATATCTTAAGATGCATAAATAAAAAATGAAGGAGACTCCTAACTTAAGAGATATTTGATATTCCTCATCATAATTCACTCATCGTTATGCTATTGCTAGAAAAATGAAATTGCGTAAAACTTTTTGAACACAATAAAGATGAACTCTAGTTTTGATCCATTAATTCAATAGAAGGAGGATTCAACTTGAACACTTTGTTGTCCCTTATTATAAAAATGATAAACAAACTAAGATTAATCAGCAACATAAATCATTACACATCAATTCGAGTAAGCAAATCTGAAACAAAATAAATAAACAAATCTGAAGCAACTAGTTCATGAAAATTAAGCTAGTTTAACAATGAAGTGTACTTAGCTTGGAGTGGGGGGCCTCCACCTTTGCCTTGCACACTTGAGGATGTTATCAGCTACTAAAAATTTAGTCACTCATTCACACCAATGGATAGAAAAAATGGAAGTAGAACAAGTTCTTCAAATTAACTTCAAATATTCAAATGTCTCAGCATAAAATTATACAAAAACTACATACATAAGCCTTCAAAGTTTTGGCTTTAAATAGAAGATCATGAAACAAACTGATATAAAGTCTCTATGACAACTATATATACTCATATCCATCTATCCAAGTCGAATCCATCCAATCTATCACTAAAAATATGGACAATCCCATGAAATCATAATACTGCCCTATTTCCTAGGGATTTTTTGGATGACTAGTCCTATTTGACCAGCTTTGACCGGGCATCATTTAGCTTGTTTTGACCAAACCAATTAGAGTTAGTTCAATCCTAGTTCCAAGTATTTCCATACATGTATC
Organism: Pinus tabuliformis; assembly: GCA_031772625.1. NCBI lineage: Eukaryota > Viridiplantae > Streptophyta > Pinopsida > Pinales > Pinaceae > Pinus > Pinus tabuliformis. Next base: position 1,035,682,328 of record CM062816.1, on the reverse strand, counting down.
TAGCTCGAGCCCAGGTGTCCATGCAAATATGACATCCATATAGCTATTACGAAAATTTCTAATTCTATCCAAAAATTGCACTTGAAATTCAATTTTCATAAAAACTTCTAGAAATTGCAAAATTAAAATTAAATACCTGAGTATGCTTAAAATACATCAAAATGAGGTGGATGTGATGGAAAATGGATGGATAATATAAGAGTTATGTAAGTTTCCTTAAGCAAAACTGGACCAAAAATGAGGGCCAACAAGGTACAACATGGGCCACCTGAACATCACATTCCATACTTTCATAGTCTTTAGAGGAAGAGTTCTGGCTATGGGATGGACAAATTGCATTGAAGTGATGGCCACCCTCATGGTGAATCCTCCCTCTCTAATGCAATGTTTCCCTCGAACCTGAAGGACTTACAAACAGGGTCTTTAAGCAATCCCCAAATCTACTAGCTATAGAAGTAGTAACAACAACCATTAGGACAATGAAACTTACCTTTCATGAAAATGGTAAATAACACATAGGGAGAGGTTCTATAATAGGTGGATATATACTTCCTTGAAACAAAGAATTTCCATGAATAAACGCATCACTAAATCCCACAGTAACCTAAATGCTAAATTCCTCCACCCAAATGGTCAGAGATCCTACCAACAGAGTGTCAGCCCTAAAAGAGCAATGACTCGTAAAAAAAAGGGGTTGGCAGGGGAGTGAACGACCACTTGTTCAAGCTACATAGGAGGGTGGCCACCAATCTTATGCCAAAACAAAGGAAAATATTAAAACCAAGCTTGCACAAACATACACTAAAATCAAGAGCAATGAACAATGTGTGGACAATTAACACCCCAATATGCAAACCCCAAAGCTCGACAAAATCCTCTTCTAAGTGCTCCTAGAGTTTTCCCATAAAACTATTGATATACAAACTGGAAAAATGTAAATAGTGTAGTAGGGGTACCTTCATAGTGCATAAAGGGTAGTTGACATTGAAAATACAATCAAGATTGGGGAGAAGGTGCCTAAGCTCCCATCTAGATCTTGATCCAAGAACCAATTCACCACTTAGTGTCGTACCTGAGTTCCATATACTAATTTGGAAATCACAATCATTTCATTCTGTTGTGAGTTTGTTTGCCATTGCATTGCACCCACTGAGCCAACACCCAGGCAAGAACCCATGGTCATCATTGTTAAGTTTTTAAACTACGTTCAAATTGTAGTTTGGACAACTCATATGATGAAGATAATAATTGAAATATATTTCTCTTTTCAGGAGGACAAAAATCAACCTAAATATCACCTTATTTGGATAAGTGAAAGTTGGTTTTTGAATTTATTTATTCACTCATGTATATTGGGTTAGGTAAGCCCTAAGAACATGTTAAATTGGACAGGTCAGCCTCAAACCAAAGTGGACCCTCATGAAATCCTATAAATAGGAGAGACATCAAGCTCATTTGGACATATTGATCAAGCCATCTTCACTTCTCTTATTGTCTTGGTTCTCATAGGTCTATCAAAGGAAATTTTGCACAAGGGTATGAAATCTTAGGGTCAAAGCTCACACTAATCTAGGGTTTTTTGGATCTTAGATGTTGGAATAGAACTGGGAATTTTAGTCCCTAGAAACTGGTACACAGTTGTCTACACAACATCCAGAGATCCCTAGATGCTAGCTCAAAAGCCTATTACAACGTGTAAGGTCTCAGAGGTAAATAAGATTGTATTAGTCCCCAGACACTCACACATAGTGGTTCTAAGAGCATCCAAGCTACCATAGACACTTGAACAATAGCCTAGTGACAGCTTCCATGGTCTGAGGTAGATATGGGTATGTTTGACACCGAACGCCCTCATCCAGTTCACCTTGGAGTATCTAGATCTGTTATGGACACAATCTTCCAGTTCCGCAGAGAGCGTCCAGAACTGCTATAGATGCATGCACAACTCCTCCTCCCTACATTTGGGACTTAGAGATGAGATTTATGTATTCTAAATATTCCACTCAGTGAAAACAATGTTCAGTAGAGTTCAACGTAGTGACAACAATATCTATTACTTGACTACAATCAGTGACAACACATTACAACCATGAGAATGAGGGTTATGATTATAAGCATGATTATATCTGTTTCATGGATATGATAGTTGTTATGTTTCATAGATAAAGCTATAGATCATTGTAATCTATTTTTTCGAATGATTTGATGATGATATAAGAAGAAGAAGATTTGCAAGGGTTTGCCTAGAGTGGGTTTTTCCCTAGTCTCAAACCAATCCTGGTGTCTCTATGTGTGCATGATTTTCTTCTATTGTTCCTTTATGTTCCGCGACATTGATGATGATGATGTTGTTCTTTCTATATAATTACATATGATGATGAATAATAGTGTAGATCTGAATAATATAATGATGATATGTGGTGAACTTAATGTATTAATGAAGAAACACATCAAAGCAAAGAACAATTTAGCCCTATGAAAAATTAACATGGTATCAAAGTTGGTCAGAGGAAAATCCATGGAGATCACCTTGATGATGACACATTTTATGAAAGAAAGAAGAGGATGGTAGAGGCCTAAAATAATTCTAGGGCTTGAAGAAAACCCTAGGTAACTTGATTATTAGGGTTTGATGGATTCTGTGAGGTTAGGGTTGGAGAGAAAACCATGGTTTATGGAAACAATATGAGATATGGAACCTAGCTAGTCAATATGAAGATGCTCAAGCACTCGAAAAGGATTTAATGAAGTCCTAGATGGGATAATCCATAGGAGACCTGGTTGGATAATTGAAGGAAACATTGGTATATGGACCATGGAAATTGATGTCTCTTTAAGATTGGTTTCAGAGGGAGAGGATTACGTCTCATTGAAGATAAGTATTTCATAACTTATGATGCCTCTTACTTTTGTTTAGACATATGGATTTGATGATTATGTTTATTTATTATACTTCCTGCATATATATATTTGAGTATATGGATATTTCTAACCTCCTTGATGAGTTGTGATGAGTATATTTGTAACAGACTTGGTGAAAATGTCATGTAATAAAAGTTAAAAACAATAACCACGGATGAATGGGACACTTATTCCAAGCTGAATGTTGGGAAAGACATCCAAGGGGGTGTTTATTTGGTTGTTTATGCTAAGGAAATTGGCAAAGGCAATGACTAAGGATTTGGAAAGGCAAAATGGCATTTTTGGCAGATTTATTTATGAAATTAATGGAAATTAGGAGAGAAAGGAGGTGAAAGGTCATAGATTTCACGTGAAGAGGGAGAAAAAATAATGGAAAATGAAGAAAATTGAGGCCTCATAAAAATTATTCTAAGGATCATTTGGTAACCTTTTTTTTCAGTTTATATTTGGAACTCTTTCATTATTCTCTATCTCTCCCATACTCATGGACACTTAGAGTTTTCTTGGAGCACTTTGGCATTGGAGAAAGAAAGGAAAATAAGGCAAGAGGAAGCAAAAATCAAGCAGGGAAAGGCAATATCAAGAAGTTATAGCAGGATTTATTGAAAGTATCATCTTTCATGTGCATTTCCCTTGTTAGATTTGGCATGCATGGGATTTCATGTCTTTATTTTCTACCATGGCATGGGTTTTTCTAGGTATGACAATATTTTTAGCCTAGCCTTGCCATTTCCTTATAGCTTTGAAGAGATGGTTCTCTCATTCAGTTTATGTGGGATGTTTGGATTTCATTTGAATCTGAGTGGGGTGGATATCTGAATTAATAAACACATGGTGTAGTGGACCCTGAACTGGGCTGAGGATGCATGAAGCCACTAGCCTAGTAACCCCTGAAATGGATTGTGGGTTGCAGTAAAGCTAGATTATGTACCTAGGAATCATTTTTCGGTTAATGACGAGATAGACGGTAAAGCCAAGAGGTGGATTTTCTCTCTGTTGGGCCTAGTGATTCCATGATGGAATGCATGATAAATCCTGGAGAATATGTCTCGGTGTAGGGCCTAGTGATCCCTGGATTGGATTTTGGATGCGTGGTAAAGCCTGAGATACTATGAGGCACTTAAATTCCTCATGGTGTAGGCAGAGAACTCCAGTGGCATCCACATTGATTGGTGTTTTTGATGTGTTCTACGAGTCCCACATTCATGCTTAGAATATGGCACGGGGGTGATTTGTTGAAGATAGGCTTGACTCAGCCAATCTATGGTTGGGTGGAACATGGTGGTCCCATCACCAGTTGGTTCATTGCATTGATTAATGAGAAATACATTCCATTGATTTTCATGGGTAAATTTACTGGTGTATATATGGATTTTAGTGGCTTATATGCTTATTGTATTTTTTTTCCTATTATGTTGGTTATATGCACATTTTATGACAGCAGCTATGTTTGGCTCTCAACATGTTCTTACTTGTATATGAATAGATAATGTGTCTATGACCTAATATACGAATATACAACAAATGACATTAGGGAACAATGGTGTATAGTGATTCTCATATAAGTATGAGATTCCTAAACTTAATTCTTTTATTTACACTTTTAGGTTACATGTCGATGATATGTTTGACGGAATGCCTGTCATGGCTAATAGGGGTTTGGTTAAGGTCTTGTTGAGTTTATTGACTTTGCTTCATTGTTTCCCTATACTGCTATTGATTTCAGGCTTTCATTCCATTCTAGGTAGTGGCTTGGGCTCAGGGCCTGAAAAAGTGGCTTAAATCCAGGGGTCGCTGGCACAGAGCTAGCAATTTTGGTCCAAAGTCGCTAGCATGCAAGCCTATGAGAGTGAATTTAGGTCTATGGTCACTCCCTTACCCATAGCATGAGAGTGGCTATGGCCTAAGAGACCTAGAACAACATTAGGACCTAGGGATAGGTTGTCTGAGTGGCTGGCTTGTCTTCTAAATGTTTTGTTTATGATGTTGGATGACTGTGTTTGATGTTCCGTCGGTTCCACTTCCTTAAGGTCACCTAGGAGGTTGAACCTGATCATAGTATCCTACTGTCTCATGCTTACCTCGGTTAGCATGGTTACTTTGGTGGATGTGGGAGGAGGGTGTTACAAGATACTTCTTTATGATCATTTGATATGTAGGGAATAAAATATAGATTTGGAAAAGCTTAAGAGGTACTATAAGATGACAAAGTGCTTCAATATTTCTATGCCTTGATGAAAAGGTGACAAGCACTACAAGTTTCCTATGAGAAGGTGTGCAGGTATTTGAATACCACAAGGTATGGATGGTATGTTGTATTTCAACTATAACATTGATTTCTAGGTAAGCCCTAAGGTATGATGAGAATGTCTCTTCCTTTGATGGCTCATACACACATATGAAATTGACTTGGATCTATGTTTCCTATGATAAAATGATGCACTCGGTGTTGAACATTTTGATCTTCTTGAATTCTATGAGGTTATCTACTATTGATGCATTGATACACTTGATGATTGGCTAACATCCATCCATTGGACATCTTGATCCTATAAATATGGCTAGCACCTTGACTCTAGTAAATGATACTCTAGATACTTGTCATGATGGATTTGATATAGAAGGATATCTCATTGACTTGTATACATGGGTATGCTGATAATGCTTGTGATAAGCATGATGAAAGCATATGGAAAGAGAGAATGACACTATCATTATTTGATCAAGTTTTATTGAATGACCTTACCTGATCCTATTGATCTTGTAGAGCATGACGTTAGAGGTATAACTATGAGATTGATATTCTATATCTCTTACTACCTATGGTCATGTATTGATAACATATGGTTAAACTTAATGTCCTAACTTGATGAAGTGACTTGATAGAAAGTGCTCATAATATTTGAAATATGATGTTGTACCTATATGCTTCTTTGAGTTTAACCTTTGATGAAAGATTGATGTCATAGCCATGATAGATATATGTTTATGATGTAACAAATCCATTGTTGCTTGACTCTAGTAGAAACAGGTTGATGACATAAATGAAGATGAATGAAGTAGATTTCTAGTCAGAGGTAGAATCTCTTCTCAAGATTCTTACTCACATTAATGTTTTCTTTATGTATTGTTGGAGTATGATCTCTTTGACATTATTGAACTACAGTAAAGGCTTAGATCTGAAGGTTGTGTAGAAATTACAGTTTTTTCTTTGGATATAGGCGTTGAAATGGGAAATCGCGTCCCTAGTTGCACACATGCTAAGGCCCAAGTAGTGTCCAGGAAGATAAAAATGCTCCCATGCTAATCTGAAGGGAGCATCCAGGGGTTTGACTACATTTGACCATCATCTAAAGATTTTTGAAGCTATCTGAACTCTAAATCAATGTGCCTCTGATATATTCTTCCATTGTAATATGATTTCAGAAGTTGTCAAGTTAAATTGTTGATCACATAAAAATGAAGTATCTTGTTTAATATGTTCGCTTGGAAGATTTTAGTTCCAGAGATGTGTTGCATATAACAAGATATGGAATAAGGAAAAGATTGAATGTTTTCCATAACATGAACATGCAGACTGAACTTGTGTTTGCAGGTGAACAAGGCTTACATATAGATATGTCACTATGTTTGTGCTACAAGAGTTTGGCATGATCTGGATGATTGATATAGATGAGTAGTGTTGTGTCATCATACTTGACAATATCTTGGAATTTTTAATTAATAGTTAAGATATGCTTTGACTATAGATATCTCTATGATAACAAACTTGGAGTTGACCTGATGTCTAATGATTTGATTTGACAATAGTTGATTTTCCCTGATGTCTATGGTATGTTGGCATAAAGAATTATGTGGGCATTCGAAAAAATGATTTTGTATTGGCCTCCTTGTTCCTAGCACAATGGTTGAGGTATTGATAGTTGTCATTCATCATGAAATCGAAACTTGCATGCCTCATCCTTTGTGTATGCATGTTATATAGGAAAATTACCTCCTCATCACCTTAGAGGATAAACATACATTGGTTGAAGACAAGACCTAAGTTACAGGTCTATTTTCTAGGGTAAAGCACCGCAGAAACATATAAGGAGAGTTATAACACTTTCCAACTCTCATCCAAATGCGTTATTCCCTAGGTTAACACTCTTTTTATGCTTAAAGGGTAGCATTACTAGATATTTATGAGATTTCGAAGGTCAAAGCATGATTTGACTAGCTGACACTTCGCTTTTCACTCAAATATCACCTCAAAACATAGGGAACATCTGCCTTAGGCCTAACTAAGGACATTTTTATTCCTAACAGGGTCTCACGGGAAGGGAAAGAGAAATAAAGCAAGGAAACATCCGAGAATTTTCCTCAATGGAACTCATGAAAGAATTGGCAAGGATGAGCCTCTCTCCATCTATAAACTGGAGACTCGGTCCTTATAATGGAGGTCGAATGATTGTTGAAATTTTGTAAGAGATTTAGTTTTGTTATGTTGCCAATAATTTGTGAGAGAGAGAGAGATTGGAGATGAAGGACTAGAGGAGGCTTGACCCGACCAAGATGGTTGTAATCATTATTATTCTATCTAATAATATAGATTTGTTTCTGTGTTGTTTACTTGATGGTGTCAATATTGTATTCCTTTACATTTTGATTTGATTCCATGATTAATAAGTAGCTTATATGCATGATAGATTATATTCTCATATATTGATTTTTTGATTATCAAGGTTTATATGTTCTAGATATTATGATTTGTCTAATCTATGTGTAGGTTTTGATCTAGGAGTTGGCGAAGAGGTATTCCACTTTTCTATTACTAAGTTCCCCACTAGGACTACACTAAAGACAGAGGTAATCCTTATCCTTTCTCTTTTTCAATCATGGATTAATATGAATATATGTTTGTTTCTTTGTGATAGTTGCAACTAATCTTAAACAATCTACCTTGGGTCCTAGGAATATTGTTATAGACATTTTTGGGCACTGCAACCTGAATCAGACATGTCCATAAACCAAGGGCTCTTAAGTCCCTAAAATTTTTTTTCCATACCCTAAAAGAACAAGGTCAGTTGATTACATCATCTCCCAGAAGTTCTCCATGAAAAACTGCTCAGAACTGGTCAAAACTGGACCATCTCACTTGCTCCACGGTCAAAGTGCGATGCATCCCACCTAATGCACACGGGAGGTGCGATACATACTGAAAAGCCCTTCTATGGGGTGCAATGGGAGAAAGTGGACAAATGGCAAAGGTAGTATGCGAGGTGGATGATCATGGAATCTTCTAGAAACTTCTCATGTGACACTTGCCTCTTTGAATTTGCCCAGGGATGAGTAAGAGATCATCAATCTCCAAGTGGAATCAAGAACTATCAGAGAGAGGACACTAATCAAAATCCCAGAAGCTGAATCACCCCCCTGCAATCATCTATATATGGATCCCTCATCCCAGAGATCCAAAGGCTGGAATTTTGTATCTTATAAGGAATTGTTGTTGGTTTCTTGTTGGAAGACCATCGTGTTGGGTGATCTAAGCTTTTCATGAGGTGAAAGAAGGGATTTCATGCTAGAGGATGATGCTGGGTCAAAAAAATTGGTTGTAATCCTATTTTCTATTCTTGATTATTAAGAAATCTATTCAAGTTTTCCTCCACATTCTTGTATGTTTGATGATATATGCATTTGTGTGGTCAATATATATATGGTCCTATATTGTTTATGATTGTAGAGCTCTATTCTTCGATAGTATTATGCTGCTTTGATTCCACAGGCATTCTTTGAAGCTGGGTAGACGAAGGAGAAGCGGTAAGGATCTATCAGAAAGGAGAGGAATCAAGCAAGGGACCAAGCACAAGACTGAGGTTGGTGTCCTTCATTCCACTCTTATCTACTTTTCATAAAGGAAAACGAAAGTGGTTTTAGTTTGTTTGTTTCTAAGATAGCTACCAGTCTTAGTGGGACTAGCAGATCCGAGTGGACACTAGATTTCCCAATAACAAATACCTAGGCATTAATCCTTATAGCAGAAATGGCAACTCCATTGGGGACTAGTACTTAGTTCCTGGTTTTGATCTTTCAGTTCCTGGATCTCTCTTTATTTCTAGGACTTCCTATTCTTCTTGGTTCCCATTTTGACCACTCAGGATGCTTCACAGCCTCCTCTGTTGTTCATAGCCTTCGACCAGACCCTGACTAACCCTTTTTACAGCCTCTTCCTTGTTAACACAACATAACTATGTAGTCTAGTGAGTTATAATGCACCTCAGGATCTTGGATAGAGTGTTAGTCTGGCTATTAATGCTCCACTTCATCTTTTGAGAAGTGTTAGTTAGCCATTATCTTTACATCCACCCTATTATATGGATTCCTGGGTTGGGAGGTTTCTTGTAGTATGTTATAGGGATCTACAACTGTGCACTGTGTTTGGTTTCCTGCTTCTATGATATTTTTCTTTTTTAGAAAATTAGCTCAAGTGCATTTGTTTTTCAAGAAAAAGAAAATGAAAAATTTGTTTAAACTTTCTATTTTAGCTAGCTTGATTTAATATATATTAGGTTAGTTATTAGAGATCATTATATGTTTGCACTTTGTATGTGTGTGTTTACTGTATTTGGATGCGTGTTATTGAAATGATGTATAGATAACTTCTACTTGTAAGAGTTATTTTTCATTCAAAGAAAATCTAAAATAATTTTCTTGCATGGTTTTTGTCAGAGTCACAAATGACTCCATACATACCCCTTTGAAGACTTTAATACAAGTTCACATAAAATCAACGTTTAATAAAAGTAATCAAAAACTCATTTTGAGCATACACATATAATAGTCTAGGCCAGGTAATGGAGCTAGGAAGTGGTGAGTAAACTGTTCAAGATCTCTAAACTGATACTAGTTTCATTAACGAGAGTAAAATCCTACCACACTCATATCATCCAAGACCGCTCCCCTTAGAAATGATTTAAATGAGAGACAACATTGGAGTGTGAGAGAAGGTAGCCCACCTTCGATTGCATTTCCATCATGTCTTTTGTGTACTAGCAACCCTCTTGAGGATATTGGAGTTGAGTCAAGGACTCAGGTATTCTACCCACACAATGTACTGTATACGACCATGTCCCCTATAGTAGTGTCTTTGATTTGAGGTAACCTTAGTGGCCAAACTTTTTAGGGACGAACATAAGGTGATTGGGGTGGGCTACGCTGGTACCTAAATAGACAAACCTAATCCATCTTTGATTTTTGGGAGGGTAGTCATCTTTGCGAGATTACTTGGCCCCTTAATCTAAGGTTCGGGAGAAGATTACGAGTAATTGTAACTGTACATTTGGATGGAACTCTCTTTTATCCATTGTGATACTGGGTTTGATCTCTAGCAAATGGTGGTTACCAGAAATGGTTATATCCCCTAACTACTTGCTGATTGAATTTTAGTGTTTATTTTTTATTTTTTAGGTGTTGGATTGTTATCATTGACACTATAATAAATATCAATTTAATTTTTTTTGATAAAACATATTTGTCACTATGGCTACTGTTACACAGTAATTTGTCACTGCCTTCCTGTCAGTCACCCTGCTGTGTCAATCACTAAGCTTCATGCCTTCTGAACTAGCCCAGAAACCCATTTTTCTAAAGTTTTATGCATCAGCGCGTCTGTTTGAAAAATATCTGCGATTACTGGCGCTCCATAGTGTATTCAATGCGCTGACAGCTCGGAAGGACATCACTTTTCCGTGCTGGTCGCCAGCGCGCCTTTCCCATGTGCTTCCGCGCTGACATGACTGTCCCAGTTATGTAGACGCGGCGACATCGCGTCAGTTTCCTCATTATCCGCGCTGATCCAGTTTCGGCGAATTTGTTCAAACAACCAGCCTTCCAGATAACTCCAGGCTTGGTTGTTAGCTTTGTGAATGTCGACTCCCTTCTATGGCATGACTGTTCGACCCTTTGCAACCGTTTCCCTCAAGGATAAGCTCATCCTTCCACCCTTTTAGGAGACTCCTTCTCCTATATAAACTTCCACCATTACCATGAGCAGCTAGTTAGACTTAGCTTGGAATAGCTTGGATTGTACAGAGCTTGTAGTGCTCAGATTGCTGCTATAGGTTTGGTGTGCTAGGTGTGGAAGTGATTGATTGCTTAGGGAAGGTTGTTTTGTGCTATTTGTGTGAGAGAGAGAGTTGTTTGTCTTGGGAGAATCATCCTCAAAGGTGAATGCTTGAGATACATGCTGACTGGCCCCTCCTGAGAAGGTTACCGACGTCAGAACATTTGGTTGTACTCTTCTCTATTCTGATTAATAATAGATGACTGCTATTATTGTTCCATTCTCATTTGTCTATGCAATGGTTAAATGTGAATTACATCTTTTCTGACTGATGTATGGTTACTTTTACTAGATTTCACGCTTGTGTTTGTTTCCTCTTCGTGTGTGCAGGTATCTATTCGCGGAGATCGCAGAGGATTGTGACCAGCCGAAGCGGAGGAGCGAAGGCAACATCTCTTCGTCAAACGACAGCGCAGGAATCCAAGTAGGTGCTTTTTACCTCTTGTTTAATTGTAATTAGGAACATGCGTAGCAGCATTGTGTGATTGTTGCTAGACCCCTGCTGGGCTAGTAGGGATCGCCTCTATCCGTAGAGGGGATTTACCTCTCCAACAATTTGGCGACTCCGCTGGGGATCAGCCTTTTTGTCTCTTGAGTCCACTTTTGTGTTTGGCTGTGATTGATCTCTTTTCGAGTTTTTGGGATTGTCTTTTTGCTTATGAACTTTCTGGGCGTTTCTGGGAAGCATCTTTATTGTTAAAAAGCTCTTGCCTTTGGTTTGGGAAGTTTTTAGTTTGGCCTTGCTTGTTTTTGCGCTCAGCGCGTTTTAATTCCAAACAGTCGCGCTGACATCGTGACCCTGTTTTTGGGTTTTCTTTCCATCGCGCCTGTACGTCTAACAGTCGCGCTGACCTCGTTTTTCTGAGACAGCGCGCTTTATTCCTGTCTTTCCGCGCTGACGTCGCAAAGTTGCTACAGGCCTCCCCCTGTCAGCGCCGAGTTGCTGAAGGCTACCCGCGCTGATCCTGTAAAACTCATTTTTGACCAAATTGGCCTCCTGAACCTCTTGCTGTGACTTTCCCTTCTTCTCTCCACCTGTCTGATGACTTGTTTTTCATTGTTTGAACTCTGAACTGCTTGATTGCGGAGCTTGTTTCCATAAGGTTTCGTTTTTGCTCAGTTTCAAGTTTACAAATACCTTCCCTTTTTTGCTTTCGCTGCTTGGTTTGTGTTCCCATCATCGCTTTTGCAATTGCTGGATTGTGTTGTGTCTCTAGTTGACTGGTTGTGACTCTCGTCCTTCGGGTGTTTGCTTTTTTCTATTGATTTCGCACTCTAGCTCTAGGACATCTAGAGGCCGTGTGTGTGTCAAGCCTGCCGTAGGGAGCTTATTTGCTTGTTCGACCAGCCGAGTTCAGATCTGTTCATGCACTTGTTCAGTGATTGTTGGAGTGTTTTGGGTTGTGTTTCCAAGTGGTTTCTTTTCGCTTCCTCCTTGCTTGCGATCCTTGCTTGTCTTGCAGAGCTTAGATCACATAGCTCGTGCAGACCTTTGTTTTCCTTTGATTTGGAAGCTTTGGTTGAGTGTTTCGGGAACTTTGCGTGCTTTCATTAAGTAGTTTACTTGGTGTTCCGGTTCCTCCAAATTATTTTAGATGCTTTGTGTCACTGAAAGAAAATCAAACTAGTGGCTTTGCTTTTGAAAATTGAAAAGGAAAAGAACATTTCGTTGATTTGCATCTTCAAAAGAAAAGTTTCCTTTCCTCGCTTTAGTTGCATTAAGTGGCTTGTTTGCTTGTACTTGTTTTGTTTGGTTAAAAATTCCTTGCCCTCTCGTAGCTAGAATTCATCGAACAAAACGAAATCCTTTGGCATATAGATTGCATCTAGGTAATTGTGAGCGAACATACGATAGAGCTTGAAACCGAAACTTAATCTCAAGATCAACTATAAAATGAACCAAATGAATCTAAAAACGCATTGGAACTAAACGCAAATATCTAGAGGTCTAGGTTAGAGACGTGTTCCGGCGTCTTTAAACATAGTCACTGTTGTTTCACATTAGGTTGGGTGATTCCTCCTTCTGTGACTCGATAGTGGTCTAACACGGACTGCGCTCCCACGTACCGTCGCGTATATAGGGAGACCCCACTAGGCTTTTATCCTTTATCCATAGGAAGCCAAGTCGGCCGCCCTACGATTCGCAATGCAGTGAACACAGCATTCACGAAGATTGACCACCCGTACCCTAAAAAGTATTCTGTGGTTTTGCGAAAAGTTTGGCACACCCTCTACCTAGAATTCCAGAGCAGTCACTTTTGATCCTTTTCGGACTCCCTAAACGAAAAGGTGCCTGTGAGCGTCTTGTCACTTCGTGCTCATTAAACATTCGAAGGAGACTGGAGTCATCTTTTCGTCCTTTTCTCGACTCCTGAAACATGAAAAGGTCAAGTTTGGTTCTTGTGTCTTAAAATTAATTTGGCCACGATAACATCACCTATTTTAGATCTTGTGTGCGATAGTTTTGAGTAGGGTTTTATCGTTAGTTTCCTTTAGGTTTTCTAAGGGGTCTGGTCATCCTGGCTGACCCATCAACTCCCGGTCTAAGTGATCAAGGTTCTTCGTCCTCTGTTGCTCCAGAGGTACCAGTTGTAAGCGGTACTCTTCCCATTGTTCCGAGTATCCGGCCTATCAACGTACGTGCCCCAGGCGACGAAGATTACATAGAGGATTGGAATCCCATCTGGGAGCCCGATTATACCCCCCGTACCCCTCGTACCCCTCTCGGTATGTCGTCTCCAATGTCTTCTTCCCACATGGATGAGACAGCTTCCAGCACCGGTGAGACACCCGTGGTCACAGACATCGAGACCCCGATCCCGGCTTCCTCTCCCCTCCCTCCACGATATCAATCACTGAGGGATAGGTATGCCGCTAGAACGACTTCTACAACTATATGGGATCCTAGTCTTGCTGCCTCCACCGGGCCTTTTGTTTCGCAGCCCCTTAGTACACCCCTTACGACAGGGCTTAACACGCCCGTCACCTCAGTTCCCACTCAACCTACTGTCTGTGTAGCACGTTCGACTCCGGTCGTCAGTGCTGTACCGGTTTCCTCGTCTGAGATCCCTTAAGCTGGTTCCTTTGTTGGTGGAATTCCAGGATCAGGGCCATATGATGCTTATGGGGAACCCATAACGGACCCGGATTACGAAGGTCCCTTCTTTTTCTATGATGAAAACGGTGAGTTCCTTGAGAGCGTCTCAGGCCTCCCTCATCGCCCTTTCGAAGAAAACGAGGAACCCTTGCATATCACGTACGATTACGCTACTCATATGTTCAAAGGGAACCGGGATCCTCCCAGGCAGCCCATAGGACCACCCAATCAAGGCCAGCCATTCTACGTGCAAACCCCCCAGGGGCAACCACTTTATGGCCCGCCTGACCCAGGACAATCTGGGGGCCCAACCTTACCAGGAACAACCCATGGGCATTGGAGGTCCGCCATATCCATATCAAAATCAACCCACTGGACAACCAGAGCAACCTTCTTTTCAACAAGGCCAACTCGGTTTCCAGCAAGGGTACCCTCCTGGACAAACTGGCTCAGTTTACAACCCTCCAAATCAACTGGTAGTCCAGCAAGGGTATCCTCTTGGATAGGGTGGACAACCCTATGTACAACAGGGCCAACCTACCGCCCAGTCTGGTCAATTCCCTGGGCAGGGTGGACAACCCTATGTTCAACAGGGCCAAACCACCCCTCAAATCACGAATCCTTCTGGGCAAGGGGGGCAACCTGCTCTACAGCAAGGCCAACCCTCTGCTCAGCCCATACATCAAGGAGGGCAGCCTGCCATAGAGCAAGCCCAGCCCTCTTCTCAATCTGCTTACGCTGGGGGACAAACGGGCCAACCGTCTATACAGCCAAATCAACCCGGTATCCACCCTCATCGTCAAACTGGACAAGCTGGCCAACCTCGGCGTCAACCAGCTATCCAGCCAATTCGACCATCCGTTCCGCAAAGACAACCCTTGGTGGCACATGGACAACCTGGTGCCCAGCAAGGCTATCCTGTTGGCCAACCAGGTCCATCTCGAATCCGACCAAGTCAACCTTCGGGACATATGGTTCAACCCCAGCCGGTTCAAGGACATTACTCTGGGCCTCAAACTCAAACAAGTTATCAACCCGCATACCAAACGTAGCCTGTCTACCAGGCTCCGTATGGGACCCAGCAGTCATCTGGCTACCAGCCACCCCAGGGGCAAAATCAGTATGCTCCTTATCAAAATTATCAGCAACCACAGGTCACTCCTTATCAAAATTATCAATATGGTCAACCTGTCGGACAAGCTGCTAATACTTGGGGAGCTGGGGGGCAGACACAGGGACAGCCGTCCGCATATGGCCAAAATCCATACGGACAAAACTCCTACGGACAAACTCCCTATGCGCCAGGTCCTTTTGGACCAGGTCCATCGGGACAAAATTCCTACGCGTCGGGTCCTTTTGGGCCGGGCCCGTCCGGACAAAGTTCGTGGGGGCAACCCCAATCTGGGTGGAACCCTAATGTCGCCTCGAATCCGCAGCCACAGATGTCCTTCAACCCGCAGCTACCATTTTTGGCAACATTGGAACTACCTGATGTGTCCAAGTTAACAAATGACCCTATTTTGCATAATCCATATTGGCCACCGGTTCCAACCAAAATACCAGGTGACTGTCCAAAGTTCGACGGCAAAGCCGAGAGGATCCTCAGGCCCATGTAATGACTTATCACCTTTGGTGCTCATCTAACTCATGGCTTGATGATTCTATCCGACTTCGCCTCTTCCAGAGGACCCTCACTGGTTCAGCTGCTAAATGGTACATCGAGCTCAATCGCGGCATGTTTTCTGATTTTAACTCGTTGGCTATGGCCTTTTTAACTCATTTTCAGTTACCCATTCGGTACGAGACTGGGACCCATCTTCTCACGTCTCTAAAACAGGATACGGCAACGCACATCTCCGATCATATACATGAATGGAGAAGGCGTCGTCGCTTGATTAAATTTTGGATCCCTGATCAACTCCTGACCGACTGGTTTACCACGTCCTTTGTCCCTAAAATTGCTAAGGATATCGCAATGGGGGCGTGTGTAACTGAGGAGCAAGCAATCGCGCGAGCTCAATACCTGGACTTAGTGTATTCTCAGTCAGGTACCTTGTATGAGTATTTGCCAGATGCCCCGAGGCACGGACAACCCAAAGCTCCACCAAAGCCTTCTGTTGATGGAGTTATCGGTTCCGTAAACTCATCATCTAAGAAATCGGCCGCGAACCCTGGGAAGCAGAAACAAAATGCCTCTAACGAAAATGCTTCTCAGAGCCAATCTATTCCTAGGAATACCTCCGAGGTAAATGCCGTCCAGTCCACCGCGGCAGACAAATCCTCGAAAGGCAAAAAGAAAGGGAAGGCCAAAGATAAATCTGGACAGCCGAAGCAGAACCCTCCTAAACCTCCCTCCGAGGAAGGAGCCAAACGGAAGCCTAAGTATCCTTGTCTCATTTGCGAAGAGGATCACTACACCAAGGATTGCCCCAGGCGGTCCGAGGTTAGTCGGCTTTTGAAAGGTGCTCCAGGGTCCCCAGCCGTGCTTAAAGAGCCTTTCCCGTCCCAGCAGACGCATCAGGTGGCAGATCCTTCTCAATCCTCTTCCTCGTTCGGTTCTCAAGTGTTCATGGCTGGAACCATCCCCATCCATGTCACGACTCGAGCGAAAGATTATCCATCTTCAGCCGGGAAAGAGCCGGAGGTTCCCTCCAGCGCTCCTCCGTCCAGTTTTGGTCCCCTTCACATTGAACGGCCCAGCACCGAGACGATCCCCCGACCCCCTCCCAAAGGTGTACTCAGGAAGTCATCTTATAACCCCAATGCTCGTGCTGCACAGCATTATAGCATTGTCGAGGACTTAGCTCAGGCTCCGTCTGCTATGTCCGCATTAGAAGTCCTCCAGAGCTGCCCCTCCCAGAGGAAGTCCCTGCTATCAGCGATTGGTGGCATAGACCCGGCAGATTCGGATTTAATCTCTTTTGATCTCGAGGGTTTTACGCAGAGATTGCCTCACCAGGTGGCCTTCCTTATACAGGTTCTCATCAATGGCAAAACGATCCATCGTACGGTCATTGATGAAGGTGCCTCAACCTGCATCATGTCGGTTGCTTGTTGGAAGGCTATTGGTTCCCCTGCTCTGAGCCAGTCTCCTACCACCCTAGAGGCTTTCGATGGAAGAGAATCTCGTCCATATGGTATCCTCCCACGATTGCCTATCTCTTTAGAAGGGAAAACGGTAGAGGTCGAGGTTGAAGTCGTTGACGCTAATCTCACTTACAACCTCCTCCTTGGACGAAGTTGGACATATGCCATGCATGCCGTGGCTTCCTCTTTGTTCCGTGTCGTTCGCTTTCCCCATCAAGGGAAAATCGTCACAGTGGACCAGCTGTCCTTTTTCGCTTCCTCTTCTGAAGGGAATGTGCCATTCGTAGAGCATACCTCCAAATCGCTAGTGAGTGTGGGTGCTGGATTATTTAAAGATCCCTCCCTGATGGGAGTCTTTCCCCTCCCACCTCCAAATCTCGCCTCCGTTAACATGATCTCAGTGCGTTCCGATCCATGGGTTCTCCCTCCCTTGAATCAGGAAGACTCTTGGGGCGAGATGATGCCGTTGAGTCCCGCCGAGCTCAACTACATCGAGATAGTCGCTGCATCGGCTCCACCTCCCGAACCTGCTTTTCCAAGCAGCGTTCCCGATTCATATGACCGCTTCCCTTGGATGGGAGGAGAGGCCACTTCGGATCCCCTGAAGGAATTATTTCCCTCCGACGAGGCTATCATTGAGACTATGTCTCCCGAGGAGCTCCCTTGGTCAGATTACCACCATCGCTCTTCGTTTCTCCCTCCTCATTCGGAAATGGCCACATGTCTCGAGCGGTTTGCTTCATGTGTCCCATCTATCCCTCTCCAAACGCCTGTTCAGTTGTATCAAGTGTCTTCGGAAGGAAACATGGGTAACATTACGCAAACTCTGGCTATCGACATCTCTGTCAAAACAGGGGTTGTCGAAAATATTCATATTGGAGTCACATGCACTCCTGAGGAAATTCAACTTTACACTGATTTATTTCGTGAATTCCGTGACGTTTTCGCATGGTCTTACGAGGAAATGCCCGGCATTGACCCCAGTATCGTGGAGCATGAAATCCCTACTTATCCCGGCGCTAAGCCTGTTCGTCAACGCTTACGCCCAGTGCACCCTCGAAAGGCTGCAGCCATCAAGGCCGAAGTTGAAAAACTCCTTCGAGCTGGTTTCATCTATGCCATTCCTCTCACGGAATGGGTATCTAATATAGTCCCTGTGAATAAAAAACAGGGTACTATTCGGGTTTGTGTTGACTATCGCGACATCAATCGCGCCTGTCCAAAAGATAACTTTCCTACGCCTTTTATTGATCAGCTTATCGACGATTGCGCAGGAAGCGAAATGTATTCATTTATGGACGGCTTCTCTGGTTACAACTAGATCAACATAGCCCCCGCAGACCAGCACAAGACTGCTTTCATTTGTCCTTGGGGCACCTTCGCTTACAAGAAGCTACCTTTCAGTCTCAAAAATGCCGGTGCCACTTTCCAGCGTGTGATGTCGTATGCTTTTCATGATATCCGACACATCGTACAACCTTACCTGGATGACCTACCCGCTCATTCAGCTAAACGTCAAGACCATCCATCTCATTTACGCGAAATCTTTCTCCGCTGTCGACACTACTGTATTCGACTCAATCCGCATAAGTGTGTCTTCTGCGTAGAATCTGGCCGACTGCTCGGGTTTATCGTCTCCCGGGAAGGTATCCGTCTGGATCCCCTTAAGGTCGAGGCCATTTTGAATCTTCCTCCCCCTGCCTCTCTACATCAGTTACAGAGCCTGCAGGGGAAAGCCAATTTTCTCAGACGATTCATCCCAAATTATGCCGAGGTGGCTAAGGGTTTCACGCGATTATTGAAGCGAGACACGCCCTTTCGCTGGGACGCTATCGCTCAACAATCTTTTGAGCGTCTTAAAGACCTTCTGGTCTCAGCTCCGCTCCTAAGACCTCCAAATTACCACCGTGACTACACCCTTTATTTGGCCGCCGCCGATACCACCATCAGCATGGTTTTAGTGCAAGACGACGATGATGGCACCGAGCATGTTGTATATTATCTTAGCCGCAACCTTCTGGATACGGAAACTCGCTATGCATACGTCGAGAAGTTGGCATTGGCAGCTGTCTGTGCCGTCCAACGTTTCCGTCATTACATCCTGTTGCGCACGACGACCGTGATCTCTGATTGCAACCCCATGACCTATATTTTGTCACGTCAGTTGCTGGGGGGCAAATACTCAAAGTGGATCGTAATCCTCCAAGAGTTCGACTTGGAATTCACTGCAGCCAAGTCTAAGAAATCTCTGGTCTTTGCTGAACTGCTCTGTTCCTTACCATCTAACTCTGCACCATCCCCCTCAGAGGAGCATATTCCGGATGAAACCTTGTTTCTCATCAGCACTCTCGACCCATGGTACGGGGACATTATCGTATATTTACAAACGTCTTCGTTTCGTCCCAACACATCGAAAGATGCTCGACGACGAATTCGTCACCAAGCTCAACCATACCGCATTTTGGGCGATACCCTGTACCGCCTCGGCGTCGATTCTGTTCTTCGCCGATGCTTAACCCTTGAGGAGGCTGAGCGAGTCTTGAATGACTGCCACTCCGGCGCTTGTGGTGGCCATATGTCCGGATATGCTACCGCTCAGAAGATCCTCCGCGCTGGTTATTTCTGGCCTTCTATCTTCAAGGATTGCATCCTTGCTGTACGTGCATGTCACGAATGCCAGGTTTACCACCGGAAGATGCGTGCACCTGTTGCACCACTGCACCCTGTCGTAACCGTAGGTCCATTTGCAAAATGGGGCAATGATTATACGTCCTGTAACCCTCGTTCGGCCGGGGGGCATGGGTACATTATCGTTGCTGTGGACTATTTCACCAAGTGGGCCGAAGCGATGCCTACATTAAACGAAGACGGTTACACCGCGGCGCAGTTTTTATTCAATCATATTATCACTCGTTTCGGAGTCCCTCAGGCTATTGTTACAGATCATGGAAAGCATTTCCGAAATCATATGATGACGGAGCTAACGTCCCAGCTAGGCTTGCGCCAAGATAGTTCGTCACCGTACTATCCACAATCTAACGGCCAAGTTGAAGCCGTGAACAAAGTCTTGATCACTATGCTTCAGCGCACCGTCAATACGCACAAGTCTAACTGGCACCTTATGCTTTTCCCAGCCTTGTGGGCCTACCGGACTTCTGTGAAGGATGCCACCGGTTTCACCCCTTTCCAGTTGGTTTATGGACTGGAGGCTACCCTTCCCGTCGAATGCGAGATTCCTTCATTAAAATTAGCTGTCGAGTTACTCCCCAACACCACTCCAGTGGAGGAACAGCTTCTTTACCTAGAACGGTTAGACGAGACTCGTCGTTTGGCTTCTCTGGCTATCGAAGCGCAGAAGAAGAGAGTCAAGGCTCACTTCGACCAGAATATCCATCCGCGTTCCTTTGTTGAGGGAGATTTAGTACTGCTCTACGATCAAGCTAAGGATAAGCTGGGGGCAGGGAAACTCGAATCTATGTGGTTAGGTCCCTACATCGTGAAAAGAGTTTTACAAAAGGGCGCATATGAGTTGATTGATTATGAAGGAAATCCTCTTGACAAGCCCCGCAACGGGCTGTATCTGAAGAAATATTATGCATAACTTCGCGCACTCACTTTGTATATACGTGTGTTTCGTGTGTTTTGTGCATGTTTTCGTTTTGCCTTGGTGTGCAAGCGTGTTTTCCTCTTATTGTGTTTTCTTCTTCTTGTGCAGATGTCTAGTGCACCTTATGTTGGTTTCGCTGATGGCGCCTGCCGTAGTACTTGCAATTTGTCATCTGCGGCGTGGGTGATATACGATCCTCACGGAGAATTGTTAGACCTTCAGGGGGTCTGCCTAGGTCGTACCACTAACAACGTTGCCGAATACAACGCTGTAATTTAATTACTTGCCGAAGTGGTTGACCTTGGCATCCGCGAACTAGTGGTGAACCTGGACTCCCAGCTAGTTGTCCATCAACTCAACGGGCGATATTCCGTCAGAGACCAGTGCATATTAAGGTTGTACCTACGTGTAAGATTGTTGGAACGGAACTTTGATTACATTACTTATCAACACATTCCGAGACGATTAAATACGTTGACCGACGCATTGGCAAATCATGTGTTAGATAGACATTTGCGTAACAGATAAACATCATGCAAGAAGACATAGAAAGCATAATAAAGTTAAGCATATGTAAATAAATCATTTCAAGCATAGTTTGCATATAGATGCTTTTTAGCTTGCATCAAAAAATGTAAAATCCATGGGTCATGTGTCGTGCAAATTCATACATAAGATCACAATTGTATTGAATAAATGCATAACATAAACAAAACATCATCACATGTAACAATGATCCATCCAAAAACCGGTATGTATATATATATATATATCGTATGGCGCACTAAGGCGCTCAAAAATAAGTGTATATGTCCAAAAATCAGTATGTCTGAGTCATGAGTCTCAAAATAACAGTGGAAATAAAGCCTAGGCGACTATTCGGCTAGATGATGCTCTCTGTAGTACACAGCTGCTCGTGCCACCCGCCTCAGAAGGCGGTGCACCCTGGGTTGCACCCCCACTGTATGGATCTGATGCTCTATGGGGACCTCCTCGACCCCCTGGTAGTCAGGCACCCCCTCCAGCAACCCCTCAAGGTTGCGAGCCACAGTCTCTGACGTATCAACCCCTGGAGGGGCTAAGGCCAGGACCCCAGCTCCTTGTCCTTCTCTCCGTGCCGTGGCAGCCAGGCCAATCGGTCTAGTAGGCCCCACATCTGCATACCATGACATTTGTTAAAGACATGTACATAAAAAATCCAAAAACATTAAAAATTCAAAAGTCAAAGTGTTATACTTGCATCATCCCACTGTTCACCTGGGGGCAGTGCCAGATCAGGGTCATTGCGGAAATCCATGCCCGCATATGGCCAGTCCTCCACAAAGATCTCCTGCTGATCCAGCCAGTCTCGGAAAAATGCTCCCCAGCTATGTGGCCGGCCGCCACCTCCGCGTGGCATGATTCGAGCCCATCGTGAGGCCCTCGTCTCCCGAGGATCCCTGGGAGCATCCACGGCCATCGTCTGCAGCCGCATGGCTGGCACTCGCTCTAGAATGAGCGGGACTAAGATGGACCCGTAGCCAAACTGTTTCGTCTCCCTGCGACGACAGTTGCTCAGCTGCCTCTTCATGTTATTGGTCACTGTTGTGCACCAATCAAACACTGTAGGCTCAAGGCAATTGAGAGCTAGCAAGAGATGAGTCTTTGAGGCCTCGTGGTTGGCCATACTACCCGCTGCCCGGGTCACCATGAACAGAATGGTGCGAAGCACTATGTTTCCCACTGTGGGGATTGCTACTTTCCCACTTCGCGCTTTCTCAGCCTCCGGACATACCCGAGCCATCAGATCATCTAGCGTGCCGCCGCTAGGTCGCTGCCCCTCTATGATGGGCCTCGCACCTCGGCGTGACAGCCCGGTCAAAAAGAAGATATCCATGTGGTCAAATTCGATATCCTGGCCCCGGATAGTGAATTTCATATCCACCGGGTTCCATGCCCTGATCAGTAGCTCGAGAAGATCATGCTGAGCTCTTAGGCGAGGTGTGAGGAAAAATTTCATAAAACCGCAAGCCCGCATGGCATTGCAGCAATCCACATTTGCCCAAGCAGCAATATCTTCGACATCGTGCACTCTTTCCTGCCATTGGAAAGCCATTACGTCCTGCAGAAACCATGAAAAGAAATTAGAAGTGCTGGAATTGGATTTTTTACGTCCAAATTAAAATAAAATAATTTTTCCGCGCCAGCGCGGCTGTTTTAAAAACAGACGCGCTGGCCATGACAGCCCTTTGTTAATTTTCGAGGTCAGCGCGGAAGAACACGGGTTTTCCGCGCTGACCCGAAGTTGGCCACGTTTTGTCCTAATTCGGCCAGCGCGGACCCGCGTGGGATATCCGCGCTGACCGAGAGCGCATCCATGCACCAAGAATTCGCCCGATTGGGCAGATTCGACCGCTAAAATTCTACCAAAAACAACCAAAATGCAGGGCAAAGGAGCGAGAACCTACCTGGAGGAAGCGGTTCGAGAAATGGTGTCCGTACGGGCTGGAAATCACTCCGTCAACTTTCTGGCTTCTCCACGTCCTTCACATCCAGAAATGGTAAAATGGTAAAAATGAGTTTTCACCCTCTTCTATTTATAGCAAAAACTCATAAAATTGTCATATTTTTGGGTTTTTGCCATCTTTTGCCATAAATTTAGCCCTAGTTTTGTCAAATACATGTTTTAATATGTTTTTTACTCATATCGAATGGATTTATGCGGGTAGTGCTCTTGTGCAGGTTAGTATAAACGGTGGAAATCATCATGGTTCTGAAATCACTTAGCCCCAACAATGTCGTCTTTGAGCTCTTTTCCGACATAAAACGAGAAAAGATGGCCGAGCCTCCTTTCAGCTCGTTAAAGGGAACGAGAGGCGGTCATTTTCAGCTCTTTTTCCGACCGTATAACTTAAAAAGATTGCCGGGTGTTTGTCGTTTCGCACTCGTTATTGGTTCTAAAACGACGTGTTTTCGACCGCTTTTTTACTTTTTCGGGTCAAGAACACTATTTACGAAAAGTACTCCTCGATCGTAATGGTCGGGCGGTTCTTTCGAGCATTGTTTTATACTTTTTCGGGCTCGAGAGACACAACTGTACGAAAAAGGACCCCCCTGGAGTCTCCTTTTCTGCTGTCTTTTCAGACTCTCTAAACAAGAAAAGACGCCGAGTTTTTCCTTTGTCAGGCTCGTTAAACACTTGATGACATCGGACATTGTCAAAATGACACTCTTCAAGCATATGCTATCCCCGTCAAGCTTGTCATCCAAAAATAACCGGGGTACCTGCCAGAAATGGTGGGGAAAATGGAACAGTAATCATAGTCGTGTCGGCAGTATGTCGCTCTTGAACATGGCACTCTTCTGCTTCGTGTCTGGGTGGGATCATCTCATCTTGTTTTTCACTGGCCTCCGTGGGTTTGGGTTATCCTATTCGACCTCTCATCTGCCCATTGCCATCATCACTATACCCTTTGCTCATTTGATGTCAAATACTGCCAAACCCGCTACAGTGCCGCCGATATGTTCAAGAGAAGTTGACCTCTGCAATAATACAACCTCATCTGCCATCTCACACAAATCATTTTTCCTCTGTCTCACGTCGATGATGTGGGAAACATTATGGCCCACCTTCGATCAAGGTCCCTTCCTGTCGACTTCAGCTCATTATCCGGGAAGGTGACTTAGAGACTCCCTTCAGGTGCCTTAGAACCTGCATGCCTCAATGGCAGGTTCTTCGTGTTCGACGCGAGGTTTACATCATTGGCCTCCGATCGAATGATTCCGTGGGTGTTCGACACCAGCTCATTGATTCACATGCCGCGGATTGTACCTATAGTACCTTGAGGGCCATTGTCATTATTGGTGGTACCTCTCGCGTCTGTTAACAGTTTTCATCATTGACTGGTAATCAGACGATGTTCATGCATGTTCGACTTCAACCCATATATTCACATGCTTGAACTTGTACTTTGTTCGGATCGGACGGAGCGCAAGACCCTGGATCCCTGTCTGTTGTGGGCCAGGTTGCGATTTTGTGGATGATCATTACATGACTCATTGATGGATGGCTGCGCCCATACCTGAGTTTTCATGGATGGCTGCGACCATACCTTATCATTATTATGGTCTCTTTAGCTGGGTGGCTGCGTCCATTCCACAGACCTTTTCGCATGTCTTCGTGGATGGCTGCGCCCATGCCTAGACTGCATGTACTTGATTATCAGAGATATTTCGGTCCTTCCTGGTGGTGTTCCAGTTCGGCGTGTGTTGTAAAGCATTTCACCCCTCCCACTCTCTTGGTCTTCATGCTTTAGGGGGCATCTGTTACACAGTAATTTCTCACTGCCTTCCTGTCAGTCACCCTGCTGTGTCAATCACTAAGCTTCATGCCTTCTGAACTAGCCCAGAAACCCATTTTTCTAAAGTTTTATGCATCAGCGCGTCTGTTTGAAAAATATCCGCGATTACTGGCGCTCCATAGTGTATTCAATGCGCTGACAGCTCGGAAGGACATCACTTTTCCGAGCTGGTCACCAGCGCGCCTTTCCCATGTGCTTCCGCGCTAACATGACTGTCCCAGTTATGTAGACGCGGCGACATCGCGTCAGTTTCCTCATTATCCGCGCTGATCCAGTTTGGGCGAATTTGTTCAAACAACCAGCCTTCCAGATAACTCCAGGCTTGGTTGTTAGCTTTGTGAATGTCGACTCCCTTCTATGGCATGACTGTTCGACCCTTTGCAACCGTTTCCCTCAAGGATAAGCTCATCCTTCCACCCTTTTAGGAGACTCCTTCTCCTATATAAACTTCCACCATTACCATGAGCAGCTAGTTAGACTTAGCTTGGAATAGCTTGGATTGTACAGAGCTTGTAGTGCTCAGATTGCTGCTATAGGTTTGGTGTGCTAGGTGTGGAAGTGATTGATTGCTTAGGGAAGGTTTTTTTGTGCTATTTGTGTGAGAGAGAGAGTTGTTTGTCTTGGGAGAATCATCCTCAAAGGTGAATGCTTGAGATACATGCTGACTGGCCCCTCCTGAGAAGGTTACCGACGTCAGAACATTTGGTTGTACTCTTCTCTATTCTGATTAATAATAGATGACTGCTATTATTGTTCCATTCTCATTTGTCTATGCAATGGTTAAATGTGAATTACATCTTTTCTGACTGATGTATGGTTACTTTTACTAGATTTCACGCTTGTGTTTGTTTCCTCTTCGTGTGTGCAGGTATCTATTCGCGGAGATCGCGGAGGATTGTGACCAGCCGAAGCGGAGGAGCGAAGGCAACATCTCTTCGTCAAACGACAGCGCAGGAATCCAAGTAGGTGCTTTTTACCTCTTGTTTAATTGTAATTAGGAACATGCGTAGCAGCATTGTGTGATTGTTGCTAGACCCCTGCTGGGCTAGTAGGGATCGCCTCTATCCGTAGAGGGGATTTACCTCTCCAACAGCTACATACGACCCTCCTCGTTAATCTAGGTGACAACAAGGTCTTCCTCCACTGACTATGGAGGATCTTTAGAGCCTTGGTGATCCAAATTCTCCCTCTTTGGGAAACTAGTCTCTAGTGTCTAACACTGAGTCGCATAATACTTCCCAAGAAACTATACTACCTGAGGAATTCTTTAACAAAGGAGTTGTACCTCCTTACAATCCTCCCCTCATCAATCCTCTCTGGCCAGTGTTGATTCAGGTAGAACCTGTACTTGTGATGGCTTCCTCAATGCCCACATCTAATATTCCCCCAACAACTAATGGGTTGTGGTCCTTTGTGGAAAATTTAGGTCCACCATCACTTCCCCCATCTATAGTCAGTAATACACAGCTGAATGGTTACCATACTATCCAAACTATGCCTAATCCAAGCAACCTAGTTACACCTTCTATGAGTGATACACAATACATCTCAGTTTCTACCTCTTTTGTGTCAGCTCTTGGACCTCTAGTTATTTCTCCTAGTATCTCTATTCACACGACTACCTCCAATAACCATTTTGGTTTGAATCCTTTGCTAATTTCAAACACCCAGTCTGAGATGGTAGGGGGAAATGTTCCCAACATGCATACACCTATAGGGGGCATTACTATTCCCCCTCCACCTATAGGACAACCCAGTTTATCATTGATCGACTTACTTCCTCAAAGTGGATACTATCCTAGTGTCATTCATGTGCATATGGCCAACTACATAGCCAAAAATATCCCTTAACCCAGTCATGTTCCACCCATTTGGGCACTCCCTCCTCAATCTCAATTGAGCAAAGGGGGAAATTTTTATCCTGGGGAAACCAAAATTTTGACCCCAAACCTACTACCCCTTATGGATTGCCACCCTATGTTACTGCTCCACCACAACAAGGAGGTTATTATCCGATGAGTCCTATGTATCCTTTTGGGAACAACTTGATGGGAGGACCCCTGAGCCCTTCAAGTCATTCTTCATCACCTTGGTCAGACTCGGGGGCACCTAACACTTTGAATTTTTGGGCAATACTTGATATCCCTGATCTATATAAATTGACTAATGACCCCATCAATCATAACATTCATTGGCCCTCAATCCCACAAAAGATACCTGTCGACATCTCGAAATTCGATGGGAAACAAGGGGATGATCTGCCTACACATGTCACCACCTACCATTTATAGTGTGTATGGAACTCCATGGTTAATGAGAGTATCTAGCTTAGACTCTTCCCCCACACCCTTACGGCAATGTTGCCAAGTGGTACAATGAGTTACCACGTGTGTCAGTCAATACCTTTGGTTCCCAAGCAATGGAATTTTTAAAGCACTTTCAACTTCATATATACTACGAAACTAGAATGGAACTTCTTACTACCTTGCGCCAAGACACCTCCACCCACATCTCTAATCACATCCATGAATGGAGACATAGGCAGAGGCATGTCAAAGCCCCCATTCTAGATTACCTATTAGCAGATTGGTTTTGCAAATCACTTCTTCCTCAAATTTCCAAGGACGTTGCCTTCAACGATGCAATCATGGAAGACCAATCCATTCGTCGTGCCTAACATTTATATTTGGTTTACTCTCAGTCTCTCATGCTATACAATGTAATCCCCAATTCCCCTCGAACTTCCAATGCTCTTGCTACTCAGCAACTGAGTGTGCACGCTGACAGTCTCGTCGACATTACCTCTAGGGTTGTTGTAAGACAACTCAGTTGGAACATTTCCTAGTTGTCTATTGATACCACCCCATATACCCAATCAACTAATATTCCAGTTTTTGAAAACGTAACTATGTTTTGTCTTCAATAATGTACTTGAGTCATTATTTAATGTACTTGTCAAAAGAATAAAGGAAATAATTTGTATTATTATTATTGTGACTTATTAAAGCATGGGTTTCATGCTTGGGTCAACATGTTTTGGGTCAAAGTCCCCATTGAGGACTTATAGGATTTATTTCGGGTCTTTAGAATTATTTTACATTTAAAGAGACCCTTCTTGGACTTTTGAATCATATAAAAAGGTTTAGTATTGAGTCAAATATGAATTATGGAACCTCCACACCATGTCGGACTAAGGGAAGAACAAGTTATCCTAAGACCCCATTCAACCCCATAAGAAGCCTATAAAATGAAGGACATGTAATTCATTTGGAGTATCACTTCTCATCAAGTTTGAATTCTATCTACTGGGAAGAAGTATGAAAAAATTGTTTGTTGGGTAGAAGTATGAAGAGGATAGTCTGGAAAGTTTGTTGTGAGGAGGCCGAAGTGAATGAAAATTTAGGGGATTCTAAGGAGTCAAGGAAAATCGAAATTTTTGTGGTGGTCTCTCTCTATTTCATGCTTTGGATTGGGAGATCGCATTCTTACAAGTTGGATTGCTTACAGAAGTTGTTGGGTGCTGCACGTAACTACATAGTCAAAGTTCCTGGGAAAAGGTTAATCTTCTAGAGGCTGAATTGATGTGGAGGGAAGGTCTAGTCTTGGTCTAGGGTGAAGAGTCTCAAATAATACTATTAGAAGGAATAATTACTTTGACTAGGTTTTCCCCTCTATGGGGTTTTCCCCTAGCATGTGCCTACATCTTGTGTCCATTTTTTTATGTACTGTTTCTTTTGGTAATTGCTTGAAGAACTAAAGAAAGAAGATATAAACAACTTTAGTAATAAGAAATATCACAAAGTAATTATCAAGATTGAAAAAATATTTGCTGCCTTTCTTATTTTCCAACATGGGATTAGAGCTTTGGTGAATAAGGAAGAAAAAGACAAATCCATTTGTAGGTACTATCCCTGAGAAGGAGTCTATTATATTCAAGGAGGATGTATAACTCAATCAAGGGTGAGAAAAAACTTGCAGGAGCATCTAACTTTAGATCGTGGAAGAAGAGGATTGACCTAATCCTCAAGAAGAGAAAGGTGCCGTACTTGGTAAAAGGAAATGTAAAGAAACCTACAAAAGAAAGCAATGATGTTGAAAAACCAAAATTCAGGGATTTTGAATTGGTGGCTATGACTCTAATGGTAGAAGGGATAAAAGACAATATTTTCCCATTCATAGATAACCTCGATCATGCTCAAAATATCGAAGGGGCCGAGGAAGAAATTTGACATGTCTAATATAGAGTGCTATTAATGTCATAAGAAGGTCACTAGAAAAGTGGTTGTCCCTAGAATCCAAAGAATGAGAAGAGAAGATGAGATCAAGTCAAATTTGTTGAAGAAGGAGACTCAAAGAAAAGCAAGCCTGAAGAACTTGACATTAGGGACTTACACTACTAAGTCCTTTTATTATACCTTTAAATATCTTGTTTTATATGTTTTAGAATTTGTAGGATTTTAACATATTTTGGAAGAGAAATTTTTTTATTGTTTTAAGTTTGTAGGTTTCCCTCAAGCTTTGAAGGGAGATCCCAACAACTCCCAAAGATAAGTATCTCATGTATTTTCAGTTTGGGGTTCATGTACTCATTTATTTTTTATTATATTAAATACTAATCACCTATAACACCCTTTCCCAGGTCCACCGAAAGTAACCATGCAAACCGGGGTAAACATGAGGAGAGATGAGAGTTTGGAGATTTTTGTGGCGAGGATTTAGATTATTAGATCTCGGAGCAACCGCAATATTCATTTTTGTCTTCGATGTTTCGAGTCAATACCATGACTCATCATCAGGAAAAACTTTCCATGGAGAGAAGGAGAAGGAGGGAAAAAATAGGGTTAATGGAAAGAGAAAGGAGGGAGTCAACTAGCAATTCAAAAGGAGAAAACAAAAAAATAAAGATTATTTGGGAAATATACTTTGTTACATTATTTTTATTTTTTATTTTTTATTTTTAATATCTTAGTAATAATTAACATAATTAATGAGAAATTATAGCCAATTTTGTATTACTCTAAAGTTAATAAAAAGGAAAACTAAATAAGTTAAGTTTTTATTATTTTAGATAATGTTTAATAAAAAAATTATTGAAATTAAATTTATATTTTAATTGATATATTAAGGTTTATTTTGGAAGCATTATAAAAGTAACTATGAAGCAAAGGTAATGAATGTATATAAATTATTTTATATTTTAATTGATTTAATTATGTATAAACTTATATTAAATTGATTTTCATTATATTTTGAGGTTTAAGCTTAAAATTTGTTATTAAGATAAAAATTAAGGGATAATGATAATATATGAAATTATAAATAATTGATTTTTATTTTAATTAATTTTATTTAACTTTTAATTCATTTAATATATATTCTACGTATTAGTTTTAACTATAGTATTAATAGTAATAATGCACTTATTGCTATTAATAATATAATTAATACAACTAATAATAAAATAATAAGATATTAATAATATTAAATAGGGTTTTCTAAAACTAATGACTAATGAATTGATAGGGGAGGTTATACTAGAAGGAATATAAGGAATGAAAAGGGTGGATGAAAAATAATGAAAATGAGAAGCCTAGCTGAGGGGTGGAGGGGGGGGGAGGGGGGGTTAGATGAGAGATAATTTAAAGATATGGGGATACGACAAGGAGGGCTGGGAAAAAGGGTAGGAGAGGAGAGAGAGGATATATTATTGGGGTAGGTGGGTGACAGGTTGGTATTTTGAGAGAGAAGGGGAACCCAATTTCTGCTTATTTCTAAGCCCTCGTCCTTATTAAGATTAAGAGGATGTTCAATGATTTCAAGAGCCTCTCGCATTTTTTGTTTATATTTATGGTTTTCATTAGCGATGACCTTCATGTCTTCAAGGAAAATATGATGACAGGTCTTTGATGAATGCTCTGCTAGTGTTGAGGATTTTACTCTCCCATTTTTTTTTCTACACCATGTTCTTTTAGTCTAATTTTGAACGATCTTCTGGTTTCACCAATATAACAACTTCCACATGAACATAAGACATTGTAGACATCTTTTTGATGGAGGTGATCAAGTTTGTATTTAACCAATTTCATTATTACTCTTATAATTAACATGGGCTTGAAAGAGGTTTCAATATCCCTCTTTTTGAGAACCTTGGAGAGTTTATTTGTGACTCCTTGAATGTATGGTAGGTATGCTCTCTTGCTTGCAACTTGGGTGCTTGTTATGGTTGGTTTGTCTATATTTTTGTATCTAGCTCTTTTTATGGTCTTGATGATGTCCCTCTTATTATAACTGATTTTTTCGAAGACTTTCATCAAATATTTGATCTCTTCTTTTGTATGGGAGGTGTCTAAAATTCTGAAAACTCTTGTGAAAAGAGTCCTAAGAACCCCCATCTTCTCAGTAGGGTGATGGTAAGAGTCGACATGAAGATAGTTGTCAATGTGTGCTTTCTTTCTGAACACCTTATGTCCAAGTGATCCATCTTTATTCCTTATGAGGAGAATGTCCAAGAATGGTATCCTATTGTTTTCCTCAACTTCCATAGTGAACTTAATATCATTCGATATGTTTTTGATGTGAACAAGAAATTTGTTAAGCTCTTCATCTCCATGTGGCTAGTTGACATTGATGCCATCAACAACCTTGATCCAAATTTTGGGTTTCAAGGGGAAAGTGTCAAGAGCTTTCTTTTCAAATTTCTCCATAAAGAGGTTTGCTACTATGGGAGATAGTGGTGATCCTATAGCCACTCTAGTTTATGTTAAAATAATTATCCTTGGAAGGTGAAGAAGGTAGAGTGAAGACATATTTCATTCAGTTTTGCAATTTGGGGATTTGTGACTTCTTTTATGACTTGAACTGCTTCCTCTAAGGAGATCTTAGTGAATAGCTGGACAACATCAAAGCTAACAATTTTATCATCAGGTTCTAGTTTCTCTTTTTTAATTAAATCCACATAATGATTAGAATCTTCTATGAATGAGCTAGAATTTCCATCTAGGGGTGCTAAAATGCTAGCCACATATTTAGCCAGCTCATATGTGGGTGCCCCAATAATGGTAATAGTTGGTTGGAGGGCGCCACCTGCTTTATGGATTTTTGGGGCTCTGTAAATATGAGGGGTGATTTCACTATCCAAAGTCAAGAATTTCTTTATTCTTTCATCTAGGCTAGAGTCTTTGATGGCTTTCATAAAAATTTTGGTGATTTTGGAAATAGACTTATTTTAAAGTTTTTTCTAGTTTCCACTATTATAAAGGTGGTCTTTCATTTTGGCAATGTATTCATCTTTATCCATAACCATTGTTTCCCCTCCTTTGTATTCTCTAAGGATGACAATGCCTTCATTATTTCTTAAACTTCTTAGGGATATTAATTTCTTATTGTTTAAATTACACTTCAAAGGTTTCGCTTTTCTTAAAATAGCCACAAACTCCTGTCTTACTAGCTCTTTGTCTTCATCCTTGAGGGCTTGAATCCCATCCTCAAGATTGCAAATGATTTCTTCAAAGGGTAGTCACTTGAGGGTGATGGAAAGATTAAGACCTTTATTAAGGACTTCAAACTCCTCTTTTCAATGTATACTTGGAGATGTTAATGAATTTTTTACCATAGCTTGGGTGTGGAATAATAGTAGAGGGATTTTCATGAATATTATTATTAGCATTAATGCAAGAGGAGGGGAGTCAATGCTGTCACTATTCTTGCAATTTAAAACTAGGTTTTCCATATTAGAACTAGGGTTGTCAAAAAATTCAAAGCTAATACGTTGGATTGCTAAAGAATGGAGTTCAGTTTTGCTACTCTCAGTATTTCTACAATGTTGTGTACCTTTTGCTACGTCATCAACTTCTAACACTGCATTTTTCGAGAGGGAGCTCACCAAATCCTTTGCTGTGTTTTTTGGAGGGTCATTTGTTACATTATCTGAGGGGGAATATATTGCTACATTTTCCAAAGGCATTAACGCTGTAGAAAACCACCAACTTTGTTGTTAGTAATGTTGATACCATTAACTTCGTTGGAGCTATTCATTCCTGTGAAGGAGTTATTTATTTCTGCATTTTTTGGAGGGAAAGTTGTTACATTGTTTGAGGGATCAACTGCTACGTTATCCATGAGGAACAAGGATATACCAATACCACTAATTTATATTTTGTTGCTACTGTTAACTATGCTCTAGCCATTTTCTACAATATCTTTGTTGGATTTTAATGAGTCCTTTCTACCTTTTTCTGTGTTGTGTATAACCTGAACTTTTCTGTGTGAACGAATCTCCTGCAGGTTCACATTATTAAAACCACATACTGAGTTATCTAGATGGAATTCTTGTGATGTAGTAGCATCTGAATTATGATAACCTATCCTTTGTGATTTTAAATTTCTAATCTTGTTATTTCATCTTGCCAATGCAAGGTTTCCATCCTTATCTTCTTTAAGCACTACGGAGGCATCAATGATGGCCCATAGGTTTGGTCTAATGGTTGCGGTGAGCTTTAAATGGAATTTGAAGGCTATGAATGATAGGAAATTTAGGATGAATTTGGTTCTACGAATCTCCAAGTGAATCAAGGACATGTTAAGTCAATTGAAGGCTCTGAGGTTATGGTAGCTGCAGAGTTTATGTTTTATGAAGGTGAAAGGAGGAACTAAGTAGGAATCATGGCGTTGATTTAGAAAGAATATGAGAGATACTACTACAATCAGATTCGACCTACTATGTCACCTTAAGGAAGTGGAATCAATGGAACATCACATACAATCATCCAACATCATCAACAAAACTGTCAGGAGACAAGTCAGCCACTCAAATAGTTTGTCCCTCAGTCCCACTATTATTTTGCAACACTTAGGCCATAGTCACTCTCATGCTATCGGAAAGGGAGTGACCAACAACCTAAATTCACTCTCACATGCCTGCTTTCCAGCGACTGTGGTCCAAAATTGCTAGGTCTGTGCGAGCCTTCTCGGTATTTAAGCCACTTTTCTAGCCCATAATCCTTGCCTTTGCCAAAAACTTGTTGTAACTTCTAGAATTCATTAAAAACAATGTTGATCAATCAAAAATCACCCTTAGGACTAGTCTTGAGTATCCCCAACTAGGACTGACATTCTGTCAAACACTTGGCATCAACGTAACCTACAGGTCTAGGGTACAAGATGGAGGATAAATGACTAAAACGACTAATGAAACATAACTAGAAGGATCACCTCCTTCTCTATTGTACTACTACATCATCAATTAGGTCTTGCATCTATCCATTTAATAGTTACAAGTAAACACATGAAATAACCATGACATAAACCAATCATTCAACCATGCTTATAATTGGCATAAAACCATACAAATATCAAAGATATGACAATCATTAAATCCACATATAAATCAATGGAAAAGTAAGAAAAATTAGTTTCTATTAATCATAGGAAAATTCGACTAGGTTTGAGACTTCCACGTACCACCCAACCATAAACATGGCTGAACCAAATGTCTCTTTTAGCCAGTCACCCTCGTGCCATGTTCCAAGCATGAATGTGGGATCTCATAGAACAACCAAGTGAATTTAGAGGTTAAACCACCTCCACCCTCATAAAACTGTGATCACACCAAAACCGGTTCTCTGAGCACAACCAAACAAAACTTGGAATTCCATCTGCAATCCATCACTATCCTTGAGGAATTCTTTTTTTCCTTGTCTCTCAGGCTTTATCACAGTCCAAACCAAATGGCCAGGCCCTAAACCGAGACCATTCTCTCAGGATTTACCGCAATCCAAACCCAAACCACTAGGCCCTAAATTGAGACTTCTCCCTTAGGCTTTACCATATATCCCACCAAACCGGTCAAGGGATTCCTAGGCATTTGGGAATGAACCTTGAGACCACCTCCGCCTCGGATTTCGAAATCCAAGCAAAAATTTGAAAGATCAAAATTGAGATTAACATCCCAACACACCATGACATCCAAAGAAAAGGCAAGGCTAGGCTAAAAACCACTTCATAACCCAAAAGAATCATGCCACCGACGGCAAGAGAACCATACACCAACATGGAAATCCATGCATTTCCAAACTAGCTACGAAATCACACATGAAAAAGGTTATCTGCAAGTATTCCTATTGAAGATGCTTGATCCTGCTCTTCCTTCCTTGATCCTTGCTTTCCTTTTTTTCCCTTTGCTTTCCCTTCCTTGATCCAAAGCTAGAGTGCTCCAAGAAAACTCTATTGAAGATGCTTGATCCTGCTCTTCCTTCCTTGATCCTTGCTTTCCTTTTTTTCCCTTTGCTTTCCCTTCCTTGATCCAAAGCTAGAGTGCTCCAAGAAAACTCTAAGTGACCAAGAGTGAGAGAGAGAGAGAGAGATAGATAGAGAGAGAGAGAGAGAGAGAGAGAGAGAGAGAGAGAGAGAGAGAGAGAGAGAGAGAGAGAGAGAGAGAGAGAGAGAGAGAGAGAGAGAAATGAGAGAGCCACAAAATTTCACTGACCAAGCTTACACTGTGTGAGATTGAGCCAAGAGCTTAACACTGTGCAAGTCTAACGCTTAGAAACCTACCAACTGATCCTCAGAATCCATTTTATCAATGATACCTCTAATTTCTTCATTTTCCATTATTTTCCCTCATTTCCCTCCTCACATGAAACCTATGACCTTTTACCTTTCTTTTCTCCTAATTTCCTTTATTTTCGTAAATAAATGTGCTAAAAATGCCTTTTTGCCTTTTGATTCCTTTCCCTTAGCCTTTGCCAATTTCCCTAGCCAAAACACACATCCAGTGATTCCAACTAGGATATATTTTCCCAACATTCATCTTGGAATATGTGTCCCTTACCCATGTCTTATGTTTTCCTTTATTTACCTTATTACATGGAATTTTCACTAGGGTTGTTACAGAACCCTCCCTGTTGGGGAATACCGTCATCGGGCAAGAGCTTTATCACTTAGCTCGTTGCAGTATTTACAATGAAAGACCTACTCAAACACAGAAACTCATGACTAGATAACTAACATACAACATACTAGATCTTTATAACACAACTCATTATGATATTTACAATAACCACATATACACATATGCACATTTTCTAAACCAGAAAATAAAAGGATATGATACCTGTATCAATCAACAAGGGAATCTAGTGGATCACACCTCCACCATCAAAGTAATACCAGGATTCACCTCCTTGTCAAGAAGTCCAAAATCCACTGCCACAGTCATAGTTGCATCCAATGTCCAGTGCTATAATCATGCACCACCTATCCCCTCAGTGAACAGTTATGGACTCACTGTTCTAGGGCACACTCCCAATGTGTATTAGATTCCATTCGGAAATTCTAATGACCAAAACCAATATAT
The DNA here is from genome assembly GCA_031772625.1 of Pinus tabuliformis. Taxonomy (NCBI): domain Eukaryota; kingdom Viridiplantae; phylum Streptophyta; class Pinopsida; order Pinales; family Pinaceae; genus Pinus; species Pinus tabuliformis. The sequence goes on along the minus strand of CM062816.1, from coordinate 1,035,645,818 downwards.
CCATGACCTTCCCTTCTCTACTACACAGTCTCTCAGGAAATCTGTTCACCCCCTTCCGTGCAGTCACTCACCTTTGAAGTTCAACGAAATCCACTGCCTTGAGGGATCCATCCCTTAGTGATGCTTCCTTGCATCGAAAGATATAAAAACAAGGAATATACCTACCTCAAAACCATCATACTATTCATAGCATGCCCATGGAAATAAATGGACACTATTGGGTACCAGTGTCCCACAATGGCCCTGCTCCTAAAGTACTCTACTAGCATATTTTTTCATGTTCCAATTTATTTTGTTGTTGTTGCTAATCCTTGTAGTTGATTTCAACCACCCAACTGGGCATGTTCATCCATTCCTATTCCAAGCACATAATTTCCATTACATTCAAATAAATTGAAATAACCTCAAATCGTACCTCATTGGTAGCTCGTCAATAAGGTACACTTGCAATTATGTTCGCTTCCTATCACAACAAGTTAAACTAATTGTTTGATCAAAACATCATGTAAAAACATATCACATCTGCTTAGCTCAAAACATAACCATCAAAGATCAAAATCATAAATGACATGTAACCATCATAAACCAGAATCATAGATCACATTTAATCATCATATACCATAGGCATAAACCACATACATAATAAAACTGAAATAAAATGCAGATACTTATCCTTTCATCAATCCTTAGTTTCTACCTTTGTCCTTATTCCATATGCACTTCGGATCAGTTTCCATATCAAGAAACACCCAATGCCTTTTACTCAACCATGTGCACATACACATAGTGTTCATCACACACATGCAGCGACACACGTCATACAACACCATGCAATACATGCATCTACACTAGTGTTATCCCCCACAATGTCCCAGGCTGAGAGGAATCAACGGAGGTAACCACAGACCAAGCTTTCAATTTGGTAGCTAGCCCTACCAAACTAGAGAGGGATCTCTCTATAAGATCACACCCAAAGAATTTACTGGAATACAAAAGTATTTTAGGCTAGATATGCTAGGCTTAGATAGGTTTGAATTAGGGTTTTGATGTTGAGCAAGGGGTGACAAATAGGTAACTAGGTCAAAAGACCCAAGGGTAACAACAACAGAAATATAAAGGAGCAATGTAGAAGTGGTTTTGTGATGGCTTACATTTTCTCAATGTAGTGTAGTGTTCATAAGAAATATGAAGACTTAATGAGCATATATGTCATGAATTCATTAAGCTAGAAAGCAAATAACATATAGCGATAATTACATTGAAACAGAGCTTTAAGGAAAGAATTCTTCTTATAAACTTAGGAAAAATCATTGAATAAACCGATGAATAGAAGGAAGATATGAATATCTATCATATGAAACTATTAAAAAAAAGAAACAGGATCACAAACTCACTACACATGAATTCCTGGATAATAGCTACAATTGTTCTTTGATTTCCTAAAAACATTGAAGCACAAGTTACAAGAGCTCTCTCCTCAAATGTACAACCCTTCTCTTTGACTGAGAAAATGATACATATAGACTAAAATAAATAGTTTCCCCACCAATTGGGGTCGAATCCATGAGTGGTGAAACAGTTTCCAAGAATATCTCAACCAACAAGTGAGAGTGAGAAGGTTGAAAACAAACTCTTCTCTTATACCTTGATTTGAGTTTCTCTTCATTAATGAGGCCTAATCTATCATAAAAACAACCTATTATGCTAATTTATTCATTATTACATCACCAAAACATCAGTAAAATGAAATTACATCACCAATTTGACCTTTACCCAAATCGAACTAGAAAATCTGAGAAATTACACAGTGAAATTTTTAATTAAAATCTCAGAAAATTCCAAAGCGTAGCGCCAAGCTTGACGCCATTTTTAGGTCCCTTCCTGAAGTCAAAATTGAAATATTAAAGAATGGTAAACTAGCCTTGTATGTATAGTTTCCATCACATCTTGAATTTTTTAAAATGACACAGAGGAAGGCCTTAAAAAACTCATTCTCCCAAGGTGTCTTCATAAGTGCAGTGCCTGTCAAAAAGAGGGGAAAAATGTTGATTTTTGACCCCTTTTTCTCATTTTTCTCAAAATTTAAGCTCTATTTGAAAAATATGAGTAAATTGGTTTTGAGAAGAGTCATCATATTTCCAAAAATTAAAACCATTTTTCATTTAGAGCTTTGAGGAAAAAGCATAGTGCCAAGGCGCCGCGTTTCTGAAACTAGTGCATTTTCCTAAATTTGCACCAAATTTCACCAAAAACAAAAAATGCAAAAAAAATCCCAAAATTGGTCCAAAAGTGAAAAAATGCTATCATGGATTCCTCAACAAGAATCTCCAATTTTTCCTTTTCATTTTTACTTTTTATGGTTTCTTTGTGTTTGGCCTTCAAGTGCTTTATTCTGATCTTGGCAACATGATTCCTTGTGTAATAATGGATGACCATCTTCCTTTGTAGATTGTTATCCATGTTAACCTTGTCAAGGAGCTTCTCAAGGTGGAAATTTATATTTTCAGGCCAAAACTCCCTATCTTCATTTATTTCCACAGAAATCCTCTCCTCAAAGGTCAATCCTTCCATTGGTGGCTTTTGTTCTCCTCTAGGTATAGGTTCATGACTTTGAACCAATACTCCCCATGATTTGGTATCCCTGTGGAAAGAGAGATGGAATCAAATTATAATGTGTATAAATCCTTACAATGGTGGCCTTTTCTTCTTTCAAATTGGTGGCAATCAAATCAGTGAGTTGCTCATGAAAACTTACCTCTCCCACTCTTTGACAAAACCCTAGGTAATTGACATCTTCAAAGCATTGTCTTATGAATGGTGAAGAATTGATCTCATTGAAATTTGTGGGCTCATACCTCAGATTCTTCCCCCCTTTATGATGTTTTATTTTCTCATATGGTGAAGAGTCTCCTTCCATTTTTGAAACCCTAGATGATAGGAAAAGGGAAAAAACGGTGAAAAGTGTTTGAAGTGGTGAAAGGAGGGAGTTACGGAAGGGAGATGGGAGCAGGGAAATTTTTGGAGATGGACAGGGGTTTTAGGAATACTTAGGAAGTTAAATTAAGGGAAATTAACAAGGGAGATGAGCTAGGAAATATAAACCCATTCCTAGCTAGGGAAACTACCTAATTTGATAGATTAGGGCTAGGGTGTGTAGGGAGGTGAATTGGAATGAAGGTAAATACTTTGTTGGTGAATGGGGATGATGAGTTGCATGCAAATAGAGGTATAGGGATAGTGATTTTATGGTTTCAAATCTCCAACTGATCACTTGCAAGCTCAAAACATGAAATCCATAGAAAACCCTAGACGACTAAACTCACAATCATTTTGTTTGTTTTTTCAAAGGAAGAGGGGATGCAAAGGAGTGTACTTCCCTATTATGAATATTAGAGGATAAAAACTAGATTTATAGGCTTTAAAACTAAAATTTTAGTGATTTGTTGTAATTATGGGAGACTCTGTCCCGTGCACAGCGCAGTTCACTGTTGCGCAATGCCACCTCCAGAAATGTAGCGCCTTGTCTGTAAGAGCATCACTTTGTCTTCCAACCTGCTTTTGGAGGCCTTAAACTGATACAAATTCAGAACTTGATAGTGCGTTGGAAAATTTTTGAACTATTCTAGTATATGGACTCCTAAAAAATGTGATTTGGACAATACAGCAGGGAGAAACATTGATTTTCCCAAGGTCACTCAAAAAACGCAAGGTGTCTTTGACAAAATTGCAACGCCAACTTGCAGAGCACTTTGGAATGCCTTCCTAGAGGATTTTTGAGATGAAAGTGGTATGATTGGAAATATTATGATGGATGATGCACAATAGAGTCCTTAAGCACTGCTAACACCTGCTCCAAATCCCTGAAAAACTGTCTAGAAGTGTAACAACTCTCCCATTCCAAGTGTAGTTTTAGAATTTCTATCAAATCATAATACCTATACATAAACTATAGGATGTTTTTTTCCCTAGGACTTTAATTGACAAAAACCTCGTTCAATTTTGTAAAACTATTCTCCATTTGGTTAGAAACATATTTTGAAGCAAAAATGTCCCTATGAGAAATGATGAGACGAGGTAGTGTACTCGAGCATTGTCTTGTTTGAAATAAAACATTATCTTTACCTTTATTTTTCTTTCCATAAGCTGCTAACTCCCTTTACCCACTAAATCACATGATGGACATGTTTTTGTTTTGACATATGGTATCATGATGACACATGGAGTGAAATCATAGACCATGACCTAAAATGAGGAATTTAACCATTCCACAACCCAAGACATTTAAATGAAGATATGATACCTCGAAGAAGACAATGACCATGATGAGTGGTGAAGACCATGAGTAAGAGGAGGAAGCAACAGTGACCTAGACACAACAACCAGTGACCAAATTTTTATTTGAATATTGACTGAAATGACAAAAATTTGACTTGACACCCTAATAACACCTTGTAAGAGCATATTTGATCACTAGTGACAAGATGAACTAACTGACACTAACATTGGCTCTAGCTGGGGATGGTAGCTCCTTGGAGGTGTCAAGAACATCATAGATGAGGTAGCCTTATTCATTGGGCATGTAGTCAAAATACAAAGACCAAACTTAAAACTGAAAACTGACTGACTAACTGACTTTACTATAAAAAACACACTGACTGAACTTACTTATGGTAGCAGATGATCGGGATCTTAGGGCCTTCACCTTGGGCTTGAAATCCTGATGATAACCCCCCATGTGCCGAAGATATATATATATAATCATGTCAAATTATCCCTCCAGTGTAACCAATCCATCAAATGGCTAATTATTTGAATCATGCTTGCACTTTCCTTGAGCAGGCAGAAAAAACAAAAGATTGGCCACTCCATGTGTCCACTTAACATGTGCTCATGATCCATAAATACAAGAAAATTCATCTTCCCAGATGATTGAAGCAAATTAGTAAAAGGATCCGGAATAATCTGAAATGTTACCATGTCTTGAAAGTCAACAGAAATACAAGCACGCCCTTCATTTTCCAATGCAAAATTTTTGTTAGGATGAAAATATTCATTAAGTTTTTAATTCACATTAGGGAAAAGCGAAGTTTGTTCTTGAAAATATGTGTTTGAGACAACCATATCATCAATAGCAAAGATGTTCACATCAATAGGATCCGGTACAATCTCCTATTCTTCAAAGGAATCCTCATTTTCTTTACCTGGAGGAAGATCATCATGTGTATGAGGCTCTATTGTAGCAGCTACAACCACCCTCCAAAATTTTTCCTTAGCCTATTTTGGAGCCTCCCTACCAACCTTCACAATAGATTACCTTTCTTCGTCAAGTCCTTAAGCTCCAGTGTCTTTCTTTCTCAAAGGTAGCCTGTCGATCACAGTTTGATCTTTTCCCTTCACAAGCTGTTCACATGGATTTGGTCCAGCTGCAAGATGAGCAACTTCCCCTTGAAAATTGCGCATTTATGGAGGGAAACCAACCTTCCCTCTAGAAATTGCACAATCCTCTCTGATGGCCTACTGGGCTCCAGGATTGCGCAATCCTGCCAGCCAACCCTCCCAGTAGGATTTGCATAATTTTTCCGTGAAGCATGTTGTTCAGCCCAAGATTTGTGCAAATACGGGAAGAAGTCAGCTGCTCAACCCAGAAATTGCACAAATATCCTTAGCAACCAACCTAGCTCTGAGTCACAAATGCGCATTTTTCTCTAGCCGTCAAGTAGTCTCTTGCATGCACAACTGAGTTGACTAGTTCCCTCCGGGACTTAGGAAAACATACTTGCATGCATGGTTTGCTTCTCCCAAGGTAGCATGGCATCCCCTGTTTCAGGGATCTATGTTTAGCAGTTGAAGGTTACATGCAAGGAACAATTTAGAAACCTCCCTCTAGGTGTTTCTTTCCTTAGATTTGCGGCATGTCCGTCAACACCTCAATGTTATCAAAACTCATCAATCGGATGTTGTAGAGCCCATTATTCACATCAATCTTGTAGCTATAACATCCCACATCCCATATAGGAGTAGTTGGCACATTTAGCTCAGCTTTTTTGAGGTAAGTTCGCTTTTGATGCCCTGTGCTTCATTTTTGTCGCTTTTTGTGTATTCACTTGTGTGAGTGATGTTTGCTTGATTTCTTTGAATGCCTGCCGTCATTTACATGTATTCTAGCTTTTCCTATCTCTGTTTCAATTTTCATTGCAATCTCACCACTATTGCATGCGTGAAACTGTTTTGCATAGACATTCGCCTAACCAACAAATAGCCTCACCCACATGAATGTTGATCTATTTGTTGAATCTTCCATTCATGTTTTTCACGTACTATTTATCACTTCTGCTATCACATAGTGTTTCCAAGCATTCATTATACTATTTATCACTTCTGCTACCACTTAATTTCGCCATGCATTCACTGACTTACTTGCTTTCCGTTTCCCGTTGGCAAGTCAGGCCAACCTTGGCTTGGGCTCTGCTTTCACCAAGGCTACATTGCACAATCTAGGAAAGGAAGGGTCACCTTCCTCTCCAGATTTACACATTCCTACCCAACATTGGCTTCCAGTACTGTTTTTCACATTTCTAGAGGACATAGGCTACTTGGCCCAAGAAATTACGCAAATCTTTCACTGGGCCAACAGTCCTTCCCAACTAGAATTGTGCAATGCACAATCCCAACAGTCAGTAGCCAGACTAGACTATGCACTCCGCAGTTCTAGCAGTCAGTCAGTCTCTCAACAGCCCGAAATGTGCCTTGTGTAGTCTTGGAAATCGGTCTCCTGACCTCCCGATCTAAATTGCTTAACCTTCATGATCATTCACTCAAGTATGTTGCAAGTCAGTTCTCATGTTCATTCTGATTTTTGCCTGACAGATTGCTTGCTATGAGTGTTGCCATGTCTCCAAGTATCACAGGTGTTCATCTGCCTCTCAGCACTATAGGTACAATGGCTTCCAGGAGAGCAGAGACGAGGACACTATTCAGAGCACGCTTGGGGATGCAATCAAGCAAGTGTCTATGAGGTTTCCTATTCACGAAGACATCAAGTTGTTTGTGGACAAGGACATCAAGCAACAACATCACAACGAGCAGTGTCATGAACAACAAGTGAAGGTAGCATACCGAATGTAGTGAATGAAGTGAACACAATGAATGTAAGAGGAAGGTTGTTGACAACATAGAGGCGGAGCAATGTTGCAGGATCAAGCAAATCCACTGATAATGAAAGCAACTTTGGAGACTCGGGCTATGAAGTGACAATGCGACATGAAGATCACACGAAGGTAGAAGATGGAACAAAGAAGGAGTTGCATGCGCTGAGGAAGAAACTTAGGAGGAACATGAAGTTGCATAGACAGTAGTGGTAGAAACATGCACTCACTGATGAAACTATGCCAGTACAAGTTAAGGATCCATCCCAGCAGTTGACACAGAGCAAACATGGTGAGTAGTGTTGTTGATTGCATGAAAAGGATCCAAGAGCATGCATGTCATTGAGTGCACATGCAATCCAACTCTTTCAACACACTCGCCAAGGAAAAGACAGAAGTAAGTCCAACTCAGGATGAACATGCACTTCGGCAAGTTGATGCACATGACCACTAGCACACACTTGAAGATCAGCACAGACACTATGCATTAGTGTGTTGCTAGCTCAATTGTACCCAAGAATACCATGTGCATGTTAGAGAATGAGTTGGATGAAGGGACTGAATCAGTGCACCAATTGCAACGGAGGCAAGAGTTCGCTTCAGCAAGATGTCACCATGAGGTACATGCACACCATCATGGACGACCAAGCTTGGCATTAGCTCACCAGCTTCGCCATCACAAGCATGTCAAAGACTTGGTCTTATCAAAATAAACCGAGTGTCAGTGATGCTTGCAAGGCTTGCTCAAGCCATGTTGTCTCACATGAGTACATGTGCATTGTAATGTTGAGTTACACTTCAAGTGTCAACAGTTGGATGTAACAGTTATAGAGTAGGTGAAGAGCCATGAGGGTAGTTGAACTGTCACAAAGGAGAATTTCAAGGGTCACCCAACCCTTTGCTATAAATAGTCCCTCATAACTCATTGTAAGGGTTTTTGGTCAGCCAAGCTTCTACTAAGACTATCTTGAAGAAGGCTTGGACATTATTGTAACGTGCCTTGGCTTCTCCACTGCATGGAGCTAGTACATATTTTTGGAGGAGCAAGTGGATGTGGCTGTAACGTTCCACTGTTGGGGCTAGAAAGTTTACATGGTATATTGTATGGTTGTGACTTACACTTCTTTAATAATAAGAGCCAACACATTTTCATGCATATTTTGTTATTCTTGTTGGAATGTTCTTGTTTCCTTAATGATATATGTTGTTTAACTTACGTACTTGTAGATGAACTGATTTTTGTGCAATTATATGAATCTTGTTGTTAATGTGTTGCATATGATTTTAATGTTGTCATTATCTATATCAACTTCTTTGCCAGACAACAGACAAACCTTTTTCATGAACCTTGCTATATCAACCATCACACTCATCTCGGACTGATCCGTGTGTGCTATTCATGTTATCTTACCTTGTATGTTGTGACTGTCGCATCCGAGTGGATTGCTCTGCCGGAAGCTATGCATGTCCTTTGTGTCGTGTGTTCCTAGCCAAGTTGGGATTGATCCCTTTCAACCTGGAACTTAGCTTCACCTTCCTCTCCCTTTGAAGTGTTGGAACATTTTGTACACATTCCTTGACTCTTTGCATGAGTCACACCCTTGCTACTGACAGAGTTCTCTTACTTGCCTCTGTGCGACATCACGGTCAAGGCATTAGCTTAGGACCCATTGTTGGGACTCCTACACCAAACTGTCTGAGGTCTAATTGGGACTTCTTACTGGGGAGATCCCCTTGACATGTTGGTGGGTCCAGCACCATCAACATTTCTTGTGCTAGAAGGAAGGCCTCATGACAAGTAATGTCCTCTCATCCAGTTTGAACCTTGCATATCTTTCATGGACTCTTTCATTCTTCTTCCCTCGAGGTGATTTTCGAATCGTGAAGATGTCTCCATCTCGAGGAATCTTTTGAATCTCTTGTCCACTCACACATATGATGGTGAAGGTGGAGTGGCCTGGCCTGAGCACTTACATAACTTTATTTCCATGATTTATGAGGAAGATGAGTTTACTGATGAACAAGCCAGTTTGCTTCTTTCATACACACTTCGCGAATCTCCATTTCATTGGGTGCTCAGCCTATCAGCTGACACGTGAACTCATGTGAGAACTTCTATGATCTTATTGAAGACACGTTCTATCATTTTGATCCATATCATCTTGACCGGAAACTGTTACAACAATGGAGGGCTCTGCATGAATCCATTATTTATTTTTGGCAGCCTTCCGTGACTTGCAATTTCAAGCTCCAAGGAGCCAGATGAAGTTTTCTTATCTGTGGGACTGGTTCGAGTACTGCGTTAAGAAATATGCCTGGCCCAAGAGGAAGCTTGATATCAAGCCTCGCTTAACATTCTTCATTGATGGAACTGTGAAATCGCATGTGGGAGCGAGAACTATCTCAACTGACTGTCCGCCTCCCTCTCATTCAATAGCTCCACCATTTCCTAGTGATGTTGAGGATCATGCTTGTACACCTATTTATCCTTTACACTCTCCCAACATCACTCCACTCAATTTTCGCGCAGATTTGGTTGTGAGTCCTTCGAGTTCTCATATGCATTCTTTTCTTCGACCTCTGTCTTCGCACTTGGGTGTTCCTCCAAATGATGCTATCTTGTGTTCGTCCATTCCAGACTCTTCACTTGTTGTGAACGAGGAACAACCCACTGACAGAGTTGGTGTTACGCAACCAACATGCACTGTCATTCACGAAGAGTATGAGTGGGATATTGAGCATCAACATTCGGCAAAGAATGAATCCCTTCCATCTAAGCCCCCTCCGTTCTTTCCTAGCTTCTTTGGTGAACCTGCAATCCATGATTTTGCATGTGTGTCTTCATCCACTGATGCACTTATTGTTGATCACTTGCAAGACTCACCGAATGCTAGTCCATCATTTGACAACAAAGAGGATAAGTTATTCATTGAATATCCACATGATCCTTCATCTATCTTTTATAGAAATACAGATGATGAGTTCGTTTGCTTTTAATCCACCCCTCTGTTTGATTCATCTGATCATGAGGATGCCAAAGAATTCATTGTTTTTTTTATCATGGTAGTTGTGATCCATTTGCTTCCAATTTTGATTATGATCATGAATCTATCACAGTTGATCTTTTGAAGCCACCGGTTTATGCTGAACTACCTGATGATGAAGTTGAGACACCCAAGACTGTCAAGGCACTTCAGCCTAAGCTGATGGTTGTGTCAGACCCTTGCTCTATTGGGGTTAGTCTCACTTCTGATCATGAAACTGTTCAATCACCCAAGGCTCCTCATCACTCGTCTATATGCATTGAAGATGCATCTCACACACAAATCACACTTCCTACACTCGAACTACACGATCCCATTGCTCATGCATTAGAGGAGTCTTACATTGCAAGCCTTCTTTCATGACGCAAATTGTCTTTGTTTCTTTCGTTTTCTTGCATGTCGTAGTTAAGAGTGTGATTTTGCTTCAATGTTGCACGTAGTGTCACACATCACCATGGTAAGTCCATGAACTGTCCGTCATGCACATGCACTCACTTATGTCCTGTGGTCACTTTGAAACACGAAGTGTGGCTGTCTTCATTGTTATATCTTTCTTGTATGCTAGTCCACACAATTGGGTTGCTCGCGGACCAAGCCTTCACCAACATGGGTCTACCAATGCTCTAGTGGTTGCATTGGAAGTATCACTTCACTTGATCAGGCCCATGGACTGTTAGTGTAGGAGTAGGAGTAGTGTTTTCTTTCAGTTGTTTTCTTGCATGCTTGTTTGCTTACATGCTTTGTTTTCATGTTTGTTTTCTTTCTTAGACTATTTTGGAGCCTCCCTACCAACCTTCATAGTAGCTTTCCTTGCTTCGTCAAGTCCTCAAGCTTTAGTGCCTTTCTTGCTCAAAGACAGCCTGTCGATCATAGTTTGATCTTTTCCCTTCACAGGTTGCTGATCCAAAATGGATCCTAAAAACCCTCTAATTCCTCAAAATAAAAAACTATCGTGTAAGGAAAAAACTTTACAAATGGAAAAAACCCTATCAGGCCTTAAAAGCATGAAGAAACTGTGAAAAAAAGAGCTATCGGAGGCTTGAACAATGATGCACAGGAGTCATTGGATTTCGCCTATCAATGGTCTAGATATGATCGGCATATCAAAATCGAAGAAGGAAAGCATAGGCTATCAAGAGGCTACCATATGAAAGTTGTGATAGTGATCAGCGCGAGTCGACGAGGATCATCAATCAAGCACACAGATCGATGGCCCAGGTTAACTTGCAATATCGCATCGACAAAATACAAGGGAGCACTTGCCAAAGGCCCGGGGACTATGCGATATGCGATTGTGATATCACAATATCGCATCGGAGCAGTGGGTCCGATACATACCCGACTTGCGATAAAGCCAAACTCGATGAGTCTTATGGGTAGAAATATATATCTTTTTAGTTCTGTAAAAAGGGGTTTTTCTGTGTAAAGTCACGATTTCGTTAAATAAATGAAAATCAAAGGGAATGCGAATAGGGCAATAAAACGGACCTGAAAGGGTTTATACATGCAATGATATATATATATTGAGTTCCGTAACGAGCAGGATTTTGGGTGGGCCTTAGGTGGTAAGTGGTATTGGCTGGGCTTTGCCCGAGCCCATACACTAGCCAACACGTGGCTAGGCACCAGAGAGAGAAAACCACCTTTTCGTGTGGGTAATCTCCATGTGCGTTAGCTACCCGAAGTCAATAATAGCCTTTGGTTCAATGATCACTCGCGATAGCGCCCGAAGATGGTTCCAAAAGTATTATAGGGTGGAATTGATAATATTTCAAGTTCGAGAAAAGGCGTTTGGGTAGAATTTTATAGTGTTTCTGTGTATTCTCTGTGTAAATAGAGAACGACTATTTTGGGGATTTCAAAGGCACCAATGGTCCCTTCCATTACAAAATGGGTGGCCACCATTCTTGAAAACATTACAACATGATTGGTTAACACTCAGAGGGGGTTTGAACGGACAGAGGCTGGAAGCCAGAGAGCCTGAAAGGGAAGATGAATAGACAAGCGCCAATTGGCTTAAAAGCCACTAAATGACAGAAACAGAGGCAAGCAGTGCTGAGATAGAGTGAACAGAGAGACAGAGAGTGAGAGGGAGAGTCTGCGTACTCAGAGAGACTTGAGGGATTCAAGTAAACTCCTACTATTTTGTATCTGTTGTGTTGAGACTCAATTTGAACTCACATTTTGTAAAACTCTGCTCTTGAAAACATAATAGACAAGTCGCCACTGAAGGCTGGACCAGGAGACGTAGCCCAAGAGTTTTGGTGAACTCGTTGATTATTTGTTGTGTTGTGTGTGTGGGTCTATTATGTTTCTTTAACTGCTTCATTGTCTATATTATTCACAATATTTTCGATCTGTTGCAGTAAGTAATATAGGAAAATCCATGCACATGAGTCTGTAATACCTTAAAAGTAATATAAGATCTTCATTTTCAAATCAAGTGGTATTAGAGCTTTAGGTTTGCTAAGGTTATACAAGCTTGTGTTAGATTGTTGAATGCTAACTAGGTCAAAGCTCAAAGTAGCAGAAGGAGAACTTGTTGATGCTAATCCAGAAATTGGAAGAGTCTATCCTAGGAGGAGAATGGAAGAAAAAACCCCATTGGAATCAGAATCTCAGTTCATGGACAGTTTCATGACCATGAGAGCCATGGTGGAAGAGATGTATCGAGAATTTAAGAAAGGTCGAGGTGAAAGTACTTCAACCACCAAACAAGACAAGGGAGCAGAGGAACCTTCTCTAAATGCCCCAGCGGGCAAAGGGAAAGGGGAAAAGCTTCCTCCATCATCTGTACTACCATCACCTCCATCATCCTCATCTCCTAGCCCTTAAAAGAAAAAGAAGAAAACATCTTTGATTAAATTAGATGTGAAATTTGATTTTCCAATCTATGATGGATAATTAGATGCAGAAAAGCTAGATAACTGGATTAGACATATTGATGTATATTGCAGGGTGCAGAACATTGATTTAGAGAGGAGAAAGATTCAACTGGCTGGCATTCCCATTGGAGGAACTGCACTAGTGTGGTGGGAAGGCAAGACACAAGCTTATTTGAAGAAGCATGGTAAAATTCTTTCTACTTGGAATGAATTTGTTTCTGCCATTAAAAAACAATTCTATCCACTAGCTTATATGCAACAAGCAATGATGAGTTGGAAAAATATTCACTAATTAAAGGGCCAAAGTGTACAAAGCTATACCCAGGAATTTAGAAAAAGAGCTTTAACTCTAGGCATTTCTCTATACTCACCTGAAATTTTGTTGAAGTATATAGGTGGTCTGCATAGCTATTTGATGCACACCATTCTCATGTTTAACCACACTAGCCTAGATGATGTACCAGTTCAGGCTACACATCTAGAGGCTAGAGGCAAGAATGTGAACCCAGAGATTGGGGGATAATCAAAACCCTCTGCAAGCAAGAACAAGGAAAATAAGAAGCTAAAATGGAAGGAGAAGAAGGAAAATGTTGTACAGAAAGACAAACCTTCATGCAGTCACTGCAAGAAGGATGGACATGATGATGAACACTATTGGTATTTGCATCCAGAGCTAAAACCCAAGAAGTTCGGTGGTAAGAAGAAGAAGATTGTTGCTGCTATTCAGAAAGACTTGGGGTTAGACTCAGGTGATGAAACAATAGCCACAACCATAGGTATAAAAGGTAAAAATTCTGAAGCATCTACAAGTAATTCTGCTCAATCTATTGGTAATGAAGATAATGAGAGGAAAAGACATGAGCTTTTTCATATTTGAGTTATTTCCAAGCACCAAAAGATTGATACTTTATTTGATAGTAGATCACAAGTAAACTTGATTTCTAAAACAATTGTAAAGAAGTTGGAATTACTAACAACACCTCACAAGAAGCCGTATCCATTAGGTTGGGTATGTGATAAAGCAAAGCTACAAGTGACTAGACAATGTAAACTTAGGTTTGCTATTGGGTCAACATTTGTAGATGAGGTTGAGTTAGATATAGTTCCCTTGGACATATGTGGTATTGTTTTAGGAAGTCCTTACTTGTATGATAGAAAAGCCATTTTCTATAGAGCTAAAAATAAGTATCAACTCACTAAAGATGGAATAGAATATATTGTAAGAGCTCATAAACTCAAAAATAAATATTCTCTCATAAACTCAGCGCAGATGAAAAGAATTGTAAATTCATGCAAGCAATTTTTACTAATGGTTGTAAAGGAAAAAAGACCTGATAAAACCAATGTATTTGAAGGTTTTGAGGCTAAACAGAAAGTTGATTTAGATAAAGCTGTTTTAGAATATGATATCCTATTTCAAGAACCTAAAGGTCTATCACCCAAAAGGGAAATAGTACATGATATTCATTTGCAACGAGATTCTCCATTGCCTAACATCAGAATGTACAAGTTATCCTCTTTAGAGAATGCAAAGATCAAGAAGTAGGTACATGAGCTTCTCGATAAAGGGTTCATAAGACCAAGCACATCACCATGTGGATCTCCAATTGTGTTGGTGAGAAAGAAAGATGGTTTTTGGAGGATGTGCACTGATTATAGAGCACTGGATAAAATAACAATAAAGAATCGTTATCCTCTTCCTCGCATTGATGATATATTAGATCAGTTGAAAGAAGCAGTTTAATTTTCCAAGTTGGACTTGTGTAGTGGCTATCATTAGGTGAGAGTTGCAAAACAAGATGCATGGAAGACTACTTTCCAAACAAAGCAAGGGTTGTATGAATGGCTGGTTATGCCTTTTGGCTTAACTAATGCTCCCGCCACTTTCATGAGAGTTATGAATGATGTACTTCAACCTTTTTATTGATGATTTTGTAATTGTATATTTAGATGAAATTCTTGTTTTCAGTCAAACATGGGATGAATATTTGAAGCATGTAAAGAAAACTTTAGATGTTTTGAAAAGAGAAAATCTCTATGTGAAGTGATCAAAATGTGAATTTGGAAAAACATCTTTAAATTATTTGGGTCATATTATAAGGGGTGGTGAATTGAAGATAGATCCCTCTAAGGTTGAAGTCATTGTGAACTAGCCTAAACCCAAATCTACTACAGAAGTTAGGAGTTTCCTAGGAGCAGCACAATATTGGAGAAAGTTTATTGCTAACTTTTACTTGATTGCAGCTCCCTTACATGCTTTAACATGATTGAACAAGGTGTTTTAGTGGGGAGGCAAACAGAAGAAAGCCTTCGACACCTTGGAAGAAAAAATCAGTACAACACTAGTACTAGCACTGCCAGATATTCAACAACCATTTGATATTCAAAAAGATGCCAGTGACTATGCCATGGGAGGACTGTTGATACAACACGGTAAACCCATATGTTATCATTCTTAGAAATTTACTTCTTCAGTAGTTAACTATCCCACATATGATAAAGAATTGTATGCATTACTGCAGACTGTGAAAAAGTGAAAACATTACCTAATGGGAAAAGAAACAATTATACATACAGATCATCAACCACTTCAATATTTGCACTCACAAACTAAATTGCAGCAATCAAGAAACTATAGGTGGATGGGTTTTCTATAGTAGTTTCATCTTTTCATAAAATATAAGAAGGGCATACACAATAAGGTTGCACATATGCTATCAAGACCAATCATAAATGCATCTACTATAGTTAAGCACAACTCAGTATTACATGAAAGCTACATCGAATAATATGCTCAAGATATAGATTTTAAAGATGTATATGCAACTTTAAGTCATGGGAAACAAGTAGAAGAATTGGATTATCATGTTAAGGAACAAATCTTATATCATTTTGGAAAGTTATGCATTCCTCAAACTAAAAGAGTTCATATAATCCAAGAAGCACATACTTCTCCAATATCAGGTCATTTTATTGTAAGTAAAATAGTTGCACACTTGCAAAGGTTCTGTTATTGGCCAAGAATGCATGAAACGGTTTCTAGATATATTAAAGGGTGTACTATGTGTGCTAAAAGCAAGCCTAGTAATAGAAAATTAGGCTCGTACACTCCACTTCCAGTTCCTTCTCGTCCTTGGGAAAGTGTTTCCATGGAATTTGTTGGAGGATTGCCAAAATCTACAAAAAGTCATGATTATTTATATGTTATTGTAGATAAGTTCAGCAAAATGTGTATTTTAATACCTTGTAACAAGTAGCTTACAGTTGAATAAACAACAAAGCTGTTATTTTAGCATGTATGGGTTCATTTTGGGTTACCCACTTCCATTGTATCTGATCGCGATTCCCAATTTGTTGGGAAGTTTTGGTCAAGTCTGTGGGAATTGATGGACACCAGATTGAAGAAAAGAACAACATTTCTTCCACAAATAGATGGACAAACAGAAGTGGTCATTAGGACAGTGATCCAGTTGCTTAGGGGCTATTGTAGCAAGCATCCCAAGCTTTGGGATGAACATTTGTGTTATGTGCAACATGCTTACAACCGAGCCAAGCACTCTTCTACACAAAGATCTCCTTTTGAGACTTGTTTTGGTTTTACACCAAAGTCTCCCTTAGATTTTTTCTTTGGTAAAGACATAGCAGTTGATGGACACAGTGATGTGGACAAAGCAACCACGTTCATTGAACATATCCAAGGAATTCACCAGGCAATGCAAGAACAACTGGAAAGAAGCTAGGCCAAGTACAAGGCAAGGCATGAAAAGCATCGAATTGAGCATAGCTTCCAAGTTGGTGATCAATTCTGGCTATACATCAGCAAAGACAGAATGCAAGGTGAAGGTAAGAAGATGAAACTAATAAGGTATGGGCCTTTCAAGATACTTGAGTAAATTGGTGAAAACGCTTTTCGCCTTGATTTGACAGCTTATATGCATATCTATTCAGTCATTAATGCAGAGAACTTGAGATATATGAACCTTCATTGATTGAATATCCCAAAGAGCAAAGTCAGTTGCCTTCTATTGATGATCTATTGCCTGAATATCTCAATGAGTTGCAGGAAGACATAGTTCTGGATAGGAAGGTGAGAACTACGCACAAAGGGGATGTTGAGTACATGAGAATCAGACTCAAAGATTCAAAACCAAGTAGTGCAAGATGGATAGAGATTGGACAAGTGAGGAAGCTATATCCTCACTTGATCGATGCTTAAAAACCAAATTTTGGTGGTCCAAAAGATTTTTCAGTGGGAAGGCGTGATCCAAAATGGATCCTAAAAACCCTCTAATTCTTCAAAATAAAACAATATTGCATAAGGAAAAACCTTTACAAATGGCAGAAAACACTATTGGGCCTGAAAAACATGAAGAAACAATGAAAAGAAGAGATATTGAAGGCTTGAACAATGATGCACATGAGCCATCAGATCTGGCCAATCAACAGTCTAGATGCGATCGGCATATCGCAATTGGAGATGGCAAGCGGAGGCTATCGGGAGGGTACCATATGAAATTTGTCACACCGATCAGCGCGAGTCAATGAGGACCATCGATCAAGTGCGTAGATCAATGGCCTAGGTTTACTCGTAATATTGCATCTGCAAAATACAAGGGAGCCAAAGTCTCGGGGACTATGCGATTGCGATATGACAATATCGCATTGGAGCAGTGGGGCCAATACATACGTGACTTGTGATAAAGTTGGACCCGACAGGTCTTATGGGTAGAAATATATATCTTTTGAGTTCTGTAAAAAGGGGTTTTTTGTGTAAATTCGTGATTTCATTAATAAACGAAAATCAAAGGGAATGCAAATGGCGCAATAAAACGGACCCGAAAGGGTTTATACATATCTATATATATATATATATATATATATATATATATATATATATATATATATATATATATATATATATTGAGTTCCATAAAGAGTGGGATTTCAGGTGGGCCTTAGGTGGTAAGTGGAATTGGCCAGGCTCTGCCAAAGCCCATACATTGGCCGACATGTGGCTAGGCATTGGAAAGAGAAAACCACCTTTCTAGGCAGGTAATCTCCATGCCCGTTAGCCACCCGAAATCAATAACAGTCATTGGATCAATGATCACTTGCAATAGTGCCTGAAGACGAATCTGTTGTTGGGAAAAGTATCCAATTCGGAATGCCCCTATCCCACTCTAAGAGGTGATAGTGCCTTAGCAACAAACAGGTAAACTTATTCGAGTATTCTTCTTTATGAAATGTAAGTGAGGAAGAAGGATCTAACTAACCTGTATCTTTCGCTAGTTTATCGATCCAAATCACTCCTCTCTTCAGTAGCTCCCAGCTTCTTGCTCCTTCACCGGCCCAGCTTCACCAAATTCCTGCAAGATCACAAGAGAGAGAAACTACACAAAGATACAGATATACATTCATAAAAAGTTCAAGATCAGATTAAGCTAAACATATGAGCATAACAAAACATCATTGGTACACAACATGTAGGAGAAACTCAAATAGTTTATTGATGAAATAAGAAAGTCCAAGAGGAGATACAACCAAGTGAGTTCTGATCCAGCATCTACCTCCCAGCAAAGGAATCCCTTCCTCTCCTCCAACAAAGCATAAATCACCCAATGTGCTAATCTCAATCTCAAACCAACAGCAATTCTCTACAAAGTACAAAATTCCAGCCTCCTGAACCTTTGGGTGAGAGATCCATATATAGATGTAAGCAGAGAGGATGAGTCAGCTTATGTTTTGACTTGTGGCTTCTCTCTGTCAGTTCTTGCTTCCACTTGGAGGTTAAGAACCTCTTACTCATCACTAGTCGAATTCATTGAGGCAAGTGTCATTGGAGAAGATTCTGGAAGCTTCCAGGGTCTTTCCACCTCATTGAATGAGCTTGCCATTTGTCATTTCCCGCTCAGCGCACCCTGGTAGTGCTTCCACCTGCATTGCAGTGCACCCAGCCAGTGTAGACTTTGCATTTCAACGCAGGCAGCTAGTGGAGCCTCTGAATTGATCCTGAATTGACTGTTTCTGAGTGGTTTTTGGTGGAGAACTTCTGGGAGAAGCTGTCATTGGTTGACCTTGTTCCTTTAGGAGCTGTAACAACATCTTTAGGGACTTTGGATCCCTTGAATTATGGACATTTCATGCTTATAGTTGTAAGGCACAAAAATTTCTATAACAGTTTCCCCCTAAAGTATGAGGCCATTTATCGGGAGAAATGCTTTATTAGGAGGATCCGAAGTTCATTCAATGCTGGGAGGAGACCTGTAATAAGATACAATACAATACATTATTTTTCATACTGTTTTCATGATCTAGCTAAGGTGGGCATTCCCATGCTCAGCTTTATAAATTCATTTTTGTGTACATCGGACAGACAATTGTATGATGATAGACTGATGATCCTGCTGAAATCATCATCCTTTGGTAGGATGATTGTCTGTGCTGCAATGTTGTACATGCCAATGTTTTTATTTTTCCTGAATATATATCGTAGCCCGAATGGATGAAACTAGATCCGGGGTCTTCAATCTCGTTCGATCTTCACTCTAAGTACAAGTCGATCCATGTGAGAAATGTTCTGAAGTCGAACATGGAAAGACATCGCTTGATTACCGGTCAATGAGGTAAACCGTTAACAAGCGCGAGAGGAATCACCGATAATGATAATGACCCTCAAGGTACTGCAGTACAATTCACGTGGTGTGAATAAAGGAATTGGCGTCAAACACCACGCAAAATCTTTCGGTCGAAGGTCATTGATGTATACCTGTCGCCGGAAGTGAGAAACTTGCCATTGAGGTATGCAAGCTTCAAAGTACTGAAGGGGTTGTTCCTAGATCAACTTCTTGGATAATGAGCTGATGTCGACAAGAAGCAATCCGTCAAAGGAGGGCCTTGATGTATCCCACATCAGTGACACGGAACGGAGCAAATGATTTTGATGGAGGTGAAAACGATCTGATGATATATGGTTTAGGGTGGCGGTCATGAAAGAATGAAGGATAATGTATGGTAGTGGATGGGACACGGTTGACTTCTCTGGATGACTTCTCTTGAACATATCGGCGACACTTGTGTGATGGATTGGTAGCATTTACCCCAAAGGTGGATGGTATGGCGAGACCATGGTGATGTGACCGGTGAATGAAACAACCCAACCCAACTCAGGCACGGAGTGGAAGTGTCATGTTCAAGAGCGACTTGCTACCAATAAAGTTCTTTGAGTTTCTTCCCAATTTTTCCCCAGTCATTGCTGACCAGTACCTCTTTATTTTTGTCAAGCTTGAGGACAATAACATATGCTTGTTCTATAATTTGCCCTTCGGGCAAACCCATCGCTATGTTTTAACGAGCCTAGCGATAGTGAAACTCGTTCTCGTCTAAAGACAAGTTTGTCGCTATTTAATGTTTTTAACGAGTCTAACGACAAAGATAACTCGGTCCTTTTCATTTTTAGAGAGTCTGAAAAGGTACGTAAAGTCAACTCCGAAAGTCCTTTTTCGTCATCTAATCCCTTAAGTCCGAAAAAGTATAAAACAATACAGAAGGGATGAGTTTTCGATAGTTTTAACGAGCCGAACAAAACAAGCGCTCGATCTTTTTGTGCAATAATCCCTCAGGTCCAAAAAGATTAAAATCTAGAGGGATAGCATTTCTGGTCGCTTTAACGAGCTGGAAGGCCAAAACTCGGCAATCTTTTCATATTTTACGAGTCAGATGAAAAGAGCTTAAAGAAGACTCGTCTTTTGAGGAACGAGTGATAAAATGGGTTAGCAGTTGATTCCAGGTAAAGGTTGGAATTTTCCAAGCACGGCAGTGTCACAAGGATGGCTAGTGAAATCACTCTTCGCAGCTGTTCCTCAAAATGGGTAAACAATCATATGGAGGTGAACGATCGGCCAATGGAAAAGTGGAGGTGACGGTGCAAACACGACCAAGGCTTTAATGGCTGATAATGTTACATTCACGGTGGTTATTTACCGGAAGATAGTTCATTCTTTAACGAGCTTAAACGCGGAAAAACACTGCTCAGTCTTATGTTTATTTTTTAACGAGCATGAACTATGTGCTAAAACTGCTCGATCTTATGTTTATTTTTTAACGAGCATGAACTATGTGCTAAAACTGCTCGATTATCCAGTCATATGATAAGAATGTCTCATGTAAGATGCCATTTTTTATGGAGCTTGCGCCTTACCAAAGCTATGCCCCGCATCCTTTCGTTATGCAAGTTCGGAAACGACTAATCCTACGAGTTTAAAGGGTTAGACCTACAGGTTTAAAGGGAGGACCTAAAAATTTAAAAAATAAATAGCCGCCCCTTGCTTGCACTCAAAAAGGTTTGCATGCCCCCAGGCATAAAGTACGATTTCAAGGTTACCCCTTCTTAGTCCAATAAAACATTTGTTTTACCGGGAGAGGCCTACCTCTTTCAGGTTACCCAAAGATTGTTCTATTAATCTTTCAAACAAAACACTTCTTCGGCGATGTCCACCGAGACAGACAACGGTGAGTGACAACGAGCGCCAAACACATAACTTTGACAAAAGAATATTATTCTAGAATAACCCCTCTTCCAAGACGGACGGGGTACAGACTAGTCATGTTCTCCCGCGGAAACCTACCCTATACCCAAAGTTTTCCTGCCGAAGCAGACCAGGACGTATGCCCCCTGGGTTCCAGTCATATCCCTCCGAATTACTCGCGCTCATCGGGAGGACGGACCGTGGGTTGAGACATTTCTTGCGTGAAGAGACCATTTAGGGAAGGTATATGACTATTTGCGATGCGTGATCTGGGAAATGAAAGCTGGTCCACGAGCTTGACCACTCTTCCTTCGTGCAGAAAACACATTACTCTAAAGAGTGAGGAGATGATGGCTCCCATGCAATATATATAGTCTCGTCCAAGGAGTAGGTTATAATCCAAGGGTCCTTGAATGACCATCACATTCATTTGAACGGTCTTCCCTTTCAATGTGATAGGCACATTGGGGAGGATCCCTAAAGGTCGACTGGTTCCTTTATCAAAGCCTGTCAGATTTCTCATTTTAGGCAAAAATGCTGGCGAACCAAGCGCTTTCCAAGCAATGGAGGAAAGGATACTCACAGATGCCCCTTCATCAATGATGGTGCTAGCCATGACCATTCTGTATATTTGGACGATAATTCTGAATGGTATGTTTGCTGGCAAACGGGATCTGCCTAGTTGGTTCCAGTCGAAGGAGACAACTAGATTGCTTGGTGGTGGGACCGAGTAAACGGCCGGGTATCGCTCTGACGAACTTCCTTCCTGCGATAAAGGAATGGGGGGAGTGCCCCTGTGCTCGTCGGAGTCTGTGTTGATGAAGAGAATTTGGATGGTGTCATCTTTATTCTCTTCAGTGACTGTATCATTCGAAGATAAATCCTCTGAAGGCAAGACCGGGTCAACTGCCGCCTCGACCTTTTGACTTTCGTCAGGTATGGATTCAGCTGGTTCATCTTCAATGACCGGCGCTTCAGCTGACCACTTGAGTGGGCCAGTTGGATTTTCAACTAACAAAGGACTCGTCAAGAGGTTTTTATATCCAGGAGGAAGTCATAACGGTGAAACCGGACGATCATCCAAAACTCTTTTCGCTTCGTCTAAGAAGGGACAACGCTGGATGGCGTGATCGCCTTCGCACAGTCTACAGGGAGATCTAGCTCTCCCTTTTTGTCCAAGGACTTCACTCTCGCTAGTTGACGGTATGCATTCAACATGGCTATCAGAGGTTGATGCCACCGGATTGTGAAAACGGGGAGACCAGTCCCTTAGTATCCGAGGGATGCAGGGACAATCTCTGTGGAAGTGGTCTCCCTTGCATATGACACATGGCGATTTAGGCCTAGTCAGTGCTGTGTGTGGATTTTTGTCAGACGACACTTGTTTTCCCCCAGTCGCTTTTGGCTTCTTCTTCTTCTTCTCTTTCTTCTTCTTTTCCTTCTTCTCCTTAGGAACTTGGTTTTTTGTTTTACCAGTTCCGTTAAGCGAAGAGGAAGGAGGAGAGGAAGAATTAGAGGAAGTAGAAGGCTGGTGGGCAACTCTGGACTGGTCTAACTATTGATTCGACTGTTCAGGAATAGTGGTGTTCTGAACGACATTGGTTGAGAAGAGCCAGACCGGCAAGCCAATTGTCAGTCCTGGAAGCGACAATGTGGCCATATGGGGCGCACCAACATCTCCCCAAGAGGAGAAGGGACTAGGATTTCCACTAAGGGGAATTCCTTGGTTGGTGGGTTCCATTTTCTCAACTTAAAGATCAACGCAGGGAAAAAGGGGTGATTGTTCCGTTTAAAATAAATTTTAACGACGCTTTAGACACAACTTGCTTTTCCAATTTTAAAGAGTCGAGAAAAATCTAAAGATGACTCTAGTCTCCTTCGATGTTTTAACGAGCCCGAAGTGAAAAATGCTCGGATGGACTTTTTCCGTTATAGAGTCTGAAAAAGGCCAAAAGGAACTGCTCTGGAGTTCTAGGTAGAGGGTGTGCCAAACTTTTCGCAAAACCGCATAATACTTTTTAAGGTACAGGCGGTCAATCTTCCTGAATGCTGTGTTCAGTGCATTGTGATCAGTAGGGCGGCTGGCACAGCTTCCTAAGGATAAAGGTTTTATGCCTATAGGGGTCTCCCAATATATACTCGATGGTACGTGGGAGCACAATCCGTACTGGCGCTATCGTCCCTCAGAAGGAATCACCCAACCATCAGCGAGATCGACAGTCACCAGGTTTTACAACGCCGGAACACGTCTCTAGCCTAGACCTCTATGTTGTGCGTTAAGTTACAAAGCATTGTTAAGTTCATTCAATTTATTTTAGGTTGATCTCTCTTAGAAGTTTGCCTTTTTGGATCACCACGAGATGTATGATACAATTCCTAAATGCAGTCTAAAGATGATAAGAAAGCTTTTATATCTTTTCAACAATGAAAATCCTGGCTACAAGGGGAAAAGGAAGATACAAACTTTTCTCAAAGAGCATAGAGCACACTGTAATGAAATTTTCCCTAAATCAAAGCATGCAAACTATCAAAATGCAAATGCACAAATGCATGTATTTGTTTTTGCTTTCTTAATATTGATGCCTAAAAAGAAAGCTGTTGTACAAATTCGAATTCGATTTCAAGTGAAAACATAAACAAGTTCCTTTTTCAAAATCAAAAAGACGATTACGACACTTTATGATTTACTTGTTTCGACACTAGAAATGCATAAATTCAAACCAAACGACAAAAGTAAAAGCTCAGTCAACTGTGAACAACAAACAGACTCACTCCTAAGATCAAAACGACACTTACGACAGGTCTAGATCTAAGGGCGACAGTATGACTAGTTTACTTTTGTAATGGGAAACTGCAAATGATGTAACAAATACACAAAGAACAAATACAGTTTCTTTATACAACTGAGGCGAAATTGAGGCAAATAAAAGGGGTTTCAGATAGGTACACTGATTGAGTACAGGCTGTGAAAAACAGAGATGAAACTGAGCAAAAGGAAGCAGGGAACCACAGCTGCACAAGGCAAATACTGATCAGCGCACCCCCAACACAGAGGATCTGACCTTCAGCGCAGGTAGCCTTCACGGGACCTACGTTGAAATGCAGAACCTCTTCACAGAGTCTGCGCTGAAGCATAAACGAGAGTTGTTTCTGGGTTCTGGGTTACGGTTTGCAGTTAAATCTACAGTTTTTGGCCGGATCAAAGCTATCAATTAGGTACAATTAGGAGGATGATTTAAAGGAGGACTAAGACCTATCACAAAGGGTTGTTAGAGCACTTGTGGATCAGTTTGTTCAGATCATAAAAACAGGCCCAGTGAGTGGGCTAGAGTGGCAGATCTCTACTTTGCATTTGAAAATGGCAAATGCATTTCGATTCGGAACTCCTGAGTTTATGAGAAGAACAACAATAGAAACACAAATAAACTAACAAGACACTCTCCCCAGCGGAGTCGCCAATTTGTTGTTGGGAAAAGTATCCAATTCAGAATGCCCCTATCCCAATCTAAGAGGTGATAGTGCCTTAGCAACAAACAGGTAAACTTATTCGACTATTCTTCTTTATGAAATGTAAGTGAGGAAGAAGGATCTAACTAACCTGTATCTTCCGCTAGTTTATCGATCCAAATCACTCCTCTCTTCAGTAGCTCCCAGCTTCTTGCTCCTTCACCGGCCCAGCTTCACCGAATTCCTGCAAGATCACAAGAGAGAGAAACTACACAAAGATACAGATATACATTCATAAAAATCTCAAGATCAGATTAAGCTAAACATGCGAGCATAACAAAACATCATTGGTACACAACATGTAGGAGAAACTCAAATAGTTTATTGATGAAATAAGAAAGTCCAAGAGGAGATACAACCAAGTGAGTTCTGATCCAGCATCTACCTCCCAGCAAAGGAATCCCTTCCTCTCCTCCAACAAAGCATAAATCACCCAATGTGCTAATCTCAATCTCAAACCAATAGCAATTCTCTGCAAAGTACAAAATTCCAGCCTCCTGAACCTCTGGGTGAGAGATCCATATATAGATGTAAGCAGAGAGGATGAGTCAGCTTATGTTTTGACTTGTGGCTTCTCTCTGTCAATTGTTGCTTCCACTTGGAGGTTAAGAACCTCTTACTCATCACTAGTCGAATTCATTGAGGCAAGTGTCATTGGAGAAGATTCTTGAAGCTTCCAGGGTCTTTCCACCTCGTTGAATGAGCTTGCCATTTGTCATTTCCCGCTCAGCACACCCTGGTAGTGCTTCCACCTGAGTTGCAGTGCACCCAGCCAGTGTAGACTTTGCATGTCAACGCAGGCAGCTAGTGGAGCCTCTGAATTGATCCTGAATTGGCTGTTTCTGAGTGGTTTTTGGTGGAGAACTTCTGGGAGAAGCTGTCATTGGTTGACCTTGTTCCTTTAGGAGCTGTAACAACATCTTTAGGGACTTTGGATCCCTTGAATTATGGACATTTCATGCTTATAGTTGTAAGGCACAAAAATGTCTATAACAGGATCCGAAAGGATTATAGGGTCGAATTGATAATATTTCATGTCCCAGAAAAGGCGATTAGGCATATTTTTACAGTGTTTCTGTGTATTCACTGTGTAAATAGAGAACGACTATTTTGGGGATTTCAAAGGCGTCGATGGTACCTTACATTACAAAATAGGTGGCCACCATCCCTGAAGATATTACAACATGATTGGTTAACACTTAGAGGGGGTTTGAATGGATAGAGGCCGGAATCCAGAGAGCCCAAAAGGGAAGATGAACAGACAAGCGCCGATTGGCTTAAAAGCCATTGAATGAAAAAAATAGAGGCAAGTAATGCTGAGACAGAGTGAACACAGAGTCAGAGAGCAAGAGGGAGAGTTTGCATACTTAGATAGACTTGAGGGATTCAAGTAACTCCTGTTTTTTTGTATCTGTTGTGTTGAGACTTAATTTGAGCTCACATTTTGTAAAAATCTGCTCTTGAAGACATAATAGAGAGGTCATCACTAAAGGCTAGACCAGGAGATGTAGCCCAGGAGTTTGGGGTGAGCTCCTTGATTATTTGTTGTGTTGTGTGTGTGTGTCTGTTATGTTTCTTTAACTGCTTCATTTTTTATATTATTCGTAATATTTTCGATCCGTTGCACTAAGTAATATAGGCAAATCCATGCACATGAGTCTGTGAGACCTTAAAAGTAATCTAAGATATTCATTTTTAGATCAGCTTCTCACCTAGACTTGGTCCAGCTATAGGCTAAGAAGCTTCCCCTCAAAAATTTCACATATCTAGAGGGAAACCAACCTTCCCTCCAAAAATTGTGCAATCCTCTATGATAGCTTGCTGGGTTCTAAGATTGCACAGTCCTGCCAGCCAACCCTCCCAGCAGGATTTTCACAATTTTTCCCAGCAGTAGGCTATTCAGCCTAGGATTTGCACAAATCTGAGTAGTAGTTAGCTGCTCATCCCTTAAATTGTGCAAATCTCCTAGGAAGCCAGCCCAGCTCCCAACCATAAATGCACATTTTTCTTTAGCAGTCAAGCAGTCTCTTGCATGTGCAATTGTTTGAGTTGACCGGTTTCCTATGGGACTAAAGAAAATAGACTTGCATGCATGGGTTGTTTCTCCCAAGGTAGCATGCAAAGGCATCCCTTGCTTTAGGGATCTATGTTTAGCAGTTGGAGGTTACATTAAAGGAACAATTCAGAAACCTCCCTCCAAGTGTCGCTTCCCCTAGATTTGTGGCATGCACATCACAACCTCGATGTTATCAAAACTCATCAACTGGACACTGCAAAGCTCATTCCTCATGTCAACTTTATAGCTCTGACATCCCACATCACATCTAGGAGCATTCGACACATTCAACTCAGCTGTTTTGGGGTAAGCTCGCTTCCCATGCCTTATGCTACATTTCTATTGCTTTTTGTGTATTCTCTTGTGTGAGTGTTGTTTGCTTGATTTATTTGAATGCATGTTGTCGTTTACATCTATTATATCTTGTCCTATCTCCGTTTCAATTTTCATTTCTATCTCACTGTTGTAGCATGCATGAAACTATTTTGCACGGACATTCGCCCAACCAACGAACAATCTCACCCACATGTAGGTTGATCTGTTTCATGAATCTTCCATTCATGTTTTGCATGCACTGTTTATCACTTCTGCTGTCACTTAGTGTCGCCATGCATTCACTGACTTACTTGATTTCAGTTTCCCATTGGTGAGTCGGGCCAACCTTGGCCTAGGCTCTGCTTTCACAAAGGCTCCATTGCGCAATCTGGAAAAGGAAAGCTCACCTTCCTCTCTAGATTTGTGCATTCCTACCTAACACTAGCCTGAAGGACTGTTTTTCACATTTCTAGAGGACAGTGGCCACTTGGCCCAAGAAATTGCTCAAATCTATCCCTAGGCCAACAGTCCTTCCCAATTGGAATTTAGCAATGTGCAATCCCAACAGTCAGCAACCAGTCTGGACTATGCATTATGAAATTCCAACAGTCAGTCAATCTCAGTAGCCAAAACTATGCCTTGTGCAGTCTTGGCAATTGGTCTCCCAACCTCTCGGCCGAAATTATGCAACCTTCATGATCATTCACCCAGGTAGGTTGCAAGTCAGTTCTCATGTTCATTCTAGTTTTCAACTAACATATTGTTTGCTATGAGTGTTTCCATGTCTCTGTGTATCGTAGGTGTTCCTCTACCTCTCAATAGGATAGGTAAAATGGCTTCCATGAGAGAAGAGACAAAGACACTATTTAGAGCACGCTTAGGGATGCAGTCAATCAAGTGTCTATGAGGTTGCCTACTCACGAAGACATCAAGTTTTTCATGGACAAGGACATCAAGTAGTAGCATCAGAGTGAGCAACATCATGAACAGCAGCTGAAGGCAACATACTGAATGCAGCGAACGCAACAAATGAAGCAAACACAATGAATGCAAGAGGAAGGTTGTTGAAAACATAGAGGCAAAGAAAAGTTGCAAGATCAAGCAGATCCACTGATAATGAAAGAAACTTTGGAGACTCAGGCTATGAAGTGACGGTGCGACATGAAGATCGCGCGAAGGCAGAAGTTGGAACAAGGAAGGAGTTGCATGTGCTGAAGAAGCAACTCAGCAAGAACATGAAGCTGCATAGATAGTCCAATGAGTTGCAACAAGAACAAGAATAACAGTGGGTGCAACATGCAGTCATGGATGAAAGTGCGCCAGTAAAAGTTAAGGATCCATCCCAATAGCTGACACAAAGCAAACATGGTGAGAAGTGTTGTTGATTGCATGCAAAGGATCCAACAACATGCATGTTGTTGAGTGCACGCATGCAATCCAACCCATTCAACACACTCACCAAGGCAAAGACAAAAGCATGTCCAACTGGGGCTGAAAATGCACTTCGACATTAGTATGTTGTCGGTTCAACCGTAACCAAGAATACCATGTTCATGTTAACAGATGAGTTGGATGAAGGTACCGAACCAATGCATCGGTTGCAATGGAGGCAATAGTTCACTTCAACAAGACGTCACCATGAGGTACATGCACACCGTCACGGACGACCAAGCTTGGCATCAGCTCACCAGCTTCACCATCACAAGCATGTCAAAGAGTTGGTCTTACCATAGCAGACTGAGTGTTAGTGATGTCTTGCAAGGCTTTCTCAGGCCATGTTGTCTCACATGAGTACATGTGCATTGTAATATTGAGTCATGTCAAGTGTAAGTCAAGTGTCAACAGTTGGATGTAACAGTCAAAGAGTAGGTGAAGAGTCATGAGGGTAGTTGAACTGTCACAAAGGGGAATGTCAAGGGTCACCCCACCATTTGCTATAAATAGTCCCTCATAACTCATTGTAAGGGCTTTTGATCAGCCAAGAGTCTACTAAGACTATCTCGAAGAAGGCTTGGAGAGTATTGTAACACGCCTTGGCTTATCCACTGCATGGAGCTAGTACATCTCTTTGGAGGAGCAGACGGATGTGGCTGTAACATTACACTGTTGGAGCTAGCAGGTTTACATGGTGTATTGTATGATTGTGACTTACACTTATTTAATAATAAGAGCCATCGCATTTTCATGAATATGTTGTTATTGTAGTTGGACTGTTTTTGTTGCATTAATGATATATGTTGTTTAACTTACTTACTTGTATATGAACTAATTTGTGTGAAATTATATGAATCTTGTTGTTAATGTGTTGCATATGTTGTTAATGCTGTCACTATCCACGTCGACTGCTCTGCTGGACATCAGACATACCTTTCTCATGAACCTTGCTATATCAACTGTCACATTCATCTTAGACTGATCTGTGAGTGTTGTTTGTGTTATATTACCTTGTATGTTGTGACTACCGCATCGGAGTGGAATGCTCTGCCGCAAGCTATGCATGTCATTTGTGTGATGTGTTCCTAGCTGAGTTGGGAATAATCCATTTTAACCTAGAACTTACCTTCACCTTCCTCTCCCTTCGAAGTGTTGGAACCTCTTGTACACATTCCTTGACTCTATGCATAAGTCACTCCTTTTCTACTGACAGAGTTATCTTACTTGCCTCTATGCAACATTGCGGCCAAGGAATTACCTTACGACCCACTGTTGGGACTCCTACACCAAACGGTCTGAGGTCTAATTGGGAATTCTTTCCGAGGAGATCCCATTGACATGTTGGCGAGTCCAGCACTGTCAACAGGCTCTAAAACAACCTCCTTTATCACTGCTCTCCTCTTCATCATCTTCTTGCAATGTTTGATGACTATTCTCTACAATAATTACATTGTCTGAAACCTCCACACATGCCAATTCAAAATTATGATTTTCTTGAATCATCTCTTTGAATAGTGTTTCAAATACTTGTTCATGCATTTCATCAGACAACTCATCTTGTTCTTCACAAACCTGATCTTGAAATAAAACCTCAAAGAAAGAACAATCTGAAAAAACAAGTGAATGACTATCTTTATACCTCTCATCCAAAAGACAGGGTTTTGTATGCTCATAGAAAATTTTAAATGCAACAACCACTTTAAGTATATTTGACTCCTCATGTGCTTGAACAAGAAGAATATCAATTTGACTGTCACAAGAATCAAGGAAAACAACTTTTTGCTCACTATTTCCTTGCAAAAGTAGATGATCATTGTCATAAGATGGTTGGGATGCAGATTTGTTTCATCCTCAAGGAAATAAGAAGTTGATGTGTGTTGTGAATGATCCTTTTTATCAAAGTAGCTAATCCCTGTTATTTTTTGTTGGGAATAATATTCATAAAGGGCCTCTATGATCTCATAATCTAGACATTCTTCAACACCAAAAGTCTCTTCAAGGTATTGAATGAAATTTTCACAGGATTCACAACAATCCTTGAACAATAAGAATGAATAATGAGATTTTCCATAAGACTCAAAGAATGTTGTGTGGAATTCTTTAAGAGAGAATAAGCTACCTAGCTTCAATCCTTCATACCATGATATTGCTTTCCCTTCTAGGATAGCCATAAAAATTTTCATCAAACAATCGTCATGAAACTTAATCCCGAGCTTATGTATATGCGAAAGAAATTTGATTAGATGCAGAATAAACTCATCCTCATTTCCTTCTATGAATTTGGGCAGATTAGTTTGTCAATATTTGCAAGGAATACAATTCGGAAAACCAGGAATGTGAGCATGATTCATAGGAGCATACCCTTGAGCAGTTGAATCCATTTTGAAAAAAATTAATTCACTAAGAAGTTCTTCAAACTACCGGTTTTTGAACAGTGGAGTCGCCATGAGAATTCTAAACCTTTGGATTCTTCGAAATTTGAGTCGCTAGGTGAAAGATGCACAACCTTTCTTGTGTCTGATCATTGTTCACCATTAGCAATCAGATCTGATCCTTGTTGTTCTTTCCTAGGGAAGATAAGATGTTTCGTTCCCTGGCAACAACACCAAAATGTTATGCCCCACAATGTCCCAGGCTGAGAGGAATCGACGGAGGTAACCACAAACCAAGCTTTCAGTTTGGTAGCTAGCCCTACCAAAATATAGAGGGCTCTCTATATAATATCACAACCAAAGAATTGAATGGAATGCAAAAGGATTTTAGGCTAGATATGCTAGGCTCAGATAGGTTTGAAAATTTAAGGTTTGATGCTGAACAAGGGATGAAAACCAGGTAACTAGGTCAAAAGATCAAAGGGTAATGACAACAGAAATATAAAGGAGCAAGGTAGCAGTAGTTTTGTGATGGCTTATGGTTTGTTAATGTAATGTAATGTTCAGAAGAAATAAGAAGAGAGAATGAGAATATATGTCATGAATTCATTAAGCTAGAAAGGAAATAACATATAGTGATAATTCCATCAAAACAGAGCTTTAAGGAAAGAATTGTGCTTATAAACTTAGGAGAAATCATTGAAGAAAATGATGTATAGAAAGAATAAATGAATATATATCATATGAAACTATAACAAAGAAGAAACAAGATCAAAAACTCACTACACATGAATTCCAAGATAATAGCTACAACTGTTCTTTGATTTCCTGAAAATGTTGAAGCACAAGTTACAAGATCTCTCTCCTCAAATGTCAAAACCTTCTCTCTGACTCAGAAAATGATACATATAGAATAAGCTAAATAGTTTCCCAGCTTTAGGGGTCGAATCCATGAGTGGTGGAACAATTTCCAGGAATATCTCAACCAACAAGTGAGAGTGAGAAGGTTGAAAACAAACTCTTCTCTTAGACTTTGATTTGAGTTTCTCTTCATTAATGAGGCCTAGTTTATCATAAAAACAACCTATTATGCTCATTTATTCATGATTACATCATCAAAACATTGAACTAATTAAATTATATCATCAATTTGGCCTTTACCCAAATCGAACTAGAAAATCTGAGAAATTACACAGTGAAATTTTTAATTAAAATCTCAGAAAATTGGAGAAGTGTGGTGGCACATTTGTGGCCATTTTTATGTGCCTTCATGAAGTCAAAATTGAAAGCTGAAAGAATGGAAGCTATCCTTGTCTATCTAGTTTCCAGAAAATATTTAATTTCAAAAAATTACCCATGGGAAGGCCTCCAAAACCTCATTCTCCCAAGGTGTCTCCAGAAGCGCAGCGGCTGTAAAAAAGAGGGGCGAAATGTTGATTTCTGACCCCTTTTTCTCATTTTTCTCAAAATTTGAGCCCTATTTAAAAAATATGAGGAAATGGGTTTCAAGAGGACGCCATCATATTTCCAAAAATGTAAACCATTTGTCATTTAGAGCACAAAGGAAAAAGAGCAACGCCAAGGCGCCACATTTTTGAAACTAATGCATTTTCTTGAATTTGCACCAAATTTCACCAAAAACCAAAATTACTCAAAAAACTACCAAAATTGATCTAGAAGTGCCAAATGAAGTGTAATATGCTATCATGGATTCCTCAGCAAGAATCTGCAAGTTTTACTTCTCATTTTTAGTTTTTAGGGTTTTCTTTGAGTTTGGTCTTCAACTGCTTTATTCTGATCTTGGCAACCTAAGTCCTTGTGTAATAATGGATGGCCATCCTCCTTTGTAGCTTGTAATCCCTATTAACCTTTTCAAGTAGTTTCTCAAGGTGGTAATTTATCTTTTCAAGCCAAAACTCCCTATCTTCATTTATTTCCATGGCAATCCTCTCCTCAAAGGTCAATTTTTCCATTGGTGGCTTTTGTTCTCTTCTAGGTCTAGGTTCATGCTTTTGAACCAATAATCCCCATGATTTGGTATCCTTGTGGCAAGAGAGATGGCATAAAATAAGAATGTGAAATCAATCCCTTCAATGCTGGCCTTTTCTCCTTTCAGATTGGTGGCAATCAAATGAGTGAGCTGCTCATGAAAACTTACCTCTCCCAGTCTTTGACAAAACCCTAGGTAGTTTACATCTTCAAAGCATTGTCTTATGAATGGTGAACAATTGATCTCATTGAAATTTGTGGGATCATACCTCATAATCTCCCCCCATTTACAATTTTTTCTTTTATCTGATGGTGAAGAGTCTCCTTCCATTTCTGAAACCCTAGACGATAGGAAAAGAGAAAAAATAGTGAAAAGTTCTTGAAGTGGTGAAATGAGGGAGTTAGGGAAGGGAGATGGGAGTAGTGAAATTTCTGGAGATGGACAAGGGTTTTATGAATCATTAGGAAGTTAAATGCATTGAAATGAATGAGGAATATGAGCTAGGAAATTTAAACACAACCCTAGCTAGGGAAACTGCCCAATTTGATAGACTAGGACTAGGGTTTGTAGGGAGGTGAAATGGAATGAAGGGAAATGGTTTGTTGGTGAATGGGGATGATGAGTTTCATGCAAATGGAGGAATATGGATAGTTATTTTATGGTTTCAAAGCTCCAACTGATCATTTTCAAGCTGAACACATGAAACTCACAAAAAACCCTAGAGGACTAAACTCACAATCATTTTGTTTGTTTTGCGAAAGGAAGAGGGGATGCAAAGCAGTGTACTTACCTATTATGAATCTTAGAGGATAAAAAATGGATTTATAGGCTTAAAAACTTTATTTGAATATTGACTGAAATGACAAAAATTTGACTTGACACCCTAATAACACCTTGTAAGAGCATATTTGATCACTAGTGACAAGATGAACTAACTGACACTAACATTGGCTCTAGCTGGGGATGGTAGCTCCTTGGAGGTGTCAAGAACATCATAGATGAGGTAGCCTTATTCATTGGGCATGTAGTCAAAATACAAAGACCAAACTTAAAACTGAAAACTGACTGACTAACTGACTTTACTATAAAAAACACACTGACTGAACTTACTTATGGTAGCAGACGATCGGGATCTTAGGGCCTTCACCTTGGGCTTGAAATCCTGATGATAACCCCCCATGTGCCAAAGATATATATATATATATAATCATGTCAAATTATCCCTCCAGTGTAACCAATCCATCAAATGGCTAATTATTTGAATCATGCTTGCACTTTCCTTGAGCAGGCAGAAAAAACAAAAGATTGGCCACTCCATGTGTCCACTTAACATGTGCTCACGATCCATAAATACAAGAAAATTCATCTTCCCAGATGATTGAAGCAAATTAGTAAAAGGATCCGGAATAATCTGAAATGTTACCATGTCTTGAAAGTCAACAGAAATACAAGCACGCCCTTCATTTTCCAATGCAAAATTTTTGTTAGGATGAAAATCTTCATTAAGTTTTTAATTCACATTAGGGAAAAGCGAAGTTTGTTCTTGAAAATATGTGTTTGAGACAACCATATCATCAATAGCAAAGATGTTCACATCAACAGGATCCGATACAATCTCCTATTCTTCAAAGGAATCCTCATTTTCTTTACCTGGAGGAAGATCATCATGTGTATGAGGCTCTATTGTAGCAGCTACAACCACCCTCCAAAATTTTTCCTTAGCCTATTTTGGAGCCTCCCTACCAACCTTCACAATAGCTTACCTTGCTTCATCAAGTCCTTAAGCTCCAGTGTCTTTCTTGCTCAAAGGTAGCCTGTCGATCACAGTTTGATCTTTTCCCTTCACAAGCTGTTCACATGGATTTGGTCCAGCTGCAAGATGAGCAACTTCCCCTTGAAAATTGCGCATTTATGGAGGGAAACCAACATTCCCTCTAGAAATTGCACAATCCTCTCTGATGGCCTGCTGGGCTCCAGGATTGCGCAATCCTGCCAGCCAACCCTCCCAGTAGGATTTGCATAATTTTTCCGTGAAGCATGTTGTTCAGCCCAAGATTTGTGCAAATACGGGAAGAAGTCAGCTGCTCAACCCAGAAATTGCACAAATCTCCTTAGCAACCAACCTAGCTCTGAGTCACAAATGCGCATTTTTCTCTAGCCGTCAAGTAGTCTCTTGCATGCACAACTGAGTTGACCAGTTCCCTCCGGGACATAGGAAAACATACTTGCATGCATGGTTTGCTTCTCCCAAGGTAGCATGGCATCCCCTTTTTCAGGGATCTATGTTTAGCAGTTGAAGGTTACCTGCAAGGAACAATTTAGAAACCTCCCTCTAGGTGTTTCTTTCCTTAGATTTGCGGCATTTCCGTCACAACCTCAATGTTATCAAAACTCATCAATCGGATGTTGTAGAGCTCATTATTCACATCAATCTTGTAGCTATAACATCCCACATCACATATAGGAGTAGTTGGCACATTTAGCTCAGCTTTTTTGGGGTAAGTTCGCTTTTGATGCCCTGTGCTTCATTTTTGTCGCTTTTTGTGTATTCACTTGTGTGAGTGATGTTTGCTTGATTTCTTTGAATGTCTGCCGTCATTTACATGTATTCTAGCTTTTCCTAGCTCTGTTTCAATTTTCATTGCAATCTCACCACTATTGCATGCATGAAACTGTTTTGCATAGACATTCGCCTAACCAACAAATAGCCTCACCCACATGAATGTTGATCTATTTGTTGAATCTTCCATTCATGTTTTTCACATACTATTTATCACTTCTGCTATCACATAGTGTTTCCAAGCATTCATTATACTATTTATCACTTCTGCTACCACTTAATTTCGCCATGCATTCACTGACTTACTTGCTTTCCGTTTCCCGTCGGCAAGTCAGGCCAACCTTGGCTTGGGCTCTGCTTTCACCAAGGCTACATTGCACAATCTAGGAAAGGAAGGGTCACCTTCCTCTCCAGATTTGCACATTCCTGCCCAACATTGGCTTCTAGTACTGTTTTTCACATTTCTAGAGGACAAAGGCTACTTGGCCCAAGAAATTACGCAAATCTTTCACTGGGCCAACAATCCTTCCCAACTAGAATTGTGCAATGCACAATCCCAACAGTCAGTAGCCAGACTAGACTATGCACTCCGCAGTTCTAGCAGTCAGTCAGTCTCTCAACAGCTCGAAATGTGCCTTGTGTAGTCTTGGAAATCGGTCTCCTGACCTCCCGATCTAAATTGCTTAACCTTCATGATCATTCACTCAAGTATGTTGCAAGTCAGTTCTCATGTTCATTCTGATTTTTGCCTGACAGATTGGTTGCTATGAGTGTTGCCATGTCTCCAAGTATCGCAGGTGTTCATCTGCCTCTCAGAACTATAGGTACAATGGCTTCCAGGAGAGCAGAGACGAGGACACTATTCAGAGCACGCTTGGGGATGCAATCAAGCAAGTGTCTATGAGGTTTCCTATTCACGAAGACATCAAGTTGTTTGTGGACAAGAACATCAAGCAACAACATCACAGCGAGCAGTGTCATGAACAACAAGTGAAGGTAGCATACCGAATGTAGTGAATGAAGTGAACACAATGAATGTAAGAGGAAGGTTGTTGACAACATAGAGGCGGAGCAATGTTGCAGGATCAAGAAAATCCACTGATAATGAAAGCAACTTTGGAGACTCGGGCTATGAAGTGACAATGCGACATGAAGATCACACGAAGGTAGAAGATGGAACAAAGAAGGAGTTGCATGCGGTGAGGAAGAAACTTAGGAGGAACATGAAGTTGCATAGACAGTAGTGGTAGAAACATGCACTCACTGATGAAACTATGCCAGTACAAGTTAAGGATCTATCCCAGCAGTTGACACAGAGCAAACATGGTGAGTAGTGTTGTTGATTGCATGAAAAGGATCCAAGAGCATGCATGTCATTGAGTGCACATGCAATCCAACTCTTTCAACACACTCGCCAAGGAAAAGACAGAAGTAAGTCCAACTCAGGATGAACATGCACTTCGGCAAGTTGATGCACATGACCACTAGCACACACTTGAAGATCAGCATAGACACTATGCATTAGTGTGTTGCTAGCTCAATTGTACCCAAGAATACCATGTGCATGTTAGAAAATGAGTTGGATGAAGGGACCGAATCAATGCACCAATTGCAACGGAGGCAAGAGTTCGCTTCAGCAAGATGTCACCATGAGGTACATGCACACCATCATGGACGACCAAGCTTGGCATTAGTTCACTAGCTTCGCCATCACAAGCATGTCAAAGACTTGGTCTTACCAAAATAGACCGAGTGTCAGTGATGCTTGCAAGGCTTGCTCAAGCCATGTTGTCTCACATGAGTACATGTGCATTGTAATGTTGAGTTACACTTCAAGTGTCAACAGTTGGATGTAACAGTTATAGAGTAGGTGAAGAGCCATGAGGGTAGTTGAACTGTCACAAAGGAGAATTTCAAGGGTCACCCAACCCTTTGCTATAAATAGTCCCTCATAACTCATTGTAAGGGTTTTTGGTCAGCCAAGCTTCTACTAAGACTATCTTGAAGAAGGCTTGGACATTATTGTAACGTGCCTTGGCTTCTCCACTACATGGAGCTAGTACATATTTTTGGAGGAGCAAGTGGATGTGGCTGTAACGTTCCACTGTTGGGGCTAGCAAGTTTACATGGTATATTGTATGGTTGTGACCTACACTTCTTTAATAATAAGAGCCAACACATTTTCATGCATATTTTGTTATTCTTGTTGGAATGTTCTTGTTTCCTTAATGATATATGTTGTTTAACTTACGTACTTGTAGATGAACTGATTTTTGTGCAATTATATGAATCTTGTTGTTAATGTGTTGCATATGATTTTAATGTTGTCATTATCTATTTCAACTTCTTTGCCAGACAACAGACAAACCTTTTTCATGAACCTTGCTATATCAACCATCACACTCATCTCGGACTGATCCGTGTGTGCTATTCATGTTATCTTACCTTGTATGTTGTGACTGTCGCATCCCAGTGGATTGCTCTGCCGGAAGCTATGCATGTCCTTTGTGTCGTGTGTTCCTAGCCAAGTTGGGATTGATCCCTTTCAACCTGGAACTTAGCTTCACCTTCCTCTCCCTTTGAAGTGTTGGAACCTTTTGTACACATTCCTTGACTCTTTGCATGAGTCACACCCTTGCTACTGACAGAGTTCTCTTACTTGCCTCTGTGCGACATCACGGTCAAGGCATTAGCTTAGGACCCATTGTTTTGACTCCTACACCAAACTGTCTGAGGTCTAATTGGGACTTCTTACTGGGGAGATCCCCTTGACATGTTGGTGGGTCCAGCACCATCAACATTTCTTGTGCTAGAAGGAAGACCTCATGACAAGTAATGTCCTCTCATCCAGTTTGAACCTTGCATATCTTTCATGGACTCTTTCATTCTTCTTCCCTCGAGGTGATTTTCGAATCATGAAGATGTCTCCATCTCGAGGAATCTTTTGAATCTCTTGTCCACTCACACATATGATGGTGAAGGTGAAGTGGCCTGGCCTGAGCACTTACATAACTTTATTTCCATGATTTATGAGGAAGATGAGTTTACTGATGAACAAGCCAGTTTGCTTCTTTCATACACACTTCGCGAATCTCCATTTCATTGGGTGCTCAACCTATCAGCTGACACGTGAACTCATGTGAGAACTTCTATGATCTTATTGAAGACACGTTCTATCATTTTGATCCATATCATCTTGACCGGAAACTGTTACAGCAATGGAGGGCTCTGCATGAATCCATTATTTATTTTTGGCAGCCTTCCGTGACTTGCAATTTCAAGCTCCAAGGAGCCAGATGAAGTTTTCTTATCTGTGGGACTGGTTCGAGTACTGCGTTAAGAAATATGCCTGGCCCAAGAGGAAGCTTGATATCAAGCCTCGCTTAACATTCTTCATTGATGGAACTGTGAAATCTCATGTGGGAGCGAGAACTATCTCAACTGACTGTCCGCCTCCCTCTCATTCAATAGCTCCACCATTTCCTAGTGATGTTGAGGATCATGCTTGTACACCTATTTATCCTTTACACTCTCCCAACATCACTCCACTCAATTTCCGCGCAGATTTGGTTGTGAGTCCTTCGAGTTCTCATATGCATTCTTTTCTTCGACCTCTGTCTTCGCACTTGGGTGTTCCTCCAAATGATGCTATCTTGTGTTCGTCCATTCCAGACTCTTCACTTGTTGTGAACGAGCAACAACCCACTGACAGAGTTGGTGTTACGCAACCAACATGCACTGTCATTCACGAAGAGTATGAGTGGGATATTGAGCATCAACATTCGGCAAAGAATGAATCCCTTCCATCTAAGCCCCCTCCGTTCTTTCCTAGCTTCTTTGGTGAACCTGCAATCCATGATTTTGCATGTGTGTCTTCATCCACGGATGCACTTATTGTTGATCACTTGCAAGACTCACCGAATGCTAGTCCATCATTTGACAACAAAGAGGATAAGTTATTCATTGAATATCCACATGATCCTTCATCTATCTTTTCTAGAAATACAGATGATGAGTTTGTTTGCTTTTAATCCACCCCTCTGTTTGATTCATCTGATCATGAGGATGCCAAAGAATTCATTGTTTTTTTTATCATGGTAGTTGTGATCCATTTGCTTCCAATTTTGATTATGATCATGAATCTATCACAGTTGATCTTTTGAAGCCACCGGTTTATGATGAACTACTTGATGATGAAGTTGAGACACCCAAGACTGTCAAGGCACTTCAGCCTAAGCTGATGGTTGTGTCAGACCCTTGCTCTATTGGGGTTAGTCTCACTTCTGATCATGAAACTGTTCAATCACCCAAGGCTCCTCATCACTCGTCTATATGCATTGAAGATGCATCTCACACACAAATCACACTTCCTACACTCGAACTACACGATCCCATTGCTCATGCATTAGAGGAGTCTTACATTGCAAGCCTTCTTTCATGACGCAAATTGTCTTTGTTTCTTTCATTTTCTTGCATGTCGTAGTTAAGAGTGTGATTTTGCTTCAATTTTGCACGTAGTGTCACACATCACCATGGTAAGTCCATGAACTGTTCGTCATGCACATGCACTCACTTATGTCCTGTGGTCACTTTGAAACACGAAGTGTGGCTGTCTTCATTGTTATATCTTTCTTGTATGCTAGTCCACACAATTTGGTTGCTCGCGGACCAAGCCTTCACCAACATGGGTCTACCAATGCTCTAGTGGTTGCATTCGAAGTATCACTTCACTTGATCAGGCCCATGGACTGTTAGTGTAGGAGTAGGAGTAGTGTTTTCTTTCAGTTGTTTTCTTGCATGCTTGTTTGCTTACATGCTTTGTTTTCATGTTTGTTTTCTTTCTTCACGTTCGTTCTTGCTTATGCTCTTGCTTTGCTTTGTTGATTGATTAGTTTGCTTGCTAATTTCGTTTGTAGGTTAGTTGGCATGAAACCATGTATGACTCTTGAAACAAGATGGGTGAAGTATAAGAGGGCTTGTACAGCTATCACTACTTGGTTATATGTCATCTCGCCTTTGT
The DNA here is from genome assembly GCA_031772625.1 of Pinus tabuliformis. Taxonomy (NCBI): domain Eukaryota; kingdom Viridiplantae; phylum Streptophyta; class Pinopsida; order Pinales; family Pinaceae; genus Pinus; species Pinus tabuliformis. Next base: position 1,035,604,965 of record CM062816.1, on the reverse strand, counting down.
ATGATGAGCTTGTTACTTTTAGTCCATGATATGTCGAAGGAAAATACGTACTGTTTGAAGTGAACCTTGGTGAAAACACAATGCTTGCATGCTAACTAGTGTCACCTTCTCTAGTTAGTTGTTTTTGGGTTAACCCTTGTCAGCTCAGTCAAGTAGAGTAAGGTGAGGGGGAGAAACCTTAATAGGCACGCTAGAGATACAATAAACTACTTCTCTGATAGAACAACCTCCTCTGCTCTCAATAAGTCAGGATCCCTCTTTTGCCTCAAATGAATAAGTGTTATGCACAGTGAAAAATGAAAGAAATTCAAATGAAAAATGAATAAAGCAAAAGAAGAGAAAAGCTTCCTATGCAGGGAGGTGATGTAATTAACTCCGCCGGGGTATTGACCAGGCTTGCTGACAGCGGGGCCATGCTTGTGTTCCTACGTTACTCCACTGGGGTACTATCTAGACCTACTGGTAGTGGAGCAACACCAAAGATGAAACTTAGACTTTGAAAACTATACTGCTTGTGCACTTATATACCCATCAACCCCAACCAAAACAAATATCTTGCTTTGGCTTGGAATGTGTGTTAATCGACTAAGAGCCTGGCAAATCCTACATCTTAAAATCAAGCTAGTGTGAAGCCAAGACAAGTTGAGAGCTAAAAAATACTTCCGGAGGTGTTAGACTTTCTCTTCACGAAGAAGGTCCATTCAGAGAGCTAGAGTTCTACCAGTATGTTTCCAAGTGTTGTAGTGGCTACAACCACCCTCAAAACCTTTTTCTTAGACTATTTTGGAGCCTCCCTACCAACCTTCATAGTAGCTTTCCTTGCTTCGTCAAGTCCTCAAGCTTTAGTGCCTTTCTTGCTCAAAGACAGCCTGTCGATCATAGTTTGATCTTTTCCCTTCACAGGTTGCTGATCCAAAATGGATCCTAAAAACCCTCTAATTCCTCAAAATAAAAAACTATCGTGTAAGGAAAAAACTTTACAAATGGAAAAAACCCTATCAGGCCTTAAAAGCATGAAGAAACTGTGAAAAACAGAGCTATCGAAGGCTTGAACAATGATGCACAGGAGTCATTGGATTTGGCCTATCAATGGTCTAGATATGATCGGCATATCACAATCGGAGAAGGAAATCATAGGCTATCGAGAGGCTACCATATGAAAGTTGTGATAGTGATCAGCGCGAGTCGACGAGGATCATCAATCAAGCACACAGATCGATGGCCCAGGTTAACTTGCAATATCGCATTGACAAAATACAAGGGAGCACTTGCCAAAGGCCCGGGGACTATGCGATATGCGATTGTGATATCACAATATCGCAACGGAGCAGTGGGTCCGATACATACCCGACTTGCGATAAAGCCAAACTCGATGAGTCTTATGGGTAGAAATATATATCTTTTTAGTTCTGTAAAAAGGGGTTTTTCTGTGTAAAGTCACGATTTCGTTAAATAAATGAAAATCAAAGGGAATGTGAATAGGGCAATAAAACGGACCTGAAAGGGTTTATACATGCAATGATATATATATATTGAGTTCCGTAACGAGCAGGATTTTGGGTGGGCCTTAGGTGGTAAGTGGTATTGGCTGGGCTTTGCCCGAGCCCATACACTAGCCGACACGTGGCTAGGCACCAGAGAGATAAAACCACCTTTTCGTGTGGGTAATCTCCATGTGCGTTAGCTACCCGAAGTCAATAATAGCCTTTGGTTCAATGATCACTTGCGATAGCGCCCGAAGATGGTTCCGAAAGTATTATAGGGTGGAATTGATAATATTTCAAGTTCGAGAAAAGGCGTTTGGGTAGAATTTTATAGTGTTTCTATGTATTCTCTGTGTAAATAGAGAACGACTATTTTTGGGATTTCAAAGGCACCAATGGTCCCTTCCATTACAAAATGGGTGGCCACCATTCTTGAAAATATTACAACATGATTGGTTAACACTTAGAGGGGGTTTGAACGGATAGAGGCCGGAAGCCAGAGAGCCTGAAAGGGAAGATGAATAGACAAGCGCCAATTGGCTTAAAAGCCACTAAATGATAGAAACAGAGGCAAGCAGTGCTGAGACAGAGAGACAGAGAGTGAGAGGGAGAGTCTGCGTACTCAGAGAGACTTGAGGGATTCAAGTAAACTCCTACTATTTTGTATCTGTTGTGTTGAGACTCAATTTGAACTCACATTTTGTAAAACTCTGCTCTTGAAAACATAATAGACAAGTCGCCACTGAAGGCTGGACCAGGAGACGTAGCCCAAGAGTTTTGGTGAACTCGTTGATTATTTGTTGTGTTGTGTGTGTGGGTCTATTATGTTTCTTTAACTGCTTCATTGTCTATATTATTCACAATATTTTCGATCTGTTGCACTAAGTAATATAGGAAAATCCATGCACATGGGTCTGTAATACCTTAAAAGTAATATAAGATCTTCATTTTCAAATCAAGTGGTATTAGAGCTTTAGGTTTGCTAAGGTTATACAAGCTTGTGTTAGATTGTTGAATGCTAACTAGGTCAAAGCTCAAAGTAGCAGAAGGAGAACTTGTTGATGCTAATCCAGAAATTGGAAGAGTCTATCCTAGGAGGAGAATGGAAGAACAAACCCCATTGGAATCAGAATCTCAGTTCATGGACAGTTTCATGACCATGAGAGCCATGGTGGAAGAGATGTATTGAGAATTTAAGAAAGGTCGAGGTGAAAGTACTTCAACCACCAAACAAGACAAGGGAGTAGAGGAACCTTCTCTAAATGCCCCAGCGGGCAAAGGGAAAGGGGAAAAGCTTCCTCCATCATCTCTACTACCATCACCTCCATCATCCTCATCTCCTAGCCCTTAAAAGAAAAAGAAGAAAACATCTTTGATTAAATTAGATGTGAAATTTGATTTTCCAATCTATGATGGATAATTAGATGCAGAAAAGCTAGATAACTGGATTAGACATATTGATGTATATTGCAGGGTGCAGAACATTGATTTAGAGAGGAGAAAGATTCAACTGGCTGGCATTCCCATTGGAGGAACTGCACTAGTGTGGTGGGAAGGCAAGACACAAACTTATTTGAAGAAGCATGGTAAAATTCTTTCTACTTGGAACGAATTTGTTTCTGCCATTAAAAAACAATTCTATCCACTAGCTTATATGCAACAAGAAATGATGAGTTGGAAAAATATTCACTAATTAAAGGGCCAAAGTGTACAAAGCTATACCCAGGAATTTAGAAAAAGAGCTTTAACTCTAGGCATTTCTCTATACTCACCTGAAATTTTGTTGAAGTATATAGGTGGTCTGCATAGCTATTTGATGCACACCATTCTCATGTTTAACCACACTAGCCTAGATGATGTACCAGTTCAGGCTACACATCTAGAGGCTAGAGGCAAGAATGTGAACCCAGAGATTGGGGGATAATCAAAACCCTCTGCAAGCAAGAACAAGGAAAATAAGAAGCTAAAATGGAAGGAGAAGAAGGAAAATGTTGTACAGAAAGACAAACCTTCATGCACTCACTGCAAGAAGGATGGACACGATGATGAACACTATTGGTATTTGCATCCAGAGCTAAAACCCAAGAAGTTCGGTGGTAAGAAGAAGAAGATTGTTGCTGCTATTCAGAAAGACTTGGGGTTAGACTCAGGTGATGAAACAATAGCCACAACCATAGGTATAAAAGGTAAAAATTCTGAAGCATCTACAAGTAATTCTGCTCAATCTATTGATAATGAAGATAATGAGAGGAAAAGACATGAGCTTTTTCATATTAGAGTTATTTCCAAGCACCAAAAGATTGATACTTTATTTGATAGTGGATCACAAGTAAACTTGATTTCTAAAACAATTGTAAAGAAGTTGGGATTACTAACAACACCTCACAAGAAGCCATATCCATTAGGTTGGGTATGTGATAAAGCAAAGCTACAAGTGACTAGACAATGTAAACTTAGGTTTGCTATTGGGTCAACATTTGTAGATGAGGTTGAGTTAGATATAGTTCCCTTGGACATATGTGGTATTGTTTTAGGAAGTCCTTACTTGTATGATAGAAAAGCCATTTTCTATAGAGCTAAAAATAAGTATCAACTCACTAAAGATGGAATAGAATATATTGTAAGAGCTCATAAACTCAAAAATAAATATTCTCTCATAAACTCAGCGCAGATGAAAAGAATTGTAAATTCATGCAAGCAATTTTTACTAATGGTTGTAAAGGAAAAAAGACCTGATAAAACCAATGTATTTGAAGGTTTTGAGGCTAAACAGAAAGTTGATTTAGATAAAGTTGTTTTAGAATATGATATCCTATTTCAAGAACCTAAAGGTCTGTCACCCAAAAGGGAAATAGTACATGATATTCATTTGCAACGAGATTCTCCATTGCCTAACATCAGAATGTACAAGTTATCCTCTTTAGAGAATGCAAAGATCAAGAAGTAGGTACAGGAGCTTCTCGATAAAGGGTTCATAAGACCAAGCACATCACCATGTGGATCGCCAATTGTGTTGGTGAGAAAGAAAGACGGTTTTTGGAGGATGTGCACTGATTATAGAGCACTGGATAAAATAACAATAAAGAATCATTATCCTCTTCCTCGCATTGATGATATATTAGATCGGTTGAAAGAAGCAGTTTAATTTTCCAAGTTGGACTTGTGTAGTGGCTATCATTAGGTGAGAGTTGCAAAACAAGATGCATGGAAGACTACTTTCCAAACAAAGCAAGGGTTGTATGAATGGCTGGTTATGCCTTTTGGCTTAACTAATGCTCCCGCCACTTTCATGAGAGTTATGAATGATGTACTTCAACCTTTTATTGATGATTTTGTAATTTTATATTTAGATGAAATTCTTGTTTTCAGTCAAACATGGGATGAATATTTGAAGCATGTAAAGAAAACTTTAGATGTTTTGAAAAGAGAAAATCTCTATGTGAAGTGATCAAAATGTGAATTTGGAAAAACATCTTTAAATTATTTGGGTCATATTATAAGGGGTGGTGAATTGAAGATAGATCCCTCTAAGGTTGAAGTCATTGTGAACTAGCCTAAACCCAAATCTGCTACAGAAGTTAGGAGTTTCCTAGGAGCAGCACAATATTGGAGAAAGTTTATTGCTAACTTTTACTTGATTGCAGCTCCCTTACATGCTTTAACATGATTGAACAAGGTGTTTCAGTGGGGAGGCAAACAGCAGAAAGCCTTCGACACCTTGGAAGAAAAAATCAGTACAACACTAGTACTAGCACTGCCAGATATTCAACAACCATTTGATATTCAAAAAGATGCCAGTGACTATGCCATGGGAGGACTGTTGATACAACACGGTAAACCCATATGTTATCATTCTTAGAAATTTACTTCTTCAGTAGTTAACTATCCCACATATGATAAAGAATTGTATGCATTACTGCAGAGTGTGAAAAAGTGAAAACATTACCTAATGGGAAAAGAAACAATTATACATACAGATCATCAACCACTTCAATATTTGCACTCACAAACTAAATTGCAGCAATCAAGAAACTATAGGTGGATGGGTTTTCTATAGTAGTTTCATTTTGTCATAAAATATAAGAAGGGCATACACAATAAGGTTGCACATATGCTATCAAGACCAATCATAAATGCATCTACTATAGTTAAGCACAACTCAGTATTACATGAAAGCTACATCGAATAATATGCTCAAGATGTAGATTTTAAAGATGTATATGCAACTTTGAGTCATGGGAAACAAGTAGAAGAATTGGATTATCATGTTAAGGACCAAATCTTATATCATTTTGGAAAGTTATGCATTCCTCAAACTAAAAGAGTTAATATAATCCAAGAAGCACATACTTCTCCAATATCAGGTCATTTTATTGTAAGTAAAATAGTTGCACAGTTGCAAAGGTTCTGTTATTGGCCAAGAATGCATGAAACGGTTTCTAGATATATTAAAGAGTGTACTATGTGTGCTAAAAGCAAGCCCAGTAATAGAAAATTAGGCTCGTACACTCCACTTCCAGTTCCTTCTCGTCCTTGGGAAAGTGTTTCCATGGAATTTGTTGGAGGATTGCCAAAATCTACAAAAAGTCATGATTATTTATATGTTATTGTAGATAAGTTCAGCAAAATGTGTATTTTAATACCTTGTAACAAGTATCTTACAGTTGAATAAACAACAAAGCTGTTATTTTAGCATGTATGGGTTCATTTTGGGTTACCCACTTCCATTGTATCTAATCGCGATTCCCAATTTGTTGGGAAGTTTTGGTCAAGTCTGTGGGAATTGATGGACACCAGATTGAAGAAAAGAACAACATTTCTTCCACAAATAGATGGACAAACAGAAGTGGTCATTAGGACAGTGATCCAGTTGCTTAGGGGCTATTGTAGCAAGCATCCCAAGCTTTGGGATGAACATTTGTGTTATGTGCAACATGCTTACAACCGAGCCAAGCACTCTTCTACACAGAGATCTCCTTTTGAGACTTGTTTTGGTTTTACACCAAAGTCTCCCTTAGATTTTTTCTTTGGTAAAGACATAGCAGTTGATGGACACAGTGATGTGGACAAAGCAACCACGTTCATTGAACATATCCAAGGAATTCACCAGGCAATGCAAGAACAACTGGAAAGAAGCTAGGCCAAGTACAAGGCAAGGCATGAAAAGCATCGAATTGAGCATAGCTTCCAAGTTGGTGATCAATTCTGGCTATACATCAGCAAAGACAGAATGCAAGGTGAAGGTAAGAAGATGAAACTAATAAGGTATGGGCCTTTCAAGATACTTGAGTAAATTGGTGAAAACGCTTTTCGCCTTGATTTGACAGCTTATATGCATATCTATTCAGTCATTAATGCAGAGAACTTGAGATATATGAACCTTCATTGATTGAAGATCCCAAAGAGCAAAGTCAGTTGCCTTCTATTGATGATCTATTGCCTGAATATCTCAATGAGTTGCAGGAAGACATAGTTCTGGATAGGAAGGTGAGAACTACGCACAAAGGGGATGTTGAGTACATGAGAATCAGATTCAAAGATTCAAAACCAAGTAGTGCAAGATGGATAGAGATTGGACAAGTGAGGAAGCTATATCCTCACTTGATCGATGCTTAAAAACCAAATTTTGGTGGTCCAAAAGATTTTTCAGTGGGAAGGCGTGATCCAAAATGGATCCTAAAAACCCTCTAATTCTTCAAAATAAAAAAATATTGCATATGGAAAAACCTTTACAAATGGCAGAAAACACTATTGGGCCTGAAAAACATGAAGAAACAATGAAAAGAAGAGATATCGAAGGCTTGAACAATGATGCACATGAGCCATCAGATCTGGCCGATCAACAGTCTAGATGCGATCGGCATATCGCAATTGGAGATGGCAAGCAGAGGCTATCGGGAGGCTACCATATGAAAGTTGTCACACCGATCAGCGCGAGTCAATGAGGACCATCGATCAAGTGCATAGATCAATGGCCTAGGTTTACTCGTAATATTGCATCTGCAAAATACAAGGGAGCCAAAGTCCCGGGGACTATGCGATATGCGATTGCGATATGACAATATTGCATTGGAGCAGTGGGGCCAATACATACGTGACTTGTGATAAAGTTGGACCCGACAGGTCTTATGGGTAGAAATATATATCTTTTGAGTTCTGTAAAAAGGGGTTTTTTGTGTAAATTCGTGATTTCATTAATAAACGAAAATCAAAGGGAATGCAAATGGCGCAATAAAACGGACCCGAAAGGGTTTATACATGCAACGATATATATATATATATATATATATATATATATATATATATATATATATATATATATATATATATATATATATATATATATATATATATATATATATGTATATATATATATATGTGATATATATATATATATATATATATATATACATATACACATATATATATATACATATATATATATATATATATATATATATATATATATATATATATATATATATATATATATATATTGAGTTCCATAAAGAGTGGGATTTCAGGTGGGCCTTAGGTGGTAAGTGGAATTGGCCAGGCTCTGCCAAAGCCCATACATTGGCTGACACGTGGCTAGGCATTGGAGAGAGAAAACCACCTTTTCAGGCAGGTAATCTCCATGCCCGTTAGCCACCCGAAATCAATAACAGTCATTGGATCAATGATCACTTGCAATAGTGCCTGAAGACGAATCTGTTGTTGGGAAAAGTATCCAATTCGGAATGCCCCTATCCCACTCTAAGAGGTGATAGTGCCTTAGCAACAAACAGGTAAACTTATTCGAGTATTCTTCTTTATGAAATGTAAGTGAGGAAGAAGGATCTAACTAACCTGTATCTTCCGCTAGTTTATCGATCCAAATCACTCCTCTCTTCAGTAGCTCCCAGCTTCTTGCTCCTTCACCGGCCCAGCTTCACCAAATTCCTGCAAGATCACAAGAGAGAGAAACTACACAAAGATACAGATATACATTCATAAAAAGCTCAAGATCAGATTAAGCTAAACATGTGAGCATAACAAAACATCATTGGTACACAACATGTAGGAGAAACTCAAATAGTTTATTGATGAAATAAGAAAGTCCAAAAGGAGATACAACCAAGTGAGTTCCGATCCAGCATCTACCTCCCAGCAAAGGAATCCCTTCCTCTCCTCCAACAAAGCATAAATCACCCAATGTGCTAATCTCAATCTCAAACCAACAGCAATTCTCTACAAAGTACAAAATTCCAGCCTCCTGAACCTTTGGGTGAGAGATCCATATATAGATGTAAGCAGAGAGGATGAGTCAGCTTATGTTTTGACTTGTGGCTTCTCTCTGTCAGTTCTTGCTTCCACTTGGAGGTTAAGAACCTCTTACTCATCACTAGTCGAATTCATTGAGGCAAGTGTCATTGGAGAAGATTCTGGAAGCTTCCAGGGTCTTTCCACCTCATTGAATGAGCTTGCCATTTGTCATTTCCCGCTCAGCGCACCCTGGTAGTGCTTCCACCTGCATTGCAGTGCACCCAGCCAGTGTAGACTTTGCATTTCAACGCAGGCAGCTAGTGGAGCCTCTGAATTGATCCTGAATTGACTGTTTCTGAGTGGTTTTTGGTGGAGAACTTCTGGGAGAAGCTGTCATTGGTTGACCTTGTTCCTTTAGGAGCTGTAACAACATCTTTAGGGACTTTGGATCCCTTGAATTATGGACATTTCATGCTTATAGTTGTAAGGCACAAAAATGTCTATAACAGTTGCCCCCTAAAGTATGAGGCCCTTTATCGGGTGAAATGCTTTATTAGGAGGATCCGAAGTTCATTCAATGCTGGGAGGAGACCTGTAATAAGATACAATACAATACATTATTTTTCATAATGTTTTCATGATCTAGCTGAGGTGGGCATTCCCATGCTCAGCTTTATAAATTCATTTTTGTGTACATAGGACAGACAATTGTCTGATGATAGACTGATGATCCTGCTGAAATCATCATCCTTTGGTAGGATGATTGTTTGTGCTGCAATGTTGTACATGCCAATGTTTTTATTTTTCCTGAATATATATCGTAGCCCGGATGGATGAAACTAGATCCGGGGTCTTCAATCTCGTTCGATCTTCACTCTAAGTACAAGTCGATCCATGTGAGAAATGTTCTGAAGTCGAACATGGAAAGACATCGCTTGATTACAGGTCAATGAGGTAAACCGTTAACAAGCGCGAGAGGAATCACCGATAATGATAATGACCCTCAAGGTACTGCAGTACAATTCACGTGGTGTGAATAAAGGACTTGGCATCAAACACCACGCAAAATCTTTCGGTCGAAGGTCATTGATGTATACCTGTCGCCGGAAGTGAGAAACTTGCCATTGAGGTATGCAAGCTTCAAAGTACTGAAGGGGTTGTTCCTAGATCAACTTCTTGGATAATGAGCTGATGTCGACAAGAAGCGATCCGTCAAAGGAGGGCCTTGATGTATCCCACATCAGTGACACGCAACGGAGCAAATGATTTTGATGGAGGTGAAAACGATCTGATGATATATGGTTTAGGGTGGCGGTCATGAAAGAATGAAGGATAATGTATGGTAGTGGATGGGACACGGTTGACTTCTCTGGATGACTTCTCTTGAACATATCGGCGACACTTGTGTGATGGATTGGTAGCATTTACCCCAAAGGTGGATGGTATGGCGAGACCATGGTGATGTGACCGGTGAATGAAACAACCCAACCTGACTCAGGCACGGAGTGGAAGTGTCATGTTCAAGAGCGACTTGCTACCAATAAAGTTCTTTGAGTTTCTTCCCAATTTTTCCCCAGTCATTGCTGACCAGTACCTCTTTATTTTTGTCAAGCTTGAGGACGATAACATATGCTTGTTCTATAATTTGCCCTTCGGGCAAACCCATCGCTATGTTTTAACGAGCCTAGCGATAGTGAAACTCGTTCTCGTCTAAAGACAAGTTTGTCGCTATTTAATGTTTTTAACGAGTCTAACGACAAAGATAACTTGGTCCTTTTCATTTTTAGAGAGTCTGAAAAGGTACGTAAAGTCAACTCCGAAAGTCCTTTTTCGTCATCTAATCCCTTAAGTCCGAAAAAAGTATAAAACAATACAGAAGGGATGAGTTTTCGATAGTTTTAATGAGCCGAACAAAACAAGCGCTCGATCTTTTTGTGCAATAATCCCTCAGGTCCAAAAAGATTATAATCTAGAGGGATAGCATTTCTGGTCGCTTTAACGAGCTGGAAGGCCAAAACTCGGCAATCTTTTCATATTTTACGAGTCAGATGAAAAGAGCTTAAAGAAGACTCGTCTTTTGAGGAACGAGTGATAAAACGGGTTAGCAGCTGATTCCAGGTAAAGGTTGGAATTTTCCAAGCACGGCAGTGTCACAAGGATGGCTAGTGAAATCACTCTTCGCAGCTGTTCCTCAAAATGGGTAAACAATCATATGGAGGTGAACGATCGGCCAATGGAAAAGTGGAGGTGACGGTGCAAACACGACCAAGGCTTTAATGGCTGATAATGTTACATTCACGGTGGTTATTTACCGGAAGATAGTTCATTTTTTAACGAGCTTAAACGCGGAAAAACACTGCTCAGTCTTATGTTTATTTTTTAACGAGCATGAACTATGTGCTAAAACTGCTCGATCTTATGTTTATTTTTTAACGAGCATGAACTATGTGCTAAAACTGCTCGATTATCCAGTCATATGATAAGAATGTCTCATGTAAGATGCCATTTTTTATGGAGCTTGCGCCTTACCAAAGCTATGCCCCGCATCCTTTCGTTATGCAAGTTCGGAAACGACTAATCCTACGAGTTTAAAGGGTTAGACCTACAGGTTTAAAGGGAGGACCTAAAAATTTAAAAAATAAATAGCCGCCCCTTGCTTGCACTCAAAAAGGTTTGCATGCCCCCAGGCATAAAGTACGATTTCAAGGTTACCCCTTCTTAGTCCAATAAAACATTTGTTTTACCGGGAGAGGCCTACCTCTTTCAGGTTACCCAAAGATTGTTCTATTAATCTTTCAAACAAAACACTTCTTCGGCGATGTCCACCGAGATAGACAACGGTGAGTGACAACGAGCGCCAAACACATAACTTTGACAAAAGAATCTTATTCTAGAATAACCCCTCTTCCAAGACGGACGGGGTACAGACTAGTCATATTCTCCCGCGGAAACCTACCCTATACCCAAAGTTTTCCTGCCGAAGCAGACCAGGACGCATGCCCCCTGGGTTCCAGTCATATCCCTCCGAATTACTCGCGCTCATCGGGAGGACGGACCGTGGGTTGAGACATTTCTTGCGTGAAGAGACCATTTAGGGAAGGTATATGACTATTTGCGATGCGTGATCTGGGAAATGAAAGCTGGTCCACGAGCTTGACCACTCTTCCTTCGTGCAGAAAACACATTACTCTAAAGAGTGAGGAGACGATGGCTCCCATGCAATATATATAGTCTCGTCCAAGGAGTAGGTTATAATCCAAGGGTCCTTGAACGACCATCACATTCATTTGAACGGTCTTCCCTTTCAATGTGATAGGCACATTGGGGAGGATCCCTAAAGGTCGACTGGTTCCTTTATCAAAGCCTGTCAGATTTCTCATTTTAGGCAAAAATGCTGGCGAACCAAGCGCTTTCCAAGCAGTGGAGGAAAGGATACTCACAGATGCCCCTTCATCAATGATGGTGCCAGCCATGACCATTCTGTATATTTGGACGATAATTTTGAATGGTATGTTTGCTGGCAAACGGGGTCTGCCTAGTTGGTTCCAGTCGAAGGAGACAACTAGATTGCTTGGTGGTGGGACCGAGTAAACGGCCGGGTATCGCTCTGACAAACTTCCTTCCTGCGATAAAGGAATGGGGGGAGTGCCCCTGTGCTCGTCGGAGTCTGTGTTGATGAAGAGAATTTGGATGGTGTCATCTTTATTCTCTTCAGTGACTGTATCATTCGAAGATAAATCCTCTGAAGGCAAGACCGGGTCAACTGCCGCCTCGACCTTTTGACTTTCGTCAGGTATGGATTCAGCTGGTTCATCTTCAATGACCGGCGCTTCAGCTGACCACTTGAGTGGGCCAGTTGAATTTTCAACTAACAAAGGACTCGTCAAGAGGTTTTTATATCCAGGAGGAAGTCGTAACGGTGAAACCGGAAGATCATCCAAAACTCTTTTCGCTTCGTCTAAGAAGGGACAACGCTGGATGGCGTGATCGCCTTCGCACAGTCTACAGGGAGATCTAGCTCTCCCTTTTTGTCCAAGGACTTCACTCTCGCTAGTTGACGGTATGCATTCAACATGGCTATCAGAGGTTGATGCCACCGGATTGTGAAAACGGGGAGACCAGTCCCTTAGTATCCGAGGGATGCAGGGACAATCTCTGTGGAAGTGGTCTCCCTTGCATATGACACATGGCGATTTAGGCCTAGTCAGTGCTGTGTGTGGATTTTTTTCAGACGACACTTGTTTGCCCCCAGTCGCTTTTGGCTTCTTCTTCTTCTTCTCTTTCTTCTTCTTTTCCTTCTTCTCCTTAGGAACTTGGTTTTTTGTTTTACCAGTTCCGTTAAGCGAAGAGGAAGGAGGAGAGGAAGAATTAGAGGAAGTAGAAGGCTGGTGGGCAACTCTGGACTGGTCTAACTATTGATTCGACTGTTCAGGAATAGTGGTGTTCTGAACGACATTGGTTGAGAAGAGCCAGACCGGCAAGCCAATTGTCAGTCCTGGAAGCGACAATGTGGCCATATGGGGCGCACCAACATCTCCCCAAGAGGAGAAGGGACTAGGATTTCCACCAAGGGGAATTCCTTGGTTGGTGGGTTCCATTTTCTCAACTTAAAGATCAACGTTGGGAAAAAGGGGTGATTGTTCCGTTTAAAATAAATTTTAACGACGCTTTAGACACAACTTGCTTTTTCAATTTTAAAGAGTCGAGAAAAATCTAAAGATGACTCTAGTCTCCTTCGATGTTTTAACAAGCCCGAAGTGAAAAATGCTCGGATGGACTTTTTCCATTATAGAGTCTGAAAAAGGCCAAAAGGAAATGCTCTGGAGTTCTAGGTAGAGGGTGTGCCAAACTTTTCGCAAAACCGCATAATACTTTTTAAGGTACGGGCGGTCAATCTTCCCGAATGCTGTGTTCAGTGCATTGTGATCAGTAGGGCGGCTGACACGGCTTCCTAAGGATAAAGGTTTTATGCCTATAGGGGTCTCCCAATATATACTCGACGGTACGTGGGAGCACAATCCGTACTGGCGCTATCGTCCCTCAGAAGGAATCACCCAACCATCAGCGAGATCGACAGTCACCAGGTTTTACGACGCCGGAACACGTCTCTAGCCTAGACCTCTATGTTGTGCGTTAAGTTACAAAGCATTGTTAAGTTCATTCAATTTATTTTAGGTTGATCTTTCTAAGAAGTTTTCCTTTTTGGATCACCACGAGATGTATGATACAATTCCTAAATGCAGTCTAAAGATGATAAGCAAGCTTTTATATCTTTTCAACAATGAAAATCCTAGCTACAAGGGGAAAAGGAAGATACAAACTTTTCTCAAAGAGCATAGAGCACACTGTAATGCACTTTTCCCTAAATCAAAGCATGCAAACTATCAAAATGCAAATGCACAAATGCATGTATTTGTTTTTGCTTTCTTAATATTGATGCCTAAAAAGAAAGTTGTTGTACAAATTTGAATTCGATTTCAAGTGAAAACATAAACAAGTTCCTTTTTCAAAATCAAAAAGACGATTACGACACTTTATGATTTACTTGTTTCGACACTAGAAATGCATAAATTCAAACCAAACGACAAAAGTAAAAGCTCAATCAACTGTGAACAACAAACAGACTCACTCCTAAGATCAAAACGACACTTACGACAGGTCTAGATCTAAGGGCGACAGTATGACTAGTTTACTTTTGTAATGGGAAACTGCAAATGATGTAACAAATACACAAAGAAAAAATACAGTTTCTTTATACAACTGAGGCGAAATTGAGGCAAAGAAAAGGGGTTTCAGATAGGTACACTGACTGAGTACAGGCTGTAAAAAACAGAGATGAAACTGAGCAAAAGGAAGCAGGGAACCACAGCTGCACAAGGCAAAGACTGATCAGCGCACCCCCAACACAGAGGATCTGACCTTCAGCGCAGGTAGCCTTCACGGGACCTACATTGAAATGCAGAACCTCTTCACAGAGTCTGCACTGAAGCAAAAACGAGAGTTGTTTCTGGGTTCTGGGTTACGGTTTGCAGTTAAATCTACAGTTTTTGGCCGGATGAAAGCTATCAATTAGGTACAATTAGGAGGATGATTTAAAGGAGGACTAAGACCTATCACAAAGGGCTGTTAGAGCACTTGTGGATCAGTTTGTTCAGATCATAAAAACAGGCCCAGTGAGTGGGCTAGAGTGGCAGATCTCTACTTTGCATTTGAAAATGGCAAATGCATTTCGATTCGGAACTCCTGAGTTTATGAGAAGAACAACAATAGAAACACAAATAAACTAACAAGACACTCTCCCCAGCGGAGTCGCCAATTTGTTGTTGGGAAAAGTATCCAATTCAGAATGCCCCTATCCCACTCTAAGAGGTGATAGTGCCTTAGCAACAAACAGGTAAACTTATTCGAGTATTCTTCTTTATGAAATGTAAGTGAGGAAGAAGGATCTAACTAACCTGTATCTTCCGCTAGTTTATCGATCCAAATCACTCCTCTCTTCAGTAGCTCCCAGCTTCTTGCTCCTTCACCGGCCCAGCTTCACCGAATTCCTGCAAGATCACAAGAGAGAGAAACTACACAAAGATACAGATATACATTCATAAAAATCTCAAGATCATATTAAGCTAAACATGCGAGCATAACAAAACATCATTGGTACACAACATGTAGGAGAAACTCAAATAGTTTATTGATGAAATAAGAAAGTCCAAGAGGAGATACAACCAAGTGAGTTCTGATCCAGCATCTACCTCCCAGCAAAGGAATCCCTTCCTCTCCTCCAACAAAGCATAAATCACCCAATGTGCTAATCTCAATCTCAAACCAATAGCAATTCTCTGCAAAGTACAAAATTCCAGCCTCCTGAACCTCTGGGTGAGAGATCCATATATAGATGTAAGCAGAGAGGATGAGTCAGCTTATGTTTTGACTTGTGGCTTCTCTCTGTCAGTTCTTGCTTCCACTTGGAGGTTAAGAACCTCTTACTCATCACTAGTCGAATTCATTGAGGCAAGTGTCATTGGAGAAGATTCTGGAAGCTTCCAGGGTCTTTCCACCTCGTTGAATGAGCTTGCCATTTGTCATTTCCCGCTCAGCACACCCTGGTAGTGCTTCCACCTGCGTTGCAGTGCACCCAGCCAGTGTAGACTTTGCATTGCAATGCAGGCAGCTAGTGGAGCCTCTGAATTGATCCTGAATTGACTGTTTCTGAGTGGTTTTTGGTGGAGAACTTCTGGGAGAAGCTGTCATTGGTTGACCTTGTTCCTTTAGGAGCTGTAACAACATCTTTAGGGACTTTGGATCCCTTGAATTATGGACATTTCATGCTTATAGTTGTAAGGCACAAAAATGTCTATAACAGGATCTGAAAGGATTATAGGGTGGAATTGATAATATTTCATGTCCCAGAAAAGGCGATTAGGCATATTTTTACAGTGTTTCTGTGTATTCACTGTGTAAATAGAGAACGACTATTTTGGGGATTTCAAAGGCGTTGATGGTACCTTACATTACAAAATAGGTGGACACCATCCCTGAAGATATTACAACATGATTGGTTAACGCTTAGAGGGGGTTTGAATGGACAGAGGCCGGAATCCAGAGAGCCCAAAAGGGAAGATGAATAGACAAGCGCCGATTGGCTTAAAAGCCATTGAATGAAAAAAATAGAGGCAAGTAATGCTGAGACAGAGTGAACACAGAGTCAGAGAGCAAGAGGGAGAGTTTGCATACTTAGAGAGACTTGAGGGATTCAAGTAACTCCTGTTTTTTTGTATCTGTTGTGTTGAGACTTAATTTGAGCTCACATTTTGTAAAAATCTGCTCTTGAAGACATAATAGAGAGGTCATCACTAAAGGCTAGACCAGGAGATGTAGCCCAGGAGTTTGGGGTGAGCTCCTTGATTATTTGTTGTGTTGTGTGTGTGTGTCTGTTATGTTTCTTTAACTGCTTCATTTTTTATATTATTCGTAATATTTTCGATCCGTTGCACTAAGTAATATAGGCAAATCCATGCACATGAGTCTGTGAGACCTTAAAAGTAATCTAAGATATTCATTTTTAGATCAGCTTCTCACCTGGACTTGGTCCAGCTATAGGCTAAGAAGCTTCCGCTCGAAAATTTCACATTTCTAGAGGGAAACCAACCTTTCCTCCAAAAATTGTGCAATCCTCTATGATAGCTTGCTGGGCTCTAAGATTGCACAGTCCTACCAGCCAACCCTCCCAGCAGGATTTTCACAATTTTTCCTAGCAGTAGGCTATTCAGCCTAGGATTTGCACAAATCTGAGTAGTAGTTAGCTGCTCATCCCTTAAATTGTGCAAATCTCCTAGGAAGCCAGCCCAGCTCCCAACCATAAATGCACATTTTTCTTTAGCAGTCAAGCAGTCTCTTGCATGTGCAATTGTTTGAGTTGACCGGTTTCCTATGGGACTAAAGAAAATAGACTTGCATGCATGGGTTGTTTCTCCCAAGGTAGCATGCAAAGGCATCCCTTGCTTTAGGGATCTATGTTTAGCAGTTGGAGGTTACATTAAAGGAACAATTCAGAAACCTCCCTCCAAGTGTCGCTTCCCCTAGATTTGTGGCATGCACATCACAACCTCGATGTTATCAAAACTCATCAACTGGACACTGCAAAGCTCATTCCTCATGTCAACTTTATAGCTCTGACATCCCACATCACATCTAGGAGCATTTGACACATTCAAGTCAGTTGTTTTGGGGTAAGCTCGCTTCCCATGCCTTATGCTACATTTCTATTGCTTTTTGTGTATTCTCTTGTGTGAGTGTTGTTTGCTTGATTTATTTGAATGCATGTTGTCGTTTACATCTATTATATCTTGTCCTATCTCTGTTTCAATTTTCATTTCTATCTCACTGTTGTAGCATGCATGAAACTGTTTTGCACGGACATTCGCCCAACCAACGAACAATCTCACCCACATGTAGGTTGATTTGTTTGATGAATCTTCCATTCATGTTTTGCATGCACTGTTTATCACTTCTGCTGTCACATAGTGTCGCCATGCATTCACTGACTTACTTGATTTCAATTTCCCATTGGTGGGTCGGGCCAACCTTGGCCTAGGCTCTGCTTTCACCAAGGCTCCATTGCGCAATCTGGGAAAGGAAAGCTCACCTTCCTCTCTAGATTTGTGCATTCCTACCTAACACTAGCCTCAAGGACTGTTTTTCACATTTCTAGAGGACAGTGGCTACTTGGCCCAAGAAATTGCTCAAATCTATCCCTAGGCCAACAGTCCTTCCCAATTGGAATTTAGCAATGTGCAATCCCAACAGTCAGCAACCAGTCTGGACTATGCATTATGAAATTCCAACAGTCAGTCAATCTCAGTAGCCAAAACTATGCCTTGTGCAGTCTTGGCAATTGGTCTCCCAACCTCTCGGCCGAAATTATGCAACCTTCATGATCATTCACCCAGGTAGGTTGCAAGTCAATTCTCATGTTCATTCTAGTTTTCAACTAACATATTGTTTGCTATGAGTGTTTCCATGTCTCTGGGTATCGTAGGTGTTCCTCTACCTCTCAATAGGATAGGTACAATGGCTTCCATGAGAGAAGAGACAAAGACACTATTTAGAGCACGCTTAGGGATGCAGTCAATCAAGTGTCTATGAGGTTGCCTACTCACGAAGACATCAAGTTTTTCATGGACAAGGACATCAAGTAGTAGCATCAGAGTGAGCAACATCATGAACAGCAGCTGAAGGCAACATACTGAATGCAGCGAACGCAACAAATGAAGCAAACACAATGAATGCAAGAGGAAGGTTGTTGAAAACATAGAGGCAAAGAAAAGTTGCAAGATCAAGCAGATCCACTGATAATGAAAGAAACTTTGGAGACTCAGGCTATGAAGTGACGGTGCGACATGAAGATCGCGCGAAGGCAGAAGTTGGAACAAGGAAGGAGTTGCATGTGCTGAAGAAGCAACTCAGCAAGAACATGAAGCTGCATAGATAGTCCAATGAGTTGCAACAAGAACAAGAATAACAGTGGGTGCAACATGCAGTCATGGATGAAACTGCGCCAGTAAAAGTTAAGGATCCATCCCAATAGCTGACACAAAGCAAACATGGTGAGAAGTGTTGTTGATTGCATGCAAAGGATCCAACAACATGCATGTTGTTGAGTGCACGCATGCAATCCAACCCATTCAACACACTCACCAAGGCAAAGACAAAAGCATGTCCAACTGGGGCTGAACATGCACTTCGACATTAGTATGTTGTCGGTTCAACCGTACCCGAGAATACCATGTTCATGTTAACAGATGAGTTGGATGAAGGTACCGAACCAATGCATCGGTTGCAATGGAGGCAAGAGTTCACTTCAACAAGACGTCACCATGAGGTACATGCACACCGTCACGGACGACCAAGCTTGGCATCAGCTCACCAGCTTCACCATCACAAGCATGTCAAAGAGTTGGTCTTACCATAGCAGACTGAGTGTTAGTGATGCCTTGCAAGGCTTTCTCAGGCCATGTTGTCTCACATGAGTATATGTGCATTGTAATATTGAGTCATGTCAAGTGTAAGTCAAGTGTCAACAGTTGGATGTAACATTCAAAGAGTAGGTGAAGAGTCATGAGGGTAGTTGAACTGTCACAAAGGGGAATGTCAAGGGTCACCCCACCATTTGCTATAAATAGTCCCTCATAACTCATTGTAAGGGCTTTTGATCAGCCAAGAGTCTACTAAGACTATCTTGAAGAAGGCTTGGAGAGTATTGTAACACGCCTTGGCTTATCCACTGCATGGAGCTAGTACATCTCTTTGGAGGAGCAGACGGATGTGGCTGTAACATTACACTGTTGGAGCTAGCAGGTTTACATGGTGTATTGTATGATTGTGACTTACACTTATTTAATAATAAGAGCCATCGCATTTTCATGAATATGTTGTTATTGTAGTTGGACTGTTTTTGTTGCATTAATGATATATGTTGTTTAACTTACTTACTTGTATATGAACTAATTTGTGTGAAATTATATGAATCTTGTTGTTAATGTGTTGCATATGTTGTTAATGTTGTCACTATCCACGTCGACTGCTCTGCTGGACATCAGACATACCTTTCTCATGAACCTTGCTATATCAACTGTCACATTCATCTCAGACTGATCTGTAAGTGTTGTTCATGTTATATTACCTTGTATGTTGTGACTACCGCATCGGAGTGGAATGCTCTGCCGCAAGCTATGCATGTCATTTGTGTGATGTGTTCCTAGTTGAGTTGGGAATAATCCATTTTAACCTAGAACTTACCTTCACCTTCCTCTCCCTTCGAAGTGTTGGAACCTCTTGTACACATTCCTTGACTCTATGCATAAGTCACTCCTTTTCTACTGACAGAGTTATCTTACTTGCCTCTGTGCAACATTGCGACCAAGGAATTACCTTACGACCCACTGTTGGGACTCCTACACCAAACGGTCTGAGGTCTAATTGGGAATTATTTCGGAGGAGATCCCATTGACATGTTGGCGAGTCCAGCACTATCAACAGGCTCTAAAACAACCTCCTTTATCACTGCTCTCCTCTTCATCATCTTCTTGCAATGTTTGATGACTATTCTCTACAATAATTACATTTTCTGAAACCTCCACACATGCCAATTCAAAATTATGATTTTCTCGAATCATCTCTTTGAATAGTGTTTCAAATACTTGTTCATGCATTTCATCAGACAACTCATCTTGTTCTTCACAAACCTGATCTTGAAATAAAAACTCAAAGAAAGAACAATCTGAAAAAACAAGTGAATGACTATCTTTATACCTCTCATCCAAAAGACAGGGTTTTGTATGCTCATAGAAAATTTTAAATGCAACAACCACTTTAAGTATATTTGACTCCTCATGTGCTTGAACAAGAAGAATATCAATTTGACTGTCACAAGAATCAAGGAAAACAACTTTTTGCTCACTATTTCCTTGCAAAAGTAGATGATCATTGTCATAAGATGGTTCATTGCTTAAGATTTCTGTACATGCAATTTCATAATTCTGACTTAGACCAATTTCTTCCTGATTGTTGGGATGCAGATTTGTTTCATCCTCAAGAAAATAAGAAGTTGATGTGTGTTGTGAATGATCCTTTTTATCAAAGTAGCTAATCCCTGTTATTTTTTGTTGGGAATAATATTCATAAAGGGCCTCTATGATCTCATAATCTAGACATTCTTCATCACCAAAAGTCTCTTCAAGGTATTGAATGAAATTTTCACAGGATTCACAACAATCCTTGAACAATAAGAATGAATAATGAGATTTTCCATAAGACTCAAAGAATGTTGTGTGGAATTCTTTAAGAGAGAATAAGCTACCTAGCTTCAATCCTTCATACCATGATATTGCTTTCCCTTCTAGGATAGCCATAAAAAATTTCATCAAACAATCGTCATGAAACTTAATCCCGAGCTTATGTATATGCGAAAGAAATTTGATTAGATGCAGAATAAACTCATCCTCATTTCCTTCTATGAATATGGGCAGATTAGTTTGTCAATATATGCAAGGAATACAATTCGGAAAACCAGGAATGTGAGCATGATTCATAGGAGCATACCCTTGAGCAGTTGAATCCATTTTGAAAAAAATTAAGTCACTAAGAAGTTCTTCAAACTACCGGTTTTTGAACAGTGGAGTCGCCATGAGAATTCTAAACCTTTGGATTCTTCGAAATTTGAGTCGCTAGGTGAAATATGCACAACCTTTCTTGTGTCTGATCATTGTTCACCATTAGCAATCAGATATGATCCTTGTTGTTCTTTCCTAGGGAAGATAAGATGTTTCGTTCCCTGGCAACAACACCAAAATGTTATGCCCCACAATGTCCCAGGCTGAGAGGAATCGACAGAGGTAACCACAAACCAAGCTTTCAGTTTGGTAGCTAGCCCTACCAAAATATAGAGGGCTCTCTATATAAGATCACAACCAAAGAATTGAATGGAATGCAAAAGGATTTTAGGCTAGATATGCTAGGCTCAGATAGGTTTGAAAATTTAAGGTTTGATGCTGAACAAGGGATGAAAACCAGGTAACTAGGTCAAAAGATCAATGGGTAATGACAACAGAAATATAAAGGAGCAAGGTAGCAGTAGTTTTGTGATGGCTTAGGGTTTGTTAATGTAATGTAGTGTTCAGAAGAAATAAGAAGAGAGAATGAGAATATATGTCATGAATTCATTAAGCTAGAAAGGAAATAACATATAGTGATAATTCCATCAAAACAGAGCTTTAAGGAAAGAATTGTGCTTATAAGCTTAGGAGAAATCATTGAAGAAAATGATGTATAGAAAGAATAAATGAATATATATCATATGAAACTATAACAAAGAAGAAACAAGATCAAAAACTCACTACACATGAATTCCAAGATAATAGCTACAACTGTTCTTTGATTTCCTGAAAATGTTGAAGCACAAGTTACAAGATCTCTCTCCTCAAATGTCAAAACCTTCTCTCTGACTCAGAAAATGATACATATAGAATAAGCTAAATAGTTTCCCAGCTTTAGGGGTCGAATCCATGAGTGGTGGAACAATTTCCAGGAATATCTCAACCAACAAGTGAGAGTGAGAAGGTTGAAAACAAACTCTTCTCTTAGACTTTGATTTGAGTTTCTCTTCATTAATGAGGCCTAGTTTATCATAAAAACAACCTATTATGCTCATTTATTCATGATTACATCATCAAAACATTGAACTAATTAAATTATATCATCAATTTGGCCTTTACCCAAATCGAACTAGAAAATCTGAGAAATTACACAGTGAAATTTTTAATTAAAATCTCAGAAAATTGGAGAAGTGTGGTAGCACATTTGTGGCCATTTTTATGTTCCTTCATGAAGTCGAAATTGAGAGCTGAAAGAATGGAAGCTATCCTTGTCTATCTAGTTTCCAGAAAATATTTAATTTCAAAAAATTACCCATGGGAAGGCCTCCAAAACCTCATTCTCCCAAGGTGTCTCCAGAAGCGCAGCGGCTGTAAAAAAGAGGGGTGAAATGTTGATTTCTGACCCCTTTTTCTCATTTTTCTCAAAATTTGAGCCCTATTTAAAAAATATGAGGAAATGGGTTTCAAGAGGACGCCATCATATTTCCAAAAATGTAAACCATTTTTCATTTAGAGCACTAAGGAAAAAAAGCAACGCCAAGGCGCCACATTTTTGAAACTAATGCATTTTCTTGAATTTGCACCAAATTTTACCAAAAACCAAAATTACTCAAAAAACTCCCAAAATTGATCTAGAAGTGCCAAATGAAGTGTAATATGCTATCATGGATTCCTCAGCAAGAATCTGCAAGTTTTACTTCTCATTTTTAGTTTTTAGGGTTTTCTTTGAGTTTGGTCTTCAACTGCTTTATTCTGATCTTGGCAACCTAAGTCCTTGTGTAATAATGGATGGCCATCCTCCTTTGTAGCTTGTAATCCCTATTAACCTTTTCAAGTAGTTTCTCAAGGTGGTAATTTATCATTTCAAGCCAAAACTCCCTATCTTCATTTATTTCCATGGCAATCCTCTCCTCAAAGGTCAATTTTTCCATTGGTGGCTTTTGTTCTCTTCTAGGTCTAGGTTCATGCTTTTGAACCAATACTCCCCATGATTTGGTATCCTTGTGGCGAGAGAGATGGCATAAAATAAGAATGTGAAATCAATCCCTTCAATGTTGGCCTTTTCTCCTTTCAGATTGGTGGCAATCAAATGAGTGAGCTGCTCATGAAAACTTACCTCTCCCACTCTTTGACAAAACCCTAGGTAGTTTACATCTTCAAAGCATTGTCTTATGAATGGTGAACAATTGATCTCATTGAAATTTGTGGGATCATACCTCATAATCTCCCCCCATTTACAATTTTTTCTTTTATCTGATGGTGAAGAGTCTCCTTCCATTTCTGAAACCCTAGACGATAGGAAAAGAGAAAAAATAGTGAAAAGTTCTTGAAGTGGTGAAATGAGGGAGTTAGGGAAGGGAGATGGGAGTAGTGAAATTTCTGGAGATGGAAAAGGGTTTTATGAATCATTAGGAAGTTAAATGCATTGAAATGAATGAGGAATATCAGCTAGGAAATTTAAACACAACCCTAGCTAGGGAAACTGCCCAATTTGATAGACTAGGACTAGGGTTTGTAGGGAGGTGAAATGGAATGAAGGGAAATGGTTTGTTGGTGAATGGGGATGATGAGTTTCATGCAAATGGAGGAATATGGATAGTTATTTTATGGTTTCAAAGCTCCAACTGATCATTTTCAAGCTGAACACATGAAACTCACAAAAAACCCTAGAGGACTAAACTCACAATCATTTTGTTTGTTTTGCGAAAGGAAGAGGGGATGCAAAGGAGTGTACTTACCTATTATGAATCTTAGAGGATAAAAAATGGATTTATAGGCTTAAAAAATTTATTTGAATATTGACTGAAATGAAAAAAATTTGACTTGACACCCTAATAACACCTTGTAAGAGCATATTTGATCACTAGTGACAAGATGAACTAACTGACACTAACATTGGCTCTAGCTGGGGATGGTAGCTCCTTAGAGGTGTCAAGAACATCATAGATGAGGTAGCCTTATTCATTGGGCATGTAGTCAAAATACAAAGACCAAACTTAAAACTGAAAACTGACTGACTAACTGACTTTACTATAAAAAACACACTGACTGAACTTACTTATGGTAGCAGACGATCGGGATCTTAGGGCCTTCACCTTGGGCTTGAAATCCTGATGATAACCCCCCATGTGCCGAATATATATATATATATATAATCATGTCAAATTATCCCTCCAGTGTAACCAATCCATCAAATGGCTAATTATTTGAATCATGCTTGCACTTTCCTTGAGCAGGCAGAAAAAACAAAAGATTGGCCACTCCATGTGTCCACTTAACATGTGCTCACGATCCATAAATACAAGAAAATTCATCTTCCCAGATGATTGAAGCAAATTAGTAAAAGGATCCGGAATAATCTGAAATGTTACCATGTCTTGAAAGTCAACAGAAATACAAGCACGCCCTTCATTTTCCAATGCAAAATTTTTGTTAGGATGAAAATCTTCATTAAGTTTTTAATTCACATTAGGGAAAAGCGAAGTTTGTTCTTGAAAATATGTGTTTGAGACAACCATATCATCAATAGCAAAGATGTTCACATCAATAGGATCTGGTACAATCTCCTATTCTTCAAAGGAATCCTCATTTTCTTTACCTGGAGGAAGATCATCATGTGTATGAGGCTCTATTGTAGCAGCTACAACCACCCTCCAAAATTTTTCCTTAGCCTATTTTGGAGCCTCCCTACCAACCTTCACAATAGCTTACCTTGCTTCGTCAAGTCCTTAAGCTCCAGTGTCTTTCTTGCTCAAAGGTAGCCTGTCGATCACAGTTTGATCTTTTCCCTTCACAAGCTGTTCACATGGATTTGGTCCAGCTGCAAGATGAGCAACTTCCCCTTGAAAATTGCGCATTTATGGAGGGAAACCAACCTTCCCTCTAGAAATTGCACAATCCTCTCTGATGGCCTGCTGGGCTCCAGGATTGCGCAATCCTGCCAGCCAACCCTCCCAGTAGGATTTGCATAATTTTTCCGTGAAGCATGTTGTTCAGCCCAAGATTTGTGCAAATACGGGAAGAAGTCAGCTGCTCAACCCAGAAATTGCACAAATCTCCTTAGCAACCAACCTAGCTCTGAGTCACAAATGCGCATTTTTCTCTAGCCGTCAAGTAGTCTCTTGCATGCACAACTGAGTTGACCAGTTCCCTCCGGGACTTAGGAAAACATACTTGCATGCATGGTTTGCTTCTCCCAAGGTAGCATGGCATCCCCTTTTTCAGGGATATATGTTTAGCAGTTGAAGGTTACATGCAAGGAACAATTTAGAAACCTCCCTCTAGGTGTTTCTTTCCTTAGATTTGCGGCATGTCCGTCACAACCTCAATGTTATCAAAACTCATCAATCGGATGTTGTAGAGCCCATTATTCACATCAATCTTGTAGCTATAACATCCCACATCACATATAGGAGTAGTTGGCACATTTAGCTCAGCTTTTTTGGGGTAAGTTCGCTTTTGATGCCCTGTGCTTCATTTTTGTCGCTTTTTGTGTATTCACTTGTGTGAGTGATGTTTGCTTGATTTCTTTGAATGCTTGCCGTCATTTACATGTATTCTAGCTTTTCCTAGCTCTGTTTCAATTTTCATTGCAATCTCACCACTATTGCATGCATGAAACTGTTTTGCATAGACATTCGCCTAACCAACAAATAGCCTCACCCACATGAATGTTGATCTATTTGTTGAATCTTCCATTCATGTTTTTCACGTACTATTTATCACTTCTGCTATCACATAGTGTTTCCAAGCATTCATTATACTATTTATCACTTCTGCTACCACTTAATTTTGCCATGCATTCACTGACTTACTTGCTTTCCGTTTCCCGTCGGCAAGTCAGGCCAACCTTGGCTTGGGCTCTGCTTTCACCAAGGCTACATTGCACAATCTAGGAAAGGAAGGGTCACCTTCCTCTCCAGATTTGCACATTCCTGCCCAACATTGGCTTCCAGTACTGTTTTTCACATTTCTAGAGGACAAAGGCTACTTGGCCCAATAAATTACGCAAATCTTTCACTGGGCCAACAATCCTTCCCAACTAGAATTGTGCAATGCACAATCCCAACAGTCAGTAGCCAGACTAGACTATGCACTCCGCAGTTCTAGCAGTCAGTCAGTCTCTCAACAGCTCGAAATGTGCCTTGTGTAGTCTTGGAAATCGGTCTCCTGACCTCCCGATCTAAATTGCTTAACCTTCATGATCATTCACTCAAGTATGTTGCAAGTCAGTTCTCATGTTCATTCTGATTTTTGCCTGACAGATTGCTTGCTATGAGTGTTGCCATGTCTCCAAGTATCGCAAGTGTTCATCTGCCTCTCAGCAGTATAGGTACAACGGCTTCCAGGAGAGCAGAGACGAGGACACTATTCAGAGCACGCTTGGGGATGCAATCAAGCAAGTGTCTATGAGGTTTCCTATTCACGAAGACATCAAGTTGTTTGTGGACAAGGACATCAAGCAACAACATCACAGCGAGCAGTGTCATGAACAACAAGTGAAGGTAGCATACCGAATGTAGTGAATGAAGTGAACACAATGAATGTAAGAGGAAGGTTGTTGACAACATAGAGGCGGAGCAATGTTGCAGGATCAAGCAAATCCACTGATAATGAAAGCAACTTTGGAGACTCGGGCTATGAAGTGACAATGCGACATGAAGATCACACGAAGGTCGAAGATGGAACAAAGAAGGAGTTACATGCGCTGAGGAAGAAACTTAGGAGGAACATGAAGTTGCATAGACAGTAGTGGTAGAAACATGCACTCACTGATGAAACTATGCCAGTACAAGTTAAGGATCCATCCCAGCAGTTGACACATAGCAAACATGGTGAGTAGTGTTGTTGATTGCATGAAAAGGATCCAAGAGCATGCATGTCATTGAGTGCACATGCAATCCAACTCTTTCAACACACTCGCCAAGGAAAAGACAGAAGTAAGTCCAACTCAGGATGAACATGCACTTCGGCAAGTTGATGCACATGACCACTAGCACACACTTGAAGATCAGCACAGACACTATGCATTAGTGTGTTGCTAGCTCAATTGTACCCAAGAATACCATGTGCATGTTAGAAAATGAGTTGGATGAAGGGACCGAATCAATGCACCAATTGCAACGGAGGCAAGAGTTCGCTTCAGCAAGATGTCACCATGAGGTACATGCACACCATCATGGACGACCAAGCTTGGCATTAGCTCACCAGCTTCGCCATCACAAGCATGTCAAAGACATGGTCTTACCAAAATAGACCGAGTGTCAGTGATGCTTGCAAGGCTTGCTCAAGCCATGTTGTCTCACATGAGTACATGTGCATTGTAATGTTGAGTTACACTTCAAGTGTCAACAGTTGGATGTAACAGTTATAGAGTAGGTGAAGAGCCATGAGGGTAGTTGAACTGTCACAAAGGAGAATTTCAAGGGTCACCCAACCCTTTGCTATAAATAGTCCCTCATAACTCATTGTAAGGGTTTTTGGTCAGCCAAGCTTCTACTAAGACTATCTTGAAGAAGGCTTGGACATTATTGTAACGTGCCTTGGCTTCTCCACTACATGGAGCTAGTACATATTTTTGGAGGAGCAAGTGGATGTGGCTGTAACGTTCCACTGTTGGGGCTAGCAAGTTTACATGGTATATTGTATGGTTGTGACCTACACTTCTTTAATAATAAGAGCCAACACATTTTCATGCATATTTTGTTATTCTTGTTGGAATGTTCCTGTTTCCTTAATGATATATGTTGTTTAACTTACGTACTTGTAGATGAACTGATTTTTGTGCAATTATATGAATCTTGTTGTTAATGTGTTGCATATGATTTTAATGTTGTCATTATCTATTTCAACTTCTTTGCCAGACAACAGACAAACCTTTTTCATGAACCTTGCTATATCAACCATCACACTCATCTCGGACTGATCCGTGTGTGCTATTCATGTTATCTTACCTTGTATGTTGTGACTGTCGCATCCGAGTGGATTGCTCTGCCGGAAGCTATGCATGTCCTTTGTGTCGTGTGTTCCTAGCCAAGTTGGGATTGATCCCTTTCAACCTAGAACTTAGCTTCACCTTCCTCTCCCTTTGAAGTGTTGGAACGTTTTGTACACATTCCTTGACTCTTTGCATGAGTTACACCCTTGCTACTAACAGAGTTCTCTTACTTGCCTCTGTGCGACATCACGGTCAAGGCATTAGCTTAGGACCCATTGTTGGGACTCCTACACCAAACTGTCTGAGGTCTAATTGGGACTTCTTACTGGGGAGATCCCCTTGACATGTTGGTGGGTCCAGCACCATCAACATTTCTTGTGCTAGAAGGAAGGCCTCATGACAAGTAATGTCCTCTCATCCAGTTTGAACCTTGCATATCTTTCATGGACTCTTTCATTCTTCTTCCCTCGAGGTTATTTTCGAATCATGAAGATGTCTCCATCTCGAGGAATCTTTTGAATCTCTTGTCCACTCACACATATGATGGTGAAGGTGAAGTGGCCTGGCCTGAGCACTTACATAACTTTATTTCCATGATTTATGAGGAAGATGAGTTTACTGATGAACAAGCCAGTTTGCTTCTTTCATACACACTTCGCAAATCTCCATTTCATTGGGTGCTCAGCCTATCAGTTGACACGTGAACTCATGTGAGAACTTCTATGATCTTATTGAAGACACGTTCTATCATTTTGATCCATATCATCTTGACCGGAAAGTGTTACAGCAATGGAGGGCTCTGCATGAATCCATTATTTATTTTTGGCAGCCTCCCGTTACTTGCAATTTCAAGCTCCAAGGAGCCAGATGAAGTTTTCTTATCTGTGGGACTGGTTCGAGTACTGCGTTAAGAAATATGCCTGGCCCAAGAGGAAGCTTGATATCAAGCCTCACTTAACATTCTTCATTGATGGAACTGTGAAATCTCATGTGGGAGCGAGAACTATCTCAACTGACTGTCCACCTCCCTCTCATTCAATAGCTCCACCATTTCCTAGTGATGTTGAGGATCATGCTTGTACACCTATTTATCCTTTACACTCTCCCAACATCACTCCACTCAATTTTCGCACAGATTTGGTTGTGAGTCCTTCGAGTTCTCATATGCATTCTTTTCTTCGACCTCTGTCTTCGCACTTGGGTGTTCCTCCAAATGATGCTATCTTGTGTTCGTCCATTCCAGACTCTTCACTTGTTGTGAACGAGGAACAACCCACTGACAGAGTTGGTGTTACGCAACCAACATGCACTGTCATTCACGAAGAGTATGAGTGGGATATTTAGCATCAACATTCGGCAAAGAATGAATCCCTTCCATCTAAGCCCCCTCCGTTCCTTCCTAGCTTCTTTGGTGAACCTGCAATCCATGATTTTGCATGTGTGTCTTCATCCACGGATGCACTTATTGTTGATCACTTGCAAGACTCACCGAATGCTAGTCCATCATTTGACAACAAAGAGGATAAGTTATTCATTGAATATCCACATGATCCTTCATCTATCTTTTCTAGAAATACAGATGATGAGTTCGTTTGCTTTTAATCCACCCCTCTGTTTGATTCATCTGATCATGAGGATGCCAAAGAATTCATTGTTTTTTTTATCATGGTAGTTGTGATCCATTTGCTTCCAATTTTGATTATGATCATGAATCTATCACAGTTGATCTTTTGAAGCCACCGGTTTATGATGAACTACCTGATGATGAAGTTGAGACACCCAAGACTGTCAAGGCACTTCAGCCTAAGCTGATGGTTGTGTCAGACCCTTGCTCTATTGGGGTTAGTCTCACTTCTGATCATGAAACTGTTCAATCACCCAAGGCTCCTCATCACTCGTCTATATGCATTGAAGATGCATCTCACACACAAATCACACTTCCTACACTCGAACTACACGATCCCATTGCTCATGCATTAGAGGAGTCTTACATTGCAAGCCTTCTTTCATGACGCAAATTGTCTTTGTTTCTTTCATTTTCTTGCATGTCGTAGTTAAGAGTGTGATTTTGCTTCAATGTTGCACGTAGTGTCACACATCACCATGGTAAGTCCATGAACTGTCCGTCATGCACATGCACTCACTTATGTCCTGTGGTCACTTTGAAACACGAAGTGTGGCTGTCTTCATTGTTATATATTTCTTGTATGCTAGTCCACACAATTGGGTTGCTTGCGGACCAAGCCTTCACCAACATGGGTCTACCAATGCTCTAGTGGTTGCATTCGAAGTATCACTTCACTTGATCAGGCCCATGGACTGTTAGTGTAGGAGTAGGAGTAGTGTTTTCTTTCAGTTGTTTTCTTGCATGCTTGTTTGCTTACATGCCTTGTTTTCATGTTTGTTTTCTTTCTTCACGTTCGTTCTTGCTTATGCTCTTGCTTTGCTTTGTTGATTGATTAGTTTGCTTGCTCATTTCGTTTGTAGGTTAGTTGGCATGAAACCATGTATGACTCTTGAAACAAGATGGGTGAAGTATAAGAGGGCTTGTACAACTATCACTACTTGGTTATATGTCATCTCGCCTTTGTATGATGAGCTTGTTACTTTTAGTCCATGATATGTCGAAGGAAAATACGTACTGTTCGAAGTGAACCTTGGTGAAAACACAATGCTTTCATGCTAACTAGTGTCACCTTCTCTAGTTAGTTATTTTTGGGTTAACCCTTGTCAGCTCAGTCAAGTAGAGTAAGGTGAGGGGGAGAAACCTTAATAGGCACGCTAGAGATACAATAAACTACTTCTCTGATAGAACAACCTCCTCTGCTCTCAATAAGTCATGATCCCTCTTTTGCCTCTAAAATGAATAAGTGTTATGCACAGTGAAAAATGAATAAAGCAAAAGAAGAGAAAAGCTTCCTATGCAAGGAGGTGATGTAATTAACTCCGCCGGGGTATTGACCAGGCTTGCTGACAGCGGGGCCATGCTTGTGTTCCTACGTTACTCCACTGGGGTACTATCTAGACCTACTGGTAGTGGAGCAACACCAAAGATGAAACTTAGACTTTGAAAACTATACTGCTTGTGCACTTATATACCCATCAACCCCAACCAAAACAAATATCTTGCTTTGGCTTGGAATGTGTGTCAATCGACTAAGAGCCTGGCAAATCCTACATCTTAAAATCAAGCTAGTGTGAAGCCAAGACAAGTTGAGAGCTAAAAAATACTTCCGGAGGTGTTAGACTTTCTCTTCACGAAGAAGGTCCATTCAGAGAGCTAGAGTTCTACCAGTATGTTTCCAAGTGTTGTAGTGGCTACAACCACCCTCAAAACCTTTTTCTTAGACTATTTTGGAGCCTCCCTACCAACCTTCATAGTAGCTTTCCTTGCTTCGTCAAGTCCTCAAGCTTTAGTGCCTTTCTTGCTCAAAGACAGCCTGTCGATCATAGTTTGATCTTTTCCCTTCACAGGTTGCTGATCCAAAATGGATCCTAAAAACCCTCTAATTCCTCAAAATAAAAAACTATCGTGTAAGGAAAAAACTTTACAAATGGAAAAAACCCTATCAGGCCTTAAAAGCATGAAGAAACTGTGAAAAACAGAGCTATCGAAGGCTTGAACAATGATGCACAGGAGTCATTGGATTTGGCCTATCAATGGTCTAGATATGATCGGCATATCACAATCGGAGAAGGAAAGCATAGGCTATCGAGAGGCTACCATATGAAAGTTGTGATAGTGATCAGCGCGAGTCGACGAGGATCATCAATCAAGCACACAGATCGATGGCCCAGGTTAACTTGCAATATCGCATTGACAAAATACAAGGGAGCACTTGCGAAAGGCCCAGGGACTATGCGATATGCGATTGTGATATCACAATATCGCATCGGAGCAGTGGGTCCGATACGTACCCGACTTGCGATAAAGCCAAACTCGATGAGTCTTATGGGTAGAAATATATATCTTTTTAGTTCTGTAAAAAGGGGTTTTTCTGTGTAAATTCACGATTTCGTTAAATAAATGAAAATCAAAGGGAATGTGAATAGGGCAATAAAACAGACCTGAAAGGGTTTATACATGCAATGATATATATATATTGAGTTCCGTAACGAGCAGGATTTTGGGTGGGCCTTAGGTGGTAAGTGGTATTGGTTGGGCTTTGCCCGAGCCCATACACTAGCCGACACGTGGCTAGGCACCAGAGAGAGAAAACCACCTTTTCGTGTGGGTAATCTCCATGTGCGTTAGCTACCCGAAGTCAATAATAGCCTTTGGTTCAATGATCACTTGCGATAGCGCCCAAAGATGGTTCCGAAAGTATTATAGGGTGGAATTGATAATATTTCAAGTTCGAGAAAAGGCGTTTGGGTAGAATTTTATAGTGTTTCTATGTATTCTCTGTGCAAATAGAGAACGACTATTTTGGGGATTTCAAAGGCACCAATGGTCCCTTCCATTACAAAATAGGTGGCCACCATTCTTGAAAACATTACAACATGATTGGTTAACACTCAGAGGGGGTTTGAACGGACAGAGGCCGGAAGCCAGAGAGCCTGAAAGGGAAGATGAATAGACAAGTGCCAATTGGCTTAAAAGCCACTAAATGACAGAAACAGAGGCAAGCAGTGCTGAGATAGAGTGAACAGAGAGACAGAGAGTGAGAGGGAGAGTCTGCGTACTCAGAGAGACTTGAGGGATTCAAGTAAACTCCTACTATTTTGTATCTGTTGTGTTGAGACTCAATTTGAACTCACATTTTGTAAAACTCTGCTCTTGAAAACATAATAGACAAGTCGCCACTGAAGGCTGGACCAGGAGACGTAGCCCAAGAGTTTTGGTGAACTCGTTGATTATTTGTTGTGTTGTGTGTGTGGGTCTATTATGTTTCTTTAACTGCTTCATTGTCTATATTATTCACAATATTTTCGATCTGTTGCACTAAGTAATATAGGAAAATCCATGCACATGGGTCTGTAATACCTTAAAAGTAATATAAGATCTTCATTTTCAAATCAAGTGGTATTAGAGCTTTAGGTTTGCTAAGGTTATACAAGCTTGTGTTAGATTGTTGAATGCTAACTAGGTCAAAGCTCAAAGTAGCAGAAGGAGAACTTGTTGATGCTAATCCAGAAATTGGAAGAGTCTATCCTAGGAGGAGAATGGAAGAACAAACCCCATTGGAATCAGAATCTCAGTTCATGGACAGTTTCATGACCATGAGAGCCATGGTGGAAGAGATGTATCGAGAATTTAAGAAAGGTCGAGGTGAAAGTACTTCAACCACCAAACAAGACAAGGGAGTAGAGGAACCTTCTCTAAATGCCCCAGCGGGCAAAGGGAAAGGGGAAAAGCTTCCTCCATCATCTCTACTACCATCACCTCCATCATCCTCATCTCCTAGCCCTTAAAAGAAAAAGAAGAAAACATCTTTGATTAAATTAGATGTGAAATTTGATTTTCCAATCTATGATGGATAATTAGATGCAGAAAAGCTAGATAACTGGATTAGACATATTGATGTATATTGCAGGGTGCAGAACATTGATTTAGAGAGGAGAAAGATTCAACTGGCTGGCATTCCCATTGGAGGAACTGCACTAGTGTGGTGGGAAGGCAAGACACAAACTTATTTGAAGAAGCATGGTAAAATTCTTTCTACTTGGAACGAATTTGTTTCTGCCATTAAAAAACAATTCTACCCACTAGCTTATATGCAACAAGCAATGATGAGTTGGAAAAATATTCACTAATTAAAGGGCCAAAGTGTACAAAGCTATACCCAGGAATTTAGAAAAAGAGCTTTAACTCTAGGCATTTCTCTATACTCACCTGAAATTTTGTTGAAGTATATAGGTGGTCTGCATAGCTATTTGATGCACACCATTCTCATGTTTAACCACACTAGCCTAGATGATGTACCAGTTCAGGCTACACATCTAGAGGCAAGAATGTGAACCTAGAGATTGGGGGATAATCAAAACCCTCTGCAAGCAAGAACAAGGAAAATAAGAAGCTAAAATGGAAGGAGAAGAAGGAAAATGTTGTACAGAAAGACAAACCTTCATGCACTCACTGCAAGAAGGATGGACACGATGATGAACACTATTGGTATTTGCATCCAGAGCTAAAACCCAAGAAGTTCGGTGGTAAGAAGAAGAAGATTGTTGCTGCTATTCAGAAAGACTTGGGGTTAGACTCAGGTGATGAAAAAATAGCCACAACCATAGGTATAAAAGGTAAAAATTCTGAAGCATCTACAAGTAATTCTGCTCAATCTATTGGTAATGAAGATAATGAGAGGAAAAGACATGAGCTTTTTCATATTTGAGTTATTTCCAAGCACCAAAAGATTGATACTTTATTTGATAGTAGATCACAAGTAAACTTGATTTCTAAAACAATTGTAAAGAAGTTGGGATTACTAACAACACCTCACAAGAAGCCATATCCATTAGGTTGGGTATGTGATAAAGCAAAGCTACAAGTGACTAGACAATGTAAACTTAGGTTTGCTATTGGGTCAACATTTGTAGATGAGGTTGAGTTAGATATAGTTCCCTTGGACATATGTGGTATTGTTTTAGGAAGTCCTTACTTGTATGATAGAAAAGCCATTTTCTATAGAGCTAAAAATAAGTATCAACTCACTAAAGATGGAATAGAATATATTGTAAGAGCTCATAAACTCAAAAATAAATATTCTCTCATAAACTCAGCGCAGATGAAAAGAATTGTAAATTCATGCAAGCAATTTTTACTAATGGCTGTAAAGGAAAAAAGACCTGATAAAACCAATGTATTTGAAGGTTTTGAGGCTAAACAGAAAGTTGATTTAGATAAAATTGTTTTAGAATATGATATCCTATTTCAAGAACCTAAAGGTCTGTCACCCAAAAGGGAAATAGTACATGATATTCATTTGCAACGAGATTCTCCATTGCCTAACATCAGAATGTACAAGTTATCCTCTTTAGAGAATGCAAAGATCAAGAAGTAGGTACAGGAGCTTCTCGATAAAGGGTTCATAAGACCAAGCACATCACCATGTGGATCTCCAATTGTGTTGGTGAGAAAGAAAGACGGTTTTTGGAGGATGTGCATTGATTATAGAGCACTGGATAAAATAACAATAAAGAATCGTTATCCTCTTCCTCGCATTGATGATATATTAGATCAGTTGAAAGAAGCAGTTTAATTTTCCAAGTTGGACTTGTGTAGTGGCTATCATTAGGTGAGAGTTGCAAAACAAGATGCATGGAAGACTACTGTCCAAACAAAGCAAGGGCTGTATGAATGGCCGGTTATGCCTTTTGGCTTAACTAATGCTCCCGCCACTTTCATGAGAGTTATGAATGATGTACTTCAACCTTTTATTGATGATTTTGTAATTTTATATTTACATGAAATTCTTGTTTTCAGTCAAACATGGGATGAATATTTGAAGCATGTAAAGAAAACTTTAGATGTTTTGAAAAGAGAAAATCTCTATGTGAAGTGATGAAAATGTGAATTTGGAAAAACATCTTTAAATTATTTGGGTCATATTATAAGGGGTGGTGAATTGAAGATAGATCCCTCTAAGGTTGAAGTCATTGTGAACTAGCCTAAACCCAAATCTGCTACAGAAGTTAGGAGTTTCCTAGGAGCAGCACAATATTGGAGAAAGTTTATTGCTAACTTTTACTTGATTGCAGCTCCCTTACATGCTTTAACATGATTGAACAAGGTGTTTCAGTGGGGAGGCAAACAGCAGAAAGCCTTCGACACCTTGGAAGAAAAAATCAGTACAACACTAGTACTAGCACTGCCAGATATTCAACAACCATTTGATATTCAAAAAGATTCCAGTGACTATGCCATGGGAGGACTGTTGATACAACACGGTAAACCCATATGTTATCATTCTTAGAAATTTACTTCTTCAGTAGTTAACTATCCCACATATGATAAAGAATTGTATGCATTAGTGCAGAGTGTGAAAAAGTGAAAACATTACCTAATGGGAAAAGAAACAATTATACATACAGATCATCAACCACTTCAATATTTGCACTCACAAACTAAATTGCAGCAATCAAGAAACTATAGGTGGATGGGTTTTCTATATTAGTTTCATCTTGTCATAAAATATAAGAAGGGCATACACAATAAGGTTGCACATATGCTATCAAGACCAATCATAAATGCATCTACTATAGTTAAGCACAACTCAGTATTACATGAAAGCTACATCGAATAATATGCTCAAGATGTAGATTTTAAAGATGTATATGCAACTTTAAGTCATGGGAAACAAGTAGAAGAATTGGATTATCATGTTAAGGACCAAATCTTATATCATTTTGGAAAGTTATGCATTCCTCAAACTAAAAGAGTTAATATAATCCAAGAAGCACATACTTCTCCAATATCAGGTCATTTTATTGTAAGTAAAATAGTTGCACAGTTGCAAAGGTTCTGTTATTGGCCAAGAATGCATGAAACGGTTTCTAGATATATTAAAGGGTGTACTATGTGTGCTAAAAGCAAGCCCAGTAATAGAAAATTAGGCTCGTACACTCCACTTCCAGTTCCTTCTCGTCCTTGGGAAAGTGTTTCCATGGAATTTGTTGGAGGATTGCCAAAATCTACAAAAAGTCATGATTATTTATATGTTATTGTAGATAAGTTCAGCAAAATGTGTATTTTAATACCTTGTAACAAGTAGCTTACAGTTGAATAAACAACAAAGCTGTTATTTTAGCATGTATGGGTTCATTTTGGGTTACCCACTTCCATTGTATCTGATCGCGATTGCCAATTTGTTGGGAAGTTTTGGTCAAGTCTGTGGGAATTGATGGACACCAGATTGAAGAAAAGAACAACATTTCTTCCACAAATAGATGGACAAACAGAAGTGGTCATTAGGACAGTGATCCAGTTGCTTAGGGGCTATTGTAGCAAGCATCCCAAGCTTTGGGATGAACATTTGTGTTATGTGCAACATGCTTACAACCGAGCCAAGCACTCTTCTACACAGAGATCTCCTTTTGAGACTTGTTTTGGTTTTACACCAAAGTCTCCCTTAGATTTTTTCTTTGGTAAAGACATAGCAGTTGATGGACACAGTGATGTAGACAAAGCAACCACGTTCATTGAACATATCCAAGGAATTCACCAGGCAATGCAAGAACAACTGGAAAGAAGCTAGGCCAAGTACAAGGCAAGGCATGAAAAGCATCGAATTGAGCATAACTTCCAAGTTGGTGATCAATTCTGGCTATACATCAGCAAAGACAGAATGCAAGGTGAAGGTAAGAAGATGAAACTAATAAGTTATGGGCCTTTCAAGATACTTGAGTAAATTGGTGAAAACGCTTTTCGCCTTGATTTGACAGCTTATATGCATATCTATTCAGTCATTAATGCAGAGAACTTGAGATATATGAACCTTCATTGATTGAATATCCCAAAGAGCAAAGTCAGTTGCCTTCTATTGATGATCTATTGCCTGAATATCTCAATAAGTTGCAGGAAGACATAGTTCTGGATAGGAAGGTGAGAACTACACACAAAGGGGATGTTGAGTACATGAGAATCAGACTCAAAGATTCAAAACCAAGTAGTGCAAGATGGATAGAGATTGGACAAGTGAGGAAGCTATATCCTCACTTGATCGATGCTTAAAAACCAAATTTTGGTGGTCCAAAAGATTTTTCAGTGGGAAGGCGTGATCCAAAATGGATCCTAAAAACCCTCTAATTCTTCAAAATAAAAAAATATTGCATAAGGAAAAACCTTTACAAATGGCAGAAAACACTATTGGGCCTGAAAAACATGAAGAAACAATGAAAAGAAGAGATATCGAAGGCTTGAACAACGATGCACATGAGCCATCAGATCTGGCCGATCAACAGTCTAGATGCGATCGGCATATCGCAATTGGAGATGGCAAGCGGAGGCTATCGGGAGGGTACCATATGAAAGTTGTCACACCGATCAGCGCGAGTCAATGAGGACCATCGATCAAGTGCATAGATCAATGGCCTAGGTTTACTCGTAATATTGCATCTGCAAAATACAAGGGAGCCAAAGTCCCGGGGACTATGCGATATGCGATTGCGATATGACAATATCGCATTGGAGCAGTGGGGCCAATACATACGTGACTTGTGATAAAGTTGGACCCGACAGGTCTTATGGGTAGAAATATATATCTTTTGAGTTCTGTAAAAAGGGGTTTTTTGTGTAAATTCGTGATTTCATTAATAAACGAAAATCAAAGGGAATGCAAATGGCGCAATAAAACGGACCCAAAAGGGTTTATACATGCAACGATATATATATCTATATATATATATACATATATATATATATATATATATATATATATATACATATATATATATATATATATATATATATATACATATATATATACATATATATATATATATACATATATATATATATACATATATATATATATACACATATATATATACAGATATATATATACATATATATATATATACATATATATATACATATATATATATATACATATATATATATATACATATATATATATATATATATATATATATATATATATATATATATATATATATATATATATATATTGAGTTCCATAAAGAGTGGGATTTCAGGTGGGCCTTAGGTGGTAAGTGGAATTGGCCAGGCTATGCCAAAGCCCATACACTAGCCGACACGTGGCTAGGCATTGGAGAGAGAAAACCACCTTTTTAGGCAGGTAATCTCCATGCCCGTTAGCCACCCGAAATCAATAACAGTCATTGGATCAATGATCACTTGCAACAGTGCCTGAAGACGAATCTGTTGTTGGGAAAAGTATCCAATTCGGAATGCCCCTATCCCACTCTAAGAGGTGATAGTGCCTTAGCAACAAACAGGTAAACTTATTCGAGTATTCTTCTTTATGAAATGTAAGTGAGGAAGAAGGATCTAACTAACCTGTATCTTCCGCTAGTTTATCGATCCAAATCACTCCTCTCTTCAGTAGCTCCCAGCTTCTTGCTCCTTCACCGGCCCAGCTTCACCGAATTCCTGCAAGATCACAAGAGAGAGAAACTACACAAAGATACAGATATACATTCATAAAAAGCTCAAGATCAAATTAAGCTAAACATGTGAGCATAACAAAACATCATTGGTACACAACATGTAGGAGAAACTCAAATAGTTTATTGATGAAATAAGAAAGTCCAAGAGGAGATACAACCAAGTGAGTTCCGATCCAGCATCTACCTCCCAGCAAAGGAATCCCTTCCTCTCCTCCAACAAAGCATAAATCACCCAATGTGCTAATCTCAATCTCAAACCAACAACAATTCTCTGCAAAGTACAAAATTCCAGCCTCCTGAACCTTTGGGTGAGAGATCCATATATAGATGTAAGCAGAGAGGATGAGTCAGCTTATGTTTTGACTTGTGGCTTCTCTCTGTCAGTTCTTGCTTCCACTTGGAGGTTAAGAACCTCTTACTCATCACTAGTCGAATTCATTGAGGCAAGTGTCATTGGAGAAGATTCTGGAAGCTTCCAGGGTCTTTCCACCTCATTGAATGAGCTTGCCATTTGTCATTTCCCGCTCAGCGCACCCTGGTAGTGCTTCCACCTGCATTGCAGTGCACCCAGCCAGTGTAGACTTTGCATTTCAACGCAGGCAGCTAGTGGAGCCTCTGAATTGATCCTGAATTGACTGTTTCTGAGTGGTTTTTGGTGGAGAACTTCTGGGAGAAGCTGTCATTGGTTGACCTTGTTCCTTTAGGAGCTGTAACAACATCTTTAGGGACTTTGGATCCCTTGAATTATGGACATTTCATGCTTATAGTTGTAAGGCAAAAAAATGTCTATAACAGTTGCCCCCTAAAGTATGAGGCCGTTTATCGGGTGAAATGCTTTATTAGGAGGATCCGAAGTTCATTCAATGCTGGGAGGAGACCTGTAATAAGATACAATACAATACATTATTTTTCATACTGTTTTCATGATCTAGCTGAGGCGGGCATTCCCATGCTCAGCTTTATAAATTCATTTTTGTGTACATAGGACAGACAATTGTCTGATGATAGACTGATGATCCTGCTAAAATCATCATCCTTTGGTAGGATGATTGTCTGTGCTGCAATGTTGTACATGCCAATGTTTTTATTTTTCCTGAATATATATCGTAGCCTGGATGGATGAAACTAGATCTGGGGTCTTCAATCTCGTTCGATCTTCACTCTAAGTACAAGTCGATCCATGTGATAAATGTTCTGAAGTCGAACATGGAAAGACATCGCTTGATTACCGGTCAATGAGGTAAACCGTTAACAAGCGCGAGAGGAATCACCGATAATGATAATGACCCTCAAGGTACTGCAGTACAATTCACGTGGTGTGAATAAAGGACTTGGCGTCAAACACCACGCAAAATCTTTCGGTCGAAGGTCATTGATGTATACCTGTCGCCGGAAGTGAGAAACTTGCCATTGAGGTATGCAAGCTTCAAAGTACTGAAGGGGTTGTTCCTAGATCAACTTCTTGGATAATGAGCTGATGTCGACAAGAAGCGATCCGTCAAAGGAGGGCCTTGATGTATCCCACATCAGTGACACGGAACGGAGCAAATGATTTTGATGGAGGTGAAAACGATCTGATGATATATGGTTTAGGGTGGCGGTCATGAAAGAATGAAGGATAATGTATGGTAGTGGATGGGACACGGTTGACTTCTCTGGATGACTTCTCTTGAACATATCGGCGACACTTGTGTGATGGATTGGTAGCATTTACCCCAAAGGTGGATGGTATGGTGAGACCATGGTGATGTGACCGGTGAATGAAACAACCCAACCCGACTCAGGCATGGAGTGGAAGTGTCATGTTCAAGAGCGACTTGCTACCAATAAAGTTCTTTGAGTTTCTTCCCAATTTTTCCCCAGTCATTGCTGACCAGTACCTCTTTATTTTTGTCAAGCTTGAGGACGATAACATATGCTTGTTCTATAATTTTCCCTTCGGGCAAACCCATCGCTATGTTTTAACGAGCCTAGCGATAGTGAAACTCGTTCTTGTCTAAAGACAAGTTTGTCGCTATTTAATGTTTTTAACGAGTCTAACGAAAAAGATAACTCGGTCCTTTTCATTTTTAGAGAGTCTGAAAAGGTACGTAAAGTCAACTCCGAAAGTCCTTTTTCGTCATCTAATCCCTTAAGTCCGAAAAAGTATAAAACAATACAGAAGGGATGAGTTTTCGATAGTTTTAACGAGCCGAACAAAACAAGCGCTCGATCTTTTTGTGCAATAATCCCTCAGGTCCAAAAAGATTAAAATCTAGAGGGATAGCATTTATGGTCGCTTTAACGAGCTGGAAGGCCAAAACTCGACAATCTTTTCATATTTTACGAGTCAGATGAAAAGAGCTTAAAGAAGACTCGTCTTTTGAGGAACGAGTGATA
The DNA here is from genome assembly GCA_031772625.1 of Pinus tabuliformis. NCBI lineage: Eukaryota > Viridiplantae > Streptophyta > Pinopsida > Pinales > Pinaceae > Pinus > Pinus tabuliformis. The sequence goes on along the minus strand of CM062816.1, from coordinate 1,035,563,179 downwards.
AAACGGGTTAGCAGCTGATTCCAGGTAAAGGTTGGAATTTTCCAAGCACGGCAGTATCACAAGGATGGCTAGTGAAATCACTCTTCGCAGCTGTTCCTCAAAATGGGTAAACAATCATATGGAGGTGAACGATCGGCCAATGGAAAAGTGGAGGTGACGGTGCAAACACGACCAAGGCTTTAATGGCTGATAATGTTACATTCACGGTGGTTATTTCCCGGAAGATAGTTCATTTTTTAATGAGCTTAAACGCAGAAAAACACTGCTCAGTCTTATGTTTATTTTTTAACGAGCATGAACTATGTGCTAAAACTGCTCGATCTTATGTTTATTTTTTAACGAGCATGAACTATGTGCTAAAACTGCTCGATTATCCAGTCATATGATAAGAATGTCTCATGTAAGATGCCATTTTTTATGGAGCTTGCGCCTTACCAAAGCTATGCCCCGCATCCTTTCGTTATGCAAGTTCGGAAACGACTAATCCTACGAGTTTAAAGGGTTAGACCTACAGGTTTAAAGGGAGGACCTAAAAATTTAAAAAATAAATAGTCGCCCCTTGCTTGCACTCAAAAAGGTTTGCATGCCCCCAGGCATAAAGTACGATTTCAAGGTTACCACTTCTTAGTCCAATAAAACATTTGTTTTACCGGGAGAGGCCTACCTCTTTCAGGTTACCCAAAGATTGTTCTATTAATCTTTCAAACAAAACACTTCTTCGGTGATGTCCACCGAGACAGACAACGGTGAGTGACAACGAGCGCTAAACACATAACTTTGACAAAAGAATCTTATTCTAGAATAACCCCTCTTCCAAGACGGACGGGGTACAGACTAGTCATGTTCTCCCGCGAAAACCTACCCTATACCCAAAGTTTTCCTGCCGAAGCAGACCAGGACGTATGCCCCCTGGGTTCCAGTCATATCCCTCCGAATTACTCGCGCTCATCGGGAGGACGGACCGTGGGTTGAGACATTTCTTGCGTGAAGAGACCATTTAGGGAAGGTATATGACTATTTGCGATGCGTGATCTGGGAAATGAAAGCTGTTCCACGAGCTTGACCACTCTTCCTTCGTGCGGAAAACACATTACTCTAAAGAGTGAGGAGACGATGGCTCCCATGCAATATATATAGTCTCGTCCAAGGAGTAGGTTATAATCCAAGGGTCCTTGAACGACCATCACGTTCATTTGAACGGTCTTCCCTTTCAATGTGATAGGCACATTGGGGAGGATCCCTAAAGGTCGACTGGTTCCTTTATCAAAGCCTGTCAGATTTCTCATTTTAGGTAAAAATGCTGGCGAACCAAGCGCTTTCCAAGCAGTGGAGGAAAGGATACTCACAGATGCCCCTTCATCAATGATGGTGCCAGCCATGACCATTCTGTATATTTGGACGATAATTCTGAATGGTATGTTTGCTGGCAAACGGGGTCTGCCTAGTTGGTTCCAGTCGAAGGAGACAACTAGATTGCTTGGTGGTGGGACCGAGTAAACGGCCGGGTATCGCTCTGATGAACTTCCTTCCTGCGATAAAGGAATGGGGGGAGTGCCCCTGTGCTCGTCGGAGTCTGTGTTGATGAAGAGAATTTGGATGGTGTCATCTTTATTCTCTTCAGTGACTGTATCATTCGAAGATAAATCCTCTGAAGGCAAGACCGGGTCAACTGCCGCCTCAACCTTTTGACTTTCGTCAGGTATGGATTCAGCTGGTTCATCTTCAATGACCGGCGCTTCAGCTGACCACTTGAGTGGGCCAGTTGGATTTTCAACTAACAAAGGACTCGTCAAGAGGTTTTTATATCCAGGAGGAAGTTGTAACGGTGAAACCGGACGATCATCCAAAACTCTTTTCGCTTCATCTAAGAAGGGACAACGCTGGATGGCGTGATCGCCTTCGCACAGTCTACAGGGAGATCTAGCTCTCCCTTTTTGTCCAAGGACTTCACTCTCGCTAGTTGACGGTATGCATTCAACATGGCTATCAGAGGTTGATGCCACCGGATTGTGGAAACGGGGAGACCAGTCCCTTAGTATCCGAGGGATGCAGGGACAATCTCTGTGGAAGTGGTCTCCCTTGCATATGACACATGGAGATTTAGGCCTAGTCAGTGCTGTGTGTGGATTTTTGTCAGACGACACTTGTTTGCCCCCAGTCGCTTTTGGCTTCTTCTTCTTCTTCTCTTTCTTCTTCTTTTCCTTCTTCTCCTTAGGAACTTGGTTTTTTGTTTTACCAGTTCCGTTAAGCGAAGAGGAAGGAGGAGAGGAAGAATTAGAGGAAGTAGAAGGCTGGTGGGCAACTCTGGACTGGTCTAACTATTGATTCGACTGTTCAGGAATAGTGGTGTTCTGAACGACATTGGTTGAGAAGAGCCAGACCGGCAAGCCAATTGTCAGTCCTGGAAGCGACAATGTGGCCATATGGGGCGCACCAACATCTCCCCAAGAGGAGAAGGGACTAGGATTTCCACCAAGGGGAATTCCTTGGTTGGTGGGTTCCATTTTCTCAACTTAAAGATCAACGCAGGGAAAAAGGGGTGATTGTTCCGTTTAAAATAAATTTTAACGACGCTTTAGACACAACTTGCTTTTTCAATTTTAAAGAGTCGAGAAAAATCTAAAGATGACTCTAGTCTCCTTCGATGTTTTAATGAGCCCGAAGTGAAAAATGCTCGGATGGACTTTTTCCGTTATAGAGTCTGAAAAAGGCCAAAAGGAACTGCTCTGGAGTTCTAGGTAGAGGGTGTGCCAAACTTTTCGCAAAACCGCATAATACTTTTTAAGGTACGGGCGGTCAATCTTCCCGAATGCTGTGTTCAGTGCATTGTGATCAGTAGGGCGGCTGGCACGGCTTCCTAAGGATAAAGGTTTTATGCCTATAGGGGTCTCCCAATATATACTCGACGGTACGTGGGAGCACAATCCGTACTGGCGCTATCGTCCCTCAGAAGGAATCACCCAACCATCAGCGAGATCGACAGTCACCAGGTTTTACGACGCCGGAACACGTCTCTAGCCTAGACCTCTATGTTGTGCGTTAAGTTACAAAGCATTGTTAAGTTCATTCAATTTATTTTAGGTTGATCTTTCTTAGAAGTTTGCCTTTTTGGATCACCACGAGATGTATGATACAATTCCTAAATGCAGTCTAAAGATGATAAGCAAGCTTTTATATCTTTTCAACAATGAAAATCCTAGCTACAAGGGGAAAAGGAAGATACAAACTTTTCTCAAAGAGCATAGAGCACACTGTAATGCACTTTTCCCTAAATCAAAGCATGCAAACTATCAAAATGCAAATGCACAAATGCATGTATTTGTTTTTGCTTTCTTAATATTGATGCCTAAAAAGAAAGTTGTTGTACAAATTTGAATTCGATTTCAAGTGAAAACATAAACAAGTTCCTTTTTCAAAATCAAAAAGACGATTACGACACTTTATGATTTACTTGTTTCGACACTAGAAATGCATAAATTCAAACCAAACGACAAAATTAAAAGCTCAATCAACTGTGAACAACAAACAGACTCACTCCTAAGATCAAAACGACACTTACGACAGGTCTAGATCTAAGGGCGACAGTATGACTAGTTTACTTTTGTAATGGGAAACTGCAAATTATGTAACAAATACACAAAGAACAAATACAGTTTCTTTATACAACTGAGGCGAAATTGAGGCAAAGAAAAGGGGTTTCAGATAGGTACACTGACTGAGTACAGGCTGTAAAAAACAGAGATGAAACTGAGCAAAAGGAAGCAGGGAACCACAGCTGCACAAGGCAAAGACTGATCAGCGCACCCCCAACACAGAGGATCTGACCTTCAGCGCAGGTAGCCTTCACGGGTCCTGCGTTGAAATGCAGAACCTCTTCACAGAGTCTGCGCTGAAGCATAAACGAGAGTTGTTTCTGGGTTCTGGGTTACGGTTTGCAGTTAAATCTACAGTTTTTGGCCGGATCAAAGCTATCAATTAGGTACAATTAGGAGGATGATTTAAAGGAGGACTAAGACCTATCACAAAGGGCTGTTAGAGCACTTGTGGATCAGTTTGTTCAGATCATAAAAACAGGCCCAGTGAGTGGGCTAGAGTGGCAGATCTCTACTTTGCATTTGAAAATGGCAAATGCATTTCGATTCGGAACTCCTGAGTTTATGAGAAGAAAAACAATAGAAACACAAATAAACTAACAAGACACTCTCCCCAGCGGAGTCGCCAATTTGTTGTTGGGAAAAGTATCCAATTCAGAATGCCCCTATCCCACTCTAAGAGGTGATAGTGCCTTAGCAACAAACAGGTAAACTTATTCGACTATTCTCCTTTATGAAATGTAAGTGAGGAAGAAGGATCTAACTAACCTGTATCTTCCGCTAGTTTATCGATCCAAATCACTCCTCTCTTCAGTAGCTCCCAGCTTCTTGCTCCTTCACCGGCCCAGCTTCACTGAATTCCTGCAAGATCACAAGAGAGAGAAACTACACAAAGATACAGATATACATTCATAAAAATCTCAAGATCAGATTAAGCTAAACATGCAAGCATAACAAAACATCATTGGTACACAACATGTAGGAGAAACTCAAATAGTTTATTGATGAAATAAGAAAGTCCAAGAGGAGATACAACCAAGTGAGTTCTGATCCAGCATCTACCTCCCAGCAAAGGAATCCCTTCCTCTCCTCCAACAAAGCATAAATCACCCAATGTGCTAATCTCAATCTCAAACCAATAGCCATTCTCTGCAAAGTACAAAATTCCAGCCTCCTGAACCTCTGGGTGAGAGATCCATATATAGATGTAAGCAGAGAGGATGAGTCAGCTTATGTTTTGACTTGTAGCTTCTCTCTGTCAATTGTTGCTTCCACTTGGAGGTTAAGAACCTCTTACTCATCACTAGTCGAATTCATTGAGGCAAGTGTCATTGGAGAAGATTCTTGAAGCTTCCAGGGTCTTTCCACCTCGTTGAATGAGCTTGCCATTTGTCATTTCCCGCTCAGCACAGCCAGTGTAGACTTTGCATTTCAACGCAGGCAGCTAGTGGAGCCTCTGAATTGATCCTGAATTGACTGTTTCTGAGTGGTTTTTGGTGGAGAACTTCTGGGAGAAGCTGTCATTGGTTGACCTTGTTCCTTTAGGAGCTGTAACAACATCTTTAGGGACTTTGGATCCCTTGAATTATGGACATTTCATGCTTATAGTTGTAAGGCACAAAAATGTCTATAACAGGATCCGAAAGGATTATATGGTGGAATTGATAATATTTCATGTCCCAGAAAAGGCGATTAGGCATATTTTTACAGTGTTTCTGTGTATTCACTGTGTAAATAGAGAACGACTATTTTGGGGATTTCAAAGGCGTCGATGGTACCTTACATTACAAAATAGGTGGCCACCATCCCTGAAGATATTACAACATGATTGGTTAACGCTTAGAGGGGGTTTGAATGGATAGAGGCCGGAATCTAGAGAGCCCAAAAGGGAAGATGAACAGACAAGCGCCGATTGGCTTAAAAGCCATTGAATGAAAAAAATAGAGGCAAGTAATGCTGAGACAGAGTGAACACAGAGTCAGAGAGCAAGAGGGAGAGTTTGCATACTTAGAGAGACTTGAGGGATTCAAGTAACTCCTGTTTTTTTGTATCTGTTGTGTTGAGACTTAATTTGAGCTCACATTTTGTAAAAATCTGCTCTTGAAGACATAATAGAGAGGTCATCACTAAAGGCTAGACCAGGAGATGTAGCCCAGGAGTTTGGGGTGAGCTCCTTGATTATTTGTTGTGTTGTGTGTGTGTGTCTGTTATGTTTCTTTAACTGCTTCATTTTTTATATTATTCGTAATATTTTCGATCCGTTGCACTAAGTAATATAGGCAAATCCATGCACATGAGTCTGTGAGACCTTAAAAGTAATCTAAGATATTCATTTTTAGATCAGCTTCTCACCTGGACTTGGTCCAGCTATAGGCTAAGAAGCTTCCCCTCAAAAATTTCACATTTCTAGAGGGAAACCAACCTTCCCTCCAAAAATTGTGCAATCCTCTATGATAGCTTGCTGGGCTCTAAGATTGCACAGTCCTGCCAGCCAACCCTCCCAGCAGGATTTTCACAATTTTTCCCAGCAGTAGGCTATTCAGCCTAGGATTTGCACAAATCTGAGTAGTAGTTAGCTGCTCATCCCTTAAATTGTGCAAATCTCCTAGGAAGCCAACCCAGCTCCCAACCATAAATGCACATTTTTCTTTAGCAGTCAAGCAGTCTCTTGCATGTGCAATTGTTTGAGTTGACCGGTTTCCTATGGGACTAAAGAAAATAGACTTGCATGCATGGGTTGTTTCTCCCAAGGTAGCATGCAAAGGCATCCCTTGCTTTAGGGATCTATGTTTAGCAGTTGGAGGTTACATTAAAGGAACAATTCAGAAACCTCCCTCCAAGTGTCGCTTCCCCTAGATTTGTGGCATGCACATCACAACCTCGATGTTATCAAAACTCATCAACTGGACACTGCAAAGCTCATTCCTCATGTCAACTTTATAGCTCTGACATCCCACATCACATCTAGGAGCATTCGACACATTCAACTCAGCTGTTTTGGGGTAAGCTTGCTTCCCATGCCTTATGCTACATTTCTATTGCTTTTTGTGTATTCTCTTGTGTGAGTGTTGTTTGCTTGATTTATTTGAATGCATGTTGTCGTTTACATCTATTATATCTTGTCCTATCTCTGTTTCAATTTTCATTTCTATCTCACTGTTGTAGCATGCATGAAACTGTTTTGCACGGACATTCGCCCAACCAACGAACAATCTCACCCACATGTAGGTTGATCTGTTTGATGAATCTTCCATTCATGTTTTGCATGCACTGTTTATCACTTCTGCTGTCACTTAGTGTCGCCATGCATTCACTGACTTACTTGATTTCAGTTTCCCATTGGTGAGTTGGGCCAACCTTGGCCTAGGCTCTGCTTTCACCAAGGCTCCATTGCGCAATCTGGGAAAGGAAAGCTCACCTTCCTCTCTAGATTTGTGCATTCCTACCTAACACTAGCCTCAAGGACTGTTTTTCACATTTCTAGAGGATAGTGGCCACTTGGCCCAAGAAATTGCTCAAATCTATCCCTAGGCCAACAGTCCTTCCCAATTGGAATTTAGCAATGCGCAATCCCAACAGTCAGCAACCAGTCTGGACTATGCATTATGAAATTCCAACAGTCAGTCAATCTCAGTAGCCAAAACTATGCCTTTTGCAGTCTTGGCAATTGGTCTCCCAACCTCTCGGCCGAAATTATGCAACCTTCATGATCATTCACCCAGGTAGGTTGCAAGTCAGTTCTCATGTTCATTCTAGTTTTCAACTAACATATTGTTTGCTATGAGTGTTTCCATGTCTCTGGGTATCGTAGGTGTTCCTCTACCTTTCAATAGGATAGGTACAATGGCTTCCATGAGAGAAGAGACAAAGACACTATTTAGAGCACGCTTAGGGATGCAGTCAATCAAGTGTCTATGAGGTTGCCTACTCACGAAGACATCAATTTTTTCATGGACAAGGACATCAAGTAGTAGCATCAGAGTGAGCAACATCATGAACAGAAGCTGAAGGCAACATACTGAATGCAGCGAACGCAACAAATGAAGCAAACACAATGAATGCAAGAGGAAGGTTGTTGAAAACATAGAGGCAAAGAAAAGTTGCAAGATCAAGCAGATCCACTGATAATGAAAGAAACTTTGGAGACTCAGGCTATGAAGTGACGGTGCGACATGAAGATCGCGCAAAGGCAGAAGATGGAACAAAGAAGGAGTTGCATGTGCTGAAGAAGCAACTCAGGAAGAACATGAAGCTGCATAGATAGTCCAATGAGTTGCAACAAGAACAAGAATAACAGTGGGTGCAACATGCACTCATGGATGAAACTGCGCCAGTAAAAGTTAAGGATCCATCCCAATAGCTGACACAAAGCAAACATGGTGAGAAGTGTTGTTGATTGCATGCAAAGGATCCAACAACATGCATGTTGTTGAGTGCACGCATGCAATCCAACCCATTCAACACACTCACCAAGGAAAAGACAAAAGCATGTCCAACTGGGGCTGAACATGCACTTCGACATTAGTATGTTGTCGGTTCAACCGTACCCAAGAATACCATGTTCATGTTAACAGATGAGTTGGATGAAGGTACCGAACCAATGCATCGGTTGCAATGGAGGCAAGAGTTCACTTCAACAAGACGTCACCATGAGGTACATGCACACCGTCACGGACGACCAAGCTTGGCATCAGCTCACCAGCTTCACCATCACAAGCATGTCAAAGAGTTGGTCTTACCATAACAGACTGAGTGTTAGTGATGTCTTGCAAGGCTTTCTCAGGCCATGTTGTCTCACATGAGTACATGTGCATTGTAATATTGAGTCATGTCAAGTGTAAGTCAAGTGTCAACAGTTGGATGTAACAGTCAAAGAGTAGGTGAAGAGTCATGAGGGTAGTTGAACTGTCACAAAGGGGAATGTCAAGGGTCACCCCACCATTTGCTATAAATAGTCCCTCATAACTCATTGTAAGGGCTTTTGATCAGCCAAGAGTCTACTAAGACTATCTTGAAGAAGGCTTGGAGAGTATTGTAACACGCCTTGGCTTATCCACTGCATGGAGCTAGTACATCTCTTTGGAGGAGCAGACGGATGTGGCTTTAACATTACACTGTTGGAGCTAGCAGGTTTACATGGTGTATTGTATGATTGTGACTTACACTTATTTAATAATAAGAGCCATCGCATTTTCATGAATATGTTGTTATTGTAGTTGGACTGTTTTTGTTGCATTAATGATATATGTTGTTTAACTTACTTACTTGTATATGAACTAATTTGTGTGAAATTATATGAATCTTGTTGTTAATGTGTTGCATATGTTGTTAATGCTGTCACTATCCACGTCGACTGCTCTGCTGGACATCAGACATACCTTTCTCATGAACCTTGCTATATCAACTGTCACATTCATCTCAGACTGATCTGTGAGTGTTGTTCGTGTTATATTACCTTGTATGTTGTGACTACCGCATCAGAGTGGAATGCTCTGCCGCAAGCTATGCATGTCATTTGTGTGATGTGTTCCTAGTTGAGTCGGGAATAATCCATTTTAACCTAGAACTTACCTTCACCTTCCTCTCCCTTCGAAGTGTTGGAACCTCTTGTACACATTCCTTGACTCTATGCATAAGTCACTCCTTTTCTACTGACAGAGTTATCTTACTTGCCTCTGTGCAACATTGCGGCCAAGGAATTACCTTACGACCCACTGTTGGGACTCCTACACCAAATGGTCTGAGGTCTAATTGGGACTTCTTTCCGAGGAGATCCCATTGACATGTTGGCGAGTCCAGCACTGTCAACAGGCTCTAAAACAACCTCCTTTATCACTGCTCTCCTCTTCATCATCTTCTTGCAATGTTTGATGACTATTCTCTACAATAATTACATTGTCTGAAACCTCCACACATGCCAATTCAAAATTATGATTTTCTCGAATCATCTCTTTGAATAGTGTTTCAAATACTTGTTCATGCATTTCATCAGACAACTCATCTTGTTCTTCACAAACCTGATCTTGAAATAAAAACTCAAAGAAAGAACAATCTGAAAAAACAAGTGAATGACTATCTTTATACCTCTCATCCAAAAGACAGGGTTTTGTATGCTCATAGAAAATTTTAAATGCAACAACCACTTTAAGTATATTTGACTCCTCATCTGCTTGAACAAGAAGAATATCAATTTGACTGTCACAAGAATCAAGGAAAACAACTTTTTGCTCACTATTTCCTTGCAAAAGTAGATGATCATTGTCATAAGATGGTTCATTGCTTAAGATTTTTGTACATGCAATTTCATAATTCTGACTTAGACCAATTTCTTCCTGATTGTTGGGATGCAGATTTGTTTCATCCTCAAGAAAATAAGAAGTTGATGTGTGTTGTGAATGATCCTTTTTATCAAAGTAGCTAATCCCTGTTATTTTTTGTTGGGAATAATATTCATAAAGGGCCTCTATGATCTCATAATCTAGACATTCTTCATCACCAAAAGTCTCTTCAAGGTATTGAATGAAATTTTCACAGGATTCACAACAATCCTTGAACAATAAGAATGAATAATGAGATTTTCCATAAGACTCAAAGAATGTTGTGTGGAATTCTTTAAGAGAGAATAAGCTACCTAGCTTCAATCCTTCATACCATGATATTGTTTTCCCTTCTAGGATAGCCATAAAAATTTTCATCAAACAATCGTCATGAAACTTAATCCCGAGCTTATGTATATGCGAAAGAAATTTGATTAGATGCAGAATAAACTCATCCTTATTTCCTTCTATGAATTTGGGCAGATTAGTTTGTCAATATATGCAAGGAATACAATTCGGAAAACCAGGAATGTGAGCATGATTCATAGGAGCATACCCTTGAGCAGTTGAATCCATTTTGAAAAAAATTAAGTCACTAAGAAGTTCTTCAAACTACCTATTTTTGAACAGTGGAGTCGCCATGAGAAGTCTAAACCTTTGGATTCTTCGAAATTTGAGTCGCTAGGTGAAAGATGCACAACCTTTCTTGTGTCTGATCATTGTTCACCATTAGCAATCAGATCTGATCCTTGTTGTTCTTTCCTAGGGAAGATAAGATGTTTCGTTCCCTGGCAACAACACCAAAATGTTATGCCCCACAATGTCCCACGCTGAGAGGAATCGACGGAGGTAACCACAAACCAAGCTTTCAGTTTGGTAGCTAGCCCTACCAAAATATAGAGGGCTCTCTATATAAGATCACAACCAAAGAATTGAATGGAATGCAAAATGATTTTAGGCTAGATATGCTAGGCTCAGATAGGTTTGAAAATTTAAGGTTTGATGCTGAACAAGGGATGAAAACCAGGTAACTAGGTCAAAAGATCAAAGGGTAATGACAACAGAAATATAAAGGAGCAAGGTAGCAGTAATTTTGTGATGGCTTAGGGTTTGTTAATGTAATGTAGTGTTCAGAAGATATAAGAAGAGAGAATGAGAATATATGTCATGAATTCATTAAGCTAGAAAGGAAATAACATATAGTGATAATTCCATCAAAACAGAGCTTTAAGGAAAGAATTGTGCTTATAAACTTAGGAGAAATCATTGAAGAAAATGATGTATAGAAAGAATAAATGAATATATATCATATGAAACTATAACAAAGAAGAAACAAGATCAAAAACTCACTACACATGAATTCCAAGATAATAGCTACAACTGTTCTTTGATTTCCTGAAAATGTTGAAGCACAAGTTACAAGATCTCTCTCCTCAAATGCCAAAACCTTCTCTCTGACTCAGAAAATGATACATATAGAATAAGCTAAATAGTTTCCCAGCTTTAGGGGTCGAATCCATGAGTGGTGGAACAATTTCCAGGAATATCTCAACCAACAAGTGAGAGTGAGAAGGTTGAAAACAAACTCTTCTCTTAGACTTTGATTTGAGTTTCTCTTCATTAATGAGGCCTAGTTTATCATAAAAACAACCTATTATGCTCATTTATTCATGATTACATCATCAAAACATTGAACTAATTAAATTATATCATCAATTTGGCCTTTACCCAAATCGAACTAGAAAATCTGAGAAATTACACAGTGAAATTTTTAATTAAAATCTCAGAAAATTGGAGAAGTGTGGTGGCACATTTGTGGCCATTTTTATGTTCCTTCATGAAGTCAAAATTGAAAGTTGAAAGAATGGAAGCTATCCTTGTCTATCTAGTTTCCAGAAAATATTTAATTTCAAAAAATTACCCATGGGAAGGCCTCCAAAACCTCATTCTCCCAAGGTGTCTCCAGAAGCACAGCGGCTGTAAAAAAGAGGGGCGAAATGTTGATTTCTGACCCCTTTTTCTCATTTTTCTCAAAATTTGAGCCCTATTTAAAAAATATGAGGAAATGGGTTTCAAGAGGATGCCATCATATTTCCAAAAATGTAAACCATTTGTCATTTAGAGCACTAAGGAAAAAGAGCAACGCCAAGGCGCCACATTTTTGAAACTAATGCATTTTCTTGAATTTGCACCAAATTTCACCAAAAACCAAAATTACTCAAAAAACTCCCAAAATTGATCTAGAAGTGCCAAATGAAGTGTAATATGCTATCATGGATTCCTCAGCAAGAATCTGCAAGTTTTACTTCTCATTTTTAGTTTTTAGGGTTTTCTTTGAGTTTGGTCTTCAACTGCTTTATTCTGATCTTGGCAACCTAAGTCCTTGTGTAATAATGGATGGCCATCCTCCTTTGTAGCTTGTAATCCCTATTAACCTTTTCAAGTAGTTTCTCAAGGTGGTAATTTATCTTTTCAAGCCAAAACTCCCTATCTTCATTTATTTCCATGGCAATCCTCTCCTCAAAGGTCAATTTTTCCATTGGTGGCTTTTGTTCTCTTCTAGGTCTAGGTTCATGCTTTTGAACCAATACTCCCCATGATTTGGTATCCTTGTGGCAAGAGAGATGGCATAAAATAAGAATGTGAAATCAATCCCTTCAATGCTGGCCTTTTCTCCTTTCAGATTGGTGGCAATCAAATGAGTGAGCTGCTCATGAAACCTTACCTCTCCCACTCTTTGACAAAACCTCTTTGACAAAACCCTAGGTAGTTTACATCTTCAAAGCATTGTCTTATGAATGGTGAACAATTGATCTCATTGAAATTTGTGGGATCATACCTCATAATCTCCCCCCATTTACAATTTTTTCTTTTATCTGATGGTGAAGAGTCTCCTTCCATTTCTGAAACCCTAGACGATAGGAAAAGAGAAAAAATAGTGAAAAGTTCTTGAAGTGGTGAAATGAGGGAGTTAGGGAAGGGAGATGGGAGTAGTGAAATTTCTGGAGATGGACAAGGGTTTTATGAATGATTAGGAAGTTAAATGCATTGAAATGAATGAGGAATATGAGCTAGGAAATTTAAACACAACCCTAGCTAGGGAAACTGCCCAATTTGATAGACTAGGACTAGGGTTTGTAGGGAGGTGAAATGGAATGAAGGTAAACGGTTTGTTGGTGAATGGGGATGATGAGTTTCATGCAAATGGAGGAATATTGATAGTTATTTTATGGTTTCAAAGCTGCAAATGATCATTTTCAAGCTGAACACATGAAACTCACAAAAAACCCTAGAGGACTAAACTCACAATCATTTTGTTTGTTTTGCGAAAGGAAGAGGGGATGCAAAGGAGTGTACTTACCTATTATGAATCTTAGAGGATAAAAAATGGATTTATAGGCTTAAAAACTCAAATTTGAGAGATTTTTTTCAATTATGGGAGACTTTGTCCCATGCACAGCGCAATTTACCCATGTGTAGCACCACGTCTAGAAACGCAACACGTCGTTTGTAAGCACAACTCTCTGTCTTGCAACCAAATTTTGGAGGTCTTAAACGGCTCCAAATTGAGAAATTGATAGATAGTTGGAAAGATATTGAGGTCTGATACAAGATAGAATCCTCAAGCATGTGATTAGGACAATCTAGGTGCGAGAAAATTTGATTTTCCCAAGGTCGCTCCAAATACGCAGAGTGTTTCCGACAAAAGCGTAGTGCCAACTTGTAGAGAACTTTTGACTGCCTTCCTGGTGAAGTTTTGAGCTGAAAGTGGTATGGTTGGAAATATTATGATGTCTTCTACACAATAGAGTCCTTAAGCACTACCAACACGTGCTCCAAATCTATGAAAAACTATATTGAAGTCAAGCTTTCCAGAAGTGTAACAACTCTCCCGTTGCCAGTGTAGTTTGGGCATTTATCTCAAATCATAATACCTATATGTAAAATGAAGGGGGTTTTTGTTCCATGGACTATAGTTGACAAAAAAATATTTCACTTTTGTAAAATTCTTCTCCATTTGGCCAGAAACATATTTTGAAGCAAAAATGTCCCTATGAGAAATGATGAGACGAGGTAATGTATTACAGCATTGTCTTAGTTGAAAAATAAAACATTAACTTTACCTTTATTTTTATTTCCCTAAGCTGCTAACTCCCTTTACCCACTGAATGATGTGATGGACATGTTTTTGTTTTTACATATGGTATCATGATGACACTAGGCGTGGCCTAGCTTTTGATTTTTATGCATGCTCAAGGAAAGCACGAATAGAATTCAAATAAGTAGCCATTTGCTGGATTGGTTACATTAGAGGGATCATTACACATGGTTGTATATACATCTTCAGTAGGTTGGCAGTTATCATTAAAATTTTGAAGCTCGAGGATAGTGTCATAAGGATTCTATGATCAGCTATTGTTTTCTTTTTGTTAAAAAAGTTGTAAAGTGAGTTTTTCAATCAGTATGGTTTTTATAGTCAAGTCATTTAGTTAGTTAGTCAGTTTTCAGTTTGAGTTTAGTCTTTTAATTTTGACTCCATGCCCAATGAACAAGGCTACCTAGTTTATGGTGTTCTTGAGACCTCCAACGAGCCGCCATCCCCAGTTGGAGCCAGTGTTAGTGTCAGCCAGTTCACCCTGTCACCAGTGATCAAATATGAACTTACAAGGTGTTGTTAGGGTGTCAAGTCAAATTTTTGTCATTTCAGTGAATCTTCAAATAAAAATTTGGTCACTGGCTATTGTGTCTAGGCCACTGCTGCTCCATTCACTTACTCATGGTCTTCGACACTCATCATGGTTATTTTCTTCTTCTTGGCATCATATCTTCATTTAAATGTCTTGGGTCATGGAATGGTTAAATTCCTCATTTTAGGTCATGGTCTAGGGTTTCACTCCATGTGTCATCACGATACCATATGCAAAAACAAAAACATGTCGATCACATGATTTAGTGGGTAAAGGAGGTTAGCAGCTAGGGAAAGAAAAATAAAGGTAAAGGTAATGTTTTATTTCAAATAAGACAATGTTGTAGTACACTAGCTCATCTCATCATTTCTCATAGGGACATTCTTTCTTCAAAATATGTTTCTGACCAAATGGAGAATAATTTTACAAAAGAGAAAGAGGTTTTTTTTAATTATTTTCAAAGGAACAAAAGCATCCTTCCATTTATGCACAGGTATTATGATTTGAGAGAAATTCCCAAACTACACTTGCAATGGGAGAGTTGTGACACTTCTTGACGGCTTGACTTCAAGACAATTTTTAGGGATTTGGGGCAGGTGCTGGTAGTGCTTAAAGACTCTATTAGGTAGACAAAATCATAATATTTCCAACCATGACACTTTCAGCTCAAAAATCCTCCAGGAAGGCAATCAAAAGTGCTCTAGAAGATGGCACTATGCTTTTGTCAGAGACACCTTGCGTTTTTGGAGTGACCATGGGAAAATCAAATTTTCCTCCCTGTTGTACTATCCAAATTACATTCCTAAAGAGTACATATTGTAGCCAACTTCAAGAGCTTTCCAATGACATATCAAGGTTTCAATTTGGAGTAGTTTAAGACCTCAAAAAGTGGGTTGTAATATAGGGCACTGCGCTTACAGACAAGGCGCGACGTTTGTAGAGATGGCACTGTGCACTGGTAAACTACACTGCGAATGGGATAGAGTCTCCCAGAATTGAAAAAAATAACTCAAGTTCGAGTTTTCAAGCCTTTAAATCTATTTTTTTATCCTCTAAGATTCATAATAGGTAAGTGCACTCCTTTGCATCCCCTCTTCCTTAGGAAAAACAAACAAATGATTGTGAGTTTAGTCCTCTAGGGATTCTATGAGTTTCATGTTTTGAGCTTGAAAATCATCAGTTGGAGATTTGAAACACTGAAATAACTATACCTATACCTCTATTTTCATGCAACTCATCATTCCCATTCACCAACAAACCATTTCCTTTCATTCGACTTCACCTCCCTACAAACCCTAGCCCTAACCTATCAAATTGGGTAGTTTCGCTAGCTAGGACTGTGTTTAAATTTCCTAGCTCATCTCCCTCATTAATTACCCTTTATTTAACTTCATAAGGATTCCTAAGACCCCTGTACATCTCCCAAAATTCCCTACTCCCATATCCCTTCCCTAACTCCATCATTTCACCACTTCAATCACTTTTCACTGTTTTTTCCCCTTTCCTATCATCTAGAGTTTCAAAAATGGAAGGAGACTCTTCACCATCAGAGAAAAGAAAACATCATAAAGGGTTTTGTCAAAGAATATTATGAGGTATGAGCCCAAAAATTTCAATGAGATCAATTCTTCACCATTTATAAGATAATGCTTTGAAGATGTCAATTGCCTAGGGTTCTATCAAAGAGTGGGAGAGGTAAGTTTTCATCAGGAGCTCACTGATTTGATTGCCACCAATATGAAAGGAGAAAAGGACACCATTGCGGGGATGGATTTTTCATTCTCGTTTGATTCCATCTCTCTTTCCATAGGGATAATCAGATGTTGAGGCACATGGCCCACCACTACTAAACCAGAAATAAGATTTGCAACATCAAGGTCAAACAAATGCAAAACAAGTTGAAGGAAACCATAAATGGAAAAGGTGAGAAGGAAAACTTGGATATGATTGTTGAGGAATCCATGATAGAATAGTACACCTCATTTGGCACGTCTAGACCAATTTTGGGAATTTTTTGAGGATTTTTGGTTTTTGGTGAAATTTGGTGTAAATTCAGGAAAATGCACTGATTTCGAAAACGCAGCGCCTTGGTGCTATGATTTTTCCTCAGAGCTCTAAATGACAAATGGTTTTCATTTTTGGAAATCTTATTGCCTCCTCTCAAAACCCATTTCCTCATTTTTTGGAATAGGGCTCACATTTTGAGAAAAATGAGAAAAAGGGGTCAAAAATCAACATTCTACCCCTCCTTTTGACAAGCGTTGTGCTTCTTGCGACACCTTGGAAGAATACATTTTTGGAGGCTTTCCCATTGGTCATTTTCAAAAATTCAAGATGTTCTAGAAACTAGACAGATAGGGATATTTTACCATTCTTTCATATTTCAATTTTGAATTCAGAAAGGCACCTAAAAATGTTCTAAAATGTGGCACTGTGCTTCTACAATTTTCTGAGATTTTAACTAAAAATTTCAGTGTGTAATTTCTCAGAGTTTCTAGTTCGATTTGGGTAAAGGAAAAATTGTTGATGTAATTTCATTAGTTAGATATTTTATGATGTAATCATGAATGAATTAGCATAATAGGTTTTTTTATGATAAATTAGGCCTCATTAATGAAGAGAAACTCAAATCAAAGTCTAAGAGAAGAGTTTGTTTTCAACCTTTCTCACTCTCACTTGTTCGTTGAGATATTCTTGGAAACTATTCCACCACTCATGGATTCAACCCTCGAAAGTGGGGAAAATTTTTATCTTAGTCTATATGTGTCATTTTCACAATGAGAAAGATGGGTTGGACACTTGAGGAAAAAACTCTTGTAACTTGTGCTTCAACATTTTCAGGATATCAAATAACAATTGCAGCTATTATCTAGGAATTCATGTGCAATGAGTTTGTGATCTTGGTTCTTCTATGTTATAGTTTCATATGATATATATTCATCTCTTCTTTCTATTCATTGGTTTCTTCAGTGATTTTTTTCCTAAGTTTATAAGCAGAATTCTTTCCTTAAAGCTCTATTTTGATGGAATTATCACTATATGTTATTTTCTTTCTTGCTTAATGAGTTCATGACATATACGCTGATTAATTCCTCTTATTCCTTCTGAACACTACACTACATTAACAAAACTTAAGCCATCACAAACCTATTGCTACCTTGCTCCTTTATATTTATGTTGTTGTTACCCTTTGATTTTTTGGCATAGTTACCTAGTTTTTATCCCTTCTTCAACATCAAAACCCTAAGTTTTAGAACCTATCTGAGCCTAGCATATCTAGCCTAAAATCCTTTTATATTCTAGTCAATTATTTGGTTGTGATATCATAGAGAGAGCCCTCTCTGGTTTGGTAGGGATAACTACCAAATTGAAATCTTGGTCTGTGGTTACCTCCATCGTTTCCTCTCATCCTTGGACATTGTGGGGGATAACAACCAGTACCATATGTACCACTTGTACACTGCAACCACCTGCACAATGTGTTCGCAACATCACATGTAGACGACACCACCTGCACAACGTGTACACATGCCACATGTACACTACACCACTGTAAAACGTGTACACAATACCAAATGTACACAACATCACGCACATGACATGTGCACAAAACCATACGTACATAACATCAAATGTGAGACATGTACACAACACCACATGCACAAAACACCACATGTACAACATGTACATAACAACACATGCTCCCAACACCATATGTATATATCACCATATGTACATAACACTGTATATCCAACATGTATATAACATCATCTATAAACACTACTACATATCCAACATGCACAGCACCATATGCACACAACACCACATATCCATCATGTACATAACATTATCTATACCTAGCACTACATATGCAATATTCGCACAAAACTATATGTACCCCATTGTACATAACATTTCATAAACAACATGTACACACACTATGTATACACAACACCGCATGTGCACAACATCATAGATGGCACATGTACAACATATACAATATATGCACAACAATAGTACCTCGCATCCAAAAGCACAACATCTCTACCAAGAAACCTTACTCCCAGTGTCTTATCTATACTTGTCCCAGCATGTCGTAGACCACACTGCTTTCATTTCGCTGATGTATCCTTCCACATTACCTGTCATAAACATATGCATAATACAAGTATACAATATCAATTCATATCCACATGATACCGACCTCGTATATTTGTCATGACTACTCTTCCCACTTGATTTCTCGTGAACCGGGAATCTCTTCATGCCATTCACCTGCATAAGAAATCATTCCTCCATAAGAACAATCTTTGACAACCCTATCAGACAGTGACAACATACATACATACATAAAAGAATCATTAGCATAAAACAATCATCATCCTATCAGAAAATGATATACATGCATACATGTATACATATATAAATATCAACATAATCATGATCATAAAATAATTACCACATAACATAAGGTCTAGGCTAAGAGAGCTTCCTTATTTGTGCACAACTTGCACAAAATTGAGAACCACCATTCCCAAGCTAGTCAAACCATATGACACCTCAGGTCCATTTATTTTACCTTTTTTGGTTACCCTTATCACATCTGTATTACCACCATCCATACCACAATGGACCCAACCAATCCAATCAATAGTCATAGTCTTACCTTCTGGTACGTTTACTCATGCATAGAGCTTCATCTAAGTCTTCCATTACCTATTGGGTACCACATGACTCTCCCCGAGCTCCACTAACTTTCCTATTTCCCAACCAATTCCCAAGACATAAAACATAAAAGGAAACCCAAGAAATAAACAAGAACAGATCATGAAAATCCATAACAACAATATGACACCGCAACAAAGTGGCATAGATGTGCAACAGACACATGAAAAATCACAAATCAAGTGCAACAATTACAAAATACCAAAAGCACAAGACTGACCACAGACACCATCACTCAATCCCCATGGTTCCTAGTGCTTCCAAAGGAAAGTTCAACCTGAGCTTTCTTCAAGATTCATGGAAATCTCTCTTTCCATATAAATCCATGCATTATACTGCCATAAACACTTAATGTCAGTGCATAAATAAACATAGCAATACATCAGTTACCTTATTATGTCATGCCAAGCTTCTTTCCTTGCAACTAAACACATCCATGACATTTATCAAGGGACTCCAATTATCTTGACATATCCATGTGTAACTAGAGACTAGCTAATATACCTGTCAAGTACATGTTCATGAATCTAACACATATCCACATAATGTCAACAAAATCAAGGTTAAGAAGACTCCCTATATGAAAATCACTCATTTGTTTGTAATTAGGGTTTCTAAGCATAGCCAAATAAATTATTGCACAATTATTTTCTTTTACCTTTTTCCTTACTACAATCAAGGATTACTATGCACTATCGCATCACCCAACTATTAGTTATATAAACACATCAACTATTACCTTGTCACTCTAATAACAAGCATATTTCTTGCAACTGCTCACACATATCAACCACATGTTCCACATATCAAGACAATCATATATATCAATTCGAAATCAACCTTTACGAGACTAACAATCATGCCATACTCCATAGTCAACTCATAGTCAACAATCATAATTCATAATGCTACAACTATCACCTATCATACTCAAGTACATGTCAACTATCTCAACTCATATTTATTAGCACAATCATCTTAAAACAACATCATTTGAACACATACTCATATTATGCAATTCATCAAACATTCATCTAACTTGCAACATGCCATGTTAAATAAATCAACTAGACAACATAATCAAATAGTCAACACCAAATAGATGACATAATCAAGAATTAATTACCAAGCATACTACATAAGAAAACTCATACATTAATGTACCTCAGGGGACGCTATCTTGTCTGCACAATTAATCTAGTTAGCGCGATATAACTCCACAACAAATTAACTCGAACATAAATAAGATCATGATATCCAGAATAGTCACTAGCTAACATGTTTACATCATAACTCATACACAATTATCATTCATACATATGAAAAGTCAATATAGATTAGTACAACACCATATAAAAAATATGTTGGCTCATACCTGAATTTCGTAACTGTAACCATCTACATAGGCCAATCCAATTTAGCGTGATACATATAACATCAATAAATAATGTTATAACCCTAATCATCAAGTTAACTATCATTCTCATCAACAAAATATAACCTAATCATCAAGCTAATTGTCATATAACAACAACAAGTTAATCTATAACATACTCATCGATAACATATAACATAATCATCAGGTTATCTAATATAAAACAACAATGGCAATGCATAAGCTACAGGTTACTACCATTCTTGACTATTCAACACATGTGCATATAACTACACTAATCAATTAACGTCTATCATGAATGTAACCATAAAATCAAAAGACATGTAAATAACCCTAATATATATAAAAATAATGCATATAACAATCATGGAAATACATACCTTCATGAAAAACATACAATACCTATATGACGATATGCTCTTATCCTAAATTCTAGTGTTGCAACCTTATTATGGTGCTCTGCATCTCCTGCTCTATCTCAGCCACACATTAGCATCATAACATACCAATATCACCCTCATGACCTAAATTGCATACCATGACTTCACAAGGCATTTTTGACTTACTATTCATGCATAACTATAACCGAGGAAATACATGCATGACCACAACCATTACTCCATTGTACATGTTGCCTCATGCAACTATCAACCTGCATAATAAATTCTTAATGAACTACATGTACGTATAACCGCATGTAGTCGACCATAAGCGATCAATTCATGTAATCAACCTACAAAAATGATGCATGTAATCAAATAACCAAGAATGCAACCCAACATACAAGGATGTAATCAAGCCGCATATACTCATGTAACCAACCACATACTCCTAACGATGCATTCCATAAAATAAAATAAGGTTCCACATGACAACCGTACTGCAACCATGATCAATCATTATGAAATGCAAGTGGAATACAAGTTTAAGAGACACACATGCAACTGACATGCATGCATGACAAACACATTCAACCAAGGAGAGAGCAACCACGCTCTCATACTACTCTGTGGTATTAGATATGACCCAAAGAGAGTGCAACCAGTGTTAGTGTGAAAATTCTTGGAAGGCGTACCAAAAATCCTCACTTCAGTCACTAGGTGACAAGTGACCCTAACAACAATTTGATGGTTGTTGTTGTTCTAGATCTGTAATATAGATGGAAAATCTGCAATAAAAGAAAACAAGATCTAAAAAAAATAACGGAAAAGTAATATATCAAAAATAATAACCCAATTGGAAAGACAATTTTAAATGAATAAATCCTTATTGATAACACCTGGTGAAGAATATCTACAGATTGGTCTGTAAGTCCCCCTTTGTGGGATGGGTCCTTTGATATCCTTGATGCTTCATAAATAAAATTCCCTCTCCCAATCATGTGAAAACCCCAAACAAGGTGAAGAACTCAAATGGGAGCTCAAGAAAATGATGATAATGTTGACAATGAAAATGATCATGGTTAGGAATTAATGAAAAACCTTCCTTTATATAAAAAAGTATGGAGTTAATCTTGAAAATGAAAAATAATAAAATATTATTGGCGAAATTCAGAGCTAACTACTTGGAATACTTTATCACATTTATTGGAGAGGGAAAAATAGTTTATGGTTAAATTCATTTATTTAGAAATAATTAACCAATAAAATGATTTATTAACTATTTCACGAGAAACAAGAAAGGTGTGAAATCAAAATAATTATTAAATAGTGATTTAATAATTATTATAATAACAGAAATAAGGAAATTGAAATAAATAATTATTTATTTAAATATTCCTAAGGGATTTAGTCAAATGTGACAAGGAATAATTATTAAATAATAATTTAATAATAATTCCTAGAGAAAACTAAAAAAATAATGATTTATCTAATTATTTTCTTGGGTATTTTTTTATTTAAATCAGGAAATAATTTAATAAAAGTGGTTTACTAAATCACTTTCCACAATGAAAGTGATTTTACCATGGTAAAATTAAATCCACATGGTGTATTTCAATCCACCTAGTTAGAAATGGCTAGGTGATTATTTTTTGGTGATAACAACCCACTCTGATACAACTTTGTAACACCCAATCCTAGGTCTACCCAAAGTAACCATGCTAGCCACTTAGACAACTTGTCCTTGGCTCCCACCGCTACTCTGCATCTCTTAGGCCGTAGTCAATCTCTTATGTGGGTAAGGGAGTGACTAGAAACCTAAATTCACTCTCACAGGCCTACCTGCCAGTGTCTGTGGTCCCAAATTGCTAGTTCTATGCCAATGACCCCAGGATTTAAGCCACTTTTCTAACCCAGAATCCTGGCCTCTAATCAGAACTTTTTGTAACTTCCAAAATTCATTAAAAACATGATAATGATGTTTATCAATAGAAAAGCACCCTCAGGACTAGGCCTGAGCATCCTCAACCGACACTGACATTCTGTCAAACACTTGGCATCAATGCAACATACAGGTCTAGGATACAAGACAAAGCATAAATGATTGAAACAACTGATGAAACATAACCAGAAGGATCACCTCCTTCTCCATTCTACTAATACATCATCAATTAGGTCTTGCATCTTTCCACTTAACAATTACAAGTAAATACATGAAATAAACATGACATAAACAAGTCATTCAACCATGCTTATAACTAGCATAAAACCATACAAATATCAGAGATATGATAGCCATTAAATCCACATATAAATCAATGCAAAAGTAAGAGAACTTAGCTTTTATTAACCATAGGAAAATCCAACCATGTTTGGGACTTCCACATACAATCTGACTATAGACATGGCTGAACCAAATCCCTCTTTCAACCAGTCAACCCCCTGCCATATTTCAAGCATTAATGTGGGATCTCATATAAAAGGAAATCCAAGAACAACCAAGGGAATCCAGAGGTTAAACCACCTCCACCCTCATCAAACCGTGATCACACAAAAATCAGTGCTCTGATCATAACCAAAAAAACTTGGAATGCCATCCAGAATCCATCACTATCCTTGATGTATTTTCTATCTTCTTTTCTCTCACGCTTTACCATAAACCAAACCCGAATAATTAGGCCCTAAACTGATACTTCTCCCTGATGCTTTACTGTGTATCCCACACAACTGGTCAAAGGATTCCTAGGCCTTTGGGAATGAACCTCGAGACCACCTTCGTCCCGGATTCCGAAATCCATCTGATAATTCCAATTATCAAAACTAAGATCAACATCCCAACACACCATTGCATCTGAAAAAAGGCAAGGCTAGGCTGAAAACCATTGTTATAACCCGAAAAAACCATGCCACCAACATCAAGAGAACCATACACCAACATGCAAAACCATGCATGTCCAAACTAGCTAGCAAATCACACATGCTAAACGTTGCCTGCAAGTATTCCTATTGAATTTGCTTGATCCTGTTCTTCCTTCCTTGATCCTTGTTTTCCTTCCTTTCCCTTTACTTAATTTTCCTTCCTTGATCTAAAGCTAGAGTGCTCCAAGAAAACTCTAAGTGACCAAGAGTATGAGAGAGGGAGATAATACTGAGAGAGCTCCAAAATTTCACTCACCAATATTACACTATCTGAGCTTGAGCCAAGAGCTTAACATTGGGAAATCCTAACATTGAGAAACCCACCAACTAATCCTCAGAAGCCTTTTTATCAATGAGGCCTCTAATTTCTTAATTTTCAATTTTTTCCTTTGTTTTCCTCCTCACATGCAACCTGTGACCTTTTACCTTCCTTTTCTCATAATTTCCTTTATTTTCATAACTAAATGTGCCAAAAATGTCTTCTTGCCTTTTAATGCTTTTGCTTTAGCCTTTGCCAATTTACTTGGCCAAAACACACACCTAATGATGCCGAATAGGATATATTTGGCCAACATTTATCTTGGAATATGTGTCCCTTATCTGTGGTATTATTTTGCCCTTTATTTACATTATTACATGGAATTTTCACTAGGGTTGTTACATTACCTTTATCCCTTTGTTCTCTTGGTTAGGGAAAACATCTGAAAGAAGGAGGACCTCTCAAGACAGGGTTAGTCAAGAAACAAAGGTACGATTTGAATACATTTATTGAAAGGATTATTCATCTGATGATCTATTACTAATTGTGTTATGACTAGCTGTATTAAATCTTAGCGATTCTTGTTTGGGTGATTCATCTATTGATAAATCTACCCACCCCACTCTTATCTGTTCTTGTAGAACCATAGACACGTTCTAGAAAACCCTAACCGAAGGGTATGCTAGTGTGAATGTCTAAAATCTTTAAGCTAGTTTAAGTTTATTTAGGATGTCATGTTTGGGATTTTGGTATGAACGAGAAATACTAACTTGTTAGGATGAAATTATAAGATCTAAAATCAAAAAACCTTTGAAGTTTTGGTAATAATTGTTTTCTATGTTTCCACATTGGAACCCTGTCTCATTGGGGTTTGGTGGAATGTGTATTCTACATTGGAACCCTAGCTCATTAGGGTTTTATGGAATGTGTTATCAACACCCTTATATTGTCTTAGAATTAATTTACATGGTATGTGTGTGTTGTTTGATCAAACCCTGGTAGAATATATATGTTTGTGTGTCTAACTCTTATTGATATTTCTAAAGTTCGGTTTGACTATCTCATAATGTGAAATGTATTTGAATGGTGATGAAATCTAGGCATATAGTGATATGTCCTTTTGGTTGAAGTCCTAGGTTAGTCTAGGTCGTGAGTGTTAGGATTCAATGAGTGTCTTTGTTTGAGATTCAAGGATGCTGAAGTTTGGAAATCTAGGGAATTATAGCTAAACCCTAGTGAAGTTAAAAAAATTTAGTATGTGTGATATAATAATATGAAATCTATTAAGTGATTGTTGAATATGAAAATATATGGTTTTACAGTTAAATCCTAGTAGTGACATTGTCTAGTGTGAAATATAACAATCTGAGATCTATGCATTTAATGATTATTGAGATTGTGGAATTCTAAGGTTTTGGAATTAAACCTTAGTCAAAGTAAAATCTCTAAAATATGATGATTCAAGATCTATGTGAGGTTGTTGAGTTTGTGAAAATGGAATTCTAGGGTTTTGGAGTTGAACCTTAGTCGAAGTAGAAATATCTGATGAATGTTGACTATATAATTTAAGATTTGTGAAGAAATTGTTGAAATTTGAATTTTTGGTTGAGTATGATGATTGTTGAGAAATATAGGGTTTGAAACTAACCTTAGTACTAGTTGGTCATGTTAGTGACTAATTGATGGTTGATTGAAAATCTAGGGACTTGGAACTAACCCTAGTGGATTTTGGTGAGGTTTATGACTAAGCTCTGATTGAATTTGATTGATTTGCTTGTATGAAATATAGGATTTATATGAATCCCTAGTGAGAAGTCTAACATATGTATTTTGAAAGGTTGTTAGATGCTTTGAAGATCTATATTTGTTTTGAATTGTTTCTAGGGTTTTCTATATGTTGTAGTAATGTATGTCATACCTTTGGAAGACACATTGAAGCCCTAGATTGAATGAATGAACTTTTGAAGGAGTCTAGGGTGTATAAAGTCCCTAGAAAGATGTTGAAGAGTATATGTCTCTTGTCTATAATTAAGTTTGGGTATTTGATATGTATAATGATGAAATGCTTCCATGGTTTTGATATGGCTAATATCATGATTCTTTAAATTTGATTGTACTTGTTATCTAACCTCTAGAGGTACACAATATTCAACTTGGTGAAGATGCTCGAGGCAACAAGAAAGTTGTGCAGGTACATAATCTTCAACTTGGTGAATATGCTCGATGTGACAAGAAAGTTGTGCTGGTATACAATCTTCAACTTGATGAAGATGCTCGAGGTGACAAAGATGGCGAGGATGATAATAACTCTGATGAAATTCTTGGAAGCAATGAAAGATTCTCCTATGTCAAAAAGGAAGAAGATGATCTCCAGGAGGAAACATGAATAGAAGAGATATCCCTATGATTAAGAGGGATTCCAGATAAAGAGTTGCTTATTGGTTAAGAGGGAGTGTCAGATATGGTTCTCTCCTTCATGTGTCATGTACTAGACTAAGACTAATAGTTGTAAGTCTAAGTGAAGACCATGAATAGGAAAAAGAAATTGGACAATGCATTTTGAAATCCCGCTAAGAAAAGCAAAGCATGATCCAATTGAAGAATATGTTGTTGCATATGAATTAGGAAGAAAATGTACGATTGAGGAATCTTTTGTCAAATATTTGGTTGATAGTCCTACTATGGAAAGTTTGGAAACAACATCTATTACCTGGAAGACCCCATAAATTTGTGTTTGATTGTATACATGTGAAAGTATATTATTGATTGGGGTTGTGTTTGTACAAGTGAATCTCTCGAAATATTTGATCGCATGCTCGTTACCAATCAGTTTCATTGGGAGAGATTGGACACTCTTGATCTTCCAGATCAATGAGTGTTGAGGATTTGTGAGTGAAGCATTACCTAGGCATACATATGGTTGACACTTTGTGTTAATGTTTGGGTCTCAAAGTTGGAAGGTGGTGTTAATCAAGGAGATATGTTTTGAATACACACCTGGATTTTTGGTTTGATGGTTAGAAAGTAAGCCTAATGGTACATAGAGGGGTTGAAAGATTGAATCCATCTTAGTCCCACTAGGATATATTTCCCTAGTCACGAATCTACTCCATGGCATTGCGGTGCCTAAATTGTTGAGTGACTAGTTGGATAGATATCCCTGGTCAGGAATCTAGTCCATGGCATTACGATGCCTAAATTTCTTCATGGTTCATATAGTTTGAGATCTTCTATTGTATATGTACATTATGAATACCTCCCTAGTTAAGAGGGAGCGTTGGAAAAAGTAACTATGTTTGGTCTTCAGTAATGTACTTGAGTCATTATGTATTGTATTTGTCAAAAGAATAAAGAAAATATTTATTATTATTATTATTATTGTGACTTATTAAAGCATGGGTTTCATGCTTGGGTCACCATGTTTTAGGTCGAATTCCCCATTGAGGAATTCTAGGATTTAGTATGGGTCTATAGAATTATTGTACATTTAAAGAGACCCTTCTTGGGCTTTTGAATCATGGAAAAAGGTTTAATATTCAGTCAAATATGAATTATGGAACCTCCACAGCATGTCGGCCTAAGGGAAGATCAATTCAAACTAAGACCCTATTCGACCCCACAAGAAGCCTATAAATGAAAGGACGTCGAATTCATTTGGATTATCACTTCTCATCAAGTTCAAATTCTATCTACTGGGCAGAAGTGTGAAAACTCATTTGTTGGGCAGAACTACGAAGTGGATAGCCAAGAAAGTCTGTTTGTGGGAGGTCAAAGTGAATGCGATTTGGGGGAGTCTAGAAAGTTAAGGAAAATCGAAATTTTGGTGGTGGTCTCTCTCTGTTTCATGCTATGGATTGGGAGAAGTGTTGTGAGAAGCTGCTAGCTACTGCAAGTTACTACATAGTCGAAGTTCCTGGGAAGAGGTCAATATTCTCGAGCATGAATTGGTGTGGAGGGAATGTTTGGTATTAGTCTAGGGTGAAGAGTCTTAAAGAATACTATTGAAAGGAATAATTACTTTGACTGGGTTTTCCCCTCGAGGGGGTTTTTTCCATGGATTGTGCCTACAACTTGTGTAAATGTTTTATGTACTACTGATTTTGGTAATTTCTTAATGAAATAAAGAAAGAAGATATAGAGAATTGTAATAATAAGAAAAATCACAAGTAATTATCAAGATTGAGAAAATATTTACTATCTTCTAATTTTCCAACACCAACTGCTGCAATAAACTTTATGCAGTCTGCGAAAAATCCCAACAGTAAGAATAAGAAGAATAAGAAAAAGACCTCTCCTTCTGAAGAGAAGCCTTCTATGCAGAATAATCCCAAACATAAAGCTACTACCAAATTTGGGAGTGGAAAGGAAAAAAACTGTCAAGTTCCATTGCAAAATTTGTGTGGAGGACCACATGACACATAGATGTCCTTATCTTCAGGAATGGACAAATACTCTTGCTCAAAAGGACATTGGTCAGAGCCCAGAAGTCCTAAAAAACCCTTTCCCTATTTAGCAACAACAACATCTTATTACGAACCCACAACAACCCCCACAAGGGGGCAATGACGGTTCACATCCTCCTTCCTCTCGTGAAGGATCGTCAAGTGTTTACACCTTTGAAACAGTTGATTTGCAAACGTGAGAAAAAAATTATGGAACTCATTAGGGGACTTTTTAGGTCTAAAATGGTCCTCCTAAGAAAAATGTACAACCAAAATAAACTTTATAAGAACCAATAGGATTCAAGATGATTATGTCAACCATGGGGGATGATTCACCATTTTTGGAGTCAAAATGTAAAAAGATTAAAAAATAATAAAATAATAAAACTAATTTTTAAAACTCATATTTTCAACTTATCTCCCTAAGGTTTTACTCAAATTTTTAGTGGGAGTACTCGTTGGATGAAAAATTAAATTCCTCATCGAGGTTGTACCCATGTTGCATACTTTTGATGGACCCTACTACATGAAAAATTAGAAATACATGAAAACACATGATTGCAATCACGTTTTTCATGTATTTCTCACTTTTCAAGTAGTAGGGTCCATCAAAAGTATGTAACATGGGTACTCCTTGAATGAGGAATCAAATTTTGCATCCAAGGAGCAATTACGCTCAAAATTTCAGTAAACCCATAGGGAGATAAGTTGAAAATACGAGTTGAGAAAATAGTTTTTTCTTTTTTCCCTCTAAAATTTGATGATGTAATGTGATCTTATTTTATTATTTCAACTATTATTTTATAATTTCCTTAGGAGGCCCATTTTAGACCTCGAAATTTCCCTAATGCTTGTCACTAATGTTTATGACATTACCTCGAATACAAATCCACCTCCACCTAATGATCTTCATATCGAAAGGCTTGTTTCTGATATTGTGATCCACCCCCCTAAAGGGGCACTTCATCGCATGACACACAATAGCTATGCACATGCTGTCAAGAACTATAGTATTGTAGAAGATTTAGCGCAAGCACTGTCAACCATGTCTACACTCGAAGTATTACAAATGTGTCGAGCACAATGGAAAGCTTTGCTTTCAGCCATTGGTGGAGTTGATCCACAGTATTCCATGCTAGCAATTTTTGACATGGAGAAGAGTAAGCCTCGTCTATCCCACTAACTTGCATTTCAGGTGTAGGTTATATTGAAACATAGAGCTATCCATAAAATGGTCATTGATGAAGGCTCTTCGACCTACGTCATGTGCAATTCATGTTGGCTCGCCCTAGCTTCTCCCACCCTTGCACTGTCGTCGAATTCCCTTAAAGAATTTGATGGAAACACTTTCATCCCATAAAGATACCTTGCCATCAACCCCATCACTTTGAGTGGGAAAACAGTAATGGTGGATATTGAAGTCATATATTGTCATCTCGACTATAATATTATTTTGGGCTGCAATTGGACTTATGCCATGACTCCCATTGTTTATTCGATCTTCTGACTCATCCTATTTCCATTAGATGGAAAAATAGTCATAGTGGACCATTTGTCCTTCTACACCCTATATTACTCCCCGTTCCCTAGTGGCATCGTTCCCTTAGTGGGTGGCATACATGACTCTTATGTCAACATTCGTACCAATATTTTGAAAGTTTCCTCCCTGTTGGGTTTCTTTACTCTCCCACTACTTGAGGTTCCATATATGGTTTCTATGGTCTCCACCATTCCTCATGACCCAACCAATCCCTAGATCCTTCCAGCCCATTCAGAAATTGATTCTTATGGAGAACAAATGTTGCTTTCACCATCCGAATTGGCTTATCTAGCCATTCAATCTGCATCTGATTCATCCACTTCTTTGGTTATGACCAACGATAATACTTCCTCTCCGATCATAGCTCCTTATAATGATCTCCTCGATGAACTCCTGCCTACGGACGAAGATATTGAAGAGATCATGTCTTTAGAAGAGAGACCATGGAAAACTTTTCATCACTGCACTTTGATATCTGATTTGGACATGAAATCTTTACAAATCCTACCTTTTGATCCCATGAGATTGTTCCCTCAATTTATATGACTGTCTAAACTATTGATTTAGAAGGGGAATTTTGAAATATTTCAAAGACTATGCTCACCAACATCTCGGTCAAAATAGGCATCGTCGAAAACATTCAAATTGGAGCTCACTGTAATCTTGAGGAAATTGCAAGATTCACTTGACCTTTTAAGGAATTTTACAATGTTTTGTCTTGGTCTTATGAGGTAATGCTCAACATAGATCCTTCTATTGTCGAGCATGAGATAAAGAAGCTACAAGCATTCATTTTATGGTATTTTTATTTCTTGTTAATCCGAAAAACATTGAGTTTCCTTCTTCAGGCTCGTTAAACTACTACGAAGAAGATATGAGAACATTCCTTTTACGAATTTTTATCACTCTTGAACTAAAAAATCCATGAGCTACCTTCTTCAGGCTCGTAAAACTCATATGAAGAAGATATGAGCACTTTCTTTCTTGGGACCTTTTCTCACTCTTAAACTGAAAAAATCTCCGAGTTACCTTCTTCGAGTTTGTAAAACTCATACGAAGAAGTCTAGAGGAGTTCTTTTGTCTTTGTTTTCTTGCTCCTTAAACTGAAAAAAACATATAGAGTTTTCTTCATCTGACTCATTAAAATTTTATGAAGATATATCGAGTTTTTGTTCGTTTGACTCATTAAAATTTCACAAAGAATATTGAGTTCACTTTTTCTCCTCGTACTCGTAACAAAATGTAGTGGACACCTATTGAGCATAGGTTTATCACTTTATTCGGACCCAGTACACTAACTTACGAAAATGAACTATGTCAGGTATGCTATTAAACCTTTGTCGCACTAAGTTATCAAAAATGACAAAGGTACCCACCTCGAGTTGCTCTTTACGATCTTTCCAGACTCTATCAATATGAAAAGACCACCGAGTTTACTCGTCTGGACTCATTAAACTTAATCAGATGGGGAAAAATTGGATAATGCAGTGACTCAATATCTATATTCGGAAGGATTTTTTGGTAGTAGTCTATTCCTTGAACATGGCACTCCCTCAACATACTTCGTTTGTTAGCCTCTCATCGAACCTTACCATCCTATGAGTTTAGCCTTTATACTTTGATGTTCCTTTAGCGCTGTATCCTAACAGTCTTTGATGTTCATGAGTCTAATATACCTTATAACCTTGTTGTCATGCCTTCTATTTTTCAAGGGATTCCCTTATCCTCTCCTTCTTTTATTCACCATCCATCATATACTTCAAAATTTCCCTCTGTTTGTTTGACCCATTGATCAAAATTTATCTCTGAAACAATCATTCTTGTCTTGTTTTGTGTCAAGTGATGTAGGACGCCTCATTGCCTGCCTTTTGACAGATCTCTTCCTATTGACTTTAGCACTCTATCTAGGAAGAAAATCCAAAAACATTTCAGTACCCTATAACTTCCAGTCCTTGGTGGCAGGTTACCTTGCACTTGATTGGGGGTTGTCTACTTGATGGTGTCAATATTGTATTGCTTTACGTGTTGATTCGATTCCATGTTTAATAAGTAGCTTAGATGCATACTAGATTATATTCTCATATATTGATGTTTTGAATATCAATATTTATATGTTGTAGATATTATGCTTTCTTTTATCTATGTTTAGGTTCTGATCTAGGAGCTAGCAAAGAGGTCTTCCACTTTTCCATATGAAGTTCTCGAGCGATACTACACCAAAGACTAAGGTAATCCTTCTCTTTTCACTTTGTCAATAATTTATTAATATGAATATATGTGTGTTTCTTTGTGATAGTTGCAACTAATCTTAAATAGTCTACCTTGGATCCGGGGAAGACTCGAAAGGGTATTTCATCCACAACCACCCATACAATAATCCCTATAGCAATGAATTTTCCCCTAGTGACAAAAATGACTTGTATTATGATTATGAGAATATATTTATAAAGTTTGGATTGATATGGATGACTGGTTACAACTTGTTTGCATGATGAAGTCATCATTTGATATGAGCTCCACTTGTCTCCTAGTTGAAAGAATTGATACTATGATGACTTTGATAATGGTTGTGATCTCACTTCTAAACTTTGATAAGATGACTATGTTGATGTGATGGTACAACATTGATTTATGTAAGGCTTATTATGTTAGTTTAATAAGGAATTATCCTTGAGAGCATTACATGAAGCAAGCTCCCTGATCGAGATATGTCTATATTTGACAGTCATCTCATAAAGTCACGATCATGAGTTCCAAGGTATGGCATTGATTTTGATTGGGGTTTTTGTTTTATATCTAGATGGTCTACTCTTGACAAGTGATGAGCCTTTGATGGTCTAAATCAAAGGGAGATAACTTCTTAAGCTTGAAATGATATACCATGGCATGATGAATCAACTTCTAGAAATTCGATATTGCAAAGCTATTGAAAAATGTTTTTTAGAAATGAAAATCCTTGGATACCCTGATTTGAAGTTCAATATGTTGTTGAACTTGTCATGGCATCTGTCAATTGATTGAAATTTTGATGTTCTATTTTAAAAATTCATCTGTATATGTATGATGTTCATAGAACCTGAATAAATTCATCAGTGAGCTTCTTCATTCGCATAGAATTTCCACCGAGCATCCTTTGAAATAGATACATGAGATATTCTATTTTTGAGGCTGAGATATTTGTCTGATGATATGTGACTGCATGGATATATTACTAGTATTTGAGATTATTATTGATAATCACATTTAGATGTTGCTTTAGTAGTAGATCGTCCATGATATCTTGGATGAGAGGTCCATAGTACGATTGAGGATGAGTAAAATGTTGCTAGCCTCGCTAGCTATGAAGCATGATGAACAAGCTCCTTAGAGAGTTGTCTTAGCATGATCTGGATATGACATGGATACATTGTGATCACATAGAGTGAGATCCAATTAGCAGAAAATACCACATATATAATTGGGACCGAGATACTCTAATATATTAAGGCAATGCAGTTGTTTGAAAGAAGCTCAAGCTTGTGGTTGGCACCTTCTTGAGAGGGAGGATGATTATGGTATCCTTTTGTGATTTATATGATTATTTATGTTCTCACATGATATTTGATTTGATGTCCTGTATGAACACAGAACAAATGCTATTGAGACAAGCTAATACCATATTTAAGGATGATGAAAGCAACACTAATCAAGGACACTGAGCTAATTATTCCTTCCTGTCTGAGCTCCCAGATTGACGAATTGAGATAGAGGGCTCTTGGGGTTGAGGAAACTATAGAAAATAGGGTATGACCCCTATCTGTTACCCCTATCTATTACCCACATGACTATTCTGGGTCATCGATGGGAATATTAGTAGGCAATAGGATGGGTTGAGATAACCCTATGTGATTCCATGTTGAGATTGAGCTCCTGATGAGATCTGAGGGTTGATATGTGCTCCTCTGTGTGTTTGGAATCCTATTTCTCAATATGGGGTTGTAGATGTATAGCTCCCCCATGAGATTCCAGGTCAATATGTATTCCCCAATGTGGTTCCATGTTGAGATGTTCTCCTTGATGATATGCTCTCTAGTGACAATTGATGATGATAGTATTGGTAGTATCCCGCTCTCAGAGATTCTAGGTAGCAGTATGATGGATAGAGGGTGATATAGTTAGGGTAATTTTGAGGTCTAAAATGGGCCTCCTAAGGAAATTATAAAATAATAGTGAAAATAATAAAATAATACTACATTACATCATCAAATTTTAGAGGGAAAAAAGGAAAAAACTATTTTTTCAACTCATATTTTCAACTTATATCCTTATGGATTTACTCAAATTTCAAGAAGTAACACTTGTTGGATGCATAATTTGATTCCTCACCCAAGGAGTACCCATTTTGCATACTTTCGATGAACCGTACTGCAAGAAAAATGAGAAATACATGAAAAACATTATTGCAATCACGTTTTTTCATTTATTCTCATTTTTTGTGTAGCAGGGTCCATCAAAAGTATGCAACATGGGTACTCCTTGGATGAGGAACTAAAATTTTCATCCAATAAGTACTCCCACTCGAAATTTGAGTAAAATCTTAGGGAGATAAGTTGAAAATACAAGTTGAAAAAGTAGTTTTATTATTTATAGATTTTTGTGGTGTTTTTTTTGAGATTTTGTGCTCAGATATTCCACATTATTCATTTTTATGATGTAGTCGTTTCAAGTCTAGAACAAGACTCATCCTCAAGACTGAGCCTTAGTTTTATTATTTTTAAATATTTTTACTTTTTTCACTCGAGAAATGGTGAATCATCCTCCATGGTTAACATTATCATCTTGAATCCTATTTTTTCTTTTAAAGTTTATTTTAGTTGTACATTTTTCTTAGGAGGCCCATTTTAGGCCTCAAAATTCCCCTAATTCTTGAGCTCCCCTCTAGTAAAAAAATCTTCTTCTTCCAGTTTCGAGAATGTTCAGCGTACGAGAAGGAACAATCAAGAGATATGAAGGAATAAGAAAGGGGTAGATTGAGATATAAATTGATGATTAATGATTATACATGATGACACTTGAAGATACCACAATGACATATTGATCGAGGTCAGATATTGGCAGGTGGAATTCTCCCTAGTTGAGAGGGAGTGTTAATTTTTGCAACTGTGGTCAAATTCCACTTTGGATAACTCATATGGGAGGATCACCTTATTTGGACAAGCGAAATTGTTTTTTGAATTTATTTTTGGGTTAGATCAGTCCTAAGAACATGTTAAATTGGAGAGCTCGACCTCAACCCCAAGTGGACCCTCATGAAATCCTATAAATAGAAGAGACCTCAAGCTCAGTTGGATATATTAATCAAGCTATCTTCTCTTCTCTTATTGTCTTGGTTCACATAGGTCTCTCTGAGGAAAGTTCGTATACGGATTTGAAATCTTAGGGTCGAAGGTCACACTGATCTAGGGTTTTATAGATCCAGGATGTCGACACAAAATTGAGCATTTTAGTCCTTAGACACTAGCACACAGTGGTCTAGACAATGTTCACAGAGCCCTAGATGTTGGCACAAAATCCTACGGGAGCATCGAGGGTTTTAGAGACATATCAGGTCATATTAGTTGCGAGACGCTCACACAGAGTTGTCGTGAGAGCATTCGGGCTTCCATAGACACTCGTACAACGACCCTATTAGAGAATGCAGGGTTTAAGGTAGATCTGGGTATGTTTCACCCTCGACATCCTCATCCATTTCACATGTGAGCGTCAAGATCTATTCCAGACTCAGTCTTCAAGTTCTTCAGAGAACATCCATAACTGCTATAGATGCACACACGTCTCCTCCTCCGTGCTTTTGGGACTCAAAGATGAGATTTTAGTATTCCAAAGATTCCACTCAATGACAAAAATGTTCAACAGTGTTCATCATAGTGACAACAATATCATGTAGTTGAATACAGTGAGTGATAGCACATTATAACCATGAGAATGATGGTTTTGATTATAAGCATGATTAGATTTGTTTCATGGATATCATAGTTGGTTTTTTTTTTTTTTTTTTTTTTTTTTTTTTTTTTTTCTGCGTAAATAATAATTCTATTAAAAAAGAGAAAATTATATACATGGAGGTCGAGACCTCAGAGGGGGCAGCTGCCAGCCCTCAGCCAGAGATTCAGAGACATACATTTCATGCTATCTGCCATTTCCATATTACAGACTTCAAAAGATTTTGTGTTAGACCATGACCCACTGAAATATTTTTGTTCTAATTCTAACATGACATAGCTAACACCTTCAGAGACTTTACTAAGACGCATGCTATCATGCCCGCCATGAACAAAAGTGGCAAAAATAGTACCCATCAAACCCATAGTTGTAGCTGCAAACAGAGAATAGGTTGGCTAGCGCCAAGAGCTTAAACAAGAACTGAAACCAGACACAAGATTAGAGACCTAGAAACAAAGACACATAGCAAAAAACACACAGAGTGAAGGCAAGAATGCCACCCGTCAATGATGAACTAGCCTTAGTCTGCATGTTGCGGAGAGTCGGGCATGTCCTTATCCCCCTGGCTAGACGAAGTGACCCAGGTGGCGAAACCATTGTCATCAATTCCTTCAATGTCACCTTCAGGAGTAGTTACCAGGTTGAGAATGCTGCCTGCACAATGAGTCGGTCCACAGGCAAGAATCGCGTTTTGTGTTG
Organism: Pinus tabuliformis; assembly: GCA_031772625.1. Lineage (NCBI taxonomy): Eukaryota > Viridiplantae > Streptophyta > Pinopsida > Pinales > Pinaceae > Pinus > Pinus tabuliformis. Next base: position 1,035,526,239 of record CM062816.1, on the reverse strand, counting down.
AGTCGGCCGGATGCAGAGGCGCTTCAGAAACAGGGGTGTCATCCTGCATGTTGTCAGCATTAGACCCCACCCCAGCCATTTCCCCCTGAAGGACACTATCTTCCTGAGATTGAGAGGTGGTAGTGTGGGCCGAGTTGGTAGGATTTCTCTCTTCCTCAGCAAGAATGACTGTGATGCTAGCAGAAAAAACAGGCCTGTTGAGCCTGCTGTGGAAGGTGAACCTGGTAGTCTGAAAGGAATTGTGCGGGAGAGGCCCAGCTTGACCAGAGGGCGGTGAGGATGGGGAGGCCGAAGCAATGGGTATGACATTATGTGGAGCAGGGCGAGAGGTTCTTCCTCTCTTTCCAGTGTTACCTCCTCGACGCGGGACTCCTCGATGGCGAGGCATTCTCAGAATGACAGACCAACTGAGAAAGGGAAGATGGCAGAGCTGACAGGAGAGAAACTGAGCACAGAGGAGCCCAACAACACCAATTAACTAAGCGAGCTTCCAAACAAGTTGAGCCAGGCAAGGGTGCGGGAAGAACCACGGGCGGCGGTAAAAAGAACCAGTAACAATGGCGTGAATCAGATATGGATCCATACATAAAACCTTAAGCATGACTTCTTGAACCACGCACTCATAAATGGTGATTTGTGCGACCAACATTCCATTCTGCAGATGATTAAATGTGCATGCCATGGAGTTTGTCTGCCAGCCAAATGTGCATGCCATGGAGGTCGTCCGCCAGCCAGGTGCAGAGCGAGCTGCCTGCCTTGTGCAGCCCCTCATAATTGCCATTTATTAACACCCGCATCTGGGTGGATATCATAGTTGTTTTGTTGCATAAATAAAGTTATATTAATTGCAATCTATTTTGCTCAAATAATGTGATGACGATCTAACAAGAAGTAGATTTGCAACAGTTTTCCCCATAGTGGGTTTTTCCCTCATCTCACACAAATCCTCGAGTCTCTATGTGTGTAGTCTTTTCTTCTATTATTCCTTTATATTCCACTGCATTGATGATAATGATGTTGTTCTTTCTATATAATTGTATATGGTGATGAATAATATTGTAGGTGTGAATAATGTAATGATGATATCGGGTGAACTTAATGTACTAATGATGAAATGCAATTATCAAGGAAAAGAACAATATAGCCCTATGAAAAATTAACAGATGTCGTGATCCCTCCTATTCTCCCTCCACCTAAAATTCATCACACAAAATTCCAAGAGTGAAATGAATTCCCTCATGCCTAATAACATAACTGTCGTAGCTTCTCGAGAATCCTCCCTGAAGATGTACGAGAGTCTAAGTCATGCGCATTAATGATTGCATGTATGACGCGTGGGGGAGGGGGTAACCGTGAGATATGCTTGTTAACCATGTATCCACCACCATCACACAATGTACTTTTTATCTTAAAATGAATAGATAATTATTATATTTAATTGTATTTAATATATATATAATTTACATCAAAATTATAATTTTATATTATTATTATTATTTTATATTATTTAAATTTAAAAATATAAATAGATCACACGTTCAAAAACATTTATAATTATAGACTCTCAACGAATAAAATTAAAATTCCAAACTATGTGTTAAAATCATTTACTATATATAGATTCAACATAAAAATCCTTCCTCCTTGAACTAGTTAATGTGTCACTTTCCGCATTATTTAAAAAAGCAAATCTTGAATTGATATTAAAGAAAAATAATTAAGAATAATAATTAAAAACAAAAATAAAAGGGTGTTAAAATAATTAAAAACAAAATAAAATGGTGGTACTGTGGTCAAATACACTTTTAACTTTGATTTTACCTTTGTCCTTCGCCCTCAATTACTTAAAAACTAACCCTCTAATGGGGAGTCTATAATTGTTAATGATTAATCCTCTTTCCATGGGGCCAAAAAACCCTAAGACACATGCTCGCATCAATACTAAAAAAATAATATTTTTTCACGACACACATATATATATATATATATATGAGGGGAACATTGTAATCCGTTGAATAAAAAATAAGGTTATTTCTTACTCATGGGAGTAGATGAGAGAAGCTAACGGCGTTGAAAAAAACATGTACGCTTCAAGTTTATTTCCATCCAGGTACCTGTCTTCTTTTACGCGTGTACATATTCTCTTGGAAGGGATCTTCATCAAGAAGGAGAATATGGTTCATAAGTTCTCAATAAATCTCTTATTTTCTTAGTTTGTAAATAGAATTTAAAGAGTAATTGATTAGGGTTTATGCTACTACATTCTTCAAAAATTATGCTTATGTGCTAAATCATAATAAACCAGTCATTTTGAATGCATAACCAAAAACGATCTTCTCCAAGATTCCACAATTTCGTAGTTGTCCAACCTTACCAAGCCTATGTTTCGCAAGATATATGGTTATGTTTTTGTTTGACATGGTTATCAGGACTTGAACCCTAACGAAGCCCTGAATCTGAGATCTAGGTATCAAACCTTTTCACCCAATTACAGATCTTGCACTTCGCTTATGTTAATTTACATTGGTAAGAGGCTCCGAGCTCCATCATAGCTCTGTAAATTAATATTCAAATTTACTTGTCTACTTTCTCTGTCGGTAAATGTAGTAGATCTGCCTATGCATCTGCAGTAGATCTAGATCTGCATCTAGAGAGTTTTATTATTCAGTGTGATCTTATTTTCTGCTTGACAATATGGGTGCCAAATAAGAATATAATTGCAATGTTTGTTCTGTCAGTAGGGCACATGAGTTTCCGCTACCGGAGTAGATAGCTCATTGATGGATTCAGCCATGATTCAGACATGATGAAACCACTTGTGCACCATCTAGTCGGACCCTGTGGCTGCCAGACATAGAATAATTTCCATCACACCCATTTCAATCATAGATACAACGAATGATGATTATGTTCCCATGTTCCCATCAAAAGACTCGGGGGACCTTTTCTTTTCTCTCGGCTAGTGAATTGATGTAGGTATATTTATTGAGAAGTGTTATGAGGTAGATCACTGCCTGATGATTGAAGTAAAATCCTTGTGATCAAATGCGTCCATATCTTAAGAGAAGTGCATAATATATGTGTTTCCCATGATTTACCATAAAGATTTTAAGAGGTTTTGTTGAATGTTTTTACATTTCATACATGTTACGAAGGCGAGAAGTTGCTTCCAAGAGGTAGTACAACTATCGTTGTAATTAAAAGAGGAAATTCATTATTGAGAAGTAATTCCCATTGTTGAGAAAGTTAGTGTTTGCTCTTCAGAGCCATGATTGGCACTGAGATGATATGCTAAGACACCCATTGTAATGAAAAATAAATAGAAATGTTACCCATTTAAGCTGACACACATTTAGCCTATTTATTGCTACTTAACATAGAAGAGTGTAGTCATTGTAGTGGAAGGAGTAGCTACATAGCTGCAATAGAATACATTGCCACATTTCTTCAAGAAAGAGGAGAGTCACTATATTGAAGTTTATGTATCATTGTGAGCCATGAGTTGTTATTAAGAGATAGCTATCACCTACAATCATGTTACTGTTACTGTGAAAGCCGAATTGAAGAAAAAATTAAAAAATATAGACTTAAAAATAGGGTTATGGATACAAGCAAGCCAATGGGATGAATGCATTCATTCCATTCTAGCACTATCACCATCACCAGAGTAATGCGTGACTGCAGGTTTAATTTGAACTCTCCACTAGTCAATCAATTATCATATTGCATTATTGTCAACAATGATCAATCCCATGGAATACAATTAGATGAAGCCTCAACTGGGCCTTTGAGTGGACTTCAAAACTTCATTTTTATTGTAAATGAATTTTATTGTGTTGGTATTTTGTTTTCAACATGAAATGGATGACACATTTTAACACAAAATCTATATTATCCACCGACCTTCTGTAATTATCAATACAAAAGCTTGCACAACGGCTTGGGGGTAGGAGATGAAAGTTTCCGTTTAAAACCTGGGTATGAGACCTATGCAATGTAGATTTATTGAAAAGTGTTAAGAGGTAGACCAATGTTGATGATTGAAGTAAAATCGTTGTGATTAAAGGTGTCCACGTGTTAAGAGAAAGTGCATGATCTATGTGTTTCCCATGATTTACCATAAAGAGTCTAAGAGGTTTTGTTAACGGTTTTTCACACTTCATACAGGTGAAGAAGGGGAGAACCTTTCTTCCAGGAGATAATACAACTATCGCTCTAATTAAAATAGGCAAACCATTGTTGAGAAGTCATTCCCATTGTTGAGAAAGTGTTTCCTTCATGTGCTGAAGATCCATGATGATTGGCATAGAGATGATATTCTAAGACACCCATTCTAACGAAAAATAAAGAAAAATGTTACCCATTGAAGTTGTCACACATTTAGTCTATTGATTGCTAATCAATATACAAGAGTGTAGTCATTGTAGTAGAAGGAGGAGTTACGTAGTTGCATTAGACTACATTGCCACATTTCATCAAGAAAGAGGAGAGTCACTATCTTGAAGTTTTGGTATCTTTGTGAGCCATGAGTTGTTAGTAATAGATAGCCATCAGCTACAGTCGTGTTACTGTGAAAGCCCACTTTAAGACAAAAATAAATAAATAAAAAATCCAGACTTAAGCTTAGGGTCATGGAGACAAGCAAGCCAATGTGATGAATTCATTCATTCCATTCTAGTTCTATCACAAGAGGAATGAGTGACTGCAGGTTTAATTTCAACTCTCCACTACTCAATCAATTATCTCAATGCATGATTGTCAGCAGTGATCAGTCCCATGTCACTCCCATGGAATACAATTGGATGAAGCCTCATTTGGGCCTTTGCGTGGACTTAAAACTTCATTTTTATTATAAATAAATTTTCTCTTGTTGGTATTTTGTTTTCAACATGAAATGCACGACACATTTTAACACTAAAAATCTATACTATGCACTGGCCTTCTACAAATATGCTTGGGGGTAGGAGATGAAAGATGCCATTTAAAACCAAGTTACGAGACCTATGCAATGTAGATTTTTTGCAAAGTGTTATGAAGTAGACCATTGCTGATGATTGAAGTAAAATCCTTGTGATCAAAGGTGTCCATGTGTTAAGATAAAGTCCATGATCTATGTGTTGCCCATGATTTACCATAAATAGTTTAAGAGGTTCTGCTGACTGTTGTTCACATTTCATACATGTGAAGAAGGGGAGAGAAGTTGCTTGCAAGAGACAGTACAACTATCATTCTAATTAAAAGAGGCCATGCATCATTGAGAAGTCATTCACATTATTGAGAAAGTTAGTGTTTCCTTCATGTGCTTAAGAGCCATGATTGGCATTGAGATGATAGGCTAAGACACCCATTGTAACAAAAAATAAAGAGAAATGTTACCCATTGAATTTGTGACACATTTAGTCTATTGATTTCTACTCAATATAGAAGAGTGTAGTCATTGTAGTGGAAAGAGGAGTTACGTAGCCGCATTAGAGTACATTGCCACATTTCATCAAGAAAGAGGGAATTCACTATCTTCAAGTTTCTGTATCATTGTGAGCCATGAGTTTTTATTAAGAGATAACAATAACTTACAGTCTTGTTACTGTGAAATTCCACTTGAAGGAAAAATTAGAAAATCCAGACTTAAACTTAGGGTCAAGCCAATGGGATGAATGCATTCATTCCATTCAGTTCTATCCCCAGAGGAATGCGTGACTGCAGTCTTAATTTCAACTCTCCACTACTCAATCAATCATTTCAGTGCATGATTGTTAGCAGTGATCAGCCCATGGAATACAATTGGATGAAGCCTCAACTGGGCCTTTGCGTGGACTTCAAAACTTAGTTTTTATTGTAAATGATTTTCTTGTGTTGGTATTTTGTTTTCAACATGAAATGAACGCATTTTGACACTAAAAATCTATACTATCCACCGACCTTGTGGAAATATCAATACAAAATCTTGCACACAGGCTTGGGGTAGATATGAAAGTTGCCATTTAAAACCCAGTGGTGTCTCATAAAAAATGTTAGCAATCCTCGTTACTTTTCAGTTATGTAAAATTGGCACCTTTAGGTGTTTTCTACATATTTGGCCCCTTGGTCAATGTTCATCATGCGAAAACATCAACACAACCCTCCCTCGTATGAAGATAGAATCATAAAAAAATATGGTAAAGGAAAAAGTAACAAGATTTTAAATGAAGAATTAAAGAAGAAGTAATGTATTGTGAGGAGATGTAAATGGGATTATATTTTGGGCATATGAATGCTATGAAATAATGATAATCACCTTTATAAATATTTTTTTATACTTGTTGTACTTAGTTGAAAGGTTGTAATTTAGCATATGTGTTGCAGTAGGTTCATGTTTGATTGTACTCAAGGTATAAGAAAGTTGATTTCCCCATGTGTTTTATAAGCCCTCTTGATACAAGCATACATGATTTACTGTGATAGAAAATGTAATTATGTAGTTTGTATCGCTCTTATGTATAGAGAGTATTAGCCATCTCAAGTTGTAGAATGAACCACTGCTTAGTTATGAGGGTGTAAGTGTACTCTTATGCTAGCTTGATGTAGAATCATAAGGTTGAGGATATCATTAGGGGGTAAATGTGAGGAAGTAATATGAAAATGTGATAACTTTGGGATCCAAGTCATGATTAAGAGTTTCACATGTTGATGAACCATGTAAGTGAACATCATTGTATGGCATGCATGCATCCTAATTATAGAGATATTTAGTTTTATATGGAGATTTCCTATTAGATATTTACGAGAAGAAGAAGAGAGTTCAATGTTGAATACCAAGTGAAGAAAATGAATCCAAATGAAAAAACAAAACAACAAAAACAAGAATGTAGGAATGAGGATATTGCAACATGATCATCCATGACATGGATGTGACCTTGGATGCAACAAATAAGAAAATGTAGTGATAGTGCACATGGAAGTCATGAGGTAGAAATACAAGTGAAATAATGATGGAGGATAAATGGGGTAATGATTGTGAGTATTGTGGGACAATAATACACTCAATATCATATTGTAATGTGAGTAACACATTTTATTTGTAAGTTTATAGTTTCACGTTTGACTTGATGTATTTGTCCTAGAAAATGCTTGAATATGTACCAAGTATTTCCATAGGGATGGAGTAAGGCAATTGTATATATATTAATGAACATCAATGTAAGCATGATGAGGGATGTATACCCACATAACTTGTTATGTTATGATCCAAACACTCTCATGGATATCCTATTGGACACCTAGTCACATCATATCTACCAAAATATATTTAAAAATATTAGATCTACACTATGAGGATTTATTTTTCCTTATATTTATGGATTCCTTAATTAGTGTTATGATTATGAATGTAATAGATAAAGTATAGAAAGTAGATAAAAACAAAATAAAACTCACAAACCACAATGAACACAAGATATGATCTAGGAAACCCTTAAAGAAGAAGAAAACCTAGTTGGAAGGTGAAACTACCCTTATCTCTCTTTCTATAAATAGAAATGGATGCAATTACAAGGAGTGAAACTTATGGCCTAAGTGATACTATAGTACACAAAGCCTCTCTATTTTATCTTTTTCTCTATCCACTCTGAGGTGCTCTTGTTATCTATGGAACAAAATAGATTCTTATAGAATAGAACCCCTTTTCCTCCTAGTGGCACAATTATAACATAACTTAATATCCAACTAGGGGCTAAACTTAACCCATTCAACACCCATTCAGCCCTAAATATGGCATTCTCTAGAATTATGGTGGTTAATTTTGAATGGTCAAGTTCCAAGAGGCATAGTCTTCTCATACTAGATCCAATTGACATGATTCATACACCATTTGAAGGTTATTAGTGCTTATATTATGGAATATAACTAAATTTTAAGGTAAAGACCACAAAGAGTTATTATTTACTGCCTCAAATTGACTCCTCATTTTCACCTCATTCCACCAATGTTTTCACTCCAAAAGTATTTATATGGGTGAAAAATAATATATTTATCCAATCTATATCATGTCTCCCCATTTAGGGTGGATTTTCGTCCCCAAAAGAAGTTTTACTAAATGAGGTGAGGAAATTATTCCTCTACCTTCTCAGTGGAGTACAATTTAGCCTTACCCAGAAGTTTTCATTTCAATTGAATCCAAAGGTCATTCTACCTATGTATTGTAGTTATAGAACTATTCTATAAAATTATATCCTCTATTAACTCTCGCTAAGAATCTAGTGCTAAATCCTCTATAGAAGAGAGCACCTACTCCTCTTCCTAATCCAACATGGAAGGTTCATAGAGTTTCAAATTTTCTGCATTCACTACTAAGTGAATGCACATGTATGGGGTATATTAGATCTATATGTGTTCTCTTGTTGGTCACCTAATCCATTAAGGATTATGGTATGGAAGCTGAATCATCAAGGGGAGTCCAAGAGACCTTGGAAGGTGAATACAATGATCACATAATGTATTCATATATAACATCTTTGTGAATAATAAAAGATGTCATGCATATCATTCATATCTTGTTGTTAATTCCAATAGTGGTATATGTTATCACCCCAAGAAACTCTCCTAGGTTGTAGCTCGGAGATGCTCGGGAACATTACAAACTCAACTAAATGTTGGAAATGGGCGAATGGAAGGAATGATGCATATTCAAGCTAGATAACCACTCCTACTTTGCTTGACTTGAGACATGCGTGAACAGCTGCAGACTACAAGGCTTTAGACCACCAATTACTCATAGTTTAAGGATTGGGTGAATATGGAGAATACTGACCACACTAGGAGATGCACAGGACCCTGTGATGGCTGACTGCAACGAGTAAATAGGTCTGCAAATCTAATTCTCTAGTGCACAGATAGGATGACAGCTCTCTATCACTAAGTGAAAAGAAGCCTGATTGAAAGATTCACTGATACATACAAGATTATAACACAGAGGTGGGATGACATCCCCTCTAATGCTAAACATCAATAGTTTAGGAAGAATTCATATCAAGCACAACTTAGAATAGAAAAGAGATGGAAAGTGAGCAATTAACAACAAAAGAAGCTTGTATTAGCTGAAAATGCCGACGAGACACTACAAGTATCAAAGCAGTTACAGTCTCCAGAAGTTAAACCTTACATCAAAACAACAACCATCCACCCTGATTACATCTGATTTCTGGGTATATATAGAATTTCATTACAAAGGCACATGACCATTCTAAGTATGGAGGGGTCATAATTAACCACCAACCGCTTTAACCACCTGATGGAGTCTGAATGCGATTGCTTACTGTAGTGGATGAATTTGACTTTCTCGGGTGCTCTGCTATCTTCTCAGGTGGCTAGAGTGTCATATGGGATGAAGTCCCATAACTGTTAAATGTGGTTACCTACTCGAGCTCTGTCCATTTCTTTCTTGACCATACTGTCTGTTGAATGTGGTTGTTGAGGAGGAAATGCACCTGGTACTGGTAGACTGGTCACCTTCGTCCTTCGAGACCACGGGATGGTCAAGAGACGTGGACTATGTGGCGGATGGATGAGCTAGATGAGGGAGAGAGGTCGGCCATCGGATTGGGAGGATAGACGGTGGAGATTCTCTAGTGAAGGATATCAGAAGAAGCGAGAGTGGAATGAGTGTGGGCCATTGGATCCTGGTAGAGCTGATCGGACGGTGGAAGAATGATCGGGCGATTAGATTTATTGGGCGTGACGGGAGTCATCGAATCAGGTTTTGGATCTTGGGCCTTTACGTATGGTGACGTGCGATTGCGATCAGATCGCATCGGCAGAAGAAGAGGGTTGCGGCTTTATACACTCACAGATGCAATTTGCGATCAATCGCATCGAAAAATCGCATCGGCAGAAGTAGAGGGGCACGACTTTATAAAATCACGGATAAGATTTGCGATCAGATCGCATCGCAAAATCGCATCGGTAGAAGCAGAGGGGTGCGGCTTTTGATAGGCACATGGATGCGATTGTGATAGGACCAATGAAAGGAAAATGAGCGGTGCGAGGGAAGGAGAAAGTAACCATTATGAGTCTCTCTTGGGTGAGACCATGGACCAAGCTCACTTTCGGCCCTTAGAAATTATAGATATGTAGCAGGGCTAACACTGGCTCCTTCTGGGGATGAGATCCTCCCTGTGAGGTCTCAAGAACTGCAGATCATTGCCTTTCCTGTAAAAACCAATTAGCAAAATTTCCTAGTGTTCCATTGGGCATGGAGTCTAACTGAGCCTATACTAGAGCTGATAAAGCATATATTTACAATTTCAAGGCCAAAATACCTTAAACCACATAAATTTTCAGAAAACGCCCATTGACTGGGCCTTTAAAAACCGCTTCCCCTCCCATACTTTGCAGTAGGAAGGTATTATTCTCTTAACTCTGAGAAATGATAAAAGGCCCTGTCCAGAAAGCATCAAATTTCCCATGGTTGCCTTTCTTCTCTTTCAGTGCATTCCACTTCAGAACCAAGTCTCCAACCTGAAAATTATCTGGCTTTGTCTTTTTGTCAAAGACTTCCTTGATCTTTTTCTAATGTGCTGCAGACCTTTCAACCAACTGTTCTCTGATTTGGTGTACTTCTGCTAAATCAGTGATCCTTTTTGCCATGCCTTCTTCCCCATTCTTCTCTTCTTGCAAGAACTTTGCCACAGGGAGAGTTAACTGCATTGGTAATACAACCTCAATGCCATATACCAGCTTGAAAGGAAAATTCCCTGCGGATTTCTTAACGGTCACTCTGTCAGCCCACAATGCATATTTCATCTTAGAATCCCAGTTCTTTTTATTATCTTCCAGCAGCTTTTTAATTATCCTCATCAGGCTTTTGTTGGAAGATTCTACTAGACCATTGCCTTGAGGGTAATATGAGGTGGAATGAACCAGCTTAATGCCCATTTAGTCACACATATCCACCAACTCTTTTGCCCTGAAGGCTGTTGCATTATCTGTAATTATTTTATGTGGACACCCAAATCTGGTGAAGATATTCTCTGTCAAAAACTTCATGACCACATTATGATCAGCCTTTCTGGTAGTGATTTCTTCAATCCATTTAGTGAAGTAATCAGTGGCTACTAATATCCATCTATGCAGGCCACTGGACTGTGGATTGATTTCTCCAGTGAAATCCAAGCCCCACTGCTGAAAAGGTCCATTAGCATGTATTGATTTTAAGGGAAGGGACTTCAATTGCTGCTTTCCTTCAAATCTTTGGCACCTATCACATGATTTAATAAATGAAAAGACATTAGAAAACAAGGTGGGCCAATAGTACCGAGCTTTGAGAATTTTGTGGGCTGTAGTCTTCCAATAATGATACCCCCCACACATGCTAGAATGAAGTTGCTCCATGACTTCAATGGATTGTTCTTTGTCCAGACACCTTAGAAGAATTCTAGAGGGATCCCTCCAGTAGAGCAGATTTTCATGAATGCAATATTTTGCTGCCCTGAGCTTAACAGTTCTCACTCGACTTTGAGTAAGGCCTGGAGGGATTTCTAGCTTCAGCAAGAAGTTAGCTATTATAGAGTACCAATCACAAGAAGCTAGATTTTCTGCTAATGACTGTTCTTCCCCTGGTTCAACTATTTCTTCCTCTGTTTGACCATTTTTTGCAACTGTGCTTATGAGATTTATGTCCAACGTTCTGCAATTTTCTTCAGCCAATAACTTTGCAAGGCGTTGACCTCTGACAAGCTTGGTGGGCTTCAATTCTATATTAAATTCAGTTAACTTTGCAATCGATTTAGCCCTTATTCCATCAGCATTAGGCTGTGTTAAGACATCTTTTATTGAAGCAAAGAGTACATATGTAATTATCTTGGAATGCAGAATGTAAATTATGAAAGCCTTCAAAGATTTGATAAGAGCATATGCCTATTTTTCAATGATATCATACTTCAGCTCAACATCCCTTAAGGTTTTGCTGAAAAATGCCACTGGATGCTTTGAGCCTTCTCCATTTGCTTGCAATAAAACTACTGCAAGGGTGTCTTTAGAGGCAAATGAAAATATGTGGAACTCCTTGTTGTAATCGGGACTTATTAAAGTGGGAGCTTCCATAATAGCTTTCTTAATGGACTCAAAGGATCTTCTTGCTACGTCAGTCAATTTTATCTTTGACCCCTTTTTCAACATGGAGGTAATATGCTTCACAAGTTCTGCAAAATTTGGGATAAACCTCCTTACAAAATTTATTTTTCCCAGAAAGGACTAGATGTCCTTCTTTGATCTCGGGATAGATAAGGTCTATATTGCTTTTACTCTTTCTGGGTCAATTCGGACACCTTCAGCAGAAACAACATGTCCTAACAGCTTGCCCTCCTCTAAAGCAAACTGTGATTTCTTAGGATTGACTGAAACCCCGAAATTTCTGCACTTCAGAAACACTTTCTTCAAATGCTACAAATGGTCTTGATGGCTGCTGGAGTATACTGTTATATCATCAAGGTAAATAAGGAAAAATTTGTCCTTCTCTCCTACAAATGCTATATCCATAGCCCTATGAAAGGTGGCTCCAACATTCATCAACCCAAAAGGCATCTTCGAATACATAAAAGTGCCCCAAGGAGTGGTGAATGCAATCTTCTCTTGGTCATTTGGATGTACAACAACCTGGTTATAGCTTGAAAATCCATCCAGGAAAGACATCACCTTGGCTCCTGAGACCTTCTGCAACAAATGCTCCATCTTGGCTAGAGGATAGTTGTATTTTTTAGAGCACTTGTTCAAGTTTTTGAAATCAACACAGAGTCTAATTTCTCCACTTTTCTTCCTCGCTACCACTAAGTTGGCTACCCATTTGGAATATATGAGAGCGACTATGATTTTGGTAGCCAATAACTTCTTTATTTCCTTTTCAATTAGACGAAGGAGCAAAGGATTTATTGGTCTTAGCTTCTACTTGAAGGGGATGGTGTCTTTCTCTAAAGGAATTTTATGCTGGATAATCTTTTTATCATAAGTTTTCAAGTCACTATATTCCCAGGAAAAGACATCAATGAACTGCTTCATTAAATTGCAATATTCAGCACTATGGGTAGCAGACAGGTGAGTGGATAGATTTATATATCTTGGCTGATCTGAACTCCCTATATTATGCTTATAGACTGCATATTGGTCTTCTTTTTGGGCAGCCTTATAAGGCACATCATTTTGGTCAAACAACTTTTCTAATGGAACTAGACCCTTAGGTATATGATTGTTGGGCAGTTGGACAATGCAATCTTTACCAATTCTGTTTTTAAGCTGGGATTTGGGACTTTCTTCTAAGGCTTCATTTTCTTGGTCAATTTGCATTTCGGAAAATTCATCAATGAATTGCAGGAATCTATTCACTTCATCATCATCTTCAAAAAATTTCCAATGCTGGACATTATCAAGCAAGGATGGTCTATATTTCATTTGGACTTCATAAACTAGTCTCGGAGGCATGGGAGGGATAAACATGCTAGTAGACACAGCAAGGGAATCAGCAAGCTGATTTTTGGCTCTAGGGATATATGAGATACATAAATTATCAAAAGAATCTTTGAGTCTCCATACCTCATCTCTGTATGCTTTCAGCCTTGGGTGCTTTGCTTGAAATGTTTTATTCACTTGCTGAATGATAAGATCAGCATCTCCAAACACCTTTATGTTTTTGATTCCTCTGTCTTTAGCTGCGTTAAGACCCAATAGCAGGGCTTCATATTCTGCTATATTGATGGTGACTTGGAAAGCCAGCTTGAAAGACAGATGGGTGGTTTCTTGTTCTAGAGATATTAGCACCACCCCTACTCCTGCGGTCTCCCTGGAACATGCTCCATCAAAGAACATCTCCCAAACTAGACCTCCTTGCTCAACCTCAACCTGATTTGTTGGTTTCTTAATCTGTATTGAGGCCTTCTGAGATTCTTCTATTTGGAGGATAAAAGCTCCAAAATCAGTGTCCACAGCATATATGGGATGATTAGTAAGGTTCTTCTCATCACTGATGATGTATTCCAGTGGCACTTCTCTGTACAATCTCCTGCTTTCTCCTCCAAAAACTGGGACAGTGGCATAAGATAAGTCATTCTGTAATGTCCCACCTAGTCTCTTAATCCACCCTCTTGACAGCAGCATGCCAAACTTAGGAGGGACATCTGCTACCACAATATCCATTATCATATTCTTCATGGGCAGCTGAGTTAGGGTAATGGCCAGGTCTTTAATCAACCCTAGAAATTTCACCTTTCTTGAATCAAATGAGAATAAATCATGATATGGTCTGGTGATGTCAAGGCCTAACTCTTCCATGACATCTTTAGGCATCAAATTGTGGCTGGCCCCTGTGTCTAGCAGGCAATTGTGGAGGATTTTGTCATGAATGGTCAAGGAGACAATAAATGATGGAGAATTATTATCAGCAGGTTCAGTGATTTTGTCATGAATGGTCAAGGAGACAATAAATGATGGAGAATTATTATCAGCAGGTTCAGTCATGGGGCTAAGCATAACTGCAGGCTTGTCATCTTACAAATTGACATAGTTAGTGGAGGTCTGTGTGGCTTTCAGCTCAAGAGCCTCAAGGATAGGCTTTCTAAAAACTTCACTCCTTACAAGTTCTAACAGAGGCACAAATATTTTTAACTTTTGGATTTCTGACTCAAAACTAAAAGGGGAAGGGGACTTATCAGGACCTCTTACCTCTTGAGCTGGTGCTTTGAGGATGTCTGGATCAGCTGCTGGTCTTTTCATTCTGATATTCTGTGACTATGTCTGGAGAGCAGCTCTTTGGGCAGGATTCTCCTTGACATTGTTTACTTTTGACCTCAGATTATCTTTGTTGTTCACTAGTCTGCAAAATAGCCTCTCTGTCCCACTCTTGACTGGTTTGGTCCAATAGTAATGATTCTTCATATGCAGCCAATGTCAAAAAGGTAGCACTGCCTTTATCTTCCATGCAATGAATTTCATCCTCTTCTTCAACCTACTCCTCCTCCATGACTACATTTTGGAAAGGAGCCTTAACTTTTTGTTCTTCATTTTCTTCTTTACCCCTTTGAATGATTTGTAATTGTTCATTTGCTCTTCTGAATGGATTTGGATTTTTTGGAGCAAATGTGTTTTGAAACCTTGCTTTCCCAGAACTCTGCTCAAATTTCAGCTTGGATATCTCAACAGCCAATGACTCTATCATTTTAGTCATTTTATCTAATTTGGGTTCTGAAGATGAAGCAGAGGAAGAAGACTCACCTCTTCTTTCTCTCAAAAGTAGGCAGAAATCCGAGTCAAAAGCATTGGCATAAGTGAGTTTGGTAGAGGTGGGGGTAGGCTTTACTTCAGCTGGTATCTTACTATACATATGGTTAAATCTTTTATTAAAATCAGGCAAAGATTCCCCATTCTCCCTCTTTGGGTTTCCAAACTCCATATGGTAGTAGAGCAGGTCTTTTCTATCTCCCCATTGCTTCAGGAATGCATCATCCAATGCTTCAATGTCTGTTATGGACCTATGGGGAAATTCTCTGAACCATTTTCTAGCCTCTCCATTAAGGCTCTAGAAAAACACTCTCATCCACACATCATCCTCACTGATATCTAAGTTATCAGCATAACTATAAAATGAATCAAGGTGTTCTTCAGCTGTTACCCCCTCTGTACCAGTGAACTTGGGCATATATTTCTGATATTCTCCTGTAGGCATTGCATTCAAAGGAACAGGAAAGACCAGGGGTCCATACCTAATAGCTATGATTCTTTCCATCTTCGTGGGAGCTTGCTGGCCTGCCATGACTGGGGTATGTGGAAGGATATTGGTAGATTGAATGGTAGGAAGTAATGAAATAGATGACAGAAATGAGGGAAATTGATGGCCTATATGGGAGGCTTTCTTTGGACTGAGATCCAAAGGGGAACTGACTAAATAAGGAGCTTTATGAATCTCTGAAGGTATTTCTTTACTAACAAAGCTAGGCTCTAAATCTTCAAACTGTGTATTCTCAGCTGTAATATTTCCTTTCAGAGATGCATAAGATTTCTTAGACTTACCTGATCCTGATGCTCCTTTCAGTGAGGTTTTCTTCTGCTTAGCAATCTTCTCAGGGTCAGGCACTGGGTCAGCTGGTGATTTCTGAGGATTTCTCTGGGTATGCCTCACAAACTGAGCCAGAACTGAAATGTGGAGTCGCCACCAGGTAGGTTCTCCAGTAGAGTCGCCAGATAGATGATTACAACCAGGAATGTGTCTAGACTTTGTCTATCATCAAAGCATGGAACTGTGTTGTTCTCCCAGGGAAGCTGAGCTTCAATCTCCTTCCCCCGGAAATGGCGCTAATCGATGTTATCACCCCAAGAAACTCTCCTAGGTTGTAGCTCGGAGATGCTCGGGAACATTACAAACTCAACTAAATGTTGGAAATGGGTGAATGGAAGGAATGATGCATATTCAAGCCAGATAACTACTCCTACTTTTCTTGAATCCAGACATGCGTGAACAGCCCCAGACTACAAGGCTTTAGACCACCAATTACTCATAGTTTAAGGATTGGGTGAATATGGAGAATACTGACCACACCAGCAGATGCACAGGACCCTGTGATGGCCGGCTACAACCAATAAAGAGGTCTGCAAATCTAATTCCCTAGTGCACAGACAGGATGACAACTCTCTGTCACTAAGTGAAAAGAAACCTAATTGACAGATTCACTGATATATACAAGATTATAATATAGAGGTGGGATGACAGCCCCTCTAATGCTAAACATCAAGAGTTTAGGAAGAATGCATATCAAGCACAGCCTAGAATAGAAAAGAGATGGAAAGTGAGCAATTAACAACAAAAGAAGCTTGTATTAGTTGAAAATGCCGATGAGATGCTGCAAGTATCAAAGCAGTTACAGTCTCCAGAAGTTGAACCTTACATCAAAACAACAACCATCCGCCCTGATTACATCTAATTTTTGGGTATATATAGAGTTTCATTACAAAGGCACTCAGCCATTCTAAGTATGGAGGGGTCATAATTAACCACCAACTGCTTTAACTGCTTGATGGAGTCTGAGTGCGATTGCTTGCTGTAGTGGATGAATTTGACCTTCTCGGGTGCTTTGCTGTCTTCTCAGGTGGCTGGAGTGTCATATGGGTTGAAGTCCCATAACTGTTAAATGCGGTTACCTACTCAGGCTTTGTCCTTTTCCTTCTTGACCATACTGTCTGTTGAATGCAGTTATTGAGGAGTAAATGCACCTGGTACTGGTAGACTGGCCACCTTCATCCTTCGAGAGAACGGAATGGTCAAGAGACGTGGGTTGTTTGGCAAATGGACGAGTTGGATGAGGGAGAGAGGTTGGCCATCGGATCGGGAGGATAGACAGTGGAGATGCCCTGGCGAAGGATATCAGAAGAAGTGAGAGTGGAATGAGTGTGGGCCATTAGATCCTGGTGGAGCTGATTGGACGGTGGAAGGATGATCGGGCGAATAGCTTTATCGGGCATGATGGGAGTCGTCGAATCAGGTTTTGGATCTCGGGCCTTTACGTATGGTGATGTGCAATTGCGATCAGATCGCATTGCAATATCACATCGGCAGAAGCAGAGGGGCGCGACTTTATACACTCACGGATGAGATTTGCGATTAGATCGCATCGTAAAATCGCATTGGCAGAAGTAGAGGGGCACGGCTTGATACACTCATAGATGCGATTTGCGATCAGATCGCATCGCAAAATCACATCGACGGAAGTAGAGGGGCACGACTTTTGATACACACATGGATGCGATTGCGACAGGACCGATGAAGGGAAAGTGAGCAGTGCAAGGGAATGAAAAAGTAACCATTATGAGTCTCTCTTGGGTGAGACCATGGACCAAGCTCACTTCCAGCCCTTAGAAATTAGAGATATGTAGCAGGGCTAACAGTATCAACCCGTAGGTCCATAGGTGTTAGACCTATCCCTACCAATACAGAGAGGAATATTGCCAATTTATGTGAGCAACTAATAAATTTTCTCCCTCAACAACATATGTTACGATAACCAATGTTGGTATCTCTACCAATGTAACACTCTAATGTTGTTTGTCTCTCTTCACATTAGAGAACTTATTTTGTCAGATCTTTTCTGAGTCATTAGTCTTTGTTTCAAATTACTGTGAAATTTTACTTTGATTTGTTGAAGCTCATCAACAATTGCGATGACATTAGAATATTTAGTGACAATGTTTATATATTCGAAACCAAAAAATAAGAATGGGTGTCCCAAAAGTGATAAGTAGAAATTGAAGGCGTTTCTAGGTAACACACAGAACTTCTTAGTTGTTTTTGGCTTTGGTTCACCTTGCAACAATTCACATCATGAGAGCTAGCCTCATCTTGACTCAAATCTTGGGGGCTGCCATCAACTATGACAACAACCATCCATGCCACATCCATTGGATTTTCTATGTTGGTCGATCTACGACCAGACCCACTCACATGTTTTTCTTTAAAATTATTTCAAAGCTAGTACATCGTTACTACCATAAGTCGGTGAGTGATGCACAGTTACCCTTGTGATGGTGATTTAAATATCTATAGAGAATCGACAATGTCTTTTCATGACAACGTATCCATGGATGCATGATTTTTATAACATGGTAACAGGCACATGATGTGGAGTTTAAATTAGTTTAAATATGTTGAGTTTGCATTGTAAATTTTTAGTTTATTGCATTGTTGTAAGTTATTGTTGCTATGTTGGTTAAACATTCCCATTGAAGTTTGGATTGTGATAAAATAGTAAGAGAGTGTTTACACTATTTGTTGTGCATTGAACGTAATTTGGTTACATGCCCTTTGTTACAGAGTTTTCTTTGGTTCTAAGCAATGGCATCGAAAGGGGCTCTCTCTATGCTTCTATTGATTGGTTTTGGAACTTCAGGTAGTGGAAAAACATACAAAATGCCTAGGTACATATAATAATGTGTGCATCTTAGAGCCGAAGAGGAGACTTGGAGAGCTCTGATTCTGAATCATGAAATGGGGAGTTTTCTCCTAATTAAAATGGTTTCCATTCTCCCATGGGTAGTGTTATGGCCTAAATTTACCTCAAGCTAAGAAAGCCAAGATCTAGGGTAACATCAAACCAAGCTTAACGTGGTAGCTAGCCCTACTAGGTCAGGAGACGGCTCTCTCCTTGTCAATCTTAGAAGAATATGGTCAATAGAGCTTGAGATGACTAATGTAAAGACTGATTTTAGATTAGGTATATGCTCAGAGGAGTTCGATTGAATTTAATGTTGGTTTGCTGGCTCAAATGTGAAAGGAATATTTGGGCCTGGGGAATGGACACAGTCTTGCAGAGGTTTCTGTGGGGCGAGGTAGGCAAATGGTTTAGTACTTTGAAATAAGTGAGATGGAGAGTCTTAAGACTGGTGAGGAGTTGGAGAGGGCATGAAAGCCTCAAGGATTCTCTTCAAATAGTTGAAAACATAAATAACTAAACAAACCGTAGGTAGAGGACTACAAACATCAATGAATTCTACCTTTATCCTTATTTCATTTAGTTAAGATGAACAGAGAGAGATGATGGCATACATAAACACATGTAAACTTGCATTAAAAAAGGAAAAACAATACCAAATCAAGTTGCCACAAGAATCCCACAAAGTGTTGCAAACCCTGGTCTATTCCTTTGCCAAACTATAGAAATGAATGTACAATAATGCTCAAAGCATTCACAAGAGTCCAACCTTTACCAATGACTAAAAAAATACTAGATATAGGCAACAAACAACTCATGCTAGGCTTTAGGGATTGAATTCATGAGTTTAGGAGCTATTTCAACAAGATCTAAACTAAGAACTAAAAAGTAGGCAGTGGAACAACTTGCCTCTAAAACCTAGGAAACTGATTCATTCAGTTTCAAACCACCTTTTCATGATGTATCTACCTCCATGAGTGAAATTTTAACATTTTTCCATCAAGGTTCATCAATTTATATCAAATTAAATCATGAGTTTGACTATGAGAGAGAGAAAAGTCAAAATGAGAAAAAAATAGGTGAAAAAACAAAGTTTTTTGGCAAAAAAGTAAATTTTCCATCCTATGCGTCACGCCTTTGTCCCTGTGTGTCACGCCTTTTGGCAGCTGATTTTGGAGGCCTTCCCGTGCACCAAATTTTCTCTAAGTGGGCTCATTGGAAAGGTCTATTTGTCTACTTTCTAGAGTAGGTGTAATGTCTGAATTTGGTGTCCATTTGCCCCTCCAAAAGTGAGTTCTCCCAACACTGCTTCCTGTGTGGCCAAAAAGGGGCAAAAAGGGCATTTTTGAGGTGTTTTTGACCCTTTTGGAAGCTCAAAACTTGACAAAAGTTTTTGGCCATTTGTGGGAATTCATATTTTTGCATGAGGAATCCAAAAAGTCCGAGTTTTCCTCCAAAGGAGGTCCCTAGCAAAAGCGTGCGACAGGTGGCGTAGCGCACGAGGTAGAAAAACCTGTGTTTTGCTCCAAAAATTCAAAATTGACAAAAAGTATCCCAAATTTCTTGAAATTTGGGCTGAGTGTCCTACGTCAAGTGCTATGTTGGGATAAGGAAGCCTCAGCCAAAATCTGGAGCTTGTCTTGCTCTTTACTCTTCCTCAAAGCTTTCCTCAACTTGGCCTTTAAGGTCCTTATTCTTGCTTTGCAAACTTTGTTTCTTGCCAAATAGTGATAGGCCATGTGCCTCAACATCTTTTTCTTGTTTTTGGCCTTCTCTAGCGTCTTCTACAAGTGCATGTTTTCCCTCTCAAGCCAATATTCACGATCAGCTTCAATCTCTTGCTCTAGAGGTGTCAACTTGGAGCTTGTCTTGCTCTTTCCTCTTCCTCAAAGCTTTCCTCAACTTGGCCTTCAAGGTCCTTATTCTTGCTTTGCAAACTTTTTTTCTTGCCAAATAGTGATAGGCCATGTGCCTCAACATTTTTTTCTCTTTTTTTGCCTTCTCTAGCGTCTTCTCCAAGTGCATGTTTGCCCTCTCAAGCCAATATTCACGATCAGCTTCAATCTCTTGCTCTAGGGTTTTTAGGGAGTGATAGGGTTTAGGGAGTGAGTAGGATAAGTGTGTAGGGTTTTAGGGAGAGTGTGTAGGGTTTGGTGATGTGAGTAGGGCTTGTAGGGTTTTTAGGGAGTGATATGGTTTGGGGATGCAAATTAGGGTTTGGGAATAGTGGGAATTAGGTATTAGGGTTTTAGGGTTTTGGGGATAGGGGGAGTAGGATGAGTGGAAATGAGAGAGGAAAGGGAAATGAAATTTGGGAAATGTAGTGGAGGGGAATGTGAAAATGATACAGGGGAGCAAAACAGCAACAATGACAAAATTGCAAACCCTAGACAGTTTTTGTAATGTAACTATGCAACAAACTAGGGTTTGATCTTTCACCTATCAAAACACCATAAAAGATGATAAAATGTCTTAAAATGGAAAAATGGGAGGTTTAACTTACTTGAGGAATGATATTTGCAAGATTTGGAGCTTTAAAAGATCGATTGCAAGAGTTTTTTGGCTTGGCAGACTAGTGTGCCGCGCCAACACCCAGGTGCATTGTGCCTACTTCAGACTCACTTTTGACAGACTTCCCAATGTCCAAATTGGTTTCACAATAGCTCGTTGGATATTCTATCGAATCTACTTTCCAGAACCTCTTAAATTTTCCAATTTGGAGGTCATTTTCCCTATCAAAAGTCAAATCTCCCAAGACTTGTCAAACTTTGCAAAATGAGGATGCCTAAAGGGCGAGTGTTGTTGCAGTCAACCTTTTAAGGTCTTCCTCAACCCCAAATTGTGTGCATGATAGCGCATTGGAAATATCTTTGTGTATAGTTATCATTTGACTCATCAAGAAAGTCATTTGGCCAACCAAGCTAGGCGAAATATTGATTTTCCCAAGCTCACTTTAGAGGTGCATCAATTCTCTTGAGGCAACTGTATTTTTGACATTTCTCTAAAACCATGACACCTATGTAAAAAGTGAAGGAGGTTTTTGTTCTGTGGCCTATTTTTGACACAAACCTCTCTCAATTTTCCCAAATTCATCTTTTCTTGCTTAGAAACATCATTGGAGTAAAACCTATCCCGATGTGTGGAACATGGGATTTGTCGAAATGAAGTGAAATGAAGGGAATAAGGGGCTTCTGAATTCTTGAGAAACTTTTGGGAGGTAGGGAGGGATGTCAGGAAGTAGGGGAAAGTGGAATTTTAAATATTTAGTGAGGGGAAGGGGTCCAAAAGGGCAAAACACAATCGTAGCCTAGAAAATGGTCAAATTGTAGCAAGAAACTAGGGTTTGTGCGAAAATGAGGAATTTGAGGGCTATCAGTGATTGGAAGTGTTTAATAAGGTACATTAAGGATAGGGGAAGGTGTATGAAAATCAGGATATAAGTTTTACTGATGATTTGACCATCCAAGAGAAATTACCTTCAAAACCCTAGGAGAGGGAAATGAACCTTACCTAGGCACAACTGAAGCATGAACAAGGTGTAAAATGACCCATTGGAATTTGACATGATGATGACAGCCCTCTGAATGATGATACACGCAGCTGAATGGTGACATGGACTGACATTTGGACAACTTTGAAAGGAGTGAAAACAAACCCTACACCTCATACCTAGTGACCAAATTTTGCTTGAAAACTCACTGAAATGACAAAATTGGACTTTGACACCTTAAAATCACTTTGTAAGAGCATGTTTGATCACTGGAGGAAGGTTTCAAAGACTAACACTAACATGTATCACCCCTAGAGACCATAGATAAAGCACCATTTTTAATGGCCTTGGTGCAATATTTACTTATTTGTCTCTTAACAACTCACCTTAAGTGGAAAATGATGTCATAATAGTCAAATTGTATTGACATGTTGGATGAAACTCCAGAGAAGCCACGTGGGTGGTCTCTGATAAACTAGGGAGCTACAAGTTTGTCTAAGAAGGTGATGAAGATGGTGATGGAACATATGAAGAAGAAAGGGACATTAATATGAAGAGCTTCAAGAGTTGGTATTTATAGGTGGGCTCAATAGTCTAGTCTCGATTAGATATTCAAATGTTGGAAGAGAAATTGGGAGTTGATTTTGTTATTGAAGGAGTGTGGGATATCATGTTTCTCAGCCCATAATACTATAGATACTTAGTTGCAAATGTTATCACTCAGGTTGTTCCCTTGGACTCCTAAGGGAATATGGCCGAGGTAACCACAGACCAATCTTTGGATCACAGGTCCTAGCCTACCTGCAATCAGAGAGGGCTCTCTCTTTAGAATTTAGCTTTGTTTAAGTAATGTTTAGGCTAGTTATGATGTACTGAATTTTGTTTAAAGTTTTGGTTGAATGATGTCTTCTAGCAGCTAAAATGTAATCTTCAGGAGCTTCAGTCCATTGGGCAATGGAGTCTGTGATTATGTGTTTTTTGAGGTATTGAGTAAGAGTGATGAAACTGCAGGGCCATATGGGTACTCATGAAACAATCTTCAATTTGTGGTATATGGACTATTTCCAGCCAGCGAGAGGCAACTAAGAATCTTTCACTAAGCTGGTGATGTGGAGGAATGAAATATTAATCAGGAGCAGATTAGAATTCCTGAACAGTATTTACTATGAAAGATTTAGTATGAAGGTGAGCAATTAAGAATTACACATTCATAACTAATTCTGAAGAAAACATTCATAACAGCATAGATTGAGTTTAGGGTGTTCAATGAACAAATCCTGAACTATTCTTTTTCTCTACTGCTAAACCTATGAAACATACAACAAAATTATATTATGAAAGAACGAAATACATAATAAGATGGTTCAGAAAACTTATTGTGTCATGAAATAGCATAGGAATCCTATAGCAGCAAGCAAGCACACCACAACACTTCAAACAACTCAGAACTTCAGAAATTCCATTAGCTTCTTGTATTAAAAGTCTGAAATTACAGCATAGCTTCTCCAGAAGAAAAATCAACAACCCCAATAAGTTTATGCGTGGGGATATATATACAATCGTTTTACAAAATATCTTAACGATGAGTCATTTGCTCAATAACTGTCTTTACCAACTTTCAAAAATAGCAGATACAATAGTTTTTATTACTTTAAATGGACAATGAATGACTGTTCAGTTCTGTCAGAAATTCTTTGACTTTTGGAGGCAACTGGGTCTGTCGGGTGCTTCGTATTGATTCTGAGTAATACGCCCTTTACTACTTTGTCGTGGTGCGGCTATCTCAGCCTCGTAATTTGCATCTGTAGGAATCTGCTTTGGTGGTCAAACTTGATTGCTGAGTTCGCCCTGTCCACTCCTTTTCCAGTTAGAGCGAATATATCAATTTTCTGAAAATGATGACTTATGATCGCTATACAAAAATTTGGTGAAAAACCTGTTTCTTCACAGCAGTGTTTGTATCATGCCCATCCACCATTCCTATGTAGGCAATTGGTGTCTTAGGATTATGCCTAAGGTTTCATCTGCCTCAGTATATTTGTAGTAGTTTGGAGGCACTTCAAAAAGATGTCTATTCTCATTCATAATAAAAAATAAATTCTCTAGTTTGTCATAGAGACTCTGCCCAGATGGAGGCCCTGTTTCCTCTGGGACACTTACTGCTGCAGTGATCTGATTTGTGGCATATGTATTGACCCTCTTGGCATAGTTTTCATGAGACAGTAACCTTCCTGCACTGGTTACCAAGCTGGGAAGACCTCTATTATGTAATGATGTAATCTTCTCAATGAATTTGTTCACCCCTGTCTGCATTTCTTGACACCTTCTATCCAATGTTTGTACATGATTTCTCAAAGTGAGCATTCTCTTCACTAGTAAAATGGTATCAGTTCTGTTAGTGATACCCATTGCTGCCAGCTGAGGGCCAGTGCGATTGTTAAGGACATTGATCATCTTATTGGCTATTTCAGGCATATTGCCTAGAGATGCCCTTGCTCTTTGACTTTCTTTTTGGGCCCTGCCTATGAGATCCATATGCTCATGGATAGTTTCAATATATTGCCACTGGTCTGTAATAGATTGACCAATATTGGCCCACAGGATTTTCTTGATTGCAACTACAACCTTATCAAGAGAGAGCTCTTTCTCCAGTTCCTTTATTATTTTCTCAAGGGCCATTACCTCTCTTGTTTTTTCAGCTACACTCTACTTTGATTTATCATACTTTTCTTCAATGGCAGCCAATTTATCCTTGGTCTCTTGCAGTTCAGCCATCTGTGCTTCTAAAGCTTCCAGCTCCTTCATCATGTTATGCATGCTTAGGCTGGGTCCCTGATCTGGTGCTGTTGCTGGCGCTGATACTCTTGTAGTTGGTGCTGATGTTGAAGGGCCTGCCTCTGATGTTTGTCCTGTGGGAGGACCTGCTGTAGTAGTAGAAAGTGGCACACCTTCAGTGGATGCAGATGTCTGTGCTGGCTGCATTGGTGCCTCACCTTGTCTTGATTTTAGTGCTACCTCTAATGCACTCTCTGTTTCCATCAATCTCTTGTATAAACTCAGGAGTAAAGCAACTACATCCTGATCCTTCTTTTGCTCTGCCACCTCTCCAGTTTGAGTGTGAAGGGTAGCTGGCAGCTTGATATGCTTTCTCATAGATGCTATGTCTTCATCTCTTTTCTTTAACAGTGCCTGCACACCCCTGGGGTCCTTTGGATCATGACCCAATTGTATAATGATCTCTTCCAAGGACTTGATTCTGTTGTCCTTGGCTTGAGATGATGCCTTCTCCAATTCCAGTTGAGCAGCAATATTGTGTAAAGAATTTTGTAATTGCTGTGCCAGTAAGGTCTTATCAGCTAATGTGGAATATATCATTTCCCCGGTTTGCCTGTGTAGCTCAATCTGATCCAAGGGGTGGATGTCTTTGGCAAAAATTTCCAGATTAGTTCTGATATAATCGGCAGCTGTTTGAGGTTGCTGCATAGTAGGCCTGAAATGACTAAGAGTCATTTTTTGTTCTTGAATGTCATAAGCAGAAATTAATCTCTGCTGATTAGTTGGTGCCATTTTCAAGAGTTGGTTGTAGATTTGGTGTTTGAGGGGCTCATTCCTTTTCTTGATATCTATGAACTGTTGCTTGATGCTAGAGTTCGCCTTAGATCGCTGCCTTGAAGAGCTCACCTCTGTCCCATGTGGCATGTCCTGTCCTTGCTGTAAGGAACTAGTCGATGTTTCAATGCTAGGAGGGGGCATATTATCAATTGGTCTCTCTGGTAATTCCTCCTCTGAAAAAGGATTTAGCCTCTGTCTTTTTTCACCTTGCTGATCCATTGAAGTAGTAAGAGGAGTGTCCTCTTGCCTATCCCCTTTCCTTGTTCTTTCCTCATTAGCAGGTGTTTGTAAAACAGAGGACTCAACTGTTACCTCCTGCCTTGGAGGGATTTGCTCTTGTGTCTGCTGCTCTGTGGAGGCAGGTTCCTTGGCTGTACCTTCCTGCTGCTCTACTTGCTGTTCCACATTTGGAGGTGACTCTTCTTGCTGAACTGTTTTGCCTTTAGCCATGTCTGCTGCTGGATCAGTTGTTTTGGCAGGCTGCTGGGGAATGGTGGATGAAGAGGCAGTTTCTCCAAGATGTCGAGGGCCTGAAGACCAAACCTGTCCAAAATATTCCAAGTCAACTGCCTTTTCTTAAGTTTTAATGGCTTTCTCTGCTATTTCCTCTTTAGTATAATCTTCCACTAATGTGCCTTATTTCCACTCTAATTGGTTAGCATATTTTTCAACTTCTGGAATGCTAATGTGGTCATATGTAGCAAGCCTATGCTTGATTCTTCTGAGGCTTATGAAATGGTTAGGGTCATAGGGTGCCCAATAGAAGCTTGTCTTGAGGTGGAGGGCATTTAGCATTTGGTCTGCCTCATCCCAAGCTTCTTCTCTCTTATTAAAGATGAATGGACCCAACGGGATGTTAATATTTCTTGGATCCTCAACAATCACATTACAGCATTCTAGCGCATGGCACACATTCTAGAGGGCTCTCTCCTTGTCAATCTTAGAAGAATATGGTCAATAGAGCTTGAGATGACTAATGTAAAGACTGATTTTAGATTAGGTATATGCTCAGAGGAGTTCGATTGAATTTAATGTTGGTTTGCTGGCTCAAATGTGAAAGGAAGATTTGGGCCTGGGGAATGGACACAGTCTTGCAGAGGTTTCTGTGGGGCAAGGTAGGCAAATGGTTTAGTACTTTGAAATAAGTGAGATGGAGAGTCTTAAGACTGGTGAGGAGTTGGAGAGGGCATGAAAGCCTCAAGGATTCTCTTCAAATAGTTGAAAACATAAATAACTAAACAAACCGTAGGTAGAGCACTACAAACATCAATGAATTCTACCTTTATCCTTGTTTCATTTAGTTAAGATGAACAGAGAGAGATGATGGTATACATAAACACATGTAAACTTGCATTAAAAAAGGAAAAACAATACCAAATCAAGTTGCCACAAGAATCCCACAAAGTGTTGCAAACCCTGGTCTATTCCTTTGCCAAACTATAGAAATGAATGTACAATAATGCTCAAAGCATTCACAAGAGTCCAACCTTTACCAATGACTAAAAAAATACTAGATATAGGCAACAAACAACTCATGCTAGGCTTTAGGGATTGAATTCATGAGTTTAGGAGCTATTTCAACAAGATCTAAACTAAGAACTAAAAAGTAGGCAGTGGAACAACTTGCCTCTAAAACCTAGGAAACTGATTCATTCAGTTTCAAACCACCTTTTCATGATGTATCTACCTCCATGAGTGAAATTTTAACATTTTTCCATCAAGGTTCATCAATTTATATCAAATTAACTCATGAGTTTGACTATGAGAGAGAGAAAAGTCAAAATGAGAAAAAAATAGGTGAAAAAACAAAGTTTTTTGGCAAAAAAGTAAATTTTCCATCCTATGCGTCACGCCTTTGTCCCTGTGTGTCACGCCTTTTGGCAACTGATTTTGGAGGCCTTCCCGTGCACCAAATTTTCTCTAAGTTGGCTCATTGGAAAGGTCTATTTGTCTACTTTCTAGAGTAGGTGTAATGTCTGAATTTGGTGTCCATTTGCCCCTCCAAAAGTGAGTTCTCCCAACACTGCTTCCTGTGTGGCCAAAAAGGGGCAGAAAGGGCATTTTTGAGGTGTTTTTGACCCTTTTGGAAGCTCAAAACTTGACAAAAGTTTTTGGCCATTTGTGGGAATTCATATTTTTGCATGAGGAATCCAAAAATTCCGAGTTTTCCTCCAAAGGAGGTCCCTAGCAAAAGCGCGCGACAGGTGGCGTAGCGCACGAGGTAGAAAAACCTGTGTTTTGCTCCAAAAATTCAAAATTGACAAAAAGTATCCCAAATTTCTTGAAATTTGGGCTGAGTGTCCTACGTCAAGTGCTATGTTAGGATAAGGAAGCCTCAGCCAAAATCTTGAGCTTGTCTTGCTCTTTACTCTTCCTCAAAGCTTTCCTCAACTTGGCCTTTAAGGTCCTTATTCTTGCTTTGCAAACTTTGTTTCTTGCCAAATAGTGATAGGCCATGTGCCTCAACATCTTTTTCTCATTTTTGGCCTTCTCTAGCGTCTTCTACAAGTGCATGTTTTCCCTCTCAAGCCAATATTCACGATCAGCTTCAATCTCTTGCTCTAGAGGTGTCAACTTGGAGCTTGTCTTGCTCTTTCCTCTTCCTCAAAGCTTTCATCAACTTGGCCTTCAAGGTCCTTATTCTTGCTTTGCAAACTTTTTTTCTTGCCAAATAGTGATAGGCCATGTGCCTCAACATTTTTTTCTCTTTTTTTGCCTTCTCTAGCGTCTTCTCCAAGTGCATGTTTGCCCTCTCAAGCCAATAATCACGATCAGCTTCAATCTCTTGCTCTAGGGTTTTTAGGGAGTGATAGGGTTTAGGGAGTGAGTAGGATAAGTGTGTATGGTTTTAGAGAGAGTGTGTAGGGTTTGGTGATGTGAGTAGGGCTTGTAGGGTTTTTAGGGAGTGATATGGTTTGGGGATGCAAATTAGGGTTTGGGAGTAGTGGGAATTAGGTATTAGGGTTTTAGGGTTTTGGGGATACGGGGAGTAGGATGAGTGGAAATTAGAGAGGAAAGGGAAATGAAATTTGGGAAATGTAGTGGAGGGGAATGTGAAAATGATATAGGAGAGCAAAACAGCAACAATGACAAAATTGCGAACCCTAGACAGTTTTTGTAATGTAACTATGCAACAAACTAGGGTTTGATCTTTCACCTATCAAAACACCATAAAAGATGATAAAATGTCTTAAAATGGAAAAATGGGAGGTTTAACTTACTTGAGGATTGATATTTGCAAGATTTGGAGCTTTAAAAGATCGATTGCAAGAGTTTTTTGGCTTGGCAGATTAGTGTGCCGCGCCAACACCCAGGTGCATTGTGCCTACTTCAGACTCACTTTTGATAGACTTCCCAATGTCCAAATTGGTTTCACAATAGCTCGTTGGATATTCTATCGAATCTACTTTCCAGAACCTCTTAAATTTTCCAATTTGGAGGTCATTTTCCCTATCAAAAGTCAAATCTCCCAAGACTTGTCAAACTTTGCAAAATGAGGATGCCTAAAGGGCGAGTGTTGTTGCAGTCAACCTTTTAAGGTCTTCCTCAACCCCAAATTGAGTGCATGATAGTGCATTGGAAATATCTTTGTGTATAGTTATCATTTGACTCATCAAGAAAGTCATTTGGCCAACCAAGCTAGGCGAAATATTGATTTTCCCAAGCTCACTTTAGAGGTGCATCAATTCTCTTGAGGCAACTGTATTTTTGACATTTCTCTAAAACCATGACACCTATGTAAAAAGTGAAGGAGGTTTTTGTTCTGTGGTCTATTTTTGACACAAACCTCTCTCAATTTTCCCAAATTCATCTTTTCTTGCTTAGAAACATCATTGGAGTAAAACCTATCCCGATGTGTGGAACATGGGATTTGTCGAAATGAAGTGAAATGAAGGGAATAAGGGGCTTCTGAATTCTTGAGAAACTTTTGGGAGGTAGGGAGGGATGTCAGGAAGTAGGGGAAAGTGGAATTTTAAATATTTAGTGAGGGGAAGGGGTCCAAAAGGGCAAAACACAATCGTAGCCTAGAAAATGGTCAAATTGTAGCAAGAAACTAGGGTTTGTGCGAAAATGAGGAATTTGAGGGCTATCAGTGATTGGAAGTGTTTAATAAGGTACATTAAGGATAGGGGAAGGTGTATGAAAATCAGGATATAAGTTTTGCTGATGATTTGACCATCCAAGAGAAATTACCTTCAAAACCCTAGGAGAGCGAAATGAACCTTACCTAGGCACAACTGAAGCATGAACAAGGTGTAAAATGACCCATTGGAATTTGACATGATGATGACAACCCTCTGAATGATGATACACGCAGCTGAATGGTGACATGGACTGACATTTGGACAACTTTGAAAGGAGTGAAAACAAACCCTACACCTCATACCTAGTGACCAAATTTTGCTTGAAAACTCACTGAAATGACAAAATTGGACTTTGACACCTTAAAATCACTTTGTAAGAGCATGTTTGATCACTGGAGGAAGGTTTCAAAGACTAACACTAACATGTATCACCCCTAGAGACCGTAGATAAAGCACCATTTTTAATGGCCTTGGTGCAATATTTACTTATTTGTCTCTTAACAACTCGCCTTAAGTGGAAAAAGATGTCATAATAGTCAAATTGTATTGACATGTTGGCTGAAACTCCAGAGAAGCCACGTGGGTGGTCTCTGATAAACTAGGGAGCTACAAGTTTGTCTAAGAAGGTGATGAATATGGTGATGGAACATATGAAGAAGAAAGGGACATTAATATGAAGAGCTTCAAGAGTTGGTATTTATAGGTGGGCTCAATAGTCTAGTCTCGATTAGATAACCATTTACATATTCAAATGTCGGAAGAGAAATTGGGAGTTGATTTTGTTATTGAAGGAGTGTGGGATATCATGTTTCTCAGCCCATAATACTATAGATACTTAGTTGCAAATGTTATCACTCAGGTTGTTCCCTTGGACTCCTAAGGGAATATGGCCGAGGTAACCACAGACCAATCTTTGGATCACAGGTCCTAGCCTACCTGCAATCAGAGAGGGCTCTCTCTTTAGAATTTAGCTTTGTTTAAGTAATGTTTAGGCTAGTTATGATGTACTGAATTTTGTTTAAAGTTTTGGTTGAATGATGTCTTCTAGCAGCTAAAATGTAATCTTCAGGAGCTTCAGTCCATTGGGCAATGGAGTCTGTGATTATGTGTTTTTTGAGGTATTGAGTAAGAGTGATGAAACTGCAGGGCCATATGGGTACTCATGAAACAATCTTCAATTTGTGGTATATGGACTATTTCCAGCCAGCGAGAGGCAACTAAGAATCTTTCACTAAGCTGGTGATGTGGAGGAATGAAATATTAATCAGGAGCAGATTAGAATTCCTGAACAATATTTACTATGAAAGATTTAGTATGAAGGTGAGCAATTAAGAATTACACATTCACAACTAATTCTGAAGAAAACATTCATAACAACATAGATTGAGTTTAGGGTGTTCAATGAACAAATCCCGAACTATTCTTTTTCTCTACTGCTAAACCTATGAAACATACAACAAAAGTATATTATGAAAGAACGAAATACATAATAAGATGGTTCAGAAAACTTATTGTGTCATGAAATAGCATAGGAATCCTATAGCAGCAAGCAAGCACACCACAACACTTCAAACAACTCAGAACTTCAGAAATTCCATTAGCTTCTTGTATTAAAAGTCTGAAATTACAGCATAGCTTCTCCAGAAGAAAAATCAACAACCCCAATAAGTTTATGCGTGGGGATATATATACAATCGTTTTACAAAATATCTTAACGATGAGTCATTTGCTCAATAACTGTCTTTACCAACTTTCAAAAATAGCAGATACAATAGTTTTTATTACTTTAAATGGACAATGAATGACTGTTCAGTTCTGTCAGAAATTCTTTGACTTTTGGAGGCAACTGGGTCTGTCGGGTGCTTCGTATTGATTCTGAGTAATACGCCCTTTACTACTTTGTCGTGGTGTGGCTATCTCAGCCTCGTAATTTGCATCTGTAGGAATCTGCTTTGGTGGTCAAACTTGATTGCTGAGTTCGCCCTGTCCACTCCTTTTCCAGTTAGAGCGAATATATCAATTTTCTGAAAATGATGACTTATGATCGCTATACAAAAATTTGGTGAAAAACCTGTTTCTTCACAGTAGTGTTTGTATCATGCCCATCCACCATTCCTATGTAGGCAATTGGTGTCTTAGGATTATGCCTAAGGTTTCATCTGCCTCAGTATATTTGTAGTAGTTTGGAGGCACTTCAAAAAGATGTCTATTCTCATTCATAATAAAAAATAAATTCTCTAGTTTGTCATAGAGACTCTGCCCAGATGGAGGCCCTGTTTCCTCTGGGACACTTACTGCTGCAGTGATCTGATTTGTGGCATATGTATTGACCCTCTTGGCATAGTTTTCATGAGACAGTAACCTTCCTGCACTGGTTACCAAGCTGGGAAGACCTCTATTATGTAATGATGTAATCTTCTCAATGAATTTGTTCACCCCTGTCTGCATTTCTTGACACCTTCTATCCAATGTTTGTACATGATTTCTCAAAGTGAGCATTCTCTTCACTAGTAAAATGGTATCAGTTCTGTTAGTGATACCCATTGCTGCCAGCTGAGGGCCAGTGCGATTGTTAAGGACATTGATCATCCTATTGGCTATTTCAGGCATATTGCCTAGAGATGCCCTTGCTCTTTGACTTTCTTTTTGGGCCCTGCCTATGAGATCCATATGCTCATGGATAGTTTCAATATATTGCCACTGGTCTGTAATAGATTGACCAATATTGGCCCACAGGATTTTCTTGATTTCAACTACAACCTTATCAAGAGAGAGCTCTTTCTCCAGTTCCTTTATTCTTTTCTCAAGAGCCCTTACCTCTCTTGTTTTTTCAGCTACACTCTGCTTTGATTTATCATACTTTTCTTCAATGGCAGCCAATTTATCCTTGGTCTCTTGCAGTTCAGCCATCTGTGCTTCTAAAGCTTCCAGCTCCTTCATCATGTTCTGCATGCTTAGGCTGGGTCCCTGATCTGGTGCTGTTGCTGGCGCTGATACTCCTGTAGTTGGTGCTGATGTTGAAGGGCCTGCCTCTGATGTTTGTCCTGTGGGAGGACCTGCTGTAGTAGTAGAAAGTGGCACACCTTCAGTGGATGCAGATGTCTGTGCTGGCTGCATTGGTGCCTCACCTTGTCTTGATTTTAGTGCTACCTCTAATGCACTCTCTGTTTCCATCAATCTCTTGTATAAACTCAGGAGTAAAGCAACTACATCCTGATCCTTCTTTTGCTCTGCCACCTCTCCAGTTTGAGGGTGAAGGGTAGCTGGCAGCTTGATATGCTTTCTGATAGATGCTATGTCTTCATCTCTTTTCTTTAACAGTGCCTGCACACCCCTGGGGTCCTTTGGATCATGACCCAATTGTATAATGATCTCTTCCAAGGACTTGATTCTGTTGTCCTTGGCTTGAGATGATGCCTTCTCCAATTCCAGTTGAGCAGCAGTATTGTGTAAAGAATTTTGTAATTGCTGTGCCAGTAAGGTCTTATCAGCTAATGTGGAATATATCATTTCCCCGGTTTGCCTGTGTAGCTCAATCTGATCCAAGGGGTGGATGTCTTTGCAAAAATTTCCAGATTAGTTCTGATATAATCGGCAGCTGTTTGAGGTTGCTGCATAGTAGGCCTGAAATGACTAAGAGTCATTTTTTGTTCTTGAATGTCATAAGCAGACATTAATCTCTGCTGATTAGTTGGTGCCATTTTCAAGAGTTGGTTGTAGATTTGGTGTTTGAGGGGCTCATTCCTTTTCTTGATATCTATGAACTGTTGCTTGATGCTAGAGTCCGCCTTAGATCGCTGCCTTGAAGAGCTCACCTCTGTCCCATGTGGCATGTCCTGTCCTTGCTGTAAGGAACTGGTCGATGTTTCAATGCTAGGAGGGGGCATATTATCAATTGGTCTCTCTGGTAATTCCTCCTCTGAAAAAGGATTTAGCCTCTGTCTTTTTTCACCTTGCTGATCCGTTGAAGTAGTAAGAGGAGTGTCCTCTTGCCTATCCCTTTTCCTTGTTCTTTCCTCATTAGCAGGTGTTTGTAAAACAGAGGACTCAACTGTTACCTCCTGCCTTGGAGGGATTTGCTCTTGTGTCTGCTGCTCTGTGGAGGCAGGTTCCTTGGCTGTACCTTCCTGCTGCTCTACTTGCTGTTCCACATTTGGAGGTGACTCTTCTTGCTGAACTGTTTTGCCTTTAGCCATGTCTGCTGCTGGATCAGTTGTTTTGGCAGGCTGCTGGGGAACGGTGGATGAAGAGGCAGTTTCTCCAAGATGCCGAGGGCCTGAAGACCAAACCTGTCCAAAATATTCCAAGTCAACTGCCTTTTCTTAAGTTTTAATGGCTTTCTCTGCTATTTCCTCTTTAGTATAATCTTCCACTAATGTGCCTTATTTCCACTCTAATTGGTTAGCATATTTTTCAACTTCTGGAATGCTAATGTGGTCATATGTAGCAAGCCTATGCTTGATTCTTCTGAGGCTTATGAAATGGTTAGGGTCATAGGGTGCCCAATAGAAGCTTGTCTTGAGGTGGAGGGCTTTTAGCATTTGGTCTGCCTCATCCCAAGCTTCTTCTCTCTTATTAAAGATGAATGGACCCAATTGATGCTTAATTTTCAGCTGTGCCTTCTTGTTTTTGCTATGGAAGTGAATCATATCTGCATTGCCGAACTGCCTGAAGTATTCTAGTGCAAAGAGTCT
Source organism: Pinus tabuliformis (assembly GCA_031772625.1). Taxonomy (NCBI): domain Eukaryota; kingdom Viridiplantae; phylum Streptophyta; class Pinopsida; order Pinales; family Pinaceae; genus Pinus; species Pinus tabuliformis. The sequence continues at coordinate 1,035,491,423 of CM062816.1, read as the reverse complement.
CATGGGAACATACTTTGGTAGCCTGTATGGTGCTAATTCATAGCCATATATCCTGATCACTGTGTGGTCTTGGTAAAAGTACCAATCCCCAATGCTATAGTTCTTGGACAACTGGAGGATTTTCTGCATATCATCAGTGAGTCTAGGAGGAGGGGAACTCTGCAGTAGTGACAAGGCTGGATGAATGAATAGGTCAATAAACTCACAGTAGTTGTATGGTGAATAATGAATATGATGACAGACTGATGTCCAGAACATTACAGATCTTTGGTTTCCCTTTGCATCTAACTTCTTGAGGAAGACAGGGAAGCTGTCAGGCTGATTGTACAATAGCAGATGATATATATAGGAGGTGTATTTGAATACTCTCTCTCTCTCCAAGTTCATGAACTGTTCATGAATTTTGTTGGCTATAAATGTAGCATAGTCATACTAGACAGCAGGGGGCTGTCCTAGGGTAAAAATGGATAGCACTACCAGTGTTGTCTCATCCACAAACTCACTGGTCTTGAACCCTAGGATGGAGGATATGATGTCTACCAGCAGTCTCCCTATGTCATTGAACCAGTCATGCAGATAAGGGGGAGGCTGTCGGGGCTGGTACTCTGGACGCATAAATAATTGGCCAATTCTTGTAATTTGTGAGTTGGAGAGCTTGGCACCCTGCTCTAGCAAAAGCTGCATAGTAAGAGGAACCAGTGGCCTTGTAGGTTGAAACTGTAGCATTTGGTTGATGGCTTCAGGAGTAATATGGAACAAGACAGAGCCTGAAGGACTCAGAACAGCTCTTTGATTGGGGTCATAGTTTGTGCAGCATTGGTGAATCAAGTCAGGGAACTCATTGACCTGAGGGAGATAGTAAATTGGCAAATTGGATTTCCAGATTCCCAGGAGGTCTGTACCATCTCTGTGCTTCTTTCTCAACTCACAAACTATTTCTATGTGGTATGTGATGCCCCTCTCTACAGTTTCTCTCATCTGATAATCTCTGTTAGCGAGGGCCAACCATTCCAGGTTCTTTTGTGGGGCATTTAATGGGGAAATGTTTAATGTCGCAGGGGTCTCCATGGTCAACTGATACTTGGAATTATATTTGAACTTGCTTCTTGGGCACAGCAATACAGAGCAGTGGATTTCAATGAGCAGGGCAATTTGCAGAGAGAACAAGGTAAATTGGGGTGAAACTGAGTTGAAATACTCCTGGGAGAGATTCAACGAGCAAATGCTGGGATTGAGAAATGCTTTTTCGGTGAGTTTGTCTGGCAATGGTTTAGTTTCGCAAATGCGCCATAAGCTGTGAATTTGTGGTAATTGGGCACAATGGGGGACCTCTGTGGGTGAACTTGGGATTACAGTGTGGAAAAGAAACTCTGGTTATTGAGGATTCCTAGCAATTCCTTTGTTTTCCCTCTTTTCTTGTTTGCTTCGGTGAATTATGCAAAAACTAAGGCACGCAGAGGGAAACTGATAAATACCTGGGTACAATATGACAATGGTGTTGATATACAGGTGAATTCACGGCGCCAGCAGCAAGGGAGCAGTCTTCAGAGTTGGCAGACAAGCAACGTAACCACTCATGCAGGAGTACAGTGAGTATTTTTGCAAATAACGCGAAAAAATTACTTTTTGGGCAAAATAGGGAAAATTTGGCCTTTGGCGCCTTTTGTTGGATGACGTCAGCATGACGTCATAGGTGGGGTTAGGTACGGAATGATGACGTGGCAGCCGGTGAGCGGCTCTACGTGGACAGATGACATGGCAGACAGCTCGGAGCAATGGGGGATCGGGCATTGATGTGATGCTGAGGTGGCAATGACGTGGGGGTGACGTGGGAGTGACGTATGGCGGAAATAGGAGGGCAGTAAGCGGTAATATCGGACCGCTCATGGTACAGGTGTGGTTTTGGCAGGAGGCCGCCCGACGAAATCCAGAAGCGACACGCGTCCGAGCCCTGACGTCACCCTCTGACAAATTTCGGGCGCTAACGTTCAGGCATCGGGGGTGGTCCGATATTGCTGTGGGCCGTCGGATGGGAGGGCCCGGATCCGACGGTCGACGGGCTGTGGAGGTGATGGGTGGATACGGCGGGTCCCAGCAGGGATTTTAATAATATTTTTTGTTTTTTGCGGTGCGGCGCGCCAAAATATATACTTTGGAAAATCAAACAAAAGTGGGTTTTTGCAAGATTTATACCATGGCGGGAATAATGCAATGTTGAAGGTTTGCAAAGCGGACAAGGGTGGGAACGGGTTATTAAATTAACCAAGTGTTAATCCAATCCCCAATCTTTCAAAGTGACCCAGATATCAGAACCCTTTGATTCTGTAGCATTCTCCAAACTTTGAAAATATGGCTTATAATGCCCAAGGGGGGGATTTACATATTATTTGGGCTTTTTCACAATAGTGCTATAGTAGTAGGGGAAAGGGGCACTTAGGGAGTTAGATAATAGGGTTAGAAGTCAATGTGAATTGGGGATATGAGAGATTGGAAGTGAGGAATAGAAAACTAAGTTTAGTGAGTAAACTTAGATTTTTAGGAGTTGATGGGGAATGATTTTACACAAGAAATGTGGCTTCTTTTCAGAGAAGAAAGTGAAAACTTGTCATGAAATTTCCAAGAAGAAATACAAGGAGGATTATTTAGGAAAATCCTGAAGTCCTCCATGGGATGTTAGAAAGAGAGTCTTTGGGGGAAAACAGGGGGAGTTAGACATGCTTCTATATTTTGCCTTCAAAATGCTGCATAGATACCTTTGCAACTGCTAACATATGCCTTCTTGATCAAGGCCAAAACTGAATAGGATCAGGATTCTGCAACTTCTGGCTACCTACCCAACTTAGAACCTAGCATTTTTTGTTACTTCAGGGAGGGTGCACTTAGACTTGCAAACCCTCATATGCTCTTTTCTTTTTGTTTCCCTCCTATCTAAATCTACCCTTATATCTTCGAAGGGTCCAGATTAAGCTAGTGGGCTCCTTCCTTTCTCTATCGAGCTAGTCATCTGTCAAGCTTGAACTCTTTGAACAGGTACTCATTACCTACTCTAAAACAAGCAATTTAAAACATGGCATGGCACAATTTGAACTGTTGAGCCATACATCAAGATAACAGTGGCACTTTGATTGGCCACTTTCCTGGTCTTTCTTTGGGGTTCATTTCAATTGTTTTTTCTTTTGACCATTTCATTTTCTTGCCTTTTGATTATTCTTTTAAGGCATACCCTCTTTACATTTTTTAACTTTTTGCTTTGTTCACAAAAATGGAACCTTTGTATCATCAAAGATGATCATTTTTAGCATTTCCACTGTCAATCATGAAATATGAAACCCTATTGGTATAGGAGGCTAACAGTGGCTCCACTTGGGGATGACTTTTCCAGATGAAAAGTCAAGATCAGCAGGTCAGATTGCCTTCTTTTTTCACCCTTCTGCAGTTTAACCTTTCCTTTTGTTGAAGACTGAACATCTGAATCCATGAAACTTGCATGCAATACTCCTTAAGCTGATCTGCTGTGAAATTACAACCCTGTTTTTGCCTTGCTTCTCTGATTGTTTCTCATCTCCCAGATAGTTCCCAAGTACCTTCTCTTATTTTCCCATGCCAAGGTGAATAATATTCATCAAAATAGTGCAGCACCTTAGTTTTTCTCAAAATCTGCTTCATTTGGACCTCTATCTATCCGCTGAAAATAAACATACTGAAAATACAAATTTATGTACAATATACAATTTGAGCATTGCTTGATCAGAGGGGATCAAAGTAATGCTTAAGCATCCTCCCATTGACTGGGCCTTCCTCAGTGTTTGAGCCATCCAAGCTCTTTAGAAAATAAGTGTTATTACCTTGTACAACATAAATTACATAAGGTCCCTTCCATAAGAAGTCAAATTTCCCATGTTTTCCTTTGTCCTCCCTCCTGGAATCCCATCTCAGCACTTTGTTTCCTATAGAGAAGTCTTCAGCTTTGGTTCTTTTGTCAAATATTCTTTTGAGCTTTTCTTGCAGTACTTGGGTTCTTTCATAGACTTCCTCTCTTGTTTGTTGTAGGTGAATTGTCTGATTGATCCTTCTTTGAATGTCATTGGGCTCAGCTTGTATTTCTTGCAGCAACTTGATTACAGGAACACCTAAAGATGAAGGAAACCTTGCTTCCATTCCATAAACTAGTTCATATGGACTTGTACCAATGGATCTCTTGGTGGTTAGCCTATCTGCCCATAGAGCATTCACTAACTTCTTATGCCAATTCTTTTTGTTTTCTTCCAAAACTTTTTTGATGACATTGATGAGGCTTTTATTGGAAGACTCAGCTAGGCCATTGCCTTGAGGATAATAAGCTGTGGAATGACCTAAGGTCATATGATATTTGTGGCAAAAGTTGATCATTTTTTTGGACTTGAAAGCGGCAGCATTTTCTGTGATAATTTTGTCTGGACAGCCAAACCTGGACAAGATGTTGGTCTCTAGAAATTGTATGATAATGGAGTCATTGGCCTGCCTACAGGGGACAACTTCTATCCATTTGGTGAAATAGTTTGTAGCAGTCAGAATCCACCTATGTTGGCCAGAGGATGGGGGGTGAATTTCACCAATAAAGTCTAAACCCCATTGCTGGAATGGTCTCTCAGTTGAAACAGGTTTGAGTGGTAAAGGCAACAACTTTCTCTTCCCTTCAAAGATTTGACATTTGTGACAAGACATTACAAATTTTCTTACATCAGTAAACAAGGAGGGCCAATAAAAACCAGCCCTTAGGATTTTATTGGCTGTGGATTTCCAGTATAAGTGTCCTCCACAGTCACCTGCATGAAATTCTTTGAGGACATTGTCAGTTTCATCCAATGTTAAGCAATTAAGTAAGATCCCTTCATGATTTCTCCAAATCAAAACACTGTCAATAATACAAAATTTTGATGCTTTCATTTTCAAGAACCTTTTCTTAGTTCTGGACAACCCTGGAGGAGCTTGCAGGTTTAACAATACAAAACATATATCAGTATACCAGGGGGACTGCATAAAGGCTTGGTTGATCTATGGAGTTGCCATCTCCTGTTCATTGTCCAGTTCGTTAATGTCAAGGGCTTGGAAATTGGTTTCAGCCATCAACTTGGCTAAACCTTTTCCTTTTATTAGTTTGGTAGGCTTGATTTCCATGTCATATTCTAGGATTTTGGCAATTCATTTGCCCCTCCTACCTTCAATTCCTTCTTGGCTTTAAAATGTCCTTCACTACTGCATTTGGGACATAGGAAATGATATGGGAGTACAGGATATAGATTCTAAAGTCTTTGATTGCTTTTACTAGTGCATAGGCTTGTTTTTCCATAATCTGATATTTCAAGGGGGCATCCCTAAGGGCTCTGCTAAAAAATACAATAGGTTTTTCACAGCCTTGGTCATCTTTTTGTAGCAAAACAACAGCAATTTTATGCTCAGAAGCAAAAGAAAAAATGATGAAATCTCTATCAAACCTAGGGCTTGTTAGGACTAGTGTATGTGTCAATGCTCTTTTAATATCCTCAAAGGCTTGTCTAGCTTCCATGGTCCATTTGACCTCGGAGTTCTTTTTCAGCATGTTGTTCAACAGTCTTGTGAGCTCAGCCAAATTAGGAATGAACCTTCTCAAAAAGTTGATTTTTCCTAGAAAGCTTTGTAGTTCTTTGATGTTCCTTGGATGTGGTACTTGTAGGATGGCTTGAATTTTGTCTGGGTCAATCCTAATACCATCTTTTGAGATGATATGCCCTAGGAGTTTACCTTCCTCTAGCCCAAACAGTGATTTCTTTGGATTTAAAGATATGCCATATTTTCTACAAATTTTGAAAACCTGCCTCAAGTGTTCTAAGTGTTCTTGGTCTGATTTTGAAAAGGCAGTAAGATCATCCAGGTAGACCACTAGAAAATCATGAATTTCCTTAGTGAAGGCTATATCCATTGCTCTTTGGAAGGTGGCCCCTGCATTCTTAAGCCCAAAAGGCATTTTGACATATTTGAAAGTTCCCCACGGTGTTGTGAAGGCAGTTTTGTCTTGGTCATCCTGGGTGTACCAGAATCTGATTGAATCCTGAGAAACCATCTAATAATGAGATCCTAGAGGCTCCCACTACCCTTTGCAGGATATGATCCATTTTTGGTAAGGGGTAATGGTCCCTGAGAGATACTTTGTTTAAATTTCTTAGGTCAACACACAGTCTGATTTCTCCTGTCTTTTTCCTAGTAGGCACTAGGTTTGAAATCCATTCTGAGAATCTGATTGGGGCAATGATTCCTGCTTCATACATACGTTTCACTTCTTTTTCAATGAGGGGGAGGAGCACAGGGTTCACTCTTCTAAGTTTTTGTTTGAAAGGCTTTTGGTTTTCCTTTAAAGGTATGGTGTGCTGGATGACTGAGGTATCATAAGATTTGAGGTCCTCATAGCTCCAGGCAAAGACATCTTGGAACTCTTTAAATAACTCAATGTATTTCAGTTTCTGCTCAGGTGGTAATGCTTTGGATAACTTTATCATTTTGGGATTTTCTGTAGTTCCAATGTTACAATCTTCAATTTCGGCACTCAGTGGTTGCATTTTTGGTTTTCTTGAGATATCATTTGAATCAAACAGATCCTCCAAAGGGGTTAAACCTGTGGGCAGAAAATTATCTTTTAGCTCAATTACCTCTGCTTCTGTTTCAGCCAGTTCATCTTCATCTATTTGCCTCAACTTTTGTATACTTTCGTTGTTAAAGGTGGTAGGGTGCAAAACCAGATTAACTGTTTCAGCTGATATTTTCTGTGTATTTGTGTGTGCTTGTTGTTGATCATCTCCAGTGATTGAGTCAATGTTAATGCCAGAGAATTCCTCTTTTAGAGTGAGGAAATTATTTATCTGAGTGTCACTCTCAAAGACTTGCCAGTTTTTGATGTTGTCTGGAACTGCAGGTCTATGTTTGATTTCAGCAGTAAAAGTATGATTGGGTTTGAAAGGCAGCTTACAAGTGCTGGCAAAGGTTGCCAAGCTGTGAGCATGTAGATTGAGTTCTCTGGAAATTTTAGTCAACTGTGATTGTGAGAAGGTATCAAGTACCTGAATAGCTGCTGCCTTATATGCTCTCAACCTTAGATCATTTGTGGTAAAGTTTCCTTTGATTTGTTGTATGATTAGATCTGAATCTCCTAAGATTGAAACTTTGGTTGCACCCAAATTTTTTATGAGCTTCAGACCTAACAAAAGGGCCTCATACTCCTACCCCAGCTCCTAACTCCTACCCCAGCTCCTAACTTGTTTACAGAGCCATCAAATTCTAAGTACCATAAGGTTTCATGATCAAGACTTGGATTAATATTTTTAGTAAGTTGGATCATGGGCAGATTTGTTTCCTGCAAGTTGGTTGATACATTGTATTCTGCTGTTACCTGAGTTATGCCTACAGTCCTTTGGTCTTGGGGGCCACATTGTTCATTTAATTTCTCTGCTTCTGCTGCTATTAATAGTTCAGAATAAGCCTTGCTGCAAATTTCAGCATTGTAGAGAATAAATGAATCCATGTCAGAGTGTATTGAATAGATTGGGAAGTTTTGGGGCTTCTCTTGACTGCTTACCACATATTTCATTAATGTTTCACGGTACAACCTCTTTGGCTGCCCAAAGACTGAAATGGTTGCATAGGACATATCTAATTGCAAAGATCCTTGGAGTTTGGCCCCCCAGGATCTGGACAAGAGCATACCATACTTAGGAGGTATGTCAGCTACCACTACATCCATCAAGATTGTTTTGATTGGGTATTGGACCAAAGAGACACATAAGTCTTTAATCAATCCTAAGCACCTGACTTGGCTTGAATCAAATGAGAATAGATCTTTATAAGGTCTTGTGATGTCTAAGTCAAGTTTTTCCATTACAGATTTGGGCATTAAGTTGTGTGAGGCCCCGGAATCAAACATTGCATTGTGTAAAACCTTATCATGAATGTTTAAACTGACATAGAAGGGGGGAACCCCTCCATTTTCTGTTTTTCCATTAACCTCGGGGCCAAACAACAACTCTGGTTGATCATCTAGGACATTCACAACATCTTTATTGTCTGATACTTGGAGTGACTTGTTAATCTGTTGTCTGTATACTTCATGTTTGGCCAATTCCGAAAGAGGGACTGATATCTTCAGTTTACTTATTTCTGTTTCTAAGTTAAAGGGCTTTTCTATTTGCATTTTGGCATTAAGTGCAGCAGGTTTTTCTTTTTCAGCTGGGTTATCAATGATCTTTTGTTCATGGTTGGTATGGTTTTGAGTAAAATTGGTACCATGTTTGTTTCCCGGGGTGGTATCTGCCTTTGTTTTTGCGGGATGGAGTGGGGCTGGCTGGTTTTCAGAGGTCTGTTGTTCTGAAATATCCTCCACAGTGACTTCTGAGGTGTGTGGGTTTGAATTGCCAGCTGATTGTGGAAGAGCAGTCTTGTCATTGGTCTTTTTTGGCTGCTTATTGTCCCTTGGTTTAAGAGGTTCAGGTACATCTATCGTTCTAGTCCTTAGTTTATACTGTTTGTGTACCTCATAAACAGCTGCATCATAACCTTCTCTGAAATCAAATGATTCTCCTGACTTAGTGTGAAATTGATTGTCATTATAAACCTCTTGATCTTCTTGTGTTAAGAAGACTTGATGTTCACTGTCCAAACCCATTAGATTGATGTGAGGTTCTTCAGTTGGTTCATTAGATGTTGAAGCCTCAGCATAATTTTCTTGGAAAGGAGGTCTGACATGCTGGTCAGGATCAGTCCTTCCAACATTAGGATTTTGATTCTTTCTAAAGTTTGGGTTTCTAATATTGCTTGGTTGACCTTCCCATGATGATTTTCTTTCTATGGTTTCCACCCTGTCCCCAAGTCTATCCATACCTTTGATGATTGCATCTAGCTTTTGCTCAAATGATGAGGGTTCTTCCTTAAAAGTGGTTCTTCTTTCAGTTCTTTCCCGGTTTCTTTTAGCAATCAGATTTGCCTCTACGCTGACAGCTATGTTTTGCATGTCTGCTAAATTTGCAGGGGCTCTTTCCCTTAGTTGATATGCCATATCAGCATCAAACCCATCAGGGAATTTAATTAATGCCAAATCAGGTGGAGGCCTAAGACTTTGAGGAATGGCATCATAAACCGTGTTGAATCTGGTACAATAATCTAGTACAGTTTCTTGAGGGCCTCTCCTTATGGAGTCATACTCGGATAAAATGTGTAGAGGGTCCTTTTTCTTTTCCCATCTGTTCAGGAAGGATTGATAAAGAGTGCCTGAGTTAGGTATAGAATTTGCAGCAAGTGCTCTGAACCAAGTTCTTACTTCACCTGTTAAACTTTGTACAAAAATTTTCATTCTCACATCATCATCATCTATCTCATAATTCTCAAAGTAATCTTGCATTTTATTGGTATGCTGTAAGGCAGTGTATGTACTGGTTCCATCAAAATAAGTAATCTTACTTTGGTAGTCCTCAGGCATAGCCCCAGGATTACCAGGTAGCTGAAGGGGAGCATAACGATTAGCCATATTCGGAGGGATAAGTAGGACAACAGGTAGAAGGGGAACAACTGGGACAATAGGAACAACAATAACAGTTTGTGTATTGGGTGGGGGTGTGGACAGTATGTTTTGGGAAGTAGTTGAGGAAGAGGGGGAAGAATGGGTTATATGAAGGTGAACTGATGGTTTGGCAGGGGTTGGGATATAACTTGGCTGAACTACCTCATGGTTGTACTCAGCAGATTCTTCTGGTTCCTTTTGGTTCCTGAGAGTCCTGGGAATCAAATTAGGGTTATCGAAAATAGGTGGAGGATTTGGGTCAGGATTTGACCTGGTATGCCTAGTTCTCTTTTTAGGAGCCAGCTTCTGAGCTTGTTTTTGGTATTTTTTGAGAATATTTTTAGAATGGTCAAGGGATTGCTTAAATTTTGGAACCACTATCTAGAGCAGACAACAGTTGAAACATTAGTTCTTTCCCCAGTGGAGTCGCCAGTTATGTTATCACTCAGGTTGTTCCCTTTGACTCCTAAGGGAATACGGCCGAGGTAACCACAGACCAATCTTTGGATCACAGGTCCTAGCCTACCTGCAATCAGAGAGGGCTCTCTCTTTAGAATTTAGCTTTGTTTAAGTAATGTTTAGGCTAGTTATGATGTACTGAATTTTGTTTAAAGTTTTGGTTGAATGATGTCTTCTAGCAGCTAAAATGTAATCTTCAGGAGCTTCAGTCCATTGGGCAATGGAGTCTGTGATTATGTGTTGTTTGAGGTATTGAGTAAGAGTGATGAAACTGCAGGGCCATATGGGTACTCATGAAACAATCTTCAATTTGTGGTATATGGACTATTTCCAGCCAGCGAGAGGCAACTAAGAATCTTTCACTAAGCTGGTGATGTGGAGGAATGAAATATTAATCAGGAGCAGATTAGAATTCCTGAACAGTATTTACTATGAAAGATTTAGTATGAAGGTGAGCAATTAAGAATTACACATTCATAACTAATTCTGAAGAAAACATTCATAACAGCATAGATTGAGTTTAGGGTGTTCAATGAACAAATCCTGAACTATTCTTTTTCTCTACTGCTAAACCTATGAAACATACAGCATAAGTGGATTATGAAAGAACGAAATACATAATAAGATGGTTCAGAAAACTTATTGTGACATGAAATAGCGTAGGAATCCTGTAGCAGCAAGCAAGCACACCACAACACTTCAAACAACTCAGAACTTCAGAAATTCCATTAGCTTCTTGTATTAAAAGTCTGAAATTACAGCATAGCTTCTCCAGAAGAAAAATCAACAACCCCAATAAGTTTATGCGTGGGGATATATATACAATCGTTTTACAAAATATCTTAACGATGAGTCATTTGCTCAATAACTGTCTTTACCAACTTTCAAAAATAGCAGATACAATAGTTATTGCTACTTTAAATGGACAATGAATGACTGTTCAGTTCTGTCAGAAATTCTTTGACTTTTGGAGGCAACTGGGTCTGTCGGGTGCTTCGTATTGATTCTGAGTAATACGCCCTTTACTGCTTTGTCGTGGTGCGGCTATCTCAGCCTCGTCATTTGCATCTGTAGGCATTTGCTTTGGTGGTCAAACTTGATTGCTGAGTTGGCCCTGTCCACTCCTTTTCCAGTTAGAGCGAATATATCAATTTTCTGAAAATGATGACCTATGATCGCTATACAAAAATTTGGTGAAAAACCTGTTTCTTCACAGCAGTGTTTGTATCATGCTCGTCCACCATTCCTGTGTAGGCAATTGGTGTCTTAGGATTATGCCTAAGGTTTCATCTGCCTCAGTATATTTGTAGTAGTTTGGAGGCACTTCAAAAAGATGTCTGATCTCATTCATAATAAAAAATAAATTCTCTAGTTTGTCATAGAGACTCTGCCCAGATGGAGGCCCTGTTTCCTCTGGGACACTTGCTGCTGCAGTGATCTGATTTGTGGCATATGTATTGACCCTCTTGGCATAGTTTTCATGAGACAGTAACCTTCCTGCACTGGTTACCAAGCTGGGAAGACCTCTGTTATGTAATGCTGTAATCTTCTCAATGAATTTGTTCACCTCTGTCTGCATTTCTTGACACCTTCTATCCAATGTTTGTACATGATTTCTCAAAGTGAGCACTCTCTTCACTAGTAAAATGGTATCAGTTCTGTTAGTGATACCCATTGCTGCCAGCTAAGGGCCAGTGCGATTGTTAAGGACATTGATAATCCTATTGGCTATTTCAGGCATATTGCCTAGAGATGCCCTTGCTCTTTGACTTTCTTTTTGGGCCCTGCCTATGAGATCCATATGCTCATGGATAGTTTCAATATATTGCCACTGGTCTGTAATAGATTGACCAATATTGGCCCACAGGATTTTCTTGATTTCAACTACAACCTTATCAAGAGAGAGCTCTTTCTCTAGTTCCTTTATTCTTTTCTCAAGGGCCCTTACCTCTCTTGTTTTTTCAGCTACACTCTGCTTTGATTTATCATACTTTTCTTCAATGGGAGCCAATTTATTCTTGGTCTCTTGCAGTTCAGCCATCTGTGCTTCTAAAGCTTCCAGCTCCTTCATCTTGTTCTGCATGCTTAGGCTGGGTCCCTGATTTGGTGTTGTTGCTGGCGCTGATACTCCTGTAGTTGGTGCTGATGTTGAAGGGCCTGCCTCTGATGTTTGTCCTGTTGGAGGACCTGCTGTATTAGTAGAAAGTGGCACACCTTCAGTGGATGCAGATGTCTGTGCTGGCTGCATTGGTGCCTCACCTTGTCTTGATTTTAGTGCTACCTCTAATGCACTCTCTGTTTCCATCAATCTCTTGTATAAACTCAGGAGTAAAGCAACTACATCCTGATCCTTCTTTTGCTCTGCCACCTCTCCAGTTTGAGGGTGAAGGGTATCTGGCAGCTTGATATGCTTTCTCATAGCTGCTATGTCTTCATCTCTTTTCTTTAATAGTGCCTGCACACCCCTGGGGTCCTTTAGATCATGACCCAATTCTATAATGATCTCTTCCAAGGACTTGATTCTGTTGTCCTTGGCTTGAGATGATGCCTTCTCCAATTCCAGTTGAGTAGCAGTATTGTGTAAAGAATTTTGTAATTGTTGTGGCAGTAAGGTCTTATCAGCTAATGTGGAATATATCATTTCCCCGGTTTGCCTGTGTAGCTCAATCTGATCCAAGGGGTGGATGTCTTTGGCAAAAATTTCCAGATTAGTTCTGATATAATCGGCAACTATTTGAGATTGCTGCATAGTAGGCCTGAAATGACTAAGAGTCATTTTTTGTTCTTGAATGTCATAAGCATACATTAATCTCTGCTGATTAGTTGGTGCCATTTTCAAGAGTTGGTTGTAGATTTGGTGTTTGAGGGGCTCATTCCTTTTCTTGATATCTATGAACTGCTGCTTGATGCTAGAGTCCGCCTTAGATCGCTGCCTTAAAGAGCTCACCTCTGTCCCATGTGGCATGTCCTGTCCTTGCTGTAAGGAACTGGTCGATGTTTCAATGCTAGGAGGGGGCATATTATCAATTGGTCTCTCTGGTAATTCCTCCTCTGAAAAAGGATTTAGCCTCTGTCTTTTTTCACCTTGCTGATTCGTTGAAGTAGTAAGAGGAGTGTCCTCTTGCCTATCCCTTTTCCTTGTTCTTTCCTCATTAGCAGGTGTTTGTAAAACAGAGGACTCAACTATTACCTCCTGCCTTGGAGGGATTTTCTCTTGTGTCTGCTTCTCTGTGGAGGCAGGTTCCTTGGCTGTACCTTCCTGCTGCTCTACTTGCTGTTCCACATTTGGAGGTGACTCTTCTTGCTGCACTGTTTTGCCTTTAGCCATGTCTGCTGCTGGATCAGTTGTTTTGGCAGGCTGCTGGGGAACGGTGGATGAAGAGGTAGCTTCTCCAAGATGCCGAGGGCCTGAAGACCAAACCTATCCAAAATATTCCAAGTCAACTGCCTTTTCTAAAGTTTTAATGGCTTTCTCTGCTATTTCTTCTTCAGTATAATCTTCCACTAATGTGCCTTCTTTCCACTCTAATTGGTTAGCATATTTTTCAACTTCTGGAATGCTAATGTGGTCATATGTAGCAAGCCTATGCTTGATTCTTCTGAGGCTTATGAAATGGTTAGGGTCATAGGGTGCCCAATAGAAGCTTGTCTTGAGGTGGAGGGCTTTTAGCATTTGGTTTGCCTCATCCCAAGCTTCTTCTCTCTTATTAAAGATGAATGGACCCAATTGATGCTTAATTTTCAGCTGTGCCTTCTTGTTTCTGTTATGGAAGTGAACCATATCTGCATTGCCGAACTGCCTGAAGTATTCTAGTGCAAAGAGTCTCATGGGAACATACTTTGGTAGCCTGTATGGTGCTAATTCACAGCCATATATCCTGATCACTGTGTGGTCTTGGTAAAAGTACCAATCCCCAATGCTATAGTTCTTGGATAGCTGGAGGATTTTCTGCATATCATCAGTGAGTTTAGGAGGAGGGGAACTCTGCAGTAGTGACAAGGCTGGATGAATGAATAGGTCAATAAACTCACAGTAGTTGTATGGTGAATAATGAATATGATGACAGACTGATGTCCAGAACATTACAGATCTTCGGTTTCCCTTTGCATCTAACTTCTTGAGGAAGACAGGGAAGCTGTCAGGCTGATTGTACAATAGCAGATGATATATATAGGAGGTGTATTTGAATACTCTCTCTCTCTCCAAGTTCATGAACTGTTCATGAATTTTGTTGGCTATAAATGTAGCATAGTCATACTGGACAATAGGGGGCTGTCCTGGGGTAAAAATGGATAGCACTACCAGTGTTGTCTCATCCACAAACTCACTAGTATTGAACCCTAGGATGGAGGATATGATGTCTACCAGCAGTCTCCCTATGTCATTGAACCAGTCATGCAGATAAGGGGGAGGCTGTCGAGGCTGGTACTCTGGACGCATAAATAATTGGCCAATTCTTGTAATTTGTGAGTTGGAGAGCTTGGCCTTGTAGTAAGAGGAACCAGTGGCCTTCTAGGTTGAAACTGTAGCATTTGGTTGATGGCTTCAGGAGTAATATGGAACAAGACAGAGCCTGAAGGACTCAGAACAACTCTTTGATTGGGGTCATAGTTTGTGCAGCATTGGTGAATCAAGTCAGGGAACTCATTGACCTGAGGGAGATAGTAAATTGGCAAATTGGATTTCCAGATTCCCAGGAGGTCTGTACCATCTCTGTGCTTCTTTCTCAACTCACAAACTATTTCTATGTGGTATGTGATGCCCCTCTCTACAGTTTCTCTCATCTGATAATCTCTGTCAGCAAGGGCCAACCATTCCAGGTTCTTGTGTGGGGCATTTAATGGGGCAATGTTTAATGCCACAGGGGTCTCCATGGTCAACTGATACTTGGAATTATATTTGAACTTGCTTCTTGGGCACAACAATACAGAGCAGTGGATTTCAATGAGCAGGGAAATTTGCAGAGAGAACAAGGTAAATTGGGGTGAAACTGAGTTGAAATACTCCTGGGAGAGATTCAACGAGCAAATGCTGGGATTGAGAAATGCTTTTTCGGTGAGTTTGTCTGGCAATGGTTTAGTTTCGCAAATGCGCCATAAGCTGTGAATTTGTGGTAATTGGGCACAATGGGGGACCTCTGTGGGTGAACTTGGGATTACAGTGTGGAAAAGAAACTCTGGTTATTGAGGATTCCTAGCAATTCCTGTGTTTTCCCTCTTTTCTTGTTTGCTTCGGTGAATTATGCAAAAACTAAGGCACGCAGAGGGAAACTGATAAATACCTGGGTACAATATGACAATGGTGTTGATATACAGGTGAATTCACGGCGCCAGCAGCAAGGGAGCAGTCTTCAGAGTTGGCGGACAAGCAACGTAACCGCTCATGCAGGAGTACAGTGAGTATTTTTGCAAATAACGCGAAAAAATGACTTTTTGGGCAAAATAGGGAAAATTTGGCCTTTGGCGCCTTTTGTTGGATGACGTCAGCATGACGTCATAGGTGGGGTCAGGTACGGAATGATGATGTGGCGGCCGGTGAGCGGCTCTACGTGGACAGATGACATGGCAGACAGCTCGGAGCAATGGGGGATCGGGCGCTGATGTGATGCTGAGGCGGCAATGACGTGGGGGTGACGTGGGAGTGACGTATGGCGGAAATAGGAGGGCGGTAAGCGGTAATATCGGACCGCTCATGGTACGGGTGTGGTTTTGGCAGGAGGCCGCCCGACGAAATCCAGAAGCGACACGCGTCCGAGCCCTGACATCACCCTCTGACAAATTTCGGGCGCTAACGTTCAGGCATCGGGGGTGGTCCGATATTGCTGTGGGCCGTCAGATGGGAGGGCCCGGATCCGACGGTCGACGGGCTGCGGAGGTGATGGGTGGATACGGCGGGTCCCGGCGGGGATTTTAATAATATTTTTTGTTTTTTGCGGTGCGGCGCGCCGAAATATATACTTTGGAAAATCGAACAAAAGTGGGTTTTTGCAAGATTTATACCATGGCGGGAATAATGCAATGTTGAAGGTTTGCAAAGCGGACAAGGGTGGGAACGGGTTATTAAATTAACCAAGTGTTAATCCAATCCCCAATCTTTCAAAGTGACCCAGATATCAGAACCCTTTGATTCTGTAGCATTCTCCAAACTTTGAAAATATGGCTTATAATGCCCAAGGGGGGGGATTTACATATTATTTGGGCTTTTTCACAATAGTGCTATAGTAGTAGGGGAAAGGGACGCTTAGGGAGTTAGATAATAGGGTTAGAAGTCAATGTGAATTGGGGATATGAGAGATTGGAAGTGAGGAATAGAAAACTAAGTTTAGTGAGTAAACTTAGATTTTTAGGAGTTGATGGGGAATGATTTTACACAAGAAATGTGGCTTCTTTTCGGAGAAGAAAGTGAAAACTTGTCATGAAATTTCCAAGAAGAAATACAAGGAGGATTATTTAGGAAAATCCTTAAGTCCTCCATGGGATGTTAGAAAGAGAGTCTTTGGGGGAAAACAAAGGGAGTTAGACATGCTTCTATATTTTGCCTTCAAAATGTTGCATAGATACCTTTGCAACTGCTAACATATGCCTTCTTGATCAAGGGCAAAACTGAATAGGATCAGGATTTTGCAACTTCTGGCTACCTACCCAACTTAGAACCTAGCATTTTTTGTTACTTCAGGGAGGGTGCACTTAGACTTGCAAACCCTCATATGCTCTTTTCTTTTTGCTGCCCTCCTATCTAAATCTACCCTTATATCTTCGAAGGGCCCAGATTAAGCTAGTGGGCTCCTTCCTTTCTCTATCCAGCTAGTCATCTGTCAAGCTTGAACTCTTTGAACAGGTACTCATTACCTACTATAAAACAAGCAATTTAAAACATGGCATGGCACAACTTGAACTATTGAGCCATACATCAAGATAGCAGTGGCATTTTGATTGGCCACTTTCCTGGTCTTTCTTTGGGGTTCATTTCAATTCTTTTTTCTTTTGACAATTTCATTTTCTTGCCTTTTGATTATTCTTTTAAGGCATACCCTCTTTACATTTTTTAACTTTTTGCTTTGTTCACAAAAATGGAACCTTTGTATCATCAAAGATGATCATTTTTAGCATTTCCACTATCAATCATGAAATATGAAACCCTATTGGTATAGGAGGCTAACAACAAAGTTTCAAAATTGCATGTTTCAGAATACTTATCTTTTGGAATCCATGGGAGAGAACAAGTTCAAAGCATTTGGTAAGGATTTTCATACTACATATACTTCCTTGCAAAGTTTCAAAATTTCATGTTTCAGAATACTTATCTTTTAGAATCCATGCGAGAGAACAAGTTCAAAGCATTTGGTAAGGATTTTCTGGGTTGGTCCAATCTTGAGGATGCTAATGAATCTGTTTGGGAGGATGTAGAGGAGGAGCAACCTTGTAATAGTAGAAACAAGCTAGGTCCATCCAAAAGGCTTTCAATAATCTAAAATTTATGATCTAGTGTGTTTACACTCGAGGGGAGGAAGAACGAGTGATGGAAATTTACATATCCAATAATTTAGATATCCAATTATAAAGAGAAAACTGGAAATTTCATATGCAATTCCATGCCTAAACTCCATAAAGTTAAAGGATAATCTAATCAACTTTTCCTCTGCAATTTGAGAACTTTTAAGATATAAACATAACATGATGGCCTTCTTTGGAAGGTTATAAATATCAATTTATTACCTCTCATGGCCTTAAAAGACGAAAGAAAACTCTTAGAAAGAGACTAGATCGCAAAATTCACGAGAACCAGAAATACCAAGGAATGTTTTTCAATCATGGATTCTTCTTATGTTATGCAAAATAAATTATAAGAAATGAAGGAGAATAAGAATTTAGTGCATGCTAAATTGTTTGCTAGTGCACACACAAGCATTGTTCAAGTAAAGACCAACATTGTAGGATAAAAAAAATCTATGCAAGCATTGA
This sequence comes from Pinus tabuliformis, assembly GCA_031772625.1. Lineage (NCBI taxonomy): Eukaryota > Viridiplantae > Streptophyta > Pinopsida > Pinales > Pinaceae > Pinus > Pinus tabuliformis. The sequence continues at coordinate 1,035,473,443 of CM062816.1, read as the reverse complement.
AAAGAAAGAGGGTGAACCAAATCAAGTTCATTCTAGATTTTTTTTCTAGCACAAACACAAACGTTGAGGGGTAAAAAAATTATAGCACACACTATTTTTTTTATAGCACAAACACAAAAACTTTGGGAAAGAAGCAAATCTAGCAAGGGTTAAATTTATTTATAGCATAAACAAAAACATTACAAGTCCAAACAAATCTAGTCCCCCTTAGATTTGTTTCTAGCATTAAGACAAGCATTCTAGAGTAAAAATAATATAATTTAAGGAAAAAGAAAAAAGAGAATCCCATGGTAAAGCAAAAGCAAAAACACAAGAATTGCAAGGTAAAACAAATCTAGCATGCATTGTCAAACACAAATGCAATAATTGCAAGGTCTAACAAATCTTGCATGCACTAAAATTGTTTACAGCACAAACCAATATTAAAAATTAATATAAATATAACCTGTCCTAGATTTCCTTCTAACATAAACACATGCATTAGACTTCCTTCTAACATAAACACATGCATTGCAAGGTAAAACAAATCTAGTGTGCAATATATTCTTTTCTAGCACAAATACAAGCATTGCAAGGTAAAACAAATTTAACACACCCTAGATTTCCTTGTAGTGAAAACACAAGCATTGTAGGGTAAAGTAAATGTATTGCACTTAAAATTGGTTTCTTCTACAAACACAAGAAATGCATGGTAGAATAGAACTAGCATGTGTTAGATTTCCTTCTATCAAAAAAACAAACATGGTAAGGTAAAAGATATTTAATGCACATTTGATTTGTTTCTAATAAAAAAAAAATGTGAGCTAAAACAAATTTTGGGCATGCTATATTGACCTTTAGCACAAACAAAATCTTTATAGGTAAACAACTCTATGACACCATATATTTATTTATAGCCCAAACACAAGCATTACAAGGTCAAACAAATATAGTGCCTATTAGATTTGTTTCTACCACAAAGACAAACATTGTAGGGTAAAACAAATCTATTGTAAGGAAAAAAACAAGAGCATTGGTGGGTAAAACAAAAGCAAAAATAAAAGAACTACAAGATGAAACGAACTTGTCTTTAAAATCTAGTGCAAGCTAAATTTGTTTTGAGCACTAATGCAAGCATTGCAAGGTAAATCAAATTGAGCACATTCTATATTTGTTTCCATCACAAACACATCAATTTCAAGGTAAAAGAAGGGTTACACGCTCAATATTTGTTTCTAGCACAAACAAACGAATTGTAGGTTAAAATAAATATAGTGTATGTTAGATTTGTTTCCATCACAAGCAAAAACATTCTGGGGTAAATCAAATCTAACATGTGCTACATTTATTTTTATCACTAACACAAAAAACATTTCATTAAGGAAGAAATTGATATCAAATATGACATAACACAACTCTGTGAGAGATGGCATGACATTTTGATATCTAGTTTGTACTCATTTACAAATAATTAGGCAATATTCTATTGTGGAATTGCAAAGTCAATTAATTTCAATATATCATTATGTGGGTAGTAATATTGTATAACACATGTTCTTCTTTGTTCATGTGCATGTAAATGAAAATCATGTATTAATATGTTATATATTTATATTTGGTATTTAAAGTTTTATACAATTGTTTTTGGGAATTGTAAAATTGAGCGTGTCTAAAATTCCAAAATTTGTTTCTATCATAAATGCCAACATTGAAAAGTAAAATAAATCTAACACACACAATTCTCCCTTCTAGCATAAATACAAGCATTGTAAGGTAAATCAAATCTAGCTCATTGCAGATTTGTTCCTAACATAGACACATGCATTGCAAGATAAAACAAATCGAGTGTGCACTAGATTTGTTTCATTATGCAATGTGGTTTAGTTAATGAAAGAAGGAAATCTAGCTCATGCTAGAAATTTTTTTCCCTATAGCATTTTTATTCTTCTTGTTTATTTTATTATAAGTATAATGATGAAAATATGAAAATATTAATATTTCATGTATTCTTGATTATTTAGAAAATTTGGTAATAGTTCTTTATTTTATTTTCAAAAATCATGGATTATGAAGCCAAAGAAAATTGAGATGAAACATTTAAGGGAGAAAAAATTTTAGGCCATATAACACTGAAATCTTCATTAAATGGTATGGAAATTTTCAAAATTATCTTATACTTTGCTGCAAATGGTTTGGAATTATGGGAATAAATTATTGTTGATTAATGAAGTTGGAGATATCATTTCTTGTAGTGAACTTGCATATAGTTAAGGATTCCTTGTTCTTATGGTTAAAAATTCATTCTTCTTACATTTCTTTGGAAATGCTTTCAGATTCTAAGGACTATAGTGTTAGTGAGATTCCAAAGAAAGCATTAAGGAAGAAAATGAAATCAATTGACACAACACAACTCTCATGTAGTTGGTATGACATTTTAAAATCTAGTTTATACTCACATTAGGGGATTTTTGAGGCCTAAAATAGGCCTCATAAGGAAATTATAAAATAATAGTGAAAATAATAAAATAAGATTACATTACATCATCAAATTTTAGAGGGAAAAAAGGAAAAACTAATTTTTCACCTTATATTTTCACCCTATCTCCGAATGGGTTTACTCAAATTTCAAGTGGTAACACTCGTTGGATGCAGAATTTGATTCTTCATCCAAGGAGTACTCATGTTTCATAGTTTCAATGGACCACGCTACACAAAAAATGAGAAATACATAAAAAAATGTGATTGCAATCATGTTTTTTCATGTATTTCTCATGTTTTGTGTAAGGGGTCCATCAAAAGTATGCAACATGGGTACTCCTTGGATGAGGAATTAAATTTTGCATCCAAAAAGTGTGCCTGCTCAAAATTTAAGTAAAACCTTAAGGAGATAAGTTGAAAATACAAGTTGAAAAAGTAGTTTTATTATTTTATTATTTTTTAATCTTTTTACTTTTTACTCCAAAAATGGTGAATCATCCCCCATGGTTGACATCATCATCTTGAATCCTATTGGTTCTTATAAATTTATTTTGGTTGTACATTTTTCTTAGGAGGCCCATTCTAGACCTTAAAATTCCCCTAATTAAATAATGTATTGCGAGGTAATTATTAATATTTCCTATTTCATATTTGCTACAATTATTTTTAGAAATTTTGGAATCAAGTGTATCATAAGTTCTAAGTAAAGCACTGAAGAGAAAGTGAAAAACAAGTGATATGAAAAAAAATCTTCCTTCAATTGGTATGGTGGTCTTATATATTATTTATAGTCCATTAGAAATGATTAGATTAGCTTGTCCCATCAAATTGTCATGAAACACTATATGACAATGTAAAACAAATAGATTTCTTTCTAGCACAAACACATGCAATGGAAGGTAAAACAAAAATAGCATGTGCTAGATTTCTCTTTAACACAAAATCAAGAATTGAAAGGTAAAACAAATCTAATAAATGCTATATTTGTTTCTAGCACAAACACAAGCATTGTGAGGTGAAACGAATCTAGCACATGCTAGATTTTATTTGAGCACAAGCAAAAGCATTGTAAGGTCAAACAAGTGTATCTCACACTAGATTTGTTTGTAGCACAAACATAGGAATTGCAAAGTAAAACAAATCTAGCACATGGTAGATTTCATTCTAGCACAAACACAACCATTGGAAGGTAAAAAAAATATAGAATGCATTAGATTTTTTCCTAGAAAATACACAAGCATTGTGAGGTGAAAAAAAATATAGCATGTTTTAGATTTGTTTCTAGCACAAACACTAGAACTACAAAGTAAAACAAATCTAGTGCATGATATATTCCCTTTTAACACAAATACAAGCATTGTAAGGTAAAACAAATCTAACCCACACTAGATTTGTCTCTAGAAAAAACATAAGCATTGCTAGATTTGTTTTACTCAAAAACAAAAATAGTGTAGGGTAATAAAATTATAGTATACACAAGATTTGGTTTTAGCACAAATGAAAGCATTGCAAAGTAAAATAACTCTAACCCACACTATATTTCTTTCTATTAGAAAAAGAAACATTGCAAGGTAAAATAAATCTAGAACATGCTAAATTTGTTTCTAGCAAAAATAAAATGATTGCAAGGTAAAATAAATCTAGTGCTCGTTAGATTTTGTTTTAGCAAAAACAAAATATTTGCAAGGTAAAAACAAATTATTGCACACTAGATTTATTTTACCTTGTGCTAGAAAAAAATCTAGTATGCATTACATTTGTTTTACTTTGTAATGTTTCTTTTTTCTCTAGAAACAAATCTGGTGCACACTATATATTCTTTTAGCACAAACACAATAATTACAAGGTAAACAAATCTACCACGCATTATATTTTTTTTAACACAAAAAAAGGCATTGCAAGGTAAAACAAGTCTAGCATGTGCTAGATTTATTTATAGCACAAACACAAACATTGCAAGGAAAAACACTGCTAATCTATGTTGTCATTGATGTCAATATAGAAGTGTTTGTGATGGAAAATTCTTTGATACATGATTGCCCATTGATGCCCATTGATCATAATGCTCATAGTGATGAAAGTTTGACATATGATGATATCATGAGAAGGAGGACCCAAGTGAATTGAACAACAATTGAACAACAAATGACGCAGGAGGTCAATTGAACAACAGATGATGCAAGAGGTCAATTGAATAGAAAATGATGCAGGAGGTCAATTGAACAACAAATGACGCAAGAGGTCAATTGAACACAATTGAACAACAATTGAACAACAAATGACGTAGGAGGTCAATTGATTAGCAATTGAACATCAATTGAACAAGAGTGATTAACAAATAATTGAACAACGATAACAGAGGAGTAAAGAAGAAAACTATCAGAAGAGCAGAAGAGTGAAGAGAAGTCAGAGGAGCAACAACTATCAAAAGAGTGGGGGTAGGAAAGTACAAACTTCCTTGATCGAAACTTAAGTCTCGCACTCAATCCTAGTCGTCGATCTCATAGTCGACCCTTAGATCATGGTCAACTATGGGGGTTAATGTTGTTTTTAATCCATGTGCGAGTCGAAGTCCCACAAACCGTTGATTGCAATAAGGCTTTGGACTCGACGAGTTTATTAACAACTACATAAGATCATATCGCATCCACTCTGTCAACCGTAGGGGATCGACTGTGTTATGAGAAGACCTCCAGAAGTTGTAATTGAGATTAAAGGTGATGACGTGGCATGTCGGACCTCCATATGGGTGACGTATCTCAGGCATCTATCACATAGAAGAGGTAACAGTTCACAACTTGTGAACTTGAAGGAACAAAGGAAGCTGGAAGGTTAAGCGAACAAAAGAAGAAGTCGAAAGGTCGAGAAGCCAAAGGTCTCCTAGATGATGAAGGTACAAAGGAAGCCTAAAATTGAGTGAGAAAGATGCAAGTATAAGGACAAAAGTAAGTCGTATGCGCAGCAGGACAGAAGGAAGCCGAAGGTCTAGTAGGAAAGAAGGAAGCTGAAGGTCCAACAAGACAATACATAGACAATATATAGTAGAGGGTTGGAGCCCTTGGGGTTGGTGCCTTAGAATTGGAAGGATTGGTGTCCTTGGAGTTGGTGCTCCTAAATCCAAGGTTGGTGCCTTGGAGGTTGCAGCTTCACAAAAAGTCCAAGTTGGTGCTTGGCAACTGGTTGGAGCCCTATATACATTGTACTTGATTTATTGTAAAGATTATATTAATAAAATTAGTTATTCCTCTTGTTCATTTTGTGTTCTAAATATAAATTATTTAACTGACAAAAATAACAATTGAAAAGGAATACTGATTCACCCCCCCAGTATTTCCAACAATTGGAATGAGAGCCAGCAATGAGAAATCAAGAAGTGTCAGGAATACCTCCTATGTTAGATGGCACAAATTTTGGTTTTTGGAAAAAATAATGTCCTACTACTTAATGTCCCTTGTACCTAAAGTTTGGCATTCAGTTTTAAATGAGTACACAACTCCTTCCACTCTTCCAACAAATCAAGATGAAAGAAAATCTTACATTGCAAATGCAAAAGCCTTAAATTCCATCACTAGTGGAATCATTGACTCTGAATTTAGAAAAGTCATGAATTGTGACTCGGACAAAGAATTATGGGATAAGCTAGTTAGCTTATATGATGGGGACTCCTAAGTTAAGAATGCAAAGCTTCAAACTCATAGAAGACAATTTGAAAGTATGAAAATGGATGATGAAGAAGATATTGCATCATACTTTCTTCGAGTAGCTGAAGTGGTCGATTCTCTTAAAGGATTGGAAGAAAACATTCAAGAAAGAACCATTGTTCAAAAGGTCTTAAGATCTCTCCTAGAAAGATTTGACTCCAAAGTAAGTGCTATAGAAGAAATGAAGGACGTAGATACCCTTACGATGGATGAAATTCATGGAATCCTGATTGCCTATGAGATGAGAGAAGGAAGCCCAAGTTCTAAAGATGCAGCATTCAAGGCCTCAAAATCAAAAAATGGGAAAGAATGGAATACCAGTAGTGATGACTCTGATGTTGAATCCAAATTTTCACAATTTGTACGAAGACTAAAGAAAGGATGTAAGCTAAAGGTAAGTAACCTCTTAGTTGTTTCGAATGTGGAAGAATAGGTCACTATGCTGCAAAATGTCCTCTTAAGCATGATAGTAATGGTGAGGAAAATTATAAAAGGATGGTATACAAAAAGAAAGGGTTCAATAAGAAGAATTTCTTCTCTAAGCAAGATGAGTCTAATGAAGGTGAATTTGTAGTCATAAAAAAAATCAACTAATCAGTTCCCTCAGCACAAAGGAGGTAATGATGAATCAGGTGAAGAAAATGGCCATGCTGGAAGCCAAGAAGTATTATTCATGGCATTCACAAATGATGATGATTCAAATCTAGAAGGAAATGTTGATGAATTGTTAATGAGTGCCATTGAAGAAAATGAGAAATTACGAAATAAAATCATCTCTCTCAAGGTAGAAAATGAGGAAACAAAAAGAAGGGAAGACCTCTTGAAAAATAAGCTAAAAGAAAAGAAGAAATTTGTGAAGAATGTGAAGCCGAAATAGTATCTCTGAGGAAGGAATTGGAGCAAGTCAAAAAGGGTTGGGAAAGCTCTCAAAAACTTGACATTATCCTAAATAATAAAAAAACTCAACATGACAAATATGGGATAGGTTTTAAAGGAGAATCACCAAAAACTAAGAATAATGCGAAAAGCTATGCCAACATACTTTCCAGCAGCCCAAAAGAAGAAAGATTATTTCATCAAAGGCCAATCTCAAATCTAAAGAATGAAGAGAGAGTAACTCCAAGGAAGAATGCTGATTCAAATCATGGCTATTACAATAGGTACAAAACTATCTTTTTCGGGCATTGTTTCTATTGTAAAAATTTTGGTCATCAAGCTAAAGATTGCATGGCCCGTAAGAATGAAACACCAAAATTGAAAGATCAAACAAACAAACCATATGGCCTCAAAGGGCAAGGACAAATCAAGACCTACACATCTTTTGATCCCTTGGCCAAACTTGCTCTAATTTGCTCATTATGTAATGGTAATGGACATAATGAACAAAATCGCCCCCTCAAAAGAAGAAAAGAAAAAAATGAGAATCCCAACATGGATAAATGTGGCCTAGCTCTATGTGCTCACAGTGATGAAAACGATTGGTTTGTGGATAGTGGGTGCTCTAGACATATGACAAGGGTCAAAAGGAATTTTGTCTCATTGAACAAAAATGAAGGAAATGTATCCTTTGGAAGTGGATATGCCAAAATTGCTGGAAAAGGAACTGCTACCCTTATTAATGGAAAAGGAAAGGCTCAAAATGCTTTGCTAGTAAACGAGCATAAAAACAATCTCCTGAGCATTAGCCAAATCTATGCTCAAGGACATAATGTTGTATTTAGCACTAAAGATTCTGAAATAAGAAACTCTTCCTCAGGGGAACTTGTGAAGAAAGGAGTTAGAGCATCAGATAATGTCTACATTCTGAACAAAATTCAAGAAGATAAATGTTACTTAAGTCAAACAGATGAAAGTTGGTTGTCGCACAAGCAACTTGGACATACAAGTTTCGATAACTTGATCAATATCAGCAAGATTAATGTAGTATGAGACATACCAAAGTTATTCAAGCCAAATCAAGGAGTATGTGGTCCATGTCAACATGGAAAGCAAACTAGAACTAGCCAGAAGACTAAGGAATTTTCTACATGAAGACCTTTGGAGATCATCCATGTTAATTTATGTGGACCAACTAGAACTCTGACAATCCAAGGAGAAAGGTACTTTGCTTTCTTTGTTGATGACTATAGTAGAATGATGCAGGTATATTTCATAAAATATAAATCCGAAACATTTGAGTGTTTTAAGAATCTTAAAGCTGTTGTAGAAAATCAAAAGGATTCTAAGATTAAATGCCTTACAATGGATAGAGGGGGAGAATTCACATCAAAAGAATTTGATGAATTCTATAAAGTACATGGAATCAAATGAGAACTCTCTGTTGCCAAAACACCTAAGCAAAATGGGGTAGTTGAAAGAAGAAACCAAACAGTTCAAGAAATGGCAAGAACAATGTTAAAAGCAGTTGACTTGCAGCCAAAATTCTGGAGAGAAGTAGTCGGGACAACTGTTTATACCTTGAATCGAACTCAACTAAGACCAAATAATGAGAAGACTCCTTATGGATTATGGAAAGGAAGACCTGCTTCAGTAAAATACTTCAAGATTTTTGGAAGCAAATGCTTCATAAAAATCAATGACGACTCACCAAGAAAATTTGATTCTCGGGTGGACGAAGGGATATTCCTTGGATATTCTATAGGAAGAAAAGCCTACAAGTTCTACAATAATTGACTACGAAAAATAGTGGAAAGAATTGATGTGAAGATTGATGAAGACCTTCCAGAAAAAGAAATTTAAGATCATGAAGTTGACCCTCTCATTGAAGAAGAACCTGAAAAAGAGGAAAAAGATCAAGAAAAAGACAAGGAAAAAGAACCACCTCAAACCCCTTCAAAGATGAAGTTTCTCCAAAAACATCTTCTAGAAGAGTAGATTATTGGCAATATAGATGAAGGGATAAAAACCTAAAGAAGGATTACAAGTACACCAAAGAAAAATGATGTTTCTCTCCTATCTATGATAGAACTAGAAACATTTACTCGAGGAAGTAAAGATCCTCATTGGGTAAAAGCAATGGAAGAAGAAATGTCTGGAATCTAGAAGAATGAGACATGGGAGCTGGTACCTCATCCAAAGGATAAAAATATAATTGGAACCAAGTGGGTGTTCAAAAACAGAATGAATGAAGATGGAAAAATCATCAGAAATAAGGCAAGGATTGTTTGTAAAGGTTATTCATAAATTGAAGGAATCAAATTTGAAGAAACCTTTGCACCAGTAGCTCATGTGGAAGCTATAAGGATGTTCATGGCATTTTCTTGCTCAAAATGATTTAAAATCTATCAAATGGACGTAAAATCAACATTTTTGAATGGGAAACTTAAGGAAGAAGTCTACATGGAGCAACTAGAAGGGTTTAACCTAGTAGAAGTAAAAGACTTTGTTTGTAAGTTGAAAAAGGAATTATATGGGTTGAAACAAGCTCCTAGAGATTGGTACGCAAGATTGGATCACTATATACAACATCAAGGCTTCAAGAAGGGGGTGGCAGGAAGTAATCTCTACATAAACATGGATGAGGACAAGTTACTAGTCACTCTTGTCTATGTTGATGATCTGATTTTTGCTAGTAATAATGATGAGATGAGCCATGCGTTTGCTCAAAATATGTCAAAATAGTTTGAGATGTCGATGATAGGAGAGTTATCTTACTTCCTTGGACTACAAGTATCTCAAACCACGACAGACATGTTCATATCTCAAGAAAAATATCTTAAAGACATGCTTAAAAGATATGGAATGGAAGACTGTGCACCCATGAGCACACTTATGACCACAGATTGCAAATTAAGCAAAGATGATGACTCTCATGCGGTAGATGCAACTCATTACAGGTCAATAATTGGAGCCCTTCTATACTTAACTACTACGAGACCTGACATTATGCAAGTAGTAGGAATGGTGGGAAGATGTCAATCAGCTCCTAAAAAATTCCATTTGTTAGCTGTAAAAAGAATTCTCAGATACTTGAAAGGAACTCCTGGTTTCGGTATTTGATAGCCTAAGAGCTCAAATCTTACTGTGACTGCATACACCAATACTGATTGGGCTGGAAGTGCTAATGATCGAAAAAGTACTAGTGGAAATGCATTCTTCCTGGGAGATGGTCTAGTATCTTGGCTCAGTAAAAAACAAACATCCATATCACTATCTACAACTGAAGCTGAGTATATAGTTGCTGCAGATTGTTGTACTCAAATATTATGGATGAAGGAAGCTCTAAAAGATGTCAACATAGGTACAAATCAACCAATCACCATCTATTGTGATAACACAAGTGCTATCAGTCTCATCAAAAATCCAGTGATGCACACAAAGACCAAACATATACCAATCAAGTATCATTTTTGTCGGTAACAAGTCACTGAACAAAAAATCATCTTGGAATATATCAATACTAAGGAGTAGATAGTTGATATTTTCACAAAACCTCTTCCTTGAGAAGCATTTGAATATCTTCACCAAAAGATGGGGGTTATTTCTCTAGCATCACATTAAGTTGACTCATAAAGATGTTGCATGACAGGGGGAGCAGTTCGACATGGGGAGTCTTTGTGGACTCCTTTTCCATTGATGTCAAAGCGGGAGAGAAGAAGAATATTGCCATCAACGACAAAGGGGGAGATTGTTAATATAGGTTGTCATTGATGTTAATATAGTAGTGTTTGTGATGGCAAATTCTTTGATACATTATTGCCCATTGATGCCCATTGATCATAATGCTCATAGTGATGAAAGTTTGATATAATGGAGGACCCAAGTTAATTGAACAACAAATGACGTAGGAGGTCAATTGAAAAATAGATGACGCAGGAGGTCAATTGAAGGATAGATGACACAAGAGGTCAATTGAACAACAAGTGATGCAGGAGGTCAAATGAGCAACAAATGACGCAGGAGGCCAATTGATTAGCAATTGAGCAACAATTGAATAGGAGAAATTGAACATCAATTGAGCAACGATAACAGAGGAGTAAAGAAGAAAACTATCGGAAGAGCAGAAGAGTGAAGAGAAGTCACAGGAGCAACAATTATTTGAAAGTGGGGGTAGGAAATAATGGACTTCCTTGATCGTGGCTGAAGTCTCGCACTCAATCCTAGCCATCGATCTCATAGTCAACCCTTAAATCACGATCAACTGTGGAGGTTAAGGCCATTTTTAATCCATGTGCTAGTTGATGTCTTGCAAACCGTCGATTGCAATAAGGCTGTGGACATGATGAGTTTATTAACAACTACTTAAGATCATATTGCATCCGCTCCGTCAGTCGTAGGGGATCGAATATGTTAAGAGAAGACCTTCGGAAGTTGTGATTGCGATTAAAGGTGATGATGTGGCATGTGGGACCTCATATGGGTAACATATCTCGGGCATCTATCACAAAGAAGAGGTAACAGTTCACAACTCATGAACTTGAAAAAACAGAGGAAGCTTAAAGGTCAAGTGAACAAAAGAAGAAGTCGAAAGGTCAAGAAACCAAAGGTCTAGCAGACAATGAAGGTTCAAAAGAAGCCAAAAATTGAGTGAGAAAGATGAAAGAAGAAGGACAGGAGTAAGCCATAGGTCCAGTAGGACAGAAGGAAGCTGAAGGTCCAATAGGATAGAAGGACGTCGAAGGTCCAGCAGGACAATATATAGTAGAGGATTGGAGCCCTTGGGGTTGGTGCCTCAAAGTTGGAAGGATTGGTGTCCTTGGAGTTGGTGCTTCTAAATCCAAGGTTGGTGCCTTCACAAGACAAGGCTGGTGCCCTAGAGGTTAGAGCCTCACAAAAAGTCCAAGTTGGTGCTTGGCAACTCGTTGGAGCCCTATATACATTGTACTTGATTTATTGTAAAGATCATATTAATAAAATCATTTATTCTTGTTTTTCATTTTATGTTCTAAATATAAATTATTTAACTCACAAAAATAACAATTGAAAAGGAATACTAATTCACCCCCCCTCTTAGTATTTCCAACAAACAAATGTAGCACATGGTAGATTTCGTTTTAGTACAAACACATTTCATGCAAGGTAAAACAAATGTAGTGCATGTTAGATTTCCTTTTATGAAAAAAATAAGCATCAAAATGTAAAACAAATTTAGCCCGTGCTAGATTTGTTTCTAGCATAAACACTAACATTGTAGGGTAAAACAAATTTAACATGTGCTAGATTTTCTTCTAGCACAAATATAGATATTGCAAGGTAAAAAAAAAGTCTAGTGCATTCTATATTCATTTGTAGCATAGACTCAATCATTGCAATGTAAAACAAATCTAGTGCACTGTAGATTTTCTTTTAGCACAAATACAAGTAGTGCAAGGTAAAACAAATCTAGCAAGTGCTAGATTTGTTTTACCATGCAATGTGTTTTCATTTGTGCAAGAAGGAAATCTAGCATCTGTAAGGTTTCCTTTTCCTTGTAATATTTTTATTACTTTTTTTTATTTTATTACAAATATAATGATAAAAGAAATTATAGTATTTTATCCGATAATTAGAAAATTTGATAATTGTTTCTTAATTTTGTTTCAGAGATAATGGACTATGAATCTGAAGAAAATATAAAGGAAGCATATATTGGTGAAGGAAGTTTAGAAAAGACACCACCAATGTCATCTTTAAATGGTATGTAATTTTCAAAATTAGCTCATAATTTGCTTCAAATGGTTAAGCATTATGCAAATGAATGATTGTTAATTAAGGAAGTTTGAGCTATGATTTTCTTGAAGTGACATTTCATATAGTTTGAAATATCCTTTTCTTATGCATATGTTTGAAATGAAACGTTCAAGAAGAATATTTCATAATATTTTTCCACTCAAAATTTTATTAATTCATTTCAAATTCTAAGAATTGTGGTGCAAGTGAGGCTCCAAAGAAAGCATCAAGGAAAAAAAAATGCAAATATGGCACAACACATCTCTCTTGTAGCTGGTATTCCATTTACAAATCTAGTTTATACTCATTTACAAATAGTTATAAAACATTGTATTATGCAATTTCGAACTGAATGAATTTCGATATATTATTATGTAGGTAGTAAGCTTGCATAACACATGTTATTCTTTGTTATTGTGCAAGCAAATACATTTAGTATATTATAAGGTTGTTTTACCATGCAATGAGTTTTTGTTTGTGTAAGAAGGAAATCTAGTATCTGTTAGGTTTCCATTCCTTGTAATATTTGTATTACCTTCGTTTATTTTATTATAATATAATGATGCAAGAAATTATAGTATTTTATCCAATAATTAGAAAATTTTATAATTGTTTCTTAATTCTGTTTCAGAAATCATGGATTATGAAACTAAAGAAAATAGAAAGGAAGCATTTATTGAAGAAGGAAGTTTCAGAAAGACACCACAATCATTGCAAGGTAAAACATATGTAGCTCATGTCAGATTTCCTTCTATGGAAAAAACAAGCATCACAAGGTAAATTTCTATCATAAACACCAACACTGCAAGGTAAAACAAATTTAACATGGACTAGACTTTCTCCTAGCAAAAATATAGACATCTCAAGGTAAAAAAAAAAATATAATGCATGCTCTATTCATTTGTAGCATAAATTGAATCATTGTAATGTAAAACAAATCTAGTGCACAATAGATTTTACTTTAACACAAACACAAGAAGTGCAATGTAAAACAACCTAGCACATGCTAGATTTTTTTTGCCATGCAATGTGTTTTCATTTATGCAAGAAGGAAATTTAGCATATGTGAGGTTTCCTTTGCCTTGTAATATTTTTATTACTATTATTTATTTTATTACAAATATAATGATGAAAGAAATGGTAGTATTTTATTCAATAATTAGAAAATTTGACAATTGTTTCTTAATTTTGTTTCAGAAATCATGGACTATGAAACTCAAGAAAATACAAAGGAAGCATTTATTGGAGAAGGAAGTTAAGGAAAGACACCACCAATATCATCTTCAAATGGTACGCATTTTCAAAATTAGTTCATACTTAGATTCAAATGGTTACACATTATTCAAATAAATAATTGTTAATTAATGAAGTTTTAGCTATCATTTTCTTGTAGTGAACTTTCATATATTTTGAAATCCAATATTATTATTTGTATATTTGAATATGTTGAAGAAGAAGATTTCATAATATTTTTCAACTCAAGATTTTATTGATTCATTTCAAATTATCATATATTTATCTACCAATATTTTGATATTCCAAGAATTGTGGTGCAATTGAGGCTCCAAAGAAAGCATCAAGTAGAAGAAGAGTGCGCGCTGGAGAATGGAGCTCTCCCGCCCCTGGACGCCCTGATCGCCTTCGCCCAAGCTTGGTAGCCCTGCTGCCGGGCTTGCAGCCCCCGCTGCGGGCCTCCCCAGCTGTGCTTTTCCTTCCTGCTTCCTGGGCCTCCTGCCCCGTCTCTGGCTGTTCGTGCTGCCCCTGAGGGTAGCCCTCTGCTGCATTTCTTGTTCTCCCGGGCCTCCTGCCCCTCCTTCCCTTTCCTTGCCGCCCGTTGAGCGTCCCAGGCTCGATGGATCCTCCCGCTCCTGATCAGATCGATCTTGAGAAAGCCTTTGCTTCTCTCATCCCAGAGAATATCTCTGAAAGGATCCGACCTACTGCCTCAAAATTTATCAAAAAAGCTTGATGAAATTCCGGAAATCCCTCTTCCCCCATCTCTTCCAAGGAGATCTGCTGTAGCCTTGGCTGAACACGGCCTGGTTGGACAGTTCACGGGGCTATGGCCCTCCCCTCGAACTGTTCAACGTTGGGTGGAAAGAAACTGGAACGCCATGGTCCAGGGGAAAATTGCGATAAGGTTTTGTGGAAGAGGCTTCTTCACCTTCCTCTTCGAAACAGTGGAGGATCGCAATCTAATTTTCAGGAATGGGCCATACTTCATGGACACTAGAGGCCTTTATCTCAATCGTTGGACCCCGGACTTCGACCCTGAAATGGATGTACCCAACGCAGTTCCTGTTTGGGTTCGCCTTCCGCATCTTCCGCTTCACTGCTGGGCCGATGAATCTGTTCGAGCAATTGGAAATGCAATAGGTAAATATGTGGATAGATCAGAGCCAAAAGAAAATATGCATGCATGTGCGAGGATCTGTGTGGAGGTAGACTTGGGCAAAGGTCTACCAGAGGCAGTCAAGCTCAGAGTGGACCAGTGGACGCATATTCAACAGGTGGACTATGAGCAACTCCCCTTCAAGTGTAAGGTATGTCATGAGTACGGTCATTTTGCCAATAGGTGCTCTAAATCTAAACCAGAAGTCAATAATATTTCTGAAACCCCTGAGGAAGCATGGGAAATAGTAAGGAAAAAGAAGAAGTCAAACCCTCCCCCTGAGCCTGAGGTGCCTCACTCCGGAACCCCTCCCTTCCCCTCTGTCATCCCCTCATCCTCCAACCCCTTTGGATCCCTTGCTTCAGAGGATCTCCCATCTCCCCCTCCTTCCCCCAAAGGCCCCAGCATCTCCCCCTCTTCCCCCCTCCAAGCTTCCCCTCCTCACTCAGTGGAAAGGATCTTAACAAGAAACAAATCGAAGGAATCCTATGATGATCCTCAGCCTGATCAACCATCCTTGAATCGGATTGAGCCCCCCTTGATTTCTTCGACCCCATCTCAGCCCGTCATTGGACCTCCCCCCATCAGAACTACTAGAAGTTCCTCCAAGGACTTTGGAGCATCCGGTGATATCCACAAGAAACCTGGACCAGGCAGAAAGTCAGCCAAGCAGCATCGGGAAGAAAGCACGCAAAAGGACATAGCTCTAGGGATCCAAACTCCTATGGATTCTTTTATTACAGGTTCACAAGAGAAAGACACAGCAGGTAAAGAACTTGAGAGGCGAGCACCTCCTCGCTCGAATGCCTCATGATGAAGCTTTTATCCTGGAACAGCAGGGGTATGGGGCACCCCTCTAAATCAGCTGCCCTACGAGATCTTCTTCAAACAAAAAGACCCGAAATTGTTCTGATTCAGGAAACCAAGCAAAGTCAGAGCGAAATGCAAATAATCATAGAAGCCCAAAAAACTTTCTCAGGGGCCAGTAGCAATTCCAGAGGAGCCTCTGGAGGAATCACAACTATGTGGAATAAGCAGCAGTGGGATTGCAAATCCTCTGTCCTCAACCAAAACTGGATCAGGACCAACCTTGTCAACAAGGAAGAGAGCTGTGACTTAATCATTTACAATGTCTATATTCCCAACCATTTCCGGGAAAAGGAACAATGCTGGAAGGAATTGAAGGAAGAAATAGACAAGGAGCAGAATTCAAATGTTATTCTTGCTGGAGACCTCAATTTAATTCTTCATGCGAATGAGAAAAGGGGGGGCACCTTCAACCCCGATCCCTACAGAAGGCAGCTGGAAATGATAATGGCTGAGCATGAACTGATGGATATCATACCAAAAAATAGGAAATATACTTGGAACAATAGAAGAGTGGGGCCAGGCAACATTATGGAAAGGTTGGACAGAATACTGATCAATGTTTCCCTTCTTTCGTCCTTTGCTGCAGGCCACACCAAAATTCTCAGCGCCACAGCCTCAGATCACTTCCCCATTCTATTGACGTTGGACTCCCACGCTCATTTGGGACCAATTCCGTTCAGGTACAATCCCTTGTGGAGAGATAGCGCTGAGGCAGAGGCTATCATAGAAGAAACATGGAAGAAACACGTCGAAGGTTCCCCAAATCATATTTGGGAAACAAAACTTTGAAACACAAGGAAGGCACTCAAGGATTGGGCAAAAGCCAGCTACCAAGAGCCAGAAAAAATAAAGGAAAAAATGCAGCAGAAATTGGAAGAGATCCACAAACAAATAGAAGATCATGGATTCACTAATCAGCTGAAGAGTAAGGAATGGGAGGTTCAGGGACAGCTAACTCAAATAAAGAGAGCGGAAGAGATCAAATGGAGGCTCAAGTCAAGAGAATTATGGTTAAAGGAAGGTGATAAAAATACGGCATATTTCCATAAGCAGGCCACAGCAAAAAAAACGAGAAACAATGTTACCACTATTACTGATAGTCAAGGCAGCTAGCATAATGACCATGAATCTATTAAAAGAGCTGCCTTCCACCATTATAATTGCCTTCTCACTGAAAATCAAGGAGCCACGGACTACTCGACTTTCCTTAAGAACCTTCCGGGGAAAATCTCTGCTGAGGAGAATGAGAGGTTAAACAGTGAAATAACAGAGGAAGAGATAAGAAAAGCCATTTGGACTTTACAGCCTGACAAGTCCCCAGGTCCAGACGGTTTCTCTATAAATTTTTACAGAGATCATTGGCACTTGATAAAAAAAGATCTTGTTAAAATGATGAAAGGAATCCAAAGGAAAAAGAAAATGGGGGGCTTCACAAATTCAACTTTTCTCGCCCTCATTCCTAAGGAAACCCGGCCCACTTCCTTCTCTAGATTTAGACCTATTTCTTTGTGTAACACTTCTTATAAGATCTTTGCAAAAATTATAGCAGCCAGGCTCCAGCCTCTGCTCCCTTCCCTTATATCTGAAAATCAGGGAGGCTTCATGTCCAATAGGCAAATTCATGATTCCATCACCTTGGTTCAAGAAGCTATCCATTCCAGCACTTCTAGGCAAGAGAAAGGCTTCGTTCTTAAGCTTGACTTAGCCAACGCTTTCGATCGAGTAAGACACTCCTTCTTGTTCGCTGTCTTGAGGAAAATGGGCTTTAATTTTGACTTCATTAGCACCATTGCTGCTTGCATCTCTGGACCCTGGATCTCGCCTCTCATAAACGGCCGCCCTTGTGAAGCTTTCCAATCCTCAAGAGGGCTAAGGCAAGGATGTCCTCTTTCCCCCTATCTATTCATCTTGATGGCTGAATCCTTCAGCAGCATCCTCGATCACAACAGAAGAGTTGGTCTCATCTCTGGTATCAAGTTTGGGAACGGAGTGAAAAATATCAATCATTCACAATTTGCTGATGACACTCTGCTTATTGGTGGGGCATCCACTACTATAGCAAGGCGCTTCAAAAGCCTCCTCGATCAATTTATGGCGTGCTCAGGAGGAGAAGTCAACTTTCAAAAAAGTTGCATCTATGGATGGAACATTTCCAATCAAACAGCCCACAATATTGCTAACATTTTTGGAGTAGCCTTCAAAGCAACCTGGGACCACTTTACCTACCTTGGGATGCCGGTCACCTTGGGCTCTCTTAAAGCCACCACTTGGAATGAAATAATCGACAAAGTCAAAAGGAAGGTTCAGCAATGGGGAACTCAATGGCTTAACCCAGCTGGCAGATTAATTTTGCTCAAATCAGGTATTTCCTCCTTACCTTTATACCGATTCACTCTTTACCAAGCTCCTGCTTCTTTCCACTATAAGCTGGAAGTCGCTCTCCGCAATTTTTTATGGCAAGGAGGGAAAAAAGAAAAAAATAGATACAATTTGGTCAATTGGAAAAGTGTAATACAATCTCCAGACAGAGGTGGGTTGGGAATCAGAGCTCCTAAAATTCTAAATCTCGCTTTTGGGATTAAAATGGCTTGGAGACTAATTAATGAACCAAAAGCCTGGTGGAAACAGGTCATTGAATGCAAATACCTCTCGGACAATAGACAAAGACTTCTTGAATCTGATATTCCCAACAGAGACTCCACCAAAATCTGGCATCTCTGTAAGAAAGCAATCCCCATTCTCATTCAAAATACCTCAAAGATTCCGGGGGAAGGGAGCAGTATAAATTATGCCACTGATAAAATCATGGGTTACCAACCCCTAAACACTGTTGAAGAAGCCATTCCCTTCATCCTCTATCTTAACAACAAAGGCATTCAGAGGATGGACCAAATTTCAAAATGGGATGCTGAGAATGGTGCTTGGACTAGCTGGGATTTTCCAGTTATTCCCCCACACTTGGATTCAAGCTACGAAGCCCTCCATAAAAATCTTCAAAACAGAGCCCCCATAAAAAAAGGAGCAGTAGATGGGTTTAGATGGGACCCCACGGGCTCATGTTACACCATTAAATCTGGCTATCAATTCATATGCAACAATACTTATCAGACCTCGGTCTGGAATCAATGGAGAATAATATGGAAGTCTGAGGCCATCCCCAAGGTCAAATTTTTCATTTGGCTGCTGTTAAAGGGCAGAATTCTCACTTCGGAAAACCTTAGAAAGAGAGGGGTACATGGACCTTCAATCTGTCCTAACTGCTGCTCCGAGGAGGAAACCATCCACCATTTATTTCTTGACTGCACCTTTGCGAAGAAATGCTGGACCATTATGGCCAACTTGGGCAATATAACATGGCAACCTCAGCAAAACATTGCAGAGACAATCCAAGATTGGACAAGGAATTGCCCTTGGAAAGATAAACGGAGCAAGATAGTCAAAAGAACATGGGATATCATTCCCCACAACCTTCTTTGGAAAATCTGGCTCACAAGAAACAAGAAAATATTTCAAAACAAAGAGGGCAATGTTTGGAAGACATGTAGCAGTGCTCACCTCTTGGCGCAGGAGACGATGGCAGTCAAATACTCAGGAACAATTAAAGCAACAGACTATTCAGTTGAGGAGAGGCTCATGATCAAGCATATTCTAGGTCGCTCAGGTCAACAACAGAGTATTCGGAGAAATTATAGGCAGCATCAACATAAGACCAAGGATTGGGAAATTAGACTACCAACCCAGGAGTTCAAAAGGTGGATTCTGAGTAACAACTGCTCAACCTTATTCTTTGATGGCGCCTCAAAGTCCAACCCAGGACCAGCAGGCGCAGGAGGTGTTATCATTGATGAATTAGGAGAAGAAATCTGCAACTATGAATGGAGTTTAGGAGAAAAAACAAATAATAATGCAGAGGCTCTTGCTCTGTATCAAGGATTGTTGCAATTAAAAAGCATGGGAATTAGAAAAGCTCTTGTCCTAGGAGACTCCTCAATAATCATTGGCTTCATGAACCATTACAGGAGATCCCCAAACAGTAATCTTCAGCAACATATCCAACGCATCAATCTCCTCACCGAATACTTTGAAAAAATCCGATTCTGTCACATCCTCCGCACACACAATGGGGAAGCGGATAAACATGCAAATAATGCAGTTGGACAACCGGAAGGTGCATTGAGGCACAGTCACAGAGAATTTTTCCAGCCTCTGCCATGAAGCAGGCCGATCCTGACATTGCCCAGGCGCGTAAATCCAGCAAGCGTGTGACAGGCATGGTTACAACAGACTCAGGACAGTCGATTGAGAGTATGAAGTGCACAAACAGTCTCATTCAGGTCTTGATCCAAAGAATAGCTGACATCCCGAGGGAAAATAATCATCTCAGCGATGGACGGAAGAACGGTTTCACTGCTCCAGCGAATCGTCATAGAGATATAGGAAAATATCACAATAATGCAGAGGATTCGATCTCTGTTATGTATTCAGGCTACTGTTGGTCCCGATCCATAAATACGGGCACAGGAAGGCAAATATTTGTCATACACTGCTATGAACAAGAGCAGCCTCGCTGGAACGAAGAAGGCGCTCTTGTCCAGACTCGAAGACGAACTCCATCGCTGGTATCGATTCTTCTTGCTTTGTTTATCTATCCTCTAATCTATATCGTGGATTTTTTCAGGGCTAGCTTCAGTGGGAAGCTGAGAGCTATAGCGCCTTTCTTTCAACAGTCTCTGCTCTATACTCTGAACCTTTGCTGGCCGTCCCCCATCCTTCCTTCTTGCCCCTTAAGTTCGCCCCTCTCTGGCTCATCCTCTCTAACTTCAAGTTTTTCCCCTTCAATCTTGAGCGCTATCAACCAGACCTCCTTTTATATCCCTGCTCTCATCCAGAAAGCGAGAACTGTAAGCTCGAAACCCTTCTGTTTATTTTCACTAACCTCCAGCTCTCTTCTTTCAACCCCTCGCTTCATCATCCGGCCCCTCTTTTTCTTCTCCCGCAGCAAGGAGGAGTCAGCTGACCATCTCAGTGGATTTGACCCTCATAGAACCCAAGCCCAAATAGTGATGGCTCGTTCTGAGCAATGCTTTCACTGCCGCGACCTTCAGGCCGAATTCGAAGAGGTCAGAGCTCAACAAAGAATACTGGAAGATCAAGTGCGAAATATGGAAGCCAGGCACGCTGAACAGATTCGGAGCCTGGAAGCCAAATTTGATGAGCAGTTCAGAAGTCTTCACGCCAAATACCGCACAGAAATGAACCTGTTTCTCCACCGGGTTCATTCACTTCATGAGCAGTTCAACGGACTCAACAATAGATGCATTCACGCTGAGGAATCGCTGACAATCCTAAGGGAAATCATGGAAGCAAAGCAGAAAGAAAAATCAACATCTTCAAGCGCAAAGCCAATGGAAGCAGATCAGCGCCCAGAGGACTCCACAGCGAGAAATATCAGTCGTATTGACATTGATTAACTATGTGCTGTAAATGCAAGTTTTGGTGCCATCAGTATATCCGGATTTATAGTAGCAATAGATGTTTTATAGTCAGAAGTTACAGAAACCAATTCAAGGATAGGAACCTCATGCTCTCTCCTTGGATTTGTAGTGCTCTCGAAGCAACCTATGTATGGCTTCATGCCTTATTACTTTTTTCAATCAATATATAGCAACCGATCTTGTCAAAAAAAAAAGAAAGCATCAAGTAAAAGGAAAAATGCAAATATGGAATAGCACAACTTTCCTTTAGTTGGTATTCCATTTTAAAATCTAGTTTATAACCATTAAAAAATAGCTAGACAACATTCTATTATGCAATTTCAAACTGAATGGATTTCAATATATCATTATGTGAGTAGTAATCTTGCATAACACATGTTATTCTTTGTTAATGTGTAAGCAAATACAAATAGTATATTATAAGGTTGTTTTACCATGCAATGTGTTTTTGTTTGTGAAGAAGACAATCTAGCATCTGTTAGGTTTCCATTGCCTTGTAATAGTTTTATTGTTCTTGTTTATTTTATTACAAATATAATGATGAAAACAATGATAGTATTTTATTCAATAATTAGAAAATTTGATAATTGTTTCTTAATTTTATTTCAAAATTCACACATTATGAAACTCAAGATTATTACAAATATAATGATGAAATCAATGATAATATTTTATTCAATAATTAGAAAATTTGATAATTATTTCTTAATTTTATTTCAAAAATCACACACTAGGAAACTAAAGAAAATACAAAGGAAACATTTATTGGAGAAGGAATTTTAGTAAAGGAACCACCAATATCATGTTTAAATGGTATGACATTTTCAAAATTAGTTCGCACACTTTTCTTCAAATGGTTACACATTTTGCAAATAAATAATTGGTGATTAATGACGTTTTATCTATCATTTTCCTGTAGTGAACTTTCATATAGTTTGAAATTCCTTCTTATGAATATGTTTGGAATGAGATGTTGAAGAAGGAGATCTCATAGTATTATTCAATTCAAAATTTTATTGATCCATTTCAAATTATCATTGTTTTATCTATAAATGTTTTCAAAATATAATTACTATGGTACAAGTGAGGCTCCAAAGAAATCATGAAAGAAAAAAATAATGAAAAAATGGCACAACACAACTGTCATGTAGTTGGTATTCCATTTGCAAATATAGTTCACAATCATTTACAAATAATTAGACAACATTCTATTATTCAATTTCGAATTGAATGAATTTAAATCTATTATTAAATAGGTAGTAAGCTTGCATAACACATGTTATTCTTTGTTATTGTGCAAACAAATACAAATAGTATATTATAATGTTGTTTATTAATATTTAGTATTTTGTGTTTTCTACAATTGTTTTCAAAAAATATGGAAATGAGTGTATCTAAAGATGACAGTAAAGAAATGAAGAAATAATAAAAAACAAGTCATGATTAGTTAGATTATTTGGTCTCATCAAATTTTAATAGAACACTATATGACAATGTTTGCAACTAGAATTTCATTTTGATTTATGCTAATAATTTTTAATTATTGTTTGTAGAATCTCTTGGCCCTAAATCACAAAAAATTGTTACAATCACCATATAAGAAATAACATAGTCTTTCACTTTAAAAGTGCAACTTTAATGACACCTTCTACTTGTACTTTTTAAATGATTAGAATGTACAATACATTATATACATGTGAGTTTGTACAAGATTGGTATGTTCAAATAAAGGCTCTTATAAATATGTTTCCTGATATGTATCTATTTGGATGCATAGATGGAAATGAACCAAATAAATTAGGAATAATTATTAATTTCTATGCTCACAATGATAGTGACATTAATTTCCAGTTGGAGGTAATTAAAGAAGATGAAGTAAAATTAGTTTCTTGTCAAGTGGAGTATACAAAATTTAGACCAAATTTGATCGAAGCATCAAATAGTCATTCACAAGATACAATGAAAAATTCAATGTTTAATTTCGAGAGTTATGAAAGTTTTATTAAATATGGTATAAATATTTGCATTGATATTTTAGAACATATCACTAAATTTCTAAAATATCATTGTGTAAGATGTAAAAGAACATCATCTGTAATTTTTTATTTGCAACAAAAAGGTCAAAAGTTGGATAAAATACCAGATAATAAACTTTATGTTAAATTACTGAGTATGAGGAGAATATATTTAAATGATATGTAAGAGATCATTGCAGAAAGTGATTTCAAACCTGCTTCGGAATTTCAAAAATTAAAGAATGTTGAACGTGAGACAAGAAAGCTTGCAAATCAATGTGATGAAATTCATGAAAAGTTCAAGCACTGTTATTTATTTTCAAACTCTTTCAGTAGAAAGGTGGATGTTCAAATATGTGTAGAAGCCCCCAAATTGTTTAAATGGATATCACTGGACGATTCAATTACTATAGTAGAGATATTTTAGGCATCATTACCTAATGCACATCTAATTCCATTTGATATCACTAAGTGTGATCCCTTGCTCAACCCAGTCAAGTTTTTCAATGAAGAAGATTTATATGGTGAAAACATCAACTTTTGGATAGTTGATGGTGAACACACCATTCACGCAGTGAAGGAAGTCATAACAAATCCAAGTTATAGTGTATCTCTCGAGGTGAAGAAAAAATATGAAATATGTAATTCTCAATTTTTGGATCCATTAATTGAACCTAGTAAGGTGATTCAAATTTGTTGTCAACTCAATTCTACAAACAAGGTGTTATAGACATTTTTGGGTATTGCAACCCCAATCAGATATGTCCATAAACCAAGGGCTCCTAAGTCCCTAAAAGTTTTGTTCCATACTCTAAAAGAACAAGGTCAACTGATTACATCATCTCCCAGAAGTTCTCCATGAGAAACTGCTCAGAACTGGTCAAAACTGGACCATCTCACCTGCTCCATGGTCAAAGTGCGATGCATCCCACTTAATGCACACGGGAGGTGTGATGCATACTAAAAAGCCCTTCTATGGGGTGCGATGGGCGAGAGTGGACAAATGGCAGAGGTTGTATGCGAGGTGGATGATCATGGAGTCTTCCAGAAACTTCTCCTGTGACACTTGCCTCTCTTAATTCGCCCAGGGATGAGTAAGAGATCATCAATCTCCAAGTAGAATCAAGAACTATCAGAGAGAGGACACTAATCACAATCCTAGAAGCTGACTCACCCCCTGCAATCATCTATATATGGATCCCGCATCCCAGAGATCCAGAGGTTGGAATTTTGTATCTTGTAAGTGCTGTTGGTTTCTTGTTGGAATATCATAGTGTTGGGTGATCTAAGTTTTTCATGAGGTGAAAGAAGGGCTTTCATGCTGGAGGATGACACTGGGTCAGAACAATTGGTTGTAATCATCTTTGCTATTCTTGAATATTAATAAAGCTATTCAAGTTTTCCTCCACATTCTTGTATGTTTGATGATATATGCATTGGTGTGGTCAATATATATCTGGTCCTATACTGTTTATGATTGTAGATCTCTGTTCTTCGATAGTATTATGTTGCTTTGATTCCATAGGTTCTCTTTGAAGCTGGGTAGACAAAGGAGAAGTGGAAAGGATCTGTCAGAAAGGAGAGGAATCAAGCAAGGAACCAAGCGCAAGACTGAGGTTGGTGTCCTTCATTCCACTCTTATCTACTTTTCATAAAGGAAAATGAAAGTGGTTTTAGTTTTTTTGTTTCTAAGATAGCTACCAGTCTTAGTGGGACTAGTAGCTCCGAGTGGACACTAGATTTTCTGGTAACAAAATGGCAACTCCACTGGGGAGCGAATAGATTGTTTGTTTGTCTATATTTGTTTGTTTTATAAACTTACAGATGGAGCCTGAAGTCAAGCCAGCTAGCCTTCGAACTGCATTTTCTATTCAAGTGCAAAGTAGATCAATGTTGCTTCAGTCTATCTCCAGGTTTTGTTTATAAACTGAACAATCGATTTACAAGCTTTTTAATTGCCCTAGTGGTGGCTCTAGTAACCTCATTAGATCAGCCCCTGTGATTTCTTTTTACTGTACATCATTTGCTCGGCCTAAATCCCTGAACTGAGTTGCACACTGTGACCAAGAGCCAAGTAAAGTCTCGTCATGGTACCATCGCAACCTCTCTTCAAGGAAATCTGGATGCATCACACTTCCTGTGTGCAGTAGGTGGGATGCATCCCTATTTCCCTGTGTTATAGGTGTGATGATCAGAAAAGGTTAATTTTGCCTCCAGGTTTTGGTTTTTCTTCACTCTTTTCAGCTCTATTATAGATTTTTCCTGTCTGTGATTAGTATACCACTGTGGAAACCCCCTTCCTTTCCATCATTCTGCCTCCATTCTGCAAAGAACTGTGAATGTTTTTATGTATTTCCGCCATTTTTAGTTCTCTTTTGCAAAGTAGTAGCATAGTCAAACTGTCGTCTTTTGATTTGAAAGTGTCGCAAGTGTCTTTTTCAGTCAAAGAAAAGAATTCCATTGTTCTTGATGGTCAATTATACAGTTACTCTTGTATTTGATTTGAATTAGTAGTTTTTCAAGTTTTGAAAGCAATTTTCGATTCAAAATAGTAAAGTGTCGTCATTATCTTCCTTTCATTTTGAAGAGAAATTTGTTAGTACTGTCGCTTTGAAAAATAATTCAGACTTGTACTTAGCATTCTTCTTGTCATCCACACATTAAGAAAGCTGAAAACAAATACATGCATGTGCATTTTCATTTAGATTGCTTGTTGGTTTGATTTAGGACAATGAATCTAGTGTGTGCTCTCTGCTCTATGTTGAAAGAATATCATCTCTCTTTCTTTAGTAGCTAGGATTTTCATTGCAAAAAGAAGATTAAATGATTGTTTATCATCTTAGATTGAATTTTAGGAATTGTACATCTACATCACGCGGTGAACCTGAAAGGAAAATTTCTTAAGAAAGATCAATTGTAAAATAAATTTAATGAACCTAAAAACGCTTTGGAACCTAACGCACAACATCTATAAGTCTAGGCTAGAGACGTATTCCAGCGTCGTAAAGCCTGGTAACTGTTGCTTTCACTGTTGGTTGGGTGATTCCTCCTCTTTGAGATGACAAGTGCCAGTACAGACTTGTGCTCCCACGTACCATTGAGTATATATTGGGAGACCACAATAGGCTATATCCTTTATCCATAGGAAGCCGTGTCTGTCTCCCTATCGATCACAATGCACTAAACACAACATTCGAGAAGATTGACTACCGTACCCTAAAAAGTATTCTGCAGTTTTGCGATTGGTTTGGTAATCCCTCTGTCTAGATTTCTAGAGTAGTCTCTTTTGTTCCTTTTCAGACTCCTTAAAGGAAAAGTTCCATATGAGCACTTGTCACTTCAGGCTCATTAAAAATTGAAGGCGACTAGAGTCATCTTTTGTTTTTTCTCGACTCTTAAAAATTGAAAAAACAAGTTGTGTCAAAGCGTCTAAAATTCATTTAATTCAGAATCATTTTCCCCTTTATTTTTAGTTGATCGAATAATCTGCAATCATGGAAGAAAGTCAATTGAAACCCCGTCATTCGCGGAGACTTACGAGTTGATCGTCTTTGTTCCCAGAATCAAAACTATTTCGGACAAAGCGAACTCGTTTAACCGGCTCAAAGTCCCCTGGTCGGGTTGGAACAAGTGTTCCAACACCCTCGGAGACTCCAGTTACTCCAAACATTTCTAGTACCCCTGCCTTTACAGAAGAAGTTCCGCAGCCACAAGAGGACAGTAGAACTGATCCCAGTGTGAAGGTAAACACTTCGATACCTGAACTGGCTCAATCCATAGCTGATTCGGGAGGTGTTATTCCCCAAACATTAGTCGCTGCAGAATCTATACCTTCTTCGGCGCCAGAAATATTTTACGGACCTAACGGTCTACCTCTCCCACCGAGTTTGATTGCTATATAAGCGATTGTAGAGGACCCACCATCTAGTAGTCCATCACAATTTGGAGTAGGGGTCACTCTATATCCTTCTTCATCAGAAATTAGTCTACTATTATCGGAAGTTCCTGTAGAATCGCTAGGAAACCTTTTGGATAGACTAGATATGTCTAAACAACCGTCGACATCTAGTACTGTGTCATCTGACGTAGCAGCAGCAGAAATTCCTGCTGCTACTCCAACAATGTTCGCCGGCATACCGTCTGTCACAACTAGCTCTCAATCACTGGATGGGATCCATCCAGGGGCTGTTTCGACGGTATGTTCTATTCCCGTTTGTTCATCCGGAATAATATCTGGAATCTCTTATGTTGAGTCTTAGCAAATTGATCCATCGCAATGTCAATTTGGGCAGTCTGGTCCTCAAAGCCAAATAATCGCCTTAAGCACCGGATTACCACCGTATGGGGGGAAATATGCCCTTTCATTGTCTCCTCTAGGAGGTCAAACATACGAGAGTTCCCAACAGAATTCAGGTTATGTTGGAATTACATCCAATGGTTGGATGCCAATACTACCTCAACAACCAAGAGTTGTATACTCAATGCAACAAAGTATGCCTATGTCAAATATTCCCACTACACCAGCTATTGTAATGGTGTCGCAAGTACAAGCGTTACCTGTTGTATGCCAGCCTCAAGTCTCTCAGGTCGCAATCCAACAACCCCTTGTCCCTGTGACGCCACCACAATCATCGGTTAGTGGGTCCTTAACTGGAGTGACCCAGGCTCAAACGGGTACCATTGCCCCTCATCTCGGTCAAATAGCCAGTATTGGGCAACAACACATGGTCTCACAACAATGGTTGGTGCAATATCAACAACCACAATTCCAACAAGTTTACCAAGGATCTGAGCACCAAGTCTTTGCGAGTAATGGGCAGCCCTATATTCAAAATGGGCAACATCAACCATTTCATAATGGTTATGCCCATCAACCTTATCAGAGTTATTAGCATCAAATGCACTATGCTGGTATGAAAAGACCCACTGCTCAGGCAATCCCATCTTATCCTGGGTACGCTTCGCCAAACCTGAATCAACAGTTGCCCTTCGTGGCAACTATAAGTTACTAGATTTAAACCAGCTAATGAACGATCCAGTCGCTTACACCCCTTGGTGGCTAGCAATTCCTCACAAAATTCCGTCGGATATTCCTAAATTTAATGGAAATACAGGTGAAGACCCATCGAATCATGTGATGACCTTTCACCTGTGGTGTTCATCTAACACTCTAAATGATGATTCGATCAGACTTCGCCTTTTTCCGTGAACATTAACTGGTCCAACAGCAAAATGGTATATCAAATTTCCTAGAGCTTCGTTTGATAACTTCAGCGCCCTAGCCACAACCTTTTTAACCCATTTTCAGCTACCCATAAGGTACAAAACGGGAACAGAGCTTCTTACCAATTTCAAGCAAACGACAGCCACTCACATATCCGATCATATTCATGAGTGGCGACGTCATCGTAGAATGGTAAAAACATATGTTCCTGATCAGCTATTGGCTGAATGGTTTATTAAGTCATTGTTACCTTCTATTACGGAAGACGTGGCAAAGGGGGGAGTCGTCACTGAAGAACAAGTAATTTCTCGTGCGAAATATCTAGACTTGATCTATACTCAATCTGGCATGCTCTACGATAAAATCCCTGATGCTCCTAGACTGGAATTTTTCATTCCTCCATCTCCTAAATCAAACAAAGACTCTCATGCCAGGGACGGCGTGATAGGAACGACCAGCACGAAAACCACAAAGGCTAAGTCGAAGAAAGCCCGTACGGTTTCAGGTCAAAATGCAAATGAAGAACTTCTCACCCCTTGAAGTAAATGCCGTATCGACTGACAAAGGCAAAGAAACCAAGCAACCAGGAGGCAAGAAGAAAAAGAAAGGGAAGAAGAAAAAGCAGGAGGAGTCGTCCCCTGAGAAATCTTCTGCAAACCCTTCTGGAGATAGGAAACCAAAAAGTCCATGCCCAATATGTGATGAGGATCATTAGAAAAGAGAGTGTCCGTATAAAGAGCTTAGAAAATTCTTAAAGAATTCAAAAACCTCGGCAGTATTGACTGATCCGTTTCCAAATCCAGGAACAAATCTAGTTGCTAGTGACAATGCTTCCCCGTCACAAGTGCTAATGTTGTCAGTTTCAAAGCAGCAAAATGATGCTTTGATATCGACAAGGAATAAAGATTACGGGAATCCACAGCTGTCGGACAACAAGGCCAATGATCAACCTAGTAGTTCGACAACAACTTTGACCGAAGTTGTACCACCCATAATTCCTGAACTAACGATAAAGCCACCAAAGGGAGTAGTACACAAATCGACATTTAATCCTCGTGCCAGAGTAGCACAGCATTATAATATAATGGAAGATCTGGCCCAATCGCCATCCGCTATGTCGACACTTGAGGTACTGCAAAATTGCCCCTCTCAAAAGCAAGCTTTATTATCAGCGACCCAACGGATTCCAATCTTGTATCCTTTAATCACAAAGGATATGACCCTCAGTTACCAGCTCAACTAGCTTTCCTGATTCAAGTGAAAGCCCTCAACAAAACTGTTCATCGAACAATTATTGATGAGGGGGCATCTATATGTATTATGTCGATGAGTTGCTGGAAAAACTTAGGATCTCCACCCTTGTTGCGATCTTTGATGAAATTAAAAGCATTTGATGGATGAACATACACCCCATACTGGATTTTAAGTAACTTGCAAGTCGAACTGGGGGGAAAAATAGTAGAAATTGATGTTAAAGTTATCGACGGAAACCTCGATTACAACATCCTACTGGGAAGGCCTTGGATATATGCTATGGCTGCCGTTATGTCGACCTACTTCAGGAAGATTGCATTTCCCTTCCAAGGAGGAATTACAATCGTCGACCAACAAACATTTCTCCCCAACAGTTCACAAGTTACGGGAAGCATTCTGATGATCCATGGAAGCCCTCATTCACTTCAAAATATCGGAGTAGGCCTACTAAAATACCCCACATTAATGGGAACTTTTACCCTACCGCCTCCAAACAATCTGGCGGAAGTGGCCACGGTGGGAACCTGCAATATGATACCTTCTATATCTAAAAGATTCGGAAGATTCTTGAACATTTTGTCAGCATGGATCATGGCCATTTTAGAAATATTGTAGCAATCAATTTTCTCGGCCTCGGGGGCAAACCCAAATCAATGCTCATCGAGCATTTGGATAAATAGGTCTAAGGAATATGGCACCTCTTCAGATCCTTGGTCGCATGTACACTCTACAGACAAAGGAATCATTCAATTAATGATGATAGGAGAGGCACAATGGGAAGATTACCACCATCGTTCCCATCTTCCGAATTACCACGAAGATTATTCCAACAACCTTAATCGTCCTTCAATTTTTGATTTTCTATCAAATACTGTAAATACGGTGAATTCTAAGGATGGTTCCTATCCTGCGTCAACTCATTAAAAAAATGAAACAACTCCCTTTCAAAATCAAGTCTTTGATTACGATCTCGTAAAATCCAAGTCAAGCCTTTTAAAGATCTCGAAGGTAAACTTTCATTCCAACCACCGCGTTGAATGCAATGAAGCTTGGGGGCATGCACCTCGATTTGCGTCATTATGCTGGGGGCATGCGAACGTATAACAAGCATAGTTTTTCGTTTCAAGCTTGTGCAAACATGAAACCGTTTGCATCATTATGCTGGGGGCATGCAAACTTATCACGAGTAGTGTTACTGCAGGGTTCAAGATCGTTAAAAAATAAACCCGCCACAAGCAGTTTTTATGTGGAGTTCAAGCTCGTTAAAAATTAAACATATGCAATGAGAAAACGTTCCCCCAGAGTTTAAGCTCATTAAAAAATGAACCAATTTTCTGGTAAATAACCATTGTGAATGCATTATCATCAGCTTTTGAGCCTTCGTCATGTTCTCATCGTCACCTCCACTCTATTTTAGCCGATCATTCACCTCCATTTGGTTGTTTACCCCTTTTTGAGGAATAGCTGTGAAGAGTGATCTTGTTAGCCATCCTTGTGACACTACCATGATTGGAAAATTCAAAACTTTACCTAGAATTAGTTGCTACCTGAAATTATCACTCGTTCCTCAAAAACAAGTCTCCTTTAAGCTCTTTTCACCTGACTCATAAAATATGAAAAGATTGCTGAGCGATTGGCCTCTCCAGCTCATTAAAGTGACCGGAAGGGCTATCCCTCCTCTAGATTTTAATCTTTTTGGACCTGAGGGATTATTACACAAAAAGATCGAGCGCTTGTCTTGTTCGGCTCGTTAAAATTATCGAAAATTCATCCCTTTCGTATTATTTTATACTTTTCCGGACTTAAGGAATTATATGATGAAAAAGGATTATTGGAGTTTCCTTTACGTCCCTTTTCAGACTCTCTAAAATTGAAAAGGACCGAGTTATCTTTGTCGTTAAACTCGTTAAAACCGAATAGCGACAAACTTGTCCATACAGACAAGAACGAGTTTCACTATTGCTAGGCTCGTTAAAATATAGCAACGGGTTTGCCCGAAGGGCAAATTATAGAACAAGCATATGTTATCCTCCTCAAGATTGACAAAAATAAAGAGGTACTGGTCAGTAATGACTAGGGAAAATTGGGAAGAAAACTTGAAGAAACTTTATTGGTAGCAAGTCGCTCTTGAACATGACACTTTCACTCCGCATCCGAGTCGGGTTGGGTTGTTCCGTTCACTGGTCATATCACCATTGGTCCATTACACCATCCACATTTGGGGTTAACGCTACCAATCCATCATTTTAGTGTCACCGGTATGTTCAAGAGAAGTCGCTCAGAGAATTCACCTGTGTCTCATCCGCTGCAATACATTCACGCTCCATTCTTTCATGATCACCACCCTGAACCCTGTATCATCAGATCGTTTTCACCTCCAAAATCATTTACTCCATTCCATGCCGTAGATGTGGGATTCATTAAGGCCCTCCTATGGCGGGTCGCTTCTTGTAAGCATCAGCTCATTATCCAAGAAGTCGACTTAGGAACAACCCTTTCAATACTTTGAAGCTTGCATGCCTCAATGGAAATTTTCTCACTTCCGGCGATAGGTTTACATCAATGGCCTTCGACCGAAAGATTTTGCATGGTGTTCGACGCCATGTCCCTTATTCACACCACGTGAATTGTACTGTAGTACCTTGAGGGTCATCATCATTATCGGTGATTCCTCTCGTGCCTGTTAACAACTTACATCATTGGCTAGTAATCAGGCGATGTCTTTCCATGTTTGACTCCAAAACATCTTTCACATGGATCGACTTGTACTCCGAGTGAAGATTGAACGAGTTTGAAGACCTCGGATCTAGTTTCATCCATACGGTCTGCGATATATTCAGGAAAATAAAGACATCAAATGTACATTGTTGTTGCAGAGATGATCATCTGAATCAAAGGATGATGACTCTATTAGAATCATCAGTCTCCCGCACAGACGGTTTTCTGTCTTATGTACATGAAAATGAATTTATAAAGCTGAGCATGGGAATGCCCGCCTCAGCTATATCATGAAAAATATTATGAAGATAATGTATTGTATTGTATCTTATTATAGGTCACCTTACAACTCGAAAAAACTTCAGATCCTCATGATAAAGCATTTCACCCGACATCAAAAGATTAACGACCTCATGCTTTAGGGGGCAACTGTTATAAACATTTTTTGTCACTACAACCCCAATCAGATATGTCCATAAACCAAGGGCTCCTAAGTCCATAAAAGTGTTGTTCCATACCCTAAAAGAACAATTTCAGTTGATTACATCATCTCCCAGAAGTTCTCCATGAAAAACTGCTCAGAACTGGTCAAAACTGGACCATATCACCTACTCCATGGTCAAAGTGCGATGCATCCCACCTAATGCACATGGTAGGTGTGATGCATACTGAAAAGCCCTTCTATGGGGTGCGATGGGTGAGAGTGGACAAATGGCAGAGGCAGTATGCGAGGTGGATGATCATGGAATCTTCCAGAAACTTCTCCTGTGACACTTGCCTCTCTGAATTCGCCCAAGGATGAGTAAGAGATCATCAATCTCCAAGTGGAATCAAGAACTATCAGAGAGAGGACACTAATCAGAATCCCAGAAGGTGACTCACCCCCCTGCAATCATCTATATATGGATCCCTCATCCTAGAGATCCAAAGGCTGGAATTTTGTATCTTGTAAGGAAGTGTTGTTGGTTTCTTGTTGGAATATCATAGTGTTGGGTGATCTAAGTTTTTCATGAGGTGAAAGAAGGGCTTTCATGCTGGAGGATGATGCTGGGTCAGAAAAATTGGTTGTAATCCTCTTTGCTATTCTTGATTATTAATAAAGCTATTCAAGTTTTCCTCCACATTCTTGTATGTTTGATGATATATGCATTGCTGTGGTCAATATATATCTGGTCCTATATTGCTTATGATTGTAGATCTCTGTTCTTCGATAGTATTATGCTGCTTTGATTTCACAGGTGCTCTTTGAAGCTGGGTAGATGAAGGAGAAGTGGCAAGGATCTATCAGAAAGGAGAGGAATCAAGCAAGGAACCAAGCACAAGACTGAGGTTGGTGTCCTTCATTCCACTCTTATCTACTTTTCATGAAGGAAAACAAGAGTGGTTTTAGTTTGTTTGTTTCTAAGATAGCTACCAGTCTTAGTGGGACTAGTAACTCCGAGTGGACACTAGATTTCCCGGTAACACAAGGTGTTCTACAAAACGTTATATATTGATTGTGTGCACTGTGCAAGGCATTTCTTATGTTCCAATGACAAATTAAAGAAAAAGAGGGCTGGATATTCTAACACAACTAAAGAAAAGCTATGGAATTTTAATTATTTCTTGCACCCGTCAAATTATTATCATTTCTCTCTTTATTATTGATAAATGACTGAACATCATGACTTATTTAAGTTAATATTATAAGTAATATTTTATCATGTTTATGATTAATTTGAATTAGTTTATATTTCCTTATTTTATTTAAAATTGTAATTCATATTTTCATATCTACATTGAATTATTACTAATTTAAATATTTTATTTTTATCACGCCAATGACGAAATTTTGTGCTCCTTCTTTGAGTGTTAAAGTTCAATTTTTTTCTCATAAAATAATTCTATTATATCTAGATCAAGCTACTTGGGATAAATGGAAAACTATGTTTAGCTGTTACGAACTAGGCACATTGAAATTTTCTCCAAGCCAACGTGAATTGGAGAAGTATAAGACAGATAGTCTATACAGTTCAATGGATGCTTTCCTCTGCCCCCTTCAGGGACTATCTACAAAACAAATTTCTTCAGTGATAGATAAGTTGTTGGATGGAGTTATTTGGTTTTATATTCCACCTAATCATCCAACAAATGCTATAAAGTCAAAATATTTTTTGATTATTGTAATAAATTAAAAACCAATAAAATAATGTTGGATGCAATGGTTTCATATTGTAAAATTCATGATGAGAAATTGAGTGATATGACTCTTACTACATCCAATATTCTCGTGGATTGTGAAATTAATGATATTACATTTTCTAACTTCTATATAGTAGCAGAAGAGCCTACTTATGTAAAAGGAACACACAAAACAAAAACATGTGGAATCCTCAACAAAATAATACATTGATCAACAATCATTCAACAAGTTTACACTTATTTCATTTTGGTTGTCTTTTTTGGGGGCCTAATATTTTTCTAACAATTTTGGACCCTTTTCCTTGTCAATTAGAACCTAGTTTATCCACTGACCTTGTTGTATTGGATATATTGGCTTTAAATGAAGAATTATTCTAGAAGGCACATTATATTGAATATCTTCATTTTTATTGAAAAAAATCAATTGGACAACTTTACTATAGTTCTCTTAGTAGAACTTTGGTCTTGTCATAATATACGCGAGGCTTTGGAAATTTCCACAAGGAAGTGAAATTTCAAATATAAAATGACTAATGGATTTTATGAATATAATTCCAAGAAAAATGGATAGCTATGATATAGTTTTATCTATACATTTTTATACTTCATAATTGAAAAATTTTGAGGCTTCAAAACACTCTCATAGTTACAAATACACAATTGATGAAAATGAGAGAGATTATGATTTTTCAGTGGATTCATTGCAAAAGCATCAACAATGTAGTGAAGGAAATGTGATTATTTATATTTATTCAATGACAAACTTAATCAAGTCTTGTTATACATATGGAAGAAAAATTTTGTTTATTGTACAAATAGAGTCACAAATGACAATAATGTTAAATACTTACAAATATTTCTAGCTATTAAACCCAATATCCATTAACTTCCTAAAAAATTCAGGTATTTCACTTCCTTTGTCATTTATCTTATAATTCTTAGGCTAATATGTTTTTTAGAATTACTAATTGTCAAAATATCTACTAACATCACTAATGATGGAGATTCTAAAATAGAGAATGTTGGAAGTGAGAAAAATAGAAATAATCAATACAATGTGCACATTATTGAAAAACGAATGGAGATGGAACTAGGAGAAGAAGAAGTTATCATACGAGGTACATAATTTGTTTTTTGTTTGTTGTTGAATTTATTTAATTTCCACATTAATAACATTTTCAAATGTCTATTATAGGAAACTACAAGAACAAAGGAATTAATCAAGACAATGACCATGAAATAATGGAGATGGAAATGAGCATTAATCATTGTAATTTTCTTTCTATAATTATTATTTTCATTTTCATGTTTCATAGTATTTCATATATTTATTATAGTTAAAAATTAAGAGAACAGATACATTGATAGGGAAAATGTCCTACAAAACTATAATTAATATGAAAATATTGTATTGACAATTTAAGACGATTGATTTTTTATCTAGTTACTTATGAATTTTATTTGTAACGATTTATAGCATTTCTTATGTTTATTATAGTGAAAAGTAAGGAGAAAAAATGCACTGATTAAATGAAAAAGAAACAAAGTTATAATCAAGAACAAAATCTAATATTAGTTACTTATAACTCATTAACTAGTTTTCCTTATTCAACAAATTCATTAACTAGTTTTCCTTATTGTTTAATTATTTTTATTCATTTTTACAAATTCAAAACATTTTATATGTTTATTGTAGTGACAAATAAAGAGGACAAAGACAATGATGAGGTGCAAGATTATAATTATGAGGATAATGTCATATCAGGTACTTATAACTTGTGTTGATGTTTCTCTTTTTATTTTTAAAATTTTCAATGCTTTTCAAAATCATAATATTTTATACGTTTATATAGAAAAAAAAAATAAAAATAAAAATAACAATTAAATCAATGTTAAAAATGTAAGTGGGTGTAATTGAAGTATTATTAGAATTTGATTAAGCCTTTGACCTTTTTTCTCTAGGTCCTATGGATACAATATAAGAGAATATTGGCTCATCTATAAATAGTGGGAAAAACATTCAAGGTAAGTGTAGTTTTTCAACAAAGTCATTTCTTTAGCATGAATAAAGTGGTTTGACTAAATTATCTGTTATTGTGTTATAGCCGAAATAACCAAAAATAAATTAGCTATTTTAGAGTTAAAATATATCTTTTTATTATAGCACTAATGATGATAGAACTAAAGGGAATATTGAGAAAATTGGAAGAGATGCAGAGTGCGCTATAGAGAAAAATTTATTCTAGTTTCAATCACATGCTAAAAGTTTTCTTGAATTGTATTTCAAGGGTAAAGGTTTTGAAATTGCAATTTGGACAACAACTTTGACATGAACCACAACAAGAATTTTAAAAAACTTGGTTTCAAAACCATCACAAGGCCAACTTCTATTTATGTGGACTCTTTTAGATTGTAAACTACAAAAGGGACATAAGGTCACTAATAATCTAGAAAATGTTATACAGACTAAATCATTGAAAAAGGCGTGGGAAATGCATACCCAAAATGATGCAATTAATATTGTGATAGTGGATTGTTCACTTCAGAGAGTAAAAGAAAATCCCAAAGAAAATGTGTTTCTTGCTACTCCATTCAATGGAACAAACAAGGATGTTAATTGGTTGATCAATGTGCTATAGGAAATCTTGAATAAATTCAACAAGAAAATAGATGTGTGAGCTACTTTCAAGGATTTTCAATCATAATTAATAGTATCTTAAAATGTCAAGTGTTTAAGTTCATGCATAAATATTCATATATCATATATAATATTAATTCTAGGTCATTATATATATGACATCATGAATTATTATTGTACTTTATAGCCTTTATTCATTTAAGTTGAAACTTATTTCATGATACCAATACATTAGCAGCAATAAAGTATTTTTATTTTTATTTATTTCTAGCAAGATATTTTGTTAATGAAAAATTATTGATTTGAATGGTTGTTTAATGGGTTCATGCCAAAATTTATTAGTTTATAGAAATTGACAAAATAGATAAGGTTGTATGTAGAAATTATTAGATAATTGGTATGTTTGCTTGATTTGTACTATCACAATATTTTTTTCACTTGTGGTTTACTTTGCAATTAAACCACAAAAAAATTAGTTTTTTAAAAGATGGTTCATTGTATTCTTATAACTTCTCTATTTCTATAAAAGTTAAAAATATGTATTATGATGTATGTTGCAACCAAAAAAGAAGTACATCTTACACTAAAATAATAACCATATGTAACTAAGGGATATACTCTAAAAATTAATATATAATTAATTAGTATGTTTGAAATTTAAAAAATATAATAGGTTTTATGTATTTTTTATATCACACTTTTGTGATCCATATTGATTCTTTGAATCTCACTTTCAGATTAATCACATCATCAATATTTTCTAGTCGACGTTTCAAACCCTCTAATGTGGTTCATCCTCAGGGCCAAGATGAAACTAATATATAATTAGTTTGTTTATTAAACCTCTTAAAATAAAACATTTAAATAATGGTTCAATATATTCACGTAATACTTGTTAGATACAAATCAAATAAATGTATTAGGTTGTATGTATTAAAGAATTGCAAGATTTGTTTCTAGCACAAACATAAGCTTTGTAGGGTAAAACAAATCTAGCACCCACTATATTTGTAAAAAAAAAGCATTGTAAGATAAAACACATATAGTGTAATAGAACACAAAATCATTGCTTAGTAAAAGAAATCTAGCATGCGCTAGGTTTGTTTCTAGCATAAACACAAACATTATAGGATCAAACTAATCTAGCTCCCACTATATTTGTTTCGAGAACAAATGAAGCATTGTAAGGTGAAGCAAATCTAGTATAAGGAAAAACAAAACAACATTTTATGGTAAAACAAAAGCATAAAGACAAGCATTGCAATGTAAAACAAATATAGCATGCATTATATTTGTTCCTAGTGCAAACAAAGCTTTACAGGGTAAAAATATCTAATGGGTGCTAGATGTATGTATAGCACAAACATCAATAATGCAAAGTAAAAAAATTATAGCACGCACTAGATTTATTTCACCTTGAAATATGTTTTCGTTTGTGGAAGATGGAAATCTAGCGTGTGCTAGATTTCATTTGCCCTATGACATTTTTATTATTCTTGTTTATTTCATTTAATATACAAGTATGAAAGAAATGATAATATTTATATTAAAAGAAAAGAAAACACTAAAGGCAATATAAAATTAGTTTGTACTTTGTTGCAAATGGTTAGGTATTAAGTCAATAAATGAATGTTAAATAATGAAGTTTGAACTATCATTTTCTTGTAGTGAACTCACATATGGTTTGAAGTTTTGTGTTGTGCATATATGTGAAATGAAATGTTGTAAAAGTTGATTTCATAATATCCTTTGACTTGTTATTTTTTAATTCATTTGAAACTGTCATATACTTTTGTACAAATGTTTACACGTTCTAGGGACTAAGGTACAAGTGATATTCAAAAGCCATCACGATCTATTATTGTATTTTATAGGCTTTCTTAATTTAAGTTGACTTGTATTTCATGCTACCAATATATTAGTAGAAATAAAATATTCTTATTTTTTATTGGTAGTAAGATATTGTGCTAGGGACAATTATTGATTTGAATGGTTGTTTACTGTGTTGTTAGGAAAATTTCTTAGTTTATAAAAATTTATAAAATAAGTCAAGTGGTATATAGAAATTATTAGATAATTGGATTGTTTGCTTGATTTGGATAAATGCAATCATTTTTTTGTTGTGGTTTACCTTGACATTAGACATCTTAAAAATTATTATTTGAATGATTGTTCATTGTGTTGTTATAACTTCTCTTTTTCCGTAAAAGTTAACAACTATATTACGCTGTATGTAGCATCAAAAATAGATGTAAATCTTCAACTAAAATAAAAACCAAAAGAAAATAATGGATATACTCTACAAAATAATATATAATTAATTAGTTTGTTTGAAATTTAATAAGTGTATTAGGTTATGTGGAAATTAATATATCATTTTGTTTACTTGAATTAAACCATTGCAATTATATTTGTTAATTGAGATTAAAAAAATAATTATAGCTCTTAAAATCAGTGATTTAAATGGTTGGTCAATCCATTCATGTAATACTTGCTCCATAGAAATTAAATAAATGTATTAGGTTTTATGTATAGGCTAGATATGTATCATTAATTTGTTCTCTTCAATGGGGCCATTGTAAGAATGTTTTTTTATTGGCATTTAACTCGCAAAATTTTCTTTGTTAAAAATGGAAAAAATTGACAATATATACTAACATAATTGTTTTAGTGTTTCAAAGTAGTATGTTTTGATTTTCTTAAGTAATGGGGCGTGGAAGTGGAGATATGTTAATGTCATATATGTGGTAGCAATGCAGATGGAAATGAGAATTAATGTGCAACAAAAGGTCTTACTTATCTTTGAAATGGAAGGAATATTCTTCCAATCATACAGTGGAGATGAACCAACTTGTCATATTCAAAGAGAACTAGATTGGAAATTTGGAAATAGGTCCTATTTCTTTAGGCCTTCTCAATCAGAAGAATTAAAATATTTCTTATGTTGGGCATGGAATTCCCCCCAAGGCATGTTTTGGGGCTTAAAGCCCAAGTTTTAACCAAATCCTCTTATAAAAGCTTCGTGAATTGTGGGCGTGGAGCATGAAATTATGATAGAGTCACAGGGTTGTCCACCCTTGTTTTTGTAAAGTAATGTCGGCTTGATAGATCTACCCATGGTCCGCGAACCATGGGATTGTATAAAAAGAGCTTCGCTCTAAGTGTAGAGGATAATGAAGAACAAGAATGAGAAGTCTAAGTGATTGAGTCAAAG
Source organism: Pinus tabuliformis (assembly GCA_031772625.1). Classification (NCBI taxonomy): domain Eukaryota; kingdom Viridiplantae; phylum Streptophyta; class Pinopsida; order Pinales; family Pinaceae; genus Pinus; species Pinus tabuliformis. The sequence goes on along the minus strand of CM062816.1, from coordinate 1,035,432,636 downwards.
TGTAAAGTGTGTCTTTGGGTTGTAGGGTAGGAGAAGACTCTGCAGCTTAGTGTACAGAGGCCTAATAGTCTGCAGCTCAGTGTGCAAATCCCTGCAGCTGAGTGCGCAGGGAAGGTCGAGTTTATAACCGATTGGAAGAATCAATAAAGAGAAGTTTTACCATATTTTTGTGTATCTTTTCTTGTTTTAATGTATGATTGGATATAATTTGCAGGTATACTGTTTATTTGATGTGCGAAGTCATATGAATTTTTTGTGTAAATAAATATACCGTAAGAAATCCAAGTACACGAAGGTAATTAAATGGTATAGGAAGATAACTAAGACCTTGGGTAATAGCACAAAGCATGACTCTAGCAATGTGAAAGCTCCACAGCCCCTCGTTAGGGCTGCACGAAGGTAGTGTATCAAGGTGTGAGGAACAGGGAAGTGCGCAAAGTGACCTACATGTAGGGACAAATAGTTGGACCAGCTGAACCTCTCAGACATCTCAAGGGTGCGGAAACCTAGTTCTAGCACCCTCCCATACTACTTCGGGTGAGACCTCAGTCAAAACTCTGTAGATTGTTACCGAAAGTGCCAGTAGTACAGGGATTTGTTTGGCTGATTAACTCTGAACCTGGGTTAGGCCCTAACAATCCAACAAATGGTTCAGTTGCTGGGACCTAGACCTACATAGAGATGTCTAATGTCGTATCACTAGAATCTGAAAAATAAAGGAATTGAAGATTGGCTAGATAGGAAAATTCATGAGTTGCGGCGTAGGAAAAGAGGAATCCGCGACTGTCAAAGGAAGAGTGGTTAGACTGCTACTTATATACAGAGATCCACAAAATTTTCTTCGCATCCTTCCCCACTGAGTTATACGAGTGGATCGCGAAGCAAGCAGATAGCCAAGGAAGGTGTAAACTCGACAGACCTATTGTGTGGACTCCAAAATTGGTCGCAGACTGGAAGCATCGGAAGATGAGATGACGCGCATTGTCGATCACTGGCTCAGTGAAATCATAGGAGGATTCATCACCAAATTCACGGTAGATACTTCAGTCAGTTATAGCAAGGCAAAACGACACTTCCTCAAAGGACCGTAAGGCAAGTACGTTAAATCTTTGAACATTTGGATTAAAATGCTACTGTGTGAGAAAAGGGTTATGTGAATAAATTAATGTTTGGGGCTATGTGAAGTGGGAGAATCTATAGGTAGCACAAAACTAGAAATGAGCCCCTTGGTTCCACCTCTGTGAGGGAGCGAAGAAGAGCTCACAAAGGTCTCACCATGAAGTGCAACCAATCTAATAAGGCAGAGAATTCCGCGCATACCACCCCCACCCACACCATCGCTAGTTTCACCATCTTCACTCTCATCTTCGCCCATACCACCTCCACCACCACAGCGAAGCAGTATGGCAAGTGTGATAAAGCTAATAGTGTTCAAGGGAGTAGGGAATGAAGATCTAGGCCAATTTTGGTTCATGATAAAAGTTGTATGGGAAGCACAAGGAGTCACAAATGACAATATAAATAAGGCAATGTTGGTCAGCGCTCTGCAAGATCGCGTGTTGACCTGGTACATTAAGTATTCCAATGATAATCTGAATGCGGGGATCTCGGATATTCAAGCTGCACTAAACAGAGAATTTAGCAGGCTAAAGTCAGAGGCTCAGTCGATTATTGGATTCAAGGAAATCACAATGCTACTAGGCGAGACCACCTGGGAGTTGGATCAAAGACTAAAGTGCACCATTCCCAAAGCTAACATGACGTTAACAGATGGGAAACGCCACAAATGGTTTGTAGCATCGTTAACGCCGCATCTATGGAACGCGTTGTCATAACAGAGGCTAACCACTTAGGCCAAGGCCTTGGAGGTCATGATCAGATTTCACGATACCCCAATGCAAGATCCCAACCTGGGAGTTCAGCAGATTCATGCGCAGTTGAAAAACTTGTGCCTTGATATGCAGAGTTTGAAACAAGACAAGACAACCGACCCAGAGATGCGTAATGAGGTATGGTGCATAAAATGCAAGGGCCAAGGGCATGACAAGGACCATTGCTTGGTGTTCACGAATTACCTTGCAAGAGGAGGGCCAATGCCATTAAGACTGGAGACACAAGTAGGATCGAGCACGGCGCCTGCACTATGGTGTGCGCTTTGTCAGATAGGAGGAAAGCATGGCACAGATAACTACCATCTATTACAGAAGTATACGGAGAATTTACATCAGTTGTTATGTAATTTCTGTAGGTCAGTTGGGCATGATGAGCACACCTGTAGAAGTTATGAGCTGATGATGGATCGAACTCCTACCTACAGCGTTCAGGCTAAAACACGACCCCTTGATCAAAATGTAGGAATGGTGCACACCATATTTCAAGGGTGTGGATGAGGCTGAGGTGGACCAAGAAGAGGTCATAGACATCTGATATGTTACAATTACTGAGGGTCGGGGCATTATTCCTATGATTGTATGAATCCAACGTGACCATCATGCTTGTATTATACATTGTTTGATCATGAGACAAAGGATTTTCCCACACTAATAGCGAGGTTGCATGATAAAGGAGCACTCCAACCTCCCCCGCCTTAGAACCTACAAATGATGAGGTCTGAGCTACGTGAGGAAGATCCTAATGTAAATATCATGCTCCAGAGTGGAATTTCAAAAGGGGATGACAAAGGCAAGCAGCCTGAAGAAAGTACCTAGGTTTGCAAGGCTCAAATGAAGGAATCAGAGTTCAATTTGGAGCATGGTAAGGAGACATTCATGGAAACTAAGAGGAGATTTGTTGATGCCTCCACTTCAGGAAGTAAAGATAGACTGGAGGCATAAATGGACCCATTGAAGCTCACTACATTTTTAGAGACATGCATGAAACTATTGCGCGACAGCAAGGCTATAAAGCGGTTGCAAGAACTCATAACTAGATGCGTTGGGACCGCGCTAGGAGAACCACGCATAGTCCAAAAGCTCGAGAAGCACATGATGAAAATAGGAAGGGAGATGAGATTGACCGCCCGGATTGGGGAATATGAGATGGACCAAGTGATTCTCGATCTAGGATCAGACACGAACATCATGCCAAAGTAGACATGGGAGAGAATGGGCAGGCCTACATTGCAATGGTCTCTTATCGAATTGCAAATGGTGAACCAGGAAAAGATCCAACATATGGGGAGATTGCAGGGAATCACAATAGATATCGAAGGAGCAAGCGCGCTAGCAGATTTCAAAGTGATAGAGATTGTTGATGACAGCAATCCCTACCCCGCGCTATTGGGAATAGATTGGGCCACTGACATGAATGGAGTGATAAATATGAAGAAGCACAAGATGATTTTTGAGAAAAATTCTCTGCATGTAGTGGTACCTTTAGACCCTGCAGAAGGATCGCGCTACATGGAGCCAGTCCGTGACTATGACAGTGACAATGATCTGGAAAACATCTACAAGATAACCACATGGGAGCAAGACTGGGTAAATCCAATAGTGGATGGCCAAATCTCATAGGAGCACGAAAGCTCCTGCACATCAGATTTTGATGAGGAGATCGAATGATGACAGAACCAATTACACGAGGTAACCACGCTCAACTGTAACATGATGACGAGATCACTGCACTGTGTAACAATGGAGGTAAGAGATATGCTTATGTATGATGGTTAAGTGAGGTTGATGACTTCTTGAATAGATTTGAAAGAGAAGTGCCAGAATAGCAATGCTTCAATGCTCTGAAATGGGTACTGCGAGCTATGCCCATAAGGTGGTGGGGTACAAACCAAAGAAGTTTTGACGACTGGTGCAATTGTAGAAGGATGATGCGCATGTGGTTTGGGAAGCCTCAGATGCGATTAACCAACAAGATTGCCAAACAAAACGACCGTGCGCCCACCTATACGGATGGATGCAAGCATCTAGTGCGAAACCTGCAAAAATGCACACAATCTTCACGTTAGGAGACACGTTCAATAAGCAAGTGCGGGGAAGGCAATGGCATGAATGACCCCTCCAGTTGGAACCATGGAGTATGGAAAGACCAAGTGCGCTGAAGGATATCCACGTAGAAGCATTTAAAAAAGTACGCAAGGCACTGAACAAGGTCCAAAATGCGAAGCGGACTGACTGGGACCTGCAGATACCAATGGTTCTATGGACTTATAGGACCGCATGCAAGAACCTGACCATGTAGGCACTACCAAGAGGATGGAATATAAAGCAAACCCTATAGTACATGGAAATCTTAGACCATGCATGATAGCACCGGTAGATACAACAATTCGAGGAACCTTGGAAGAAGAACTCCAATAGGGAAATTATAGGCTCTAAGAACTTCAGAAAGAAAGGGTTAGATTAAGGAAGAAAAGTGCTCTGGTAGACGTGGAAGTCAAGAAGTTGGAGAACAAGATAAAGGAATATTTTCTAGATAAAAAGACCAAGGTGATAAGACAGGATGTGCATGATCATGCTGAAAAGTTTGAGGACTATCACCATGAATTGATCAGTCTGATGCCTTGGCTTGGATCGCACATTACTAAGCGAATCAACTAGGGTAGCATGTTGCAGATGATAAGGTGCACGACACCACCCGTAATGCTAAAAGGTGGGTATTTTCTAAGAAAAGTAATGGATGATAGGATGAAACTTTATATAGGTGGTGCGGCCACTTGACTAGCCGAGGGAAGTAAAATCTTAGTGCTCTAGGCAGTTGAAAGGAAGCATGATACTATAAACTATTCTACCCAGGAGCTACACGATGTTGGAGCTGTGCGTAGAAGCAAAGAGTCACAAGGTCCACGACCACACACAGGGGGCTACACTGCCATGCAGGTTAGCCAGAAAGTGATTGTTGAAGTCACTATTCATGATGGGATGCTTGACTTGAGACCAAATGGAGTGGGTGGCAGGCATTCAGGGTGCGATTTATGGGCAAGAGTTGGGAAAATCTGCCACCAAGGGAGCATTAATGAACTGGATTTTGGGGGAATGGTCGAATTCAAATTCAAAAAGCGTTATAAATTACAAAGGGCTGCCTAGCAAACAACACTTGGTCATTTGTGAATTGAACTATTGAGCAGAGCCCTATTTGTTTTGTGTCGAGCATTGATTGAGCCCCTAAGTTTATGAGTAAAAGATTTCTAGATGGACACTATGGAAATAGCTGAAGAAGTTATGGAAATAACATAAATGACTGTCGAAGAGGCTGCGCAGGACCTGATTGTGGGAGATGCTCCAGAAGGTGCTGGGATTGTGGTAGAAATCTCGAAATCACCACGCACGCCAAGACCAAAGAAGGATAAACAAGCGATGGTTCCCATACGTGTGTCCCCGTGGAACCTGCTATGCACCAAGTTGTCGATGGAAGAGAAGGGGAAATCCATTACCATAGAAACCGATGAGGAAGAAGAAGACCTAGAGGACCTTATCATCAAAGAAGACGAGGACGAAGGCATGGAGGAGGAAACTGAACCTACGCACCCTCCAACAAGGTTACTCGCCTATGTCCCCCATGGAAAGGGAAGGCTAAAGTGCCCAAGGACCTTGACGGGACCAAGAGCTCACTCCTGACCCCACTCGTCCGAGACAACATCATTTTTTAGGGCACGCACCTGGGATGGGTACCGAGCTTAAAATTTGAAGGTTGGCCAAAGTGCTGAAAGAATAGGTGGATGCGGAACAACACAAGGAAGCAGTCTTGAAGGCGTGCGTTTAGCCTTGGATCGATGAGGCCTTCACCATCATAGCAGAAATTGAAGGCAAGCTTGCACAAATATAACGGATACAAGCATAGATGCAGAGAAGCAGTTCTGACACTGCGGTCTCGGAACAATGCGTACAATAGATCCAATAGGCAGCAGCTTAGTGCGTTGCTGACCTTGCAGTAGTTCGAGTAGAGTTGGAAGGACTCCACATGAAGATCTCGGCGTCGACAGAGTGACTCGAGGGTGAGCCACTATGTTTGTGTTGGGGGCCTATTGGACATGGAATCCCTCCAAGGCATGGTTTGGGGTTTAAAGCCCAAGTTTTGACCAAATCCTTTTGTAAAAGCTCTACAAATTATGGGCACGGAGCTCGAAATTATGATAGTCACAGGGTTGTTAGCCCTTGTTTTTGTAAAGTAATGTCGGCTTGATAGATCTACCCATGGTCCACGGACCATGCGATTGTATAAATAGAGCTTCACTCTAAGTGTAGAGGATAATGAAGAAGAAGAATGAGAAGTTTAAGTGATTGAGTCAAAGTGTAAAGTGTGTCTTTGGGTCGTAGGGTAGGAGAAGGATCTGTAGCTGAGTGCACAGAGGCCTAATAGTCTGTAGCTGAGTGCGTGGACCCTTGCAACTGAGTGCGCAGGGCAGTTCGAGACTGTGACCGATTGGAAGAATCAATAAAGAGAATTTTTACCATATTTATATGTATCTTTTCCTGTTTTAATGTATGATTGGATATAATTTGCAAGTATATTGTTTATTTGTTGCGCAAACTCATATGAATGTTTTGTGTAAATAAATATACCATAAGACATCCAAATACGTGAAGGTAACTAACTGGTATAGGAATATAAGTAAAACCTCGGGTAATAGTGTACAACACGGCTCTAGCAGCGTGGAAGCTCCACATCCCCTGGTCAGGGCTGCGGAAAGGCAGTGTGTCAGGGCGTGAGGAAAGGAAGTGTGCAAAGTGACCTGCGCGCAAGGACAAACAGTTGGACCCGTCAAACCTCTCAGACATATCAAGGGTGTGGAAACTTGGTTCTAGCACCCTCCCATACTACTTTGGGTGAGACCTCAGTCCACGCTTCGTGGACTGTTGTCGAAAGGGCCAATAGTATAGGGATTTGTTTGGCTTATTAACTCTAAACCTGGGTTAGTCCCCAACAAGCCAATAGCTTAAAAAATTATGATGTTGCAATATGGACATGTACATTTGACAAGTACTTGAAAAATAAAATATTGATATAGGGGACTTTAAATTCATATGGGACAAATCTTAGTGCCATTTGCAAACAAAGTGAAGCTGGGGAGAATAATATCATTTTATGAGAAATGACTAACTGATGTGAGGTCCCAATATGGAGATAAATATGAAGAATAAAATGTATTAATAATAGATGCATCAAAGCATCATTCTCAATTCATCGGATATCAATCACATCACATCTTAGTAAAATCCTATACACAAAAAGAGCAAGATACTTGGCTTGGGAAGGTTTTATTTCCATTTCTTAAGGCACTTCATCATATCAAAGGAAAATGTAAGTACATTAGAATGTTCAATAGAACATATACTTCATTGTAATGGATGAACATAATACTTTCAATAAATTTTCTCACAAGAGAATTCTAATTTTACAATTCAACTTGAGCATACATTTTTGTGAATCAATATGTATGATTTTTTATTTCTTTCAAAACATACGAGAATTGAAAATTATATGAATATCGATTATTATTATTATTATTTATAATATTTTTTTCATTGAATTTGGTTTACCAAGGAATTATTTTTCTAATATATGCATGTATTTATATTTACAATTTTAAATAATTATTTGTCATTAAAATCTTATAGGATCCATTGAGGGAAAAAGTTGTTCTAATTTATTTCTATTTACTTCTATTCATTAATACTCATATATAAATGTGAATGTAAGTTTTGGAATCAATCTCAATGTAAATAAAGGTACAACTCTTACTAAAAAAATATAAATAATTTAGTTGAAATGTTACATGAACTATTAAGGCTAATAGGGATTGGGCCATAGGTAATGAGTCATAGGTGAATGATTTGAACTTTTTGACACAGGAGATGTATGATTTCCCAATCCATATTTTGTGCTAAATTTTTATATACTTAAATCAGTTAATATTTTTTAGTTGCAATCACATCATATTGGAAATCAAGAAGGCACAAGTTCACTTTTTGATTTCTAATTGCCTATAAAATGCATTAATATTAGTGTATAAGTATAATATATAATTTTTAAAATTCAACTTCATTGTAAATAAATATTCGTTTCTTAAAAAAGACATAATTAATTGACAATGTGTGTTAAGTGGAGTATTAATGTTTCAATGAACAAGTATCCTATATGAGTTATATCTTTTAACCTTTTGAATTTTAAGGAATTATATTTCATTGTCCAATAATGACTTTTCATAGACTTGTATTTTTTAATAAAATGTTATATCATATGAGCCAAGAAGGTACGAAGTTATGTTTTGAAATTTTAGTTATTTATATTGATTAATATGAGTACTCTAATGTGGTATGTTGGGTAGGGGTCCCCTAGGTCCAAGTTTTGTCTAAGTCATGTAAAGTCTTCGCATTTTGCGGAGTGGAGCATGATTCGCACAGATTTCTAGGAGTCAAAGGGGCTTTATGGCAGGTCAACCCCCCTTATTTTGTAAAGGGATAGGATAAATTCAACTATTTTGAGCTCTGCCCAGGGTTTGCGGACCATGGTATTGTAAAGGAAAAGGATATATAAAGGGGGTTCTTAGTGAGTCAAAGACAACGATTCATGTTATGTTATGATTTTGAGTCTGTAATTGTGATCTATTTGTCTACTCGGGTGAAGGGGAAGGCTCCTACAGCTTTGCGTGTGGAGACCTTGGTAAGTCTGTAGCTTTGTACATAGGCCCCTGCAACTCTGTGCGTAGGGCCAGAAAGATTATAGCAGTGAAGATTTGAAATAATAAAGAAGAATTTGGAATGGATGTCTGTAGTTTTACATGTTCGTATAGTTTTTGTATTTATTCCTGATTAGAGCTTTTCCTTGTATATTTCTTCTGTAATTGCATCACGAAGGTTCAAATACTATTTTATATGATGAATAATTCATGTTATATTAGTTACGTGCATCTCATAAGTTTTTCAAGTAGAAATATGCTCTATGTCTATAACAATAAGGTTAATGGTTCGCGAAGGTCGGAGTTAGCCCTAAACTGAAAGAAACCTTACAACCACACTATATAGCCCCTATGGATGAAGGAACCTAGTTCTAGCATCCCCCAATATTGCCTCGGGTGATACTATGGTCTGTGCCATGGGGAACATTGCCAAAAGGGCAAATAGTATAGGGTTTTGTTGGTTAGCGCAAACTAACTTTGAACCTGGGTCTAAGCACCTGAAGCCAATAAATGGTTCTGTTGCAAGGATTAGAATCTGTCTAAGGGATGTGTGATGTGGCAACCAACTAGAAACGAGATCCAAGTTTGGGTAGATCCAAGGTTTCACAAATTTGTAGCATAGGAAAATAGAAATCTACGACAATCGACGGAAAGGTGGTTACAAGGTATATCTATACAGAACAACACGAAATATTTTTCACATCATTCACTAATGAGATGCATGAGTGGATTTCAAAACTAGCCATAAATGAAACCTGTTGGAAACACAATGATCCTACTATATGGACCCTAGAGCTGACTAAGTGGCTTAAGGAGATTGAAGATAAGGTTGCAAGAGTTGTTGACTATTGGATAGATAGTATTCTTCGACGCTTTATTATTGAATTCATGATTGACGCATCAGTGTCCTACAATGAAGCTAAGTCCCAAATTTTCAAAGGTCCACAAGCTAAGTACCTAAATTCTTTAAAGTTCTCGGTTAAGATGCTATTATGTGAAAAGGGTGTACTACCTATGAATTGATGTCTAAAAGAAGCTAGACTGGATCTATGCAAAGTAGAGAAAGGTTTAGAATAGAACTTGATAAATTCGTTGAGGGTGAGTATAGTCCATTATTGGGTGAATCAAAAAATGAAGAAGAAATGAGCAACCCTAGTATGCCAGAGGTGCGTTGAAGTCGGATAATCAAGGCACTTACCGGATTCTCCATCCAATGACCCCACCTCCACCTTCACCTCCACCTCATACACCCACAATTCCACCTCCACCTCCACCATTTAACATGGCTAACGCAGTGAAGATGCCTATTTCTAAGGGTCGAGGATTAGAGGTTCCTGATGATTTGTTAGTTTGTCATAGAAGCTGTGTGGAAAACATAGCAGATCAATGATGAAGATATGAAGAAAGTGTAGCTTATCATAGCGTTGCAGGATAGAGCGTTGTCATGTTATATTAAGTACAATACAACTCACCCAGCTGCTTCACTAGCTGAGACAAAGAGTGCACTGAACCCAGAGTTCACGAAGGCCCAAGACTACCTGGGATGTAGATCACAGATTAAAATTCTTGTTGGGACAAGTCAGCTTCCATATCTCTAATGAACAACACAAAGAGTGGTATATAGTTGCGGTATTGCCACATCTCAGATTATCATTATCACAACAAAATATTTGGATGCGGGTGGAAGCATTAGAAATCAAGATGGATTTGGAAGTTTCGCCAGCACAAGATACTCAAATAGGGGTTCAGTAGATATAGTCCCAGTTAGCAAGCTTGCATATGGAACTACAAGATTTAAAGAAAGGAAAGGAAGCTTGGTTTGAGATGTGCTCATAAGTTTGGTGTACAATGTCTAAAGTGGAGGGTCACTATAAGGACAAATGTCCTATTAATCATGATTATGTCGCTTTCGGAGGTCCCAATCCTTTGAAGTCGGAGCGTAGTGCTGGACGAAGTACCGAACCGAGTGTCTAGTGTATTATTTGCCAAGTTGCAGACCATCACCCAATTGATCACTATTATTTGTTACACAAATATGTATAGTTGCCAAGGCAGTTATTTCGTAACTTTTGTCGATTAGTAGAGCATGACAAGAAGGATTGTCGTAACTATAATTTGATGATAGATCAAACTCCAACATATAGGATGTAAGCTGAAGGCCACGCGTAGGAAGATCATGGTTCAACTACGACCCGTGGAGGATTTCACGGTCGAGGAGGGGGAATTGAACAAGGTCGAGGTTAGATCATATGTTATAACTATGGTGAAGCTGGACATTTTGCACGGGATTGTCAGAACCCCACTCCCCCTTTCTATCAGTATTGTAGATAGTTTGACCATGTGATAGAGGATTTTCCTATTTTAATATCAAGATGTAGGAAAACAAGAATCAAAAACCTATGCATAATTTACAAATCATGAGATCTGAACCACGTGAGGATGGTCCAATCATTAATATAGTGACATGAAGTGGTGCTGCTACAAGAGAAGATAAAGAAGAAGGTAAAAGGCCTATTGCAGATGCATGGGTTAGGAAGGCATGAGAAAATAATATTGGGTTCAATATGCAGAGGGAGAAATAAACCTTCATGGAAGCAAAGAAGAGTTTCATGTACTCGAGAGCTTCGACATCAAGGACACAAATGCAATTAGTGCCACGAAAGAATAATTCTGAAGCTGTTACCATGATGGAGAATTCTGATCCACCTATTCTAAAACAATTTCTAAAGACACATATGAAGTTGCTAAGAAATCAGAAAGTAGTAGAAGGATTGTAAGAGTTAATTGGTAACTATGCTGGTAAAGAAAAGCCACAACCTATATAACATCTAGTAAACAAGGTAAACATAAATAATAAAAGAATTGGCTGAGAGATGCCATTAACTGCGCAGATTGTGGAATTCAAAATGGATCAGGTAATTCTTGACTTGGGATCTTATGCAAATGTATTGCCAAAGAAAACTTGGGAGCGAATGGGGTAACCCAAGTTATAATGGTCATCGATTTAGTTGCACATGGCCAATCAACAAAAGATCATCCTGATGGATCAATTGAATGGACTTGTTGTGGATATTGAAGGAGCAAGTGTAGTAGTAGACTTTCACGTTATTGAGATTGTGGACAACAACAATATGTATCGAGCGTTACATGGAATTGATTGGGATTTCCATATGAATGTGATAATCAATTTGAAGGGAAGGAGTATGGTGTTTGAAAAGAACGGTACCAAGGTTGTTATTCCTTAGATCCATCTAAAGGATAATGATATACATAACCCATTCGTGAAGAATACGATGATGAAGATATTGACCACATCTATACATTAATTGTGCGAGACGAGGATTGGATCAGCCCAACCAAAGATGGAAGGATAAGCTGGGAGAAGGATAGTTCATTTCATTCAGACTCAGATGAATAATTGGAGAACTCGCAGAACCAATTACACAAAGTTTCTACTTTGCATTATAATAGACTGAGAAAATCTCTTCACTACATATCAACTAAGGTATGTACTTTGCCATATTATGATGGGATGGGTAATGTCAGTGTATTTCTTGATAGCTTGGAAAGGGACGTACCATAAGAACAACAATTCCAAGTCTTGGATATAGCTTTGAGGGCTACACCTACGTGATGGTGATGCACTAATAAAGATAATATAGGATATTTGAGGGAGTGTCGCTAATTGATGAGGCTCAGGTTTGGTTATACATACATAAGGCTCGCCGATAAATATAATGGTAAGGATGATCCTCGAGAACATTTGTCTCGTTGGGCTAAAGCATGGGGTGAAGAACCTCAACCAGAGTGGGTACACATATTTTATCATACTTTGGATGTAATACCAATGAATTGGTATCTAGAAACAGAGCTGCGCCATGGCACCGCTAACTAGTATGATATGAAGGAAAGCTTCCTACTGACTTTTAGTTTCGAAGATGGGTTTCAGTGTATAGATGATGCACTTCAAGAGATCAAAGTAGTAATTTTTTAGACACTAAAAGAGCCTACGACTTGGGTATAGCATGATTGGAACACAAATTTGCGACATGCTCTAGAATGCTATAATATCACCATGGAAGAATGCGAGGAGGATCCACACAAAATTAACATCCCTGAATTAGAAGGACAACACAAGGTTTCGGGACCAAATGTTGAGATACCTAACATATCGCAGCCTATTAAGATGAAGCAAGTTAATATATGTTCATAAGCGGAGCCCATGTTTGCGCGCATCAGTGATTACTCAGATAAGGATACAGTAGGAAAGGTTGTCAAATTACTCCATGAGTACTAAGATCTATTTTCGACAAAGTTTTCAGATATGAAAGGCATTGTAGGTGATATGGGGGTAATGAAGATCACTTTAAAGCCAGATGCGAAACCTGTAAAAAAAGGAACATATAGGCTAAACCCAAAATACAAGAAAAAGGTGAAGCAGGAGCTTGATAAGATGCTCGCAACAGGAATAATTGAACCCATGGAAGAATATGAATGGGTAAGCCCAATGGTAGTGGAGAAGAAAAATACTAAGGGAGAAATAGGGATTTGTGTTGATTTAAGAAAATTGAACGATGTATGCATACACGATCCATTTTCAACACCATTCACTGATGAATTTTTAGAGAATGTTGGAAGACAGGAGGCCTACTACTTCTATGATACCCTTTCAAGATACCACCAGATCAAGATCGCACCAGAGGATAGGAGTAAGACCACTTTTGCTACTGAATGGGGATCATTTTAGTATATAGTCATGCCATTTGGGTTGAAGAATGCACCTGTGATATTCTCGAGGGTGGTCATTGCAACATTTAAGGAATTCATCCACAAATTTTTGGAGGTTTACTTTGATGACTAGATAGTCTTTGGACTAGTAAAGAAGCATGTTTCGAGTCTGCACTTGATGTAAGATACCTGCAGAAAATATCCAATTTCATTGAATTTTAAGAAGTGCACTTTTTGTGTAACATATGGGATATTATTGGGACATGTTGTTTTCAAATAAGGGTTGATGGTGGAACCTACCAAAATTGTTGATATTATCAATTTGGATCCACTGAGGAACGTAAAGAAGCTACATGCGACACTGGTAAAAATTGGTTACGACGGAAGTTCATAAAGGCTTATGTGCAGATCACTGCACCGATGTAAAAGTTACTAAAGAAAGATGCTACCTTTTGTTGGGACGATGAATGCCAAGACAACCTTGACATGTTAAAGGACAAAAAGGTCACTACGCTACTTTTGATGTTTCCCGATTGGAAGAAGAAATTTCATTTCCATGTAGATGTGTTGTGCATAGATTTGGGGGTTGTCTTAACGCAGCCAGGAGAAAGGGATCTTGATCACCCCATCACATTTTCTTGTTAAAAGTCATCTAAGGCAGGAAGAAATTATTCCTTAATGGAATGAGAGGGCTTAGTTATGGTGTACGTGCTAAAAAAATTCAGACATTACTTTTTAGGTGCACACTTAAAGATGTTCAGAGAAAATTATGCGCTAAAGTACTTAGTGAAGAAGCCTGTGTGGGGGGGGGGGGGGGATTTCGGTGGCTATTTTTATTCCGAGAGTATGATTTTGAGGTCATAGTTAATCCAAGATGATTGAACGTTGGGAAAGATCACTTGTCTAGAATTGAGAATGGCAAAGAACAAAAAAACATTTAAGAAGGACTGCCTGATTCACAACTTTTTGCAGTAAGGGTTGTTCATGATCATTTTGCTGGTATAATACACTTTTGGTCTACTAGAATAGCCCCTACATAATATACAACTCAATAGAAGAAAGAACTCATATGTCAAGCTACCAATTTTTCTCTAATTTCCAGACATTTGTGTAAAATGGGCCCTGATGAGATATTTCACAGATATGTCCCTAAGAACGAATGGCACAATATTTTGGTAGAAGAACATGATGGTGTCATGGGAGGACACTATGTAGGAATGGCCACTACACAGAATATTTTAAGAGCAGGACTATGGTGGCCCACGCTGGACAAGGATTCCAAAGAGTATTATGGTGCTTGCAATGTCTTATAGAGAACTGAAAGACCATCGAGAAGGGATGAGTTTCCTCTAAATCCACAAGTCACCTTGAAGGCCTTTGATATGTGGGCGATTGAATTTATTGGATCGAATAATCCATCATGAAACAATATGGGTGTGTGATACATTATTACTGCGATGATTTATCTAATCAAGTGGACTAAAGCACAACTGGTAAAGGATTGTAGTGCAGACACTATCGCGCACTTCATCTTTAAGTATATATTGTTGAGGTTTGGTTGCCCAAATATCCGGATGAGCGACATAGGTTCACATTTCTTGCACAACACTATTGAAGCATTAACAGAGGAGTTTCAAGTACATCATTAGAAAAGCATGCCTAATCATCCTCAGGCAAGTGACACAGTTGAGTCTTCAATAAAATTTTGGAGACCACTATGACTAAAGTATGCAACACCAACAAGAATGATTGGGATGTGCACATACCAATAGTTTTATGGGAATACAAGACTAGTTGCAAGAAGTTGACAAGGCAGACTCTGTTTAGATTGGTGTATGGACATGAATTTGTAATGCCTATGGAATACATAGTACCCAATCTTTGGATTGCGACTGTTAGAGATATGGCAGAAAGTGATATTATAGAGTAGAGATTTGAATAATTTCTTGCGCTGGAAGATGATTGACTTCTTGTAGGATTTCACCAACAAGTACAAAAATCACGGGAAAAGGCATGGCACGATCAAAATATTAAGCAGTGAAATTTTAATAATGGACACTTAGTTCTGTTGTACAGTAGTAAGTTCGTGAAGTTCCCTGTTAAATTCAAGATGCATTAGCTAGGACCATACATTGTCAGAGAAATCTCAGATGGTGGCGCAGTACAACTCGCGAAGCTGAATGAAGAATTATTTGTTGGATGAGTAGATGGGAGTAGGTTGAAGCTCTAGAGGGATGATTATGTCCCTATAACTGTGCAATGACTATATGAATGAAGGACCTTAGCACCTCTACAATGGTTTGCCCATCTTCAGGAGGGAATGCTTTTGCAAGGACAAATTGATGAGTTGCGGTGGAAGGCACATATAATATTCGTACGGATGTAGCCTTGGGTAGATGAGACCCATTACCTCTCACATAATGTGGAGAGAAATTTGAAGAGAATGCACTAGGCTCAGAGAACAATCGGTCTAACGACAAAAGGGTCAACGATAGAGAAGCTTATATAGGAAGTTCAATAGGCCACAATGAAGTGCACAGAGACACTTCATCCATTGAAGTTGGCATACAAAAACCTCAAAGAAATGGTTTAGGATGTACCGGTTGAGTGACTCGAGGAGGATGAGTTACATTTTTGTGGTAGGGGCCTATTGGGTAGGGGTCACCTAGGTCCAAGTTTTGTCTAAGTAAAGTAAAGTCTCCACATTTTGAGGATTAGAGTGCGATTCGTGCAGAGTTTTAGGAGTCAAAGGGGATTTAGGGTGGGTCAAAGTCCCTTATTTATAAAGGGATGGGGTAAATTCGACTATTTTGATCTCCTCCCATGGTTTGTGGATGATGGTATTGTAAGGGAAAAGGATATATAAAGGGTTTTCTTATTAATTAAAAGGCAATAATTCATGTTATGTTATGATTTTGAGTCTGTAATTGTGATATCTTTTTGTACTAGGGTGAAGGGGAAGGCTCCTGCAGCTGTGTGCACGAAGAACTTAGTAAATCTATGGTTGTGTACGCAGGCCCCTGAAGCTGTGTGTGCAAGCCCCTGCATCTGCGTGCACAGGGTCAGAAAGATTGTATGAGTGAAGATTTGAAATAATAAAGAAGAATTTGGAACATATATGTGTAGTTTTATATGTTCGCATAGTTTCTGTATTTCTGCCTTATTAGGGTTTTCTTTTCTATATTTCTTCTATAATTGTGTTACAAAGGTTCAAATATTGTTTTATATGATGAATAATGCATGTTATATTACTTACACACAACATGTAAGTTTGTTAAGTAAAAAAATGCTCTATGACTGTAAAAATAAGGTTAACAATTTGTGAAGGTCAGAGTAAGCCCTAAACTAGAAGAAACCTTATAGCCACACTGTATAGCCCCTCTAGATGTAGAAACATAGTTCTAGTGTCCCCCAATATTGCCTCAAGTGAGATTGTGGTTTGTGCTACATGGATTGTTGCCAAAAGGGCCGATAGTATAGGGTTTTGTTGGTTAGCGCAGACTAACTTTGAACTTGGGTCTAAGCCCCTAAGGCCAACATGGTATATAATAGTCATAAACTATGAGTCATTTCTTGCAAATAAAGATATTATAATTTCTTGATAATAAGTGTTAAGTAGACTATTTAAGCTAGTGGGCAATGGGATATAGATCAATGACTTTAAACTCTTTCAATCTTAAGGAATTTGATTTTCAAGCCATAATTATTTATAACTTAAGTGTTCTCTTACATCACTAGGAATCCATTTGTTCACTTACATTTTCCTATCATGTGATTTAATAAGAGTGGATAAATGTGACATCATCGTTTTTTAAATCGAACTCCATGTAAAACAAAATTTTTTTCATACAAAAATGGAATTATTACTTGATAATGGATGTTAAGTGGACTATTCATGGTTATTCAAGATATGGGTCATAAATGGATCATAAATAGTGCGCATCATATGACATTTGATTTTCCCATCTACACTAACAATTTTTAAAGTTCAATCCTTAAATAAATTATTTGTAATGGAAATAATGTGATAAAATCCAACAACACGTTAGCCTAGTTATTGAATTTTATTTAGTTATATACATTCATACAAGTTTATATATGTATTTCATGTTTCAAATTATTTAAGATCCTAATGTAAGTAAAGATATATGTTTTACAAAATACCATAAGTTTACAACTATGTATTACTAAATCAATTACTTATATATGCAATTGTCTCGTATAAGTCAATATGTTGTCAAGCCATTTATTCACTTTTATATGAATGTTATTTGGTTTGATACCAATGCACAAATGTGACATTGTTGTTTTAGAAATAAAACTCCTTGTACATGAAAGCTCTTTTCCAAATAAAAATGGAATAATTAAATGAAAATGAGCGTTAAGTGTAATATTTAGGCATGTTCAAGAGATGATCCATAAATGGATGTTTAAACTTTTTGCAACATAATATGAAATTTTATTTTCTCATCCATATTAGCATTTTATAAATTTCAATTTTTAAATACATTAAATGTAATCGATGTAATCGCATAGAAGGAAACAAAGCATGAAGCTACTTATTCAATTTTATTTAGTTATATCCATGATACATGTTTATAAATTTAATGTATTAATGAAATAAAGCTCTTAAAGTAAGTTAATATACCAATTTTACAACAACAACAACAAAAAAATCGAATTAATTGATAATCCATTTTAAATATTACATGTTGCTTTGTAATCGATACATTTTTCTAACTATGTATTCTTAAATAAATAACTTCTATTTACAATCATCTCATATAAGTCAATAGCTCAAAAGTCATTTATTATATTATATTTTCCTATCACGTGATTTAAAATGATTGTATAAATGTGACATTGTTGTTTTTGAAATAAAACTCCATGTAAAACAAAATGATTTTCCCAAAAAAAACTGGAGTAATTAAGTGATAATGAGTTTTAAGTGTACTTTCTAGACTCATTCAAGAGAAGGGTCACAAGTGGATATATTTAGAGATTTTGCACCACTATTATGACATTTATTTACATATTTTGATTAATTGATATTTAATACTAAATGGTATTTAAACCAATTATAATTATTTGATAATTATTTCTAAGTGGTCTAAGTGGTTTGAACCTCCCCTTGGTGCTTTCCAAAAGCACTAAGGGAACTTTGAAACTTCAACATAAAAACATATATTACTTACTAACTTTTTATTAGTATAGTTTCAATGCAAAATTGCCAAGGGAGGCACTCCATGTCAAATCTTACATTATTAATAACCAACTCCCCCCATCCCTACTAGTTGTGGGAAACTTTGGGGGAGATTTGTTAGGAACAAAAATTAGACACCAAGGAATCTAGTCTATTGTCCATAACTGTAATATTATATTGTTTAGATGTTAGACATACTAATATGAATTAATTGATTCCTACTAAGAGGTGCTTTCACACCATAGTACTGTGTATTTATATTTTTATGCCTAAGAGTCCCATGATTGACTTATTCATGGTCACTATTTAGTTTGACATTACTAAATATTTTTATCATATCATTTCTTAAGTTAATATGGTTATTGTGTCAAGAGGCATTATACAACCTAGTATGGCATGACCATAAGTAAAAATTTACATCTATATGTGTCAATGTTTACTACGATATGGGGAGGTCCCCACGAAATTTTTAAGTCATAGACTAGTTAAGATAAGTTTGAGCTAGTTATTTGATGGGTTTAGCATGGCGGTTTACAATTTCATGTAATTGCATAGCACATGATATTTGTCTATGGTATTTGTTATCATGAATCCTCTTTAAAGGCTTGAAGAAATCCATTACTATGGAATGCATGAGTACTAGCTTAGTTCCATCTTAACTTTGGAATTAATCCCCCTTGGCACATGGTGGATTTCGATATAAGATGCATCTATGCTTGTCTAAAAAATAATTAATGTTGATCTGTTGTTTTTTATTATTAATTTAAAAACAAATTTATACATAATATGAATCTATGTAATATTTTTTCTTGTCGATTATAAAATGTTACCAAACTCCTAAATTAGATAATAAAATAACATACTTAAAACAAAAAAATTATTAATAATACTTGAAATTAAAATTTTTAAGGTAACAAACATACTAGTATAATTCTATGATTAAATAAATTTTATGGACACTTTAAAATTGTGCCAACCTTCTACTCGAATAGTATCTCAACACAACTAGTGTGGTATTAAATATATCAAAGTATAATTAAATTTCTTCATAATACTATTATACTCAATACTCTTGTTATTAAATAATATTATTAATCCACCTTTTAATAGGAACCATAAATAATATTAGAAGAAATCATCTAAGAAGTCTAAGACATCAAAGATCCAAATCAAAACTAAAGGTCACCTTGAATTTTTGAGTCATGTTTGTCCAATTTTTTGTTCCTTTGCATACTTATAGTTTTGTATACCACTTCCTGGGAATGGTATTTAATGTATGGATGAATATATTCGCCCTTTAATCCTCTAGTCCCTTGTTCTTAGTCCATGCTATGACACAACCCTCGAGATGAGTGGTAAGAAACTCATTCTTGTATATTTTGGCTCAGTATTTCCTGTTGGGTCCTTCAAATTTTTTTATCGTTTTGGTTGGAATATGGTCACATAAAATAGTTATCAAAAGATGGAAAAGAGCATAACTTGGCTGGAATATAGTGGTGGAAAGAAGGAAATAATAAGTAGAGGACTGACTTGTTATTTTGGAATTTTCCAAGCCCATAGAAGAAGGCTCTCATCAAAGTAGTTAGAGTTAATGTTATGAAGAGAGCGAAATTTAAACTGGACGAGATTAATGAACCAAATTTTTATATAGACATGCAAAGTGAGTTGCATGAGAGAGTGATAGTAGAGAAAGGCCAATATTCTATTGGAATTATGTTGCACATGTGGCTATTGTAATTTCATATCTGTAATGGAGATTTTGGGAATGATATCTAAAAGATCTAGCTAAGATGATGTAGATCTATGATTTTAATGTTGATTTGATTTGATAATAATATGAGAATACTATTGTAGGGTAACTTAATGAGAAATGTGTATGATTATATGTGAGATAGTGTGTTTATTTTAAACTTTTGAATTCTTATATCAATTTTTTGTATAGTGTGCTTTATTAGTTTATTGCGCAATGCTTCTTCAATCAATATGTAACAATTAATGGTTAGTACTATTTATTTAACTAATGTATCCCATCACCTACTAAGCCCCTCTGTCGCATCTAACTCTCAATAATTCCTCGGGTGAGACCTTCTTCCCTTGGAAAAAAATGAATATGTTGAAATTAATCTAGACTACAATGGAAACCTTTATTTGCACCCTAATAAAAAATATTGGGTCATTATAATAATTTTTTACAAAACAAATGATTATTTTGTTTAGTGCTGAAAACTAACTGGGGTTTTAGATAATGGTGACTAGAATCCTCAAGAGTGGAATTATGGGATGGTGGAAAGGGAAGTGTGATTCCTTGATTTATCAACAAGCACAACTATGGAAGAAAAATCTAGAGTGGGTCCATGAAAATATATTTTTTTCCAAATCCACCTATGACCAGTATGAGATATTTTGGGTTGAATTTTGTAAAAGTTATAGCATTGGCTTAGTAGGTTGTAGAACTCCTTGAGGGTTGGGAGTGTTGGTTAGATCTTCAAAAATTAGACTACAACTGATCTAGCTACCATAAATTGGTTGGATCATGAGCTTACTATATCCATCAAATTTTGGTTATAAGCTACATTGAAGTGATATGTTATTGAGTTTATTACACAGAATCACCAATCATTTTGGAAAGAGGAAGCGGTCTTCAAATTTGGGATAAGAGGACTCCTATTGAAAGAGATCCCTTTGCGGATTAAGGTGGTTTTCATGTTAGAATACATATTGTTATTATTTCCTCCACCTAACATGGTAGAGTAAAACATTCATACTCGGGGGTTGGGAGAGGCAATGATCAATTGTGGAAGATGAGAAAGAGTTTCAATGGATAGAGAGAAGATTAGGAATGTGCAAGATTTTAGAGAAATGAGGATATCCTGGATATATGATGAATGGAGTGAGTGAAATATATGAGAGATTAAGAGAAAACGAAGTGAGTTCAAGTAGACAAGATAAATTTTGGCCAATCCTGAGATGTCGAAGGGAGAGTTGAAAGGATATTCAATATCTAGTGAAGGAAGAGGAGATAGAGTAAGTGAAGGAAGACCTAGTCAAGGTAAGAATTTTTCCCAGTAACCATGTGAAGTCTTGACACCAAACCCAACGATCATAGAGTTTGATCCGAGTACTCCTATAGATGAATATATGCATTTTTTGATGAGAAAGATACTTTGTGAGGGTGATCTCTTCCCCAAAGTCAATGTTTTGGAAAGTAGCAAACTCCCTAATCCTCCTTCATCCCTTCCTTGGTACTTGTTCTAATTCAGTAATGTTCCTTCCTAAACTGATTAAAGCTTTGAAATTCTATAAAATAAATATAGGAAATAGTTCCACTAGTGATGGTAAAAAATATTTGGGAAATATCACCCAACCTAGTTAATAAGGATTTGTTTTTGTTTCTTCTAATTTTGTTCCAATGACTAGCAATATGGTTGGTTCCTTTACCCAATACCCCGAGTTCCATGGCTAGGGTGATGAATACATGGAGTAACATTAGTACTTGTTTGAGGACATCTAGAGGTATATAGGAACTATAGATTTTACTAAGCTAGCTAAGTTCCAAACCACTTTAAGGGACCAAGATCTTAAGTGGTATATAAAATCTACTCTAAATATTCCAAATTTAACTAGAGATGCATTAATGGAAGAGTTCATTAAAGATTTCAAATTACCTTAGACCGAGGAGTGAGATTTGATAGTACTAGGGGAAATTAGGCAGAGGGAAGGGGAGACTACTTGGGAATGTATGCAAAGATTTAATGGTGCTCTAGGAAAGCTAACTCATACCATTCACCCATAATATAAAAAATAGTGGTTCTTTCCATCTCTATTGTTTTTTACAAGGGTACCTTTGACACAATAAAAGGTTAATGATATGTAAGAAGCATTATAATAGGCAATGAATATTGAAGCAATGGAGGGATATCCTAATAAGTTTTAATGATGATCTACTTAAACTAATCCTACCTTGAATGTCTTGCAAAATTAGATAGTTATTTCAACTAAAATACTAAAAGAGGTGAATGTGGTGAGACCTGCTCATCTGTAAGTTTAGTGTACAAATTTTTATACATTAAGGGCATCATGCCATAGAATTTCCAACATTTCTAGGGGTGGAACCCTCTAATGTTCCATTACGACCCCCTTTACACCATGCCTTAACTTCATGAAGAGTTTTGCAGGTGTCATTGAGTGTTCCTTTTTAGGGGCATACCCAGTATCATGCTTTTCCAAATCAACAAGTTATGTCTCCAAACGAGTATTCTAAAATTTTCCGCACATATGGACATTCACCTTGACTCTTCCATATGTTTAAAAATTACTCTAATGTACCTAACTCTATATTCTATGAGTTTTGTGGGTCTCCCATTGAACATACTAATGAATGTAGAGCCTTGGATGTATTGGTCAATTTCCTAAACTATATTGCATTATGGGTAAATGAGTCCTCTAATAAAAGAGGAGGTGGAGGATACAATGGAATAAGGGTGGGAGGAAGAGATTCATTTACATGTTATGATTTTGACAAAGGTGGCCATGCAACCAAAGAATATTCATCACCAAAAATTCCTCTCTTATTCTCATTATCGTCCCAATGCTCATGCAACTAAAGACTATCCAGAGTTTATCACTCAATGGGAAGAGAAAAATTGGAAAAGAGGAGATGATATTATTAGCTCTAAAATGTGGAAGAAAGAACCAACTCATCAACCTAATATTAATATTACCATTCGCGGAGGAACTAGGAATAAGACTAAAAAGGACTCCTCTAAATAACCCCTCATCAAAAAAGCAGAGTTGACACAAGTTCAATATGATCGTATTCAATAGAAGAAGTATTATAAGGATACTATCGATATTTTTAAGGAGGATAGTTCTTCCTCTCATAGCCCTAAGGTTGTAATATTAGCGAAATAGAAAACCTTTGGCCCTTAAAGGAGACTGTCTGCTAACCCTCAATTTTCCGCAGAATCCACCTAGCATGTACTATGTGGTTCAAGCTCTTTCTTGATATTTTGAGTGATAACCATGTTTATCAATAGTTGCAGAAGAATTTGAAGGGATTTGTGATGGATGAGGAGTTATTCGAGTGCCCTATTTCTGCAAATTTACTAGAGTGACATAGTTGAAGTGTCAGGAGGAATAAGAGAATAATAGGGAGAGAGTCTCATATTGATGCTCAAATTGATATGTATCATATTAAGGACACTATGTTGGATTTCTGATCTAATGTTAATATTTTTCCAAAGAAGAATTGGGATGCATTGGGAAAACCTAAGATGGCATTTTCCTTGATTTAGTTTTGGATGGCTAACAAATGTTGCATATTTTCTATTGGTCATTGGAAGGATGTGGAGGTAGATATGGTTAGCGCAAATACATATGTTAAATTTTAAGTCATTGATATCATTGTGGATAAATATCCATATCCAACATTATTGGGAGTTTATTGGGCCTTTGATATTTATGCCATCCATTATCTGAAGTAAAAAACCATGATTTTTTAATTATATGGGGTTCGAGCCATTCAACCTTCAATTTTGTATCAATGGCCTCGATATACAAAGCCTATTGATGTTGCAGAAGATACTAATGTTATAAATCAGCTATATCATCTAACTGTAGGGAAGAGGGAGAATTATATTAATCCTACAGTAGATGAGTCTCTTAGTTTGCGAAGTATTCAAAATATTGAAGTTGGTTTAGAGGTTATGTTGGAAGAATGGAAGCAGGGAGACCATGAGTCATATTCTAGGAGATGCACAATTGTTCATTTAGCTCGATAGATTGGTATAGAGGTAAGGCACCATTGTATCTTTGATAATCATATTTTTGTTGATTTGTTTGTATGAGACATTGAATGTACTATTGCGGAGGATCAACTGTTTCCCTTGTTGGATGTTGTGCTTCAAGCTACTCCTCCTCTATGGTGGGATGCTCACTGTAATTTCTTTCACCATGGGAAAAGGTCAAGTGTGCTATATTTTGTATATTTGTTAAGCCAAAAAAGGGAATATGTGTTGTTTCCTTATATCAAGGTCATACAAGTTCAAAGATTGCAGAATGGAAGAAGAATAAGGTACCTATTGAATTGTGGGTATATTAATCTATTCATACTATAAGATCTATTCCTAAAGATTATTGTTTAAAGGAGGAGATGAAGGGACAAAATTCTAGTTAGGATGAGTTGGTTTCTCAATTTTATCTTGATTTTAGGTTCTCTAATGAAGATGCTCATACTGTAGAGGATTTAAGAGCTATAAAATGAGTTCTATTTCCTACTAGGAAATCTATTCTATAATTCTTTGATAAGTCAGGTCACAGAACTGTACTTAGTTCAGGTTTCTAGCTAGTTGTTAGTGACGGAGAAATCGACAAGGAATGCGATGATGAAGAATTATAAGGGTTATGGCATATCTATTTCAAGGAATTTGAATGTGATTGTAGCGTTAAGTATGTCCCCCACAGGATGCCCCACATTTACAACCGATGAAGTTATGGAAGTTCAATATTGCTTTTGATCAAAAGCCAAAGTAGGCATCTATAGGAGACTATTGGGATGAATATACCATTAAGGAGATATTTGTCCTACTTAAGGAATATTAGGATCTATTTACTAAATCATTTTCATGTATTAAGGGTATTAAAATATATCTTAGAGAGATGAAAATTGTTATGAAGCCATATGCATGTCCAGTAAAGCACTGTCCATACCGCTTGAATCCTAGGCTCAAAGAGAATGTCCAAAGGGAAATTGACAAGATCCTATCAGTGGGAATTATCTTCCCTATGGATGAGGCTAACTATATAAGCCCCATATTCATTTACGATAGTAAGTATTCCAAGGAGATCAGATTATGTACTGATTGTCAAAACTTGAACAATGCATGTGTTCATGATCAATTTCATATTCCTTTAAGTTATGAAGTGTTTGATAATGTTGCATGTTAGGAATCTATTCATTTACAAATGGATTCTCAATCTATCATGAAGTGAGGATTATGAAGGAGAATAAGATAAAAACTACTTTTACTACTAAATGGGGATCGTATTCTTTTCATGTGATGTCGTTTGGCCCTAAAAATGCACCTACAATATTTTCTAGAATTATTATCGCAACTTTCTATGAGTACATACACAAGATTTTGGAGGTCTATATAGATGACTAGATAGTTTGTAGTATTTTAGAGAAGCATTAAAACTTCCTTAGAGTGATGTTTGATCAATATAAGGAACTATATATTTCTCTTAATATGAGTAACTACATCGTTTTTTTACCTTTTCGAACCTTACTGGGCCATATATTTTGTAAATTTGGTATTTCAGTTGGCCTAGCTAAGGTTTTGGTCATCCTCAATATGTCACCTCCTACAAGTGTTAAAAAACTTAGATCCACTTCGGGACACACAGGTTACTATCGCAGGTTCATTCATAACTATGCTCTGATTATTGTATCGTTGGAGAAGCTCATGAACAAGTTTTAGCCTTTCATTTGGACCTCTGTGTGTAGTACCGCCTTTGATACTCTGAAGGAAAAATTAACGAGTGTTCGAATTCTATTTTATCCTAACTTGAATAAAAATTTCCATGTCTGTTACACTAAAAAATGTCACCTTGACTACTTACAGTTAGTATGGCTCAAATCAACAGTCATGCTACCCTCTTAGGCAAGTCTCATGCCTCTGTTATCCATCTCAAACTCAAAGAAGAGAGAAAGTCTTGTAAAAATCATGTTTATCTCTGGGGTCGCAGGTTCTCTCTAGCCTTACCTGCGGGGACGCTGACCATGTTCACAAAATCTGCGTCCATGGACGCTCTGTATGTTAAGGGACAGGTGCGTCCCTCTGTAAAAGGCAAAATGCGCGAGTTTTATCTTGAAAAAGTTACTTGTGGTTACTTCTAGAACATTCTAGAGGTCGGTTTGATGAAATGGATGCGCCTCCAGTTGGTTCATGTATCTCTATTAAGGGGGAACTTATCCCATCAATAAGGGAGCTATCCCACCCATAGAGGGGGATGATCCCATTGATAGTGGACCTGAATAAC
This sequence comes from Pinus tabuliformis, assembly GCA_031772625.1. Classification (NCBI taxonomy): domain Eukaryota; kingdom Viridiplantae; phylum Streptophyta; class Pinopsida; order Pinales; family Pinaceae; genus Pinus; species Pinus tabuliformis. The sequence continues at coordinate 1,035,406,036 of CM062816.1, read as the reverse complement.
CTCTTTACAGCACTATAAATAAAGGCATTGAGCCAAAAGGAGAGGAGGTTGGAGCTATACATTTTCTTTGGGTAAATGCTGCAGGATTTAGGTCTTCCATTAGAGCCTTTGTGAGGAGAGATTGTCTTCACTTGATTCTACTTGGGAGAGGGTGAGCTTTGTCAAAGTAGAGGAAAACCCTTGATGGACCCTGGGAGGAACTTGCACAACACCAAGGCCAGGTTGTAAGAGTTTCTTTGTTTCGTTATTAATACAAACTGGTTTATTTTTCTCAATAGCTTGTGTTAATGAGTTATTTCATGTGTTCCTTGGTCTGCATGTTGAATATATGTTTTATTATATGAAATGCAAGTGCTTGGTAATTGTTTGATTGTTTGTGGTTGCAGGAATTGACTTGAAGGAGGAGCTCATCCGGATCGTCAAGAACGGACTTCAACAACAGCGTTTTGGAATAAGGTAAGCCTAAACACTTGTAGTTTTCATGTTGTAAAAGGTGTATTTAGAGAAAGATCACTCCATTTTGTCTTGTTTGTCATTAGAATGTCTTAGACTTCTAGGAAGGTCAGTCGTGTCCGCACCCTTGACAGATTCCGTGTGACAAATTGGCGACTCCGCTGGGGAATCCATTAATGAGAGAGTCTTTTCCTTTATATGAACTTTGCTTTGAGAAAATCATTTTTATTTTCTGGTTTTTGACTGTGAGAATTAGTATTTGGGTGGCTTAGCTTTAGATTTAGTTAGCTTTAGTTTTTCTTCCTTTTTCCAGAAGGACGCAGTCTCTGTGTGCTGCACAGTGCGTCCTTGGACGCGCTGTTGTCGACTGCACAGTGCGGGGCCGCACCTGTGACAACGGGTGGCCTGCGTCTTCCTGTAAAAGTTAAGAAAATTCCATTTTTGCTTTAAATTACTTTTAGATTTTGTTTTTTCTTAGTGTTTTCTGCCCAGATCCTTTAGTACCCTGTCAAGAATTCTCACCTGAACTAGTTTTGTGAGCTTTGAGTGTTTTAGTGGTTTTCAACGAAGTTTAGACCTAGGGTTTGATTTTTGGAAAGGCTTTGTAGTGACTTTGATAGTAGAAAGTTGTCCAGCCTTAGATATCTCTGGTTAGTCAACCTTCTTAGAAGTTGAGCCTGTCGTAAAGTCTCCTTGTTTGAGCAACTTGTCATTTGAGTTGTTTTGGGTCAAATTTCGAATTGCTTGTTTTTAAAGTATTGATTTCCATTTTACAAAAAGAACAAAAAGATTAGAGTTTTGTTTTGGCTAGTTTTTGATTCTGCAATAAGCTAGTCCTTGATTTGATTGTGATCAAGTAAAACACCTTAGAAATAATCATTGTTAGTTTTGGCCTCGTTAAGATTGCTTAGAGTAAATTTGCCTTTAGTTTGCTTATGAGTGCATTTTCATAGATTTTAAGAGTTGTTAAGATTGATTTTTGGTTATATTAGATTTATTTGCTTTATTAAAAGAAAAATACAAAAACATCTTCTTAAAAAGTCTTGTTTCAAGTAGCTTTTTGTTTTCAAAAGAAGAAAAGAGTTTTTTCGTGCATGTAAAGAGAAGTTATGTTTTTATGCTTGGAAAAGAAAAACGAATTGTTTCTTTGATTGTCTTCAATTAAGAAGTTGCTTTTATAAAGATTGCATTCTCTCAACTTTTTAGTTAAGCAATTCATCGAAAAAGTAAAGTAGTGGATAAATCATTTTAGGTGCATTTTGTAGTGGTTTCGAGTCGAGTCAACACACCACTAGTTTCACTTCCATCACCTTTTGACTTAAGAAACAACCTTAAAAGTAACGCTTAAATTAAAATCAATCTAGTAATCTTTATTTTTCTAGGGCTCTGAAGCACCAACATAGCTTAGGCTAGGGTCTTGGAGTAGGTGAGTACTTAACTCTCCAAGACTACAAAACCAAACAGATAGTCTATCTTGAGTAGAACAAATCCAATTGTTTCAGTTACATTCTGGGAAAGCTCCTCTTAAAGGAGAAACACGAGCTCGTGTCCGAACCAGTGAGGGGATCATTCCTCCCTCGTTGGGAACGACGCCAGGCAGTACGTATTACAAACGGTAAACCTCGGATTAACCATTGTCGAGGAGCCAGGGGTCACTTATCGGTAAACCTTGGATTGTTGTCAAGGAGCCGGTAAGGGGATTGGAGCTTGCTACTCTGCCCTTGCGTGCTGTCGGAGTTTAGACTGTTCCCCCAGGTGTAATTGTTGTGATTGGTAACCTTAGTGGCCATAATATCTAGGATTCTACCCAAGGTGACGGTGGAGGGAAGGTCCCACTGTACCTGGAGCAGACGTCGGTTATACTCACTTGGATTTTCTGGGGGGTTCGCTTCACTTCGAGACGGTTAAAGTGGAGGAACTTGGTCCAGTCTATTCATTAAGCAGGTTGCCGGGGTAACTGTTCCACCCACTATTTCTGTACTGAATCCTGCGAGGTTGGGCCTAATCACCAACTAGCGCTTTTGGTCCGGAAGACTACTGTTTGTGTGTGGTTTGACGCTCTAGATTATTTAGGCGTGTGCTTCAAATTTGATTGGTTCTTTAGAAGACTTTAGGTGGTTTGATTTGAAATTTTTTACTTTGATTTCGTGTGTTGTAGTTAAAATCTTTAATTGTGGCGGAATTACCGAGAAGGTCCCGTCGCATTGCGGGCCAGTCTCCTGAAGTTGTTTCTGTGGCCGAATTGTTGAGAAGATCCCGTGAACTTAGGGGTTCACCTCCTCGAGACGACCCCAGTTATTTAGAGGTTTAAAGGTCCTTGTAACTCCTCCTAGTGGCAGTAGAGTAGGTTCACCTGAAGAAGGAGAATCTTCTTTGGTAGTCCATCCAGATTACCAAAGATTAGAAACAGGTTACAATCCCGAAGCTGTTACAGTTTCCGAGCTTGCTGGTAGTTTTTCATCTGCCAGTGAAACAGGCGAAGAACCTGAAATTTCAGAACCTGTTACTCCAACTCCTAGTGTTCCTGATTCACCAAGAATAGAAAGAATTATCACCGAAAATCTTCCTGTTGGATTAATTGCTATAGAAGAACTTGTTCCAGAGGAAGAAATAGGCGTTTCTGATTCTGAAGATCTAATTACCCTTGATCTAAGGGAGCGTGAATCCATCTTTTACAGTCCTCCTAGAAGTGAATCTTGGTACCTTGCATTAACCAATTTTTTAGACAACTCAGTAGGTTTTTCTACACCTCGTACTCCGGTTCCACCTAGAGGAATTCATTCTCCTGTAAATATGTCTGGTCAGTCATCTGTGTTTTCACAAAGTCCTGAATCATTTTTACATGGCGGTCCTTCTGTTCCTACTGGGTATCAATCACTTTCTGGTACCTTTGCGGGAGCATCTCCTCAACCTGTTGATCATGGGTTATTAGTTGGAAACAGTGGTAATGTACCATTGAGTATAGGTGAAGTTTATATGATGTCAGGTTCAACTCCCATTAACCAACCTCAAGGTGGCCAATTACCGCCTGGGGGGCAACCTTCGTTAATGCCTGGGGGGCAACCTCAAGGTACTTCATTTGTGACTGGGGGGCAACCTCAAGGGTATCAACCCCAAGGGTATCAACCCCAGCCTCAATATGTACCCCAAAGTCAACCTCAGTATCAGTATCAACCTCAAGGATGGCAACCTCAAGGATGGCAACCCCAAGGGTATCAACCCCAAGGGTATCAACCTCAAGGATACCAACCTCAAGGTCAAGGTCAACCCCAGTATTCGTATTTACCTCAAGGTTATCAACCTACGGGTCAATACCCTGGTCAAGGTTATCAACCACCTCAAGGGCAATCATATGGGACTACACCTTACAGTTATCAACCCTATCCTCAATACGGCTATGGATCTCAGTATCCTCAACCTGTTACGAGTCAATACCCTGGAATGTTAACATGGGATCCGTCACAGGGTCAACAGATGTCGCAACCAAGTATACAGTCGGTACCTCAAGCAGGACAACCTGCAGTTCCTGGTCCACCCCAGCAACCGCAACCTGTCCAGTCAAGTGTTCAGACCCCTGTAACTTCTGTAGTTACTCAGCCGCCAATTGCACCTAGTACTCCACCTCACACGGCTGCAGCAACTACCGCTTCATCTACCATGCTTACTTCTGGAGTATCGGCAGCTCCGGTTTCTACTGTCCCTGTAACCGCTCCTCAGACATCTGTACCGTTGTCTGGACCCACGGTTCAAACCACAGTCCAGATGCCTGCAGGTCAACCTGGTACAAGTACGGTTGTTACTACTCAACCTCAATTTGTTCAACCTCCGTACCAGGGACAGTATCAACCTGGGCAAGCTGCCCAACAACCGGTTTACCAGTATCAACCGTATCCTGGGTACACTTATCAACCACCTCAGCAACCCCAGTACGGTCCGGTTAATCCTGGTTTTCCAGGAGGATATAATATCCCCAATGCGAATCCTGTTCCTAGTTATCCTGGATATCCTCCTCCTGGGGCTGGTATTGTGACTCAGAGTTTTAGAGATCCTAACCGGCAGTTACCGTTTATTGCGACTTTAGATTTACCCGACTTGACGCGCCTAACGAACGATCCAATTCAATATCTTCCGTTCTGGCCGCCAATGCCAAATAAGTTGCCCAGCGATATACCCAAGTTCGAAGGTAAGTCTGGAGAGGATCCGTCTAATCACGTGATGACTTACCACCTCTGGTGTGCATCAAATTCCATCTCAGATGATTCTATCCGCTTACGTCTTTTCCAGCGTACACTCATTGGTCTCGCAGCCAAGTGGTACATTGAGTTGCCACGGGCTTCTTTTTACAACTTTAGCCAGTTAGCTACTTCATTCTTAACTCATTTTCAGTTACCAGTCAGATACGATAATGGTACAGAATTATTAACTTCGCTAAAACAATCGACATCCACGTACATTTCTGATCACATCCATGAGTGGAGACGTCGAAGAAGATTAGTGAAAGTTTTTATCCCGGACCAAATTTTAGCTGAATGGTTTGTAAAATCATTATTACCAAGAATTACTGAAGATGTAGCTAAGGCCGGCGTAGTTACTGAGGAGCAAGTCATTGCTCAGGCACAATACCTTGACTTAGTTTACACTCAGTCGGGTACGTTACACGAGAAAATTCCGGATCTTCCAAAGTCAAACCAAATCGCTGCTGCTCCTTCGGGATCTCATGCCGCTGATGGTATGATCGGTATCGTGACTACGAAGAGTAAGAAGAAGTCTTCCAAGACCTCCAATACTCCAATTATCACTTTGCCTGATTCTCCGACAGGAGAGTCTTCTCCTCCTGAACTTACCGCCGACATTCACGCTGTAGAGTCATCTACGGCCAAATCCAAAAACGGTGGAAAGAAGAAAGGAAAGAAGAAGGCTAAAGCAGACAAGGCTCCAAAGGAGAAAACGGAAAAGTCGGAAACCAATGACGAAAAGCGCAAACCTCGTTATCCTTGTCTCATTTGTGAAGAAGATCATTTTACGAGAGACTGCCCTCATCGGGCCGAGGTAGTGAAAATAGTTAAAGGTTCTCCCACTCCTGCTGTGTTAAAGAATCCATTTCCCGAGCAGGAAAATAAGATGATAGGTTCTTCTTCGAATGCCAGTGAAGAACCCATTTTGATGATGTCTCATGTCAGGATTGCGACTCGATCGCAAGATTATGGTAGTAAGGCTCCTGTTGATGGTAAAGAAGCAGAATCTTCTCACTCTAACCCATCAACCTCAGCTCCTGGTTCCGATCCACTACAGATCGAAAAACCTAACCCAGACTTAGTGATTAAGCCGCCCGCCAAGGGTGTACTTCGAAGGTCTGCTTTCAATCCACATGCGAGAGCAGCCCAGAATTACAACATTGTTGAAGACTTAGCTGTTTCACCTTCAGCAATGTCGGCACTCGAAGTGCTGCAATCATGTCCAGCGCAACGAAAATTGCTTTTGTCGGCTATTGGAGCTGTCGATGTTCAGGACCCGAACCTAATGATCTTTGATCTAGAAAGTAGTACACCGCGTCTCCCCCATCAAATGGCTTTCCAAATTCCAGTGATAGTCAAAAACAGGCCTATTCATCGGACTGTGATTGATGAGGGAGCTTCTACGTGTATTATGTCGATTCAATGTTGGAGATCGCTTGGTTCTCCTTCGTTGAACCAATCCCCCACCATCCTTAAGGCCTTTGATGGCCGTGGGTTCCGTCCGTTTGGTATTCTACAAGAATTGCCTATAGGGGTCGAAGGTAAAACCGTTAGTCTGGATGTGGAAGTGGTTGATGCCCCTCTAGACTACAACCTTCTTTTGGGTCGAAGTTGGTCATATGCTATGACAGCGGTCGTTTCATCGGTCTTCAGAGTCATTAAGTTTCCACATAACGGTAAGATCGTGACTATTGATCAGCTGACATACTTTTCATCCGACCCAACCTCTTTAGAAACTATCCAGCATGTTGGTAAAACGACAATCCCTTATAGGGACATTGGTGTAGGTTTAGTTAAGGATTCCGGTTTACTGGGAACTTTTCCTCTCCCTCCACTCAATGCAGACCCTTCGTTCGCAACAATTCATATGATCACGTCAGAAAACATTATTTATGATGATCCTTGGTATGTTCCCTCTGACTCTGAGCTAGACTCACTCGGTGATGTTATGCCGTTGAGTCCGTATGAGATTGCTTATGAAGCTCTTATGTCTTTTACCGACTTTCATTCAACCGACCAAATGAATGTGGTCAGTGAAGAGTCACTTTTCACCTCACCCTTAGAACGGATAACGTTTCCCGAAGAAGTGTCATCTGACGAACAACTTCGCGAAATCCTAAGTGTAGATGATCTACCATGGGAAGATCTCCATCACAGATCTTCGTTTTTACCTAAGGATGATGCATTTGAAAATGATTTTTCATCTATCTTTACCGCTGAATATGTCAAAGACGCTCAGGATCCAACGAAACATTCTGATTCAGAGCTGAATTTAGGGAATATTTCTCGTACTATTCCCATTGATATTTCAGTGAAGCCCGGAATCGAGGAGAACATTCATATAGGTGCCGCATGTACTGAAGAAGAAATCCAAACTTACAAGGCCCTATTCCAAGAATTCCGCGACGTGTTTGCCTGGTCCTACGAGGAAATGCCGGGAATTGATCCTGCCATTGTTGTTCATGAAATCAAAACCTACCCGGATGCTAAACCCATTCGGCAACGGTTGCGTCAGATTCACCCTCGAAAAGCAGCTGCAATCAAAGCCGAAGTCGAAAAGCTGTTGAAAGCAGGTTTCATTTATCCGATCCCGTTAACGGATTGGGTATCGAATATTGTTCCCGTCAATAAAAAACAAGGAACAATAAGAATCTGTATCGATTATAGGGATATCAATCGAGCTTGTCCAAAAGACAACTATCCTACGCCTTATATCGATCAAATTATTGATGATTGTGCCGGAAGTGAGATGTTTTCCTTCATGGATGGTTTCTCAGGTTATAATCAAATCAATATTCTACCTGCCGATCAACCAAAAACGGCATTCATTTGTCCATGGGGGACATTTGCTTATTGCAAATTACCTTTTGGCCTTAAGAATGCCGGTGCTACTTTTCAACGGGCCATGTCTTATGCATTTCATGACATCAAGCACATTGTGCAACCCTATCTCGATGATTTGCCTGCTCATTCTTTACACCGAGCTGATCACCTTGTCCATTTACGAGCAATCTTTATGAGGTGTAGGCATTATCGAATTCGGTTGAATCCCCACAAGTGTGTTTTCTGTATAGAAACAGGTCGATTGCTGGGATTTGTTGTTTCCAAAACCGGCATTCGCGTCGATCCCTCGAAAGTCGAGGCTATCATCCAATTGCCTCCTCCTTCGAGTTTGCGCCAACTCCAAAGTTTGCAAGGGAAAGCGAACTTTTTACGCCGATTCATCCCTAACTACGCCGAGGTCACTAAAGGTTTTACACGGTTGTTGAAACAGAACGTACAATTCTTTTGGGACGAGATTGCTCAACAATCTTTTGATGCACTGAAACACGCGTTGACCCATGCACCGTTATTGCATCCTCCCAACTACAACCAGGACTACTTCTTATACCTCGCAGCTTCGCATTCCACCATTGGAATGGTGTTAGTTCAAGAAGATGAATTCAAGGCAGAGCATGTGATATATTACCTTAGCAGAACCTTAAATCCAACTGAGTTAAAATATTCACATGTGGAGAAATTGGCCCTGGCAGCCGTTCAAGCTGTCCAGCGTTTTCGTCACTACATTCTTCTCCGCAAAACTACTGTTATTTCGGATTGCAACCCTATGATTTATATCTTGACAAAACAACTGCTAGGGGGCAAGTACTCTAAATGGATCGTCATCCTGCAAGAGTTCGACTTGGAGTTTGAGAAGTCCAAGTCTAAGAAATCTTTAGTCTTCGCGGAATTGATGTGTGATTTCCCGAGTGCTGACACAGAGACTGTGGCAGAGGAGTCCATTGCGGACGAATCTTTGTTTCTTATTAGCACTGTAGATCCGTGGTATGGGGATATAATCATCTATCTCCAAACCCAAACCTTTCGGCCTGAAGCTTCCAAGGAAAACCGTCGAAAAATTCGGTTTCAATCCCAGCAATACAGAATTATTGGAGATACACTTTATCGCCTGGGGGCAGACTTAGTTTTTCGACGTTGTTTAACTCACGATGAGGCTGAGAGAGTTTTGAATGATTGTCACTCTGGAGCATGTGGCGGTCATATGTCTGGGTATGCCACAGCTCAGAAGGTGTTGCGCGCTGGCTATTTCTGGCCGTCTATGTTTAAAGATTGTATCCTTGCCGTCAGAAAATGCCACAACTGTCAAGTGTTTGATCGCAAGATGCGCGCTCCACCTGCTCCTCTCCACCCTATAATTGCCGCTGGTCCATTCGCCAAATGGGGCATTGACTTTATTACTTGTAACCCTCACTCGGCCGGGGGGCATGCGTATATCATCCTTGCGGTTGATTATTTTACTAAGTGGGCCGAGGCGATGCCTACATTCGACGCAAGCGGCAAGACAGCTGCACTTTTCGTATTCAATCATATCATAACTAGGTTTGGTGTCCCACAAGCAATCATTACGGACCATGGAAGCCATTTTCGAAATGTCATGATGACTGAGCTTACAAGCCAGCTTGGTTTGCGCCACGATAGCTCTACACCTTATTATCCGCAAGCCAACGGTTTGGTTGAGTCAATCAACAAAGTTCTAGTCATCATGATTCGACGGATCATTGGTATCCATCGAACGAATTGGCATAACATGTTATTTTCGGCGCTATGGGCATATCGAACTTCAGTGAAAAATTCAACAGGTTTCACCCCTTTTCAGCTAGTTTATGGCTTAGAAGCTGTGTTACCTATTGAGTGCGAAATCCCATCACTTCAAATGGCTGTCGAATTACTTCCAGCTACTTCCGAAGAGGAGAAACGGTTGTTATACTTGGCTAAATTAGATGAGACTCGACGTGACGCTACTTTAGCTATCGAGACTCACGCGAAACGAATGAAAGCTCAGTACGATAAAAATGTAACCCCTCGAAGTTTTTCGGAAGGAGACCTAGTACTATTATATGATCAAGCTAACGATAAGCTAGGTGCCGGAAAATTCGTTCCCATGTGGCATGGGCCCTACATTGTAAAGCGAAAGCTAGCAAAAGGGGCTTATGAGTTAGTTGATTTTGATGGGGACTCTTTGGGCAAACCCAGAAATGGACTTTACCTAAAGAGGTATTATGCTTAAAATGATGGATGGAGAAATTTTTAGATAGGTTAGATTTCCTTTCTAGCTAGCAAGTGTGTTAGTTTAGTCAGTGTGCTTAGCTTAGCAAGTGTGGTTTTTCGTCATTATTTTGGCTCATCTTGGTTTTACTCTTGATATTGTAGATGTCGACGCCTCTCCAAACATACATTGGATTTGCTGATGGTGCTTGTCGTAGTACACGGAATATCTCTTCCGCAGCTTGGGTTATCTATTCGCCCTCTGACGAGTTAGTTTCTATGCATGGGGTAAGCCTCGGTCAAACAACGAATAACATTGCAGAATACAGTGCAGTGGTTGAATTATTATCCGAATCTATTTCATTTGGAATTCGACGTTTGATAGTGAGGTTAGATTCTGAACTTGTTGTATTACAGCTTAATAGAGTTTATGCCATTAGAAATCCTGTGTTATTAAGGTTGTTTTTGAGAGTGCGTCTCTTGGAACGTGAATTTGATTACATTGAATATCAACATATTCCAAGGTCTTTGAATACATTAGCAGATGCAATTGCTTCTCGAGTGTTGGACAGACATTTATAATAATCATGCAAGTAAATTTAAAGACATTTCATCATACATGTTAAACAAGATAAGCCGGTAATAGTGATATATAGATATAGATAGAAGTGTGTCCAAAAATATATACATCGTCTTCGATCATAGGTTTAACACACCTTATGATCGGCAAAATGATAGTACAAAAAGTCAAAAATGTCACATGTGACTACAAAAGTGACTAGTCAATCACTGGTGGTGCTCTCTGTACGACACCACTGCGCGGGCTACCTTGCGCAAAAATCTCCTAAACGGTCCAGGGACCGCGACTACGAAGCGCTGAAGCCTCATAGGAATATCATCCATAGTAGTCTCAGGTATATCTGCCGTGAGACGCTCTAGATCATGCTCCAAATCAGCTAGTACTTCTGCTGTCGCATCCTGTAGGGCCGGTGCCGGTGCAGCTGGATGTCGTCTGTCGTAAGGCCGGAGATTGGCTGGACGCTGTGGTCCAACATCTGCATTTTTAAAATTTTACTGTTACTTTGAGACGATATATATGAAAAATAAAAAATACATAATTAGAAAACTTGTGAAAATGAAAGTACCTCTGTCATCCCATTGTTCTCCCTGTGGAAGAACCATGTCCGGATCACCTCTGAAATCCATTCCGGCATATGGAAAGTCTTGTATCACAAAAAGCTGGCCCTCTAGCCAGTCGAAGTAACTGTCTGAGAATCGAACCACTGCAGCACCCTCGTCAGGATGCCGGGCCATCACCGCAACCCATCGAACAAGCTTTGGCTCCCGAGGACCCAAGTCATCAACAGTGAGTTGCTGAGGGATCAGCATAGGAACTCTCTCCAAGGCAAAGCTCACGACTAGAGGCCCATATCCAAAAGTCTTTAGTCGTCCGTTCTTTGCCTTGGTTAGTTGGCTCTTCATATGAGCCGACACAGCTTCGCACCAGTTGAAGATGGTGCCTTGGTAACAGTCAACTGCCATCCGCATTTGGGATCCGGAGGCAATGTGCAAGGCGGCCGCGCCACAAATCCTAGTGACCGTAAATGCAATAACTCTAAGTTCCGCCAGAGCGATGTGCTTTATCTCCACGCCTTTTTTATGGCGAGTCCCTGGTCTGCACCACTCCTCGCGGAGATCATCAAGGGATTGGCCACCCGGCCTGGTCCCCGCAAGGTTGAGTTGCTCACCTCTGTTTGGCAAGCCAGTGAGAAAGTATACATCCGAGGGCTCTATCTCGAGCTGGTGCCCTCCAATGTAAAAACATTGATCTTGAACGTTCCATCGCTCAACCAGCCATTCCAAAAATCTTACCTGGCCCCTCATGCCCGGTATGGTCCAATATTTGTACAATCCACATGTTCTTAAGGCATCCAGAGAGGGTTGGTGGTTAATCGCAGCTTCATCGTCCTCTACGTGCTCTCTCTCTCTCCAGTCTAACATGTTTTAGGCCCTGCACATCAAAAGAGTCAATTAGAAATTAATTTGAGAAAATTTGGTGGTTTTTTGAGAGAGTTAGGGTTTTGAAATGCGCCCTTTGCGGAAGACGCACCCCGGCTTTGTAGCACAGGGCGTCCGGACGCAGCTCGCCTGAAGGCGGACTGCGTCCCCCGACCTTTTTCCCGTGTGAGAAAAAGTCGGGGGACGCGGGTCACCCGAAGGGCACCTGCGTCCGCCGAGGGGCGCATTTTGAACCCAAAACCCCCCAAAAAATGAAACAGAGACCAAAAACAAAAAACTAAACGGATAAAAATGAAGAGTGGGATGTGTAAAATACCTCGGTGAAGCGGCGTTCGATTCCGACGGTCAGATTTTCCGCAGCAACCACGGGAAGTTTCTTGTCAAAAGCTCCTTTTTCAACCTCAACAGTGAAACGGTAAAAATGACATGGTAAAAGGTCTTTTTATAGGTTTTTTGGATGAATTAGTTCATTTTTTACCATGAAAAGATGTTTTCGAATGTATTTTTGCCTATTTTAAACAGGTATGAGTAATGTGTCGCTTTTGTGCAGGACGAAGGGATTTCGAGGGAAATTGTAATTTTTCACAAACAAAATTTCAGAGTCATCTTTTAAGCCCTTTTCTGACTCCTAAAACATGAAAAGATCGCCGAGTGTTTCTTTTTCACTCGTTAAAACGGAATTAAAAGACGGTCCCCTTTTAGCTCTTTTCTGACCGCAAAATCAGGAAAAGATTGCCGGGTTTTTGTCGTTTCAAACTCGATAAGGAAATAAAACGACGTGTCCTTGATCGCTTTTTACTTTTCAGGTCAACGACACTATTATGAAAGTACTCCTTGGTCGCAAGATCAAGCGGTTCCCCCAGGTATTATTTTATACTTTTTCGGGCTTGAGGGACACAAATATACGAAAAAGTTCAACGTGGAGTTTCCTTAAGTTTTTCAGACTCTCTAAAAATGAAAAACGCCGAGTTTCTCCTATACTGGGCTCGTTAAACTTTTACAGTAAAGGACCTGTTCAATTACAAACAGGAACGAACCACTCCTTCCTAGGGTTCGAATTTAAACTAGGTTGGACTCGTCCGAAGGATGAGCTTATAATCAAGCATATGTTATCCTCCTCAAGCTTGTTAAAAATAAAGAGGTACTTGCCAGAAATGGTGGGGGAAAAAAGAGAAGAATGAACCTATTTGTCACCTTTTGTCTCAAAAGAAACTTTATTACCGCTCTTGAACACGACACTTTTCATTCACCTGGGTTGGGAAATCTTTTACCTCACAGTTGACCAAATCACTTTGAAAATCTTTAACCGGGTTCAGGGATCAACTTTGAGTTATTCGTCACCAAACCATCTGTTGTGTCGTTATGTGTTCAAGAGGTCTGCAAGCAAAACTTTCATCTGCAAAATACTTGTCATCCATTTGACCATCCCTGAGTCAGTCCTTACAGCAACATTTCTTCAACTTGAACAATGATTTCGTGTTGCGGGCTTGCCTGCAACGGGTCGCTTTCTATCGACATCGACACATTATCTAGAAAGATGACTTAGGAATCGACAGTACCTTGAAGTCTGCATGCATCAATGGCAGGTTTCTCGCCTTTGACGTCAGTTTACATCATTGACTTTCGATCAGAGGATTCCGTGAAGTGTTCGACATCAAAACATCTATTCACATTTCACGGGTTGTGCTTGGTACTTTGAGGACCATTGACATTACTGGTGGTTTCTCTCACGCTTGTTAACAGTTTACATCATTGACTGGTAATCAAGTGGTTTCTACCATGTTCGACATCGAATCATTTAATCACATGGCTAGAATCGTACCAATTCGGGAAGTAGAAGTGAAGACCCTGGATCTAGTTTCTACCATCCAGGCTGCGAGGAGTTTTGTATTCATTGTCTATGTAGACTTATCATAAACAGATGGCTGCGTCCATACTGTGTCTACAAAAGTCTATAAAAATGATGTACTGCAAGATCATTCCTGTATCAGAATAGTTAGTCCATTAGTTAAAGTTTTGAATCTGAGTATGGGAATGCCTACCTCAGTGATGATATAATCTTATCCATGTATTTTGTGTTGAAAATTGCAGGTTCCAACCAGGCCATCCACAAGGCAATCCTTGAAATGATAAAGCGCTTCACCCTTCCTAGAATTACAAAACCCTATTCTATTCCAGGCTTCGCACTTTAGGGGGCAATCTGTTACACTAAAAAATGTCACCTTGACTACTTACAGTTAGTATGGCTCAAATCAACAGTCATGCTACCCTCTTAGGCAAGTCTCATGCCTCTGTTATCCATCTCAAACTCAAAGAAGAGAGAAAGTCTTGTAAAAATCATGTTTATCTCTGGGGTCGCAGGTTCTCTCTAGCCTTACCTGCGGGGACGCTGACCATGTTCACAAAATCTGCGTCCATGGACGCTCTGTATGTTAAGGGACAGGTGCGTCCCTCTGTAAAAGGCAAAATGCGCGAGTTTTATCTTGAAAAAGTTACTTGTGGTTACTTCTAGAACATTCTAGAGGTCGGTTTGATGAAATGGATGCGCCTCCAGTTGGTTCATGTATCTCTATTAAGGGGGAACTTATCCCATCAATAAGGGAGCTATCCCACCCATAGAGGGGGATGATCCCATTGATAGTGGACCTGAATAACCTCTTTACAGCACTATAAATAAAGGCATTGAGCCAAAAGGAGAGGAGGTTGGAGCTATACATTTTCTTTGGGTAAATGCTGCAGGATTTAGGTCTTCCATTAGAGCCTTTGTGAGGAGAGATTGTCTTCACTTGATTCTACTTGGGAGAGGGTGAGCTTTGTCAAAGTAGAGGAAAACCCTTGATGGACCCTGGGAGGAACTTGCACAACACCAAGGCCAGGTTGTAAGAGTTTCTTTGTTTCGTTATTAATACAAACTGGTTTATTTTTCTCAATAGCTTGTGTTAATGAGTTATTTCATGTGTTCCTTGGTCTGCATGTTGAATATATGTTTTATTATATGAAATGCAAGTGCTTGGTAATTGTTTGATTGTTTGTGGTTGCAGGAATTGACTTGAAGGAGGAGCTCATCCGGATCGTCAAGAACGGACTTCAACAACAGCGTTTTGGAATAAGGTAAGCCTAAACACTTGTAGTTTTCATGTTGTAAAAGGTGTATTTAGAGAAAGATCACTCCATTTTGTCTTGTTTGTCATTAGAATGTCTTAGACTTCTAGGAAGGTCAGTCGTGTCCGCACCCTTGACAGATTCCGTGTGACAATGTCCATATTAATGCTTCTACCATTGCTCTCAGTGTTATCCTTATGCAACCTAGAGAAGGAAATATGGACCATCCCATATACATTTCTAGGTGAAAACTCTCCATTACAAAGTGTAACTATACTATGATTGAGAATGATGCCTTAGCAATGATATAATCCCTTGAAATTTCCTACCACTATATGTTGGGCAAGAACTTTAAATTCTTCATAGATTATTTAACCCTCAAGTATTTGTTCAATAAGGCTACATTGGAAAGGAAGATTTGTCATTGGTTGTTTCTATTTCAAGAATTTTCATTTGAAGCCCATGTGAAGCCTGGTCAAACTAATGTATGGTTGGAGCATCCTTCCTGCTTGTATTTAAGGGAATCCAAAGTATCCATTGATATTGAACTTCCTAATGCATCTTTGTTCTAAATTGAAGTTGTTCCAAACTATCTTGAAGATATTGCACTTTTCTTAAATACAGATATGTGTCATGAAAATTATTCTATAACCCACAAGAGGCATATGGTAAAGAGAGTAGCTGATTATCCACTGATCAAATGGAAATTATATAAGTTGAGTCTTGATAGAATATTGCATGTGCAGTTTTAATCATGAAGGACATGACATTCTATTGGAGTTTCATAGTGGATATGTGAGAGGCGATGTTATAGGAAAAGCAACTTCCTACAAAGTAATGTAGGTAGGGTTATGGTGCCTGACCTTGTTTGAAGATTCTAAGGAGTTTTCCAGGATCTATGATGTTTGTCATAGGGTTGGACAGCCTTCTTAGTGAAATAAATTTCCCCTATATCATATTTTTACATTACATTCCTTTGAAGAATGGGCAGTCAATTTCATTGGATCCATCAACCCTCCTACACAACATTCACATGCTAGATATATAATCACCATAACATATTATCTTATCGTATTGGAGGAGGCAGCTCTTGTAAGAGATTGTATCACTAGTATCGCATGCTGGTTCATTTTCTAGAATATTGTCACCATATTTGGGTGTCTGAGAAGCCTCACCAGTGACTAGGTAGAATACTTCATTAATGATATTTTTGCAACATTAACCCAGGAATTCCTTATCGAACATCATAAAAGTAGTCCTTATCATCCTCAAGCTAATGCTACCGTAGAAGAATTCAAAAAAATATTGGAGAAAGGCCTTACTAAGTTATGCTATACTAACTAAGATGAATGAGATGAAAGAGTCCCTGCTACACTTTGGGCATATAGGACTACTACTAAAAGGTTGCAAAAATACACTCCATTCCAATTGGTGTATGGAAAAGAAGTTTTGGTCCCTGCATAATTTATTATTCCTAATATGTATATTGTGCAAACCACTAAAAGTTCCATTTATGAGTCACTTGTGGAATGAATTGAGTTATGGGATCTTGATGTGTAGAGGTTCTTAGTATATTTTCATCAAAGTGTGGTGCAGTAGAGGAAAAGGCTTGGCCTGAACCACATATTAAGAAAATTTATTTTTATGTTAGAGATCGGGTTTTAATATATGAAAAAAGGTATTTGAAACATCCTATAAAGCTTTAGATGCATTGATTGGGACCTTTTATAGTTGCGTAAATCAAAGAATCCAGATTTGTTCAACTTGCACAACTTGATGGTATGCTTTAATCTAGATGGGTAAATGGCGCTTGGCTGAAGCCCTACTATGGCCCCTAACTCTTTTATTATTAATTGCTCTCTAGGAGTGGAGAGTATATTTTAGGTTAGAGTCAATTAGTTTTTAGTTCTAGTCACTCACTTTCATTGTGTCAGACATGACTCTTTGTCTTTTTCGTGTTATACCTCAACTCATTGTGGTCGGGGAGGTAGAATCGATGTGTCACATAACTATTGGTGGTTGTATTTTCATTATTTAGTCCCTATTTTCATCATCTCTACTTTAATGATGAAAAACCACTGAGATGATTATCACTTTCTGGTTTTACTTGTCGTGTTATTTCCCTTTTAAACTTGTCCTATCACATTTTTGATAAACAATGTCATGTCTTGGGATATGCATCTCTGCTAAATTTATTTCTCGAATTGAATTCAACTTCATTTTTATATTTCCACCTATTCCATTAAATGGTTAGTTGGGTAATTTATTATAAGAATTTGATATACTATTCTATAAATACATAGATAGCCCATCATTTTTAGTTATCTAGTTTTGAGTCTTTCTTGAGCTTCAACCCTAGCGTCTCAATCTGTGTCTCTCATTTCCCTTTTTCGCCATCGTCACCCTATGTGTCAAGTATATTATCGTAAATGTATAGTCATGGGTCAATTTGACAAAGCTGAAATTCAGTTTGAGTTGTTTGATCCACATGTTCAACCTTTAGACAGTTTGTATGGTAAGTATGAGAAGGTTATCCTTGTGGATAATGATTTTACTGATGGTGATATGTTTCCCATGTTGAAACCTGAAGTATATATGGATTTTAGGCCCAATAATTATGATAACATTTCCCCTCAATTAAAAAAACCATTCGAAAAGTTGTACAATTACACATTACCTATGCTACAAGATCTTCTTGTGTTTGACAGTACTGGTCAAGTTGCTTGATGCACAAAATTCCTTATCAGTTGAATTCACAATGGGTCCCTATGTCTCAACAAGTAACATCAAATCCATGTACATGCCATCCACAAGCTAACATGATTATATATGGATGGGAAATATGTCTCTACAACATTCGAGGAAGGGGCCAAGCACATCAAAAAAATGGGCACGACGAATTTGTATTAGAAATTTGGCACCAAGCATGAAATATGTGGACCCTCTATCAACCCAATTGTTAATGTCCAGATAAAATTTTCATGCGATTTGATGATTAAGAATATTAATAAGCATTATACAAAGGGTAAATGCACACTAGAAACCATCTATATGGTTGTTTTCTGTGTTCAAGACACCAAGCTAAACTATTATAAGTACTTGCTCGATGATTTCTTTTATTCTTCTGACAAATATTATCATAAAGGGGGTTCCTTTGTTTACGGTTATCTAATAGTCGCCATTTCCATGCTGAAGTAGAAACCTTTGGCGGGTCATATTCTCCATGCCCCTCTAGAACGTAAAGCTTTAGCCTTAAACTTTGATCCCTGGAAGACCTGCCTTAATTCTGCAAATGCTTCTTTTAATGAGAGTTATTTTGGTGTGTGGTACAATCAATTGATTGAAGCTACTCAGATTATTCGATTTCCTCAACTTTTTCTTGATATACATGCTTACCATATTTGGTTTATCATTGACCATAACCACTACTATGTATTCTTTAAAGATGTGGATAAAGACAAGTTTCATATCCATCCATTTCCATTTTACCTATATGAAGAGAGTTTCCATAAGGAGGTTTTGAATTGGTCTAGAGTTTAGAAACTCTAACAACCATATGGAGTTTACTAAGCCCTCAGTGGTACTACTTAGTAAAATTTGCTAGTGGTTAGGTCATCCCATCTCACAAACATTAATATTCACCACCATCCCCTACCTCTGACCTTGAATGTCATTAACCACTCATCAGGAAACTTCTCTCTTGTATCATTCCATCTTTAGTTTCCACTTCCACACCCATCACAAATTCACCTTACACATGTGCTTCAATACCTAATAAATCCATTTGCAAAAAACCCATTCCAACCCCCTTTTCTTACTGAGGAAATTGTAGTAACTACTGCTATGATGCAACCTACAATAACTCTTCCTCCACTTCTTGCATCAACAAATATGGTTGGTATATACCTCTTAGATCTCATTCAAGTTGATGATGATGAAACACCTGTGACCATTTCACCTACATTAATCATGGACGAAGTGCAACCATCCACAATCTGTTGAGCACTAGAGAAGGTATGTAATTACCACTTATTTGGTCATCCTTTCCTTAAATTCATAACTTCTTTACATTATGAAATAGGTATATGGTGAAAGATTATGATAAAGTTAGAAGATTTGTGTGCAACGTAAAATGACTAATAATTACCCTTTTCCTATGTAGAAAAAGAGGAAAATGGAAAATCGCCATTCCAAAGGAAATGACAAGATGAAATCAACTGATGTCCCTTTAACAAGGAACCACATCTAAATGAGGCAATCCAGATTGGAGAGTACAGGCCAGGAAAAGGAAGAGGAGGTACCAAATCGACGCAAGAGAATGAGAAGATAACTGAGAGCTAACAATATGGCGAATCCCTCTGGATCCTTTGATCCTGAGGGATCACTACCTTAACGATTCTATGTATCGTTGAAATCTCCGCTTGGCTGCTATAAGAAGGGACAACATTGCTAGCCTAAGGGGCGGACTATTGTTGCTTTTATGAAATTAATTATTGTAACTGAAACTTTGATCATCGACTCTCTTTAAAAGAGCAATTACTGTAACTCTATTTTGATGCTTAATATATAAACGATGTTTCCGTTCCATCATTGATTCTAGAGTAATCATAAGCAGTGCATCCTTGGAGGCTAAGGGCCTGGCCCTGGTGGATCACTTGCTTCCTATACCACTAATTCTTGATTCCAAGTCGTGTGTGGTTTGATTTCTTTTATCTACTTTGTTCAGTAATCTGTTATTTCCCATTATTTCATGTATTAGATCTATTATATTTCATTCCTATTTGAATAGTAAGGTTATTCTCTGCATAGGAATGTTATGCTGCTTGTTCTAATGTTATATCGTATTGTTGCTCCTTTAACAAACTGATATTATTGCGTAACATTGATATTCCTTATAGATTATTGTTACTGTTTGATTACAGAGTAACAGTGTTGTGTATTTATAAATTGGTATTATTGTTTATTTATCTACGGTTTATACCCAAGTGTGATTGTTGTTCATTGGGACTGTTGTTCCATCGTGATCACAATTGTTGTTTCTTTGCAACCACGACTAATAATTGTTACGCTGAAACTCAGATTACTGTTTCTTCAACAGAGAAGTGTTGTGTGTAATATTTTATTTGGTTTGTTGTTCATTTACATTTGATTCCGGTTACTGTTCAATATTTCATAGCTTCCTTTAGTTTGCTATCCTATTTCCATTTTCTGTTCAAATCATTTTTGAGTGAAGATTGCAATTATTGCTTCATTTTCGTAGGTTAAATCTTTATTGTTCAATCGAGTTAAATAAATCATTCGTTGTTCCATTTCCTGTTATTTGAATTATCATTGCTTTGATGTGCATAGAATGATGTGAAACTGTAGTGAACATTGATAGTTGTTGTCTAGTTCCCAGGTTGATGATCTTTTCTTAAATTGCTTCACAATTACATCAGTTTACAAAGGGAGGAGTTATTATTACTACATTCTTGACTGATAAATTGCTGTAGTTTTCTGAGTGAATGATTTAAGTCTTAGAGTGTTAAGTTTCTTTTTGAAAGTAGATTTTATTCAAAGCATCCGTTTACTCTTGTATTTAAAGAACTATACTACTAGCATTACTCTGACAAATTACCGCCTCAAACTGAGTACACTCTTTTAGATAACAAATCGTACCTAGATTGATAATTAATGTAGGGTAAATAGAGGTGAAAAAGACCCTTTTTACTGCTCGACATTTTGGTGCCATTGTCGAGGAAGAGTGTAGCCATTTATTTCTTTTTGGAGTAGTGTAAGTACCTAATAGGAGAGAATTGGGTTTTAAAAACGGAAGGTAAGAACCTGCGTACGGAGCATGTAACTTCCCTGCTCCCCTGCCTGCTTTCCTACAGACTTGTTGTTGTTTTTGGTAGAAATCAATATTTGATTTGTGTGAATCACTAAGCAGAAAAAACCTAAAAAGAATCTAAAACCACTACCCAAGCCTGATAAAGCTAAGCGGCTGGTGACCCTTGGTCGATCGACCTTTATAGATGAAATCCTTAAGAAAGAAGAATCTCAACCTTCAGTAGGACCTAGAAAAGTTGCTTCTAGACAACCTACTAGTTCCCGTTAGGCCATAAGATCACCATCTGTAGCCTTTGTTGAGGTGCATAGCCAAACTGAGGAGCAAGATTTTCAATAAATTGAGGATTCTAGCCCAAAATCAGTGCAAGAAGGGAACCTTAGCAACCTCTGCGAAGGAAGAGGAGAAACATGAGAAACTAAAGAACCAAGATCTCCTCTTGGAATAATTCAGCCATTAAGCAGTCCAGATAAGGGAAGTGTGGCAAAAATCATTCATAATGAAGTTGAAGAACCTCAAGAGCCAAAATCCCCCCAGACATTAGGAACTCTCATTATCCCAGACGAAGGAAGTGCTATTAAGGCCATTCCTTCTCCTTCTAGCCAACCTAGGAATACCCTCCTAGACATCCTGGAAGATTATTGGCACATATTTGACCAAATGGCCCACAACCAGCAAAGCACCCAAATTTCCACACTGCAATATCCCATTGTAGATATTGCAGCTAATGCACCTATGAAGGCCATTCCGCTCCATCACATCCCTACATTCCATGGCCTAACATTAGAAGATCCAGATGCATTTTTATTTGATTTTGATGTGCTGTGCAGAGGACATGACTATACCACTGTTGTGGGGAAAAATGCCTATGCAGGACGATCCTATCCACCTAAGGTGTGACACTGCCTTAGCAACAAACAGATACAGCTATTTTGGTTTCTTCCTTTATGAAATATGAAAGAGGGGAGATCGATAGACTTACCATTGTCTTCCGTTTGTCCCTCAATCTAGATCCTCTCCTCTTTGGGTGTTCACAACTACTTGCCTCCTCGCTTGCTCAAGAGAACAACAACTTGATTCCCACGAGATCACAAGAGAACAGCTACCTGTGACAAGAGAACAGCTACTTGCGACAAGAGAAGAACACAACACAAAGGCAAATATACATATTCATAAATGATTCAGGATTAGAAATAAATCAAATACACTAATGCAATCATATAAATACATCAGTATATAGGAGAAAACCAAGATAGCTTTATTGATTGATAACAAGGTTCAGGAAGAGATACAACCCAGAGGGCTCCAATCCAGCATCTCCTTCCCAGCAGAATGGAATTCCTTCTTCAGCTCCCTTCAAAGCATTAAGCACCCAATGTTTCCAGTCTCAAACCAACAGCAATTCTTTGCATTCACAAAATTCCAGCCTCTAGATCCCATGGAGGTGAGATCCATATATAGATGTTTGGAGAGAGGATCAGTCAGCTTGAGATCTGACTAGTGTCCTCTCCCTCTATCAGTTCTTGAGTCCACTTGGAGGTTCTTGCTTCCACTTGGAGATTTGGAACCTCTTACTCATCACCAGTCGAATTCCGTGAGGCAAGTGTCATTTTGGAAGCTTCCTGGCTTCTGACACCTTGAGGAATGAGACTGCCACATGTCCAAACTCGCTCAGCGCAGGTAGCTAGTGTTGGAGTTGACATTCAACGTAGGTAGCCAGTGTAGTAGTTGACATTCAGCGCAGATGCTCAGTGGAGTAGTTGACATGATCCTGAATTGACTTGTTTTTGAGTGGTTTCAGGTGGAGAACTTTTGTGAATTGCTGTGGTTAGTTAGCCTTGTTCCTCTAGGGGTAGGAACAACATGTTTAGGGACTTTGGATCCCTTAGATTATGGACATTTCATGCTCAATGTTGTAAGGCACAAAAATTTCTATAACAGTTGCCCCCTAAAGTATGAGGCCGTTTATCGGGTGAAATGCTTTATCCAGGAGGGTCCGAAGTTCATCCATTTGCTGGGAGGAGACCTGTAATAAGATACAATACAATACATTATGATTCATACTGCTTTCATGATCTAGCTGAGGCGGGCATTCCCATGCTCAGCATTATAAATCCATTTTTGTACATAGAACAAACAATCGTCTGATGGTAGACTGATAATTTTGGCGAAATTATCATCCTTTGAGTAGGATTATCATCTGCTGCAATGATGTACATCTCAAATGTCTTTATTTTTCCTGAATATATATCGCAGCCCGGATGGATGAAACTAGATCCGGGGTCTTCAAACTCATTCGATCTTCACTCTAAGTACAAGTCGATCCATGTGAGAATTGCGCTGAAGTCGAACATGGAAAGACATCGCTTGATTACCGGTCAATGATGTAAACCGTTAACAAGCGTGAGAGGAATCACCAATAATGATAATGACCCTCAAGGTACTGCAGTACAATTCACGTGGTGTGAATAAAGGACTTGGCGTCGAACACCACGCAAAATCTTCTGGTCGAAGGTCATTGATGTATACCTGTCGCCGGAAGTGAGAAACTTGCCATTGAGGCATGCGAGCTTCAAAGTACTGAAGGGGTTGTTCCTAGATCAACTTCTTGGATAATGAGCTGATGTCAACAAGAAGCGATCCGTCATAGGAGGGCCTTAATGAATCCCACATCAGTGACACGGAACGGAGCTAATGATTTTAATGGAGGTGAAAACGATCTGTGACATATGATTCAGGGCGGCGGTCATGAATGGATGAAGGATAATGTATGGCAGTGGATGGGACCCGACTAACTCTTTCTGAACGACTTCTCTTGAACATATGGCGACACTGATGTGACCCCAAATATGTATGGTATGGCGAGACCATGGTGATGTGACCGGTGAATGAGACAACCCAACCCGATTGTGGTACGGAGGAAAAGTGTCATGTTCAAGAGCGACCTGCTACCATCAAAGTTCTCTTTAGTTTTCTCCCAATTTTTCCCTAGTCATTGCTGACCAGTACCTATTTATTTTTGTCAAGCTTGAGGAGGATAACATATGCTTGTTCTATAACCTGCCCTTCGGGCAAGCCCATCGCTATGTTTTAACGAGCCTAGCGATAGGGAAACTCGTTCTCGTCTAAAGACAAGTTTGTCGCTATTTAATGATTTTAACGAGTCTAACGACAAGGATAACTCGGTTCTTTTCATTTTTAGAGAGTCTGAAAAGATACATAAAGTCAACTCCAAAATTCCTTTTTCGTCATCTAATCCCTTAAGTCCGAAAAAGTATAAAACAATATAAAAGGGATGAGTTTTCGATAGTTTTAACGAGCCGAATAAAACAAGCGCTTGATCTTTTTGTGCAATAATCCCTCAGGTCCAAAAAGATTAAAATCTAGAGGAGGGATAGCACTTCCGGTCCTTTAACGAGCTGGAAGGCCAAGACTCGGCAATCTTTTCATTTTTTACGAGTCAGTTGAAAAGAGCTTAAAGAAGACTCATCTTTTGAGGAACGAGTGATAAACAGGGATAGCAGCTGATTCCAGGTACAGGTTGGAATTTTCCAATCACGGTAGTGTCACAAGGATGGCTAGGTGAAATCACTCTTCGCAGTTGTTCCTCAAAATGGGTAAACAATCATATGGAGGTGAACGATCGGCCAAATGAAAAGTGGAGGTGGCAGGTGCAAACACGACCAAGGCTTTAATGGATGATGATATTACATTCACAGTGGTTATTTACTGGAATAGGTTCATTTTTTAATGAGCTTGAATGCGCCAAAACATTGCTCAATCTTATGTTTATTTTTTAACGAGCATGAACTATGCTGCTAAAACTGCTCGGATCTTGCGTTTATTTTTTAACGAGCATGAAATTTGTGCTAAAACTGCTCGATAAGTTTGCATGCCCCCAGCATAATAATGAAAATCGGTGCATGCCCCCCAAGCTTTATTGCATTCAACTCGGTGGTTGGAATGAAGGTTTACCTTTGAGATTTGGAAAGGGGATTGTTTCATTTTTTAATGAGGTTGACGCAGTAAAAGAACTATCCTCATTACTCCTTGTTTCATTTTTTAACGAGGTTGACACGAGATAAGAACCGTCCTCAGAGTCCAGATCCATTAGATATAGAAGGTTTCATATTCCACTGTGGCCACTTCTGCCAGATTACTCGGAGGCGGTAGGGCAAAAGTACCCATTAAGGCAGGGTCTTTTAGGAGACCTACTCCGATATTTTGGAGCGAATGATTCCTTCCCTGGATCCTTGGAATGCTTTCCGTAACTTGTGAACTGTCGGGGAGAAATGTTTGTTGGTAAACGATTGTAATTCCTCCTTGGAAGGGAAATGCAATCTTCCTGAAGTAGGTTGACACAACTGCGGCCATGGCATATACCAGGGTCTTCCCAATAGGATGTTGTAATCAAGGTTTCCGTCGATTGCTTCAACATCAATTTCTACTGTTTTCCCTCCTAGTTCAACTTTCAAGTTATTTAGAATACCATATGGGGTATATGTCCGTCCATCAAATGCTTTTAATGTCGTCGAAGATTGCGACAAGGTTGGAGATCCTAAAGTTTTCCAGCAACTCATTGACATAATGCATGTAGATGCCCCCTCATCAATAATTGTTCGATGAACAATTTTGTTGAGGGCTTTCACTTGAATAAGGAAAGCTAGTTGAGCTGGTAATTGAGGGTCATATCCTTTATGATTAAAGGCCACAAGATTGGAATCCATTGGGTCAATCCCACCTATTGCTGATAATAAAGCTTGCTCTTGGGAGAGGCAATTTTGTGGTACCACAAGTGTCGACATAGCGGACGGCGATTGGGCCAAGTCCTCTATTATATTATAATTCTGTGCTATTTTTGCACAAGGATTAAATGTCAACTTGTGTACTACTCCCTTTGGTGACTTTATCATTTGTTCAGGAATGATGGGTGGCACAACTTTGGTCAAATTTGTTGTCGAACTACTAGGTCGTTCATTAGCCTTGTTATTCGACACCTGTGGATTCCTGTAATCTTTATTCCTTGTCAAAGCATCATTTTGCTGCTTTGAGATAGACAACATAAGCACTTGGGATCGGGAAGAATTTTGATTAGCAACCAGTTTGGCTCCCGGGCTTGGAAACGGATCAGTCAATACTGCTGGGGTTTTTGAACTCTTAAAGAGTTTCTTAACTTCAGCTATATGTGGACAATCTCTCTTCTAATGATCCTTATCACATATATGACACCCTGCAGGGGGTTTCCTTTTTCTCCCTTTCTTTTTCTTCTTGCCCCCTGGTTGCTTCAGTTGTTTGCCCTTGTCAGTCGACACGGCATTTACTTCCGAGGCAAGAAGTTCCTCATTTGCATTTTGAGTAGAAATCTTACAGGCCTTTTTAGATGTAGCCTTTGTCGATTTCGTGTCTGTTTTGCCAATCACGCCATCGCCGGCGTGAGAGTCATTGTTCGATTTAGGAGGAGGAGGAATTGAGAATTCCGGTCTAGGGGCGTCAGGTATTTTGTCGTAGAGCGAGCCAGACTGAGTATAGACCAAGTCCAGATATTGCGCACGAGCGATAACTTGCTCTTCCGTTACGACTCCCCCCTTTGCAACATCTTCCGTTATAGCAGGAAGTAATGACTTGATAAACCATTCAGCTAATAGTTGATCGGGAACGTACGTTTTTACCATCCTACGACGACGTCGCCACTCATGTATATGATCAGATATGTGAGTGGCCGTTGTCTGCTTGAAGTTGGTTAGGAGTTCCGTTCCCGTTTCATACCTTACGGGTAATTGAAAATGGGTTAATAAAGTCGTGGCTAAGGTACTGAAGTTGTCGAACGAAGCTCTAGGCAACTCAATATACCATTTTTCCGCTGGACCCGTTAACGTCCTCTGAAAAAGGCGAAGCCTTATCGAATCATCATTTAGGGTGTTTGATGAACACCATAGATGAAATTTCATCACGTGATTCGATGGATCTTCACCTGGATTTCCATTAAATTTAGGAATATCTGACGGAAGTTTATGCGGAATCGCTGGCCACCAAGGGGCATAAGCAATTGGATCATTCGTCAGCCGGTTTAGATCTGGTAATTCTAGAGTCGCTACAAAGGGCAACTGTTGATTCAGGTTAGGCGAAGCATACCCAGGATACGATGGAATTGCCTGAGCAGTGGGTCTTTACATACCAGCATAATGCTGGCAACTTTGACAAGGTTGATGGGCATAACCACTATAATATGGTTGCCCATTACTTACAAAGACTTGTTGCTCAGGTCCTTGATATGATTGTTGGAATGGTGGTTGTTCTGATTGAACCAACCCTGGTTGTTGGACCATTTGCTGTTGTCCAATACTGGATGATTGACCAAGATGAGGAGTCATAGTACTTGTTTGAGCCTGAGTCACTCCAGATAAGGAGGCACTAACCGGAGGTTGTGATTGAGTTGTCGAGACAAGAGGCTGTTGTACTTGCGACGTAATCACCATACCAGTTATAGTGGCAACATTCGACACAGGGTGGACTGGTTGCATTGAATATGCAACCCTTGGTTGTTGAGGCAGTATCAGTACCCATCCGCTGGATGTAATTCTAGTTTGACCTGAACTTTGTTGTAAACTCCCATATGGTTGTTCTACGGGGGGGAACAATGAAAAGGCATACTGCCCTCCATATGGTGGCAATCCAGTACTTAAAGGGTAGATTGGCCTTTGAAGACACATTGGATCAATTTGTTGGGTTTCAACATAAGAAATACCAGATGATAATCTGGATGAAGAAATAGGAACTAACCATGTTGTCGAAGCAGTCCCTGATGGGACTCCGGCTTGTTGTTGATAACTTGCCGAGACGGATGGTATACCATCGAACATCGTTGGGGTAGCAGCAGGAGGCTCTGCCGCTGCTGTGTCGGATGACACAGTCCTGGATGTCGATGGTTGTTCAGACATATCTAGTCTATCCAAAAGATTTTCTAGCGATTCTACAAGAACTTACGATGAAAAGAGACTAACTTCAAAGATCAACGAGGGAATGGTGATGATTATTCCGTTTAAAACAAATTTTAACGACGCTTAGACACAACCTGCTTTTTCAATTTTAAAGAGTCGAGAAAAAGCAAAAGATGACTCTAGTCTCCTTCGATGATTTAACGAGCCCGAAGTGACAAATGCTCGGATGGACTTTTTCCGTTATAGAGTCTGAAAAAGGCCAAAAGGAACTGCTCTAGAGTTCTAGGCAGAGGGTGTGCCAAACTTTTCGCAAAATCGCAGAATACTTTTTAGGGTACGGGCGGTCGATCTTCCTGAATGCTGTGTTCAGTGCATTGCGATCAGTAGGGTGGCCGACACGGCTTCCTAAGGATAAAGGATATATGCCTATAGGGGTCTCCCAATCTATACGCGACGGTACGTGGGAGCACAATCCGTACTAGCGCTATCGTCCCTCAGGAGGAATCACCCACCTTCCACGAGATCGACAGTCACTAGGCTTAACGACGCCGAAACACGTCTCTAGCCTAGACCTCTATGTTGTGCGTTATGTTACAAAGCGTTGTTAGGTTCATTCAGTTTATTTTAGGTTGATCTTTTTAAAGTTTGCCTTTCAAGGTTCACCACGAGATGTATGATACAAATTCCTAAATGCAGTCTAAAGATGATAAGAAAGCTTTATAATCTTTTCAACTTTGAAAATCCTAGCTACTAAGGGAAAAGAAAGACACTATCTTTTCTCAAAGAGCAATCAGCACACTCTAATGCACTTTTCCTAAATCCAACATGCAAACTTATCAAATGCAAATGCACAATGCAGGTGTTTGTTTTCCACTTTCTTAGTATAGATGCCTATAAAGAAAGCTTTTTGTACAAATTTGAATTTGCTTTTAAATAATCAATACAAACCAGTTCACTCTTTCGAAAACAACAAGGGTAGAAGAGATTACAATCACTTTGCTACTTTCGAAATAAAGACTTGTTTTGACACTTAAAAGAGACAAATTCAAACCAATAAGCAGAAGTAAATCTATAATCAATTTGCAAACAGCCAATGAACTCTCTTCTAAGATCACAATCAATCAGATCTGAATCAAAGGCTACATGATGACTACTTTACTCATGCAAAGGAAAACTGTAAATGACGCCACAAACACATAAAAACACTCATAGTCTTTTTGTACAAAAGGAGGCGGAATCTAAGCAAAGAAAAGGAGTTATCAGACTGGTACCTATGCTGGTTAAAGGCTGCAAAAAACAGAGATCAAAACAGGGCAACAGAGGACAGAGAACCCCAGCTGCACAAGGCTAAACTGGTTCAGCGCAAGTCCAACACTGTGGAGTTAACATTCAGTGCAGGTAGCCTTCACGAGACCTGCATTGAAATGCAGACTGCCTTCACAGTGTCTGCGCTGAAGGAGAAACTCTCGTTTCCCCTGGGTTCTGGGTCATAAAATGCTCAAAAATCAACTGTTTCAGGCCAAATCAGAAACACAAGCAAGGTATAAACAGAGGGATGCTTTGAGAGGGTACTAAAGACTATCACAAAGGATCATCACATCATTTGTGAGTCCATTGTTAGATCATAGCCAAAATCCAGTGAAGGATCAAGGCAGCAACAGTCTACTTTGCAGAAGCAGTTCGATGCTGTTGAGTCTATGAAGCAAACAATGATTTAAACAAAAATGAAATGACTAAACAAATTCTCCCCAGTGGAGTTGCCAATTTGTTGTGGGGAAAAATTCCTATGCAGGACGATCCTATCCACCTAAGGTGTGATAGTGCCTTAGCAACAAACAGATACAGCTATTCTGGTTTCTTCCTTTATGAAATATGAAAGAGGGGAGATCGATAGACTTACCGTTGTCTTCCGTTTGTCCCTCGATCTAGATCCTCTCCTCTTTGGGTGTTCACAGCTACTTGCCTCCTCGCTTGCTCAAGAGAACAGCTACTTGATTCCCACGAGATCACAAGAGAACAGCTACCTGTGACAAGAGAACAGCTACTTGCGACAAGAGAAGAACACAACACAAAGGCAAATATACATATTCATAAATGATTCAGGATTAGAAATAAATCAAATACACTAATGCAATTATATAAATACACCAGTATATAGGAGAAAACCAAGATAGATTTATTGATTGATAACAAGGTTCAGGAAGAGATACAACCCAGAGGGCTCCAATCTAGCATCTCCTTCCCAGCAGAATGGAATTCCTTCTTCAGCTCCCTTCAAAGCATTAAGCACCCAATGTTTCCAGTCTCAAACCAACAACAATTCTTTGCATTCACAAAATTCCAGCCTCTAGATCCCATGGAGGTGAGATCCATATATAGATGTTTGGAGAGAGGATGAGTCAGCTTGAGATCTGACTAGTGTCCTCTCCCTCTGTCAGTTCTTGAGTCCACTAGGACGTTCTTGCTTCCACTTGGAGATTTGGAACCTCTTACTCATCACCAGTCGAATTCCCTGAGGCAAGTGTCATTTTGGAAGCTTCCTGGCTTCTGACACCTTGAGGAATGAGACTGCCACATGTCCAAACTCGCTCAGCGCAGGTAGCTAGTGTTGGAGTTGACATTCAACGCAGGTAGCCAGTGTAGCAGTTGACATTTAGCGTAGATGCTCAGTGGAGCAGTTGACATGATCCTGAATTGACTTGTTTTTGAGTGGTTTCAGGTGGAGAACTTCTGTGAATTGTTGTGGTTAGTTAGCCTTGTTCCTCTAGGGGTAGGAACAACATGTTTAGGGACTTTGGATCCCTTAGATTATGGACATTTCATGCTCAATGCTGTAAGGCACAAAAATGTCTATAACAACCACCGATCCCCAAAAGCTGAAATTATTTCCTCTACATTGAAAGGGGCTACTTTACAATGGTTTATGGGGTTGGGTGGAGGTGTTATAAATAACTGGGATTAGATGAAAGGTGCTTTCCTGAAGAAATATCAGGGTTATTGTAGATCCAGAGAATTAAAAGATGAAAAATTTTAGATGGTAGCTAGACCTAATGAAATTTTAGAAGAATATGTTGAACGTTTTCAGTATAATCTTCAGAGATCTCCTTATGCATCATTACCCTTACATGATAATGTATTAAAAAAACAATTAATTAAAGGTATGAAGTAAAAATGGATTGAAACACTGAATATTATGGGAAAAGGAGATATCTATCAAGAAGATTTTGCTAATATCATTGATTTATGTATCAGGAGCTCACGAGGAAGCACAAGGCTAAAACTAGCAGAACATGACAGGTTTACAAGGGACAACAAGATCTCTGTAGAAGGAGTAACTCGTGCAGAAATTGGAAATTTATTAGAAAATTTCAAAACTGACATATTGGGGACTCTGACAATGCAGCTCGATATTATGCAAGCCAAACAGAAACAAGTAGAGGCAGAGAAAAATATGGCAATCTTTTGTCCCAGATGCAAAAAGAAACACAGCCACAAAGAGTGCCCATTAGATGTGATTCAAGTTTGCGCCATTTGTACAAAATACCACTCTACATAAAGCTATCCCTCACTTCTTGGTTTGAAAGCGGTATACAAAGAAGTGGAAGAAGAACCAGAACCGGTGTACCTACTTAATTAGCGCCATCAATGGCAGCCGCGACAATCAAGTATGTTCCCCAATCCAGCTTCTTCTTTTCAGCCTCCACAATATCATGCTCAGCAATATAATACAATGTGGCAAAATCAACCTTCCTTCTCAAATTGGTCACAACAACCATTTCCTTCATCATCACCATGGCCAAATCAAACAATCCAAGCCAATTAGCCAAATTTTCCCTATGCTCCACCATATTAGCAAAACAATGTGTATCTAGCACAACAGTCCCCTCCTACCTCGCAGAGTCAAGCTTGACAAACAAACTGGCAAAGACCAATGAATCAGCCAGTAGGAACCATTCCACTCCCTCAACCTACACTGCCAGCACTACAACAAAACCCCCAGTCCAGTTTAAGACCAAAACTGCCAGCCCAACCCAATCCAAACCCAAATAATAGACCGGTTCAATCTATTCAAATAATTGAAACACTAGAACTAGAAACCAATCTAAGGGAGTGCAATGATCTTCAATTAAGATCTGTGCGTATTGTAGAAACTTAGGTGTTGGAAATAATATTGAGAGGGGGGGTGAATCAGTATGATCAAATTCTTATCAATCTATCTTCCTTATTTATACTTTGAATAATTCTTCAAATATTGATCATTACTTTGTATGTCAGTATCATAAAATAATGAGCGGGAACAAGAAAAGAAAATAGTGACACAAAAGAACACCAGATATAAGGTGGAAACCCAATGTGGGTGAAAACCACCTGCTGCAATATGTCTCTATCTTCTTTCAATTAGAAACTCCTTTTACAATGATTTTGTATTGGTGCAGTCCTTTACCAGTACGCAGACTACAACCTGCAGAGAGCTACAACCCTCTTAGCTCTTGTACTAGCCAAGATACTAGTACGTAGGTGCTGGCCTACTGAAGGCTACAACCATCTCTTTCTTCCAGGGACCACGTTTCATAAATTTTCAGACTGGATCCATGAACATCAATCAATCATCAAGTATATCTGCATCAAACAATCTCCTTTTCCCAATTAGCACTGAATCAAGTAAACACTTCTCTTACAGTTGTACCCAGAACACAGTAACAGTAACCACACACCAAATTCTGAACCCAAAATACTACAGCAATAGACAGAGGCACCTAGATCATAATTTAAAGATATACGCTACTTCAACAACCTGAAACCTGCATGCAGATCTATAAAGGATAATTCCTTCTCTCAAATATTCAGACACTAATTAACCCAGATTGTTAGATTTATAGATCAAGCATGCGCCTCATGTAACATATCAAAATCATGCAAAGATACTATTATTCAAGCATAAAGATTATGACCCATCAAAAGAACTTATCCTTCTTTATGCGCTAAGGTTCCTCCTTCATTCAGATCCAGCTCTACACCATAACCCAATCACAAATATTTCAGATCTAGCACTTATTAGATATTCAATTCATTCGATGATGCTTTGCCAAATGATCGCCTTCCTCTTTTATAGTCTTAGGCCTTCCACAATACCACGGTCCAAAACCATAGGATCAAAAAGCTGTTGGACTAATACCATGAACCAACCATGAAAGTGCGTAAGATCAACACTTTTGGATGCAATACCATGGGCCAAAACCATAGGATCAAAAACTGTCGAACTAATACCATGGGCCAAAACCATAGGATCAAAAACTGTCGAACTAATACCATGAACCAACCATGGAAGTGCGTGAGATCAACACTTTTGGAAGCAATACCACGGGCCAAAACCATAGGATCAAAAACTATCGAATGAATACCATGAACCAACCATGAAAGTGCGTGAAATTTTCTCTTCATGAAAGGAACTTTTCTCTGCATGAAAGTGCGTGAACTTTTTCTCTACATGAAATAAAATTTTCTCTGCATAAAAGTGCGTGAACTTTTCTCTCCATGAAATAAACTTTTCTCTGCATAAAAGTGCGTGAACTTTTCTCTACATGAAATAAACTTTTCTCTGCATAAAAGTGCGTGAACTTTTCTCTACATGAAATAAACTTTTCTCTGCATAAAAGTGCGTGAACTTTTCTCTACATGAAATAAACTTTTCTCTGCATAAAAGTGCGTGAACTTTTCTCTACATGAAATAAACTTTTCTCTGCATAAAAGTGCGTGAACTTTTCTCTACATGAAAGAAACTTTTATTTTCATGAAGGTGCGTGAACTTTGTTGCACTATAATTTATCATATGAGATGAGTCAGTTGCCATCAAGTACAACATATGTATCATAATGCCAACAATCTCCCCCTTTGGACTTGATGGCAACAAAAACCAATCACTCTCCCTCTTTGACATCAAGGGCAAAGGGTTATGCTCCCCCTAAGAACATGCTCCCCCTAACTATAAACCAGATCTGCAAAGAAGAACCATAATCCATCAAACACCATAAATGACCATGAAAGAGATAGAGACGTATTGCAGCAATATTCAGACCAGCATCCATGATCTCCTTCTGTACTTCCTCCATAATGCTAACAATGCATGATATGCTCCCCCTGAACCTGTGCCATTCGATCTTTGACCAATCCACAACCCAACACATGTACGCATATACTTCAGATGAACCTTGCGTACAAACAACAATCAGAAGAGATTCAACAACAAGATGATGCATCAAAAACCCCCAGATTTTGCCTGAGGTATTCAAAGGTCTCCCTAGGCAATGGTTTGGTGAGTATATTAGCAACCTGTTCCTTAGAAGGAACATACTCCAACTTGACCTTTTGTTCAAGCACTTGTTCCCGGAGAAAGTGATACTTGATTGGTATGTGCTTGGTTTTTGAATGCATGACTGGGTTCTTTGAAATGCTGATTGCACTTGTATTATCACATAAGATGGAGATGGGTGGTGTACAAGTGATTTGAAAATCCTGCAAGGTCTGCATCATCCAAAGGAGTTGATTGCAGCAAGATGCAGCAGCAACATATTCTGCTTCAGCTGTAGACAAGGAAATCGAACTCTGTTTCTTGCTGAACCAAGATACTAATCTGGAACCCATAAAGAAAGCACCACCACTTGTGCTCTTCCTTTCATCCACGCTTCCGGCCCAATCTGCATCAGTATAAGCATGAAGTGTGAGATCTGTATCTCTAGGATACCATAAGCCATAATTTTGAGTCCCTTGAAGATATTTGAAGATTCTATTTACTACCTGAAGATGAGTTTCCTTTGGATTTGCCTGAAATCTTCCAACTATTCCCACTGCATGCATGATGTCTGGTCGGGTACCTGTCAAATAAAGTAGACTTCCAATCATAGATTTGTAGGTTGGTTGATGTACTGCTGCTGATTCATCATTTCCACTGAGGCTACATCCTGTGACCATGGGTGTACATACTGGTTTTGCATCTTCCATGCCATATTTCTTCAAAATCTGCTTGAGATACTTGGTTTGAGACAAGAAGATCCCTCCTTCCTTTTGTTGGATTTGCAGGCCAAGAAAATATGTCAATTCTCCAAGCAAGGACATTTCAAATTCTTTCTGCATCACCAAGGAAAAGCTTTGACTCATAGATTCTTCATTTCTGCCAAAGATAATGTCATCTACATACACAACAAGTATCAACAATTTGTCATTTTCAATTTTTATATAAAGATTGCTATCTGCTGATCCTTTTTAAAAACCTTATTGATGAAGATATTTGTCCAAACGATAGTACCAAGCCCTTGGAGCTTGTTTAAGACCATAGAGAGCCTTTTTCAATCTGCATACTAGATTTGGATCATTTCCAAGAATTAAACCATCTGGCTGCTCAATGTATACTTCTTCTTCTAAGTCTCCATTCAGAAACGCTGATTTCACGTCCATTTGAAATACTTGAACTTTTGAAAGCTTGAGAGAGCAAGGAACATTCGGATGGCCTCAAGTCTTGCAACAGGAGCAAAAGTTTCTTCAAAATCTATTCCTTCTTGCTGCGCATACCCTTTACAAACAAGTCTGGCCTTGTTTCTAATTACTTCCCCATTTTCATTCAACTTATTTTTGAAGACCCATTTTGTCCCTATAACATTCTTATCCTTTGGTCTAGGAACCAACTCCCAAGTGTTGTTTTTTTCGATCTGCTCAAGTTCTTCATCCATTGCTTTGACCCAACATTCATCTTTGCATGCCTCTTTTACATTTTGTGGTTCAGTGGATGAGAGTAATGCCAAATAGCTTGAGGCTTCTGCAATTGTTCTTCTTGTTTGTACACCTGCTTCTTTTTGCCCAAAAATATGAGATTCTGGATGATTCTTCTGAACGTACTTGGATGGAGTCTTCTCTTCTACCCTTATCTGTTCCTCTGGTGCTTCTTGAGGTTCTTCTTCTTCATCATTCTGTCTTTGAGGGTAGTCTTCATCTTCTTCGATATTTTCATGATTTACTTGCCTAGGAATGTATCCTTTTTCATCAACCACTACATCAATGCTGTCAAAAATTCTTCCAAGTCTTTTATTATAGCACTTATATGCTTTGCTGTGTGGAGAATAACCAAGAAGAATGCCTTCATCTGCTCTAGGTTCAAGTTTTCCAAGTTGGTCATCAGTATTCTTAATATAACATTTTCTCCCAAAGATTTTGAAGTGTTTTACCGAAGGAGTCTCACCAGACCAAAGTTCATGAGGAGTTTGAGTGATGTTCACTCGGACATTTGTTTTATTGAGAATAACAACCGCAGCATATGCAGCTTCACCCCAGAAAGTTGCGGGAGTTCCAGACTCATCAAGCATAGCACGGGCCATTTGTTGGACTGTTCTGTTCATCCTTTCCACCACTCCATTTTGCTGAGGAGTTCTAGCTGTAGAGAATTCCCTTCTTATCCCATGTTCTTCACAGAAATCGAAAAATTCATTTGAGGTAAACTCCCCACCTCTGTTGGAGCTGAGGCACTTAATTTTGTAACCTGATTCATTTTCAACCAAGGCTTTGAAGGATTTGAATTTTTCGAATGCTTCGTCTTTGTGCTTCAAAAGTCCTAACCAAACAAACCTGGAGAAATCGTCAATGAATAATATCAAGTATTCTTCTCCTCGAGGTGATCTCGTCCTGAAAGGACCACATACATCTATATGGACTAGTTCAAGAGGCCTGCTGGCTGATCCTTCCTTCTCCGGGAAGTTGGTTCTGGTTTGCTTACCAAACTGACATGATTTGCGTATAGTGTTGTCTGGAATTTTGATATCTGGAAGACCACGAACTGCCTGATATTTGCATGCCTTCCTTATTTGTGAAAAGCTTAGATGCCCCAACCTCCGGTGCCATAACCAATGTTCATCATCCTTGCTCAAATAGCATTGTTGTTGTCCTTCTTCAAATATGTATAGATTATTTGGAGTTCTTCTACCTTTGATCACTGTTTTCCCTGTATCAAGATCACGAACGCTACATCCATTTGATCGAAATATTACCTCGGTTCCTTGATCGCACATCTGACTGACACTCAGAAGGTTATGCTTCAAGCCATCAACATACAAAACATTTCCAGCTTTGACCTTTTCTTTTAACTGAGCTGTGCCTTTTCCTTTTATAGTTGCTGGAGTATCATTTCCAAAAGAAACTTTCTTTCCCTTTTCTAAACCAGAATATGATTCAATTTTTTCTTTATCACCTATCATATGCTTCGAACATCCACTGTCGATGTACCATAGATTTTCCTGTCTTTCTGCATAAAAGGCTATCCCACATCTTTCTGTTTGTGGTTCCTTTATTCTCCATGTTCTGGTGCTTGAGGCTTGTTCCTTTATCTGCTGAAACCTGCTCCTACATCAGAATCTTCATGACCAAAGTTATTGCAAATAGAACATTCAAATTCATTTTCAAGAGCCGAAAAGTTGTTATAGGTCCTTTTTGTAATCCCAATCATACTTCTTTGTTTTTGAGCTTCTCTAGTCATGATTGTTTTATATGCAACACATTGAGCTGCTTTGTGACTAAAGTTATGGCAAGAGAAACATTGCCCATTGAAGAAACTTCTGCGATTATCAAATCTACCGGCCAAATGATTGTAATTTCTATTGTCATCCATTCTTGAAGCAAATTGAGAAGATTTTACCTGTGGCTGGTTGTAGCTTTTGTTCATCCTTAAGACAGACTGCCCCTGGTTTACCTGATAGTCTTTGTTCATTCTTGATGTAATTCATCCCTGCTTTACCTGGTGATCTCCATTGTGCTTTTGCTCATTCCTTCTTGCTGCATCAAGATAACTCTTTGAGGTGGATGCTTGAGATGTTTCTCCATTATACCCCAGACCTGTCTTGTTTAGCAGAGAATGCTATACATTGATGATCTCATCTAGAGTTTCAGATCCTTTGACAAACTTAAGATTAATAGCCTTTGTTTTCTCAATTTCTTTTCTAAGGCCAACAATTTCACCTTCTAACTTTTCAAGATATTTTTCTTTTTCATCAATTTGAAATTGTAGAGTATCAATGATCATATTCTTTTCTTCTATACATGTCTTAAGTTTAGAAATCTCTTCATAAAACCTATCCACATCTATAGCATCCATGTAATCATCATCTTCAAATGCCATTAAAAGTTTATAGTCATTACCTCGTTCATCTTCATCACTATTTGATAGACCATCACTGTCTTCATGAGTGTAGTAGCTTTTCTTATTTGCATTCTATTTCTTGTTCCATCTGGCAGGTTCCTTTCCTTTTTCAATCTTATCCTTATGAGGACATTTGGCAGCATAATGACCTACTCTTCCACAAGCAAAACATTTAAAAGGTAGCTTACCTCTAAACCTTCCAGTACCCCGTTGAATATTTCTGACAAAATTTGATTCTTCTTCTTCTTCTGGCGTGTGACTTGATTCATAGTAGTCTCCTTTGCCTGAAGCCTTAAAAGCAGATTCTCTCCTGTCTGATGGACCTCCTTTTCTCATTTCATAAGCAGTTATAATTCCGTGTAGCTGAGACATAGTAAGAGTTCATAGATTTTCCTTTTCTTCTATTGCAGACACTTTAGATTCAAACTTGGGGGACAATGATCTTAGGACTTTTTCAACCACAACAGCCTCTTTTATTTCTTCACCCAAGTTTTTCATACAATTAACAATCTCGTCTACCCGAAGGAAATAGTTAACCACACTTTCATCATTATAAATTCTGAGATTCTCATACTGAATCCTGAGGGTTTGAAGTTTTGCACGTTTTACCTGTTCATCTCCTTCGTAGCTGAAAACAATCTTGTCCCATATTTCTTTTGCGGATTTATATTGCATAACCTTCACAAATTCAGATTGAGATAGACATCCTAGAAGAGTATTAACCGCCTTTGCATTTGTATCATATTTCTTCTTCTCAGCTGAATCTGTAGGAGTAGCTGATGGAAAAGTATACCCTGTTTCTATAATGTCCCATACTTCTGTACCCAAAGATTGAAGATAGGCAGTAACTCTTACCTTCCAACATACAAAGTTTGTTCCATCAAAAATTGGTGGCCTGATTGATGCTTCCCTCTCGTAGTTGCTCATGATGTTAGATCTTCCTTCAAGCGATCAAGCTTCTTCAGAAGAACCTCGCTCTCATACCAATTGTTGGCAATAATACTGAGAGGGGGGGTGGTGAATCACTATTATCAAATTCTTATCAATCTATCTTCCTTATTTATACTTTGAATAATTCTTCAAATATTGATCATTACTTTGTATGTCAGTATCATAAAATAATGAGCAGGAACAAGAAAAGCAAATAGTCAAACAAAAGAACACCAGATATAAGGTGGAAACCCAATGTGGGTGAAAACCACCTGCTGCAATATGGCTCTATCTTCTTTCAATTAGAAACTCCTTTTACAATGATTTTGTAATGGTGTAGTCCTTTACCAGTACGAAGGCTACAACGTGCAGAGAGCTACAACCCTCTTAGCTCTTGTACTAGCCAAGATACTAGTACGTAGGTGCTGGACTACTGAAGGCTCCAACCATCTCTTTCTTCCAGGGACCACGTTTCATAAATTTTCAGACTAGATCCATGAACATCAATCAATCATCAAGTATATCTGCATCAAACAATCTCCTTTTCCCAATTAGCACTAAATCAAGTAAACACTTCTCTGACAGCTGTACCCAGAACACAGTAACAGTAACCACACACCAAATTCTGAACCCAGAATACTGCAGCAATAGACAGAGGCAGCTAGATCATAATTTAAAGATATACGCTACTTCAACAACCTGAAACCTGCATGCAGATCTATAAAGGATAATTCCTTCTTTCAAATATTCAGACACTAATTAACCCAGATTGTCAGATTTATAGATCAAGCATGCGCCTCATATAACATATCAAAATCATGCAAAGATACTATTATTCAAGCATAAAGATTATGACCCATCAAAATAACTTATCCTTCTTTATGCGCTAAGGTTCCTCCTTCATTCAGATCCAGATCTGCACCATAACCCAATCACAAATATTTCAGATCTCGCACTTATTAGATATTCAATTCATTCGATGATGCTTTGCCAAATGATCTCCTTCCTCTTTTATAGTCTTAGGCCTTCCATAATACCACGGGCCAAAACCATAGGATCAAAAAGCTGTTGGACTAATACCATGAACCAACCATGAAAGTGCATGAGATCAACACTTTTGGATGCAATACCACGGGCCAAAACCATAGGATCAAAAACTGTCGAACTAATACCATGAACCAACCATGAAAGTGTGTGAGATCAACACTTTTGGATGCAGTACCACGGGCCAAAACCATAGGATCAAAAACTGTCGAACTAATAACATGAACCAACCATGAAAGTGCGTGAAATTTTCTCTTCATGAAAGGAACTTTTCTCTGCATGAAAGTGCGTGAACTTTTTCTCTACATGAAATAAACTTTTCTCTGCATAAAAGTGCGTGAACGTTTCTCTCCATGAAATAAACTTTTCTCTGCATAAAAGTGCGTGAACTTTTCTCTACATGAAATAAACTTTTCTCTGCATAAAAGTGCATGAACTTTTCTCTACATGAAATAAACTTTTCTCTGCATAAAAGTGCGTGAACTTTTCTCTACATGAAATAAACTTTTCTCTACATAAAAGTGCTTTTCTCTACATGAAATAAACTTTTCTCTACATAAAAGTGCGTGAACTTTTCTTTACATGAAAGAAACTTTTATCTTCATGAAGGTGCGTGAACTTTGCTGCACTATAATTTATCATCTGAGATGAGTGGGTTGCCATCAAGTACAACATATGTATCATAATGCCAACATGAGGGAGATAAAACTGTTCAAGTTGAAAATTAGTTACCTGTAGAGCAACCATTACAAGAAGAAGATGTGGTCAGACAACAGACTCATAATCAAATAGCCACATCTTCTCCCCCATTCCTAGAATGATTAATTGTACCATGACCTATAGAACATCCTAACTTTGATATTATGGAAGAACCTAAGAATTTGTACATAAAAATCCCACTCCTCCAAGCTATCCAAGATATCCCAATATATG
The DNA here is from genome assembly GCA_031772625.1 of Pinus tabuliformis. NCBI lineage: Eukaryota > Viridiplantae > Streptophyta > Pinopsida > Pinales > Pinaceae > Pinus > Pinus tabuliformis. Next base: position 1,035,365,332 of record CM062816.1, on the reverse strand, counting down.
CAAAGACCATCAAAGAGCTATGTATAATAAAATCGAGGAGAATAACAAATAACCAATAGTCCAAGTAGTTGGCACCTTATCTGATCTGTTATCAGGAAGAGAAACACCTGTCAAATATGAAGTCCCAAGAAATCCAATAGTGACTGTACAAATCAATGGGCAAACCTTTTCAAATGCCTTAGTTGATCTAGGGGCTGCAATTAATATCTTAACAGCCACCACTTGTCAAAAACTGGGCATTACATCAGTAGAACCAACTTCCACTTTATTGGAATTGGCTGATCGATCAGTGGTTAGACCGAAAGGCACACTACATGATGTCATGGTATCCATTGATTCCTGGGAATATCCTGCCGACTTTCTAATAATAAAACCCAAAAAATAGCTTGATGGACATCCATTAATTTTAGGTAGACCTTGTCTTGCAACTGCTCATGCTTACATTGGCTGCTGACAAGGTAGTAGGACCATAACTAGAGGGAGTAACATCAAGAATCTAGCCCTATACCCTCCTGAATAGCCAAGTGTGACGATAATAGAAACTAACAAACATCATGTATCATACCTTACTGAATACATTAGATCCCCATTAACGATAGAAGATGCCCTTGATTTCAAAGATCAAACAGAGGATGATGTTATTAACAACTTTATTAACCAATATGAATCCATATCCCACATACAATGTCACATGATAGAGGCAGCATTTGATAATGAATTAGGATAAGATCCTCTCAAAGATACTCATGATCAAACAATACCTACTACCTCTATTTCAAATAGAAAAACTGTAGAGATTGAGCCAAGAAAAACTTTAAACATTAATAGTAACCTGACTCCCAAACAAGAAGAGAAGCTGATCCAATTAATGAGAAAATACAAGGAAGCATTTGCATGGGATTATCTAGACATGAAGGGAATCGATCCCCAGTTATGAGCACACCACATTTACACAGAAAAGGATGCAAGACCTATTCTCCAACCCCAAAGAAGACTTAACCCTCATCTTAAAGACATTGTGAAAGCTAAACTACAAAAACTTTTAGATGTAAACTTTATTTATCCTATCTTCGATAGAAAATGGGTCTATCCACTTGGAGTGGTGCCAAAGAAGAATGGAAAGTGGAGGATTTGTGTAGATTACAAAGAACTAAATAAAGCCACACAAAAAGACCACTTTCCCCTTCCATTCATTGACTAGGTATTAGATACATTAGCAAGAAAAAAATTATTTTCTTTCTTGGATGGCTTCAATGGATACAATCATATTCAGATTGCTCCTGAAGACCAAGACAAAACTACTTTTACCTATCCTTGGGAAACATTTTCCTACAGATTTTTACCCTTTTACCTATGTAATGCCCTTGGCACATTTCAAAGGGTTATCCTCAACATCATTTCAGATTTAATAAATGAAGGGCTCGAAGTATACATGGATGATTTCACACCATACGGAGATGATTTCGACTCAGCACTAGACACGTTGGAAAAGGTGCTGCAATGATGTATCACTACCAGGCTTTACCTGAGCAATGAAAAATGTTATATGATGATGACTGAAGGACTCATCCTAGGTCATTATATCTCAGCAGCAGGAATACAGGTAGATCCGGCCAAAATTCAAATAATTTTGTTAATACCCACTCCTACCACATAGACAGAGGTACACAGTTTTCTTGGATTCTCTGGTTATTATAGGAGATTTATAGAGCACTTTTCTCACATTGTTGCACCTCTATACACACTGACAGGGAATGTTGAATTTGTTTGGATAGATAATGTGACCATTCTTTTGAGGATCTGAAAAAGCTTGTGTCAACAGCCCCAGTACTCAGAGGTCCAAATTGGGACTTGCCATTTCAAATTTCATCAGATGCTTCAGACACAACTATTGGAGCAGTCCTTGGGCACAAAGAAGACAAAAAGCCATATGCAATATATTATATTAGCAATAATTTGTCTCCTAATGAGTTGAACTATACTGTTACTGAAAAAGAATTTTTAGCTATAATACATGCGGTAAATAAATTTAGACATTATCTCACTGGATATCCTGTTGTTTTATATACAGATCACTCTGCCATAAAATATTTAGCAAATAAACCAGTCACAAATGGTAGAGTAACAAGATGGTTGATTTTATTCTAAGAATTCTACATCACAATAAAAGACCGACCTGGAAAAGAAAATCCTATAGCTGACTTTCTCTTAAGAATGCGAAAACTAGTGGATGCAGTAGCAGTGAAGGATAAATTTCCAGATGAACATTTGTTCATTGTTACTGTCAAAACGCCCTGGTATGCTGATGTTGCGAATTATTTAGCAGTAGGAAAATTACCAAAACATCTGACTCCCAATGAACGAAAGAAGATTGTCCAGCGTAATACCCAATTTTCTTGGATTGGGGGCTACCTATTTCATATAGCAGCAGATATGCACATCAGAAGATGCCTCCGTGAAGATGAAATTTTTGACATTTTTAAAGCTTTTCACGATGGACTGTGTGGCAGACATTTCACAGACCGAAGAACTGGTCATAAAGTTCTACAAACAAGGTATTATTGGCCCACAATATTCAAAGATGCAAATAAATTTGTTCAAGCGTGTGATAGTTGCCAAAGAGCAGGACACCTTGGACAGTCCGACGAAATGCCTCTGAACCCACAACTAGTCATTGAACCATTCGAATGTTGGGCACTCGATTTTGTTGGTCCGATCAATCCATCATCAAACTAGAAAACATATATTTTGGTAGCAACAAAATATGTCACCAAATGGGTTGAAGCAGAGGCATTGCCAAGAGCTACAGAGGATTCTGTCATTCAGTTCCTATTCCACATATTTGTGCGATATGGCCTCCCAAGAGACATAATCACTGATGGAGGACCATAGTTTGCTGGTAATAAAATTGCTGCAACACCAAAAAACTATCATATTCAGCATAAATTTACTACTCCATACCACCCATAGGAAAATGGCCAAGTAGAAAGCAGGAATAAAGTAATAGAAGCAATACTGACAAAAACCATTGTGTCACACAGACACGATTGGGCTACAAGATTGCTGGAAGCCTTGTGGGCATACAGAACAACATGGAGAAGCACTACTGGTTATTCACCATATCAGATAGTATTTGGAAAGGAACCCATCTTTCTAATAGAATTTGAAATACACAAGAAATTGGTCTAGATTTAAATGAGGCCCAGATTAATAGACTACAACAGATCAACGAGCTGGATGAAATCAGGCTCTCCACTCTTCAACATACTGCATTAATCCAACAATAGAGAGCCAAATGGTACGATGCCCTCATCAAAAAAGAAGTCTTTTGCGAAGGAGATTGGGTGCTCCTATACGATTCCAGGTTTTAGGATTTTCCAAGGAAACTTCAGACTCATTGGCTGGGACCATACGAAATCCAAAAGGTACATGATAATGGCACCGTTACTTTAACCACCATTGATGGATCTAGACATACCTTTAAGGCAAATGGCCACCGAGTTTGATTGTACCGCAAACCACTCACTCGGGAATCCTTCTACCAGCAACTCCAGGAAGACTCCGACATGCAGATTCTGGTTGAGGAAGAGAACTCTTCCTCACCTTTGGTTCATTAAGTGATTTGATTGCTTTTAAATTTTGTACATAATTCTTTTGTTTTGTTTGTGTAAATTATTTTCTGTACAGATTTCTGCATTTCTGCAACTTTTGCATTTTGTTGTTCCTTTCGGATGGAACAACATTTTCACCATTCTGTTGTTCCTTTTCGAAGGAACAACACTTTTGCATTTTTCTATTCCTTTCCGAAGGAACAACATTTTCACCGCTTTTATGTTCCTTTTTGAAGGAACAATGCTTTTTCATTTTGTTGTTCCTTTCTGAAGGAACAATAGTTCCACCATTTTGTTGTTCCTTTTCGAAGGAACAACACTTTTGCATTCTGTTGTTCCTTTCCGAAGGAACAACATTTTCGCCATTTTCTGTTCCTTTTCGAAGGAACAACATTTTTGCATTTTGTTGTTCCTTTCTGAAGGAACAACATTTCTGTCATTTTTCTGTTCCTTTCTCAAGGAACATCACTTTCACGTCTTGTTGTTCCTTTCAGAAGGAACAACACTTCCGCCTTTTTGCTATTCCTTTCCGAAGGAACAACACTTTCACGTTTTGCTATCCCTTTCCGAAGGAGCAACACTTTTTCATTTTTGTTGTTCCTTTTGAAAGGAACAACACTTTCGTTTTCTGTTGTTCCTTTCCGAAGGAACACCAATTTCATTTTCTGTTGTTCCTTTCCGAAGGAACAACACTTTCATTTTTTGCTGTTCCTTTCTGAAGGAACAACACTTTCATTTTTCTGTCGTTTCTTTCTGAAGGAACAACACTTTCAATTTTTTGCTATTCCTTTCCGAAGGAACAAAATTTTTGCATTTTTTTGTTTTCGCTTGTTTTTCTTTATTGTTCCAATTAAGGGACAGTTGTTGTTCCTCTCAATGAATAGCAGTTTCGAGCATATTTCTCCTTTTGTTTGTGCTTTTTGTACAGTAGCTATTCTATCTCGAGAACAACATTTTTAGAGTTCATTTTCTTCTTTGTGTGTTTTTACCATTTAGATCATTTTTGTGAGTCATGGTCATTTAAAGCACAACTATACATTTATGCAACGAATACAAAAACTAGAGGATACTAAAATTAGCAAATTACATAAAAATCATTATCTTTAGAAGAAATTTCTTTGAATTGATAAGAGAAAAGAGGAAAGGACACAACTATTGATCACCTTATTGTCATTATTCTACTAATACCGATATGATTGATTATTTTTATCATGACGGTTCTTCCTAAATCCCCATAATTCTCTTTGATCATTATTATTGAATAAGAATAAGGGCATATTTTTCAATTGAGATGTTAATACTTCTTCCACCATCCCTACTCTTAAGGAGTGTTGAACCACCCTCTGTATATAAATAGGAAAAGTGCTATATAAAAGAAAAAAGAAGAAAATGTTTATATGATTGCTAACATGGTTTGTTAGATGAAGGATAGGGGGTCTCATCAAGAGCCAGCCTACCATGATAATAAGGAAGAAACTGAAGTGGCATTCCTACTATGGCCACCAAACTAGGGATATGATCCAAGAGGCACATCAAAAAAAATAAAAATACCTTGGAACAAGTGGTCTCATCACGAGCCGACCTGCCCACCTTTCACTCCTTCCTGGTGAATGGCATTATGATTTATCTGGTTACCAAGCCAGCATAATGGCCTCCATTCTGACATTGCACAACACTTTCCTAGGCATACACAAAGGATTATGGTTCCAAGGGTGAAATAAACAACTCTGTCAAGGTTATGGACACCTGTGGGCAATAGAGCTCTGTTGATGGTATTGAAGTCATATTTCTTATACACCAATAGCAATTATAAAACCCTTCTTCTTATATATTTATAAATGGTTCAAATGAGATTATGTATATAACCCTTTCGAACCTTTGATACATGAAAATCAATTACAAATGAATTATGACGATAAAAGTCGATAATGATCGCATAGGACCTTTTCTGCATGTTAGTTGTCCTATCCTCCAATTCTCACATCATATCACGACATTTCCTTATTTATTAAGTGATTCTATTATACGCCTCGATTTCGAAAATCTGCTCGTCATTGTAAACATGGTATTTTTGTATACGTTGTTCCTTTATGACTTTCTACTATGAAAATTCAACACATTGCTCCTTCATTTGACAGCTGAGGACGACCTATCACATTGCAAGGGGGGCATAGGTGATCCTCATAATTCATTGGCATACATATCAACTTATCATTCAGAGAATTATGACTCGAGAATAGCAAAGCTTAATGGTATTTTGTTTCCCAATATGTATGGTTTGTTGTTTCGAATCTATTTTCGTGTTTTGCTCTGCAAAAATTAGCAGTAAGTTCGAAATTCGAACAGCTTACTGTTCCATCATCTTCTCTATGTTTGCTAACAGTGAGCTAAAAATTTGAACAGCTTGCTATTCCATTGCCCTCTCTATGTTTTTTTACATTGTGCTAAGCATGGGAGAAAGATCAATTCACAGTGAGCCACAGGTGTTGATTGTCTTTGATGCTGCACGAGATATCCTAGCAAGGGAAATATGGATAGTTTATCTTAACCGTCTACAACAATCCAACGAGACGGTGGCAATTGAGTTTTTATAGAACTTGCAAGAACATCATTCCATGTTGAGAGGGAGACAGATAGCTGTCACTGACAACATAATTGCAGAGGTTTTGGGACTACCAGCCACTAGACCTGTGTGGACTCTGAAAAAGGTGACACTACAAGACGCTATGAAAATCTTCCAGGATGAAGGGCAGAACCTAACTGTAAAAGGGAAGGGAGTTTTACTGGAAACCTTGAGAGAGCCATGGGTGGAATTGGTGAGAATTATCCAGAGCTACATCACTTGTGATGGCAGGAAAGACATGGTAAGACCATGCCATCTTAAACTTTTAGCTGTGCTAAAACATAAATGCGTTGTGAATTTGCCTGTGTTTTTAAATTTTTTATTACACGATGTTGCACAAAGCATGAAGAAATCTCGCCATGTAGAGTCAGTATTAAGACATCATGGGTTAATACGACTGATAGTCAGCTACAGTCTTGCTCAACAGCAGAGTAGTTGGGAAGAACTAATTTTCACAATAGATGGGGGACTGGATTTGCTAACCCCAAAATGAAAACATGTTGCCAGTACATCGAGCAGACCACTGAAATGAAGAAAATATGTTAGATTGGTATGGATCAGAGGAATGTTGGGAAATTCCTAGGGGAACATTAGTCAACCGGTTGAAATACATGATTCAGGAGACGAGCAACCCCCATAATTGGAAGGAGGGGAGAACGAAAAAGAATTGGAGGAAAACGATGAAGGATAACCAGAGGAGGAGACTGAGCAATCTGGTCAAGAGGAAGAGGAAATAGAGCAACGCAGTGGAATTCCACTACAAAACCCACTGCAAGAAGATGAATTGGCCCAGATTCTAGCCAATATGGGTGAATATGTCCAACCTCACAGCCCACTTAATCCCCACGCCGAAGAAGGACCGCAGGAGCACTCTGTTCATGATAAAAGCGCATCTGAAGAACTATGTGAAGAAGAAGAAGAAGAAGAAGAGGATCACTCTACCCATGATGAGAGTGTATATGGAGAGAAGAGTGACAAGAATGAAGAAGAGGAACAATCTGTTCCTATTTAGAATACACCAGAAGAATTCCATGATGAAGAAGGGGTAGAAGAAGAAGTTACACAGGAAACAACAGAGCAAGCTAGGGTTTCTACCCCTGAACAACCTAATCAGCAGAACACTAAAGAAGCACCCCAAGAAGAAAATAAGGAAATTGGCCAAGGCAAAGGAACAATACTGGAGGTACAAAGCCTAGGCCTGAGTAAACAAATGACTATTTCTTCCAAGAAAACAAAGGAAATTAAAAGATTACGAAAAGAATAGCAGAGACTGCTTAACGTGATCAAGCAACTTCGATAATAGATAAGTGTTTTGAAAATGGGGAAGAAATCAAAAGGAACCTCTGTGGTAAAGCATGCAAATGCCTAGGCAAAACCCCTTAAGAAAAATATCAAAAGGACTCAAGTCCAACCTGCCATTCAAAATTGAAAGGAATAGCATCTGGATATTGCCCATTTCGAAGTACAAACAGAGAATGTATCTGCCTGTGATAAGGAAATTCAGACAGAGGCACCATCCTCTAAGGAAACTCGGACCATAAAGATGAGATTCTATGATAAGAAGATCTAAGTAGATCTCTGGCCTACAACTATTATGTTGGATAATGACCCAAGGACAGTAACTCTGCGAAAATATTTGGCACAAGCCCAACAAACAATAGAGAAACTTACAGAGAAAACTGTCCCTTGACAAAAATACAAGAAATTACAACAGCAGATGAAGAACATTAACGCATCAGAAATCGAAGCCTTTGAAGGATGGAAAAAAGTAGAAGAAAGTGTCAAAAAGGTAACCCATAGACTATACATAGTCATCAAACAAATGGATATCTTATGCTCTCTATATACTGACGTGCTAGCATGTAGGGCACCTACTAGGAACTATGCTTTGTTTTTAATGGAAAGAAATTTATAATTGAAAATTAAAGCTATTAAAGTAGGAGTACCTATAGAGATAAAAACCATTGATGACTTCATAAACTGTTGTAAGCATTATGGGGTGAAAGTTCAGTGATTGTTATGCAAATTTTATTTACACAATCTTGTATTAGATGGAGAAATAGAGCAGAACTGTAGCCCTTTTGTGGGTGATGTCCAACTACAAGCATTTATTTCTTTTTGTGTTAATCAAATAAAGTGGCTTAAAGCCTACAATGTCTTTCAAAGAAAAGAGAATGGATTAGATTTATGGGTGAGGGGTGAACCTAGAGACCCACTATAGTTATGGAATAAACATAGGAGCCTAATGAGAACTCAGGGAGTGATCAAAGCATTGGGATCTATTCACACAGCAGTCATCCAGCAAGGGGTAGAATACTTCTTTACCATCAAAGACCTTGCCATAGCAGCAGCCAAATTCTGATACCAAACTTCTAATCAGAACATCCAAAATAGGGAACCATTCAATTATGAGAACTTTAAGTTCGCTGCTGACCGCTTGGCTATCTATGGTGACCTCATTTTGAGAGAAGGCATGTCTTGGTTAGGTTGTAGGTTCCGAAGTCCAGTCATTTGGCACCTTGTACCAGGATATCAAGCCTTATATGAAATGCCTAAAGGTCAGACAGGACATCTTTTTGAATTCCTAGCTAGGCATCATGGCTGTAGACCACCTAATGAGATTCCTTCTCCAGCCTATTCCCTAACTACCTTGCATGTCAATTACAATGTTTTCATGAGGGCATGAAAAAGGGTAAGTAGGGGGCTGTGTTGAGCACTAGAGAAGGTATGTAATTACCGCTTGCTTTGTCATCCTTTTCTTAAATTCATAACTTCTTTACATTATGAAATAGGTATATGGTGAAAGATTATGATAAAGTTAGAAGATTTGTGTGCAACATAAAATGACTAATAATTGCCCTTTTCCTATGCAGAAAAAGAGGAAAATGGAAAATTTCCATTCCAAAGGAAACGACAAGACAAAATAAACTACTATCCCTTTGACAAGGAACCGCATCCAAATGAGGCAATCTAGATTGGAGTGTACAAGCCAGGAAAAGGAAGAGGAGATACCAAATCGGTGCAAGAGAACGAGAAGATAACTGAGAGCTAACAATATGGCGAATCCCTCAAGATCCTTTGATCCTGAGGGATCGCTACCTTAAAATTCTCTGTATCATTGAAATCTCTGCTCTGCTGCTATAAGAAGGGACAACATTGCTAGCCCAAGGGGCAGACTATTGTTGTTTTTATGAAATTCATTATTGTAACTGAAACTTTGATCATCAACTCTCTTTATAAGAGCGATTATTGTAACTCTGTTTTGATGCTTAATATATAAACTTTGTTGTCGTTCCATCTTTGATTCTAGAGTAATCATAAGCAATGCGTCCCTAGAGGCTAAGGGCCCGGCCCTGGTGGATCACTTGCTTCCTGTACCACTAATTCTTGATTCCAAGTCGCGTGTGGTTTGATTTCTTTTATCTGCTTTGTTCAGTAATCTATTGTTCCTTATTATTTCATGTATTAGCTCTGTTATATTTCATTCTTATTTGAATAGTAAGGTTATTCTCTGCACATGAATGTTATGCTACTCGTCCTAAAGTTATATCGTATTGCTGCTCCTTTAACAATTTGATATTATTGTATAACATTGTTGTTCCTTACAGATTACCATTACTGTTCGATTACAGAGTAATAGTGCTGTGTATTTATAAATCAGTATTATTGTCTATTTATCTACAGTTTACTCCCAGGTGTGATTGCTATTCATTGGGACTGTTGTTCCACCGTGATCGCAATTGTTGTTTCTTCACAACCGTGATTAATAATTGTTATGCTGAAACTCAGATTACTGTTTCTTCAATAGAGAAATGTTGTGTGTAATATTCGATTTGGTTTTCTATGCATTTACATTTGATTCTGATTGTTGTTCACTATTTCATAGCTTCCTTTAGTTTGTTGTCCCATTTCCATTTACTGTTCAAATCATTTCTGAGTGAAGATTGCAATTACTGGTTCATTTTCGTAGGTTAAAGCTTTGTTGTTCAATCGAGTTAAATAAATCAGTGGTTGTTCCATTTCCTGTTATTTGAATTATCATTGCTTTGATGTGCACAGAACGATTTGAAACTGTAGTGAACATTGACAGTTGTTGTCCAGTTCCCAGGTTGATGATCTTTTTCTTAAATTGCTTCTCAATTACAACAATTTACAAAGGGAGGAGTTATTATGACTACACCCTTGACTGATAAATTGTTGTAGTTTTATGAGTGAATGATTTAAGTCTCAGAGTGTTATGTTTCCTTTTGAAAGGAGATTTTATTCAAAGAATCCATTTACTCTTGTATTTAAAGTACTATACTAGTAGCATTACTCTGACAAGTGACTGCCTCAAACTGAGTAGACTCTTTGAGATAACAAATCGTACCTGGATTGATAATTAATGTAGGGTAAATAGAGGTGAAAAAGACCCTTTTTACTGCTCGGCACTGTCCCCTATACAAGCTAGCCTCATATAGTTTCTTCTCCAAAAGATAATGACCCACCATACACCAACTCTGATGCACCCTCTACACATTATGTCCATGACCCCATTATTGAGCCTCCATTCGATATCACAAGTTCTCTGCAGGCTACCAATGTTCCCCTTCCAGAAATAGTGCTAGCTTCTATCAAAGAGATGGAAATTTGAAAACAATCCATATAGAAAAGAAATAAGGAGACTCCAAAACCACTTGAGGAGGGTGATTCAAATAGGTTAATTGAAAGAGGTCAACCCTTGCAGATAAAGCCTCCATTGGCCTATACTCTTTATGCAGAATACTTCCACCATTGGTCTTCTTCTTAGCTATTTCAAGTCCTTAGAACTTCTTCACTACAATTGGAAGAGAGGATTATATCGAAAAATTAGAAACAATATGAAATTCTCCAGACTCGTGACCAATATTAGAAGAAAATCACTCACCTTATGCTAGCTCAAGCCTCATTGTAATAACATCTCGTGTAAGTTATCAAAGAGAGACATCAACTTTGGTAGTAGAAGGATAAAGTTGAGCATGAGGTGGTTGAAATTTACACGAAACTTATTCATATGTGGCCATCATTGTATAAAATGAGCTCCATGTTTCCCAAAGACATCTTAGTATATGACCCACTCTAATGCTTAGAATTTCTCAAGATTGCTTGGAATGTTCTCATAGCTTAAAAGGGAATCTCTTCAGTGCATCATTTATGAATTGTGGATGAAACTTCTAGATCCCACCGCAATATTCATCTAAAAAATTATTTAGGTTATCGAGGAAGGTACCACTCTTCACTCCAAGTTTGAGAAGCAAAAAAAAGACTCTCAAAATATTTTCAGACAGTTGCAATATTGGCCAAGTTTTCTAGAAAAGAGAAGTAAGCTTGTTTATAAGTTGCGAGAGGAGGTTAAGCAATTGATGGGTGATTCTCTCTCTATTGTTGATCGCATGGAGAAAAAAATAATTTTTGAAAAAATATCTTAGAGAGATGCTTTGATCACTGCATTAGAGGATGAATCACATCAGGTGAAACAAATGATCTAAGATCTTAAGCCTACCATTAAATGGAATTACCTACAACTATATCGGCTTAATTTAGATGTTGATGCTCAATAGAATGCATTACTTGCAACCCAACTCAAGAAACATGATGTTAATACAACCTAATATTTATTAGTCATAGTTCCACCTTTATAGGGACCTGGAAATATTACTTGGATATGTATAGATTCTTCTTGATGAAAAGTTTTGCATGTTGTTCCTAAGTTGGGTCCTGCATTTGAAGTTGAAACATTTGAGTAGGTAAAGGAAGGAGTAGAAACAAATGATCAGGAAAAGTAAGGACCAAGTGAGCAAGCGAAATATTGATTCGAGGGTGAGACAATAGGTTGTGGTTGAGGCCTATTGGTTCCCTCATTTTTTTTTTACAATTTTGGTAAAAATATGGCCATGGAAAATAAGTTTGAGAACTTAGAAAAGATCTTGGTTAACTTGGCCAGAAGATAGCAACAAAAAAAGGAAATATAAAGCAGAGGACCGAGTGGTTATTTTGGAATTTTCCTAGACCACAAACAAAGGATTGAGCCATTACAGTTGAAATAATTGATTGAATGTGGACCAAGTGAGTTTGAAGTGGATGGATCTTAGAAAAGTAGTAAGAGTTGACACTATAAATTGACCGCGAGATAAACTGGATGAGATATATGGACCAAAAATATATATATAAATGTAAAGTGATCTCAACAAGAGAGAGAGATAGAGTAGAGAAATCTTGATATGCTACTAGAATTCTTCCTCATAATTGTCTATAGTAATTTCATATATGTAATGGAGATTTTGGGAATGATATTTGAAAGATCTAGTTAAGATGATGTTGATCTATGATTGTAATGTTGATTTGATCTGATAATAATATGAGAAGGCTATTGCAAGGGAACTTAATGAGTAATATGTATGGTTGTTACCGGGAAAAGTGTCTATTTAGAACTGCTCTATCCCACTAAGGTGTGACAGCTGCCTTAGAAACAAACAGAGAAGAACTACTTTTGTATTTCCTTTATGAACTATAGATAGAGAGGAATAGGAAGAACCAACCTGTGTCTTGCGCTAATCCTTTGATCCAATCTCTCTCTTCTTTGAAAACTTCCAGCTACCTGCTCCCTTACTTGCCCAGCTTCACCAAGTACCTGTAAGATCACAGAAGAAGAAAACTATACAAAGACATGGATCTATATTCATAAACAACTTAGGATCAGATTTAAGTTAACCATACAAATGTAACAAGCATCAATGATACAAAATCATGGAGGAAAAACTCAAATAGTTTTTATTGATAAACAAGAAGATCCAGGAGGAGTTACAACCGATGATTCCTGACCCAGCATCAACCTCCCAACAAAGAAGCCCCTCTTCACCTCCAACAAAGGATAAATCACCCAATACTCTGATATTTGTCTCAAAACCAACAACAGTTCCTTGTAATGTGCAAAATTCCAGCCTCTGGATCTCTGGGATGAAGGATCCATATATAGATGTATGCAAGGAGGATGAGTCAGCTTGTGATTTGATTAGTTCTCTCTGTCAGTTCTTGCTTCCACTTGGAGACTGAAGGCCTCTTACTCATCCTTGGTCGAATTCAGTGAGGCAAGTGTCATAGGAGAAGATTTTGGAAGCTTCCATTGTCTCTCCACCTCGCGGAATGGCACTGCCATTTGTCATTTCTCACCCAACGCACCCTCATAGTGCATTTAGGTGTGTTGCAACACACCTAGCTAGAGTTTTTAGGTTCTATGCAATGCACCTAGCCAGTGGAGCAGCTGAAATGATCCTGTTTTGACTTATTCTGAGCAGTTTCTGGTGGAGAACTTTTGGGAGAAGCTGTAATTGTTGACGTTGTTCCTTTAGGGGTTAGAACAACACTTTTAGGGACTTAGGAGCCCTTGGTTTATGGACATTTCATGCTTGGAGCTGTAAGGCACAAAAATGTCTATAACAGTTGCCCCCTAAAGTATGAGGCTGTTAATCGGGTGAAATGCTTTATCATGAGGATCTGAAGTTCTTTTAATGCTGGGAGGAGACCTGTAATAAGATACAATACAATACATTATCTTCATACTGTTTTTCATGATCTAGCTGAGGCGGGCATTCCCATGCTCAGCTTTATAAATTCATTTTCATGTACATAGGACAGACAATCGTCTAAGTGTAGACTGATGATTCTGATAGAGCCATCATCCTTTTGGTAGGATGATTATCTGTGCTGCAATGTTGTACATTTTATGTTTTTATTTCCCTAACTATATATCGCAGCCTGGATGGATGAAACTAGATCCGAGGTCTTCAATCTCGTCCGATCTTCACTCGAAGTACAAGTCGATCCATGTGAGAAATGTTTTGAAGTCGAACATGGAAAGACATCGCTTGATTACCAGTCAATGATGTAAATTGTTAACAAGCGCGAGAGGAATCACCGATAATGATAATGACCCTCAAGGTACTACAGTACAATTCACGTGGTGTGAATAAAGGACTTGGCGTCGAACACCACGCAAAATATTTCGGTCGAAGGCCATTGATGTAAACCTGTCGCCGGAAGTGAGAAACTTGCCATTAAGGCATGCAAGCTTCAAAGTACTGAATGGGGTGTTCCTAGACCAACTTCTTGGATAATGAGTTGATGTTGACAAGAAGTGATCCGTCATAGGAGGGCCTTAATGAATCCCACATCAATGACACAAAATGGAGCAAATGATTTTGATGGAGGTGAAAACAATCTGATGATATAATGTTCAGGGTGGTGGTCATGAAAGAATGGAGTATAATGTATGGTAGTGGGTGGGACACAGGTGACTTCTCTGGATGACTTCTCTTGAACATGTCGGCGACACTGATGTGATGGATTGGTAGCATTAACCCCAAATGTGGATGGTATGGTGTGACCATGGCGATGTGACCGGTGAATGAAACAACCCAACCCGACTCGGACACGGAGTGTAAGTATCATGTTCAAGAGCGACTTGCTACCAATAAAGATTCTTTGAGTTTTCTTCCCAATTTTTCCCCAGTCATTGCTGACCAGTACCTCTTTATTTTTGTCAAGCTTGAGGAGGATAAAATATGCTTGTTCGATAATTTGCCCTTCGGGCAAACCCATCGCTACGTTTTAACGAGCCTAGTGATAGTGAAACTCGTTCTAGTCTAAAGACAAGTTTGTCGCTATTAATCTTTTTAACGAGTTTAACGACAAAGATAACTCAGTCCTTTTCATTTTTAGAGAGTCTGAAAAGGTACGAAAAGGTAACTCCAAAATTCCTTTTTCATCATCTAATCCCTTAAGTCTGAAAAAGTATAAAACAATACAGAAGGGATGAATTTTCGATAGTTTTAACGAGCCGAATAAAACAAGCGCTCGATCTTTTTGTGCAATGATCCCTCAGGTCCAAAAAGATTAAAATCTAGATGAGGGATAGCACTTCCTGTCCCTTTAATGAGCTGGAGAGGCCAATGGCTCGGCAATCTTTTCATATTTTACGAGTCAGTTGAAAAGAGCTTAAAGAAGACTCGTCTTTTGAGGAACGAGTGATAAAATGGGTAGCAGATGATTCCAGGTAAGGTTTGGAATTTTCCAATCACGGTAGTGTCACAAGGATGGCTAGTGAAATCACTCTTCGCAGCTGTTCCTCAAAATGGGTAAACAATCAAATGGAGGTGAATGATCGGCCAATGTAAAAGTGGAGGTGACGGTGCAAACACGACCAAGGCTTTAATGGCTGAAGTACTACATTCACGGTGGTTATTTACCGGGGAATAGTTCATTTTTTAACGAGCTTAAACGCGGGTGGAAACATTTGCTCGGTGCCGGTTTATTTTTTAATGAGCCTGCATCTTGCGGTAACACTGCTCGATTAATCCAGTCATATGATAAGAATGTCTCATATAAAACGGAAATTTTTAGAGTTTTGCCCCACATCCTTTCTTTATGCAAGTTAGGAAACGACCAATCCTACGGGTTTAAAGGGTTAGAGGTCCTAAAAATTTAAAAAATAAATAGTCGCTCTTCACTTGCATGCCAAAAGGCTTGCATGCCCCCAGGTATAAAATAGAGTTTCAAGGTCACCCTCTATTCGAGCTGACAAAACATTTGTTTTATCAGGAAGGGTATACCTCTTACAGGTTACCCAAAGATTGTTCTATTCGCGGCGCAAACAAAACACTTCTCCGGCGATGTCTACCGAGATAAACAAAGGTGAGTGGCGGCGCTCGCCAACTCACATAACTTTGACAAGAGAATCTTGTTCTAGAATAACCCCCTCTTCCAATCACAGACGGGGGTACAGACTAGGCATATTCTCCCGCGGAAACCTACTCTATACCCGAAGTTTTCCTGCCGAAGCAGACTAGGGTGCATGCCCCCTGGGTTTCAGTCATGTCCCCCCGAATTACTCGCGCTCATCGGGTGGACGGACTGGAGATTGAGACATTTCTTGCGTGAAAAGACCATTTAGGGATGGTGTATGACTATTTGCTATGCGTGATCCGGGAAATGAAAGCTGGTCCACGAGCTTGACCACTCTTCCGTCGTGCGGAAAACAAATCACTCTAAAGAGTGATTAGACAATGGCTCTCATGCAATAAATATAGTCTCGTCCAAGGAGTAGATTGTAATCTAGGGGTCCTTGAACTACCATTACGTTCATGTGAACGGTTTTTCCTCTCAATGTTCTGGGCACATCGGGAAGGATCCCTAAAGGTCGACTGGTTCCTTTATCGAAGCCTGTCAAATTTCTCATCTCAGGCAAAAGCGATGGTGAACCAAGCGCTTTCCAAGCAGTTGAGGAAAGGATACTCACAGAAGCCCCCTCATCTATGATGGTACCAGCCATAACCATTCTATATATTTGAACGATAATTCGGAATGGCATGCTCGCTGGTAAATGGGGTCTGCCTAGTTGATTCCAGTCGAAGGATACAACTAGGTTGCTTGGAGGTGGGACCGAATAGACGGCCGGGTACGACTCTGACGAACTTCCTTCCTGCGGTAAAGGAACGGGTAAATTTCCCCCATGTTCGTTGGAGTCTGTGCTTATGAAAAGAATTTGGACGGTGTCATCCTTGTTCTCTTCAGTGATTGTATCATCTGAAGATGAAACCTCTGGAGGCAAGACCGGGTCAACTGCCGCCTCGACCTTTTGACTTTCGTCTGGTATGGATCCAGATGATTTATCTTCAATGATAGGTGCTTCAGCCAACCACCTGAGCGGGCCAGCCAGATTTTCAACTAGTGACGGACTCGGCAAGAGTTTTTTATCTCCAGGAGGAAGTCGTAATGGTGAAACCGGACGATCATCCAAAACTCTTTTAGCTTCATCTAAGAAGGGACAACGGTGAACGTCATGATCGCCTTCACACAGTTTACAAGGAAATCTATATTTTCCTTTTTGTCCTGGGGCTTCACTTTCACTAGTTGATGGTGTGCTTTCTACATGATCATCAGAGGTTGACAACACCAGGTTGTGCAAACGAGGAGACCAGTCCCTTAATATCCGAGGGATGCAAGGACAATCTCTGTGAAAGTGGTCTCCTTTGCAAATGACACATGGCGATTTAGGCCTGGTCGGTGTAGTGTGTGGATTTTTGTTAGAAGACACTCGTTTTCCCCATTCGCCTTTGGCTCCTTCTTCTTCTTCTCTTTCTTCTTCTTTTCCTTCTTCTCCTTAGGAACTTGAATTTTGGCTTTATCAGCCCCATCAAGCGAAGAGGAAGGAGGAGAGGAAGAATTAGAGGAAGTAGAAGGTTGGTGGGAAACTTTGGACTCGTCTAGTTGCTGATTCGATTGTTCAGGAATAGTGGTGTTCTGAACGACAGAGGTTGAGAAGAGCCATACAGGCAAACCAATTGTTAGTCCTGGAAGGGACAATGTGGCCATATGGGGTGCACCAACATCTCCCCAAGAGGAGAAGGGACTAGTATTTCCTCCAAGGGGAATTCCTTGGTTGGTAGACTCCATTTTCTCAACCCAAGATCAACGTAGGAAAGGGGTAATGAATATTCCATTTAAAATAAATTTTTATATGCTTTGACACAACTTGTTTTTTTAGTTTTTAAGAGTCGAGAAAAAACAAAAGATGACTCTAGTCTCCTTCGATTTTTAATGAGCCTGAAGTGACAAGTGCTCAGATGGACCTTTTCCGTTAAGGAGTCTGAAAAGAAAATTGAAAGGGACTGCTCTGGAGATCTAGGTAGAGGGAGTACCAAACCAATCGCAAAACTACAGAATACTTTTTACGGTACGGCAGTCAATCTTCCCGAATGCTGTTTTCAGTGCATTGCGATCGATAGGGCGGCAGACACGGCTTCCTATGGATAAAGGATTTAAGCCTATAGGGGTCTCCCAAAATATACTCGACGGTACGTGGGAGCACAAGTCCGTACTGGCACTTATCGTCTTAAAGTGGAGGAATCAGCCAACCATCAATGAGGACAATAGTTACCAGGCTTTACGACGCCGGAATACGTCTCTAGCCTAGACCTCTAAATGTTGTGCGTTAAGTTCCAAAGCGTTGTTAGATTCATTGAATTTATTTTAAGTTGATCTTTCTTATGAAGTTTTCCTTTTGGGTTCACCACGAGATGTAGATGTAATTCCTAAAATGCAATCTAAAGATGATAAACAAACTTTTATCTCTTTTGTGCAATGAAAATCCTAGCTACTAGAGGAAAAGAAAGACACAATCTTTTCACAAAGAGCAAAGAGCACACTGTAAATGCACTTTCCTAAATCAAGCCAAACAGACTGTCAATATGCAAATGCACATGCATGTATTTTTTTTTGACTTTCTTAGTATTGATGCTAAAAAGAAAGCTGATGTACAAATCTGAATTTTTTCAAGCGACAAACACAAACAAGCTTCTTTTCGAAATCAAAAGATAGAGATGATTACGACACTTAACGATTTTGAAATGAATACTCGTTTTGACACTAGAAAATCACAAATTCAGACCAAAGGCAATAGTAAAAGTATAATCGACCATCAATAGCAATCAAACTTTCTCCTATGATCGAAATCGACACTTGCGACAGATCTAAATCAAAGGATGATAGTACGACTATTCTACTTTTGCAATGGAAAACTGTAAACGACTCAACAAACACAAAAAAACATCTACAGTTCTTTTGTACAAAGGAGGCGGAATAACAGCAAAGAAAAGGGGTTTTAAACAGACATATACTAATCACGGGCAGCAAAATTCAGAGACAAAACTGGAAAGAATGAAGCACAAGAACCTCAGCTGCACAGGGCTAGTCTGATCAGCGCACCTGTAACACAGAGAAACTGGATTGCAGCGTAGGTTGCCCTTTCGGGAAGTGCGCTGAAATGCAGGAACTCTTAACAGTACCTGCGCTGGGCCAGAAACGAGAATCCGTCCGGGTTCTGGATCACGGTTTGCAGTTCAGTCTTTGGTTTTTGGCCGAGTAAAAGCAATCAGTAATGCACAATCAGGGGTATATCTAAGGAGGGTCTAAGAGCTATCACAAGGGCAATCAGATCATTTGTGAATCAGCTGTTCAAATCATAAACAAATCCAGTGAATGGATTGAAGCAGTAGATGTCTACTTTGCATTTGTTATGGCAAATGTAGTTCGAATGCTACTTATAAGTTTATGAAACAAACAACAAAGAGATACACAAACAAACTAATTAGACAATCGTCCCCAGTGGAGTCGCCATTTTGTTACCGGGAAAAGTGTCTATTTAGAACTGCTCTATCCCACTAAGGTGTGACAGCTGACTTAGAAACAAACAAAGAAAAACTACTTTTGTATTTCCTTTATGAACTATAGATAGAGAGGAATAGGAAGAACCAACCTGTGTCTTGCGCTAATCCTTTGATCCAATCTCTCTCTTCTTTGACAACTTCCAGCTACCTGCTCCCTTACTTGCCCAGCTTCACCAAGTACCTATAAAATCACAGAAGAAGAAAACTATACAAAGAAATGGATCTATATTCATAAACAACTTAGGATCAGATTTAAGTTAACCATACAAATGTAACAAGCATCATTGATACAAAAGCATGGAGGAAAAACTCAAATAGTTTTTATTGATAAACAAGAAGATCCAGGAGGAGTTACAACCGATGATTCCTGACCCAGCATCAACCTCCCAGCAAAGAAGCCCCTCTTCACCTCCAACAAAGCATAAATCACCCAATACTCTGATATTTGTCTCAAAACCAACAGCAATTCCTTGCAATGTGCAAAATTCCAGCCTCTGGATCTCTGGGATGAGGGATCCATATATAGATGTATGCAAGGAGGATGAGTCAGCTTGTGATTTGATTAGTGTCTTCTCCCTGTCAGTTCTTGCTTCCACTTGGAGACTAAAGGCCTCTTACTCATCCTTGGTCGAATTCAGTGAGGCAAGTGTCATAGGAGAAGATTCTGGAAGCTTCCATTGTCTCTCCACCTCGCGGAATGGCACTGCCATTTGTCATTTCTCGCCCAACGCACCCTCATAGTGCATTTAGGTGCGTTGCAATGCACCTAACTAGAGTGTTTAGGTGCTATGCAACGCACCTAGCCAGTGGAGCAGCTGAAATGATCCTGTTTTGACTTATTCTGAGCAGTTTCTGGTGGAGAACTTCTGGGAGAAGCTGTAATTTGTTGACCTTGTTCCTTTAGGGGTTAGAACAACACTTTTAGGGACTTAGGAGCCCTTGGTTTATGGACATTTCATGCTTGGAGCTGTAAGGCACAAAAATGTCTATAACAATGGTTATATGTTAGATTGTGGGTCTATTTTAAATTTTTAAATTCCTTTTAGTGAATAATTTAGGGGCGAAATTTCACCAATTGGCTATTTTTAGACATTTTATGAAAACAATATTCATCCATTTGATTAAAAATTCAACTTGTGAATTCTAATAGTAAATTTCAATTTTTTATGGAATATTTGCCTACTTTCTATATGTATTACTTTTTGAACCAAAATAATCACCTATGATGCTATACATAAGCATAATATTTGAATCGTTGAAAAATACCTTGATTCTTGTATTGAGTTTCTATATAGTGTGCTTTATGTATTTCTTGTGCAAAGATTCTCCAATCACTCTATAAAGATTAATGGTTAGTAATCATTTATTTAAATATTATAATGTATCACGTTTCCCACTAAGCCACTCTAACACATCTAACTCTTAGAAATACATTGGGTGAGACCTTCCTCCCTTATGGAAGATTGAATATGTTGATGTTAAGCTAGAGTACAATGGAAACATTTGTTCACATCCTAATGCAAATCCCTGAGTCTCTATAATAATGTTTTGCCAAAATTTCCAACATTCAATCTGAACCTCATCTACAAAATATATATGTAATTCTATAAATTATTCATTCTATCTTTATGCGCAACCAACCAATGCGCAAGAGTTTCTTTTCAATCTACATTTAGGGTTGGAAATCTTATTTGTCCAATTACCCACGGCTCGAATTCTTTCAAAAAGGAATATACATATGGAATTCCATCAAACTTTCGGGGATCTCATACCTTCATTCCAATCAAGTATACTAAGTGGGTAATATGAACACACGTTCTAGTGGAAACTTCATGTAATCTTTGTTTCCAATATTCAAATGCTTCATCTAAATCTAAGGCATATGAATTAATGCTTCACCAGCTTAACACACCATCAAAAGTTAGATTAACATAGTCATCACTACATGCATTTACATTGCATATGTTATCAAGATCCTCTGTATTGAATCCTTTCCTCACAAGTTCCACATAATGGTCACTCTTTATTGGATCTAATGGTGAAGTAACCTTCAAGTCTCCTGACTCAAAGATAATTTGTCTTTTGTTCAAGTTGATTATGACATGATTGTTGAAAGCCCAATAAATTCCTAGTGACGTAGGGTATGGATTGGTATCATCCATAATATCTATGACTTCAAAACCAGCAATACTTCTAAATCCATCAATTTTGACCTCTACTCTTGTCAATCCTCCCATAGGGAAAATTTATATTGGATATCCACCCTTAGTTGGATGGGTGGCTAGGTCAGCTTTGGCCTCCCCATCATTTCTTAGGTATTCATATGGAGAACATTTACATCTTCACCTAAATCCAAAATAATATTGTCCATATCATAATTTCCAATCTATGTGCTAACTGTGAATTCCTTATTTGTCCTTTTCTTACGAATAACTTGTTTAACCATGCATCATTTGGTCAACGAGGTAGTAATTGCATGCTCCTAAGTGCACCAATCAATTTTTTTTTAACTAATCAAGGGTTGATCCATCCTTCATCAATTCTAAAAACTCTTTGAGAAAATTTTAATGGGGCTTACCTCTTTAGTAGCTTCTCTAGGTGAAAGCCTATCATACTACATCTACTTTGATACTTATGCCTTCACGCATAACTACTCCAACCTATGGAGGATCTCTATGTGGTTCAGTGGCTATCATATGTACATTATGACCTATTATCTCTTCCACTTCATAATAAGCTAAGGAAATTCTTCTGTAACATGATCCAATTTCTTATAGTATGTACATGTTGTGCATGGGTTAGGGAAATCCCATGAAATGTATCTTAGCTACCCATAGTTATAGAAAATCATTAGACCCTTTCCTCTTCAAAATCCTCCTCTACCTTAGCTTTGGAATCATTTTCCTATTTTCTACACCCCTTGGCCTCTACCTTCATTATAAGCTCTAGTCTCGTTATAATGCTATGCTTTTACTTTAAATCCCTCTACCTCATGTACCCTGTAAGCATTATGAGTGCACTCCCTCATCAAATATAGTGCATGAAATGTATGGATGTTGTGTCCTACTAACTTGAAAAAATTTCAGAAGAAGGTTTTGCCTAAGTTCTGATACTTCTGCATCATAAGACAGGTTGTTGGTATATTGAGCCATACTCTATAATCTTTGCACCATAGTCTTCAACTGTGAGCCAAATGATTTTTAGCCCCTATAGCAATGTATTCCATCATAGTTAGGCCTTTGGTCCTATTATATCCTTCTTTTCTACATATAGTACACCAAAATTACTCGTACTTTTTCTTACATTTGTTAGATCCTACTATGACTCAACTTGCCCAATCACTATGTTGTTTTCTCTTCCTGTAGGATGTTATTTTGACTTTGTTGTAATTTATATGGCTTCCAACTATGACCAAATTTTCTATTGAGTGAGTGGGATGAAAATATGAGAAAAGAATCCAGGGATGAAATATTCCTTATATTTTGCATCCAGGATCTAGAATGTCAGTTGATTGATCAATACCTTGAATATTTGATCAAAGTCCCACACTGGCTAACTTGGATATTTCTTGATATTTTTAATTTTTGTGATGCATAAATATTTTGACTTCCATTTTTAAAACTCTTTCAATAATGCTTTCTTAGTGTCCCCTAGTGAACTAGTGTGTCCTATAGGTGCAACAACATTATTTCTCATGCAACAAGTGTTTGGTCTCTAAAAGTGGTCTCCAAATATACATCCTTTGTTGATTTTTCGTGGACCTGCTTGATAGTCCATACTAATTCATAAAAAAGAGATATTTTTTGGGATCTCCTATCCTACTTCTGTTAGCACTCCATGATTCCTTGTAGGCTGAAGTAAAATGGCCACCACAAACTTCTTTAGACTAGAAACTACTCTTTTCTTGCCATAGGGGACTCCCTCACTCATCAGAGAAAAAAATAAAAAAAAAAAAAAAAAAAAAAATAAAAAAATAAAAAATAAAAAAATTGGGGACTGTAAAATGGCCACCACAGACTTCTTTAGACTAGAAACTAGTATTTTCTTGCCATAGCAAACTCCCTCGTTCATAATTAAAAAAAAAAAAAAAAAAAAAAAAAAAACAATAACAAAAACAAAAAAACAAACAAACAAACAAACTTAAAATTGGGGACTTTGCAAGGACATACAAGAGAGAGACCAGATCTGAAAAGTGTTTTTTAAATTTAATTAGGAGTTGGTGAAGGGTTCTGAAATAATTGATGCATGTGATCATGACTTTACTAGCTCATCATACCTATGCATTTCCCAACCAATTTCATACACAAAGGCTTGTCTAGTACAAACTTCGAATAGGAAAACAGTTGTACAATGGAACATGAACATAAAAACACTCATCCACAATAACAGAACAAATGAAACTTTTGTTACTGCATTTTCAATGAGTGAATATCGAGAGGGAGAAATAGAACATTTAAAGGCATAATACATTCCATTTGAAACTAAAACATTTGGTACAACTAAAAAAGAGCATACAAGATGAATTATAATGTATTTGTTCCATTATACCTTTAAAGAATACTAAGAAGAAACATAAATAAGATCACAAATACACTACGGAATGACAATTTCGAAGCATCATACCACAAAAATCTTTGTAATGGTAACTGGAATAACTTCGGAATCAATCATATTCATTAATAAAGATCACATAACACATGTTTCTACAACAACTAAGAATAATATCGAACCAACAACAACCTGTACTCCATCTATTTTCCCACTTAAACAAACACTCTGTAGCAAATAAAAAACATCTAGATGCAATGCGTCACTAATCCATACAGTGGATTGAATCAAACCAAAAAGAGGAAATTTTTTTATGTTTCATGTTTTTTCCTCAACTGATAAAAAAAAACACAAAAATCATTATCACTTTATCTTAAAAAAGAAAAACCAAATCTCTAAAAGCATATATATCTTTCAAACTATATCCTCATGGATCAATAAAAGTAGTAAATGTTAGGTAAACTTGACTCACGATAGAGTCAAAGTTGACAAGGTTAAACAGTGATGGTTTTGGGGCACATGGTATTATGCACCCATAGTATTCTGCCCATGGTATTATATGTAATGGAGCTTATAAAAGGCTGGAAGGACTTCATTGTAAGGAAAGACGTGGAGGTGAGCGGTGAAGGCTCACTTGGTCGGATTGGCCAGGGTTTTGGCCAATGCTAATAAGATCTTATTAGCTTCGGTTTTTCCCCAGATTTGGGGTTTTCTCGAATAAACATTTGTGTTTATGTGTTTATGGTTGTTGCTGGTTATTTTTATATTTATTCCTCTCAGTAATTATTTATGTTATGCAGTAAATTTCTTAACAACTTGTATCAGAGCCAGATATTGGCTTCAAAGGGATTTTTTGATGCCACGGGTTTATAGTGCCTGATGAGATCAATTCAGCCCTTTTATAGATCTGGGTCTAGAAAATAATGGTGGAACAATCATACGCAGAAGAGCCTCGAGGAGAATGTGTGGAAGATAGTACCGTAACTGCCAGGGATCGCAGTGCATTTGCGATATTTACCAGTTTGGAACATGCTGACAAATTGTTCTGGATTCATGCGGCTATTTAAAGAAGGTCAGCAGAAGAAAATTGTTCATGCGGCTTCGAAAATTGTTCATTTTCTGCTACGCGAGGCCACCGGTGCCGCAATCTACGAGGTTCTCGTCGGGCTCACAGTTGGAGCAGTTTGATAGAAGTTTTGAGCAAATCAAATTGAGAGAGGATGGATTAGGATCACAACAGCGATAAACAAAAAAAAAAATTAATGAAGCCAAAATTATTGCATGTAAATGGGCATATTACTATAAGACCTGGTAAGGCATGTGTACCCCTTGGTGATCACTGGTAAAGTCTGGGTTAGACCTAGGTGATAGGGAGGATTTCGGGTTAACAATACCCCGGGTAAAAACTCTGAGGGGGGTAAGAGCTAGAGTGAGTGGGATTGTCTCACTTAGCAAGTTTGGCTGGAGTTAGTCAAGGAACCCCAAGTCAAGTTTAAGGGGGGAATTGTTAGGTAAACTTGACTCACGATAGAGTCAAAGTTGACGAGGTTAAACCGTGATGGTTTTGGGGCAGATGGTATTGTGCATCCATAGTATTCTACCCATGGTATTATATGTAATGGATCTTATCAAAGGCTGGAAGGACTTCATTGTAAGGCAAGACCTGGAGGTGAGTGGTGAAGGCTCACTTGGTTAGATTGGCCAGGGTTTTGGCCAATGCTAATAAGATCTTATTAGGTTGGGTTTTTCCCCAGATTTGGGGTTTTCCCAGATAAACATTTTTGTTTATGTGTTTATGGTTGTTGTTGGTTATTTTTATATTTATTCCACTCAGTAATTATTTATGTTATGCAGTAAATTTACTAACAGTAAAAACATGGATAGTTGGTTGTTGACCGCATAGTGACTGTGTAGCAGTTGGGAAAATGACACTGTTGGCACGTTTTCATCCCAAGGGTGGTATGTGACTAGTGACTAGTGGTTTGAGCTGGTTCCCACGTCTAATACATGTTCATTTCTCCCACCTCAACAACTAGCATCTTCCTTGCACTTATAGAAATCTGTAGGCAGGGGTTGCATAGCAACTACGTAGTTGAACTTTCACTACTGCATCCTTTACACCATCAAGATTTTACAAGGGAAAAACCATAGTACTATAGGCCACTCCAGATATCCAAAACCATTCCAATGCACTTATGAAAATTTCAGATGCAACTTGAAAACAAAAAAGTACCCCTATTGTGCAACATAAGCACCTTCGGTCATGGACAAAATTGCAAAACAAGACGAACAAGAAACTGATACCTCATTTTCCTCTTGTTGGATACTCTACTGGTGGATGCTTTTCCTTATGTGAATTTAGGAGGAGGTTCCTTTTATTCAGTAGACACTCATTGGGGAGGTTTTGATTTAGCTTGAACCTTCCTTGCTATTCTTTCCAAAAATTACATAATTTTGTTAGCAGAAACTACGAAAATGGGCCACCAATTTACACGTGTAACTCCAAAAATACAACACCTATGTAAAATATGATATACGTGTTCAAATATGCTTTGTCTTAAAATAAAAACCTCTCTCTGTGTCTTCAAATTCTTTCCCAGAGCCTAAGAAATATCTCTGCAAAACCATGACTAAAACAGGGCAAGACATAGTGTGAAAAATAGGCCTCAAATATTCATTTGAAACTCCTAATATGTGATACCTGTGCCGGAAATGGAAGAATTTATTGTTCTTTGACCCGTTCTTGCGAAAAAACTCTTTCCACTTTTCTAAATTTAGGTCCATTTGATCATAAGCCTATTTTGAAAATGACGACCAAAACAATCAATTTCAGAGGAAATTGTGTAGCAGAGTGGTGCACAAAAATTGTCACCTTGACATTCTGCAATCCGTGTGAGTCCATTACCACTCATACTTTCCTCCTTTACAAGTCTTAAGCCTCAGTTCTTTATGTCAAGCCTTGAAAATAAGAGAAAGCCCTCAAAAGTCTCTAAAACTCTGGTTCCGCACTTTCTCTTAGCATTACCTGTGGTCCCACGCCTAAATATCATGTCCCCTATGCACCAGACCATTCTGCCTATGTGTTATGGGTGCAGACCCCTATAAAAGTAAAAAAGGCGCAAGTATATTCTTAAAAACTCACTTTGAATCATTTCTAGAACCTTCTAGAAGGAATCTTGAGGTAGCAAGTTCGCTCCTTTAAGGTTCGTGCATCCCATACCTTAAGGAGCTAACCCCTTGATGTCAGGAGCTTATCCCTTTGAAGGAGGAATCTATCCCTTCATAGGTGGACCTGTAACCTCCTTCCTTTGCACTATAAAATGAAGCATTGGGTTGGTTACTTGAGAGGTTGAAAGCTGAATATTTTTGAGGTGAAATGCTGCTGGAACTTAGTCTTCCTAATTGACCTTGTGTGAGGAGAGATTACATACCTCTTTGATCTCATTTGGAAGAGTGTGAGGCTTGTCAAAGTAAAGGAGATTCCTATTTCGGACCCTGGGAAGAGCTTGTACAACATCAAGGCACCAAAGGTTGTAAGGTTCTTCTATTTCAAAGTTAATACAAATAAGTTTATTTTTCTCAATAACCTGTGTTTTATGGTTTATTTTATGGATTCCTTGATCACCATAATGAACATGATTTATGATATTAGCTATGCAGGTGTTATTTGATGTTTGCTTGTTTGTGATTGCAGGTTCTCAAAAGGAAACTCTTTCGAACGGTTGAAGGATGGCTGCTACAAACTAGCGCTGGATTTAAGGTAGGGTATAAACACTTTTATAGCTTTTATTAATGAATCACAATATGTTTATAGAAAGGTAGATTTTCTTGTCGTGCTTGTTGCTAGATAAATTTGATATTAGGGAGATTGGCCTTGTCCGTAAGATCGATTCATCTGGCCAACAAATTGGTGACTCTACTAGGGAGCTGAATTTGATTTTTGGTTTTACTTTTTCTTTGACTTAAGAAACTTGTTCTTATTTCTGGTTTTTGCTTGATGTGTGTGGGATTGGGTAGTTTTTAGGATCTGGATTACTTTTGGTATTTTCAAAGTTTTCAGAGGACCGCACTTTCTTTTTACAGACAATGCGGGCATCTACGCACTTTGCCTTTAGTACACAGAGCAGTACCACATCTGGTTCTTCTGGAAGCTTGCGAACCCTGTGAAATTTTTTGAAAAACCTAAAATTTTTTCTTCCAGTTAAGTTTAGGTTTCATTTACGGCATTTAGTGTCTACCCAGATCTGCATGTGTTCTGTCAAAAATCTCTTGTGAGTAAGTTCCATTGGTATTTTTGTTTTAGATGATTTTCTAGAACTTTTGCGTGCCTGGATTGGTTTTCACTTGGTCTCTGTAGTGACTCAAAGATTAGAAGCCTAAGAAACCTTAGATTACCCTGGTGTTTTTCTTTTGTCTTCTTGATGAGTCTGACTAGTTTGTGAAATCTGCCTTTGGTGAGAAATAGATTTGTTTTTCTCTTTGCAAATCTTTGAACGAACTTCGTTATAAGTTTTGAATTTCATTTTTATAAAAGAAAACATAGCTGGATGTTTTTGATTGATTTGTTATTCTGAACGAATTAATCCTTAGTTTACTGAATAACTAAGTAAAATGTCCTCAAAAATATTTGAAGCTTTTATTTCAATTAGGTTTTTAGAAGCTTTTAGATCTCAAGATTAGTTTTTGTAGTTTTGAGTGTTTTCTAGAAATTGTAGAATCTCTTTTGAAAGAATCGTTTTTTGTAGTTTTTGAGTGTTGAAAAAGAAAGGGATTTATTTTGAGCATAATTAGTAGTCTCATTTTGAGTTCTTATTGAAAAAGACAAAAAGATTTTCTTTTCATTTACATGTTGAAAGAAATATTTGTTTTTCAAAGAATTGCATTCTCAAACTCTTTCTTTTAGCTAGAAATTCATAGAAGGAAAAATGAATTGTTTATCATTTTAGGTGCATTTTTTAGTGTTTTTGGAGTCGAGTCTTCACACCATCAAAGTTTCATTTCCCTACCTATTTACTTAAGAAACAACCCATAAAAGTAACGCTTAATTAAAATTGATCTAGCAATATTTTTATTTCTAGGGCTCTTATCACCAATATAGCTTAGGCTAGTATCTTGGAGTAGGGAGTAATTAGCTCTCCAAGATAGTTAAAACAAACAAGTAGCTATATCTTGTGGTAGGAAATAAATCCAATTGTAACTAATATAATCTGGGAAGCTCCTCTTAAAGGAGTCAATCACGAGATCATGTTCAAACCTTTGAGACAATCAAGTCTGTTTCATTAGGAAAGATAGAAGATTTGCATGTATTATAAACGGTAAACCTCAAATTAACCATTGTCGAGGAGCCTGGGATCACTTGTTGGTAAACCTCGGATTGATCATGTCTAGGAGCCTTAAAGGGGATTGAGCTTTGTTACTTTGCCCTTGCGCGTAGATCGGATCGTAGACTGTTCCCCCAGTTGTATTTGTTGTTGTTGGTAACCTTAGTGTCCATAAACTTAAGATTATTTCCTAAGGTGACGATGAAGGATGGGTCTCACTATACCTGGAATAAACATCGACTAGACTCATTTGGACTCTCTGGGGGGTTCTCTTCACTCAAGATGGTTTTGTGAAGAAACTTGTGCTAGTCTATTTCATTAAGCATGTTATCGAGGTAACTGTTCCAACTGCCCTTTCTGTATTAAAATTATACGATGTTGGATTTCATCACCAACTAGTGTTTTTAGTATGGGAAGTTACTATTTTTGTGTGGTTTGAACTCTTAGATATTTTAGGCATGTGGTTCAGTTGTTTGTTCCTTTAGAGACTTTAGGTGCTTTTATTGAAATTTTCTTTGTTTGCCTGTGATTATTTTCATCCTATACCTAGAGATTATTATCCTTGATCAATCATGTCAAGACAGTCATCTATGTTTTCCCAATCACCGGAAACATTTTTATATGGCGGTCCTATTGTTCCTTTGGGGTACTAGTCACTTTCTGGTACTTTTTCAGGAGCAACTCCTCGACCAACTGAACATCAGTTATCACCTGGTAATAATGGAACTAAAATGTTGAAGGTAGAACAGATCTTTATGATGCCTGGTAGTATTCCAAACCCTCAACCTCAAGGTAGTTAGTTACTACCTAGGGGGCAAGGTAGTCAGTTACCGCCTGGGGGGCAAGGTAGTCAGTTATGGCCTGGGCGGCAAGGTAGTCAGTTATTGCCTGGGGGGCAACCCCAAGGTAGTCAATTTTCACTTGGAGGGCTACCTCAAGGTTTTCAACCTTCAGGACAGTACATACCCCAAGGTCAACCCCATATTCCTCAAGATGCTTATCAACCCCAGACTTAGTACATGCCTCAGGGTTATCAACCTCAAGCTCAGTACCCAACTCAAGGTTTCCAACCGCCTTCTGGTCAATCATTTTTACAAGGAGCTGGAAATGTACCTCCTAATTATCAGCCCTACGTTCAACCAGGTTATAGTCCTCTATATGTACAACCTTTTATGGGTCCTTGAATGAATATGGTGTGGGATCCGTCTCAAACTCAACAAACTTTGCAACCTAATGTGCAATTATCTAATCAAGCTGGATAGCCTTTGGTTTCTGGTCCAACCCAGCAACCTGTCCAACCTACGGTTCAAACCTCTGCACCTAGTTTAGTTCAGCAACCTGGGCCTAGCTCACCTCAGACTCCACCTCGAACTGCTGCTGCAATTGCTGCATTTTCTGTTCAACCTACCACACGTATTTCTAGAGTATCTGTAGCTCTGGTTTCTACTGTCCTTGCATCAGTGCAAACTCCTCAAGTCTCTGTGCCCCAATCAGACATACAGTTCAGACTTCAGTCCAGATGCCTGCAAGACAAGCTGGTCCAAGTATAGTTGCCATGAGTCAACAATACTAGGGACAGTATCAATCCGGTCCTACTGTACAAAATCTAGTTTATCTGTATCAAATGTACCTTGGATATACTTATCAACAACCTCAACAACCCCAGTTTGGTCCCGTTAATCTTGGTTTCCCGAGAGGTTATAACATTCCTAATGCAAATCCGATTCCAGGTTATTCTAGAAATCCTCCTCCTAGAGCTAGTCTCATTACACAAGGTTTTCGTGAACCTAACCGTCAGTTACCATTTATTGCAACTTTGGATTTACCTGATCTGTCACGCCTTACGAATGATATTATTTAATATCTTCCATATTGGCCGCCAATGCCTAATAAGTTTCCCAGTCAATATCCCGAAATTTGAGGGTAAGTCAGGTGAGGATCCGTCAAATAATTTTATGACTTATCACCTTTGGTGTGCATCTAATTCCATCGTTGATGATTCAATTCGATTGTGTCTTTTTCAAATAACTCTTATTGGTCTTGCTTCCAAATGGTACATTGAGTTACCACGAGGCTCTTTTTATAATTTTAGTTAGTTAGCCATTGTTTTTTTAACTCATTTTCAGTTGCCTGTCAGATACGACAATGGCACGGAACTGTTAACTTCACTAAAACAATCCACGTCCACATATATTTCTGATCACATTCATGAATAGCGACGTAGGAGGTGCTTAGTGAAAGTTTTTATTTCAGATAAAATTTTAGCGGAATGGTTCATTAAATCATTGTTACCTAAAAATATTGAAGATGTAGCTAAGGCAGGAGTTGTCACTGAAGAGCAAGTCATTGCTCAAGCTCAGTACCTTGACCTCGTCTATATGTAGTCAGGTACTTTACACGAAAAAATCCCTAATATTCCAAAAACTACAGCTCCTTCAGGGTCTCATGCCGCTGATGGTATGATTGGTACAGTTAGTATTAAAAGCAAGAAGAAATCTTTAAAGAATTCTTCCCCTACAATAACTTTACCTGATTCCCCAAAAGGAGATTCTTCCGCTGAAGTTTCTGCTGACGTCCATGTCGTAGATTCATCTACAACCAAATCTGGTAGTAAAGAGAAGGGGAAGAACAAAAACAATCAAAATTCAAAAGATAAAACAAATAAAAATGAATCTATTGATGAAAAACGAAAACCTCGCTATCCTTGTTTCATCTACGACGAGGATCATTTCACTAAAGAATGCCCATATCGAGCAGAGTTTTCAAAATTCGTTAAAGGTTCTCAAACGCCTATTGTCTTGAAGGATCCTTCTCCTACTCAAGATAGTACAGTGGCTGCTTCTTCCTCGAATACCTCAGAATAACCCATTATGATGATGTCTCATGTCAATATTGCGACATGATCGCAAGATTATTGTAGTAAAAATCCTGTTGATGGTAAAGAATCAGAATCTTCTAGTTCAAAAACATCAACGACACCTCCTCCTAGTTTTGCTCCACTACAGATTGAGAAACCCAACCCAGACTTAGTAACCAAACTGCTTGCTAAAGGTATATTTTGGAAATCAGCTTTCAATCGATATACGAGAGCTGCTCAGGATTATAACATTGTTGAAGACTTGGCCATTGCCCCTTCAGCAATGTCGGCTTTGGAAGTGCTGCAATCATGCCCAGCACAACATAAATTACTATTTTCTGCTATAGGAGCTATTGATATTTAGGATTCGAACCTAATAATCTTCGATTTAGAGAATAGTACACCCCGCCTTCCTCATCAAATGGCTTTCCAGATTCTAGTGTTAGTCAAAAACAGACCTTGCTTTCAGACTGTGATTGATGAGGGAGCTTCTACGTGTATTATGTCGATCCAGTGTTGGAGATCGCTTGGTTCTCCCACACTCAATCAGTCTCCGACAATTCTAAAGGCTTTTGATGGCCGAGGGTTCCATCCTTTTGGTATTTTGGAAGATTTACCTACAAGGGTTGAAGGAAAAAACTGTAAATCTAGATGTGGAAGTGGTTGTTGCCCCTCTAGATTACAACCTTCTCCTGGGTCGTAGTTGGTCTTATTCTATGAATGCTATTGTTTTGTCGGTCTTTTGGCTTGTTAAGTTTCCTCATAATGGAAAGATTGTTACGATAGACCAGCTGAGTTATTTCTCATCTGACCCAACCTCTACAAATAGTGTTCAGCACGTCAGTAAAATGACTATCCCTTACAAGGATGTTGGAGTAGGTTTGATTAAAGATTCTAGTTTACTGGGAACTTTTTTTGTCCCTCCTCCTAACATATTTCCTTCTACTACAACTATTCATATGATTTCATCGAACACTATTGCTTTTGATGATCCTTGGATCGTACCTTTCGATTCCAAGGTGGATTCATTTGATGGCGTGATGCCTTTGAATCCCTTTGAAATTGCATATTAGGTGGTACAATTGTTTTCTGATTCCTGACCTATCGCAAGGATAGTTTCTACTTGTATCAACCTCATTAAAAAATGAAACAAGGTGTTAAGAACATAGTTCCTTGTCTTGTGTCAAGCTCGTTTAAAAAATGAAACAAGGGTTTTGAGGATAGTTCTTTTCTTGTTTCAACCTCATTAAAAATGAAACAACTCCCTTTCCAAATCGAGTCTTTGAGTCTTTCCAAGATCTCGAAATTGGAACTTCATTCCATCCACCTCGTTGAATGCAATGAAGCTTGGGGAGGCTTGTACCTCGATTTGTGTTATTATGCTGGGGGCATGTGAACTTATAACAAGCATAGTTTTTCATTTCAAGCTTCCATAAACATGAAACCGAATCCAAGCAGAGTTCTCTATGGTTCAAGCTTCTGTAAAAATGAACCCATACCCGATTTACATCTTGTGATTGTCGTTTTTATCTGCTAAATTCTATTAGATGAGCCTTGGTTGTTTACATTCCATCGCCACCATCTCTTTGGCCGATCATATTCTTTCACTTGGTTGCTTCTCCTTTCCTGAGGGATCACAGCTATGAGTGGTTTTGTTAGCCAACCTCCTAACCATTACATATTTTGAGCAGTTCCACCATTTTCGAAACCAGTCTCTACCCTTTATACCACTTGTTCCTCTAGGATGAGTCCTCTTTAAGCTCTTTTATGACTTGTAAAATATGAAAATATTTCCAAGTTTTTCCTTTTTGATTCGTTAAACAAATTAAAAAGGAGTCCACTTAGAACTCTTTTCTGACTGTATAAACATGAAAAGATCGCTGGACTTTTGTTGTTTCAAGTTCGATATTGGTTATAAAATGACGTGTCTTCGATCACTTTTTTACTTTTTCAGATCAGAGCCACTAATTATGAAAATTACTCCTTGATCGTAATGGTCAAGCGGTTCTCTCAAGTATCATTTTATACTTTTTCGGGCTTGAGGGAGACAAATTTACAAAAAAGGACACCCATGGAGTTTTCTTAAGTTTTTCTTCTAACTCCCTAAAATTGGAAAACACCGAGTTTTTCCTATACTGGACTCTTTAAAATTTAATAGTAAAGGACCTGTTCAATTTTAAATAGGAACGAACCTCTCCTTCTTAGGGTTCAAAATTTTAAACTAAGTTGGACTCATCGGAAGGATGAGCTTATAACCAAGCAAATGTTATCCTCCTCAAGCTTGTCAAAAATAAAGAGGTACTTGCCAGAAATGGTGGGGGAAGAGAGAGAAAAATGAACCTATTTGGTACACTTTTTGTTTTAGAAAAACAGTCAACCACTCTTGAACATGAAACTTTTTGTTTACCTAAGTTGGGAAATTCTTTGTCTAACTATTAATCAAACCATATTGAAAGTCTTCAGTTGGTTTTTGGGTATTAGCTTTGGGTCAATTGTCACAAAACCATCTGCAGTGTCATTATGTGTTCAAGAGGTCAGTTCAAATAAACCATTCATTTGCAAAATATCTGTCATCCATTTTGACCATCCCGGAGTTAGTGCTTGCCAAATATATTTCTTCAAAACTTTATCTATGATTTCGTGTTGTGGGCTTGCCTACGACAGATCTCTTTCTATCGAATTCAACTCATTATCTAGAAAGATGATCTACAAATCGTCAGTACCTTGGAATCTGCATGTCCTAATGGCAGGTTTCTTGCCTTCGACGACAGGTTGCATCATTGACCTTGGATCAAAGGATTCTGTGACATGTTCGACCTCAACTCATTTATTCACATTTCATGGATTGTACTAAGTACTTTGAGAGCCATTGACATTACTGGTGGTTTCTCTCACACTTGTTAACAGTTCATATCATTGACTGGTAATCAAGTGGTTTCTGCCATGTTTGACTTTGACACATTCATTCACCTGGATAGAATCGTACTGGTTCGGGAAGTAGAAATCAAGACCCTGGATATAGTTTCCACCATCTAGGCTGCGAGGAATTTTGTTATTCATTATACAATGGACTATTCATAAACAGATGGTTGTGCCCATACTATGTCTACATATGTCTATACTTGTGATGTATTACAAAATCATTCCTGTATCAGACCAGTTTAGTTAGTTTTTTAGTCAGTTTTGATCTAAGTATGAGAATGCCTACCTCAGCGATGATATGTTCACATATATATATTTTGCATTGAATGGTTTTACAGGTTCCGACTGGGGTGTCCGCAAGATGATCCTTGAAATGATAAAGTACTTCACTCTTCTTAGATGAAAGACTTCATCTTCATCTATTACAAACTTCGCACTTTAGGGGGCAATCTGTTGCACAAAAATTGTCACCTTGACATTCTACAATCTGTGTGAGTCCATTACCACTCATACTTCTCTCCTTTGTAGGTCTTAAGCCTCAGTTCTTCATATCAAGCCTTGAAAATAAGAGAAAGCCCTCAAAAGTCTCTAAAACTCTGGTTCTGCACTTTCTCTTAGCATTAGCTGCGGCCCCACACCTAAATATCATGTCCCCTGCACACTGAACCGCTATGTCTGTGTGTTATGGGTGCAGACCCCTGTAAAAGTAAAAAAGGCGCAAGTATATTCTTAAAAACTCACTTTGAGTCATTTCTAGAACCTTCTGGAAGGAATCTTGAGGTAGCAAGTTCGCTCCTTTAAGCTTCATGCATCACATACCTTAAGGAGCTAACCCCTTGATGTGAGGAGCTTATCCCTTTGAAGGAGGACTCTATCCCTTCATAGGAGGACTTGTAACCTCCTTCCTTTGCACTATAAAATGAAGCATTGGGTTGGTTACTTGAGAGGTTGAAATATGAATATTTTTGAGGTGAAATGTTGCTCGAACTTAGTCTTCCTAATTAAGCTTTTGTGAGGAGAGATTACATACCTCTTTGATCTCATTTGGAAGAGTGTGAGGCTTGTCAAAGTAAAGGAGATTCCTATTTCGGGCCCTGGGAAGAGCTTGTACAACATCAAGGCACCAAAGGATGTAAGGTTCTTCTATTTCCAAGTTAATACAAATAAGTTTATTTTTCTCAATAAGCTATGTTTTATGGTTTATTTTATGGATTCCTTGATCACCATAATGAACATGATTTATGATATTAGCTATGCAGGTGTTATTTGATGTGTTCTTTTCTATGATTGCGGGTTCTCAAAAGGAAACTCTTTCAGATGGTTGAAGGATGGCTACTACAAACTAGCGTTGGCGTCTTAAGGTAGGGTCTAAACACCTTTATAGTTTTTATTAATGAATCACAATATGTTTAGAGAAAGGTATATTTGATTATCTTGCTTGTTTCTAGATATCTTTTGATACTAGGGAGATGGGCCTTGTTTGCAAGATCGATTTATCCAGCCAACACAGAGTGTAGAAGACCTCCATGCTTAGCATGGTTGCTGATGTTTTTGAAAAAAATGAGTATATGGGTGTGCTTGATATGATGGTGTGTTGGTGTATAATCCTTTAAGTGATCCTTTCCGCACTTCTAGAATTCCAAACCGACTAATCCTAGTCCACACAACAGTTTCACAGTGACTGTCTTACTTGGTATTTTGTGCAGTAAGTGCACAACAACCTTCTCCCATTTGAAAAACCTGCCTTCGAACCTTTTCTAAGCTACATTTGGCCATGCACTAAGTGATTATCAGTCTCCCTTAGGGAAGAGTGCTAATTGAAAATTGGATGGAGGAATGAAGGTGGTATGGAATATTTTGGGAGTGTACCTTTTTGCTTTGTTTTGATCATGAGTATGAACTGAAGAGGGTAATTATGGTCATGAAAGGAAAATGGTAGTCATGAGTTGTGAGTGTGTCATATCAACAATTATAATTATGAGAGGTGATTTTATGAATATAGGTGGTAATTATGAGCAATGGAATTAGGAGGGAGCGTGAATATATATATGATAAGGTTGTTCCAGACTTTGACCATTGTTTCCAATAACTCATGACAACTTCATGCTTTCGATTGAAATTCTTGATGACCACATCCATGGCGATGTTTTTGATAGTGGCATTCTTCTATTTGAGGGAGAGAGGTCTCCCCTTCTTCTGATTGATTCTTATGTTCTTGAAGGTCTAATTTTATTTTTTGAATGACAACAGGAGGTTTTTTTGGTAATACCCTTCCAGACCTTAATTCGACATTGTTTAGGTCTAGTGGGGTTATTACATAAGTTTGAGGATTCTGACCCTCCATGTTGTATATAGGTTGTTGTGGTACTTTATTATTAAGATTTGGAAGTGGTTGAGTGAGTAGTTGATTTGATTTTTCTGGAAATGGTAGGGAAAGTTGTGGGTGTTGACTCTGTATTAGGACTTGTGGCAATTGATTGGTTTGAGGAATTTGATTGGACGGGATTAAGAATTGTGGTGGAATGTAGGATGGCGAGTATTGTTGATATTGAGCATAGGCTCCATAAGGATTTTTCCATCCTTGATTCCAAGGTTGTGATTGTGACAGAGCCCAAGGCTGTCAGGCTAAATTCCAATTACATTGTGAAGATTGGGCAAATTGTTGTGGTCTAAATCCTTGTGGTTGATTCGGTTGGGGGTTCTACCATGGTCTCTTAGCTATAAAGTAGAGAGGTCTACTGGTTCTGAGATTCCTTCATCATTGAATACAGCCTTAAGACCTGGTAAAGATGGGCATTCATTTGTATCATGATTATCTACACATATGACACAGGTTTCTATGGCTTTTGAGTCTAAGGGACACTCTCTCAGAGCATGTTTCTTCCAACATTTGGGACAGAAGATAGATAATGTAGCATTTTTGGAATTTTGCTTGTTTTGTATTTTAAGAGTGTCTATTTGTTCACTTAAGCTCCCTAAAATATTTGTTTTAAAGGTGTCAAGCAGATTTCCTATTTCTGCCCTACTAACTGTCCCAACTGTAGACTTGTTTATTCTTTATAAGAGAGGGTCTCTAGGACTCTTCCCAACTCTTTCTTTGCCCCTTGAGATATGTACACATAAATCACAAATATCTACAAATGGCAGTTGGGAAATATCTCCTTTTCCTGTTAGTTTAAGTAGATCGATCCATTGATCTTTAACGACTCTAAGTAAAAGAGCTTTTAAGGTTTCTTCATCCAAATTATCCAAGTCTTCAAGATTCTCATCTTCTTTCTATGTCATTTTGAAGACTTCATATTTAAGGTTACTTGGCATACAATAATCTCTATACTTTCCCAAGAAAGACTCCTTAATCTGTGCCCATGTTGTTATGGAATGGTCTCCTAGACTCATTAACCATTTAATGTTGAGTCTTTTAATGTGGAAGGGAAAAATTTAAACTTTTGAGCATCATGTAGATAGTCATATGATCTGCATAATATTTCAAATTCGAAGAGAAATGTCTCCGTATCTTTTTTTCTTTTCCCATGGAAATTAGGAAGTATCAAGGGTGATATATTTTTCATTATGAGGGTTGTATCTTCATCAAGAATAGGGAATCCTGAAGGATCTTGATTTCCTCTGCCTCTACCCCCTCCTCTACCTCTACCTCTTCCTCTTCCTCTTTCCAATCCTATCCTCTTCACCATGGACATTGTGTACTTCTCCTTCTTCTTCAGTCATGATAGATTCTTTGGAGCTA
Source organism: Pinus tabuliformis (assembly GCA_031772625.1). Taxonomy (NCBI): domain Eukaryota; kingdom Viridiplantae; phylum Streptophyta; class Pinopsida; order Pinales; family Pinaceae; genus Pinus; species Pinus tabuliformis. The sequence continues at coordinate 1,035,326,464 of CM062816.1, read as the reverse complement.
AGATAGTGTTCTTCTAATCTTTATGGTTCCTCTATCAATGGTTGTTCAGAATAAGTTTCCAATTCCTTGCCTTCACTAGGAATTTCTAATTCTTCTCCCACAGTTTGTTCACCAGTGGGGGACAGAAAGATTACTCCTCTGGTTGGGGATGTATGATTTTCTTCAATCACAGCTTCAGTCGAAGAAGTAGGTGAAGTTTTGGATTGAATTTTTTTATCTTGAGACTTCAGGAAGTCTTTGTCAACCTCTAAATGGAATTCGGGTTTGAGTAGGTGGTGTGGAATCTCGAAATCATGGTGGAGTGAGTGGATTTGTGGGAATTAAACTTCTTCCTCGTCCTAAAAATCTACCCCTAGAGTCTCTATCCCTACGCATCTCATGTTTTAAATTAGTGAGGGTTTTGTTTGTATTTTTTTCTTTTTTACCTCTAATTATACTTCCCTGACAATGGCGCCAAAATGTTTGGTCAGTTCAATATCCTTGAATTGAAAATCATAAATTGTCAACCAGGGTGCATATACTGATGAAGTATAGGTGCACAATATGTGCTTAGAATTTCTTTACTAGGTCGTTATGTATTTTTCAAGGCCAAAACTTAAGATGGGGTGATGTTTGTCAATTGTATTAGTGTTGTAATTCTTAGGGATGTTCATTAAGTTTCCTAGGAATTAATCTCTACCCAATCAGTTTGTGGATGATGTGAGGGTGATTTTACTTATGTTATATTGTTGGGATTTAATCTTAAATCTCTTTGTTGCAGCTCCTAATTTTCTAAGTGAAAAATAAAACCTTACTCTAGCAGTTATGAAGGAATACTGTTGAACTCAATTGTTTAGGAGAGGTCTTTTCGCTTGTTCAATTTATCCTCAAACAAAGTAATCCAAGCAACATCTATGAATTGAACACACTTCAATTATGCTGGATAATAAGCAAAGGAAATAATTGTGCAGTACCAGGTATAAAGTAAAGTAAATAACAATCTAATATGGGTATAAAGCAAATTAATTTCTTATGCAAATAACAAGTCGAGATCATTATATGGCATTATCACAGAAAATAGAGGAATTGAATAATTAAAGGAAATCGGATTGTATTTGATTAAAACTTGCCACTGTTTGTAGAGGCCCTCCACATAACAGTTCAGAGCTTCAAATCAGTACAGTGCTTGCACACAAAACCATATTCATTCACATGAAAGTCATAAATTGTTCAGAAAACATATCATTCGGCGTGCACCCAAATAATAGTGCAGTGATTAGCTTTATAGCAGGTCTCTTTGCATAACTGTATGAAGATCTAAGCCTAATATCTCTTTATACTAACTAAATTTATATCGTGAAACTGTCGTTTTGCTATTTCGAAAGAAAAACGATAACATTTCAACTGATCTCGGGTTCTGTTCTTCGTTAATATGGCAGTTGAATCGGAGTTTGACCATGATCTCCTGTGCCTCTTTTAGCAAATAGTTTAGAGTGGATAGGAAGGTATCCATGAGGGGGCCACCCTCTATCCATCCACACCTTTCGTTGCTGACCTGGAACTTTGGAACCTCGCAAACAATGAAGACAGCTACGAAATCCTGGACTAGCTGTGGAAACGGATTGATTCGGTAGCTAATTACAACTTTAATTAAAAAAATAGGGTATATAGCTAAATATGAACGAGAAAACATACTAATGCATACCTACATCAAAACATGGTAGATATGGCTTTATTAAGTGGTAAATATATATGAAAAAGAGAGGATTATTGGGCAAAAGGACGTCATGGTAGGACAATCTTCAGACTCTACAAGCAAGGTCACTAGGATACACTGGATCTTCTTATCTAGGACTGAGATGATGGGTAAATTCCTTTTTCTTTATGTTACCTTCTATGTGCGGTACTCCATTGTGTAAGTGGTCTACACCGATTTCTTCTTCTTGATCACTAAACTCACATACTACACTATTGTGTTTCCTTCTCCATATTTCTATAATATTCCTCACCATCTTCTATCATTCACAGGAGCTGATGTAGATCTTCTCCTTGTCCCACTATCATGTGAAAATCTTGTTCTAATGAGTAACACTTTGGTTACTTCTTCTATCATTTTTTCCTCTCGTGTTGATGTGAATGCTCTAACTCTCCTCAAATTTTCTTCGCTCTTGTATCTATGATGTCTCAACATCCTCAACTCATTTGAAATTTACTCATTTTTTATTATATCCCTTGCCTTTATTCCCTCAATTCATCCCATATTTAACCCCTAGTCTTCCCCTCACATGCAAATAAATTCAATCATTCATGGTATCACATTTCAATGACATAATGCCTTTGTCACACAACAATAGCTTGATCCAAGTAAACAATGATATGAAGAATTTTCATCGTAATTCCTTGAATAATTCCAATTTGGTTGCATTGTCTGATTAAGTACAAAGTCTACCCTTTCGATTAATTGTAGAGTCTAACTTCATAGTACAACTGGGTGCCAATTTCTGCTTTCTTTTGTCAATCTTTACAACCACTTATCCAAGACAATCAAAAGTGAAACAAAGAAAATTTCATGAAAATCCATAAATATATACCTTTGTAGCCATTTCTCAAGACTAATTTGTTGATTTTTGGTCAATGCCACTGTGAATTTGTGTTCTTTCATTCACACCTATTCTCGTATTTCTTCCTTATTAGGTCTTCACATCCCCTTCAATTGTAGATCTTCGTCCCATCAATGGAACAGTTTGTTGGCACATAAAGGTAAGATCATGGTTCATAATGAATTAGCCAGCAAAACCCCTTAGACAATGGCCCTTTTAAAAACATCTGCAAATAGGTGAAGTCTCACCAAAGGAATTTATGAGGGACTATAGAAATTGAGAAAGGTTTGCTTGATGAAGGGGCCATAGATCCTACATTATTATTATTATACTCAACATATCATTTCTCCTTGTTATTCATAAAAATAAATTGAGGTATACCCTTATTCTACAGAATAAACCCATTCTCCACAAATATTCAGAAAAAATCATAACTTAGAGAGTAGGCAATTCATCACATAATGCACAAACAATGAAAATAAGCCAAAATAAATCCTTTTATTATCATTATGAATTGTTTTGAACAATCACATCTGTCACAACTCACTAGCATATTTTAATCCTCATTACAGATCAATGCTTAAAACATTTAGATAAGATTAACATCAAAAACTTGTCTTTTACTTTGCATCATTGATCTATTTATAGTTTTACATTTGGATGTAAGATGAAAAAAAACTTGTTTTTACTATGGGAAGTAATTATTACCATGGAAAAAAATGTAAAACTAAGCCTAACAACTTCCCTTATTCTCTACATTCCCATGCACCAAACCTTGGCTGACCTTACTGTGTGGTACCCTTCTACATGGTTATCCTCTACATAGATCCCAGAACTTGTAGCTCTGAATGTTTCTCAAACAATGACTTGTAGCTCAAAATGTTGCTCCAACAATGATTCAGGTGTCATATGTCCATGCAAAAATTCCTTTGTGTTTTGTGAAAGTATGGAAAAAGGTGTTCTTTTCTTCGTGTGAATAGTTGGTTCCTAGATTTACAACCTTTGGGTAATTCTTACTATCAATATTCATGATTTCATCCATGAAGTTAGGATTATCACTCTTATCATTGGTGAGTTATTAATTTGGTAGCTTAGTGAAAAATTCCAATCATGGGAGTATATTCCTCTTTTCGAGAGGACCAATTTTGACTATTGAAGCACTTAATTTGGACAAGGGAAAGTGTATTTTTGAATTGAAGCCCACAAGTGCACCAAAGGACAAGTTAGCCCTAACAGGAAATTGGACACCCTTGTAAGCCTATAAATCTAAGCCAAGTAATCCTCATTTGTACATCATCATTAAGAATCTTCTTCTTCTCTCTCTTAATTGGATTGGTTCGTACAAATTTGAAGATTTGGATCATGAACTTTGGTTCCTATAGGTCTAAAATTGTAGGGTTTGATGCTTGCTCATGTGATTATGGTTTTTGGGTTCTAGCTGCAGGGTTGAAATGAGAATTTCTTGGTTATAGTCATAGGCATGCAAGCTCATCTGTCCAATTGGAGCATCTCAACTGCATGCATAACTCTTCCTCCATGCAGTTAGGATCTAGGGTTTTAGTTTGACAATTGAGTGCAGTTGACCACATGTTGGGAAAGCTAGCTTTGATTAGTATTATTATTGGGATCATATTTATAATCTTGTTTGTTTGATATTTCTAGATATTTTTGTATTGCCTCGTTGTACTCTCTGCTAAAATTTTTATGACAATCTAATAAAAGAAGAATTTCAAAAGGGTTTCCCCCTTATGGTGTTTTTCCCTAGTCTTTGACCAAATCTGGTGTCTCTTGTTGATGTGTTGATTATCTCCTATTGTCATTGCATTGTTGTCCTAACTTCAGTTACTATTGATTGATGAAAAGTATTAATTGTTATTTAAATATTGTTAATCGAACAATTGAATTGGGCTAAAGTAATTGAAACTACATAGAGCAGTGGAAAAATTAACATGGTATGAGAACTAAGGTGAAGGATAAGCCCAAAGGAGACAATATTTGATGCAATTGTCTTTGGAAAAGTTGAAGGAGCTTATCTAATCAAGTCAATGTGTCAACCTCCTACTTCAAGGAATATGAGAAGTTGGGTGACTCATCTACCTCTTTTTCTTGGAAGCTTAGATTAGAAATCATAGCTAAAGACAATGATGCTTGGGAATACATACAAGGAATAGTGCGTAAGCCTCTAGAGAATTCTTCTGCTACTGCTAAGAACTAGTACAAGAAAGGTGAGTTAAAAGCAAGGAAAATTTTAGATGATGGTTTACAATATCATTTACTTGCATATGCTGGAAATTTGAAGAAGTCTAACAATATGTATGATAACCTAAATGTCATGTATGAAGCCAACAATTTGAATGAAATCATCTCTTTTAAATGTCAACACACATATATGAATATGAATGAAGGAGAGTTTGTGTAATCCTACCTTATGAGGATATCTTGTCTTAGAGATCAATTGTAGAGGGTTGGGGAAACTATGCATGACAGGGAATTGGTGATTATGACTCATAGATATCTCCCTCCTATTGGGGAAACCTTCATTACCACTATAAGCAATAACAATTTTTTCCCATCATTCAATCAGCTCGTTGGAAAACTGACTCAAGGGGAATCAAGGATGCTTTCTAGAGGTAGGATACAAAAGAATGAAAAAGCACAAGCTATTGCGGTCAACATTCATAACAATAAAAAGAAGTGAAAAGGAGGTCCTTAAAATTCAAGGAATCCTCCTAAAAATTCAAAGAGAAAGAATGAAAGTGAAGCATCACACATTAAATGTTACAATTATCACAATAAAGGTCACTATGCTCGAGATTTCACTGAGAAGAACAATGGTCCAAACTACAACACTAGAAGTAACAATAACAAGTATAATAATAAAATAAGAAGATATGATCAATGGAATGATTGTAATGGAAGAGATAAAAGAAGAAGTAGAGATTCTCTAAGTGATCATGAAGAATACTACCGCCATCAAAAGAAGTCAAGAAACACCAGGAATGAAAGTAATGTTGCAAATAAATATATTCTTATTTATGCACTATCTAGTTCCTCTCCTCCAAATACTTGGGATAGTTGGTTAGTTGATAGTGGGGCCTCTCTTCATTTCTCTAGGTATAAGGAAGTTCTCTCTAATGTGGTGGAGAGGGACTCAATTTTCAAAATTATTCTTGGAGACAACTCCACTCATCCTATTAAAAGTTTTGTGTCTGTTAAATTTCATTTGGACTCTAGAGAAATTGTTTTGATTTAGGATGTGATTTATGTGTTAGGGTTGAAGAAGAATTTGGTACCTGTATATTCTTTGGAAGACAAAGGGATTAGGGTTGCCTTCATCAAGGGAAATCTACTCACTTGGTTGTTAGGATCCCATATGAGAGATGCATTCACATTGGGATCTAGATTTGAAGGACTCTATAGAGTCACTAGAATTCCTCTTCTAGCATTGGTCCATGATACTAATCATCAAAGCAAGCTATAGCACCAAATATTGGCCCATCTACATCAATATTTCATTCCAAAATTGAAGAAATTGGTCTATGGAATTCTCGTTGTTCAAGCCCAACATGATGGGATCCCATATGAGAGATGCATTCACATTGGGATCTAGATTTGAGGGACAATATAGAGTCAGTAGAATTCCTCTTCTGGCAGTGGTCATGATACTAATCATCAAAGCAAACTATAGCACCAAAGACTCACCCATCTACATCAAGATTTCATTCCAAAATTGAAGAAATTGGTCTATGGAATTGTCATTGTTCAAGCCAAAAATGATGGAGCATGTCATGGATGTGGCAATGGAAATAAGACAAGGGGACCATTCCCCTCCAATGAAAACAAGACAAATGACATCCTTCAACTCATTCATTTTGACATATGTTGTATAATGCTCATTTATCAGCACTAGTATTGCAGCAAGGATGTTGCAACTCCTGTGGCTACCGACATTACTTCATTAACTCGGTGTTCATACAAGCTTGGAGGTGACAATGTTGTATACACAAATAAATGTAATTGGTCTACTCTTTGTCACTGTTGAGCTGAGGTGATAGACCACTAGGGTTTCTCAAACCAACCTTCTATTGACTAGAAGAAGTATGATTACCAATTTGGAGAAGGTAAATTTACCCTAATTGGAAGAAAAGAAATGTTTTCTATTGCATGAAGGAGAGACTAAAAGAAATGCCTGCAAAACAACATGAAATCCTCTATCTACTTGCAAACATAATTTGCTTAAAAAAGAACCTTATTTTAACACGTGTGATATTTTAACTAGTCTAAGCATGGAATATGATCTAAAGAGTGTTAATCTATTGTGTGAAAGAATAAATATGAAAGATTTTTTTCTTTTTATCTTTTTGCTTGAAAAAAGTAAATGCTAATCTTGCTTGGTTCTTTGGCAGAGGAGATAGGTCTGAAGGAAAAGGAGTATAATGGTTCAGATGAATTTGAGGGCAAGTAGGGACCTAATCCAGGCTTTTGGTGATGATTTTTCTCAATTCGGGCTCAAAATAGGCCACTACATGTTTTCCTACAGGATGTCTACAGGAAGTACTAGTTCACCTATAGTATCCCATGTTTTTCCACATGAACATGCTGTAATATTAGGGAGTGGTCTAGAAGGTTGGGTGGAGCTTGGAAAAGGTGAATAAGGAGGGAATAAGGCATGGGAGAGGTAGGCACTTACTTAGAACTCAAGTCAAAGCTTTGAGATGGTTGGATTTTCTCAATGGAGATGGAAAGTTTTCCTCATAAGACAACAATTCGAATTGAGACCTTAGTGACATTAGGCAATCATGGGTGGCTACGGCTGGGCTGAGGCTGATGAGATGAGGTCTCCCTATAATTTAGAAACTCCTACAATCAACAAACATCATTCTTGGCATTCATATATAAACTTATCAAAAACAAGAAAGGTGTATTCGATTCAAAGAAAACAGATTTATCACCATTTGCTTGCTAAGCTCATGCATGGAAATTCTTGGAACCAATATGAAATCGAGATGAAATCAGTACAAAACTTAAGAGATCAGAAAATACCAATTGAAACTTATCTATTAAACTACAAGATAATTACCTAATCAGCAAGAAAACTCTAAATTACAGGAAAAGAAAGATTTTTTTCTTTTTGCGCTGAATGAGAAGTATTCCTAAAACTATGATCTCTAAAAAGGAGAAATGAGGTGAAAACCACTTTCTGTCAGCCTTTTGGACTATATTCTAACACTACAATGCTACTTTTATAACTATCCACAAATGGAAGAAAACTAATCAAATCTACCAATTCTTTGCAAATTAACAACAACAAAATCAATTTAACTCTAACTATGAAGCTAACCTAAGCATACATATAAAACAAGAGGAACCTCTGCTACTAGGGTTGGGCCCTAACCCAAAATCTTCATCCCTTTGAGTCAACTCAGTGCTAGATCAAGGGAATGCTGCTCATTTTCATCAAAGAAATAAAAAATACATAAGACTGCTTCATTCAATGCTTCAACTCAAAAACTGCTTAGCTATATTGAACAAAAAATTTGAATCCTAATGAGGTTGTAGGCCTCTTACTTTATACAACTAAAGTTACCAAAAACTTCCTTAAATTTAGGGAGGCTTGGCTCCAATCTCGAGATCAACTGGTCTTCAACTGTCACTGGCTTGGTTGCCAATGAACTTCATGACTCGGCTGCTTGCAACTCCGAGCTGATGAGGTTTGATTGAGGAATCTTCTAGTGAGTGAGGAGTTAAGGAGGGAGATCTTGTCTCATATAATCCCTCTTGCTTGTCTCCATTTGAGTTCCTGCACTATAATTAGCCAAAATTTGCTCCAGAACCTGCAATCAATGCACATTAGACCACTAGACATGACATCTGATCTTTACTCTCATTAAGAAAAAAATAATTAAAACATGTAAAGAATGATGAGAAAAGTTGATTTTAGTAAGCTGGAGGTTCATTAAGGTCCATATAATTTACCCATTGATGAACATCATCATCACCCCCTACTAAAAATGTTTCTTATCCTCTGAGAAACTCAATCTATGTCCATGTATTTCATTGCTTTGGTGGCCTCCTTGACATTCCATGCTTATGTTGTAGTCTCCTCTCTTGTGGATAGAACCTTGCATCTCTCTCTATTTCTTTGCATTTCTTTCTTTCTTCTTCTTTCATTCTCCCCTCTAATATACCTAAAAGAAATGGTGGGCTGAGTTTTAATCCAATCCACTTAACCTTCAATCTCTGTAATGTTTTCTTATACATTGGAACTTTTTCTAGTGCACCCTTCATTCTATTAGGAGAAGGATATTCTTTTATCTTTAGGCTATAGGGTAATGTGTTCCATCTCCTTTGGCAGGCTTGTTGGCTGTCATCTCCTAATCTGAGCATGTCTTCAAAATGAGTGACTGCTTGTTCTTGTATAGAAAGGTACCTTGGTGCAAGCTTGGGATGATTTGCAATGAGGTTGCAAGTGCTGATGATAGTCGGTGGGTTAGATTGTTCTTCTCTTATCAAAAGGGGTTCTACTTATTCTCTTTCCAATACCATTTTCATTTATGTAGTTCTGGCTTCCTAGATTTGGATTTTGGTCTGACACATTTAAATCTGTCAGAGATAAATTTTGTAGAAACTGAGATATCTCTACTCTATTCTTTAGGGTGATTTGGTCATAGAGATCAATGAATTTCGTGTAGTCTTTGAAAGGCATAGTTCCTCTTTGTGCTACGGTTTTTATCTAAAACAACGGCCATTGTTCTTTGAGCTATCAGGCATCTGACTTTGTCGGCATCCTACATTGAAGTGCCTCCATGGATAAAGTTGCCATAGTTTCCAATCGGCCTTCCTTTTCTTGTAGCTGCTTTCTTAGTCATGTGTTCTCATCCTCTAACTGAGATTTCATTATTGTCTCTTTGTCTCTTATGCTACTTAATTCTCTGCCCATTTCTTGCAGCTTCTCTTCCATGTGGCCTACATCCTCTACCCCTTTTGATTTAGCAATTTGCATCCACCTATGTGTCCTTGCTCTCTCTTTTTCAAGTTCAAAGAATAGAGGAATGGAAATTTTTTGTGGTATCACCCTACCTCCTTCAATGAATCTGTACTAGGAGCTAAGGTTTAGCTATTGGTTAGGCTCCTTCAGTTCTTAGGCCTCTTCCTCCAGTTTTTCTTGAGTAATTCCTTCCTCTTTTCTTTCACTTTTCCCTTGCAACCTTTACTCATCTCTTTTTTGTGTTTCCTGTAGGTTTAACAGGGTTTCCTATAGGATTGTTCCTACTTCCTATAGGTTTGACTATGTTTCCGTAGCAGACATTTTCCTTTTGCTGAGGCTGACTTGGTAATAAGTCTCCTAACATATGTGATTAGTGACTTGGGAGAAGCTTGTTTTGATGTTCCTTCTCCTCCTTCATTCCCTAGACGGAGTACTTTCTCTTGTTGTTTTGGTGAGTCCTCTATGACAATTGGAGTTTTGGTATGGGTTTGAGGTGTCCCTTGTCTAATCTTGGTGCTCTTCCTTGTCTTGAAGTAAAGTGGAGTTTGTCTTTGTATCTTTCCCTTTGATTTGATAGGTGTACTTAGGACAGTTAGAGCAACTACTCCCTCTTTCTTTGTTCGCTATGGAGACACCCTTGGTGATTCTTCTTCTTCCTTACTCTATGTTTCAAAATTGTGTTCTTCTATACTCCATCCTCTTTTTCATCTTCTTCTCCATCTTCTTTTTCTTCTTCTTTTCCATTCTCTGATTCTTCCACTTTGTCATCTTTTGTTTCTTCTTCCTTGTCATCATTTGTTTCTTCTTCTCCCTCACTAGTAGTAGGGCTTCTGTCATACTCAATGGTTTGAATTTCTCCTTCTTCCTACTTGTATGTAAATTTTGACCATGCAATAGGGATTCTTAAATTCTGTATAGCATATTCAAGGATGAGTTTGACCAACCCATGATGTGCTAGCTGCTGATGTTTTCCTTCTCGTACCTTGATGCTCATGTCTATCATGGATTGTAATAGAAAATAGGGTATACTAAGTATGTTATGAGGAGGTTTCTCTTCTTGATGAAAGGAGATATTTGGGGTAAGGCCAACTTCCTCTTTCTTTAAATATTTTGATCCTGAGGCCTATGGGTTATGGCCCACAAACCCTATCGGAAGCGTATTTGAGGCTTTAAGCCTTTAACACAATGGACCACACATTTATTTGGATTTTCCTTTCAAAACTAGAGCTACATCACTTTATCGCAATACAAAGGGAAACACGGGAAAACTTGCTCCAAAACACAAAGTCGAATCTCAAATATTATACACCGCTTCTATAAATATCGTCAGGACTGCATCTTTAGTCACTCCACGACACTGTTCTGATATCTGATTATCGATCAGCCCGATCTCCGATCGACGCTATATCGGCCTATCGGTGATATCGCAATGTCGCATATCAACCCTTCATTATTCCACTATCGCCAACCCTTTACCTCCTCTGAGATGTGATCATTGATCACTTCTGGACCATCAATCTGGCTTCCAATCCGATGGCCCATGTTCCATCTCATCATCACATTCGCAATCGAACTTCGACCGGTTCTGATATCGCATAAAGGGTTTCGCCGATGCGATATGAGATCTCCACTCCATAACGATTGGATCTGGACCGTTGATCTTTCATATCCAACGGCTCTTGTACATTCTCTCATCCATTCCTCTTAGACTTGATCTCCTTCAATTGATGGATTTCTGTGTTTTAACACTAGTTTCCACCATACTCTATTAACACACAATAACACCACATATAACAATATTTCATTGGATCGCCATCGATCCTACAGTGATCGATGGTCAATCAACACACTTACAAATAGGAATTCAAGCCATTAACGCATATATACACAGATAAATCAAAGGCATAATACACAGACACACGAAAATCCACAAAACATACAATCTATTAATTATACATAGTATGAGTACATCCTAAGGCATTTCAGGCTTAGAAACAGTTCTCCTCTAGACTCCATTGTGAATACTCTATGCTTACATAGTTTTCTGTCTATTCCTTTATATCTCCATCACACATAGAGACTCTCCTTTTATAAGAGATTACAATAGTCGTGGATCATTTAAGATTCACAATTTCTTCCCATAATGACACAACAAACCCCTTAATTCTCTCTACAGCTCGCTATATGGATATATATGAATACATGGAAGATTACATTAATATTTAATTAAGTCCATCAATTACTCTGTTTTAACTGATTTATCCCCTATTTAGCTTGATGGTCCATGTCCTCCTCCTTCTTCGCTTTGGATTCCTCTTTTGATTAAGGAGGGTCAGATTCTTCTGCATCAGACTCTCGAGGCACCAAAATTTATGACCTCCTGGTCATATGCTTCTCCTTGTCCTTAGCAATTCTATCCACTTCTTAGTGGAACTGCCTTTATGATATTCTATGAGCTACAACCAACCTCTGTAGTAACGGTCTTCCTCTGCTACATGATACCTCACCAAGCTTTCTCCTCTGAGCTTAGTCTTTTGGCATCCTTCTAGTTCTCTCCTCTAGAACCAATTGAGCACTCCTTGTTCTATGTTGTTGCAAGTCTTCTCACCTTCCGTTTTTGTTCGCTGCACGACAGTAAAGACCATAACTCTCTAGTCTTCAACAACTGTACCTCTTCTCCTTATGCTTGCAAACTCTTCCTCCTTCTCGCAGGAAATCCTTTCCCTGCCTCTGATACCAAATGATGAAAGGTGTTAGGGTCCAACCCTAACCCCCTTATTTATGTAATAGGATCGAGTCATAGTTATAGTTAAGTAAAGAGTCAATAAAGCCCATATTAATAATTGTAAGTGGTTAACCCACATTTAATGAAGGGACCACAGTTAGTTGCAAATGGGCCATGGTATTGGATAGATGGTATTAATAAGAACCATGGTATTGCCCCATGTGTTATAGACATTTTTGTGCCTTACAGCTATAAGCATGAAATGTCCGTAATCCAAGGGATCCAAAGTCCCTAAAAGTGTTGTTCCTACCCCTAAAGGAACAAGGTCAACCAATGACAGCTTCTCCCAGAAGTTCTCCACCAAAAACTTGGAGACTGAGAGCCTCTTACTCATCACTGGTCGAATTCAGTGAGGCAAGTGTCATTGGAGAAGATTCTGGAAGCTTCCATTGTCTCTCCACCTCGTTGAATGACTCTGCCACTTGTCATTTCCCGCTCAACGCACCTGGGTAGTGCATTCAAGTGCGTTGCAACGCACCTAGCCAGTACGTTTGGGTGCTTTGCAACGCAGGCAGCTAGTGGAGCTTCTGAATTGATCCTGATTTGACTAGTTCTAACTTATGTGATGGATCGGTAGCATTTACCCCAAAGGTGGATGGTATGGCGAGACCATGGTGATGTGACCGGTGAATGAAACAACCCAACCCGACTCAGGCACGGAGTGGAAGTGTCATGTTCAAGAGCGACTTGCTACCAATAAAGGTTCTTTGAGTTTCTTCCCAATTTTTCCCCAGTCATTGCTGACCAGTACCTCTTTATTTTTGTCAAGCTTGAGGAGGATAACATATGCTTGTTCTATAATTTGCCCTTCAAGAAAACCCATCGCTATGTTTTAACGAGCCTAGCGATAGTGAAACTCGTTCTCGTCTATAGACAAGTTTGTCGCTATTTAATGTTTTTTAACGAGTCTAACGACAAAGATAACTCGGTCCTTTTCATTTTTAGAGAGTCTGAAAAGGTACGTAAAGTTAACTCCAGAATTCATTTTTCGTCATCTAATCCCTTAAGTCCGAAAAAGTATAAAATAATATAGAAGGGATGAATTTTCGATAGTTTTAACGAGCCGAACAAAACAAGCGCTCGATCTTTTTGTGCAATAATCCCTCAGGTCTAAAAAGATTAAAATCTAGAGGAGGGATAGCACTTCCGGTCGCTTTAATGAGCTAGAAGGCCAAAACTCGACAATCTTTTCATATTTTACGAGTCAGATGAAAAGAGCTTAAAGAAGACTCGTCTTTTGAGGAACGAGTGATAAAATGGGTAGCAGTTGATTCCAGGTAAGGGTTGGAATTTTCCAAGCACGGCAGTGTCACAAGGATGGCTAGTGAAATCACTCTTCGCAGCCGTTCCTCAAAATGGGTAAACAATCAAATGGAGGTGAATGATCGGCCAATGAAAAGTGGAGGTGACGGTGCAAACACGACCAAGGCTTTAATGGCTGATAATGTTACATTCACGGTGGTTATTTACTGGAGGTTAGTTCATTTTTTAACGAGCTTAAACGCGGGTTGAAACACTTGCTCGATCTTATGTTTATTTTTAACGAGCATGAACTATGTGCTAAAACTGCTCGATAAGATGGTCTTGTTTTGATTTTTTACCATAAATAGCTTTGCTTTTCAAAGATAGTACTGTATCTTCAATTGCTACATCAAACTAGTTAGAAATGGACAACATTTTCTTCGAAATGAGATTAAAACGCTAATATTTTACTTTGAACTACGTAAAAAGCAATTAAAAAGTGTTTTACCTCTCATTTTACCATTTCATTTGAACTTGGTTTGTTGGAGCTTTGGAGGTGCCTCTTCCCCCTTGATTTTCATCAGTTGATTTCGGGAGATTCTGTGGACGATTCTCGGCGCCGTCTGGACTAGGTAGGAGCTAAACCTGAGCTCTTTCATTTCATGGTTTCCTTTCTGCATTCTGTGCTTCAGTCCCTGCTTTTCTGAGCCCCTGGGGTTTGATGGGCTCGTTCTGCCATCAACGCACCCTGGGCATATCGAAACCTACGCTGAATGTGGGTCATCATGAAGGTAACTTGGCATTCAACGCACCCATAACACATGTGTAGGTGCGTTGGGCGCAGAAAGGAAAGTTGAACAGTTTTTAATGGAATTTTTCCCTGTTTCTCATCAAAATTAGGATTTAATCTCCTCTCTTGTTTGTTTTTGCAGAGATATTGGAGCAAAATGACCCTTACATGGTGAGAACGAGAACATGAAGAAGAGGACATGATTGCCCTACATGATCCTGTTACAGTGAACGCGCTACGGAACTCTGGCTTGCTTGAAGTTCTTTCGCATCTCTAGCATGAGACAGCAGATCAACCTACTGCATTATTTGCTCGATGCTTGGGATCCTATCAATCAAGTTTTCCACTTCCGGTGACAGGTATACATCAATGACCTTCGACCGAAAGATTTTGCGTGGTGTTCGACGCCAAGTCCTTTATTCACACCACGTGAATTGTACTGCAGTACCTTGAGGGTCAACATCCTTATCGGTGATTCCTCTCGTGCTTGTTAACAGTTTACATCATTGACTGGTAATCAAGCGATGTCTTTCCATGTTTGACTTCAAAACATTTCTCACATGGATCGACTTGTACTTCGAGTGAAGATCGGACGATATTGAAGACCCCGGATCTAGTTTCATCCATCCGGGCTGCGATATATATTCAGGAAAAATAAAGACAGTGACATGTACAACATTGCAGAACAGATAATCATCCTACCGAAAGGATGATGATTTCATCAGAATCATCAGTCTACCATCAGACGATTGTCTGTCCTATGTACATAAAAATGAATTTATAAAGCTGAGCATGGGAATGCCCACCTCAGCTAGATCATGAAAACAGTATGAAAATAATGTATTGCATTGTATCTTATTACAGATCTCCTCCCAGCATTGAAAGAACTTCGGATCCTCCTAATAAAGCATTTCACCCGATAAACGGCCTCATACTTTAGGGGGCAACTGTTATAGACATTTTTGTGCCTTACAGCTATAAGCATGAAATGTCCATAATCCAAGGGATCCAAAGTCCCTAAAAGTGTTGTTCCTGCCCCTAAAGGAAGAAGGTCAACCAATGACAACTTCTCCCAGAAGTTCTCCACCAAAAACTACTCAGAACTAGTCAAATCAGGATCAATTCAGAAGCTCCACTAGTTGCCTGCATTGCAAAGCACCCAAATGCACTGGCTAGGTGCGTTGCAACGCACTTGAATGCACTACCTAGGTGCGTTGAGCGGGAAATGACAAGTGGCAGAGTCATTCAACGAGGTGGAGAGACAATGGAAGCTTCCAGAATCTTCTCCAATGACACTTGCCTCACTGAATTCGACCAGTGATGAGTAAGAGGCTCTCAGTCTCCAAGTGGAAGCAAGAACTAACAGAGAGAAGCCACAAGTCAAAACATAAGCTGACTCATCCTCTCTGCTTACATCTATATATGGATCCCTCATCCCAGAGATCCAGGAGGCTGGAATTTTGTACTTTGCAGAGAATTGCTATTGGTTTGAGATTGGGATTAGTACATTGGGTGATTTATGCTTTGTTGGAGGTGAGGAAGGGATTCCTTTGCTGGGAGGTAGATGCTGGATCGGGACTCACTTGGTTGTATCTCCTCTTGGACTTTCTTATCATATCAATAAAACTATTTGAGTTTCTCCTACATGCTATTTATCAATGATGTTTTGTTATATTTGCATGTTTAGCTTAATCTGATCCTAAGCTTTTTATGAATGTAAATCTATATCTTCGTGTAGTTTCTCTCTTCTGTGATCTTGCAGGAATTTGGTGGAGCTGGGCCGGTAAGGGAGCAGGGAGCTGGAAGCTATTGAAGAGAGGAGCGATTGGATCAACAAACTAACGCAAGGCACAAGTTAGTTTATCCTTCCTCTTCGTTTACATTTCATAAAGAAGAATACTCAAATAGTTTTCCTTGTTTGTTGCTAAGGCACTGTCACACCTTAGAGTGGGATAGGGGCGTTTTGAATAGATACTTTTCCCAAAAACACCATGGTATTGCATGTATGAATCCTATATAAAGGATAGAGACTCCCCTTGAGGAGCATCCTGTCTTATTTTGTAATTGAGCTCAGCTCTATTGGAGGTTGCCCCCTCGAAGAGGCAAGTGAACATTGCTTTCTGAATAATAAAATACTTGCTATTATTTCTCATTATTCTATGTTCTGGGTATATTCCTTCGCATATTTGGTATTCTGGTATCGTCTTGCAGGTTAAGAGCATAACAAGTGGTATCATAGCGCTTTCCGGGGCTGGTGGGATCTCCAACTTTTAGCAAATTGTTTTTTGGCTAGAGACATGTTCCAACATCTTTAAACCACGGGATCTATCATTAAGTGCATAAACTTGCGGATTTGGGGAGGCATGCATGTAGGAAATACAAGAGGTGGTCCTGCTTGTTGGACTCCCTTGTAACCCCTGTGGGTACCCCTTCGAGTAGTAGCACATTAGACAGAACCGTGCACAGACTGTCTTCCAAGTACCCTCTGGGTATATCGGAAGCCCCCTAGCTCGCTTGAAACCTCGCCATAGATAAACCGTTGGCTGTCTTGCTGCGCTTATTAGTGACTTAGCCCATAAGAATCAAGTCGAGGAGTTGAGCAAGGTGGTACCATTCAATTGTTAGTGCCAAAAATTTCGGGCGGTCCCAAATTCTAAGTACATTGGATTGGTGCATGGTACAAAATAGAGCTCAAGCTATGGCTAATGAGAGGATTGACAACCTTGAATCACAATTGAAAGATGTCATCTTGCAGCTGAAGAACTTAAATGAAACACTCTCTAAGGGCAAGGTGGAGGAATATGCGTAGGCATATATTGGCAATGAAAACATTGAGGGCGAGTCTAGCTAGTCTCTTCACCTCTTTGGCACCCACCAACAATCCCATCCATGCCCACCCAAGCTAGACATGTATAAATTTGATGGCTCTCACCCAGCCGCATGGATAGCACAAATGGAGCAATATTTTACACTGAATTACATCCTGGATGATGCGACTCAACTTAGTGTGGGTATCATGTACTTGGACAATGGAAGATGGCAATGGTGGCAATGGCATCAACGTTGCTATGGAAGGCCCTTAACTTGGCAGACATTCAAAAAATCTCTTGCGGATCGCTTTGACCATGAATCTGATTTTTTGGGTCATCTCACAAAGCTCCAACAGACAGGAACAGTGAATGAATATATTACAGCATTTGAAGCCTTAGCTTTCCGCACTGGAGGTCTACATGAGGAGTTCTATGTGGAATGTTTTGTAAGTGGTCTCAAAGAAGCCATACAAGCCCACATCTAACTGCACCACACTAGCTCCTGGCTGCATGCTTGCAGGATAGCTCATGAAGTAGAACATGCATTAGCAACCTAGTCCAATCGCCCAAATTTCATCGCCAAGGGTCACCCCACACAGGCTCAAAACACTACCCAAACACTCAAGGTTCAAAAGGTGTCACCAATAGAAATGGCAGAAAGAAGAAATCAAGGATTGTGTTACTACTGTGATGAGAAATACTCCCCCGGGCATAAATGTAAGGAGCCCAAATTCTTTCAAATTGATGCTACTGATCATTGTTCATTAGAGGAAGCCCCACCACTTGATAAACCAAAGGACGAAGAAGAGGACAACCAACAGGACAATGTACCTAAAGAACCAGTTATATCACTACATGCTTTGGTAGGCATTTCTTCTCCCCAAACTCTCAAAATCAGAGGTTTTATTAAGCATCACCTAGTAGTAGTCTTGATTGATAGTGGCAGTACCCATAATTTTATCCATCAAAGAGTCGCGGAAGCAGTGCATTATTTTGTCTGAGCAGTTTCTAACTTCCAGGTCCAACTTGCTGATGGGGGGACAATGAAATGTGAAGGCCACTGTGAAAATGTGAAACTTCAAATGGGGAATTATTAGTTAAAGACCCACATGTTTTCCATACACATGGGAAGGTGCGACATTGTCCTAGGTGTTGAATGGTTTCATACACTAGGCCCAATCACAATGGATTTCCAGGAGTTATATATGAGCTTTAACTAGAACAACCACACACATACCCTCCGTGGACTCCAGGCGGGAACTCCCTCTATCATCAGCTCACATTGGATGGAAAAATTGTTAAAAAAGGGCCACCATGGAGTTATAGCCCAATTTAATTCCATCCATGCCTTCAAAACCAATTCTCTTCATATTCATCCTGAGATGCAATAGATCTTAAACAACCATCTGCCAGTCTTTGACAAGCTTCATGAGCTTCCACCCTTGAGACGGGAACATGATCATATCATTACTTTGGTCCTAGGGGCCCAACCACCAAATGTGCACCCATATAGATATCCGTTCGCCCAAAAGAATGAAATTGAAAAAATAATCAGGGAACTTTTGGAAGCAGGCGTCATTCATCCTAGCATTAGTCGTTATTCATCGCCGGTGGTCATGGTGCTCAAGAAAGATGGGGAATGGCATATGTGTCCATACTTTAGGGCCCTCAATAAGGTGATGGTCAAAGATAAATTACCCATCCCGGTTGTTGAGGATTTGTTGTATGAACTAAATGGGGCCCAATTCTTTACTAAGCTCGACCTTCGCTCGAGTTACCACCAAATTCGCATGAAAGAAGTAAACATTCCAAAGACTGCTTTCCAGACTCATGAAGGCCATTATGAGTTCCTGGTCATGCCATTTGGTCTTTGTAATGCCCCATCCACTTTTCAAAGCGTTATGAACCACCTGCTCAAACCATATCCCAAAAAATGTGTCCTTGTTTTCTTTGATGACATCCTCATCTATAGTCACACCTGGGCCACACATCTTCAACATGTAGATCTGCTCTTGCAACTGCTCTGCAAGCATAAATTATTTGTCAAGATGTCCAAGTGCTCTTTTTGCATGGAAGAAGTTGAGTATTTGGGCCACATTGTGGGGTGTGAAGGTGTCACGGTGGACCCCAAAAAGATCCAGACAATGCAGGATGGGCCTCAACCAAAGACCTTGAAGAGCTTGAGATGATTTTTGGGTCTCACAGGCTACTTTCACAAATTTTTCTGCAGTTATGGTCGCATTGCTAGGCCCCTCACTCAACTCCTCAAGAAAAATTCATTCCTCTGGAATGATGAAGCACAACAGGCCTTTACATCTCTCAAACATGCCATGTGTTTCACTCCACTCTTAGCACTACCCGACTTCACCAAATCTTTTGTGATTGAATGTGATGCTTCTGGTATGGGTATTGGGGTAGTCTTAATGCAAGAAGGTCGACCCTTGGCCTTCATGAGCCAACAACTAAGTGGGAAGAATTTGGGACAATCTACCTATGAGAAGGAGATGATGGCCATCTTACATGCAGTAGATACCTAGTGACCATACTTATTGGGGCGACGTTTCCAAATCCGCACAAACCATCAAAGCCTTAAATATTTTTTGGAGCAATGCCTATCCTCACCACAACAAAATAAATGGCTCGCCAAAATGCTGGGATATGATTATGAGATAATTTACAAGAAAGGGCGCGAAAATATTGTAGTAGATGTGTTATCCCACCAATTTGAGGAGGAAAGTACCCTGCTCACAATTTCCCTTCCCATTCCAAAATGGATTGTAGAGGCTCATGAGGAATGGTTTTCACATCCCTGGCTCTCCCAACTCATTAATCAATTTCATATGATCGAAATTCCACAGCGGGCTACTCGTGGCAGGATGAGATTCTTCGCTACAAGGATAGAGTCGTAATATCACCAACATCCACCCTCAAAAGCTGCATTTTGGCAGAGTTGCACTCATCTCCCACTGCAAGACATTTAGGCTTTCAGAAGATGTATGCTTGCACTCGAAGATCATTTTTTTGGACAGGCATGAAAAAGGACATTCTTACTTTTGTAGCTGAATGCGACATATGTCAGTGCCACAAAGGAGAAAACAGCCAAATAACCAAGCACATTACATCCATTTCCCATCCCAGCCTCAATCTAGACGAAGGTTTCTTTGGATTTCATTACGGGTCTTCCAAAGTCAGGAAACAAGTCAGTCATCATGGTGGTTGTGGACAGACTTTCTAAGTATGCTCATTTTTGTGCCCTACCCCACACTTTTACACTGACTTTGGTCGCTCAATCTTTCATGGATCAGATCTTCAAATTGCATGGAATGCCCACTTCCATTGTGTCTAATTGTGACCCGATATTCACCAGTAACTTTTGGTAGGAACTCTTCTGGCTACAAGGTACCCAACTACAACTCAGTACTTCCTATCATCCAAAAACTGATGGTCAAATTGAAGCAGTCAAAAAATGTTTGGAGACCTACCTTAGGTGCTTCACTTCAGAAAAGCAACATCTCTGGGTACAGTGGTTACATCTAGCTAAATGGTGGTATAACACCAACTATCATGCCACCACCAAAATGGATCCATATGAAGCATTTTATCGTTAACTCCCTCCTTCCCCCACTTCTTATATCAAGGGATGCTCAAAGGTACAAGTAGTAGATCAATTCCTACAGAACCACACAACCATGTTGGCCCACCTTAGAGAGAATATTCATCAAGCCCAAACCACATGAAGCAACAGGCAGATCATCATCGCTCAAAATGCCAATTTCAAGAAGGGGATCAGGTATTTTTGAGGCTGCAACCATATAAGAAAACATCACTCAAAGACACGGGTTGTTAGAAATTATCTCCAAAATTCTACGGACCGTATCAAGTACTTCAGCGCATTGGAGAAGTCGCCTACAAGCTAGCTTTGCCGCCCACTGCAAAAATCCATCCAGTCTTCCATGTCTCATGCCTCAAGAAAGTGATTAGGAACCATTGCAGAATTCAAACTAGTCTACCTGAAGTGGATGAAGAAGGGTCAATCTGGCTCCAACCTGAACAGGTTCTTGACACACGAGAATGGCACCTGTGTGGCCACACGATCAAGGAAGTCCTCGTCAAGTGGAAAGACACCTCTCTGGAAGATGCAACCTGGGAACCAGCCACTATCCTTCAGCAGTTTCTGCAGCTTCAGCCTTGAGGACAAGGTTATTCTTATGGAGGAGGGCATGTTAGGGTCCAACCCTAACCCCCTTATTTATGTAATAGGATCAAGTCATAGTTATAGTTAAGTAAAGAGTCAATAAAGCCCATATTAATGATTGTAAGTGGTTAGCCCACATTTAATGAAGGGACCACAGTCGATTGCAAATGGGCCATGTTATTAGATAGATGGTATTAATAAGAACCATGGTATTGCCCCATGGTATTACATATATGAATCCTATATAAACGTTAGAGACTCCCCTCAAGGAGCATCGTGTCTTATTTTGTAATTGAGCTTAGCTCTATTGGAGGTTGCCGCCTTGAAGAGGCAAGTGAACATTTCTTTTTGAATAATAAAATACTTGTTGTTATTTCTCATTTTTCTTTGTTCTGGGTATATTTCTTCACATATTTGGTATTCTGGTATCGTCTTGTAGGTTAAGAGCATAACAAGAGGAGATATTTTGGTAAGGCCGATTTCCCCTTTCTTTGAATATTTTGATCATGAGGCCTCTGGGTTATAGCCCACAGACTCTATCAGAAGCGTATTTGAGGATTTAAGCCTTTAAAACCATGGAGCACACATTTATTTGGATTTTCCTTTGAAAACCAGAGCTACATCATCGCAATACAAAGGGAAACATCAGAAAACCCGCTCCGGAACACAAAGCTGGATCTCAAATATTATACACCACTTCTATAAATATCGTCGGGTCCACACCTTTAGTCACTCCACAGTGTTGCTTCGATCTCCGATTATCAATCGACCTAATCTCTGATCAGCACTATATTGGCCTATCGGTGATATCGCGATGTCACATATCGACCCTTTGTTATTCCACTGTCACAAGCCCTTTAGCTCCTCTGAAATGCGATCACTGATCACTTCTGGACTGTCGATATTGCTTTCGATCCAACGACCCATGTTCCATCACATCATCACATTCATAATCGAACTTCAACCAGTTTCGATATCACATAAAGGGTTTCACCGATGCGATATGAGATGTTTGCTCCACAGTGATTGGATTTGGATCATTGATCTTTTAGATCCAATGGCTCCTGTACATTCTCTCATCCATTCCTCTTGGACTTGATCTCCTTCAATTGATGGATTTCTGTGTTTTAACACTGGTTTCCGCCATACTCTGTTAACACACGATAACTCCACATATAACAATATTTCATTGGATCTCCATCGATCCTACAGTGATCGATGGTCGATCAACACACTTACAAACATGACTTCAAGCCATTAGCGCATATATACACAGATAACTCAAAGGCATAATACACAGACACGCGGAAATCCACAAAACATACAATCTATTCATTATACATAGTATGAGTACATCCGAAGGCATTCCAGCATTAGAAACAGTTCTCCTTTGGACTACATCATGAATACTCTATGCTTACACAGTTTTCTATCTATTCCTTTATATCTCCATCACACACATAGACTCTCTTTTTATAAGAGATTACAACAGTCGTGGATCATTTAAGATGCACAATTTCTTCCCATAATGACTCAACAAACCCCTTAATTCTCTCTACAACTCGCTATATGGATATATATGAATACATGGTAGATTACATTAATATTTAATTAAGTCCATCAATTACTCTGTTTTAACAGATTTATCCCCTATTTAGCTTGATGGTCCATGTCCTCCTCCTTCTCCACTTTGGATTCGTCTTTTGATTAAGGAGGGTCAGTTGCTCCTGCATCACTTCTCCAAATTTGATTTCATGGAGGAATATAAAGTGGTATCCATACACTACATTGTATCTACCTTCACAGGAAATATACTTGATGATGTGGCAACTCACCTCATTCCATGGATATGGAATGCTTTCCCTTCTAACCCCATTTTTGTCTTCAATTGGTTCTTCTCCTTCCAAGAAAAAACTTTTATTTGCAAGAGTGTTTTTAGTCTTGTCTTCTTTTCTCCATTGCAACCTTGGGGGAAGTGTAGTTATTCTATTAATAAACTCAGGGGTAATTGCTATTGACAGACCCTTCACTATAGTAGTGGCACTAGCTCTAGTGAGAGGTATGAGTGACATTGCAAACTCTCTAGCCACATCATCATCGTATCCCCTCAGTAGCTCAAAGAACCCCATCCATTGATTCCTTGTAAAGATTTCTACCACAACAGGATGCTAGTGTATTCTAGCTATGTTGGTGGGCTCTCTTTTGTTGAAACCTCCTATCATATTTTCTAGCAATCTTTGTTTGGGTGAGGTTTGTGTGTTTATTGGTTAAGAAATCTAGTAGGTGATGAGGTTTTAGACTTCATCCTTCACTTACCTTCAGAAAATTCTCTCTACCTTTATGCATATAGAAAATATTCAGAAGAAAGGAGGATTTCTTTGTTTTTAGATGAAAAACATAGAAAGTATGGCACCTACGTCCTTTTCCTATGCTCTGGTGATGAGAACTATTGAATTGATGCCCCTAGGTGTCCTCTTGCAACTATGTGTGATAATTCTCCGTGTGTCCTGTAGCCTTCCTTTAGTTTCCTATAGATGCTGACTTTTTCATGTAGGTTTCCACTGTAGGGATGTCGAGAGTAACTTTCTTTCAATGACTCCTCGAACTTGCTTGTTCCTTCATCTTTTTGAAATACTAATACTTTGCATGGGATTCAGTGATTATTTCTATTTGTGGAAGATTTTGTTGGGTGATGTGCTGGCTGGCCGAGTACAAATACCTACTTTTGGACCATTGGTCCCACTACCAGTTTATCACATCACCTTTACTTGTAATCATCTACCACTTTCATTCTCTGTAAATTAATCACTTTTTGATTCATTCCCCTTGTTTTATGTGACCTTGCCACGTGTAGAGTTGACAGACCCTTTTTCTTCTCGTTATCTGATTGAGGGTGGCCAAGTTAACTCACCACCTTCACTTATAAAATCAAATTCCTACCCCAGTCCTATAGTTTAATCATATTCGTACCTATGAGAAAGTATTGGTGAGATGACATACATGTTGGTCCTTTGCTTCACTGATGCATGCTAGAGAATGGTGCTCATTCATTGTTCTTTGACCTTGCTATATATTCTTTACTATGTTTTTTTCTTCTTATTTTGTTGATGAGTTGTTCCCTTGATGATGTACAAGTGCTAGATTTTGTTGTTGTTGAGCTCTGGAGGAGCTTCCTCATCATTGTGACCCTTGTGCTGAAGGTGGATTGGAGTTGTTGTGGTCTTTTTTATGGAATAGACTGCTACAGGAATTCTTACAGGATGTCTTGTAGCTTCCTTTTTCTTAAAAATTTTGCATCTCTTCTCTGTTTCTGAGGTTGAATGGCCAGTGGAATGAGTGAAGGGTGTAGTAATGAGTGGAAGATGAGGTATGTTATTGTGGAGTGTATCTTTTTGATGTTTTGTTTTGTTTTTTTTTTGTTTTGTTTTTGTTTTGTTTTGTTTTGTTTTTGTTTTGTTTTTGTTTTGTTTTTTGTTTTTTTTTTCTTTGTTTTTGTTTTTGTTTTTGTTTTTGTTTGTTTGTTTTTTTTTTTTTTTTTTTTTTTTTTTTTTTTTTTTTTTTTTGTTGTTGTTATTTTTTTTTTGACTTGATTTCTTTGATAGATGAAGTGGTGACATTGTCATGGAAGGTGTTGGCTGGGGTATGGTGAGGTCAATGGCTTGTTTTATAACCCAAAATAGCCTCGTGTCCCCATTGTTTCACTGGACTGCCCTTCCTAAACATTTTCAAGGCCTCCTGTAAAACGTATAGGAAACTCCTGTAGTATTACAGGGAATCCTGTAGAAAACATAGAGTTGCTTGGAATTGGCATCTGGGGTGGAGTATGGATGGAAGAAAATGGGGAGTATGTGGAAGATGAAATGGATGAAGGAAAAAATGGCTTGTGGTAGGGCCTGCTGTCCTCTATAGCCTGTGCACATCATCCTCTTACAAACCTGCAAAAATAGAATTGTTATTCTTTTGTATGATTTTCTCTTGTCTTTTCATTTTTTTTGTTTGAAAATACAACTAGGCTGCCTCGAAGGACATTTTCGTCCTTGTTGACTGCACTGGGCACCTCAAAAGAGGTTTTCACCCAGAGATATTTTATTTTTTCTCCTTTTTTTATTGGTACTCTTGGGCTACCTCAAGAGGTTTTCAACCCAAATGTTGGACTCAAGCACCTCATGGAGGCTTTCACCTAGTTCCCTTTATTTTTCTTTTTTCTTTTTTATAAGAACTTGGTGAGGTAGAATATGAGACTTCTCCAATCACCATTACTACCTTGTTGAGGCTAGTGATGAATTCCTGTTTCGATAAGGGCTTCTTATAGACCTTTAACGTGTACCAATTGACAAGCAAAGGGATACCTTTTGCATCGATAGTTCTTATTTGAACAACGCCATTGTCATGGAACTTTTCTGTCACATATGGTCCCAACCATCTGGTCATTAACCTGCCTTTGAAATATTTGTACCGAGAGTCATACAACAAGGCCTAGTCGCCTTCTTGAAATAGTTTTTCCTTGACATTAATGTCATTCCATATTTTCCTTTGTCAGTCACTTCTGTCTACAGGAGAGCCTACATCCTAAATTCATCTAACCCATTCAACTGGATAAATTCTTCCTTTTTTTACCTTTTGATATCTAGATCAAATTCAATGGACAACAAGGATTTTTTCCCATAGGCCAGCTCATAAGGAGTGAAGCTAGTGGTGGTATTCCAAGTGGTATTGTAGGCCTAGGTGGCCTCAACTAATCTATCTACACAATCATTTCTATTGCTTCTAATCACCTTGGTAAGAATGTCTTCCAATGCTCGGTTGGTTACTTCCACTTGCCCATTAGCCTGTGGGTGGTAAGGAGTGTATTTTATGTGCTTGATCTTATTCTAGCTTAAAAAATTTTCAATCATGTGAGATGTAAATTGACTGCCTTGATCAGTGACCAACTCTCAAGGATATCCAAACTTATAAAATTCATTTTCCCTAAATAACTCATCCACCTTTTCTTTTGTTGCTACCTTGATTGCTTTGGCTTCCACCCACTTTGTTAAGTAGTCGGTGCACACAATGATATACTTCTTTTGTCTACATGGAGGGTCATTGGGCCCGATGAAACCAATGCCCCACTTGTCAAATGGCTCAAGAGTCACTTGATCTTGTAGGGGAATTTCATCCCTTGGGGTAGGATTCCCCATACTTTGGCACTGATCACACTGGCTGGTATACTTTTTTACATATTGGTGAAGAGTGGGCTGGTGTTATCCAACTTTTAGTACCTTGAATGTTGTTCTTTTGGCTGCAAAGTGACCTCCACAAGGCCCATCATGACAGGTCAGAAGGATGTCAAATACTTCCTCCTCCCTGACACATCTTCTCATAATTTGATCTGCACCTAGTTTGAAGAGATTGCCCCCAATCCAAGTGAATGGGGTTCTTTTTCTTATGAGTCTGCTCTTTTCCTTGGAGGAGAAATTTGGGAGGAACTATGCGGATACCAAATAGTTTTCTATGTCAAAAAATCATGGAGAGAGAACTAAGATGGTGAATAAATGTTCATCTCATAGTTGATCATCAACCATTCCTTCCTCCCCTACACGCAAGTCAATCTAGATAAAAAAATATACTATTACATTCTCGTTTCTAAGTTTATCAATAATAGTTAGATCAAATTGTTGCAATGAAAATAACCATCTAATAATCAGGTCATTTACATCAGGTTTGTTGATCAAGTATTTAATTGCAGCATGGTCGGTATGTGCAAATGTCTGGTAACTAGTAATGTAATGTCTAAATTTATTCAATGAATGTACAATAGCTAGGAAATCTCCTATAGTATCCAGCTAACCCTAAGAAACTTCTAACATCCCTCTTCTTCTATGAAGTTGGGACCCTTTTGATGATGGCCATCTTGTTTGGGTCTACTTGCACCTTCCTGGGATATTCAGTGACCTAGAAGAGTCCCTACAGTCATCAGAAATTCACATTTTTCGGGACTAAGGGATAAGTTCATTTCAATGCATTTGTTTAACAGCTTTCCCAGGTTAGAGAGAGCCTCCTGGAAATCACACCCATAGGGTGTGAAGTCATCCATATAAATTTCTGCTACATCATGGACTAGCTCTGCAAAGATTCTCAGGAATGCTCTCTGGAAAGTGGCAGGGGCATTGCATAGAACAAAAGGAAGGATGCTATAAGAGAAAGTGCCCCAAGGAGAGGTGAAGGTGGTTTTATCTTGGTCCTCTAGGCTGATCTATATTTGATTGTGCTCGCTGAATCCATCCAAGAAAGAGAAGAACTTCTTTCCTGCCAGACCATCTAACACTTGGTCAATGAAAAGTAGAGGAAAATGTTCATTCTTTATGGATTTATTAAGTTCTTGGTAATCCACACAAATCCTCCACTTTCCATTTTTCTTTGGAACCAACACCAAAGGACACACCCACTCACTGTCTGAGATAGGGTAAATGAATCCTGCATCCAACCATTTCTACATTTCTTCTTTGACTATATCCTTGAGAGCTGGATACATTCTCCTTTGGGGTTGGTGGACTGACTTGCACCCTTCCTTGATGTAAATGTGGTGACTTATTGGGTAGCAGAAGCCCCGCGTAATGGTCATGGGGCACAAAGCCCAAAATTTTGGGTAAAGACTTCGTGGGATGCACGGAGCACAATTTGTAATAAGTTGAGTCAAAGGGTAGTCTGCCAAAAACTAATGTAAAGAAATATAAGTTGAGTCGGCCCACCCATGGGTCGCAGTCCAAGGAAATGTATAAATAGAGCGAGGCTCTATGGGTAGAGTTAGTTAGGTTTTTTGGATGATAAATAATCTGAATTGTAATGGGTGCATGAGCTAAGGAGTTTTGGAGCATTTGTAAGTCTGAGTCGAGGGTATTGGGTAGTGGATAGAGCCTCTGTAGCTATGGGCGCAGAGGCCTAGTAGAGTCCGCAGCTATGTGCATGGACCCCTACAGCTGAGTGCGTAGGGTAGATATGGATGTATCGATGATAAAGTGGAAATAAAGATAAGTGGATTTTGGAAACTCTTTGTTAATCTGAGCTATTGGAGATCTGGTTAATTTATGATTGGCATTTTATTGGTTCTTTATGCGCATGCTTATGTTCTGGGTAATACAAATCTGTATCTCTGTTAAGTGCGCACCCTGGTTATCTTGATTAAATGTTTGCTTAAAGACCCTCATAATTAGATATGATATATAACAAATCATTAAGTAATTAGTATTGAGAAATAGCCCTGTTTCAGATCTGTGCAGAACCAGAGCAGCGCAAGGCTGCAGAACAGTGTGTGAAACATAGAGACCACATATAGACATCCCAAGGGTGTGGAAACCTAGTTCCAACACCCTCCCCTACTACCTCAGGTGATACCTCAATCCGTGCTCCGTGGGATGTTGCCGGAAGGGCTTGTAGCTGTAGGATTTGTTTGGCTAAATAACTCTTCCGAACTTGGGTCAGGCCCATATAAGCCAACAAATGGTTCTGTTGCCAGGATCAGGATCTTCCTAAGGGGTGTTTGATGTGGGAACAATAGAACCCTACAAAGAAGGAGCTTGAAGAGTGGTGGGGTCTGAAGCTCCATGAGTTCGCAGTTCAGGAGAATAGAAACCCATGGATATCAGAGGAGGATTGGTTGAACTGCTATATATACACAGATATCCATGTGATCTTCTTGGCGACATTTTTGATAGAGTTGTACAAGTGGATTGCGAAGTTAGCTAACAGTGTGGGAAGGTGCAAACTAAATCAACCTATTATGTGGACCCCAAAATTGGTGCACAGGCTAGAAGCCACCGAAGATAAAATCACACGTGCAGTAGATCATTGGTTAGATCGGATAATAGGAGGATTCATCACTAAGTTCGCCATAGATACAACCATGAGTTATAGTGTAGGTTTTAACCCTTTACAGAAATTACCTGCATACGAATTCTTAAACAAAGAAAATAAACAATGCGAGAGCATAACCCATAAAACACATATGCACAGAGATTTTTCCCTGGATCCCAAAACCGGGACTACCAGCTTGATTTTTCATTATGTTCCTTTCAATGTTACAATACATATTTATACATGCCGAAGCATCCAATACCATGGACCGAAAAACCATCACGTCCAATACCTTGTGCGAAAAACATGCACAAAACCATAGGTAGGTTCGCCCAACCTAATATAGGGTCCAAAAAAAATTTCCCGGGGCGCTGCCCCGGACCCCGTAGAGGGGGGCTACCCGCCCCCCTCAAACCCCCCCTGTGACCCCCCCGCTGCGCCCGCTGCGCAACAAAGGGGGGCTTCCGCCCCCTCTAACCCCCCTTTTAACTACGTAGGTTAGTCATGGAAAGAATATAACACAACCCAACAATCTCCCACTTGTTGTTTTCTTTCCACAGGAGAGCTTAGTCATTTTTCCAGCCCTGAAACACCCATTGTTTCTCTACACCAAGAGAACTTCTCAGAGCTCACAGATTTTGTCAATGCATCTACAATATTCTTCAAAGTGTCCACCTTTACCAGCAACACCTTTTTGTCTTCTATCATATCCCTCACAAAGTGATACTGAACATCAATGTGCTTTGTCTTTGAATGATAAGCAGGGTTCTTTGCCAAGAAAATTGCACTTTGGCTGTCACAGTCTATTCTTATAGCTCCCTGTACTAACCCCATACTTGAACACAATCTTTGCAACCAAACTGCTTCCTTGCTTGCATGAGTGGCTGCCATGTATTCTGCCTCTGTAGTTGATAGTGCCACTACAGATTGTTTCTTACTCATCCAACTGACTGCACCTCCAAATAGGTTAAACACATACCCACTTGTAGATCTTCTCTGATCCAGATCTCCAGCCCAGTCTGCATCAACAAAACCATGAATATCCAACACTCTGTCCAATCCTGGTCTTCCTTGGTAGCACAAACCATAATCACTAGTGCCACGCAGATACCTGAAAACCCGCTTCATTGCTGTCCAGTGCTCCTTCCCAGGTTTTGACATAAACCTGCTCAATACTCCCACTGCATGTGCAATGTCTGGTCTAGTACAGACCATTGCATACATCAGGCTACCGACTGCACTTGCATATGGAACACGGGACATGTCCTCTTCCTCTTCTTGTGTCTTGGGACACTGTTCAGCAGATAACCTCACACCTACAGGAATAGGAACCTTCACCGGTTTACTATCCTGCATATTAAACCTCTACAGTATTGTCTCGACATACTTCCTCTGGTTTAACCAGAGCTTCCTCTTTGCCCGATCTCTTTTAATTTCCATGCCCAAAATATAGTTTGCAGCACCAAGATCTTTCATGTCAAATTTGGAGGACAATTGGGTCTTCAAATCCTGGATAATTTCTTTGTCATTTCCAACCAGCAACATATCATCCACATACAAGACCAGATAAATAACACGGCCACCAATTAATTTAAAATACACACAATGATCTGCTTTGCTTCTGGTGAAGCCAAGTCCCCGTATAAATGTATCAAATTTCTAATACCACATCCTTGGTGACTGTTTTAACCCATACAGAGACTTCTTTAACTTGCATACCAGTTCTTTCTTACCCTTCACTGCAAAGCCTTCAGGTTGCCTCATGTAGATTTCCTCTTCCAAATCCCCGTGAAGAAATGTTGTCTTCACATCCATCTGTTCTACCTCAAAATCAAAAGCAGCAGCAACAGATAAAAGTAATCTAATAGAAGCTACCTTGGCAACAGGAGAAAAAATATCACCAAAATCAATTCCCGGCACCTGGGAATAACCTTTTGCTACCAACCGAGCTTTGTATTTCTCCACCTTTCCTTCTGCATTAGTCTTCTTCTTGAACACCCATTTGCTGCCAATGGGTTTCCTTCCAGCCGGCAACTCTACCAGATCCCAAGCCTCATTTTTGTGCAAAGATGCCATTTCATCAACCATGGCCTCTTTCCAGAGTTTTCCATCCTCTGAATCCACTGCTTCCTTCACAGTTCTGGGATCATCATCAGTAACAGACAAAGCAAAATTTGAACTGAAAGCAGATGGATTATACCTTTCTGGCTGCCTTCTTTCTCGACCTGATCTTCTCACAACCGGAGTTTGTGGCTCTTCATCTTCTGATTCCTCCTCTGCTGCAGAGTCTGATTCTTCCTCCTTTGGCTCAAACTCTATCTTCTCAGGTTCCTTTGGTTGGACTTCATGTTGAATAACATCTTTTACCTCTCTGAACACCACATCTCGGTTGTACACAACCTTCCGTGTGACTGGGTTCCAAAGCTTATAACCCTTTAAACCATCCTTATACCCAATAAAGATGCACTTTTCAGATTTACTATCCAACTTGGTTCGTTTCTCCTTTGGAACATGTACATATGCATCACATCTAAATACCCTCAGATGTGAAAGAGAGGGTTTCTTACCAGTCCATACTTCTTGTGGAGTCTTATCCTCCAACGCTGATGAGGGTGATCTGTTGATCAGGTAATGTGCAGTATCCACCGCCTCTGCCCAGAATTCTTGTCCTAACCCGGCACCACTGAGCATGCTTCTTGCCCTTTCCATCAACGTCTTGTTCATTCTTTCTGCGACTCCATTTTGCTGAGGTGTATATGGAGTAGTCTTCTGCCGTGCTATACCACACTTCTTACAAAATTCTTCAAATTCCTTGCTGCAAAATTCTCCACCATTATCTGTCCTCAGCACCTTTATCTTCTTCTCTGTCTGATTTTCCACCAGAGCCTTAAATTCTTTAAACCTGTCAAAGACTTCAGATTTCTTCTTAAGGAAATATATCCATGTATTCCTTGAGAAGTCATCTATGAATGATACATAGTACACAGACTTACCCAGTGATGGAACCTTCACAGGTCCAAACACATCACTGTGCACAAGCTCTAATATCTGTTTCGTCCTCTTACCACCAGAGGGGAAACTCACTCGATTCTGCTTCCCATACACACAATTTTCACAGAAATCAAAATCTAGAGAGCTATCATTCATACCTTCTACCATACCTTTACCATGAAGTATTCGAAGGCCCTTCTCTCCAATATGTCCAAGCCTTTGATGCCACAACATGGTCTTCTCTCCAAAGACCACTAGATTTTCTACTCCATTTTCAGGAACCATAGAACTATTGCACCCATCAACAACAGTGCTACCTTGCAGCTTGTACAGAGTTCCAATCCGAACTCCCCGCATCAATGTCAGTGCTCCTCGAACCATCTTGCAGGTATCTTTCACGAACACCGTCTTTACACCTGCATCATCCAACTTGCTTACAGAAATCAGATTTCTGGCCAATGCAGGAATATGTAGAACACCCGGAAGTGTTCTAACCCTTCCACCTTGCAACTTCAACTTTACTTTTCCCCGACCAATGATTCTAGCCTTCCTATCATCTCCTAAGAAGACATCACCACCATCGTATTTCTCATACTCGCAGAACCACTCTCTATGGGGAGTGAAGTGAAAGGATGCACCTAAGTCAATCAACCATGCCTCATGATCTACATGTGTACTTGAAGAAGCCAAGTACACATCCCCACCTTCATCTGAGGTGGTTTTCACCTCTGCATAAGGAGCATCATCAGATCCCTTTCCTTTATCAGGAGCTTTAGATTTACAATCCCTTCTGAAGTGCCCTTCCTTTCCGCATTTCCAGCACACCACCTTTGTAGGTTTTCCTGGAGATTTAGATCTCCCTCTAGATTTAGATCTCCCACTTGATGACTTATTTTTGTTTCTGTTTTGGGACCGTCCTCATACAGACAAGGCATCACCATTCTGGTTGTCCATATTCTTCCGTCTCATCTCCTCCGTCAGCAAGGCTGAGACTATTTCATCAAACTGCAAAGTAGTTGCATTGCTACCTATTGTAATAACCAGACTATCCCACGAATATGGTAGAGAACACAATAGACTGATGCACTTATCTTCATCTGAAATTTTAATATCAACAGATAATAATTGACTTACCACAGTATTAAATGCATTCAGATGCTCTGTCACCGAGTCTCCATCTTTCGTCCTCAGGTTATACAGCTTTTTCCGCAGGAACAGTTTATTTACCAGAGACTTAGTTTGGTACAAAGTCCCTAACTTGACCCACAAAGCCTTTGCCGTAGCTTCCCCTGATACATTCAGCAATACTGAATCTGAGACACACAATCGTATTGTGCTCTTTGCCTTCCGATCCAATTTCTTCCATTCTTCATCGGTCACTC
Organism: Pinus tabuliformis; assembly: GCA_031772625.1. Classification (NCBI taxonomy): domain Eukaryota; kingdom Viridiplantae; phylum Streptophyta; class Pinopsida; order Pinales; family Pinaceae; genus Pinus; species Pinus tabuliformis. The sequence continues at coordinate 1,035,292,869 of CM062816.1, read as the reverse complement.
CCGATGGTTTAGTACCCGGATCTACTGCGATCCACTGATCTTTATCGACCAACAGATCCTCCATCTTGAGTTTCCACAACTCAAAACTCTGACTATTGAACTTCTCAATCTCGATCTTTCCACTGCTCGCCATCTTCTTTCACCACCAGAATCGATCTCGCAGATCTCCCACTGAATAGGGTATACCACAGGCCCGAGCGAAACCCCTCAGTAACAAAGGCGTCCCCTTGAAGCCAAAATAGCTCTGATACCAAATGTAGGTTTTAACCCTGTACATAAATTACCTGCATACGAATTCTTAAACAAAGAAAATAAACAATGCGAGAGCATAACCCATAAAACACACATGCACAGATATTTTTCCCTGGATCCCAAAACTGGGACTACCAGCTTGAATTTTCATTATGTTCCTTTCAATGTTACAATACATATTTATACATGCCGAAGCATCTAATACCATGGACCGAAAAACCATCGCGTCCAATACCATGTGCGAAAAACACGCACAAAACCATAGGTAGGTTCGCCCAACCTAATATAGGGTCCAAAAAAAAAATTCGCGGGGCGCTGCCTCGGACCCCGTAGAGGGGGGCTACCCGCCCCCCTCAAACCCCCCGGACAGGGGGGGCTGCCACCCCCCCTGTGACCCCCCCGCTGTGCAATCGGCACAACGAAGGGGGGCTACCGCCCCCCTCTAATCCCCCATTTAACTACGTAGGTTAGTCTTGGAAAGAATATAACACAACCCAACATATAGTGAAGCAGAAAGGTGATTTCTCCAAGGACCACAGGGTAAGTATATCAAATCATTGAATACTTGGATTAAGATGCTGTTGTGTGAAAAATATATTATGCGCATCTATTGATGTCTGGAGTAACACGGAGCAGAAGGGGTTACCGAGGAATGGGAGGGGTCGAGAACAGTCCATTGATTTTCATCTCACGGCAGAGCGATGAAGAACTCGCGAGGTTCTCACTTGGAAGTGCAATCTGGTTGATTAAAGAGTGTTTCCCACTAATACCACCTCTGTCCATGCCACTTCCCGTGTCACTTACCTCAAACACATCCACACCGACTCCCACCCAACCCCCTCCCCACCACCAAAAGTTAGGATGGCAAGTGTAGTCCAACTGCTAATATTAAAAGGTGTAGGAAATCAGGAACCAAGCTGGTTCTGGTTTGTGATAAGATCTATATGTGATTCCCAGGGCATCATGGATGATAACATCAAGAAGGCTACCTTAGTTAGCACACTACAGGAGCGCATTGACTTGGTACATGAAATACTCAAGTGATCATCCGAATGAAAGAATAGCAGCAATCCAGGAGGTGCTAAATAAGGAATTTGGTTGACCAAAGTCGGAAGCACAGTCGGTTATTGGGTTCAAAGAAATAGTAATGTTGCCTGGTGAAACTCCATGGGATCTGGATTAGAGGTTGAAGAGCACCATCCACGAGGCAAACATGACACTATCGGATGCGCAGCATTGCACTTGGTTTGTCGCATCATTAACACCACATCTAAGGACGGCTTTGTCACAACAAAAGATCTCAACCCAAGCTGAAGCATTGGAGACAGCAATGAGGTTGCATGAAACCCCAATACAGGATCCAGGGTTGGGAGTACAACAAATCCAAGCACAAATACAAAACCTATGTCTAGAAATGCAAAGCTTGAAACAAGGGCAGGCACCTCGGCCAGAAGTACGGGAAGAGGTGTGGTGTATCAAATGTAAGGGCCAAGGCCACGATAAGGACCAATGTCTGATCTTCATGAACTATGGGATAGTAGGGGGACCAATACAATTGCGACCAGAGGTAAAAGTTGGGCCAAGAACGGTGGTCGCACTCTGGTGCGCAATCTGTCAGGTGGGAGGAAAGCATGCCATAGCCAATTGTCATCTATTGCAGAACCTAAGACAACCCCCCCTCAAAAATTATTCTGTAACTTTTGTAGGACAGTGGGCCACGATGAAAGAAATTTCCATGGTTACAAGATGTTGATGGATCGAACACCTACGTATAGGATGCAGATGGAGGTGCACAGGTAGGATCCCACCACACCACTCCCATGAGCGGTTTTCCAAGGATGCGGATAGGGCCGCGGGGGAATGGGACCTGGACGGGGACGAGGACAATTAATTTGCTATAGTTGTGGAGGACCAGGGAATTACGCGCAGGACTACATGAACCTGACTAAAGCCTGTCGCTCGTATTGTTACCAATTTGATCATGAAGCAGTCGATTGCCCCACGCTAATTTCTCAAATGCAGGAAAAGGGGGTGCTTCCAGCTAACCCCACTCAGAACGATTAAATGATGAAGGCTGAACCATGCGCAGATGACCCTAACGTAAATATGATGCTCAAAAGTGGCACAACTACAGGGGAAGGTAATGGGAAGAAGCCAGAGGAGGATACATGGGTCTGTAAGGCTCCCTCAAAGAAACCAGAATTTGATTTGGAGCGTGCGAGGGAAACCTTTATGGAAGCTAAGAAGAATTTCATAGAAGCATCTACTTCAGGAAGGAAGGATCAACTGGGATCGGAAAAGGATACTTCTCTGATAACCACCTTCTTGGAAACATGCATGAAGCTACTCAGGGATGCTAAAGCGGTGAAAGGACTACAAGAACTGATAACTAGATGCGCAGGGGCAGATGAACCGCGAATGGTCCGGAAGGTAGTAAAACATGCTTTGTGCACTAGAAGGTACAGGTGACTAACTGTCGAGATTGGAGACTATGAGATGGACTAGGTTGTTTTGGATTTAGAGTTCAACACAAATGTCCTACCGAAATAGACTTGGGAGCACATGGGCAGGCCTACACTACACTAGTCCCCGATCCAATTGCAGATGGCTAACCAACAAAAGATCCTGCCTATGGGAAGACTGCAAGGGGTTACAGTGGACATCGACGGCGCTAGCACACAAACTAATTTTGAGGTCATCGAAATTGTGGATGACAGTAACCCATATCCAGCTTTGTTAGGGATAGATTGGGCAACGGATATGAATGGGGTCATCAACCTCAAGAAACGAAAAATTATATTCAAAAAGAAATCTCTCTACGTAGTGGTTCCGTTGGATCTAGCTAAAGGGGTGCGCTATACTAAACCTGTGCATGACGAAGACAGTGGTGGTGAATTGGATTGTATCTACCAGATCACAACGCAAGATCAAGATAGGGTAAATCCAATAATAGACGGTAGACTCTCATGGGACATCGATAGTTCTTGCACGTCGGACTCATATGAAGAGGTTTAATAGTGGTAGAACTGACTGCATGAAGTAACCACACTAAATTGTAATAGGATGGTCACAATAGGGGCCAAGGAACAGCCAGCTAAGGGGATTGCCGCGAAAGCAAAAGAACTAGTCGATCAGTGCGAATTAACGGAGTTGAAACCAAACCCGTTGGAAGTATCTGCGGCAGCACCACGCGCAACCATTTATTTGGGAAAGGGTGCAACCCCAAAGATGTGAAGGAAGTGGCGCGGATGTCGAAGGCAAGCGCATGCATGAATTAAAGAGAAAAGTGGGGTAAGCATCCCGCGCCAGCATAGGCTGCAGGTGTATGATGTGTAGACACCCAACCCGCTTAGAATTAGCAGCCCAAAGCCACCACAACAACTCATTTTTCCAGCAGCCAGTTACAGGGTCAGCAGGGACCCAGAGGATAGCACGCATAGTGATTGTACAGTAAAACAACCCCATGGGAAGTTGTAGTTACCACAGGTTAGATAGGCCTGTAATAGGAGATGGAAGGAAGCTCAGAAAAAGCACGGTAGCCACAGGCCCCCCGACATCAGCAAACTATGTGCATGGCCAAGAAGCCAAAGCATGCAACGAGGGGATGGATTTAGTAGAATGCCACGCCGCGATGCTCTCAGAAGCCAAGCCCCTCTACACATAAGGAGATTCGGCCCGGTCGGGGATCCCAATGAATAAGAACGAGTTATGACCCTGCTATCATGGCTATGCCCATACCCTCAAAAGAATACCCCCCCTGAACGGTGCATAACAAAAGAACGACTACCCAGATGCTCGAGTGGTGCTCGTAGCACAGGCTAGTAGCGAAATTGCAAAATTGCACCAGAGGTGAGAACACTTGATTAGTGGTAGAAACTATAGTCTCAGTTCCCCAAGTAGTTGAAAGAAGGTGTGGGACTAAGCAGATGGTGTGCGTGCCCACACCAAACACCTTACCATTGCTAGCAGGTGTTGTCTGAGTTGACGCCACATGCGATGAACATAGTTGGGGATTAAATTAGGCCGCCCTGTCCAGGGAAATACTCTACTAGCTGCAGGAGGAAGTAACTAATGAGCTTCGTGCTAGGGAAGGTCACACCCTCCACACTTTGACAGAGTAAACGACAAAGTTAGAACAGGTCACTCTCCAGCACGATGACTTGGTCGAATGCTATCGGGCCATAGAACAAGCTGTGCAGAGGCGTGCAGCATGGTACTGGTGTTATCTATCCCCAAGGACCTTCCAACAGTTACCAAGGTTCAGAACATGGCCGCAGTAGTCCGTACGGCCCAAGAGGTAGTCGCAAAAGCCTAGGGTAAACTTACTTTACAAATTGCAGAGCTTAGACTCCAGGCGCAACAACCTCTAGAAGATCGAGAATGGCACCATGGTGAAATTCAAGCAGGGTTGGAAACGATGAGGGGCGCTATCCGTGAATGCTCAGGACTACTAGATCAGTCTCTCGTTATGCTCACATCCCTCCAGGAGGACCCAACCATACAGTGAGTGGAAACTGAGGTGCATGAGTTGTAGTAGGCCTATGACACAGCTCAAGGGGCTACACAAATGGTCACTATCACACAGCGGTTAGCCAGAATGAAGGAGGCCCAGGCTCTCAAGGCCAAAGTTGACGCCATGCAACAACAAGAGGCAGTGCTTAAAAAACGCATCCAGCCCTAGCTCAATGAAGCATTTGTTGTTTCTACAACTATTGAAGGCAAGTTAGTGCATATGCAAGAAATATGTGATACCGAGCAAGCAACTGCAAGTGATACAGATGCATCAGTGGCTCACTTGGAATAGGCACAGTGACTCACAACAGAATTTGTTGAAGGAACACGCGACGTGAAGAAGTTGCTGACCGATCTTTGTACAAAGATTACTACACCAATTGAGTGACTCAGGATGAGTCACGATGATTGTTTTAGGGGACTGTTGGGTAGCAGAAGCCCCGCATCATGGTCATGGGGCACAAAGCCCAAAATTTTGGGTAAAGACTCTGCGAGATGCACGGAGCGTGATTTGTAATAAGTTGAGTCAAAGGGGAGTCTGCCCAAAAATAATGTAAAGAAATATAAGTTGAGTTGGCCCGCCCATGGATCGTGGTCTAGGGAAATTTATAAATAGAGCGAGGCCCTATGGGTAGAGTTACTTTTTTTGGATGATGAATAATCTAAATTGTAATGGGTGCATAAGCTAAGGAGTTTTGTAGCATCTGTAAGTCCAGGTAGAGGGTATTGGGTAGTGGATATAGGCTCTGCAGCTGTGGGTGCAGAGGCCTAGTAGAGTCTACAGCTATGTACGTGGACCCCTGCAGCTGAGTGTGTAGGGTAGATCTAGATGTATCAGTGATAAATTGGAAATAAAGATAAATGGATTTTGGAAAATCTGTGTTAATTTGAGCTATTGCAGATCTGTTTAATTTATGATTGGTATTTCTATTGATTCTTTATGTGCATGCTTATGTTCTGGGTAATACAAATTTGTATCTCTGTTAAGTGCACACCCTGGTTATCTTGATTAAATGTTTGCTTAAAGACCCTCATAAGTAGATCTGATCTATAACAAATCATTTAGTAATTAGTATTGAGAAGTAGCCCAGTTTCGGATCTGTGCGGAATCAGAGCAGCGCGAGGCTGTATAATCATGCACAAAACATCTAGACCACATCTAGACATCCCAAGGGTGTGGAAACCTAGTTCCAGCACCCTCCTTTGCTACCTCGGGTGAGACCTCAGTTCGCGCTCCGCGAGCTACTGTCGAAAGGGGCGGTAGCTACGGGATTTGTTTGGCTAAATAACTCTTGTGAACCTGGGTTAGGCCCATATAAGCCAACATGACTACACACCGAGGGGTGCACTCCCTTCATTTCTTTATAATTCCAATCAAAAGCATCCAAATTCTCTCTTAGCATGTTACATAACTCTTCTTCTTGGTGTATAGAGAGAGAGGGGTTGATTTTCAATGCCCTTTTAGGGCTAAATTTTATTGTCTTGAGATGAGTAGGATTTGATTCATCTAATCATACATCAATCTGATGGTTTTCCTTGGTTTCATTCAGTACTTCCTCCATAGACATGGTTTTGAGAGTTTGATTTTGGAGAATGTATTCAATCAAATTATCTTCATCAGGTTGTCCTCCTCCTTTGGAATTTTCTAGGGTATAAGTTTGGGAGGAGTAGACTTCATCTTCTTCCTCCTCTTCTAGCAATAAAGTTAAGTCATGTTCTAGAGATGGATGAGCAGGAGGGTACAGGACCAACTACTTAGATAGATGCCCATTTTTTATAGTCATATTTCCATCCTTGCAGCTTATGTAGGCATCGACAGTAGCTAACCAAGGCCTCCAAAGGATGAGAAGATAACTGTTGAATCTGGTCTTGGGTTAGAGAACTAAGAAGTCCGCTAACATCCTCAAAAAATTGCCTTAGGGGCTACTGTGGATCGATATGCAAGTTGCAAGACTGTCATGGTCTTCCTTAATGATCCCTAGATATTCAACTTGAGCATAGTGTCCTTATTCATTACATTGATGGCATCCCCAAGATCAATCAAGGTATGGGGGGCAATGGTGCCATCGATGTGTACATCTACTACAGGGCTCCCTGGGTCTAAATACTTCTAGAAAATTACTCACCCTAGCATTAAGTCAGACAGTTGTCCAATGACCTTAATGGTAGGGGTGTCTATTTTTCATCTCCCTGGATGTTTGAAACACTTCTTTTTGATCATCTTGTTGTAAATGGGGACATCTTTGATAGCATGGAGAAGTAGTATTTTAACACAGATTTTTCAACTCACTTAGAATTTCAGTTTCTTATGGGGTGTGCTGGACTAGATGGGTTAACCTTTCAAGATAGGGGGTGGATTCATTCTAGGCACACTTTTGTCTCTTTCCTCCTCACTCTCCCTAGTTGGAGATGAAGGTTGGCTATCTTGGAGCACTCTCCTAGATCTAATGTTAGTTTCATGAATTTCCACAACGTAGGCAGGGTAGGATGCTTCTCCACTATAAATATGTTGTGCCTATCTATTTTTCAAGTTTAGGTTTGGTTGGGTAGGCATCTAAGGTTGTTTAGGTGGAGCAAGGTGTAGGATCTATGGTTGGTATGGAGGTGAAGGCAATACAGCTAAAGCTTGGTTGTATGGGGACATCCACCCCTGGGGTGGTGCATTCCACTGAGGTTGTGGAGGATTATATCGCTGAAATGGTTGGTTGGCTAATTTGGAATGGTATTAAGGTGCAAAAGAGCATGGAGAAGGTGTAGCCTAGGAAGTATGAGTTGGAGGGCATCCAAGGGGAATGGATTTGTTTTGACTAGGGTTTTAATATGAATAGGATGACCCTTGCATGCCCTGCTGGTATGGTCGAGGTCTATGAGGCCTCCTTTGATTAATGTAGCATAGTTGTTTAGTCACCCATTCGGTTCCCTAATACACAACTTTTAATCTAGGCAGAGAAGGGCACTTTTTTGTGGAGTGGTTTTTCTCACAAACCGAGTAGTTTTGATAAGGTTCAATGGAAATTTGTTCCTACGGTGCCTCCTTGTGCATCTATGGTAGAAGATGGCTAATGCTCTATCTGATTCCTCATACTTCCATTTGATTTGCATAGTGTCTATTTGCAAAGCAAGGGTTTGTAGCATTTCATTCTTAAAGTCTTCCAACATGTTCCCAATTTCACTTTTTATGGATGTGTTGGAAGAGGATGAACTGGCCATTGTTTGACTAGCCCTACCTTTCTTTCTAGATTCCTTAGAATGACTCTTGAATCTTGATATCATGATAGGGTAACTGGTAGATGTCCCCTCCTGGCAATGGGTTTAGGGTTTCTAGAAGGTCTTCCCTAATCCCCCTGAGAAGGGCTAACTTAAGTGACTCAAGATCAAGTGTGCACTTGTCCCTTTTATAGTTGAGCTAGAATCTTTCCTCATAATACTCTAAGGACTCATCATGTCCCAAGGTCATTCTAAATATTTCCTCTTTAGTATCTTTAGACCCGGAAAAGTCCCTATAATTGTTGTTAAAATATTGTTGCATCTGAGCCCAATTGGCGATACTATCCCCAGGTAAACCCATGAACCAGCACAAGGATGCATCCTTGAGAGTGGATGGGAATAATTTCAACTCTTGATCATCAGAGGTGTAATCATAAGTTTTTCATATAACAAAACAATCAAACAAAAAAGTATCTGGATCTTTTGAGGTCAGGACATGGAAGTGAGGAAGAGAAGAGGGGCTTATTTTTTTCATCTTGGCATCCCTTTTAGTTTCTCTGGTGGGAAAATCACCCTAAATTCTTTCCCAGTCTACCCTTTCATTTCTATTTTTAGCCATTGTGTTAGTTGGAATGGTTTCTTCTTCTTCTTCCCCTATAGGCTCTTCAAAAATCTATGGTTGTTCGCCTAAGGGGTCCTCTATTTCATAGCCATTGAAGAAGAGGGAAGGTTGGTTGTTTGAAGTAGTGGGGTATTTGGTAGAAATTTTCCTAATTTATCCCTATTCCAATGAGGCATGAAAGGAGTGTTTTTTATTTTTGAGTTTTAAACTACTTGTGGAATTGAAAGAAAACAAAATTGAATTGCAACTATTTTCTGAATGGAACTAATTGCAGAATGATAGGTAAGAAAAGGAAGAAAGAAAGAAGAAATCACATCTACTAAGACACCTCCCCCGCAATGGTGCAAAAAAGTGATGAGCACCAGTATTGTAGGAAGGACGCTACAACTCCTCGGGATACCAACTTTAATTCATCAACCCGGGGTTCGTACAAACTTGGAGGTGACAATGTTGTATACACAAATAGATGTAATTGGTCTACTCTTTGTGACTACTGAGTTGGGGCGATAAACCACTAGGGTTTCTCAAACCATCCTTCTATTGACTATAAGAAGTATGCTACAAATTTGGAGAAGGGAAACTTACCCTAATTGGAAGAAAATAAATGTTGTCTATTGCATGAAGGAAATACTGAAAGAAATGCCTCCAAAACAACATGAAATCCTCTATCTACTTGCTAACATACTTTTCTTGCAAAAGAAACATATTTTAACACATGTGATATTTTAACTAGTCTAAGCATGAAACCTTATCTAAAGAGTGCTAATCTGCTATGTGCAAGAATAAATATAAAAGAACTTTTTTCTTTTTATCTTTTTTCTTGAAAAACGTAAATGCTAATCTTGCTTGATTCTTTGGTAGGGGAGACAGGTGTGAAGGAAAAGGAGTATAATGGGTCAAATGACTTGGAGGGAAGGTAGGGACATAATCTAGTCTTTTAATAATGATTTTTCTCAATTCAGGTTGAAAACATGCCACTACAGGAAGTACTAGTTCACCTACAGGATCCCCTGTTTTACTACAGGAACATGCTGAAAGCTTAGGGAGTGGACTAGAAGGTGCGGTGGATCTAGAAAAGGTGAATAAGGAGGGAATAAGGCATGGGAATGATAGGCACTTACTTAGAACTCAAGCCAAATATTTTATATGGTTGGATTTGCTCAACGGAGATGGCAAGTGGTCCTCATAAGGCAACAATTCGAATTGAGACCTTAGTGACTTTAGGCAATCATGGGTGGATATGTCTTGGATGAGGCTGATTAGAAACTAATGTAATCAACAAAAATCATTCTTGGAATTCATATATAAACTCATCAAAAACAAGAAGGGTGTATTTGAGTAAAAGAAAACAAAGTTATCACCATTTGCTTGCTAATCTCATGCATGGAAATGCTTCAAACCAATATGAAAGTGAGATGAAATCAATAAAAAACTAAAGAAATCAAAAAATACCAATTGAAACTTATCTATGAAACTACAAGATAATGACCTAATTAGCAAGAAAACCCTAAATTACACGAAAAGAAATAATTTTGTCTTGTTGGGGTGCATGAGAAGTATTCCTAAAACCATAATTCCTGAAAGGGAGAAATGAGGTGAAAACCACTATCTGTCAACCTTTTTGGAATATATTATTATCATTACAATGCGACTATTAAAATTATCCACAAATGGAAACAATCTAATCAAATTTACCAATGCTTCACAAATTAACTATGAAGCTAACCTAAGCATACATATACACCAAGAGGAACCTCTATTGCTAGGGTTGGGCCCTAACCCAAGAGCTTCAGCCCTCTGAGTCAACTCAGTGCTGGATCAAGGGAATGCTACTTATTTTTATTAAAGGAATCAGAAATACATAAGAGTGCTTGCTTACAATGCTTCAACTCGAAAACTGCTTAGCTATCTTGAACAAAAAATCTGAATCCTAATGAGGCCCTAGGCTGCTTAATTTATAAAACTGAAGTTACCAACAACTTCCTTAAATTTAGGGAGTCTTGGCTCCAAACTTAAGATCAACTCATTTTTAACTGTCACTAGCTTAGCTTCCATTGAACTTCATGACTCGCCTGCTTGCAACTCTGAGATGATGAGATTTGATTTAGGAATCTTTGAGTGAGTGAGGAGTTAAGGAGGGATATCTTGTCTCTTATAATCCCTCTTTCTTGTATCCATTCGAGTTCCTGCACTTTAATTAGCCAAAATTTGCTCCAAAACCTGCAATCAATGCACTCTAGACCACTAGACATGACACCTCATATTTACTCTCCTCATTAAGCAAAACATAATTAAAACATGTAAAGAATGATGAAAGGTTATTTTAGTAAGTTGGAGGTGCATTAAGGTCCATATAGTTTACCCATTGATGAGCCTCATCACTTGTGCACTCTCTTGGTTGTCATCTCTACTACATTACCTTCATTGATGATTTTTCAACGAAGACATGGATATATTACTTGAAGCATAAGGATGAGGCCTTCAATTTGTTCAAATATTTCAATGCTTTGGCCAAAAATCAAACAATGAAAAAATTAAGATCTTTGGGTCTAACAATGGTGGAAAGTACATTTCCAATGAAATATATTTCTACAAGAAGGAAGGCATCAGGAAAGAGATTATTGTGCCCTATAATCCAGAACAAAATGGAGTAGTTGAAAGAAAGAATAGGTCCATTGTTAAGCTTCATGTTCCATGCTCCATGATCACTATCTATCAAAGTTTCATTGGGGAGAAGCTATTAATGTAGGAATATATGTTCAAAATAAGGTAACTCATCAAGCATTAGACAAAAAACTCCCAAAGAAGTATGCATAGGTGTCAAGCCCAATGTTGGTCATCTTTGTATATTTGGCTGCCTCATGTATTTCCATGTGACAAAGAGCAAAAGGAACAAGTTAGAAGCCATTGAATGAAAATGTACGTTTGCTGGATATTGTGAATATTCTAAAGAATTTATATTATATATTCCTAGTAGTTTGAAATTAGTATGGATGTAATGTTCGATGAAGATGCTACCCTTAGGAAAGAAAGGGACCTTTCTGCATCTCGTCCTTCCAAGAAGAAAAAAGATGATATGGATATTTAAGAAGGTCCTTTCATTCCTGAATATAAGAGAGACATTTTTTATGATCCCATGGAGCCTATGGAACACTTGGATCCTCCTCCATGTGATCCCTTTTCCAAGAAGAGGCCACTTTTTCTTTGTGACACATTACAGGATGCCAAAAGACACATTCCTGCAGGAAGGTCTTTTAGATAAAGCAAGAAGCCATGTAGGTACAAGATATATGTTGTAGCTATTAGAAATGTGGTTCAATTTGATCCTCACACCTTTGAAGAATACAGGAAAGAAGAAGTTTAAAAGTATGTTATGGATGAAGAATAAAAATAAATTATGAAGAATGACGTATGGGATGCAATGCCAAGAAAGAAGGGAAAAGTTCTGAACACTTCAAAATGGCTATTCAACACCAAACATGGAGTTGATGGAAGTATTGAGAAATATAAGGCAAGGCTTATGGCCTAAGGATTCTCCCAAAAAGAGGGAGAATATTATGGTGATATATTTTCTCTTGTGGCTTGAAAATAGACTCTCTTATAAGTGCTTCAATAGTCAACGATGGTAATTCAGTGAAAGAATATATCACCATAATATTACATACCCATAAAGTTAATGTCTTTGAATCACCAAAAAAAATTAAACACTCTACCTCTAGGTAAATTCCTTCTTTAAGTCTCAACATAAGTATTTCATATTTAGTAGTGTTATTACTATAGTCAAATTATAATCAAAATGAGATAAGATTTTTTCATTTATGAGGATGAATTAGAACTTTTGGTGTTATATTCATTTCTTGTCTTAGAACGATTAAAATACAATCTCTAAAGGTTAGTATCTTCTCCTAATTTAGTGTAACTATTGTTATTTACATCTAGTGTACAAAGATCATAATCACTAGTCTATGAGCATTGAAGCAGTTCAAATGGTGCATTATATGATACGAGTGATGGGTCGGCTATATAACAACCAAGTTATGTCTCTACAAAATAGTTTCCCAAGGTGATATGCGTGAAATTGACGGGTTCCTTTGATCCTTTCAGTTGTGTCACCATGTATTTCATATGAGGTTCACTATCTACCTCTAATTATTCTTTCCTTTATAGGGTAGCTAGAGGTGAGACCAATCTGAGATGAGGTATCCTTGGAGTTCCTTTGACCAATCCCTACATAGTAGCAAACCATATACTTTAGGTGTGTAACCAACTATAATTTTTATTACATAATGACCTATGTCATTGGAGTATTGTGTGATAAATACATATTTCAGTTCACCTATGACCTTCCCCTCTAAACTATCGAGCCGATGAATTTTAGTGTTAATCATTATTGGAACACCATTGATTTTATTTCACACAGAGTAAGGCATGACATTATAAGAATCTCCAAATCCAATGAAGAAATTGTGCACATTATGATTAAAATTTTCAAAGGTCAGGAGAAAAGGTAGGGTTTAAGGCTTTGAATGAGCTTTGATACTAGCAACATCGATAATAGATGATAACATTTAAACTATTCTATATTACATTAGTGGTTTTCCTTGAGGCTTCATAATTTATCATAAATTTCATTCTGGTATGAGAGGGTTCAGAGGTTTTCATGAGTACTTCTATTGATTTAGCAAGGTTACATAGGTCATAAAGGGAGACATTCACCTTTGTTTTCCTAGTATCCTCAATAATATTATACTCTAGGGGGCTATTGTATGAAAACATTGGGGGTTTAGTATTATCTATAGAAGTTTAGGATTTTGCTTTCTGTTCAAAGGTAGAGGGTGTTAGATTATTTGTCACCCTTATGGCTTTAGAAGAACCTATATTTATCTCACATTAGTTTAGGGATGAGATTCCCCTCCCATACCAATAAAAAGATTCACTTTCAAGCCTCATTATTGCATGCATTTCTATGGCAAGGGTTAGCAAAACGTTTTATTCTTCAAGTTGCAAGTAGTCCAACAATAAATTACGAGGATTTATAACTAAACACTAGGATTGAAAAAATCCATATATTAAACATAAAACACCATAACAAAACCCAAAATTAAAAATATAAAATATAAACCAATATAATATGTGAAATACTCCAATACACTCAAGAGAATACTTTATTAATGTTCCACCTCATGAGAAGCTTCGAATGAATGTTGTTCTAAGTACCTCCTCCATGGGAGGGTTTGTAGGAAATAATAATTGTAGCATATTGTTTCCTCTCTCTAAAGGTAAAAATAATCCAAAAAATAAAAAGAGAAAAATAGAGAACTTCTAGTGGATAAGACTCAATAGGTTTAGGATAATAAGCTTGGTAATGAAAATTGATCATGAGAAATGAGGAGAAAAGCACTTCATCTATAATGAAATACTAGCTAGATTTGATTAGGTCAAATATAATAGAATATTCATTGGACCAAATCAAGATTTAACTAATTTAGTATTATATTATTCTTCGTCAGAGGAAAAGGTAAAAAATAATGGTTAATGACCTTTATTTAGGTAACTAACTCAAAAATAATGATGTATTGATTAATTAGCGAAAAATATATATAAATAAATGATTTATTATATTATTTCCATTTGAATAGGCAAAATGAGGTGGCAATATTTGATAAGTAATGCTTTAATAAATTATTTCGTGAGAATTTTTAAATTATTTCTATGGAAACGAATAATATAAGTGAAAATATATTAAATTATTTTCACTTCAGTGGGTAAAATTATGAGAATAAAATAATATTAATGCATTTCTGGGTTATTCTCATGAAAATGGGTTAATTAATGGAAATAACTTAGGAAAATTGGTTCCTTAAGTTATTTTCTTAGGTGAAAGTGGGTTTTAATGTATAAAATCCATGCTAACATGGTGTATTTCAATCCACCTAATGATTTTTCCTAGGTGATCACTTTCTTTATGATAACACTATTGAATTTTTGTAACTATGGTCAATCCTCATAATTATTATTTTGTCTTTGATGCATTTGTAAAGCATGTTATTCATGCTCTTTTCAAAACAAGAAATTTAGAAATTTAAATTTGAAAAATTGTGAGGTCAACATTGTCCTAGTCAAGTCGTCCCTTTCAAGTGCTCAAGTCGGCCTAGTCATAATGACATCAATTTGACCAAGTAGAATAGTTATACAATAACACTCATCCTCCCACTTTTGACACCAATTCGGATCTCTCTCTATTGAAGGAAGTTCACATAATATGAGGCAAGAAGGGAAGTCGAATATGAGGTTTGAAGGGAAGAATCGAAGGATCAATTTTTGTATTAGTACTCTTGTTGAAGGTTCAAAGTTTTGAGGAAAAAATATTTTTGGAAAGGACTAATTTCTTGAGGTAGAAAATCTTTGTGATGAAGGTTGAATCATTATGGAAACTCTTTGTTGAATAGTGAATCTCTTCCTCAGTAATGGACAAATCTATGTGAAAGAATCAAGCTATGTGGATGGCTAAAGGAATATCTAATTAGAATTATGTGGTCAGATGACTTGACTAGGAGGATGGACTAGGTTTGACCTAGTGTTTGACTAAGATGTATCTCTATTGAACTAAATAATTTCTTTATTGAAAAGGACTCTTATGCTAATTTTTTTTTGTTATCTCTTCGTGATCCTAATGTTATAAACATTATATTGTTCAAGTCTTCTATGTCTTTACTTAATGATAAAATCATGGATAAAATATGTAAAAGAATCAAATCATTAGAAGCAATTACTACTATATAAGACCTATACAAAATCAAAGGACACTCCTCTCTCCGTCTACTTAGCAACTGAGCCTTGCATCACTATCATCCAGTTACAATGGAGTCATGCAAATCTTTACATAACATGTTCACTTCAACAAAGGGGCAATGAAGGATCAAATCTTCTATAATTGGGTTTTCCAAGATGGTCAACTCAAACTACAATAAAATGACCTATAAATGTATCAATAATTGAAGTTTTTATGACAATTTATATTGGCCCTTGGTGTCTAGATTCATCCTCCTAGATTTATGAGAAGCCTATTTAATGATACCCTTACAGGGGGGGAAGAGATAGAAAAAGCACTAATAGTATTACCCTTATGTTGGTGGAATTATCAAGAAAATTTCAATGTATTCTTGTGATAAGCCCTATCATAAAATGCAAGCCATGGAGGATTAGGAATTAAGGAAACTGTTGTGAAGGTAAATCCCCTCTGCGGATAAAGGTGATCCCACTAGCCCAATGAGTGGGTCAAGTAACAAACTAAACAAAGTAACATACACTTTCCTAGCTTGTGTTTATCAAATGCGGAGAGAGAGTAACCTACCTCACTTTGATTCTAATCAATCGATCCCTTGGAGATGACTTTGATTACTTCGCTTCTAGGTTCGCTTCTTACTTGTTCTTCACATCCGAGTACCTGTAAGAAATATCAAAGAGAAATGCAAGATACAAGAGCATATATGGCATACATCAAACATAAACTACTTAATAGATCATGGAGTATTAATCTAAAATCATAAACATTTACACAATTATGGAAAGTTAACATTAGACGTATATATTAATAAGCTAAAAATGCAAGCATACAACCTATGCCTTGATGTTGGAGACCTACTTTTGGTGGATGTCAAACTCCAAAAAGACTCTTCAAGCACTCCTTCTCCAAGTTAGAATGGGCATCATTTAGGCACAATCTGAATATAGGAATGTAGGTAATCAATGACAAACCATTTGGGGATGGAAGGGAGTTGATTTATAGAAAGGGAGAGGGAGTTGGGGATCCACAAAAGAGGGAGGAAGGTATGATAAGATAAAGAGGTCCAAATGGGAGAGATCGACCATATTAAGAACAATCAATATCTATCTCAATGTTCTCTAAGTTTCTAGTGCACAAAGCTTCAGGTTTTCATATCAACACTTCCACTAACAGTGCTAGGGTAGAACAGTGCAACCTGCCATAAAGACGAGCAGGCAGAGGAGAAAAACATGCTAGCCCTAAAAATTATGGTTTTATCTAACCTTCTTGAGAATTGACTCAGGGCAGTTTTCCTTGGGTTCTTCGGGCATGTTTTGGTTTGTATACGATGATAGATATGTTGCATAGTTGTCAATGTTTTATCACTTTAGGATATGGAACAAGAAGTGAACAGGAGGGGTGACAAAATACTGTGTAACATATACCGCCTAAAGCATCAAGGCAGAACATGGAGTGATGGTCGAGATGCTTTACAAGCCAAGGCAAGGACTTGAACAACACCACCAGGAGACATGAAAATCAAGCATATACATATACATATCTAACATCTCTGATAAACATGCATAGTGACACATAAATAGGCATGTGATGATACATGAATCCACGATATGGGTGAAACCATCTGAATAAAGGGATCATGTTTATGGATCCATGGTATGGTCGCATCCATATGAATAAAGAGGATCATATATATGGACCCATGGTATGGTCACAACCATCCATATAGAGGAAAACATGTGTATAATCATGAATAACTCATAACTCCATGAAACCTGGATTTTATCAGATAGAATACACAATCTTGCACTCTATCTTGATCCGATCAATGTACAAATTCTAACATGTGAATAGACATGTTGAAGTCGAACATGATATATAACCACCTGATTACTGGTCAATGATGTAAACCGTTTACGGGGAAGAGAGAAGCCACCAATAATGACAATGGCTCTCAAGGTACAATCAACACAATCCACGAATGTGAATAATGAATTTTAAGTTGAACACCCATGGAATCATCTGATTGAAGGTCAATTATATAAATCTATTTTCGAACATGAAGAAGTTGCCATTGAGGCATGCAAGCTTTAAGGTATTGGAATGGAGTCTCTAGATCATATTCCCAGATAATGAGCTGAATTCACCAGGAAGTGATCAATCGAAGGAGGGCCATAATGAATCCTACATCATTGACACAAAAAAAAGGATGTGGTAGAGTAGATAAGTGTGATTCAGAACTGTGGTAGAAATTTAGACAATGTATAAGTGGTAAATAACTACAGATATGACTTCTCTTGAACATATTAGCGATACGACTCCAGATTTTGGTAGTATTTGACTCAACATAGGATCAGAGGACTTGATGACAAATTGGTATAATTAGATCAGAGGAAAAAAGGATTTCTGAAACCCAAGAAGGAAAGTGACTAAGTTAGGATGTCCCAAACCCAACACGAGCAACAAATAAGTGTCATGTTTAAGAGAAACATGTTGCCTTTACACAAAATACAAGAGATGTTCACTTTTCACTTTTTCCCCCACCATTTCTAGTGAATACCTCTTTATGTTTACACAATATTGAAGAGGATAGTGTATGCTTCTCGTGTAAGTTCATCCTTCGGATGAATCCAATCAGTAAGTTTAATGATTCCTAGGAAGGAGAAACTCAGTCTTGTAATGGTGAAAAGTCCTGCGTCGTTTAATTTATACCAGTCCAATGGAGGGGTATCTCAACATATTTTTCATGTTTAGAGAGTTTGAAAAAGAGGCAGAAATGAAAAATCCAAATTTCCATTTTCGTAAATAGTTTCTCGAATCCAAAAAGGTAAAAAACAATATTCAAGAGAACCTCTTATCCATGTTTGACTAAGGTATTCCTTTTTCATAACTAGTTTATCTCAGTTAAGAAAGGGTTAAACTTATACTAAGTAGACATATTTTCATTTACTTTTATGAGTTTGAAAAAAGAAGTGCTCGACAATATTTTCATATTTCAAGAGTCCGAAAAGAGCTGAAAGATGACTTTTCCTGAGGAATGAGTGGTATAAAAGGATATCAATTGGTTTCAATGATGATGGAACTACTCAAAACACGTAGAGGTTAAGAGGCTGGCTAATAAGACCACTCATTACAGTTGCTCCTCAGGGAAGGGTAAAACAACCAAGTGAAAGTGTATGATCGGCTAAAGAGATGGTGACGATGGAATGAAAAAACCAAGGCTCATATGGAAAAAATCGACTGATCAAAATGACAATCATGAGATGTAAAGTGGGAATGGTTTCATTTTTACACAAGCTTGAAACATGGGAAACTATGCTTGAGTATACTTGAATATGGTTTCATTTTTTCAGAAGCTTGAAACACGAGAAAAAACTATGCTTGTATTTGGTTTCATTTTTATGGAAGCTTGATACAAAGATAAGCTATGCTTGAGATAAGTTTCCATGCCCCCAGCATAAAGACCCAATTCGAGGTACATGCCCCCCAAGCTTCATTTCATTAACCTAAGTAGACTATTGGTTACTAACAGGTGGATGGAATGAAGGTTTACTTACGAGATGAAGTGAAAGACTCGACTAGGAATTTACGAGATCTAATCAAAGACTCAAATTGGAAGGGGATTTGTTTCATTTTTTAATGAGCTAGACACAAGAAAAGAACCATGCTCATGACACCTTGTTTCACTTTTTTACTAAGCTTCACACAACAAAAGAAATCTTCTAATGGAGACCTATTTCATTTTTTAATGAGGTTGACATAGTAAAATAACTATCCTCATGGGGACTTATGTCATTTTCTAATGAGGTTAACATAGTAAAAGAATTATCCTCGTGGGAACCTATTTCAGTTTTTAATGAGTTTGACATAGTAAAAGAACTATACTCATGGTCCTTGTTTCATTTTTTAACGAGCTTGACACAAGACAAGGAACTCTACTCCAACACCTTTGATCATAGACCAAAAGAGGCCATGGCTTCCAAGAGGTTCTCATCATATGGGAGAACGACACTTTGGAAGGATTACATGTCTATGGATCCGATGGAAAAATCAAGCGCCAATTCCCCCAGTACATGGCGTACTACATAAACTCCTAGATCATTAGTAGATGTGGGCATAGAAAAGGTAGCCACATAATTAACCTCTGGTGGTGGTGATACTTCTTGCACATAAGAACCATTTAGGGATGATGGTTGATTGGGAATCAATTCAAAAGAAATGAATGTAAGTTGGTTAATGATCACAATGCTTCCTTCATGTGGGAAACACATCACTAAAAAGAGGGAAGTGAAGTTACCTTTAAATATACCTAAATTTGATGGAAATCTAGGAGAGAACTTCACCATGAACATAACCACATACCACTTCTAGTGTTCGTCCAATTTGTTAGTGAAAAATAGTATATAGTTGTGTCTCTTCTAGCAAATCCTTATTGGTGACGTTGCAAAATGGTATATCAAACTAGATCAAGCATCTTATCATGATTATTCCACCTTCCCATGAACATTCCTAAACCACTTTTAATTACCTTTATGGAAATAGTTCAATATCGATATCCTATCTACATTTTGGATAGAAAATTCCACCCATATTTTTATTACATCATAAGTCGAGGTGATGTAAGTTCTTGATTAGGACCAATTTTCTCAATCAACCACTTAAAAATTAGTTCACCCGATCCTTGCTACCTCATATTACTAAGGATGTCAATATGGATGGGGCTTCTATTAAAGATAAATCCATGTTACATGTCCAACCTCTTGACTTGATCTACTCCTTGTTGGGAAATTTGTATAAAATCATTCCCAATGCTCCTTGACCATCAAAGGGTCCACCTCATTCAAAATAAAAACCACATGTTGATAGCATGATTTTTTTTTATATCCACAGAAGTTATGATCCAATTAACTATTAGAGTAATCTAAATGGTTGTTACATGACAAGCCCTAACTTTCGCACCTATTTCTCAACATGTTAAGTCTCCTAAGGTCACTATCAAGGTTCATATGGTACATTCTATGCAACAAAGAATCTTAGTGACCTCGTGGTAAAAAGAAGAAGGATAAGAAAAAGAATAATTCTAAGGATATTGAAGAGTCACAAAAAACCTAAACCAACATGGGTGAGGACAAAAATGACAACAAATGGAAGTTAAAATTTTCTTGTAAAATTTGTCAAGTAGACCATCTCACACATGAGTGCCCATGTATGGATGAAATTCATTGCTTCTATAACCACCACTCCCACATTTATCCAATTTCACAACCCTACCAGAGTAAACATGAGACGAAGTGCTATTATAACCCGGCCCAACCTCTTAGCTATATTTAAGGAGGTGGGGTCAAGAAACCAACCACAAATTGAAAACTCGCCTCATTCTTCAATCTACAAGACACTCAGGGTCCAAAGAACCACCCTAGGTGACCAAAACTTGAGTTGGAGATCCTTTTCACACACTTTAAGCCCACATGACTACATGTATGACCATGCATGAGCCTACATGACTACAGTTGTGACCCAAATTTTCTAGTTTAGAGGGTGTGATCATGAGATTTGAGCCTCAATTCCATGTCAACCTTCAGACCACTACCGATAACTTCCTGAAACTTCTCAAAATCATAAATGACATGACAATAAGGATGAACGTACAAACTCAACTCAAAACTTAACCTAGATTGCCTAAGACACAATAGACATTTCATCAAACACATGGCAACCAGGTCAGCTACAAGTCATGAATTCATATGTGATCATAAAAGTTTGAGATTCATCTTAGAATCACCAACAAGGCCATCTTCCCTCTCCACATAGATGCGATGACACTTATTATTCCATACACTTCATCAACCAAGAAATAGCTAAACCATTAATGACAAGAGACATAAAGGGTATAGATTATATGAATAACATATAACCAAAAACAACCAACATGTAAACCATGGAATCCTAGCCATAATATCACCAACACATTGCCAACACATATACATGAATTAAAATAGAATAATACTTCTCCTTAACATATGAAATTACCAACAAATTCAAGGACTTCCAGGTACCACCCGGCCATACATTAGGTTGAACCAAATATCTCTTTTTGCCAATCATCCCCATGCCATATTCCAACCATGAATGTGGTATCTCATGGAATAAACTAAAAAAAAATGAACCAGGGCTTCCAGAGGCTAGCCATCTTAACCCTCAACCAATGATTCCACCTCATGGTCCTACATCACTAACACTAAGTAGATTAGTCTCTACCCAAGTTTTCCAAGGCCCCGGGAACTATTAACTCAACCCACAGCCTTCCTAGAGCTCCATAATATTCTTCCAACCCAACTCCAGGGACTATTAACTCAATACATAAAGGGTTGTAGGGAATTTTTGTTGGGCATGGAATCCCCCCGCAGCATGTTTTGGGGCTCAAAGCCGAAGTTTGAGTACTATTGTTGTAAAGACTCCGCAAATTACAGGTGCAGAGTGCAAATTGTATGTTAGAGTCGTAGGGTTGTCCGCCCTAAGTTTTGAATATAGTGTCGGCCTACCCATGGTCTGTGGACCATGGGATTGTATAAATAGAGCGAGTGTCTAAGTTGTGGAGAAAAAATGTAGAAAAACGAATGGAGTCTAGAAGATAGTGAGCATAGAGTAAGGATATAGGTGCTTTGGGTCGTAGTAGGAGGAAGAAGCTCTGCAACTGAGTGTGCAGAGGCCTAGTAGAGTCCACAGCTGAGAGCACGGACCCCTGCAGTTGAGTGCGCAGGGCAGAGTCGAGTCTGTAACCAAGGAAGAAGAATAATAAAGAGAAGTTTGATTCCAAATTTGCTATATCTATTCTTGTGTTATTTCCTGTTTGATACCATATGCAATTGTACTATTTTATTTATCGCGTGCACTTATATGAATGTTGAACACTGTTAAGTATAGCTAGACACAAACAGATAAGCTAATTGATCAACTAATATCAGGTTAATAGTAAAGAATTGGGTAATAACACGGATCGGCCCTCGAATAGGGCTGCGATAAGGCAACATCGTAGGCTGCAAGGTACTGATAGGTGTGTATAGGGATGTACGCATAGGGTCAAACTGCAAACCACCTAAAATCATCAGACATCTCTAAGGTGCAGAAACCTGGTTCTAGCACCCTCCCATACTACTTCGGGTGAGACCTCAGTCTGTGCTCCCTAGACTGTTGCCAATAGGGCCAGTAGTACCAGGGTTTGTTTGGCTAAATCATCTCTGAACCTGGGTCAGGCCCCTACAAGCCAACAAATGGTTCTGTTGCCAGGACCAGGATCTGCATAAGGGATGTCTAATGTCGTGTCACTGGAATCCAATAGAGAAAGAAATTAAAGGGTGGTTGGAAAAGAAGATTCATGAGTTCGTAGCGTAGGAAAATAGGAATCCGCGAGTATCTAAGGAATAGCAGTTAGAGCATTGTTTATATACGAAAATCCATGAAATTTTCTTTGCATCCTTTCATTTTGAAATGTATGAGTGGATCGCGAAGTTATCAGATAGCCAGGGAAGGTGTAGGCTTGACAAACCAATCATGTGGACTCTGGAATTAGTGCGCAAACTAGAAGCGTCAGAAGATAAGATCGCATGAGCTGTGGACCATTGGCTCGATCGAATTATAGGAGGATTTATCATTGATTTCATAGTAGATATGACTGTCAGCTACAGCGAGGCAGATGACGCTTCCTCAAATGACCGTGAAGTATATTAAATCTTTGAACACTTTAAGATGCTATTGTGTGAAAAGTGGGTTATGCGAATAAATTAATGTTTGGGACTACGCGAAGTGGGAAGATCTACAGAAACAGAAGTAGTGAAGAATTAGAAACTAGTCCCTTAATTTCACCCTCGCGGGAGAGGGAGGAAGAGCTCGCGAAAGTTTCGCCGAGAAGCACAGTCAATTTGATAAGGCAGCGAATTCCACACTTACCACTGCCACCTGTCTCACCTTCTTCACCTCCATCTCCACCCACCCCACCTCCGCCACCACCATAGTTTAGTATGGTGAGCGCGATCAAACTGTCGGTATTCAGAGGGGTATGGAACAAAGATCCGGACCAATTTTGCTTCACAGTAACGGTGGTATGGGAAGCACAAGGAGTCGCGGATGATAATATAAAGAAGGCTATGTTGGTAAGTGCGTTGAAGGATCACACACTAACATCGTACATTAAGCATTCTATTGACCATCCAAATGGAGGAATCACAAATATCCAGGTCGCGCTGAACAGGGACTTTAGGATACCAAAATCAGAGACATACTCGATTATTGAGTTTAAGGAAATCGCAATGCTTACAGGCAAGACCCCCCGAGAACTGGATGAGAGACTAAAGAGTATGATTCATGAATCCAACATGACCTTGACAGAGGGATAGCACCGCGCATGGTTTGTAGCATCACTAACACTGCATTTAAGGACGATGATGTCACAGTAAAAGCTTTCCATCTAGGCTGAATCTTTGGAGATGGCGATGAGATTGCATGAGACCTCTATACAAGATCCTAGTCTGGGAATGCAACAAATCCATGCGCAGCTGCAAAATTTGTGTCTGGAAATGCAAAATTTGAAACAAGACAGGACACCTCGGAAAGAGGCACGTGAGGAGGTATGGTGCATAAAATGCAAAGGTCATGGGCATGACAAGGACTACTGTCCAGTTTTCGTGAATTACTTGGCGAGAGGAGGGCTGATGCCATTAAGACCTGAGGCACAAGCAGGACCAAGCACAGCACCTACATTGTGGTGCGTGATTTTTCAGATGGGAGGGAAACAAACTATAGATAATTGTCATCTAATGCAGAAGTATACGTAGATGTCCCAGCAATTGTTTTGTAATTTCTATAGGTCGATAGGCCATGATGAGTGCACTTACAGAAGCTACGAACTAATGATGGAATGGATGCCTGCCTACAGAGTACATACCAAATTACAAGCTCTCGACCCAATTGGAGGAATGGTGCGTGCTAGATTTTAGGGGCGTGGATGAGGTTGAGGTGGAATGGGACCAGGAAGGGGTCGCAGATAACTAATTTGTTACAATTGTGGAGGACCAAGACATTATGCCCCCAATTGTATGAACCCAACGAGAACATCATGTTTATATTGTACTCAGTTTGATCATGAGGTAGAAGACTGCCCTACATTGATAACGAGGCTATGTGAAAAGGGGGTACTCCAGCCTCCCCCGACTCAAAATTTGCAAATGATGAGGTCTGAGCCACATGTAAACATAGTGCTCAGAAGAAATATCACTATTGGCGATGATAAAGGTAAGCAGTCATAAGAAAGTGCGTGGGTTCGCAAGGCTCCTACATGAACCTCAATTTGATTTGGAGTGCATGAAGGATACATTCATGGAAGCTAAGAAGAGCTTCACGGAGGCCTCCACTTCGAGTAGTAAGGATCAACTAGAACCAGGGATGGATCCTTCAATGCTCACTATCTTTCTGGAGACATGAATCAAACTGATGCATGATGACAAGGCTGTAAAAGGATTGCAGGAACTGATCACTAGGTGCATGGGGTCAGGGGAACCGTGTGTAGTCCGGAAACTTGGAAAGCATGCATTGCAAACGAGAAGGGAAATGAGGTTGACTGCACAAATCAGAGAGTATGAAATGGATTAGGTAATTCTGGATCTCAGATCGGATGCAAATGTATTGCCGAAACAAACATGGGAATGCACTGGTAAACCCATGCTACAATGGTCTCCTATTCAGTTACGAATGGAAAACCAATAGAAGATCCTACCCATGGTGATATTGAAAGGTGTAATGGTGGATAATGAAGGTGCAAGCGCACTAGCATATTTCAAAGTCATAGAGATTATCGACGATAGCAATCCCTATCCCAAGCTGCTGGGCATAGAATGGGCTACTGATATGAACGGAGTAATAAATCTAAAGAAGTGCAAAATAATTTTTGAGAAAAAGTCACTACGTGTAGTAGTACTGCTAGATCCAGCCGAAGGAGTGCGATCCACTGAACCAGTGCACGATGATGATAGTGATGACAATCTCAATTGTATATACAAGATAACTGCGCGAGAATAGGATTGGGTGAATCCAATAGCAGATGGTGGGATTTCATGGGAGCGTGAAAGCTCCTGCACTTTGGATTCGGATGAAGAAATAGAATGATGGCAGAATCAGTTGCACGAAGTAACAATGCTTAATTTCAACATGATGGTAAGATCATTGCGCTACATGAAAATGGAGATAAGGGATCTGCCTAGGTATGACAGGTTGATAGGGGTCGATGAATTTCTGAACAAATTTGAGAGTGAAGTACTGGAACAACAACGTTTCGATGCTTTGAAATGGGCACTGCGCGCTATGCCCGCAAGATGGTCGGGGACACACCAACAGAATTTCAAGGATTGGCATGAATTCAGAAGGATGATGTGCCTACGATTTGGAAAATCCTAGCTATGGATGAGAGTCGGTTACGAGGGGCAAAACAACTTGCGCACCCACCTTTCCCGATGGGTACAGACATATGACATGTAGCTCACACAAGAGCACACCACTCCCAGAATAGAGAACCAGAACAAACCACAGTGGCAGGAAAGGCGAAGCATGCCAAATATTATCCATGGAGAAGCATTCGACAAGGTATACGAAGTGATGAACAGGGTTCACCAGGTAAAATGCACTGACTGGGACCTATGTGTACTAGCAGTTTGATGGGCCTATAGGACCATATGAAAAACCCTAACCGTGAAAATAGTTCCAAGGTTGTGAAATGAAGTAGGAACCATAATCTTTGAGGAGAATGCAAAGATGAATCCACAAGTAATAGCACCCATAGGTGCGACAATGCGCGAAGCCTAGGATGAAGAAATCACACAGCTACATGAAGCAGAACACATAAGACTTTAGGAAGCCATTCGACAAGGGAACCTTAGACTTCACGAACTTGAAATGGACTGGGTACAACTAAGGAAGAAAAGCATTTTGATGGATGCAGAGGTCAAGAGGGTGGAGAATGAGATCAAGGGGGCATGTGTCATCAATAAACCAAGGATGCAAAGGCAAGGTGCGAATGATCACACTAATGAATTAGAGGACTATCGTTGAGAATTGATTAGTCCATTATCATGGTTAGGACCGCATATCACCAAATGCAATAACCAGGGGAGTGCACTACAAAGAGTAGAGCATACAACACTGATTGCCACAATAACAAATGAAGATTTTCTGCATACTATACTAGAGGGTGAGATGGAGCCCTGCACAAGTGGTACGACCACCTGACTAGCCATAGGAAGAATAGTCTTAGCACTCCAGGCAGCTGAAAGGGAGTGTGGAACTATAAATTATTTTGCCTGGGAGCTGCGCCCTCTGATAATTGCGCGCAGGAAGAACTTGTCACAAGGTTCGCGTCCGTGCATGGAGGGATGCACTGTCGCACAGGTTGGCTGGGAAGTGACCATTAGTGTCACTGTTCATGATGGGATGTCTGATTGGAGTGGGTGGTGAGCATTTAAGACAAGAGTTACGGGCAAGATTCCGGAAAATCTTCTGCCAAGAAAGCATTGATGGCCTGGAATTGAGGGGAACAATTGAATTTGAATTCAAAAGGCACTATAAAACGCCAAGGGCTAGCCAGCAGACAACACTTGGTCATTTGAGATTTGAGTAGTTGAACAGAGGGCAAAGAGTTGAGAGCCGAGTGATAATAGAGCCCCTGAGGATTGGTTGGGCATTGAAGAAGGAATTGCCGGTGAGTCCGCATAAACCCCCATGGTACACGATGTCCCCGAAGGCACTGAGGTTGTGACAAAAATCCCTAAATCACCCCAGACACCGAGATTGAAGAAAGATAAGTAGGTAATGGGACCATTATGCATGTCCCTGAGGAAATGCGACATAATAAGTTATCAATGGAGGAAAAAGGAAAGGTAGTCACCATTGAAACAGATGAAGAGGAAGAAGACTTGCAGGCTCTAATTGCTACCGTAGAGGAAGAAGAAGACGTGGAGGAAGACATCCAACTGTTGTGCTCTATAGAAATATTTCCTGAGTATGTGCCTCCGCATAAAGGGAAAACCAAAATACCAAAGGATCTAGATGCAACAAAGAGTGCACTCCAGACCTCGCTCCTCCCTGATGGAATTACCTTTGAGTGCTAGCTCCTAGGTCACGTGCCCACCATGAAATTTGAAGACTGGGACCTCGTGGACAACAAGAAGTTCCCACACTTAGAAATGGAAAATCTGATGAACCAAAATATGGAGGGGCCAGTGATAACGTTAGAGCCGCGAAAATGACTGTGCAGTGTGGAAAAGGCTAGGTTGCTTCATCTGCTATGGATACCACATTTCCACCACGCGCCCATCACCATTTTTGTCATCAGGCTGCCGCTTTGCCTGGTGCATGATGGGTACTTATGGTTGAAGGAGCATATTCCCATCACGACAAATCTAATCCACCAAATTTCTCGGCTTCCCTGTAAGGGAAAGGACCTCGCGACAATAGCTGGGAAAAGCAACGATTTGGCTCTCGCAAAGGCCATGAAGGAAAAATATAAGCTAGAGAAGAAAAAGAGGGGTTACGCTATCACCAGTATCAAGGACAAAGGGGTGCACGTATCCACCCAAATCCTGGCCAGTAAAGTAATGAGAGAATGCCGCATCAATGAAGTACCAGCACTGGTGGTTGCGTTGGCCGAATAGTGTGCAGAGCGGGTCCAGTTCAGCTGGGTCGAGTTCCTCTTCGAGGATTTTTTGCTCAGTTGTCGTGAGGCCTAGGAGTAGGGTAAGACCTTCCACTACGTGTGGTTGCTCTTATCCATCTTGCTGGTAGCGCGAGAACTACCAGAGTTCTCAAGCATTGACCGAGACTTACAAGAGGAAGAGAAGTGCGCTTCCCTCTGGGCCACCAAGGATGAGAAACGGATTTGCAATACCAAGATTTTTTGGGTGCTCATGGAGGTGACCATTCGAATGTGGATTAATAGGAGGTCGTGCCTATCCCCCACAGTGCACAACAGTCCATAGAGTTTTACAGACTTCAAGGCGTACATGCACAACATCTACATCAGGGCACGAAAAGATCTGATGCAGGAGTGGACAAAGCTCCCATTTATAGCCACTGACGATGCGATCTTTACGATGTTAGAAACATGGCCTCTCGAGTGGCGTGTCCTAGATTTGGTGAAGCTGAAGAAGACAACAGCAGAGAAAAGGAAGGATGATGCCCAGATATGCGTCAGCCAACTGGCTGAGAGAAGATGGAATGAAAAAGTGGCAGTCGAGGTAAGGGCAGTCCGCAAAGTGGCACGGGTAGCCGCGAAGCAGAAGAAGGGCGCAGAATCAGTAGCAGTACAGACACTAGAGACCACAACAATGCAGGGAAAGGAGGGCCAAGCAGCATCCGCAGGACAGGGGGTAGAGGACACGGAAATTGTAGAAGAGAGCGTGGACCCAAGGATCACCTCTACATAGCTCAAATGGTTGCACATTACAGAGAGATTGGGTCCAAGAAAGAAGGTCGAGGCCTCGAAGTTGGCCATCAACCTGATCACTGTAACTGAAGGTGATCTCCATGACATCAGCAAGATGGTTCACGATGTCACCAGTGAAGCACTCCAAGAATTCATGACAGAGCAAAAGACTGTGTTGGGGGCCCTAAGGGCATAGCTGCAGGAGTTACAAGTGCGGACCCCATAGGAAGGTACCTTATCTACCCACGTTGTAGCAGGCACATCAGGAGAAGAATAGATGCTATGCAAGAAGATGGAAAATATGATAGTATTGCTAGATGGAGTGCTTGTCTCAGAGAACATGATGGATCGGGTGACACTCAATACGATGAAAGGCATTGGCCTTAATTTTATTGCCCTTCCCCGTGACACACTATATCAGCTGTAGGTTGGGATAACAACAGAACTCTGCACAAGAGAGAGCCATGCGATCCAGGTTTCGAGCGTGTAGAAGATTAATATGGAACAACCTAGCTTATAGTGCAATAAGTTGGTGTTGCAGAACTGATAGTTGGTGCAAACAGTTGATGATGCTTGCCGGTGCGCCCTAGAGTTGTCCATTACAGTAGACCTACCGATAGAAGTGCTGATCCAATGTTTGGCAAGTGGAGTCCGCAACGCACGAGGGGAAATAACAAGAGTGCAGCTGGAGCTGAATCTCTAGATTGTTGAGCTATAGTTGAAGGCACATCCTTCCACTCCCCCAGAGGTCAGAGAGTAGCGTGCCATCGCTATTACAGCAGGGATGGAAGAGATTGGAGGTGCAGTCCGCGACTGTACCAACATGCTAGAGCAGTTGCTTGAGGTCCTCACGATGTTGCAGGAGGACCCCAACATCCAGTGGTTGGAGACCGAGGCAGGTGAACTCCAGCAACAATATGACAACATTACAGGGACTACGCAAATAGTATTCCTTACTCAGCAGCTTGCAAGGATGCAACAAGCCAAGGCATTAAAAGAGCAGGTGGACGCGGCGGGCCACAAGGAAGCAGTTATAAAAGCACATCCATCCATGGATTGACGAAGCCTTCACAATCACGGTAGATATTGAAGGAAATCTCATGCAGATTCAAGGGATGCATGCACAAATGCATCGCAGCACGCCAGAAAAAGAGGGTTCAGAAGTGAGAATGTAGTAGGTTCAACAAGTAGCAGCTCAGTGCATTTCCAACATCCAGGCCATTCAGGACCAGCTGGAGGGACTCTTCGCCAAGATTGCCACGCCGACAAAGTGACTCAAGGGTGAATCACGATGTTTGTTTTGGGGGCCTATTGGACATGGAATCCCCCCACAGCATGTTTTGGGGCTCAAAGCCCAAGTTTGAGTACTATTGTTGTAAAGACTCCGCGAATTGCGAGCGCAGAGTGCAAATTGTATGTTAGAGTCATAGGGTTGTCCGCCATAAGTTTTGAATGTAGTGTCGGCCTACCCATGGTCTGTAGAACATGGGATTGTATAAATAGAATGAGGCTCTAAGTTGTAGAGAAAAAATGTAGAAAATGAATGGAGTCTAGAAGACAACAAGCATAGAGTAAGAATCTAGGTGCTTTGGGTCGTAGTAGGAGGAAGAGGCTCTGCAGCTGAGTGTGCAGAGGCCTAGTAGAGTCTACAACTAAGTGTGTGGACCCCAGCAGCTAAGTGTGTAGGGAGGATTTGATTCTGTAACCAAGGAAGAAGAATAATAAAGAGAATTTTGATTCTAAATCTGGTATATCTTTTCTTTTGTTATTTCCTGTTTGATACCATATGCAATTGTGTTGTTTTATTCATCGTGCGCACTTATATGAATGTTGAACACTATTAAGTATAACTAGACACACACATATAAGCTAAGTGATCAACTAATATCGAGTTAATAGTAAGGGATTGGGTAATAACATGGATCGGGCCCCGAGTAGGGATACACGAAGGTAACATCGCAGGCTACGAGGTACTGATAGGTGTGCATAGTGGCGTACATGTAGGGTCAAACTGCGGACCACTTAAAATCATCAGACATCTCTGTGCAGAAACCTAGTTATAGCACCCTCCCATACTACCTCGGGTGAGTACTTAGTCCGTGATCCATGGACTGTTGCTGAAAGGGCCAGTAGTATTGGGACTTGTTTGGCTAAATCATCTCTGAACCTAGGTCAGGCCCCTACAAGCCAACAATTTGTCTCAACCTAGGTTCCAGGACTAGCAATTCAACCCAAATTGTTCCAGTGCTTCCAGAGCATTTGTTCCAACCCATAGACATAAGGAATTGTGACAACCAACTAGAAAACAATTAAGTTGAAAAACCCACAACACCATGGCTATCCAAGAAATGGCAAGGAAAGTCTAAAACCACTGTCAATCGAGGAAATCCTCCATGCCAATGATAGTACATAACCAAAAACCATATGCATATACCATGTATCCATAAATCTATAAGGAAATCATGCAAGCAACCTGTTACTCACAAATAAATCTCATTGTAGTTGTTGATCCACTTGTTCCCTTGCACTTTCCTTCTTTCCTTTTCCTTCTTTCTCCAATCCAGGTGAAAACTAGAGTGCTCCAAGTGTGCTACAAGAAAACTCTAAGTGTGCAAGAGTAAGAGAGAATGAGAGAATAAAAGAGAGCTCCAAGATAAAACTAGAAAAAGGTTTTGAACTCATCCTCAGAAGCCTTTTTATCATGGAGGCCTTTATTTTCTTCATTTTCCTTTTTCTTTCCTTCAATTTCCCTTACATGCAAATTTGTGACCCTTCATCTCCCTTTTATCCTATTTTCATTAATATTATAAGTAAAATGTCAATCAATGACACTTTTCCTTTTCCAATTTCCATAGCCATTAATTAATCACCAGTGACACCCATCATTGTGTTTTTCCCAATGTTCATCTTGGAATACATGTCCCATGACCTTGGTCTTATTTTTACTTACAGGAAATTAATCAGGGGTTCTTACAAACCCATCCCCCTTGGGGGAACAATATTCCATGGAGTTTTATAACATAGCTTGATACAACATTTACATTATATCATACTATCGATACCATGACCATCATAAAATGAACACCATATCGCTTATTGGAGCATTATAACACAACTTGATGTGGTATTTACAATATAGATATGCATATGCATATAACCAACACAACATCAAACACATATACCAGAATACATCCACTCAACTGGTGAATAGAGAAGGATACTACCCCACATATGATCAGCCATATCCCATGTAGATTCATTAGGCCCAAAATGTTTCCATTGCACTTTAACCTGCTTAATTGCTTAATTCTATAGCATGAGCATCTTTCACTGTAAAATGCACTGAACTTCCAGATGGAATTATCCTTTTGGTTCCACCTGCAATACCAACTAGTCAATCACATGATAAGCATCTTTCACATACTTCTTAAGAAATGACATATGGAAAACGTCATGGAACTTCACTATCGAAGTTAGTGCAAGTCAATAGGCCATTGGTCCAATCCTCTTAAGGATCTCGAAAGGCCCGTAATATTGAGGTGTTAGATTGGCACATGATTCAATCCTCAAGGAGATATTCTTGGACTTGATGCATAAGTACGCATGTTTCCCAACCTAAAACTCTTTAAATACCATGTATTGATCTGCATAAATATTTTTTCTATCTTGTGCTTCCTTTAGATTCTTCTTAGTAACCTTCATTTCATGTTCCATCTCTGCCAACATATTTGATCCAATCAATACCTTGTTCATTGGATCACTCCACATGATGGGAGTGTTACGACTCCACTCATAAAGTGCCTCAAACGGACTCATCTTCAAAGACCCATGATACCCATTATTATATGAAAACTCCACCAGTGGAAGATACTTCTCCCACCTCCTTTGTTTGTGCATAACATACATCCTCATCATGTCCTCAAGAATCATGTTGACCCTATCTATATGTCCATCTGTTTGTGGATGATAAGTTGTACTGAATTTAAATGATATCCCCAAACCTACAAACAACTTTTTTCAAAACCTGGAAGTGAACATGGCATCTATGTCTGACAAAATCTTCTTAGGAATACCATGCAACCTCACTATCTCCCTAATGAAAACCTGGGCTACCTCACTAGCAAAATTTGTATGCTTCACTGGAATGAAGTGAGCTACCTTACTCAACCTGTCAACCATAACCACAATAGAATCATGTTGTTTAGATGTCCTAGGAAAACTTGTAATGAATTTGATTGGCCTCTAAATTAGACATAAATGAAGGAACATGCATCTAAATTAAACATAAATTAAGGACTATGATCATCCTTCAACACATTAAACCTTCCTTTTGCATTAGATAATTTATTTTTAGCTTTAATATATTCATTAGGAAGGTTTATGAATAATTGGATATTTATGCCTAATTTTATTTATTTTGTGGAATATTATGAGAATATTCGGCAGATTTTGAAGATTTGGAGGAGGAGATAATTTAGGCACTTATTCCCTAATACAGGAGGATCAATAATAAATAATAAATCAATAAGATATTATGGAATTATGGCACAAATTGTGGAACTCCAATGATTGAGAAACTCTAGGAATGTGTTCCACTAATTAAGGGACCAGATCCACTAATCAAGGGATTTTGTTGGGGAAAGTTTCTTCCATTCATGGGGAATTATTCCTAATCATTTTTTATAAGTACCAAGTCGAATTTACCTCTAGGGGTAGATTTTCATTAGTGTTCTTTTGGAGAGAACTCGTATTTCTACAGCTCCATTGTATTTTCTTGCAAGGATGTAATTGTATTGATGAAATAATGAAGATTGGTGTCATGTTCAGCTTCTAAATCTTTTTCTCCTCCATAGGTCTCTGAGTTTTCTTGGGCTTGGCCATCCTAGGAGCCTCAGAGCCCTTTTGCATCATCTTCTTTCCTTCTTTTCACTTCTTATTCACATGCATCTCTAGTTTTTATTTCTTTCTATTTCTGCATTTAGTATTAATGATTTCTTGTTGTAGGATTGAGTTAAATGGTTGATGTAAGTTATTTTGCAGGATCAAAATCACTATTTCATCATTGGAAGATATTTGGAAGTTCATAGTAATCATTGAGTTTCTTGGATTAGTCTTCTTATTCCAAAATGTAGATTGTTGGACCTCCTTTTTAGCAAAGAACAATAAATTTATGCTATTTTTTAGAGCATGCTAACAATTTTAAATCAAGCTGGTTCCACTTGCATTAGATCAAAAAATAATTCTAGTTCATCCAAAAATCACCCCATTGCATTTGCACTTGATTTGGTTAGGCATTTTTTAGTTTTACTAGCTCACTAGTTCTCGAATTTCTAGATTTTCGACTAGTAATATTTTGTATTTTTGTTGCATGGGTTAACAAAGGTCTTTTTGAGTGATTCCACTTGAAATAGGGACTTAAGACAACCTAGTTAATAAAAAAATTTGTCCCATCCAATTTGGATTTGATTTTATTTGTCATTAAACCCTCAATAATTTCATCATTTCAAAAGGAAACTTCTCCAAACCTTTTGAGCAAATCCATCCATCTCCCAACTTTGGTTTTGAGTCCTGAAGTGGTACTAGGCACTCCCTTGACTCATTCCATCAACCAAACACCTTCCCTAAGCTTTGAATTACCTTAAACATGCATCCTTTTTCTCTTGGCTGTATTTTGTAGGTTTTTAGGGGATCTTGTAGGTTTTTAGTACATCCTGTCGGTTTTCCTGTAGTGGCCTGTTTTGAGGCCGAATTGAGGGAAAACCTCCAAGAAGCCACACAAGGTCACCTAAGGGTATCCCAAGCCTTCCAACCACACACCATCATCCTCAAGCCACCTTCCACATCACAAAAATAGATTAGCTCTCACACTCTCACATGAAAAAATACAAAAAGAAAAAACAGATTTATTTTATTCATTTACATGCATAGTAGTAGAAGGTTTGATGGTTTGAATCTACATGCTTAGGATAGTAGGATTGCCTACATGTTAACTTAGCATTCTTTTGAAGAAAATCATCTTAGAAGTTAGTTATAAAATGGTGTGTTTTAGCATTTGGTTCCAGTCTCTTTCCTTGTAATTTCTTTCTCTCGATAGGTTAAGGTTCCATTTCAAACATTTCATTTTCTGCAATTTGTTTAGGATTTGACTTCAGCACATGCACTCCATTACATCATGATAGCAAAGGAATGACACATTGTATGTTGCACATATAGTGTCGATACCTCTTAAGTTTGTACAAAACCCGGGTTAATATTTAAAGTCAGTAGCCTTGGAAGTTGCAGGATTCTTGTTGCAATACTGAGGCTCATCACTTTTTGGCGCCGTTTCTGGGGAGGTGTCACAATATTCATTTTTTTATTCCCTAGTTAATGCATTTCTTTTTACTTTTTTCAAAAACAAAAAATATTTTCATTAGGCATATTTAATTTCAAAAGTAGAAAACTGAATTGCATTATAGTTTTCATTCAATCATAAAAAAAAACAAACTCCAACACCAACCCACCCCCCCATTTGATCACGTGGTGCAGTAAGAGCCACATCACCATTCGCTTTTGCAGGAAGAAGAAGAAGATGACAAAGAATGTAGAAGAAATGGATGGAGATGATGAGAATGAGGAAGATCCTCTCGAATTTCTCATTCAAGATACTGATGGTAGTGTGTACATGAAGAACATCCCTCCATCTTTTCTTCAAAAATTTCATGGTCTAAGGTCAGAGGATCTGGAAACCTTTCTCTTTGAATTTGAAATTATTTCTAGATCTTATGGTTACTTATTAAAGGTTCAAAAACTGAGATTGTTTTTGGAAACATTGAAGGATAGAGCTCTTAAATGGTTCAACAATTTAGGGACTAATTCAATAAGATCATGGAATGATATGCAAAAGATATTTATAGAAAAATATAAAGATTATGATCTTAAAGAATAAATATTTAGAATGAATCAAAGAGAAGATGAGAGTCTAGAGGATCTAATAGAGAGGTTCATGTATAATGTTAAGAGGGAAAAACTACATCATTTAGGATCCGACACACTAAAAACCCTCTTACTTAGAACAATTAGGGATGAGTGGATTGATCTCCTTGATCTCATGAGTAGAGGTGATGTATACCAATTATCATTTGAAGAAATTTGTGAAACATGCAAACACATATCAAGAGGAAAGGCAAGAGTAGGTAAAACAACATCAAGATTGGTAAGTCAATCTAAACTTGGAAATTTGTTTGATGAATTTAAAATAGAAATTCTTAGCAATCTCACCAAACGAGTAGAAATATTAAGAGTATAAAATGAGAAAAAAGAAGATATTTGTGTTATCCATACAGAATCACATGATGTTACTATTTCTCCTCATTACCAAGGTTGAAGGAAGTTTGCTAAGAGGACAATGAAGCAAGACAATTTCTAATGCAACTATGTTATGTAGCACCAAGAGGACCATGGAAACCTATTCAACTTGACATGATGCAAAAGCCTAATTCACAATTTGAAACTTATGCATATCCATCTAAGTAATTGGAACACACCCTTTCCTTGGAAACCTTGGCCATCTCAACCCCAAAACCAATCTTGGCAACAAGGTTGGCAATGAACTTATGGGAGTCATCTAAAATATCCTCAATACTTTCCTAAATATCCTCTATACCCAAATCCATTTTATCCCTACCATTCACCTCCACCACAACCACAACCCCAATCACATCCATCTCAAATACCCACTCCCACTCAACTACCTGTACCACCATTTCCAAACCCACACATTGAAGTAGTTTAGCCCGCTTACAACGCTAAGGTACAACACTTCCAAACATCTCCTCTTGAGCTCAATGGTATTAACCATATCTCAGGAAGAGTATTACAAAAAAGTGATTCTATTGATGCCATTGAGGGACCACATGCAGAAGAAGAAGATTCAAATGAGAAGACCACAAACTCATTGGCTACACTTGATGAAGAGTAGACATCGAAATCAGAGACTGAGAAAGCTCCCTCATGGTTACCATCAAATCCTCCATATATTCAAGAGAACAATCAACAAAAGGAGGAAGACTTGAAGGTCATGATAGAAGAAGACATACAAGATGATCCAAATTAGCAAGTGGACCAGGGGCATCACAGCTATATTGAAATATGGTTTCAGACAGTCATTAAGTTGTAGCAATACCCTTTTCTTCAAATGTGCTTGATATCATCAAAGTCAAACCATTTGATCTTTCAAATCCAAGTACACATCAAGGTATACATTTCAAGCCTCCACGTCATTTTGTATGTCATCTTGATGTGCACATGGATCCATTGGATATATTCTTATACTTGAAAGTGATATTGTTTTTCAAGTAGGGTAGGGTAGAAGAAAAAAAAAATGATGAAAAAAGGAGAAAAAAAAAAGAGAAAAAAACTCCATGAGGTGGTCAATGGGTTGGGAAAAAAGAAAAAAAGAGGAAAAAAGAAAATATCCTAGGTGAAAACCTTCTTTTAGGTGCTTAGGCAGACATACTAGTTGAAAACCTGCTTGAGGCAGCTAGTAGGCCTAAAAGAAAAAAAAGGAAAAAAAAAATTGCTTCATGTATCTCTCTGAAGAATGCATGTACTCTCCAACATCTACAAGCAAAAAGAACAAGTTGGTACCAAAAGAAAAATTGGTCAACCCTAGTCAAAAGAAGTCAAATTTTGACTTTCTCCTCCTTTGCTCAAATGCTCCAACAAGGCCAAGGCCATGCCAATCCATCACCCTCATCTATTTCCACCATCCACCCATCATTCTCAAGCTTCTACCATTTAGTTTTCTTGTTGTCCTCAAAACCTATAGGATGCTCTGTTTTACTACATGATACAAAAATACATAGAGAAGAAATTTGTTTTTGCCATAACTTGAAAATAATGCATCCATTTTCCAATCTATTTCAGGAGGAGATGCATATAGATGATGGTGACATGCTCAAGCAATTTCAGAAAATTCCACTGCACATTTTTTGAGAAATTAGCCTCCATCACCTATATCCTTTTTGTCTTTTCTTGATATCTGTGCATCCATTTAAAAAGCTACTTCATGGGGAGATGCATATGGATAATGGTAACATGCCCAAGAAATTTCAGCAAATTCCAGTGGATGGTTTCCAAGAAATTGACTTCCATCACTTTCATCCATTTTTATTTTTTCTCGAGATCCGTGCATCCATTGATGGAAATGTTTTTATGGGGAGGTGCATAATGATGATGGAAACATGCTCAGAAAGTTTCAGGTCAATC
Organism: Pinus tabuliformis; assembly: GCA_031772625.1. Classification (NCBI taxonomy): domain Eukaryota; kingdom Viridiplantae; phylum Streptophyta; class Pinopsida; order Pinales; family Pinaceae; genus Pinus; species Pinus tabuliformis. Next base: position 1,035,254,778 of record CM062816.1, on the reverse strand, counting down.
CATTCTACCATTTGGGAGATATGCAAAAAACAAGTCGTTGATTTAAAAACCTACAAGATTCGTTGAGATCCTACAGGATACAAAATAGCACCTACAAGATTGGAAGTGAGAAGTTTTAAAATGGAAAAACCAAAGGTTGGCTTCATTAGACAGTGATAAGGAGACATAGACAACCCTCCACATCCATCAGAGAAACATGACAGGGGTATTTAACAAGAGAGAACACACCAACACAGTGAGGATTCATCAGCATCACCATCCAATACCTGCACACCAAGGAAAAACATCAGAGGAAAAAAAGAGAGAGAAAAACACACGTAGCAAATACAAGTAAGGACTTCACTATCCAACAAACAACATCTACAGGAAGGCCATCGGGTAGGTACAGGTATGCAATATTCTTGACCTCTTCTCTTGAGAATATTATAGTTAGAAATTTGTTGTTAATGCATGAGAGATGAGGTTTTATAAGCTAAGATGGGTTAGCAGTCTCAGTTGCCTTCAACTAGTTAACTGCAGCTCACTCCTTCACTCATGTAATGTTGAAAAATCAAATTATGAAGGGTGATGATTTCAAGAAATGAGGATATCAGTTAAAAGAAGAACTTTTTGCAAAGGTCAAGTCACCACAACACTCCAAGCCCTCCATCCACTTCATATTCACTATCTATTCATCATTCATCCATCCCATTTCATTCTTGAGAAAAAACAAACAAATAGAGAATCCTCTTCATTTTCACAAACCTACACTACTCCCTTTGAGCCCTAGCATCATCATCCAATCCCTCTTCATCATTTCTCATCACTCCCATATAGTTAGAAGACCCTAAAAGAGGAGGAATGACTACTATAGGAAGGCAGAATGTTGCTACAAGAAGGAAGAAATGAACAAATTATGGTAAACCCCAATATGACATAGCTTAAGAGGGACCTAATCAAAACATAGAACTCCAAGGCCATTAGGCAGTCATCTAGGCCACAAGAGAGAAGAAGAAGGCAACAAAAGGAAATGAGGCATTCACCATCAAAACAAAACTCAAACTGCAGTGATAAAAAGATGTTTTCCAAGAGGTCTCCAATCTCTTTCTAGCTTTTGTACAAGCCCTAAAAATGGGAAAAACGCATGGGAGTCAAGTTGAGGGCCTGCCCTAACCTCACACTATCATTTATGCTCAAAACTGGTTTCATGTAGTTTTAACAGGGTTTCCTATAGGTTTCCTATAGTTTTGACAGGAATTACTATAGGATGTCCTATTTCTCATCTAAATGCATTTTGAAGGCATTAGAGATGTCCAAATGGTGGAACAAGGTAGCAAAAGGTTGATAAGGGTGTGCAAGACCTTTCCAAACTAAAAAATATTCAATAACCCATCTTGAATAAGTGGAAGAAGGCAAGCTAATGGTATCAAGAAAAAATCATTTTTCTTTTCACAAATATGTTTTTGGGCTTGTCCTTGCAGAACTTACAACAAAGATTCCAAATGCACAAGAGAGAGGCCATCAGGGCCATGAATGAGGCAAAATGAGGTCACTAAGTTTCTCATAGGCTCAACAACACTTTCAACGGGGGGATATGATGGGCCTCTAAATTAGGCATAAATTAAGGACCATGCATTTAAATTAAAAATAAATTAAGGCATATGACCATCTTTCAACACATTAAACCTCTCTTTTTTCATTATATAATTTAGTTTTAACTTTAATATATTCATTAGGAAGGTTTATGAATAATTGGATATTTATGCGTAATATTATTTATTTTTGTCGAATATAATGAGAATATTGGGCAGATTATGAAGATTTAGAGGAGGAGATCATTTAGGGACTTGTTTCCTACTACAGGAGGATCAATAATAAACAATAAATCAACAAGATATTATGGAATTATGGCACAAATTGTGGAACTCCAATGATTGAAAAAATCTAGGAATGTGTTCCACTAATCAAGGGACCAAATCCACTAATCAAGGGATTTTGGTGGGGAAATCTTCCTCCATTCATGGGGAATTATTCCTAATCAATTTTTATAAGTACCAAGTCGAATCTTCCTATAGGGATATATTTTCATTATTGTTCTTGTGGAGAGAACTTGTATTTTTGCAGCTCCATTGTATTTTCTTGTAGGGATGTAATTGTATTGATGAAATAATGAAGATTGGTGTCATGTTCAGCTTCTAAATCTTGTTCTCTTCCAAAGGTCTCTGCGTTTCCTTGGGCTTGGCCATCCCAAGAGCCTCAAAACCTTTTGTATCATCTTCTTTCCTTCTTTTCACTTCTTATTAACATGCATCTCTAGTTTTTATTTCTTTCTATTTCTACATTTAGTATTAATGACTTCTTGTTGTAGGATTGAGTTAAATGGTTGATGTAAGTTCTTTTGCAGGTTCACAAGCACTATTTCATCCTTGTAAAAGCTTTGGATGTTCATTGTAATCATTGAGCTGCTTGGATTAGTCTTCTTATTCCTAAGTCTAGATTGTTGGACCTTTTTTTTAGCGAAGAACAATAAATTTATGCTATTTTTTAGAGCATGCTAACAAGCCTCAATCTAGTTGTTTTCACTTGCATTCGATCACAAAAGAATTCTAGTTCATAAAAAAAATTACCTCATTGCATTTGCACTTGATTCGGTTAGGTAATTTTTGGATTTACTAGCTCACTAGTTCTCAAATTTCTAGGTTTTCGACTAGTAATGTTTTTTATATTTTTTGCATGGGGTAACAGAGTTATTTTTGAGTGATTCCACTTGGAATATGGACCTAAGACATCCTAGTTAATAAAAAAATTATTCTCATCCAATTTGTATTTGATTTGCTTGATCATTAGACCCTCACCAATTTCATCATTTCACAAGGAAACTTCTCCAAGCTTTCTGAGAAAATCCATCCATCTCCCATCTTTGGTTTTGAGTTCTGAAGTGGTCTTAGGCACTCTCTTGACTCATTCCATCCACAAAACACCTTCCCTAAGCTTTTTGTCACCTTAAACATCCATCATTTTTCTCTTGTTTGTATCATGTAGGTTTCAGGGGATCTTGTAGGTTTTTAGTACATCGTCTAGGTTTTCCTGTAGTGCCCTGTTTTGAGGCCAAATTGAGGGAAAACCTCCAGGAAGTCACACAAGGTCACCTAAGGGAATCCCAAGCCTTCCAACCATCCACCATCATCTCCAAGCCACCTACCACATCACCAAAAGAGATTAGCTTTCACACTCTCACATGAAAAAATATAAAAAGAAAAACATATTTATTTTATTCATTTACATGCACATCAGTAGAAGGTTTGATGGTTTAAATCTACATGCTTAGGAAAGTAGGATTGCATACATGTTAACTTAGCATTATTTTGAAGAAAATCCTCTTAGCAATTAGTTATAAAATGGTGTGTTTTAGCATTTGATTTCAGTCTCTTTCCTTGTACTTTCTTTCTCTCAATATGTTAAGGTTCCATTTCGAACATTTCATTTTCTACAATTAGTTTAGGATTTGACTTCAATACATGCACTCCATTACATCATGACAGTAAAGGAAGGACATATTGTATGATGCACATATAGTGTCAATACCTCTTAATTTTGTAGGAAACCAGGGTTGATACTTAAAGTCAGTAGGCTTGGGAGTTGCAACATTCTTGTTGCAATATTGAGGCTCATCAAAATTCTATGGAAATGACCTCCTATTTCCACTCTGGAATCGAAATTCGCTGCAATAAACCACCTAGATGCTTACACTCTACTTTTACCTATTGACAATCCAAAACACCTTGCAACATACTCATCCAACTTTTTCTTCAAGTTCGACCAATGGAAGAACATATTAACTGTTTTCAATGTATTTTGATATCCCAGGTGACCTAAATATGGTTTAACATGAAATTCCCATGAGATAAATTTCTTGAGCTCACTGTTGTCTGGCGCATAGATCCTATCCATAAATCTGACCAAATAATATTTCATGAGATGATAATACACATCTTGTTCACATGCACCCTGTTGTTGTAACCTATCCTTGTGCTATGTGTACATGCCATCTTTTTTCCCTACCTGCAAGATCCACTCCTGCAAGTTTATCCCATATAAAAACATATCTAGAATGTGATTTACATGTACTCTTATGCTAAGATCATCTATAACCTTGTTCTCTTTACCCTTAATGTGCCTATTCTTGAAGTCAAACTCATTGAGTATATCCAACCACCTAGCTTGCTTGGCATTAAGATTAGGTTAGTCAAAAGAATACCTCAGCTAACTGTGATCACTCAACAAAATGAACCTCCCACCAAAAATATAATGTCTCCACATATTTAATGCATGAATAATAGCTTCCAATTTAAGATCATGAGTCAAATAATTCTTCTTGTGCTCATTCCATTTCCTTGACTCATAGCATACTACATGACCTTCTTGCATCTGAAATACACCAAGTCCTCTCTTGCAAGCATTTTTACATACCACAAACGCGTTTTTTGGATCTGCAATATTTAGAATTGGAGCATTTGTAAGCAATTGCTTCAACTTCTCAAAACTAGCTACACATTTCTCTGTCCATTCAAACTTCTTTCCTTTTTGATGCAAAGATGTAAAAGAATACTCAATTTGTGAGAAGTTTCCGATGAACCACCTATAAAAAACTATTAATCCCATGAATGATCTGGCCTCATCCACATTCCTAGGAGTTTCCCACTCCATGATAGCTCTAATTTTTTTGGGGTCCACCACTATACCTTACTTGGAAACCACATGCCCCAATTAATGAACTTTTTGATGAAAGAAACTACATTTACTAAGTTTGGCATACAACTAATAATCTCTTAGGAATTTCAACTCTGTTACGAGATGTTTTGCGTGCTCTTCCTCATTCTTAGAATATATCAATATGTCATCAATGAATATTATCACAAACTTGTCCATATAAGGGTGCAACACACTATTCATAAAAAACATGAAAGTAGTTAGAGAATTATTCAAACCAAAAGGAACCACAACAAACTCATAATTCCCATACCTAGTCGACAAAGAAGTCTTGTAGATTTCCTCTTCTTTGATGTGTACCTTATGATATCCTAATCTCAAATCAATATTCAAGAACATTGTTTCTCCCTTCAACTGATCAACAAGTCATCAATCTACGAAAAATAATACCTATTACCATCCTTATACACAACCTAGGAGTACCATCCTTAAACTCCTTAAACAACATTGGTGCACCCCAACGTGACATACTTGGCCTAATGTATCCTTGTCAAGTATTTCCTTGAATTTCAACTTTAGTTCCACTAATTCTAGAATGCTCATGTTTTAAGGTGCCTTTGATGTTGCTGTTTCTCCTGACATCAACTCAATAGAAAATTCCACTTCCCTATGAGGTGGTAACTATGAGATCTATTCTAGAAAAATATCTTGAAACTATTGCAAAACAAGATACCTCATCAAGACTTCCATATCCTCAACATCCTTTCCTTTATCATTGGAAACATGCACTATGAATGATCCACATCCTTTCCTGCAACTATTATTTTCTTACATAGTTGTAACCATTCTTATTGATATAGACTTCTTCTTACCCTTCAAGATTCTATTCTCTCCCTTATCATTGAAGCACTCAATAGCCTTATCATAGAAATACACCTTATTCCTATGAATATACAAAAAATCCATACCCAAAAGCATATTTTATGATCCCAACTGAAGCACATTTAGATGTGCTGATGTAGATATATCGTTCAACTCAAATGCACAAGATCCTACCAAATGATGAACTTTTTAATTAGTACTGTAGTCGACTACACCAAAAAAGACTCTACATGAACTTATTTATTCAAGAAACACTTATCCACCATGTTAGGACTTATATAACTATAGTTAGGTCCAATTCCAATCAAAATAGAAACAACTTGATCACAAACCTTACCTTCCATCTTGATAAAAGATGTCTGATGATCATCCTAACTATTATCCAATGTTGCATAAATCCAAGCAATACTCTGTCCAATCGCCAAATATATGTAGTCTACCACCCTGAAGTTGTTGACAATCTATCCTGCAATGATCCTTTCCACAAGTCCAACACTACAAGGGCTTCCTTCCCTCACCATTGTTCTTCTCCTCAAACATAACTCCATGTCCTATATCAACTGCATTGAACTTCTTGTATGGTGCTGCATTTTCCTTGTCATCTGTATCATGAATTTTTGCTCTCTTCTTAGCCCAATTTCATTTATTCTTCTCATTACGTTTCCAATCCTTCTTAGACTCATTCTTTTGCTTTGATTCCTCATAAAAATTCATCAACATTTTTATGGCTTCCTCCAACGATCTAGTCTCATCAAACTCAATCCTATGTTTTAATGCCATAAGAAACTCACTAATGAATCTATGAATATTTTCTTTCTCCTCCTTAAGATAAGCAACATATCTCAACAACTCCAATCATCAGCTAGTATATTCCTTGGTAGTCATAGATCCCATCTTCAACTCATAGAATTCCTTTTCTCTATCATCATAGGATCTTTCAAATAGATACTTCTTCCTGAAATTTTTCTTGAACTCATTCCAAGTCAACTCCTCTTCTCGAATGCTTTTGACATTCTTCACATCTTCCCACCAAATGTATGTTTTTCCTTTGATTCTGGAAGAAATTATCCTAGATTTCATATTCTCTGAGTAATCATGCAATCTGAAAGCTTATTCATCCAAAGCAACCAAGCTTTTTCATCTTGTGACTTCTTCATTTCTCCATCAAATTTAGGAGGACTTTCTTTCTTGAACTCCTTTGGCAAGTGCTGCTTTTCACTCCTCCTATATGTATGGTTGTAGTGATGATGATGTTGTCTCGCTGAACCAAAACTAGAATATAATGCATAGTCAGTGCTGCTCCTATTAGGTGTATTCAAGAACCTACCATCTCTGACTGTATCATGGATGTCAAGTGTGTATCCTGATTGAGACCTTCTACCATATACCCCATTGGTCCTTTCCTCCTTTCCATTACTGATCTTAAGTGTTCCCTATTTCTGCAAATCTAATACATTCTTAAGGATGACTTCATTAACTTCTGCTTGCTTTTCCTATGTCCTAGCAACTATTTCTTGTGATTAAATGATCATGTCATCATCTTCCTTACAACTTCTGATCTCTGCTTTCAAAATTCTCAATGTATCTTCTATGTTAGGATAATACTCATCACCATGTTTTTCATCCAATCTATAGGAAGAATCACATGAACTATAGTCCACGGTTTTACTTATCATCTTGATCTTCTACTTCCTGCAAACATACCATATCAGATAACCAAATATAAACATAATCAAAATACCTCAGTGAAGTTAAAGGAAGGCTATCTCATCTACAGAATTAATCCATATTAGCACAAAAAACTGTATATATAATGAAATCAACATAAACATCCTCAACCTTTACATGAGGAACAACTAGAACAATTAATATCACAATGCATGCATAAAAAACACACATATACAACTGACATGCCTGCATGACAAACACATTATGCCCATCAAGTCCAAGTTTTGAACCTGCGAGCTCTGATACCAATCTATAACCACCCCTCCCACATTTACCTGATTTAACCAGCCTGCTAGGGTAAACATGAGACGAAGAGCTACAGCGACCTAACGTAACCTCCTAGCTCCTATTGAGGAAGTGGGGACAACAAACTAACCACAAAATAACAACTCACCTCATTCCTCAAGGCTATAGGACACTCACGGGCCAAAGAACCACCCCAAGAGACCAAACTCTAAGCTAGGGCTCCTTTTCACACACTTTAACCACCAACTGCACATGTGACAAGCCCTCCAACCACATGCTTGAGCCTACCTAGGTGTAGTTGTGAACCAAATTGTCCAATCCAAAGGGTGTGGTCCCATGATTTGAGCCTCAATTCTTGGTTATCTTCTAGACTGCTACGTAGAACTTCCTAAATCTTCTCAGAATAAAAAATGACATGACAACAAGGTTAAACATACAAAATAAACTCGAAATCTTGACCTAAACTACCTAGGACACAACAGAAATTTCATCAAACACATGGAAACTAGGTAAGATATAGGTCATGAATGCATATCTGATCATAAAAGTATGATATTAGTCTTTGAATCACTGAGAAGGCCTTATGCCCTCTCCACATAGCTGCAACAACACTTATTATTCCATACATTCATCAACTGATCAATGGTTAAACTATTAATGACAAGACCCATAGAGGGTACACATTATATGAAAAACATATAACCATAAAATAACCATCATATATAGCATGGAATCCCAACCATAAAATCACCAACATATTGCCAACAAATATACGTGAATCACAATAGAATAATAGTTCTTATTAACTTATGAAATTACCAACCAAGTAAGGGAATTCCACCTACCATCTGACCATATATTGGGTTGAACCAAATCTCTCTTTCAAGCAATCACTGTCACACCATATTCCGGGAATGAATGTGGGATCTCATGGAATAAAGGAAAAAGAAACCAAAATAGGGCTTCGAGAGGTCAAACCACGTTAACCCTCAACCAATGATTCACACTCACCGTCAGAGATCACTAACGCCAACTAGGTCAGTCTCTACCAAAGTTTTCCATGGATATAGGAACTAATAACTTAACCCACAACCTTCTTGGGGCTCCAAAGCATTTGTCCAACTTGGCTCTAGGGACTAGTAACTCAACCCACTAAGGGCTCCATAGAGTTTGTCCCTACCTACACTCTAGGACTAGTAACTCAACCCAAGCTATTCTAGGATGTCTAAAGCATTTGTTCCAACCCATAGCCATAAGAAATTATGAGAACCAACAAGAAAATAATCAAGTGGAAAACCCCACAACACCATGGATATCCATGAAATGGCAAGGCAAGGCTAAAACCATTGTTAATCCAAGAAATCGTCCATGAAAATGACAACACATAACTAGAAAACCACCTGCATATATCATGCATCCATAAATTAACATGTTATCTATAAATAAATCTCATTGCAACTTTTTATGCACCTGTTCCCTTGCACTTTCCTACTTTCCTTTTCCTTCTTTGTTCAATCCAAGTGAAAACTAGATTGCTCCAAGTATGCTTCAATAAAACTCTAATTGTGCAAGAGTAAGAGAGAATGAGAGAACATAAGAGAGCTCCAAGATAAAACTGAAAAAATTTTGTGAACTAATCCTCGGAAACCTTTTTATCATTGAGGCTCTATTTTCTTCATTCTTCCTTCAATTTCTTCCCTCACATGCAAATTTGTGACCCTTCATATCCCTTTTCTCCTATTTTCCTTTATTTCATAAATAAAATGTCAATTAATGTCACTTTTCCTTTTCCAGTGCCTTTGCCAATTTCCATAACCGTGAATTAATCACTAGTGATACCAATCACTATGTTTTTCCCAACATTCAGCTTGAAATATGTGTCCCATAACTTTGGTCTTATTTTTATTTACATAGGAAATCAACCTAGGGTTTTTACATCTTCTTTGTGTAACAACCAACTACTCAACAACCTTTGTTTTGACCAATCCATTCCCCACCCAACAACCACAAAAAATGGTTGAAAATTATCCTCTTCCTATGCATGGGGGTGTGGGAGGGCTAAATACCCAATGAGGACCATTTCTCATGCTTATGTGTAAAGAGGTAGTGAATTTGAAAACAAGAGTGAAAAACTATGAGATTCTAGAGAATAATTCTCCAACATAGAATATGGTCATCCCCACTCAATCCAATGGATTTCTCATGATAGAGAAGCCTTTGGAGATAGTGAATTTACCACCTAAAAGTGTTGTCTATCGATTGACACACAATCCTACCATTAGGGATGCCTAAAACTATAGTATTATTGAGGATTTAGCCCAGCACCCATGTGCCATATCTTCCTTGGAGGTTTTTCAAATCTATGCTACACAATGCAGAACCTTATTAACCATTATTACATGGGTTGATCCCTAATAATATAACATCATTATGTTTGATATTGATGCAATTTGGTATTGATTATCCCATCATGATCATGCCACATTTTAGATCTTAGTTTTTGTCCATACTATGGATATTTACCACACTGAAGGATGCTCCAAATATATCATTGCCTTATAATATTGGAAAGATATCAGTTATATGGAACTCATTCAGTCAACAACAACACTCTAGGCCTTTAATTAACATACCATTTTACCTAATGGAGTCATCTCTACATTTTCGATCAATCTTAGGGAAAAATTATCTTTTTGATGTGGAGGTTATTGATACCATGCTTGAGTACAATCTTCTCATTGGACATAGTTGGTTATGTGATATGAATAATATCAGGTCATTAATATATTTTTTTTTCTTTCTTGAAAAATGGTATAATTAATTATCTTTCACATTACACAATGACTAGGACAACCATTGTGGGAACTATGATACCATTTGTTGGTGACACCCCTTCAAGCTATTCAAATGTCAATGCGGGTCTATTTAATAACTCATATTTCATGGTAATTTCTCCAATTCCCACCTAATATGACAATTACCACTATTTCCCCCATGCATTTATTATGTTCCATCACTAATGAATATCATTAGCCTATTGACCCTTGGATGGTTCCATCTCTTTCAAATGTACACTTATATGATGTGCAAATGCCACTTTTATAATAATATATTTCCTCTTTGGCGGTTCCATCATTACCTATTGATGTTGGTTAGAAAATCCATTTCAATATGGAATATGATTAGCATACCCTACCCACGTAGGTCGTCACTCCACTAATTTCACATGATTCCCTTAATATTGAGTTTCCTTCACAAAAGGACATCTTGGAGGTCATGGATTCATTTGATAAACCAAGGGAGGATATGCCTCATGATGACTCTATTCTCCCCATTTTGGAAATTTTGGAGCTCGTAAAACAAAATCTTGAATCAAGTCATGGGAATTTCCATCCAATGAAGAGCCACCCTCACACAAAATCATGTCTTGAATTTCTATCATTAAGCTTGCTACTAAATTGTCCAATCTAAACCCTCGTAATTAAAAGTTCCTTGTACCTAAGTTGTGTCTTTATAACCATAATCAAGAAGCTACACTATCTCATGATACCACTCACTATTATGTCCTTTAGTAGTTCTCGATAATGATATGATTCTACGTTTTCACTAGAACCATCAATCTTTAGGAATTTCACAATTCAACTCTATGTCATCTAGCCCTCACATGGTATGACATATGATGCCGAAAATGACCCATCGGTTCATAAATATCCATAGGAATTATTGGCATGTTCCAAGTGGTGGTCACTGCATGACGTAACCTATCAAATTGTGTTGCACCTTGGACATACATTAGAGAAAATTTCAGCATAAAAGTTCCCATGAAAATTTCATGTAATTTCTATGTCATAATATGTAAGCCAATGAAGATTCCTTAAATTTAAAAGGATATACATGTAATATTTTCGAGGGAGAAGAAAAATACTTTTTTTAATTGTACTTTTGGCTTATCTCCTTATAGGTTTACTCAAATTTCTAGTGTAGACACTCATTGGATGCATAATTAAATTCCACATCCAACAAATACCAATTATGCATACTTTTGAGAAAGCCCACATTAATAAAAAAATGAATATAAATTAAAAAAGTGTGTTCAACATGATTTTTTAATGTATCTTCAATTTTTATCAATGTGGGTCTTCTAAGAAGTATGCATAATGCATGCTCTTTGGATGTGGAATTTAATTATGCATCCAATGATTGTCTGCACTTGAAATTTGAGTAAAACTATAAGGAGATAAGCCAAAAATACAACTAAAAAAAAAACTAGTTTCCTTTCTTTTTATTAACTCATATTTTATTATTTTAACTATTATTTTATTATTTTTCCTTAGGAGGCCACTTTTAGGCTGAGAATTTCCTCTAATGTTTATTTAGTATTGCTTTAGTGTGTGATGTAAGTCTTTTTTTTTGCATGTGGTTTTTTCAATTTGATTCTTATCATGTTTGGTGCTTGATTTGTATTTATTAGTCACGTACATTTGGCTTCTCATAGGCACATCCATGGTGTTATCAAGAGGTTGTATAGGTTATTCCTCTATTTATGTTGACATTTGTCACAATAATTGAGCATTTATACAAACATACATGTCCACCAACAAGAATTGTGAATCATGTCATTTGAAATCAAAAGTATGAACTAACCTCAACATACAAACAAAATCATATCCAAAATCACCAAAAAACTATAAAGTAAAAAATTTTAAAAATATATCGTCTTGTTTTTACCCAATCCATGTTTTATTTCTTTCATTATGTGATTTAACCATTGGTCTAGTCTTTCCAAGTGGTTTTTATAAGATAGGGTGGCATTTTTACTATGACATACTATTGGGGCTTAGGTGTGTTTTCTTGACCTCAACATATAGGGGTAAGTCTTTCTCTACTATCACCATTGCATTATTCATCATCTTGATTGTCTTCATTGCACCATACATCTCATATTATTGAGTTACAACATTATCTTCACTTTATTGCATATTTTAACTTATGTAGTAAATGATGCACTTTCATGTATGCATTAGAATAGAAACTACTTTCCATTTTGGTGCCCATGTTGCATCTTTCTATAGGTTTGAAATTCCTCCTCTAGACTTGCCATGACTTGAGTTGAGCCTAATTTATCTCTCTTCTACTAGATTTTGGCTATACCCCATGGGGGATTTGAATCTTATTTATGCTACCTTGCAATAACAAATTCTTAGTTCTAGCACTATCTTATGCATACTTCCCAACTGTTATTTTCCATTGCTTGACTCACTTCCATAGGAGTCAAATTTAAACCCTTTTCATTTGCATCATCACTTGACTTCACTTGGTGACATTACCCAGGAAAGTTCATTGTTTTGAATGGATTTACTATGCCAACCCAATTTCTTCATCATGCTTAGGGTCATTCCATTATCTCAAAACTAGATGCTTTCCCTCTATACAACTCATTTCTCTAGGATGAGCTTCCTTTAAATTCCTTTAATTATCATCAATGAATAAAAGACAACAAGGTTTCTCTTCTCTATTTCTATCACTTGTTAAAATAATGAGAAAGAAACCAAGCATACTTTTACCTCTTTTTCATGCTTGTTAAAACTTCATGAAAAATACACCTTATCGATCATATTTTTAACTATTTTTCATGCTTGTTAAAAATTCATGACAAGGACACCTTATCAATCATACTTTTACATCTTTTTCAATCTCATTAAAACCTCACAAAAAAGAGACCTTATCAAGTATCATTTTATCTATCTTTTAGGCTCATTATAACTAAATGAAAATACATTACTAAGCATACATGTTTTCTCTTTCATGCTTGTTAATATATGAAGCAGATACCAAAAAAATGGGCAGGGGGGAGGGGGACAGGAGTTTCTAGTCTTACAATATAAAAATGGAAACATTAACCATGTCATCCTTGAGCAAGGCACTTTTTTGCATCTTTATCCTACATATGACTTATATGTTTCCTAGGAGTCACACAATACATATCACAATTTTTACTCCTTTAACTAGTTACTCTTCTAGTCATTATGGAGCATCCTTTGATGCCTCCTATGTGTTTGCATGATATCTCCTAGTTCTCTTTAGTCAATGTTGTGAAGTCACTTTCCTGTCATGATACTATATGTTCAAGGGAATTTTAAACCTTAGTTATCCATATGCATTTATTGTTGACCTTTTTTGTCAGTCATCCTTGTTTTATTTGTACTTGGTGACTTCATCTATTCACATCATTTATTGGTGTTTTTTGTGTCGATTTGTGGGGATATATCAAGGCCCTCCTTCAATAGATGTTATTTTTTCAACATCAACTCATTATCTAGGAGTGGGGTCTAGAAATTGGTTGTATATTGGAGATTCCAATCCTTAGTGGTAGGATCAATTCATCTATTCACACTTAGAGGATTTTTCTAGGTATCTTGATTCTAGTTTCATCATTGGTGGGTCCCCTGACATCTATTAATGGAATACATCAATGACCAATAATCAAGCACTTTCTACCATTCTCAGCATTAACTCATTTGTTTGCATGATGTACACTCGTGTAATTGGGGTTGAGACGAAGACCTTAGTTTTGGGCGCATATCACTACGTTATTGAGCCCCTCTTAAGTTGTAATGGATTATGTACCTTATAATGTTCTTTACAACCACTATGGGGCACCTTCCTTGTATGTTTATAATGTCATACTAATGTATATTTTAATATATATCCACAATTTATTTTTTGTGGCTATGATCTCTCTTTTGATAGCATGGTTATATTCTTGCTTCACAATCATGTATTAACAATTTCATTCATGGATTCACAGTGTATACTTTTGGCATCCATCTTTAGTTATTTCTAATGCCATACATGGGTATGATTTTCTCAAGGATGACCTATATGTGATTCAGATTTGGATGTTTGGATAGGTCTTATCTAGTTCTTTATTTCTTCTCTCCTTGAAGTTTTCCTGAACCACCATATCATAATGCATTTCGTCCATTAGTTTCTCTTCTAACCTAATATGTTAGGATTCATCTATTATCTTATTATTTATCACCCTTAGGGTTAGAAAAGAACATAGATTTCAATAGCATTAGTTGAGGGATGAGATGCCACTCTCATGTCCCTAGAAAGCTTCACCTTCAGTCCTCATCACTCTCTGTCCTCAAAAACTTAGTATCACATCACTATCTTCTAGTTACAATGGAGTGATGCAACTCTTTACATAAAAATATTACTTAAAAAAAGGCGTAATTAATGGTGAAACATTTTATAGGGTTTCCCAAGATGATCAACTTGAATTGCGATAAGATCACCTTGAAATGGATCAATTAATCAATACTTTATACTAACTTCTATTAGCCCTAGGTGTCCAGTTTCATCCTCCTAAATATATGAGATGCATATATAATGAGGTTGTAACACACCCCACTTAACCAGTGAGGTGGTCACTGATAAATGATCAAAATTAATCCCATTAATCCCATTTTGATCAACATAATTGGTTGTAAAACATGAAACCTATATTTTGGATCAATCATGTTAAAGAAAATACAATAATAAAAAAATTAAAAGAATGACGCACTATCTTTCCTCTATCATTGTTAATCACTTTGCTTTCTCATCACTTGGATCCTTGGTTAAGATACATCTATCCTAGTTCTTTGTAATATTATTTATATTATATAAATTTCACATATGTATATATATAAGTACTCTCATTTTTTAATTTATTAAGACCTCCATTTAATATTTATGAAGATATTGTTAGTAGTCATGAGGATGGAGGGTTTAGATATACCTCAAAAGTAATTATAACCTTTTTTCACTTAGATTTAAATAAAAAATGGTATAAAATTAAATTAAAATAAAATATTACAAATATTTTTATTTTGAAATAAGTTATTGTTTTTGGGCATGTGGTATATAAACCATGGTATTGTAACAATTAAAAGCCTAGATCCATAACATAATAATCCAAAGTCTAGATGGCCCATGGTATTGATAAACCATGGTAGTAGCCCATGGTATTATAATTTTCTTCCCTCCTCTCCCTCTTATCTTTCTCTTGTGAATGTTGGCCCATGGTCTTGTCAAAAAAGGTACTTAGAAGTTAATAATATCCATGGTAAATATTCATGATTAAAAATCTTGTCATATTATAAATATTAAGTTTTTATCGGCTTATTAATTAAATTTATAGATGGAACACATCTATATTAATTGTTACAAATATATTGATTACATAAAATATAATATTACAATATTATATGTTACCCAATATTTATAACCACCCCCACCTAATAAATAGTGGCCAGGGGTGGGGAGAAATACTAATTAAAATGTAATATTATTAAATTTTACCTAATATTTCAAATCACACCGCACCCTAAGTATTACATTCTACTCAATATTTCCCCTTACTCCTACTAATTTTAACGAGCACCTTCCATTATATTGAGTTAACCTTCCTACAATTGAAAACATGAATGCAATGAAATATAAATTTACCTAATTATTATTATTACAAAAAGGCTTATTACAGAAACACCACAAAATTTACTTGGTTATTATCACAGGATATGCCCAATTGAATCCTCCACTTCCCTTACCTAATTTTCTTTATTATTCGATGAATATGCTAATTGATCTCTTTTTTAATTGTATACATATCGTTTTCAAAATTGAGTTTATTAATATTAGCCGACACATTTTTTATTTTAATTAATTTTTTTATTTTTTATTTTAATTAATTTTTTTATTTTAAAGTAACGTTACGCACATCTTCAACATATACAATATATATTAATCAACACATATAAACGTTACACATATCTTCAGCATATACAATATATACTAGCCGACACATATATTTTTTTTAATATTTTTTAATGTAATGTTACGTTACGTGACAACATCCCTCGTATTTTTTTAATATTTTTTAATGTAACGTTATGTTACGTGACAACATCTCCCTCATATTTTTTTAATATTTTTTAATGTAACATGACGTTACGTGACAACATATCCCTCGTATTTTTTTAATATTTTATAATGTAACGTTACTTTATGTGACAACATCTCCCTCATCCCTCATATTTTTTTAATATTTTTTAATGTAACATGACGTTACGTGACAACATATCCCTCATATTTTTTTAATATTTTATAATGTAACGTTACTTTATGTGACAACATCTCCCTCATATTCTTTTGATATTTTTTAATGTAATGTTACGTGACAACATCTCCCTCATATTTATTTTTAATGTAACATTACGTTATGTGAAAACATCTCCCTCATATTTTTTTAATATTTTATGTTACGTGACAACATCTCCCTCATATTTTTTAATATTTTTTAATGTAACGTTACATTTAGTGACAACATCTCCCTCATATTTTTTTAATATTTTTTAATGTAACATTATGTTACGTGACAACATCTCCCTCATATTTTTATAATATTTTTTAATGTAGGGGAAGCATATGTGATAGAATCTTTGAGCGGTAGATCTCCATCATTGATTGTTGTGGTGGTCCCCGCCTAACATCACATCCCATCGAGCCCCTTCACTATTTAACTAATTAACTACTTAACCAATGGTCCACATCACTCCATGCTCCAGATCAAGCGAATCCACTTTAGCAACATGCCTGAACATTAATAGGCATGGCGGGAGGCACACAGTGGATTTATTAACCCACCCATCTCTAGATCTATGGTGGAGATTGATTGTGCTAACCCTCCTCAACTTCTTCTGAAACTGATGTAGAGGGTGTCATAAGGCACCTTCTAGTTTTTTTTTAAACAACCCATTAGTTTCGATGACATGTGCTTTTTACATGATGGGGACCATTCCTGCAGCCTCCTCCTTGGTGTCAGCCTACTACATCAATTTTTCACTTCATTCCAGTGTTTTCCTTTCACCTCCATGGTGGGACCTCTGGGATGCGTCACCTCAGTCCTATCACCTAGTTAATTCCCTAGCCTACTCCTCTTTGCACCTCCAATATGGGACCTTTGGTACATGTCATCCAAGTCTCACCATCTCGATGCTCTCCTCAAATACACCTCTTTGTACCTTCAGGATGGGACCTCCGGGACACATCATCCTAGTCATCGGGACACTTTGAATCGAGCCTCCCCTCCAAAATTATGAGAATTGATTCTTCGGAATGAGTTATCATTAGGGCTCCACTTCTGGCCAATCGGGATGCTCTCCACCTCTATGATGTAAGCATATCTGAACCAGTGCCTAGTCATCCATTTCATCCCTTGCACTACTAATTAAAAGTTATCGAGGTGTGGCCTCTCGGCCACGTCACCTTCCCTTCATCCAATGGTGATAAGTCAAAATTATATCACCCAATCTGATGGTTCCACAATGTCGCTCTTGTCGATACCTTCAGATATGTTTCAAGGAGCAATTCTATAAGTCGGAGTCTCGTACCTATGCTTGCAAAAGAGCCATTCACAGCAGGACTTCACGCATAGATTGACTAAGGTGTTTTTGTTTGAGTTTTGATCCATACATTATATGATTATTCTTAAACCCAGTGTATGTCATAAATGATTTCTCCATTCGACATTATGTGCCTTCCACGAGAGGACTCAACCATGGCTTTCCTATGGTGGATCTACAATTGTGTAGACTTGCGCGAAAATCCAACCATGACCATTGGAATGTACTAAGGCACCCAATTGTGCTATCCCTTCTAAAATTACAAAAGGATTTCCCCCTCTAGGTTCGCAGTGTTGTTGGTGAAGAACACTACTCAGAAGCTTTTACATTTAGACCAGAAACTTATTAACTGTGTCTCTTAAGGTTTCATGGTCCCTTGGGTTCTTTTCGTCCTCCTCATACTAGATAGACCTTGAACTAGAAATATGCAAGTCTCCATCAAGGAACAAATAGACATCGCAATGTTATCATAGCCACCATGAAAAACATGGTGCCAAAAGGAAGACATGAATATTGGAATTCCTCAAATAAATGGGGATTCCTCCCTTTGATTATGACTTCAAGCATCAAGCTTATATAGAGGCACACAATGGATAATATGGTGGACTTATGAACACTCCATTTTTAGGGACAGTGGATCAAAGGCATAGCTACACCAATGGTTGTCAACCACGCTCTTCCATAGGGTTGGTCACTCCTAAAGAGCCTTCAATACTCACACTACACATTGTAGTGCTACCGAGTGTGTGCTATAGCCACTCAGTGACCATATGCACACATGCCTATGCATAATTTTTCTCTCACATCATGAGTATAATTACCACGATAAATATGGCTCTTAACTCTGTGAGGTTCATAACAAAGAACACATAGTAGAGATAAAATCTTATGTGAAGTGCAGAAATGTAAATTTGGGTCACTCTAGCTAATAAGGGCATGCCTTACCCAACACAATATAGATCTGTATAATGAATATTGAAATTATTTAGTTGGATAAAGAATAATCTAGTCAATCGTATTGCTCATTTAGTTCAAAATAGTTATTTTTTTTCCTCTCTTTTTTCTAGCATCTTTGGCCTAGCTAATGGTCTGGCCAAGAAAAGCAGAAAAATCATTCATATAGCGGATCACCCACTTCTCCAAATGTGGTTGAGTACTTCTCAAATATTAAACAAACTTCTTATTCCATGGTCACTACTAACCGCTTCTGGTCCCATATTTTTGGGTTTTCTTTTTCCAATAAAATTTGGTTACATTTATTCATGTTATTTGTGTCAGTGACTAGTTCATGGATGAGTGCAATTGGAGTAGTTTTCCTAACACTCAACTTACATGCCTATGATTTATTTCCCAGGAGATTCGTGCAACAAAAGATCCTGAATCTCACACTTTCTACATGGTGGAAGCAACAGACATGGTATGTCCTAAAGATAGTGGATCCAGTCCAAAACAGTGATCACCCCCCCCCCCAAACAACATGAGATAGTTGATGTAATATTTAATCATATTTTTATTTTAATACAAAGCCCATAATACCTCCTATGAACTAAAAATCCATAAGTCTATGGGTGATAGGAATATCGTTTAATTGTCCTATGCTTGTTTGAATAGCAACAGCTAAACCCATCTCTATTTGATAGAAAGTGATATGATCCTTATGCATTCAAAAAGTTTGTATTGTATAGTTGATTATGATTCCTCTAGATAATTAGATAAAAATTGATAGTAATTGATTTAGATGACACAAAGCACAACATGATCGAATATACGACGCCACCCTCTTGGAACTTGGAGAATCGTGCCCAACCCATTGACTATACTAGTTTGTCTCTATTTGCATGTATCAATCCGATGATATCTAGCACACCACTTTGATCAGCTTGAAAAACACTATCTATTCACCGTTATGGAAAGGATCAACTGGTAAAACTATTGGGCCAACTGTCTTTCCTACGACTGCCTTTGCTAGGTAAACTACAGATATTCATACACAGGTTAGGTAGCGTCTACGTGGAAACATCGGTGGACATAAGTCATCAGTATAAGGCTATCATTGGGCATTTTAGGAGAGCACAACCTGCATTGAAGCGGGTCAAAGATCCAAAAAATTTCATAGGTAAAATGATTCTTAGTTCTCCTCCAATCTATTCCATTTCAATTCCACCAAGTTCTTCCATTCCATATGTGAGTGATATATAAATATTCATATTTCAATGGATCTAGGAATTACATGAACTGATCTATAATTTCGTTGGTTGATAATAGACTCTGAATCTAGGATATCTAAAAATCCAGGATCTTTTCCTATCATGAATTGGTGAAGTTGTGGCATCAATCCTATATCTTGTTTCTATGGACTAGTGGAAAATTGAGGGCTCAGTGGGAAGAGGATTGTGCCACGAGAGAGTGAAGGGGTCAACCTGCTCCAAAGAGATAGAATGTATTTTGGCAATGTAGTTGTACTCTTACATCAATCTAGATAGTGAGTGGGGTCTACCCGATGACACTTAGTGTCATTAGGTGAGTCTGAATAAAATGAATGTGTCGACCTAGTATTAGAGTCTACATTACTAATGCTTGGAGAAGACCCACATACATGTCCATAAGAGAAAAAGAGGAAATCCACCATATTAATACACTACAATAAAACAATGAATGAAAACATGGAACCCAAATATCCATCATTCTATAATAACAAAGAAAATAACTAATAGCTAATAGCCATGATAGCTAATAGTTATGTGCTTAATTATTATTCTTACGCACTATGTCAACTCCTTCAAGCATTAACAGAACACATTAGTCCACTCTACATGATGGTAGTCACAAACATATCTATTT
The DNA here is from genome assembly GCA_031772625.1 of Pinus tabuliformis. Classification (NCBI taxonomy): domain Eukaryota; kingdom Viridiplantae; phylum Streptophyta; class Pinopsida; order Pinales; family Pinaceae; genus Pinus; species Pinus tabuliformis. The sequence goes on along the minus strand of CM062816.1, from coordinate 1,035,233,941 downwards.
CACCCATAACATCATTTCAACTAGTATGTACATACATTTATTTATGAGAAAGAGGAACAAGAGCACTTAACTTACAATACATAAGTGTTCCAATTGAGAGCGGGAATCTAACTCTCCACCCAACCATAGACAAACTACAACCACTATCACTTATAGTTGTCACCCCTAGCCAAATTCCAAAGATTAAGGTGGAGTTCTCTCAGAGGGAAATCTTAAACGAATACACAACTGAACTAGAGCACCACCGGGAAACCCTAGATACATTCCCAAGAAAAGCCATTACTCTCTTTGAATGCTTATGCCCAACCAGTTGTCAACACAGTTCTTTAGCTAGTTTGTATTTCTCCCAATGCTCAATAGTGTAACTTGAGATTCTCCTTCTCTACATCTTCTACAACAATTCTAAAATTCCATTATATCTACACTACTCATAGGTTCTCCACACCAAGAGATTCACCCTTCTACACATATGGCTTCTATCTTTCCTGATCCCCCCTAGAGAGTGCATGTATAATATTTTCTTCCTCCCCTTTTTCCCCTTACTAAATTCCCTTCTTCTCCATCATTTCGCAGAAGCCCTTCCATGGACAATGCAACCCATGTTTCCTTAATGTTTTTTTCCTACTCTTTCCTATCATGGGAGTCAAAGGAAACCTACCCTTGTCCCATTTATGTCAACTAATTTATGGCGCAATTAGCCCCATTTAAAACCACTAAGCCAACCAAGGACTGATATTTAACACAATGATTCCTCCAATCAATTGCGTACCTCAAACAATGGAATCAGTGTCCCTCTCTCAGCATTTTGATTTATAAAAGTATTTTCACCACATACTTGAGGATAAGAAATTAGGGGTGTTACAAACCCCTCCCACTTGGGGGAACACCATCCTCGATGTTCAATGATGCATATACAATGAACATACTTGGAAAAAGCATACATATTGTTCTAGGGAGCTTTATAGAATTAAAAAATTGACATTGTTCCATGAATTTGCTTAAACCAGAAACAAAATATGATAAACCTCAAATTATAATTTATCCTTTCAATGGTTCTCCCTATGGTATTTGAATGCTTTAAATTTGTCCAAACCAACTTGGATTGTTCCATTTTTCTACTACTAATGTGTTGATCCCTTCACTCCCTTAGTGAACATTTTGTAGTTCATTGTCTTTGGGCAAACCCACAATGTGCTTCTGACCCCAACCAGCTACACTCATGGCTATGAAATTGTTGACGGTGTTGGACTCGCCGAAATTTAGGGGATATACCTGGTATGAAGTCCCAACTAGACCTCACACCGTTCAGAGTAGGAGTCCCAATAGTGGGTGGTAATGTAATTCCTTGATCACGAAAGCGCGCAGAGGTAAGTATGATAACTTTGGGTGAGATCAAGTGTGTGACCCTGTGGAGAGTCAAATGTGATGCATGAAGGTTCCAACACGTGAATGGTAAAGGAAGTGCACCCCTTGGATGATCCAAATTTAAATAGGAATGCAAAAAATTACAGATATAACCATAAATACAGAGATGCAACATAAATAACACTTCCTTTGATTAATATCAAATAATGAAATATGCTTACAAACAATATGGAAATGATACTAGCTCAATGATGGTAGCTTATCTCTGAGAAGAGATGTGGTGGCTACATGCCTCTGAACTCTATTACAATGAGGCTCAAGGGCCTTTTTATTATTGAACAATAAGATAAAACCCTAAACAACCAAAACCCTAACCCAAGGAGATGTAACACCAAGAGTTTATGGGCCTCGTTGGGGTTAGTTGGGTATCCAACTTTCCGGGGTCGTGACTTGGTCATATTATCTCCATTTGACACTCATGATACCCTATTGGAAAGATCTCTATGAGGACTAAGACAAAAAAATGACCTAGTATAAGTTGTTGGCAGTAGATTGCAAAAAAAACATCGTTTAGGGCCTCAAAATGGCTCTAGAAGTTTAGGACTCGAAAAACTATTAAAAATAGTATATTGTCCTACAATTAAGGAAACTGAAAAACTGAAAGAAACAATGGTGGGGGTCCAAGTGGAATTGGTGGGTGGCCACCAATATCCACCTGGATCATTGGAAGCCTATAATAGTACACAACTTGAAAGGAACACACGAGAAAAATGACATCACAAGCTAAGATGCAGGATAGTCCAAAAATTAAAGTGATGAGTTAATACAACAACAGGCACTCAACAAGATTCATACAAATGAAAACAAAATATTTCATAAGCATATGCATAAGTTAAATAACATACATTGCCAATACAATAAGAATAGTCCTACTATATTAACAACATATGCATGAAATCGTTTTGGCTCTAATTTTATTATTATAAGTGAAATTTCCATCCATACATACACCATTGATGACCACTCGCCCCAGTAGTGGAACATTATAGTCAAGAACACCTGATTCTCAAAAAAAGTATACTCACTCTATGCTATGGAGAAGTCAAGGCTCATCACAATACTCCCAAGCTCTTTCTAAGCCTAAGCCTAGCCAAAAGCTTGGCTCCCCAAAAGCATGTTCTATGAGTTATAAGGTTCTATTTATAACAAGAGGGGGGTGGCTCTTCAACTCCCCTTTGCGAACTTTATACTACCCTCATGACTCTTTAACTTCTTTACAAAATGACACATTACATTACATGGTGACTTTTAATATTCCAATATTGAAATTTGGAATTTCACTTACACCATAATTACAAATAATATCATATTTTCCACTCATACCCATATGAGACAAAATAGGGTAGAGACAGCCTAACAAGACAAAACACTATGACGTTGGAGTTTATGATAATCTTAGTTCAACAACCTCCACTTGTTGCTTCTTGGTTACATATTGGTGCCAAGCTTGGTACTACATGATGGTATCCTCAAATTGCTTCACAGTGTCTTGCTGGAAGCAAACTCTAGCCTCCATGGCATCCAGGTATATTGTCTTGGAACTTGTGTCCTACTCATTCTGAAGCATGAGAAATATTGTCTTTATTTTGGCAGGATCACCAATGAACTTCTACATGTTGTGTGCATTCAACTCCAATTCTTCCCTGATGGTTTATGTCTTAGCTGCTACAAGTACTCTTCGACCTCCTTCTAGAATTGGTTCTTGGGTTTAGCTTTGGTGAGGGAACTGATTGATGGGATTTGATGTGTTCTCACCAAGACATCCAAATTATTGTACAACCACACATATGAGACATGTTTGTTGCCAATGAATGAGGCAAGTTGTTTGTTGTTCTGAATCAACATTCAAACCTTTTATTTCTCCATCTCTACATGTGGCTTCATTTTCTTCACTAAATCAAGTGGGGCCCCTTTGAACCGCATTGTCCACTCTGTACATAGGTGATGGAATCATGTATATTTCTAAGAGCTTATCAAACTATTTTATCTATTGTTATAGGCCATGCAAATGGATAACTTCTTTATGCATGATTACAAACTCATCATAGAGCTTCTGCATAGTTTCTCCAAGTGTTGATACTTCGGGAAGTATCATTGTTCTCATCTCCCCTAATGTAAAAATTACATTCTACATTGCTACTCAGATTTGTTCTACCTCTTTCCTGGCAGCCTACAAGTTCTTTTCTAGATGCTCATTCTCGGTCATTATATACTAAACATTTGATATTGTTTCTCCTGCATAAGCTAAGCTGGCTTTGGCAATGGCAGTTGGAAGCTACTTGGTGTCTAACACTATCACCCCCTATTTTATGAATGCAGGTGACACGTGATCATATGGAAAGTTCTTCCTCCACTCTTGTACAATGCTCTTCTAGAACTCATCGAATGATAGATTTTACACATCCATGACAAGATCATCGTCAAGGAGAAAAAATTCTTCTTGATCACTTGGAGCTGGCTTTGCCACTAGAGGTGGTGGAAACTGAGGGATGAACTATGGCTCTTTTGGCATCAGATCAACATATTCATGTTGTGGCTCCTTTTCCAACTCCATGTCTATCATTTCGATCAATTTCTCAATCTGTTGAGAAAGCTCCCGATCCTGCATCTTCTCACCTTTTTCCTCAGTTGTTGGTTGTTCAATCTCTTGAGCATGTATCGATGTTGTTTCCTCTGTTGTCATGTCTTGCCTTTTCTATTCTTCCTACTTTTTCTTCTCTTCACATTCTTTCCTCCTCAACTATTTTTCTTCCTTCAACTTCTTCTTTGTCACCTACAACTTCAAATCTACTTCCTACAACCTTTATTTTTCTCTCTTCCTCCTCTCTGCTCTCTACATCCTTTTTTTAATCTTTGCTTCCATTTCCAAAGATGCCTTCGTGATAAGAGGATTTGCTTTCATTTACAACTTTTATCTCCCTCTAGAATGTCAGAAAACTTCCTCTTTCCCTTATCCTACATGGGATTTTTTCCTTATTTTGTTGTTGTTTTTTCTTTCGTAGTTGTTGGTATTTGTGGGGTAGCCATCAAAGTCCTTTCTATATTGACTGACTTGTTGAGACTAGAGGCATTGTAGTAATACCTCCAATTATTCTCCTTTGGCCAATGAAATGCACCACTGGTCCATGAAAAGTAAACTCTTGCACAGTGGTCCTTGGAAATACTATGGGGATCATACAAATTAAAGTCCTTGGTGTCAAACTCAAATTTCACTATGTCCTGAGCCTCAACATCTACATATTTCAAGCTCTTAATCTTGTAGAATTTGATCTGCAAAGGAAGAGTGGGCCATGGTGCTTTCTTCTTCCGACGCAATCTTGTTGACAAACCTGTAGCGAGGTGGTATTATAATTCTTGCGTGATTAGTTTGTCATTGGCATACCTTGGTAAGACATGCAGATACTTCTATCTACCAAACACACTGATGAAGGTGCCACCTAGTGAGGCATACCAATCAACAATGTCTACTATCACCTCCATTGCTTCTTGGGACATGCAAGGTGGATCTTTCTCAAATATAAGCTTGAATAGTGGGATGATAAAGTAGTCAGTTATCCTTTCCATCACTCGTTGATAACTACAGACAAAATGCAACTTGCAAATAGATGTTCACGAGAGTCTCTTGTGCTATCCATGTCTAGTTCAAGCCAAGGACATGTTGTTGTGCATAGATTGCATCCAGTAAGTATGTGGACATATAGAACCTTGCTTGCTCATTCTTTGGCAGATTCCAAGCCTTAGCTAGATGGGACGTCAATTTTTGAGTCAATAGATCTGACTAGTTGAGTGGCCTCCCATCATTCACCAACTAGTCTAGTAAGACTTCCCACCCTTCATGAAAGGTTTTTGTTCTCTCTTGCCCATATATTCTACAAGTGAAGATGATCAAGACTTGAGAAGCCTTCCTGAGGGACTTGGTCCTGTAAACATGGGTGGGTGCCTATCTAAACTTTGACGGCTCTTTCACACAGTGTGGTGGGCCCCAGTATTGTAGCAATAATGCTACAACTCCTGGAACTCCCTTCTTTAATTTTATCAACCCGGTAGTTCGTAACAAACTTGGAAGCGACGGTGTTGTATGCACAAGTACTAGCTCTTGCCACAGCTGTCACTTGGTCAGCTGGCACAAGTCCGCTAGGGGCTCAAGCCAACTTCTATGAGCTCTTAGAAGAAGCTTTTTAACTGATGGGTGAAAGCTAACTCAAAGGAAGCTAATCTACTTGCGGAAAGAAACTGAAAGCCGAAAAGAAACACAAACCCTAGCAAACCCTTATTCTACCAGCTAGTCCTACTGATGCAAAGGAGAGAATGCAAACTACGAAAAGAGATGCCATTACTTCTAGGAAGGTAAAATGCATGTGTCTAAGTTATCACTATCTGAAGAAAACATCTTTTTGTATTTTTGATTAAGTTATTAGAATTATCATGCATGTGCTTTTAACTGGCTTTTCACTGTGGAGGGGTGGATCAAGGAGGAGAAATGCTTGGAAAAGGTTGGGAAGACTCGGAGAGGGTCTAAGGGATCCCTATCATCCTTTCAGAGAGTTTCACAAAGTCAGGATGCCATGCAACTGTGTTTATGAACTTCTAAAGAAAGTCTGCATGGGTTTCTACAGGAAGTTCTGTAATTCTTCTATAGGATGTTTCGAAATGGGATTTTTGAGGATGGGTGATTGATGGAAGATGCATGGATGGTTATGGAGGTAGGATGGGGGTCTGAAGTGACCCAGGAACTGATGGATGGAGTGGTGAGATGATATGTGGAAGGCTGATTTGGCTTTAAGGTAGTTGAGACGACAATGGACAAGAAGGTAGGGTTATGTGGGCAAGAGGATGGGTGTGAAGCGAGAAGCCTAGATATGGGATGAATCAGATGGCTCTGATGAAGCTTGACCATGTGAGTGAGTGATATAGATGCCCTGCACAATGCACATTCAACTGAATCAATGAATTCTTGCAAACAAACTAAGTCCTAGCTAACTTAATCTAGCTGTCAATGAAATGAATAAATAGCAGCCTCGTTTGGAAAGAGAACCATGTACATCACGTGAGCAAGAACATTCTGAAAGATCTAAATGCATGACAAACTCCTACCAATCGATTCCCAAACATAAAAAGCTACTTTAACCAACAAAAAAAACCAAAATGACAAAGCAAGAATTAAATCTAAGGAGCAGATTTTATTTTAAGAATGCAGCGAACACACATAAAGATAAACAAGGGAGGTACTGGGCGCTTGAGATGGGCCCAACCCCAAGAGCTACAGCCTCCCAAGAGAGATTTAGAGCTGGTGCAAAGCTGGATTCATCTTTATTAATCAAGAATGAAGAGTTACATCAAAATTGTCCACAAGGAGAGCTTGAGAATGAGCTGAAAGCAAAGCTAATCCATGGCCTACAAATTGAATTACAAGATGACTACAACAAGGCTATGAAATGACTAACTACTAGCTACTATCTACTGGCTAACTAGCTAACATCCACTAGCTACACTGGCTAACCAAAATGAGGCCCTAAGCCTTCTTATTTATACAAATTGAGGACCCAACAGTCCTCCTAAACTTTAGGGACTCGGCTGCCCAAAACTTGGAGTTAACAGCAGTCCTACTTGACTTGCTTGGCTGCCCTTGTGTTGATTGATTCAGTGGCCCTTGAACTCCGAGCTGATGGTGGAGAATTCGAGGTAAGGGCCCATAAATGAAGGGGACACCTTCCTACAAATCCTCTAGCTTGTTCTCCCACGAATTTGGCTGCCAAGTGCTCATTAAGACCTTCAATTTTGTCTCCAAGTTGACCAAAAAGGCTACACAAAGCACCCATTAGACTTGTTGGCATAATGACTAACCAAATTCACTCTATTAACATAAATGTAATCAAAAACATGCAATAAACTAATGAGAATGGTGGATTAAGTCAAATTAGGAGGTTGAATGAGCCCAAATAATTGTCCATTTTTGGGGCTCATCATCACCCCCCTACTAAAAGTGTTGCTCATCCTCTGAGCAACCAATCTCTCTCCTCATCTTTGATGGCCCTGGTGGCCTCCTTGGCTAAAATCTCGGCTGATTTCTCCTCTGGCTTCCCTCTTTTCAAACTTCCTGTAGAAACAGTTCGCTGGCTTCCTGTAGAAACAGTCCTCTGTCTTCCTGTAGAAACAGTCTGCTAACTTCCTGTAGAACCAATTTTCTCTGATTTTGCTTGCTTGGCTGGGGGTGCCTTCTCCTTGAACTGTGTTGTGGCTGCCTTAGAGGTGCCCTCACTGATGTGGGCTTTTTCAGTCCTTTCCATCCTGCTCTGTAGTCTTTTCTCCCTGGGTGTTAGTGCCTTCATTCCTCCCACAGTTTTGGCCTCAACAATTTGGCCCTTTTTCTTGCTCTTCCTTTTGTTGTTCTTGTGGCATTTCCTGTGATGGCCTATCCTGGGTCTTCTTACCACTGCCTTTCTCTCTTGCCTCCGCGTGTTTCCTTTCTTCAATTTTGCCTCAAATTTTGTAAAAAAAAACTTTTTACGCTTCTCAGCTCTCTCATTACATCTAAAGCTAAAAACAACTCCAGAAGGAGCACTGCCAGACTTGCCCTTAGAATCTCTGATTGATTTTACACTTGCAGTTGAGGAAAAAGTGGAATGAGCATCTTCCTCTAGCTTCATATTCACTTGCTTGGAAGGATTCACATTCTGGTCATGTAGATGTAGATCTTCAGAGAGCAAAGGATTGTAAGCAACTTGTGTATCCAGTTTCACTGGCATCTTGTCCTTTTTAGGAACTGAAGAAGATGGGGTACCTCTTGCACCCATATGCTTGTTCATGTCATTAGCTGCTACATCAATAGGCTGTACTCTTGTGGAAGCCCTTTTGTCAGTTGCAAGAGCAAATGGTTGTGGAACAATATACTTCAACCTTGCAGTTCCATTTTTTTGTTGGTCGATGAACTGAACCTTCTGTAGCTGACACTGTGACTTCCATATGTTCCAATTGAGACTTTTCTCCCGTATTTCCATGTGAACTCAAGTCAATGCCACCTCTTGTTCCAACCTTTACAACCACTTTGATAGAAGTACTTGGATGAAATGGCCTTGACTTCTGCATTTGAGAATTTCCACCTTTACCAAGAACACTTGAACCACGCCTATGTGATTTCAACTCTGTCAAATGCTGGTTAGACATATTTCCATTATCCTTAGAAACTCCATTCTTCTTATCGTCAGTCACATTAGATTGGCCTGCAGTTGAATCACGTACTTCAGACTGACGTTTGTGGTCATCGTATGCTTCACCATCTGTCTCAGTACTATCTTGAACAATTGCTTTCTCTTCTGCTTGTTTTCTTTTTGTGGCCTCTTCAGATTCAATCTCCTCTGCCAGCATTAGAAGTTCATGTAGGCCAGTTGTAGTTGTCAATATTATATTTGCATTGACTGCCCCTTTTTCATTCTCAAACTCCCCAGGGCAGAAAGAGAACTGAGGGCCCAGACTATTGGACAGGGAACAAATTTCAATGTTACCATCGACAACCTGTGAGCTCAAATTCTTCTCCATGGCTCTGACTAATCCACCTTCATCCACCATGATATGGGAAACATCTGCAGTCCTTACCATAACATGATCTGTTCTAGCTTCGTCCACCACTCATTTGGAGCTTGAATTTCGATGAAAATCCCACATTTTCTTTCTGCATGGTTGTTTTCTGTGTTTCCTGTAGAAGACTTCCTGTAGAAACGCCTGTAGATTATGATAGGTGGGAGATTTTTTAAAAATGACAGAAATCTAAGAAATCAGGAAGAAAACTTGTAGAGGACCATTGGTTAACTGATCTGGAAGTGGTGGATGCGTGCTCCAGTTGTAACCGCAGTTGAACAGAGGGTGTGAGAGTCAGTCGAGCGTCATTTAATTTTGGCGTGATTCATGGTGAGGGAGTGCAGTGGCCAAGCGTACGTGGCCACATGCAGACGGCAGTGCTGTGATGAGCTGCATGGCCTCTTCCCGTTAATCAGTTGCACTGGAGTTACCACTGTCTGTTTTTTTTATTTTATTTTATTTTTAAATTTTTTTAATTCCCCGTGACTGACTACACACATGCGTTGATGATCCCTGGATGAGTGCAATCAGACTTGCTACCTTTCTAACTGAATCTCACCATCTCATTCATTCATGCAATGCTTTAGATTAGATCTATGCAAATAGAGGAACAAGTTTAGTCACGTACCTGCAAGTCGTGCGTGGTTGCTTTGCTGCATGCATGTGTTGATGTAGTTGCATGGTGGCTTGATTGATGATTCATGGTTTTTTTTTCTTGTGCAGGTGTCCTCTGGACGAATCCAAGCTACAGGAGTTCATTTCCACGTTCAGACCTGCACGTTCAAGCTGCTGCTGCTGCATTGTCACAGAACCAGAACTTGTTTTTGCCATTTCTCCCAAACGGTAAAGCGGATTGATCTGAAACTTGCTAAGCATGTTTCTATCATCATGATGCATCTCCCATAGCAAAATCGTGATCAATGGATTCACGGATTTCGAGAAAAATGGAAAATGGCTGAATATTTCAGAGATCGATTTCTCAGAAACCGTGAATCGGAATCGGCTGAAACTGCTTGGGTAGGCTAATATCACCCATGTGCATCTCCCCATGAAACAGGTTTTAAAACGGATGCACGGATATGGAGAAAATGCAAAAATGGCTGATGGTGATGGAGGCTGATTTCTTGGAAACCGTGCATCAGAATTGGCTGAAACTGCTCAAGCATGTTTTCATCACCCTTGTACAATTCCCGATAAAACAGTTTGTCAAATGGATGCATGGTTTTCAAGTTATGGCAAAAACAAATTTTGTTCTATGGATTTTTGCTTCAAGGCATTTTGCAAGTGTTTGCATGGAAGGAAAAACTAAGCTTGGGCTGTGATGCAGGTATGGAGATGATGGAGGAGGAGTTGGAAGATTGCATGAGGGCTTCTGAACCCTTGAGGAAGCCACCATGTTCGCCAAACCACTTTTTGAAGTCCATTTCTAGTTTCCCACAATTTCTATAGGAAGTTCCTGTAGAAGCACAATGAGGTGGAAAAAATGATGGAGAAAGGCAAGGGATGGACACACAAGTGCTTGTAGGCCTAATCAACAGATTCCCACCATCAGATTCCATTTTAGACTTGAATTTGGTTCTTCCAAAGGTTCTACAGGATGTTTCCTGTAGAAATACAGAGCTTCCTGTAGAAGGCACAAGAAAAATTCCTTTAACCTTGATTTGAGTGCTCCTCCTGTCATGAAACGTCCTTCTTGCAACCTGCAATTAGCCAATGGAATTAGTTTTATTTTTCTTTTTCTTTTTCTCTTTTTTTTTTTTTTGAAAAACAACTAGGGCGCCTCATGGAGGTTTTCACCCTAATTGCCTGCCTTGGGCGCCTCCAGGGGAGGTTTTCACCCAAAGATATTATTCTCTTTTCTCTTTTTTTCCAACCCATTGACCGCCTCATGGAGGTTTTCAATCAATGAGACAATCTAAGGTGCCTCCGAGGAGGTTTTCACCTTAGATTTCTATTTTCCTCTTTTTTCATTTTTTTTCTTTTTCTTTTTTCTCTTTTTTTTCTTTTTTTTCTTTTTTTTTTCTACCCTACCCTACTTGAAAAACAAAATCATTTTCAAGTATAAGAATACTTCCAATGGAGCCATGTGCACATCGAGATTAAAGAAAAAATGATGTGAAGGCTCGAAATGCATGCTTTGATAGCTATCCAGATCTCAGAGACCAAATGATCTGACTTTGAAGGGATCAAACATAGCGGATGAAGAGAGTACTGCTGCAACTTAGTGACTGTCTGGAACCATGTCTCAATATAGCTTTGATATCCTTGGTCCTTTTGCTGATCTGGATCATTCTTCATGTCACTTTCTATCATGACTTTCTCATCTTCCTCCTTTTGCTGATCTTTCTCTTGAATACATGGAAGATTTGATGGTAACCATGAGGAAACTCTCTCGATCTTTGATTCTGATATATTCTCTTCATCAAGTGTAGCCCATGGTTCTTTGATCTCCTCTTTGGAATCTTCTTTTTCCTTTGGTCCTTCAATGTTGTCAATATAATCTCTGTTTTGCAACACTCTTCCTGAGCTTTGGTGAACATCATTGAGCTCAAGAGGAGTCATTTGCACATGTTGTGCCTCAGCTTTGCAATTGGGCTGAGCTACTCCATTGTATGGTTTTGGAAATGGTGGTACGGGTAGTTGAGTGGAGGTGTGAAATTGAGATGGAGATGGATGGCATTGTGGTTGGGTAGGCATTTGGGGTTGCCTTGGTGGAGGAGGAGGCGATGGTTGTGGATGAGCAGGTGGTGGAGGAAAATGAGCGGGATGAGAGTTGTACTGGGGCCTCCACTCCTGATAAGGTGCATTCCACTGGGGCTGTGGCTGAGCATAAGAGTGAAATGAATGAGCAACTGGTTGGGGATAATATGGATCTTTGAAGGAACAAGGAGGAGGTGTGAACCAGGAAGGATGAGCAGGGGGACCCCAAGAAGGCATGAAAGTGGCTTGACAAGGGTCATAATAGGTCTCGGGTGTCCCTTGCAGCTCCGGCTGGTAAGATCTAGGTCTATGCGGCCTCCTTTGGTTCATATAATAGAGTGATTCAGTGGCTCCTTTGGCTCTCTGATATGCAGCTTTGATTCTGGGTAAGGAAGGGCACTGATCTGTAGGATGGTATTCTTCACATACAAAACACACTTCTATGGAGTACAATGGACATTCATTCCTAGGATGCTTTCTAGTGCACCTAGGACAAAAAATGACCAAAGCCCTCTTGGCTTCCTCGTGCTTCTGTTGGATCCGCAAGGTATCCAGTTGCATGGCAAGAAACTGCCTCATATCACTCTTGAAATCTTTGATCTGATTTTCAAATTCATCTTTGGACAAGATGTTGCTCCCAACATTTCTGCTTGTAGCCATTTGCTCCAGAGGAATGTTTTCTTCTTCTTCTCCCCTAGAGGTTCTTTAAATATGCCTTGATGTCCATCCAAGGGTTCTTTAATCACAGCCATCGAAGAAGAGAGAATGTTGGTTGTGTGAAGTAGTGGGGGTGTTGTGCAATCATTTTTCTAACTTATCTCTACTCCTACAAGGCATGAAATGAAATCTTTTTGGTTGATTTTTTTCTTTTTTCTACTTCTACCTGCAAAACTGAAATAGATTGAACTACAACTAACTACCTTGCTAAAATGAAAATGCGGAATTGAAATGAAAGCAGGAAAGGACTAATCTATTTTGCTCAAATGAAATTGCAGGAATGAAATGCTAGTCTACGCTTGCGGAATTGAAATGCTAATCTACGCTTGCAGAAATGAAATTGCGGAATTGAAATGCTAATCTATGAAAGCGGGAAATTCTAATCTACTTTTGCATAAAGGAAATTGCATAATGGAAATGAAATAAACTACTTAGCAGAAGATTGTAGTGGAAAATAGAAGAAAAGCGACAATCACCAATACTCTGACGCTTCCCCGGCAACGACGCCAAAAAGATGGTGGGCCCCAGTATTGTAGCAATAATGCTACAACTCCTGGAACTCCCTTCTTTAATTTTATCAACCCGGTAGTTCGTAACAAACTTGGAAGCGACGGTGCTGTATGCACAAGTACTAGCTCTTGTCGCAGCTGTCACTTGGTCAGCTGGCACAAGTCCGCTAGGGGCTCAATCCAACTTCTATGAGCTCTTAGAAGAAGCTTTTTAACTGATGGATGAAAGCTAACTCAAAGGAAGCTAATCTACTTGCGGAAAGAAACTGAGAGCCAAAAAGAAACACAAACCCTAGCAAACCCTAATTCTACCAGCTAGTCCTACTGATGCAAAGGAGAGAATGAAAACTACGAAAAGAGATGCCATTACTTCTAGGAAGGTAAAATGCATGTGTCTAAGTTATCACTATCTGAAGAAAACATCTTTTTGTATTTTTGATTAAGTTATTAGAATTATCATGCATGTGCTTTTAACTGGCTTTTCACTGTGCAGGGGTGGATCAAGGAGGAGAAATGCTTGGAAAAGGTTGGGAAGACTCGGAGAGGGTCTAAGGGATCCCTATCATCCTTTCAGATAGTTTCACAAAGTCAGGATGCCATGCAACCGTGTTTATGAACTTCTAAAGGAAGTCTGCAGGGGTTTCTACAGGAAGTTCTGTAATTCTTCTACAGGATGTTTCGAAACGGGATTTTTGAGGATGGGTGATTGATGGAAGATGCATGGACGGTTATGGAGGTAGGATGGGGGTCTGAAGTGACCCAGGAACTGATGGATGGAGTGGTGAGATGATATGTGGAAGGCTGATTTGGCTTTAAGGTAGTTGAGACAACAATGGAGAAGAAGGTAGGGTTATGTGGGCAAGAGGATGGGTGTGAAGCGAGAAGCCTAGATATGGGATGAATCAGATGGCTCTGATGAAGCTTGACCATGTGAGTGAGTGATAGAGATGCCCTGCACAATGCACATTCAACCGAATCAATGAATTCTTGCAAACAAACTAAGTCCTAGCTAACTTAATCTAACTGTCAATGAAATGAATAAACAACAGCCTCGTTTGGAAAGAGAACCACGTACATCACATGAGCAAGAACATTCCGAAAGATCTAAATGCATGAAAAACTCCTACCAATCGATTCCCAAACATAAAAAGCTACTTTAAACAACTAAAACAACCAAAATAACAAAGCAAGAATTAAATCTAAGGAGCAGATTTTATTTTAAGAATGCAGCGAACACACATAAAGATAAACAAGGGAGGTACTGGGCGCTTGAGATGGGCCCAACCCCTAGAGCTACAGCCTCCCAAGAGAGATTTAGAGCTGGTGCAAAGCTGGATTCATCTTTATTAATCAAGAATGAAGAGATACATCAAAACTGTCCACAAGGAGAGCTTGAGAATGAGCTGAAAGCAAAGCTAATCCATGGCCTACAAATCGAATTACAAAATTACTACAACAAGGCTATGAAATGACTAACTACTAGCTACTATCTACTGGCTAACTAGCTAAGATCCACTGGCTACACTGGCTAACCAAAATGAGGCCCTAAGCCTTCTTATTTATACAAATTGAGGACCCAACAGTCCTCCTAAACTTTAGGGACTCGGCTGCCCAAAACTTGGAGTTAACAGCAGTCCTACTTGACTTGCTTGGCTGCCCTTGTGTTGATTGATTCGGTGGCCCTTGAACTCCAAGCTGATGGTGGAGAATTCGAGGTAAGGGCCCATAAATGAAGGGGACACCTTCCTACAAATCCTCTAGCTTGTTCTCCCACGAATTTGGCTGCCAAGTGCTCATTAAGACCTTCAATTTTGTCTCCAAGTTGACCAAAAAGGCTACACAAAGCACCCATTAGACTTGTTGGCATAATGACTAACCAAATTCACTCTATTAACATAAATGTAATCAAAAACATGCAATAAACTAATGAGAATGGTGGATTAAGTCAAATTAGGAGGTTGAATGAGCCCAAATAATTGTCCATTTTTGGGGCTCATCATAGTGATTGACAATGTATCTTGTATTCACATAGATATGGGTGGCATAGAAGAGTGACTCCATGTACTTCACCAGCTCGGGCAACTGATACATTTACTGAAAGTCTTATCCCTTGAAGGTAGAAATGTTTTGCCCACTGGCACTGCTCAATGTCATAATTTTTTCATTTGTATGTGAGACAATCTGGCTGATGTGTCCGCACATGGGAAGGCAGGGTACTTCCATGCAACCTTGTATAGCCATGATTGTCGGATGCTAAAATAAACCTGTCGGTCGTCCTTATCTGCCTCAAAGTGTTTTGCAAAAGTGTCTTTGATCTGTTTCCATGTCAGTGTTATTCCCTTCTCGATAAATAGTTGAGTATCTGCATACACTAGTAAATAAACTAATGTCTACTCAATGACTTCCCTTGTACTACTCTCGGTAGTTTCCTTTAATGCATCTCTCTTGGATGCCATGTTAACTATGATTGTCAACTATTGTAACTGTGGGAAAGAGAGGACACTCATGGAAAGAAAATGTCAGTTTAAAACCAAAAAAAATTCAAGGAGAGTTCGAGTAGCAAGTTGGGCACCTAATGTGAGGGATTGCATTGTTTTTATTGACAGGGGTGACTAACTGACAGTGGGAACTACACACTACGCAGTCCCAATAGTCAAGGTGGAAGCCTGATGACTGAAACTACGCAATGTGCCGTTTGGCCTAGGAAAAGGCTTGGGAGAGACTGTGCATTGTGCAGTCTCAGTGGCCAAGCTAGGAGGCTGGCTCCTGGAACTGCGTAGTTCGTAGTTGGAGCCAACTCAAGCTATGCTTTGTGCAATTCCAAAGTCCAAGCCAAAGGCTTGTGCCTCTAGATTGCGTACTGCAAGTTGTGCAAACTGAGATCCGGCCAAGGGAAGCACAAATATGGCCAAGGGAAGTGTGAAAACAAGCAGATCTGAGAGGTAGTGTGAAGTTGATTGCAGATCTTACTAGTGTAGATGCATCCATATGAAACAAGTGCAACAATTGATTAAATAGAAGGAAATGAAGAATGTGAGGAGAGTCGCTGCAATGGTGACCATTGGTGAAAAAATTCGAAAGCTCATGTGACACTTGGGAAAGGTAGTATTTAACATGAAACAATACTTCTACAAGTTAAAATGCCAGTAACTACAAAGAGAAACAAGTGAAAAAGAACTCACACAAGTCAAACAACAAAAAGCAGCAGAAAAAGTGGCAAAAGATGAATAAATAAAAATTCACCTGGAAAAGTGGCGATGATCACACCAAAGGTTCCTTGATCTGCTAGAGAATGTTAGATATCAAATATCAAGTGTTCAAATAAGTTATAGTAGCTTCAATTAAATATATTTGAGAAAATTAGATTTGATCATGCACATGCCTAAAATCAAAGAAAAATTGGCACTTGGTAGAAGTTTCTAAAAATAGTGCAAGTGCCTTCTCCAGGAAACTAAGAATAGATCCCTATTTTATAGTGACATTCTCTTATTTTTTTGTCTTTGTGTTTTCCACGGAAAATTTCCCTGCACACTCTTGGGAAAGACAATGCAATTCCGGGAACTGGGCAACTTTTTGGCTTAGTGCACTACGCAGTTTTTGAGCTCAGTGAGGGTTGCATGATTATTGGGCTCAGTGATGGGTTCCCAAGTCATCACTGCACATTTTCTAAGATCAAGTCTCACTTGCAGTTAGGACTTCTTAATTCCCAACAACAAGGCTAGTTGCCCTTAAGAATTACACAGTTTTCTAGAGCAAGCCCAGAATTGTTGTGGGACCAAGTTAGGAGATCAACTTGTGGGTTTAAAAATCAATGCAATAAGCAAACAAAAGCCAAAATGAAAAGGATAAGTCTCATTTGAAGCACGAATACCTAGATTAGTGCGAGATGAGCTCTTGTGGTTTAGAAGGAAGGCTCCAAAATTGAAGCATAGGCAAACTTTTTGAGGGTGGTTGTAGTCGCTACAACAGAAACCCATTTTTTTATTTTGGCTTCCTTTCTCTACTTCTCCATCCCTAGGGCCATCCAGTTACTTCCTCTCCATGAAGTCACTCACCTCCCAAGTTCAGGTATCCCCTTCTCTACTTCTCAATCCATCAGGCGATCCATCCCATGGCAAGGCTTCCTGACTTCAAAAGGAGTTGAAATACAAGGCACATCCCTACCTCCAACCTATCATGCAGGTCATAAAATGATTCATTGTGATTAGTGGGCACCATTGAGTATCGGTGTCCTACAGTGGCTTTATTCTTGAAGTCATGACTTTGACATATTTTTTTCATTCACCTTTCATTTGATTTTGTTCATTGAATGGAAATCCCACATCCCTTCCTACATCATGGGTACACAGATCTCATGAGACTCTTCATGAGGAAATGAAATAAATTTAAAGCATGCCTCAATAGTAGTTTATTCATGAGGTGAAATCAGAATTCTTCTTCAATTCCTATCATAGAAAACTAGGCTATCTAATAACACAAACCATCATAAATCAAGATAATTGAATATAGATTCATAATTTAAAGTTCAAAATCAATGAATGTTAGGTCCCTATACTACTAGTGTAACCCCTTATTTTTATTAGTGCAGCCCCCTTATTATGTTGTTGTGCCCATGTAGTCCCCATATTGTTATTATTGTGCCCCATAGAAGCTCGTTATTGTTATGTCGGCTCTGATTACATTATGACCCCTTAGACTCCTATATATAGAAAGGAGTTCTTGTCATTTGTATCATCCAAGAATTGTTCATTTGTGTAATGTGAAGGAGGTTTCCCACTTAAAGAGGATTATTTCTAAGGCCTTGACCTATCTTTTCTACTTTTTTGTGAGCTGGTTTCATAACATTTTGTATCAGAGCTTTGGATTCTAGGGTTTTGCTACTCCAAACAGGTCATCGTGGCATTTTCATTATAACATTTTTTCTACAACATTTTAGAAGTTAAAAAATGACCCATTTGAGCTGAAATATCAATGAACCTCAGGTCAGAATTTCAGATATTTTCTTGCTATAGTTTCGGAGATATGATCTGAGGAATTTAGGGTTTTCTCAAGCTCCAGAATTCCATTTCAAATAGGTTATCATGGAAGTTTCACTCTAACTTTTTGTCTACGAAGTTTTAGATTCTGAAATTAAAACCCATTTGAGATGACATCCTGGTGAAGCTTGGGCCTAAAGTTCATTACCTTTTTCACTATATTTTCAGAAATATGGTCTGAAACATGTAGGGTGTTTGCAGGCTCCCGAATTACACCCCAAACTGGTAACCTTGGGACAATCGTCATAACTCTCTCTATGAGCATCTGATTCAAATTTCATAAATAGTTATAGAAAGCAAACAGACTGTAGTTTGTATCATTTTTAGAACCTAAGGTCGAAACAGTGACATGTGGCATGTCGTAGAAGTTCACTCTACTGAACGAGTCTATAATTACATCATCGCAGGAGATTAGACATAACACTTTCTTTGGGAATCCAATTGTGATCAAACTTGCGGGGTTAGAAAGAGGACTCAAAGAGCTATCACAAATTGATATTTCATAACTTTAAGATATGAAATTACAGAGTTACATTCGTTTCAAGATTGATCTCGAAAAAACAAGAAAAAGCGATATTAGGAATTTTGATGGCAAGGATCCAGTAAATTGGATACTACAGATGGAGAAATATTTTGATCTACATGAGGTGCAACTGTTACAAAAGGTATATTGCATCTTTGTATTTAGAACCAAATCAATTTTTATGGTATGAAGGGATTTGTTCTCGTAAACCACTTGTCATGTGATCAATTTTCAAGGAGGAAATGATAGCACATTATGAGGATACAAAGAGAAACACCTTCTTTAGCCACTTGATAAATCTCAAACAAAAGGGTTCAATGGCAAAGCACATTAAGGACTTTCAAAAATTGAATATAAGGGTAAATGATATTCTAGAGAAGCAAAGGATTGATGTCTTCATAGGGACTTTAAAGGATAACATTCAACATGAGGTTCATCTTTGGGAACTTGATTCATTGGAGAAGGCATTCAAGTTGGAAAGAAAAAATGAAAGCAGAATTATGGAAACAAGGAATCCCACCACTCACAACTATAAATATGGAAGTGTTTTTTCTCCTAGCCTTCCACAACCTACAAGGTTTACACCACAAAAATTGGAATAAAAAGGAGAAAAAGGGCTTTGTTACATTTTTTATAGCAAATACACTAAAGGTCATAAGTGTGTTGAGAAGAAATTATTTTACATAGATTGTGAAGTGGAGGAAGAAAAGGATCAAGAAACATCAAAAGAAGAGGATATACACCAGGAACCAACCCCAGAGAAAGAAGAAATGAATCTGACCATATCTTGTAATGCATTGGCCAGAATTACCACTCTTGAAACTATCAAGATAGAAGGACATATCAAGAATAAAAAGGTAATAGTGTTCATTGATTTAGGCAATACCCATACTTTTATTCATTGTAAGATAGTGAAGGGTTTGAATTGCTTCATATATCCAACACTAGAGTGTCAAGTGATGGTTGCAAGTAGAGGAACCATAAATTTCTTTGGAAAGTGCCATAATATTGAGCTATCCATGGGAGAATATGTATTGAATAATCTAGTACTTTCCATTAAATTGGTGGTGTTGCATCTGCGTGAGATCTGCTTCAATAGAGGTTGTAATGACATATGCCTCATCAATCCACGACTGTAAGCGCGCCTTCAAAACTATTTCCTTATGTCGATTAGCATCCACCTTCTCCTTGAGTGCTTTCGCCCATTGCATCCGCGTGAGCCTTTGTGTAAAGGAAACTGTTTGCATGGTCCCATTTACTTCATGATACTTCTCTTGTAGCTTGCACACCTCTGTTTCTAGGCACTGTATGTGCGGGTCCTCCTGCAGAGTAGTGAGAACCTCGAAAGACTTGTCAAACAGCTTTGTGCAGTCTTTCACTACACTTTTGACCTTCTCTATTGCCATTGTAAGCGCATTGGCACGCTATTCAGTTTGGCTATCCGGAGGTTCAGTTTGAGCTAAACTGTGGCCATCTCTTCCTTTGCCTCGCGCACCCCTGTTGTTATTTTTTGGACGCTTGCCTCCACCAATTATTCTACTTGGATGGCCAACTCTGGAAACATCTGGCAAGCTTCCTCGACCACCTGCACAAGTTGTCAGTTCTGTGCCACTACCGCATCACACTGTAGGCTCAATTGTTCAATGTTGTTGCGTTTCTCGCTCATGACATTGAACGTGCAACCCTCCCTGGCTCGTAGTTCTATAGTAACTCCATCCTACAAAACATAGAGTGTCTCCCAAGGGAGCGAAACCATATTTAGCCTAATTCCTTTCAACCTTCTAACCATAGGCCTAACGGCCTCATTTTCTATCACGAGTGCTCCCTCCGGTAGCAATATAGTGTTGGTCATTCGGGCAGGCAACATTTCCTGAGCCACAGGCGTGCCTACTGTGACACTGGTTGACAAAGTGCTAGCTTGTGGAGTACACACCTACAACTCCTGTATCTATGCTCGAAGAATCCCCAACACCA
This sequence comes from Pinus tabuliformis, assembly GCA_031772625.1. Lineage (NCBI taxonomy): Eukaryota > Viridiplantae > Streptophyta > Pinopsida > Pinales > Pinaceae > Pinus > Pinus tabuliformis. The sequence continues at coordinate 1,035,213,482 of CM062816.1, read as the reverse complement.
TCTGGTGTTCCTCCGTGAACTACTGGAGGGTCTTCACTATGACGTCCCTCACTGCCTCCCCATTGTCATGCAGATCCCCCTTAGTCAGGTTGATCAGGTTGAAATAAGTCTTGGAAGCCTTTGACTTCTTCCACGGCCCTACCTACTCTCTTGGGCGCTATCGTTTCAACTATGTGGACAATGTCTGCGGGTTCGCACCACCTTGCTCTATATCTGTTTCCTATTTGGGTGAAGGCAACTTTTGTCCTTCGTGCTCTTCCTCTGCTGCCTTCTGCTACTCTTTTGCCACCTTCGTAGCATCCCTTGCCCCCTGGGCCTTGACTATTGCTGATTCATTCCTCCGCTTCTCTACCAACTATGCCATCTGTAGTTTCGCCTCATACTTTTTCCTCTATGCGGGGCACTTCTCTACTTCCACTGCATACTTGGCTGGAGAGCACCACTCCGGTGGCCATGACTCAAGCACCACAAAGATGACATCGTCCGTCGCTAGACAAGGTAGCTTGTGCCATGTCTTCATGGGGTCCTTCCGCGCCTTGATGTACATGTGGTGGAAATATGTCTTGAACTCCGCGAAGCTAGACAGAATGTTAAAGACCATGGGCGATAACTGCGTTGTGGATTAATCCCCATTCTGATGTTCATATCCATGAACATCCATAATGTCTTACTTTGCCTTATCCTCTGTGCATCTTTAGTTGCCCACAGCAAAGCGTACTTCACTGCCTCCAGAAGGTCCTGTGCAATCATGGGGAACTGGATTTCTTCAGGAAATTCCCATGCCACCAGTACTATAGACAACAAGAGCCATGCATAATGAAAAGTCTTCCCCTGCTCCTATGCCTCACGGCAGTTCTCAAGGAACTCGCCACACAAGTAGTTCGCCCAGTTAAATTGGACCCCTTATGTGCACTGCGTGGCAAGTGCAACCACTGACATGGGCACCTCATCTGCGCGACACTTCCGCATAACCTTTCCGGCCAATATTTGTGTCGCGATGTTGACCACCTGGTTGTTAGTGTTGGAAATCGCTTGCCCTCTCTTCTTCTTCTCTAGCGTGAACTTCTTCTTCATGGCCTTCGTGATGGCCAAGTCATCACTCTTGCTCTCTGAGATATTTGTTGGATCCCCCCCCTTGCAAGGGAGCCAGGTAATTCTATGAATTAAGTGGTCGGTGATGGGGATGGGCTCCCCCAGCCACAAGCACCCATCATGCACCAGGCAAAGCAGCTGCTTGATGACAAAAATAGTCACTGAGGCACGATGGTAATGCGACACCTAGAGCAGGTTTAACAATCCTGCCTTTTCTACACCTCTCAGCCACTTACACAACTCCAACTATATAACTCCCATTGGCACATCTTTCTTCTGGAGCATCACTTGCGTGGTTTCCAAATGTGGGAACTTCTTGTGGTCCGCGAGATCCCAGTCTTCAAATTTTAATGCAAGCACTCGCCCTAAGTGTGCTCCGTCAAAAATAATGTCGTCGGGGAGAAACGGAGTCTGTAGAGAGCTTTTCTCTCATCTATGTCTTTGGGCACCTTTGCTTTACCCTTTTGCGGAGGAACATATGCAGGCAACCTAGTAAGAGGTTCTGCACCCTGGGTTTCCACCTCCATTTCTACATCCTCCTCCTCCTCTATGAGGATTTCTTCAAATTCTTCCTCCTCATCGGCCTCCAAATTGATCGACTTCCCCTTTTCTTCCTTCATAAGCTTAGTTCTTAATGGATTTCTCGGGTATACATGCACTGGTACCATAGTGTGCTTGTATTTCTTGGGTCTCAGCGTACGTGGAAATTTAGGGATTTCTGCGACTATCCCGACACTTTCTAGGACATCTACTTCTGTAATTGCCTATTCAGCGGTCATTACTCTAGTATCCATGGCTTTCTCAGGTGCAGCCATATTGCTATTCCAAAATTCTCTTAATGGCTCAGGTAAATGCTCAAACAATGAATTCACCTTCAGAAGATCAAACAAATCTGGGTCCATGTATGTTTGTGCGTGCAATAGCTCAGTCCTGAAATTGCCAACTGTTGTTTGCTGGATAACCCTTTGTAATTTATAGTGCCTTTTGAATTTGAATTCGACTGTTCCCCACACATTTGGTGCATTAATGCTCGATTGGCAGTAGATTTTCAAGAATCTAGCCCATAAAGTTGACCTTAAATGCCTGCCACCCACTCCATTTGGTCTCAAACCAAGCATCACATCATGAATAGTGACTATAATGGTCAAGTTCCAACCAACCTGCACAATAGTGCAACTACCCTCATGCAGTCGCAAACCTTGTGACACTTTGCTACTGTGCACAGTCCTGACATCACACAACTCCTGGGCAGAGTAGTTTATTGTCTAGCGCCTCCTTTCAGCTACCTAGAGTGCCAAGACTGTACTTCTATCAGCTAGTTAGATGGTCGGGCCACCTGTGTAGGCCTTCAAATGACTGCCATTGACTTTTCTTGGGAAGAGTTCTCCATTTAACTTTACCAATTGTGTCGCGCCACCATCTGTGATCTCCTTAATAACATACGGTCCCAGCCAATGCATTCTAAGTTTCCCTGGAAATTTATCAAACTTACTATCAAACAACAACACTAAATCGTTCACCTTGAAGGTGTGCAACTTAATATGTTGATCACACCAAGCCTTTTCGCACTGCTTTTGGACCTGCTGGTGAAATCCAACCAAAAACCGTTCTTCCTCGAGCTCCTCCAACTCTGCAAGCCTTCCCTCTAGGGCTCCATGATCCATCATACTTGTGAGTGTTTCTATGTACAGACTAGGAACGATGTATTCCATAGGCATTACAACTTCCACTCCATAGACAAGCCTAAAATGTGTCTGTCCCATTAGTTTCTTGAAGGTCATCCTATAAGCCCATAATACTGTATGTATGTGCAGGTCCCAATCACTTTGTTTCGTGTTACATACCTTTGTCAGTGTGGTCTCCAATCCTTTGTTGAACGCTTCTACTGTCCCATTAGCTTGTGGGTGATACGGTGTGCTTTTCTGATGATAGACCTAAAATTATTCCGTCAGCACACTAATCGTCTTTTTCAGGAAATGTGTATTACGATCACTCATCAAGGTCTTCAGACATCTGAATCACGTCAATACGTGTTCAAACAGAAACTTCATGGCTGTCATGGCCGTGCAATCCTTTACAGGTTGCACTTCTTCCCAACGAGTCAGGTACTCTGTCGCAATGATAATATATCTCGCATTTCTCTTTCCTTGAGGTTTGATAGGTCGTAGAAAGTCAATTGCCCACTTTTCAAAGGGCTACAACGTTATTTGTGGATTCAAAGGTACCTCGTCCCTCCTCGATTATTTACCTATTCTTTGACATACATCACATGCCTTGCAATGTGCTTTTGAATCCTGATGAAGGGTCGGCCACCACAACCTTGGACAGAGAATCTTTTGCGCGGTTGCTCTCCCTACATAATGTCTTCCCGCAATGCCCCCATGAGTGTCTATGAGGATGTTGCTTCATTCAAACTCAGGTACATACTTTCACAGTATCTCATCATTCCCCATCTTATGTAGGTGCCCCGCAATGACAAAGAAATCTGCCACACGCACCACTAGTTCCTTATTTTGCTAGACAAAGTACCATTTTAGCAGAGTTCTAGTCATGAGAAAGTGAATTATATATTCAAAATTTCCATCTCCTATGCACATAGCAAAGAGATGTGCATCGGGTAATCCTTCCTGCAGACTAGTAGGTTCCTAACTTATCTCAATGCGCGATAGGTGATCTAGTCCCGCGTTCAATTGTCCAGGCTTCACAATAACTTCAAAATCATATTCTTAGAACAATAAAAGACATCTACATATGCGCCCCCCTAACGCAGGCTTATTGACCAAGTACTTCAGTGCGGAATGGTCTTTATACATCTTAAAGTGACCTCCTAGCAAGTAGTGTTGATACTTCTAGAGCGCATATACCATAGTCAGTCCCTCGCGTTCAGTGGTAGAATAGTTCTTTTCTTATTTAGATAATCTGTGACTCACAAACGTGATAGGGTGATCCAAGCCTTCTCCACCATCTTGTGTTAGTACTACCCCCAGTGCTATACTTGACGCGTCAACATGGACATGAAACTCTTTCTTCCAGTTCAGGAAGACCAGAATCGGCACAGTAAACATCTTTTCTTTCAATACATCGAGGCTTTTCTTACAGTTGTCATTCCAGCAGAACGTGACATCCCTTTTCAACAGATTTTCCATCGGTATGGTGATCTGGTCATAGCTTTTAATGAACTTCCTATAGTACCCTGTATGCCCTAGAGTAGCGCAAAACTATTTCTCACTTTGCGGTGCTTCCAAATTCAGAATCACCATGATTTTCACGGGGTCTACCATCAGCCTTTATCTACAAACAACATCCCCCAACAGGTTCCCAAAAGGAACGAGGAATGTACACTTCTTGAGGTTGAGTGCAATTTGGTATCTTAAACATGTATCTAGCATTAAGTGCAGGTTCGCTACATGGAACCTAACCAGCCCAAATATAGTCCAGTCGTCAAAATAGACCTCCAAGAACTTATGAATATATTCCCTGAATGTCGCAACAACTACGCGCAAAAAGATAGTAGGGGCATTCTTCAATCCAAATGGCATGACAGTATATTGAAAGCAACCCCACTCAGTCATGAAGGTTGTCTTGCTCCTATCCTTCGGCACGATTTTGATCTAGTGGTACCCTGAGAACCCATCAGTGAAAGAATATGCTTCCTGACCGCCTACATTGTCCAACACCTCATTTGTGAATGAAGTTGGGAATGGATCATGTACACACGCGTCATTCAACTTTCTGAGATCCATGCATATTCTTATTTTGTCCATCTTCTTCTTCTCTTCTACCACCATCGGACTTACCCAATCGGATTCCTCCACATGCTCAATTATGCCTACCACAGGCATCTTGTCTAGTTCTACACAGAGCTTTACCTTGTATTTTAGATTTAAGTGATATGGCCTCTGCTTAACTAGCTTTGCGTCAGGTTTTAACGTGATCTTCATTACCCCTAAATCTCTGATTATTCCCTTCAAATCTGTAAACTTGGTCAGGAATAAGTCCTGATATTCGTAGAGTAATTCAGTGATCTTATCCACCATTGGGTATTCCCAATAGTCTCCAATATTCTCAATTTTAGGTTCCTCCTCTGTACCAATATTCACCTGCTTAGTCTTCGCCAGCACAGTTATGGCAGGGTTCTCAATCTGTGGTCCATGAACCTCGCAGTGGCCTTCCATCTCTATAATGTTAATCTTCCACTGATCTTCATCTTCTTCTTTAGCAGTTACATTATAACATTCCAGCACGCAACTCAGCTGAGTAGCCCATTCAAGCTAAATCGATTCTACCAGCTCCTGTGGTATCCTAAAGATGGTTTCTTTTACCTCTTGTAGTGCTTGATCAATACTGTCCCACTCATCCTTAAAACTGAAGGTCATCACGAACCCTTCATGCAGAACATCCCATTCACCTGTCCCATGGCGGAGCTCTATTTATATATACAAGTTCATTGGTATAACATCCATGGTATGATAGAACAAGTGCACCCACTTAGGCTGTGGCTTTTCCCCATAGGCTTGCATCCATTTGGCCAGATGCGTGCGCGGATTATCCTGCCCATTGTACTTATCTATCATTAACACCCTAGGCTTCCCAAATCATAAGCACATCATTCCCCTACACTCGCGCCAGTCATCAAAGCTCCCTTTGTGCACACCCCACCAGCTCGTGGGCATAGTGCACAGTACCCAATCTAAGGCCTGGAAGCGTTGCTTTTCTGGCACCTCCCTTTCAAATTTATTCAAGAAGGTATCTACCTCACATAGACCATCATAAGTAGGTAGGTCTCTTACTTTTGTCAATACGGAGCGAAGCGACCTTGTCATCATATTACAATTCAATTTAGTTACCTCATGTAATAGATTATGCCATCACTCTGTATCCTCATCTGAATCCGAAGTACAGGAGCTTTTGCGCTCACACGCAATCTGCCCATTCGCGGTAGGATTCACCCAGTCTTGGTTTCGCACTGTATCTTATAGATGCAGTCCAAATCATCATCACTTTCATAGTCGTGCACCTCCTCCGTATAGCGCGATCCTTCAGTAGTGTCTAGCGGTATAATTACACGTAGTGACTTCTTTTCAAAAATCATTTTTTGATTTTTCATATTAATCAACCCTTTCATGTCAGTGACCCAATCAATTCCTAAGAGTATAGAGTAGGGATTACTGTCATCAACAATCTCTATCACTTTCAAAATCTGCTAGCGTGCTCGCTCCCTCAATATCCATGGTTATTCCTTGCAATCGCCCCATGAGTATTATTTTCTGTTGGTTCACCATTCGTAGATGAGTAGGTGACCACTGCAGCATAGGTCTCCCCATTCGCTCCCATGTCTACTTCAACAGAAAATTCACATCTGATCCTAAATCCAAGATGACTTGATCCATCTAATATTCTCTGATCTACGCTATTAGTGTCATTTCTCTTCCCATTCTTGTCTTATGTTTTCTGATCTTTCTGACTACGCGCGGTTCTCCTGGCGTTGTCCCGACGCATCTGTTAATGAGTTCCTGTATCTCTTTTACTACCTTACTATCACAGAGTAGCTTCATACATGTCTCTAGGAACATTGTGTGCATAGGTGGGTCCATCTTTGGCTCCAGTTTATCTTTTCTTCCTGAAGTGGAGGCCTCAGTGAAGCTCTTCTTAGCTTCCATGAAAGTTTTTCAGGTCCACTCCAAATCAAACTCTGCTTCTTTCACCAGAGCTTTGCGAACCCACATACTATATTTTGGTTGTTTTCCTTTTTCATGTCCCATCGTGATTCCACTTTGAAGCATAATGTTTACATTCAGATCTTCCTCACGCGGCTCATACCTCATGATCCGCGGGTTCTGAGTTGGGGGAGGTAGTAGTGCTCCTTTGTCATGTATCCTAGCTATTAGTGTAGGACAATCTTTTGTCTCATGATCAAACAAGTTGCAATACAAACACGACGGGCATGTTGGATTCAAGCAATTGTGGGCATAATTTCCTGGCCCTCAACAATTGTAGCATATCAACTGTCCACGACCTCTTCTAGGTCCTCCTCCACTTCGCCCTCGTCCGCACCCCTAAAATCTTGTTCGCTCCATTCCTACATTTTGATCGAGGGGCCATGTTTCAGCCTGAACTCTGTAGGTGGGAGTTCTATCCATCATTAACTCATAGCTTCTACAAGTGTGCTCATCATGTCCCACTGACCTAAAAAAGTTGCAGAACAACTGTTGCAAATTTTGCGTATACTTCTATAACAAGTGACAACTGTCCGTGGCATGTTTTCCTACTCTTTGACAAATCGTGCACCACAAATAAGGTGTTGCACTAGGTCCTACTTGCGCTTCCGGTCTTAAGGGAATCAGTCCTCCTGCTGCAAGGTAATTCGTGAAAACCAGGCAGTGGTCCTTGTCATGACCTTGAATTTTTCATTTTACGCACCACACCTCTTTGCACACTTCTGGTCGAGTTGTCCTGTCCTGTTTCAGAATTTGCATCTCAAGGCATAAATTCTTCAGCTACGCATGGATCTGCTGAACTCATAAGTTAGGATCCTACATCGGGGTCTCATGTAGCCTCATCGCGATCTCTAAGGCCTCTGCTTGAGTCATTATCTTCTGCTGCGATAGTGCACTCCTCGGATGTGGTGTTAGAGAAGCTACAAACCACTTGCGATGTTGTCCATCCATCAAATTCATATTGGCTTCATGAATCATACATTTTAGCCTCTAATCCAGCTCTTAAGGAGTCTCGCCTAGAAGCATTGTGATATCTTTGAATCTAATGATCGACTATGCTTCAGACTTTGACCTATTAAATTCTTTGTTTATCACTACTTGGATATCTGCGATTCCCGCATTTGGATTATCATTGGAGTGCTTAATATACTAGGTTAGCACGTGGTCCTACAAGGTGCTAACCAGTGTCGCTTTCTTTATAATGTCATCTATAACTCCTTGCGCTTCCCATATAGCTCTTCCCATGAACCAGAATTGGTTTAGATCCTCATTTCCCAAACCCTTGAACACAGGCAACTTCATTGTGCTTGCCATATTGAATCACGGTGGTGGTGGAGGTGGTACGGGTGAAGATGGAGGTGATGGTGGTGAAGCTGGTGGTGGTGTGGGTGGAGGTGGTATTCACAGAATTATTTACCTTATCAGATGGATCGCACTTCGCAGTGAGACCTTTGTGAGCTCTTCCTCATCCCGTCATAGAGATGAAATCAAGGGGCTAGTTTCTGGTCCCTTATTCCCCTCGTTCCTATAAGCTTTTCCATTTTGCATAACCCCAAACATCAAGGTAACTGAATAACCCTCTTTTTGCACAATTGCATTTTAATCCAAGTATTCAAAAACTTTACATACTTACCTCACAGTCCTTTGAGAAACCGTCGCTCTGTCTTGTTGTAGCTAACTGAGGTGTCAACCGCGAACTCAGTAATGAATCCTCCTATAATACGATTGAGCTAATGATCAACAGCACACACAATATTATCCTCTGATGCTTCCAACCTTCACACTAGCTCTAAGGTCGGCACAATAGGACCGTCAAGTTTCCGCCTCCCTTGGCTATCCGCTAGCTTCGTGATCCACTCGTATAGCTCAATCAGGAGGGACGCGAAGAAGATTTTGTGGATCTCCATCTACAGGTAGCAGTCTAACCACTCTTCTTTTGGCAGTCACGGATTCCTGTTCTCCTGTGCTACGAACTCATGAATTCTTCTGTCCAACGAGCCTTCAATTTCCTTCTTAGTTGGATTCCAATGATACAACATCAGATATCTCTATGCAGATTCTTATCTCGACAACGAAACCATTTGTTGGCTTGATGGGGCCTGACCTAGGTTCAGAGTTATTTAGCCACACAAATCCCTACACTACTGGCCCTTTCAGCATCAGCCCGCGAAGCGTTGACTGAAGTCTCACCCGAAGCAGTATGGGGGAATGCTGGAACCAAGTTTCTCCACCCTTGATATGTTTGAGGTGTCGATTTAGTCCAATTGTGCCTATCTTCATGCAGGTTACTTCGCACACTATTCTAACCTTCAATACCCTCACGATCTGTTATAATCTCCTTTTGTGCAGCCCTAACCAGGGGCTGAGATGGTTTCGTGCTGCTATGGTAGCGAACAACACTATTTCCCCAATCTACAGCTTGAATCTTCCTTATCTTATTACAGATGTTAATCAAATTCGCGTAAACAGATATTATATCTTATATTCACTTAATCAATACAATCATATATATTCACACATCAAATAAATAATGTAAGTGCAATTTATATCCAATATATTCAACGCATAAAATAGGAAATAAATACACAAATTAGATATGAAACTTCTCTTTATTAATACTTCCAACTATCACAAACTCAATTGGCCCTACGCACTCAGTTGCAGGGGTCTGTGCACTCAACTGCGGACTACTAGGCCTCTGTGCACTCAGCTGCAGAGCCTTCTCCTACTCTACGACCCAAAACTAGACTTTACACTTCAGATATGACTCAGCCATGGAAAATTTTCGCCCTTGGGCGAAATTAAGGGGTTTTATATTTTTATTGGGCGAATATTTTGTATCACAGTACATTGTTACAAATCACCTCAAATTTATTTTATAAAAAAATTAGGTATGGAGGTTAACCCACCTTATTTTAAGGGAGAGAGTAAAAAAAGTAAATTTAGCCCTTGAAATTAGGAGTTACAACCTCCCATTCACCCTAATTTTCAAGAATAGGTATTTATGATAGTTTTTTCGCCCTCCACATTTAGTGTAAAAAAGGTTTCTTTCATTCATTTTCCTGTATTTCATGGTATTGGGGTTAATTTCGAGAAAATGACCTTATTTTTTGGAACAAATGGTCACAAAAGAATAATTCATTTTATTTAAAAATTCAAGTCTCTTATTTTCATGTTTATTTAAATATTGAATAATGTTCTTGGCATATTCCAAGTTTGCATCTGTTTAGTCATAATCATATAAAGAATAATGGAAAACATTTTTTTATATTTACTCCATAAGTCACCTTATATTTACGTCTAAATAAATAAAAATATAAATAAAGTGGAGTATAGTAAATAAATAAAACCTCTTTTTATATTTAGTCCATAACCCTCTTTCTATTTAAGAAAGCTCAAAAAAGAGGTTTTATTTAAGTGAATCTGATGGGCCAAATACTATGGGCCAAATACCATGGGCCAAATTATTATTAATACCATGCAAGAAAAACATTATTAACCCTAATATTAGTATTAATCAAAAAAAGGATGGCACATGGTATTGACCCATGGTATTAATGTGTAATGTAGGCTATTTAAAGGGGGGAATTAAACTAGCATAGATCCATCTTTACTCTGGATCTACTAAGCCCCGGAGGGATCAAATATTGTGATATGCAAACTAGCATAGAGTGAAAAAATATTTGATCCTCGGGGTTGGTAGATCAGGATAAAAATGGATCTTGTAATTTAATGTCACTTAAACATTTTAATTTGGTTAAAATAAAAAAATAATAAAATAAATAAATCAATTATTAATTTTATTATTTTTTATAAATTACTAATAGTAGTTTTTAAGCTCCAAGTTTATGATAACCCATGGTATTGACCCATGGTAATATTATGGTATTCATGTGAGCATAGACTATTTAAAGGGGAAAGTCTATCAGCTTAGATCCATCTTAATTCCGGGTCTACCAAGTGCTGAGAGGGATAAATAGATTTCATCCCTTCAAGAGTGGTCGAAGCGGAGTTAACATGGATATAGGTTGGTTTTTATGATAATGAAGATATTAAATAGACTTAGGAAATTATATTATAAAAAACATCTTAAGGTGGATGGTTAAAGCTACATTTAGTCACTTCACAAAATTTAGTAAAAAATACCAGTATCTCCATTAATATTGGTTTTTCTGATTTAACAAAAAAAAAATCAAAACAGTGAAATCTTATCTCTTTCTGCATCACCCTTGCAGAAGAGAGATAGTTAGTGCCCAGATTTCCCACCATTTTTCAAGTTTTCTCAATATAATATCTTCATGAAAAGGTTAAGGTACTGATGTTGGATTAGTTGTTTGAAAAATATGTTGGTTTGTACAACCTTTCATCTTCTCTATTATTCCTAATTTGTCGTAACGATTTGTAGGGGTTGGGCCAGTGCTTGAAAAATATGTTGGTTTGTACAACCTTTAATCTTCTCTATTTTTCTTAATTTGTCATAATGATCTGTAGGGGTTGGGCCAGTGCACCATATTGTCCTAAAAGGAAGAGATTGTGCACCAAAAAATAAATTAATCCACATGTTACAACATTGTTGAATTGAGGCTTCCATGATCCATATCAAGTTTATGAGAGATTTTTGGACATAAATCACATGATATTTCATTTGTTGACACGCTTCGAACCAACCAGTGTGGTTCATCATCAGGACAAGTTGAAGAATCAGATCTAGGTTGCATGTTAAATAGACACAGTAGAACATCCAATGGCTATAATTTTTGACCAAGCAACGTCTATATTGACTAGCTAATGGCTATATTTGACTATGAAATGGCTAGTTGGACCAGACTCAACGAAAAAGAAGCATAACTATAATTTAATTAAAAATTAAAAATTAAAATAAGTTAAAGTTATGGATCTAAATAATTAATAAATTAATAGTTAGTTATACTATTATTAAATTAAAACTTAATGGGATATATGAATTTACATAAAAGGTATTAACAATTCTATATATATATATATATATATATATATATATATATATATATATATATATATATATATCTATATATATATATATATACATATAGATATATATATAAATTAAATTAGTTACTATATAGTAAGAATAAATATTTATTTAATTGTTTATTTAATTGTTAAATTTTTAAATTCTTTTTAATTAATAGAAACATATTATCATAGATTGATTTCAATATCAAAGTAATTATTTTTATTTATTAATTAAGTTAAAATTTAGTATATAACTAATAGAGTTTCTTATACTATATAAACAACCCACCAAAGAGGATCAAAGAACAAAGGTAAAAGAGAGACGGTTAAAGGATAACAAGGGGAAACTAACTTAAAAGAAAACTAGAACAAGCTATAAAGAGAAGGAGGAGAGGAAGTGAAGAACACGGCTAGGAAGTGAGGGCTGGGATCCAGCAACTACTAATCTTCCAGCCGTCTTCTCAACATAAACATGTTACAACATTGTTAAAAAATGCAAGACATATGAAGGTAGTGAATTATGCTAATAAGCAATTTAGATTGGGAGAGATGTAATTAAATTTTATTATTTAATTGAAGATTTATAATTAAAATAATAATAAATCTATATGTATATATTAATATATTGATTGGAAGGCTTCTCACAACGGTCACTTCTTTCCATTAGATCCCCTTCACGCCTTTGGGATACCTACTACTTTCTTATATTATATTGTTGGGGCTTGCTACTTGTTGGCATGTTGGGGTAAACAAAATGTGTTTTTTTTTTATCTCACAGTTGGAGTCTGTGGAATAAGAAAGAAATTTGATAGCTTGACAAAAGTGGTACAAAATATGTATTTTTTATCTCATAGTTGGACTCTATGCAATAAGAAGGAAATTTGATAGCTTAAAAAAAGTGGTAGAGAAAATATTAATCTCTCCTACCTTGACAGAACTGGTGGTCAAGATCAACACCTACAAGAACTTTGTTGTGGAATATTATCGAAACTAATAGAAGGATATGAAAGAGTGTACAGTGAGAACCTTGACAAACATGGCCACTGAAACTTGCAACATTGTTTATAGGAAGAGAAAATTAAGTTTCTTTTTTCCAAACATGTATGTTAGTATATTACAATTTAATGAATATGTTTTCCTATTATCATATATGGTTTCATACTTTAACAAAAAATTCGCCAAGACTTCCCTTTTTATTATTCAGTGAAAGATTTGCCAAGGTCTTACAAGATTTTAAAATTCAGTGATAGATTCACCATTAGTTTACAAGATAATATAATTCGATGAAAGATTCGCCAAAAAAATTATATATACATATTATATTATTGATAAAATCGCCTCCCATTTTTCCTATATATCATGGGGATTCACCCATTTATTATACATATAAATTTAGGGTGGTTCTTAAAATTTTCCCTAGACTCAACTCTTCATCCTTAGATCTGCTACTATTGATTTCTTTACTACTTAGAGCCTCACTCTATTTATACAATCCCATGGTACGTGGACCATGGGTAGATCTCTACAACCTACACTACATTACAAAATTGAGGGCGGACAACCATATGACTCTTTTACAACTACACACTCCGTGCCAACAAATTACGGAGTCTTTACATTGGGGTTACAAATTTTGACCAAAATCTGGGCTCTAAGCCCCAAAACATCCCTTGGGGGATCCTGTGCCCAACAAGAGGTCTTGTCATTTGTATCATACAATAATTGTTCATTTGTGTAATGTAAAGAAGGTTGCCCCCTCAAAGAGGCATATTTCTAAGGCATTGATCTCTCTTTTCTATCTTTTTGTGAGTTGGTTTCATAACAATGAAATAATGATACTTGTCTTAATTTTCTCCTTGCTACATGTTTTAAGCCCGTTGGATTAGTTTCCCATCTAGAAAACATCCAATAACCATTTCCTTTACCCATCCACAAACTGGATTGGTTTCTAGCCCGACAAGCATCCAATGACTTCTCTTTGCTTTGAATGCATGCACACATTGGATTGGTTTCCATCCCAGAGACCATTCATTTCCTTCTCTTCTCTTTTACCATGTACACACACTAGATTAGTTGTTAGCCTGACAAGCACCTAGTGCCTTCTCCTCTCTTTGACCATGTACACACACTATATTGTTTTCCAACCTAGTGAGCATCTGGTGAATTCTCTTCCTTTTGACCATGTACACATAGTGGATTGGTTCCATCCTAGTAAGCATCTATTTCCTTCTATTTTCTTCTCTTCTCCTTGATTTCAAATTTACTAAGTGGCTTATTGTCCCCAAGGAGAGAACTTAGTAACAAATGGGTGTAGATAAGCCTAACCACTACCCTATGAATATGGGCACTACCAAACTAGGTAGCCTTTTGTTGACAAAATATAGGTGTGTTCCACACCTTGTGGGCCTAGGTAGTCCCACACCTACCTGTTCCATACATATTATGTAACACAAGGGCCTAGAGAGTCCCATACCTACCTAACCAAAAACATTACACAACACGTGCACATATATGTGGGGTACCACAACACATACACATACACATGATACAACACAACAGATACACATGTACAACACAACACATACACAACTCACATGGCACAATATGACATGTACATAACAACATTGACAATCCAAAGACCACACCATCTCCATCCATAGACACCATGCAACACTACCTTTGGTGTCTTTCTCAACATGTCACAGATCATACTTCTTTCATTTTGTTGTTATATGTTTCAACATTCCATGTTATTAGTACAACATGGGCATCATTTATAAATCATGTTCGCATGATATTAAAATTATAGATAAGTCATAGCTAATTCTGCCCACTTGATTTCCCATTAACCATGAAAATGTTCATGTCATTCACATCTACATTAACTAAGTTTAGTAGTTTCCCTTCCATAAGAAGGGCCCCTGAAAAACTCTTGTCAAACAAAAAAACATGATCATATTTGAATTAAAAAAAATGTATGATGATGGGCATATTATAGATTAATATGTATATCGAGTCAAGGTCAAAAGACTTCATGTATGCCATTCTCATGGCTACCATGCCACTACACATAATTTCTAATGGACTAATTGGCCACTTGGCCATCCTATTGTTGTTCACTTAGTCATAGGCATAACATACCTTGACTTATGTCAAATAAAATCAGGGTCTAGATAATTCCTGTACATAGCAAGCACGTATTAGTCAATGGAAATCTCTTCCAGAATTCCTCCTTTTTCCTTTCACATTTCTCTTATGTGCTAACTCCCAACCACTTATGTGTTTTCCTATGCCTGTCATGATGTCCAGCATTAATTCTCCAACATGTTTTAGCATTGGCTCTTTTCTCAACCCATTTTCCCAACTCCAAGTTCCTCATTGAATGGAACTTGTTAAACTGATCACTATTCATGTCCCTTACATGTGACTCTCGTCGGCTCTCTTTTTCCAAGAATTGTGACCTCCCTACCACCTTTAGTCGATTTGACTCATGCCCTAAGAACTAAGCATGTAATTCAAAGGCCTATCATCACATCAATATGCAAAGAAAGATTCAAAATGAGAGATAGTGACACACACAATAAAATCCATGATTAAAATCATAAAGATAGCCATGCAAAACAACATCATCAAGTACAAATATGAAATTTAAAAAGGTTTTAGTCATGAAATCGACAAATTAAAACCCCCACTTATAGGAATTAGCATAAAATAATCAAAAGTTAAATATTATCACCATAGCCCGAGTGTTCATGGAACTTTCATCCATCATGCAATGCACATATGTGTGCATGTACATATGAATATTCATGTACTAAAACCAATTCAAGACTTCCTCACAAGGCTCACAACAACCTTGAAGTCTTACTTTCACCAAAATTTCATAGGGGATCTTTTGAACAGATATATGTGTATGTCAAAGAGCTCGAGGGAATTGCCCCTCCTCCTTCTCGGTCTCCTACATTGTTGATTCGTGTCCTTGCGGTTCATAGGAGCTAATTTCTTTATTTTTCTTCTTTAGAGGACAATCCCTTTTCCAATTATCTTCTCCACATTCCCAACAAGCGAATTTTTTCTTCTCCTTTTATGCAAAACAAGGCCTCTTCCTGCTATTTCCATTTTCCCTTTTGAGGATTCATCTTGGTATTTTATCTCTTGCAACTACGTTTTCATCTTGTCATTCCACTCAACCAACCTTTGTTCTTTCTTGGTGAGCTTTCTGAGTTCTTCCCTACATATCTTGAAATCATCTTCTAAGTCCTTGAGTTCAACCCACAACCTCCTAAAGGTTATTTTCCTTTGGAGGGATGTCCCTATTTCTTATTCTTGATGGATTTGGTCCATATCCTACAACATGATGCAATGACACATGTTTCCTTTTGCTACCACTCAGTACTGCTATGTGCCACCACATACACTTAGTTGTTACTGCATCAATAAATATAAATAAGTATACCGGTTTCCTTTCCATGTTGTACCAAGAACACTACCCTGCAACTACAAACATGCATCAAATTACATATTAGTCACACATCTAAAAATATAGGACATCAATATCTGAACATAATAGCAATATTTTATTTTCTCCACTATGTTAGAAGAATACCTCAGATAGACAAAATGAACATCTATCAAAAAATATGATGAAACATTAGGGGCCCTTACAATTCAAGATAAATTCTGGTGTAATTAAAAATCCTCCAGCTACACAATCTATACAAGGCCCTTGCCTTTGAACTTATTTAGTTCAAATATTGAACGTGGGTGTCTTATCTCATAGTGAGATAACAACCCTTTTGCAAGATTCAACCGGCCATTTTCATATGCCACACCGTGTTCCCTGAACAAAGAAGGTATTGACCATGAATACAAGCATTCATAAAGAATACCCAAACCAATTTAAATAAAAGATTAACCTCTACTGAGGGTATTAGCCATGTAACAATCAGGTAATGAGACTTTCCTTTCCAAATCAATACAATCATATACATACACTTATAGGTAAATATAAATAGGCCATGCCATCCAAGCTACCACAACATATAATATCATACTTGGCACTTTACAACTTAGAATTTTCCCATTTTTGTAGTATCTATCTATATATATATATATATATATATGTATATATATATATATATATATATAGATATAGATAGATATATATATATATATATATATATATATATATATATATATATATATATATATATATATATATATATATATAGTCATCTAATCATGGTGCTACACCCAATACCTACCCCCAAAAAAGGAATTCATCATGTCCCCTCCCTCCTTAAACTTGGAGGGCATTAACCACAAGAAAAAACCATTAGAAGGTAATACATAACAACAACATATGAACAATCTTAATCCTCCTATGAGGTCCGTACCCTCATACAACATACACATCATGGGATTTCCAAACCGTAACCAACATATAATACATATTCTTATTATCCATTAGACCAAGCAGTGTTATGTAGAATACACATCACAAATGGATTCTTCCCCAAATCCCTCAAGTTTCATGAACATATTTATTTCAAGATCACACCTCCCAACCAATGGTGATTATATGTTACAAGTAACTAACTTCTCTATAGGAAGTTCTGCAAGAATAAATAAAATGCAACTTCTAAAGCCATAACCACTGACTATCTAGACCTTCAAGATGTCAAATAGCAAGCACATGCATTGTAAAGGCATTTGTCACAATAACTTCCCAAACATAATTGCAGTTAATATGAAATTCCAATCAACACTACACGAAGGATACCACCCTACTCACATAGAGGAAGTTTCCCCAAAGTTGAGCTCCATCCCAAAACTAGGGATCCATGGATTATTTCCATGCAAGTAGTAAATTAATTATAGGTTGTCTTTTAACACCTAAATATTAGTTTAGTTAATTTACTAAAGATCATTATGAAACTCCTTGGTTAGGAACTTTGTTGACAGTTTTCGAAAGTTAGAACCCATATAGTCCAAGTGTCAAACCTGGATGCTCTCATACCACTCTGTAGCACACCCCACTTACTCGGTGAGGTGGTCACAAATAAATCCAATTCTGCTTATACTATTAGAAAATGGGATTAATTTTTTTTTTGTCTCCTATGTTCATTTTCCTTATCAATTCTCTTTATAAGGGTTTGGGTCACTCATTAAAGGCTACCAAAATTGTTCCATGGTATCATAACCAGAGTCTCCTAACCTTACCATATATATATATATATATATATATATATATATATATATATATATATATATATATATATATATATATATATATATATATATATATATATATATATATATATATATATATATAGAGAGAGAGAGAGAGAGAGAGAGAGAGAGAGAGAGAGAGAGAGAGAGAGAGAGAGAGATATAGATATATATATAGATATATATATAGTTGGCAAACATAAGAACATTAGGTTGGTATAATATATGCCACCGACACATATCTGACAGGTCTCACCATCCACTAATCCCTGGGACCAATGATAATTCGCCATGCTACCCCACTTTGATCGTCCCCCTGGTGCCCAAATAAATCCGACGGAAATGAATAGAGTAGGGAGATCAATATTTTGCATGGAGGGTACCCATCCTGCTGATGCCACAAGGGTAGGGAAAATACATGCCATAGTATCTTCGAGCGATAAATCTTCACCATTGATTGTTGCGGTGGCCCCCGCCTGACATCACATCCCACCAAGCCCCTTTATTATTTAACTAATTAATTTCTTAACCAACAATCCACATCACTTCACACTCCAGATCAAGTGATTGCACCTGTTCAACATGTGTGACAATTAACATAAGGGGAGATGGTGAAAATTGGACTTATAAACCCACCCATCTACCGATCTATGATGGCAACCAATTGTGACACCCCTCTCGCACTTATTTCAAAACTACTACGAAGGACATTGAAAGGTGGCTTCTGGTTTTTCCAAAACACTCATGGGTTTCTCTGACATGTTCTTACCACATGATGGGGCCCATTCCTCCCACCTCCTCTGTGTGCCATCCCGCCATGTCATCCTGACGCTTCATCCCAGTGCTTTCCTTTGCAACTCAAGGGTGGGACATTTGGATACATCATCCCAGTCCTATCACCTTGGCGATTCCCTAGCCTTCTCCTCTTTACACCTCCAGGATGGGACCTCTGGGACACATCATCTTGGTCCCACCATCCTGGTGCTCTCCTTGACTACACCTCTTTGCACCTCTAAAATTGGACCTTTGGGACACGTCATAATAGTCCCACCATCCCGATGCTTCGAAGTGAGCCTCCCCTTCAAACTTACAATATATGATCCTTTGGGATGAGGTATCATGAGGGATCCATTTCCATCTAATGGGAATGATTTATGCCTCCAGGTTGTAATCCTAGCTGGCCTGGTGCCCAATCAACCCTGTCATTCCTTGTGCTATTAATTAAAATTTCCCAGGTTGTGGACTTAATGCCACATCATCTTCCCTTGATCAAATGGTGATAAGAATAAATCACACCACCCAATCTGTTGCTTCCATGATGAGCCTCTTTCCGGTACCTCTAGATAAGGTTCAAGGAGAAAGTCTATAAGGCAATGTTTCATGCCTATGCTCACAGAAGATCCATTCACAACAACACTTCACCTATAGCTCGACTAAGAAGGTTTTGCTTAAATTTTGATCCTTAAGTTATATGCTCCTTCTTGAACCTAGTGGTTTTCTTCAACAATCTCTCCATTATACGTTATGCACCTTCCATAAGAGGACTCATCCACGACTTGGTTGCAATGGTTTTTCAACTCCCTGGACTTGCGCCAGAATCCAACCATGATGCTTGGAGTGTAGTAAGGCACCCACTAGTGCTACCAGGGGCTTCACTGGGGGAGAAATATGATACCCCATGGGTTCATATTGAGCAATATATATTAATGAGACAATGATATAATATATTGAGCATATATTAGGGGTTAAAGGGTTTTATATTGGCAGGTATAAAATGGAGCTCAAAGCTAATGAAAAAATATAAATAGGTATAAAGA
This sequence comes from Pinus tabuliformis, assembly GCA_031772625.1. Taxonomy (NCBI): domain Eukaryota; kingdom Viridiplantae; phylum Streptophyta; class Pinopsida; order Pinales; family Pinaceae; genus Pinus; species Pinus tabuliformis. The sequence continues at coordinate 1,035,193,630 of CM062816.1, read as the reverse complement.
AATGTTAATGAAAAAATAGATACTTGCAATATCTAGTCAATGTAGGGATTTTTTTAATTAGGAAGGTATATTGGGCTCGTATTGGTAGGGGGTTAAATAATGTGATTTTTAGAGGTTTTCCAATATGTAGTCAAATTAGGGATATTTTTTAGCATTCTATTATCACTCAGGTTGTTCCCTAAAGTGGAAAGAAAGGGAATGCGGCCGAGGTAACCACAGACCAATCTTTTAGATACAGATTCTAGCCAATCTGCATCCAGAGAGGGCTCTCTCTTTATGATTTAGCTTTTTTTTGAGGTATATTAGGATAGCTATGAACTGCAAGGGTTTTGTTTTGAGTTTGGTTGGAGGAATGGAGATTCAATAGAACAGTGAGGTAAAACTAAAGAGTTTCAGTCCATTGGGCATGATGGAGTCAAAGAAGGATAGCTTCCTAGATTAGGTTTTTTATCAGAGGAGGTATCACAGAGCAACGTACTCAAATATGGAACAATTTATAGGCTAAAATCGGATGGAATGGAGTCAATTGGGTGAAGGGCAATTAAGAATCCTTCATCATATTTGACAAAGGGAAAATGGATGGATACTGCTGAGGAGAAATTAAGAATTCCTTAGCAAATATTCAAGATGAAAGAATCAGGGGAAATAGGAGCAATTAAGAATTCACTATTTATTCTAATTCTGAAGAAAACACAGAAAATAACAAAGATTGAAGACAGAGTGCAGCCAAGCAAATTCTGAATTCTTTTCCTTTATTAATGAGATCATGAAACATAGATGATATAATAAACATATAAACTATAAAACACAAGTTAGAAGGGATTTATTTATCCATAAGATGATTCAAGAATTATGTAACATGGTCCTCAGTGTCAATTCCTCATTCAGTAAGCCAGACAAAAATGGTTCCAACTGCCTTTTATTCCAGAAAACCTTACTATTACCGTCAGAAACTATGAAAACCCACCAACCAACCCAAAATACTTCATTTGGGGGGTATTTATACAAAAATGTCAAAATATCTTACAGAATATCTGATAGAAATAATATCTGGTGATGATTAATGCGTTTTTACAAAGATAGAGACAGACAGTCTCGAAAACAGGGGAATAATAAATTGATGTTGTGCTGGCTCTTCCATCTTTATGAGATGTACTGGAGGTAGGTGCTGTGAGTCAGTCTACGGCCATCTTCTACTAATATTCTATGCTGGTTGCTCTGTCCTATGTCAGATGTTCTTCAACTCTGATGTGATGCGCTTTGAGCCACATGACTCTGCTTCATTTCTGTTCTCCGCATTATAGTAGATGGTCAAAAATTTTCAATTGACCAAAGATAAGTTTATAGAATCTCTAACATACTTTGCCACCACTCCGGTCTTGGTAATTTATGTCTCTGAAGCTTCCTCAAAGTTTCGTCAGTCTCTGTGTACCTGAAGAAATTAGGTGGGATGGTGAACAGATGCTTCACCTCGTGCTCAATGTAGAACAAATTTTCCAGGCTGTCGTAGAGGGCTTGGCCAGATGGAAGTGCCTTCTCTCCTGAAGTACTTGATGATGTATTAACTTGATCAATAGCATATGTATTCAATTTAAGTACATAGCCTTTTTGTTTCATCAGACGATCATTACTTCCAAAAGGACTTGGCAAACCTTTTTTATTCAAGACTGTAAACTTTTCTGTGAAAGAATTAATCTCTACTTGCATGTCCTGGCATCTTCTTTCCAAATTTTGCATTAGAGTTCTCATGGTTAGAACTCTCTTGATGTCTAGAATGGTGTCTGTTCTGTCTCTTCTTTCCAGTGCTTCCAGTTCTTCGCTGGTCTTGGTGTTCAAAAAATGTATCAGCCGGTTAGCTTGTTCATGCATCTATCCCAATAAAGCTCTTGTTTTTTGAATCTTTATTTGGGCCACTCTTATTAAGTCAATCTACTCATAAATGATTTGGATAGACCTCCACACATCACTAAGGGATTGATTGATGTTGGTCCACAAAATTCCTCTGATTTTTGCTAGAGGTTTATCTAGAGAGAGATCCTTTTCTAATGCTCTCACCTTGTTCTCCAATGTTTTGACCTCCCTTGTTTTCTCTGCCACATTAATTTTGGATTTATCATAATTTCTTTCCACCTTTTCCAATTTCTCTTTGACCAGTTTCAATTCTGATACTTGCAACTTAATTCTTCCATGGCTTTTATCAGTTGTTATGTACTCATAGTAGTATTGCTGCTTGGTGCTGTTGCTGAGGTACCTCTGATGATCTCTGCTGTTGATGCCGGGACAGTGGGAGGCAATGCTGTTATAAGTGTGGAGGGGCAGTAGTAACTGTTGGGGCTACTTCAGGTGGCTGGGAGGTCAACTCTCCCTGATTTTCTTGTAGAGCTTTCTCCAATGCCTGCCTTGTCTTACTCAATCTCTCATTCAGTCTCATGAGTAGGTCCATTATGTCCTCTTCAGATTTCTGTTGTACAACTTCTGTAGTCTCTGGATGCATAGAAGGAGGCAGTTTTAGCTGTTTTCTGAGGGCAGACGGTGCTGTATGCACAAGTACTAGCTCTTGTCACAGCTGTCACTTGGTCAGCTGGCACAAGTCCGCTAGGGGCTCAAGCCAACTTATATGAGCTCTTAGAAGAAGCTTTTTAACTGATGGATGAAAGCTAACTCAAAGGAAGCTAATCTACTTGCGGAAAGAAACTGAGAGCCAAAAAGAAACACAAACCCTAGCAAACCCTAATTCTACCAGCTAGTCCTACTGATGCAAAGGAGAGAATGAAAACTACGAAAAGAGATGCCATTACTTCTAGGAAGGTAAAATGCATGTGTCTAAGTTATCACTATCTGAAGAAAACATCTTTTTGTATTTTTGATTAAGTTATTAGAATTATCATGCATGTGCTTTTAACTGGCTTTTCACTGTGCAGGGGTGGATCAAGGAGGAGAAATGCTTGGAAAAGGTTGGGAAGACTCGGAGAGGGTCTAAGGGATCCCTATCATCCTTTCAGAGAGTTTCACAAAGTCAGGATGCCATGCAACCGTGTTTATGAACTTCTACAGGAAGTCTGCAGGGGTTTCTACAGGAAGTTCTGTAATTCTTCTACAGGATGTTTCGAAACGGGATTTTTGAGGATGGGTGATTGATGGAAGATGCATGGACGGTTATGGAGGTAGGATGGGGGTCTGAAGTGACCCAGGAACTGATGGATGGAGTGGTGAGATGATATGTGGAAGGCTGATTTGGCTTTAAGGTAGTTGAGACAACAATGGAGAAGAAGGTAGGGTTATGTGGGCAAGAGGATGGGTGTGAAGCGAGAAGCCTAGATATGGGATGAATCAGATGGCTCTGATGAAGCTTGACCATGTGAGTGAGTGATAGAGATGCCCTGCACAATGCACATTCAACCGAATCAATGAATTCTTGCAAACAAACTAAGTCCTAGCTAACTTAATCTAACTGTCAATGAAATGAATAAACAACAGCCTCGTTTGGAAAGAGAACCACGTACATCACATGAGCAAGAACATTCCGAAAGATCTAAATGCATGAAAAACTCCTACCAATCGATTCCCAAACATAAAAAGCTACTTTAAACAACAAAAACAACCAAAATAACAAAGCAAGAATTAAATCTAAGGAGCATATTTTATTTTAAGAATGCAGCGAACACACATAAAGATAAACAAGGGAGGTACTGGGCACTTGAGATGGGCCCAACCCCTAGAGCTACAGCCTCCCAAGAGAGATTTAGAGCTGGTGCAAAGCTGGATTCATCTTTATTAATCAAGAATGAAGAGATACATCAAAACTGTCCACAAGGAGAGCTTGAGAATGAGCTGAAAGCAAAGCTAATCCATGGCCTTCAAATCGAATTACAAAATTACTACAACAAGGCTATGAAATGACTAACTACTAGCTACTATCTACTGGCTAACTAGCTAAGATCCACTGGCTACACTGGCTAACCAAAATGAGGCCCTAAGCCTTCTTATTTATACAAATTGAGGACCCAACAGTCCTCCTAAACTTTAGGGACTCGGCTGCCCAAAACTTGGAGTTAACAGCAGTCCTACTTGACTTGCTTGGCTGCCCTTGTGTTGATTGATTCGGTGGCCCTTGAACTCCGAGCTGATGGTGGAGAATTCGAGGTAAGGGCCCATAAATGAAGGGGACACCTTCCTACAAATCCTCTAGCTTGTTCTCCCACGAATTTGGCTGCCAAGTGCTCATTAAGACCTTCAATTTTGTCTCCAAGTTGACCAAAAAGGCTACACAAAGCACCCATTAGACTTGTTGGCATAATGACTAACCAAATTCACTCTATTAACATAAATGTAATCAAAAACATGCAATAAACTAATGAGAATGGTGGATTAAGTCAAATTAGGAGGTTGAATGAGCCCAAATAATTGTCCATTTTTGGGGCTCATCACAGTGATTGACAATGTATCTTGTATTCACATAGATATGGGTGGCATAGAAGAGTGACTCCATGTACTTCACCAGCTCGGGCAACTGATACATTTACTGAAAGTCTTATCCCTTGAAGGTAGAAATGTTTTGCCCACTGGCACTGCTCAATGTCATAATTTTTTCATCTGTATGTGAGACAATCTGGCTGATGTGTCCGCACATGGGAAGGCAGGGTACTTCCATGCAACCTTGTATAGCCATGATTGTCGGATGCTAAAATAAACCTGCCGGTCGTCCTTATCTGCCTCAAAGTGTTTTGCAAAAGTGTCTTTGATATGTTTCCATGTCAGTGTTATTCCCTTCTCGATAAATAGTTGAGTATCTGCATACACTAGTAAATAAACTAATGTCTACTCAATGACTTCCCTTGTACTACTCTCGGTAGTTTCCTTTAATGCATCTCTCTTGGATGCCATGTTAACTATGATTGTCAACTATTGTAACTGTGGGAAAGAGAGGACACTCATGGAAAGAAAATGTCAGTTTAAAACCAAAAAAAATTCAAGGAGAGTTCGAGTAGCAAGTTGGGCACCTAATGTGAGGGATTGCATTGTTTTTATTGACAGGGGTGACTAACTGACAGTGGGAACTACACACTACGCAGTCCCAATAGTCAAGGTGGAAGCCTGATGACTGAAACTACGCAATGTGCCGTTTGGCCTAGGAAAAGGCTTGGGAGAGACTGTGCATTGTGCAGTCTCAGTGGCCAAGCTAGGAGGCTGGCTCCTGGAACTGCGTAGTGCGTAGTTGGAGCCAACTCAAGCTATGCTTTGTGCAATTCCAAAGTCCAAGCCAAAGGCTTGTGCCTCTAGATTGCGTACTGCAAGTTGTGCAAACTGAGATCCGGCCAAGGGAAGCACAAATATGGCCAAGGGAAGTGTGAAAACAAGCAGATCTGAGAGGTAGTGTGAAGTTGATTGCAGATCTTACTAGTGTAGATGCATCCATATGAAACAAGTGCAACAATTGATTAAATAGAAGGAAATGAAGAATGTGAGGAGAGTCGCTGCAATGGTGACCATTGGTGAAAAAATTCGAAAGCTCATGTGACACTTGGGAAAGGTAGTATTTAACATGAAACAATACTTCTACAAGTTAAAATGCCAGTAACTACAAAGAGAAACAAGTGAAAAAGAACTCACACAAGTCAAACAACAAAAAGCAGCAGAAAAAGTGGCAAAAGATGAATAAATAAAAATTCACCTGGAAAAGTGGCGATGATCACACCAAAGGTTCCTTGATCTGCTAGAGAATGTTAGATATCAAATATCAAGTGTTCAAATAAGTTATAGTAGCTTCAATTAAATATATTTGAGAAAATTAGATTTGATCATGCACATGCCTAAAATCAAAGAAAAATTGGCACTTGGTAGAAGTTTCTAAAAATAGTGCAAGTGCCTTCTCCAGGAAACTAAGAATAGATCCCTATTTTATAGTGACATTCTCTTATTTTTTTGTCTTTGTGTTTTCCACGGAAAATTTCCCTGCACACTCTTGGGAAAGACAATGCAATTCCGGGAACTGGGCAACTTTTTGGCTTAGTGCACTACGCAGTTTTTGAGCTCAGTGAGGGTTGCATGATTATTGGGCTCAGTGATGGGTTCCCAAGTCATCACTGCACATTTTCTAAGATCAAGTCTCACTTGCAGTTAGGACTTCTTAATTCCCAACAACAAGGCTAGTTGCCCTTAAGAATTACACAGTTTTCTAGAGCAAGCCCAGAATTGTTGTGGGACCAAGTTAGGAGATCAACTTGTGGGTTTAAAAATCAATGCAATAAGTAAACAAAAGCCAAAATGAAAAGGATAAGTCTCATTTGAAGCACGAATACCTAGATTAGTGCGACATGAGCTCTTGTGGTTTAGAAGGAAGGCTCCAAAATTGAAGCATAGGCAAACTTTTTGAGGGTGGTTGTAGTCGCTACAACAGAAACCCATTTTTTTATTTTGGCTTCCTTTCTCTACTTCTCCATCCCTAGGGCCATCCAGTTACTTCCTCTCCATGAAGTCACTCACCTCCCAAGTTCAGGTATCCCCTTCTCTACTTCTCAATCCATCCCATGGCAAGGCTTCCTGACTTCAAAAGGAGTTGAAATACAAGGCACATCCCTACCTCCAACCTATCATGCAGGTCATAAAATGATTCATTGTGATTAGTGGGCACCATTGAGTATCGGTGTCCTACAGTGGCTTTATTCTTGAAGTCATGACTTTGACATATTTTTTTCATTCACCTTTCATTTGATTTTGTTCATTGAATGGAAATCCCACATCCCTTCCTACATCATGGGTACACAGATCTCATGAGACTCTTCATGAGGAAATGAAATAAATTTAAAGCATGCCTCAATAGTAGTTTATTCATGAGGTGAAATCAGAATTCTTCTTCAATTCCTATCATAGAAAACCAGGCTATCTAATAACACAAACCATCATAAATCAAGATAATTGAATATAGATTCATAATTTAAAGTTCAAAATCAATGAATGTTAGGTCCCTATACTACTAGTGTAACCCCTTATTTTTATTAGTGCAGCCCCCTTATTATGTTGTTGTGCCCATGTAGTCCCCATATTGTTATTATTGTGCCCCATAGAAGCTCGTTATTGTTATGTCGGCTCTGATTACATTATGACCCCTTAGACTCCTATATATAGAAAGGAGTTCTTGTCATTTGTATCATCCAAGAATTGTTCATTTGTGTAATGTGAAGGAGGTTTCCCACTTAAAGAGGATTATTTCTAAGGCCTTGACCTATCTTTTCTACTTTTTTGTGAGCTGGTTTCATAACATTTTGTATCAGAGCTTTGGATTCTAGGGTTTTGCTACTCCAAACAGGTCATCGTGGTATTTTCATTATAACATTTTTTCTACAACATTTTAGAAGTTAAAAAATGACCCATTTGAGCTGAAATATCAATGAACCTCAGGTCAGAATTTCAGATATTTTCTTGCTATAGTTTCGGAGATATGATTTGAGGAATTTAGGGTTTTCTCAAGCTCCAGAATTCCATTTCAAATAGGTTATCATGGAAGTTTCACTCTAACTTTTTGTCTACGAAGTTTTAGATTCTGAAATTAAAACCCATTTGAGATGACATCCTGGTGAAGCTTGGGCCTAAAGTTCATTACCTTTTTCACTATATTTTCAGAAATATGGTCTGAAACATGTAGGGTGTTTGCAGGCTCCCGAATTACACCCCAAACTGGTAACCTTGGGACAATCGTCATAACTCTCTCTATGAGCATCTAATTCAAATTTCATAAATAGTTATAGAAAGCAAACAGACTGTAGTTTGTATCATTTTTAGAACCTAAGGTCGAAACAGTGACATGTGGCATTTCGTAGAAGTTCACTCTACTGAACGAGTCTATAATTACATCATCGCAGGAGATTAGACATAACACTTTCTTTGGGAATCCAATTGTGATCAAACTTGCGGGGTTAGAAAGAGGACTCAAAGAGCTATCACAAATTGATATTTCATAACTTTAAGATATGAAATTACAGAGTTACATTCGTTTCAAGATTGATCTCGAAAAAACAAGAAAAAGCGATATTAGGAATTTTGATGGCAAGGATCCAGTAAATTGGATACTACAGATGGAGAAATATTTTGATCTACATGAGGTGCAACTGTTACAAAAGGTATATTGCATCTTTGTATTTAGAACCAAATCAATTTTTATGGTATGAATGGATTTGTTCTCGTAAACCACTTGTCATGTGATCAATTTTCAAGGAGGAAATGATAGCACATTATGAGGATACAAAGAGAAACACCTTCTTTAGCCACTTGATAAATCTCAAACAAAAGGGTTCAATGGCAAAGCACATTAAGGACTTTCAAAAATTGAATATAAGGGTAAATGATATTCTAGAGAAGCAAAGGATTGATGTCTTCATAGGGACTTTAAAGGATAACATTCAACATGAGGTTCATCTTTGGGAACTTGATTCATTGGAGAAGGCATTCATGTTGGAAAGAAAAAATGAAAGCAGAATTATGGAAACAAGGAATCCCACCACTCACAACTATAAATATGGAAGTGTTTTTTCTCCTAGCCTTCCACAACCTACAAGGTTTACACCACAAAAATTGGAATAAAAAGGAGAAAAAGGGCTTTGTTACATTTTTTATAGCAAATACACTAAAGGTCATAAGTGTGTTGAGAAGAAATTATTTTACATAGATTGTGAAGTGGAGGAAGAAAAGGATCAAGAAACATCAAAAGAAGAGGATATACACCAGGAACCAACCCCAGAGAAAGAAGAAATGAATCTGACCATATCTTGTAATGCATTGGCCAGAATTACCACTCTTGAAACTATCAAGATAGAAGGACATATCAAGAATAAAAAGGTAATAGTGTTCATTGATTTAGGCAATACCCATACTTTTATTCATTGTAAGATAGTGAAGGGTTTGAATTGCTTCATATATCCAACACTAGAGTGTCAAGTGATGGTTGCAAGTAGAGGAACCATAAATTTCTTTGGAAAGTGCCATAATATTGAGCTATCCATGGGAGAATATGTATTGAATAATCTAGTACTTTCCATTAAATTGGGTGGTGTTGCATCTGCGTGAGATCTGCTTCAATAGAGGTTGTAATGACATATGCCTCATCAATCCACGACTGTAAGCGCGCCTTCAAAACTATTTCCTTATGTCGATTAGCATCCACCTTCTCCTTGAGTGCTTTCGCCCATTGCATCCGCGTGAGCCTTTGTGTAAAGGAAACTGTTTGCATGGTCCCATTTACTTCATGATACTTCTCTTGTAGCTTGCACACCTCTGTTTCTAGGCACTGTATGTGCGGGTCCTCCTGCAGAGTAGTGAGAACCTCGAAAGACTTGTCAAACAGCTTTGTGCAGTCTTTCACTACACTTTTGACCTTCTCTATTGCCATTGTAAGCGCATTGGCACGCTATTCAGTTTGGCTATCCGGAGGTTCAGTTTGAGCTAAACTGTGGCCATCTCTTCCTTTGCCTCGCGCACCCCTGTTGTTATTTTTTGGACGCTTGCCTCCACCAATTATTCTACTTGGATGGCCAACTCTGGAAACATCTGGCAAGCTTCCTCGACCACCTGCACAAGTTGTCAGTTCTGTGCCACTACCGCATCACACTGTAGGCTCAATTGTTCAATGTTGTTGCGTTTCTCGCTCATGACATTGAACGTGCAACCCTCCCTGGCTCGTAGTTCTATAGTAACTCCATCCTACAAAACATAGAGTGTCTCCCAAGGGAGCGAAACCATATTTAGCCTAATTCCTTTCAACCTTCTAACCATAGGCCTAACGGCCTCATTTTCTATCACGAGTGCTCCCTCCGGTAGCAATATAGTGTTGGTCATTCGGGCAGGCAACATTTCCTGAGCCACAGGCGTGCCTACTGTGACACTGGTTGACAAAGTGCTAGCTTGTGGAGTACACACCTACAACTCCTGTATCTATGCTCGAAGAATCCCCAACACCATCTGGTGTTCCTCCGTGAACTACTGGAGGGTCTTCACTATGACGTCCCTCACTGCCTCCCCATTGTCATGCAGATCCCCCTTAGTCAGGTTGATCAGGTTGAAATAAGTCTTGGAAGCCTTTGACTTCTTCCACGGCCCTACCTACTCTCTTGGGCGCTATCGTTTCAACTATGTGGACAATGTCTGCGGGTTCGCACCACCTTGCTCTATATCTGTTTCCTATTTGGGTGAAGGCAACTTTTGTCCTTCGTGCTCTTCCTCTGCTGCCTTCTGCTACTCTTTTGCCACCTTCGTAGCATCCCTTGCCCCCTGGGCCTTGACTATTGCTGATTCATTCCTCCGCTTCTCTACCAACTATGCCATCTGTAGTTTCGCCTCATACTTTTTCCTCTATGCGGGGCACTTCTCTACTTCCACTGCATACTTGGCTGGAGAGCACCACTCCGGTGGCCATGACTCAAGCACCACAAAGATGACATCGTCCGTCGCTAGACAAGGTAGCTTGTGCCATGTCTTCATGGGGTCCTTCCGCGCCTTGATGTACATGTGGTGGAAATATGTCTTGAACTCCGCGAAGCTAGACAGAATGTTAAAGACCATGGGCGATAACTGCGTTGTGGATTAATCCCCATTCTGATGTTCATATCCATGAACATCCATAATGTCTTACTTTGCCTTATCCTCTGTGCATCTTTAGTTGCCCACAGCAAAGCGTACTTCACTGCCTCCAGAAGGTCCTGTGCAATCATGGGGAACTGGATTTCTTCAGGAAATTCCCATGCCACCAGTACTATAGACAACAACAGCCATGCATAATGAAAAGTCTTCCCCTGCTCCTATGCCTCACGGCAGTTCTCAAGGAACTCGCCACACAAGTAGTTCGCCCAGTTAAATTGGACCCCTTATGTGCATTGCGTGGCAAGTGCAACCACTGACATGGGCACCTCATCCGCGCGACACTTCCGCATAACCTTTCCGGCCAATATTTGTGTCGCGATGTTGACCACCTGGTTGTTAGTGTTGGAAATCGCTTGCCCTCTCTTCTTCTTCTCTAGCGTGAACTTCTTCTTCATGGCCTTCGTGATGGCCAAGTCATCACTCTTGCTCTCCGAGATATTTGTTGGATCCTCCCCCTTGCAAGGGAGCCAGGTAATTCTATGAATTAAGTGGTCCGTGATGGGGATGGGCTCCTCCAGCCACAAGCACCCATCATGCACCAGGCAAAGCAGCTGCTTGATGACAAAAATAGTCACTGGGGCACGATGGTAATGCGACACCTAGAGCAGGTTTAACAATCCTGCCTTTTCTACACCTCTCAGCCACTTACACAACTCCAACTCTATAACTCCCATTGGCACATCTTTCTTCTGGCGCATCACTTGCGTGGTTTCCAAATGTGGGAACTTCTTGTGGTCCGCGAGATCCCAGTCTTCAAATTTTAATGCAAGCACTCGCCCTAAGTGTGCTCCGTCAAAAATAATGTCGTCGGGGAGAAACGGAGTCTGTAGAGAGCTTTTCTCTCATCTATGTCTTTGGGCACCTTTGCTTTACCCTTCTGCGGAGGAACATATGCAGGCAACCTAGTAAGAGGGTCTGCACCCTGGGTTTCCACCTCCATTTCTACATCCTCCTCCTCCTCTATGAGGATTTCTTCAAATTCTTCCTCCTCATCGGCCTCCAAATTGATCGACTTCCCCTTTTCTTCCTTCATAAGCTTAGTTCTTAATGGATTTCTCGGGTATACATGCACTGGTACCATAGTGTGCTTGTATTTCTTGGGTCTCAGCGTACGTGGAAATTTAGGGATTTCTGCGACTATCCCGACACTTTCTAGGACATCTACTTCTGTAATTGCCTATTCAGCGGTCATTACTCTAGTATCCATGGCTTTCTCAGGTGCAGCCATATTGCTATTCCAAAATTCTCTTAATGGCTCAGGTAAATGCTCAAACAATGAATTCACCTTCAGAAGATCAAACAAATCTGGGTCCATGTATGTTTGTGCGTGCAATAGCTCAGTCCTGAAATTGCCAACTGTTGTTTGCTGGATAACCCTTTGTAATTTATAGTGCCTTTTGAATTTGAATTCGACTGTTCCCCACACATTTGGTGCATTAATGCTCGATTGGCAGTAGATTTTCAAGAATCTAGCCCATAAAGTTGACCTTAAATGCCTGCCACCCACTCCATTTGGTCTCAAACCAAGCATCACATCATGAATAGTGACTATAATGGTCAAGTTCCAACCAACCTGCACAATAGTGCAACTACCCTCATGCAGTCGCAAACCTTGTGACACTTTGCTACTGTGCACAGTCCTGACATCACACAACTCCTGGGCAGAGTAGTTTATTGTCTAGCGCCTCCTTTCAGCTACCTAGAGTGCCAAGACTGTACTTCTATCAGCTAGTTAGATGGTCGGGCCACCTGTGTAGGCCTTCAAATGACTGCCATTGACTTTTCTTGGGAAGAGTTCTCCATTTAACTTTACCAATTGTGTCGCGCCACCATCTGTGATCTCCTTAATAACATACGGTCCCAGCCAATGCATTCTAAGTTTCCCTGGAAATTTATCAAACTTACTATCAAACAACAACACTAAATCGTTCACCTTGAAGGTGTGCAACTTAATATGTTGATCACACCAAGCCTTTTCGCACTGCTTTTGGACCTGCTGGTGAAATCCAACCAAAAACCGTTCTTCCTCGAGCTCCTCCAACTCTGCAAGCCTTCCCTCTAGGGCTCCATGATCCATCATACTTGTGAGTGTTTCTATGTACAGACTAGGAACGATGTATTCCATAGGCATTACAACTTCCACTCCATAGACAAGCCTAAAATGTGTCTGTCCCATTAGTTTCTTGAAGGTCATCCTATAAGCCCATAATACTGTATGTATGTGCAGGTCCCAATCACTTTGTTTCGTGTTACATACCTTTGTCAGTGTGGTCTCCAATCCTTTGTTGAACGCTTCTACTGTCCCATTAGCTTGTGGGTGATACGGTGTGCTTTTCTGATGATAGACCTAAAATTATTCCGTCAGCACACTAATCGTCTTTTTCAGGAAATGTGTATTACGATCACTCATCAAGGTCTTCAGACATCTGAATCACGTCAATACGTGTTCAAACAGAAACTTCATGGCTGTCATGGCCGTGCAATCCTTTACAGGTTGCACTTCTTCCCAACGAGTCAGGTACTCTGTCGCAATGATAATATATCTCGCATTTCTCTTTCCTTGAGGTTTGATAGGTCGTAGAAAGTCAATTGCCCACTTTTCAAAGGGCTACAACGTTATTTGTGGATTCAAAGGTACCTCGTCCCTCCTCGATTATTTACCTATTCTTTGACATACATCACATGCCTTGCAATGTGCTTTTGAATCCTGATGAAGGGTCGGCCACCACAACCTTGGACAGAGAATCTTTTGCGCGGTTGCTCTCCCTACATAATGTCTTCCCGCAATGCCCCCATGAGTGTCTATGAGGATGTTGCTTCATTCAAACTCAGGTACATACTTTCACAGTATCTCATCATTCCCCATCTTATGTAGGTGCCCCGCAATGACAAAGAAATCTGCCACACGCACCACTAGTTCCTTATTTTGCTAGACAAAGTACCATTTTAGCAGAGTTCTAGTCATGAGAAAGTGAATTATATATTCAAAATTTCCATCTCCTATGCACATAGCAAAGAGATGTGCATCGGGTAATCCTTCCTGCAGACTAGTAGGTTCCTAACTTATCTCAATGCGCGATAGGTGATCTAGTCCCGCGTTCAATTGTCCAGGCTTCACAATAACTTCAAAATCATATTCTTAGAACAATAAAAGACATCTACATATGCGCCCCCCTAACGCAGGCTTATTGACCAAGTACTTCAGTGCGGAATGGTCTTTATACATCTTAAAGTGACCTCCTAGCAAGTAGTGTTGATACTTCTAGAGCGCATATACCATAGTCAGTCCCTCGCGTTCAGTGGTAGAATAGTTCTTTTCTTATTTAGATAATCTGTGACTCACAAACGTGATAGGGTGATCCAAGCCTTCTCCACCATCTTGTGTTAGTACTACCCCCAGTGCTATACTTGACGCGTCAACATGGACATGAAACTCTTTCTTCCAGTTCAGGAAGACCAGAATCGGCACAGTAAACATCTTTTCTTTCAATACATCGAGGCTTTTCTTACAGTTGTCATTCCAGCAGAACGTGACATCCCTTTTCAACAGATTTTCCATCGGTATGGTGATCTGGTCATAGCTTTTAATGAACTTCCTATAGTACCCTGTATGCCCTAGAGTAGCGCAAAACTATTTCTCACTTTGCGGTGCTTCCAAATTCAGAATCACCATGATTTTCACGGGGTCTACCATCAGCCTTTATCTACAAACAACATCCCCCAACAGGTTCCCAAAAGGAACGAGGAATGTACACTTCTTGAGGTTGAGTGCAATTTGGTATCTTAAACATGTATCTAGCATTAAGTGCAGGTTCGCTACATGGAACCTAACCAGCCCAAATATAGTCCAGTCGTCAAAATAGACCTCCAAGAACTTATGAATATATTCCCTGAATGTCGCAACAACTACGCGCAAAAAGATAGTAGGGGCATTCTTCAATCCAAATGGCATGACAGTATATTGAAAGCAACCCCACTCAGTCATGAAGGTTGTCTTGCTCCTATCCTCCGGCACGATTTTGATCTAGTGGTACCCTGAGAACCCATCAGTGAAAGAATATGCTTCCTGACCGCCTACATTGTCCAACACCTCATTTGTGAATGAAGTTGGGAATGGATCATGTACACACGCGTCATTCAACTTTCTGAGATCCATGCATATTCTTATTTTGTCCATCTTCTTCTTCTCTTGTACCACCATCGGGCTTACCCAATCGGATTCCTCCACATGCTCAATGATGCCTACCACAAGCATCTTGTCTAGTTCTACACAGAACTTTACCTTGTATTTTAGATTTAAGTGATATGGCCTCTGCTTAACTAGCTTTGCGTCAGGTTTTAACGTGATCTTCATTACCCCTAAATCTCTGATTATTCCCTTCAAATCTGTAAACTTGGTCAGGAATAAGTCCTGATATTCGTAGAGTAATTCAGTGACCTTATCCACCATTGGGTCGTCCCAATAGTCTCCAATATTCACAATTTTAGGTTCCACCTCTGTACCAATATTCACCTGCTTAGTCTTCGCCAGCACAGTTATGTCAGGGTTCTCAATCTGTGGTCCCTGAACCTCGCAGTGGCCTTCCATCTCTAGAATGTTAATTTTCCACGGATCTTCATCTTCTTCTTTAGCAGTTACATTATAACATTCCAGCACGCAACTCAGCTGAGTAGCCCATTCAAGCTAAATCGATTCTACCAGCTCCTGTGGTATCCTAAAGATGGTTGCTTTTACCTCTTGTAGTGCTTCATCAATACTGTCCCACTCATCCTCAAAACTGAAGGTCATCACGAACCCTTCATGCAGAACATCCCATTCACCTGTCCCATGGCGGAGCTCTATTTCTATATACCAGTTCATTGGTATAACATCCAAGGTATGATAGAACAAGTGCACCCACTCAGGCTGTGGCTTTTCCCCATAGGCTTGCATCCATTTGGCCAGATGCGTGCGCGGATCATCCTGCCCATTGTACTTATCTATCAGTCACACCCTAGGCTTCCCAAATCATAAGCACATCATTCCCCTACACTCGCGCCAGTCATCAAAGCTCCCTTTGTGCATACCCCACCACCTCGTGGGCATAGTGCACAGTACCCAATCCAAGGCCTGGAAGCGTTGCTTTTCTGGCACCTCCCTTTCAAATTTATTCAAGAAGGTATCTACCTCACTTAGACCATCATAAGTAGGTAGGTCTCTTACTTTTGTCAATACGTAGCGAAGCGACCTTGTCATCATATTACAATTCAATTTAGTTACCTCATGTAATAGATTATGCCATCACTCTGTATCCTCATCTGAATCCGAAGTACAGGAGCTTTTGCGCTCACACGCAATCTGCCCATTCGCGGTAGGATTCACCCAGTCT
The DNA here is from genome assembly GCA_031772625.1 of Pinus tabuliformis. Classification (NCBI taxonomy): domain Eukaryota; kingdom Viridiplantae; phylum Streptophyta; class Pinopsida; order Pinales; family Pinaceae; genus Pinus; species Pinus tabuliformis. The sequence continues at coordinate 1,035,177,632 of CM062816.1, read as the reverse complement.
TGGTTTCGCACTGTATCTTATAGATGCAGTCCAAATCATCATCACTTTCATAGTCGTGCACCTCCTCCGTATAGCGCGATCCTTCAGTAGTGTCTAGCGGTATAATTACATAGTGACTTCTTTTCAAAAATCATTTTTTGATTTTTCATATTAATCAACCCTTTCATGTCAGTGACCCAATCAATTCCTAAGAGTATAGAGTAGGGATTACTGTCATCAACAATCTCTATCACTTTCAAAATCTGCTAGCGTGCTCGCTCCCTCAATATCCATGGTTATTCCTTGCAATCGCCCCATGAGTATTATTTTCTGTTGGTTCACCATTCGTAGATGAGTAGGTGACCACTGCAGCATAGGTCTCCCCATTCGCTCCCATGTCTACTTCAACAGAAAATTCACATCTGATCCTAAATCCAAGATGACTTGATCCATCTAATATTCTCTGATCTACGCTATTAGTGTCATTTCTCTTCCCATTCTTGTCTTATGTTTTCTGATCTTTCTGACTACGCGCGGTTCTCCTGGCGTTGTCCCGACGCATCTGTTAATGAGTTCCTGTATCTCTTTTACTACCTTACTATCACAGAGTAGCTTCATACATGTCTCTAGGAACATTGTGTGCATAGGTGGGTCCATCTTTGGCTCCAGTTTATCTTTTCTTCCTGAAGTGGAGGCCTCAGTGAAGCTCTTCTTAGCTTCCATGAAAGTTTTTCAGGTCCACTCCAAATCAAACTCTGCTTCTTTCACCAGAGCTTTGCGAACCCACATACTATATTTTGGTTGTTTTCCTTTTTCATGTCCCATCGTGATTCCACTTTGAAGCATAATGTTTACATTCAGATCTTCCTCACGCGGCTCATACCTCATGATCCGCGGGTTCTGAGTTGGGGGAGGTAGTAGTGCTCCTTTGTCATGTATCCTAGCTATTAGTGTAGGACAATCTTTTGTCTCATGATCAAACAAGTTGCAATACAAACACGACGGGCATGTTGGATTCAAGCAATTGTGGGCATAATTTCCTGGCCCTCAACAATTGTAGCATATCAACTGTCCACGACCTCTTCTAGGTCCTCCTCCACTTCGCCCTCGTCCGCACCCCTAAAATCTTGTTCGCTCCATTCCTACATTTTGATCGAGGGGCCATGTTTCAGCCTGAACTCTGTAGGTGGGAGTTCTATCCATCATTAACTCATAGCTTCTACAAGTGTGCTCATCATGTCCCACTGACCTAAAAAAGTTGCAGAACAACTGTTGCAAATTTTGCGTATACTTCTATAACAAGTGACAACTGTCCGTGGCATGTTTTCCTACTCTTTGACAAATCGTGCACCACAAATAAGGTGTTGCACTAGGTCCTACTTGCGCTTCCGGTCTTAAGGGAATCAGTCCTCCTGCTGCAAGGTAATTCGTGAAAACCAGGCAGTGGTCCTTGTCATGACCTTGAATTTTTCATTTTACGCACCACACCTCTTTGCACACTTCTGGTCGAGTTGTCCTGTCCTGTTTCAGAATTTGCATCTCAAGGCATAAATTCTTCAGCTACGCATGGATCTGCTGAACTCATAAGTTAGGATCCTACATCGGGGTCTCATGTAGCCTCATCGCGATCTCTAAGGCCTCTGCTTGAGTCATTATCTTCTGCTGCGATAGTGCACTCCTCGGATGTGGTGTTAGAGAAGCTACAAACCACTTGCGATGTTGTCCATCCATCAAATTCATATTGGCTTCATGAATCATACATTTTAGCCTCTAATCCAGCTCTTAAGGAGTCTCGCCTAGAAGCATTGTGATATCTTTGAATCCAATGATCGACTATGCTTCAGACTTTGACCTATTAAATTCTCTGTTTATCACTACTTGGATATCTGCGATTCCCGCATTTGGATTATCATTGGAGTGCTTAATATACTAGGTTAGCACGTGGTCCTACAAGGTGCTAACCAGTGTCGCTTTCTTTATATTGTCATCTGTAACTCCTTGCGCTTCCCATATAGCTCTTACCATGAACCAGAATTGGTTTAGATCCTCATTTCCCAAACCCTTGAACACAGGCAACTTCATTGTGCTTGCCATATTGAATCACGGTGGTGGTGGAGGTGGTACGGGTGAAGATGGAGGTGATGGTGGTGAAGCTGGTGGTGGTGTGGGTGGAGGTGGTATTCACAGAATTATTTGCCTTATCAGATGGATCGCACTTCGCAGTGAGACCTTTGTGAGCTCTTCCTCATCCCCTCATAGAGATGAAATCAAGGGGCTAGTTTCTGGTCCCTTATTCCCCTCGTTCCTATAAGCTTTTCCATTTTGCATAACCCCAAACATCAAGGTAACTGAATAACCCTCTTTTTGCACAATTGCATTTTAATCCAAGTATTCAAAAACTTTACATACTTACCTCACAGTCCTTTGAGAAACCGTCGCTCTGCCTTGTTGTAGCTAACTGAGGTGTCAACCGCGAACTCAGTAATGAATCCTCCTATAATACGATTGAGCTAATGATCAACAGCACACACAATATTATCCTCTGATGCTTCCAACCTTCACACTAGCTCTAAGGTCGGCACAATAGGACCGTCAAGTTTCCGCCTCCCTTGGCTATCCGCTAGCTTCGTGATCCACTCGTATAGCTCAATCAGGAGGGACGCGAAGAAGATTTTGTGGATCTCCATCTACAGGTAGCAGTCTAACCACTCTTCTTTTGGCAGTCACGGATTCCTGTTCTCCTGTGCTACGAACTCATGAATTCTTCTGTCCAACGAGCCTTCAATTTCCTTCTTAGTTGGATTCCAATGATACAACATCAGATATCTCTATGCAGATTCTTATCTCGACAACGAAACCATTTGTTGGCTTGATGGGGCCTGACCTAGGTTCAGAGTTATTTAGCCACACAAATCCCTACACTACTGGCCCTTTCAGCATCAGCCCGCGAAGCGTTGACTGAAGTCTCACCCGAAGCAGTATGGGGGAATGCTGGAACCAAGTTTCTCCACCCTTGATATGTTTGAGGTGTCGATTTAGTCCAATTGTGCCTATCTTCATGCAGGTTACTTCGCACACTATTCTAACCTTCAATACCCTCACGATCTGTTATAATCTCCTTTTGTGCAGCCCTAACCAGGGGCTGAGATGGTTTCGTGCTGCTATGGTAGCGAACAACACTATTTCCCCAATCTACAGCTTGAATCTTCCTTATCTTATTACAGATGTTAATCAAATTCGCGTAAACAGATATTATATCTTATATTCACTTAATCAATACAATCATATATATTCACACATCAAATAAATAATGTAAGTGCAATTTATATCCAATATATTCAACGCATAAAATAGGAAATAAATACACAAATTAGATATGAAACTTCTCTTTATTAATACTTCCAACTATCACAAACTCAATTGGCCCTACGCACTCAGTTGCAGGGGTCTGTGCACTCAACTGCGGACTACTAGGCCTCTGTGCACTCAGCTGCAGAGCCTTCTCCTACTCTACGACCCAAAACTAGACTTTACACTTCAGATATGACTCAGCCATGGAAAATTTTCGCCCTTGGGCGAAATTAAGGGGTTTTATATTTTTATTGGGCGAATATTTTGTATCACAGTACATTGTTACAAATCACCTCAAATTTATTTTATAAAAAAATTAGGTATGGAGGTTAACCCACCTTATTTTAAGGGAGAGAGTAAAAAAAGTAAATTTAGCCCTTGAAATTAGGAGTTACAACCTCCCATTCACCCTAATTTTCAAGAATAGGTATTTATGATAGTTTTTTCGCCCTCCACATTTAGTGTAAAAAAGGTTTCTTTCATTCATTTTCCTGTATTTCATGGTATTGGGGTTAATTTCGAGAAAATGACCTTATTTTTTGGAACAAATGGTCACAAAAGAATAATTCATTTTATTTAAAAATTCAAGTCTCTTATTTTCATGTTTATTTAAATATTGAATAATGTTCTTGGCATATTCCAAGTTTGCATCTGTTTAGTCATAATCATATAAAGAATAATGGAAAACATTTTTTTATATTTACTCCATAAGTCACCTTATATTTACGTCTAAATAAATAAAAATATAAATAAAGTGGAGTATAGTAAATAAATAAAACCTCTTTTTATATTTAGTCCATAACCCTCTTTCTATTTAAGAAAGCTCAAAAAAGAGGTTTTATTTAAGTGAATCTGATGGGCCAAATACTATGGGCCAAATACCATGGGCCAAATTATTATTAATACCATGCAAGAAAAACATTATTAACCCTAATATTAGTATTAATCAAAAAAAGGATGGCACATGGTATTGACCCATGGTATTAATGTGTAATGTAGGCTATTTAAAGGGGGGAATTAAACTAGCATAGATCCATCTTTACTCTGGATCTACTAAGCCCCGGAGGGATCAAATATTGTGATATGCAAACTAGCATAGAGTGAAAAAATATTTGATCCTCGGGGTTGGTAGATCAGGATAAAAATGGATCTTGTAATTTAATGTCACTTAAACATTTTAATTTGGTTAAAATAAAAAAATAATAAAATAAATAAATCAATTATTAATTTTATTATTTTTTATAAATTACTAATAGTAGTTTTTAAGCTCCAAGTTTATGATAACCCATGGTATTGACCCATGGTAATATTATGGTATTCATGTGAGCATAGACTATTTAAAGGGGAAAGTCTATCAGCTTAGATCCATCTTAATTCCGGGTCTACCAAGTGCGAGAGGGATAAATAGATTTCATCCCTTCAAGAGTGGTCGAAGCGGAGTTAACATGGATATAGGTTGGTTTTTATGATAATGAAGATATTAAATAGACTTAGGAAATTATATTATAAAAAACATCTTAAGGTGGATGGTTAAAGCTACATTTAGTCACTTCACAAAATTTAGTAAAAAATACCAGTATCTCCATTAATATTGGTTTTTTCTGATTTAACAAAAAAAAAATCAAAACAGTGAAATCTTATCACTCTTTCTGCATCACCCTTGCAGAAGAGAGATAGTTAGTGCCCAGATTTCCCACCATTTTTCAAGTTTTCTCAATATAATATCTTCATGAAAAGGTTAAGGTACTGATGTTGGATTAGTTGTTTGAAAAATATGTTGGTTTGTACAACCTTTCATCTTCTCTATTATTCCTAATTTGTCGTAACGATTTGTAGGGGTTGGGCCAGTGCTTGAAAAATATGTTGGTTTGTACAACCTTTAATCTTCTCTATTTTTCTTAATTTGTCATAATGATCTGTAGGGGTTGGGCCAGTGCACCATATTGTCCTAAAAGGAAGAGATTGTGCACCAAAAAATAAATTAATCCACATGTTACAACATTGTTGAATTGAGGCTTCCATGATCCATATCAAGTTTATGAGAGATTTTTGGACATAAATCACATGATATTTCATTTGTTGACACGCTTCGAACCAACCAGTGTGGTTCATCATCAGGACAAGTTGAAGAATCAGATCTAGGTTGCATGTTAAATAGACACAGTAGAACATCCAATGGCTATAATTTTTGACCAAGCAACGTCTATATTGACTAGCTAATGGCTATATTTGACTATGAAATGGCTAGTTGGACCAGACTCAACGAAAAAGAAGCATAACTATAATTTAATTAAAAATTAAAAATTAAAATAAGTTAAAGTTATGGATCTAAATAATTAATAAATTAATAGTTAGTTATACTATTATTAAATTAAAACTTAATGGGATATATGAATTTACATAAAAGGTATTAACAATTCTATATATATATATATATATATATATATATATATATATATATATATATATCTATATATATATATATATATACATATAGATATATATATAAATTAAATTAGTTACTATATAGTAAGAATAAATATTTATTTAATTGTTTATTTAATTGTTAAATTTTTAAATTCTTTTTAATTAATAGAAACATATTATCATAGATTGATTTCAATATCAAAGTAATTATTTTTATTTATTAATTAAGTTAAAATTTAGTATATAACTAATAGAGTTTCTTATACTATATAAACAACCCACCAAAGAGGATCAAAGAACAAAGGTAAAAGAGAGACGGTTAAAGGATAACAAGGGGAAACTAACTTAAAAGAAAACTAGAACAAGCTATAAAGAGAAGGAGGAGAGGAAGTGAAGAACACGGCTAGGAAGTGAGGGCTGGGATCCAGCAACTACTAATCTTCCAGCCGTCTTCTCAACATAAACATGTTACAACATTGTTAAAAAATGCAAGACATATGAAGGTAGTGAATTATGCTAATAAGCAATTTAGATTGGGAGAGATGTAATTAAATTTTATTATTTAATTGAAGATTTATAATTAAAATAATAATAAATCTATATGTATATATTAATATATTGATTGGAAGGCTTCTCACAACGGTCACTTCTTTCCATTAGATCCCCTTCACGCCTTTGGGATACCTACTACTTTCTTATATTATATTGTTGGGGCTTGCTACTTGTTGGCATGTTGGGGTAAACAAAATGTGTTTTTTTTTTATCTCACAGTTGGAGTCTGTGGAATAAGAAAGAAATTTGATAGCTTGACAAAAGTGGTACAAAATATGTATTTTTTATCTCATAGTTGGACTCTATGCAATAAGAAGGAAATTTGATAGCTTAAAAAAAGTGGTAGAGAAAATATTAATCTCTCCTACCTTGACAGAACTGGTGGTCAAGATCAACACCTACAAGAACTTTGTTGTGGAATATTATCGAAACTAATAGAAGGATATGAAAGAGTGTACAGTGAGAACCTTGACAAACATGGCCACTGAAACTTGCAACATTGTTTATAGGAAGAGAAAATTAAGTTTCTTTTTTCCAAACATGTATGTTAGTATATTACAATTTAATGAATATGTTTTCCTATTATCATATATGGTTTCATACTTTAACAAAAAATTCGCCAAGACTTCCCTTTTTATTATTCAGTGAAAGATTTGCCAAGGTCTTACAAGATTTTAAAATTCAGTGATAGATTCACCATTAGTTTACAAGATAATATAATTCGATGAAAGATTCGCCAAAAAAATTATATATACATATTATATTATTGATAAAATCGCCTCCCATTTTTCCTATATATCATGGGGATTCACCCATTTATTATACATATAAATTTAGGGTGGTTCTTAAAATTTTCCCTAGACTCAACTCTTCATCCTTAGATCTGCTACTATTGATTTCTTTACTACTTAGAGCCTCACTCTATTTATACAATCCCATGGTACGTGGACCATGGGTAGATCTCTACAACCTACACTACATTACAAAATTGAGGGCGGACAACCATATGACTCTTTTACAACTACACACTCCGTGCCAACAAATTACGGAGTCTTTACATTGGGGTTACAAATTTTGACCAAAATCTGGGCTCTAAGCCCCAAAACATCCCTTGGGGGATCCTGTGCCCAACAAGAGGTCTTGTCATTTGTATCATACAATAATTGTTCATTTGTGTAATGTAAAGAAGGTTGCCCCCTCAAAGAGGCATATTTCTAAGGCATTGATCTCTCTTTTCTATCTTTTTGTGAGTTGGTTTCATAACAATGAAATAATGATACTTGTCTTAATTTTCTCCTTGCTACATGTTTTAAGCCCGTTGGATTAGTTTCCCATCTAGAAAACATCCAATAACCATTTCCTTTACCCATCCACAAACTGGATTGGTTTCTAGCCCGACAAGCATCCAATGACTTCTCTTTGCTTTGAATGCATGCACACATTGGATTGGTTTCCATCCCAGAGACCATTCATTTCCTTCTCTTCTCTTTTACCATGTACACACACTAGATTAGTTGTTAGCCTGACAAGCACCTAGTGCCTTCTCCTCTCTTTGACCATGTACACACACTATATTGTTTTCCAACCTAGTGAGCATCTGGTGAATTCTCTTCCTTTTGACCATGTACACATAGTGGATTGGTTCCATCCTAGTAAGCATCTATTTCCTTCTATTTTCTTCTCTTCTCCTTGATTTCAAATTTACTAAGTGGCTTATTGTCCCCAAGGAGAGAACTTAGTAACAAATGGGTGTAGATAAGCCTAACCACTACCCTATGAATATGGGCACTACCAAACTAGGTAGCCTTTTGTTGACAAAATATAGGTGTGTTCCACACCTTGTGGGCCTAGGTAGTCCCACACCTACCTGTTCCATACATATTATGTAACACAAGGGCCTAGAGAGTCCCATACCTACCTAACCAAAAACATTACACAACACGTGCACATATATGTGGGGTACCACAACACATACACATACACATGATACAACACAACAGATACACATGTACAACACAACACATACACAACTCACATGGCACAATATGACATGTACATAACAACATTGACAATCCAAAGACCACACCATCTCCATCCATAGACACCATGCAACACTACCTTTGGTGTCTTTCTCAACATGTCACAGATCATACTTCTTTCATTTTGTTGTTATATGTTTCAACATTCCATGTTATTAGTACAACATGGGCATCATTTATAAATCATGTTCGCATGATATTAAAATTATAGATAAGTCATAGCTAATTCTGCCCACTTGATTTCCCATTAACCATGAAAATGTTCATGTCATTCACATCTACATTAACTAAGTTTAGTAGTTTCCCTTCCATAAGAAGGGCCCCTGAAAAACTCTTGTCAAACAAAAAAACATGATCATATTTGAATTAAAAAAAATGTATGATGATGGGCATATTATAGATTAATATGTATATCGAGTTAAGGTCAAAAGACTTCATGTATGCCATTCTCATGGCTACCATGCCACTACACATAATTTCTAATGGACTAATTGGCCACTTGGCCATCCTATTGTTGTTCACTTAGTCATAGGCATAACATACCTTGACTTATGTCAAATAAAATCAGGGTCTAGATAATTCCTGTACATAGCAAGCACGTATTAGTCAATGGAAATCTCTTCCAGAATTCCTCCTTTTTCCTTTCACATTTCTCTTATGTGCTAACTCCCAACCACTTATGTGTTTTCCTATGCCTGTCATCATGTCCAGCATTAATTCTCCAACATGTTTTAGCATTGGCTCTTTTCTCAACCCATTTTCCCAACTCCAAGTTCCTCATTGAATGGAACTTGTTAAACTGATCACTATTCATGTCCCTTACATGTGACTCTCGTCGGCTCTCTTTTTCCAAGAATTGTGACCTCCCTACCACCTTTAGTCGATTTGACTCATGCCCTAAGAACTAAGCATGTAATTCAAAGGCCTATCATCACATCAATATGCAAAGAAAGATTCAAAATGAGAGATAGTGACACACACAATAAAATCCATGATTAAAATCATAAAGATAGCCATGCAAAACAACATCATCAAGTACAAATATGAAATTTAAAAAGGTTTTAGTCATGAAATCGACAAATTAAAACCCCCACTTATAGGAATTAGCATAAAATAATCAAAAGTTAAATATTATCACCATAGCCCGAGTGTTCATGGAACTTTCATCCATCATGCAATGCACATATGTGTGCATGTACATATGAATATTCATGTACTAAAACCAATTCAAGACTTCCTCACAAGGCTCACAACAACCTTGAAGTCTTACTTTCACCAAAATTTCATAGGGGATCTTTTGAACAGATATATGTGTATGTCAAAGAGCTCGAGGGAATTGCCCCTCCTCCTTCTCGGTCTCCTACATTGTTGATTCGTGTCCTTGCGGTTCATAGGAGCTAATTTCTTTATTTTTCTTCTTTAGAGGACAATCCCTTTTCCAATTATCTTCTCCACATTCCCAACAAGCGAATTTTTTCTTCTCCTTTTATGCAAAACAAGGCCTCTTCCTGCTATTTCCATTTTCCCTTTTGAGGATTCATCTTGGTATTTTATCTCTTGCAACTACGTTTTCATCTTGTCATTCCACTCAACCAACCTTTGTTCTTTCTTGGTGAGCTTTCTGAGTTCTTCCCTACATATCTTGAAATCATCTTCTAAGTCCTTGAGTTCAACCCACAACCTCCTAAAGGTTATTTTCCTTTGGAGGGATGTCCCTATTTCTTATTCTTGATGGATTTGGTCCATATCCTACAACATGATGCAATGACACATGTTTCCTTTTGCTACCACTCAGTACTGCTATGTGCCACCACATACACTTAGTTGTTACTGCATCAATAAATATAAATAAGTATACCGGTTTCCTTTCCATGTTGTACCAAGAACACTACCCTGCAACTACAAACATGCATCAAATTACATATTAGTCACACATCTAAAAATATAGGACATCAATATCTGAACATAATAGCAATATTTTATTTTCTCCACTATGTTAGAAGAATACCTCAGATAGACAAAATGAACATCTATCAAAAAATATGATGAAACATTAGGGGCCCTTACAATTCAAGATAAATTCTGGTGTAATTAAAAATCCTCCAGCTACACAATCTATACAAGGCCCTTGCCTTTGAACTTATTTAGTTCAAATATTGAACGTGGGTGTCTTATCTCATAGTGAGATAACAACCCTTTTGCAAGATTCAACCGGCCATTTTCATATGCCACACCGTGTTCCCTGAACAAAGAAGGTATTGACCATGAATACAAGCATTCATAAAGAATACCCAAACCAATTTAAATAAAAGATTAACCTCTACTGAGGGTATTAGCCATGTAACAATCAGGTAATGAGACTTTCCTTTCCAAATCAATACAATCATATACATACACTTATAGGTAAATATAAATAGGCCATGCCATCCAAGCTACCACAACATATAATATCATACTTGGCACTTTACAACTTAGAATTTTCCCATTTTTGTAGTATCTATATATATATATATATATATATATATATGTATATATATATATATATATATATATATATATATATATAGATATAGATAGATAGATATATATATATATATATATATATATATATATATATATATATATATATATATATATATATATATATATATAGTCATCTAATCATGGTGCTACACCCAATACCTACCCCCAAAAAAGGAATTCATCATGTCCCCTCCCTCCTTAAACTTGGAGGGCATTAACCACAAGAAAAAACCATTAGAAGGTAATACATAACAACAACATATGAACAATCTTAATCCTCCTATGAGGTCCGTACCCTCATACAACATACACATCATGGGATTTCCAAACCGTAACCAACATATAATACATATTCTTATTATCCATTAGACCAAGCAGTGTTATGTAGAATACACATCACAAATGGATTCTTCCCCAAATCCCTCAAGTTTCATGAACATATTTATTTCAAGATCACACCTCCCAACCAATGGTGATTATATGTTACAAGTAACTAACTTCTCTATAGGAAGTTCTGCAAGAATAAATAAAATGCAACTTCTAAAGCCATAACCACTGACTATCTAGACCTTCAAGATGTCAAATAGCAAGCACATGCATTGTAAAGGCATTTGTCACAATAACTTCCCAAACATAATTGCAGTTAATATGAAATTCCAATCAACACTACACGAAGGATACCACCCTACTCACATAGAGGAAGTTTCCCCAAAGTTGAGCTCCATCCCAAAACTAGGGATCCATGGATTATTTCCATGCAAGTAGTAAATTAATTATAGGTTGTCTTTTAACACCTAAATATTAGTTTAGTTAATTTACTAAAGATCATTATGAAACTCCTTGGTTAGGAACTTTGTTGACAGTTTTCGAAAGTTAGAACCCATATAGTCCAAGTGTCAAACCTGGATGCTCTCATACCACTCTGTAGCACACCCCACTTACTCGGTGAGGTGGTCACAAATAAATCCAATTCTGCTTATACTATTAGAAAATGGGATTAATTTTTTTTTTGTCTCCTATGTTCATTTTCCTTATCAATTCTCTTTATAAGGGTTTGGGTCACTCATTAAAGGCTACCAAAATTGTTCCATGGTATCATAACCAGAGTCTCCTAACCTTACCATATATATATATATATATATATATATATATATATATATATATATATAGAGAGAGAGAGAGAGAGAGAGAGAGAGAGAGAGAGAGAGAGAGAGAGAGAGATATAGATATATATATAGATATTTATATATAGTTGGCAAACATAAGAACATTAGGTTGGTATAATATATGCCACCGACACATATCTGACAGGTCTCACCATCCACTAATCCCTGGGACCAATGATAATTCGCCATGCTACCCCACTTTGATCGTCCCCCTGGTGCCCAAATAAATCCGACGGAAATGAATAGAGTAGGGAGATCAATATTTTGCATGGAGGGTACCCATCCTGCTGATGCCACAAGGGTAGGGAAAATACATGCCATAGTATCTTCGAGCGATAAATCTTCACCATTGATTGTTGCGGTGGCCCCCGCCTGACATCACATCCCACCAAGCCCCTTTATTATTTAACTAATTAATTTCTTAACCAACAATCCACATCACTTCACACTCCAGATCAAGTGATTGCACCTGTTCAACATGTGTGACAATTAACATAAGGGGAGATGGTGAAAATTGGACTTATAAACCCACCCATCTACCGATCTATGATGGCAACCAATTGTGACACCCCTCTCGCACTTATTTCAAAACTACTACGAAGGACATTGAAAGGTGGCTTCTGGTTTTTCCAAAACACTCATGGGTTTCTCTGACATGTTCTTACCACATGATGGGGCCCATTCCTCCCACCTCCTCTGTGTGCCATCCCGCCATGTCATCCTGACGCTTCATCCCAGTGCTTTCCTTTGCAACTCAAGGGTGGGACATTTGGATACATCATCCCAGTCCTATCACCTTGGCGATTCCCTAGCCTTCTCCTCTTTACACCTCCAGGATGGGACCTCTGGGACACATCATCTTGGTCCCACCATCCTGGTGCTCTCCTTGACTACACCTCTTTGCACCTCTAAAATTGGACCTTTGGGACACGTCATAATAGTCCCACCATCCCGATGCTTCGAAGTGAGCCTCCCCTTCAAACTTACAATATATGATCCTTTGGGATGAGGTATCATGAGGGATCCATTTCCATCTAATGGGAATGATTTATGCCTCCAGGTTGTAATCCTAGCTGGCCTGGTGCCCAATCAACCCTGTCATTCCTTGTGCTATTAATTAAAATTTCCCAGGTTGTGGACTTAATGCCACATCATCTTCCCTTGATCAAATGGTGATAAGAATAAATCACACCACCCAATCTGTTGCTTCCATGATGAGCCTCTTTCCGGTACCTCTAGATAAGGTTCAAGGAGAAAGTCTATAAGGCAATGTTTCATGCCTATGCTCACAGAAGATCCATTCACAACAACACTTCACCTATAGCTCGACTAAGAAGGTTTTGCTTAAATTTTGATCCTTAAGTTATATGCTCCTTCTTGAACCTAGTGGTTTTCTTCAACAATCTCTCCATTATACGTTATGCACCTTCCATAAGAGGACTCATCCACGACTTGGTTGCAATGGTTTTTCAACTCCCTGGACTTGCGCCAGAATCCAACCATGATGCTTGGAGTGTAGTAAGGCACCCACTAGTGCTACCAGGGGCTTCACTGGGGGAGAAATATGATACCCCATGGGTTCATATTGAGCAATATATATTAATGAGACAATGATATAATATATTGAGCATATATTAGGGGTTAAAGGGTTTTATATTGGCAGGTATAAAATGGAGCTCAAAGCTAATGAAAAAATATAAATAGGTATAAAGAAATGTTAATGAAAAAATAGATACTTGCAATATCTAGTCAATGTAGGGATTTTTTTAATTAGGAAGGTATATTGGGCTCGTATTGGTAGGGGGTTAAATAATGTGATTTTTAGAGGTTTTCCAATATGTAGTCAAATTAGGGATATTTTTTAGCATTCTATTATCACTCAGGTTGTTCCCTAAAGTGGAAAGAAAGGGAATGCGGCCGAGGTAACCACAGACCAATCTTTTAGATACAGATTCTAGCCAATCTGCATCCAGAGAGGGCTCTCTCTTTATGATTTAGCTTTTTTTTGAGGTATATTAGGATAGCTATGAACTGCAAGGGTTTTGTTTTGAGTTTGGTTGGAGGAATGGAGATTCAATAGAACAGTGAGGTAAAACTAAAGAGTTTCAGTCCATTGGGCATGATGGAGTCAAAGAAGGATAGCTTCCTAGATTAGGTTTTTTATCAGAGGAGGTATCACAGATCAACGTACTCAAATATGGAACAATTTATAGGCTAAAATCGGATGGAATGGAGTCAATTGGGTGAAGGGCAATTAAGAATCCTTCATCATATTTGACAAAGGGAAAATGGATGGATACTGCTGAGGAGAAATTAAGAATTCCTTAGCAAATATTCAAGATGAAAGAATCAGGGGAAATAGGAGCAATTAAGAATTCACTATTTATTCTAATTCTGAAGAAAACACAGAAAATAACAAAGATTGAAGACAGAGTGCAGCCAAGCAAATTCTGAATTCTTTTCCTTTATTAATGAGATCATGAAACATAGATGATATAATAAACATATAAACTATAAAACACAAGTTAGAAGGGACTTATTTATCCATAAGATGATTCAAGAATTATGTAACATGGTCCTCAGTGTCAATTCCTCATTCAGTAAGCCAGACAAAAATGGTTCCAACTGCCTTTTATTCCAGAAAACCTTACTATTATCGTCAAAAACTATGAAAACCCACCAACCAACCCAAAATACTTCATTTGGGGGGTATTTATACAAAAATGTCAAAATATCTTACAGAATATCTGATAGAAATAATATCTGGTGATGATTAATGCGTTTTTACAAAGATAGAGACAGACAGTCTCGAAAACAGGGGAATAATAAATTGATGTTGTGCTGGCTCTTCCATCTTTATGAGATGTACTGGAGGTAGGTGCTGTGAGTCAGTCTACGGCCATCTTCTACTAATATTCTATGCTGGTTGCTCTGTCCTATGTCAGATGTTCTTCAACTCTGATGTGATGCGCTTTGAGCCACATGACTCTGCTTCATTTCTGTTCTCCGCATTATAGTAGATGGTCAAAAATTTTCAATTGACCAAAGATAAGTTTATAGAATCTCTAACATACTTTGCCACCACTCCGGTCTTGGTAATTTATGTCTCTGAAGCTTCCTCAAAGTTTCGTCAGTCTCTGTGTACCTGAAGAAATTAGGTGGGATGGTGAACAGATGCTTCACCTCGTGCTCAATGTAGAACAAATTTTCCAGGCTGTCGTAGAGGGCTTGGCCAGATGGAAGTGCCTTCTCTCCTGAAGTACTTGATGATGTATTAACTTGATCAATAGCATATGTATTCAATTTAAGTACATAGCCTTTTTGTTTCATCAGACGATCATTACTTCCAAAAGGACTTGGCAAACCTTTTTTATTCAAGACTGTAAACTTTTCTGTGAAAGAATTAATCTCTACTTGCATGTCCTGGCATCTTCTTTCCAAATTTTGCATTAGAGTTCTCATGGTTAGAACTCTCTTGATGTCTAGAATGGTGTCTGTTCTGTCTCTTCTTTCCAGTGCTTCCAGTTCTTCGCTGGTCTTGGTGTTCAAAAAATGTATCAGCCGGTTAGCTTGTTCATGCATCTATCCCAATAAAGCTCTTGTTTTTTGAATCTTTATTTGGGCCACTCTTATTAAGTCAATCTACTCATAAATGATTTGGATAGACCTCCACACATCACTAAGGGATTGATTGATGTTGGTCCACAAAATTCCTCTGATTTTTGCTAGAGGTTTATCTAGAGAGAGATCCTTTTCTAATGCTCTCACCTTGTTCTCCAATGTTTTGACCTCCCTTGTTTTCTCTGCCACATTAATTTTGGATTTATCATAATTTCTTTCCACCTTTTCCAATTTCTCTTTGACCAGTTTCAATTCTGATACTTGCAACTTTAATTCTTCCATGGCTTTTATCAGTTGTTATGTACTCATAGTAGTACTGCTGCTTGGTGCTGTTGCTGAGGTACCTCTGATGATCTCTGCTGTTGATGCCGGGACAGTGGGAGGCAATGCTGTTATAAGTGTGGAGGGGCAGTAGTAACTGTTGGGGCTACTTCAGGTGGCTGGGAGGTCAACTCTCCCTGATTTTCTTGTAGAGCTTTCTCCAATGCCTGCCTTGTCTTACTCAATCTCTCATTCAGTCTCATGAGTAGGTCCATTATGTCCTCTTCAGATTTCTGTTGTACAACTTCTGTAGTCTCTGGATGCATAGAAGGAGGCAGTTTTAGCTGTTTTCTGAGGGCAGAAATGTCCTCTTCTTTCTTCTTCATCAGTGTCTTTATGCCTTTGGCATCTTTGGGATCATGTCCCAGTTCAATGATAATTTCTTCCAAGGATTTGATCCTGTTTTCCTATGCTAGAGAAGAAGCTTTCTCCAAATCTAACTCAGCAGATGTATTATTCAAGGAGTTTTGTAATTTATGAGCTAACATAGCTTTATGAGTTAGTGTGGAGTAGACCATCTCTCCAGTCTGTTTATGAAGCTCAATTTGGTCTATTGGATGAATATCCCTTGGCCAAAACCTCCAGATTTGTCCTGATATAGTCAGTTGTTGATTGTGGTTGTTGCACATTGGGCTTAAAGTAACTCATTATCATTTTCCCTTCTTTTATGTCATATGCTGACATTAATCTTTGTTGTTTTGCGGGGGCCATCTTAATATACTAGTTGTAAATTTATGGCCTTAGTGGATCGTTCCTGGCCTTTATCTCATTTGATGTCCTTTTGATGTCAGAGGCCTGCTTACTTGGTGGCCTGGTGGATGAAACTTCCACACTATGTTGCCTTTCTAGCTCCTGTCTATGTGAGCTAGTTGATGTGTCCACCATTGGGGAAGTCTACTGGGTAACCACCCTCTCGCCTCTTAGGCTATCTATGTTTTCCTCAATGATTTCCTCTTCTGACAGAGGATCTAATCTTTGCTTCTTTGTACTTGGCTGCTCAGCAGGTCCACTGATAGGTGTGTCCTCTTCTCTGTCTCTTTTCTTGCCTTTTTCCTCATTTACAGGAGTCTGTAATGCAGGAATCTCTGCTGCTTTGGTTTAGACCAGAGGAATTTGCCCCTGTTGATCAGTCATTGCTTGCTGCTCCGTGTCTGCCACTTCCTTGCCCATAGAAGACGTTGTAATTGGTGCGCTGGTTTCTTGTACCGGCTATTGTGAAGTTCTAGTAGAGGATGTACCCACTCCGGTTTGCTGAGGCAGCTTGAAAGATACCTGGCTTAAGGAGACGAATTTTGCAATTACAGGTTGAAATGACTGATGGCAAAGCGCGTCACTATGGTTTCTCTGGCAGGGTGGCAGACTGTACGCTCGTGCAATCAACTGGATGTAATTTGCATGGAATACTGTTCACAGAGAAAAATGACAAAAATGAGCTTTTCTTGTGTTTTTAGTGAAATTTTGGTTTGGCGGTGTTTTTTGGCATTTATTGCCTGGCTAACGTCAGCATGACGGGACATTTTGTCGTGTAGTAGACGGTACGGGATGGTGACGTGGAGAGATGACGTGTTCGTGACGTCAGCTGAGGGCCAGCTGGAGGGCGGTAAGCGGTTTTGGCCCACACTGCTTATGGGCCAGAGTGGTTTGGGGCAGAGAGGCAGCGAGCAGGGCGGGAATGCGCCACGTGTCCACGGTACGGGTGCAATACCGCCACTCCCCCGAGTGTTAAAGATCGGATGGAAGGGTGGGCATGATATAAGCGTGGACCCTTGGATGAGCGGGCCCGAATCTGACGGTTGATAGGCGTCGGAGATGGCGGCAGATTACGAAGCGGGGCCCGATATATAATAAACATTAATTAAACATATGAGGGATGTGTTTATTGGTTCGGGGGCGATGGTTCGTTAATTAATGTGGGGTTAATTAATCCCATGGTTTGTGTGCAGCGGGTTAAGGTTCTTGACAAGTTCCGAATAAACCTGCTAATCCATATTTGAACAATGATTTCAACGGTTTTATGGTTATAATAAACCGGGGCGGGGATATTAAAATATAAGGGTCTTTGTTATATACACATACTTACGAGGAAGGGTATTAAGGATAGGGATTTCTATAATAAAATTAATAGTCAATATGAGAAACAATATGAACACAAGCGCTAAGTTAATAAAGTTTAATAACTTAGGCTTAGGAAAGAAAGAGTTTAGATGTGATTTTGTACAATATCCTAAGCAAAAGGGTTTTACTTAGGGTTTTATGAAATGAGATGGAGTGATTTGGGGATATTGAGTAGATCTCAACAGCTTGGGGGAGATTAGTGAGTGATTTAGGAAAAGATGAAGGGGGAGTTAATCATGATTCTGCAATGTTACCTGTGATAGAAGTAAGATTTAATCATTCTGAGAGACAAAACCTATCACAAGTTTCTTGCTGCAACACCAAAACTGCCTACCCAGCCTACTGTACCTAACATTTTTTCTTCTTTTTGGGTGAATTTGGACTAGCAAACCCTCATCAATTTTCTTTTCTTAGCATTATAATCCTATCTAGATCTACACTTATTTCTTCCAAGGGCTTAGATTAAACTGTTGAGCTCCTTTGCTTCTCTACCTATCTACTTATTTGCCAAGTTTAAACAGTTTGGACAGATTTTATTCTCTATTTCTAAATAGGAATTTCAAACATGAACTAGACAAGATTGAAGTATTAGACCATTTATCAGTTGTGACAAAGAGTTCCACAAGCTGTACATGAAACTTTATTTACAGAACATGAAATAGTAGTGGCATTTGGACTTGCACACTTTCCTAATCCTTTTTCTTTGGGGTTCATTTCTTTCACTTTTTCCTTTTGACCATTTATCTTTTCACCCTTTGATTTTTCTTTTAGGGTATACCCTCTTTACATTTTATAATTTTTTTTATTTTTTCAAAATATGGAAAACCTATGCAGTAGGGAAAGGATGAACATATTAGGGATTTTAATCAGCCAATCATGAAATATGACACCTATTGGTATAGGAGAATAACACTGGCTCCACTTAGGGATGGCTTTTCTTGGTGAAAAGTCAAGAACAGCAGGTCAGATGGCCTTATGTACAACTCTTGCTGCACTCTGAAATCTTCCTTTGCTGCAAGTAGACAAAACTGTACACAAGACCATGTAACATATATACATTTCTCTTGAGCTGAAAACAAAATAGTAAAATTCCTACACTATTTTTCAAAACTTTCTGCCCATTCCTTTCTATTCTTATTGCTGCAAAAGCTACAGAAACTGAACTTTGCTATGTACAAGTTAGAGTTAGGATATATCAACAAACTGGATCAAAATAGTGTTTCAACATCTGACCATTAACTAGTCTTTCTTCTACTTCTGTACCATCCAAGCTTTTCAAAAGGTAGGTATTGTTTCCCTGTGAGGCCTGAACAATAAAAGGTCCCTTCCATAGGAAGTCAAACTTCCCATGTTTTCCTTTATCTTCTCTTCTGGAGTCCCACTTTAACACTTTGTTTCCTATGTAAAAATATTCTGCCTTACTCCTTCTATCAAATATCTTCTTGAGTTTTTCTTGTAGCACTTGAGATATTTGATATACCTCTTCTTTGGTTTGCTATAAATGGATAGTCAGATTAATCCTTCTCTGAATTTCAGTAGGTTCCACTTGAGCTTCTTGTAGTAATTTCATTACAGGGACCCCTAAGGATGAAGGAAATACAACCTCCATACCATAGACAAGCTCATAGGAACTAGTTCCAATGGATCTCTTGGTAGTTAATCTATCTTCCCATTGTGCATTTATAAGCTTCTTATGCCAGTTTTTCTTGTTTTCTTCCAATACTTTCTTAATAATATTGATCCGGCTTTTATTGGAGGACTCAGCTAGACTATTACCTTGCGGGTAATAAGCTGTGGAGTGGCCTAAGGTGATGTGGTACTTATGACAGAAACTTATCATTTTCTTGGATTTGAAAGTAGCAACATTACCAGTTATGATTTTTTTAGGACAGCCAAATTTAGACAAGATGTTGGTTTCTAAGAATTGAATGATCACTGAATCATTGGCTTGTCTACAAGATATGGCTTCTATCCACTTGGTGAAATAGTTTGTAGTAGTTAGGATCCATTTATGTTGGCTAGAAGAGGGAGGATGGATTTCCCCAATAAAGTCTAAACCCCATTGTTGAAAGGGTCTTTCAGTGGAAATTGGTCTAAGGGGTAGAGGTAAAAGTTTCCCCTTGCCTTCAAAAATTTGGAATTTGTGGCAAGCAATGACAAACTTTTTGACATCAACAAATAAAGCTGGCTAGTAAAATCCATCCCTTAGAATTTTGTCTGCAGTTGATTTCTAGTAGAGATGTCCACCACAGTCCCCTGCATGAAATTCTTTGAGTACCTTGTCAGTTTCATCTTTTATTAGACAATTTAATAGAACACCTTCATGATTTTTCCAAAAAAGAGCACCATCTAAAATACAAAACTTTGAAGCTTTCATTTTCAAAAACCTTTTCTCTATTCTGGATAACCCTGGAGGAGCCTGCAGGTTTAATAACACATAACATATATCAGCATACCAAGGTGATTCTAGGAAGGCCTGGCTAATTTGTGGAGTCGCCATCTCCTGTTCATTATCCAGTTCATTGATATCCAGGGCTTGGCAATTAGTTTCAGTCATGAGTTTAGCCAATCCCTATACTTTTATAAGCTTTGTAGGTTTTATTTCAATATCATACTCTAATATAGTAGCAATACATTTACCTCTCTTGCCTTCAATCCCCTCTTGGGTTAGGATATCTTTGACAATAGTGCTTGGCACATAAGCTATTATATGAACAATTTTAATCCTCCTATGAGGTCCGTACCCTCATACAACATACACATCATGGGATTTCCAAACCGTAACCAACATATAATACATATTCTGAAATCTTTGATGGCTTTCACAAGTGCATAATCCTGTTTTTCCATGATTTGGTATTTTAGTGGTGCATCCCTCAGTGCTTTACTGAAAAATGCTATGGGTTTTTCACATCCTTGATCATCTTTATGTAGTAAAACAACAACAATAGTATGTTCAGATGCAAATGAGAAGATTATGAAGTCTCTGTCAAATTTTGGGCTTATAAGGACTGGTGTTTTGGTCAAGGCCATTTCGATTTCCTCAAATGCTTGTTTGGCTTCTATTGTCCATTTAACCTTGGAATCCTTTTTCATCATATTGTTCAGCAATCTGATTAATTCAGCCAAGTTAGGTATGAATCTTCTTAAAAGGGCAATTTTCCCTAGGAAAGCTTGAAGTTCTTTGACATTTCTGGGGTGAGGTACTTGCAAAAAGGCTTCTATTTTGTCAGGACCAATTTTTATTCCATCTTTGGAGATTATATGACCTAACACTTTGCTCTCCTCTAGACCGAACAAGGATTTTTTAGGATTCAAGGAAATACCGTACTTTCTGCATGTTAAAAACACTTGTCTCAGATGATATAGATGCTGCTGATATGATTTGGAAAACACAGTAAGATCATCTAGGTATATGACTAGAAAATCATGAATTTCTTTTGCAAAAACTATGTCCATCTCCCATTGGAAGGTTGCCCCTGAATTCTTGAGTCCAAATGGCATCTTTACATATTTGAAAGTTCCCCATGGTGTTGTAAAAGCAGTCTTTTTCTGATCATCAGGATGAACTAGAATCTGGTTGAAACCTGAAAACCCATACAGTAGTGAAATTCTAGAGGCACCTACTACCCTTTGTAAAATGTGGTCCATCTTAGGTAAGGGGTAGTGGTCTTTCAAGGAAACCTTATTTACATTCCTTAAATCTACACATAGTCTGATTTCTCCTATTTTCTTCCTAGTGGGCACTAAATTGGACGCCCACTCTAAAAACCTGATAGGTGCAATTATCCCAGCTTCATACATTCTTTTGACTTCTTTTTCAATTAAAGGGAGTAGTACATGGTTGACCCTTCCGAGTTTTTGCTTGAAAGGTCTCTGATTTTCTTTGAGGGGGATTGTATGTTGAATAACAGAAGTATCGTAAGATTTGAGATCTTCATAGCTCTAGGTAAAAACATCCTGGAATTCCTTGCATAGTTCAACATATTTAAGCTTTTGGTCAGGAGGCAGAGTTTTGGATAGCTTTATCATCTTAGGATTTTCTTCAGTTCCTATGTTACAGTCCTCAATGTCTGCGTTTAGAGGATGCATTTTGGGTTTCCTTGGGATGTCATTAGAATCAAAGAAATCTTCCAAAGGAGTTAATCCCATGGGCAAATAGTTGTCTTTTAAATCAATAACTTCGGATTCTCCTCTAATAGCCTCATCAATGTCTACTTTTTAAAGCTCTTGCAACTCTTTCCTGGTAAATTCTGTTGGGTGAAGTATTCGTGTTGCAGTTTCTGCTGCAATGTCTATTTCAATTTTGTATATTTGGTCAACCTCTCTAATAGTGTCAGTGTCTATATTAGTGCTAGAAAATTCTTCCTTTAGGGTTAAGAAATTGTTAATCTGAGTGTCATTGTTAAACACTTGCCAATTCTTTACATTGTCTGGTACAATTGGCCTGTGTTTAATCTCAACTGTAAACTAGTGATTGGGTTCAAATGGCAGTTTACAAGTGCTGGCAAATGTTGCTAAACTGTGAGCATGCAAATTGTGTTTTCTTAAGGTTTTGGCAACAGAAATGTATTGAGGATCTCAACCGCTGCCCCTCTATAAGATCTTAATTGAGATCATTTGTGAGGAAGTTCCCTTTCATTTGTTTAATGACTAAATCAAAGTCTCCCAAAACTGATTCCTAACTGCCCCTAAACTTTTAATCAATTTCAGTCCTAGCAAGAGGGCTTCATATTCAACCATATTATTGTGCATCTAAAATTCAACCTGTATGCATGACCTTCAGCATGATTATTTTCTAGATTGTGTACCCAAATTCCTGCTCCTACTCCTAGTTTATTGACTGATCCATCATATTCTAAATACCATAAGATCTCATGTTCATGGTTAGTATCAGGAGTCTTAGAAATTTGTTTACTAGGGAGATCTGGATTTTTAGTTTCATCTGGTTTCCCTTGTGTGTCTGATATATGATTGTTCACAAAATTTCTTGAATTTGAACACTAGAGTTTTGGTGTATAATCTCTTCTTGTTGAAGTGGTGAAATAGTTTGTAGTAGTTAGGATCCATTTATGTTGGCTAGAAGAGGGAGGATGGATTTCCCCAATAAAGTCTAAACCCCATTGTTGAAAGGGTCTTTCAGTGGAAATTGGTCTAAGGGGTAGAGGTAAAAGTTTCCTCTTGCCTTCAAAAATTTGGCATTTGTGGCAAGCAATGACAAACTTTTTGACATCAACAAATAAAGATGGCTAGTAAAATCCAGCCCTTAGAATTTTGTCTGCAGTTGATTTCCAGTAAAGATGTCCACCACAGTCCCCTGCATGAAATTCTTTGAGTACCTTGTCAGTTTCATCTTTTATTAGACAATTTAATAGAACACCTTCATGATTTTTCCAAAAAAGAGCACCATCTAAAATACAAAACTTTGAAGCTTTCATTTTCAAAAACCTTTTCTTTGTTCTGGATAACCCTGGAGGAGCCTGCAGGTTTAATAACACATAACATATATCAGCATACCAAGGTGATTCTAGGAAGGCCTGGCTGATTTGTGGAGTCGCCATCTCCTGTTCATTATCCAGTTCATTGATATCCAGGGCTTGGCAATTAGTTTCAGTCATGAGTTTAGCCAATCCCTATCCTTTTATAAGCTTTGTAGGTTTTATTTCAATATCATACTCTAATATAGTAGCAATCCATTTACCTCTCTTGCCTTCAATCCCCTCTTGGGTTAGGATATCTTTGACAATAGTGCTTGGCACATAAGCTATTATATGAACAATTTAATCCTCCTATGAGGTCCGTACCCTCATACAACATACACATCATGGGATTTCCAAACCGTAACCAACATATAATACATATTCTGAAATCTTTGATGGCTTTCACAAGTGCATAATCCTTGTTTTTCCATGATTTGGTATTTTAGTGGTGCATCCCTCAGTGCTTTACTGAAAAATGCTATGGGTTTTTCACATCCTTGATCATCTTTCTGTAGTAAAACAACAACAATAGTATGTTCAGATGCAAATGAGAAGATTATGAAGTCTCTGTCAAATTTTGGGCTTGTAAGGACTGGTGTTTTGGTCAAGGCCATTTTGATTTCCTCAAATGCTTGTTTGGCTTCTATTGTCCATTTAACCTTGGAATCCTTTTTCATCATATTGTTCAGCAATCTGATTAATTCAGCCAAGTTAGGTATGAATCTTCTTAAAAGGGCAATTTTCCCTAGGAAAGCTTGAAGTTCTTTGACATTTCTGGGGTGAGGTACTTGCAAAAAGGCTTCTATTTTGTCAGGACCAATTTTTATTCCATCTTTGGAGATTATATGACCTAACACTTTGCTCTCCTCTAGACCGAACAAGGATTTTTTAGGATTCAAGGAAATACCGTACTTTCTGCATGTTAAAAACACTTGTCTCAGATGATCTAGATGCTGCTGATTTGATTTGGAAAACACAGTAAGATCATCTAGGTATATGACTAGAAAATCATGAATTTCTTTTGCAAAAGCTATGTCCATCTCCCATTGGAAGGTTGCCCCTGCATTCTTGAGTCCAAATGGCATTTTTACATATTTGAAAGTTCCCCATGGCGTTGTAAAAGCAGTCTTTTCCTGATCATCAGGATGAACTAGAATCTGGTTGAAACCTGAAAACCCATCCAGTAGTGAAATTCTAGAGGCACCTACTACCCTTTGTAAAATGTGGTCCATCTTAGGTAAGGGGTAGTGGTCTTTCAAGGAAACCTTATTTACATTCCTTAAATCTACACATAGTCTGATTTCTCCTATTTTCTTCCTAGTGGGCACTAAATTGGACACCCACTCTAAAAACCTGATAGGTGCAATTATCCCAGCTTCATACATTCTTTTGACTTCTTTTTCAATTAAAGGGAGTAGTACAGGGTTGACCCTTCTGAGTTTTTGCTTGAAAGGTTTCTGATTTTCTTTGAGGGGTATTGTATGTTGAATAACAGAAGTATCGTAAGATTTGAGATCTTCATAGCTCTAGGTAAAAACATCCTGGAATTCCTTGAACAGTTCAACATATTTAAGCTTTTGGTCAGGAGGCAGAGTTTTGGATAGTTTTATCATCTTAGGATTTTCTTCAGTTCCTATGTTACAGTCCTCAATGTCTGCGTTTAGAGGATGCATTTTGGGTTTCCTTGGGATGTCATTAGAATCAAAGAAATCTTCCAAAGGAGTTAATCCCATGGGCAAATAGTTGTCTTTTAAATCAATAACTTCAGATTCTCCTCTAATAGCCTCATCAATGTCTACTTTTTAAAGCTCTTGCAACTCTTTCCTGGTAAATTCTGTTGGGTGAAGTATTCGTGTTGCAGTTTCTGCTGCAATGTCTATTTCAATTTTGTATATTTGGTCAACCTCTCTAATAGTGCCAGTGTCTATATTAGTGCTAGAAAATTCTTCCTTTAGGGTTAAGAAATTGTTAATCTGAGTGTCATTGTTAAACACTTGCCAATTCTTTACATTGTCTGGTACAATTGGCCTGTGTTTAATCTCAACTGTAAACTAGTGATTGGGTTCAAATGGCAGTTTACAAGTGCTGGCAAATGTTGCTAAACTGTGAGCATGCAAATTGTGTTTTCTTAAGGTTTTGGCAAGTTGTGTTTCCAGAAATGTATTGAGGATCTCAACCGCTGCCCCTCTATAAGATCTTAATCTGAGATCATTTGTGAGGAAGTTCCCTTTCATTTGTTTAATGACTAAATCAAAGTCTCCCAAAACTGATACCCTAACTGCCCCTAAACTTTTAATCAATTTCAGTCCTAGCAAGAGGGCTTCATATTCAGCCATATTATTAGTGCATCTAAAATTCAACCTGTATGCATGACCTTCAGCATGATTATTTTCTAGATTGTGTACCCAAATTCCTGCTCCTACTCCTAGTTTATTGACTGATCCATCATATTCTAAATACCATAAGATCTCATGTTCATGGTTAGTATCAGGAGTCTTAGAAATTTGTTTACTAGGGAGATCTGGATTTTTAGTTTCATCTGGTTTCCCTTGTGTGTCTGATATATGATTGTTCACAAAAATTTCTTGAATTTGAACACTAGAGTTTTGGTGTATAATCTCTTCTTGTTGAAGTGGTAAAACCTTGATATTAATTGCAGGATTAAATTCAGCATTGTATAGAATGAAGGAGTCCATGTCATAATGCATGGAGTAGATGGGAAAATTCTGGGGCTTCTCCTGACTACTGACCACATATTTCATCAAAAGTTTCTTGGTACAATCTCTTTGGCTGACCAAATACTAAAATGGTAGCATAGGACATGTCCAATTGTAAATATCCTTGGAGCTTTGCACCCCAAGATCTAGATAGCAACATGCCATATTTTGGTGGTATGTCAGCTACCACTACATCCATTAAAATTGTCTTGGCACTGTATTGAACTAATGATACACGTAAATCTTTGATCAATCCTAGACATATGACCTGGCTTGAATCAAAAGAGAATAAGTCTTTGTATGGCCTGGTAATATCTAGGTCCAACTTCTCCATCACAGATTTAGGCATTAAATTATGAGAAGCACCAAAATCAAACATTGCATTATGGAGTATCTTATCATGAACGTTCAGGCTTACATAGAAAGGAGGGACCCCTCCATCTACTGATTTACCATTTACCTCAGGGCCAAAAATTAATTCTGGTTGGTCATCAAGGACATTTACTGCATCTTTGTTTTCTGAAATCTGAAGTGATTTGCTAATTTGATCTCTGTAGACATCATGCTTGGCCAATTCTGACAATGGAATTGCTATCTTTAATTTGCCTATTTCGGTCTCAAGGTTGAAAGGTTTTTCTGTTTGCATTTTTGCATTTCGGGCAGTGAGATTTTCTTTTTCTGTTGTATTTTCTATGTTTTTTTCTTTTTTAGGAATGTTGTTATGGGCTGAAGCTATTTCCAAATCAATTTCTCGGAGTTCTTCCATAGTTTCTTTGGAAGGAATGGAAGTTGAAGGCTGTGTGTTAAGTGGTTGATTATCTGATACATCTTCAACTGTTGGACTATTTGAGTTAGGATTTGTTCTAGGAAGGGTTTGTATAGGGGGGTTCTTGACCTTAGGTTTGTTAGGTTGCCT
The DNA here is from genome assembly GCA_031772625.1 of Pinus tabuliformis. Classification (NCBI taxonomy): domain Eukaryota; kingdom Viridiplantae; phylum Streptophyta; class Pinopsida; order Pinales; family Pinaceae; genus Pinus; species Pinus tabuliformis. Next base: position 1,035,150,425 of record CM062816.1, on the reverse strand, counting down.
AGTATCCTTCTGTTTATTAGTTTCAGGAACATCTATCCTTCTGCTCCTCAGATTATATTGCTTGTGAACTTCATAGATGGCTGTGTCATATCCCTCCCTAAAATCAAATGATTCACCTGATTGGATTTGGAATTGATTAAGAGTGTGAGCTTCTTGGTCTTCTTGGGTCAAGAAAATTTGTTGTTCACTATTGAGACCCATTAAGTTAATTTGAGTATCTTCTGTTGGTTCACTGGAGGTTGAAGCTTCAACATAGTTTTCCTGGAATGGAGGTCTAATGTTTTGGTCAGGGCCAACCTTTCCAGTATTAGAGTTCTGGTTTTTTCTAAAGTTTGGATTTCTCCTAGTATTGCTTGGTTGACTATCCCAAGGGGATTTCCTCTCAATTGTTTCTACTCTATCACCAAGCCTATCCATTCCTTTAATGATAGCATCTATTTTTTGTTCAAAGACAGAAGGTTCTTCTTTGATGGGTATTCTTCTTTTAGCTCTAGCTCGAGCTTGTTTAGAAATTAGGTTGGCCTCAACACTGACAGCTATACTCTGCATGTCTTCTAAGCTTCAAGGAGCTCTTTCTCTAAGCTGATATGCCATATCAAAATCAAATTCACCAGGCAATTTGATCAAGGCCAAGTCTGGGGGAGGTCTGAGATTCTGAGGAATAGCATTGTATACATTATTAAATCTGGAATAGTAATCTTGAACAGTTTCTTGTGGGCCTCTTTTCAAGTTTTCATATTCTGATAAAATGTGTAGAGGATCCTTCTTCTTTCCCCATCTATTCAAGAAGGTCTGATAAAGAGCTTCTAGGTCATTGATAGTGTTTACAGGGAGGGCTCTAAACCATATTCTAACATCTCTAGTTAAACTTTGAAGACTTTCATTCTGACATCATCATCATTAATCTCATAGTTTTCAAAATAATCTGTCATTTTCTTGGTATGTTGTTGAGTTGTGTAAGTGCCAGTACCATCAAAATAGGTGATTTTGCTTTGATAATCTTGAGGCATAGCCCCTGGATTTGCAGGTAATTGCAGGGGAGCATATCGGTTTTCCATGTTTGCAGATATAAGAGTGATAGCTAGAAGAGCAGGAATAACAGTGGAAATGTAAGTTGTGGATGGAGGAGTGGAAAGGAGGGTTTGAAATGCTGATGGTGAGCTTGAAGAAGCTGCAGCAATGGCAGAAAGGATTGGTGTTTTTCCAGAAGTAAGCTTAGATTGGACAGGGTTCTGCTGATGTGTATCAAGGTGTGAACTAGCAGAATGTTCTTGGTTCTCTTTGCTTCTAAGGATTTTAGGAATCAGATTAGGATTTCCAAAGATAAATGGGGGATTTGGATCAGGATTTGATCTAGTGTAGCGGATATTTTTCTTTGGAGCCAGTTTCTGAATCTGTTTTTGGTTTTTCTTGAAATATTTTCACAATACAATTTTTTACAGTATCTTCTAGGAGTTTTTAAATGTAAGAGTTTTGAATTTTTCCTAAAGACTTCTTGAAAAAGAGTAACTGATCGAGTATCTGAAACAACTGTTCAAAGCATAAACTAGACTGGAGATCAACTGAAGAAACATTTATCTACTCCTGTAATTGCAAAGCAAAATTAGTTTCAAAGGCTACCTGGCCAACTTCAGGCTCCATCTATAGCTTATGAAATAGACAGTAGTAACAAACAACTATTCAGTCCCTAGTGGAGTCGCCAATGATGTTATCACTCAGGTTGTTCCCTAAAGTGAAAAGAAAGGGAATACGGCCGAGGTAACCACAGACCAATCTTTTAGATACAGATTCTAGCCAATCTGCATCCAGAGAGGGCTCTCTCTTTATGATTTAGCTTTGTTTTGAGGTATATTAGGCTAGCTATGAACTGCAAGGGTTTTGTTTTGAGTTTGGTTGGAGGAATGGAGATTCAGTAGAATAGTGAGGTAAAACTGAAGAGTTTCAGTCCATTGGGCATGATGGAGTCAAAGAACGATAGCTTCCTGGATTAGGTTTTTTATCAGAGGAGGTATCACAGAGCAAGGTACTCAAATATGGAACAATTTATAGGCTGAAATCGGATGGAATGGAGTCAATTGGGTGAAGGGCAATTAAGAATCCTTCATCATATTTGATAGAGGGAAAATGGATGGATACTGCTGAGGAGAAATTAAGAATTCCTTAGCAAATATTCAAGATGAAAGAATCAGGGGAAATAGGAGAAATTAAGAATTCACTGTTTATTCTAATTCTGAAGAAAACATAGAAAATAACAAAGATTGAAGACAGAGTGCAGTCAAGCAAATTCTAAATTATTCTTTTTCTTTATTATTGAGATCATGAAACATAGATGATATAATAAACATAGAAACTGTAAAACACAAGTTAGAAGGGACTTATTGATCCATAAGATGATTCAAGAATTCTGTAACATGGTCCTCAGCGTCAATTCCTCATTGAGTAAGCCAGACAAAAATGGTTCCAATAGCCTTTTATTCTAGAAAACTTCAGTATTACCGTCAGAAACTATGAACACCCACCAACCAACCCCAAATACCTCATCTGGGGGGTATTTATAAAAAAATGTCAAAATATCTTACAAAATATCTGATAGAAATAATATCTGGTGATGATTAATGCGTTTTTACAAAGATAGAGATAGACAGTCTCGAAAACAGGGGAATAATAAATTGATGTTGTGCTGGTTGTTCTATCTTTATGAGATGTACCGGAGGTAGGTGCTGTGAGTCGGTCTACGACCATCTTCTACTAATATTCAGTGCTGGTTGCTCCGTCCTGTGTCAGATGTTCTTCAACTCTGATGTGATGCATGTGGAGTACCAAAAAAGGTATGATTTTGATGATCATTTCAATAGCTTTTCAGTAAGATTTGTAAACCTTCTTACATCATGAATCTGGAAAATAATAAAGAGTTATAATAAAACATGTGAATTATATGCAAGATTTAATCACTGATAATTGTTATTCTTCTGTGCAGGAAGGGGGTGAAAACGAAGAGTAGCCGTTCCGAAGGAAAATATAAAGACAAGATAACTGCTGTCCCTTTGAAGGGAAACCGAATGCAAACAAGGCTAAGCAGATCAGAGCAAATCGGCCCAGAAAAGTAGGAGAAGACACCAGCTCGGCGGAAAAAGAAAAGAAAAGATTAAGGATTGATAGTTTGGCAAATCCCTCAAGATCTTTGATCCTGAGGGATCGCTGCTTTATTTATTTTGTTACTTAGACATCTCCGCCGTCACCTTTATATAAGGGGACAACACTGTTAACCAGGGATATATACTTTTATGTAATTTTCTGTAAGAGATCAACTTTGATCATCGAGTCTCGTTGAGAACTGGTTCATTGTACTTTTGTCTTATGCATTAATATAAACTTGGTGATTACCATATCTCTGCATCTGGATTAACTCAAAGCGGTGTACCCTTGAGGCTAAGGGCCTGGCCCAGGAGGACACTTGCTTCTGTACCACTACAATTTGATTACTGCGTGGTTTTCTTATTATTGTTATCTGGTAATCTGATATGCTTTATGAATCGCCATTACATGCTCTGTTAAGATTAATTCATTAAGGTTTTTACAGATAGAATTGTGTATTGACTCTGCATTACATTCCTAATCCTTTCAGAGTTGATTGAATGATTACCAGTCTTGGCCGAATATTATTACTGTCTCGTTACAGAGCTTTTGTACTGAACATTTACGTCATAGATTCATTCGAAGTTGTATTTAGAAATAAAGCCGTTAAATTAAGATTGATCAGATTACTATTCCAGTGTGTTACGTGTGATCCATTAGTGTTGTTCCATTAATGAATTCTGTTTGATTTGTTTTAAGAGTGAGAGATTGATATTTGGTTGTGAAGAGTGCATTTGGGTTAATAGATTAAGTTTGGTTATGACTTGCGAGACTTAGTTGTTCAATTGTTGTTCCATTTTATTATTGTTGTTCCATTTCAGATTTGTCGTTCCATTCTTCATTTGCTGTTCCATTTTGCTATTTGTCGTTCCATTTACTTGCATTTGTTATTTTGGTGTGAGAGACGATCCAAGGCTGTAGTGAGCTTCGACATTCACTGCCTCTCTCCCAGACCCGTGATCCATGCTCTAATCTCCCTTTCATTAGTTTCCAAAGGGATGGGCTATTGCTGCCGAACCCTTGACTGGTAAGTTACTTGGTTTTCTGAATGTGTGATTTTCCCTGCTTTTATTTCCTTTCTGTCAGTTTCCAAAGGGATGGGTTATCGTCACCAAAACCTTGACTGATCAGTTGCCTAGCTTTAAGAGTGTGTGCTTTAGTCATTTGAAGTAACTTAGTTATAGGAAGCATCCGTTTACTCTTGTATTTTCATAGAACGCTGTACTACTAGCATTACTCTGATAAATAGCCTCGGATTGAGTCACTCTTTGTAATAACCAAACGCTCCGGATTGATATATTAATGTGAGATAATTAGAGGTGAAAGAGACCCTTTTTATAGCTGCACATTTTGGCGCCGTTGCCGGGGAAAGAGTGTAGCCATTTTTTTTTTTTAGAGTAGTGTATGAACCTGCTAGGGAAGAGTTGGATTTTAAAAACGAAAGGTAAGAACCTGCATGCAGAGAATGTAGAAGCCCTGCTCCACTTTCCGCTTTCCTAACAGATTTGTTTTTTTTGCTTTGTTTGAATAGAATCTGGTAGTTTATTTGAGTGCATGACTAAGCAGAAAAAAATAGAAAATAATATCAAACCTCCATCCAAACCCGAAAAAGCTAAGGGGCCGGTGACCCTTGGCCGGACGACCTTCATAGACGAAATCTATAGGAAAACAGAATCTCAGCCATCAGTAGGCCCTAGGAAAGTCATTTCTAAACAGCCTACTAGTTCCCTTCAGGCCATAGGATCACCATCTGTAGCCTTTGTTGAGGTGCATAGTCAAACTGAAGAGCGGGACTTTCAAGAAATTGAAAATTCTACTCCAGAACTATTACAGGAAGGGAATTCTAGCAAATTTTGTGAAGGAGAAGGAGAAACAGGGGAAACTGAGGAACCAAAATCTCCTATTGAAACAAATCAGCCATTAAATAGCCCAGATAAGGGGAGTGCTGCAAAAATCATTGTTGAAGGAATCCAATCTCCTCAGACATCAGGCATTCTCATTATCCCAGATAAAGGGAGTGCTATTAAAACTACACCTGTCAAAACCATTCCCTCTCAACCTAAGAATACCCTCCTAGATATCCCAGAAGGTTATTAGCATATATTCGATCCTATGGCTCAAAATCAGCCAAATGCTCAAACCTCTACATTACAATATCCTATTGTGGATTCCGCAGCAAATGCGCCCATGAAAGCTATTCCTCTTCAACATGTCCCTACCTTTCATGGTCTCACATCAGAAGATCTGGACGCATTTCTATTCGAATTCGATGTGTTATGCAGGGGATATGATTACACCACCGATCCCCAAAAATTGAAACTATTTCCCTCTACATTAAAAGGGGCTGCTTTAAGATGGTTCATGGGACTAGGTGGTGGGGTTATCAACAATTGGGATCAAATGAAGGAATCCTTCCTAAGGAAATATCAGGATTATTGTGGGTCCAGAGAATTAAAAGACGAAATATTTCAAATGACAGCCAAACCGAATGAGACATTAGAGGAATATGTGGAACGCTTTCAGTACAATCTACAAAGATCTCCTTATGCATCACTACCTTTACCTGATAATGTATTAAAAACTGCATTGATAAGGGGCATGAAGGAACAATGGATAGAAACATTAAACATCATGGGAAAAGAGGATATTTATCAAGAGAATTTTGCTGACATCATTGACTTATGCATCAGGAGTTCGAGAGGCAGCACAAGAATAAAACCGGCAGAATATGATCGATTCGCAAGAGATAACAAAGTATCAACATAAGGAGTAACACGTGTAGAAATTGGAAATTTATTAGAAAATTTTAAAACTGATATTGTGGGGACACTAACTACACAACTTGATATTGTGCAGGCTAAACAGAAGCAGATGGAGGCAGAACGGAATTTGGCGATCTTCTGTCCCCGATGCAGAAAAAAACATAGCCACAAAGAATGTCTGTTGGATACAGTTCAAACATGTGCCATCTGTACAAAAGATCACCTTACAGAGAGCTGCCCCTCACTTCCTGGATTGAAAGCGGTATATAAGGAAGCAGAAGAAGAACCAGAATCGGTGTACTTGATCAACCAGCGTCGCCAGTGGCAGCCGAGACAATCTGGTATGTTTCCAGACCCAACCTCTTCTTTTCCACCTCCACAGTATAATGCTCAACAATATGGTATGTGGCAAAACCAATCTCAACCCCCGTTTTCAAACTGGTCACCACAACCGTTTCCTTCTTCAAACCCATGGCTGAATCAGATAAGCCAATCTGGTTGGCCAAATTTTCCTTACACTCCACCATACTGGCAAAATGGCCCATATCCTCCACAATGGACCCCCCCTACTTCACAAAGTTCACCCTGGCAGACAAACTGGCAAAGACCGATGCACCAGCCAGCAGGAACTATTCCGCTCCCTCAACCTACTCTGCCAGCCTTACAACAAAATCCCCAGTCTAATTTAAGACCGCAACTCCCAACTCAACCCAATCCCAATCCAAATAACAGACCGGTCCAATTTCTCCAAATCATCGAATCACCAGAAATAGGACCCGACCTGAGGGAGTGCAATGATCTTCAGTTAAGATCTGGACGTATAATTGGAACTGAGGGAGATAAAACAGTTCATATTGAAGATCAGTTACCTAGAGAACAACAGTCACAACAAGAGGATGTAAACAAGCAGCAAACTTATAATCAGGTAACCACATCCTCTCCTCCATTCCCAGAACGATTAGTCATACCTCGACCCATACAATATCCCGACTTTGACATTCTGGGAGAATTACAAAATCTGTACATAAAAATCCCATTCCTCCAAGCCATTCAAGACATTCCTATATATGCAAAAACTATCAAAGAATTGTGCATCAAGAAACCGAGGAGGAATATAACAACTAATCCAAGGGTCCAAGTAGTCGGTACTTTATCTGATTTACTGTCCGGGAAAGAAACACCTATTAAATATGAAGACCCAGGAAATCCAATTGTAACTGTTCAAATTTATGGTCAGACTCTGTCTAATGCCTTAGTTGATCTAGGAGCTGCAATTAATATTTTAACAACTGCTACTTGCCAAAAGCTTGGCATTACATCTGTAGAACCCACTTCTACTCTGTTAGAATTAGCTGACCGATCTGTGGTGAGACCAGAGGGAACTCTACATGATGTCATGGTCTCTGTAGACTCCTGGGAATATCCAACTGATTTCCTGATAATCAATCCAAAAACCCGACTTGATGGACACCCGCTAATTCTAGGTAGACCTTGGCTCGCCACTGCCGATGCTTACATTGGCTGCCGGCAGGGAAATATGATTATAACCAGAGGACCGAATATCAAAAATTTAGTTTTATATCCTCCAGCGCAGCCAAGTGTCACAGTAATCAAAACTAATAAACACCCTGTATCATACCTTACTGATAACATTAGATCTCCATTGACTATACAAGAGGCACTTGATTTTAAAGATCAAACAAAAGATGATGCCATTAATAATTTTATCAGTCAAACTGAATCTAGATCCCACGCACAGTGTCACATGATAGAAGCAGCATTTGATAATGAATTAGAAGAAGATCCTCTGAAAGATACACATGACCAAACAATACCCGTTACTTCTGTTACAAATAGTAAAATTGTGGAAATTGAACCAGGAAAAACTTTAAACATTAATTCCAACCTCACACCTGAACAAGAAACGAAGCTCATCCATCTGCTAACAAAATATCAAGACGAATTTGCATAGGATTACCCTGATATGAAAGGAATTGATCCCCAATTATGCACACACCACATTTATATAGAAAAAGATGCCAGACTTGTCCGTCAGCCGCAAAGAAGACTTAATCCTCATCTAAAGGATGTGGTAAAAGCTGAACTTCAGAAACTTTTAGATGTCAATTTTATCTATCCTATTTCTGAAAGTAAATGGGTCTCTCCTCTTGTGGTGGTACCATAAAAGAATGGAAAATGGAGAATTTGTGTGGATTACAGGGAATTAAATAAAGCAACACAAAAAGATCATTTTCCTCTCCCATTCATAGACCAAGTATTAGATACTTTAGCAGGAAAGAAATTCTTTTCTTTCCTGGATGGCTTCAGTGGATACAATCAGATTCAGATTGCCCCTGAAGACCAAGACAAAACTACTTTTACTTGTCCTTGGGGAACATTTTCCTATCGAGTTCTACCCTTTGGCCTATGTAATGCTCCTTCCACATTCCAAAGGGCTATCCTTAGCATTTTCGCAGATTTAATAAATGATGGAATTGAGGTACATATGGATGATTTTACACCATATGGAGATAATTTTGACCCAGCACTAGACACCCTAGAAAAAGTCCTACAACGTTGCATTGCTACCAGGCTTTGTTTAAGCCACGAAAAATGCTACATGATGATGACCGAAGGACTTATCCTAGGACACTATGTTTCAGCAGATGGCATTCAGGTAGATCCGGCTAAAATTCAAATACTTTTGCTTATTCCAACTCCTACTACTCAAACAGATGTACGCAGCTTTCTTGGATTTTCTGGTTATTATAGACAATTTATAGAACATTATTCGCACATTGCTTCACCTTTATATGCACTAACTAGTAACGTTGATTTTCTTTGGACAGAAAAATGTGACCGTGCTTTTGAGGATCTAAAGAAGCTCGTATCCACAGCCCCAGTCCTTCGAGGACCAAACTGGGATTTACCATTCCAGATATCATCTGATGCTTCAGATACAGCCATTGTCATAGAGGATAAAAAACCATATGCCATCTATTACATCAGCAAAAATTTATCCCCTGCTGAATTAAATTATACTGTTACTGAAAAAGAATTCCTAGCTATGATACATGTTGTCAATAAGTTTAGACATTATATTACAGGCTATCCTGTTATTTTATATATAGATCATTCTGCCATCAAATATTTAGCAAATAAGCCTGTCACAAATGCTAGAGTAACTAGATGGTTGATCTTATTGCAGGAATTCGACATCACAATCAAGGACCGGCCTGGCAAAGAAAACCCTGTAGCTGATTTTCTCTCAAGAATACCAAAGCCAATCGATGCAGCAGCAGTTGAAGATCAATTTCCAGATGAGCACCTGTTTGCTGTTACTGTTCAAACACCCTGGTATGCTGATGTTGCCAATTACCTGGCAGTAGGTAAGCTACCAAAACATTTAACCCCTAATGAGCGCAAGCAGATTGTTCAGAAGAGTACTCGATTTTCATGGATTGGGGGCTATTTGTTTCACACAGGGGCAGACATGCATATCAGAAGATGTGTTCGAGAAGATGAAATCTTCGACATCCTAAAAGCCTGTCATGATGGACCGTGTGGTGGACACTTTGCTGAGCGTAGAACTGGACATAAAGTATTGCAGACAGGATACTACTGGCCCACGATTTTCAAAGATGCAAAGAAATTTGTCCAAGCCTGTGACAGCTGTCAGCGAGCAGGACGACTCGTCAAGCTGACGAGATGCCTCTGAAGCCACAATTAGTCATTGAACCATTTGAGCGATGGGCTCTTGATTTTGTTGGCCCCATCAACCCATCATCAAATCAGAAAACGTATATCTTGGTGGCAACAGAATATGTCACCAAATGGGTTGAGGCAGAAGCACTACCAAGAGCCACAGAGGATTCTGTAATACAGTTCCTGTTCCATCTATTTGTACGTTATGGCCTTCCAAGGGAAATAATTACAGATGGAGGACCACAATTTGTTGGAAATAAATTAGCTGCAACACTCAATAATTATCATGTCCAGCATAAAATTACTACTCCATATCACCCACAGGGGAATGGGCAGGTGGAAAGCAACAATAAGATAATAGAATCAATCCTAATGAAAACTATTGCATCACATAGGCGTGATTGGGCTGCTAGACTACCCGAAGCACTGTGGGCGTACAAAACAACATGGAGGAGCACCACTGGTTACTCACCTTATCAATTAGTGTTTGGAAAACAGTCTATTTTTCCCATAGAATTTGAAATCCAGACCTTACGAACCGCACAGGAAGTTGGCCTAGATCTAAGCGAGGCACAAATTTATCGACTACAGCAGATCAACGAATTGGATGAAATTAGACTCTCTGCACTACAAAATACAGCACTAATTCAACAGCAGCGGGCTAAATGGCATGATGCGCTCATCAAAAACAAAGTCTTTCACGAGGGAGACTGGGCTCTGTTATACTACTCTCAGGACTTCCCTGGGAAACTCCAGACTCGTTGGTTGGGACCATATGAAATCCTGAAGGTGCATGACAATGGGACCATCACATTAATCACCATTGACGGTTTTGGATACACCTTCAAAGTGAACGGCCAGCGAGTTCGTCTCTATCGCAAACCACTTACTCGGGAGTCCTTCTGCCAGCAGCTACGTCGAGACACTGATATGGATATTTTAGAAAGGAAGAGAAATCTTCCTCACCTGTAATTCATTAAGGAATTCATTCTTTTCTTTACAGTTTGTACATAAGTTTTTTTTTTTTTTTCAAGACATTCTTGTATATATGTTTGAACTCAATGATTTTTGCTTTCTCAAAATTTTGATTTTCGAACGACGTTTGCGTGTTTTGCTGTTCCTTTTCAAAAGGAACAACATTCTGATTTTCTACTGTTCCTTTTCAAAAGGAACAACACTTTCTAATTTCTGTTGTTCCTTTTCCAAAGGAACAACATCTTTGATTTTCTGTTGTTCCTTTTCAAAAGGAACAACATCTTTGATTTTCTGCTGTTCCTTTTCCAAAGGAACAGCATCTTTGATTTTTTGTTGTTCCTTTTCCAAAGGAACAACATCTTTGATTTTCTGTTGTTCCTTTTCCAAAGGAACAGCATCTTTGATTTTCTGCTGTACCTTTTCCAAAGGAACAACATTTTTGATTTTCTGCATTTTTTATTTTCTGTTGTTCCTTTTCCAAAGGAACAACATTTTTGATTTTCTGTTGTTCCTTTTCCAAAGGAACAACATCTTTGATTTCTGTTGTTCCTTTTCTAAAAGGAACGGCTTTGCTTGTTTTGTTGTTCCTTTTCAAAAGGAACATCATTTTGGATTTTCGCTGTTCCTTTTTCAAAAGGAACACCGCTGTGGTGTGTTTGCTGTCCCTTTTCTAAAGGCACAACATATTTTGATTTCTGCTATTCCTTTTCCAAAGGAACGACATTTTTTGCCTCTTTTGTTGTTCCTTTTCCGAAGGAACAACACTTTTGGTCGCTGCTGTTCCTTTTTCAAAGGAACGAATTTTGAGTGTTTTTCATAGCATTTTTATTTTTTTTCTGTTCATTTTTTTAAAAGGAACGGCATTTGCATTCACATTCTTCATCTTTTTCCAAGAGGAACACCGCTAGCATACTTTTGCTCTCCTTGTGAAACAACTTGCTCCTTTTGCTGATCTCAATAAGAGGATGCTTCTTGCCCATATTCTTTCAAGTCTTTAAAATACAACTATGCACTTATGCAATGAATATAAAATCACAAACATACCGAAATCTGCAAATCATAAATCGCTATATTTATAAGGCTCTACATTAGTAAGAGGACAAAAGGAAGGATATACTTATTTCTTATCTTTTGTTGTCATGGTTTTACTAATTTTGCTATGATTGATTATCTCTATCATGCTGATCCCTTTAACCCTCTTTGATTATTATTTAGGAATAAGAGCAAAGGGCTTATATCTTCCTATTGAGATGATAAGACTTCTTCCACCATTCCTACTCTTAAGGAGTGTTGAACCACCCTTTGTGTTTAATAAGGAAAAGTACTCTATGGAAAAGAAAAAATGTGTGAACATGATTTATGAAATGTCAAATGCGGGATAGGGGGTCTCATCAAGAGCCAGCCTACCATGATCATGAGAATGGAAGTGAAGTGGCATTCCCAATATGGCCACCACACCAGGGATATGGTCCAAAAGGTATATCAAATAATCGAACCTTGGAACAGGAGGTCTCATCACGAGCCGGCCTGCCCACGTTTCACTCCTTCCTCGTGAATGGCATTATGGTTAACTGGTCATCAAGCCAGCATAATGGCCTACACTTTGACATAACAACATTCCTAAGTATACACAAAGGATCATGGTTCCAGGGGTGAAAAACCAACTCTGCCAAGGTTATGGACACCTGTCAGTAGCAGAGCACTGTTAATGGTATTGAAGTCACATTAGTTATTCCAATGGGTAAGGTACTAATACTCTTTTGTTTCTTATATCCTAAGGAACTAATCATATATTATTTCCCGATTTATACATCGCATGAACACTTATTACCACCAATCATGGCAAAGGAAGTGACAATGACCACTTAAGATTTGGCAAGTACGACAGACGTCCTATCCCCCAGCCTCATACCATATCACAGCAGCCTCTTACGTAATTTGCGATCAACTCTCCACCTCGATTTCGGTAATTCATTGTCTTTCTAAACATGGCATAATTTCATACGCTGTTCCTTTATGACTTGGTTGCAGATCGGGTGTTGCTCCTTTATTTGACGGTTGGGACAGCCTATCACATTGCGGGGGGGATGTTAACCTCATTATTCCCTAAACTACGTGTCGGCTCACTATTCGGGAAAGATAGCGTACGACGGTATGGCATGGCTTAACGACATGCATTTCTATTTTTACGCAATCCATTTCTGTTGCATACTCTGTGTTTTTTTTCCAAAGCTTGCGATTAGCACCCTCTCTGTGTTTCAAACAGCACAAGCAGTTGCTGTTCCATTGAGGATCTACAGTGAAACCATGGGAGGAAGGGCAATTAGAAGCGAACCTCAGAAGTTGATAGTCTCCGCTGCTGTCTGGGAGATCCTGGAAAAAGCAGGGTGGCTGAATTATCTTAGTCGCCTGCAGGAGTCTAATGAAACAATAGCGATGGAATTTTTGCAGAACCTGCAGGAGAACCACTCCACAGTAAGGGGGAAGCGGATAACGGTCACCGACGATATAATTGTAGAAGTCTCGGGACTACTAGCCACCGGACCAGTATGGACACTAAAGGAGGAAATATTACAGAAGATCATCGAAATTTTTCAAGGACGAAGGCCAGAGCTTGACAATCAAGGGGAAGGGAGTTCTACCAGCAACCCTTGGAGAACCCTGGATCGAATTAGCAAAGACAGTTCAGAGTTATATTACCTGCGAGGGGAGGAAAGACGTGGTAAGGCCACGACATCTTAAACTCTTAGCTGTTTTAAAACAAAAATTCTTTGTAAAATCTACCTACACTTCTGAATTCATTACTACATGATGCTGCACGAAGCCTAAAAAAGGCACAGCATGTAGAGTCAGTTGTCAGTGACCATGGACTAATTCGATTAGTAGTTAGTCATAGTCTTACCCAGCGACAGAGCAGCTGGGATGAACTGATTGCAATGATTGACGGGGGAGTGACAGCACCATCCCCCAAATGTAAACATTCTACAAGCACACCAGAGCGTCCGGAAAAACGCAGAGAATTGGTAAAACAAAAACATGTTGCTAGTGCATCTAAACCACCAGAAATACATCAGAAATTGGCAAAGTGTAAGCATGCCACCGATACACCCGAGCAGCCAGAAAGGCCCAGAAAATCAGTCCGGTTAGCTCGAATAAGAGGAAGGCTAGAAAAGCTTCAGGAAAGCACTAGCCAGCCAGTGGTAATTGAGGACGAGCAACCCTCACAACTAGAAGTAGAGATAGAACAGTCTGAAAAGGAGGCTGAGCAATCTGAAGAGAGAGCCGAGCACTCCGAAGAAGAAAATGAGGAAGCAGCTGGGCATTCGGAGACAGAAATAGAAGCTGAGCATTCCGAGGAGGAAAATGAGCAATCCAAGTAGGAGGAGGAAATGGGACAACAGGAAGGTAGCCCACCACAAGATCTGGTGGGAGAAGACGAATTGGCCGCAGTTTTGGCCAATATGGGTGAGTATGGCCAACCTTCTAGTCCAGCAGACCTCCACGACAAACCCCAAGAAGAAAATGCATCTAAAAAATCACAGGCAGTAGAGGCAGAAGGAGGAAAGCTGCCTGATGAAGCAGAGATAAGAGATGCTGAACGGGAAAAATCTATTCCCAAGTCACCAGAAGAAATTCTGGAGGGAGTAGGAGCAGAACAAGCAGTTGTCCAAGAAGAGACGGGACCAGCTAAGGTTCCTACCCCAGAACAGCCAGAGCAGAACAGCGAGGAAGCACCCCAGGAGAAAGATTCAGAGACTAGTCCAGACCGCAGTAGACAGCCTGCTGTCCCTTCTAATGAAACGCTGGAAATTAAGAAATTGCGAAAGGAACGGCAGAAATTATTGAATACAATAGTCCAGCTCCGACAACAAATTAGAATTCTGAAAGCAAACCAGAAGGTAAGAAAGACCGCAGGGAAGAAAAAGAGGGCCATTACAGTAAAATCCCGCAAGGCAAAAAGGCGAAGGACCAACGATCACCCTGCTGTTCCAAACCCTGCCGAAGAACATACTGCTGTTCCAAATGATGTTGAGGAACAGACTGCTGTTCCATTTGAAAAGGAACAACAACAAGCTGATATTCGTGTTAAAAAAGAAAATGAGAACAAGGAAATCCAGACAGAGGCACCACCCTCAGGGGTAATAAGGGTTTCGAACTCCAAACAGCGTAATAAGAAATTTCAGGTAAAACTCCCGGCCTCCACTGACCTATGGAAAAAAGATCCGAAGACAAGAACCTTGCATAAGATGATGAAGCAAGCCCAGCAAGAAGCTGAACAACTTAGAGAGCAAATGGTTCCCTGTGAGAAATATGAAGAGTTACAGCAGCAACTAAGGAACGTCAATCAATCCGAAAGCCATGCCTTTGAAGGGTGGCGAAAGGAACAAGAGAAAGCTGCAAAGGTAACCCATAGGCTAGATACTGTTATCAAGCAGATGGATACCTTGTGTTCTTTATACAATGACGTTTTAGCATGTAGGGCCCCTGCCAAAAACTATGCTTTGTTTTTACTAGAACGATATTTACAATTAAAAATAAAAGTTGTTAAAGCAGGCGCCCCTATACAAATCAACACTGTCAATGACTTTATAGACTGTTGTAAACATTATGGGGTGAAGGTCCAGAGATTGTTGTGTGAATTTTATTTGCATAACCTCGTGCTAGATCAGGAGACTGAATTGAACCCTGGTCCTTTTGTTGGGGACATTCAGTTGCAAGCATTCATCTCATTCGGGGTTAATCAGATTAAATGGCTCAAAGCCTATAACACTTTCCAGAGACAGGAAAATGGCCTAGATTTATGGGTAAGGGCTGAACCTAGGGACCCAGTGCGGTTATGGAAAGCACATAGAAACCTTATGAGAACTCCGGGTGACATTGAAACGTTAGGACCTATGCATGAGGCACTCATTCGACAAAGTTTAGAGTATTTTCTTTCCATCAAAGACCTCGCCATTGATGCAGCCAAATTTCGGTACCGAATCTCTAATCCAAACATCCAGCTCAGGGAACCGTTTAAGTATGAGAATTTTGAATTAGCTGCCAACCATTTGAACCTCTATGGTGAGAGCATTTTGAAAGCAGGGCCATCCTGGTTAGGATATAGATTTCACAGTCCCATTATTTGGCATCCTGCACCCAGATATCAAGCCCTGTATGAGATGCCTGAGGGTCAAACCGGTCAGTTCTTTGACTATCTAGTCACTCATCATGGCTATAGACCTCCGCATGAGATTCCTTCTCCAGCCTATTCTCTCACTGCCTTGCATGTCAACTACAATGTTTTCATGAGGGAATGAAACAGGGTAAGTAGGGGGGTGTGTGGAGTACCAAAAAAGGTATGCCTTTGATGATCATTTCAATAGCTTTTTAGTAAGATTTGTAAACCTTCTTGCATCATGAATCCGGAAAACAATAAAGAATTATAATAAAACATGTGAATTATATGCAAGATTTAATCACTGATAATTGTTATTCTTTTGTGCAGGAAGGGGGTAAAAACGAAGAGTATTCGTTCCGAAGGAAAAGATAAAGACAAGATAATTGTTGTCCCTTTGAAGGGAAACCGAATGCAAATAAGGCTAAGCAAATCAGAGCAAATCGACCTGGAAAAGGAGGAGAAGAAACCAGCTCGGCGGAAAAAGAAAAGAAAAGATTAAGGATTGATAGTTTGGCAAATCCCTCAGGATCTTTGATCCTGAGCGATCGCTACTTTATTTATTTTGTTACTTAGACATCTCCGTCGTCACCTTTATATAAGGGGACAGAACTGTTAACTAGGGATATATACTTTTATGTAATTTTCTGTAAGATATCAACTTTGATCATCGAGTCTCGTTGAGAACTGGTTCATTGTACTTTTGTCTTATGCATTAATATAAACTTGGTGATTACCGTATCTCTGCATCTGGATTAACTCAAAGCGGTGTACCCTTGAGGCTAAGGGCCCGGCCCCGAAGGACACTTGCTTCTGTACCACTATAATTTGATTACTGTGTGGTTTGCTTATTATTGTTATCTGGTAATCTGATATCCTTTATGAATCGCCATTACATGCTCTCTTAAGATTAATTCATTAAGGTTTTTACAGATAGAATTGTGTATTGACTCTACATTACATTCCTAATCCTTTCAGAGTTGATTGAATGATTATCAGTCTTGGCTGAATATTATTACTGTCTCGTTACAGAGCTTTTGTACTGAACATTTACGTCATAGATTCATTCGAAGTTGTATTTAGAAATAAAGCCGTTAAATTAATATTGATCAGATTACTATTCCAGTGTGTTAAGTGTGATCCATTAGTGCTGTTCCATTAATGAATTCTGTTTGATTTGTTTTAAGAGTGAGATATTGATATTTGGTTGTGAAGAGTGCATTTGGGTTAATAGATTAAGTTTCGTTATGACTCGCGAGACTTAGTTGTTCAATTACTGTTCCATTTTATTATTGTTGTTCCATTTCAGATTTGTTGTTCCATTCTTCATTTGCTGTTCCATTTTGCTATTTTCCATTCCATTTACTTGCATTTGTTATTTTGGTGTGAGAGACGATCCAAGGCTGTAGTGAGCTTCGGAATTCACTGCCTCGCTCCCAGACCCATGATCCGTGCTCTAATTTCCCTTTCATCAGTGTCCAAAGGGATGGGCTATTGCTGCCGAACCCTTGACTGGTAAGTTACTTGGTTTTCTGAATGTGTGATTTTCCCTGCTTTTATTTCCTTTCTGTCAGTTTCCAAAGGGATGGGTTATCGTCACTGAACCCTTGACTGATCAGTTGCCTAGCTTTAAGAGTGTGTGCTTTAGTCATTTGAAGTAACTTAGTTATAGGAAGCATCCGTTTACTCTTGTATTTTCGTAGAACGTTGTACTACTAGCATTACTCTGACAAATAGCCTTGGATTGAGTCACTCTTTGTAATAACTAAATGCTCCCGAGTTGATATATTAATGTGAGATAATTAGAGGTGAAAGAGACCCTTTTTATAGCTCCACAATGCGCTTTGACCCGCATGACTCTACTTCATTTCTGTTCTCCACATTATAGTAGATGGTCAAAAATTTTCAATTGACCAAAGATAAGTTTATAGAATCTTTAGCATACTTTGCCAGCACTCCATTCCTAGTAATTTATGTCTCTGAAGCGTCCTCAAAGTTTCGTCAGTCTCTGTGTACCTGAAGAAATTAGGTGGGATGGTGAACAGATGCTTCACCTCATGCTCAATGTAGAAAAAAATTTCCAGGCTATCGTAGAGGGCTTGGCCAGATGGAAGTTCCTTCTCTCCTGAAGTACTTGATGATGTATTAACTTGATCAACAGCATATGTATTCAATTTAAGTACATAGTCTTTGTGTTTCATCAGGAGATCATTACTTCCTAAAGGACTTGGCAAACCTTTTTTATGCAAGACTGTAAACTTTTGTGTGAAAGAATAATCTCTACCTGCATGTCATGGCATCTTCTTTCCAAATTTTGCATTAGAGTTCTCATGGTTAGAACTCTCTTGATGTCTAGAATGGTGCCTATTCTGTCCCTGATTTCCAGTGCTTCTAGTTCTTCACATGTGTTGGTGTTCAAAAAATGTATCAGGCAGTTAGCTTGTTCAGGCATCTGTCCCAATAAAACTCTTGTTTTTTGAATCTCCATTTGGGCCACTCTTATTAAGTCAATCTGCTCATAAATGATTTGGATAGACCTCCACACATCGCTAAGGGATTGATTGATGTTGGTCCACAAAATTCCTCTAATTTCTGCTAGAAGTTTATCCAGAGAGAGATGCTTTTCTAATGCTCTCACCTTGTTCTCCAATGTTTTGACCTCCCTTGTTTTCTCTGCCACATTCATTTTGGATTTATCATAATTTCTTTCCACCTTTGCCAATTTCTCTTTGACCAGTTTCAATTCTGATACTTGCAGCTTTAATTCTTCCATGGCTTTTATCAGCTGTTCTGTACTCATAGTAGTACTGTTGCCTGGTGCTGTTGCTGTTGTTGTTGTTGAGGTACCTGTGATGATCTCTGTTGTTGATGCCAGGACAGTGGGAGGCAATGTTGTTATAAGTGTGGAGGGGGCAGTAGTAACTGTTGGGGCTACTTCAGGTGGCTAGGAGGTCGACTCTCCCTGCTTTTCTTGTAGAGCTTTCTCCAATGCCTGCTCTGTCTCACTCAATCTCTCATTCAGTCTCATGAGCAGGTCCATCATGTCCTCTTCAGATTTCTGTTGTACAACTTCTGCAGTCTATGGATGCATAGAAGGAGGTAGTTTCAGTTGTTTTATGAGGGTAGCAATGTCCTCTTCTTTCTTCTTCATCAGTGCCTTTATGCCTTTGGCATCTTTGGTATCATGTCCCAGTTCAATGATAATTTCTTCCAAGGATTTGATCCTGTTGTTCTTTGTTAGAGAAGAAGATTTCTCCAAATCTAACTGAGCAAAGGTATTATTCAAGGAGTTTTGTAATTTATGAGCTAACATAGCTTTATCAATTAGTGTGGAGTAGACAGTCTCTCCAGTTTGTTTATGAAGCTCAATCTGGTCTATTGGATAAATATCCTTGGCAAAAACCTCCATATTTGTCCTGATATAGTCAGCTGCTGATTGTGGTTGCTGCACCTTGGGCTTAAAGTAACTCATTATCATTTTTCCTTCTTTTATTTCATATGTTGAAATTAATCTTTGTTGTTTTGTGGGGGCCATCTTAATATACTTGTTGTAAATTTGCAGCCTTAGTGGATCGTTCTTGGCCTTTATCTTAGTGAATGTCCTTTTGATGTTAGAGGTCTGCTTACTTGGTGGCCTGGTGGATGAAACTTCCACACTATGTTGCCTTTCTAGCTCCTGCCTATATGAGCTAGTTGATTTGTCCACCACTGGGGAAGTCTGCTAGGTAACCACCCTCTTGCCTCTTAGGCTATCTGTTGTTTCCTCAATGATGTCCTCTTCTGACAGAGGATCCAATCTTTGCCTCTTTATACTTGGCTTCTCAACAGGTCCACTGATAGGGGTGGTGTTGTGGGGAAAAATGCCTATGCAGGACGATCCTATCCACCTAAGGTGTGACAGTGCCTTAGCAACAAACAGAGACAGCTATTCTACTATTCTTCCTTTATGAAATGAGAATGAAGAGAGATAGATGGACTAACTGGTGTCTTTCGTTTGTCCCTCGATCTGGTTCCTCTTCTCTTTGGGAGTTCCCAGCTACTTGTCTTCTCGCTCGCCCAGCTTCAAGAGGTTTCTGCAAGATCACAAGAAGAGAACACTACGCAAAGACATAGATTCATATTCATAACTAGTTCAGGATTAGAAATAAACTAAATACACTAATGCAATCATACATCAAAGACACATCAGCATATAGGAGAAACCAAGATAGCTTTATTGATGAATAACAAGGTTCAGGAAGAGATACAACCCAGAGGGCTCCAATCTAGCATCTCCTTCCCAGCAAATGAAATTCCTATCTTCACCTTCCCTCAAAGCATTAAGCACCCAATTATTCCAGTCTCAAACCAACAGCAATTCTTTGCAATAACAAAATTCCAGCCTCTAGATCTCATGGAGGAGAGATCCATATATAGATGTTTGGAGAGAGGATGAGTCAGCTTGAGATCTGACTAGTGTCCTCTCCCTCTGTCAGTTCTTGATTCCACTTGGAGGTTCTTGCTTCCACTTGGAGATTAAGAGCCTCTTACTCATCATAGTCGAATTCACTGAGGCAAGTGTCATTGAGGAAGATTCTGGAAGCTTCCTGGGTCTTGACACCTCTTGGAATGAACTTGCCATTTGGAAATTCTCGCTCAACGCACCCTGGTAGTGCTTCTACCTGCGTTGCAGTGCAGGTAGCCAGTGTTGGCTTTGACATTCAGCGCAGACAGCTAGTGGAGCCACTGAATTGATCCTGAATTGACTTGTTTTTGAGCAGTTTCTGGTGGAGAACTTCTGTGAATTGCTGTGGTTTGTTAGCCTTGTTCCTCTAGGGGTAGAAACAACATGTTTAGGGACTTTTGATCCCTCAGATTATGGACATTTCATGCTCAATGTTGTAAGGCACAAAAATGTCTATAACAGTTGCCCCCTAAAGTATGAGACCGTCTATCGGGTGAAATGCTTTATTAGGAGGATCCGAAGTTCATCCAATGCTGGAGAGGAGACCTGTAATAAGATACAATACAATACATTATTTTTCATACTGCTTTCATGATCTAGCTGAGGCAGGCATTCCCATGCTCAGATCTATAAATTCATTTTCCTGTACATAGAATAGACAATCGTCTGGTGGTAGACTGATAATTTTGATGAAATTATCATCCTTTGGGTATGATGATTATCTGCTGCAATGATGTACATGTCAATGTCTTTATCTTTTCTGAATATATATCGCAGCCTGGATGGATGAAACTAGATCCGGGGTCTTCAAACTCGTTCGATCTTCACTCTAAGTACAAGTCGATCCATGTGAGAAATGTTCTGAAGTCGAACATGGAAAGACATTGCTTGATCACTGGTCGATGAGGTAAATCGTTAACAAGCACGAGAGGAATTACTGATAATGATAATGACCCTCAAGGTACTGCAGTACAATTCACGTGGTGTGAATAAAGGACTTGGCGTTGAACACCATGCAAAATCTTTCGGTCGAAGGTCATTGATGTATACCTGTCGCCGGAAGTGAGAAACTTGCCATTGAGGCATGCAAGCTTCAAAGTACTGAAGGGGTTGTTCCTAGATCAACTTCTTGGATAATGAGCTGATGTCGA
Source organism: Pinus tabuliformis (assembly GCA_031772625.1). Classification (NCBI taxonomy): domain Eukaryota; kingdom Viridiplantae; phylum Streptophyta; class Pinopsida; order Pinales; family Pinaceae; genus Pinus; species Pinus tabuliformis. The sequence goes on along the minus strand of CM062816.1, from coordinate 1,035,129,095 downwards.
CAAGAAGCGATCCGTCAAAGGAGGGCCTTAATGAATCCCACATCAATGACATGGAATGGAGCTAATGATTTTGATGGAGGTGAAAACGATCTGTGACATATGATTCAGGGTGGCGGTCATGAAAGGATGAAGGATAATGTACGGCAGTGGATGGGACACGGTTGACTTTTTCTGAACGACTTCTCTTGAACATATGGCGACACTGATGCGATGGATCGGTAGCATTACCCCAAATATGGATGGTATGGCGAGACCATGGTGATGTGACCGGTGAATGAAACAACCCAACCCGATTGTGGTACGAAGGAAAAGTGTCATGTTCAAGAGCGACTTGCTACCATCAAAGTTTTCTTGAGCTTCTCCCAATTTTCCCCACTCATTGCTGACCAGTACCTCTTTATTTTTGTCAAGCTTGAGGAGGATAACATATGCTTGTTCTATAGCTTGCCCTTCGGGCAAGCCCATCGCTATGTTTTAACGAGCCTAGCGATGTGAAACTCGTTCTCGTCTACAGACAAGTTTGTCGTTATTTAATGTTTTTAATGACTCTAACGACAAAGATAACTCGGTCCTTTTCATTTTTAGAGAGTCTGAAAAGGTACGTAAAGTTAACTCCAAAAGTCCTTTTTTGTCATCTAATCCCTTAGGTCCGAAAAAGTATAAAACAATACAGAAGGGATGAGTTTTCCATAGTTTTAACGAGCTGAACAAAACAAGCGCTCGATCTTTTTGTGCAATAATCCCTCAGGTCCAAAAAGGTTAAAATCTAGAGGAGGGATAGCACTTCCGGTCGCTTTAACGAGCTGGAAGGCCAAAACTCGGCAATCTTTTCATATTTTACGAGTCAGATGAAAAGAGCTTAAAGAAGACTCGTCTTTTGAGGAACGAGTGATAAAACGGGTTAGCAGCTGATTCCAGGTACGGGTTGGAATTTTCCAATCATGGCAGTGTCACAAGGATGGCTAGTGAAATCACTCTTCGCAGTTGTTCCTCAAAATGGGTAAACAATCATATGGAGGTGAACGATCGGCCAATGAAAAGTGGAGGTGACGGTGCAAACACGACCAAGGCTTTAATGGCTGATAATGTTACATTCACGGTGGTTATTTACCGGAAGAGCCCGGATGGATGAAACTAGATCCGGGGTCTTCAAACTCGTTTGATCTTCACTCTAAGTACAAGTCGATCCATGTGAGAAATGTTCTGAAGTCGAACATGGAAAGACATCGCTTGATCACCGGTCGATGAGGTAAACCGTTAACAAGCGCGAGAGGAATCACTGATAATGATAATGACCCTCAAGGTACTGCAGTACAATTCACGTGGTGTGAATAAAGGACTTGGTGTCGAACACCACGCAAAATCTTTCGGTCGAAGGTCATTGATGTATACCTGTCGCCGGAAGTGAGAAACTTGCCATTGAGGCATGCAAGCTTCAAAGTACTGAAGGGGTTGTTCCTAGATCAACTTCTTGGATAATGAGCTGATGTCGACAAGAAGCGATCCATCAAAGGAGGGCCTTAATGAATCCCACATCAATGACACGGAATGGAGCTAATGATTTTGATGGAGGTGAAAATGATCTGTGACATATGATTCAGGGTGGTGGTCATGAAAGGATGAAGGATAATGTACGGCAGTGGATGGGACACGGTTGACTTTTTCTGAACGACTTCTCTTGAACATATGGCGACACTGATGCGATGGATCGGTAGCATTACCCCAAATATGGATGGTATGGTGAGACCATGGTGATGTGACCGGTGAATGAAACAACCCAACCCGATTGTGGTACAGAGGAAAAGTGTCATGTTCAAGAGCGACTTGCTACCATCAAAGTTTTCTTGAGTTTCTCCCAATTTTCCCCACTCATTGCTGACCAGTACCTCTTTATTTTTGTCAAGCTTGAGGAGGATAACATATGCTTGTTCTATAACTTGCCCTTCGGGCAAGCCCATCGCTATGTTTTAACGAGCCTAGCGATAGTGAAACTCGTTCTCGTCTACAGACAAGTTTGTCGCTATTTAATGTTTTTAACGAGTCTAACGACAAAGATAACTCGGTCCTTTTCATTTTTAGAGAGTCTGAAAAGGTACGTAAAGTTAACTCCAAAAGTCCTTTTTCGTCATCTAATCCCTTAGGTCCGAAAAAGTATAAAACAATACAGAAGGGATGAGTTTTCCATAGTTTTAACGAGCCGAACAAAACAAGCGCTCGATCTTTTTGTGCAATAATCCCTCAGGTCCAAAAAGGTTAAAATCTAGAGGAGGGATAGCACTTCCGGTCGCTTTAACGAGCTGGAAGGCCAAAACTCGGCAATCTTTTCATATTTTACGAGTCAGATGAAAAGAGCTTAAAGAAGACTCGTCTTTTGAGGAACAAGTGATAAAACAGGTTAGCAGCTGATTCCAGGTACGGGTTGGAATTTTCCAATCACAGCAGTGTCACAAGGATGGCTAGTGAAATCACTCTTCGCAGCTGTTCCTCAAAATGGGTAAACAATCATATGGAGGTGAACGATCGGCCAATGAAAAGTGGTGGTGACGGTGCAAACACGACCAAGGCTTTAATGGCTGATAATGTTACATTCACGGTGGTTATTTACCGGAAGATAGTTCATTTTTTAACGAGCTTAAACGCGGAAAAACACTGCTCAGTCTTATGTTTATTTTTTAATGAGCATGAACTATGCGCTAAAACTGCTCGGATCTGTTTATTTTTTAACGAGCATGAACTATGGACTAAAACTGCTCGATGATAATTTTGCATGCCCCCAGCATAACAACGCAAATCGAGGTGCATGCCCCCCAAGCTTCATTGCATTCAACTTGGTGGTTGGAATGAAGGTTTACCTTTGAGATTTGGAAAGGGGATTGTTTTCATTTTTTAATGAGGTTGACACAGTAAAAGAACTATCCTCATGACTCCTTGTTTCATTTTTTAACGAGGTTGACACGAGATAAGAACCGTCCTCGGAGCCCACTGTATTTACAGTATTTCTATTAGGGTGATGATCCATGCTGACAAAATGTTTAGGAATCTTCCGAATCCATTAGATATAGAAGATTTCATATTGTAGGTTTCCCCTGTGGCTACTTCCGCCAGATTACTCGCAGGCGGTAGGGCAAAAGTACCCATTAAGGTTGGGTCTTTTAGGAGACCTACTCCAATATTTTGAAGTGAATGATTGCTTCCATGGATCATTGGAATGCTTCCCGTAACTTGCGAACTGACAGGGAGGAAAGTTTGTTGGTCGACGACTGTAATTCCTCCTTGAAAGGGAAATGCAATCTTCCTGAAGTAGGTCGACACAACTGCGGCCATGGAATATATCCAGGGCCTTCCAAGTAGGATGTTGTAATCGAGTTTTCCATCAATTACTTCAACATCAATTCCTACTGTTTTACCCCCTAGTTCAACTTGCAAGTTACTTAAAATCCCGTATGGAGTGTATGATCGTCCATCAAATGCTTTTAACGTCGTTGACGATCTCGACAAGGGTGGTGAGCCTAAATTTTTCCAGCAACTCATCGACATAATACATGTAGATGCCCCTCATCAATAATTGTTCGATGAACAGTTTTGTTGAGGGCTTTCACTTGAATAAGGAAAGCTAGTTGAGCTGGTAACTAAGGGTCATATCCTTTATGATCAAAGGCCACAAGATTGGAATCCATTGGGCCAATCCCACCTATTGCTGATAATAAAGCTTGCTCTTGGGAGGGGCAATTTTGCGGTACCTCAAGTGTCGACATAGCGGACGGCGATTGGGCCAGGTCCTCTACTATATTATAATTCTATGTTACTTTGGCACGAGGATTAAATGTCGATTTGTGTACTACTCCCTTTGGCGACTTTATCATTGGTTCAGGAATGATGGGTGGCACAACTTCGGTCAAAGTTGTCGTCGAACTACTAGGTTGTTCATTAGCCTTGTTATTCGATAGCTGTGGATTCCCGTAATCTTTATTCCTTGTCAAAGCATCATTCTGCTGCTTTGAGGTAGACAACATAAGCACTTGGGATCGGGAAGCATTTTGATTAGCAACCAGTTTGGTTTCCGGGCTTGGAAACGGATCAGTCAATACTGTTGGGGTTTTTGAACTCTTAAAGAGTTTCTTAACTTTAGCTATATGTGGACAATCTCTCGTCCAATGATCCTCATCGCATATATGACACCCCGCAGGGGGTTTCCTTTTTCTCCCTTTCTTTTTCTTCTTGCCCCCTGGTTGCTTCAGTTTTTTGCCCTTGTCGGTCGAAATGGCATTTACTTCCGAGGCAAGAAGTCCGTCTTTTGCATTTTGATCTGAAATCTTACGGGCTTTCTTGGACGTAGCCCTTGTCGATTTCGTGTCTATCGCGCCAATCACGCCATCGATGGCATGAGAGTCATGGTTTGATTTAGGAGGAGGAGGAATTGAGAATTCCGGTCTAGGGGCGTCAGGTATTTTGTCGTAGAGCATGCCAGACTGAGTATAGACCAAGTCCAGATATTGCGCACGAGTGATTTCTTGCTCTTCCGTTATGACTCCCCCCTTTGCCACATCTTCCGTGATGGTAGGAAGTAAAGACTTGATAAACCATTCAGCTAATAGCTGATCGGGAACGTACGTTTTTACCATCCTGCGACGACGTCGCCACTCATGTATATGATCAGATATGTGAGTGGCCGTTGTCTGCTTGAAGTTGGTAAGGAGTTCTGTTCCCGTTTCATACCTTATCGGTAATTGAAAATGGGTTAAAAAGATTGTGGCTAGGGTACTAAAGTTGTCGAATGAAGCTCTAGGCAATTCGATATACCATTTTGCTGCCGGACCAGTTAACGTCCTCTGAAGAGGCGAAGCCTAATTGAGTCATCGTTTAGGGTGTTTGATGAACACCACAGATGAAATGTCATCATGTGATTCGATGGATCTTCACCCAGATTTCCATTAAATTTAGGAATATCTGACAGAAGTTTATGCGGAATCGCTGGCCACCAAGGGGCATAAGCAATTGGATCATTCATCAGCCGGTTTAGATCTGGTAATTCTAGAGTTGCTACAAAGGGCAATTGTTGATTCAGGTTAGGCGAAGCATACCCAGGATAATATGGAATCGCCTGAGCAGTGGGTCTTTGCATACCAGCATAATGTATTTGATGCTGGCAACTTTGACAAGGTTGATGGGCATAACCATTATAATATGGTTGTTGATAACCGCTTTGGAAGTGCGATTGCCCATTACTTACAAACACTTGTTTCTCAGGTCCTTGATATGATTGCTGGAATGGGGGTTGTTGAGTTTGAACCAGCTCTAGTTGTTGGACCATTTGCTGTTGACCAATACTGGGTGATTGACCAAGATGAGGAGTCACAGTACTTGTTTGATCCTGAGTCGCTCCAGATAAGGAGTCACTAACCTGAGGTTGAGATTGAGTCGTAGAGACAAGAGGCTGTTGTATTGCAACCTGAGAAACTTGGGGTTGACATACAACAGGTAGCGCTCGTACTCGCAATGCAGTCACCATAGCAGGTACAGTGGGAATATCCGACACAGGGTGGACTCGTTGCATTGAATATACAACCCCTGGTTGTTGAGGCAGTATTGGTACCCAACCACTGGATGTAATTCCAGTTTGACCTGAACTTTGTTGTAAACTCCCATATGGTTGTTCTCTGGGAGAGAACAATGAAAAGGCATACTGCCCTCCATATGGCGGAAATCCAGTACTTAGAGGGTAAATTGGCCTTTGAAGACAGATTGGATCAATTTGTTGAGTTTCAACATAAGAAATACCATATGATAATCCGGATGAAGAAATAGGAACTAACCATGTCGTCGAAGCAGTCCCTGATGGGACTCCGGCTTGTTGTTGATAACTTGCCGGGACAGATGGTATACCATTGAACATCTTTGGAGTAGCAGTAGGAGGCTGTGCCACTGCTATGTCGAATGACACAGTCCTAGATGTCAATGGTTGTTCAGACATATCTAGTCTATCCAAAAGATTTCTTAGCGATTCTACAAGAACTTGTGATGAAGGGAGACTAACTTCGAAGATCAACGAGGAAAAGGTGATGATTATTCCGTTTAAAATAAATTTTTAATGACGCTTTAGACACAACTTGCTTTTTCAATTTTAAAGAGTCGAGAAAAAGCTAAAGATGACTCTAGTCTCCTTCGATGTTTTAACGAGCCCGAAGTGACAAATGCTCGGATGGACTTTTTCCGTTATAGAGTCTGAAAAAGGCCAAAAGGAACTGCTCTGGAGATCTAGGTAGAGGGTGTGCCAAACTTTTCGCAAAACCGCAGAATACTTTTTAAGGTACGGGCGGTCAATCTTCCTGAATGTTGTGTTCAGTGCATTGCGATCAGTAGGGCCGCCGACACGGCTTCCTAAGGATAAAGGTTTTATGCCTATAGGGGTCTCCCAATATATACTCGACGGTACGTGGGAGCACAATCCGTACTGGCGCTATCGTCCCTCAGGAGGAATCACCCACCATCAGCGAGATCGATAGTCACCAGGCTTTACGACGCCGGAACACGTCTCTAGCCTAAACCTCTATGTTGTGCGTTATGTTGCAAAGCGTTGTTAAGTTCATTCAATTTATTTTAGGTTGATATTTTTAGAAGTTTTCCTTTTGAGGTTCACCACGAGATGTATGATACAATTCCTAAATGTAGTCTAAAGATGATAAGTAAGCTTTATATCTTTTCAACTATGAAAATCCTAGCTACAAAGGGAAACGAAAGACACCATCTTTTCTCAAAGAGCAATCAGCACACTCTAATGCACTTTTCCTAAATCAAGCATGCAAACTATCAAGATGCACAATGCAGGTGTTTGTTTTCCACTTTCTTAGTATTGATGCCTACAAAGAAAGCTTTTTGCACAACTTTGAATTTGCTTTTAAATGACAAATACAAACAATTTTACTTTTCGAAATCAGAGAGGGTAGAAGAGATTACAACACTTTACGACTTTCGAAATGAACACTTGTTTCGACACTTAAAAGAGACAAACTCAAACCAAAAGCAAAAGTAAATGTATAATCAACTGTAAACAGCCAATGAACTCTCTCCTAAGATCACAATCAACAGATCTGAATCAAGGGCTACAGGATGACTATTTCACTCTTGCAAAGGAAAACTGTAAATGATGCCACAAACACATAAAAACGCTCACAGTCTTTTTGTACAAAAGGAGGCGGAATTTAAGCAGAGAAAAGGAGTTATCAGACAGGTACCTATGCTGGTTACAGGCTGCAAAAATCAGAGATCAAAACAAGGCAAAACAGAGCAGAGAACCCCAGCTGCACAAGGCCTAACTGGATCAGCGCAGCCTCAACACAGGGGTTTTGACATTCAACGCAGGTAGCCTTCACGGGACCTGCGTTGAAATGCAGAACCTCTTCACAGGGTCTGCGCTGAAGGAGAAACGAGAGTTTCTCACTGGGTTCTGGGTCACAGTTTACTATTTAATCTACAGTTTCAGACCAAATCAAAGCAACAAGCAAGGTACAATCAAAGGGACGCTTTGAGGAAGGGCTAAGATCTATCACAAAGGATCATCAAATCATTTGTGAGTCCATTGTTCAGATCATAGCCAAATCCAGTGATTGGATCAAAGCAGCAGTTGTCTACTTTGCATCTGAGAATAACAGATGCAGTTCGATTGTTGCTGTTGAGTCTATGAAACAAACAATGATAGAGACACAAATAAAATGACTAAACAGATCTCCCCGGTGGAGTCGCCAATTTGTTGTGGGGAAAAATGCCTATGCAGGATGATCCTATCCACCTAAGGTGTGACAGTGCCTTAGCAACAAACAGAGACAGCTATTCTACTATTCTTCCTTTATGAAATGAGAATGAAGAGAGATAGATGGACTAACCGGTGTCTTCTGTTTGTCCCTCGATCTGGTTCCTCTTCTCTTTGGGAGTTCCCAGCTACTTGTCTTCTCGCTCGCCCAGCTTCAAGAGGTTTCTGCAAGATCACAAGAAGAGAACACTATGCAAAGACATAGATTCATATTCATAACTAGTTCAGGATTAGAAATAAACTAAATATACTAATGCAATCATACCTCAAAGACACATTAGCATATAGGAGAAACCAAGATAGCTTTATTAATGAATAACAAGGTTCAGGAAGAGATACAACCCAGAGGGCTCCAATCCAGCATCTCCTTCCCAGCAAATGAAATTCCTATCTTCACCTTCCCTCAAAAAAATAAGCACCCAATAATTCCAGTCTCAAACCAACAACAATTCTTTGCAATAACAAAATTCCAGCCTCTAGATCTCATGGAGGAGAGATCCGTATATAGATGTTTGGAGAGAGGATGAGTCAGCTTGAGATCTGACTAGTGTCCTCTCCCTCTGTCAGTTCTTGATTCCACTTGGAGGTTCTTGCTTCCACTTGGAGATTTAGAGCCTCTTACTCATCATAGTCGAATTCACTGAGGCAAGTGTCATTGAGGAAGATTCTGGAAGCTTCCTAGGTCTTGACACCTCTTGGAATGAACTTGCCATTTGGCAATTCTGGCTCAACGCACCCTGGTAGTGCTTCTACCTGCGTTGCAGTGCAGGTAGCCAGTGTTGGCTTTGACATTCAGCGCAGACAGCTAGTGGAGCCACTGAATTGATCCTGAATTGACTTGTTTTTGAGCAGTTTCTAGTGGAGAACTTCTGTGAATTGCTGTGGTTTGTTAGCCTTGTTCCTCTAGGGGTAGGAACAACATGTTTAGGGACTTTGGATCCCTTAGATTATGGACATTTCATGCTCAATGCTGTAAGGCACAAAAATGTCTATAACAGGCGGCCTCTTCTCTGTCTCCTTTCTTGAATTTTTCCTCATTTGGAGGAGTCTGTAATGTAGGAATCTCTGCTGCTTTGGTTTGGACCGGAGGAATTTACCCCTATTGATCAATCATTGCTTGCTACTCCGTTTCTGCCACTTCCTTGCCCTTAGAAGACCCTATAACTGGTCGTTGGTTTTTTGTACCGATTGCTGTGAAGTTCCAGCAGAGAATGTACCCACTCCGGTTTGCTGAGGCAGCTTGAAAGATACCTGGCTTAAGGAGATGAATTGTGCAATTGCAGGTTGAAATGACTGATGGCAGAGTGCATCGTTATGGTTTCTCTGGTAGGGTGGCAGACTTTACGCTCGTGCAATCAACCAGAAGTAATTTGCATGGAAGACTGTTTGTAGAGAAAAATGACGAAAATGAGCTTTTCTTGTGTTTTTAGTGAAATTTTGGTTTGGCAGGGTTTTTTGGCATTTATTGCCTGGCTGACATCATCATGATGGGATATTTTGCTGCGTAGCAGAGGGTACGAGATGGTGATGTGGAGAGATGACGTGGTCGTGACATCAGCTGAGGGACAGCGGGAGGGCAGTAAGCGGTTTTGGCCCGCACTGCTTATGGGCCAGAGTGGTTTGTGCCGGAGAGGCAGCGAGCACGGCGGGAATGTGCCACGCGTCCATGGTACGGGCGCAATACCGCCACTCCCCTGGGTGTTAAATATCGGATGGAAGGGGGGGCGCGATATAAGCGTGGACCATTGGATGAGCAGGCCTGGATCTGACGGTTGACGGGCATCGGAGATGGCGGCAGATTATGAAGCAGGGCCCGATATATAATAAACATTAATTAAACATATGAGGGATGTGTTTATTGGTTCGGGGGCGATGGTTTGTTAATTAACGTGGGTTTAATTAATCCCATTGTTTGTGTGCGGTGGGTTAAGGTTCTTAATAGGTTCTGAATAAACTTGCTAATCCATATTTGAATAGTGATTTCAACAGTTTTATGGTTATAATAAACTAGGGTGGGATATTAAAATATAAGGGTCTTTGTTATATACACATACTTACGGGGAAGGGTATTAAGAATAGGGATTTCTATAATAAAATTAGTAGTCAATATGAGAAACGATATGAACACAAGCGCTAAGTTAATAAAGTTTAATAACGTAGGCTTAGGAAAGAAAAGTTTATATGTGATTTTGTACAATGTCCTAAGCAAAATGGTTTTACTTAGGGTTTTATGAAATGAGATGGAGTGATTTTGGGATATTGAGCAGATCTCAACACCCTGGGGGAGATTAGTGAGTGATTTAGGAAAAGATGAAGGGGGAGTTAATCATGCTTCTGCCATGGTACTTGTGATAGAAGTAAGATGTAATCATTATGAGAGACAAAACCTATCACAAGTTTCTTGCTGCAACACCAAAACTGCCTACCCAGCCTACTGTACCTAATATTTTTTTCTTCTTTTTGGGTGCATTTGGACTGGAAAGCCCTCATCAAATTTCTTTTCTTAGCATGATAAGCCTATCTAGATCTGCACTTATTTCTTCCAAGGGCTCAGATTAAACTATTAAGCTCCTTTGCTTCTCTACCTATCTACTTATTTGCCAAGTTTAAACAGTTTGGACAGATTTTATTCTCTATTTCTAAACAGGAATTTCAAACATGAACTGGCCAAGATTGAAGTATTAGACCATTCATCAGTTGTGACAAAGAGTTCCACAAGCTGTACATGAAACTTTATTTACAGAACATGAAATAGTAGTGGCATTTGGACTTGCACACTTTCCTGGTCCTTTTTCTTTGGGGTTCATTTCTTTCACTTTTTCCTTTTGACCATTTATCTTTTCACCCTTTGATTTTTCTTTTAGGGTATACCCTCTTTACATTTTTTAATTTTTTTTATTTTTTCAAAATATGGAAAACCTATGCAGTAGGGAAAGGATGAACATATTAGGGATTTTAACCAGTCAATCATGAAATATGACACCTATTGGTATAGGAGCATAACACATTCTGTGAACGCACGTGATATGTCATACGTTCATTGAGTGAATCTCTTGTGCTAGGGGTATCCCTCTTGAACTTACAATATAATTTCCCCCTCCAGGTTCATGGTCTCGGTGGTGAAGAATACTACTCAAGAATTTATCCATTCAAACCAGAAACTTATTAACTGTGTCTCTTGAGGTTTCACAGTCCCTTGGTTCCTCTGCATCCTTTTGAGACCATATAAATCTTGGCCTAGATATTTACAGGTCTCCATCAAGGACCAAATAGCCACTGCAAGCTTATAATAGCCAACATGAAGAACAATGTGCCAAAATTACCACACGGAGATCGGAATTCCTCAAAGAAACAAGGATTCCTCCCTTTGAGTTTGACTCCAAGCATCAATCTTATATACATGTATACGATGGATAATATGATGGACTTATGAACACTTCCTTTTTAGGGACAGGGAATCCTAAGCGTAGTTGCACCATTGGTTATCAGCCCCCCTCTGCCACAGTCTTGGTGACTCCTAGAGAGCCTCTAATGCTCAAATTGCATATTGAAATGTTACCTAGCGTGTGTTGCAGCCACTCATTGAACATATGCACAAATTCCAGTTCATAAATGTTCTCTCACATCATGATTAGAATCATAGTGAGAGATGTGGCTCTTAAATCTTTGAGGTTCTGTTGTAGGGAAAAACAAATACCCCCATTTTTTACTTATTTACTTCAAAAAATGGGGACCCTTTACATTAATTTTTGGCTAAACACCTTTTATGATTCTCATTTACTTGATTATCCTAGAATTTTACCATTTTTTTCATTTTCGTCGGATTTATATTTTGATTGTTTCATTGAATTCAACTTTTAGCAAGATTTCCATTGATACATGTTTCGCCTCATTTGGTCAACTGTTTTGTAAATGGCACTCCTTTGAAGTTTGATCATTTTTTTGTTTGGGTTGAAAAACGTACAAAATGTATAATATTTTAATTTTTGCAATTAAAATGGTAATTCATTTTAAGTAATAATCCTTAGTTATTTTTTACTAATTTTTTCATTTTTCACTAACTGTCCTACAAAATAACCCATCCAAATTGTAGAACAGTTAAAAATGTGTTTTCGAGATCTCAGGTAATTTATTCCAATTTCTTATTTTAAAACAAATTGTCAAACCCAAAATCTTAAAATTGCAAAGTGGTTGTAGTTCATTTTGTAGAATTTTTAATTCCATGTGGGCCCCACTTCACATCACCTCCTCTCTTTATAAATCCCAATTTAAAAATGTGGAAATGAAACCCCCGATTTTAAAATCCTGATTTAAATTTTCTGATTTTTAAAATCACCGATATTCCGATATCACACATCGGCGTATCGACATTTTGTTTAGTGTTATGAAACCAACTCACAAAAAGATAGAAATGATAGATCAACGCCTTAGAATTCAGCCTCTTCGAGGGGGCAACCTCCTTTACATTACATAAATGAGCAATTCTTGGATGATACAAATGAAAAGACCTCCTTTCTATATATAGGAGTCTAAGGGGTCATAACATAATCATAGCCGACATAACAATAATAATGTAAGGGCACAATAATAACAATAATGGGCTTCTATGGGGCACAATAGTAACAATATGGGCACTACATGGGTACATCAATATAATAAGTGGGTTGTACTAATAACAATAAGGGGTTACACTAGTAGTATAGGGGCCTAACAGTGAGATCATTTTAAAATTTCCGATATTTAAAAATTGTGATCACAGATTGAAATTTAATGTCATGCCTATTTAAATTTATTATAAAATTTTCTTTTTTACAACTTATGACTCTCATCCTCTCCCTCTGTCACGCTAACATCGCCCTCATCCCTTATCACTCCACCTCACCCTCATAACTCCTCCCTCCTTCATTAACCTCCCACCATGGTGTAAGTTTGTTTGGTTTAAGTTTTAATTTCAAATGTTTTGATTATAATGTATATGTTACATTAATATTATAATTATAATATAATTAAATTATAATATTAATATAATATATTTAGATTGTAATTAATTCTTAAAAAAAAAAATTCGTTTTGTTTATAATTTAATTTCTAAATAATTAATTTAAGTTTGTAATTAAAATTAAATTAGTACTAATTAATAAATAATCATGTTTTAATTTAGGATTAGAATGTAATTTAAAAATTCCATTTTTAGCCTACACAACAAATTTTTCAGAATTTTGGCAGTTTTGACTCCTCAACTTTAGAAGCTCCTAAGTTGAGTTTTTCTTGGCCAAATGAGGTCCATAAAGGCTCACTGAATAGATAAAATCATGGAGAATAGTTTTGAGGTGGCTTAATTACCACATTTTATCATTTAATGGGTCTAACATTCAGCATATGATCAAGCTCCAAATTTTTAAACAAAACTAATTTTCTGAGTTTAATTTTATGCATTTTCATTTGCTTACAGCTTCTATTAATGCAAATCCATTTGTTTATGTTCTCCCTGAGCAATTAGATCTTTGCAGGAATCAATAGAAAGCTGAGATTTTTTTTATTTAAATATGTAATTATGTTTTGATTGGATAGGTTTTATATTCCAAATTTAGTATTTTGATTTTAATTTGCAATTTAATTAAATTTTTATTGATTTTTGCAATGAAACAGTTGAAGAGATGAATAGAAGAAAGTTTTAGTCAATGAGAATGATCCAACGATAGAAGAATAAGACTTTGGGTTGATAAAAATTGATTGAACATAACTACTCAATAGTTTTCCTATTGAGAATTCTTTTTGTAAAATTATAAATAGCAAATTATAGAATGTATTAAGGGCTTCTCTTCTCTGCCATTCTGGAATTTTTAAAAGCACTATTGTAATGAGGAATTAGAGTTGTAGGTGAGAGGAGAGAAAATATCAAATATGAGGGATTATTGAGGATTTTTCTTTTGCATTCTAAATTATGTATGAAGGCCAGAGCTTGCACTATTGCAGCTCTTGTTTTAACAACAGAAGCTCGAAGCATTGTAAAGGAATATGGAGACTAGAGCCAGAGAAACAATTTCAATAAATTGGCATTTATAATACTATTGTTTTAAATACTGGTTTCATTTTATGATGGCAGAAATGTGTCATTTTATTCATATTTGTGCACTATTGTCAATGTGAGTAATTTGCCTCAATAATATGTTATTATTTATCTCTGATCTTGTGGGTTGAATTTTGATTTATAAGTAACTATTTGCTCAGAAATATGTATTTTAATTCCGATTTAACAAACAGTAATATTATGTAAACTATTTCCTTCTATTATTGTTTAATCATTCGATTTATTGATTTTCTAGTCATCCTCATTTTGTGAACTACTTCTTAAATGTTGTTGATTGATTATCTGAGTTAAGAGGTCTCTGAATAGAATGTGTTTTGGTATTCATAACATTAGTTAATTGAACTACTTCGTTAACTTGATATTCATTATAAGCTAGACATATTTAAATCCCAATCATTTAAATATTATGCTCTCGGTTGAGTTAGATCTATATCTTCCTAATTGAGATAGGATTACGATACTTTTCCTTTTTCTTGCATTTAGATTTAATTCTATATTTCTAGATGTCCTCTTCCCAAAAAGGAAAACTTTAGTTGTGGCTTGGCTGAGCCCCAGATCAACTTAAGGATCATTGTCTTTCCTGATGCGCAAGAGGGTTGATTTGATGTCTCTCCTCTATTAGTAGATGAAAGACATATTTTGAGTCATTGGAGATAGAAAGAAGGTAATTGTACCTAGATTAACAAGTTGAAACCACCATTTCATCAGAAAATGAATTGTTCCAAGTTTCAAACCGAGTGGCCTCCCTTATATTGTTGTAGGTATAGAATTCTGAGCTTCAACATTTTTTACGCTAGAAAGAGGCTCTGAAGACTTGTTGTCTATTGTATTTTTTGTATTTTAAATTTTATTTTAATCACGATAGCTCCTCTTAAACTTCCAATTTGGAGTTCTATTTATGGACGTGCATTTGCCAATACTCCACCAAAAGTAGTAAGTGTTGTGAAACCATCTCAAAAAAAGATAGAAAAGAAAGATAAACACCTTATAATTCAGCCTCTTTGAGGGGGCAACCTCCTTTACATCACACAAATGAATAATTCTTAGATGATACAAATGAAAAGACCTCCTTTCTATATATAGGAGTCTAAGGGGTCATAATATAATCAGAATCGACATAAAAATAATAATATAAGGGCACAACAATAACAATAGTAGGCTTCTATGGGGTACAATAATAACAATATTGGTACTACATGGATACAACAATATAATAAGGGACCTAACATGCCCCTCTCCTTCAAAAAATATTGTCCTGAAATGCAATCCAAATGCAACTCTCGTCTCAGGTAAAGTTTAATGGTAAGAGGAATGCTTCTGCTTTTGATCATGCCTTTCAATTTATTCAAAAATTTATAAATTTTGATTTTGAAGGAATTGATGAAGGTATTTTATGTAGGATTTTTACTCTTGCATTCTTAGCAAAAGGCAGAAGCATGTGCCAATTGCTTCTAGTTGCCTCAATTCATAGTTGGGATCAATTTATTACAATGCTCCTTTTTCAATTTGATGGCTATCACTATGAACAAGTATGTGACGAAATTGAAGATATATGAAGGTTTGAAAATGAGTCTTTTATTGATTTTACCATTATATTTCATTTAAATTGTTTGAGATTTAAAATTGAAGATAAACCTTCAGAATATGAATTATTAGATTTGTTTGAATATATTTACTCTCTTCCTCCCATTCACAATCCATGTGGAATTATTACAAGCTTTGATCAATCCTCTTCAAATTTTATTAATATAATTGAGAATTCCAATATGGAGGTGCAAACTATTGATGATGAAGTGGTCTTTACTATATACGATAAATTCCTTCACTTCCTACATTGTTAATAATTATCAGGATGCACCTTCACATGTCAGTGAATCTCAATCACAAAGCTTGGAAAATTTTACTATTCAAATGCAAGAAGATACTAGCAACAATCTTGGAGAAAAAGTTTCCTTGAAATCTAAAAATCGTTGTGCATTAAATTCAGAAAATCAAATTATAAAGCAACAAGTATAAGCAGAAATTCAAACTTCCAATAATATGGTACATGTTGTACGAATTTATAAATTCTTTCAAGATGATAAAATGTCAAATTTAGGGCAGCCAAACAATATTCTGCAAGAAAGCAAAGTTAATCAATTTAATGATAAAAGATCTAAAATTAGTAATGAACAAAATACAAAGAGAGAATATTGTAGATTCATTTCTTTAGATTCACATTTTTCCCTCTATCTCGATATTTTTACCGATAGGACTTATCTTCTCATTGCAAGAATATTGTTCTAGAAAGCAATGAGATTGATTCAAATGAATTCCCTATTAGTTTTTATCGGGATAAAGAATTATTTCTTGATCATTCTTCCAACATTGATGAACCTGAGCTTAATTTTCCTTCTTGTTTGGATTTTCCATATGGGAATGAAGAAAATTTCAATGAAATTCATGAATTTATTTATGATAATAATTCTGACATTGAGAAAATTGAAACATCTTCTTCTCAATTAAATTCCCATAATTAGAGATCAATCATGTGTGGGAAAGAAGAACATTATAACTCAAAATTTGTTCCAACCAATTCTCATTTTCAAGTAAAAAATGTTCTTCATAATTTTAACATTCAAGAATCTTTTCCAATTTATAATTCATATGATCATCAAAATCTTACACTTGTTTGTGGTTCAGAATTGTTTCCTCTTCCACAAGTCAATGCCAATGGTCCCTGTTATTTTTTAGCTAATGCTTGTGAGGGGGGGATTGTTTTAAATCAATTCCAGTTGTGTTATAACATAAATTGTAACAATATTCTAAATTACGATTTCATTTTATTATTTGTACTTCATCTATTTTCATTGTATTCATATTTTTTATTATAATTTTTCAGTTTTTAGATGTCTTTTGTTGGCATATCGAACAAGCATTGAAAATTCCCAGTATGTATTTCTAGAATGTAAAGAAGAATAAAAAAATCTAAATTATAGCCATCAATAGATTTTGATCTTTCAATTCTATTTCATGCTTATATCTTTTCAATTTACTTTTCTTTCTAATATACATTCTCAATATGAAACAACACTTGGAAATGAATTGATCCAATATGACTAGAAATCTAATTTAATTAATAATATTTCATTGAATCTATGAGATTTCCATCCATATCTCATATACCCCTTTCAAATACATTTGGAAACTTATCCTACACAAAAAAATTGTTGATAATTTAACATATGCACATAAAACTGACAAATTTTTGCAGGTCATTGTATCTAAAAGTTCAATTTCACAATTTGGCTTGTTATCCCCTCTTTTAAATCTCTCCCAATCATTAATGGAAATCCATCCACATTTCTATAATCCTATTGAAATTCAGCTAAAATGGACATTTCAAGAGAAGGTAATTGTAAATAGGTTATTTTCTTAAAGTAGATTAGAAATTAGTGTACATACTAGATTCAAATTTATTTTTATTCATTTAACCATATTTTTGTTACTAATGTTTGACCTGTATATACATACAGGAAACAAAATGCTTGCATGGTTACATTGGAAGTATGACTATACCTAGTCATGTTTCCTTCCATTTAGTTAAATTAGAAATAGATTAATTTAGATTATATTCTTTTATGTTTTCATTTATTTTATTATTCATATTTTTAATAAGCAAGTAATAAATCTGAGTTTTCTTGGCATCCCTTTCATTTGCTGGCAAAGTGGCTTAAAACATATCAGAAGCTTATGAACCACTTGATTGTCTTGCTTTTGCAAAACTCTGTCACATTGACAAAAATGTTTTAAAATCATGTATGAAGAAATTCCAAAGAATTGTTATGGCTTAGCAATATTTGATTCACGAGTACTTCTAAAGAGCTCATTTTCACCACTATTGTCCTCTGATGTAAATTTGAGGTGGATACAATTTTAAAAATTCATTACTTCGTATTTTACAATGACTAAGTAGATGATGTTGAGCATATGAAAATTTTGAGAAATGCATGGGAGAACTTGAATTTTCATAAGGTAAACTTACAGCCAAAATTCTTCTAGGTATGCATTGACAAGCTCATCTTCATCTATTGTTAGTTTTTGTTTTTCATAGTTTATTTCTTATTTTTGTTTTGTTTCTTTTGCAAGTCTTCATTGCTTTGATTTTGGAGACTTAAAGCAAGCAGGCAACCATTTCTAAATCTGCAACATGTTCAAAGAAATATTTGTTGTTTCATCAAAATTTGAAAATTCTTTAATTTTGCTTCTATTCATTAAAACTCCATTAGGCCTTTAATACTCATATCAGGAAATTCATATCGGATCATTACAATATCGTAACTTTCCTCATACGAAAGTTTCGATAACATCTTTCTCCAATCGAATACTCCCAACAATTAAGATAACTATTAAAGGGTTTTTTATTAAAAAGGTGAAGTTAAGCTAGGCTCTTATTTGTGAATATAATAATAAAAGGCCTGACCCCATAAGCTTTCCACGTAGCATTATCAGAGCTTCCAAATATCATATTTTTCAATGTTAACCTCATTTCATCAATCTTTGATATCCCAATCCACCGATCTCTGATATCCCTTTCTGTTTATCATCTGATATATGACTTCGCCAATACTGTGATATCCATACATCTCTCATACTCCAATCGTCGATCTCTGATATTCTTGAACCTCCGATCCCTAATAAACTTCCCGCTACTCATATCGGAACTTTCATATCACGACTTCCAATTGATTATTACCCTTTCACACCACCGATATCAAATCTCCGATGAAGGACCTCCGATATCCCTTCCCGATTATATTTTTAGCCATTACATACAAAGGCCTATCGAAAGGTGAGAATATCACGTGTTTCAAAATTATAGCCATAAGATTTCTCCAATATTTTTCTCTGATGATGCTCACATGTACAGAAACTCACGAATTTATGTTTTTACTTAGCGATATTACTCAATAATCATATTCTACCTCTCATTGGTGCAGCTGGAATGAAACGCTTACACTCGTTATTTCTCTAATTGGTAAATTTTGGAATCTCGATCCTCTACGTTTTCATTTTTCCAAGATCTTGGTTCCCTTTAATATTCTAAATACCGAGAATTCTTCTATTGAAGGAGAAATTCAATTGAAATTCTGAAAACAAATGCCGTCGGAAATATTATGAAGCAATATTTTTATTTATCGGAGTTTTGTCCATTGAAATTTTTGGAAAAATTGACCTCTTACCTTTCACTTTGATTCTCACAAAAACTCAAATTTTCAGAATATAGGGTTAAGAATCTTCGTAGGTCACTGACTAATTCATTCTGATCTTTCACTATGTTCACATGAAGTTTCCTTTTATTATCTTTGTGGTCGAGAGTTTGGATGCATCTTAATCATAATTTCATCGAATTCAAGTATTGATTCGGATAACTTTGTGACTATAGGGATATACATTCTTCATGGTGTATGCACATGGGCCTCTTTTACTCTTTTCAGCAATCTACTTCGCCAACGAGAAATTTCATCACCTGTGGTTTGTTTACATTTTTTCCTTTGATTCATTATTTATATGCGTGTTTTATTATCCCAATCATATTTTAGTAAGCAACTTCATTTTGCTTTTCAAGACACTCTTGAGCAACCATCATGGTAATGTAACAATTGATAAGAAATTTGGGACACGTAAAAGATGTTGAAACATGGTTAAATCATTCTTGATTTCTCTTATATTTGAGTTTTGATATATCACTCTATATTTAGCATACAAAATTCAAGACCTCTCCATATACACTCTGTATTACATTGTTTTGGATTTGGTCTTGATTCTGGATAATTTATGAAAATCATGGAATAGATATGAAACTTTTAATCTTATGAGAACAATCCTTGTTGCAATTTATAAAGAAGCATCCTTTCATTCTCATTTCTGTGGATTTGGTTTATTTCTGATTCCTTGAACATGAAACATTACTTCTTCTTATTTTGTTGCTTGCTTTAGTATAGATTTAATAAATAGTGATTTTAGGTTAATGAAAATCAAAATAATTCAACTTTTTCATGCTTTTAATTCTAATTAAAAGAAGAAGTTATCGTTATTGAAGAAGATGATATCTCTGCGGTAAAATTAAATTTAACTAATTCATTTTCACTTCTTTACTTTTAATTTCAGTTTTGTTTTAGTTTTTGCTGATATAAAACTTTGTTTTGCAACTCATAAAATTTCTCACACCTCCACTAGATCAAATTTGAAGTTCATTATCCTTTTTCTAGTTGGCTTTCACGTTTTTAAAAGAAGCAGTAATGATCCTCATCAAATAAACTAAACTAGGATGTTTCTTAACCTTTAGTCCATTTCTTTAAGCGTTGATTTTATTATAAAATGGTTAAGATTATTTTTGCGGGTTTTTTATTTGAAACAAGAAAATTTATAGTGCACATAAACTTTTTCATTTGGGCTAAATTTTATCGTCTCTGCTATCATAATCCTAAATGCTTATAACTCTGCAAGATAAAATTTATCTAAATCCCAACATAAGAAGGAATGTTCATATGATCATCTTCTTTCACTTCTTTTGTTGAGAAATTTGTATAAGCAATCATGTTGGGGTTTATCTTTTAGATTTTTCTTTCAGCTTTCGTTTTTGTCATTTCTACAATTTTGAAGTTTGTTGATTTCTTTTTGGAATTATTTTTCTTTTTCTTTAATTTTTTATTTGGTTTTGGTGACTCCACTAAGATTTATATGGAAGCCTTTTTTTTTTCTCACCCAACAGTGGTTGCCATACATGGGAAATATTTTAACTCTATCTATTTTAATGAATTTCATTTATCATTAAAGGCGTATCTTTATGGAACCATAAAACCATATTGCTTTAAATATTTCGCATGGAGGAATACACGCCCTTACTAAGTAATATAGTTTTTCTTTTCAAGGAAAAAAATGATTTGAGTTTAACACAATGGATCCCTCCAACCCCTCCATATTTTAAAAGCCTCTGATTGATAGTCATGGGAAAAGAACTTGGATTCAAAATTATGAAAGTATTATGTCCATTAAACATAAGCCTTTACTACCATCCCACCTCTTTCACTCAAGTACATTGTAAACTAAAATTATGGAAAATGTGCTTATCAAAAAGGTGATTAAAAGAGGAAGCATGAGAAATACAAGTAAACCCGTCGGGGCTATGGACGCTCATTGCTAGCGGGACTAGGCTTGTATGGCATAAAAGACAACTTCATCAAGGTATTGTTCAGACTCACTGGCAAAGAAGCGATGTCAAGGACCATTCATAACAATGGATACATGCTTTATCAAAAAAAGAAAACTCTTATATCTACCTTCTCCTGTTTTTCATATGAGGTAACTTTAAAATAACTTTCTCCCAAATTTGGATTCATGACTTTTACTTAAGTCTGCTTTGAGTACTTATCTTTACAAACTCATATTGCTTAATCTATTTAGGTGGGACTCATTGAAATTTTTTGCTGTTAGATGGTTTCGTGAAATCCATTATTTTTAACCTTTGGGTGAATCAAAGTTCATTATCTTTAATCAAAAATAGCTAGTTCTTCCCAGTGTGTCACCATTGTTGTAGGGAAAGCCTAACACCCCCATTTTTTACTTATTTACTTCAAATAATGGGGACCCTTTACATTAATTTTTGGCTAAACACCTTTTATGATTCTCATTTACTTAATTATCCTACAATTTTTCCATTTTTTTCATTTTCGATGGATTTCTATTTTGATTGTTTCATTGAATTTGACTTTTAGCAAGCTTTCAATCGATACTTGTTTCACCTCATTTGGTCAACCGATTTGTAAATGAAACTCCTTTGAAGTTTGATCATTTTGTCGCTTGGGTTGAAGAACATACAAAATGTATAATATTTTATGTTTTGCAATTGAAATGGTAATTCATTGTAAATATTAATCCTTAGTTATTTTTTACTAATTTTTCATTTTTCACTAACGATCCTACAAAATGACTCATAAAACGGTTAAAAACACGTTTTTGGGATCTCAGGTAATTTATTCCAATTTCTTATTTTAAAACAAATTTCTAAACTCGAAATCTCAAAATTGCAAAGTGCTTGTAGTTCATTCTGTAGAATTTTTAATTCCATGTGGGCCCCACTTCACATCACCTCCTCTCTTTCAAAATCGCGATTTAAAAATGTCGAAATGAAACCACCGATTTTAAAATCCTGATTTAATTTTTCCGATTTTTAAAATCACTAATATCCCAATATCGCACATCGGTGTATCAAAATTTTGTTTGAGGGGTAATTTTAAAATTTACGATATTTAAAAACTCTGATCGCAGATTGAAAATTTATGTTGTCCCTATTTAATTTTATTATAAAGTTTTCCTTTTACTCCTTATGAATCTCATCCACTCCCTCCATCACGCTTACATCACTCTCATCCCTTATCACTCCACCTCACCCTCATAACTACTCCCTCATTCATTGACCTCCCACCATGGTGTAAGTTTGTTTGGTTTAAGTTTTAATTTCAAATGTTTTGATTATAATGTATATGTTATATTAATGTTATAATATTATATTATAATTATAATATAATTAAATTATAATATTAATATAATTAATTTAAGTTTGTAATTCAAATTAAATTAGTACTAGTTAATAGATAATCATATTTTAATTTAGGATTAGAATGTAATTTAAGAGTTCCATTTTTAGCCGAGGCAACAAAATTTTCAGAATTCTGGTACTTTTGACTCCTCAACTTTAGAAGCTCATAAGTTGAGTTTTACTTGGCCAAATGAGGCCCAGAATGGCTCGTTGGATAGACAAAATCATGGAGAATATTTATGAAGTGGTTTAATTACCAGATCTATTCATTTAATGGGTCTAAAATTCAGCAGAAAAGAAGCTTTGAATTGTTAAACAAAACTAATTTTTTGAGTTTAATTTTTTGCATTTTCATTTGCTCACAACTTCTACTGAATGCAGATTCATTTGTCTATATTCTCCCTGACTAATTAGATCTTCACAGACATCAATAGAAAGCTTAGGTTTTTTTTTATTTAAATATGTAATTAGGTTTTGATTGGATATGTTTTATATTCAAGATTTAATATTTTTATTTTAATTCGCAATTTAATTGAATTTTGATTGATTTTTGCAAGGAAATAGTTGAAGAGATGAGGAAAAAAAATTTCAATCAATGAGAATTCTCCAGTAATAGAAGAATAGGATTTTGGGCCAATAAAAATTGATTGAGTAGAACTACTCTTCAACAACTTTCATATTGATAACTCTTTTTGTAAAATTATAAACTTCTCTTCTCTGCAATTCTAAATTTTTAAAATCACTATTGTAGTGAGGATTAGAGTTGTAGGTGAGAGGCGAGAAAATCTCATATCTAAGGGATTATTGAGGATTTTTCTTTTGCGTTCTAAATTATGTATGAAGCGCAGAGCTTACACTATTGCAACTCTTGTTTTAACAATACAAGTTAAAAGCATTGTAAAGGACTGTGGAGACCAGAGCCAGAGAAATAAATTCAATAAATTGGTATTCATAATACTATTTTTTAAAATACTGGTTTCATTTTATGATGGAAAAAATGTGTCATTTTATTCATATTTGTGCACTATTGTCAATGTGAGTAATTTGCCTCAATAATATGTTATTATTTATCTTTGTTCTTGTTGGTTGAATTCTGATTTCTGAGTAACTATTTTCTCATAAATTTGTCTTTTAATTCTGATTTAACAAATAGCAATATTTTATGAACTATTTCCTTATATTATTGTTTAATCATTCAAGTTACTGATTTGATAATCATCATCATTTTGTGAACTACTTCTTAAATTTTGTTGATTGATTATCTCAGTTAAGAGGTCTCTGAACATAATGTGTTTTGGTATTCATAATATCAGTTAATTGAGCTACTTTTTTCTTTTGATATTCATTATAAGTCACACATATTTAAATCTCAATCATTTAAATATTATGCTCTTGGTTGGGTTAGATCTGTATCTGCCTAATTGAGAGAGGATTAGGATACTTTTCCTTTTGCTTTCATTTTAGAATAATTTTGCATTTAGATTTAATTTTGTATTTCTAAAATTCCCCTTCCCAAAGAGGAAAAATTTAGTTGTTGCTTCGCTGAGCCCCAAATTAGCTTAAGCATCATTTCCTTTCCTAATCAACAAGAGGGTTGATCTAATGTCTCTCCTCTATTGGTAGATGAAAGTCATATTTTAAACCATTGGAGATAGAGAGAAGGTAACTAGACCTATTTTAACCAACTGGAACCAACATTTCAATGTAAACAAAATTGTTCTAAGGTCCGGACCGAGTGGCCTCCTTTATATTGTTGTAGGCAGGGAATTCCAAGCCTTCAATAGGTTCATAGCAAAGAATGCATAGTAGAGATGAAATCTTATGTGAAGTACAGGAATATAGTTTCAGGTCCCTCTAACTAATAAGGTCATTCCTTAGCTAGCACATAATATATATCTTTTGGTTTGATATCTAAATAAAATGAATGTGTCGAACCAAAATCAGAGTTTACATTACTAAGGCTTGGAGAAGACCCACATACAGGTCAATAATAGAAAAAGAGGGAATCTTCCATATTGCTACATTGTAACACAACAATGAATGCAAACATGCAACCCACATAGCCAACATTCTGAAATAAGAATGAATATGCTCATGTTAATAATTTTGGTCTTAACTATTATTCTCATGCACTATTTCAACTCCTTCAAGAATTAAAACATCACATTATTCCACTCTACATGATGGTAGTTGCAAACATGTCTATCTCACCCATAACATCATTTCATCCAAGATGTACATACATTTATTTGTGAGTAAGAGGAATAATAGCAGTTATCTTACAATACAAAATTTTTCAAATTAGGAGTGGGACTCTAACTCTCCACCCAACCATAGACAATCTACACCCACTATCACTTGTAGTTGCTCCCCCTGAGCCATATTCCAAAGCTTTAGGTTGAGTTCTTTCAAAGGTAAATATTCAACGATTACACAACTAAACTAGAGAACCACCTACATTCCCTCAAGATGCTCCTTATCCTCCTCTTCTACAACAGTCTAAAATTCCACTATATTTTTCATACTTATAGGTTCTACGTACTAGGAGGTTCACCCTTCTGCATATTTGGCTTCTATCTTTCTCAATCACCCCTAGAGTGTGCATGTCCAATATATTCCTCCTCTTTGGGTCCTCTCCTTTCCCCCCTTACTAATTTCTCTTCTTATCCATCATTTCATAGCATCCTTTCCCTGGATAGTGCATCCCATGTTGCCTTAATGTTGTTTTCCTACTCTTTCTTTTCATGGGTGTCAAAGGACACCTACCCATGTCCCATTTCTTTCAATTAATTTATGCAAGAGTTAGCCCCATTTAAAACCACTCATCCAACCAAGGATTGATATTCAAAACAAAAATTCCAACCAAGGGCTGATATTTAAACAAAAAGTCCCCTAAGAAATATCCTACCCCAAGCCATGGAATTTGTGTCCGTCTCTCAGCCTTTCAATTTACAAAACTATCTACAATGCATATATGAGGATAAGAAAGTGGGGTTATTATAGAGACCCTTCTAGGGGGAAAGAGATGGAAAAAAAAACAGATAATATTACCCTTATTTTGGTGGATATTTCAAGACAAATTGCTTGTATTATTGTGGTAATCTCAATCAAAGAAAGTAATCCATGGAGGATAAGGTGCTAAGGAATCTAGGAAGGATTTATATAACACCAAGGTATATGTAAACCGTTCTTTTGTAATGAATATTATATGAAGGTTTCTCCTACATGCTTATCTCCTTATGTATGATTTAGTATTGGATTTTATTATTTTCTTATTAGATCTACCACTAGCACTAACAAATCCTTGTTTGGAAAGATGATGTTGCTTGTCTCCTCTATGATGTGTGTAGGTTACAAAGGTGAGCAATGAAAATGAGGTCTCTAAGAGCCATAGTGGGAATTTTATAAAGTTGGTCTCGTTAGATCTCACATCAACAAGTGAAGTACAGAAGGTACAAAAACTCTTCCTCTATTTTCATTTATGTAATGCATCTTATGTGGTACACATAGGAGGATATTTAATGTTGTTTCCTCCACTCTCTGGTAGATCTAAAAAAAATATCTATGGAGCAACAACTCCTTTGATAAAGGGAAAAGTTTGGGAAAATAGAGGGTTTCTTATTCTACATAGGAATTGATATATGATTCATGTTTTGTGTAAGGTTTGTATCTACTTTAGATGTCGACTTAGTAATTTTCACAAAATTTTGGGGTGGCAACACTTGTATTAGTAGATATTTTCTTTGGCAATGTGCAGGGGTATCATGTGCAAGCCATTATAAGTTCTTAGGGCTTCTTGAGTAGTTTGGAATTATATTAAAAGAAACTTACTTCATGGTCTATGTATTAGTGGTAACTACCCAATACCATAATAACATAGTTGACACTTCAATGGCGTCTTCCTTAGTTGTGCTAGATTTGTCATCAACTTCTTGAGTTAGCTCATTAGAAAACAATTTTGTTTCCAAGAGTTGGTTAATAACCATCATCATAGAGTTTTCCCACTAAGGAAATGTTTTCTTAAAATTATTGGATTGGTGATATGAATAAAAGCTATCCATGCAAAAATCATCCAATTTCAAGTTCACACTCCAACTATTAGGTTGTTTACATTGATTACTAGCTTTCTTCTAAAACTGTTGGAATATGATATGCGTTGACAACCTTTCCCCTTAATCATTTTTGAACATGATTACATCATTTGAAATCTTATTTATCAATTTGAATATGATTTCATGATCGATAGTTTATTTTTTTAGGATTAAAAAATTACTAGAGGCTTCTTCCCACTAGCCTTGGGCTCTTCCTTAGGTGTGTTTCCTACCAAGGATAAAATTTCCTTCTCCACCTATATGGCCTCTTCAAATTTACTTAGTGGAATGTTCTTCTATACCCTTTTAACAAATATGGCTATATAAGGTTTCAAAACTAAGCTGTAGTATTCTATGGCCAAAGGATTAGCACACTGGGAGTCTTCAAGAAAACATTTAAGTAGAGTAATGAAACATTGACTGAAATCCTTGATTTTTTCCTTCTTCTCCATATTGATTACAATGATTTGTTTGAGAAGAGTAGGATAGGATTGTTCCTCACTAAATTTACTAAGGAAATCCCTCTCAAATGCATTCCAATTAACTATTGGAGAAAAAGAAAGTTATAATACCAAGTGGACAAATTTTTCTCAAAGGTGTAGTGAAAAATACTATAGACCACATGCTCATGTTGCACATTCATAAGAAAAAATCTAGATATAAGTTATTTTTATGGTCTTCCATAATGAAATCTTTATCATAACCAAATTTCATCAATAGTCTCTCCGTATGTCTAAGGATATCATGCAATTTCCTTGAAGGTTGAGATCTCCATGGGACATTTGTTTAGGTTGGGGATTACTATCCATTATATCTCTTATACCATCTTGATAATATTAATTGTTGGAATTGGAAGAGAAATAGTTAGTCTTGAATTAAATAGATTCTCCATTGGAGTCTGAATGTAAATGGGCAGTAGATGATGAACTAGATGGAGTTAGAGATATATGATCAAAATGTTCAAGGATTTCTTAAATATCATCTTCAATTAGGAGCTTGATAGATTCAACAAAGACACCATATTTATTAATTGGTATTATGGTGGCTCTTTTCCTAGGGAGGAAGAGGGTTATATGGAGCATTCTGATCTTCTTAATGTAATCATGAGTAACATGCAAGAGTGTGTGCACTTCAGTGGAAGAGATGGAATATAGTGGTTGGCTATAGGACTCAACACTATCAAGGTCATAAAAAATTCTTCATAATTGGTTTCTATTTTAGGGTGCTTATTTTGGGTGAGAGGGATATGTAGTTATTATATGGGGTTTTCTTTTCCATGAATTCTTTTGTGGTATGACCGCGGATTCTTACCAACCATGCAACTGGGGTTCTCCTTCTAGCACCAAATTAAATTTTGACAAGGATAAATGACCCAACAATAGTTACAAGGGTTCTCTCTAATATGAAGTTCAAATTAGACCTCAAACCATTTTTGAAAAGAGAACCTTATGGATTCTAGCCCAGTAACCATGCTTGATTTAGATGTTGTGATATATTGAAGGATCATCACAAAAAAATGTGAGACCTAAATGAATAGCTATCTAGTTAGAAAAATAAAACTATTATAAACCAACTATCTATATATATATATATATATATATATTGAAAGAGAGATAAGGATATGAAGAGATGAGTGAATAAACACAACAATTGTTAAATCAAAGATATAGTAGGTTGATTTCTTTGCACCAAATGTTTAACTAATTAGAGTAAATAAAGAGTAGTTAGTCTTTGTCCTAATCAACACTCATTGAAGAAATATACAATAAAGAAATAACAATAATGTGAGAAAAAAATATCTAGTTCACAGAATAGTGAATTAATCAAAAGTAATAAATCTCACATAATGCACACATAAATGAAACTGATTAAGAATAATTTGAAGAAAAATCACAATATATGTTGTCACAATTCTTGTAGTGTTCTTCTTAGGCTTACAAATATATATAAAAATGCACAAACATCCTAGGTCTTATCTTTTAAAATATGTAAAATTTACTATAGATAAAGAATTCCCTTTCAATAGGAGTTCCAAAGCATTTGTAGGCTACATCAGTAATTTCCTCTTGAGATTTTTTTTTGGTATTATGGCTAACGTTTTGGCCTTTATGTCAACTTGGATTGTGATATTATGATACTATGTCAACCTAGATCATATAACAAGGATACAGAGGTGTCTAGTTAGGTGATGTCTCGTGATGATGTCTTGATGGGTGCAGAGGAGTTCTAGAAGGTTGGATAGACTCTAGACATGCATGATGAAGTGAGGAAGAAATATGGCAAATTCTAGGGAAAGTATCTATTTTTTTTTCATATTAACCTATATTCACTGGGATACAACTATGCACATAATTGCAAGAGGTTGGACAGGCTTTGAGCATGCCCAATGAAGTGAGGAAGAAATATGTCAAATCTCTATGCAAAAAATCTAATTTTTTCTTCATATTAACTTATATTCTCTAGGAAACATCTATGAACATGATTGTAGGAGGTTGGAAAGGCTCTAGATGTTCCTGGTGAAGTGAGGAATCAATGTGGTAGAGTTCTAGGCAGAGGATCTAATTTTTTCTTCATATTAACTTATCTTCACTAGGAGACAATTATGCACAATATGATGATGTTGCAATTTTTTTGATAGGATGTGTTATTAGTGTGGTGATCTTCATTGGGAGGTTATGTCATCCTTGCGATGATGTCTCTAGGTGAAATTATGGGCAGTGGATCTTGTTAATGCAGTTGTCTAAGTAAATGAGGGACATTATAACGTGCTCAATAACATATGAGACCTACATTATAATGTAGTTCCCTAGAAAAAAGGTTCTGTTAATAGCTATAGGTAAATAAATTAAAAAAAATCCAAGGGAAAAGAAATCGAATTTCCCATGGATTTCAAGCGTGTGAAGATGATCACCATCTATTTGATATCATCAAACATTGCTATCAAATGATCCATGGGTTTTGCCATGTTAATATTAAAGAAAAAAACTATAAATCGGAAAGGAGTTTGATCAATAAGGTGTGCATATTTCATGAGTTATATTCTATATAGCTTACTACACCAAGATGAAAGGGTCTAATAAGGTCGAACATTGAGTGATCTGAAGATGTAGAGATTTTATGGCTTGGTTTTGGTAATCATTTCTTGTATATCTTTATATAGACTTGGATCAATAATTATTATCTTATGCACACCACAAACCAGTGAAGGTAATAAGATTCTATTTCACGAGTGTGTAAGTATATAGAAAGATAATTAATCGCTAGGGTGATTGTATATATATTAAGTTCTAAACAAGATTGCATTAAATAAAAAAAATTACACAGATGTATCTAGTAATTTATAGTAGATTGGTAGTTTCCATTATAGAGATCAGAGTCTTATGTCATGTTTTGTTTATCTTATGAGTTGAATCAAGTGTGATGGATGAAGGAAGTTCATACACACCAGATTTTACTCATTGGATAAATTTTTTTATTGGAATTAGACTTTAATCATTAAAGACTCATTTTTTATTATGCACCATATAGAAAGTGTTGAAGTTCCATTTAATATACACTCATCCTATAGTGATTTTTAGATTTTTATTTGATATATGCACACTATAGTCTCTACTCTCCTTAGATTGTGCAACTAGCATAGGTTTATAGCATAGTGTTAACATGTTCTACAAAGATTTTCATAAAGTTTTTTGTTGAAGGAGTTAATTTATCTTCATGTTTGATTTGTTACTATTGTATTAAGGAAGGGACTACAATGACAAAAGTTCGTGGATTTTATTGTGACTGTCATGAGATTTTTGTAGAGATTTTTATATATTATTGACCTTGTATGTTTAATAACTTGATCCACTAATGTTTTATTGAATAAGGAACTAGACTGATATGTTGCAGGGGTTGAGAGTTATTGGTGAATGCACAGTGTAGAAATCAGTGTCTTGCTAGGGCAAAAGTTTATATGACAAAGTATTCCTTTATGAAATTAAAGTGTGCAAAGATCAATGACAAATGTTTATGTGACAAAGTTTATATATTTTCCTATGAATTTGATGTAATTATGTTGCTACTTGCCATTTGATTCTAGAATGTAGGGATTGTCATTTCTTGAGGTTGAGAGGATTATTATGACAAATCCTTTATATAATTGACATATTTTGTAGCACTAATGTTTGTAGATGCCTATGATGATCTTGATTTTGTTGCTACTTATCTTGGATATTAATGTCGTTGATTATGATAACTACTAATATTGGACTCATGATCAGTTATTAATCCTGAATGGCATTTTAGAGTACCCTAGTTTGAGATGAGGTTGTGACTTGCCTTACTACTGATATGTTTAAGCATTGAGTATGAGTTGTATGAGAATAAATATGAGAAGTTAAGTTCTCGGCATTTGATGAATGCTAGAACTTGCCCGCTAGTGTTTGTGGTAGGTTATTTTCATTGTTGGTGTATGTCATTGGGCACATTAGTGAATTTGATTACAATATTCAGAGTACATGTATGAAAATGAGATTATTTTTTGAGCTGAGAGTTTGGCTTGGCATTTAAC
Organism: Pinus tabuliformis; assembly: GCA_031772625.1. Lineage (NCBI taxonomy): Eukaryota > Viridiplantae > Streptophyta > Pinopsida > Pinales > Pinaceae > Pinus > Pinus tabuliformis. The sequence continues at coordinate 1,035,097,973 of CM062816.1, read as the reverse complement.
AATATTTGTCAGCTAAGGTTTCATGGTCTATTGAGAATATTTGTTTTATGATCAGAGTTTTATTGTAGAGATGTTTTCATATCTCGTTATTTAGATTAAGCAGAATGTTTTATGTGGGTCCAGTTTGAAAATTGGATTAAATGTGGCTTGCACAATTTTTATTTGAGTCAGGGGGATCTAGCATGAAAATTTTGAAATGTGGTCCATAGAGGGTTTGATGGTTGGATCCTTCAGTAAGGGAGTTGTATCTTCCTTCTGGTGGTGGCTGGTAAAATTGATTAGGGAATGGTTGCTTCCTCCCAATGGTATTTGGAGAAACAAGAGGAGGTGGCAACCTCCAGTAGGTAAGATCCTACATGTTGGTAAGAGTTTTTTTTAGTGCAATATGTAATAGAAGAATTTCTTGATAATAAGAAGAATAATATAGAGACAACAATAATGGTGGTTTTTCCCAGTTGGGCTTTCCACGTAACATTTGGTGTTCCTATGTGATGATGTGATTGTTGATATATTGATGTACTTTATGTTTTATATGTTTTCATATACTACTCATAATTTATATATGTTACTAGGAAATTCTTAGCTCAATTATTAATTAACATCTAAAAACAAAAGTGAAAATACTAATTGCATGAAATATAGATTCACCCCCCGCCCTCAGTATTTCTAAAAATTGGTATCAGAGAAGGTTCTCTCTAATGTAGCTTAACCACTCAATATTAGATGGTGGACCATGGCCAAGAATAAGAAGAAGATGTCTCAAAAGGACATGAGAAAAAAAGGAGCCAAAAAAAAAATTAGTTTCAAAAGAACTCCTATTTTTGCTTATCAATAATGGTGGACATAGTGATCAAGAATTGCCAAGTACTAGATTTTATTTTAATTGTAGTGATGTCAATCTTACATTTGATTTCTCTCTTCCTTTCACATGTAGTGATGATGATACCCTTGATATTGATTGATTAGAAGATGATAATCAATGAGTTAAGATTAATCCTTGAGGAAGAAGTGGAGGTAATCCTTTTCCAGGGAAATCAGATTCAAAAGGTGAAGATAAATGCAAAATAGTGGCCTTAGAAGTATAGATTAAGAATCTAACAGCTGAGAATAAATATTAGAGAAAACTATTACAAATTCTTGATGTAAAAGAGTGTTCTTACAAAGAAGAAAACATCAATTTAAAGATTCAGTTGGAAGGAGTAGAAAAATTCAAGGATCTAATGCTCAAGAAGCTTAAATAAAGATGTTTTTATTGTTATATGTTGGAAGTTGGGGAAGAATTCGTAAGAGAAAAGTTTAAAAGGATCAGATATAGTGCTTGGGTAACTATAAGTACATCAAAAAATAATGGAGTAGCTAATTATAGCATGAAAAAGGAGAACCATCAACGAGATCAACCACCAAAACAAAAGCTAAGAAAAGTGCATTCAACAAGCAAATCCACACTCGTAATGAGAGATGTTAAGTGTTTCAGTTGTCAAAGACTTGGACATGCTACAGAAGATTGTAGAAACAACAATATCAAGTCTCAACAAAATGAAAAGAACCCTCAAGCTTTCATGCAAGGAATATTTTCCCCATCACAAAGATCATCAATAGTGAGGAATAATCATTCCTTTTATGGCCATTATTTCTCATGCAGTATTTTTGGCCAAAGGGCTATTAACTCTAGGACTCATGAAAAGAATGAAAGGTAGAGATATAAGCCTATTCATTTGTATCTTGGTCACAGAAAGTGCTACATGTGTAAAAACATTGGTCACAAGGCCAAATGTTGTAAGCTTCCCATGTGTTATAGGATATCCATCCAAAGGGAGAAAAACATGCAAGGATACCTGCATAAGAAGAGGGAAGGTGTTGTGCATGTCAAAAATTGTCTTATCAAAGTTTGGAGGAGAAAGGAATAGTAAGAGACTCCCACCGAAATCTAAGGTCATCATAGTCTCAAGGGGAGCATATGGAAACATCTTAAATTGCACGTAGACCACTGGAGGTGTAGCCACATAGGAGAGATTCTATAAGGACAAATTTGTGTGTTGGGAAGGAGATGCAAGAGATCACGGGGAGCTACATGAGGTTTGAAGTATTGGTTTTTTTAATGATCTATTCTCATTTTTAGTTTGATATTAGTTGGATCATCCATGTGTGATTGTTGATAGCATGAGGTAGTTTTCTTCTTGAAACCCTAATGATTTTTTTTGGAAACATGACAACCAACCATATGATGTCATGTGCATAATTAAAGTTTAGTTGGGGTTTTTTCTTATTTTCTTGACCTATATAGCTATAACCATACATGATAACATCATGTGTTAGTTTTCTGAGAATAAATTGAACCTACGATTTGCAGATACACATTCTTTTGATGTTGATACAAGATTTTGTGCTACTAATGTTGCATTTGTTGGGCTTAAATTTCAATATCCACGAGCATCCATTTTTTTATATAATTCCTTCCTTTGAACCTTCATCTCATACCATTTTACCATTTTTTTTGTGTTTAAAGGATGAGTTTAAGGTAAAAATCTTTTGCAATATTATTATTTTCTTTTTAAGCTTTAAATACTTATAAAAGTGTTATTTTGTTACTAATGATTTTGAAAGATACAAAATCTATTAATATAGGAGTTAAGCCCTCCAGATATGTTCCACATCATTAGGAAGGATTTTTATACTAGAGGACTGATCCATAAGCGAAGGCAAGGTGTATGAAATTATAAAAATTGAGCAGAATATTGTGGGACTACCATCATTTTCTCCAACAAATTCCAAAAGCAGAATACACATTGTAGATTTGGAGTTATTGTGTTAAGTTGTTTTTAGCATACAAAATTTGAATTGACCCTAATTTTGGGTAGCTATGTTAAGCAATTATCCTTTGTATAAATTAGACAGGTGATACATAGAGGGGTTAGAGGGAAAGAGACTAAAGAGCTTATATACTATGTTGTATCGAACTCTTTTTTTTCCAGTAATACAAGATCATATTTTTGATATAATTTTGCAATAACTGTTTAAAATTTTCATAGAAACACTTACCAAGAGGGCTCCTTTCTACGTGTTGTTTATATTTATGTTATGTCTTTTTAAATTTTTGACATGGTTTAGTGTGACGTTTATTAAAAATTCATAAGGATCCTACATGTTTGATGAAGTTACATATTTTATGCCTTTGAATAATTTTATTAGGTTGAATTCACTTTAAATATTGATGCTTAGAATCATTTAACTAATTAGAATTTTACCATTTGATTTGTGTTTGAGAATAAAAAGAGTGTTTTTAATCAAAGTTTTCTTTTGAGACTCAGAACATTGATTCTATTTAAATCTATTTTCAGAACAATCTTTGATTCATTTCAATGAGCAATTAATTCAGATGGAGTGTTCAGTGAGGAAGTATGATATATCTTGTTGAATATGTAGCTTTGTGTCAACAAGTCAAAATTCAATTTAAGAATTTAGAAATAAGTGTAAGGTGAATCAACTCTACAATCTACTTGTATATGCTTTATGATTGGTTTTGATAGCAAAATATTAAAAACCAGTTTACACATGTTTCACCTCAAAGTTTACCTACTCTGATTGACAAAATAAATGTTAATTTGTTTATCCCACTTTATGACTTGACATTTTGGTGCCATTATCGAGGAGGTGTAACAAACTAGTGTTTAGGAGTTCAATTTGTTTCACTAAAATAATAAATAAAAAAAATAGAAAATTATCTATATTTAAATCTTATAGTATGAAAAAAATTATTATGGGGGAGTAGGAATATAAGATAGGAGGTGAGAACCTATGCCATCACCATAGTGTGTCCTACAAAGCCAGCTGAGCTAAATATTGTGTGTATATATTAAGAGATAATAGAGGAAGGTTTATTAAACCACTTGGAATTGGTAGACATAGAATTCTAGATAATTTGGATAATTTTCCCTCATAATTCATGTGATTGAAAAAGACGAAGCAAGATCTAAATTTTTAAGGGAAGCACAAAAGGGATCAATTTCCATAAGTGATACATCAAATATTCAACTATACCCACCATTTGGTTCTCCCAATACAAAGTGGAATATAGTCTATGTTGTATGTTGGAATGAAAACATGACAAAAGAGGAAAGAGGATATATTATTGGAGGTGACCTTAATGGACATAGAATTGGTGAAGGAGGCTAAGGAAATGGAAATGGAAATGGACCACCACACGAAGAAAATGATATGGAAGAAACATTTGGCTTTCCTATTGTGGACATTCTAGGCATTGAAAGTCAAATGAAGAACATTCCACCATGTGTGCTTCCAATGTTTTATGGTATGATCACTAAAGACCTTGACTCCTTTCTATTCGAGTTTGATATCTTATGTCACAATTATGCTTATAACATTAATGCACATAAATCTTCATTATTTCCTATGACATTAAAAGGATTTGGTATATGGGTTTAGGTGAGGGTACTATTGCATATTGGGATTATATGACAAAGGCTTTTCTTAAGAAATATCAACCCTATTGCAGGCCAAGAGATTCTTAGGAGGATATTTTCAGAATGATGCAATAAGAAGATCAAAGCTTAGAAGATTATTTAGAAAGATTTTTATATAATTTGTAGAAATCTAAGAAACATGATTTCGGTCCTAACACAAATTGTAATATATTTATAAAAGGACTTCCTGCTATATATATATATATATATAGTAAATATAATGGATGTTGGTGATATTTCACATCTTTCATTTGACAAAATTAGTGATTGGCGAAGGAGATATTCAAGAGGAAAAACAAAAAGCGGTGAAAGAATAAGAAATCCACTCTCTAAAGTTACTAAATCAGTTACTGGAAGTGTTGGTAGGGCAGAATTAGGAAACTTACTAGAGGGTTTTAAGACTAGTATTTTAAATACTCTTACTTTTCAAATAGATGATTTGAAGATTAAGAAAAATTAAGAAGATCATGAATCAATCTTATCTATATTTTGTGCTAAATGTCAAAAAATTCCTCCATTAAGAGAATGTCCTCTTGATAATATACAAGTTTGTTTGATTTGTGCAAATTTATACAAAACTGAAGAATGTCCCACATTACCTAAATTAAAGACAACTTACCAAGGAGACTCTAGAAATATATAATCAATTTACAATATTTCTCCCCGGGGACCATGGCAACCACAAGGAATATGTATGTATCAATATCCTAATCAACAAAGTATTCCCTATTATAATGCTCACCAGAATACATGGAATGTACCAATGCCATGTCAATCATGTCCTCCACAACAAGCACAAAATAAACCCTATCAAGAGACCTAGAGGGGATTTCCTTACGGGAATATTCCTCCTCATCCTTATCCTCCACAATTTCAAGCACCATACTAACAACAATAATATCAACAACCTCTGCATCCATATCACCAATAGCCATATCAGCAATATACTGAAATGCCATAAACTCCACAACCACCACATCATTTACAACAACTTCAATTAACCCAACCTCAACAATTACAACTTCCATCCAATCAACCACATTTGTGGCCTACACAACTTCCTTCTCAACCAGTTGCAAACCTAAATAATAAGATAGAAAAACATGTTTGTAATGTTGAATCTAAATCATTTCTTACATATCTTATATCTCAAGTAAAATTTTAGAAAAATTTTGTACAATTATAGGAAGAACTAGTAAAATTACAAGAAGAACTAGTAAAATTATAGGAATTTTCTATACAATTGTAGGAAAATCTAGTAAAATTACAGGAATTTTAGTAATATTAAAAGATAGTCATGTAGAATTACAAGAGATTAATTTACAATCTGGTAGAGTTGTAAATCTAAAATCTATAATCATAATTGAAGAACAACCTGAAACAATTGTAGATAAAACAGAAAAAACAAAAATAGAGCCTTTATAAGAAAATTTGGAAACAACAATGAAACAAATTGTCCCTTCACAAGATCAGTTTCAAACTCCTAGGGTAGCTCCATTTTTCAAGGGATATATTTTTGAAAAATAATATTTGCCAAAAATAATACCTAAATTTGATATTATTGATGAATTGAAAAACATTACTATAAAGATTCCCTTACTTAGAGCAATAAAATATATACCAATTTACACCAAAACAATAAGGGAATTATGTACTAAAAGAACTAGAAAAGGGACACAAGATCCAACAACAATAGAATTTATAGGTAAATTGGCAAGTCTAATGACTATAGAGATCGTTGCAAAGAAATATTTTGACCTGGCATTCCTGTTGTAAGAATGGCAATTAATAATTTTTCTATTCCTAATATGCTTATTGATTTAGGCATTTCTATAAATGTGATGACCAAAGAAACCATGGATATCCTAGAAATAGACAACATTAGACCAACTCCAACAATGTTAGAATTGGTTGATAGATCAAAAATTAAACCCGAGGGAATTGTAGAAGACATCATTGTTTCTATTGACTCTTGGGCATATCCAGTTGATTTTATGATCCTTCAACCCAAATCCACATTAGGAGGACATCCTCTAATTTTGGGAAGAGCATGGTTGGCAATTTCTAATGTATACATTAGTTGTCATTCTGCAAATATGACAATAACAGATAGTGATGAAACTAAAAACATTATTTTGTACACCCCTACCAAAACAGAAGGACAATTAAAGAAATTTCATTGGTTTGACGAGAATGAAACAAATGATGAAATAATTCAACCTTTGTTAACAATTGAACAATCATTTAATCTCAAAGAAAATATTGATGAAAATAAAATTGATAATTTTATTTCTCATCTTGATTTTTTATAGTATTTTAGGGGGCGGACATATAGAAAATCAACGACAACATAAAATTGTGAACCATTTGAAAATTTTGCAATTTTTTAATAGACTATTATTCATGTTAATTCTTATCAATATGAAATATTTCAACACTCTGAAATTCATGTAATCTCTCAAAATTTTGAAATTTCGTTATAATAAGAAATTCCTATAAACCCTGTAAATTTTCTTATAAATTCTAAAATTTCATTTTACTGAGAAATTCTTGTAAGCCCTGTAAATTTTCCTGTAAATTATGAATTTTTTATAAGTCCTATAAATTTTCCTATAAATTTTGAAGTAGCGTTATTGAGAACCCTGAATTTTTCCTAATTGAATTCTCTTTTAGGACAATATTTTCCACAAACATGTACTAAGGATGGTTTAAAATCAACATATTTATTAGTTTTTCCTATACATTCAATATCAAATCCTCGCAATAAAGTTATTGAAATATCTCCTGTAAAGACTTTACATATCAATTCCAAATTGAAAATTTTCTAGCGGGATCAATTACTTACGTTATTGCAAAAACATTCCAAAGATTTTGTTTGAAAATACATTGATATGCCAGGAACACATACTGATACATGCACACATCATATTTACATTCAAGAAAATGTTAGACTTGTTAGACAACCACAAATAAGAATGAACCCCATATTAAAGGAAGTTGTCAAAAAGGAACTCCAAAAAATATTAGATGTAGATTTTATCTACATAATATGTGGCAGCCAATGGGTCTCACCCTTGGTTATTGTTCCTAAAAATAACCTTGAATGGAGGTTATATATAGATTACAAGGAACTTAATAAGGCCACTCTAAAAGATCATTTTCCTCTACCTTTCATAGATCAAGTCCTGGATAAACTAGCTGAAAAGAAGCATTTTTCTTTCCTCGTTGGTTTCATTAGCTATAATTAGATACAAATAGCCTTGGGAGACTAAGATAAGACAACCCTTACCTACCCCATGGGAACATATGCTTATAAATTACTCCCTTTTTGGATTTGTAATACACCTGCTACATTTCAAAGGGAAATCTTGGCTATTTTTGTTGATTTAATTCATGATTGTGTAGAAGTATATATGAATGATTTCACTGTTTATAGGAACACTTTTGAGGAAATCCTTTATAACCTAGAAAAATCCTTTAAAAAATGCCAAGAGTCAAACCTTTCTTTAAGCAATGTAAAATGTTTTTTAATGTTTAATGAAGGATTTTTCCTTAGACATGATGTCTCTTTCTTGGGTATTAAGCTAGATCCACAAAAAGTTGGAAGTAACTGTTAACTTTCCCATTCCATCTTCTCAGAGAGATGTAAGAAGATTTTTTGGACATGTGGGGTATTATAGGTGTTTTATTAAAGAAAATTCAAAAATTGCCTCAAAATTCTTTAAACTTCTTGCAAAATATACTAAGTTTTATTGGAATGATGACTACCAAATTTATTTTTATATGGTTAAAGAAAATATTTCCACAACTCCCATGTTAAGAGGACCTGATTGGACATTCGCTTTTCATATATCTAGAGATGCTTCTGATTCATCCATAAGATCAATTTTGGGGAAAAAAAACAAAAAAAAAACATATGTCATTTATTAGTTCTCCAAAAAAGTTCTCATACATTACACAAGATTTACTATCTGAGGCCAAAATTTGGAACCCCAAAGTTAGTTCCTTCATGTCCTTTTAAAGAAAATTTTTACAGTAGGACAGTTATAAAACTATTAACTCTAAAAATTTATTCAAAACTACCTCTAACTTTATTCTCTCCTTATGAGGACTCAAAAGAATAAACTTAGAAACTAAACCATTTTAGATTTTAAGAAATAAAAATCAATTTTCTTCTAGATTAAAAATAGGTGCATTGTCATCATTGAATCACTTTAGACTCTTGTGCAGGCTTGCTTGATGAGGCTCCAAGTTCCACCACTTGAATCATTGTTGGTGATATTATATCCCAACAGTTATTCCGGGGTTCTAATTCAAGAGCTGGTAATTTTATCATTGTCTCATAGGCCATCTTTAAATTAGTTATTATGTTGTATGTTGGCTTTTCAGTAAAGAGAGTTTTAACTAACCATAGTAGCTAAAAATCTCTTTGTAAGTAATTTACAATTGTTGATCCCTTCAAAATTTTTGTTCTTTCATGGGAAGCATTTATCTTACTCTCGTTATCCACTAACAATGTTTCATATGTTTCCCAAGGGAGGATATTTCCCTGTTGATCCCAACATGAAGGTAATCCTTCTTGGACTCTCTTGTCAAAATTGGAATTGAAAGCCAACATTGACTCCTTGACTTCTCCTAGTCTTCCCTCTGCATTCTTTCTGTAGATGTTTTCTACACCATTTTATTTATTTCTAAGATAATGGATGTTATGTCTACAATATCCATTGCTCTCAACTCTAGACAAGACTTAGCATTTAGAAAATCAATCATCCTATTTGCCAATTATGCACTTTGCTGTGACTTGTCTTTGTTAGTGAGGATAATAGATTCAAGATATTTGACCATTTATTTCTCCTTAGCCATGACCATCATATGATCCCAAACTAATTTTACCTATTGAATAATGTCATTCCAAATTATCTCTCTTGATTAAATAAGACATGCAATTTCTTTCAATTTCTCGTTTAATTCCTTCACATCATCACAGGTTGACTAATAGTTCTTATGATGATGTGATGCATTTTCTTTGGCCATGTCCAATTGTCTATCTTCTGTTTTAACTTCTTGTTAGCAGCATCTCGATTCTTTTGTATCTTCTTAAACTCATATTTTGAAACCTTCAACTCAGTCATAACGTTGGTGAGTTTATCAATAGGACCTTTGGAGTCTGGCTGCACCACAATTATGAAGAGATGTCTATCTCTCTTTTGTTGTAGTTCTACATTACATCCTTTAAGACTTTCCACTTCCTTATTCCTCTCCACCAATTCATCAGTTAGAATCTCTTGTATTTTTCAATTTGGTCCAATTCTAGAGCCAAGACATGTTCAGTGGTAGGTAGTTTCAGTTTTCTTCTTAATGATTAGATTTTAGATTATGAACTTTGTACTAGTGCTTGAACAATTGTTTTATCTTCTGGATTCACCCCAGACATAATAATCAGCTTCTTAAATTCTTGATTTTGAGTATGAAGAGCTTAGTAATTAGATTTTTCCAATTTTAACTGACCAATCACCTTGCCCAACAAGTCCGTTGCTTTGTTTGTTCTAATAATGTTTTACACAAATCATTATAGATTAATACTCGAGTATTCCTATGTAGGTTTATCTTGTCATGAAAATGAATATATTTTTCTTTCACAAGCAAGATGCCTACCTTGAAAGTAGCTCTAAAAGCAATCGATTGTGAAACAAGATGTGTGAAGGAGATTTTCAACTGACTTCTTTCCAAATCCATGGTCGAAAGGAGTCTAGTTTGATAACCAAGGATGGATTAAGCCTCCAATTGAGTAGCAACATTTTCTTTGAATTTTTTTATTTATTTCCTCAATTTATTCATAAGAATCCTTCAAAACACTTAAGGAAACATGCTCTTCTTCTCCAAGAATAGGAGATGAGGGTGCACATTTTTCTCCTCCTATCTACAACTGAAATCCAATTTCACTAGAAAGCCTTTCCCTTAAATATTCAGATTTTGTTCCCCCTTTGTATTCTTAGCCTTTTTCTACTTTGAGAGCTCTCCCCCTCAAGATAGATGACATTTGTGGCCCCTCTTTTAAGTGCTTTTTCAAAAGGGAGAGTAGCTTCAACTTCCATACTTCTCTATTCTTCAATCAAGCTATCATTTTTCAACTTCTCCATCTCAAGCCTTGATTCATGTGTATAAGGGGCATAATAATTCTCTACTCTCCTCCTTGAAATGACCTGATGAGGATCATAGGACCATTTTTCTCCCTGCTGGAAATTCATGGCTTGTAACAATTTTTCAACCTCCTTAGTCGCTTGCCTATTGTTCACATTGAATGGACCAATAGTCCTGTCTAATTTGAATAGATATCCTTTTTTGGCTAGAACAAAAAGTATTTGATCTACATTTAGGATCTTCCTAACAAATTCGAATGTAAATTTTCTCATAGGCACAAAAGATGGAAGCCTATAAGGAAGAACATATGCTCCGTATAAATATGAATTTTGTATAATCCTCAAATGAAAATCAATCTCCAACCTTCAGATATTTTCTTAATTGAAAAAGATATTGAGCCTTTGGAAAAATCCTAGGAGGGGAAGCATTATTGATAACTCTGTAAACAATAGACATGAAGGAAGAAATATAATAGGAAAACCCCTCATTGTTTGGTTGGATTCTAACCAAATCAGTCCAATTCACAATTGTTTGCTTCTTTTTATTGGCATCCAAAACATTTAATCTTAGGTCCATAAACTATTCAACATGCACATATAGGAATAGATACAATAATAATGAGCAAAATATGAAATAGCTAGTAATGCTAAAATTAACAAGCTATGAGTTGATGGCTTGCACTCGAAATGTAGGAATATCTAAAACGCATTATGTTGCATCACCAAGTGAAAAATCCCTATAGCTTGACAATTTATTACTAAAGTGACATCCCTCCCCAAAATTCTCATAATTACTTGCAAAACAGACCTAACACTCTCAGCAATACAAATTACAAGAAATTGAACATTGAAGTTAGAATTTCATTTGGAGACATAATATAGGCATATAGTTTACTATTGTCCTCTGCTGATAGATCTTGAAAGGTTGACGAGAGGGTTTCATCAAAAAAAGAAAGATAGTGGTATGATTGTGGAAAATCCAGAGCTTGGTGAATTAAGAGTGAAGAAACCTACAAAATATTCTCTCCAAAGGAATTCATAACATAAAATCATTGAGGATACAAATATGAGGTCAAACAAGAGACAAAAATCTAGGAAATGATACGTTTATGAGATAATTGTAGAAAATAAACTTAATTTAACCATTCTAGCTAATACTTCTAACTCAATTTGGTTAACCAAGACATTTTGATGAAATTCCATTAGATTAATAGGACAAACTGGGTCAAAAATATCATGCTCAATATCCATGAGGGGAATGTGGGTAGAAGAACCAAAGAGGATGGTTTTCTTTGACATTTTAGCTTTCTTTTGAAAATTCACAAAGTGATGAATTTGGATAAATACCTGGTGAATTTTACGTGTTGATATGGAAGATTTAATATTGTTGGAGGCAGCGGTAGTCATTGTGAAAATGCAATTAAAATGGGTGAATTTGGGCAAAACAAGGATTTTATAGATAGAGGGTGGGAAAAAACGGAGTTAAATAAATATGGACAAAAGGTATGGAAGGATGATGTGGTAGGTGACATGGTGAATGACATGGAAAGGATGGGTGATGTGGCATGATGAGAAGTGATGTCACAGTGATGAGGATTTGGGGACTGGGCACACACTCACTTGCTGTAGATGAAGTAGAAATAACTTACCACTCCTCGCGGCACCTTTTGTGGTAAGTAAATTCATAAAGGGGTGTTTCTAGGGTTAATCTCGACCGTAGATTTCCCTAATATTATTTTTTCATAAACGTCCTATAGGGGCACTCCCCTTCATAACATTTGATCAAGTTGTGTTGCCAGGTTCGCTATGAGCGAGGTCTTGATACAAGCAAAGACAATGCACCAAGGGAGTTGCATGTTCTTTAAGTCTTTCTCCACTACACTGTGATAGGATTGGGCCACCTTGCAAATGGAATATATTAAAATATTATGACCAATTTGACCCTTTCCTCCCTTGTAGAGGGTCTGCATTATCTTTGACCAAAACACTCGATTTTCCAAATATATTACATATAAGAGTCCCATTACCTTTTCTGCATTTTTCCTTTTCCTTTTTTCTTTTCTTCTTTTCATATATATATGTTTTTTCATATATGATTTTTTATATTTTGGAATAAACAAAAACTAGCTACAACACTTGGCTCCACCAGGGGATAGTGTTTTGGAACAAAACAATAAGAACCACATATTAGTTGCTTCACCTTAGCCATGGCGTCATATATTAGCTTAGACATTGTAATGAATAAACACACTCGATACTTACAGTGGGCACACTGGTTTTTACAATGAGAAAAATAAATATTGATAAGTGATGGAAATAATGTCTTAGAAACCACCCATTGACAGGCAATTGCAACAATTCTCCATAAAGAATTTCTAGAATGAACGTATTTTTAGCTCAAGATTTTGCTACTTTGAATGGTCCAAACCATAAGGGGTCAAATTTTCCATGTTTACCCTTACCCTGCTTTCTGACATCCCACCTCAAAGTAAGGTCTTGAGGTTGAAATAGTCTATCCTTGACCTTCCTATCAAATACCATTTTCATCCTCTCTTGATAACTGATTAAATTTTCAACCACCTGTTCTCTGCTTTCATTCAATTCCACCAGCTGATTTATTCTCCTAGTTAATTCATTGGGTTCTTCTTCAATATCCTGAATCAATGCATCTACTACTTTAGCTAATTGACTAGGGAATAGAGTTGTCATTCCATATACCAGTTCAAAAGGTGACTTTCTAGTACACCTGTTGGTTGTCACTCCATTTTCCCATAAGCATAACTTAAGATGGGAATCCCAATTCTTTTCATTTTCTAGAATTGTCTTCTTCAAAATTCTTACCAGAGTTTTATTTCAATATTCTTCCAACCCATTACCTTGAGGATAATAGGTGGTAGAATGAGAAAGAATTACATTATATTTCTAGAAAAAAATAATCAACTTTGCATATTTAAATACCTGAGCATTGTCTGTCACCAACTTTTTGGGGCAACCAAATCTTGCAAATATATTTTCTTCCAGGAACTTGATCACCACTGAGTTTGTTGCATTTATGGTTGGAACAACTTCCACCCATTTGGTAAAATAATTAGTGGCTATAAGAATCTACTTTTGTTGTCCACTAGAAGGTGGGTTAATTTCCCCTATGAAATCTGGCCCCCACTACCTAAATGGTTCTTCTACAAATAATGAAATGAATGGAAGTGGTGCCAACCTTTTCTTTTTAGAAAAAAGCTGAATTATTTGTAGCATTTGAGCAATTTATAAACATCGGAAAATAGAGTAGGCCAGTAAAAACTATCCTTCAAGGTCTTATGTGTTGTAACTCTCTAGTTGTAATGACCACCACAAGAACACCCATGATATTCGGTAATAAATTCAGTCATTTCCTCCTCTATGAGACATAGCAACAAAATGCCAACATGATCTCTCCAATGTAATTGACCATTTACTATGACATTCTTTTGAGATTTCATCCTCGAGGCTTTATATTTTTCTCTATCAAAATTTAATGGACAACTCAGAAATATCAAATAATGGAAAAAAATTGTATACCAATAAGAACGGATATATTTATAGGTAATCATGTTATCCTTCTCATTTTAGTTACCTCGCTCACCAACAGTATTTGTTTCATGAATTTCAGCTAGCAGATTTATCCCCATCGCTTGGCAATTGGCTTTTGTTAATATCTTGGCCAACCCTTTCCCTTTGATCAGTTTTGTTGGCTTAGTATCCATTTCATACTCATGTATCTTAGCAATCCATTTGCCTCTTCTCCCCTCATTGTCCCCTTGTCTCAGTACATCTTGGATAGGTGAATTTGGTACATATGCAGTAATATGAGATTTTAAAATGTACATCTTGAATGATTTCAATGCTTTAACATGGGCATAAGCTTTCTTTTCTAAAATATTGTATTTTAGATCAACATCTCTTAATACTCGACTAAATAATGCAACAGGTTTCTGCTTGTTATCTTTATTCCTTAGCAAAAGTATTGTTGTAATTGTAGAAGTAGAGGCAAAGAGAAAACTTGAAAATGTTTTTTTACAATCGAGACTTATCAAAACGGAATTGTATCCAAAAACCTTTGTATTCCTTACAAAAGACTCTTTAGCTACTAGAGTCCATCTAACCTATGCATATTTCTTTAGCATGTCGGTTATTTCCTTTACAATTTTTGCATAATTAGGAATAAACCTCCTAAAAAAAATAATTCTGCCTAGGAAAATCTCAATTTCCTTTTTGTTTCTGGGCAGAGGTATGTTACTTGTTGCTTAGAATCATTTTGGATCAATTTTAACTGCCTCTTTTGATACAATATGCCCCAAAAAATTTCTTTCTCTCTGAGCAAAATCAGACTTTTTTGGATTGGGAGATAGTTCGTATTTTTTGCATTTCTCAAAACTTTGTTGTAATTTTTTCTAGTGCTCATCATCAAATTTATAAAAGACTATAATATCATCCCATCACATCACCACTTCTCCAGCAATGGATATATCCATATCCCTCTGAAAGGTAGCTCACACATTTATCAAACTAAATGGCATATTTGCATACATAAAGGTCCCCCTTAGTGTTTTGAATGCTATTTTGTTTTGATCATCTAGATGGACTTCTATCTGATTGTATCCAAAAAATACATCGATCATGGATAAACTTGAAGATCTTGTAACTTTCTACAAAATGTGATCGATCTTGGGAAGAGGGTAGTTATATTTTAATGATTCTTTGTTCAAGTTTAAGAAGTCTATATACAACCTTATTTCCCCATTTTTCTTTCTCGCAGGCACTAAATTTACTAACCAATCTGAATATCTTAACGACACAATTATATTTTCCTGAAGCAATTTCTTAACTTCATTTTTAATTGAAGGAAGCAACCAAGAATTAATCTATCTAAGTTTATTCTTGTATGGCTTGACCCCTGGCTTAAGTGGAACCTTATGTTGTATAATTTCTTTGTCATATGTCTTAAGGTCTTCATAATACGAATAAAAATGTTAGAATACATCTTAAAGAGACCAACATACCTAGATTTATAATCTTTTGAAATTCCCTTTGCCAATTTCACGAGCTTAGGATATTTTTCAGTGCCAATATATCTTCCCATATTTGCTTGCTAACATTCACAAGAACATCATTTGCATTGAATAATCTCTCCAAAAGAGCCATACCTTTAGGAATTACATTACCTTTCAGTTGCACAATTTTGTGGTCTACAATAGAATCTTTCCAAGGTAACTCATCTTCATTTTCTTCTTATTTAACATTCTCAATTTCTACTTCTTGATCAATTTTCAAATTGGAAAACTCTCCAACAACCTCCAAAAACCTTTTGATATATTCCTTATCTTCGAATACCTGCCAGTACTTCACACTATCATTTATAGAAGGCTTATTTTTTCTTTCTACTTCATACCACAATTTAGAATTTTGTGGAGGCTTAAAGGTGTTAGATACAATTGCAAGTGAGTCAGCCAATTTGTTGCCTTCTCTTATTAAAAAATGAATATTAAATGCTAAAAAGAAATTATCTTCCAATTCCAACACTTCATTTCCATAAGCTATAAGCCTTAGTTTCTTTTTCTTACACTGCCCTCTTATCTGTTTAACCACCAATTTTGAATCTCCAAAAATGGATAGATAGTTAATTTCCGTATTCTAGGCAACCTGCAGGCCAAGAAGTAGGTCTCGATATTCTATTATATTATTAGTGGAATCAAATTCCAATTTATAGGAAATAGGGATCATGTCACCCTTTGGGGAAAGTTGTGAAACCCCTACACCATATGCCTCTTTGGAATATGCACCACTAAAATATAACTTACAAATGTAATTATGCATTGCTTCTAGTTTTTTAATTGCTTGAGGGACCCACATGAGTATCCTCAGCAATTTCTTTATTCACTTCCAACATAAAAAAAAAAAAAAAATTGTTTTCTGACTATAAACTGGGGAATTTCAGGAACTTGTTTCTTTTGTGATTGGTTTGACAAATCAAGACTCTCGATATAGCCTTCTTTCTTCTCCATCAAAAACTAGAATTATAGCATAAGTGAAATCTAGCTTCAAAACTCCTCCCAACTTTGAGCCACAAGATATGAAGAGCAACGTTCCAAATGTTCCTAGGATGTCTACAACCATTATGTCCATGAAAATGCCCCTAATAGGGATCTGAGCTAAAGAAACCATAAGATATTTTATCAATCCAATACACTATACTCTTTTGGAGTCAAATGAATATTGATCTTTATAAGTTTTTACAATCTAAAAATTCAGCTACTTCATTACATAGAGATGAATCAAATTAGGAGAAATCGATGAGTCGAGTATGCAGTTATGTAGCATGAGATCATGCACTAATAGAGTAATGTAAAAAGGAGGAGTAGTTGAGTCTTTTTCCTCCACATGAGGACCAAACATGACCACTGGCCTTTCCTCTTATAGATTAATTGTATCTGTTGAAACAATTGCTTGAGATAAATTAATAAAATCTGACACATGATTTTTGTAGGTAGGCTAATTTGCTAGCTCAGCCAATGGGATTGGTATCTTCACTTCCTCCAACTCCCTTTTAATATTAAAAAATGCACAATTTTTTCCTTCTTTTTCTTGCTCTTCCTCTACTAACTTATCTTTTGAGGCTCTCTGGTCACCTGTAGCAGGATGATTTGTTTTATTTTCCTGATTTATTTTTACCTTTTTACCTTTGGAGGTCTCTCCTTTCTAGACTAGAATAGCCTAAATTGTCTTATTCCCCTTATCATCAACTTTTTAGATAGGTTGTTGGGACTACTCCTCACCTTGGTCCTAAGTTCTGGATCTCTTCTAGATCTGAGGTCATATTTTTTATGCAACTTACCCTGCATCATGTTTGTAAATTTCCTACAATAATCATCAGCTTTGTCCTCACCCAGAGAAACTTGTGAATCAAAATCAATATTTTCCTCATACACCTCCTCACCTTCTTCTTCTGACAAAGTGGAATACTGATTTTCTTGAAATTTTAGAGTTTCCTCCACTGCTTCTTCTAGTTCATCTTCAAGATAAAGAGGAGGTTGCACCTGATCTTGATCCTTCTTCTCCCTCTGCATAATTTGCAAAGGAGGTCTCTTGAAATGAGGATTAAAATTTTTTTTCAATTCCTATTGAATCTTCCTATGTGGATTCCTATTTTTCAACTTCATTTTAACCAACTTATTAGATAAATTTCTAGCGACCTTAGTCATTTCATCTAATTTTTGTTCCTGTGAGTCCTTCTGCTGATTTGAGGGTCCAGCGTCTTCCTTTACCTTCTTCTTCTCTACATGACCAATTTTTTATTTTATTTTTCTTGCAACAGACAAATTTTCATCAATCTCAAAGGAATCAGTTTGGATTTGGTCTAATGTAGGAGATCTTCTTTTCTTCGATGGGAATCCAAAATACGTTTGAAAATTTCCTATAAAAAATAACTTTTTACCTGCAGTGTGTGTTTTAATCTATGCTGAGAGATTGTTATAGAGCTTATTAAACCTTTTGATAAATTCAATAACCTCTTCATTGGGCTTCCTTTTAACGACATTAAACTCTGGTAAGAATTAGCCATGGTCCTTTTTCTCTCCCCACCTTTGTATGAAGGCATTTTTCAATTCTTTTCAAGTATTAATGGAATTGGCTAGGATGGTTTTAAACAATTTTATGGCCTCTCCATCTAGAGACAACACAAAAAACTTCATTACCACATCCAAATATTCCACATTGAGATTTTCAAAAAAAGCACAAAATGTTGCTACATGTTTCTCAGTTGTAAGTTCATCTTCTCTTGTGAATCATGGAAATAAATATAAGTAACCGTAACGCATTGCATTCATGGGTTGAGAGAGGTTAATAAGAGAATATATGTTCAATAGAAATCCCAAAATTTCCATGTTCCTATTTGGGGGAGGAGGAAGAATTATTGTTTGAAACACAAAGGAAGTTGGAGGAATGAACAGGCTGAGAAAATAAAGGTATGCAACTGAAATGTCATCAATCTTTATTTCTTCAACTTTTGAAACAACTGGAAAAGAGAAAGAAACATATTTAAATGATATTTCTTGAAAGGTAGGTTTTGGTCCTTGGAAAAGGGAAATGAGGAGGAAAACTCCCCTCAGAAAAGTCCAAATTTCTTGAAATTGCTTCTCTATGTTTTCCTTTCATATCTCGAGAAAAAGAACTGGAACAAGGAGCTGATAAAGTAATATTAGGGTTCTAGGAGATTGTTTCTCTCTCCATACCCTCTTGGTAACAAGATTCTTAGTATCAGATAGGCTGGAGTTTTTTTGTTGGGAAGTATCTTACCTTGTGTGGGGTCTTCTTAGAGCCAAGATTACTACTTTTAACTACCCACTTGGTGAGAAAAATCATCCAACACACTTTCTTTGATCACCAGAGAAAGAAATGGTTTCAAGAAAAACCTGGGGAAAAATAACTTTGTTCTCTATTCCCCATAAACGACAACAAAATATGTTGTAATCCTAGATAAAACCTTTGGCTAAGAAGAGGTCAACGCCTAGGGCATCTATGCAAAAAGATGAAAACTTTGTTTAATATCTTCTACATAGTTTCACGGTGATCTTTTATGCAGATGTAATGTAATAATAGCTCTTGGATAAAAGACACTCCCTCTCAGATAGCCACGTTGTCTATGAAAATGATTTTCTATGTAGTAGTAGGGTGAAAGATTCATAATAGAAGGTTGGAGTAACAGAGTCTTATATACCAAATCTTAGTATAAACCTTGAAATATTAAAGAACTAAAAGTATGAAAATATGGAGCGCATTTTAAGGTTATTTTAATTAAATATGCACAGGTACTATAAGCTATTCCAAGCAAAGTAAATATGTTTAATGAAAATAACCAATAGCTTCTTTACACATTCTCAAAGGAAGAATAACAGATAATGACTTACAGTAAAGAAAAGAACACATATCATGCCCAAAAGACAATTGGAATCACCCAGAAATTTTATTAGTTCTCCAAGAAAGTTCTGATACATTACATAAGATTTACTCTCTAAGGCCCAAATTCGGAACCACAAAACTAGTTCCGTCATGTCTTTTTAAAGAAAATTTTTACACTAAGGATAGTTACGAAAATGTTAACTATCAAAATTGATTCAAAAATACCTCTAATTGTATTTAGCCTTTATGAGGACTCAAAATACTAAACTTAGAAACTAAACTATTTTAGATTTAAAATTACAAAATATAGTATTTATTAAAAAATAAAAATAGGTGCATTATCACTATTCAATCACATGAGACTCTTATGCAAGCTCGCTTGATGAGGCTCCAGGTTCCACCACTCACATCTTTGCTAGTGCTATTAAATCCCGACCTTTCTTCCATGGTGTTAATTTAGGAGTTGGGAATTTTATTATTTTTTCATAGTCCATATTTAAATTAGTTATAATGGTGTATGTTGTTTTTTCAGTAAAGAGAGTTTTAACTAACCATAGCAGTTGAAAATATATTAGTAATTAATATACAATTGTTAACCCCTTTAGAATTGTTTTTATTTCATCAGAAGCATTTATTTTACTCTTAGTCTCCACTAAAAATATTTCATACGTTTCCCAAGGGAGGAGATTTCCCTGTTGATCCCAACATGAAGGTGATCTTGCTCGAACTCTCTTGTTAAAATTGGAATTGAAAGGCAACATTGACTCCTTGACTTCTCTTAGTCTGCCCTCTGCTTTATTTCTACAGATGTTTTTCTGCATCATTTTATTTATGTTTGAGACAATGGATGTTTTGTCTACAATATCCATCGCTATAAAATCCAAAGAAGACTTAGCATTTAGAAAATGAATCACCCTCTTTACCAATGGTGCACCATATTGTGACTTGTTTTTATTAGCGGGGATAATAGATTTAATATCTATGGCAATTTCTTTCTCCTCGCCTATGACCATCATATGATCAAAAGCGGATTTCACCTACTGAATAATGTCATTCCAAAATAATCTCTTATGCTTGAATAAGAAACATATTTTCCTTCAATTTCTCTTTTAATTCCTTCTCTTCATCACAGGTTGACTAATAGTTATTATGATGTTGTGATGCATTTTATATGGCCATGCTCAATTGTCACTCTTTATGTTTTAACTACTCCTTAAGATCATCTAGATTATTTTATATATTCTTCAACTCATATCTTGAAATATTCAACCCAGTCATAACTTTAGTGCATTTTTCAGTGGGATCTTCAAAGTTTGGCTACACCACAATTGTGCAGACATGTCTATCTATATTATTTTGTAGTCCTACATTTATTTCTTTAAGATTTGCAACTTCCTTATTCATCTTCACCATTTCATGAGTCAAAATATCCTTCTAATTTTCAATTTGCGCCAACTTTGGAGTGAAGACATGTTTAGTGGTAGATAGTTTCAGTTTTCTTTTTAATGATTGGATTTCAGATTCTGCACTTTGTACTAGTGTTTGAACAATTGTTTTATCTTCTGGATTCACCCCAAGCTTAATAATTAGCTTCTTAAATTCTTCATTTTGAGTATGAAGAGCTCGGGAATTAGATTTTTCCAATTTTAACTGACCAATCACATTTCTCATCAAGTCCTCTATTTTTCTTGCTGCTAATGATGTTTTACTGACATCATTGTAGATTAATTCTCTAGTTTTCCTGTCTAGGTTTATCTTGCCATGCAAAGGAATTATTTTTGTATTCTTGGACAAGTCAATTGTCGTTAAATCAGCTCCATAAAAAAATTGATTGTGAAATGGGATGTGTGAAGGATATTTTCAACTGACTTATTTCCAGATCCATGGTTAAAAGGAGTCTTCTTTGATAACCAGTGATGGATTGAGCCTCCAATTAAGTAGTAGCATTTTCTTTGACTTTCTTATTTGTTTCCTCATTTTATTCATAAGAATCCTTCAAAAAAACTTATGAAACATGCTCTTCTTCTCTAGGAATAGGAGGCGAGGTTGCACATTTTTCTCCTCCTATCTTCAACTAAAATCGAATTTCACTGGAATGCCTTTCCTTCAAATCTTCAGATTCTTTTTCTCCCCTCTATACTCTTGTCCTTTTGATGCTTTGAGATCTCTCCCCATCAATATCGATGACATTTGTGGCCCCTCTTTTTAGTCCTTTTTCAAAAGGGAGAGGAGTTTCAACTTCCATACTTCTCTGTGCTTCAACCAAGCTACCATTTTCCAACTTCTCCAACTCAGGACTTGATTCATGTGTATAAGGGGCATAATAATTCTCTACTCTCATCCTCGAAATGATCTAATGACGATCATAGGACCATTTTTCTCCCTCTTGGAAATTCAGAGCTTGTAACAATATTTCAATCTCCTTAGTTGATTTCCTATTATTAATAATGAATGGACCAACAATCCTAGGGAATTTGAATAGATATCCTTTTTGGATGGAACAAAATGTATTTGATCTACATTTAGGCTCTTCCTGATGAATTCCAATGAAAATATTCTCATAGGCACAAAAGATGGAAGCTTATAAGGAAGAACCTCATCTCTGTACAATATGACTTTTGTATAATCCTCAAATAAAAACCAATCTCCAACCTTAAGAACTATTCTTCATTGCAAAAGAGACTGAGCCTTTGGAAAAATCCTAGGAGGGGTAGCATTATTGATAACTCTGTAAAAAATTGACATGAAGAAATATAATAGGAAAACTCCTCATTGTTTGGTTGGCTTCTGACTAAATCAGTCTAATTCAGAACTATTTGCTTATTTTTATTATCATCTGAAACATTTAATCCTAGGTCCATAAATTTCTCAACTTGCACATACAGGAAGAGATACACTAATAATGAGGGAAATATGAAACAACCTGTAATGCTAAAATTAAGGAATTGTGGGGTTATGGCTTGCTCCCAAAGGGTAAGTATATCGAGCAACACATTAGGTTGCATCATTAAGTGAAAAATCCCTAACTTGACAATTATCATCCCTCCCCAAAATTCTCATAATTACTTGCAACACAAACCTAACACTCTCAACAAAACAAGTTACACATAATTAAACAAACTTTGAAGGTAGAACTACATCTAGAGGCATAATATAGGCGTATAGCTTACTATAGTCCTCTATTGATAGATCTTGAAAGGCTGACAGGAGGGTTTCATCAGAAAAAGAAAGATAGTGGTATGATTGTGGAAAATCCAGAGCCTAGTAAATTAAGAGTGGAGAAAATTTCAATATTCTCTCCAAATGAATTCATAACATAACATCACTAAGGATACAAAGATGAGGTAAACCAAGAGAAAAACTCTGAGAAAGGATAGGCTTGCGGGATAGTTGTAGAAAATAAATCCAACTTAACCATTCTAGATGATACTTCTAACTTAATCTGGTTAACCAAGACATTTTGATAAAATTCAATTAGATTAATAGGACAAACTGGGTCAAAAATATCATTCTCAATATCCATGAGTGGAATGTGGGTAGAACAACCAGAGAGGACAATTTTCTTTCACATTTTATCTTTCTTTTGAAAATTCACAGAGTCATGATTTGGCTAAATACCTAGTGAATTTTAAGTGTTGAGAGGGAAGATTTAACGTTGTTGGAGGCAGAGGTACTCATCGTGAAAACACAAGGAAAATTTGGGAAAAATAGGGCTTTTATAGAAGGAGGGTGGGAAAAAATGGAGTTAAGTGAATATCGAAAAAAGGTAGAGAAGGATGATGTGGTGGGTGACGTGGCGAATGGCGTGGAAATGATGGGTGAGGTGCCATGATGAGAAGCAATGTGATGGTGACAAGGATTTGGTGACTATGCATAGGATTGTTTGAATACCCTCTTTCTTGCCATAGATGAAGTAGAAACCGCTTAACCCTACCGTGGGCACCTTTCGCAGTGTGTAGTGTCACAAAGGGGTGGATTCAAGGTTGATCTTAACCATAGATTTCCTCAATAGAAGTTTTCTAGAAACTGCATATGGGGGCACTCCCCTCCATAACATCCAATCAAGTTGTGTTGTCAGGATCTCTCTGAGTAGGGTCCCTATACAAGAAACGACAACGCATCAAGATAGTGGCACATTTTTTAATTCTTTCTCCACTGCACTGTGATAGGGCTAGCCCACCTTTGCGGATGGAAGATATTAAAATATTATGTCCAATTTAACCCTTTCCTCCCTTGTAGTTGTTAGCCCTGAGATACAATGCTGACTTTTTTTGAAGGATGAAGGAAAGGCTCGATCTAATTCGCTATTCTTAAAGGGGTCCCACATGGGCCATCATTCCCCTTCTTCTTTTACCCTACTCACACTCTACCTGTCCCATTTCCTAAATTAACCTTCATACCTTGACAAAAGCCTCTTTAAATCTTAGCCCCAACCAAATTAGCCAAAAACCCTCATAAAACCTTACCCATTCGCCATACGCGCCATCAACACAGCTCTCGAGGGCGCCTCGTAATTTCACCTCCCTCCGCCATTGATCTTTTCTCGCTGATCCAACGACCCAAATTCCTCTCGATCAATGCATCATGCTCAATCATTCTCCACCGTTAGATCAACCGTGCTAGATCTAACAGTTAGCGCCAATATCGCACGAAAAACAAGCGCGAAAAGTACCCACCCGATGACGGTGGTTTTTCTCTTTCCCCGCCACTATGTGTCGTCCATTGAATGGTGTCGGCCGAGTTCTGATATTTTCTGCTTACTGCCCGTTGCTCGCCCGTTAAAAGCTGTTTCCACTTAAATGAAACCACCAGGTGTGTTATTGTCCGTGCATCTCCGCCTCCCGATAATCATCCGATCTGCCTGCCAGAAGATCCAATGGGCCGGACATGTTCTGCTCCCACCACAACCACTAGCCTCCAAAAACTGATCCCCATCGCACATCTCCCTTGATCTGATGGCCACCATTCATGATCACTCACAACCGTTCATCTTCCCATGCACTCCATACCCCACGTCCTGTCTGTTACACGAAGAAGAAGATGGTCGACTCTGTCATTCTGGCCACAGTCTGACCCTGAAACTAAATTAAAATAAGAGCATGGCCGGCGGAGAATAGGACACAGCATGACTCAACAACTAGATTAAACAGTCATGGAACTCCACCGCCATGATTAATCCGACCACCTAGAGGATAGCACAGTACCAGAACTGATCAGGTTTTCATAGAGAAGAAAGCAACTACGTTCAAAGACACTATCAAATAGTTAATGGTAGTTGGTGGTCAATTAAGACCCCTCCATCCCTATATGGCGAAGGGCCATTGTAATGATAGATTATAAATAGTTGGAAGAAAGATGTAATCAGGGTTGGCAATTGTGTTTCAGTTCAACCTCTGGAGACTGTAGATATTCTGTAACTTGCAGCGTCTCATCTTCATTGTCAGCAATGCAAGCTTTTTTTGCTATTAATTTCTCAATGCCCATTTCTCCTCTGTTCTAAGCTTGTGCCTGAAGTGTTATGTTCATGATTTCTTCTACTTCTAATGCTAGATAACTTTCATCTCATCTCTGGATTAGACAATTGAATGTATCAGTGAGTAGGTCACTCAGGTTTCTTCTGTATCTAATGCAAGATAATTGTCATCTTATCTCTGCATTGATAAATTAGATTTGCAAGTTTCTTTACTAGTTACAGCTGGCCATCATACATTCTGTATTCATCTACTGGTGTGGTTAGTATTCTTCGTCCATTCACCTAATTCCCAAATTGTTGAGCATTGGTGGTCTAAATCCTTGTAGTCTGAGGGTGTTCATGCATGTCTGGAGTGAAAACATAGTAGAAGTGTTTATCTGGCTTGAACAAACCATCACCCATCCCAATAAGTTCCTAGAACCATATTGAAGATTATATGTTACTAGGCATCTCCGAGCTACAACCTAGGAGATTTTCCTGGAGCCCTAACATAATTGGTGCCGTTGCTGGGGAAAGAAGAATGAAGCTCAGCTTCCCTAGGAGAACAACACAGATCCAGCTTTGATGATAGACAAGGTCTGGAAACATTTTTGGTTTTAATCATCTATCTGGCGACTCTACTGGAGGCCGAACCTCTTGGCAACTCCACATCATAATTCTGGCTCAGTTTATGAGGCACACTCGAAGAAATCCTCAGAAATCACCAGCTAACCCAGTACCTAACCCTGAGAAGATTATCAAGGAAAGAAATACATCATAAAGGGGAGAATAAGGATCAGGTAAACCTAAACAAGCTTATACATATCTTCGGGAAAGGCTTGTAACAAAGCACATACATGTTAAGAATATAGCCTTTAGCACTAGCAGTGAAGAAAAATTTTAAGAGATTCATAAAGCTCCATATTCTTTAGGTCCTCCTTTGGATTTCAGCCCAAAGGAAACCTCCACTCTTGTCCATTATATTCCTTTAACCCTGTTAGTCATTTCTCAACTCCCTACTTTTTAGACTGCCGGCACTCTTTCATCTACCCCAGTCATGGCAGGCCAACAAGCACCCACCAAAATGGAAAGAATCATAGCTGCTAGGTATGGGCCCTTGGTATTGCCTACTTTTTTGAATGCCATGCCTGTGGGAGAAGATCAGAAGTACATGCCTAATTTCACTGGGACAGAAGGAGTCACAGCAGAATAACATCTTGAGTCATTCTATAGCTATGTTGATAACCTAGATATTAGTGAGGATGATGTATGGATGAGAGTATTCTTCCAAAGCTTAGATGGAGAGGCTAGAAAATGGTTTAGATAATTAACCCCTAGGTCTATAGCAGACATTAAGGCCTTAGATGATGTGTTCCTAAAGAATTAGGGGGATAAGAAAGATCTGCTCTGTTATCATACTAAGTTTGGCAACCTAAAAAGGGAAAATGGGGAGTCATTGTCCGATTTCAATAAAAGGTTCAACCGCATGTACAGCAAGATACCAACTGAAGTGAAACCTACTCCCACCTCTGCCAAGCTCACCTATGCCAATGCCTTTGATTCTGACTTCTGCCTGCTATTGAGAGAAAGAAGATGTGCTTCTCTGGCTGAGATGTAGGATGTAGCCTTGGAGGTAGAATCTAATATCATGGCTGCAGAGAAACTCAAAGGACATGCTAATCGAAGGAGACAGAGAGGTGAATCTTCTTCATCTTCAGACCCCAAGATAGACAAAATGACCAAGATAATAGATTCATCAGCCTTTGAAGTCTTTAAGCTAAAAATGGAACCGTATTTTTGGAGAGGAAGAGTTCCTAATGCCCTGGCTTTTAGAAATCTGAAAATATACAGAAGAACTATTGAGCAGCTGCAGGTTCCTCAAAGAAACAAAGATGTGAATGAAGACCAAAGGATCACGACCGCTTTGTAGAATGTAGTCAGGGATGAATACCAATATGAGGAAAACGATGAGATCCATTGTCTGGAAGATAAAGGAAGCACCACCTTTTTAACCAAATCTTCCTATGAGAGGGCATTATTCAATGACCAGATCAACCAAGAATGTGATGGTAAAGTTGTTCTACAAACTGAAAATCAGCACCAATATAATATGAGGTCAATGATGGATAATGTCAAGGAATCTCCTGTTCATAAAGTTGTTGTCCCTGCAGAACATCAAGCTAATAAGCAAAAGCAACCAATAGTTGATCCTATCATCTTCAAATCTCCAGCCATAGAGGTAAGAGGCCTTGTAAAGTCCCCTTCTTCTTTCAGTTTTCAATCAGAAACTTAGAAGCCAAGAATACCTATGCCCCTGATTGAACCCGCGAAGAATTAGTCCTTCAAGAAATCTATCCTTGAGGCTCTTGATCCTTAAAACATCCTAGATTCCACTGACCATGTAGATCTACAAGATGACCAACCAACTATTATTTTTAGCCCAATGATTGAAAATTGTGAAGACAGCTCCCCATCACCCTATGTTTCTCTATCTATCCACGATGGAATCCATCACAATTGCCCTCTAGAAATTGGAGTCAGACATTATTCAATGCCCAAGACTGTCATGGATAAGCTCAGTCTTGACATTACCGAGCCTTATCAGTTGGCCTCTACGCAGCTTAAAAAATCAGTTTGCCCGATCATAGAGGAAGAAGGCCCATAGGTTTGGGACATGTTCTCTGATGGGGCTTGCTCTGAGGAAGCTGTAGGAACAGGGGAAGTCCTTGTGTCCCCCACACAAGAATGAATTGATTCATCTTTCATATTAACTTTTCAGGTCACAAATGACGTAGCAAAGTATGAAGCAGACCCTACTATTCAACAGGTGTACAAAACCTCCCAATCAAAACATCCAAGGCTGAAAGCATACAGACAGGGGGTGAAACATAGACCATCTCTACCTGATAATATCAAATGCTGGAAGGTTTTTGAAGTAGAGGGTCAAATCAATATACTTTTGCAAGTCTTTGATGAATTGGTTAATATGCACATTGACCAAGAGAAAGAAACCTTTCATAGAAAGGTAAAAAGGGTCAATTATCAGTTTGGTTACTATTTTCTCAAAAGGAATGCATTAAAGGAAGGAGGAGTTGTTTTTGATGGCCTGGTCAATGGGCAGTTTTTGAAAGTTTATTTTGTTTAAGGCTTTCAGGCCTCAGTATTGTAAATATGTTATTTTTCAAAGTTTTAGTGTAGGCTTAGATAGACTCCATGCCCAATGGAATACTAGGTAATATTTCTGATCTTGTTTCTTATGTAAAAGGCAGTGGTCTATGGTTCTTGAAACCTCACAGGGAGGATTTCATCCCCAGAAGGAGCCAGTGTTAGCCCTGAGATGCAGTGCTGACTTTTTTTTGAAGGATGAAGGAAAGGCTTGGTCTACTTCGCTGTTCTTAAAGGGGTCCCACATGGGCCATCATTCCCCTTCTTCTTTTACCCCGCTCACACTCTACCCATCCCATTTCCTAAATTAACCTTCATACCCCGACAAAACCCTCTTTAATCTTAGCCCCAAGTGAATTAGCCAAAAACCCCCATAAAACCTTACCCATTCACCATACGCACCATCAGCACAGCTCCTGAGGGCGCCTCGTAATTTCACCTCCCTCCGCTGTTGATCTTTTCCTGCCGATCCAATGGCCCACATTCCTACCGATTAATGCATCATGCCCGATCATTATCCACCATTAGATCAACCCCACCAGATCTAATGGTCAGCGCCCATATCGCACGGACAACAAGCATGAAAATTACTTACCCGATGAGGGTGGTTTTTCTCTTTACCCACCGCTACGTGTCGTCCATTGAATGGCGTCGGGCGAGTTCTGAAATTTTCCTCTTACCACCCGATGCTCGCCCGATAAAATTTGTTTCCACTTAAACAAAACCACCCAGTGTGTTACCGTCCACGCATCTCCACGGCCTGATAACTGTCCGATCTGCCTGCCGGAAGATCCGACAGCCCAGACATGTTCCGCTCCCGCCATGACCGCTAACCTCCAAAAACCAATCCCCACCACACACCTCCCTTGATCTGATGGCCACCATTCACGATCATTCACAACCGTTCATCTGCCCATGCACTCCATACCCCACGTCCTGTCTATTACGCGAAGAAGAAGATGGCCGACTCTATCATTCTGGCCACAGTCTGACCATGAAACTGAATTAAAAGAAGAGCATGGCCAGAGGAGAATAGGACACAGAACGACTCAGCAACCAAATTAAACAGTCATGGAAATCCACTGCCATGATCAATCCGACCACCTAGAGGACAGCACAGTACCAGAACTGATCAGGTTTTCGTAGTGAAGAAAGAAACTACGTTCAAATATGCTATCAAATAGTTAATGGTAGTTGGTGGTCAATTAAGACCCCTCCATCCCTAAACAGCGACGGGCCATTGTAATGATAGATTATAAATAGTCGAAAGAAAGATGTAATCAGGGTTGACAATTGTGTTTCGGTTCAACTTTTGGAGACTGTAGATATTTCGTAACTTGCAGCGTCTCATCTTCATTTTCAGCAATGCAAGCTTCTTTTGCTATTAATTGCTCAATGCCCATTTCTCCTCTGTTCTAAGCTTGTGCCTGAAGTGTTGTATTCATGATTTCTTCTACATCTAATGCTAGATAACTGTCATCTTATCTCTGGATTAGACAATTGAATGTATCAGTGAGTAGGTCACTCAGGTTTCTTCTGTATCTAATGCAAGATAATTGTCATCTTATCTCTACATTGATAGATTAGATTTGCAAGTTTCTTTACTAGTTGCAACTAGACATCGTACATTATGTATGCATCTACTGGTGTGGTTAGTATTTTTCATCTATTCACCTAATTCCCAAATTGTTGAGCATTGGTGGTCTAAAGCCTTGTAGTCTGAGGGTGTTCATGCATGACTGGAGTGAAAACAGAGTAGAAGTGGTTATCTGGTTTGAACCAAACCATCACCCATCCCAATAAGTTCCTAGAACCATATTGAAGATTATATGTTACCATGCATCTTCGAGCTACAACCTAGGAGAGCTTCCTAGAGCCCTAAAAGTAGCGAGTCAACATTATATTCGACCAAAACATTATGTTTTCCAAAAATATTACATATAAGTGTTCCATTACCATTTATACATCTTTCCATTCCTTTTTTTTCTATTCTTTTCATATATATATGTTTTTACATATATGATTTTTTATATTTTGGAACAAAATAAAACTGGCTACAACAATTACATTACACGTTACGAAGTCTTTGTGCATACTGACCATTTTTTTATTCAATATCTAATGAAAAAAATATAACAAATGGCATAATCATAAGATGGTTGCTACTATTACAGGAATTTAATATCACGATGCTCGACATACTAGGTATCATATTTCCTTTCTCGAATCAATAATTCCGGTGAAACCGTTCCTGTAGTAGATAGCTTTCCCAATGAAAATTTATTTGCAATTCTTTTTATAACACCCTGGTTCACTGACATTGCCAATTGTTTATCTACTAGGAAGTTTCCATCAAACCTTTCATCAAGAAAAAAAATAGAAATTAATCACACAAAGTGTTAGGTACTCTTAGATTGAAGGAGATATTTTCTATACAGGATTAGTTATGGCCACCTGTAGATGCGTTAGAGAACATGAGATGTTATAAATATTGAAATCTTGTCATGATGAGCTAGGTGGAGGACACTTTTTAGATAAAACTAAAACCTACAAATTTATCTATCTAAGACACTATTAGCGAAGTCCCTTTAAAGATACCTGAAAGTATGTGAAAAGCTATGATAGTTGCTAAAGAATGGGTCGTTCAGTTGTATCTAATGAAATGCCTCTTCATCCACAAGTTCTTGTAGAACCATTTGAGAAATGGGACTTATAATTTGAGGGAACCATTATCCATCACCAAAGAAGAAGAGATACATATTAGTTTGTACAGAGTATGTGACAAAGTGGGCAAAGGAAAAGGCCTTGGTAAAAGCTAATGAACAATCAGTAGTGGATTTTCGTTTTGAAGATATTTTTGTTTGTTTTGGGGTACCTAGAGAGATATTTATTGATTAGGGGTATCAATTTACATCAAATATAGTTGATTCAATCATGAAGGAATACAAAATTAAACACCGGAAATCAACTCCTTATCATCCACAGGCCAATGGACAAGTGGAATCTACAAATAAGGTTTTGGAAGGCATCTTAACAAAGATTGTTTAACTTCACTAAGAAGATTGGTTAGAAAGGATTCTTGAGGCTTTATGGGTGTTAGTGTCAGTATTTTATGCCTGTCACCAATGATCAAATATGCTTTTACCATGTTTGTGAGGGGTCTCAAGGTCAAATTTTATCATGTCACTAGGTTTTGAGAGTAAAATTTGGTCACTGGTTAGTTTGTTTAGGCATGTCTCTATTCTCTCAAAAAATATCACATGTCGGTCGCTTAAATCACTCATATGATTGTATCATAATAAAGAGAATTTCTTCATCATATTAGTCATCATCATCACCATTTCACTTAGTTTGATGTTTTCATTAGGTCATTAGGGTTTCAAGGTCCATCTTCATTTCATGCATAAAATCTGGCATAGGATGAATTGTGATAAGCATCTCTTTTCAATAAATTTTCATGATATTTCATAAGTTCTTCATGGTTACAATCTCAAGGTTCCAAAAGGAAGAAGTCTCACTGTCCAGAAAGGTAAGAGAAGTTCAGTTTTCAAGTCTCCAAAGTGCCCAAGTTTAAAAAGGTGAAAGTCATGTTTTGAAAAGGTATGTGGGGCCCATTTTCACTCAAAAGAAGATCATATTGTGCCTATAAAAGCCCAAAAAGTCCAAAACATGTTTCATTTGCATCCTTACCTCCTTTGTTCATTGAGCTCTCCTCGACTTTGGTGAAAAAGCACATGTTTTCTAGCTAAAATTGGAAAAACTCTTCCGACACTGTGCTTTTGTGAACTACGCTACGTTTCTAGAGGTGGTACTATGCTTCCATGAACTGCGTTGTGCTTTTGCCAACGGCGTTGCGCTTGGGACATAGTAGCCTGAAACTTGCCAAAACTCACCCAAACTTCAAATTAAAGCTTTCATTTATATTCTTTTCTCTTCTAAGTTGTTATACAAGTAAGTATCATCATCTTACTCACTTTTTCCTTTGGCAAAGAAAGTACAAATGGTGGTTTTTCTTCATCTAGGGTTTATGTGAAATTTCATGCTTCAAAGCTAGTGAAAATGATGGTTTTGTTAGATATGAAATTTAAAAATTTAAAATTTTCCATCTCATACCTATATATATATATATATATATATATATATATATATATCTGTGTGTGTAAATCACCATATCATTCACTAATCAACTCATTTACCTTCAGTTTACCTCACCTTTTCACAAACCCTAGCTCATACCTATCATTTTGGACAATTTCCTAGCAGATCTATTTTTTAAATTCTCCTACTCATCTCTCTCTCATTTCACCCCTTTTAAACTTCCTAAGTTTTCTATAACACCTATCCATCTCCCAAAATTCCCCTATCATCATCTCCCTTCTGTAACTCCCTCATTTCATCATTTCACTCATTCCTCATTGTTTTTCCATTTTCCTATTAACTAGGGTTTTGTATCAAAATGGAGAGATATTCTTCACCATTAGAAAAGATAAAACATCATAAATGAGGGAGGATCCTGAGGTATGAGCCTACTAACTACAATGAAATCAACTCCTCACCATTCATTAAACATTGCTTTAAAGATGTCAATTGCCTAGGGTTTTGTCAAAGGGTGGGTGAAGTAGGTTTCCATGAGAAACTCACTGATTGGATTGCTACAAATCTGAAAGGGGAAAGGGCCATCATAGTAGGTATTGAATTTACATCCTCAGTAGCTTCCATCTCTCTTGCCACAGGGATACCTGATCATGGGGAGTATTGGTTCAAAGGAATGAGCTTAGCCCTTGAACAATATCGACATTTCTTAAAATCACCCTACAGAGAAGCGGATTGAATTTACATTCTCAGTAGCTTCCATCTCTCTTGCCACAGGGATACCTGATCATGGGGAGTATTGGTTCAAAGGAATGAGCTTAGCCCTTGAACAATATCGACCTTTCTTAAAATCACCCTATAGAGAAGCTCATTCACAGATC
The DNA here is from genome assembly GCA_031772625.1 of Pinus tabuliformis. Lineage (NCBI taxonomy): Eukaryota > Viridiplantae > Streptophyta > Pinopsida > Pinales > Pinaceae > Pinus > Pinus tabuliformis. The sequence goes on along the minus strand of CM062816.1, from coordinate 1,035,064,831 downwards.
ATCGCATTCAGGTACCTGTTAGAAACGTGTGGGCCATTGATGAAGGTTATAATGATTTTTTTCACTTGTGAGGGAATATTTTCCAAATTGTATGGGTACCACATTAGGCTTCTAATGCATTTCACAACTCTAAAACCTCTCAACGTGTGTAATTATTTATGTATAAGTCTTATCAAAATGTCTGAGAAGGTACAAATGAAAGAAAAAGAGCATCACCCTATCCTTTTTCATCATAGCTTAATAAAGATTGTAGTCCTCCATCATTTGGCAGAAAGGATTCAGATGGCATGTGATTCCTTCATAGCAACAACTTTGTAGTGGCATGAAACTATTTCATTAGATCATCATCTAGATACATCAACGCAGTAGGTGGAGGTAGGATCATCAAGCAAGTTAGTGGAGGTTCCCAAGGCACCTAAACCTGAGGTGACCATAATATATCAAAGAGGAAAAAGGCTTGTGTTTACTTCTCAAGTTGAGAAAAAGGCCAAGCCCTCTACATCAGCAAAACAAGGATCACATGTATAGGATGAAGAGCCAATCGAACATGATTTTGAATTAGATGACTTAGAGTTAGCAGATGAACCTTCAAACCTACAAAAAATTATCAAAGAGAAATATTCTCAAATAAAAGAGCTCATGGACAATATGGCAAGGGCAAGATTCATCATTACCTTCCTTGAGCAAGAAAACAGTTAACTTAAGGCCAAACAACTAATCATGGAGAAAGAGAAATCTATGGTATTACAGTAAGGAGGTAAAGGTAAAGTAGTTTTGGAGCCAAATGAACATGATGGAAATTAAAAACAAGTTGGAAAGAAGAGGCCAAGGCCTAAATGACTCAAAAGGACATTGAAGAAAGAAAAAGGACATAACCTGTTAGATGAAGACTTAGACATTGAAGACAGAATTGCCTTGGAGATCAATGTAGATAGAGAGTATTGGATAAGTAAGGTTAATGGTCACCTATAGCAACTTCTTGATAAGTCCAATAGGAATAATCAGCTATTGAGGCACATGGCCCACCATTATCAGACTAGAAACATGATTTGCAACATGAAGCTCAAGAAATTGAAAAACAAGCTAAAAGAAACCCTAAAAGACAAAAATGAGAGGGATAACTTGGAGATGCTTATTGAAGAATTCATGAGAGCATGACACACATTCTTTTTCACTTCATGACCAATTTTGGAGGATTTCTGAGCATTTTTCATTTTTTAATAATTTTGGTGCAAAATTCAGAAATTGAACTAGTCACGGAAATGTGGCACCTTGGCACTGCGCTTTTTCCTTAGGGCTCCAAATGACAAGTGGCTTACATTTTTTGAAATATGATGACCTCCTCTCAAAATATATTTCATCATGTTTCTCATACAGGGCTTAGATTTTGAGAAAAAGGAGACAAAGAAGTCAAAAATCATCATTCTGCCACTCTTTTTCACAGGAGTTGTGCTTTTGGAGACACCTTGGGAGAATCAAGTTTGAAGGCCTTCCCATGGGTCATTTTCAAAAATTCAAGATCTTGGAACTATACATGGTAGGATAGTTTACCGTTCTCTTAGATCTCAAATTTGACCTCAGGAAGTCACCTAAAAGTCGCCTCAAAGTTGGCATTGCACTTCTACAAATTTCTGAGATTTTATTTAAAAATTTCACTGTGTAATTTCTCAGGTTTTTTGTTTGACTTGGTCAAAGTTGAACTCATGATCTAACTTCAGTAGTTAGAAGTTTAGATGGTGTAATCATAAATAAATAGGCATGATAGGTTGTTTTTATGGTTAAATAGGTCTCATAAAGGAAGAAAAACTCAAATCAAAGTCTAAGAGAAGAGATTGTTTTTTACCTTCTCACTCTCACTTGTTGGTTGAGAGAATCTTGGAAATAGTTCCACCACCTAGGAATTCGACTCCTGAAGGTGGGGAAGTTGTTTGATTGAGTCTATTTATCATTTCTCATTTAGAGAGAAGGGTTGGAATTCTAAGGAGAGACTTGTACCATATGCTTTCATAGAGTTAATCAAGGAGAAGTTGCATCTATTTTTCAGGAATACTTGTGCAGTGAGTTTGTGTTGTTGTTTTCCTTTCATATCAGTTTATTATTGATGAATTCATACCTCTTAACATGATTTTATTTATTCATATGGTTTTCCTTACAGTCATATAAGAATAATTCTTTAGATTCAACGCTCTGTTTATGTGGAAAATCATGTTTATGTATCTCTTCCTTTAGATTAATGAATTCATGCTAAAACATGCTCATTATGTTTTCTTAAGCTTTCAGACCTATACTACATTGACAAAATCTTAAGTTCACCACAAAACATTATATCTTTTCCTCTTTATGCCTACTACTGCAAACGTTGATACCTTGACCTAACTGCTTCCTCTTATTCTCTAGTCCAACAACCTAAATTTCCAAAAACTAAAAAAAACCTATACATCTAGCCTAAAATCCATTTCTTTTCTTTTCATTGACTGAGAAATCCTTAGAGAGATCCCTATCTGGTTTAGTAGGGCTACCTACTAAATTGAAAGTGGTTTGAGGTTACCTTTTTCGATCTCCTCCTCAGCCTGGGACATTGTAGAGGATAACATTTTGGTGTCGTTGTCGGGGAAACGACTGATAAATCATTCTTGGGATTCATTCTATTAGAGCTTTCAAGAAGACTAGTTCTGTAGGTGACAACTTCCAATATCTAAAGATATGTTGATTTTACAAATTTCATCAAGTTTAAGGTGTAAAAATTTTAGCTCCTAAAATACATACTAGGTCAAATCCTGACCCAAATCCACCTTTTATTGTTAATGACCCTGAAAAACTACTCAGAAAACTCAAGTCACATATCTTTGAAAGTGCAGCTCGAAAAAAAAGGACAACTTCTTTGCCTAAAAATTTATTCACTTTTGAGAACCTTCCTTTTGATATTCAGTTAGAACTCTCTTTTAAGGTCAAAATCTGAGTCTTTCTTCTCTGAAGTATTATTTGAACCTTTTCCATTTGATTCTCATCTCCATTCTTCGGAATCCCTATTTTATAAAGCTTATCATGAACTGTGGTTAAATTTTGATAAACTCCAAAGTCTAGCTAACCAAATCCAAATCACCACTGGAAAATATTACATTCAATATCATCTTAAATACCTATCTATTGTTTCATCCTCTACTGCACCTCCAAATACATCAGCCACCTCATCTCTTTCTCCACCACCTCCATCAGTGTCATCATCTTTACCTACACAGCCCATTGTAGTACATGTACTACTTCCTCCAGCAATCATGGCACGATTCGCTCCTCTAATCTTACATGCTCAACTTGCTACTCTACCTCAAAACTATGGCCAAAGACTCCCTCTGTTTGATGGAAGTTCAGAAATTACAGCCCAGCAACATGTCGACAAATTAATAGATTTTATTGATCTTGAAGAGATTGATGAGGAAGATGTTAAAATGAGAATCATAGCTTAGAGTCTTTCTGGAGATGTGAAGAAATGGTTTCACGATTGGGCTGCTAATTCTATCAATAAATTTCAGAGGTTGATAGAGTTTTTCCTAACACAATGGCAAGAAAATAAAAATGCACTTAAGATTCTGGCTGAGTACAATTCTATGAAAAAAATCAAAATGATATTGTCCAAGAATTGACAACAAGCTTTAATATGGTATATAATTCCATCCCTAATGATATGAAACCTCCTCCTGGTTTAACACTTCTCCACTATCCTAATGCCTTCGACCCAGACATGGCATATCAGCGTAGGGAGAGAGACCCTGCAAATCTTGAAGAAATGCAGTGAAATGCAATAAGTGTCGAAGCTAATCTACTCATCAAGAAATATAAATCAAAGCCTAAGAGATTTGAGAAGAAAGTTGATTTTAAAGAAGAGCCCTCATCATCATCAGATGTAAGGCTGGACAAGATTATCAAAACCATGGAAAGAATTATGGACAGAATGTCTATAACAGATCGACAAGCGGAGCACCTTCAGTAAGGAATCTGAATTTCTGAGGCCAACAACAACACCAGTTCAAAAAGAGGCAGAAAGAGCAGTGAAATTAGCATCCTCATGGACAAGTAAGAGCTCCATTTCAGTAGAATTACACCAAAGGGCAAGAGAGAAGATGAAGAGGAAATTATAGAAGCAAATAATTTCTTTGAAGAAGATGAGCTGCCCAGCTTTCTAACTGAGGAAGATCAGTTTTCTGAAGAGTCTTTTATACCAAATGATCAGCATCTTGTAATTGCAAGTGATGATCTATGGGTAGTGAAAACTGAAGAATACCAAAGAGGATATCGGAATGCTCTTAGTAATTTGCAGAAACAATACAACTTAAGGAATAGAAATGTACCTGTTACATTGAATCCGAAGAGGTAGAATGCACATAAAGATACAAAAAGCAAAGAAACAGCCCCTACAAACCAAAATAAAGAAAAGGAGATTGTCATACTGAGTCGGGATAAAACCAATGAAGCCTCTACCAGCAATGCGAGAAAGGATAAGGAGGTTAAAAGCGAAAATCATAATAAGGAATCTCAACCTAAAGGGAAAATTGAAAAGAAGGACATTGTTGCAAAAGAGGTAGAAACAAAATCTAATATATTTAGTTTAAAGAATGAAATTTCTAAGTTGAAAGTTTCAATTCCTCTAACCGAGTTAGTGAAGAATGATAAGTACAAGTTTCAGATTGCTAAAATGTTGAAGGTAGACCAAATGTCAGACACAGTAAATGTTGTCAATGATGACCCTGCAATTCTGTTTGGTCTAGCCTTAGAGGCATGTCCTTAAGATAGTGAAATCCCACCTTTTTATCTTAGTCTCAAAATTCATGATTTCATCCTCCATAATGCCATGCTAGACTGTGGTGCCTCACATAATATTATGCCAAAAGTCATTATGTACAAACTAGGACTGAGTATCACCCGACCTTATCATGACCTCTACTCATTTAATTCAGGAAGAGTGAAATGTCTTGGCCTTATCAAATATTTAGTAGTATCCCTGGACCAAATTCAGGCCAAGAACGTTTTGATGGATGTAGTGGTCGTTGGTATCCCTGCTTGGTTTGGTATGTTGCTTTCACGATCTTGGGGGGAAAAGCTGAAAGGAATATTACAACTTGACTTTTCATAGGCTACTATTCCAGTAGTTGGGCACCTTAGAAAACTCTATATGGAGAAGAAGTTGAAATTCATGATTAGTAGCAAAGAAAAACCAACAAATCACCCCATACATGTTGTACATACTGATCTAGATTATTTCATTTTGTATAGTGATATGAATTCAATAGATGATGATATTCAGCTTGTAGAAATTTCAGAAGTTTTAGATGTCATAAGTAGTGTGCAGAAAGTTTTGTTTGCTGAAGAAAAAGAGAAGAATGAAGAATGATTTTAGCCTGAAAATTCTCTTGAAAGGATTGATGAGTTAGTGCAGAAAATAGAGTTCGTTGAGACAACGTGTCATCCTCCAAAAGATCAAACAGTTTAGCCTTTAGAGTTTCTTTTTCTGGATGAAGAAAATGATCTTTTGACCATGGGGTTTGATGGTGCATTGGGAAAATAAGGAGCTGGGATTGGTGTCTAGATTCATGGTCCATTGCATCATTCATGTAAAATTCCACGCAATGTAAGAATGAGTTCTTATAAGTTAGCTTTTGATTTCTCAAACAATGAGGTAGAGTATGATGCATTGCTTGTTGGCCTCAAAATTCTAAAAAAGATGGGAGCAAAGAAAATTTATGTTTATGGCGAATTCGAGTTGGTAATCAAACAAGTGAAAGGGGAATACCAGGCCAAGCATCCATGAATGAGAGCTTATCGCAATGTTGTCCTTGACATCCTTAAAACTTTTTTAGAATATACTTTGTCTCTTATTCCTAGAACTCATAATGTTATAGTTGATTCTCTTGCTATTGCAGCTAGTATGGTGAAGATTCCCATTCATTCCAATCAGAAGTATTCAGTTCATGTTAAACATCGACCAGTTGTTCTTGATAATATCAGATAGTGGAAGGTTTTTTGGGATGACAAACATATAAATAATTTCTGCAGATGGAAGATGAATTTTAGAATTCTCGAATTTACGATGAATCTAATATGAATGATCCAGAAATTGAAGCAACTAAGATTGAAATATTGCAGCTGAATGACAATAACATTCCAAGAGGTCTTGTACCTTTGGAAGATTTGTTTGATCGAGACGATGTTGCCAAAAATCCCAACATGGTTCCCACATAGAAAGGTGTTGAGGATGTGAACATTGGTGCATCCGACAAGCCTATGATGGTCAAATTGTTAAAGTCCTTATCTCCTGAGATGAAAAGTAAGTACATTACTTTGATGGCTGAATTTTTTTATGTATTTGCTTGGGACTATTTAGAGTTGAAGGTGTATGACAAGAACATCATTCATCACACTATTCCAGTCAAGCCTGATCAAAATCCATTTCACCAGAAACTGAGGAGGATCAATCCTAAGCTGCTGCCATCAATTGAAAAAGAGGTAAATGGGCTTTATAAGTCTAGTATCATAGTTCCTATTCGATTTTCTAAATGGATATCAAATCTAGTGTTGGTGAGAAAGAAGAATGGGGAGATTCGTCTTTGCATTGATTTCAGAAATTTTAACAAAGTGTCCTTGAAGGATAATTATCCCTTGCCAAAGATGGATCATATTATTTAGAGGGTAGTTGGGTCTTCTAGGATGTCATTGCTAGATGGATATTCCTAGCACAATCAGATTTTGGTGCATAAGGATGTTTAGCTTAAAACGGCCTTCACAACACCATGGGGTACATTCATGTACACCAAGACGCCATTTGGATTAAAGAATGCAGGAGCGACTTTTTAGCTATCTATGGACATAGCTTTCGCCAATTAAAAGGATGTATTTCTGGCTATTTATTTAGATGATATCACAGTTTTTTCTAAATCTGATGAAGACCATTTACACCATTTAAGAATTGTCTTTCAGAAATATAGAAAATTTGGTATATCACTTAATCCAAAGAAGATCTTATTTGCCATGGAAGAAGGTAAGATGCTAGGACATATTATCTCTAAGGATGGCATTCGCATTGACCCTAAAATAGTTCAAGCCATTCAACAATTAGATTTCCCAAGGAACAAAAAATAAATTTAGTCTTTTAATGGAAAAATCAAATTTTTTTAGAAGATTCATCACCAACCTCGCTGAACATTTGAAAGAGATGACAGACATGCTGAAAAAGGAAAGCGAGGTAAAATGGTCTTTAGATGCTAATATATCTTTCTATGCAGTCAAATTTGCATTATCTACTACTCCCACTCTGATTAGTCCAGATTACACTTCAGATTTCATCATATTTTCATTCACCTCTGAGCATACCTTAGCAGTTGTCCTAGTGTAAAAGAAAGATCAAAAAAATGAACAACCTATAGCATTTTTCAGTAGAACAATAAGGGATGCAACGCTGAAATACAACATAATTGAGAAGCAGGCTTTGGCATTGGTGAAAGCTCTCAAATATTTTCAAGTTTATATTTTTCAGTCTCACACCATTGCTTATATTACCACATCAGCTATAAAAGATATTCTTATGCAGACATATCCAAAAGGTAGGCGGGGAAAATGGATCGCAACAATGCTAGAGTATGACTTGGAGATAAAGCCTACAAAATGCATCAAGGGACAAGGTTTCGCTAAGCTCATGGCTTAATCTAATTTGCATGCATTAGATATCAATTTGATTGTTCCACTTTCTGAAGAAGAAGAAGGAGAAGAATAAGACTCATAGTTACAAGTATCCGACATGTTCACTTCATCTCCATGTATTCCGACATTGTTTATGTGTTGCAGAATTTAAATCCTCCACCGGAAGTACCTAAAGGTAAAAATAGATATTTAAAGTTGAAATCTTCAAAATATTGTATTGTTGATGTTGTTTTATTTTGGAAAGACCCTCATGGGGTGTTGCTGAACTATTTGGTAGAAAACGAAGCAAAGGATGTAATGAGATATTTCCATAAAGAAGACTATGGTGGCCATCATTTCTGGAAGACTACGGCAAACAAAATTTTGAGAGCCATTTTTATTGGCCTACTCTCTTTTCTGATGTATATAAAATAGTGATGAGTTGTCATGAATGTCAAATTTTCCAAGGAAAAATAAAAATTTTGCCATTACCCTTAGAACCCATTTCAATCACAGGTCCTTTCCAGTAATGGGGTCTTGATTTTATTGGCGAGATCCATCCTTCATCATCAGCACAATGCGAATGGATCCTGATAGCCATAGACTATTTTACAAAATGGATTAAAGCAATCCCAACCCGGCAAGCTACTGATTCTGTTATCATTTAGTTTATTGAATATAATATCATGTCTAGATTCGGCTGCCCACAGAGGATAATCACTAATAATGTCGTCGCTTTCAAGTCAAATAAGATCGTGGAGTTTTTTGCAAATTATCATATTGTATTGGGGCATTCCACTACTTATCATCCACAAGGGAATGATCTGGCTGAATCATCCAACAATTCTTTGATCAACATCATCAAGAAAGTTTTAGAAGTCAGTAAGAAGAACTAGCACAGAAATCTCATTAATGGTTTATGGGAAAACAGAGTCAATACTAATAAATCCGTAGGTGTGTCTCCTTTCCAGTTGGTGTACGAGGTTGACATTGTTTTTCCTTCATCTCTTGTTGTCCCGGTCATGAAAATTCTGCAGGAAATGGACAACGAAACAAATGATATGCAGTGAAGGATAAATCAAATGATCCATTTACAGAAAACTAGGGAGAAAGTTTTTCAAACAATTCTAAACTTCATGAAAGAATAAAACAGATCTATGATGAAAAGACAAAAGAATACAATTTCAATTTGGGAGATGTGTTTATTCATTGGGATGTGAGGAATGAAGAAAAAGGAAAACATGGCAAGTTTGAAAATTTATGGAAAGGACCATATAGAATTTTAGCTTTTAGAGGGAAGAATTCTTTTCTATTGGAGAAATTGAATGGAGAAGATTATTCAGGAGAAGCGATCAATGGTAGGCTTCTCAAGCACTACTGTACTTGAAGAAATTTATGCAAATTCTGACCACCGTTGTATATACCAATTTACTTTCTATGTTCAAGTGTCCAAGTGACTATCATAGGAGTTTGAAGCCCGAAGAGAAGGCCATAAGGCTTCTTTGATCATCTGTTGCTTTTATTTTCTTTTACAGTCATTTCTGTTGTGGGGAAAAATGCCTATGCAGGACGATCCTATCCACCTAAGGTGTGACAGTGCCTTAGCAACAAACAGAGACAGCTATTCTAGTATTCTTCCTTTATGAATTAAGAATGAAGAGAGAGAGATAGATGGACTAACCGATGTCTTCCGTTTGTCCCTCGATCCGGCTTCTCTTCTCTTGGAGAGTTCCCAGCTACTTGCCTTCTCGCTCGCCTAGCTTCAAGAGGTTTCTGCAAGATCACAAGAAGAGAACACTACACAAGACATGGATTCATATTCATAACTAGTTTAGGATTAGAAATAAACTAAACATACTAATGCATTCACACATCAAAAATACACCAGTATATAGGAGAAACCAAGATAGCTTTATTGATGAATAACAAGGTTCAGGAAGAGATACAACCCACAGGGCTCCAATCCAGCATCTCCTTCCCAGCAAATGGAATTCCTATCTTCACCCCCTTCAAAGCATTAAGCACCCAATAGTTCCAGTCTCAAACCAACAGCAATTCTTTGCAATAACAAAATTTTGGCCTTCCTAGATCTCATGGAGGAGAGATCCATATATAGATGTTTGGAGAGAGGATGAGTCAGCTTAAGATCTGACTAGTGTCCTCTTCCTCTGTCAATTCTTGAGTCCACTTGGAGGTTCTTCCTTCCACTTGGAGATTTGGAACCTCTTACTCATCACCAGTCGAATTCCCTGAGGCAAGTGTCATTTTGGAAGCTTCCTGGGTTTTGACACCTTGAGAAATGAGCTTGCCACATGTCCATTCTCGTTCAGCGCAGGTAGCCAGTGTTCCATTTGACATTCAACACAGGTAGCCAGTGTTGGCTTTGACATTCAGCGCAAACAGCTAGTGTAGCCACTGAAATGATCCTGAATTGACTTGTTTTTGAGCAGTTTCTGGTGGAGAACTTCTGTGAATTGCTGTGGTTTGTTAGCCTTGTTCCTCTAGGGGTAGGAACAACATGTTTAGGGACTTTGGATCCCTTAGATTATGGACATTTCATGCTCAATGCTATAAGGCACAAAAATGTCTATAACAGTTGCCCCCTAAAGTATGAGGTTGTTTATCGGGTGAAATGCTTTATCAGGGGGATCCGAAGTTCATCCAATGCTGGGAGGAGACCTGTGATAATACGATACAATACATTATTTTTCATACTGCTTTCATGATCTAGCTGAGGCGGGCATTCCCATGCTCAGCTTTATAAATTCATTTTTCTGTACATAGAACAGACAATCGTCTGATGGTAGACTGATAATTTTGATGAAATTATCATCCTTTGAGTAGGATGATTATCTGCTGCAATGATGTACATGTCAATGTCTTTATCTTTCCTGAATATATATCGTAACCCAGATGGATGAAACTAGATCCGGGGTCTTCAAACTCGTTCGATCTTCACTCTAAGTACAAGTCGATCCATGTGAGAAATGTTCTGAAGTCGAACATGGAAAGACATCGCTTGATTACCGGTCAATGATGTAAACCGTTAACAAGCGCGAGAGGAATCACCGATAATGATAATGACCCTCAAGGTACTGCAGTACAATTCACGTGGTGTGAATAAAGGACTTGGTGTCGAACACCACGCAAAATCGTTCGGTCGAAGGCCATTGATGTATACCTGTCGCCAGATGTGAGAAACTTGCCATTGAGGCATGCAAGCTTCAAAGTACTGAAGGGGTTGTTCCTAGATCAACTTCCTGGATAATGAGCTGATGTCGACAAGAAGCGATCTGTCAAAGGAGGGCCTTAATGAATCCCACATCAGTGACACGAAATGGAGCTAATGATTTTAATGGAGGTGAAAACGATCTGTGACATATGATTCAGGGTGGCGGTCATGAAAGGATGAAGGAAAATGTATGGCAGTGGATGGGACACGGTTGACTTTTCTGAACGACTTCTCTTGAACATGTGGCGACACTGATGCAATGGATCGGTAGCATTACCCCAAAGATGGATGGTATGGCGAGACCATGGATGTGACCGGTGAATGAAACAACCCAACCCGATTGTGGTACGGAGGAAAAGTGTCATGTTCAAGAGCGACTTGCTACCATCAAAGTTTTCTTTAGTTTCTCCCAATTTTTCCCCAGTCATTGCTGACCAGTACCTCTTTATTTTTGTCAAGCTTGAGGAGGATAACATATGCTTGTTCTATAACCTACCCTTCGGGCAAACCCATCGCTATGTTTTAACGAGCCTAGCGATAGTGAAACTCGTTCTCGTCTAAAGACAAGTTTGTCGCTATTTAATGATTTTAACGAGTCTAACGACAAGGATAACTCGGTCCTTTTCATTTTTAGAGAGTCTGAAAAGGTACATAAAGTTAACTCCAAAAGTCCTTTTTCGTCATCTAATCCCTTAAGTCCGAAAATGTATAAAACAATACAGAAGGGATGAGTTTTCGATAGTTTTAACGAGCCGAATAAAACAAGTGCTCGATCTTTTTGTGCAATAATCCCTCAGGTCCAAAAAGATTAAAATCTAGAGGAGGGATAGCACTTCCTGTCCCTTTAACGAGCTGGAAGGCCAAGGACTCGGCAATCTTTTCATATTTTACGAGTCAGTTGAAAAGAGCTTAAAGAAGACTCGTCTTTTGAGGAACGAGTGATGAACAGGTTAGCAGCTGATTCCAGGTACAGGTTGGAATTTTCCAATCACGGCAGTGTCACAAGGATGGCTAGGTGAAATCACTCTTCGCAGTTGTTCCTCAAAATGGGTAAACAATCATATGGAGGTGAATGATCAGCCAATGGAAAGTGGAGGTGACGGTGCGAACACGACCAAGGCTTTAATGGTTGATAATGTTACATTCACAGCGGTTATTTACCGGGTAGGTTCATTTTTTATTTTAAAATGAGCTTAAACGCTGGTGGAAACACTTGCTCATTGCTTATGTTTATTTTTTAACGAGCATGAAGTCCGCGTTAAAACTGCTCGGAGATAAGTTTGCATGCCCCCAGCATAATAACGCAAATCGAGGTGCATGCCCCCAAGCTTCATTGCATTCAACTCGGTGGTTGGAATGAAGGTTTACCTTTGAGATTTGAATAGGGGATTCGTTTCATTTTTTAATGAGGTTGACACAGTAAAAGTACTATCCTCATGACTCCTTGTTTCATATTTTAACGAGGTTGACACGAGATAAGAACCGTCCTCGGAGTCCAAATCCATTAGATATAGAAGGTTTCATATTCCACTGTGGCCACTTCCGCCAGATTACTCGGAGGCGGTAGGGCAAAAGTACCCATTAAGGCAGGGTCTTTTAGGAGACCTACTCCGATATTTTGGAGCGAATGATTGCTTCCATGGATCATTGGAATGCTTCCAGTAACTTGAGAACCATTGGGGAGGAAGTTTTGTTGATCGACGATTGTAATCCCTCCTTGGAAAGGGAATGCAATCTTTCTAAAATAGGTCGACACAACAGCTGCCATGGCATATATCCATGGTCTTCCTAGTAGGATGTTGTAATCAAGATTTCCATCGATGACTTCAACATCAATTTCTACTGTTTTTCCCCCTAGTTCAACTTTCAAGTTATTTAGGATACCATATGGGGTATATGTCCGTCCATCAAATGCTTTTAATGTCGTCGAAGATTGGACAAGGTTGGAGATCCTAAATTTTTCCAGCAACTCATCGACATAATACATGTAGATGCCCCCTCATCAATAATTGTTCGATGAACAGTTTTGTTGAGGGCTTTCACTTGAATAAGGAAAGCTAGTTGAGCTGGTAACTGAGGGTCATATCCTTTATGATTAAAGGCCACAAGATTGGAATCCATTGGGTCAATCCCACCTATTGCCGATAATAAAGCTTGCTCTTGTGAGAAGCAATTTTGCGGTACCTCAAGCGTCGACATAGCGGACGGCGATTGGGCCAGGTCCTCTATTATATTATAATTCTGTGCTATTTTTGCACGAGGATTAAATGTCGACTTGTATACTACTCCCTTTTGCGAGTTTATCATTGGCTCATGAATGATGGGTGGAACAACTTTGGTCAAAGTTGTTGTCGAACTACTAGGTTGTTCATTAGCCTTGTTATTCGACACCTGTGGATTCCCGTAATCTTTATTCCTTGCCAAAGCATCATTCTGCTGCTTTGAGGTAGACAACATAAGCACTTGGGATCGGGAAGCATTTTGATTAGCAACCAGTTTGGTTCCTGGGCTTGGAAACGGATCAGTCAAAACTGCTGGGGTTTTTGAACTCTTAAAGAGTTTCTTAACTTCAGCTATATGTGGACAATCTCTCGTCCAATGATCCTCATCGCATATATGACACCCCGCAGGGGGTTTCCTTTTTCTCCCTTTCTTTTTCTTCTTGCCCCCTGGTTGCTTTAGTTGTTTGCCCTTGTCTGTCGACATGGCATTTACTTCCGAGGCAAGAAGTTCCTCATTTGCATTTTGACTAGAAATCTTACAGGCCTTTTTAGATTTAGCCTTTGTCGATTTCGTATCTGTTTGGCCAATCACGCCATCGCTGGCATGAGAGTCATTGTTTGATTTAGGAGGAGGAGGAATTGAGAATTCCGGTCTAGGGGCGTCAGGTATTTTGTCGTAGAGCGTGCCAGACTGAGTATAGACCAAGTCTAGATATTGCGCACGAGCGATAACTTGCTCTTCCGTTACGACTCCTCCCTTTGCCACATCTTCCGTTATAGCGGGAAGTAACGACTTGATAAACCATTCAGCTAATAGCTGATCGGGAACATACGTTTTTACCATCCTACGACGACGTCGCCACTCATGTATATGATCATATATGTGAGTGGCCGTTGTCTGTTTGAAGTTGGTTAGGAGTTCCGTTCCCGTTTCATACCTTATCGGTAATTGAAAATGGGTTAAGAAAGACGTGGCTAAGGTACTGAAGTTGTCGAACGAAGCTCTAGGTAATTCAATATACCATTTTTCCGTTGGACCCGTTAACGTCCTCTGAAAGAGGCGAAGTCTTATCGAATCATCATTCAGGGTGTTTGATGAACACCATAGATGGAATGTCATCACATGATTCGATGGATCTTCGCCCAGATTTCCATTAAATTTAGGAATATCTAACGGAAGTTTATGCGGAATCGCTGGCCACCAAGGGGCATAAGCAATTGGATCATTCGTCAGCCGGTTTAGATCTGGTAATTCTAGAGTTGCTACAAAGGGTAACTGTTGATTCAGGTTAGGCGAAGTATACCCAGGATAGGATGGGATCGCCTGAGCAATGGGTCTTTGCAAACCAGCATAATGCTGGCAACTTTGACAAGGTTGATGGGCATAACCATTATAGTGTGGTTGTCCATTACTTACAAAGACTTGTTGCTCAGGTCCTTGATATGATTGCTGGAATGGCGGTTGTTGAGATTGAACCAGCCCTGGTTGTTAGACCATTTGTTGTTGTCCAATACTGGATGATTGACCAAGATGAGGAGTCATAGTACTTGTTTGAGCCTGAGTCACTCCAGATAAGGAGTCACTAACCTGAGGTTGTGATTGAGTCGTTGAGACAAGAGGCTGTTGTATTGCAACCTGAGAAACTTGGGGTTGACATACAACAGGTAGCGCTTGTACTTGCGACGCAATCACCATACCAGGTATAGTGGCAACATTCGACATAGGGTGGACTGGTTGCATTAAATATGCAACCCTTGGTTGCTGAGGCAGTATCGGTACCCATCCACTGGATGTAATTCCAGTTTGACCTGAACTTTGTTGTAAACTCCCATATGGTTGTTCTCCGGGGGGGAACAATGAAAAGGCATACTACCCTCCATATGGTGGCAATCCAGTACTTAAAGGGTAGATTGGCCTTTGAAGACACATTGGATCAATTTGTTGAGTTTCAACATAAGAAATACTAGATGATAATCTGGATGAAGAAATAGGAACTAACCATGTCGTCGTCCCTGATTGGACTCTGGCTTGTTGTTGATAACTTGCCGGGACAGATGGTATACCGGCGAACATCGTTGGAGTAGCAACAGGAGGTTCTGCTGCTGCTGTGTCGGATGACACAGTCCTAGATGTCGACGGTTGTTCAGACATATCCTGTCTATCCAAAAGATTTCTTAGTGATTCTACAAGAACTTGTGATGAAGGGAGACTAACTTTGAAGATCAACGAGGGAAAGGTGATGATTATTCCGTTTAAAATTAATTTTAACGACGCTTAGGCACAACTTGCTTTTTCAATTTTAAAGAGTCGAGAAAAATCAAAAGATGACTCTAGTCTCCTTCGATGTTTTAACGAGCCCGAAGTGACAAATGCTCGGATGGACTTTTTCCGTTATAGAGTCTGAAAAAGGCCAAAAGGAACTGCTTTGGAGTTCTAGGCAGAGGGTGTGCCAAACTTTTCGCAAAACCGCAGAATAATTTTTAGGGTACGGGCAGTCGATCTTCCTGAATGCTGTGTTCAGTGCATTGCGATCAGTAGGGCGGCCGACACGGCTTCCTAAGGATAAAGGTTTTATGCCTATAGGGGTCTCCCAATATATACACGACGGTACGTGGGAGCGCAATCCGTACTGGCGCTATCATCCCTCAGGAGGAATCACCCACCATCCACGAGATCAACAGTCACCAGGCTTTACGACGTCGGAACACGTCTCTAGCCTAGACCTCTATGTTGTGCGTTATGTTACAAAGCGTTGTTAAGTTCATTCAATTTATTTTAGGTTGATCTTTTTAGAAGTTTGCCTTTCAAGGTTCGCCACGAGATGTATGATACAAATTCCTAAATGCAGTCTAAAGATGATAAGCAAGCTTTTTATCTTTTCAACTTTGAAAATCCTAGCTACTAAGGGAAAAGAAAGACACCATCTTTTCTCAAAGAGCAATCAGCACACTCTAATGCACTTTTCAAACATGCAAACTATCAAGATGCAAATGCACAATGCAGGTGTTTGTTTTCCGCTTTCTTAGTATTGATGCCTACAAAGAAAGCTTTTTGCACAACTTTGAATTTGCTTTTAAATGACAAATACAAACAAGTTACCTTTTCGAAATCAGAAAGGGTAGAAGAGATTACAATACTTAACGATTTTCGAAATAAACTCTTGTTTCGACACTTAAAAGAGACAAACTCAAACCAATAAGCAAAAGAAAATGTATAATCAACTGCAAACAACCAATGAACTCTCTCGTAAGATCACAATCAACAGATCTGAATCAAGGGCTACAGGATGATTATTTCACTCATGCAAAGGAAAACTGTAAATGACGTCACAAACACTTAAAAACACTCACAGTCTTTTTGTACAAAAGGAGGCGGAATCTAAGCAGAGAAAAGGAGTTATCAGACTGGTACCTATGCTGGTTACAGGCTGCAAAAATCAGAGATCAAAATAGGGCAAAACAGAGCAGAGAACCCCAGTTGCACTAGGACAAACTGGTTCAGCGCAACCTCAACACAGGGGTTTTGACATTCAACGCAGGTAGCCTTCATGGGACCTGCGTTGAAATGCAGAATCCCTTCACTGGGTCTGCGCTGAAGGAGAAACTCTCGTTTCTCACTAGTTCTGGGTCACAGATTGCTATTTAATTCACTGTTTCAAGCCAAATAAAAGCAACAAGCAAGGTACAACCAAAGGGATGCTTTGAGGGAGTACTAAGATCTATCACAAAGGATCATCAAATCATTTGTGAGTCCATTGTTCAGATCATAGACAAGTCCAGTGATTGGATCAAAGCAGCAACTTTCTACTTTGCATCTGGGAATAGCAGATACAGTTCGATTGTTGCTGTCAAGTCTATGAAACAAACAATGATAGAAACACAAATAAAATGACTAAACAGATCTCCCCAATGGAGTCGCCAATTTGTTGTGGGGAAAAATGCCTATGCAGGACGATCCTATCCACCTAAGGTGTGACAGTGCCTTAGCAACAAACAGAGACAGCTATTCTAGTATTCTTCCTTTATGAATTAAGAATGAAGAGAGAGAGATAGATGGACTAACCGGTGTCTTCCGTTTGTCCCTTGATCCGACTTCTCTTCTCTTGGAGAGTTCCCAGCTACTTGCCTTCTCGCTCGCCTAGCTTCAAGAGGTTTCTGCAAGATCACAAGAAGAGAACACTACACAAGACATGGATTCATATTCATAACTAGTTCAGGATTAGAAATAAACTAAACATACTAATGCATTCACACATCAAAAATACACCAGTATATAGGAGAAACCAAGATAGCTTTATTGATGAATAACAAGGTTCAGGAAGAGATACAACCCAGAGGGCTCCAATCTAGCATCTCCTTCCCAGCAAATGGAATTCCTATCTTCACCCCCTTCAAAGCATTAAGCACCCAATAGTTCCAGTCTCAAACCAACAGCAATTCTTTGCAATAACAAAATTTCGGCCTTCCTAGATCTCATGGAGGAGAGATCCATATATAGATGTTTGGAGAGAGGATGAGTCAGCTTGAGATCTGACTAGTGTCCTCTCCCTCTGTCAGTTCTTGAGTCCACTTGGAGGTTCTTGCTTCCACTTGGAGATTTGGAACCTCTTACTCATCACCAGTCGAATTCCCTGAGGCAAGTGTCATTTTGGAAGCTTCCTGGGTTTTGACACCTTAAGAAATGAGCTTGCCACATGTCCATTCTCGTTCAGCGCAGGTAGCCAGTGTTCCATTTGACATTCAACGCAGGTAGCCAGTGTTGGCTTTGACATTCAGCGCAAACAGCTAGTGTAGCCACTGAAATGATCCTGAATTGACTTGTTTTTGAGCAGTTTCTGATGGAGAACTTCTGTGAATTGATGTGGTTTGTTAGCCTTGTTCCTCTAGGGGTAGGAACAACATGTTTAGGGACTTTCGATCCCTTAGATTATGGACATTTCATGCTCAATGCTGTAAGGCACAAAAATGTCTATAACAATGTCATTTCAAATAGTCAGTCAATTTTCATTTTTAGTTTAGCTTTCTGCATTTTGACTCCATTGCCCAATGAATAAGGCCACCTGGTCTACGGTGTTCTTGACACCTTCAAGGAGCTACCATCCCTAGCTGGAGCCAATGTTAGTGTTAGTATTTTCTGCTTGTCACCAATGATCAAATATTCTTTTACCAAGTTTGTTAGGGGTCTCAAGCTCAAATTTTATCATGTCACTAGGTTTTCAAAGTAAAATTTGGTCACTGGCTAGTTTGTCTAGGAATGTCTCTATTCTCTTAAAAAATCTCACATGCCGGTCACTTACATCACTCAGATGAGTGTATCATAATAAAGATAATGTCTTCATCATATCATTCATCATCATCACCATTTCACTCAGTCAGATGTCTTCATTAGGTCATTGGGGTTTCAAGGTCCATCTTCATTTCATGCATAAAATCTGGCATAGGATGAGTTGTGATAGGAAACTCTTTTCAACAAACTTTTATGAGATTTCATAAGTGCTTCATGGTTAAAATCTTAAGGTTCCAAAAGGAATAAGTCTCACTATCCAAAATGGTAAGAGAGTGTTGAAAATAGCAACAAGAAATGATAAAAATAGAATCCAGAATATTCCAATAATTTTTCCTTGAATTAAAATTGAGAATTAAATTCGAATTTAGTCTCACCAGTTGCTTGAAAAATAATTAATTAATTCATATTGAGTTAATTAGTTGGATAAATTCAAGTTAGAAGTCTTTATGAAGTCATGCAACAATTATCCCTTAAATTAAGGATATTATCCCTTAATTAAGGAGATAAGATTGAGTTATATTTGAGTTGTAATTAGTTAGCTCAGTTTACTGATTTAAGTCCAGTTAAATTAGTTCCAAATTGTTTGAGGAACTAATTTTGAGTTTATTCAGTTAATGCATGCATGCATCCAACTAGTGTACTCTAGATAAATGAAGATTCTCTCATGAGAAACTCGTGCATGTCTATTCAAAGAAAGAACCAATTGATATAAATGTCAACGAAAGGTTACTATCAGTTGCATGAGTTTTCCTATAAAGGAAACTCATCAATGCAGAAGGAATAAGGTTCCTTGAGGATTGTGCAGTTTTACAGGGTGTGAGATTAGTGTGAGTGATCAGTGTTACGCTTGGTAACAGTAGGATCACCCAGGAGAAACTGTGCAAGGAAATAGGAGGCTTGGAGGGTAGAGGAGAAGGTTTGTGAGAAGCCTTGTTTGCCTATGAGAATCTAGGAGGATTGTACTGAGAGCTGGCTAGCTGTGAGAGCTAAGGCCTTGTGTAATTATGAAATATTTCCACCTTGTATGATAATACAGATAGTGGCATTTTTAGCTGAGGCTTTCCCCAGAGTATTCAATTGTGTTTCATGTGCACTGATTCTTCTTCTAGTTATATGTGTTCTGCTTGATCTTGCTCAAATATATTAAGCTTCCGCATGATTGTAGAAGTAGATTAAATTACTTTGCTTTAGTTATATTGCATTATCAGGTTAATCTACAATCATAATTTCTACATGGTATCAGAGAAAAGGTTATCGGAGCTATGAACAGTATATCGAGAAGAGAATTCGAAGTTTGAAGTTCGAGGTTGCAGGTGAAAATTGAATTCATCTCATACTTCAAGGTTGGTCAATGACATTCTATGGCTTGAGACTCGAGTATGCCTTAGATGGAAGCTTGAATTACATAGCATGGAAAGATCGCATGGAGGCTGTATTAGAAGACAATGGCTTGAAGGATTTCATTGATCAAGAAATCCCAAAGCTCGGTTCAACTAATGCACAAGAGTTGGCTGAATGGAAGAAGTATGTGGCGAGGGCGAGACAGATCATCCTTGAGGGAGTTCAAGACCATGTTGTCTTGAGTCTCCATGGGAAGGATACTCCATATTCAATGTGGAAGACATTGAAGGACCTCTACCAGAACAGTAGCAACCAAAGGAAATTGGTGCTCAAGGACAAGCTTCGAAGAATCAAGATGGAAAACGACGATACTATTTCCGCATTTCTGAACAAGCTCACCACTTGCAGAGATGAGCTTAGCAGTGTGGGAATAACTACTGCTGAAGATGATATGGTGAGCCTCACTCTCCTTGGCCTTCCAAAGAGCTGGAATAGCTACCAAGACTCTGTGAATGGAAGGGAGAAACTACCGGATTGGGAACGACTGTGGTTGGATCTCATGAAAGAGGAGATCAAGAGGAGCAAACGAGATGGTTATTCATCCAAGGATGATGAAGAAAATCTGGCCTTAGCAAGTAAGGCAAGGAAAGGGAAGGGGAAGGCATCCCATTCCGAATTGAATTCTTCTCATGGAGGGAAGAAGGTTGACAAGTCTAAAGTGAGATGCTTTTATTGTCACGAGATGGGTCATTATGCGACTAGTTGCCCATCAAAGAAGTCCAAGAAGGGATCCTCGGAAGGATCTGAAGGTGAGGCATTAACCTCTCAATTTGAGATGGACTTCACCCTCATCGCATGCATGGTGTCATCGATGATGGGTTGTGGTTGCTTTCTTAACAATGGAGCCTCATTCCACATGATCGACAATAAAAGTTTATTCAGTACCTTGGAGGAGAATGACCTTAAGATGTGCATAGAGATGGGTGACGATGAAAGGTATAGTGTTTCAGGAGTGGGCACAGTTTCTTTTTAGAGGGAGCATGGAGCTCTTATCACCTTGACAGATGTGAAGTATGTGCCTGGACTGAAGAAGAATTTGGTATCGATCGTGATGTTGGAGGACAAAGGCTACGATGTTGTCTTCAGTAAGGGAAAGGTTTTCCTTAGATAGGTCACCACGAGACAGGTTAAACATATCAGTTCACGAGTCAAGAGCTTGTATGCTCTCGAGGTTCAAGATGCATGCAAAGCCTTGATGAGTAAGGAAAATGTTAGAGACTTGGTGGTTGAGAGGGAGATTAAATTACCTCTCAACATGTAGTCCCAGAAGAAGTCTCAGACAATTTTGGAGGAGCCACAATTGGAGATGTTGAGAGGAGACCGAGTGGAGGCATCCACTCATGCAGAGACCTCTAGTAGGGGGAAATTTCAAGCCAAGTCAGTAGAGGGATCACATGCAACCGTACCTCAAGGTGTGAGGTGGGGCGATGTGAAGTGATAGTCCCAAGAAGGCTGAAATTGGGCAGGGTCCATTGAGAGGTTTTATCTCGCGGATCATACCTTGCTACGGGAGCACAAAGTACATAGTAGCAGGAGGAATTAGTGGGATTGATGCAGTCAAAGATCAAAGTGACAGAGGCTAGAGCAGTCAAATACTGAATAGCGTAGAGAAGGATTGACAACAGTGCAGAAAGGCTGATTCAACAAAAGTGCAAACTTTTCAGTTGACAGAGGCAATAGCAGTCAGACACTTTGATGACAGATGCATCATTCTGATTCAGGTTGGATTTTTTATTTTTTTTCTGGATTTGCTGGAACAACAACACTAGAGAGAAGTGTTGCATGTAAAACATTCCAAAGGTTCAGGATCGGGATTGTGTTGAATTCCTTTCTTGTTGAGAGGGAGTGTTGAAAATAGCAAAAAGAAATGATAAAATAGAATCCATAATATTCCAATTTTAATTTTTCCTTGAATTAAAACTGAGAATTAAATTCGAATTTAGTCTCACTAGCTGCTTGAAAAGTAATTAATTAATTCATGTTGAGTTACTTGGTTGGAGAAATTCAAGTTAGAAGTCTTTCTGAAGTCATGCAACAGTTATCCCTTAAATTAAGGAGATAATCCCTTAATTAGGGAGATAATATTGAGTTATATTTGAGTTTTCATTAGTTAGCTTAGTTTACTAAGTTAATTCCAGTTAAATTAGTTCCAAACTATTTGAGGAAATAATTGTGAGTTCAGTCAGTTAATGCATGCATGAATCCAACTAGTGTACTCCAAATAACTGAAGATTCTCTCATTAGAAACTCATGCATGTAAATTCAGAGAAAGACCAAGTTGAGCTAAATGTCAAGGACAAGTTACTATTTGTTGCATGAGTTTTCCTATAAAGGAAACTCATCATGCAGAAGGAATAAGGTTCCTTGAGGATTATGTAGTTTTATAGGGTGTGAGATCAGTGTGAGTGATCAGTGTTACACTTGCTAACAGTAGGATCACTGGGGAGAAACTGCGCAAGGAAATAGGAGGCTTGGAGGGCAGAGGAGAAGGTTTGTGAGAAGCCTTGTTTGCCTGTGAGCATCCAGGAGGATTGTACTGAGAGCTGGCTAGCTATGAGAGCTAAGACTTTGTGTAATTCTGAGATATTTCCACCTTGTATGATAATATAGATAGCGGGGTTTTTAGCTGAGGCTTTCCCCATAGTATTCTTATGTGTTTCATGTGCATTGATTCTTCTTCTGGTTATATGTGTTCTGCTTGATCTTTCTCAAATCTATTAATCTTCCGCAAGTTTGATTGTAGAAGTAGATTAAAGTATTTTTCTTTAGTTATATTCCATTATCAGGTTAATCTACAGTCATAATTTCTACAGAGAGTTCAATTTTCAAGTCTCCAAAGTGGCCAAGTTTAAAAAGATTAAAGTCATGTTTTGAAAAGGTATGTGGCACCCATTTTCACTCAAAAGAAGATCATATTGTGCCTATAAAAGCCCAAAAAGTCCAAAAAATGTTTCATTTTCATCCTTACCTCCTTTGTTCATTGAGATCTCCCCTCCTTTGGTGCAACAACATGGTTTTTCTAGCTAAAATTGGCAAACATCTCCTGGCATTGCACTTCTATGAACTGTGTTGTGCTTCCATGAACTGCGCCGCGCTTGGGACAGAATAGCCTAAAACTTGCCAAAACTCACTTAAACTTCAAATTAAAGCTTTGATTTCTATTATTTGCTCTTCTAAGCTTTTGTACAAGTAAGTATCATCATCTTACCCACTTTTTCCTTTGACAAAGAAAGTACAAATGGTGATTTTTCTTCATCTAGGGTTTATGTGAAATTTTATGCTTCAAAGTTAGTGCAAATGATGGTTTTGTTAGATATGACATTTCAAACTTTGAAATTTTCCATCTCATACCTCTCTCTCTCTCTCTCTCTCTCATATATATATATATATATATATATATATATATATATATATATATATATATATATATATATATATATATATATATATATATATATATATATGTCACCATATCATTTAATAATCAACTCATTTACCTTCCATTTAACTCACCTTTTCAAAACCCTTAGCTCATACCTATCATTTTGGACATTTTCCTAGCATGAGTATTTTTTAAATTCTCCTACTCATCTCTCTCTCATATTTCACCCCTTTTAAACTCAAAATTTTTTCTATAACACCTATCCATCTCCCAAAATTCCCCTATCATCATCTCCCTTCCCTAATTCTATCTATCTATATATATATATATATATATATATATATATATATATATATATATATATATATATATATATATCACCATATCATTTACTAATCAACTCCTTTATCTTCCGTTTAACTCAAATTTTCAAAAACCCTAGCTCATACCTATCATTTTGGACAATTTCCTAGCAAGCCTATTTTTTAAATTCTCCTACTCATCTCTCTCTCTCATTTCACCCCTTTTAAACTCAAAAATTTTTCTATAACACCTATCCATCTCCCAAAATTCCCCTATCACCATCTTCCTTCCCTAAGTCCCTCATTTCAACATTTCACTCATTCCTCATTGTTTTTCCATTTTCCTTTTATCTAGGGTTTTGTATCAAAATGGAGGGAGATTATTCACCATCAAAAAACAAAAAACATCATAGAGGAGGGAGGATCATTAGGTATGAGCCTAACAACTACAATGAAATCAAACATTGCTTTGAAGATGTCAACTGCCTAGGGTTTTGTTAAAGGGTGGGTGAAGTAGGTTTCCATGAGCAACTCACTGATTAGATTACTACAAATCTGAAAGGGGAAAAGGCCAACATAGCAAGGATTGAATTTACATTCTTAGTAGCTACCATCTCTCTTGCCACAGGGATACTTGATCATGGGAAGTATTGGTTCAAAGGCATGAACTTAGACCTTGAACAATACCGAACTTTCTTAACATCACCCTACAGAGAGGCTCATTCACACATCATCCCTTTCAGGTACCTGTTAGAAAAGTATGTGCCATTGATGAAGGTTGTAATGAAGTTTTTCACTTGTGAGGGAAGATTTTCCATATTGTATGGGTACCACATTAGTCTTCTAATGCATTTCATAGGTCTAAAACCTCTCAATGTGTGTAATTATTTATGTAGAAGCCTTATCACAATGTATGAGAAGGTACAAATGAAAGGAAAAGAGTGTCACCCTAGTGTTTTTAATCATAGCTTAATAAATATTGTAGTCCTCCATTAGTTGGCAAAAAGGAACATGGCATGGTATTCCTTCATAGAAACAAACTTGCAGTGGCATGAAACTGTTTCATTACGTCATCATCCAGATACATCAACACAATAGGTGGAGGTAGGATCATCAAGAAGGTTAGCGGAGGTTCCCAAGGCACCTAAACCTGAGGTGACCAGAATATATCAAAGAGGAAAAAGGCTTGTGTTTCCTTCTCAAGTTGATAAAAGGGCCAAGCCTTCTACATCAGCAAGACAGGGATCACATGTCCAGGATGAAGAGCCAATTGGACATGATTTTAAATTAGTTGAATTAGAGGCAGCAGATGAACCTTTAAACCTACAACTTATCAAAGAGAAGGATTCTTAAATCATGGAGCTCATGGACAATATGGCAAGGGCAAGATTCATCATTTCCTTCCTTGAGCAAGAAAACAATCAGCTTAAGGCCAAACAACTAATCATGGAGAAAGAGCAATCTAAGGTGTTGCAAAAAGGAGGAAAAGTTAAATCAGTGTTGGAGCCTAGTGAATATGATTAACATGAAAAACAATTTGGAAAAAAGAGGCCAAGGACCAAAGGACTAAAAAGGGCATTAAAGAAAGAAAAATAACATAACCTGCTAGATGAAGACTTAGACATTGAAGACAGAATTTCCTTGGAGATCAATGAAGATAGAGAGTATTGGCCAAGTATGGTCAATGGTCACCTAGAGTATCTTTTTGACAAAGCCAATAGTGATAATAAGCTATTGAGGCACATGTCCCACCATTATCAGACCAGAAACATGATTTGCAACATCAAGCTCAAGTAATTGAAAAGCAAGCTAAAGGAAACCCTAAAAGACGAAAATGAGAGGGATAACTTGGAGATGATTGATGAAGCATCCATGAGAGCATGACACACCTCATTTTTCACTTCATGACCAATTTTGGAGGATTTCTGAGCATTTTTGGTTTTTGAGAATTCTGGTGCAAAATTCAAAATTGAACTCAAGGCGCTGCGATTTTTCCTCAGGGCTGCAAATGACAAGTGGCTTACATTTTTGGAAAGATGATGACCTCATCTCAAAACCTATTTCATCATATTTCTCAGATAGGGCTTAGAATTTGAGAAAAAGGAGAGGACGTGGTCAAAAATCATCATTCTGCCACTCTTTTTGACAGCCATTGCGCTCTTGGAGACACCTTGGGAGAATCAATTTTTGAAGGCCTTCCCATGGGTCATTTTCAAAAAGCCAATATTTTCTGGAAGCTATACAGGAAATTCTAGTTGACCATTCTCTGAGAATGAAAAATTCACCACAGGAAGGCACCTAAACGTGGCCTCAAATTTGGCACTGCTTCTGCAAATTTCTGAGTTTTTATTTAAATATTTCACTATGTAATTTCTCAGGTTTTTAGTTTGACTTGGTCAATGTTAAACTCATGATGTAACTTCAGTAGTTAGAAGTTTAGATGATTTAATCATAAATAAATAGGCATGATAGGTTTTTTTTTGGTTAATTAGGTATTATAAAAGAAGAAAAACTCAAATCAAAGTCTAAGAGAAGAGTTTGTTTTTTACCTTCTCACTCTCACTTGTTGGTTGAGAGAATCTTGGAAATAGTTCCACCACTTAGGAATTTGACTCCTAAAGGTGAAGAAGCTAATTGATTGAGTCTATATTTATCATTTCTCATTCAGAGAGAAGCGTTGGAATTCTGAGGAGAGACTTGTACCTTATGCTTTCATAGAGTTAATAAAGGAGCAGTTGCAGCTATTTTTCAAGAATACTTGTTTAGTGAGTTTGTGGTGTTGTTTTCCTTTCATATCAGTTTTTTATTGATGAGTTCATATCTCTTAACATGATTTTCTTTGTTCATATGGTTTTCCTTACAGTCATATAGGCATAATTATTTAGATTCAAAGCTTTGTTTATGTGGAAAATCATGTTTTTGTATCTCTTCTTCTATATTAATGAATTCATGCTAAAACATGCTCATTTTGTTTTCTTAAGCTTTCAGACCTATACTACATTGACAAAATCTTAAGTTCACCACAAAACATTATATCTTGCTCCTCTTTATGCCTACTACTACAAAATTTGATACCTTGAACTAATTGCTTGCTCTTATTCTCTGGTCCAGTAACCTAAAAAAAACCTAAATTTCTAAACATTGAAGCAAAACCTATATGTCTAGTCTAAAATCCATTTCTTTTCTAGCCATCGACTAAGAAATCCCTAGAAAGATTCCTCTCTGGTTTAACAGGGCTACCTGCTGAACTGAAAGTGGTTTGAGGTTACCTCTTTTGATCCCCTCCTCAGTCTGGGACATTGTAGAGGATAACAATGGGCATATAGAACAACATGGAAGAGTACAACTGATCATACTCCATACGAACTAGTTTACGGAAAATGTGTACTTTTTCCCATTGAATTTCAAGTTAAAACTTTTAAAATTATAGCTAAGTTGGGATTAAACTTGTCTGAAGTTCAACATCAAAGAGTCCTAAAATTAAATGAATTAGATGAAATGTGATTAGTTTCTCTACAAAAAACCACTCTTATACTGTAGCAGAGAGCTAAATGGCATGACACAATCATAAAGGAAAGAATTCAATACTGGAGATTGGTCTCTATTGTTTGACTCAAGTTTTAAATAATTTAAGAGTAATTTTACTACTAATTGGTTGGGACCATATGAAATGAAAAATGTGTTTGATAATGGTGTTGTAGAAATAAAAATAGTTGATGAACCAAATATTTCATTGATAGTTAATGGCCATAGGCTGAAGTTATATCATCAATCATTTTCTAGGGGTGATTTTTTTTCAAATTTTCAGCATGCAAAGATGGGCATTGTAGATAAAGGGGGTAATATTCCTCATCCACTTTCATCCTAATTTTTTATTTATGAAATAATGAGCTAACTTTGTTCCTTCTTGTCTTCATTAAACAATGGGAATGACATCTACAAATTTTAGGTTTATTCCTTTATTTGGATTTCATAGATTAAATAATGGAAAAGGAACACCTTTAGATTTTTCTTTATGTTTTTTAGAATCTCTAAAATTGAAAACATTGGTGAGCATCAACCATCCTTGGCTCAAGAAAAATCCATTAGATAGCAGTCGAGTTTCCTTTAAGTTTTTTAGACTCTTTGAAATTGAAAATATCGGCGAGCATTAACTGTCCTAGGCCCGATAAAAATCCACATCATAGTGTTTCGAGGATATAATTATTATAGTTTGGCAATAAATGGCATCTACTTAGAAAAAGAGCCTCTTATTTTCAAAAACAATGTGAACTTATTTTCCTGTAAATGCGGAATTAAAACAAACAATTTTGTACATTCTTGTAGACACATGCATTTATGGAAATATGTATTATCAATCCCTATAAAAATAGAATCAGAAAAGTTTACTGTAAAATCCTTCAATTACAGGGATCTTTGAGCTTAAAATACTTTCAATACTTATTGGAAGAGAGATTATTTTTATGACTCGTTATCTTTGTTAGGAAGTTGGATTGAGAGAATTTACAATGATAACAGTTGTGAAAATTTTGAACAATATTAGCAACAAAAGTATCTCTTTCACATTCCTATAATTGAGAAAATATTTATGTAATATTAAGGAGTGAGTTTATATTTTTCTTGTAAATAAAATTCAAATTCTTGCAAGAAAAATTCAAATTCCTGTAAGTGAAGTTTAGACTCCTGCAAGTAAAGTTCAAATTTCTGCAATTAAGCAGTGGTTTCCTGTAAAATCAATCTCAATAGAAATAATATGGTTGCAACAAAAATACCTTTACTCCATCATGGAAGCAATGGTGAAGGTACTAGAAATATCAAATTTTTTACTTCCTTGCAAGGTAATGAAAAGTTAACAAATTTATTCACATTTATTTATTAAATTGAAAAGAGTTTTAAAAAAACAAATGATTTTATTTTTAAATAAATCATATGCCACTCTCCATAACCTACCATTATTACCATGATTCATATTTTTTTATGTAATTATTTTTATCATGACCACTTGTCCGTTGTGAATTATTATCCTGTAATGTCTAATGGTGTCAGCCTGCTCCTCTTTATGATAAATCTTTTATGGCTAATGATTATGAAAAGTGACATTTGTAACTTTGATTACAAATATCACTTTTATCCTAAATCTAATTATTCCTATTCTACATGATATAATCCACAAAATTTTCCAATTTCAAAGTTCTGTAAACCTTAGTGTCATTACTTTGTCTCATACCCTGTATCACTAGCACCAAGTTTAAGCCTTCTGACCAGAGACAAGATTAAAAATCATCGCCCTGGGAGTGGTACATATTGAACCTTATGGAATTTCTATCCTAGAACCTTTTCCATCCTATAGGATACATTTTCACAAAGATAGACTACTCCAATTTTTTTGAAAGGTTTCAAGGGAATACTGTTATAGTCACAAAGAAGTTTCCTAATGCATTCAGTGGTTAAATATAAAGGGTTGGTGACATTACATTAACAGTCTCAGAGGAAACCCTAGCATGGGTTACAAGACTACAACGAATAGGTGAAAAGTGGTTTAATGGGAAGATGATAGTGAAGGAAGCAGCTACGCGGTTTCTGAATAGAATGTAGGGGAATGTTGGGCCAAAGGAGTTTCAAGATTGTTCCTAAAAGACCCATGGGGTGACATTACTTATTTCTTGCACAAATATGTGACCTGTGAGGGAAGGTACAATATTATTTTCCTCTACCATATACGATTGATGGAGCATATTAAAAGAAATGCTAGGAGGATATATTTTCCCTTTTTCTTGCATAAAAGTTTGTCAAAAATGGAAGTCAATTTTAAAAAATTCAAAGGAAACAAGGAAAGGTTTTTCTATCATCATGGTTTAGTTAAATTACTCGTGTTAGATAGATTGGCTAGGCTGAATCAAACATGGAGTGATTTTCTGCAAAGAAACCAATTTGGAATTGAAGAGGCAGAGCCTCCTGAAAACCCTAATGAAATCAATCTGGACCATAATGAGAGACAAATTGAAGGGGAGGTGCTAAAGGAACTAAAAAACCCAATTCCCCAATAGCAGGGGAATTTAGAACCTAAGGGCCAAAACCAAATTGAGAAAGGCAAGGCCAAAGAACAGGAGATACATGAAAAAATTGAAGAACAAGTGTTATAGGGAAAAAAAGAGAGCAAGAATCTCCACCATCCCTATGGGTTATTAGTTCTTCATCTACCAGAAAGAAGGCAAGAGCTAGTTTTAGCAAAGTGAAAATATCTAGTAGCAGGGTTAGTAGGGGACAAATGCAATTGCTAAAGGAAACATATGGAGAAGAATACACCCTTGTTAAATCACATGGACTTTTTAAGAAACCTAAAAGTAAAGCCCAAATTTTGTATGAGGAATCTCACAAAGAGGTACAAGCTAGAAAAACTAAAGAGCTTCAAGAGGAGGTTCTCAAGAAGGTGCAAGCTGAACAAACAAAAAAAATTCAAGAGGAACAAGAAATATATACTAGGGAAGATTATATTGAAGAGGCCTATGCAAAACCAAACCAATTATCTCAACAGGAGCCAAAGTAATACTCGCTTCAACGTCAATCACCACAGAAAGAACAAGAGGCATATGGAGGAAAATCAACTGAACAACTTCAAAAACAAGGACACCTTCAAAGTCAAATCACCATTATGTTGAATAAACTGAAGAAAAATAATAAGACCATTAAAAAGTTGGGACATAATTTACATAAGGAGGAAATGGTCAATGAAACAATAAAGTCAAAGAATGAAATGTAAAGGATAGGGCTTACTGAAATAAATAAAAGTGATAGGGCCTCAAAAGAAAATGTAAAGATATGTATTGAGAAAATCTTCAAACCATTCAAATAAATAAAAGATTGATCATAAGGATAAGGGGATTGAAGGAAACACTGAAATATAAAGTTGATAGATAATAATCCTCCAACACCAATCTGAATCTTTTGATTCAAGCAACTGGAGTAGTTCAGGAGAGCAAGGAGATAAAATTTTGATAGACAGGCGAGAAATACAAACAATTTTGGCTAATGATAAATATATTGGCAGAAAAGTCTCCAATTTTGGTTACATAGGGTCATGCAAAAATATAAGCTTTGGGGAAATGTTGGGCTTAAATTTCCATATCCATGACCATCCCATTTTTTATATAATGCCTTCATTTGAACCTTCATCTCATACCATTTTACCAATTTTTGGCGTTTAAAGGATGAGTTTAAGGTAAAAAACATTAAAATATTATTATTTTCTTTTTAATATTTAAATGTTTATAAAAAAGGTTATTTTGTTACTAATGAGGTTGAAAGGTACAAAATTTGTTAATACAAGAGTTAAGCCACCAAATATGTTCCATGTCAGCAGGAAGGATTTTTATACTAGAAGATTGATCCATTAATGAAGGAAAGGTGTATCAAATCATTGAAATTGAGCAAAATATCATGGGACTGCCATCCATTTCTCTAACAAATTCTAAAAGCATAATACAAATTATAGATTTGGAATTGTTGTGTTAAGCTGTTTTTAGCATAAAAATATCGAATTGACCCTAATTTTGGGAAATTATGTTAAGAAATTATCCTATGTATAAAAGTAGATAGATGATACATGCGGGGGTTAGAGGGAAAGAGACTAAAAGACTTATATACTCTATTGTATCAAACTTTGTTTTTCTAGTAATACAGGAGCATATTTATGATATAATTTTGCAGTAATTGTTTATGATTTTCATAGAAACACTCACTAGGAGGGCCCCTTGGTACATGCTACTTATATTTCTTTTTTGTGTTTTCTAAGTTTTGACATCGTTTTGTGTGAATTTTATTTAAAATTCATGAGATGTATGTGATAAACAAATATGCTCTGTTTTCCTATAATTACTTATTGTTCCTGTAATCATGTGTTATAATTTCCTGTAGTTATGTGCTAAGAATGCCTATAGTGATCTTGTAATCACAACACGAATTCCCATAATAACTACTGAATTTCCTGCAGCAATCCTGTAATCACACAAATTTCTATGGTAATTAAAGGATTTCCTATAGTGATCCTGTAATCACGTATGATCCTACATGATTTTTGTAGTTACATATTCTATGCCTTTGAGTAATTTTATTAGGTTGAATTCTATTTAAATATTGATGCTTCAAATCATTTAACTAATTAGAATTTTATTCTTTGATTTTTGTTTTAGAATAAAAAGAGTGTTTTTAATCAAAATTTTCTTTTGAAACTCAAAACACTAATTCTATTTAAATTTATTTTTACACCAGTCTTAATTGAATTTGATGAGAAATTAATTCAGATCGAGTATCTAGTGAGGAAGTATGATATATCTTGTTGAACTTGGAAATCAGTATAAGGTGAACCAACTATGGAATCTACATGTATATGCTTTATGATTGATTTTGATAGGAAAATATTAAAAACCAGTTTACACACATTGTGTTTCACCTTGCAGTTTACTTACTCGGATTGAAGAAAAAAATGTAATTTATTTATCCCACTTTATAACTTGACAACGTCTGTTGAGCCTATTATGATCAGAATTTTGATAGAGGATTTGTGATGTGAGCATAAGGACAAAACTATTGGGACAAATATTTTTCCAAGGTGTGGAGATCATGACACACATACAAACAGAGAATTGTAACACCTCACCCCATATTTACTCACATTAATCCGCTCACAGGGTAAACATGAGATGAGAGTTACTATGTACGACCTAATTTCCAAGATGCAACTATGGAAAATGGGGTTCACATGTCTAGAACTGACTGAAAACACCCAGTTATAAACCTAACTTGACCCAACTATTTATTTTCAATTCTATTTCCTTAAATTTAACACAAATTTATATTTTTTTCCTTTTTTTTGGGTTCTAAACCTCTAAGATCATATTTAGGGCCTAAACGACATTTTCAAGGAAAACAAAGAGACCATAAAAGTGACAAAATTAATTTGCATGCTTTCTTCTTACCCTCCTCATAGAGATCTTCGAAAAGTGGTATTATGATACTCAAATGGAGATCATATGCCAAAGTTATGACCCCATGAAGTTGTAGGTCCAAATTACTCATTTATATAAACACTTTGTGTACATGTACCTATAGGTTATAAATACATATCTTTTTAATGAGTAAATAATCTCACTAGAGAATCATCAAGAAGGCTCAATGCCCTCTTAAGCTAGCTACAAAAACACTTGTTAGCCCATGCACTCATCAACCATTTAACTTATCAAAACATGTCAAGAACCATAGATCAAATACATAATATAACCAACATATAACTAGGACATAAACAGAAAGAAACCATGGAAAATCATCCATAGTGTTAACATGATAACCAGTACAAGTGCTCATAGATGCCAAAAGGAAAATAACTCTTATTAACATATGGAAAATCCAACCAAGTCAGGGACTTACACATACCACCTAACCATAGATTGGGCTAAACTAAATCTCTCTTTCATCTAATCACACCTGCACCATATTCTAAGCATGAATGTAGGATTTGATGGAATAAACCCAAACCAAACCAACCAAGGGTTCTAGAGGTCAAACCACCTCAACCCTCAACCACATTTATTCCACCTTTACAGTCTGTAAATCACTAACATCAACCAGATCGTTCTCTGCCCAAGTCGTCCAGGGCTCCAGGAACTAGTAACTCAACCCACACCCTTCTAGAGCTCTAGATCATTTTTTCCAATCACTGCTCCAGGGACTAGTAACTCAACCCACCAAGGGTTGCAGAGTATTTGTCCAACCTTTGACTCCAAGAACTAGTAACTCAACCCAAGTTTTTCCAAGGCTTCCAGAGTGTTTATTCCAACCCAAAGCCATCAAGAACTTGAACACCAATTAGAAAAACAATATGTGGGGAACCCACAACACCATGGATTTCCAAGAAATGGAAAGGAAAGGTTAAGACCACTATCAATCCAGGTAAATATCCATGTTAATGACAACACATAACTAGAGAATCACATGCATATACCATGCATCTATAAATCAGCAAGGAAATCACACATGCAACATGTTGCAAAGTAATCCAACTATAGTTGTAGATCCAACTATTTCCTTGTTCTCCCTGATTTCCTTTGCCTTATTTCTCCAAATTCCAGTGAATTCCTAAGTGCTCCAAGAATGATCTAGGTGTGCTAGAGTATGAGATAATGAGAGTGTGAGAGAATGAACTAGAGCTCCACCACAAAACTATCAAAAAGCTAAACTAGCGAACAATGTGAACTGTGAACTAAATCTCTAAAGCCTTTTTATCATTAATGCCTCTATTTTCTTCATTTTCCTTCACTTTTCCTCTAATTTCCCTTGCATGAAAATTTGTATCTCTTCACCTTCCTTTTCTCCTATTTTCCTTTATTTTCATAAATAAAATGCCAATTATGGCCACTTTGCCTTTGCCAGTGTTTTTGACAATTTCCATAGCCATTGATTGATCACAAGTGATACCCATCACTATGTTTTTCCCAATATTCAACTTGGAATACATTTCCTGTGACATTGATTTGATTTTATTTACATGGAAAATCAACAACGGGTTGTTACAAAAATCTCATATAACCCTTATGTTTCAGTGGTCCATTGTTGGAATTATGGTCCTTTGCTAGCAAAAAAGGGAAAATACATTGCTTGGAGGAACTTGCACTTATTTGAAATTGTTTTATTACAAGATTTATCATAGTATGTATCTATTAGCTATGATGTTCAAGATATTTATATGATTTTGTTATATGAATAGAGAATGTGTTGACCTTGATAGTGACAGGTCAAGACCTATGATGAGTTCATGAGTTGTTGATGGTACTTCATTGCAAAATCCTATAGGGTTGTTGTTGTTGTATATATCAGTTTTTTGTTGTTTGGCACTGTCATTGATGAGGATAACTTATATGTTGTTTTCACTATGACATGATATTTTTGTTGCTACTACTAGTTCAAATTATCATGCAAAATATAGTGGTTATTTTATGATCCTTCCATAGGTTTCCATAAATAGCTTATTGTTGATTATTTGTATTTGATATGATGTTAATCAGTTTTATTTTTTGTTATATCTAATGGCTTGTGAGGACTTTAGATGTTGTAAAGAGACTTCATTGGTAACACAGCCATGTTACTATTGAGATTTTAGATTATGGCCGAGGTGTTGAGATTAGCCATGTGTTAGTATGTACTATGGTTTTGTACTTTCACGATAGCACATATTATTTCTCATGAATTCCCTATATTTTCCTCATATCATTATGATGACTATGCATAGGGGAGACCACACGTGTGCATTTTTATAAGCCATGTGTCTTTATATTTTCATGCTTTGGTGCATTGTTCATAAAGCGACACATTGGATCCAACATATATTGTAGAGGTGTGTCAGGTTCAAGTTTCTATGAGCCATAAGATGTCAAAGTCTTGTCTTGAGTATCACTGACATAATTCGTTGTCTCATTTTTGTATTGCTTCACTTGAGGGAATGATGTAACTTGGATCCATGTAGTCATGATTCATAGGCATCAACCATGTGTGCTTATCGTAGCCATGTATTTTCTCCAAGGATCTTTGTACTTGTATTATGCATCATTGTACACCATTGGTCAAGAGTCGGTTAGCCTCTTGCACTTGGAAATGAGACTTATTGATGAGAAATGGAAGCATTGGAGATCACTATTATAACCCCATTATATACTTAGGGAGAGCATGGTCGACATGATAAGCATGTTTTTTTAGTCCAATTATTTGTTTCACATACTTATGTTGCAGGAGAAACATCAACTTCTATCAAAATATCATTTTGTATCATCTTGGTAGTCAACTTGGTCTTGAGAATTTCAAGGGGAGTACTTCTCTTAGCTTGGTATTTCCCTTTTCCATTGATTTCGAAGGGGGAGAGACTTGAAGACTTGGTTTTCTGTAGAAGGTTTACATAAACACCAAAGGGGGAGATTGTTGGCATTATGACTAGTTTGTTGAACTTGATGTGAACCTAGATCATGTTTCCTGGATCGTGATCTTATCATACTATCTCAACCTATATTGTATCATAAGGATGTAGAGGCTCCTAGATATTTGGTGTTTAATGATGATGTCTTGATGGTTACAGAGGAATTTTATGAGGTTGGACAGGCTCTGTACATGCCTGATGAAGTGAGGAAGCAATATGGTATAGTTCTGGGTAAAGGATCTAATTGTTTCTTCATATTAACCTATCTTCATTGGGAGATAGCTATGTGCATGATCACAAGAGGTTCAATATACTCTACACATTCCTAATGAAGTGAGGAAGTAGTATGGTAGAGTTTTTCACAAAGGATCTAAGATTTTCTTCATATTAACCTATCTTCGTTGAGAGATATCTATGCACATGATTGCATGAGGTTGGATAATCTCTAGACATCCCTCATGAAGTGAGGAAGAAATATGGTAGAGTTTTCAGAAGAGGATATAATTTTTTCTTCATACTAACCTATTTTAACTAGGAGATAGCTATGTATAGTGTGATGATGTTGTAATTTCTCAAGGAGGATGTCTTATCAGTGTGGTGATATTTTCTAGGAGGTTGTGATGTTCTCGCGATGATTCCTATGGGTGAAATTCTAGGTAGAGGATCCTAGTAAAATAGATGTATAAGTAAACAAGGCATGTTATAACACACTCTATAATATATGAGACCTTCTTTACAATGCAGTTCCAAAGAACAATGTGTGAGGCCCCCCCGTAGGGTCCTCTAACTACTACTACACTCATCCAAATAAATTTCGCTAAAATTCATAACAAATAAAATTTCAGGTTTATAAAACATCATAAGCATGAACATAAATTGATTTAATATACAACATGTATAACTTGTAACAATTTATCTGCAACATGTATAACTTGTAATCATTTACATAACTAAAATAAATGACTGATAATACCTATTCCAGTAGCTTCGTTGAGATACTCCTAAGCTCCATGCTCCTCTTGACTACCAAACTAGATTTTCCTCCCAGCCAACTAGGAAGTATTTCCTAGCCCAGGGAACCTCCACATGTTCCCTAGCCCTCCGAGCCCATGTCCAACCAGATGTAATGTGTCCAAGTTGAAAAAACACTCTCCTTCTTTCCCTTCTCTTTTCTCCACCTTCCTCCCAAAACAAAATCTCCAAAACCAAACCAAAAGCAAGACCAAGGATCCCCTTCTCCTCTCATCATCCTTCCCCTTTTATGCCTCTTCCTCCCATCTACCTCAACCACCTATCATTAATGTCATAACTACCCCCTCATCCTTTCATTTGACTTTTCTTACCATATATTCTCCCAAGTAAATTTGAGAGGACATTTTGGGGATAAGATATGTATATTTAACTTGGTACATAATTGGGGAGGACCATATCTTCTCCCAAGTAACTTTGAGACAACATTTTGGGGCTAAGATATGGATATTTAATTTGGTAATTAATTGGGGAGGACCATATCTTCTCCCAAGGAGATTTTGAGAGGACATTTTTGGGGATATGGATATTTAAATTGGAATAATGGAAGGAGACCATATCCTATCCAATATTAAAATTGAGAAGACAAGTTGGGAATTGAATAATAACAATAATAAAATTTATATCAGTAAATAAAAATTACAGTTTCCCAAATGAAAGTATTTACCAATATTTCTTGATAATTATAAGTCAATATTTTCAGGTAATTTAAACACTAATAAAATTCACATGATAATATTAAGTGGGGCATTACATACACCCCTCCTTCAGAAAACTTCATCCCGAAGTTAGAGTGGAAAGCTACAAGGAGTTTGAAGGCATAACAAAATAGAGAGAGAGTTATAGTAGTAAAATTTAATAAGTCAGGGCACTCTGTAACCTTCGTCTCTGACCCCCGAGGCCCGTATCTTGTGCGATCTACAAGCAGCAAGGGTGCTTGCCCTCTACTGGTTTGATTCCTGTGGACTTCTGCAAGCTGAGGTTGGGCTGATTTATTGATCGAGTTGCTGGATTTTGACAGTCCCGATCCTGGGGATTGAGACTATGGAGGTGTTGGGCACTCCCCAGGTGGCTCTTCCACCTCCTCCGTCGATCTCGCCTTCTGAGGCCTTCAATTGGCTCTTAGCTGGGCTCCCAAAGAAGAAAAATGTTGAAGCTACGAAATTTGTAAAAAAACTGGATGATATTACGGTGATCTCCCTTCCTCCAGAAACCCCGATCCAAGTTGCTCTATCTTTAGCTGAACGGGCTCTCATCGGCCAATTCACTGGGCTATGGCCATCCCCAAAATCCACTGAGAGCTGGGTCAACAGAAACTGGGCGTCGTTGATCAAAGAAAGTGTCACCTCTTACTTTCTGGGGAGAGGATACTTCATCTTCGAATTCACATCAAAGGACAACAAAGATCTGATCTTCCAAAATGGCCCCTACTTCATGGACCCTCAGGGTTTATATTTGAATAATTGGACCCCGGACTTCGATCCGGCAGTAGATGTGCCCAAAGCAGTCCCGGTGTGGTTCAGACTTCCAAACCTCCCAGTGCATTGTTGGAATTGGGACTCACTGAGACACATTGGAAATGCCCTGGAGAAATTTATAGACCGAGCAAATAATAAAGACCAATATGACTGTGCCACGATCTATGTAGAAGTAGATCTGGAGGTGGGACTACCAAAGGCCATCACAATAAACGTCGGAAGTTGGATGCATTTACAGAAATTGGATTATCAGCAGCTACCCTTCAAATGCCGGAAATGCCATGTTTATGGACACTTCGCCAGAGACTGCTCGACCAACAATGAGGCTACGTAGGGGAAGGAGGATGGATGGAATCAAGTCAAGTGATCCAAACTGTATCTCAAGAATCAGAAGCCGGGAGGCCCTAATGGAAAAGGGCCTCACCAGGCCACTATTAAGCAGATCCCGCCCAAGCCTACTCTAGAAAATAAGTTCGATCCTCTGAGCTCGCAAACAGAGGACACCTAAGAGGTCGTGGTCCAAAAGGAGACAGAAGCTACTCAGGAGACCGAGATCCAAAAAACAGCTCCTTCAGGCAAAGGTACTCCCTCAGCCTCCCCCAAAGGAACAAGTGCTGAAGACCCCAAAGGTAAGATTTTAGAAGAGGAGGAAGAAGAGCAGGAAACGGACGAATCAGAAGAGGAAGGGGAAATAGGAGAGTACCAAACCTCGGTAAGAATATCTACAAGAGGCCGGAAAACTGACAAGGAAAAAAGGGAGCAGGAGACTTACAAAGAAAAACTTCAAGGTAGCCAACCAATTTTGCAAAAACTACTAGTTCCAAGGCCTAAGATGTTGAAAAATCAGCCCCAAGGCTCCAAGGGAGCCCACCAGAAACATAAATAATGAAGGTCATCTTCTGGAATTGTAGAGGTATGGGGAGTAAAGCTAAGGAAGAAGCCATCAGAAGCTTAATCAGAACAGAAACTCTAGACATACATCTCGTCTAGGAGACAAATTTGGAAGACATAGTCTTCCTTCAAGCAAGCAAGAAACTTTGGTTCAAAAGTGAAGCAAGAGAAATCTCTGCCCGGGGTGCCTCGGGAGGAATTGGCACTCTATGGAACACCAGAAAATTTTCAGTCCTATTTGAGGCTAGGAATACTCACTGGATGCTGCTGAAAATGAAGAATCTAGACACCAAGGAAATTTTTTGTCTTTTCAATGTTTACTCTCTAGTCAATGTCGAGGAAAAAAAGGACTGTTGGGATTCTATAAGGCACCAAGCAGACTTGACAAACCTAGAAAATATAATTATTGTTGGAGACCTCAATCTCACTCTCCATCCATCTGAAAAAAGGGGAGGCAGCGTAGTACGAGATCCGACAAGGGAATGGGTGGAGGACATTATGCAGGACTAGGACTTGCT
Source organism: Pinus tabuliformis (assembly GCA_031772625.1). Classification (NCBI taxonomy): domain Eukaryota; kingdom Viridiplantae; phylum Streptophyta; class Pinopsida; order Pinales; family Pinaceae; genus Pinus; species Pinus tabuliformis. The sequence continues at coordinate 1,035,025,462 of CM062816.1, read as the reverse complement.
GGATATCAAACCTTCTTCTGGTAAGTACTCTTGGTCTAATAAAAGAGTGGGCCCTAGACATATTGCTGCCAAGCTAGATAGATTTTTTATTCAAAGTTCCTATTTGTTGCTAGGCCTAGAACCCAGAATGCATATTCTTGCTAGCAGCATCTCGGACCATAAGCCCATAAAGCTAGAGCTCCTAGCTCATCTTGATCTGGGACCTATCCCCTTTAGATTTAGCTCTCTCTAGGTAAAGGAGCCAGACTTCATGCAAACTATCAAGGAATGCTGGAATCAGCCTGTCAAACGTTCACCTTTCTATATCTGGGAGGAAAAGCTTGGAAGGGTAAAAGGAGCTCTAAAACGATGGGTCAAAACTCTGTCCAATCCGGTTACAGAAAGGAAATCCATTAAAGCCTCTCTTGTCTCCCATCAAACGTGTATGGAGAATGCCATAATCACAAAGGAGTTATTAGATCAAGAAGCTCATCTACAACAATGCTTCCACAAGGCTTACTTAGCTAAAGAAGAATATTGGCAATTAAAATCCCGTAATCTCTGGCTCAAAGCAGGGGATAGAAATACTGCTTTTTTCCACAAACAAGCCCAGGCAAGGAAATGCTTCAACACTATTTCTGAGATTAAAGAGGATAATGACACTCATAAGGATTTTGATTACATAAAGAAAGCAACCTTTTCTCACTTTCAAAACTTGTATAGTGAAGACAAGGATCCGAATCAATACTCAGATCTGCTAGACATTATACCCTCTGTAATTTCTCATCGTATGAATGAGATTCTTGAGGCCAAAGTCACTAAAGTTGAAGTGAAAAAGGCCCTCTTTGATATGGATCCGGATAAGGCCCTTGGGCCAAATCGTTTCTCTGCTAGATTTCTTCAAGCTTGCTGGCCGATTGTTGAAAAGGACCTTCTCAAAATGGTGCAAAAGTCTCAAAATACTCAGAAAATAGGAGGCAGCACAAACTCTGCTTTCTTAGCCCTCATACCCAAGGAAAAAGGCGCCAACAACTTCAGCAGATTCCGTCTGATTTCCCTATGTAACACTGGATACAAATTAATCACCAAAGTAATTGCAAACAGACTGAAGCTCATTCTACCCAAAATAATCCCTGAGAATCAAGGAGGCTTCATCCAAGGAAGGCAGATCGTGGACAACTTCATTCTCGTACAAGAGGCAATTCATTCAAGTCTTCTCCGAAAAGAGCAAGGTATGGTGATTAAACTTGATTTAGCCAATGCTTTTGATCGAGTAAATCATAACTTTCTTTTAAATGTTATGAGCAAGTTTGGTTTTGGAGAAAATTTCATTAAATGGATCCGGGCATGCATCTTAGAGCCATGGATTGCTCCTCTTGTAAATGGAAGAGCCACTGATTTTTTCAAAGCTTTGAGAGGACTTAAACAGGCGTGTCCTCTATCCCCTCTGCTTTTTGTCATCCAAGCCTCTGTCCTCAGCTTCCTGTTAGACAAAAAGATGCAAGATCAAGATATCAATGGATTTTGTATTGCAAGAGGGGTCAAAAACATAAATCACGCCTTGTTTGCGGATGACACTCTGTTACTGGGTTCTGCCTCTCTCTCCTCTGCCTCAAAATTTAAAGCGGTATTGGATGAATTCAGTGAGGCCTCAGGCAGCATTTTAAATAAGAGAAAATGCCACATCTTCAGCTGGAATACTACACCTAAATTGCTCTCTGACATTTCTAGATGTTTGGGTTTTGCAGCCTCCTCCTCCTCGTCATCTTTCAAATACTTGGGTCTCCCTATATTTCATAAGAGACCTACAAGCAAAGACTGGCTCCCACAGCTGGAAAAATTCAAGTCTAAGATTCAAGCCTAGGGTTACTCCTGGCTCAATACTGCTGGCAAATCAGTCTTAATTAAATCTGTGCTTACCAACCTCCCTTTATTTCAATTTGTTGGGCTTCTTGCTCCGGCAACCATTTTAAAAAAATGGAAGAATACATACGGAGGTTCTTTTGGAAGGGAGGAAAACAAAACGAAAACAAGATTCCCCTTATCAGTTGGGAAACCATCTCCAAGCCATTGTGGGAGGGTGGTTTAAATTTCAAAAATCTCTGTCAGCAGAATGTGGCAATGGCAGCAAAGATTATATGGAAGATCATTGCACCCAAGCCTGGCTGGGCCCAATTGGCTCTCTGGAAAAAGTATTTCAGAGGACCTCGCACCAGATGTTTAGAAAATGTAATTCAATTCCCTAACTCGGCATTCCTGAAACTGTATGCTAAAGCTGCCCCTCTAATTACTGCACACTCCTACTGGATCCCAAGTAATGGAAAAAAGATCTGCATCTGGACTGACAAAATCATGAATAAGGATCCAATTGAAGACAGAGCCTCCATTAGATCGTTGCATTGCTGGATCGACAGAGAGGGATTGCGATCGTTGTGGGACATTTCTCTTTGGAACAATTCTGTTTGGGCAGGATGGAAACGCATTGAGGTGCCGGATCACTTGACCAACGAATGGGCCACATTGCTTGATTTCTTGCATGGCTTGGCGCCCACGCACATGAGGAAAAGAGACTTGAAAGGTTGGGGGCCGAATGCCAGAGGTTACACAGTCTCCTTGGGATACGCCAAATTGAATGAGAGGCCATATGTCCCCCCTGACCCAGCTCCTTAGCAAGGTGTCTGGCGTATTCCTTCATGGACCAAAATTGACTTCTTTTCCTGGCTTCTCTTCCATGGCAAAATCTTAACTTATGACATCTTGCAGAGGAAAGGATTCTACGGTCCCTCCATCTACTCATTGTGCAGTGAAAATGCAGAGACAACAGTCCATTTAATTCTAGAATGTAACTTCTCCAAGCAGATCTGGTTTTCCTTTATACATAATTTGGATCCTAATTTCATGCTTCCTTGCACCACGGCTAATCTTTTTTCAAATTGGGCAACCAGATATCCTGGCCCAGCTCCTAAAAACCAGATAATTAAAATTGCGTGGGTTGTCCTTCCAAAGGTTATTTGTTGGCAGATATGGCTAGAACGTAACAGAATAATCTTCAGAAATACAAAGAAGAATCACAAGGCCTTAGAAATCAAGATCAAATTCCACATTAAGGAGTGCTTGACTGATATAAAAGACGACTCCAATATCAGCCAACAGGACATCACTTGGGGATCGATTGTAGAACTACAATTTCAACCAGCAGTTAGAAATTCCCCTACCATTAAAGACTGGCAAATAAGGAAGTCTGAAATTGACTTTCAAGACTGGATCAAAATGCAAGCAAGAAACCCTCTCTTTTTTTATGGGGCAGCAAAGGGAAATCTGGGCAAAGCTGGTGCAGGAGGTGTTGTTGTAAATCCAATTGGGGAAAAAATCCATTCCTATGCTTGGGGACTTGGATATTCTTCCAGAATTCAAGCGGAGGCCTTGGCCCTCTTTCAAGGCCTCAAGATCCTCAAAGATTTAAACACAAAAGAAGATAATGTTATAGGTGACTCCCAGATCATTATAAACGCAATGGCTTCCAATTCCCTAGCTCCGGATCTTAAACTAGCAAGGCTGATAACCAGAATCAAAGGCTTGGAAAGCACTTTTCAGAACTTGAATTACTATCATGTGCTGAGAACTCATAATAAAGAGGCGGACATTGAAGCCAACAAAGCTGCCCTCCTCTCTGCCGAGGTCAAGATGAAAGACAAAGAAGAATCATGGGAACCCATTCCATAAGCTGATTGCTGCCATGTTTTACTGTTTGCTATTAAATAAATTTGTTTGTATCTTCAAGTGGGGGAAAATCTCTGAAATTGATTCCATGGATTCCTTATCAAGGAAGAAATCTTCAAGATTCAGCTGCATCCTCACTCTCAGCAGTGAGAGGCAACAGGATAAAGAAATCTCCAATGTAATCAGAATTTCGGCATTCAGGCCAAGATGAATATAAACACTCCATAACCGTTTCTGTAAAAAAGAAAAAAAATTAATCAGTCAGGATTTGATGCCACGTGTGAGGCTCCCTCCTAGGGTCCTCTAACTACTACTACACTCATTCAAATAAATTTCGCTAAAATTCATAACAAGGAAAATTTCATGTTTATGAAACATCATAAGCATGAACATAAATTTATTTAGTCTACAACATGTATAACTTGTAACAATTTATCTACGACATGTATAACTTGTAATAATTTACATAAATAAAATAAATGACTGATAATACCTGTTCCAATAGCTTAGTTGAGATTCTCCTAAGCTCGATGCTCCTCTTGACTACCCAACTAGATTTGCCTCCCAGGCAACTAGGGAGTATTTCCTAGCCCAGAGAACCTCCACAGGTTCCCTATCCCTCTGAGCCCAAGTCCAACCAGATGTAGTGTGTCCAAGTTGAACAAACACTCTCCTTCTCTCTCTTCTCTTTTCTCCACCTTCCTCCCAAAACAAAATCCTTCAAAACCACAACCACAACCAAAACAAAACCAAGACCAAAGATCCCCCTCTCCTCTCATCATCCTTCCCCTTTTATGCCTCTTCCTCCCATCCACCTCAACCACCTATCACAAATGCCATAACTACCCCCTCATAATTTCATTTTACTTTTCTTACCATATCCTCTCCCAAGTAAATTTGAGAGGACATTTTGGGGAGAAGATATGTATATTTAATTTGGTACTTAACTGTGGAGGACCATATCTTCTCCCAAGTAAATTTGAGAGGAAATTATGGGGCTAAGATATCGATATTTAATTTGGTAATTAGTTGGGTAGGACTATATCTTCTCCCAAGGAGATTTTGGGAGGACTTTTTTGGGGATATGGATATTTAAATTGGAATAATGGAAGGAGACCATATCCTATCCAAGATTAAATTTGAGAAGATAAGTTGGGAATTGAATAATAACAATAATAAATTTTATATCAATAAATAAAAATTACAGTTTCCCAAATGAAAGTATTTACCAATATTTCTTGATAATTATAAGTCAATATTTCCATGTAATTTAAACACTAATAAAATTTGCATGATAAGCGTTGGGACAGGAAAAAAGTATGATTTATCTTCATAAAATGCTTCATTTATCATTCATCCTTATATGATTATCTCCGTTTCTAGATTAAAATGAATAAAATATCAGCTAAAGTTGGATGAAACTATTTGGTGATAGAATAGGTAAATCTAGTAAGAAAAATTGATTCTTTGCTCTCTTTGTATGCAGAGATATGATTGGGCAAAAGCTATTTAGTTGGAAGAACAACACGAGGCCATAAAAGGGAAAATCCGTGGCATCTGGGGTAGAAAAGGAAGTAGAATATCAATTCGAACATTCCTATTTTATCATATGATCTGATTTTATGTTGTGAAATCATCAGGATCCCCTGATCTTGAGGATTCGCTTTTACCCGAGTTTCTATCTTATGTTATATATAGGGCTGAAAGGCAATCAGATGCAGTTTAGACTTTTAATTTGTAATTATTATTTTTGAAACATAAAACGTTGTTAATTCAGTGAATCTGTCAGCTGCTACTTGAAGTTAATGAAAAAAAGTTGCATTTGATACATCTTCGTTTTCTGAGTTTTTATTAAGCAGAGGCTTTTGGCGACTCTAAGCCTAGTCATAAGAACTTCCACCACTCCTTTGTGTTATATTTTAATATTCATTCTTTGCAATTGATTTAATGTTCAGTTATTTCATTTATAGTGAATATTTGTGATATTGATTTATACTGCTGCTCAAATAGATTCAAAGTGAAGTTGTGACATATACTTAAGTAGTGTTTTGATTAGAATGAGTGAATGCATGTTGAATTGTTGTTCATTTGAATAGATGCTATCATAGATCTTGAAAAACAAGATTGATTAACTTATACAGATTGCAATATAAAACGTTTTCCATTTAAGAATCCTTTATCGCTATTTGATGTTCAATTACTGATTGTTGATTGTTGTTCACTTACTGTTGCTATTCAATTGAGTAATGCAGATTGATTTGGGTTGTTATAGATTAACAGTGTTGTTTGATAGTCATAGTTTCTTTACTTGATTAAGTGTGATTAGGCTTAAGCTTATTTGAACAATTCTAAGTGTAATTCTTATTTGCATTCAGTTTCAATTAGTTTCGGAATGAGTTGCATAGAATTACATAGTGTTTTGAGAGTATTTCTTTCATAGATAGTTATTTTCATAGTTGTGTGAATTGAATTGAAGAATTAGAATTTAGTGATTACAATGATTCATCATTAGATAACCTCTAGCTTCACTACACATACTGTGTTCGCACCCTTGAGATAGAAAGACTTGCCTCGGGTTGACAACTAATGTAGGGATTAAGATTGCCTATAGAAAGACATCCTAGTGAGCCAACATTTTGGCATCACTGCTGGGGAGAGTGTTTCAAGTGGTTGTTTTCATTTCTTTTTTGTAGGAGAACTGGGTTTTAAAAATGGAAGGTAAGAACCTGCGTAACTAGCAAGTAAAGTGATTGCTTACCTTCCCGCTTTACAACAAAAACTTAGAGATTAAATAGGAATTTGTTTTTACGAATGACTAGAAATAAAAAGATAGAAAAAAAGTAGAATCCTCCACAAAAACCCACAAAACCCAAAGGATCGGTGACCCTTGGGAGAACGACACTTATAGATGAAATCATAAGAAGAGCACAATCTCAAGCATCAATAGGATTCCAGCTATACCTAGAAAAATTCCTACTGCTATCCCTCAAGTAGCAGGCTCACCATCTACAGCTCATGTTGAGATTCAAAGCCAAGTAGAAGGATCAGAACAGAGTTTTCAAGCTATAATAAGCTTACACTCTAATCCTCTACAAGAGGTAAAATCCTATAACTTAAGAGAAGGAGAAGGAGAAATTAGTGGGGATGCTAAAGTAGAACCACAACTGTCTGAACAAGGATCTCCTGAGATTCCAGACCTAGGAAGTGTTGTAAAGCCAGCTCGGGTTGCTAACTCTCTGCTTACTCCAGAAGCACCCCTTGAAATCCCTGAAGATTATTGGCATATCTTTGATCAGATGGCAGATCAACCACCCCAAGGTCAAACCTCGACATTAGAGTACCCCATAGTTGACCAGGTGGCCAATGCCCCTATGAAGGCTATTCCTCTGCAGAGCATCCCAATCTTCCATGGGATGATCACAAAGGATCTTGATGCTTTCCTGTTTGAGTTTGATGTCCTCTATAGAGGGTATGACTACACCATGGACCCCCAAAAGCTGAAATTGTTCCCTTCCACTTTGAAAGGGAAAACTTTGAGATGGTTTATGGGTCTAGGTGGGTGAACCATCAATTCTTGGGACAAAATGAAAACCTCCTTCCTTAAAAGATACTAGTACTTTTGTAAAACTAGGGAACTGAAACCTGATATTTTTAAGATGACTGCAAAAGATAATGAGACACTAGAAGAATGTATAGAACGATTTAATTATAATTTGCAGAGGTCTCCACACACTGCCCTACCAAAAGAAGTCCTAAGAGATATCTTGATTAAAGGAATGAAAGAGGAATGGGTAGAAACTCTAAACTTAATGGGAAAAGGAGATATTTCTCAGGAAGATTATGATGAAATTATTCATTTGTGTATCAGGTGTTCACGGGGAAGCACACATACAAGAGTGCTAGTTGAGATCCAATGAGCAGAGGAACAAAACCACATAGTGGAGGTGTAACACGGATGGATATCGACAACCTCCTGGAAGATTTTAAGATGAACATCCTGGGCACTCTTACAACACAGTTGGACATCCTACAGGCCAAACAAAAAAAAGGCTTTAGCAGAACAAAATTTGTCCATCTTCTGCCCATGTTGTCGAAAGAATCACAGCCAACGGGAATGCCAATTAGACATGATTCAGATGTGCACCATCTATACTAAATATCATGACACTGAACAATGTCCATCATTACCCAGGCTAAAAGCAGTATTCAAAGAAGCAGAGGAAGAATTCGAACTAGTGTATCTGATGAACCAACATCGAAAATGGCAAGCTAAACCTACAAGTATGTCACAAGACGCATCCCAATTCTTTCTTTCCTCATAGTTTAATCAACAACAGAACCTTAGGGCAAGCTGGCAAGGCCAATCACCCTAGCCAAATTGGTAAATCCCTCCATTACCTATGACATCCTGGCCAGCACAATCTTTTCCAGGAAATGACTGGTCGAATTCTCCTTTTACTCCTCTTTGGTAAGGCAATCCCTATCAATCCCATTGGCCTGCCTCCACGTCTCAGAATCTGAATTGGTGTACAAACTGGTAGTGACCTTTGGGGATATCTAATGTACCTATGGGGATAGGCCCTCAGCCTCAACCTGCACTATCAAATCCTTATACATTACAACAGAATTCTCAACTTCTTCTGCGGCCACAGTTACTAGCTCAGCTGAACGTGAATCCTAATAAAAAACCAGTCCAGTTGGTACAGACTATTGAAAACCCAGAATATGGGATTGAGTAGAAAGAATGTAATGAGCTCGGATTGAGGACAGGACGTGTCATTACCCCTGAGGAAAACAGGGACCAGCCTTCAAATGAAAATGTAACTCCACCTATACATATTCCATCACCTGTACATGTTCCACCAATTGTAAATAATATTGAATCAAAGCAAGGGGAATAAATGGATCAGCACGATGACCCTAAAAAACTTATAGTCATTTCTCCTTCATTCCCCAAAAGGCTAATGATACCTAAACTGGTCACCTACCTTGATTTTGAACTTGTAGGGGAACTAAAACATTTGTGTATTAAGATTCCTCTCCTCCAAGTTATTCAAGACATTCCCATCTATGCCAAAATAATCAAAGAATTGTGTGTAAGGAAGCCTGTGAGAAAGGTAAATACCTCACCCACTATCCATGTTGTAGGAACCTTAGCTGATCTACTCTTGGGAGAGGAAACTACAATAAAGTATGAAGATCCTGGAAACCCCATAGTAACAGTTCAGATTATGGCCACTATTTTCCAAATACACTAGTTGACCTAGGAGCTGCCATTAACATATTAACAACAAAAACTTGTCAAACACTTGGCATTATAGCCTTAGAACCAACCACCACTTTATTAGAACTTGCCAACCGATCGATGGTAAGACCAGAAAGGACCTTACAAGATATCACAGTTTCTGTTGACTCATGGGAATATCTAGTATATTTCCTGGTTATAAACCCAAGGAGTAGGTTGGATGGGCATCCTTTGATTTTGGGTTGACATTGGATGGCAACAGTTGCTGCATATATTGGTTGTCGAGAAGGCATCATGACTATTACAAAGGTTGATGCTGTAAAAAATCTGGTGTTATATCCTCTTGCCAGGCCAAGTTTTCCCATTGTAAAAATATGTAAGCAGCCACCAGCGTACCTGGAGGAGAGCATCCGTTCACCACTCACAGTAGCGGAAGCATTGGAATTTAAAGGTCAAACTGAAGATGATGTTATCAACAATTTTATAAATCAGCCAGCTAGTGTAAGTAATGTACAGTGTCGAATGTTGAAAGAAATCCTTGATAATGAAGCCATGGAAGATCCCCTGAAGGATACAGACAACCAGCATATCTAGACAATTGTTGTTCATAACAGAAAAACAGTTGAGATTGAACCAGGAAAAGTTCTAAATATCAATGCTGATCTAGATAGCGAACAACAAAAAAGGCTTGTCCATGTATTGCAAGAAAATAAAGGGGCTTTTGCCAAGGATTATCCTAATATGAAAGGGATAGACCCACAGCTATGTACACACCAAATTTATACAGAGAAGGATGCGTGACCCATCCAATAGCCTCAACGAAGGTTGAACCCACACCTCAAGGATATCGTGAAATAGAAATTGTAGAAGCTATTGGATGTAAACTTTATTTATCCTATCTCAGAGAGTAAATGGGTCTCTCCATTGGTGGTCGTCCCTAAGAAAAATGGGAAGTCGTGTATTTGTGTAGACTATCGAGAGCTAAACAAGGCAACATAGAAAGATCACTTCCCCCTCCAATTCATTAATCAGGTCCTCAATACGTTGGGAGGGAAGCAGTTCTTCTCCTTTTTAGATGGCTTCAGTGGTTACAATCAAATTCAGATTGCCCCTAAAAACTGGCACAAAATAGCCTTCACCTATCCCTGGGGCACATTAGCATACACTTTATTACCATTTGGCTTGTGCAATGCTCTAGCCACATTTTGGAGAGCTATACTAAGCATTTTTTATGATCTAATAAATGAAGGACTGGAGGTATATATGGATGACTTTACTCCATATGGAGATGATTTTGATCAAGCATTGCAAACACTAGAAAAGGTCTTAGAACAATGCATCGCTACCAGGTTATGTTTAAGCAATGTCAAGTGTCACATGATGATCACCAAGGCATGATCCTTGGACATCACATCTTTGCAGCAGGAATAAAGGTAGATCCAACAAAAATATAGGTAATTCTTTTACTGCCTACCCCCTGCACCCAAAAAAGGTACGTAGTTTTCTAGGATATGCAAGTTATTATCGCAAGTTAATCAATAATTTTTCACAAATTGCAACACCCTTATACGCTCTGACTGGAAATGTTTGATTTGAGTTGGTCTGACAAGTGTGACATAGATTTTGCAGGTTTAAAGAAACTAGTCTCAACAACACCAGTATTACGTGGACCAAACTGGGAGTTGCCTTTACACATCTCCATGGATGCATCAGATGTAGCTCTAGGCGCTGTCCTCAGCCAGGAGGAGGATAAGAAACCTTATGCTATATATTACATTAGCAAAAATATCATTCCTATAGAACTCAATTATACAGTGATAGAAAAAATTCTTAGTTGTTATTTATGCAATAAAAAAATTTAGACATTATATAATCGACTACCAAGTCTTTGTGTACATTGATCACTCTACCATTCTGTATCTAGCTAATAAACCAATCACAAATGGTTGAGTAACACAATGGCTATTGCTTTTGCAGGAGTTTGACATTACTATCAAAGATCATCTAGGGAAGGAAAATCCAGTTGCTCATTTTCTATCTCAAATCCTGAAGGTTAATTATCCACTTGTGGTAGATGACCAATTCCCAGATGAATACCTGTTTTATGTGCCAGTTAAGATGCCATGGTACGTAGATGTGTCAAATTATCTAGCAGTAGGAAAGATACCTAAACATTTAACGATAAGAGAGAGAAACCTGATTGTTTAGCACAATGCCCGGTTCTCTTAGATAGGCATATATCTTTTTCATACAGGGGGCGACATGTGTATACACAGATGTATCCGCGAGGATGAGATCCATGACATTCCAAAGGCTTGCCATGATGAACCCTATGGGGGACATTTCGTAGAGCGAAGGATAGGACATAAGGTATTACAAATGGGCTATTATTGGCCCATTATTTTTAAGGATGCTAAAAAATATGCCCAGGCCTATGATAGTTGCCAAAGGATGGGTCAACCTAGAGAATCTGATGAAATGCCTCTGTAGCCACAATTTTTCATAGAACCCTTCGAGAATTGGGCATTGGACTTCGTAGGTCCATTCCATCTGGCATCCAATCAAAAGGCCTACATACTGGTAGTTGAATCCACTTGCTGATTTTCTATCTCGAATCCTGAAGGTTAATGATCCACTGGTGGTAGATGACCAATTCTCGAATGAACACCTGTTTGCAGTTAAGACGACATGATACATAGATGTGGAAAATTATCTGGAAGTAAGGAAGCTACCTAAACATTTAATGACAACAGAAAGAAACCTGATTATTTAGCGCAGCGCCCAGTTATCTTGGATAGGCGGATATATTTTTCATATAGGGGATGACATGTGTATATGCAAATGTATCCGTGAGGATGAGATCCATGACATTCTGAAGGCTTCCCATGATGAACCCTATGGGGGACATTTCGCGGACTGAAGGATAGGACATAAGGTATCACAAATGAGCTATTATTGGCCAACTATTTTTAAGGATGCTAAAAAATATGCCTAGGCCTGCGACAGTTGCCAAAGGATGGGTGGGCCTAGCCAATCTAATGAAATGCCTCTGGAACCAAAATTTGTCATAGAACCCTTTGAGCATTGGGAATTTGACTTCATAGGTCCATTCCATCCGCCATCCAATCAGAAGGCCTACATACTGGTAGCCACAGATTATGTGACAAAATGGGTGGAAACAGTAGATTTGCCAAGAGCCATAGAGGAAGCAATGATTAACTTCCTTTTTGGGCTATTCATGCGGTATGGATTACCATGAGAGGTGATCATATATGGAGGAAAGCAATTCACAAGGCACAAGATTATTTCCACTCTCAGAAACCATCATATCACGCACAGGATCACTTCTCTGTTTCACCTGTAGGCAAACAGGCAGGTCGAAAGCACCAACAAGGTTATAGAAGCAATTCTGACCTAGACAGTCTCAATGCACTGGTGAGATTGGGCTGCTAGACTGCCAGAGGCCTTGTAGGTCTAATGTATGACTTGGAAGAATACTACTACATACTATCCCTACCAGCTTGTGTTCGGTAAAGAACCAATTTTTCCAATCAAATTTGAAATAAAGACTCTAAGGATGGCCCAGGAAGTGGGTCTGGATTTAACAGAAGCCCAAACCAAGCATCTTTAGCAAATTAACGAACTAGATGAGGCTCGATTGCTTTCTTTGCAACGAACTGCAATAATACAACAACAAAGGGAAAAATCGCATGACAGCCTTATCGAGAAGAAAACGTTTCAAAAAAGGATTGGGCACTTCTGTACGATTCTAGATTCCAGGACTTCCCAGGCAAGTTGCAAACAAGATGGCTCGGCCCTCATGAGATTCAAGAAGTACATAATAATGGTACTCTTACCTTGACTACCATAGATGGATCCGACCATTCCTTTAAGGAAAATGGGCATCGAGTGTGCCTTTATCATCGACCGCTTACCAAGGAGTAATTCTGTGAGTAGGTACGCAAGGACCTCTCCATGCAAATTCTTCCTATAGGGAATGATATCTCGGCAACTTATTCTTTAAAATTTTGAAATTGCTTGAAAAATTGTAAATAATGTACATACCTTTGTACGCATCACCATGTAAATGTGATTTTTTTTTTAAGTTTCATTTTCTTTTTGTTTTCACTATTTAAACAATTGAACATTTGTCGTTCAATTGATTGAACAACACATTTTTCCTATTTTGTAATTCGTTGTTCAAACAATTGAATGTTTGTCGTTCAATTGATTGAACAATGTAGTTTTATTTTTCCACATTTCGTTGTTCAAACAATGGAATAATTGCCATTCAATTGATTTAACAACACATTTTTCTTTTTGTTTTACATTGTTCAAACATTTGAACATTTGTCATTCAATTGATTAAACATCACATTTTTCTTTTTGTTTTTCGTTGTTCAAACAATTGAACGTTTTCCATTCAATTGATTGAATAGAACATTTTCCTTTCGTTTTCATTTTTTGTTGTTCAAACAATTGAACATTTTCCTTTGTTGTTTTCGATGTTCAAACAATTGAACATTTGTTGTTCAATTGATTGAACAACACATTTTTGTTTTTGTTTTTCATTGTTCAAACAATTGAACGTTTTCCGTTCAATTGATTGAACAACACATTTTTCTTTTTGTTTTTCGTTGTTGAAACAATTGAACGTTTTCCATTAAATTGATTGAACATCACATTTTCCTTTCATTTGTTTTCACTATTCAAACTATTGAACGTTTTCCGTTCAATTGATTGAACAACGGAAAAAAATTTCTTATTTTTTTCATTGTTCAAACTATTGAATGATTGTCGTTCAATTGATTGAACAAAATTGTTCTTTCTTATTTGTTTTCGTTGTTCAAACTATTCAATGACTGTCGTTCAATTGATTGAACAAACAGATTTTTTTATTTTTCGTTGCCCAAACAATTGAACAACATACTTTCGTTGTTGTTTTTTGTTGTTCAAACCATTGAATTTTTGTCGTTCAATTAAGTGAACAACACATTTTGTTTTTATTTTGATTTCGTTGTTCGAACAATTGAACGATTGTCATTCAATTTATTGAACAACATTTTTGTTTTTGATTGATTTCACTGTGCAAATGATTGAACAATTTCCGGTCAATCAATGGAACACTTTTTTTTTCTATTCTGATTTTTCCGATTGAACCACACCTTTTAAGAGTTAAATTGTGGATTTTTCTCATTTTTCTCTTCATTATTATGTCATTTTCTTCTTCTTTTGTATTGCAAATAAGCATCATTTGCATTGATTTGTGCCTCTTCTAAATAAAAATGTAATAAAAATATCATTATGACTTCTAAAATTCATTTGTTGGTTATCTTTATCCATAAGCTAATACAGTGTATCTTTACAATGACTGACTGAACATCTTTTTTTTTGGACACATCATGAAATGATTCATTATTCTTAATCCATGCTGGCTTATGTCTATACTTCTAAATGGATAAAACTCATTTATATAATGTTAAGGGGATAAGAGTATAACACTTCCATTGGCATCTTCTTACTTCTTACACCATCCCTGACCCTTAAGGAGCAAATGAGCCTCCCATTTTCTACAAGAAAGATTCCAAAAGAAAATTAAAATAGAAAAATGCTTAAAACTTTGCCCAAAGAGGATAGGGAATCTCATCACGAGCCAACCTAGCATGATCATAAGGATGTAATAGGTGACATTCCAATTTGGCTACAAAACCAAGGCAATGACCTTCTTGATAATTAATTTGTCAGAAGAATAGGGGGTCTCATTACTAGCCAGCCTGATCATTTTTGTTACACCCTAGTGAGTGGCACTATGGTTATCTGGTCACCATGCTAGCATGATGGTCTCTTTGTGACAAAAGAATGAAATATTAACTGTAAGAAGGACTCTGGCTCATTTGGGAGGGTTAAAAAGCAACCTTGTCGAGGCTATGAATGCTTGCTGGCAGCAGTGGCTCTACTTGTGGTATTGGAGTATCATCTTATATTGCCATATGACATCTACCTATTATCACCTATGACTTTATTTCTAACAAAAATTTCCATTTGGTAGAACTTTTACAAGCCGAATAGCATGGTGATTTTAATCTATATTTACTATATTCCGTACATCCGAGCATTAAATGACAATCATTAAACATAAATCGCCGATTATGCTAATGTGATTAATTCCGCTCATGGTAAAAATATTTGGCATAATGACTTAAAATTGTTGTTTTTATTTGATTTGGCCAATTCACGTCTAACGGCGGATATCGCTTAAATGATTTACGAATTTGTGTGTTGTGCTTTTTAGATTGGTTGCCAACATTTATTTCGCATAGGTTTATTTGCCTATTTTCCGCGTGCTAAAAGGACATGGATGCCCTTTTCTCATTAGAGGGGGGATGGCATGTGTATGGATAGCATGTATTCTAGTTATGGATAATTATGTGTCAATCATTCGAATTACCTTCGGAGTACAAACTACATGATGAGCATGAATGTGTAATAATTAGTAGAAAATTCTAAATGGTCGAAGAATGGCAACTACTATGGCAGGCATGCGAACCTACGATTATGCTTTACGTATGGCTGACAAGATGAATGAATTAACTAAAAAAGATAATAATTATCTAAGCAGCGTCATTTCCTTGATAGTTGTTGTAATATACATTGTTGTTGTGTTGCATTACAGGGGTAACACATAGTTGTATATAGAAGAACCAGCCTCAAGTGCAATCTGGAGTGAGCCTCCAGTACTGATGGTGTCAGATCAAGCCCACGAAATCCTTGAACATGCTAGCTGGCTGCAGTATTTAAACTGATTGCGAGGATTCCATGAAGAGCTAGCACTGGAATTTCTACAAAATCTGTAGAATGGTAGTATAGTGGTCAAAGGCATAAGCATGGTGGTTTCTGAATAAGTCATGGCCGAAGGCACCCGACTTCTGACAGAAGGGACGAAATGGGTAGACAAACACATCCTTTTATATAGTGCAATTGAAGCATTCCAGGGCCTAGGTGAGTGGTTGGTACGAACGGGGAAAGGAATTCATCCTTCGGTGTTACAGCAACCGTGGCAAGAGCTAGTAGTCATCGTCCAAAGATATATCACCTGTGATGGCTAGCATGACATGGTAAAGCCTTGACAACTGAAACTCCTAACCATTTTAAAGCAAATAATTTCTGATAATTTACCATTTTAACTAAATTCCCTATTACACGATGTTACCCAATGGGTAAGGACAGCCAAGGACCCACATAGCATAGTCATCCATCATGGGTTAATTAAGTTAATCATCACAAATAGATTAGCACAACAACAATTAACATGGGACAATATCATAAATCCTACCCTGGCTACACCCTTGGAAAATGAGGAAACAGAGTAGCAAGGGCCAAGAACCCCAGGCCCAAAGAAAATATTAAAGCGAAAGAGCCCCTCTACACCCCTAGAATTAGCTAAGCATAGACGCTTTGTGCAAGTAAAATCCCAGTGGCACATCCCAATCCAAGCGGAGGAAGCCACACCATCCTGCACACCTCCTCTTAGTCCGCATGACCCTCCTTTGCAATACTATGAAGAGGAAGTGGCAAGGGTTTTGGGAAACATGGGAGTGTTTACCAAAGATAGGAAACAACTAAGAAACACTAAAAAACATAATTGCACCCCTGACCAGTCGACCCCTATTGACAATTCTGGTCATGAACAAACCTACCCATGCACTGATGCCATGGAGGAACAAAGGAAGTCAATTCCTGCTATGGAAACATCCCTCGAAGCTGAGGAACATGAAAAATGGCTAGTAGAAAGGAAGCTCAAGACTTAGGCACCAGTCCAGTGGATCCCCTAGCAGAAGGAAACCCTAAAGATGAAAACTTAAGAGATGCCAATCAACCAAGTGAATTTCCCTTTTCAAAGTCCCTTGTGGACAAGGCCTACCAAGGAGAAGACCATGAGAATAATGATTGTTCAGGAGATACCATTGCATTGGGATCTCCTGAAAATGAAACAGATAATAATTATGAGTTGGAAGGAGAAATTCCACTAGAAAACACATTTCCAATTGGGAACATTCCTGATGATGACATTGTATAGCCTGTACAGGTAGTAGAAGATAACTTAGCGCGAGATGGAAGCCCTAGAGTAGAAAATCCCTATAAGGCTAGGCTTAAAAAGGTGGTTAGAAAGTACAGAAAACAGAAGCAAGTAATCAGGCAACTAAAATATTGGTTAAAAGAAGCAACCAGAATGAGGAAATTGAAAGCAGAAATGGAAAATGCAGGAACACAAACAGAACAATGTTATGTGAAGGATGCTAAGACTCAGACAGAGTTTCTTGAGGTTTGTCCAAAAGAAAGCCAAACTAAGTGATCTATGAGAGAAGATACTGCCATACAAACTGAGGAGCCCTGTATATTTTCACAGGGAACTCAAACGGCCTACCCCACTGCAGACATTGTTGTCCAAACAGATGTTGAAGAAAATGTTCAAGTTGATTTTGTAATTCTGGAAGTAGCTGAAGTTGCTATGTAGACTGAACCTGCGGAGACCCAGGATGCAGACGCCCAAATAGATGAAACACCCCTTTACACCCCCTTGGTAAGAGAGGCAGTTATCAAAAATTATAGAATGAGCTTCTGATAGTTCACCAAGAACATCAAGGGCTAAGGAAGAAGTTTGAAGCACTTACCAAGACTGAGGACGAGACCTTTGCTCCATATAAGGCTGAGCAAAAGAAGGTTGAAAATTTAGAGGGTCAACTGCAAAAAGCTAGAGAGTAAATGGAGACTGTCTGTTCTCACTATTTAGACACTCTATCTTGTCGATCCCCCGTGTTGTTGGGAAAAGTATCTATTCATAACACCCCTATCCCACTCTAAGGTGTGACAGTGCCTTAGCAACAAACAAGGAAAACTACTTGAGTATTCTTCTTTATGAAATGTAAACGAAGAGGAAGGGTAAACTAACCTGTGTCTTGCGCTAGTTTGTTGATCCAATCGCTCCTCTCTTCGATAGCTCCCAGCTCCCTGCTCCCTTACTGGCCCAGCTTCACCAAATTCCTGCAAGATCACAGAAGAGAGAAACTACACGAAGATATAGATTTACATTCATAAAAAGCTTAGGATCAGATTAAGCTAAAACATGCAAATATAAGAAAACATCATTGATACACAGCATGTAGGAGAAACTCAAATAGTTTTATTGATATGATAAGAAAGTCCAAGAGGAGATACAACCAAGAGAGTCCCGATCCAGCATCTACCTCCCAGCAAAGGAATCCCTTCCTCACCTCCAACAAAGCATAAATCACCCAATGTACTAATCCCAATCTCAAACCAACAGCAATTCTCTGCAAAGCACAAAATTCCAGCCTCTGGATCTCTGGGATGAGGGATCCATATATAGATGTAAGCAGAGAGGATGAGTCAGCTTATGTTTTGACTTGTGGCTTCTCTCTGTCAGTTCTTGCTTCCACTTGGAGATTGAGAGCCTCTTACTCATCACTGGTTGAATTTAGTGAGGCAAGTGTCATTGGAGAAGATTCTGGAAGCTTCCATTGTCTCTCCACCTCGTTGAATGACTCTGCCACTTGTCATTTCCCGCTCAACGCACCTGGGTAGTGCATTCAAGTGTGTTGCAACGCACCTAGCCAGTGCATTTGGGTGCTTTGCAACGCAGGCAGCTAGTGGAGCTTCTAAATTGATCCTGATTTGACTAGTTTTGAGCAGTTTCTGGTGGAGAACTTCTAGGAGAAGCTGTCATTGGTTGACCTTGTTCCTTTAGGGGCAGGAACAACACTTTTAGGGACGTTGGATCCCTTGGATTATGGACATTTCATGCTTATAGCTGTAAGGCACAAAAATGTCTATAATAGTTGCCCCCTAAAGTATGAGGTCGTTTATCGGGTGAAATGCTTTATTAGGAGGATCCGAAGTTCTTTCAATGCTGGGAGGAGACCTGTAATAAGATACAATACAATACATTATTTTCAGACTGTTTTCATGATCTAGCTGAGGCGGGCATTCCCATGCTCAGCTTTATAAATTCATTTTTATGTACATAGGACAGACAATCGTCTGATGGTAGACTAATGATTCTGATGAAGTCATCATCCTTTTGGTAGGATGATCATCTGTGTTGCAGTGTTGTACATGTCAATGTCTTTATTTTTCCTGAATATATATCGCAGCCCGGATTGATGAAACTAGATCCGGGGTCTTCAATCTCGTCCGATCTTCACTCGAAGTACAAGTCGATCCATGTGAGAAATGTTTTGAAGTCGAACATGGAAAGACATCGCTTGATTACCAGTCAATGATGTAAACTGTTAACAAGCACGAGAGGAATCACTGATAATGATAATGACCCTCAAGGTACTGCAGTACAATTCACGTGGTGTGAATAAAGGACTTGGCATCGAACACCACGCAAAATCTTTCGGTCGAAGGTCATTGATGTATACCTGTCGCCGGAAGTGAGAAAATTGCCATTGAGGCATGCAAGCTTCAAAGTACTGAAGGGGGTGTTCCTAGATCAACTTCTTGGATAATGAGCTGATGTCGACAAGAAGCGATCCGTCAAAGGAGGGCCTTGATGTATCCCACATCAATGACACGGAACAGAGTAAATGATTTTGATGGAGGTGAAAACGATCTGATGATATATGGTTCAGGGTGGCGGTCATGAAAGAATGAAGTATAATGTATGGCAGTGGATGGGACACGGGTGACTTCTCTGGATGACTTCTCTTGAACATGTCGGCGAAACTTATGTGATGGATCGGTAGCATTTACCCCAAATGTGGATGGTATGGCAAGACCATGGTGATGTGACCGGTGAATGAAACAACCCAACCCGACTCAGGCACGGATTGGAAGTGTCATGTTCAAGAGCGACTTGCTACCAATAAAGGTTCTTTGAGTTTCTTCCCAATTTTTCCCCAGTCATTGCTAACCAGTACCTCTTTATTTTTGTCAAGATTGAGGAGGATAACATATGCTTGTTCTATAATTTGCCCTTCAGGCAAACCCATCGCTATGTTTTAACGAGCCTAGCGATAGTGAAACTCGTTCTCATCTAAAGACAAGTTTGTCGCTATTAATGTTTTTTAACGAGTTTAACGACAAAGATAACTCGGTCTTTTCATTTTTAGGGAGTTTGAAAAGGAACGTAAAGGTAACTCCGGAAGTCCTTTTTCGTCATCTAATCCCTTAATTCTGAAAATGTATAAAACAATACAGAAGGGATGAATTTTCGATAGGTTTAACGAGCCGAACAAAACAAGTGCTCGATCTTTTTGTGCAATAATCCCTCAGGTCCAAAAAGGTTAAAATCTAGAGGAGGGATAGCTCTTCCTGTCGCTTTAACGAGCTAGAAGGCCAAAACTCGACAATCTTTTCATTTTTTACGAGTCAGATGAAAAGAGCTTAAAGAAGACTCGTCTTTTGAGGAACGAGTGATAAAACGGGTAGCAGCTGACTCCAGGTAAGGGTTGGAATTTTCCAATCACAGCAGTGTCACAAGGATGGCTAGTGAAATCACTCTTCGCAGCTGTTCCTCAAAATGGGTAAACAATCATATGGAGGTGAATAATCGGCCAATGGAAAAGTGGAGGTGATGGTGCAAACACGACCAAGGCTTTAATGGTTGATAATGTTACATTCACGGTGGTTATTTACCGGAGGATAGTTCATTTTTTAACGAGCTTAAACACGGGTTGAAACACTTGCTCGATCTTATGTTTATTTTTTAATGAGCATGAACTATGTGCTAAAACTGCTCGATTAATCCAGTCATATGATAAGAATGTCTCATGTAAGATGCCATTTTTTATGGAGCTTGCGCCTTACAAAGCTTTGCCCCGCATCCTTTCGTTATGCAAGTTCGGAAATGACTAATCCTACGAGTTTAAAGGGTTAGAGGTCCTAAAAATTTAAAAAATAAATAGCCGCCCCTTGCTTGCACTCCAAAAGGTTTGCATGCCCCCAAGTATAAAATACGATTTCAAGGTTACCCCTCAATTTGCAAATAAAACATTTGTTCTACCAGGAAAGGCCTACCTCTTTCAGGTTACCAAAGATTGTCTCATTTGCGCAGAAAACAAAACACTTCTTTGGCGATGTCTACCGAGATAGACAAAGGTGAGCGACGATGCCCGCCAACTCACATAACTTTGACAAAAGAATCTTATTCTAGAATAATCCCTATCTCAATCACGGACGGGGTACAGACTAGTCATATTCTCCCACGGAAACCTACCTTATACCCGAAGTTTTCCTGCCGAAGCAGACCAGGACGCATGCCCCCTGGGTTCCAGTCATATCCTTCTGAATTACTCACACTCATCGGGAGGACGAACCGTGGGTTGAGACATTTCTTGCGTTAAGAGACCATTTAGGGATGGTATATGACTATTTGCGATGCGTGATCCGGGAAATGAAAGCTGGTCTACGAGCTTGACCACTCTTCCTTCGTGCGGAAAACACATTACTCTAAAGAGTGAGGAGACGATGGCTCCCATGCAATATATATAGTCTCGTCCAAGGAGTAGGTTATAATCCAAGGGTCCTTGAATGACCATCACGTTCATTTGAACGGTCTTCCCTTTCAATGTTATGGGCACATTGGGGAGGATCCCTAAAGGTCGACTAGTTCCTTTATCGAAGCCTGTCAGATTTCTCATTTCAAGCAAAAGCGATGGCGAACCAAGCGCTTTCCAAGAAATAGAGGAAAGGATACTCACAGATGCACCCTCATCAATGATGGTGCCAGCCATGACCATTCTGTATATTTGAACGATAATTCGGAATGGTATGCTTGCTGGAAAACGAGGTCTGCCTAGTTGGTTCCAGTCGAAGGATACAAATAGGTTGCTGGGTGGTGGGACCGAGTAGACGGTCGGGTACGGCTCTGACGAACTTCCTTCCTGCGATAAAGGAATGGGTAGGTTGCCCCCGTGTTCGTCGGAGTCTGTGTTGATGAAGAGAATTTGGACGGTGTCATCCTTATTCTCCTCAGTGACTGTATCATTCGAAGATAAAACCTCTGAAGGCAGGACAGGGTCAACTGCCGCCTCGACCTTTTGACTTTTGTCGGGTATGGATTCAGCTGGTTCATCTTCAATGACCGGCGCTTTAGCTGACCACTTGAGCGGGCCAGCTGGATTTTCAACTAACGAAGGACTCGGCAAGAGTTTTTTATATCCAAGAGGAAGTCGTAACGGTGAAACCGGACGATCATCCAAAACTCTTTTAGCTTCGTCTAAGAAGGGACAACGGTGGATGGCGTGATTGCCTTCGCACAGTTTACAAGGAGATCTAGCTCTCCCTTTTTGGTCCTGGGACTTCACTTTTGCTAGTTGACGGTGTGCTTTCAACATGGCTATCATAGGTTGATGCCACCGGATTGTGCAAACGGGGAGACCAGTCCCTTAGTATCCGAGGGATGCAGGGACAATCCCTGTGAAAGTGGTCTCCCTTGCAAATGACACATGGCGATTTATCCCTGGTCAGTGCAGTGTGTGGATTTTCGTTAGACGACACTCGTTTGCCCCCAGTCGCTTTTGGCTCCTTCTTCTTCTTCTTCTCTTTCTTCTTCTTTTCCTTCTTCTCCTTAGGAACTTGACTTTTGGCTTTGCCAGCCCCATCAAGCGAAGAGGAAGGAGGAGAGGAAGAATTAGAGGAAGTGGAAGGTTGGTGGGTAACTCTGGACTGGTCTAACTGCTGATTCGACTATTCAGGAATAGTGGTGTTCTGAACGACATTGGTTGAGAAGAGCCAGACTGGCAAGCCAATTGTCAGTCCTGGAAGCGACAATGTGGCCATATGGGGCACACCAACATCTCCCCAAGAGGAGAAGGGACTAGGATTTCCACCAAGGGGAATTCCTTGGTTGGTAGGCTCCATTTTCTCAACCTAAAGATCAACGCAGGAAAAAGGGTATGAATATTCCGTTTAAAATAAATTTTAACGACGCTTGGACACAACTTGCTTTTTCAATTTTAAAGAGTCGAGAAAAAGCAAAAGATGACTCTAGTCTCCTTCGATTTTTAATGAGCCTGAAGTGACAAGTGCTCAGATGGACCTTTTCTGTTAAGGAGTCTGAAAAGGAACGAAAGGGACTGCTCTGGAGATCTAGGTAGAGGGTGTGCCAAACCAATCGCAAAACCGCAGAATACTTTTTAGGGTACGGGCGGTCAATCTTCCCGAATGATGTGTTCAGTGCATTGCGATCAGTAGGGCGGCCGACACGGATTCCTATGGATAAAGGTTTTATGCCTATAGGGGTCTCCCAATATATACTCGACGGTACGTGGGAACACAATCCGTACTGGCACTTATCGTCTCTCAGGAGGAATCACCCAACCATCAATGAGACCGACAGTCACCAGGTTTTACGACGCCGGAACACATCTCTAGCCTAGACCTCTATGTTGTGCATTAAGTTCCAATGCGTTGTTAAGTTCATTCAATTTATTTTAGGTTGATCTTTCTTAGAAGTTTGCCTTTTTGGATCACCATGAGATGTAGATACAATTCCTAAATGCAGTCTAAAGATGATAAGCAAGCTTTTATCTCTTTTCAACAATGAAAATCCTAGCTACAAGGGGAAAAGAAAGACACAATCTTTTCTCAAAGAGCAACGAGCACACTGTAAATTCACTTTCCCTAAATCAAACCATACAAACTGTCAAAATGCAAATGCACTTGTGCATGTATTTGTTTTCACTTTCTTAATATTGATGCCTAAAAAGAAAGTTGTTGTACAAATTTGAATTCGATTTCAAGCGAAAACACAAACAAGTTTCTTTTTGAAATCAAAAAGACGATTACGACACTTTATGATTTTGAAGTAAACACTTGTTTCGACACTAGAAATTCACAAATTCAAACCAAAAGACAAAAGTAAAAGCACAATCAACTGTCAACAGCAAACAAATTTACTCCTAAGATCAAAACGACACTTACGACAGGTCTAGATCTAAGGGCGACAGTATGACTAGTCTACTTTTGTAATGGGAAACTGAAAATGATGTAACAAATACACAAAAACAAATACAGTTTCTTTTATATAACTGAGGCAGAATTAAGGCAAAGAAAAGGGTTTTTCAGATAGGTACACACACTGATAACAGGCTACAAAAATCAGAGATAAAACTGAACAAAATGAAGCAAAGAACCACAGCTGCACAGGGCAAAGGCTGATCAGCGCACCTGTTGCACAGAGAAACTGAATTGCAGCGCAGGTAGCCCTCTCGGGACCTGCGTTGAAATGCAGAACCTCTTCACAGAGCCTGCGCTGAAGCAGAAACAAGAATTTTCTCTGGGTTCTGGGTCACAGTTTTCAGTTTAATCTATGGTTTTTGGACGGATAAAAGCTATCAGTAAGGTACAATTAGAGGGATGATTTAAAAGAGGACTAAGAGCTATCACAAAGGGCAGTTAGAGCATTTGTGGATCAGCTGTTCAGATCATAAACAGGCCCAGTGAATGGACCAGAGTAGCAGATCTCTACTTTGCATTTGTAAATGGCAAATGCAGTTTGATTCGCCACTCCTAAGTTTATGAGAAGAACAACAATAGAAACACAAACAAACTAACTAGATACGATACCCAGCGGAGTCGCCAATTTGTTGTTGGGAAAATTATCTATTCAGAACGCCCCTATCCCACTCTAAGGTGTGACAGTGCCTTAGCAACAAACAAGGAAAACTACTTGAGTATTCTTCTTTATGAAATCTAAACGAAGAGGAAGGTAAACTAACCTGTGTCTTGCGCTAGTTTGTTGATCCAATCGCTCCTCTCTTCGATAGCTCCCAGCTCCCTGCTCCCTTACCGGCCGAGCTTCGCCAAATTCCTGCAAGATCACAGAAGAGAGAAACTACATGAAGATATAGATTTACATTCATAAAAAGCTTAGGATCAGATTAAGTTAAACATGCAAATATAACAAAACATCATTGATACACAGCATGTAGGAGAAACTCAAATAGTTTTATTGATATGATAAGAAATTCCAAGAGGAGATACAACCAAGTGAGTCCCGATCCAGCATCTACCTCCCAGCAAAGGAATCCCTTCCTCACCTCCAACAAAGCATAAATCACCCAATGTACTAATCCCAATCTCAAACCAACAGCAATTCTCTGCAAAGTACAAAATTCCAGCCTCTGGATCTCTGGGATGAGGGATCCATATATAGATGTAAGCAGAGAGGATGAGTCAGCTTATGTTTTGACTTGTGGCTTCTCTCTATCAGTTCTTGCTTCCACTTGGAGACTGAGAGCCTCTTACTCATCACTGGTCGAATTCAGTGAGGCAAGTGTCATTGGAGAAGATTCTGGAAGCTTCCATTGTCTCTCCACCTCGTTGAATGACTCTGCCACTTGTCATTTCCCGCTCAACGCACCTGGGTAGTGCATTCAAGTGCGTTGCAATGCACCTAGCCAGTGCATTTGGGTGCTTTGCAATGCAGGCAGCTAGTGGAGCTTCTGAATTGATCTTGATTTGACTAGTTTTGAGCAGTTTCTGGTGGAGAACTTCTGGGAGAAGCTGTCATTGGTTGACCTTGTTCCTTTAGGGGCAGGAAAAACACTTTTAGGTACTTTGGATCCCTTGGATTATGGACATTTCATGCTTATAGTTGTAAGGCACAAAAATGTCTATAACACCCCGCCACAAATTGTGCTTTATTTCATATGGAAAGATACCTCCTGTTAAAAGTTAAGGCCGTTAAGGTTGGTAAACTGCCAAAAATCAAAACCACTCCTAACTTTATCAAATGCTTTAGGGAGCATGATGAGAAGGTTCAGCGCCTCCTTTCTGAACTCTATATGCATAATTTTGTTTTAGAGGATGACAGGGACAACCACCCTACCCCTTTTATAGGAGACATTCAATTTCAGGCATTCCTCTCATTTGCTACTAATCAGCTAAAATGGGCGAAGGCTTACAAAACGTTCAAAAGGTGTGAGTATGGTATTGACCTATGGGTTAGAGGAGAGCTTACACAACCATTACTCCTATCTGTCTAGCATAAATAGTTTATTAAAAAATACGGTGTCATAGGTAAATTGGGGCCATTCCATACTGATATCATTTAGGCTGGAACATAATACTTCCAACACATTAAAGAAGAAGCCTTGGCTGCATCAAGGCAAAGGTGGGAAGTTTCCAGTAACACTGTGAGGGGCCGAGAGCTGTTCGGCTATCAAAAACAAGCTGCTTCTTCTTGTTTTTATAAATATAGCAATATGATTTTAACAATGGGGCCAGATTGGATAGGATGCCGCTACAGAACCCCAATCATATGGTACCCTCCTAATCAATACCATAGTGATTGTAACTTAAAGGATCATGAGGTAAGCCAGGATTTCGTTGTCCTTAAGCAAAAGAATGGTCTTAGGAATTACAAGGAGGACGTATATCCTGCTTATTCCCTCACTCAGTTGCATCTAAACTATATGCTTTCACGAGACATGCAACAACGTAAGATGGGGAGTATGTTGAGACAAGAAAAAGGTATGATTTCTCTTCATAAAATGCTTCATTTATCATTCATCCTTATATGATTATCTCCATTATAGATTAAAATGAGGAAAATATCGGCTAAAGTTGGATGAAACTATTTGGCGATAGAATAGGTAAATCTAGTACGAAAAAATGTTTCTTTTCTATATTTGTATGCAGAGATGCAGTAGGGCAAAAGCTATTCAGTTGGCAGAACAACACGAAGCCATAAAAGGGAAAAGCCACGGCATCTAAGGCAGACAAGGAATCAGAAGATCTGCTCGAACATTCCTATTTTATCATATGATCTGATTTTATATTGCGAAATCCTCAGGATCCCCTGATCCTGAGGATTTGCTTTTATCCAAGTTTCTCTTTTATGTTATATATAGGGCCGAAAGGAAATTAGATACAGTTCAGACTTTTAATTTGTAATTATTATTTTTGAAATATAAAAAATTGTTAATTCAGTGACTCTATTAGCTGTTACTTGAAGTTAATGAAAGAAGGACGTGTTTGATACATCTTCGTATTCTGAGTGTTTATTAAGCAGGGGCTTTTGGTGACTCTGGGCCAAGTCACAAGAACTTCCACTACTCCTTTGTGTTATAGTTTTATATTCATTCTTTGCAATTGATTTAATGTTTATTTATTTCATTTATAGTGAAGATTTGTGATATTGATTTATATTGTTGTTCAAATAGATTCAGAGTGAAGTTGTGAGATATACTTAAGTAGCACTTTGATTAGAATGAGTGAATGCGTGTTGAATTGCTGTTCATTTGAATAGATGTTATCATAGATCTTGAAAGACAAGACTGATTAACTTCTACAGATTGCAATATAAAACATTTTCCATTTAAGAATCCTTTATCACTATTTGTTGTTCAATTACTGATTGTTGTTCAATTACCGATTGTTGATTGTTCACTTACTGTTGTTGTTCAATTGAGTAATGTAGATTGATTTGGGTTGTTATAGATTAACAGTGTTGTTCGATAGTCATAGTTTCTTTACTTGATTAAGTGTGATTAGTCTTAAGCTTATTTGAACGATTCTAAGTGTAGTTCTTATTTGCATTCAGTTTCAATTGGTTTCAGAATGAGTTGCATATAATTACATAGTGTGTTGAGAGTATTTCTTTCATAGATAGTTCTTTTTAGAGTTGTGTGAATTGAATTGAATAATTAGCCTTTTTTGATTGCAATGATTCATCATTAGATAACCTCTAGCTTCACTGCACATACTGTGTTGGCACTCTTGAGATAGAAAGACTTGCCTCAGGTTGACAACTAATATAGGGATTAAGATTGCCTGTAAAAAGACATCTTAGTGAGCCAACAGTAAGATTAAGTGGGGCATTACACAAAGGGAGCATTAATGCCTTTAGGTGAAGAAATTTAAAAAACCCATGGGAAAAACCATCAAATTTCCAATGGATTTCAAGTGTGAGAATATTATCAACGATTATTTGATATTATCAAACATTAATATCAACAAATACTTGGGTTTTCCCATGGTAATATTAACAAAAAATAGCTATAAATGGGCAAGGAGTTCAATCAACAAGGTGTGCATCATTCATGATTTATCTTTTGAACAGGTGATTGCACCAAGGTGCAAGGGTTAGATCTAGTCAAGCATTGATTGATCTGAAGGTGTAGATATTTGATGGTATGCTTTTGGTAAGCATTTCTTGTATATATTTACATAGACTTGGATCTATCAATCTTAGCTTATGCACACCACAAATCAATGAAGGTAATCAACTCATATTTCACCAGTGTGTAAGTGTGTAGAAAACTAATTAATATATGGAGTGATTGCAGATAGATTAAGTTTTGAACAAGATTACATTACATAAATGTATCTAGTGGGTTGTAGTAGATTCATAGTTTCCATTAAAAATATCAGAGTCTTAAGTTAGGTTTTATTTATCTTCTAAGCTAAATTGAGTGTGATTGATGAAGGAATTTGATGCACACCATATTTTAGTCACTGGATGATTTATTTTATTTGCCTAAGGCTTTAATCATTGAAGACTTATTTTTTATTATATGTAGCATATAGAAAATGTTGAAGGTCCATTAATATATGTGCATTCTAGAATGATTATTAGACATTTCTTTGATATATGCACACACGAGTCTCTTCTCTCCTTCGACTTTGTAACTGGCAGAGGTTTATAGCATATTTTTATCCTGTTCTATAAATATTGTCATAAAGTTTTTGTTGTAGCAGTTGATTTATCTTCATTTTTTATTTTCTATTGTTGTATTAAACGAGGGCTTGCAGTGATAGAATTTTGTGTCTTGTATTTTGATTATCATGAGAGTTTTTCATAGATCTTTATATATTCCTAACCTTGTATGTTTGATAACTTGATCCACTAATGTTGTATTGAAGAAGGTCTTAGACTGACTTGTTGTAGGGGTTGAGATCTATTGGTGAATGCATAATGCAGAAACCAATGTCTTGCTAAGGAAGAAGTTTATATGAAAAAATATTCCTTTTTTAGATTAAAGTATGCAGAGATCAAAGATAGAGGTTTATGTGACAAAGTTTTTATACTTTCTTATGAATTTAATGTAATCATGTTGTTTCTTTCCATTTGATGCTAGAACACAAGGATTGTTGTTGCTTGAGGTTGATAAGATTATTATGACAGAGTCTTTGGATAATTGACATATTTTGTAGCACTAATGTTTATATATTCCTATGATGATGTTGTATTGAGTTTGTTGTTGCTTGTCTTAGATAGCAATTTCATTGATTATGATAGCTACTGGTATTGAATCCATAATGGGTTATTAACCCTGAATGGAATTTTAGAGCACCCCCATTTGTGATGAGGCCTTGGAAATTGCCTTACAGTTGATATGTTTAAGCACATAATATGAGTTGTAAATATGAGAATTTAAGTTGTAGGGGTTTGATGAAAGCTAGAGATTTGCTACTAAGGTTTGTCACAAGTTATTTACATTATTGGTGTATGTTATTGGGAACATCAATGAATTTGGTTACAGTATTTAGAGTACATGTATGATGATGACATTGTTTTTTTAGTAGAGAGATTGTCTTTGCATATAAGAATATTAATGAGATAAGGTATGACAATATATTAAGAGGATTTATTTATTGATAAGAGTTTTATTGCAAAGAGATTTTGATATCTTGTTATTTAGATTGAGCATAATATTTTGTGAGGGTCCACCATGAAAATTGAATGAAATGTGTCTTGTAGGATTTGTATTTGATTCAGGTGGATCCAGTGTGAAGTTTTTGAAATATGATCCATAGAGGGTTTAAGGGTTGGAGCCGTTGGTAATGGAGTGGTAGCTTCCTTCTAGTGGTGGTTAGTAAAATTTATTAGAGAGTGGTTTCTTTCTTCTATTGGTAGATAGAGAAACAAGAGGAGGTGGTAGCCTCCAGTAGGTATGAGCCTGCACACTAGTAAGAATATTCTGCAATGTAATATGTAATAGAATACTTTCTCTATAATAATAATAAGAAGACAGAGGCAACAAAAACTATGGTTTTTCCTAGTTGGGTTTTCCACCTAATATTCCATGTTCCTATGTGATGATGTGCTTGTTGATCTATTGATGTACTTGATGTTTTATATGTTGTCATATACTGCTCATAATTTACATATGTTACTTGGAAATTCCTAACTCAGTTATTCATTAACATTTCAAAATAATATTCAAAATACTAATTACATGAAATACTAATTCACTTTCCACCCCCCACCCCCTCGCCCACCCCCCACCCCAAAGTATTTCTAACATTTTGGGCTTCCCCAAGGAAGTTACAATTTATTTAGAATATTATTATTTTTAGATATAATTTAGAAATATGATTTGTAAAATTCCTAGAAAACGAATTTGACAAATAGTACACGATGATTAGGTCCTCAACCGAGACCCTTAGGACTTCATAGAGATGAGCCACCCATATATGGTAATATGATGATATCATCTTGACCTTGTTTGGAAACATCCTTTACATAGTGACATGATATTCTGATGTGTGATGTTAGAGGGTATCTACATCCTTACTCAAAGGGACCATGAAAGAATTTATAATTGTTTGATACTTGCAATATTCCACAATATCTTGCTTGAGGGTGTCCTTGGTGATTTTTTTGGTGAAGACACTAAAAGATAGCTCTCTAGCATTGAACATATCTTCTAGTTCTCTATCAACTTCTTCATATAGTCTTCTTCCATCTGTAACTTCTCCTATTCTTTCCTTTTAATATCAAACTCATCATATACCTCATTTGTTCCCTAATCTTGTTTCAACATCTTCTACTATGAAACCCAAGCTACTTCCTACTGGGTAGCATACTTTTGAGAAAGTGTTTCTCTCTCAAATTGAGTGTTCCCCCCTTTGACCTCAAGGAATCATAGCCCATTCTAAACATGACCTTTGAAACATTTAATGATTTTCTCCAGTTTCATCTTCAACCTAGGCTTCTAATTATTATCCCATCTATACTTGCATTCTTTGCAACTATTTTTCACTATATATTTTGGATCATGTTTATGAAACATCATATATGCAATGAGGAAGAGAATCAAGGCATTATATTCAGCTATAGATTCTTTTATATTCTTCATTTGATAGGTACTCGAGTGGAATGGATGTGTGGCCATGGAGCTTTATTTTACCATGATAGTCCTCCTTTGACCCCTGTGTAAACCGAATATTCTATTTCATGTGATATTAGCCTATTAGTGAAAAACTTAGGAAGTAGTTGAGGAGGCTTGGTTGCTCAAAATATTATTATATTTTTGTAGTTTTGATATATTAAAAAATCTCCATATGTGTAAATCACCTATCTATCCATTTTAGACATGAATGGGGCAAATACATTAAATAATACTTCATAGAGGATAATTAAGAAGCCTTGGAAGATCTTTTTCTAGGACTGGATATGATTGGAATCCCATAAGACTTTGCAATATTTTTGAATTGGTTCCTCATGAACTATACATTTTCATCCCATTATAAGGAAAGCATGGTCCATGCAAATGACATCCAATAGGTAGAAGGCCATGAAGAAATGAGGATGTTAACCCTCTCTTGGATTCTACGCTTGCCTGATTTTTTCCTTAAAAGAGAGGGAAAGGATATGAGCCCACTTGAAAATAAGATTTTCTAACATCCCGATACACTTTTGAGTTTAGGTCGCCTCCAAATAGTTTGTCTCTCTAAAGCAACTAGTATAGCTGTAACCATGAATATGTTGTATACAGAACAGTGAAACATGGAGTGCTAATGAACACATGGTTGGGAAAGCTAACAAGTGGCTCACCATCTAGGATCTAAATCCTGAGGGATTTTCAAGCCCTTTTCCATGACAGATACATGGTTTCCTTGGGTTATGTTGTTTAACATCTAATTACGGACAATTTTAAGGATGGAAATTTGTTTTAAAGTTTAAAATCCTCAGTGATTATTACTAGTCACCAATATGTAAAATGTAAAATTTTAGTGATATTTTTGTAAATATATTCAAATCTATAACGATTTTATATATTATCTATAAAAAGTTGGTGACTTTTAAGGTAAAATAATTTTCTCCTATAAAATTCGGGTGAATCAATTTAAAAAAAAAAAAAGACGAATCTTGTTTTTTGGAAAAAGCTTTAAAAATTAACCCATTTGCAAATATAGCCCATAAAATTTTCCCTACACCTAATGCTAATGAGGAGTGGGGAATTTTTCTCTCCAATCAAGGCTTTGATTGCACAAGAGGGAGGAAGATTTGAGCAATGTAATGGAATAGTACTGATATGGTCCTTTTATAATGTTTTTTCATAGCTTGGGAATGGAAAATGAGGTCACAAATTCCTTATAACGTGTTGAATTCACTAACACTTAATCCAATGATGCCTTGGAGAGAATATGGGTCATGGTTTGATATGATAGAGGAGATAAGAAAAAAATATTGTATTGTTGAGATAACCAACATCCTAGCTTTGTATCACTGAGATGACCAACATCTTGGCTCTATACTGATCAGATGAACAACATATTGGCTCTGTATTGATGAGATGAAAACCATCCTAACATTGTATCACTAAGATTACCAACATATTGGCTTTGTATCTCTAAGATAACTAACATCCAACCCATGTATCATTGATATAACTAACATCATATCTCCATATCACTACAATGAACAACATCTTTGCTCTGTATCACTAAAATGGCTAACATCCTAGCTCTATATCACTAATATTACCAATTTCCTAGCTCTATATCACTAATATGACCAATATTTAGGATTTGTATCGCTAAGATGACCAACATCCTAGCTCTATATCATTCAGATAACCAACATCATGCACTAAATCTCTAAGATGACCAACATTCTAGTTGTGTTGACATTATGACTACGTATCATTGAGATTAGTAACATCTTGGCTCTATATGGATGGCCTAATGAACATCTTATCATTGTATCATTGGGTTGAGAAATTCAAAACTTTTTTTCTTGAAATTCATCTTGAAAGGTGGAAAACCCATAGGAAGAGTGAATTTAGCTAAGAAAATGCCAAATAAAGATTATAAGAGGTGTTATCAGACTCAGAAGTAGGTGGGGCCCTTATTTTCCTCTAGTCATTGATGACAAATCAAGAAAAAAAAAAGGATTTTTGCAGTTGTTACAACACTTCCATAGATTACATGTTAACCAAAACTCCATTGTTTCCCTCTTTTAAGAGCTTCTCCATTCTATGAGATCTAATGACTTGAGAATTTATCTATTTTCCCTTTGAGCTCATATTGAATTTCTTCCAATCCAAATCTCATGAATAATTCATTATAGATTGTATAAATTGTACCCAACGTTCTCAACCATTGGATCCCTAGAACAACATCTCATTGGTATTTCCAAATTATATTCTCCCATAATTAGTGTAATGTTCTGGCATTTTCCCTCCATTGGAAACTAAAACTTGAAAATTTGTCATTAGATATATAAAATACTTAAGGAACTCTACTAATATTTATCAATGAATTTATGGGTACTACATAATTCGATAAGAACTATGACCATTTTCTTCTTAATGTAACCAAAAATATTTAAGTTTTAAGGAATTGACCACCTGCCAATGCATGAATAAATATCTTACACCTATCTAAGTCAATGTTGTGCACAATTTCTATATTTATCTCCTTCTCTTTTAGGATGATAATTTCATCCTAATTTCTTTGTGTATATACCTCCATCTCTTCTTCATTATTATATTCCAAGGTAAGAAATTTTGTTTGTTGCCATTTATTCCCTTTTGACTATTTGTTGTTACAACCAAAGTGTAGTCCTTTTGTTATTATTTCCTCCATTTTCTTTTGTTATATTCAAGTAGTTTGAGGTAGGGTTGTATTATGATACCCAAAATTATCTCTTCTTCATGTGTATGTTCCTATGATATAATTATATGTAGCTTTATTATTGGCTTGAACATGATGAAAAAATTACATAGCTTCAATAACAATTTTTGGATGTTTTAGGAAAAACCAATGTTTAGTGTATTTTTTTTAATCCACCCCTATATGATTCCAACAAATGTTCATCACTTATGTTATCTACCCTTGTGGCCAAGACCTAAAGTTATGAATTCTAATATTCATATCACCAATTGCTTGATTCTTGTCAATTTATTGAAGTAGTATTGTTCCCAATCTTTGTCAAATTGTTCTTATAGGTGTTATGCAACCAACTCACACAATAGAAGAAAATATTGATCAACGACTTAAAAATTAGCCTCTTCGAGGGGGAAACCTCCTTTACAGTACATAAATTAACAATTCTTGGATGATACAAATGACAATACCTCCTCTCTATATATAGGAGTCTAAGGGGTCACAATATAATTAGAGCCTACATAACAATAATAATGTAAGCGCACAACAATAACAATAGTGGGCTTCAATGGGGCACAATAATAACAATATGGGGACTATGTGGGCACAACAATAACAATAAGAGAGCTACACTAACAATAATAATAAGGGGCTACACTAGTAGTATAGGGACCTAACATTCCCATGTCCTTCGAAAAAGTGTTGTCCTTAACACCTGAGTAGTTGTGGATGCTTCTATATAAAATTCACATCCTCCAATGTGGAATCTTCTGTGGGTAAGTTCTTCCACTTGATGAGATACTCAGAAATTGATCAATTTCATAGTTGTCGAGTTCTTTTCTTCATGACTACTTCAAGTTACAATATGACTTTTCCTTTCTCATCAAGTTCTAGAAATATTGTTTCAACTAGGAGCTTGTCACCTGTAACCTTCTTTAAGCATGAAACATGAAAAATTGGGTGCACTCAGGAAGATGCAGGAAGCTCCAATTTGTATGCCATAGTACCAATGTTTTGCAGCACCTTGTAAGTACCATCTTTGGTGATAATTTGTTATCCTTTTTATCTTTCTTGATGGACATTTGTTTGTATGGTTGTGGCTGTATTTTGGTTATCCAATCTGGTTTCATAATAGAAATGACACAAAGCGATCCTTCCATGTCCTCATCCTTTCTTGAGAGTGAATCTGCAACAACATTTTTCTTCCCTTTTTCGTAGATTATTTCAAAGTCAAAACCCAACATCTTTGTGACCGATTTTTGTTTTTCTTTTGAAGATAATATTTTTTCCAAAATGCATTTAAACTATCATGTTCTATTTTGACCTTGAAATGTCTTCCCATTAGGTAAGGTTGCCATTGCTTTAGTGCATGTAGTATTGTCAACATTTCCTTCTCATAAATAGGTTTATGTATATACTTTCCTTTGATTGGACAACTTTCAAAAGAAATGGTTCTTCCTTCTTGCATTAAAACAACTTTAATTTCCTAAGGCATCACATTCCATAATAAAGGCTTTTGTGAAGTTTGGTGTAGCTAAGACCGGTGTTAGGCACATTGCCTCTTTAAGATACTCAAAGGCCTTAGTTGCTTCTGGAATCCAAGAAAATGCATCTTTCTTCAATAATGTTATTAGAGGTGCTACTATTCTCACATAATTCTTAACAAACTTGGGATAATACCCTATCAACCCAAGAAATCCTCGAAGATGCTTTATGGTTGTGGGGATTTTCCATTCCTTAATGGCTTTAATTTTGTTAGGGTCTACCTTAACACCCTCATGAGATACAATATGACCCAGACTCTTCCACTTCCTGTACTCAAAACAAACATTTGATAGTTTTTACATATAATTGTTTCTCTTGCAATAGTTTGAGCACCCTATCAACATGTTGAACATGATCCTTCCAAGACTTGTAGATTAGTATATCATCAAAAAATACTAACACGAATTTTATAAGGAAGACTTTGAAAATGGAATTCATCAAACCTTGAAATATAGAAGGTGCATTGGTAAGCCCAAAAGGCATGACCAACAATTCATCAATGACAGGAATGGGAAATTTAACTTTAATAGTGATTTTGTTGAGCTCCCTATAATCTACACATATTTTCCATGATGCAACCTTTTTATGCACCAATACTGCTAGAGTAGAGAAAGAACTTTGACTAAGTTGAATTATACCAGCCTCTAACATTTCTACAACCATATGTTCAATTTTACTCTTTTTGGCATAAGGATATCTGTAAGGCCTGATGTTTGGAGGAACACTTCCTAGAATCAAATGAATGGCATGATCATGATTACAAATATATGGGAGGCCTTTGGGAGTCTCAAATATCTCAGAATGATTGTCGAAGCCTTTTTGGAGATATGGAGAAATAGTCGGTTTCGATGTTTGAATCTCTAGTGATAATAATTGTAAAATTACGCCCCATTGTTCTTTCTTTAGAAGATTTTTCATGCCATTAGAAATTATTATCTTTCCTAATTTCCTTGCAATGCCCCTTAATTCAAATTCCTTTCCTTCACATAAAAAAATAAATTCAAGAAAAGTTCTTGAAAATTAAAAGCTATCGTACCCAAAGATTGTAACCATTGGACTCCTTGTACAACATCAGAACCACCACTTGGAATGGAAAGCATTGGACTATTCAAGACATATCCTCCCATGGTTATCTTGATATTATGGCACTTTCTAGAGAAATTTATAGTTCCTCTATTTGTAACCATCACTTGACACTTTGGTGTTGGATATAGGAAGCAATTCAATTCCTTGGCTATTTTACAATGAATAAAATTATGGGTACTACCCGAATCAATCAACACTATTACATTTTTCTACTTGATATGACCTTCTATATTGAGAGTTTCAGAGTGGTAATTCCTGCAAATGCATTACAATATATTGTCATATTCATTTCTTATTTCTCTAGGGTTGGTTCCTAGTGTATATCCTATTCCTTTGACATTTCTTCTTCCTTTTCTTTCTCCTCCTCATAATCTGTGTAAAATAATTTATTCTCATCACACTTATGACCTTTAGTGTATTTTATTTCACGACTATAACAAAGCCATCTTTCTCTTTTTTCTTATAATTATTGTGGTGTCAACCTTGTAGGTTTTGGAAGAATAGTAGCAACAACACTTCCATATTTATAATTGTCAGTGGTAGACTTCTTTGTTGACATAATTTCGCTTTCAACTTTTATTACCACCCTAAAGGCCTTCTCCAATGAATCAGGTTCCCAAAGGAAAACCTCATGTTTGATGTTATCCTTTAAATTACCTATGAAGACATCAATCCTATGTTCCTCTAGAATATCATTTACCCTTATATTCAATTTTTGGAAGTCCTCAATGTGCTCTGCCATTGAACCCTTTTGTTTGAGATTTACCAATTGGCTAAAGAATGTGTATCTCTTTGTATCCTCATAATGTGCTATCATTTCCTCTGTAAAAATTGACCAAATGACAATTGGTTTATGAGAACAAATCCATCGATACCATACAACGGACTGGGTTCTAAATATAAAGTTTTAATGCATACCTTTTTTTAGTGTTGCACATTATGGAGATCAAAATATTGTTCCATATGTAGTATCCATGTTACCATATCCTTGCCATCAAACTTCCTCATATTGATATTTGGAATATGGAGGGTCTTCAATACAATGCTAGAGTCTACGAAATCATGATTATAATTTATTTTGTTCTCATCATCAGTTTCATCTAATGTCTTTTCGCCATTAGGAATCATTTATTGTAGAAACTTTATCAAACCTTATTTCAAACCTTCCATGTCTTTTTTTAAACCATCATTCAAACCTTCCATATATTCTTTTAATGCATCCTTAAAAGATTCCATGTATGATTTTAAATCATTCTTCAAACCATCCATCTTAGCTTCCATTTAATTTTTTGGTTACTCTTTGCGAGAGCGAAATTTGTTGCACCTGTTCTCATAATTTTGATATATCATGTTGCATTTCTTCCTCTTCTTCATCTGTCATAGTAGAGCTTTATGGTTTCTTACTATTTATTTCCATTTTCTTGCTTCGAGTCATTTTGGAATCAAACAATGATATTTATGTTTCACTATTCCCTTGAATCACTTCAAACTGATATTACAAATAAAATTTATGCAAATTTCAAAAACAATGCACACATTTTTCTTGCTTTGTAGGAGATTGATATTGGATCGGTTGTGTTTCTATAAATTTGGATCTCTAAGGTCTGAAATTCAGTCATGTTGTATCCCTCTAAGTCTCCTTTCCAATGCCATAATGTAGAAAATTTCTACAAATCTAGATCTGATACCATGCAAAAAATCTTGTAGATTCACAAGCTCATGCAATGTACTAAAGAAAAAGACAAGAATCTACTTCTTATTTCAACTAGCAGAAGCAAATAGATTAATGAAAACAATATGAACAAGAAGAAGATAAATCAATGACACATAACACAATAAGTATTCGGGGAAAGCCTAAGTTGAAAACCCCCACTATTTGTATTGCATTAAATCAGAAATCCAAGATGATAATACAATGCTTGTTCTCACAAGAACAATCCTAGCATTCAATATGATCAATCCTTATTCACAAGCAAGCTCAATCCAATCTCTAGCCTCTTTTGCTACTCTCCAAGCCCCCGATTCCTTGCGCCCTTGGTCAAAGAATTTGGATAAATACAATATGTTGTGCTCAACCTTGAGCTTAACTTGCACATTTATTTCCTATCCTCCGCCTAATGGCTTCCTTTGGCCAATACTTAGCCAAATTTCCAAGTCTCCAAGATTCTAATTCTTTGCACAATTCCTGAGAGAATTAACCCGTATTTAAAGGGAAATTCCTCATCCATAATTGTGCAATCCAAAATTAGGTCCTTCTCTAATTGCATGCATGATATTTACAACTCAGTAAATCACACAACTGATATTACATTGTCCCTGCACTCTAGTCTCAATTGGGTCTTTCTCAAAATCAACATGCATGAGTTTCTGATGAGGGAATCTTCAGTTAACTAGAGTGACACTTGTGGATGCACTAGTGACCCAACTGACTTTTAAATCTCTATTAGATCCACAAACAATTTTGAACTAATTTAATTGAACATAACTCAATAAACTGAGTTATCTAATTACAACTCATAATTAAACTCATCCTGAACCCCTAAAACTTAGGGAGAACATATATATGAATTCCAAAAGACTTTCAAATTGAAATTCCTAAGTTAAATAAGTCAACTTAATTTAGTTAACTATTACAAGTTTCTATGAGAAAAGAATTACAATTTTAATTCACAATTTAATTCAAGGAGAAGTTAAACTGGAATTTCTGGATTCTATTTTTAACACTTCTTGTTGTTATTTTCAACACTCCCTCTCAACAAGAAATGAACTCAACTTGATCCTAATCTTGGACCTTTGAAATGTTCTAGAAGCAACATTTCTCTCTAGTTTTGTTGCTCCAACAGCTCCAGAAACAAAAAAACCATCCAACCTGAATCAGTATGATGCATCTTTCATCAAAGTCCCTGATTGTTATTGCCTCTATCGACTAAAAACTCTACGCTTCTACTGAGTCTACCTTTCTGCATTGTTTTCAACCTTTTTTGTGCTCTTCGATATCTGACTGCTCTAGCCTCTATCCCTTTCATCTTTGATTGCATCAATCACCACTAATTCCTCCCTCTATTATGTACTTTGGGCTCCTGTATCAAGGTACGATCCGTGAGATAAAACCTCTCAATGGACCTTGCCTAATTTCGTCCCTCTTGGGACTATCACTTCATATCGCCCCACCTTAAACCTGGAGGTATGGATGCATGTGATCCCTCTACCCGCCTGGCTCAAAATTCCCCCCCCCCCCCCCCCCTACTGGAAGTCTCTGCATGAGTGGATGCCTCCACTGTTGAAAATGCAACAAGATGATGGAGCTTAGTGGAAAGGAGTCACCTTCACTAAGTGGGCCCGCAGGCTATTTTTGGCACAAAGTCTATTTTTATACTATGTCTATTTTTAGACATATGAATCATGGTCTATGAGTTGCAAGATTCTATTTGTGGATGATTGGTCATGTTGGTAAAAATAGATGGACTTCTATTTTTAGACATATGGGTGGAGTCTATTTTTAGACTGCCGGGCTAAAAATAGAACAATTGAATATTATTAGCTCATAATAATATTTGGACTATAAACATTATCTTATCCTCTTGGAGCACTTCAGTTTGAGCTACAGATGTGGCACATGCAGCTATTAGAAGGAAATATGCTTTTCTTATGGGTCAGTTGAGCTATTGCATGATGGACTTTAGTTAGAACTCATGTGGTTGAGTTTGGTGGAGTTGATTGAGGAGTTGATGGAGTTGTGTTCAGTTTGACTTGGTTGAACTAGTTGTATTTAGTTTAACTTCAAATACACTAGTGATGAGTGATGTGAATTAATTATTAATTAATTCACTAATTATTAACTCATAAAGCAACTAAAGAATACATCAGTTAACTCAGTGCATGGACAGTTCAGTGGAGACAGGTGTTAGAGGTTGAGATTGCTATCAGTTGTGACTATAGTTTTGCATGAGATCTTGCACAATCAATGGGATTGAGTAATGCCAATGAGGATTACGTGGTTTAGCCAAGGAAATACGAGTTTGGATCAGCCACACTCATCTATTCTCATGCAGGATTGCGCAGTGGAGGTAGGCAAACAATGGAGGAGATTTGAGGCTTTAGATCTGAGCTAGTTTGTGTGTAATAGGTGGAGATAGTACTGAGTACTTGTGAGGAGTATTGTACTATGTATTGTTACATGTTCTCAATCAATATAATATACAAATAGTTGGGGGTTTTCAGCTGTATGCTTTCCCCATGATATACTGTGTTGATATGTGATTGATGCTTCAATGTGCGCATGCGATTGTTTCTGAATACTGCAAATTGATGATGAACGTAGAGGAGGTTATGTATTGTGCATGCATTCCGCAATAGTGTATAATTGGGATAATCTCTGTGAATAAGTGTCATATTATTCAAAATTTCTACATGGTATCGGAGCACTGTTGA
This sequence comes from Pinus tabuliformis, assembly GCA_031772625.1. NCBI lineage: Eukaryota > Viridiplantae > Streptophyta > Pinopsida > Pinales > Pinaceae > Pinus > Pinus tabuliformis. The sequence continues at coordinate 1,034,984,586 of CM062816.1, read as the reverse complement.
TCATCAGATCTATTATTCAGAAAGTGTTTACACTTTATTTCTTTAGGCAGAGTCTGTAATCGGGCCAAGTAGCCTTTGGATTCATCCTTCTTTTGGAAGGTGAGATATCTAGTAAAAGCCCATAAAGTCAATCTCTGTATGAGAAATACTTTCTTCTCACGAATTTTAGATCAGAGGCGGTTGAGTTTTGAGCTGGTGGAATTCGAATTTGCAGCAGTGTTTTCTTGGTGTCAAATTTGAAATGTCTTTCAATGGATTGCGATTGGAGTATGCTCTTGAAGGCAGCTCGAATTATATTGCATGGAAAGACAGGATGGAGGCATTGTTAGATGATAATGGGTTGAAGGAGTTCATAGATGTTGAAGTCCCAAAACCTACTAATGCTGCTGAAGCTGTGGCTTGGCAAAAGAAGACAGCAAAGTGTCAAAGGATTCTGTTGGAGGGCGCGAAGGATCACATTGTATCCAGCCTGCATGGAAATGCTTCTCCATACTTGATGTGGAAAGCATTGACAGATCTATTCCAAAGCAAGAGCAACCAGAGGAAGTTGGCGCTCAAGGATAAACTCAGAAACATTACGTGTGAGAATGGAGACAGTATGCCCCAGTATCTCACGAAGTTCACCCAATGTCGGGATGAGCTGGGAAGTGTGGGGGTGACTGTTGATGATGAGGACTTGGTGAGCTTGGCTCTCCTTGGTCTTTCGAAGAGTTGGCATTCCTATCAGGACTCTGTTAATGGTCAGGAGAAATTGCCAGGATGGGAGAGACTTTGGTGGATCTTGTGCAAGAGGAGATTAAGCGGAATACCAGGGACGGATCTTCATCAAAGGCATCTGATGAAGAAAATTGCGCTTTGGCTGCCAAAGGAAAGAAGGGGAGGGAGAAGGTTTCTCTTTCCGAATCCAGTTCTTCCAATGATGGGAAGAAGGTTGACAAATCGAAAGTGTGATGCTTTTGTTGTCATGAGGTGGGCCATTACGTTTCTAATTTTCCACGGAGGAAATCCAAGAAGGGATCTGGGGAAGGATCTGACGGTGAGACACTTGCTTCATAGTTTGAGTTGGATTTCACACTCTTCGCATGCATGGTTTCATCCATGGTGGGAAGTGGTTGGTTTCTTGATAGTGGAGCTTCTTTCCACATGATCGGTGACAAGAGTTTGTTCAGTACTATGGAGGAGAAAGATCTCCAGATACTCATAGCGATGGGTAATGATGAGAAGTATAGTGTCTCAGGTGTAGGCACGGTTATTTTTCAGAGGGAGCATGGAGCTCGCCTTACCTTGACCGATGTCAAGTATGTACCAGGACTGAAGAGAAACTTGGTGTCGATCGCGATGCTGGAAGACAAAGGCTGTGATGTAGTCTTCAGTAAGGGAAAGGTTTTCCTTAGACACATCATCACTAGACAGGTGAAGCAGATTGGTTCACGGGTCAAGAACCTGTATGCTCTTGAGGTTCAAGATGCATGCAAAGCCTTGAGCAGCGAAGCAACTGATGGAGACTTGGTGGTTGAGAGGAAGCGTATATTACCTCTCAACGTGCAGAGCTAGAAGAAGTCTCAGATGATTGTGGAGGAGCCACGATTGGTGCAGCAGCTTCAGGAGGTTGTGGAGCAGCCACAACAAGGGAAGCTGAGAGGAGATCGAGTAGAGACATCTACTCATGGAGAGACCTCCAGTAGGGGGAAACTTCGAGCCAGGTGGGCTGAGGGATCACATGCAGCCATACCTCCAGGTAGGAGGTGGGGCGATATAGAGTGATCGTCCCAAGGAGGAGGGTAGGATCCTTGAGGTATCCAACCTCTTGGATGAGACCTTGCTACAGGAGCCCCGATGTGGAGTAGCAAGAATTGACTGATTTGGTAGAGACAGATGCGGATGGAGCGGCAGAGAAAGCGACAGTGTAGGGAATCCCAGGACATCGCATAGCTAGTAGGTTGCAGCAATGCAAGAGGCACAAGTGTTTTGCACAATGCTAGGTGGCACAGAGAAGTGTGCAATGGTGCGAGATGCATGGAAATGTTGCAGTAGCACAGATGTCAGAGAGGGAGCACTTGTCAGCAGCAGGTAGAGCTTCAGCATCAGAGTACGTTCCTAGCCCAACAGAGTGGTCAGTTGGGAGTGTTTTTGTTCCAAGTGTTGTTGGAGCAAGTGGACCAGGAAAATGTGTTGCATGCAGAACATTACAAAGGTAGGATAGGGGTTGCAGATAATCCATATCTTGTTGAGAGGGAGTGTTGAAAATGCAACAAGATGATGGAGCTTAGTGGAAAGGAGTCACCTTCACTAAGAGGGCCTGCAGGCTATTTTTGGCGCAAAGTCTATTTTTAGACTATGTCTATTCTTAGACATATGGATCATGGTCTATGAGTCGCAGGATGATATTTGTGGATGATTGGTCATGTTGGTAAAAATAGATGGACTTCTATTTTTAGACATATGGGCGGAGTCTATTTTTAGATTGCCAGGCTAAAAATAGAACAGTCGAACATTATTAGCTCATAATAATATTTGGACTATAAACATTATCTTATCCTCTTGGAGCACTTCAATTTTAGCTACAGATGTGGCACATGCAGCTGTCAGAAGGAAATACGCTTTTCTTATGGGTCAGTTGAGCTATTGCATGATGGACTTCAGTTAGAACTCATGTGGTTGAGTTTGGTGGAGTTGATTGAGGAGTTGATGGAGTTGTGTTCAGTTTGACTTAGTTGAACTAGTTGTATTTAGTCTAACTGCAGAATACACTAGTGATGAGTGATGTGAATTAATTGTTAAATTAATTCACTAATTATTAACTCATAAAGCAACTAAAGAATACATCAGTTAACTCAGTGCATGGACAGTTCAGTGGAGACAGGTGTTAGAGGTTGAGATTGCTATCAGTTGTGACTATAGGTGTGCATGAGATCTTGCAAAATCAGTGGGATTGAGTAATACCAATGAGGATTGCGTGGTTCAGCCAAGGAAATACGAGTTTGGATCAGCCATACTCATCTATTCTCAATCAGGATGGCGCAGTGGAGGTAGGAAAACAGTGGAGGAGATTTGAGGCTTCAAATCTGAGCTAGTTTGTGTGTAACAAGTGGAGATAGTACTGAGTACTTGTGAGGAGTATTGTACTATGTATTGTTACATGTTCTCAATCAATATAATATACAGATAGTTGGGGGTTTTCAGCTGTATGCTTTCCCTGTGATATACTGTGTTAATATGTGTGATTGATGCTTCAATGTGCGCATGCGATTGTTTCTGAATACTGCAAAGTGATGATCAACGTAGAGGAGGTTATGTATTATGCATGCATTCTGCAATAGTGTATAATCAGGATAATCTCTGTGAATAAGTGTCATATTATTCAAAATTTCTACATCCACTCAATCTCCTCTCATATTCTCTAGTTGTGGCTCCTCCAAAACTTCCTGAAGCTACTTTAGAGGCTTCTTCTGGGGTTTCATGTTGAGAGGTAATTTACTCTCCCTCTCAACCACCAAGTATCTAACCTTTTCCTTGCTCCCCAAGTCTTTACATGCATCTTGTACCTCAAGTGCATACATTTTCTTGGCTAGCAAACCAATCTATTTCACTTGTCTCGTCATCACGATTTTTTTTAGAAAAATAGTTGATTTTAAATCAGCGATATCTCCCTCATCCGAACTCTGATTCAACCAATTGTTTTTTGAATTTTGGGTTTTTTTCCGCAAGGAATCCAAATATTCTATTTGTTTTTTATAATTTTGCACAAAAAAGTCAAATCTGATTTGCAAACTCATGGCCCAAAAAAATCTGGCTCTGATACCATGTAGAAAATTTCTACAAATCTAGCTCTGATACCATGCAAAAAAATTTGTAGATTCACAAGCCCATGCAATGTACTAAAGAAAAAGACAAGAAAATACTTTTACTTTCAACTAGAGGAAGCCAATAGATCAATGAAAACAATATGAATAAGAAGAAGATAAACCAATGGCACATAACACAATAAGTATCTGGGGAAAGCCTCAGCTAAAAACCCCCACTATCTGTATTGCATTAAATCAGAAATCAATGATAATACAATTCTTGTTCTCACAAGAATAATCCCAACACTTGGTATGATCAATATCCCTACTCACAAGAAAGCTCAAGCCAATCTCTAGCCCGTTACATTTCTCTCCAAGCCCCTGATTCCTTACGCCCTTGGTAAAAGAATGTGGATGAATACAATAAGCTATCCTTGACCTTGAGCTTAACCTACACAAGTATTTCCTAGCCTCCACCTATTGACTTCCTTTGGCTAATACTTAGCAAAATTTCCAAGACTCGAAGCTTCTAATTCTTTTCACAATTCCTGAGAGAATTAGCCCCTATTTAAAGTGAAATTCCTCATCCATAATTGCACAATCCAAAATTAGGTCCTTCTCTAATTCCATGCATGATATTTACAACTTAGTAAATCATACAACTAATAGTACACTATCCCTACACTCTACTCTCAACTAGGTATTTCTCATAATCGACATGCATGAGTTTCTGATGAGGGTATCTTCAGTTAACTAGAGTGACATTTATGGATGCACTAGTGCACCAACTGACTGTTAATTCTCTATTAGCTCCACAAAAAGTTTGGAACTAATTTAACTAAACATAACTATGTAAATTGAGTTATCTAATTACAACTCACAATTAAACTCATCCTTAACCCATAAAACTTAGGGAGAACATATACATGACTTCTAAAATACTTTCAATTCAAAACTCCTAAGTTAACTAAGTCAACTTAACTTAGTTAACTATTAGAAGTTCATATGAGAAAAGAATTGCAATTTTAATTCACAATTATATCAAGGACAAATTAAATTGGAATTTCTAGATTCTATTTTTAACATTTCTTCTTGTTATTTTCAACACATAAGTCATACCAAATTTGGATTCTACAAGATAAAGTTATGTCCATTCTCCCACAATGACTGAATTATGTACTAGTTTAGTAGAATGAACTTGTGTGGAGTTGCATAGGTCATTGTTTCGACCTTCGGCCCTGATAATGATATACAAGATACTATAGATCATGCACTTTTTGCCACTTTTTATGAAATCCAATTATGATCCTCATAGAGGAAGATATGACCATTTTTCCAAGATTACCTATTTCAAATGAAATACCAGAGCATGCAAAAACCCTAACGTCTTTGGATCATATCATCGAAAATATAGCAAACCAAGATCTGAAATTTTATACCAAGTTCATCAGGATTTCGACTCCTTGTGAAAAAAATAGCTTCTTAACCTTCGTAAAAAAAACTTTATAACAAAAACTCCACGATGTCCTATTTGTAGCAGCGAAACCCTAGAATCCTAAGCTCTGATGCCAAATGTTATGCAACCACCTCACAAAATAGAAGAAAAGATAGATCAACGACTTAAAAAGTAGCCTCTTCGAGGGGTAAACCTCCTTTACATTACATAAATGACCAATTCTTGGATGATACAAATGACAATACCTCCTTTCTATATATAAGAGTCTAAGGGGTGACAATATAATTAGAGCCTACATAACAATAATAATGTAAGGGCACACAAATAACAATAACGAGCTTCTATGGAGCACAATAATACAAATATTGGGACTACATGGTCACAACAATAATAATAAGGGGGCTACACTAACAATAATAATAAGGGGTGACACTAGTAGTGTAGGGAACTAACACTAGGTCTCTTATAAATAATTCCCAGGTATAATGATAAGAATGGGGCTCCCTTTCAACTACCAATTTATACCTTTTTTAGGGTTTTATCTCAAAGTTCAAAGTTTCTATGTGAATCATTTAGCTATCATCCATAATACTATTCAATTCAAGATATTACTCTATTTGGTGCACCTAGGTGAATACCTATGCTCCATCAAACTACTTTAATTAAACCTTGGGAAGTTTCACTCCTTTAAGAAACCATCCATGAGTAGCTCCACAAATATAAGTAAATCCACTTGAAAAATTATTATTATTGGCAAGTTGTTCAATTTGAATACTACCTTTGTTTTCATGAGTTCCTTGAGAAACATTAAAAATTTTAAGGAGCCTCCCATTTATGGCTTCTATAATCTTATGTTCCATTCCATATATATTTTGTTCCAATTGTTTCATCTTCCTATCTAATTCTTCCTCATTTTCATCCATATCCTTTTAATCAATTCTCGCATCTGTGAAAAATTAGCCTTCATAGCATTTCTTATTTCCTTAACATGACTTGCCAACTTAGATACAGGATACTACATGTCATCCATTTCTTCATTAGTCATGGATACGATTTATAGAGGTTTAAGTAGTGAAGTAATTTTTGAAGCACCCTCAGGAGCCATGTGGGTAAATAATTCTCTTCTATTTCATATTTATCAAAAATTTTGAATCATCAAAACTAAATTTTTTGATCAATAGTTTATGACAGTTGTAAGTTACATACCTTTCAAAAAACTATTTTGTATACCATTTGTATCGTTGATATTTATCCCAATATAGATCTGAAATTTGATCCCTTCTAATTTTGAAATTTCACTATATAGTAATCTAGCTTGTTTTCTCTGCAATTCCATAGGTCTGATCGGAATTTGATGCGTCGAGTGAGAATTATGGTAATGTTCCCAAAACATATTGGTTTTTGACCTCTTTCAAAGAATGAACTTGTAAGGTATGTCACGTTTCTAATTTTTAAACTACGATTTTAGAATTTTTATCGAAGGTACTTAGTCATGTCCCACCAGATCTCCAAATTTCCATAGTTTGAAGTGTGCTAGACAAAAATTTATAGAAATAATGCTAGGATCATTCATTTGAAACTAATTTTAGGAACATATACAAACCTTAATTTCCATAGGGTATATCTTCAAAACAATAGAAAACTAGAATATGAAATTTTAATCAGATGTATGCCAATATACTTACTCAGTATGGTCAAAATTTCACAATTTGAAACTTCTGAAAGTATATATTATATATATAATTCATATATTTCTTACTTCAAACTTATTTTAGGATCAACCACAAATCATAACTTACATGAGGTATATCTTTGAAAGTATAGATAAAAAGAATCTAAAATTTTGATCAAATGTTCTTTGAGATATCTTCTAAATATGCTAAAGAATTCATTATCTGAAGCTTCCAAAAAACAATTATAGAAATTTTTTATTAATTACTCATTTGAAGAAGCAAAACTCTAGGTTTATATACTCCAATACCAAATGTTATGAATCATGCACCTAAAAAATGATAAGAAGCCAATAATTACAATATACTTTGAAGGTAACCTCCTTTTACAATGAATACAATGTATGGGACAAGATACAATGATCCTATGACTAGCTCTTCTTGGTAGATATATATATATATATATATATATATATATATATAGATAGATAGATATATATATATATATATATATATATATAGAGAGAGAGAGAGAGAGAGAGAGATATATAGATAGATATATATATATATATATATATATATATATGATGAATGCTTATTATGGCATTAATGTAAGGGCCAAGGGCCTTAATAATATTTTGGAAATACTAATTTGAATTATAATATATATATATATATATATATATATATATATAAGTTAAGTCTAAAATTATTAATATAGAGAAAACATTAAAGCCTTTATATTATAAACACATTGAAATTTGAAAGTACTATATAGCTAAGTTAAACTTCAATAGTTTTCAATTTCTTCAAATTATATTTTACTATAAAAATCTACAAGTGACTTTAATGCTAACAAGGAAAGGAAATGCAATTTTCATTAAACAAGAAACAATGTGTTTCATAACAAATAAGACTTTGTTAATAAATAAAAGTAGGCATATAGTATATGATAGATAATATACTTGAATATTCTATTAGTACCAAAAGTCGGTAAAACCAATACATAGACAAAACTTGATTATAATAGGATAGTTTAGTGAATATAAAATTCTCATTAAGAAATATTAATTAGATGAGTAGTATTAAAGTTGGATGAATGACTTGAAGGATCTTCAAAACTAATAGATTTATATTGACAAAAAGGACATCTCATAATTTGAATATCCTACTGAATTTCAGGAGTGTCTTCCTTCATTTCCTCCATAGCTAGAAGTACTTGATCAAGTTTTGATTCAGTAGTATTCTAAAAATTCATGATAGGACTAGAAATTGATCATTCCTTATTGTTCTAAAAAAAAAAATATTAGAAATATTTGACTCGGAAATTGTCCATTTCCTAATCTTTGAAAATTATGACCACAAAGTTTACAAGATTAGGAATGTGGCTCTAGTGCATTATTCACTGGATGAACTGATTTAGAGTGAAAAGGGGAAGATGATTTTTATCTAAAATCTAATATCTAGAAGAAACTTCTATTGGATATTTTGGCTTTTAAACATTCCTTGCCTTCATTTATGTCCTATGTTTGATATTCCTTTCAATAATTTGAATCAACAACCTCCATAAACCATGTATAATCATCAAGATTACTTTCCATTACCAAAATGTGACTTGGGAATGCATGTAATTTAGTGTTAAATGGTCTCACACACACACACACACACACACACACACACATATATATATATATATAGATATATATATAGATATTCTTTCAAATCATAATTAATAAATGACCATATCAAATATCTAGATATACATATCTTATCTTTCAAAATCAAGAATGGAGATCAAATCATTACATCTCATTAATTAATTTATATATGATCAAATTTATTGATATATCAACTATCAATTCAACTAATTTTCAAAAAGATTAATTTACACATAAATCATTAATAACCATTGATCTGTAAATTGTCATGGATATTCCACTACACAGTTTGTCACAACAGATTTGATAATATTATATTAAAATATAAGATTCTACACTATTATAAATTTATTAAACTTTAAGATGTGTAGATTTAAATGTAATTAGTGCATGCATGTGAATGCAAATTATGCAGAAAAGTAGAGAACGAAAAAATAATCGTACACACACACACACATAAGGCACAAGATATGCTCTCTAGGAAACCCTTTCGGGAGAAAACCTAGCTGGAAGGTGAAGTTGCTTCGCTCTCTTTCCTTGTCTGGAAATATGATTGTAGGTACAAAGAAGTAATGTCTGTGGCTCATGGGCTATGATAGTGCACAGATCCTGTTTATGTATTCTACCTCCTATCTCTCCTAGTTATATTTTCTCAGTTATGGAACAAAATTCTCTCGAAAGAATGGAATGCATCTTCCTCCTAGTGCCACGGTTATGACACAACCAGATAGCCTACTAGTGGTTAATTTTGACTACATCAAATCTTAACTAAAGTTACAATATAGAATCTTCTAGAGTATTTTACATCATAATCACATGGCTTGGCACTTTTCCTTGAATAACAGGGGTTGAGGTGGTATCTTCTAGAACTATTGGTGTGAAAATAGGAAGGTCAACTTCTAAGTGACATAAATTTTGCATACAGACTCTAATTGACACACTTCTTGCGCCATTGGAAATATCTCTGTGTGTAGAATAGCATGAAATGGTGTGCCGCTAAAGCGGAAATTTTTTACCCCAAAAAATGTCATTTGATGCCTCAAAATACTTCTGAAAGGTTTCAGACCTTGTTTTGCCAAACTGGGTCCCGCTAGTAAAAATGGTCTCATGAGCTAATTCCTCCAGTTTTTCCACTCCAAATGCATCGATATGGATGAAAATGAATCTAATGACCCAATCTAGATCACACCTCCCCATTTTTGGAGGATTTTAGTCCCTAAAATCTTCTATTGAATGAGGTGAGGAAATTTTTCCTCCACCTTCTCTCTGGCATACCATTTAGCTTTTCTTGAAGTTGTCCCTTCAATCCAATCTACCAAAGGTCATGATGCCATGTCTTGTAGTTTTGGACCTCTTCTGCAAAATTGTATCTTCTGTCAACTCTGCTTGAGCATCTGGTGCCAAATCCTCCACATAGGTAGGACTTGTTCCTCTTCTTGATCTAGCATGGAAGGCTCATAGTGTTTCAAATTCTCTACATTCACAACTGAGAAAATGCACATATATGGTTATAAACTAAGTCGACAGGCATTATCACCCACCTTTTTTAGTATCTCAAAGGGACCATACCTTAGAGCCTTAATTTTCTTACCAAGCCCCTACAACCTCTCCTTGTTCAACTATAACCATACTCTGTCTCCCACCTTGAATGGCTTCTCTGTTTTGTGTTGATCATGCAAGTCCTTATACTTCTTCTGTGACTTTTGTAGTGTTTCTTGTACCTATAGATGGAGTTTCCTGATATTCTCTATAAAATTTTCAACCCTCAAAGCATATCCTGTAAGATCTTCCCTCTCTCTTCCTTTTTTCCCATATGCAATATCCAAAGGTAAAGGTGGAAAATATCTCAAACAAGTCTTACATGGGGATTTTCCCGTAGAAGTGCAGATTTCTCTAGCATAAGAATGTTGTATATATACCATATTTTCATCCCATGTCTTGAATGCTTCCAATTGTATCCCGTTAGAAGCTACACCAAAGTCTTGTTGACTACTTCTCTCTGCCCATTTGTCTATGGATGGAATTATCTAAATCTCTTCAACTTTGTGTTCATCTTCTCCCACAATGTAGTTTATAATGCACTGAGAAATATTATATCCATGTCTGAAATGATGCTCCTTGGTATCCCAAAGTGAACCCAGACCTATCCAAAGAATAAGTTTGTTGCTTCTTTCTCATTGATGATCTTTTAACAGAGCATCAGAACACACATCTTGTTGAACCTGTCAACTACCACAAACAGATAATCATGTCCCTTCATGGTTGTCATTAAACCTCCCACAAAGGCCATGGAAATTCTTTCCAAAGGATGAGCAGTTGTAGGTAATGGATCATACAAACCCTGTTTTCTCTTTCTAGGCTTCCTGGTACAACAAAGAATGCATCCTATTATGAACCTAGCTACATTCTCTTACATCTTGGTCTAATACACATACCTTTGCAAGTTAGCCACAGTCTTCCCTACACCAAAGTGCCCTGACCTTGGAGGTGTGAGCCTCTCTGATCAGCTTCGATCGCTCACCTTTAAGAACACATAGTGTATCCAACCTGTAGAGTAACCCATCATGGAGATGCTATTCAACCGTGCTATCTCCATCATGCACATGACTCTGACTCTACAACTGTTGACACACCTCCTTGAAGTCCCCATCTTCTAAATATGCCTCTCTATATGCATCATGGGTAAATGAATCCATGTGTTTAAGAGTCCCCAAACCTGTGATCTTTGATGTGGGTGGCCTTGAAAGCATGTCGGCCAACTTTTTTCTGTTTCCCTTCTTATACTTGATCACTGAATGAAATTGTGGTAAAAACCCCATACACTTGTAATGAATGGTTTTTTGTAGTTTACTCTGGGCCTGCAAGTACTATAACAGTTGGTCATATGTGTGGATTATTGTCTCCTTTCCCATCAAATAGTGCTCCCACTTATTCACATCTTGCACTATGGCATAGAGCTCCTCGTTGTAGTACAGTAGTTAAGGATTTCCTCATGAAATACTTCAGAATGGTAGCATACATGCCCTCATCCCTACATCAATACAACTCCAATAGCTTACCCACTCGCATCTATCTCCACTTCAAATGCTTGCTACAATTTTGGTAATTCTAGAGCTAGTGCTTGGTTGATCTTCTTCTTTAGATCTTTGAAAGCCCTTTGCTGACCTTTTCCCCATCGAAACCTCTTTCCACTTATTGTTGTGGCATGGAGCAGTGTTTCTACTACTAAAAATAAGGCTATGAACTTCCTCATGTACTGTGCTACCCCAATGAAACTCCTGACCTCAAAAATATTAGTAGGCATCGACCATTTCATGATGGCCTCCATCTTGGAAGGATCTATCTTCAGTTATCCTCCACCAATCACACACCCCAGATACACCAAATATTGAAACACGAGCTTTCACTTCTTGAGATTTGCTAGTAGTTGGTGCTTCTTCAATGTTTCCAGCACCTATGTCAAATGTGACATATGATCCTCCTAGATAGCACTATGTATCAGTACATCATCCAAATAGACAATAACAAATGAATCTATAAAAGGTTGCAGTACACCATTCAGTAATATCATAAATTTAGTTGGTGCATTACATAGGCCAAATGGCATGACTAACCACTCATATAAACCTTTCCTAGTTTTGAAGGTAATCTTCTATGTATCTTTTTCTTTGACTTGAACTTGGTGATATCCAGAATTCAATTCCAACTTGGTGAAGTGCTTTTCTTGCTGCAACTGATCTAGAAAATGATCTTTCTTGGGTAGGGGGTATCTATTCTTGAGCGTGATTTTGTTCAATGCCTTGTAATCTAAGCACATCCTCCAATTCCCATCCTTATTCGACACAATGATCATGGGTGATCCACAAGGTGATATATTCAAATAAATGACAAGTCCCTATTCTAGCAATTGTTGCAACTATTTCTTCACCTCACTTGATTCTATAATAGATGGTCTAGACAACTCAATATTTGGCAATGGGGAGTCTAGAAATAGCTAGATCTCATGCTCCACTTCTCTCTTAGGTGGTAACCCTTTAGGCTCTCGGAAAAAATCCTTGTATACCTGGAACAACCCCTCTAATTTCTGTTTTTATTTCTTAGTACATCCCTCCAGGATTCATTTCCTCTTATTGACTCCTCTTTGGACTGACTTTCTCTTAAAAATAATAAAACATACTTCTTGTTCGAACTGCTGAATTTCTTGGCTTGGTTGGCACTTACCAGTGATATTTTCGACTTTCCTTTGTGCACGTTGATGATGAATGATTTTCCATCCTTAACGAGTCGATATTGGCTAGCTCTTCTCATGAATATTACGTCATGCATTTGCATGTATGGACTCCCAAACATGACTCCACATACATCAAGGGGAACCACATTTAGGTCTACTTCATCAATAAAATCAACACTAATAACAAATCTAATTTTACACTTATTTTTTACCTTCAACTCTACATCCTTATTTACCCATCCCAATGGATAAGGGTTTTGATGATCACGAACTTCCAATCCCAACTTCTTGACTAGCTCTACTGCAATGAGATTCGCCTATGATCCTGAATCAAATAGAGCATCAATCATGATCTTCTTGACCTGTATCTTTATATGGAAGAGATTTGTCTTTTAATTCTCTTCATGTTGTTGAAGACTACTCAGACTCACCTCCTTTTGTATTGACATACAAACAATCTTCTCATCCACATCCAAGTTGATTTCAACTTGGTTGCTCGAATCACTGGCCATGAGATTCTTCTTCTTGTTATCTTTCTTCTTATTCTTCGAGGTTGCTGTAAGTTTAGTAATGCCAAAATTGTTGCTTGGGTGACCTTCTTCTTTATCTCTTTGAAATCCCTTTGTTGAAATTTTCCCCACTAGAAACTCTTGCCACTTATTGTTTTGGCAGGGAGTGGTGCTACTACCACTGAAAATGAGGCTATGAACTTCCTCATCTATTGTGTTTCCCCAATGAAACTCTTGACCTCATAAACATTAGTAGGAACTAACCATTTCATGATGGCCTCCATCTTAGAAGGATCTATCATCAATTCTCCTGCACCGATCACATACCCCAGATGCACCAAATATTGTTGCGCAAACTTATACTTCTTGAGATTTGCTAGCAGTTAGTGTTTCTTCAATGTTTCCATCACCTACATCAAATGTAACATGTGCTACTCCTAGGTAGCACTATATACTAGTATAGCATCCAAATAGACAATAACAAATGAAACTATAAAAGGGCGTAATACATCATTCATTAATCTCATAAATGTATTTGGTTCATTACATAGACCAAATGGCATGACAAACCACTCAAATAAACCTTTCCTAGTTTTAAACGCAGTCTTCATGTGTCTTCTTCTTTGACTCGAACCTAGTGATATCCAAACTTCAAGTCCAACTTGGTGAAGTACTTTTCTTTCTACAACTGATCTAGCATATCATCTATCATGGGCAGGAGGTATCTCTTCTTTATCGTGATTTTGTTCAATGCCATGTAATCTAAACACATCCACCAAGTCCCATCCTTCTTTGACATAATGATGATGGGTGACACACATGGTGATGTACTCGGTCAAGTGACAGGTCCCCATTCCAGTAGTTGCTGCAACTATTTCTTCATCTCACTTACTTCTATAACAGAGTGCCTATACATGCCAATATTTGGCAATGGGGAGTTTGGAAATAGTTGAATCTCATGCTCCACTTCTCTCTTAGGTGGTAACCCTTTAGGCTTTTAGAAAAAATCCTTGTATGCCTGTAACAACTCCTCCAATTGTTTTTTCTTTTCTTAGTACACCCATTGAGGGATTCCTTGCCTCTTATTGACTCCTCTTGAGACTAACCTTCTCTTAAAAATAATAAAACATACTTATTGTTGCAACTGATCAATTTCTTGGCTTCGTCGGCACTTACTAGTGATATTTTTTACTTGTGTATGTGCCAGTTGATGATGAATGATTTTCCATCATTGGCAAGATGACACTGGTTATATCTCCTCATGAATATTGCATCATGCATTTACATGTATGGACTCCCAAACATGACTCCACATACATCAAGGGGAACCACATCTAGGTCTACTTCATCAATAAAATTAGCATTGATAGCAAATCTAATTTTACACTGTTTTTTTACCTTCAACTCTGCATCCTTATTTACCCATCCCAATGGATATGGGTTTGGATGTTCACGAACTTCCAACCCCAACTTCTTGACCAACTTTATTGAAATGAGATTCACCTATAATCCTGAGTCAAATAGAGCATCAATCTTGATCTTCTTGACTTGTATATTTATATGGAAGATTTTGGTCATTTCTTTATCTTCCTATTGCTGAAGGCTACTCATGTTCACCTCCTTCTATACTAATGTACAGAAAATATTCTCATCCACATCTGAGTTTCTTTCAACTTGGTTGCACAAATCAACGGCCATGAGATTCTTCTTCTTGTTATCTTTCCTCTATATCGCCATCAATTTTTTAATTGTTGCAGTTGTTGCTAGGATCTTTGCACTAGTGCATTTTGGTTGTTGTCTTCTTATCTTTTCCCCCTTTTTGCTTCTTCTTCCCCTTAGAATATTCTTGTTTCTCCTTATCCGTTGATCCACATGATTACACTCTCTTCAGGCGTATGTTCTCCAATTACTATGCTTGTACACAAGCCTCATCCACTGATTTGGACTTGAACAACATCACTTACTCATGCAGATGGTGGTGAATACCCCCTAAATACTTGACGAGTACATTTGGGTTATTTGGATAGATACCCAACATTATAGCCATCTTCCTGAATTTTGTGGCGTACTCTTGCACACTTTGGCTGAACTTTTGCTTGAAGTAATGCCAACGAATCCATTGGTCCTCTATGTACCCAATGAGATAAAACTATGACTTAATGATGTTTTTTAAATCCTCCCAATTAGTCACTAGAGGTTCTCCCTCCAACCTCAGGGTTTCCGTGTGGCTGTCCCGCCAAATTAGTGCATGGCCCTCTATTTCAACTACACAAATGAGATATTTTTCCCTTCCTCGATTTGTTGGACACTGAAATAAATTTCTAGTCCTCTAACCATTGGTTGATCTTCAGAGCAATGATATCATCATGGTATGGATTGATATTGAATTTTTCTTCCATTTTAAATAGGGATTGTAATTGGTTCACAACACTCGAATTGGGTTAATATTTTTCAAGTCCTATCTTCAATTGGTTCTCTGTTTCTCCCCGATATTCTGATCTCTGTTTTGATTTTTCCTCTGCACTCAAACCCCCATCTTCTCCAAATATTGCCATATTTCTATTCAAGGCTGCCATGAGGAGACTTACATTATGTTTGATATTTGTGACTTGTTGTTCCAACCATGTAAACCTCACCTCTACTGGATCACGAGGTTTGTTTATAGATTCATTGGCCATGATTAGGATTCTATGATTTTCACCCCGCTGATTTAGATCCCTGCAATCTCAACAAAATACCCAAATAAACATTCTATGATACAAAATGATCCATAAATTTTCATGGATATTCCATTGGATAGTTCATCACAACAAATCTGAAAATATTATATTAAAATTTGAGATTCTACACAATTACAATTTTGTTAGACTTTAAACTTATGTGGTAGTTTTTTGGAGCAGCATGATCTAGATTATCCACAGTATTATGTTCATTCTTTCAATGTTTCGAACACCAAAAGGGGTCCATCATCAGGACCAAAATTCATATAATATGAATGATAGTTCCTTGAGAGAAGAATCTTCTGACCAGAGTATATATAAACCTAGAAATTGATAAATTTTTATAGAAGTCGACCCTTACATATATGAATTCTTTTATTTTTAATTTTAATTTATTATAATAATTTTAGTTTAATTATTTTAATTTTGATTATTCTAGCTTTAATTATTTTAATTATTTGATTTTAATTATGTGTTAAATAAATTAATTAATTTAATTCATAATCCTTAATAAATACTAATTGTAAGTTTATTTTTATAATGTAATGTAATTTTATTATTTTTATACTCTGGTCGGAAGATTCTTCTCTCAAGGAACTATCATTCATATTCTATCAATGTTGGTCCTGATGGTGGACCCCCTTTGGGGTTCGAAACGTCAACAGAATGAACATAATACTGTGGATAATCAGGATCATGCTACTCCAAATTACAATTTTATTAAACTTTAAGATCAGTAGATTTAACAGTAATTTGTCCATGCATGCGAATGGAAATTATGCAGAAAAGTAGAGAACGACAAACTAAGAACACACACACACACACATAAGACACAAGATATGATATTTGGGAAACCCTTTCGGGAGAAAACCCAGTTGAAAGGTGAGGCCACTTCGCTCTCTTTTAATGTCTAGAAATATGGTTGTAGGTATAAAGAACTAATGCTTGTGGCCCGGGGGCTGCTGCAGTGTACAAATAATATTTGTATGCTCTACCTCCTATCTTTCCTGGTTATCTTTGCTCATCTATTGAATAAAATTCTCTCGAAATAATGGAATGCATCTTCCTCCTAGTGGTTAGGTTATAACACAGCCTGATAGCTTACTAGTGGTTAATTTTGACTACATCAACTCTTAACTAGAGTTATAATATAGAATCTTCTAGAGTATTTGACTTCATAATCACATGGCTAGCCCTTTTTTCCATGAATAATGGGGGTTAACATGGCATCCTCCCGAACTATAGGTGTGAAAGAAGGAAGGTCAACTTCTAAGTGGCATAACTTTTTCATACTGACTCTCACTAACACACTTCTTGCACCGTTGGAAATATATTTGTGTGTAGAATAGCATGAAATGGTGCAGTGCTAAAGAGGCAAAGTTTTACCCCCAAAAAATGGTGTTTGATGCCTCAAAATGCTCGTGGAAGGTTTTTAGACCCTGTTTTGCCAAACTGAGTCCTACTGGTAAAAAACGGTCCTGTGAGATGATTCCTCCTCTTTTTCCACTCCAAATGCATCGTTATGGATGAAAAATAATATAATGATCCAATCTTAATCAACCATAAGTTTCATGTGCCATGATTTCTTGGATGCCTAAGCTTCGAACGCATGCATTTGGTCTAACCAATGTTGTTTTAAGTGTTGAGGATGGACCTATCAATTCCCTTTCAATATTTAGAAGAGAAGGAGAATGTATGTTATCGAGTGAAGAAAAGAAAGCTATGGACAGGTATCAATGATGGAAATGAGAAATCCTCTCATCCTCGAGTATTCACTAAACCCATACCAAATGAAATTTCTTCTCTTCGATTTTCTAATCTTCTTTCAATTTTGAAACCTTATATAAAATAAGTACAATGGATATGAAGATCCCTTAAAGGATTGACATAGCTTTAGATTTTGTAGAAAAAATAAATAACATCATCCCACATATATCAAAGTTTTAAAAAACTAAAATCAATAGTGTCAATGCCCTATTACTTTTTGGAATATGTTAGAAATATAATTTTGATAATGAAACATGTGTTTGGCTAATCCTCAAATTGAATTGGAAAACGATGATAGAGAATACATACAACATTGCATCTAGGGACGAGAACCCTACCCCAATGAAGAAGGCCCTACCATCATATGAAGTCGCAGATTATTAGAGAAACTCATCCTAAAATTACAGGGTATCACTCTTTCCTCCAAATAATTAAAATCAACCTAAAAATGACCAATTCCAAATCCATTGCATCTATCATTAGCATTCACACTTCTTGTTCAAATTAAAATGACTAAACAATTATACAAAAGGATAATACATATAATTTGTTTACCCATTGACATGTAATTGGCAGGTTCTCACATCCTATATTACACTCCATTGTGACTCCTAGTAATTCATTCCATTGAATTTGGTTGGGTTGATAATGCTATTAAAGTTGAGGATTAGAATCCCTTGATTTTTGGTATCAATGAAGTTACACGACATACAAATATAACATGGAGCACTCCACATTCACATTGCAGACAAGAGGAGGATGTGAAAGCTAGAATACCTACAATATCATGTGATATGTTCAATTATATTATTCATAACCACATTTGACCTAGAAAATATCATGGATTGCTTTTGTATTTTATTTCCTTCCATTTTAATCCACTATTGTGTAGATAAATACATGGTGAGGATAGAAAGGGAGATGTGGAGAGGGAGAGGCCTATTGTAGAGAGGAATAGTGCAACAACAACAATGGTTTGGTGGAACATCTAAGATTTATAGTCGATTGTGTATTGTTCATAAAGATAGGTTTTATGGCCACTATGTTTATTTATTATCTAACATTGTGTTTAATTACTACATTTGGGTGAAAGCATGGAACTGGGTTACTCTTTTTGGCAAAAGAGGGCATGTTTGGGTGGAAAAAACAATTGCTCAATCAATCCATTTAAGCGCTCGATCAAGTCCTTTTTAAGCGCTCGATCGAGGGTTAAAAACCAACACTTGATCGAGCTATAATGCTCAATCGAGCATTATGGCTTAATCGAGCCCTTTTTTATAAATATCACTCCTACTGTCTATGCATGCCATTTACACAGACCACGGGTAAATCAAGAGCTTGACTGAGAGTGTGACAATAGCTTGACTGAGAGTATTAGATCTTGATCAAGCAATTGGAGCATGGAGCATTCAAGTCAATCTTGCCAACTACCCCACCAACATCCTAGAGGCTCAAATGATGGTAGGTATTCTATCTTTTTTGTCTTTCTTATTTATTTATTTTTTTGCAAAATTAAACAAATTAATTTAAAAAAAAAAATAACCATGTACAAAAACCATAAAAACCAATTAATTAAAAAAAAAACAACCATACAAAAACCACGAAAACCACAAAAAAACCTTCGAACTAACTTAGAAAATCACAAAACCAAACAAGAAAACCATAAAAAAAAACCTTCAAAACAACTTAGAAAACCATCAAAAAAACCCTTGAAAACAACCTAGAAAACACTTAGAAACCACCAAAAAAAAACAATAATTTAGGTTTTAAATGTGTTTCTTACTTGCAATGTTTTGTTTATTAAATGCATATTTTCTAATTTTGAATGATAAAATCTTTATTTTTCTAATTATTTTATGTTTTAATGTTTTTCTTTAGGAATTTTGTGAAATAAATTTTCAAAATTTTTTAGATTTTTGTTATTGAAAATACATTTTTAAATTTCTAAAAATATTGACCAAAAATACAACCCAAAAAACTCCAAAACTAAAACAACAATCAAGCTTCCTAACATTTGAATACCTACCCCGAGTACGTGCTCTTTGGTCAATAAGAAAGGGTCGTCAATAAGAAAGTAAGTGTGTCCCGCACCCCTGACCTCGTCCTACTCGGCTTTCATCAACAAGCTTTCTCACGTTGAAACGCCTATTGGAAAAACATGTTTCTTATGATGCGTAAGCAGGCTCAACTGATAAGGAGAGGGCATTTGCGTTCGTTTTACGGCTACTTGACACGCGCAAGCTGGGGAACCTGCGTAGACCTAAGAAATACCCAATAAGTAAATTAGGAGCTTGAGATTAGCATGATGAACATGGTTTCTCATGGTGAACCTCTATTTATAAAATAATAAATTTTATTTTATTTTATTAATTTAAATTTAAATTAATTTATATTTTAACTAGTTTTTTTAAATATTAAATATAGTAATCTTAAAAATATCAATCTTTAATGTTAAAAATTTAAAAAATAAAATTTTGTTTTATATATATATCATGTGACTATATATAACAAAATATTTAACTTATATATATATATATATATATATATATATATATATATATATATAGTTCTATAACTATTTAGTTCATAACATAAAGTTATAACATAGAACTATATAATTATTTAATATATATAAGATAAAGTTATTTAACATAACATACATATATGCCATAGCATGTAATATAAATATAACTTTTTCATAACTATGTAATTATATAGTTATTTAAACATAACTATATACATTTAAGTAGATTATAAAGTTATAACATCTCATATAGCTAGATATACTATAGTTCTATATATATAGTTTGTAACATAACATAAAATTAGCTAACATGGCATAGTTCTATAATTATTTAACATAGTGTGTGTGTGTGTGTGTGTCTATATATATATATATATATATATATATATATATATATATATATAAGTTAATGTTTCCAAAATGCATCATTATAGATACGTTAAATCCATCATGAAAAATGCATTTAGACTAGTGAATAAAAGCATTTAGACTCTTTTCTAATTTGTACTATATTGTTTCATTATGTAGTGTGTTGTACAAGAAAAATTGTCTTCATGTGCTTGCACCTAATACATGTCATGTGTCAAAGTCAAACATTAAGAACTTAAAGTCTATCGTAGTATTTGGTTGGCATGAAATTTTCTTAGTTTTGTAATTTTTTTTCATTTTTTTATATATATATTTACATATTTATGTGTTATGAATAAAAAACATTATTTAGAAATGAGAAAAAGTGTGAAGGTAGATTTGATCACTTCTTTCAATTGTGTTTACATGAAACTCAATACTTTGGTTGATAAATTATCAAAAAATAGACTCTAAAGTTTAGGACTTTTGGCTAGATTATTCTGCTTGATTCTAGAAATGGTTTTCTTGTTAACATTTTTTTCTTGGATTAGTTTATATGTATTGTATGTAATATGGAGCCATCCTGTATACCCACCCAAACTTCAGGCTATCACAGTGCAAGGGGTTCTTTTATATGTGGCCGTTCTTGTGATAGACCACGTATCCCACCGAGAGTTCATGTTCCACTCATAGATCCTACCTCTGATGTTAGTTGGAGAGTCAGAGGCATTGTTTTTGTCTTTGTTGATGGTGTTACATCTAGTTGACATTTTTCGCTTATTTCAGGTACACCTCTTGCATTTTTAAATCCTCTTTAAACTTTATGTGTTTATGTCTTGAAATTGTCTTTAATTTTTAAATTGTCTTCAACCGATGTGTTTAAATTTAATTTATATGTTATTATGCTTATAGTTTGTTAATTATATATGTTAAATTATGTTTATGATTTCCATGCCCTTAGCAGTTCGAAGATAATGATCAGAGTGCAACATTGATCCCTCTGTGCGATGATGCTACAACTCATATCACATTAGAGGATGTTATGACCTGTAATACACAGATCACAGTAAAGATAGAGAAGATCCATGCTAATTCACCAGTTGATCGTGCATTGTGTTTTTGCTAGATGGCATCAATAGGTTGATAGATACATACCAAAGGTTAGGCCCACATAGCCACATATTATAGTCCATATATAGGATTAGGAGGCATGAGGTTAGAGGCCCAGATACTTCGAAGATGATGAAAGAGGCCACCAGGACATTGATGTTTGTGGGGAGTTGTTTGACATCCCTTTGGATTTCCCTACTAGACATAAAGGTCTGATTCCACTAAAATATTTTAAGAGTGTTGATGCATCACCTTTTATGTATGATAGTTCATTGGAGCTTGGGGCTAATTCCCCCACCATGACCAGATTGCCATTTATTTTGCCAAGCATTTATATGCAAAGCTTGTGTTACATATGAGGTTGGATTACACTGATACCTGATCTCATTATTGTGGTCCCAACTTGGGATGTACCTATGATCCCGAAGGGCTTTGTAGGGACCCTGGGCATGTACCACCACCTCTGAGATTCTTTCTACTACCATCTCGAAGATTGGTATTACTGATGCAGGTAGAGGATTTGTTGTAGCTCAATGGTGAGATGAGGGAGACTATTACAAACAACATATGAATGCCATTTGTCAGTGCACATGTTGCATTGGACGGAGAGATTAGGAGACCTCCACCATTGCCTCGTGACCTGCCAGTGCCCTTATATGATGATGCATTTCTTGTGAGTTTACCCTTTGACCATCTTTTGACATATACATGTATGTATATTGATGTCATTCGTGAGAATAGGAGGGTGCACAACCTGTCTGACATAGACGTGGTACATATATATACGAAACTTTTGACTCTTATTGTCATATTATGCAATAATTATTTATATTAACATTTCTGGTTCATATTATATTTCATTTATATTAATAAGTTCATGTTAACATGTAGACACATCCCAGCTACATGGATGAGATAATGAGGTCATCCAAGGGGGCAGTTGATCAACCAGACCTTCCTTGACCAGAGCATGTTTCCATGGGTTCTCCTCCACCTGCACCTCCACCTTATATGTTCATTAATGTGAAGGAGGGTCACTATGTACAACCACATGGACCAACAATTGAGGTAAACTTTTTTATTCCTAAGATTTCACATTTTCTTTTTTTAAGTGACACATATATGTTAATTAATTTGTAGACTAATTGTAATTTTCCCTTGCCATTGTGTACACAAGCCCATATGCAAAGTGTCATTGATGTCGTTTTTATGTGGAGACATGAGTGGGATGATGGGTTTAGAGGCATTGATGATATGGGTCCATTGATGCAGGCCCCAATCATTGAGCCATGGGTAGGGGAACACTAAACCCAGATTCATGATCAAACCCCCATCCTATATGACTTGCATTTGGAGTTGAATTAGGTTACTAGATACATGTATATGTAATTAAAAATGTCGTTCAAAATCGTTTATTCACATATCTTTTATTTTGTACAAATAATGATCTAATTAGTTTGAATTTGAATGTGTTATATTGCAGTCACAGCTTATGGACACTTACTTTGATTGAAGAAACTCACATAGGAGTTCTAGTGGTACTTAGAGTGTCATAGTTTGAATATTTTCAAGTTCATTTCATAGGACACATTCACATGTGTGATATAGACTTTGTATATTTTCATACATGGTCCATGGACAGTTTATGGATGTACATCATGGACATTATTTTAGTTTATGGATGCTTATTATTTGAGTTCATGCATGTTCATGTGATATTTGTAATTTGTATATATTTTCATATGGATAGTTTATTGATACATGTATTCACTATTTCAATTTTTGGATTTCTATTAATCTTGTTTATGGATGCTCATTGATTTTTTAAGTTTATAAATTTGTTAAAATTATTTTCCTAATTTAATTTTTTTTCTATATACTGTAACATTTATTAGTAAAATATCAGTTTTTGTTGAAAATGCAACAAGATGATGGAGCTTAGTGGAAAGGAGTCGCCTTCACCAAGTGGGCCCGCAGGCTATTTTTGGCGCAAAGTCTATTTTTAGACTATGTATATTTTTATACATATGGATCATGGTCTATGAGTTGCAGGATGTTATTTGTGGATGATTTTTCATGTTGGTAAAAATAGATGGACTTCTATTTTTAGACATATGGGCGGTTTCTATTTTTAGACTGCCAGGCTAAAAATAGAACAGTCGAATATTATTTGCTCATAATAATATTTGGACTATAAACATTATCTTATCCTCTTGGAGCACTTCAGTTTGAGCTACAAATGTGGCACATGCAACTGTCAGAAGGAAATACACTTTTCTTGTGGGTCAGTTGAGCTATTGCAAGCAGGACTTCAGTTAGAACTCATGTGGTTGAGTTTGGTGGAGTTGATTGAGGAGTTGATGGAGTTGTGTTCAGTTTGACTTAGTTGAACTAGTTGTATTTAGTCTAACTGCATAATACACTAGTGATGAGTGATGTGAATTAATTGTTAAATTAATTCACTAATTATTAACTCATAAAGCAACTAAAGAATACATCAGTTAACTCAGTGCATGGACAGTTCAGTGGAGACAGGTGTTAGAGGTTGAGATTGCTATCAGTTGTGATTATGGTTGTGCATGAGATCTTGCAAAATCAGTGGGATTGAGTAATACCAATGAGGATTGCGTGGTTCAGCCAAGGAAATACAAGTTTTCTTTAGCCATTCATCATTATTCTCATACAGGATTGCGCAGTGGAGGCAGGCAAGCAGCAGAGGAGATTTGAACCTCTGATTGATTCAGATCTGAGCTAGTTTTATGTGTAACAGGTGGAGATAGTACTGAGTACTTGTGAGGAGTATTGTACTATGTATTGTTACATGTTCTCGATCATTATAATATACAGATAGTGTGGGGTTTTCGGCTGTATGCTTTCCTTGGGTTACATACTGTGTTAATGTGTGCATGCGATTGATGTTTCATTGTTTTTAATGCAGCTAAATTGATGATCAACGTAGAGGAGATTATGTATTGTGCATGTATTCCACAATAGTGTATAATCGGGATAATCTCTGTGAATAAGTGTTTAATTATTCAAAATTTCTACATGGTATCAGAGCAGATTTGATCATGAGATCTATTATTCAGAAAGTGTTTACATTTTATTTCTTCAGGCAGAGTTTGTAATTGGGCCAGGTAGCCTCTGGATTCATCCTTCCTTTGGAAGGTGAGATATCCGGTAAAAGCCCATAAGTCAATCTCTGTACGAGAAATACTTTGTTCTCACGAATTTTAGATCAGAAGAGGTTGAGTTTTGAGCTGGTGGAATTCGAATTTGTAGCAGTGTGTTCTTGGTGTCAAAGTTGAAATGTCTTTCAACAGATTGCGATTGGAGTATGCCGTTGAGGGCAGCTCGAATTATATTGCATGGAAAGATAGGATGGAGGTAGTGTTAGATGACAATGGGCTGAAGGGTTTCATAGAGGCTGAGGTCCCAAATCCTACTGATGCTGCTCACGTTGAGGCTTGGCAAAAGAATACAGAAAAGTGTCGAAGGCTTCTGTTGGAGGGCGTGAAGGATCACATTTTTTCCAGCCTGCATGGAAAGGCTTCTCCATATTTGATGTGGAAAGAATTGACAGATCTATTCCAAAGCAAGAGCGACCAGACGAAGTTTGCGCTCAAGGATAAACTCAGAAACATTAAGTGTGAGAATGGAGACAGTATGCCCAAGTATCTCACGAAGTTCACCTAATGCCGGGATGAGTTGGGAAGTGTGGGGGTGATTGTCGATGATGAGGACATGGTGAGCTCGACTCTCCTTGGTCTTTGGAAGAGTTGGCATTCCTATCAGGACTCTGTTAATGGTCGGGAGAAATTGCCAGGATGTGAGAGACTTTGGTCTAATCTTGCACAAAAGGAGATCAGGCGGAATACCAAGGACGGATCTTCATCAAAGGCATCTGATGAAGAAAATTGCGCTTTGGCTACCGAGGCAAAGAAGGGGAAGGAGAAGGTTTCTCTTTCCGAATCCAGTTCTTCCAATGATGTGAAGAAGGTTGACAAATCGAAAGTGTGATGCTTTCGTTGTCATGAGGTGGGTCATTATGCTGCAAATTGTCCACGGAGGAAATCCAAGAAGGGATCCGGGGAAGGATCTGAAGGTGAGGCATTTGCTTCACAATTTGAGTTGGATTTCACACTCTTCGCATGCATGGTTTCATCCATGATGGGAAGTGGTTGGTTTCTTGACAGTGGAGCTTATTTCCACATGACCGGTGACAAGAGTTTGTTCAGTACTTTGGAGGAGAAAGATCTCCAGATACTCATAGTGATGGGTAATGATGAGAAGTATAGTGTCTCAGGTGTAGGCACGGTTATTTTTCAGAGGGAGCATGGAGCTCGCCTTATCTTGACCGATGTCAAGTATGTACCAGGACTGAAGAGAAACTTGGTGTCGATCGCGATGCTGGAAGACAGAGGCTACGATGTAGTCTTCAGTAAGGGAAAGGTTTTCCTTAGACACATCATCACTAGACAGGTGAAGTAGTTTCGTTCACAGGTCAAGAACCTATATGCTCTTGAGGTTCAAGATGCATGCAAAGCCTTGAGCAGTGAGGCAACTGATGGAGACCTGGTGGTTGAGAGGGAGCGTATATTACCTCTCAACATGCAGAGCCAGAAGAAGTCTCAGACGATTGTGAAGGAGCCACGATTGGTGCAGCAGCTTCAGGAGGTTGTGGAGCAGCCACAACAAGGGAAGCTGAGTGGAGATCGAGTAGAGGCATCTACTCATGTAGAGACCTCCAGTAGGGGGAAACTTTGAGCCAGGTGGGCTGAGGGATCGCATGTAGCCATACCTCCAGGTAGGAGGTGGGGTGATGTGGATTGATCGTCCCAAGGAGGAGGGGCAGGATCCTTGAGCTACCCAACCTCTTGGATGGGACCTTGCTATGGGAGCCCTGATGTGGAGTAGCAGGAACTGACTGATTGGGTAGAGACAGATGCGGATGGAGCAGCAGAGAGAGCGATAGTGTAGGGAATCCCAGGACAGTGCATAGCTAGCAGGCTACAGCAATGCGAGAGGGACAAGTGTTTTGCACAGTGCTAGGTGGCACAGAGAAGTGTGCAATGGTGCGAGATGCATGGAGATGTTGCAGTAGCGTAGATGTCAGAGAGGGAGCACTTGTCAGCTGCAGGTAGAGCTTCAACATCAGAGTATGTTCCTAGCCCAACAGAGTGGTCAGTTGGGAGTGTTTTTGTTCCAAGTGTTGTTGGAGCAAGTGGACCGGGAAAATGTGTTGCATGAAGAACATTCTAGAGTTGCAGGATAAGGGTTGCAGATAATCCATATCTTGTTGAGAGGGAGTGTTGAAAATGCAACAAGATGATGGAGCTTAGTGGAAAGGAGTCGCCTTCACTAAGTGGACGCGTAGGCTATTTTTGGCGCAAAGTCTATTTTTAGACATATGGATCATGGTCTGTTGCAGGATACTATTTGTGGATGATTTGTCATGTTGGTAAAAATAGATGGACTTCTATTTTTAGACATATGGGCAGTTTCTATTTTTAGACTGCCAGGCTAAAAATAGAACAGTCGAATATTATTAGCTCATAATAATATTTGGACTATAAACATTATCTTATCCTCTTGGAGCACTTCAGTTTGAGCTACAGATGTGGCACATGCAGCTGTCAGAAGGAAATATGCTTTTCTTGTGGGTCAGTTAAGCTATTGCATGTAGGACTTCAGTTAGAACTCATGTGGTTGAGTTTGGTGGAGTTGATTGAGGAGTTGATGGAGTTATGTTCAGTTTGACTTAGTTGAACTAGTTGTATTTAGTCTAACTGCAGAATACACTAGTGATGAGTGATGTGAATTAATTGTTAAATTAATTCACTAATTACTAACTCATAAAGCAACTAAAGAATACATCAGTTAACTCAGTGCATGGACATTTCAATGGAGACAGGTGTTAGAGGTTGAGATTGCTATCAGTTGTGACTATAGTTGTGCATGAGATCTTGCACAATCAGTGGGATTGAGTAATGCCAATGAGGATTGCGTTGTTCAGCCAAGGAAATATGAGTTTGTTTCAGCCATTCATCATTATTCTCATGCAGGATTGCGCAGTGGAGGCAGGCAAGCAGCAGAGGAGATTTGAACCTGTGATTGATTCAAATCTGAGCTAGTTTTGTGTGTAACAGGTGGAGATAGTACTGAGTACTTGTGAGGAGTATTGTACTATGTATTGTTACATGTTCTCAATCATTATAATATATAGATAGTGTGGGGTTTTCAGATGTATGCTTTCCCCGGGTTACATACTGTGTTAATGTGTGCATGTGATTGATGTTTCATTGTTTTTAATGCTGCTAAATTGATGATCAACGTAGAGGAGATTATGTATTGTGCATGTATTCTGCAATAGTGTAAAATCGGGAAAATATCTGTGAATAAGTGTTTAATTATTCAAAATTTCTACAGTTTTGATTTCCTGTTTCATACACTAAGAAAATAAGTACAATCTTAAGTGATGTTGCAAGTCACTTTTATACTTAAAATGAAATAAATTATATCTTGTATCCAATTAATATTGAACATGGAAAGAATTCCAATCATGCTTCATATTGGCTTGTAAAAAGTGCCTTTTAGTGCAATCAACATATATGTTATTACAATTCTATTTTAAAAATAAACTATTTGAATTATGAAGTCATCCATATTATAATAAAAATACATATGTGAAATTTTTTGTGACCCACCGATATACCATTGCATGGATAACTTTTTTAAGTATTTCAATGAATTTCTTATCTCTAGGTTCAATTAAAAAAAGCAAATAGGATTGTAATAAGTTTTATTCAATTTTAAAAGATGTTATGTAAACAACAAATAAGTTTTATTCAACATTATTTATTTTGAGAATATCTACAAGAGCTTATTCATGACATGATATAAGTCAATCGTATTGAATTTTAATATATAGGTCAGAAAACAATATATGACAACATTTCTATAATTTTATATAATGTTATCAACTTTCCAAAATTTACAAATAGCTATCCAAGTATTTGAATCAATTCTTTATGATGGAACTATGTTTTATTCAATTTTTAAAAACTCAAATATGCTTGAAATAAGTTATATATTCAATTTTAAAAGGCATGGAGATGTAAAAATTACAAATACAAGTTTTATTTGATTTTATTTTGTTTGATGTTTTCTACAAAAGTTTAGTCGTAATTCACGCCATCAATATTTTTTTTGTCCTTACACTGAAATCAATGCATGGTGTTAAACTGATTACCTTGACATTAATGTACGCCATATATCTAGTTACGTCAAATCAAAAATCAACATCTTCACTAAAATCAATGCATCTAATTCAAGCAATCGAATAGGATGAGAAATTAACATCTACAACTAAAATCAATGCATCTAATGAGAACAATAAATAGGATTAGAAATAAACATCTACAATGAAATCAGTGCATCTAATGCTACAAGCAATCAAATAGGATTAGAAATCAACATCTACACTAAAATCAATGCATCTAGTGCTAGCAATCAAATAGGATTAGGAATCAACATCTACACTGAAATCAATGCATCTAATGCAAGCTCAATCAAACAAGATTATAAATTAACATCTTTAATGAAATTAATGCATCTAATGCAAGTAATGAAATAGAATTAGAAATCAACATATACACAAAAATCAATGCATCTAATGCAAGAAATCAAATAGGATTAGAAATCAACATTTGTACACTGAAATCAATGCATCTAGTGCAAGAAATTTTCTTCCCTTTCTCTCCCCCCTCCATCTATATTGATATCTCCCTCCATCTCTCCTTCTTTGTCTCTCTATCTCACCCCCCTAAACACACACGCTTTCTCTCTTCATATCTATCTATCTCTCATTCCCTTCCTATATCTCTCTCTTCTTCCCCCTCTCCCCCTCCCATCTATATCTCTATCTTCGTCTCCCTCTCCTTCTTCATCTCTCTATATCTCCCTGCAAACATACACATTGCTTCTCCATATCTATATATATCTGCCTCCCTCTCCCTCTCCCTCTCCCCCTCCCTTTCTCTTCCACTTCTCTCCCTTTGTCTTCCC
Organism: Pinus tabuliformis; assembly: GCA_031772625.1. Lineage (NCBI taxonomy): Eukaryota > Viridiplantae > Streptophyta > Pinopsida > Pinales > Pinaceae > Pinus > Pinus tabuliformis. Next base: position 1,034,954,741 of record CM062816.1, on the reverse strand, counting down.
TTCTATCTCTCTTCCCCCCTACCCTCCTCTCTCCCTCTCTCTTCATCTCCCTTGTGACTCCCTCTCTCTCTCCATCTCCCTTGCCACTCCCTTTCTCTACCTATATGTCTTTCTTCTTACCTCTCTCTCTTTCCCCCCACCAACTCCATCTCTTGCCCTTCTCTCTCTCTCTCTCTCTCTCTCTCTCTCTCTCTCTCTCTATATATATATATATATATATATATATATATATATATCGAGAGAGAGAGAGCTTAGTCCTACAACTCTATTGACTATATCATTACCTCTCTCATTCTATCTCCCCTTCTCTCCATCTCTCCTTATTTATCTTTCTATCTCACCCACAAACATACACACTCTCTCTCCATCTCTCCCATGTCACTCCCTCTCTCCCACTCCACCTTTCTCTCTTTGTATGTCTTGAACTTCTTCCTTCCCTATCTTTTCATCCAACTCCATCTCTCGAGCTCCCTATATTTCTCGAAGACTCTCTCCTCCTCTCCCTTTCTCCATTTTTGTGTGCCCCTCTCTCTCTCTTACCCTTCTCTCCCAGTCTCTCTCCTCTATATTTCAAAAAAAAATTAAATACTTTGTCAATTAAAAAAAAATGTTTAGATATTTTATTTATTTATTTTGATGTCGTACAACAATTTATTTATTTATTTATTATTACTATTATTATTATTTTATAATGCATATTTAATATGCAAGATTTCAAATTTGTGTTGTACATTCACCTAGAGGGAAAATGATAATTTTCCATGGAAATATTATCTAAAATTTTCCAAAATATTAATGTTCCAGTTACCTCCATCAAAGATACATAGAGCGCTTCATGTCTTCCAATTGAAATTGTTTAGGTTTTATTTCTTTAAAGGTAGCTTTAGGTTATGATTACTTCATGATTTTAAAAATATTATATATTTTATTATGTGAGATTTATTAAAAAATTAGGTTAAATAAAATTAACATATTAAATCATCTTGTATGACTCTTTTTGTATGAACGACTCTTTTGTTGATGCTTATGGCATATATCAGCTACATTTATTAATGTGGTTGTGCTAGTATATATGATAATATAACAAATTTAATATTATATTAAACTTAATAATATTATATTAATCCAAAATTAATAAATTTGATATTAATATTAAATTTTCATACTAATATCATATTTCATCATTTAAATTAATAATAACAACAATAATATTTTTTTAAATATTAATATTAATAAGGTTTCTACATGACATGATAACACAAATTCTAATAAAATGTGGAATTGTAAAATGTGGTAAAAGGTTAATTTTAAATCATTCAATTTTTTGTTATAAAGGCTTGATCGAGCATAATAGTTCATTCGAGCTAGTAGCTCGATTGATTTGTATCACTCAACCGAGCCCCTGATAACCATGTATGTGGCTCGAACAAGGGTTTATGAAACCATCGATCGAGCTATTTGAATTTAAAATTTAAGCGCTCAATCGAGCACTTTAAGCACTCGATCGAGGCTCTTACATCCTAAAATCCACAATTTCAACACCACTTCTACAAAATTTCCTACAACACCATTTTGTACCCTAGTGGACTTAGGGCTAAATTTGTCCCTAGGTGGAAGAGTTCATCATGTTGGATTCATGAAGGAATCCTCTATCCACTGGAATAATGAGTCTGACATTTTCGAATTCATATGATAGTTTTCATCTAATTTCTTTTAAACATAATGCTTGAATTTTTTTTGAGCTTTTTTAAAGAGGTTGAATAAAAAGTCAATATCATAAAATATACACAATGAAATTTTTTCAAAAAATATCACTATCTTTGTTTACGAGTCCTCTTCAAAGGGTACTCTTGGTTTTTCAATTTATTTAAATAGTTGAAAAAAAAAACTTACATGCACACACATGTGTCTACAAAATGAAATTGAAATATTACTTCGCCAACTTCCAAAAATAATAAAAAAATATATTTTTCCATAAAAAAATAATTAATATGAAAAACTTAGCTCTCTCCACATAGATCATGCTCATATATATATATATATATATATATATATATATATATATATATATATATATATATATATATATCGTTTAAATTACACATTTTAGACTAAGTTATGATAGGTGAACACACACATACCTCTTAAGATGTGTGAAAATTTTCAAGGATGTGCATTTCATTTAATGGAAAATTGACATATTATACGACACTAAATTTTTTACAAAAAAAATCATTAGGGCAACAACATAATTCTCCACAATTTGTCTTTTTACTTTGAATCAAAATTTGTAGTGCTTATATGAGTTTTGAGCACTTCAAATCCATAAAATAAGAAAAAATTAGAATTTCATTGCCGCATTTGGTGCAAAAGTGTAACCCATCTTCATGCATTCATCCATTTCATTCTATGTTTTTTATATTCAAATGTTCTATACGCTTAAATAGTTTGCATCTATAAATGTTTTCATGGTTAGTTCCATGACTCTACTCGTCACACTATATGCATTCATCTTAAATTGGTGTTAAAGTTATGTTATGTCAATTTGGCTTATGAAGGGATATTTTTGAGTACCCTATATCCTCAATGGAGCATTGAGGGTGACGGGTACATCATAGATTGTTACCAGAACTAGACCAGTGGTCCATATCTATTACATTTCTTCTTTATTTGGTTTGGTTTCAAACTATATTTCCTCTTCCTTAATATCATGACAAACAATTGTATCAAATAATAATAATAGTAGCTTTGTTTCCTAACATTCTTTGAATACTACATCTTTACTTTTGTATATAATTTTTTTGTAAGTCCAATCAATACATAAGATTTGGATGTACTAATGTAACATACAATAATATTCTTTACACTTTTCTCATCAAGCTCCTTCCTTTTTTGCTTCAAAACACGGACATAAGCTATACTCCAAAAAAATTCAAATGCTTCACAATGGATTCCCTTTCTAATTATGCTTCTTTAGGAGTCATTGTATCCAAATATTTTGTTGATGCTTGAACAAATAAATACTTGTCTACACAAACAACTTTAATCTACTTCATTTTATATATATTCATACCTTTTAACATGCACCTTATCATCTTGTTGATAGCTATATGTTTTTGTTATACCAATCCATTTTGTTGTGGTGCATACATAATTATTAGTTGTCTCTTTATGGATTCTTTGTGGAAAACACTTTGGAAGTGATTTGATATGCACTCCTCCCCATCGATTTGGAGGGTTTTATGTTGTATTCGTCTTTAGTTTCTATGATAGATTTGAAAATTATGAAAGATTAAAATATTTCAATGCTTTGCTTCAAGAAAAACAAACACATATTTCATCAATAATCATCAACTATTAGCCTAAAATGTTTTATGCCACCAAAAGACACCTCAAAAGGTCCACATATATCATTATGAATTAGTTCAAGAAAACCTTTCTCTTGTTTTGATTTCCATTATCAAATTTTAATCTATATTGTTTATCAATTATATTGTTAAGCAAGAAACACTTAGATGCTAATTTAAACCAATTGTTTGCAAGTAAGAACAAACATATTTCGTGAATAATCATCGACTATTAGCCTAAAATGTTTTATGCCACTAAAAGAAACCTCAAAAGGTCCACATAGATCATTATGAATTAGTTCAAGAAAAACTTTCTCTTGGTTTGATTTCCATTATAAAATTTCAATCTATATTACTTATCAATTATATCGTTAAAGCACATAAGAAACACTTAGATGCTAAGTTAAACCAATTATTTACAAATAGGACAAATGTTGCTCATTGTAGGCATGCATAGCAATAAATTGACTCGGAAGTACATTAAAGATAAGAATGCCCCATTTTTCTCGCTACAATCTTGAAGGCTTGGTTTTATCCCTCACCTAGACACATGATTAACTATTTTTCATGTCAAATTCGACTATTTTTCATCTCAAATTCAACTCTTTTATTATTATTTAGCATTTGACTAACCTAAAGAAGGTTTTACCTCATTTCAAGAATAAATAGAACCTTTTTGTACTTTAGATTCTCCATGATTATGAGAAAGAGAAAGACTAACCTTAAATTTGATTTGTAGAGAGGGATTAATCTCCAATGTGAACTATTCTTCTATGCTCCAAATTTGAGGACCGTTCATGTGTTTAATTGCTCTTGAGTTAATGTACTAAATATCTTTATATGCTCCAAATTTGAGGACCGTTCATGTGTTTAATGGCAAGAGCTAACCAGCCTGCCATAGGGCATTAAATACATGTTTACATGCAGGCTGGTTAAAAATTTTGTGGTGGGCAAAAGCCACAGTCATTCTTCCACAATATGTACTTAACCAGCGTGCAATTAACCAGCCTGCATGTAAGCAGGCATTTAATGCCCTATGGTAGGCTGGTTAGCTCTTGCCGTGTTTAATTGCTCTTGAGTTAATGTACTAAATATCTTTATGATTTTTATGGTTGATATATTTGTGAATATATACCAATACCTAAATGATCTTATCATCATAAATGCTCATTTTTTACATCATTTTCATCTTCTTCCTTCTCAAAAACATTACTTTGGAATCTCGTACCATTTTTAATTGTTTTGTTCTTATGTGCGACTGGATTGTACCATTGACTTTTAGTATCATGAATTTTACACATATAATAATGACACTTATATTATTTTCAAGCTTTAGCTCGGAAGAAAAAACCTTTTATTATTTTTCTTTGTTACAATCATGCTATGTTTCCTCATGTTGAAATAAACCAACCAGTTTTGCATGCTTGATATCTTGTTTTGTGATGCTAAATGAAATAACAAAATATTGGAATGATGAAGAAAGTGACTAGATGATAATCAAAGCCATTTTTCAGAATTATATAAACATTTTTAATATTCTTAATACATTCTTGCACTCCATCATCCATTAAAAATTTATTAGTTTTATACCTTAAAATTTTCCTAAACCAGTATCTTTTCTTCGTCCTTCGATATAATATTTCCCTTTAAAATACTTCCAAATGCATAAAAATGGTCTCATCTTTACTTTTCACGTGAGGTAACTTGACACATTCAATCATTGCTAAAGGTTTATAAATATATATTTGTATCTTTTTTAATAATTAAAAAAGAGAACTTTATTAATTATTATAAAATACAATCTATATAAACAACTTTCCCTTAACAATATAGAGAACCAAGGCATATTCTCTCTGTACAATTGCCAGTAAAGAGGAGTAAACCTTACCAGTGGTTTTTCAAACATTTAATTTATTCACAACTTTAACTTTAATACCATGAAATGAAATTGATACTCCTATCACAGATAACGAGGGGGAATAGAAATACAAAAAGATAATTACCAAAAGGCACATAACTCATTGACAAACTCACATGTAAGATACACACCAAAACTAGTCGATTTGGTTTAACTAACAAAATTAGATATTCATAGGATTCCCTTTCTTTTCAATATTCATGTACTTAGTTCGAATCTCACGAGGGATATTTTGCTAGGACTGAACATCAATATTTATATATATACGTATGGACACCATATTAAAATATTAAAAGGTAATGATTTGTATTCGAAATGGGTGACGTGGGTGAATGTTTCTATAATAAACTATTTTGATTAAAAACTATAGGAAATCTACCTCCCTACATTATATGTACGTATGGACCCTATATTAAAATAGTATTATAAGGTAATGATTTGCATTAAGGAAATGGGTGACGTGGGTGAATGTTTCTATATCAAAACCTATAAGAAATTTACCTCCCTACATTATCAGAATTGAGATAATAATAAAAAATATTACGAAGAAAACCATTATTAATAGTAAAGTAGCATTTTCCTCATCTGCTTGTGCATGCTTCTTCTCCCATGAATCAAAGGATTAAGGGGGAGTTATTACAATCTTAGGGAAAAAATTAACGAAAAAGAGTTATTACAAAATGCTTTATATCACTACATAAAGTTTTAAGATGTTTGGTTTAATTATTAAAATTTAGAATTAATTTATAATATTTGTAATTTGATCAGAATTTATAATTCTCAATATTTCATTTTTGTAAATTAAGCTAGATTTTTTTTGTTTTTATATAAATAAAATAAAAATATTATATGTATAATAAATATCCAATGGGCCGGATCCAATGGGCAGGAGCCATATCGCGCTGCCATACACGACCGAACCTTAACAAGCGATGAAGGGTGGTTTCCGAAACTGCCACCTTGCCACGTGTTGTGATCCCTATGGGATCGCTTCTGAAACTGCAAAACCACTTTCCACTTTACAGACGTGCGATTGCCAGAAAACCGACTATGGCCAGGATTTCTAGCCCGAAAGTGGAAAGAGGGAGAAAGCCAACTGTTGTACACTATTAACCGCCCGTTCTGCCTATTCATACAGCGAAATCGGACCCAGACCAGAGTTTGTTTGGGAACTGATTCTGCAAAGATCCAACCAGTAACCTGGGGATCCCGGGCGAAATGCTCCAGGATAAAGTGAGACCGAAATTGACTATCCAACCTTCCTAGTTCATCCTACTAGGTTGAGGGTGCATAATCCAGCAATGTCAGTTCTTGCTATTCAACCTAGCCTGAAATCGAAAAACTTCCCTGTCCTCAGCAGCTTGATCCTCGCAGATAGACTTTAGATGACTTTGAGGAATTTCTTGCCACTTTTTAGCCACCCCACAGTCTGCACTACACACACCTTGATTGGCCAGTAAGTCCGCAAGCTTATTGGCATTACGAAGAACATGGTTGAAACTTACAGTTCGAAGACCCTGGAGATGAACTTGGATTCTTTGATAAACCTGGATAAGTTTCCAGTGATTCAAGACTCTCTCCAGCCAAGAACCACCACTGAGTATTTTCACAGCATTAATGGTTATCTCAAAGTCCACTTCTACAATGACATTTGAGCGATGGTTCTGAATCAGAAACTCTAGACTCTGCTCCAGAGCCATCACTTCCGCCATGTTATTGGTAGCTCTTCCTAAATTACAGTGGAAGATAAAGATAATATTGCCCTCTTCATCCCTTAGAACTCCTCCATAACCAGCAGTTCCCGGATTTCCTTTCGAGGCACCATCAATGTTATATTTCAGAAAGCCTTTCGGTGGAGGTTGCCAGAAGTCCTTCTCTGTAACCATAGCTGTATCCCTTTTGTTTATACCTTGAGGAATTATCCCTTGCAATCCCAGTTGCCTGAGAGTTCTCTGCTCATTATCCGAGGGGGGATTCTTGGGGATATTACGAACAGTAGAGCTGACTGTCTCTCTGAGTTGTTTCAATATAAGATCAAATAGACGATGTGGTGAAGACTTTTCATTCTTGAAAATTCTTTTATTTCTTTCTTTCCAAACATTCCAGATAATGAAGCAAGGTGTGAAGGCCTAGGCCAAATTAAGGAATTCATTCTCCATATAGTTTCTTCTCCATTGGTTTAGGGTATTTGTGATACTTCCTTTGTCCCTATCAGACTGGTGGAAAATTGAAGAAAACAAATCCCACAACCAGGTTGTGTACGAGCAGCTGTTGAGAATATGTTCCATTGTCTCCTCCTGCTCTTCACAGAGCTGGCATCTGGAAGGCCCCATAACTCCTCTTCTCCTAATGTTGTCCCAAGTCAAGATTTTCTTATGATGAACCAACCACATAAAAATCTTGATCTTCATCCAGCCTTGATTCCTCCAGAGATGCAGCCAGGTCTTGTCTAGAACACTAGAACCAAGCCCAAGGAGAAAACCTTTTGCTTCCTTAAGATTAAAGGTTCATTTCTTGTTATTACCCCATCTCAATTGATCCTGCCCCTCTGTTACTAAGATCATTCTTTGCTTAAGCAAGTCCCCAAGAGCCTCTGCTTTGATTTTTAGGGGGTTTTCCTCTCTACAATCAATGTTTTTCCAGCTTCTCCACTTTCTGGAGATATGAGTAAGATCCCAAAAATCCTTTACTTTGATTAACCCTTGGGCATCTGTTTCATGCTTGAGGCTTAAAAATTCTCTGTTAATAGCATTGGTTCTTGTTTTCATTTTTCCTCCCAAAAGAGAGCAAGATCTCCTGCTCTAATTTCCCAGAAACTGTTCTTTTGAACTAGGCTTCTATTTTCCCAGGCTCTATTCCATATGTAGGAGCCTTTTATAATTCCAGACATTCTTATGAGATCATTGGTGTGCCAAGAGCTAGCATATTTCTCTTTCCATATCCTGGCCCATTGGGCTTTTGGTTCCTGAACCCATCTCCACCAAAGCTTGGCTCCTAGGACTTTGCAAAGAATCTCTTGATCGTCCAAGCCTAGACCCCCATGACTTTTGGGTTTACATATTTTTTCCCAGGAAACCAAGGCCCATTTCTTCCTTGTTTCCTCCTTGCCCCAAAGGAAATCTCTTTGTATATTCTTGAATTTCTCTAAGACACCTTTGGGAGCTGGGAGAGCTGATAACATGAAAACCGGGATAGATTGCAGAACTGCCTTTGTTAGAACTAACCTGCCTGCCAGGTTCAAGGCACGGAAGGTCCATTTTTTGACTCTGTCCTGCAACTTATTAAGAACCGGTTCCCATATACTCTTGTGCATGGGTCTGGCAGTAAGAGGAACTCCTAAATATTTTGAGGGGAGGGAATCTCTTTGGAAACCAAGAATTCTTGAGATATTTCTTTGGATAGCAATGTTAGTGTTTAAGAAGAAGATTTTTGACTTAGAGAGATTGACTTCCATACCTGTAGCCAAGGAAAAATCTTTAAGGATTTGCTTGTAGGCCGAAGCCTCTTTGACTGTGGGGATTCCTTGCAGTAAGGTATCATCGACAAATTGTTGGTGAGTCAGAGCAGAACCATTCTCAGAAACTTGAAGACCCCTGATTTTGCCCATTGCCTTGGCCTGCTTAATGGATCACCCAAGTCCTTCCATCATGAGAATGAAGAGAAAGGGAGAGAGTGGGTCTCCCTGCCTGAGGCCTCTAGAAGGATTGAAGATCTCTGAGGGAGAGCCATTTACCAGAATAGAAAAGCTGGAAGAAGTCACCAGCACCATGACCCATCTGACCCAGTTGTGGTCGAACCCAAAGGTAGAGAGAACCTTCTTGATGTAAATCCAATTCACCTTGTCATACGCTTTGGCTATATCCAATTGCATGATCATCCTTGCTTTCCTTTTGCTGGTTAGTGTGTGAACCACCTCATGTGCTTGAATAATGTTGTTTAGAATCTGTCTTCCCTCCACATAACCTGATTGTTCCTCAGACACTAGCAAGGGAAGGAGAGGTTTGAGTCTATTAGCCACTACTTTGGATATTATCTTGTAAACCACATTACATAAGGCAATAGTTCTGCACTTATTTGCAGTTTGAGTTGAGTCCTGTTTGGGAATTAGGGAGATGAAGGAGGTGTTAAGATCTTTCAAGATATTTTTGCTACTCTTGGAATCCTCTACCACATTCAAAATGTCCTCTTTGACAATATGCCAACAAGCTTTAAAGAAATCCACATTGAAACCATCCGGGCCTGGTGCTTTGCCATTCTGCATGTCTTTGAGAACCTCACTAACCTCCTCTTCAGTAACTGGTATATTGAGGTTAAAATTGTCCTCTCTGGACACCAGCTTAGGGATATGCCTTGTAATTCCCCTGATGGACTGATCCCTGTCTAGAATGTTTTCTCGAGTGATGTTCCGGAAATGTTGAACAAGCACAGCTTCAATATCTTTATGAGTGTTCTGAATCTCCCCTTCCTCATCCTTAATCATTGAGATTCTATTGTGAGCTCTGTTAGCCATAGTGGATCTGTGAAAAAATCTTGTGTTCCGCTCTCCTTCCTTGAGCCATTAAACTCTGGATTTTTGTCTCCAAAATATTTCCTCTTGTTTGCATAACTTTTCCCAATCTAGATGGTATTTATCAGCCTGATCACTTTTGGCTTGGTCAAATCCATCTTTTATCAGAGCCTGGTTGAGTTCTAGAATCTTGATTTCCACTGATTTTTTTCCCTAAAAATGTTATCGAAATCCTTCTGGTTCCATTCCTTAAGTCTGAAATTAATGTGCTTTAGTCTTTTATGAAGGAGGTACATCTTAGATCCTTGGATTTGCAAGTCTTCAGACCACCATTTTTCAATGTTACTGATGAAATCCGAGTGGGAGAGCCATATATTTTCGAATCTAAAGGGTCTATTCCTCGGGGAATCTATACCCTTGATTTCCAGTTGAATCGTCTAGTGATCTGAACCTCCAAATGGAAGAACTCTAGCTGTTATTTCTTTATTTAGAAGCATCAACTCCTCTGATATCATAAACCTGTCTAACTTAGAAGCTACTAATGCCTCACCTCCGCTTTTGTTGTTCCATGTAAAAAGGCCATTGCCCGATTCTGAATCTACCAAATTCATATTTTCTATAAATGATTAGAACGCTTAGGAGTCTTTGTTAAGCGCTCTGGTACCTCCTTTTTTTTTCCGAGAGAGATTTGATCATGTTAAAATCCCCTCCCATGATCCAAGGAATTCCAACCTATCTATTTCTGAGGTCAATAAGGGCTTCTAGCAATTTGAGTTTATCCTTTATTCTTTGAGGACCGTAAACATTTGTGACCAGGAATGTTTCTGAAATCCCAACTAGTTGAATGACCACTGATAGGTAATTTCTTGATGCCTTTGCATCCATTATGCTGACCCTTTGAGGATTCCAAAGAGTGAGAATACCCCTCGTTGTGTTCTCAGGGTTAACTTCTAGAAACTCATATCTATTGAGCCATTTGCTGTATATAAGTCTTATTTTTTGAATGGAACATTTCGTTTCCTGGATGAAGATCATATCTGGCATATCTTGTTTCATTCTATAACTAAGAAATCTTTGTTTTCTTTTACTTCCTAGACCTCTGATATTCCAAGATGTGAACTTCATATTTACAAACTTGTAAAGGAGTAACTAGTTAGGTCTTTCATCTTACCCGAATCTATCATTAGCTTTCCACACTCCATCAAAATCTCCTTCTACTTTTTCCGGCCTCTTTTCTTTCCGGCATTTCTAGTAGCTAGTCCTAGGGTTGGTTTCATTGTTTTCACTCCTTTGTTTTCTTTCTTGTCAGTGGTTTTTCCTATTCCTAACTCACTTTCCTGTGTCTTCCATAAAAACAATTGCTGTATTTTGTTGCAATCCTCTTGAGGTAATGAATCTATCCCTCTCGTGGTTCCTTGCATCAAGAACCCTTCCAGATCTAGGTGTTCCTTTTCAAGAATTTCATGAAGTTCATGGTCCTCTAGATCTATTTCACTTTGGGTCATTTCCATATCCATTTCTAGTTCAGTCTCACTCATCATAGTCTCTTTCTTATTACAGATCTCTTGTGTTGGGTTGTAGTTCTCTTCCTTCTCCTCTTCCCTAGGGCCTTTCTCCATTGTTTGATCTTCATTTGTCATTTCTTCATTTTATTCCAATGCTTGAAACCTGTTCTGGTTGGTCTTTTGCCCCTCATTGCGTTGTTGCTTTGATCCCTTTCTGCCTCCTTTTCCCTTACTTGCCACTTTCTGAAAGTTATCAGTATCCTTCACTGTATTAGGTTTGCCCTTGTTGTCTGCTTTACTAAGAGGATAGTCTCTGATCAATTGACCATGTTTGTGGCATTTACGACATCTAAACATGATATGCTCATAATCCACAGTTTGCACCCATTCCTCATCAAATACTTCCAGGATAATTTCATCCGGAAGAGCGGCTGATAGATCCATTTCTACACAAATTCTAGCATAGAAAGTATATTTACCCCGTCTTATGGCTTCCGAAGCTTTAACAAAACAACCTAGTTTATTGCCTATGGCAGCAAGCGATACATTTTGCCAGTAATCGAGAGGTAGGGAATAGAGCCTTACCCAAACAGGTATCGAGGTGAATGTCTCCCTCTCTGGAATGAAGTTCATCATCCATGACCACATATAGAGGCCCTTTGCTGCATAAAAGTAGGGTCCTCCTTTGAATATTCTGTCTTTATCTTCAATGTTAGTGAATACCACGGTAAAAAAACCCTTTGACCCAAGATGGAGATCAATACTACCTTTGGGTTTCGAGTGGTATTTGATCCATGTCTGTAAAGCCTTTTCAGAGGGCCATATGCAGATTATGGTGTAAGTCCCCATATGTTCCCTGTGCGCCTGCAGAGTAAGATCATTTAACACTACTCTAGGAGTAATCTCCGTTTTGGGTCTGCACGGTCCCTTTTGATATTTGTCCCTTGTTCCTTGGCTTTTGTCTTCTTCCTCCTTGTCCTTGGTGCTGCTATTTTCCTTGGACCTGGCCCCATCTGACTCCTTTTCATTATTTTTTTCCCTCTTCATCAGATCCTCTGACATTACCTAGTGGTGACTTGCCTCTGCTAACAATCACTTCCTTGTAGGAGGGATTAGAGCTCCCTCCTTTGCTGCGCTCCATAGGGAGCAAACTTAGAGCCCCACTGTAACCCTAACTGCGCGTCCCCAACTCTGTTGCGCCCGTGTCAAGTTTCTTGCATCTTCATTACACCTTGCATTAGGATAATTTTGCATTCATAAGTTATTAATTATAATATGAACATAGTAGTTGTAATAACTCAAATACAAACAAGTTAATTAATTAATTAAACAAATTAAATAATTAATTTAACAATTAATTAATTAATTAATTATATAAACAAATTAATTAGTTAATTAACAAATTAATTAGTTAATTAACAAATTAATTAGTTAAACAAATCAATAAATTAAACAAATTAATTAATTAGAGAATTAATTAAAGAATTAATTAATTAATTAATTAGACAATTAATTAATCAATTAAACAAATTAATTAATTAATCAAATAACTTAAATAATTAATTAAACAAATTAACTAAAAAAATTAATTAAATAATAAATAATTAAAAAAAATCTAAATATTAACAAACTAACTGATAATGGCCGACCTAATTTCTTAGATTACTTCTTTCATAACGTATATATACACCCTAAGGTATAGCTCATGGATACATCATTAATATCTTTAGAATATCTATTGACGCATCCCCTGATGATGGACTCACTTAGTAGTCTGAAACGTTGGGTTCATAAAATTCTATAACAGGTCATTCCTCCTCTATCTAAAACCATCTTCACCTATATGGATTCATTATTTAACAACTTAAACTCAATTTTTTTAAGGATTTTGGTTAAAATTAACAAGTATAAAACATGCTCCCCATAAATAATGATGAGAAGTAACTCCTAGTAAATATATTTATTTACATTTATTCCTATCCATTTTTTTCTACAAAAACTTGTTTAAATGATGGTAGGAAGTAAATGGTGGTAAATATGTTATTTACTTCCTTGAAACACTTAAGAATAAAATATCACTACACAAATATCTAAAAATAATGCATGAATATTACAATCATATCCATAAATTATGGCATAAAATATGTGAGGCATTATTCACATGGCATTATCTTGTGCAAAGGTTCCAATTAGACCTTCAAGTTATGGTAAGATTAAATGTTTGAATTCTTTTTGTAATAATATCGTTTTTTCAAAATTGATATGGATTTAACCTCAGAGACTATTCTAGAATATTCTTAGTAGTATACACAAATCAAAAGTTGAGACTTTTCTCCAAAATAATTATGCCCTTTTTAGCCTTTTGATTAAATTGATTAATTAAAAAAATGTCATATGAACAAATGACATATAACATATGACACTGGCATGTGGTATTGATAGGCCATGGTATTGTAATAAAACTCATTTACAGTTAACAATCCCCATAGTAAAGTGGTGGAAAATCTCCATGGATAAGAATTTTGTTCCATATTTTTCATATGTTAAACACATACATTAATTATTTTTTTGATTCATAATAAGATTTTTTTAATTTTAGCTAGGTGAAATGTATTTTTGATACTTATTATGGATTGATGGCTATAGACATTTACTAGCTATTGAATTTATATGGTTGTGCCTTTACTTATATTCAATATTGAAATATTTTTCCGATTTGTCTTTAAGTGGACTTTTTGAAAAGTTTTCTAGTTTATTTTCCATTCTAATTTGTTTAGAATTAAGCAGGGATTTATTGAAATCACAAGTTTGATGGGTGAACTTCGCATAATCAAAGTGCCTTAGGGACTTTTTAGGGTGTTGAATCCTATATGCAGTAAAAAACCACTTTAAGCAACATAAATCAAGATTTCACCAGAATCCGTCTCGAACTCCAAAAAATTGCACTAAGATGCAAAAAGTGTCTATTAAAAAATAAGATTTTTTTTAGTAACAATGCTTTTTCATATATAAAAATGTCTATATAAAAATATTCCTTTTCTTTTGGCAACTTGTTGGAGTAATCACTATAACATTAAGAGTATATCTAGTAGCCTACTCCTTACTCCTTGAGCCTTATTAGAGGGGGCTAAATATGTCCCGTGGAGGGATTTGAAACCTGGTGGAGGGGATAACATCCCATTGTACCATCCATTAAAATATTATGCGTAAGGAATGTATTAAAAACAAGTATTTTTGGGATGATCATTGAGACTACCTCTAATTGTGGATAGGCATATCTATTTTGGAATAGAACTTTCAAAATTTTAATTTAATTATCAATAATATTAGGTGGATGGTAGGGATTTAACTTCCTCATAATATTCTAAAATATTCATAGTTGTATACACAAATCAAATGTTGAGATTTATCTCCAAAGAAGTTATGCTCTTTTTTCCCTTTTAATTAAATTGATTAATTAAAAAAATGTGATATGAATAAGTGTCATATGAAGTGAATAGTGCTTATTTGGGCATGTGGTATTGATAAGCTATGTATTGTCCCATAATATTGTAATAAAACCTATTTATAAATTAAAGATATCCATGATAAAGTTGGTTAAATCTCCATGGTTAAAAATCTTGTTCCATTTTTTTAAAATGTATATATGTTTAAATTATATGATAATAATAATAATAATAATAATAATAATAATAATAATTATTATTATTATTATTATTTAAAAAAAATTATAATTTAATTAATTTTTATAATTTTTTCAATTTTAAAAAAATGAATATCATAAAATAAGTGTTGATATTTATTATAAATTTATATTTATCAATACTTACTAATTATTTAATTATTCTAATATAATTTATAATAAAAATTAACATTGATAAAACCTATATTACTATACTTTTAATTTAACCTTTTAAAAGTAAAATATTAAAAAAATTACATTACATTTATTATAAATAAATTTATTTCAATTTTCTATATTATAATATAATTACTTATACTCTAAGGAAAATCTTTTTAAAAACTTCACATCAGATATGTGAAAATGGTCTTCACTTCACTTTAAGGCATAATTTTCTTTTAATAGTATGACCAGAATATTGAAACCAGAGTATCAAAGCAAGTTGTGGCAAATTCCAAACACTTGCTTCGACGACCAAATTAGATTCTTACACAATGAAAGAATAAATTTGAGACTTTATACAATGTTATGCCTTGTGAGAATGTGAACTCATAGAGGGTTCGTTGTCCGAGCCTTGTGCTTTTCAACGACGAAAGTGAAGATTTGAAACCAGGGGCCAGAAAAAGTGGAAAAGGCGTTGAATCTTATTCACTTTACTGAAAAGAGGTTTTGAAAGCTACGGTATGTGCATGTGGACACTTCCACTAAGTTGATCATTTCCTGGGAGAATTGTAACGAAGGCACAAGTGGATCCCTTCCCAACGCACACAATGAATGATTCCAGTCTACGTGCTCAGTCGTCAGGAATGTTCTTCAGTGCTGCTATTATTGATTAATGGAGATGTCATGGCCATGATTGCTCGAACGAACTTCACCAATTGATTAATGGACATGTCGTTGCCATGATTGCTCGACGGGCTGTTTTCATGTCTTGCATATGCAAAACCGTAATGAGTGGGGCAACGCGGAAAGTTGCTAGTGGTGATTCTGGTGATCTCTGCGTATCATTGAGGGGATTGGCGACAGATCGTTTTCCCATTTTTGGTGAAGAGTCAATTTTATACGAGGCACCTTTCATTTTCGGCCAGACAGCAGTGGCCCATGACTGCTGCATGTTTAGGGTTAATTACGTTGCACCATTAGCATGAAGACGGAGAGGGGGGAGAAGGCGGAGAGGGACAAAACAGTGATGAAAGATTTTGGCTGCATCCAGAAATTTCAGTTTTCGTACCATTCAAGACTTTCGTACCTGGTGCCACAGAGCTTTGCTCAAACAGAGGCATTTCGAATTCATTCATATAAAACATTCTCTCCGAATTAAATGACACGATAAGTACATTTAAAATGCGACAACAAGCAACAAAATACATTGAATGCGAAGATTGTGAGGCCTGATTGCGCACAATTTTGTCATATCGGATGGAATTTGACGGGCAAATACGGTTGCAAATTTTCAAAACAGTTAACATTCTTCATTCAAACTGTCAAAATGGGTACCCAGGTTGTCGAAACCGTCGATTTTGGCAGACTGTTTAGATTTGAAATTCCAACACATATGTAATGTACAAAGCTGTCAATCCTCAGCTAATTAACCCAACAAGTTGTATGAAAGAAAATCCCGCGGACAACACCAGGGCTGACCACGGGCTTGTTACAGTGATTTGTGAAGTACTTGCAAAGAGGCAAACTAAAAGAAGCTACGTCGCAATTAAAAGAGGCATATAGAGATTTGGCCCGACAATTTAGCTAGGTTCCGCCAAATTTTACCGAGGCAACGCGCCCCACTGGGTTCGTCCGGGTGTCCATTTGGGACACCTGGGGCTGAAATAGCTTGCCGAGACTCTGGAATTCAGGATATCCACCATGGGAGCGAACTTGACGCATCGTGCCGCTTTGTATTGATTGATGGAGGAACCTCGGCTGATGGCATAGTCCATCAGCTTGTCGAATGTGCCCATCTCGACTACTTTAATCTCCAAGGGCCGATGGATTTGTCCGCTACTCTGCACTGCCTGTAGACAGAGTTGAGAGATTCTTCTACAGTCAGGCAGCAATCTTCGAAAACGGAGGGAGGCACGGGCAGCGCGGAGGTTCGAAGCTCCCAGTAAAGAACGTAATGACCCGGAATGGTGGACGTGTCGGTGTAGCTAGTGTATTCCACAAGGGTAGCCTCCAAAGGCTCCAGGTGCTTCACTGCATTCATAACCGCGTTGTGCAGCTCTGCTTCGTCGGTTTTGTCGGCGTCGATGCTTAGCATTACATTCTTCCTGCACACGAACTTGAACTGCGGCGCCGCGTTGTGGAACCCCGTCACCCGCAGCACGTCTCCGACTCTGTAACGGTACAGTCCTGCATGTGAACGAGAAGATCCAGTGTAATCAACGCACAGAATCGGCAATGAAAACTATGACTCTTTCACAATTTAATACGAAAAACGCAAACATCCACGCAGCTATTCTCCTGCGAATCAAACCCTTGAAGTCACTTCGTGATGTGACGATCCGGGTTTGGAACTGCAAAAATATAGCCATGTTAATGGCAATCAATCCAGCTATTTCAACTTTATGGGCAAAAATTAAGTCATTCAGAAAGGTCACAGGTTCAAAAAGGTCACAGGTTGAAACTAGGTGGGTGAAAATCCAGTTATTTTAATGGCCTAATTCCATGGGCAAAAATCAATAATCAATGCAGCAAAAATCAATCCAACAATATTCTATTGGCAGAAATTAATTCACCTTATTAGTAGTGAAGGTCACAAGTTTGAAATTCTAATGACAAAAATCCAGCCATATTAATAGCTGAACTTTATGGAAATCCAGCCATATTAATAGCTATATGGCTGAACTCAAAGGACAAAAATCCAGAACAAAATTCCAGAAGTGTTCATGGCAGAACTCTAATAGTTAAAAATCCAACCATATTAACACACTATTGTAGCCCAGTGCTTACTATCCCAAATGATTTTGACTGCTCCTAGTAACCATTTCCCAACTAAACTAACACAAAATAGGAAAAGACCATGATCTACTGAGAACTCAATAACCTTACAAACAAACAAAAAAGTATAGTTATGACCAACAAAATAAATCTTTACGGTTTTAATACGCCATGACAGAGCTCCAGATTTTGTCGCGATCGATGAAATCTGCACATAAGCAAAGAAGCAAAGCGGGATTGAATCTGGTCGAAAAACTGCAGTATATACCTGAATATGTGGTAATCACAAGCTCATATTCTTGTCCCACTTTCACATCAACGAGATCGACTAACTCTGGCGGTTGTTCAGTAGGCGTGGTAACGGGTCCTGCATCCTCGTTCTTGTTACGGTAGACAGGAAGGAACTCGAAAAAGGCCATGTTCGGCATCAGCGTGTAGGAAACCTCCCATGGCTGGCACAGAGGCTTCAGATTTATGCCGAAATAGCACTCCGAGGAGGCATACATGGTGCAAACCTGAGGAAGGCCGCCGCTGTAAAAATCCAGAGTCTTGATGTATTGGGCCATGGCACCTGTAACAATAACGTCCAAGTATCTAGCGTTGGGCCAGAGGCGCGTGATGATTCCTTGCCATGATTCTTTGGAGCACTCAGTGTGGATCAAGTCCGCCAGTTGAGTATTCGGGCGGAGTATCTTCATCACGCTCTCTCTGAGGCAAGGATCCGTCACCTCTTCATCGTTTACTGTGCCACTGCGAATGTCTTGGCACAACGACTGCCAGTGTTCTTCCAGGAAACGTATTGCTCTCAGAAGCCCGGACGCGAACACAGCTCCCACTCTGAGCACCTCGTGGTTCTGTGCAAGACCGCAGAGAAGCTGGCAGTACATGCTTTGATATGAGTCTGAACACAGTATCGCCTCCATGGGGCTGGTGTACACATTGTAGGGGTCGTAAGGCCGTTCTATGAAGTCCTGACTCTTGTAGTAGCTGGTGAGGACAGGGCGGGCGAGCAAGCCACCGGGAGTCCTGGTCTCAGATTTGACGAAGAGGAAGTACATGCCCTTTCCCTTGTCCAACCCTTTCATGTATCTGTTAAACCCAAAACAAAACATTCAGTTCCCAAATCATTACAATAAAACAGATGTCTAGAAGCGACACGAGGCACAACATACACACGCACATCGATGGAAGCATAGAAGATGCAGTATGTACTGAGCAAACAAACACGCACTTACTGGTTCATGACAGGCATTAGAAGGCTGTAAAGCAGCGTTCTCCGCTTCAATTCTTCGTGAATAGTGGGCATAATCTTTCGTTCTCCAGCTGATGTTCCAGAGCTATCACATATCGAAGACACAACCACGACAATATATGTGGTCTATATGTCAGAGAAAAGCAAGAATCGCCTTAAAAAAAGAAGAGACCCTCAGATGTCTAAAAAACAAATCATTCCATTTTTAGTTCATGGAACATTTACATGATTTACAGAGATGTATTTTACAGCTACCTTGTGAGAAATTCAGAGATGGGGTGAGCAGAAAGAATGGGAGACGTATCGCCGTTGGCTATGCGAAGAATCTCAGGCTGCAGATCTTCGTAAGTAATCACAGGCAAGCGTTCCTTGAATGACTTTCTATCAGTCCGACCAGTGAGCTGATAGCGTTCAAGATATTCTGTATAAGCATTTCTAGTTAAAATTTCCAACAGAACTTCAGCTTGCACTTCAGCGGCATGAATAGTAGCATGCTCGATGAAATCCAGAGCTTTCCTGTTACGTTCTGTGGTAGCAATGATTATACTCTCTTGGACTGACTCTATACCCTCCTCTCTCTTTGCCTGAGGCATTATAACACCCTTGAGAAACTAATTTAAAACTCTTCTGGTTTCAAATGCAACCCAACTCCTACAGGGGAACTATATTTCACAGAGAAACAACAAAAAATATATGAATTCTACTGAAACCCAGAGAGGGTTTGAGGAACAGAAATGGATGATATTTCCTCCCAGAGCCAAATTAGGATCATTAAAACTGGGATGCTAAAGGCATTGCATTCCTCCTATACCTGAAGGCACTCCCTCCTCACTTCAGCCTCTGTCAAATGCTGTGGTACAAGGCCCAATTTATAGCCTAGGCACGGCCCTACCGCACGTGCGTAGATCCGCTTTACCCAGATTATTTCACACAGAAAATCGCACATTTATCTTATCTCCACTCCATCCCATTACCGACCACTCAGATATCCCAATAAACTCACTCATTCGCTCCTCGTGCACTCCTCGTAAATCTCTCCCCCTCTCACACACAAAGTGTGAGTGTTTTCAGGTGATTGCTTCACCCCAATTTTCCGTTCCTCACACAGAAGGCGTGGTGATATCGACGTCCTGTGCCAATCTCTGCAGCCTCGAACAACTGGAGCATCCGTCGCCATCTATCCTCCGGTCAGTTTGGATAGACAGAGGCAGAATCCCTACGGCATCGGCATCGGCATCCGCATGGCGAGGAGCGGAGTCGTCCATTTTCCACAGTACCAGATGATATTATAATATGAAGTATGGTCTCCTGCACAGCCTTCACCACCGCGTCACCTCGACGTAACCCTTCCCCATGCAGTTAAATAGGTAAGTCCGGCGGCGCAGACCTCTCGCCACCTTACCGCCACCAGCTCGACATGCTGGGCCCACGTGTTCCCTATGTCCCCAATTAGTCAGACAAGGCTATGGACGGCGCCGGCGTTTTCTATAGAACTCATCCCTGCTGTCTGTGAAGTTACCGTACGTGCCACGACTTGATATATATATTCTGTCAATTTATGCTGTGACCCAGCAAAACGTGTCCCCAGACGAGACAAAAATAATGATACAGGCAAGACCGCGTCTTCCCAGGCTTAGCCCATGGAGGTAAGGGGGGGATAACGCTATCCGATGTCGGCAGCCGTAGAGTAACTTGTTACCAGTCAACCCTAAGGCCTCTCAACTTCACCAAGCAACTGGAATAATTTCCCGAGCAAAACTGATACAGTCTGGTTGCGTCGCTAACAGACAAACATACTAGGGCCAAGTGCAGTTCTAGTATAGGGTACCCTACGAAAAACATAGGGTCGCCCTGATTCTCGTTGCCTCGGCCGAGGAGACTTTGACTCATGGTCATCCACTTCCACCCTGAAGGATTCATATGTTTAGTCAAATGAGGAAAGGGCGCATCAATCAACTTAGGGATACCCTCATGACAAGTTGCAACCTCGTGCTTGCCATGTAATGTATTACAGCAGAGAATGTTTACATGTAAGACGCAAAAATTATTAAATGAATATGCCAGACATTGGAAAAACCACAACTCCACCACGACAAAAAGAAATTCGATTTGCATTATTTGCGCTCGAAGAAATATGAAGGACAACCCCACCCCGAGATTTCTTCTCGTTGAATTTCAATATCAATAAGTGACCCATAACAAAAACAAATCCTGAGAGCTAAAACAACCTTGTTTCGGGTAACACCCGGCCATAACCACCGGCGGTCTCTTCGGGAAGAAAACGGGTGTTAGGCAAATCAGTTATACATACCTATCCACATGTCCCCTTACCAATCCACATGTCCCCTTACCTATCCACATAAGTAATTGAAACTTTAAAAAAAATCAATATCGCATACATAGTAAATGGAAAAGTCTTCATGCCATTTTTCTTATATGAGGACGAAATGATTATACTGTAGTAACATCCAATGTCGACAGAGACCATCGCCCTTGACCGTCCCACCCACTTTCAAGTTATATTATATATCTACTAAAGGGCCTCCCTAGAGTTCTATGTAATCCTTTCTTCTAGATTCACGAGTAAATTCAACTTCACAATAACGTGTTCTCCATTACATTGACGGTCACCCTTGACCATCCCAAACCCCTTCTCCAATTATATCATCCTCTTGTTTTTCATCAAGAAATGGGTATCAGATTTTATTAAAAAAGAAAGCTAGGATTAGACTTATGAGTGTTATATTTCTTCAAAATGATTAATATATATATATTTTTTTATATTTGAGAATGAGTACAAAGGTTTAATCTAATCTTTGAAATGATTATTTTATAATACAAAAATTTCATTTTCTAGTATGAGATTTTATTAAAAAAAGAAAGCTAAAACTTATAAATGTTATATTTTTTCAAAATTATTAATATTTTTTTTAGCTTTGAGAGTGAGTATGGAAGGTTAATCTAATTCTTGAAATGATTATTTTATAATACAAAAATTTCAGTTTCTAGTATGAGATTTTATTAAAAAAAAACCTAGGATTTTACTTATAAATGTTATATTTCTTCAAAATTATTAATAATTTTTTTTTAAAGCTTGAGATTGAATACTTAAGCTCAATCTAATCCTTAAAATGAATACTCTATAATACTTTTAAAATTATTAATATTTTTTTGTAAATTTGAGATTAAGTATTGAAGCTCAATCTATTCCTTGAAATAATTACTTTATAATACAAAAATTTCAATCTAGTTCTAACTAAATTTTTCCAAAATATTCTTAAAATCTAAATACATTTAGATTTCACTTTTCACTAATTTCAATTTAATTATATAATATCTCTACTAAAAATCTTCCCTGAATTTCCATGTAAACCTTTGTTCCAGATTCGCAAGTAAATTCAATTTGCCATCATGGGCTTCAACGAAGTTTTGTATTAGGTCGTTTTTTCTCATTGAATGTATGTGCATGAGGTAGTTTTCCATTCAATGTATTTGCATTAGGTAGTTTTCTATTCAATGTATGTGCATTAGGTAGTTTTCCATCAATTTGTAGAGGATATGATGAGTTGTAAGTTGAATTCAATTTTTAAATATAACTTTTCCGTGTATTACTTCATGGCTGCATTGAATTAGTTTTATGTAATTTCATGTATGTGCATTAAGTAGTTTTCCATTAATTCGTAGAGGATATGGTGAGTTGCAAGGTGATTTTAGTTTTTAAATATTTTTTAAATATGGTTTAAATTTTGAATTATTTTTGAAAAAATATTTAGGTTTACCATAAATTTAATTAAATAATAAATAAAAGAAAACGAGATAAAGAAATTATAGATTTGATTTTTTTTATTTTTCAATGAAATATTTTAGAAGGAATGTTTAGTATGTAAAATTGATAAGAAGGAAAGGAAAAGAAGGTGGCATAGTGGCAAAATAAGTGCTTATTTAACAAAGAATGAGGAGGAAGGTGAGACAAAGAGTTAAAAAATGAAAGGGCTTAATAGTAGTCATTTGTTTAGTATCCCCATTCATACTCAAGGGGTTTCCTAGACACAAGGGTAAAATTTCATGTTTCTGTACAGGTAGTCTAATTTTAAGATATAATTACCTATAACGAAATTGCAAGGTTGAACTTTTGTATATAGGATGCTAGTTATTTTTGGTATGATTCATTATGTTTAAGATCTTGTAGCCATTTCTCATCTAACATATCCAATTAGGCAAGAGGAGTGGAAAGCACCTCCTTTCTTGAGATTAGGATGAAGGAGTCCACAGAAAGGTGTTGAATTTTGTAGCTATGGTCAGTATTCCTAATTCATATTTTAGCCCTTGAGAGATATAAGACATCTTCTTCATGTCGATTTCAAAAGAAAGAATTTTTAGTTTATGAAATTTGAATTTTGGATCCAAAAATATCAGGTCGGCCTGATACCCATTCAACCTCATCACTTGAGAATAAATTTATATCACTTTTGTTCATATTGAAGGATGAATATGAAGTTTATTGAAGGGGAAATCGAAGGCTTATGCAAGACTGAACCGTTATAATGGAAGTAGGACCGAACTTCTGAAATGGCAGTATGATTGAATCTCTGTAGTGGCAGCAGGATCAAATCTATGTGGAAGGTAGCAGGCCAAAATTCTGAGGCAGAAAAAAAGGCCGAATTTTGTCCTTATATCTCATAATTGACTAAACTCTTTGTGGAGAAGTTTGAATTGACATAAGGGTGGTTTGACCAGGTTTGACCATAATGCTATTGTTGGTCACTTTGACCTTGTACTTGGCTAGAAGTATTAGATGTATCTCTATTGAATTGAATAATTTCTCTAAGGAAAAGGTTTCTTAGTTGTTCTCCCTTATGGGTTTTCCTAGGGTAAATTCTTGCGTCTCTTGTTTCACTGTCTCTTTATTATCCAACTGGAATTTTGTTTCTACTATTAAGATCTTCTGTGTAATTTCTTTATGATGAATTTGAATGCAAGAAAAGATTAACATAAGAAATCATAAGAAGTAATTATCAATTAGAAGATCCTATGAAAAATCAACATGGTATCAAAGCTTGGATGAAAAAGTAGCCTTAAAAGAATTCAATATACTTCAAGTTATCGTGTAGGGCTTATTCTGTCACTAGCCCTAGAAACCATAGTTCTATTATGGTTATAAAAAGGACGAAAAACATTGTGACCTACGATCCATGTAAGACAAGTCTCTGTTACATTGGAGCTAAAGAAGAACGGGGTTGAAGCCCTGATTTAAGGTTGAATACCATTATACCTAATCTAATATAGACTTAGGAAGCTGAAGTTTCCTTTTTATTAATAATACCGCTTCTTACGGAGCCAAGATTTATATGTTGGAAGAGAAGACCGTTATTCTTTTAAGGTCTATTTGAGTTCATGATTGCATATGTGGAGAGCATCGAAGCCCTTAATTTGTCTTGAAAATAGGTTGAAATGCCTTAGTCTATTTCAGTAGGCCAATGAGACCCCGGAGTCTATTATAGAGGGCCAAAAAGGCCTTAGGAGCTATTACAACATGCCAAGGAGACTCAAAAAGTGGCTAGAAGAAATATATTTGCCTGAGGAAAAGCCAGTTGTGCATAAGATTTAGTAAAGTTTGCTTTAACCCTTGGATTGTGGAAGATATTGATCTAATGCTTTAGTAACAATAGGAAGTTTGAAGTATCTTGTGCTTAAGTTCTCTTGGAAGATTAGTTTCGGCTACTAGGACTGATAAAAGATAAAAGATACAAGATATATTTTTTAATTCATAGCTTGAAGGATTATGTTGCCATGCAAAGCACATTACAATGATGAGTTCTTCAAACACAAGTATGAGGCATGGAAATACAAAGAGATCAACAAATATATAAGAACTCCAATAAAATATAAGGTTTGATGCTTGGAACATAAGGTATGTATCATCTCTCAATTTACATACAATAATCTCACTTGGGATCAAAAGTTTTACTTTGGAAACATTCTTAGACTTCAGCTAAAGGAAATGATCAGTAAATAGGCTTTGTTAATGAATATTCTTGGTTGAAAAAGACTTGTATCAAAGTTGTTTCATGAGAAATTAAAACAAAACTATGATTTGATCCTTAGTCATATCATAGGACTGTAGCAAAGGTCTGATATGTTACCATACATCAAGGGATCCTTGAAGAAACCATTAAGATTTGTTATGATGAATATTGAAGGAGTCCCTTCACCTACAATTTTAGTGATGAGACTCACATATGATCTTCAATCGTGCTCATGAAACTATACAAAAATATTGCTAAATACACCTATTGATATGTAGCATGAAATTCATTTCAAACAACAACATCACAATTCTGATTGTAGCTCAATGTAAGACAAGGCCAATTAAATATGTGATCTATATACATATGTTGAACATCTGAAGTGTGATATAATGAGATTGTGTTTCGAAATGTGATCAAAAGCAAGATAGTATTGATGCCATTTGTTGTAATGAATATTGCACTAAAAGATGCATTACATATGTTATTGATATTGATTATTGATGCTAGGGTATTTGGGTACTAAAGGATGAGACCTATTTTGTAAATATTAAATATGAATGCTTAGTCTTGGAATCTATTCTGTGAACATCAAAGCAATAAGGATAAATATCAATTTCATGGAGCAAGTTTGTGAATTTTTCCTTCAATTTTGACATGGAAATCTTACAATAAAGAAGAGGCCAAGTTCCTCTTCAATATTGGAGATCGAAATTGTATTGAGAAAAATGAGTCACTTGCAAAACTATAATTGTTTTCATTATGACGAAGTATAGGCTACTTGGGTTGAAAGGATAAAAAACATGCTAGTAATGTTTAAGCAATAAAAAAGTATGTTGTGGGTCTGCCATATTTTTTTTTATGAAGAAAACTCATTGGAAGATCCTTGATCTTGACACATTTGCTTAAAATAACATTGAGATGGAACATCCTTTGAGTGTTTGATGACATGATATATGTTGAACATTTATATATGGAAAATAAGTTTTGTATATGACCAGGTCTAGTGGCCCTTAAAAAGATGTAAATGAAAATCATAGGGTTTGTAAACCTTAGCAGAGAAGAAATCCGTAGGGTTTATGGATAAAACCCTAACGACAGACCTAAATTAATGTTTTAACTAAAAGAAGAAACCATAGCTCATGAAAGGAAGTAATGCTATCACGTTGATGATAAAGTTACAAGATGGATGCAAGAAGGCCAAGATCAAGAGGAAGTTTAAATTTCCCTATAATCCTCAAAAGATAAATACTTTATATCTCACTTCCTCGATTATTATTGTTGTTGTTTTTTTTTCTATTAGTTAGCCGCTTTTCTTTATTTCTTTTGCTTTCTTGTAATAATTCTTCCATGGCATCCTAGTGAGTATTGTATGTGCATAGTGAAGGTTGCCAAGGCTTTGGCAACAAATAGAACTAGTGGAAGAACAAAAAAAATTAGTGACAAGAGGACTCTCCCAAAATCATTGATTTGTGTTGAGAGATATTACCACAACAGGATTTATTTCCTAAACATCACCCATATAGGGTAACCAAAAGGTAGCTAATCTACTTATGGTTGAACCAAGACATGTGGCTCAACATGTGTTTAAATTTCCAAGCATGGTATAGGTGGTTATGCCACAATCATTTATGATTCAAGATACGTCTAAAATAATGAAGTACAATTGTAAGGACACATATTCAGATTGGGAAAAGAGTGCAGAAGAAAGGAAGAGTTCATTGAGATATCGCTCTAGTTTGGGCTTCATTATGATTTCTTGGATGAGTAGGAAAGAAAATTTTGTCGCACTTAGGACTGTAGGATCTGAGTATATTGTAGCTAGTTTAGTGAATTGTAAAGCAGTGTGGCTTTAGCAACTGCTCACAGGATTGTTTAATCAGGTGCTGGAAAAAACCATGATGATAGATTGAAGCACATATCGAGACATGGTACAAAAGAGAGCACTGAGCCTCATAGATCTTCTGCCCCAAGGCAAAGTTTATATACTTCAAGGACAAGCTAGATTGGTTGAGTATATTTTGCTCGGTCAGAGGGAATGGCGACGTTGTTGCATCAAGGGGTAGACATTCTTCCTAGGTCAGAATATAGATAGGTCAAAGTATAGACTAGGGACCACAAAATGTATCTATGGAGAATGGCCCAGAGAGAATCAAGGCCTAGAGTCCTCCCCAGGTGGGTGAGTGAGTGCCTCTAGCATTGGGAAAGAGAGTTACCATTCAATTATCATGCAGGAATGATAATAGTGGAGGGTCTCACCATATATCACAAGTGTTGACCAGGTTCTAAGTGATGACTTAAATAATTGGTGAATTTCTCCAAGAGATAACTTATTGAGCATGATGTTGATGCGGGATGCTTTCCAAAGGTAGTGGATTGACGCATC
The DNA here is from genome assembly GCA_031772625.1 of Pinus tabuliformis. Taxonomy (NCBI): domain Eukaryota; kingdom Viridiplantae; phylum Streptophyta; class Pinopsida; order Pinales; family Pinaceae; genus Pinus; species Pinus tabuliformis. Next base: position 1,034,927,181 of record CM062816.1, on the reverse strand, counting down.
GACATAGCAATCTCATTTAGGGACAATCATTCTCTCGGATTCAAATATGTTGACCACGATTAGGGAGAGTGGTCCTGTAAAGGACAAACATTCTTCTTGAGTCAAGTATATTGACCAGGATTAGGGAGAATGGTCCTAGAGGCCCAAAATTACTCAACCATAGAGTTGAGTAGCTTCCATTCAACATCAAGCTTAGTGTACTCTCCAAATGGGTTGAGTGAGCCCATTTAGCATCATGGCCTAAAATGAGGCCTTTGGATTTGGGACCATAATATTCAAATGAACTGAGTGTGTCCCTAGTGTTTCTTCATGAGTCAAAGAGATTGATTAGGATGATGGTAAACCTGCACTAGTCAGTATACCATGGGTTAGAGGTGCCATACATAATCATGATGATTAGATGATGCTAATGATGTACTATAAGTTAGAGATGTTGACTAGAATTATGATAATGAGTTGATGTTGTATATTTTTACCTTAGGTCAAAGACATTGACCAAAATTTTGATAAAAAGATGATATTGATGTTGTTGATAAATCATGAAATTTTTCTTAGAGAATTTTGTCAACAAGAGAACATATAATAGTCATAATTAATACATCCCTAGCTAAGAAGGAGTGTTGAATTTTTTAGCTATGGTTGGTCTTCATAATTCATATTTTATCCCTTGAAAAAGATATGTAATGAAAAATATAAGACATGTTCCGCATGCCTGTTTCAAAAGAAAGAATTTTTAATTTTTGAAATTTGAATTTTGGATCCAAAAATATCATGTCAGCCCTCCTAAAGATCAAATTGGCCTACCCCTATAGACACACCTATTTAGGTTCATCCAATCACTATATATGCACATTCGACCTGATCGCTTGAGAGGAAATTTGGATCACTTCTGTTTATATTGAAGGATGAATATGAGGCTTAATGCATGCCCAAACCTCTGTAATGGAAGTAAGACCGAGCCTCTGAAATGGAAGAAAGATCAAATCTTTGTGGTGGTAGTAGGACTAAATCTCTATGGAATGTAGCAAGCCAAAATTTTGAGGTAGAACATAAGGCCAAATATCTTCTTTATATCTCAAAATTGACTAAATTCTTTGTGGAGCATTTTGAATTGACATAAGGCAGCTTGACTAGGTTTTACCATAGTGATATTGTTGGTTAGTTTGACCTTGTACTTGGCTAGAAGAATTAGATGTATCTCTATTGAATTGAATAATTTCTCTAAGGAAAAGGTTGTCGGTGTTTCCCCCATGTGGGTTTTTCTATGGTAAATTATTGTGTCTCTTGTTTTGTTATCTCTTTATGTTCCTATTGACATTTTGTTTCTATTGTTGACATCTTCTATGTAATTTCTTTATGATGAATTTGAATACAATAAAATATTAACTTAAGGAATCATAAGAGGTAATTATCAGTTAGAAGATCCTATGAAAAGTCAACAAAAGGAAGGGGATTTCAAGCTTGAGAGAAGAAACTACATTAAAACTAAACATAAGATTAAGCAAGTTATCTATGGTAAATGTTCAAGTACAAGTGTGATAAGTACCTTGTAGGGTAGGAAAGATATTTAAGTGCTAGTCTCATTAATATTCAAAAATTATTTATTTAGGATAAAGATAGGAAATTTATTGAAGGCTTTTACTTGGCCATTTATTTGAGGATAGCAAGGAGAAGGAAAATGGTTCCAAATATTGCACTCAAATCAAATTTCTTTCATTTGTTGGCTCTTAAAGATGTCTCATTTATTAGATATAGCTATATGCATGGTGTTGTATTAGTAGATGATGTGGTTAAAGAAAAACATGTTGACAATATGGCTAAATCCATAATATAAAGTGATAGATTCTATTGACTTCATCAAATTTTAATTGGATATATGGATAATATGTGTTGGTTAAAGGAGGACAAGATGATTTACACTTGAGAATGACCAACAAGCAAGGGCAATGTGAACGAAAGAAGCAAGAACATGCTTATCATTAGTGTGAACTTGGGACCTAATGTAGTTATGCATGTTTTATAAACAAATTTTGACATGAATGGGCTAATAATAACTGATCCAAAAGATCTTTTCGGACATGGAATGACCACTAACATGAATTTAATACACATCATCATAGCCCTCATGTTAGTTTACTTAGGTTATTGTGTATGTGCATATTTTAGTTAACCATGTTCACATCATGTGCACCTTTTGATTTATCTAGCTAGACAATTTTCATGTTATTTACATGTTTTAATATGTTGAAGTGAGCACACCTTAGGTGCCATATCCAACTTTGCTTTTGCGTAGCCACATTTAATATATCCTATCTCAACATTCTTATAAATATGGATGTATGTATTCATTATTGTCAATGAAGTGAGCCATTGCATTGAATGAATTGCATTTTTTCTATGTACTTTGAATGATGTATCAAGTAATTTATGATTTCAAATAAAACCAAACTTTCAACATGGTTTCAAAGAAACAATGCATTTTTTCATGCATTTAAAAACATTACTCCCCATGGATACGAGGTTGATATTTCTTGTGTGTGGTGGTATCTATATTTTCTCTAGCGACTTATGGAAAACTATGAAGTTCCATTGTAGATCTTATCATTATTCACACAAACAATGTTAATCCAACCATATTTAACTTTTTTTTGGGCAGGGGGGGGCGCAAGGGTGTGGGGGCGCGGGGGAGGACAAATTTCCTACCTTTAACAAGAATTCCTAGCTCTCATAAAGAATTTATTGAACAAAGAGTGCTACTACATTTGGTGAGAGGACCACCTAGGTCACATCTTCACCTTTGCTTGTATCTACATACATTTAATGAACTCCTATCTCAAAATTTTTATCAATATGAGATGTATGTATTCATTATTTCTAATGAAGTGAGGCAATGCATTAAATGAATTATAAATTTATTTATTTAGTTTATTTATGTCTTGGTTAATTTACAACCCCAAGAAAAACCCAAATTACAATGCCTCACTGAAGAAAGTTTCATTTTCATGAAAATTAAGGAAATAGAGAAGGATGTTGTCAAAAGAACAATTGTAAATAATTCCTCCCATTATAACATAATCAATGTTCCATGAATTTTATCTAATGCTTCTATGAGTGACTAACTCCATCCTTGATGTCACATGAGGATTAATAATGGGTAACATCATTCTATCAATCACATATGGTGATGCCATCCTCCTATATATAAAAGAAGTTCAATTAGGAAAGAATTGTACATATGGTTTTCTACCATTGAGATGACAAATATATACACAAGATGTTCTTTTATGATCATCCCTTTTTTTGGATTTAAAGCTAACAATCTTAAAGTTCAACTCATGTAGGAGAATAATCCATTAACCAACACATATTAAGAGGTTAGTATTCATTAATAGTTAAAAATGAGGCTTATGCTAGATGGTTACTCATGTTATTGAAATATGTATGTACTATTGAATTTTATTCATAATGAAAACCAAGAAAATGTAATAATTTTTTTGTATTTGTGTGCTTAGTTTTCTATGAAAGGAAGCTGTTACAAATGTAGTAAATGAAACACGATATTTTTATCGTCATCTTGGGAAAGTATTTCTCACGTGGAAGAGTTTTGACCACATTATAAAGAACCAATGTGTAATACCTAGAAAAAAAATAATAAACATAAAATATGTATAACATATATTGAAGTTGATTTAACAAGAAGACTAAATCATAACCAAGAATATATATCAATAACCAATTATACAACAATTTTATATTAACCAACTACATTATGATCTAAAGGGAAAAAAAATAGCGCTGAAATTGATCAAATTTGTAAGTAATTCAAGTATTTACATGTACTAGGAAATTAAGAAGAGATGGAAGAAATACAAAATAGTGGCTAGTTGATTTTTGAACTTACACAAAAATGGAAAATATACTAGCTTCCTCCTAGTAGAAACAACAATAGGCATGGAATTGGTAATGACTATTTGGGGAAAATTGTCCTTCCAATCACCCTTCAATTAGATATTGATAGCCCTCAATTATTCAATCAACAAGGAGATACTAGCTATCACTCCATCATCTCATTAAGACACAGGGTCTCAATAGCCATAAAATATAAGCCTTCTTAAATGGAAGGTGAAAAACAACTCAACAAAGAAACACCCTTAAATTCTCCTCCATCTTCCATATATCCCTATCTTTAGGAATAAGCCTAAAATAAAATATTATTATTTTATTAGCACACTCACATCCATATTTAATTTGATGCAACTGGTGGCTTTTGATATTCCAATTAGTCTTCTTTGGTGTGTAGACACATACAAAATACTATTTTTCATGAACAACACATTTAATATGTACAACCATCACCAAATATGCACCTAAGTACATTGTTATTATTGTCTAAGTGGGGAGTTACATATGTGGCCACCATGGGTAAATCCCACACTTGCACAACTAAACAAACATCAATGATTGAGTTTTACACTGCCGCATAGGAACTATAATGAACTTGTTAATTCTGTAGCTTAGTGAAAAATTCCCACCATGAGACAAGATTCCTCTTTTCGAGAGGACCATTTTTTATTATTGAAGCACTCAATTTAGACAAGGGAAAGACTCTAAAGAAAATTGGACACACTTGGAAGGTTATAAATACAAGTGACATAAACCTCATTTGGACATCATTATTATGATCATTCTTCTTCTTTCTTTGGTTTGGTTCGCACAGGTATGAGATGGTTCTCAGGAAGTTCGCTTGCATAGGTCCGAGATTGCAGGGTCTGAAGCTTGCACATGTGCTAGGGTTTTAGTTTCCGACCGCAAGCTTGTCACAATTTTTTTTTAGCTGCAACCACATGTAGGTCGACTCATCCATGTGGCTAAAGCCTTTCAGCCCCATTCACATCATGTCATCCTTGTGGTTATGACCTAAGGGTTGGATTTTATAGTTCACTGAAGATTTCACCAGTTGACCATAAAGTTCGATAGTTAACCACAGACAATGACAGTTGGTGGCAAGCTTATGAATCGGGGTTTTGGATTATTAGCATTGTTGTGTTCATCTCATGGATATTTTTTTGTTGATTTTTTTGGATAGGTTTATGGTTGAATATATGGATCATTGTAATCTATTTTTCTGAATCATTCAATGAAAATATATTGAGAAGAAGAATTTGAAAGGGTTTTCCCCATAATGGGTTTTGTCCTGGTCTCTGACCAATCTTGGTGTCTCTATGTGTGAATTTGTTTTTGTTCCTTAATGTTCCTTTGCATTGATGATGATTTTGTTCTTTTTATATAATTCCACATAGGATGAATTCTATATGAAAATGATGAAATGAAATTATCAAAGAAAAGAACAATATAGCCCAAATAAAAATTAGCATAGTATCATAGTTGGGCTAAACAAATGTCATTGAGATAACCCCTAAGAAGAAACCATTGAAGGAAGCAATAGAAGATGGTGGATACCTAAAATAATACTAGTATTTGAAGGAAACCTAGGAAATTTGATTACTATGTGTTGATGAATATTATTAGGATATGGTTTGGAAGAAACCCTGGATTATGAAAAAGGTTTGGGATATGCACTTTAGAAGCCCTAGCATGATAAACATGAAGATGTTCAAGCAATTGTGACAGGTTTGATGTAGCCTTAGATGGGATTGTCTTATCTGGGCCTGATTATTGTTGAATTTGATGAATAGATTGAAGGCATCAATGTTATATTGTCAGTAGACAGTCATGGCTCTTGAAATATGGTTCAAGAGGGAGAGCTCACCTCTCATTAAGATAAGTACCTTTTAGATTTATGTTACCTCTTTGTTATTCTATTCCTATTTGAGTTGATTGCTTTGATTATTACTTATACTTCCTTCATATCTATATGAGTATTTGGATACTTCTAACCTCCCGATGAGTTGTGATAAATGGATCCTTCTTTTGGATTATGGCTAGTGTGGGAAGAGAAGAGTTAGCAAAAGAAAGGAGGCACCTAATGGAAAATTGACAAAGTGCTACAACTGCCTATGTCAATTAAGAAGGTGCATTGGTATTCAAATACTACTAGGTATGTATGGTGCATTGTTTCAATGTTAGGTTTCAGCTAGAATATTGGATGGAAAAGTAAGCCCTAAGTTATGATGGAAATATCACCTTCACGATTGACTCATAATGGATATGAAAGTAAGTTTGATTCACGGTACTTATGGTGCATTTGGTATTAAGTCATGGTGAAATTACTTAGAAACATTTATTTTTGATATATTGGTATTCTTGATACTTGGCTAGCATCTATCATTTTTAGACATGATAGATTTCCTAATCTCATAAAGAAGGCTAGCACATTGATTCTTATATATGGTAGCTTGATACTATTGATAATGTCTGTGATAATCATGGTAACTGTTATCACTCTAGGAAACTCTCCTAGGTTGTAGCTCGGAGATGCCTGGTAACATATAATCTTCAATATTGTTCTCTTAACTATTGGAATGGATGATGGTTTGGATCAAGTCAGATGATTGTTTCAACCCTATTTTCACTCAAGACATGCATGAACACCCTCAACTTTACAAGGCTTTAAACCACTAATGCTCAATAGTTTATAGATTCAATGAATAGATGGAGAATACTGACTATGCCAGCAGATGCATACATAAACACATATGAATGGATAGCTACAGGAAGTAAATGAAGCTTGCAAATATAATTTATCAATGCAAATAAAGATGATAGTTATCTGGCATTAAACACAGAAGAAAACATGAATAACCTATTCAAGTGAAAGCATAGAACATAAGAGAAAATGGGAATTGAACATGTAACAACAAAAGAAGCTTATATTGCTGGAATGAAGATGAGAAGTTAGAGGAGTAGAGTCTCCACAGTCTCCAAAAGTTGAAACCTTGATACTTCTAACTTGCAGCCATTTATAGGCTTTTTACAATGCTCTTGAACCCTCTGAGTCTCCACTATCTTAATCCATCCCTTCTGACTTCCAACTGCTTGATGCCACAATTAAACAGATATGAGTGAGAGGGCTCCTTTTCTAACAGCGCATTAACCAAGTCTGGTAATTCGTCGCACTGCCAGGTGGCTCACTCATGCCGGCGATGCTCCATGATCTCTTTGGGTTGATTTAGCTGCATCGTGCTAGGCTTTTTCACCTTCCAGCATTTGTCCGCCGGCCACTGTCTCTCGACCGAATCCTTCTTCTGGCATCAACAATCATCGCTAAATGCTTCTAAGGATATGTTGGCCACCTGTACCTGCAATGGAATGGTTAGTGGGCCTATGAAATCCCTGCAACGAACCCTTTTTTGTTTTACACAGAGAAATGTTGCCATATTGTGAAATTCTGCCAAAACATTGCTCATCCGAACTTCAAAAGTCCTTAAATATGGTCTATTCTCCCATTAGGTTTGCTTGTGATCACTTATCGCAAGCCGCAATGCTCCTTCTGTGGCTTCCCTTTGGATTTAGAAAATATGTTAAAACATTGAAAATATCACAAAAATGGCTTTATGCGGACTTGAAATAATATACATTAGCCTTAAGGAACCCTTTCAAGTCTAGCTTATCGCATCGGCACTTCATCCCTTTGTATTTAGTTTAATAAATGAAATATGCAAATACAAAGGAAAATGCCTTTTCTGTGGATCTCAAAATCTATGCAATGAGGTTTATATAGCCATCGGGTCCAGTTCATCGGATTGCATAAATGTATAACAACTCTACTCCTTTGTAATGTTCTGATGCGATATTGCGATGTGACTTGTCGCAATCGCATATCACCCAAGCCCGAGGTCTTTCCATATAACATGGCCTATGCTCCTGCTAATTGCGATCCGCTAATATCGAAGATCGCAATATCGCATCGGCCCGGTCCTATCACACGTCCGCCTCCGATATCCTCTGACTGCCTTAGCCGATTGCAATTTTCAGATCAGATTTGGACTGTTGATCAGCCAGATCTGACGGCTCCTGTTCATTGACTATTGCCACCGCCGATAGCTCTATTTTTTCACTGTTTTCTTGGGTTTTTGCCTCCCGATAGTGTTTTTCCGCCCTTCTAAGGGCTCTTCTCATGCGGTTGTTTTAATCTTTTGAATGATTTTTAAGAAGGTTTCAAGGATTTAGAGAGTGTTTTGGATCCATTTTGGATCGCATGCCAATAGGGCTAACAATGGCTCCTTCTGGGGATGAAAGCCTTCCTGTGAGGTTTCAAGAACTGCAGATCACTGCCTTTCCTTTAACAACCAAAACACTTATCTCCTAGTGTTCCATTGGGCATGGAGTTTATTTGCATAAAAAAAAAAAAACTAAAAAAAAAACCTATTTACAATATTAAGGCCTTAAGGCCTTTTGTGAAGTAAAGTTTCAAAAACTACCCATTGTCTGGGCCATCAAAAACACCTTCCCCCTCCAAATTATGAAAAATGAAAGTATTGTTCATCTGAACTTGAGCAATGATAAACGGTCCTGTCCATAAGGCATCAAATTTACCATGGTTGCCTTTATTTTCCTTAAATGAATCCCATTTGAGAACCCAGTTACCAACTTGGAAATTATCCACTTTTGCCTTCCTATCAAAGGTTTCTTTGATCCTCTTCTGATGAATTTTTTACTTCTCAACCAGCTACTCTCTAATCTGCTATAATTCAACGAGGTTATTCATTCTCCTTACCATGTCATTCATTTCATCCTGTTCTTCTTGAAAGAATTTGGCCACAGGGAGAATCAGCTGGATAGGAAAAACAACATCAGTGCCATAAACCAGCTTGAATGGAGAATTTCCTATGGACTTCTTGATGGTAACTTTGTCAGCCCACAATGCAAACTTCAACTTGGAATCCCAAATCTTTTTGTTTATCCTTACAATCAAAAGCAATAAGAGAGGGCTGATAAGTCTTGATTTTTGCTTCCAAGGGATGGTGTTCTTCTCTAGTGGAATCTTATGTCGAATGGTTTTAGTGTCATAGGCCCTAATATCATTGTATTCCCAAGCAAAAATATCTACAAATTGTTTCATCAGGGTGCAATACTCGAAACTTTGGGCAGAAGACAAGTGAGTGGATAGATTTATGTACTTTGGATGGGCTGGACTCCCTACATTATGTTTATGAACAACAAACTCTTTTTTTCCTTTTTTGGCAGGCTTATAAGGTACATCATTATGGTCAAACAACTTCTCTAGGGGCACCAATCCTTTGGGTATATGGTTACTGGGTAGCTGAACAATGCTATCTTGACCAATCTCATCCTTTAGCTTGAACTGGTTGCATTCTTGTGTGGGGGACACAAGGACTACACCTACCCCTGCAGCTTCCTTAGAGCAAGCTCCATCAAAGAACATGTCCCAAATTTGTGGGCCTTATTCCTCTATGATTTGGAAAACCGGTTTCTTAAGATGCATGGAGGCCAACTGGGATTCTTCAATCCAAAGAATACAAGCTCCAAAATCAGTGTCGACAGCATAGATGGGATGATTAGTGGGATTCCTTTCATCATTGATGATATAAGCCAACTGAGCTTCTCTATATAGTCTCCTGCTGTCACCTCCAAAAACTGGGTCAGTATCGTAGGACAGATCATTTTGTAATGTTCCACCTAATCTCTTGATCCAACCTCTGGAAAGCAACATTCCAAACTTGGGGGGTACATCTGCTACCACAATATCCATCATCATGCTCTTCATGGGCAGCTGAGACAAAGTGATGGCTAGGTCCTTGATTAATCCCAAACATTTCACTTTTCTAGAGTCAAAAGAAAACAGGTCATGATAAGGCTCAGTAATATCAAGACCCAACTCATCCATGACAACCTTGGGCATTAGATTATGGCTAGCTCCAGTGTCAAGAAGGTAGTTATGAAGGATTTTGTCATGAATAATCAGTAAGACATAGAATGATGGGGAGCTGTCTTCACAATTTTCAATCATTGGGCTGAGAATAACAGCTGGTTTGTCATCTTGCAGATTTACATAGTCAATGGAGGCTTGGATGGCTTTAGGCTCAAGGGACCCTAGGATGGATCTTTTGAAGGACTCATTCTTCACTAGTTCAATCAGAGGTGTAGGTATTCTTAGCTTCTGAATTTCTGATTGAAAACTGAAAGGAGAAGGAGACTTGTCAAGGCCTCTTACCTCATGAGCTGGAGCTTTGAGGATGATGGGATCAACTACTGGTCACTTATGCTTATTAGCTTGCTATACTGTAGGGAAAATAACTCTTTGAATAGGAGTTTCCTTGGCATTATTCATCTTCGACCTCAGATTATATCTATGCTGATCTTCAGTTTGCAGAACAACTTCACCATCCCATTCTTGGTTGATTTGGTGATTGAATAATGACTTTTCATAGGCAGCTGAGGTAAAAAGGGAGGCACTACCTTTGTCTTCCAAACAATGGATCTCATCTTCTTCTTCAAACTGGTCTTCTTCCATGACTACATTCTGGAAAGGGGTCTTCACCCTTTGATCTTCATTGGCATCTTTGATTCTTTGCAGAATTTGCAACTGCTCATTAGCTCTTCTGTATGGATTTGGATTTATAGGGGAAAATGTATTAGGAACTCTTCCTTTCCCAGGGTGCTGCTTAACCTTTAATTTGAAGATTTCAGAGGCTAATGACTCTATCATCTTGGTCATTTTATATATCTTGGGATCTGAAGATGATGAAGCTTCACCCCTCTGTCTCCTTCTATCAACATTCCCCTTGAGCTTCTCTGTAACCATGATGTTTGATTCTACTTCCAAGGCTACATCCTGCATATCAGCCAAGGTAACACATTGCCTCTCCCTCAACAGTAGACAGAAGTCAGAATCAAAGGCACTGGTATAGGTGAGCTTAGCAGAGGTAGTGGTGGGTTTTACTTCAGCTGGTATTTTGTTGTACATGCGATTAAAACTTTTATTAAAATCAGACAATAGCTCACCATTTTCCCTCTTTAAGTTCCCAAACTCGGTGTGCTAGTAGAGTAGATCCTTCTTATCCCCCCAATGCTTTAGGAATGCATCATCTAAAGCCTCAATATTTTCTATGGACCTTGGGGTCAGTTTTATGAACCATTTTCTAGCCTCCCCATCTAGACTTTGGACAAAGAGTCTCATCCATACATGATCTTCGCTAATGTCCAAGTTATCGGCATAGCTATATAATGATTCAAGATGTTCCTCAGATGTAACACCTTTAGTCCCAGTGAACTTCGGCCTATACTTATGATATTCTCCAGTAGACATGGCATTCAAAGGAGTGGGCAGTACTAGAGGTCCATACCTTGCAGCTATGATTCCTTCCATTTTGGAAGGTGCTTGTGGACTTGCCATAGCTGTGGTGGCTATAAGGGTACTGGAAGTCTGAATGACAGAGGGTTGAGGAGTGACTGATAGGGCTAAAGGAGTATGATGGATAGGGGTAGAGGCTCCCTTTGGGCATACAACAAAAGAAGATCCTAAAGAATAAGGAGCTCTATGAATCTCTGAAATTTTTTCTTCATTTCTAGTATTAGATGCTATACTCTCAACATGTATTTGTTCAAAAACATGATTTTCATGAAGAGATATAGAATTTTGTTTAGAGCTACCTGAACCTAATGCTCCCTTTTGCAACGCCTTTCTTTCTTTGATGATTTTTTTCAGGGTCAGGTACTGGGTCAGCTCATGGCTTCTGAGGATTTCTCCGAGTATGCCTCACAAACTAAGCCAAAACTATGGAGTGGAGTCGCCAAGAGGTTCATCCTCCAGTAGAGTTGCCAGATAGATGATTACAACTGAAAAAGTGCCCAGACTTCGTTTATCATCAAAGCTGGATCTATGTCATCTCCTAGGGAAGCTGTGCTTCAGTTTCCTCTCAACGACAACAATGCCAATTATGTTATCACTCCAAGAAACTATCCTAGGTTGTAGCTCAGAGATGCCTGGTAACATATAATCTTCAATATTGTTCTCTGAACTCTTGGAATGGATGATTGTTTGGGTCAAGTCAGATGACTATTTCAACTCTATTTTCACTCAAGACATGCATGAACACCCTCAACTTTACAAGGCTTTAGACCACTAATGCTTAATAGTTTATAGATTCAATGGATAGATGGAGAATACTGACTGTACCAGCAGATGCATACATAAACACATATGAATGGCTAGCTACAAGAAGTAAATGAAGCTTGCAAATCTAATTTATCAATGCAGAAATAAGATGATAGTTAGCTGGCATTAGACACAGAAGAAAACATGCATAACCTATTCAAGTGCAAGCATAGAACAAAAGAGAAAATGGGAATTGAACATGTAATAACAAAAGAATCTTATATTGTTGGAATGAAGAAGAGAAGCTAGAGGAATAGAGTCTCCACAGTCTCCAAAAGTTGAAACCTTGATACTTCTAACTTGCAGCCATTTACAGGCTTTTTACAATTCTCTTGAACCCTCTGAGGCTTGACTGTCTTAATCCATCCCTTTTGGCTTCTAACTGCTTGATGCCACTATTAAACAGATATGAGCAAGAGGGCTCCTTTTCTAACAGCGCATTAACCAATTCTGGTAATTCGTCGTGCTGGTAGGTGGCTCGCTCATGCCGACGATGCTCCATGATCTCTTTGGGTTGATTTGGATGCATCGTGCTGGGATTTTTCAACTTCTACCCTCTGTCCGCCGGCCGCTCTCTCCCGACTGAATCCTTCTTCTGGCACCAGCAATCATCAATAAATGGTTCTAAGGATATGTTGGCCACCTGTACCTACAATTGAATGGTTATCGAGCCTATGAAATCCCTACAATGGCCCCTTTTCTATTTTACACAGAGAAACACTGCGATACTGTGAAATTACACCAAAACATTGCTCATCTGGACTTCAAAAGTCCTTAAATATGGTCTATTCTCCCATCGAGTCCACCTATGATCGCTTATCGCAAGTCACAATGCCCCTTTCGTGGCTTCCCTTTGGATTTAGAAAATACGTTAAAAAGATTGAAAATATCACAAAAATGGCTTTATGCGGACTTGAAATAATATACATTAGCCTTAAGGAACCCTTTCGGGTTCAACTTATTGCATCGGTGCTTCATCCCTTTGTATTTCATTTAATAAACGAAATATGCAAATACAAAGGAAAATGCATTTTCTACGGATCTCAAAATCTATGCAATGAGGTTTATATAGCCATTAGGTTCAGTTCATCGGATCACATAAATGTATAATAGCCCTACTCCTTTACAATGTTCCAACACGATATTGCGATGTGACTTGCCGCAATCGCATATCGCCCAAGCCCGAGGTCTTTCCATATAACATGGCCTATGCCCCCGCCAATTGCGATCCACCGATATTGGAGATTGTGATATCGCATCAGCTCGGTCCTATCATGTGTTTGTCTCTAATATCCTCTGACTGCCTCAGTTTATTGTGATTTGCTGATCAGATTTGGACCATTGATCGGCCAGATCTGACAGCTCCTGTTCATTCACTATTGCCACCACTGATAGCTCTAGTTTTTCACTATTTTTTTGGGTTTTTGCCTCCCGATAGTGTTTTTCTGCCCTTCTAAGGGCTCTTCTCATGCAGTTGTTTTGATCTTTTGAATGATTTTTAAGAAGGTTTCGAGGACTTAGAGATTGTTTTGGATCCATTTTGGATCACATGCCAACAGGGCTAATAGTAACCTTAATGATGAAAGTGTAGCAATACGATTGATATTTAGGATTTTCTTGTTGACCTTGTTTAGGTTTAGATAAGATTAGTAAATTGGAAAATGTGATAAATTTCGATGCCCTGACCTAATGGTTGAGTAATATGATAAGTTGTAATGTAGTGATTATAATTTTTGAAGTATGATGACACACCTATGAGCTTCCTGCTGTACTGTTCAACAACCCCCATTTTATTATATTATCAATTTCCTATGAAAATTATTATATTAAAATAGAGAACCTTCAATTTTAAAAAAATCTTTGATTATCCAAAAAACAAAATTAAATAGCCCCCGAGACACAAACTATATTTAGGCTTAAGTATTAAAAATTATGGGTTATTTGATTAAAAAACAAAATAAAATGGAATTTTAAGATTCTTGAAGGTTGAAGTCTTTACAAACTCCAACACTCCACCCTTCCCCGATTGCGATATGTGATTAAGCCCGGACCCGACGGGATTATAAAATCCATTCCATTAATATCCTGCATCCAGAGTTATAGCAATTCCCAAGAGTCTAAAGTTTCTGCCTCGCTACACACCACCAATTGCGATATGCGACATAACTGGACCTGCTGGGATTATACACTGTAATTTATATTAATATCTCATTCAGGGCTATGCCGCAATTGCAAAGTTCTAAAAAATTCATGCCTCATCCCAATGCCGATTTTGATATACATCCTAACACCAATTGCGATATGACGTCAGATCCATTTCAACTTCCACATCTCTCACCATGTCATTTGCCACGTCTCCCGCCATGCCATTTGTCATGTCACCCGCCATGTCACATAATGATGTCATTCATGACATCATTGCCACATCACCCTAGGATCCCACAATATCAAGTTTCAAAGGGACATGACTTGTAATAAATCCTTCACCGCAGCTGATTTGCGATATGTGATTAAGCTCGGATGCGACCAGATTATTCACTCTCACTCATAAATCTCCCACGTCCGCGTGATAAACCCCTTACCTGATAAGAATTACATGTCAATTCATAAAAATCTCGTGTTCGCGGCTATCATGAAAGCCACGGAACTTAAGCCATTCCTTCTTGGCCCATTCTGATTGCGATTTGTTCTTATTCAGGTTTTCATCTATTTTCAATAAGGATTATCCTTGCTTGAAAAATGATGATAATTCAACTCACGACCTAAAGAGCGATTGTGATTTTGTGATAATACCATAAAGTCTAACTTGTCTTTCCACACACCTCACTCTGCATTACTCTCCATGATGGTTGTGTTCAGATTTATTACGCTCTATATTTTTCCCAATTTCCTGCAAAAGTGATTTGTCCAAATAAAACTCGCTTATAAATTTCATTTATTTTCAGCTTATCGATTCTTGTTTTTCTTGTTCAGGTTCATGACAGAGGAAGACAACTGTATTGATAAGTGGCATATTAGTTCAAACAGGCAGACAAACATCCAGAGAATTCGATGGAACAAACAAAGTTCATGAAGATAGTGAATCACTTTCAGAAACTTCTACCCAAAAATTGTTTTCCTTTAAGCGTTGTTGAAGGGATCTATTTAAATGCCCTAAACACTCTGCAAATAGATTCAATTGTTTTATACTATTTAAGATTGTTGTATCAAATAAAGGTCTTGAATTTTATGAAGAAAGGCTTATGAAAGCTTTCACTACTGTACTTTCATCCCTTTCTCAATAGAATGACTCTAACATTGTTTAGGAATTTTCATAAAGAATTTTGGGAAGTTGGATTACTGTACTCCTGGAATCAACTTTGTGGGAAGGAATAAACTACTGCTATTTCTTTTATGAGCTAAGAAAAGTGTATCTGGTATTTCTATCATTGTACCTCTATTTTGTTCATAAGTAAATAGTAAATTTATCTTTTCAGATTTCTTATTACTTGATATTTAAACAACAATGTTACATGTATTCACTACTGATCATGCTGCCATTGATATTTTTATACATGTTAAGAAATTTTCTTTGATATTCTAAATGTGATATGAGTTTACACATTATTTTGATTAACTATTTAATCAAAATAATCATCTTGAAATAGTTTCATTTCCATTGGTGTTTGAGCAATCTATATTGTCATTTACTAAGGAAAATCATTATAGATCACATCTAGATAAAAGTTAAACAATCTCAGGTTATAGAGTAGATTAATGCATATAATTTTCCAATTGATTCATTACTGCAAATCCATCTATTTCACTCCACTATAAGCGCTACACATTCACTCAATAAATTTTCAATGGGAAATTGGTCCCATTATCTCGAGTCAAAACCACTACTTAGAAGGAAAAGGAGTTGTCTTAAGGTCTGGACCGGGTGGTTTTCCCCCTGTGTTGAAGCATCGATTTTCAAGGCCTCAAGACTTTCCTAATCATATGACTCTAGCTCTTGATGAAAGTTTGATGTCATGCTCATATGTGATGATGAGCTAGTTGATGTTAACATGTTATGGCCATGATGGATATATGTTTTAAAACCTGATATAGTTTGATTTCATAATCTAGCAGTCCTGTTGATACATGATAGTATTAGGATAGACAGGTTGATGTCTTGAATTATGATGACTGAAGTGACTTCCCATTCAAAGGGAGAAACTATCCATAAGATCCCTACACCTATTATTTTTTACATTAAATGTATAGAAGATTATTTATTGTTGAGGTAATATTTTTAGATATAAACAAATAAATATCTAATGTTATTGGTATACAACAAGCTCTGGACTGAGAAGAGAGGATTTTCTTATTCTAAGCCCCAATAGTACGAAAGAAGACCTAAGAGTGCAGTTATAACCTCCCAACTACATGGAAGAAGGTCTATGGGTGCGGTTGTGCATGTAGGTCACGAAATCTGAAGCCTCATGCATGAAATCAAAAGGGCACATGGAGTATGAAAGTTCGACATACATGGAGAAGACACTAGAATGTCATATGAGTGGGGAAGTTTGAATATTTGACTTACTATATGGATTGTGAATGTGTTGACTAAACTTGTGTTTGCAATTGACCAAAATATGCATATCAATTGATTTAATCGTTGAAGCTAGTGTATGAGAATATTTGATAATAGTTGCAAGAGTTTGACAAGATTTGGCTTTTTTACATGATGCTTAATAGTTTGTAGATATGATTTAGAACTTTTATACGATGCTTCATATGTTTTGGCTTATGGATTGATTGAATTTTCCATGATAACAAACTAGGGCCTTTGATAACTAATGATTTTCCTTGATGACAATGCTATGTGGGCATAGTAACTTTTAGTGACTAACATTTTTATTCAATAATGATTTTGTATTGGCATCATTGGCTTTGGCACATTGGTTGAAGTGTAAAAATTGGGATTCAACAAGCAATTATCTCACAATGAATGCATGAATTTTATATGAATTATCCTTGGTATATGCATTTGCATCTAGTGGCGAAAATAGTTCATATTATGATTATGTGGATGCCCTATTGGAGTTTGATATTTCTTAATAAAAATTTGTTGAAATATTAATAGAGGAAGTCATAAATTGGTA
Source organism: Pinus tabuliformis (assembly GCA_031772625.1). NCBI lineage: Eukaryota > Viridiplantae > Streptophyta > Pinopsida > Pinales > Pinaceae > Pinus > Pinus tabuliformis. The sequence continues at coordinate 1,034,909,973 of CM062816.1, read as the reverse complement.
TTTGGATTTGAGCTCTACTTGATACTTGGTTCGAAGAGTTTGTCACGGGGATATTTGATAGAAACTTTTGTGAATTTGATATTAGATTTGATTTGGCATTTAAAGCCTGATAAGCTTACTTAGTTGATTATATTGGACAATGTTGATTTGTGTGAGGCTGAGTACATTGGTTTGATCAGTATAATGTTTGCAGAAAGCATTATATGGTTTGAAGCTAACTCCTCAAGCCTAGTATATATGCATTGATAGTTACCTAGTGAATCTAAGAAGATGTATCGATCTAACCCTTACAAAATGGTCCTAGGTATGGCTTTGATTTTTGGTTTTATATACTAATGGTATATTATTGATAGGTAATGAGTCTCTAATGGTCAAAGTAATAGGGATTTGTCCTCTAGATTTTAAAATGAAGAATCATTGCATGATGAATTAATTTCTTAAGATTGGAAAAGCAAATCTATATCGTGAAGCTATTAAAGAGTTTTTGGAAAGTAGAAATGTGATTGTTGAACACTCTGATTGAATTTCAAGAAGTTATGAAGAGATATTATTGAACTTGACTTGGAAACTGATAGTTGATTGAGGCATTGATGATTTGTGTGAAAACATAGAACATATGTGAATTCATGATTGAGCCACTTCATACACATTGAGTGGTCATCGAGTACCCTTCGAGATATTTTCATGGGACGAACAATTTTTGGTTTGAAATATTCTTCCTATGATATGTCACTGTTGATGATGTTTGGGATTGTTATTGATAATCTGAGCACATATAGGTGTTGCCTTAGTATGAGATCTGGCATGATATTTTTTGATGAGAAGTCCATAATAGTAAACATGACTGAGGTTTAGTATGATGTTGTTGGCATGGCCAGCTATGAGACGGGTTCAAGAAGCTCTATGGACATCTATTTGAGTAGGTTCCAGACATTAAAAGGATACATTATGATAATAATGAGTGGGACCTGATTGTCAGAGAATATTGTATATACATAGGACTAAGAATATTTAGCTAGTGCTACTATACGAGACAAGCTTAGGCTTATGGTTGTATTTGTGAGACGGAGGATAAATAAGGTATCCTTTTTTGATATATATTTGTTCTAATATAATATTTGATTTTATGTCCTATATGAAAAAGAGATTGCTACTATTTGCACATGATGATTGAACTCTTTAGTGAATTGTTCAAGCCAATACTAGATATGAGCACGATGATATGTTTTTGATCTATAGAGAGCAAGACTGACCAAGAATACTGAGGCAAATCTCCCCCCCTGTCCAAGCTCCCAGGGTGAGGAAATGAGATATAGGGATCCTAGCATTGAGGGATCTTTGGAAAATAAGGTCGTAAATGTTGATCCAATATTTTTCACCCATAGGGTCACAGATGTTAGCTCCCATATATTGGTCTATGTAGAGTATATCCCAGTTGGGATCATACCCACAAGTTGGGCTTGTTTGGAATACCACTCCCCATCTGGCCAATGAGTTGAGACAATGCTTTGAGGTGTACAACCCAAGATGATTATGATTCAAGTTTTCTACAACATGACTCTTGGTAGTCATTGATGGGAAGATCAGTGAGTAATAGGATATGTTGAGATGTTCTCCGATATGTGATAAATTACTTGATATCGTGTGAAAGATCTGTTTCTCCCCTATGATATTTTGAGTTGAGATGTGCTCCATGATGTGATTTTGGGTTGAGATGTGCTCCCCTATGTGGTTATGGGTTGAGGCTAATCTCCATGATATGGCTTCAATTTGAGATGTGCTCCCTAATGCTGTTTTGGATTGAGCTAGGCTCTTCGATATTGATACAGGTCATAGAATTGGCTCAACAATGATTTTTCCCAAGTAGTATCATTAAGATCCCCGATGGTAGCGATTCCAAGTGGTAGAATTAGCTCCCCAATGGATAGAGGATGGTAGCTTAGGCTCCCCTCCAATATCAAATTCTTCTTCTTTTAGATTCTAGAATTTTTAGATATGAGTAGGGACAATCAAGAGATAAGTAGGGATGAGCACAGATGAGCAGTGATGATGAGATACTTCAGATTGGATATGATTTGATGACAAGATTCTTGCAATGATTACATTATGCAGTTATAATTTCTCCCTAGATGAAAGGGAATGTTAATTTGGTAGTTGAGTGGAAAATTCCAATCATGGGACAATATTACTCTTTTCAAGAGGATCGATTTTGACTATTGAAGCACTCAATTTGGACAAGGGAAAGTGTATTTTTGAATTAAATCTCACATGTGAACATTTGATTAGGTCGACTCTAAAGAAAATTGGACAGCCTTGGAAAGCTATAAATAAAAGTGACCTTAACCTCATTTTGACCTCATCATTATGATCATTCCTCTTATTTCTTTGGTTTGGCTAGCACGGGTTTGAGATGGTTCATGGAAAGTTCATTCGCACAGGTCCGAGATTGCAAGGTTTGAAGCTCACACATGTGCTAGGGTTTTGGTTTCTGACTATAGGCTTGTCACAGAAAAGTTTTGGTTGCCACCACATGCAGGATGTCTCATACATGTAGTTGAAGCCTTTCATCCACACGTACATCACATCACCCTTGCAGTTGGGACCTAACGGTTGAATTTTACAGTTGATTGAAGATTTCACCAGTTGACCACAAAGTTTGATAGTTAACCATAGAAAATGACAGTTGATCATAGGCTTCTAAATTAGGGTTTTGGATTATTAACATTGTTGAGTTAATCTCATGGATATTGTTTAGTTGATTTTGCTGGATAGGTTTATGGTTGAAGATATGGATCATTGTACTCTCTTTTGCTAAATCATTCAATGACAATCTAACAAGAAGAATAATTTGAAAGGGTTTTCCCCATAGTGGGCTTTTCCCTGGTCTCCGACCAATTCTAGTGTCTCTATGTGTGAATGCTTCTCTTCTATTGTTCCTCTATGTTCTACTGCATTGATGATGATTTTGTTCTTTATATATAATTTCATATGCTAATGAATAATGTTGTAAATATGAATAATGTTATGGTGTGAATTCTATATGTAAATGATAAATGAAATTATGAAAACAAAGAACAATATAGCATGAAGGAAAATTAACATAACCAACCTTCCAGGGCCATGGAGTGTCTCTCTTACCTACCTCCACCTCACATCATGAAACCAAGAACTAATTATAATATTTATAATCATAACATAATCATATTATCATTCATACAAATGAATGGTAGGCTACAACATTCTTTTATGATAATATAACATGCTCATATATCATCAATACTAAGGAACTACATGCTAACTATTTTATGCCATCATATAAACATGACATCAACATTATAATAACATCATGAATAGAAAGAATAATTTGCATGACATCATTAGAAGAAACATAAAACCACGTAATCATCATGAAATACCCCTACCATGGTAATCATCACAACACATAATATATGTAGAAGAATAATAATATGAATACATGAACATGAGGGAATGGGCAATCTCAAAATATTAGTTTAATAGTTAGTTTAATTCATCCTAGGTTCATCATTCATCATTAACTATAATAGAGAAAGGGAATTACCCAATGAGTTAACATAGAACACGGGGTGAGAACAGGTAAGGAAAGAATCTTAGCCTTTATAGAATTGTTTGCGCTTTAAACAATGCAATTAAGGGAATCCCCCATATTAAGGAGGTTATTTAAGATATGGAATCTATGAGCATAATCATAAAGGAAATGGCATATCTCCCAAGCTTACCTAGGAAAAAAATAAGTATCAATGATGGTCAAAGGGTTAGGAGGAGCATATCATGTATGGAAAGGTTATTATCAAGATTAATATTGATATCATTAGGAGAAATAATGAACCCATGGAGCTTTCTGTCCATAAGCCTAAAGGATGTTCACTTCTACAGGTTAGGTTTGATTTGATATGAATGAAGGTATTTCAATATGATATACAGTTCATGCATATAATACCAGTGGAAATGAGACTTACCAATGAGTTCAACAATTCATTCTTGAATGATCAATGAATGATTTTCTAGAAGAATAAATTCATTGAACATTTTTAGGTTGTGCAAACATTCTTCAAATTCAAGGGCATAACATGATAAATAAAGGTACTCCAAAATGTGGTAAACTTGATTTTATAATGATCCTATTTAGTGATGATATTTGGTTATATATATAGAATCCATCCATGAGAATTATTTTCTTGAATATGATCATCACACTGCTAATGTTTATAATAACCCTTTTTGATGCGGCCCATGTAAATGTCACTATGTGAAATTGTTATGTAATTGACGTGAAAATTAAATTATGATTGAGTTAAAGGAGAGGAAAAAAATTCATACAAATAAGAGGAGAGGTTTATTTTGATGTATTGAAACCAAGACACACCCATCTCATTCATTTCCATATATCTATCACCCTGACGAATTGAATGTCTTACACAAAGAGGAAGTAAAGTTTTGGTGTGGGCTACCTCAAGGGAAGACAGTGCCCATATTTCCCCCTTCCTCATCAGACATGATGGAGAGAGGATGATCATCTAGATGGAAATGGATTCAACATGAAAAGGAAAAGAGAATGAATAGAATGCAGGAGAAGGGAATGCAAGGATATGCGAAGAGAAGAGGCACAACTTGGAGAAAAAGTGTGGAAGAGAAAAATGCATGAGTAGTTACAACATAAAAAAAAACATCCTTGAACTAGTTTTCTATGATTGGGGAAGGTTCCCTTTGTGACTATATGGAGGCCTGGATCATGTGCCTATGTTTGTTGGTGAGTGGGAGGTTCAGTGGAGAGCTGAATCACTTAGTGATTACTAAGTGACATGATAAACCAATAAGTTCTTGTTGAGTAAGATGACAAACCACTTAATTCTTGCTAAATGGGCTAATAAACCACTTGGGTGTTTGTTGGAAGGTTGATAAAACACTAGTCAAGTGATTTGAGCTACTATGGTGCTTGCTAAAATGATTTGATAAAAAACTAAGTGTTTACTGAGGAGGTTGATAAACCACTAGGTGCTTGAAAAGTAAGCAAATAAAACACCTAGGTAGTGAGGTATAAAATATTGTAGTGCTTTCCTTGAAAATCTCGTTGATAAACCACCTATATAGTGTATTCAATCTCTTGGAGATAAGAAGTACACTAGCTGAGCCTTGGGTGAGTCCTTGTGATTGATCTTAGAGAGGTAGAGAGTCACTATGGTGCTTACTACTAGAAAGAAGTTAGTAAATCACCTGGATAGTGAATTCCTTCTCTGATCTGTTTGACTGAATCTTGGTGTGAAATTCCCTTAAACAAGTAACTCCTTGAACTTTGAATTTGGCTTGAGGGTGATCAACTACAAGAAATATTGTAGTGTAGCTAGCCTATGGGTGGGTGGAGAGTTGAATTCCATCCTTTAGTTTCCAGTCATTTGATTTTAAACATATAAGTATAATTACTTGTATCCATTCGAACTATGGATGATGAAATTGTTTGATATGTGATTTGTAAATCGATGGTTCAACACTACACATGGAATGTTGCTTCTATTATTGCATGTTCATGGCAAATGAATTGTCCTATATTATTTTATGGTTATGCTAAACTTCTAGAATTATGTGAACTTTATTATCTTCATGAAATGTAGAGTTATTTACATGAATATGACTAGTTTCCTGATTACCTCAATTAACCTATTTTTGCGAGTGTTTTGTTTATCTCATATGTTTATGAATTTGATGGCTCACTATGTTATTAAGAGTGTACACTACCTCGCATGATAAGAATGTAACTCATGCGTGATTTGTTTAAAAAAGCTTGAATTAGCACTGGTAGCCACTTCATTTGAGAGTAATGTGAGGATTGTAAGGTTAAGCACACTTGTATGTTATTATGATGTCTCAAGCTTCATAGAGTAAGCATGGTTTGCAGTTTTCATGTGAAATATGACCTTTGGATCGATTTCTCTATTTTTATAAGGATATAATGTAATTTAGGCCTATTGGTTCCATTCAATCCCCTATTATCATGGCATAATACTTTTGAAGGCCAATTATTAAGACATGGTTATTGTCCATGGAATTTGGTGTTTTGGGAAAATGCTCTACCTTAAGGAATTCTGATAAAATTCCTTTAATTTTCCTCAAAGTTTTTGGTAGATATCCAGACTTTGTATCTAGGATTGGATGGTATCTTAGTGGACTTATATCTGGGACCAACTGGTCTCTTAACGGACTTTGTATCAGGGATGGATACCTTTTTCATCTCCCGAGAGTTGGTTACATACAGATACATGAGGGGAAAAATATCGAGTTGAATCATCAATGCATTTAGTAATCTAGGCATATGACTAGTTAGGGCATGTGCATATTAGAAAGGAACCAAATTTAGCTTGGGATGGATTTCCTTGCAAAACATGGTTTATGACTAGAGATTCTAGGTGGGCCCTTCTTGAGTGGAATACTTCCATAAGGCCATTTTCCCTTTAGTGGATGATGCAATCAGAATTTAAATCATCTAGTGGTGGTTGAGATGATATCTATACTTTACATCTAGGATTGGATGGTCTATTGGTGGACTTATATCTGGGACCAACTGGTCTCTTAGCAGACTTTGTATCAGGGATAGATACCTTTTTCATCTCTCAAGAGTTGGTTACATCTAGATACATGAGGGGGAAAATATCCAATTGAATCGTGGATGCATTTAATAATCTAGGCATCTAGTTGGTTAGGGAACATACACATTAGAAAGGAACCAAATTCATATCGGGATGAATTTCCTTGCAAAAGATAATTTATGGCTAGAGATTCTAGGTGGGCCCTTCTTGAGTGGAATACTTGCATAAGGGTATATTTTCCCTTAAGTGGATGATGCATTCGGAATTTGAATCATCTAGTGGTGATTGAGATGTGCACACATGAAAGGTCATAGATAAGACCAGGATCATATTTTCATATAATCTAGGGAAATTTGGGAACTAGGGTGGGTAGTGGTGCACACCCTTATGGAGCCCCTAATGTCCATTGAGTCACATTTTCCACGACACAAATAAGTAATTTTCAGGTCTAGGGGTTTGGGTATGTGTTAATAATGGATGATGCTTGACAATCTAGATTTCCTTGGAACCAAATATAATGAGAAATGGCCACATAACATGAAAGGGTGGGGCCTGGTGGAACATGTGACTTGGGGTTGAGGTGGAAAGCACCATGGAGACCTAGTAATGGCCACATGGACACAACGTACGGTCCACAAGTGATGTGGGAATATTTAGGGTGATGTGGTAGAGTCACATGGGTCACACATGGTGGTCCCTTGTTGATGTGGCACAATATAATTAGTCAATCCTTGAATGGGCATAAATTTTGATGCAGGAGTTAGATTCAAGAAAAATATTATATCATTAGAAAGCACTTGATGAGATGAACACGATGGTGGTATTGGTTTTGAGTTTCGATGAAATTGGAAATGGAGGAATTTTGTAACACATATTCATAATATACCTTGAGGATTATGTTAAATTATAAAGTAACACCTCCTATAGCCTGGAGCAGTTCAAGAGTGTAGGAGGGAGCGTTACAATAACATTGAACAAAGGGAGATGAAAATTATCCTTTAGGCATGCCATATCAGTGTGGTAATTGATTATCACATGAATATTAATAATATTCTTTAGCACAAGGATGATGTTAGAAACATACTTAGGTGAATATATGGTATGCATAATCTTTGTTAAAGTGATTAGAAATTTGGTTTCTCACAAGCCCATTACTCATTTGGTTCATAGGACATTATCACTAATGAATGATATTTGCTTCAAGGAGTGATAAACATGTTGCGACAATCATGAAAAGTTCCATTTCTTCCATGTCTTCATATCCTAGGCCAGCATATTATTTTAATCATGCAATAGAGTGATGTATCTAACAACCTTTGAATTAGAGAGGGACACACCAATATTGAGAATTTTATGGGTTTTGAAGGTCCCCAACATTAATGATACCAATGTCTTCTACTAGAAAAATTTTACTTTATCACACCATTTTTAGATTCTTGCAAGAAATGAGGGTTATTCAAAAAATACATAATTTATGGTAAACGATTGGAATATTGAAGCTAATGAATAAGTATGTAACCTAAAAAAATAGTTGCATTATTTATGAAGAACCAAATTCAAAACATTCCATTGAATAGAATTAAGCATCCATAAAAACTTAATGCTTTATGTCATGCAATCTATGTGAGTAATCATTCAATGCTCAATATTTCCTTATGTCACTAGCTCAATGTCACACAATTTGATAGATTCCATGCACACTTAGTGGTCTAGGTTGGTATTGGTGGCCACCCATCTATTCCACTTAGACCCCTAGTATTGTTTCTGTTCAATTTCCTATTTTCCAACATAGTTTCTGATTTTAACAATTTTCTATTTTTTGCAATTTTTCGAGTCATAAACATCCAGAGTCATTTTGAGGCCCTAAAAAATGTTTTTCAGGCAAATGGTAAAAATTTGGTAGTCGAAAGTTGTTGTCCTTGGATATACCTTTCTAATGGGATATCTTGTGCACCACACATAGATCAAATGCCAAACTTACGACTCCGGGGAGTTGACATTTCAACTAACCTCATCGGGGCCTGTACCTTTTGGCGCTTCATCTACTAGGGTTAGGTATTTGGATGTTTAGGGTTTCTCACTATTTATTCATGATAAAAATTCCTTTGAGCCAAATTTTAACACAATTCAGAAGGCATGTAGCCACCACATCTCTTCTTAGAGATAAGCTACCATCACCTGACCTAGTTTGTTTTCTTTCTACATGTAAAATTTTTTCAATATTTTCTATTTATTAATTGAAGTATTTTTTTACTGTATCTTTGTTTTTGTTTAAAATTTGTATTTTATATAATTCCTACATAATTTTGGTTTAGTTATATCAGAGCAGTCTACTCTTTCTGTGTTGTTTTTTGCATGTCCCCAATGAGGTAGGGAGACCTCAATGACCTCGCTAACCTCGACAGCCTCCCATGGAAGAAGAAAAGAAAGACGATGGAGTAGGAGATCCTTTCAAGTTGTTGCTCAAAGAGGCCCTTGAGTGAAAAAGGAACGATATGATGGATAATTTTTCCCAGATCCTTTGGCGGATGCAAGTGGGCAAAGCATCTTCATCTAGCGGCCACTTCGAAGGAACTTCCCACTTTAAGGTACAAGTTAAATTTGAAATTCCTATATTTGAAGACTAGATAGGCGCAAAAGCACTAGATAGATGGTTAAAACTACTGGAAGGATATTTTTTGGTCCATAATCTTCCCAATAGGGAAAATATTACTCATGCACCCCTCAAGGCCACCCCCCATGTCAAGGAATGGTGGGAAACTTACTATGAGAAAAGGGACAAGGAGGAACCCTCACTGTTTTCAGCTACACACTCTTTGAATTCTTTCTGATTTTTCGTCAAGGAACAAAGAAAAGTACATAAAATGGAACACACTATAGTAGGAAAGAGACCAAGATGTGCCAGAGTTCATGAATATTTTTCATACCCTCCACACAAATTTGGGTATCAAGGACTTTGAGTGAAATTTGGTGCTCAAATGTTGTGTTCGTTTGCACAAATATGTAATGTATCTTTTCAAGAATTTTGGGGAAATTTTTTGAGAATTTTCTTTATAAAATTTAATGCCGACATTTTTTCCAAAAACCCATGAGACTATACCAAAATGCACCAATAAATAACAACCCAAAAATTATACAAGCATAGTAAACCCATCAACTCAAATAACATTAGAAAATGTAGCACAATAAATGACTCAACTTGTCATCATGCAATTCACTGGAGGTCAAATCAGTCATATGCATAGTCACCCTGCCATGTAGGCATGCCTAGTCAACACCACGTCAGTAGTATGGGCTGCTAAATCGGTTATCTACATTTTTTTTTTTAAATTTGCCTGTTTAGGAAAATGAAGAGAACATATTATGGGAGCATACAATGTCAATTTCACGCAAAACGAGTTGCGATGGATTCAGGATGATGAGCACTACATGGTTATTTAGCTTCCACAGTGATCTGACAATTTTGAATTTTGAGCTATTGCTTGAGCACTTGATCATTCCTCCCCACATGAAACCTTTTCAACCCCAAAAGATCACTTTCAGCTATCCAACAAGTGAGGGTATAGTTCCCTCACCTTTCCAATCTTGATCCATTTGGATTTGGAAGGATTTGTTCCCTTGAACCCCACTCGAAGGTAGTCTACACTCCCTTGTTTTGAAGACCTTGTTCCTCTATCAAGAATGGTATCTTGTTGTAGTTCATCAAAGTATTTAGGAGAAAAATCCTCAATGGAATGAATCTGGATAGTTTTTCCTTGATATTAAATCAAAGGAGGTTCATACAACCTTAAGTTCTCAACATTAACAACAACATAAATTTGCATATATGAAGGCATTTTTACTAATCCTTTCTAGAATTTTGAATGGACCATATTTTAGGAATTTACAGGGTAAGTTCCTTAGATAGAACACCAAAGGACACCGCTCATAAACAGATCACAGATAAATACAACAGTATTCTTGATGTGGTTAAAACCCTCAAAGAGGGAAGAAGTCCACTACCTGAGCCAACACAACCACTTCAGGAAATTTATTAAGAAAAGAAAGAAAATTTACATAAGCTTCTCTCATGAACAGTTAACCTACAAATGACTCTCCATGCTCTTTAAATAGAGATGATGGGCCAATCGGGAGTTAAGCCACAGGTCAAGTGTCAGTAATACTGAGGAGAGAATAAACCATCGGATCACTTCATGTGTAGAACATATCATGACCGTCAGATTGTAAGTTACAAAAGTACATAGTAAAGAAACACACTTTACTTAACTCTACACTAGACCAAGTTATACTTAACTATTTCCTATATGTCAGAATATCCTAACATCCCCCCTTAATAACAACTTGGGATAGGATTGAAGGATGTAAAAATATGACACAATAGGAGAAGGAAGGAGGCACTAGAGCCTATCCCCCCTTAGTGACAACTTGCTAAACTCCAACCATAAATCTAAGTTTAGTAAACTTCGCCTCTGTGAGAGCCTTTGTAAAGATGTTTGCAATTTGATAATCTATTGAACAATATTGCACTTCAAGAACATGGTCATGAATGAGCTTTCTAATGAAGTGCATGTGTATTTCAATGTGTTTGTTGTGCTGATGTTGGACTGGATCTTTCCATAGTTGAATGGAACTTTGATTATCACACCAAAGTGTAATCGGATGCTGCTGCTGAAAGCCAAACTCTGACAGGATCTGACGAAGCCACAGGGCTTCCTTACTAGCTTCTACGGCAACACGTTAGTCTGCTTCTATTAAGGAAAGAGAAATATCACGTTGTTTCTTGCAAGCCCATGTAATAGGTCCTGGACCAAGAGTGAACACATAACTTGTAGTAGACTTCCGATCATCAGGGTCACCAACCCAATTGGAATCAGTGAAACCAACCAATAGAGGAGATGCTTCTGCACTATAATGAATTCCAAACTGAACTGTACCTCAAACATAATGAATTATTCTTTTAGCTACTTTCTAATGACTTTCATGTGGGTTTTTCATAAACCGAGCAATGAGGCCAACAACAAAGGAAAGGTCAGGATGAGAATGGGTCAGATACAAAAGTTTTCCTACAAGTTCACAATATAAGGTAGCATCCACTTCAAGGGAAGTACAAGTGACTGAAATTTTGGCTCTAGACTGAAAGGGAGAAGGGGATGGATTACAGTCTTCCATGTGAAAATGGCGTAGAAGATCACAGACATACTTAGATTGGGAAAGGGAGATAGCTTCCTTGGATTGCAAGACTTGAAGACCAAGAAAATAATGCAAGTGTCCTAATTCTGTCATTTTAAACTTCTTTTTAAGGTTGGACTTCATATGGTTTATAAGGTTGGGATCACTACTAGTGAGGATAATATCCTCAACATAAAGAATAAGAATGATAAGAGACTTGCCCACTTTCTTGGTGTAGACAATATTGTCAGAATGACACCTAGAAAAGCGAGTTTCTAAAAGAAAGATATCCATTTTGGCATACCAAGCTTGAGGGGCTTGCTTAAGACCATAAATGGATTTCTTAAGCCAACATAAAAGTCTGGAGTCTATTTGTATAAATCTAGTAAGTTGTTCCATATATATTTCTTCATGCAAGTCCCCATGCAAGAAGGTAAATTTAACATCCATCTGATGGACTTCCTATTTGAAAGAGGCAGCAAGGGAAATAACAAGGCAGATAGAGTTCATTTTGGCAGCAGGGGAGAAGGTTTCAGTATAGCCAATGCCTTCAACTTGTGAAAAAACCTTAGCACAAGACAAGCTTTATGTTTATTAACTTTTCCATCTGGTCCATACTTGGTTCTGTAAACCCATTTGCATCTAACAAGTTTTCATCCCTTCGGAAGAGGAACAAGATCCCATGTATCATTAGCCAATAATGAATGATATTCTTCAGTCATAGTTGCATCCCAATATGGATGGCCTGAAGCTTCTGCAAAGGTGTTAAGATCATAATTCGTTGAAGCTTGAGCCAATAAAGAAGAGGATCTATCAAATTGAGAATGTGTATGTCATTGATCTGTAGGATCACCAACAAGAGCACCTGCTACATCCTGAGTAGCACAGACCCATTTTGGAAGTTGAGGAGCTGAAGGAGGATCCTGATAAGGTGGGGGAGGATTGTCATCCTCACTGTCATCATCTGAAGAAGAAATATTTTCAGAATTAGAAGGGATAGAGAGAGGTGGCACATCCACTGAACTAGGCTCGTAGGCCGATATATTTTCAGCGAACTTTACATCTCTTCTACTTAAGTGGAATAAGTCTATATACTTTGACATCTTCAAAATATCCAACAAAAATACATTCTTCACTCTTAGGTTCTAAAGCTTTACGTTTCTCATCTAGAATATGGGCCCATGCTTCACTTCCAAAAACACGAAAGTGACTTACATTTGGTTTAATTGAGCTCGATGCTTCTTCTGGAGTGATATTCTTTAAAACCTTAGTAGGAGTGTGATTTACTATGTAATTTGCATAGTTAATTGCTTCTGCCTAAAAATTAAGACTAATTCCTTTAGATTGAAGCATACAACTAGCCATTTCCTTTAAGGTTCGATTCTTCCTTTCAGCTACACCATTTTGTTATGGAGTATATGGAATAGTATGTTGCATTTGAATTACATTCTCAGTGTAAAATTTGATGAATTTGTTGTTAACATATTCTCTGCCATTATCAGATCTTAGCTTAAGAATTTGATGTCCAGATTGTTTTTCAACAAATGCCTTAAAGGCCAAGAACATGTTAAATAATTCACTTTTGAGTTTTAAGAAGTATATCGAAGTGCGTTTGGAGAAATAATCCATTAAATTTAAGAAACACTTGTAGCCAGGGAATGAAACAACTGGAAGTGGACCACATAAATCACTGTGCACAAGCTGTAAAGGGGCTGAGGTGTGCCAAGAGGCACATTTTTCAAAACTATCCCGATGATGTTTTCCGAGCACACATCCGGAACAAACACCATCTATGCAAGATACCATTGGAAGACCTGTCACCATATTTTCTTTACATAGATTCTGAAGGGAGCGATAGTTTAAGTGACCAAATCACTCACGCCAAAGTTTTCTCACTTCATCGTTATGAGAAACAAATACTGAGGGAAGACTTGATGACCCAAAGTTGTTAAACTTATACAACCTTGTAGAATCATCAGCAATGCCAGTTACTAAAATCTGTCTAGGATCTCTTAGGTCCTTAATTACAACATCGTGAGGTGAAAATTCAACGATTGTACCTTCACCTGAATGAGTTATATGATATACAAATACAAGGTTGCAGGATAATCTTGAAACACATAATACATCATTAAATTGACCATTGTCTAAATGAACAGTTCCAGCCCCTACAACACTAAGAGATCTATCATCACCAACATATATAGTTTTTTTGTTACAATTATTTAAAGAAGAAAACATGGCTTTGTTTTTGGCCATGTGCTAAGAAGCTCTAGAATCAATGAGCCACTCATGAGAATGAGAAGAAGAAGATACATTTAGTGCATAACTAGGCCGAGATGCTTGACAACCACATGTAGAAAGTGATATTCCTGAAGATGAAGTTGAAGTAGAAGAGTGCTCCAAATGGATGTTATGCTTCTTCATTGCTGCTTCCAAGGCTTCCACCTTTTAAAGCATTTGGATTCTAAGTGGCCATCTCAATTACAAAAGTGGAAATGTCTATCAGTCTCCTTCCCTTTGTTTTTATTTGCCTTATCATTTTGTTGAAATGATTTTTCAACCCTTGTTTGGTTTAGAACCATTCTTTTTAGGATACTGCTTCTTGGGATTCTTTGAATTTGGTTGTTGCTGGGCGGATAAGGCTTTCTTAGAAGAGTTTTAAAGATTAAGAAGACTAAGATATAAGAGCTTTCCTTGTTCTCTTATTAAAGAATCACAAAAGTCATCAAAAGAGGGGGACTTGTAGTCTTGTCCATGAGAAATAAAGGCTTCTCTAGTAGAATGGAAGGTGGGAACAAACAAAGAGTAGGCTAGTCCCAACTTAGTAATAATGGAATAGATAAGGCTACCATCTTCTTTCTTAACCTTAACACCTTCCAAGAGAAGTCTAAGGGTCTTGAACTTGGACAAAAAATCTTCAATGGAAGAAAAATTATTAGGGTCCAATGTAAGCAATTCATTTTCGAGTTGAAGGGCTCTAATTTCATTTTTAATTCAAAAAAATTTAGTGAGATGTTCCATTGCTTCATTAGCAGTATCAAGTTCTGTGATATGGAATCTAAGGTCTGGCGAAATAGACATCCCTATCAACCCACCTGCTTGATCTTGCCTATTTTCTCATTTGGCTGCTTTATCTTCATCTTGAGGTTTGGTTTCTTGGCCTGAGGCTATTCTATAAAGACCTTTACTTCTAAGTAAATCCAAAATGTAGGACCACCATTGGAAATAGTTGGTGTTGTCAAGAATAACCTGGCATGGAATTTCCATTTTAATAGAAACAGAAGCTGTAGATGCTGAAACTAAGTGTTCCAATGGAAAGATCTCAAAAAATTAGGCCGATTAAAAAAAAAACCGACTCTGAAAACAGCTTCCGAATGAAGAAGTTATGGCTTTTTGAAGAAAAGTTGTTAAAGATGCCGAAGAAGTGTGTGAATGTGCGGAAATGAGTGATAATGTTATATTTAAAAAAAATTGCCCCATTTCCAAACTTAACCTAATTAGCTCACTTTTAAAAAATTATGTGACTCACTTTTATAAATAAGTGAAAGTCACTTTTACAATGGTACTTTATGACCTACCCACTAAATTGTAACTTAAATAAAATATAAAGAGACTTTAGGAATATAACTGACTCACTTTTTATAATGGGTGAGAACAATTTTACATAAAGTAACTTTAAAACATAAGTTACGTGTGATTTTTGAAAAAGTAACTCAACAAAAAAAAGACTTGAACTCAAGACCTCTATTCTCATAAAGTAACTTTGGACCAAGTGAGCTAGTTTAAAAGGTTAGTAATTTTTGGAAAAGAGGAAGGTGGTTTTGTTTTTTTTTAGTCACTGAAGCTTTGGGGTGCGTGCTTACTTGAAAAAGCTCTTTTTTGCCTACAAAACAAAAACCACAAAACCCAACATGGACATACAAAAAAAACAAACCTTACGACTTGAAGTTAGCTTTAGCTGGAAACTAAATATTTTCCTCAATGTTTCTGATTTTCTGAGATCACACTAAGGCGCGGCGGAAAAGAGCATATGCATGAGAAAAATCCTTCCTTTCTGTTTCTGATTTGCCCAGATCACACAGAGTCACAGGGCAAAGAACATATGCAGAAATGAAAGGTATAGATCCAGTAATAAAAAACAGAGAGCTAAATAAATTGAAATAAATAGATAGATGAATAGCTAGAACTGCAAATAAAGACTGTATACCTCCAGATCTTAAACATGACGTAGCTAGGGGTACCGAAAACATTTTCGCATGAAATGAAAGGGGTTCCTCATTGGAAAAGATGCTCCTAACACAATAGAGAAGTCCTCTCAGCCCAAAAGCAGTCAAAAACAGTATATCTAGGAAATGACAGTCTGATGCAGTTGTACCAACTTCAGAATTGGATCACCAACGGATGTGGCCCTCAAATGGCTCCGATACCATGTAGGAATTTATAGGGTAAGTTCCTCAAATAGAAAACCAAAGGACACCGCTCACAAATAGATCACAGATCAATAAACAAATATTTTTGACGTGGTTAAAGCCCTCAAAGAGGGAAACAATCCACAACCTGAGCCAACATAGCCACTTCAGGCAATTTATTAACAAAAGAAAGAAAATTTACATAAGCTTCTCTCATGAATGGTTAACCTACAAATGACCCTCCATTCTCTTTAAATAGAGATCATGGACCAATCGGGTGTTAAGCCATGGATCAAGTGTCGGTAATATTGAGGAGAGAATGAACTGTCGGGTCACTTCATGTGTAGAACATATCATGACCGTCGGATTGTAAGTTACAAAAGTACATAGTAAAGAAACACACTTTACCTAACTCTACAAAAGACCAAGTTATACTTAGCTATTTCCTATGTGTCGGAATATCCTAACACATATCGAACTGGTTTCAGCTTTTTACATTATCCTTGGAGCCTTTCTTTGCTAATGTGAAGCCAAAATTCATTACCGACTTGGAACTTGTGATCTACTCGATGTTTGTCATGCCTTGACTTGTACTTGCCTTGGCTCTTTTCTAGATGTTCTTGAAATATTTGGTGTACCAATTGGATTTATTCAATGAACCTTCTTGCTTTGTCTATGTCACTATGACCATCAATAACAACATCCTTTCCAAAAATTGAATCCAAAGGATATTTAGGCAAGTATCCCAAACATGCTTCAAATGGCGATGTTTGAGTTGAAGAGTGCTTATCCCGGTTGTAAGCATGTTGCATGTAGTGAAAATTTTCATCCCAGAACTTAGGATGCTTGCTGCAATACCCACGAAGAATATGTTTTATGGTTCTGTTCACCACCTCTGCTTGACCATTTGTTTGCAGATGAAATGTTATTCTTTTTCAATTTGGTGTCCATGAATCCCCACAAGATTGACCAAAAGTTCTAAAAAAAGTGAGAATCTTGATCACTAACAATGGATGTGGGCAATCCAAGATGCACCCATACATTCTAAAAGAATAACTAAGATGTTTGTTTAGTTGTAATTTAGTTTTTACATGGCATTAGAATACACATTTTGCTGAACCTATCCACAACTACATACAAATAATCATGACCTCTTTTTGAGAATGGAAGACCTACAAAATCCATAGAAACACTCTCCCATGGTAGTGAAGGTACCAGAAGTGGGCTGTACAATCCTAACTTCCTATTGCTAGGCTTACTAACTGCACATAATGAACATCCTTGAATAAAACATGACACACTTTCAAGCATACGAGGCCAATAAAAATACCTTTGTGGATGTGCCACCGTCTTACTTACACTGAAATGACCAGCAATGAGAGAAGTATGTGCCTCTCTTATGATGTTGACTCTTTCTCCCTATGGAATACAAAGCTTACCAAGATGGTACAACAAGCTGTCATGCAAATGATAATCCAATTCCTATACTTGGTTACCTTGACTCAAGCTTGCATAAACATCTTGAAAGTCATTGTCTAATACAATGCTCAATATAACTTTCATGCAAAACAAAATTATGCTTGATTAAAGTAGCTGCACTAATAATATGCCTAGAAAGCATATCAAGAACTTTATTGTAGATACCTTTCTTATACCTTATCACTAAGGGGAATTGTTGAAGAAA
The DNA here is from genome assembly GCA_031772625.1 of Pinus tabuliformis. Taxonomy (NCBI): domain Eukaryota; kingdom Viridiplantae; phylum Streptophyta; class Pinopsida; order Pinales; family Pinaceae; genus Pinus; species Pinus tabuliformis. The sequence goes on along the minus strand of CM062816.1, from coordinate 1,034,892,088 downwards.
ACCCATCCATCGGAAGTCCCTTGATTACTGCAACTTAGATTGAGATTGCAAGTAGTTCAATGGATGATGATCAATGTGAATGATTGTTTGCTTACCCATCAAGTAGTGTTTCCACTTTTTCACACTTTTCACCAATGCATACAATTCCTTGTCATATGTAGGATAATTAATCACTGCACCATTGAAAGTTTCCAAATGAAGACAGATAGGCTTACCATGTTGCATGAGGACTGTGCCCATGGCATAACATTAGTTTGGATCTCAAATGATAGTCTCAAGTCTGGAAGTGCAAGTACTAGGGCTGAACTAATCTTTTCCTTCAATCACATCAAAGGCCTTTTTCTCTTTTCCTCTCCACTGAAAAACCTTTTCCACACTAGTCAATGCATGCAAGGGAGCTGTTATAGAAGAAAAGTTAGCAATGAATTTCCTCCAATATTGGGCTGCTCCAATTTTTTTTTTTACCTCAGTAACTGTCTTGGGCCTTGGCCAATTCAAAATGACATCAACCTTGGAGGGATCTATTTTTAACACAGCTCCTCCAACAATATGACCCAAGTAAACTAAAGAGGTTTTTCCAAACTCACACTTTGACATCTTTAAATACAATTGTTCTTTCTTTAAGACATCAAGTACTTTTCTCACATGCATGACATGTTCATCACGAGATTTACTAAAAATTAAGATGTCATCTAAGTAGACTATAACAAACTCATCAAGAAATGACCTCAACACATCATTCATCACAGACATGAAGGTAGAAGGAGCATTACATAAAACAAAAGGCATAACTAGCCATTTAAACAAGCCTTGTTTTGTCTTGAATGTTGTCTTACAAAAGTCTCCTTCAACAATTCTATTTTGATGGTAGGCACTCCTTAAGTCCAACTTAGTAAAATACTTTGCATCTTTCAATTGATCAATTAAATAATATATTCTAGGTAGTGGGTAATGGTTTTTTACTGTAATCTTGTTAAATTCATGAAAGTCCACACACATGCACCATGTTCCATCCTTCTTTGCACCAAAACAATAGGTGACCCACATGGTGAAGAACTTGGCCTGATGATCCCTTTATCCAACAACTCTTGAATTTGATTTTTAATTTTTGCAATGTCTATCACTGACATCCTGTACATGCCAATGTTAGGAAGAGGACTATCTTGCTATAATTATATATCATGTTGGATTCCTCTCTTGGTTAACAACATCAACCATTTCAGATATCAATCTTGAGTCACAACCTTGAAAAGATTCATTATCAATATCATTTTTGGGTTTGATCATTAGAAGCAAAAAATTCTTGCTAAAATTCACTAGTCTTTTCATCTACCCCACATTAACAAGTGAAAGATTTAGTTTCTTGATATGTGCTCTTACAATGTATTGTGCTCCATCTTTGAACCAAAAGGTATTTGTTTTCATATCTATGGAAGATAGATTTTCTGTCAAAGAGATACGGGCTGCCCAAAACTATACCACATATGTCTAATGGCACAACATCAAGTTCCACTTCATCTATGAAATTTGTAGTAATGGCGAATTTTAGTCTACACCTTCTAGTTACTTGCAATTGTACATTGTCACCCATCCATCCTAATGTATATGGTTTATTATATGGAATGGTTTCCAAGTCTAAACTTTTGACAATGTTTTCAGAGATGAGATTGGCCTGAGAGCCACTATAAAAAAGAGTATCATTTTTTCTATGTTTTGAGATTACCCTTATGTGAAAAATTTCTATCCTCTTCTTTTCATTTGGAGTTTCATTGTGTAAATTTGAAGTACCAGTTCTAGGAATGGATTGTTTTCGTTTCATACCCATGGCTGTAATTTTGGTTTCATCACCCGAATCAGATCCAAAATTCTGTTGAGCGGTTGCAACTGCCTTTTGTTTTTCCTTGTTGTTGAATTTCTTTGGTTTCATCTCAAGATGAAGCTACCAACAATGAGCTTCATCGTGACCCTCTTTGGAAAAATGCTTTCATGTTAATTTCTCTCCTTCCTTCTTAATGGATTCATTTTTCTTTCCTTTCCCTTTGAAACCCTTTTATTTTCCTTTACCCTTAAATGGCTTTTCACTACCCTCTTCTAGCGTATTTTTCCCTCTTGCGTCAAGATGAGTGGCTTGCACACAAACCTCATCTAGATTATTGATATTAAACATAAGGATAGTATGCCTAAGGTAATTGTGTAAACCACCTATATACTTCAACAACGTGTCTTGTGATTGCAAATCTACACCTAACATTAGAGACCTTCTTCTAAATTCTTGGGCATAATCTTGCACATTTTGACCTTTAAGTTGTCTAAAGTTCCACCAATTCATGATGGATTTTTGCATATATGATAGAGGGTAAACTTTATTTTAATTGCAGTAATGAAATCATACCAAGAAATTGAGCTCTTAGCATGTTTTTTTGATCTCTTCTTGTGTCTTGGATTCCCACCATACTAGTGTTACACCCTCCAGCGTCGAGGAAGCTAGTTGAATCTTTATGTCATCATCTTGAAGGTTTTGAATTCTGCAATAGACCTCCAACTGATGAACCCAGTTGTCAAGCTTCTCTGCATTCACTTCACCATTATACATGGGTAGTTCAAATTTAACATCATGTTTTAACATGGGTCTTTACCAATTCCTTATGAGGTATGTTGGTGAGTATGAGTAAGGGTTATATCAGTGGAAGAGGGTGAGGATGCTTGTGAAGATGAAGATGAAGATGATGGTGGAGAGGGTAGAGGTTTACCTCCATTTCCATTAGCTCCTCCTCTTGAAGAACCTTCTCCTTTTGGAGGCTTGGAGCTTTCACCCTGTAGTCTTGTATTCCTATATTCATAGAGGACTTTCACCATCTCTATCACGTCATAGAAAGCCTTCCTAAAAACATTCTCATCCTCTGTCATATTTGTAGTCCCCCTTCATGTGACATGCTCATTGAAGCTTCAACTGCAACTTGAGTTAGAACTGGTGGTGGATATTGTGGCAATCTTGCACTCCTTCTCCTTGACCCAACTTCATGACCTTCAAATATATTTCCTTCTCCTCTCTTGAGCTTCAACCTTGTAAGCATCACATTCACCTGCAAACAACTAAATTCTTCATGCAAAAAAAAAACCAAGAGCTCTAATACCAAACTTGATATGAATGGGAAAATTAGTTTTGTTGTGCTAAATTCATCTTTAGAATATGTAAAAGTGCTTAAGGATTCATAAGGTTAATTGCAAGTTTTAACGTGAGTTTTTGAGTGTTTTTATGTAAATTTCTTGTACAAATTAACATAAAAAAATGATTGAACAAAAACATATAAGAGACATGAACATCACCAAAACAGTATCACAACAACACATGATGCAGGAGTTCACCCTGCCTGGGCTACGTCTCCTTTGTTCACCTTCCAATGGCTTAGCCCTCTCTATTATGCTCAAAAGTGTGAATACATTAGTTTACAACGATCAGATAGCTCTGAAACTTGTTTCAATGGATCCAGAATGCCCCAAAACGTTTGTCTAGCCTCTTTCTGCACTTGATTTGCAAAAAATTGAAGAAGTTATGACTTCCCCAAGTCTTTCTACTAATCACACCACAATTTCCTCAAAATCTAGCACCATCCTACAAATTCACCTCCAATTCCACTAACCGAGTGTTGATTTCGCCTAATTCCAGGCGAAATTGTTAGATGGATTAAATGCCCTATAAGGTCTTAAATCCAAAAAAATTGGACATGTGGGGGGCCACATGCCTAGGGCTAAGGCCGACACCCCGCCCCCACTAACTGTGCCCCCACTTCACTCCATCGTGATCCTGTGGGGTGGCACACACCCAAGGGCTGGCCCTCATGGCTTTCCCTTTCCCCCGGAATGTGGAAAAACAAAACATTAAATATGTGCGACAACCATAATATGTTAAGCACCAACGTATGGCGTAATGGCTATGTATTGGACTTTGGACTTCACAGTCACGGGTTTGAACCCTGCCCGTTACTGCTCAGACCTTATCCCAATTTTTGGTGGCCCTCAGGCTACCATGTGGCAGCCCCTGGCTGGACCACATGGTAGCCTGTGGTTGGCCACCAACCAACCAACCAAATCATCCAAAACTCCACCAATAAAAAAAGTGCCATTTTCCAACACACAATTCATTAGAGGTCAAATCATTCATATTCACAGTGACCAGACCATTGGGCATGCCTAGTAAGCGTCATGTTAGCAGTACAGACTGTTGACTGGGTTGTTTGATTTGTTTTAAATTTGCCTGTTTAGGAAAATGAACAGAGCATGTTTCTGGGAGCATACAGAGTTCGTTTCGTGAGAAACAAGTTGCGCCAAATTCAGGATGACGAGCACATTCAAGTTCCACACCGATCCGACAAATTTTATTTTGAGATATCTTTTTAACGAGTGATCAATAGCTCAAACACAACATACCATGCATACCTTGTAGTATTCAAATACCAGAGCATATACTCATTAGTCATAGGATTCTTGAGGTACTTTGTCATATTTTCATCAAGTACCTCTTTACCTCTTTCCAAATCTCCATCTCAAAAGGATCCTCAAAAAGGATCTACTCATCACATCTCATGATGGAGGTTAGAAACATCCATATACTCAAATACATATGTAACAATAAACATAATCATCAGATATATAAGAAAGAAGGATCATAATTCAAGAAATACTTATCTTCAATGAGAGGTGATCCTCTCCCACTTGAACCAATATTCAAGAGCCATCAATGTCCATGGTACATATACCAATGTTGTCTTTAAGTACCCAACAATATTTGTTTAGGATTATCCCATCTAGGACTTCATCGAATCTTCCATGGGTGCTTGAGCATCTTCACATAGATCATGCCAGAGTTTCATACATCAAATCTCAAAACTCTTACATCAAACCATAATCATCAAGATGCTTAGGTTTTTCTTAAAACCCTACAATTATTTAGGTCTCCACCATCCTCTTCTTGCTTCCATAAATGGTGTCATCCTCGGCGTGATTTGCATGGATTTTCTTCAGTCTGGCTCTGATACCATGTTAATTTTCCTTAAGGAAACATTGTTCTTTACTATGAGAGTTTCATTTCACTATTAATAATTTAAGTTCACCCCATATCATCATTTAATTATTTAGATCTACAGTATTATACATCAACATGTTCAATAACATAGAAAGAAACAACATCACCATCATCACCAATACAGAGGAATATAAAAGGAACGATAGAAGAAAGCAAGCACACATATAGAGACACCAGGATTGGTCTGCGACCAGGGAAAAACCCACTATAGGGAAAACCCTGGCAAATCTTCTTCTTCTTAGATCGTCATAAAAGGTTACAAAAATGAGTACAACGTGCTCAATACTTATGATCAACAACACGTATCAATAAGCTAGATCTACAGATCTACAAATTTTTCATAACAACAGAGAAACTCAGAGTCATTGATCTGTAGCAAAGAAACCCAGATCCATAGATCATTGAGTGACTGTCAGTATTGTCAATGAGAGACTGAAAACCTCAAAGTCACACTCATGAAGACATTATCCGAGTGATTGTAACAACAAATTCACTCCCAGGAGATCTTTGTGCCTGTGACTATGGCACTGAACAGAGAAGAACCAAAGTCGGTCTCTTGTCGGGCTTTTCGAGTGACCAACAGGTCAAAGTCACACCCTCGCAGTGCTATCCAAGAAACTAAATTGACAATGTCATTCCTTGGGCTACTTGAAGTCAGCGATTGGGAAACAAAACCTTCCGATGTAACTCTAAACCCAAAGTCGCTCCCTCTGAATTGCCTCCCAGTGACCAAAGGGTTAAAGTCACTTTCTTACCCACTCTATGCCTGCGACCGAGAATGAAAAACCTTAGATCTGTGCTAGCGACCAAGATCTAGAAAATCCTAACCTAGAGAAAACCTTTCGCTTGTGATCTCGGATCCAATGAGGACTTTTGCCGATGAACCTGTGCGAGCCAAAACAAATTAGTAGAATAAAAACATAACTTGAGTGTGTGTCCAAATGAGCTTGAGGTCGCTTCATTTTATAGGATTTCCTAAGGGGTCACTTGGGGTTAAGACTGACCTAAGCAGTTACTCATGTGGTTAGGGATGACCCATTCCATAATACATTTGTGAATAAAATAATTCATAACTTAACTCCCGCTTGACCAAATTGGGTGATATTTAGGTTGATTTTGGTCTTGTCTAAAAGGGGAATATAATGAAATCATTATCTCAATAATTTGAGCTATCCAAGGTGGAATTTTTCACTATTTCAATCATCAATGTCTCCCACTCCATCCACGGTGTGCCACCCATCATCCACGCTATCATCCACGTCACCCTGCCATCTGCGTCATACTACTGTTGGTTATTAAATTTTCCCACCAATAGTCATATGGATGTTGGCCATTCATAACTCCAACCAGCATATAATTCCTTTAATATGATCCTCCAAAACAATAATATTTCCATTAATCACCCCCCACCTCCCTCTCACTTTAAAAATCTCGTATCACCCTGCTTATTCCCTTTTCCCATTTTTTTGATACATGTAGGCTAAGACCCAAAGTTTTTCAAGTCCACCAACACTCTCCACAGTAGCATTCCTCCCTTCTAAACGATCAATTTTAGTCTGGTAATAATATTTTCCCAAGCCTCCATTATAGTCGAAGATGTCTTCTCATAAAGGAAAGGTGAAAATGTTAGTCAAGAGTTATGTTTTGCCTCTTGTTCATAGCTTAGATGAATTCCCTTTGGTTGACACACAATATAAAATAGCAAAATCCCAATGTGAGTTTGACTTGTATGAGCTTCATAATTGGGAAAATAAAAAATATTTTGATAAGGATGATGAATTGAGTATCTGGGAGTCATTATTATCTAAGTTTATTTTTCCATTGACTCATGTTTTCTAGGAATTTGTTACACGGTATCATCTTAGGTATCTCCCTAGCTAGAAAGTTGTAATAGCCTAGAATAACTAAATCTTATTCTCAATTTCACCAGAAGACATATAACGATCTCTTTAGATTAATCCTCAAGATCCCCTACATCCATTCTCCACTGATTCACTCATGGAAATATACCATAATCTTACCTTCTCTCAACGAGCCCATATCTTTGAGTCTATTCTTCTTGAGAATTCTAGATTTCCCAGACACAATCCCCCATATTCTGCTTCTTATTTCCCTGAAATGTCAAGCTAGGTTATTTCTATGGTTACTTTCCTATTAGGTTATCCCACAGATCAATGGGTAGATGAAGTAGTGTTAGGATTTTTGTTAGTGTTTTCAATTGGCCCGAAACCATCAGCCATTTTTAACTATAGTCAATACCTATCAAGTGTTATTCATGATCAATTCTTGAAGTTTACTATTGAAGGTGCATTCAAACACTAGTCAGTCCCCATATATTTGATGTTGTTCTATCAAGAAAACAGGTTCAAATTTCAATTGTAGAAGGTGGATGAATAGGGAAGACCACTATCTATTATTCATTGGACTTCCTTAGTTAGAAAAAATATAGAATAATATTCATTTAGCAATTTTGTAGATCAGTTTTTGGATCTATCCTTGTGTCTTCTTAGCAGCAATGTTATACCAAGGATATCATCAGAAATTAAAAGATTTTTGCATTTTATTGAACAAGCCAAGGTTGGATATTGGTATATTTACCAGAATTATAGATAAATTCGAATTTATGGATGTGAACTCCCGCCCTACAAGTTGTTATTTTTTGGCACCAATTAGAATTTTTGCATTGGAGTATGTCAAGAAAATGTTAAATATGGATGATTTGCATTTTGCATCAAGAAAGAAGAAAGAATAGTTTAAACTAAAGGCACATATTAGTCCTTACATTTTCAACACCATAGCAACATAAAAGGAAGAAGATTAGTTAGTAAAGAAGATGAATTTCAAACTGTGTTTGGTCTTATGATCCATTAGGGATAATTTCTAAATTGAGAGTTGAGAAAAAGACTTCAAAGTATCCACATACACCTAGACCAGAAATAAAGTAGTATGCCAATGAAGAGGAGTGGATAGAGAATACACTGCAAGGGGTTGAAGAGAAAATTTCTGGTCAAACATCTCTACAAACTCCTATTTCAAAGGAAAAGGAAGCCAAGAGATCAAGGGAAACTATGTCTCCTACAGATTCAAGTTCTCAAGCTACATACTTTTGGGTTTTCAAGAGAATAAAGAAGAGAAATTCTAAGAAAAAATACTAAAATTGATGCTAAAGGTGATACTCCGCTAATAACTATTCAAGAGGAATCATTAGAAGAAAAGGGATCATGGGAGTAATCTACAGTTGTTTTAACAGGTCTTCCCACCACTTCATAACCAACTGTTGAGGAGAAAACAAACCCACCTGTGTATTCTACATCCCAAATTGCAACACAAAAAACCAATTTTTCTAGGTACAGGGAGATTAATAAGAAGAACGAAGCATTGAAGGCTACTACATACACAAAATTTTGGAATCAGACTTCTGCTACTCAGCACAAGCTTTTGTCTACACTTGACATAGAGAAGGGACAATTCCAATTAGCATTATGGGAACCTACAGTTCTAGTCCATAAAGGTGCAGAAGACTACAAAGCCTCAGTGTTTTATTTTGGTACCAAGAATATTCATGCAATCGACCAGATTGATTTGCACAAACAAGTTGGTGAAATGATATACTCAACTTTAACAAGTTCATCCATGGAAGATTCCAAGCCGTAGGCCTCTCTAAACAACATGCATTCACATCTAAAGATAAAGTGAATGCCATCCTTGGCCAAAGACACCAGAACCAAATCTCTTGAGGATTTGGTAATTAAACAAGGATATGTTGGGATGGGGTCCCTTGGGTCAGTTTTGGGGTTAAGATAATCCAAGTTTTGATCAGTTTTTGTAAATAATGAGAAGTCTCCGTGATTTGTGAATGTGGAACATGTATATGATTAGGATTCAAAGAGTTTTAGCCCCTTGTTTTATGAAAAGTTTGAGTTGGTTTTGAGATCCACCCATGGTCCACGGACCATGGAATTGTATTAAAAAGGCTATAAATAGGTATGTCTTAGAGAGTTTAAGGCATGGTTTTAAGAATTAAGAGTAGCATGATGAAGTGATAGCAAGGAGAAGTGGGTCAAATAGGAGAAGAAAGGCTCTATAGCTGAGTGTGCAGAGGCCTAGGTAGAGTCCGCAACTAAGTGCGTGGACCCCTGTAGCTGAGTGCGTAGGGTAGTTTTGAGTCTATAATCCTTAATTGAAGATCAATAAAGATAGTTTCTGAACAATTCTTGCATACTTTTGTTTATTTTTGTTAATGCTATATGTTGTCAATGAATGATGGGTTTTATGAAATATTGATTGAAAGTTGCACGATTCTCTTGAATAAGTGTTAATGATGTACGTAATTCATGTTTAAGTATTTTCCTGAAGACTCTGATGCATTCTCTGATGTTTACTAATAACTTAAGTAAATATTCACAAACCCTAATTTAGGACCTCTCTCTAATGTGCATAAGTATATAGGTTGAATGTTAAAGGTCCACAAAGATCGATCGTAGACCTTCGTGAAGGTCTAAAGGCCATTTTGATGGATTTGAAGGAGTGTGACCTAAGAGTGTATTGATCTGCAGAGCTAAAAGACATCACACTAGTCTCTGGATGCAGAAACTTGGTCCTTGAATCCCCCAATACTGCTTCGAGTGAGATTGAATCCTCTTCTATGCGGGTTGTTGCCAAAAGGGCCAGTAGTGTAGGGATTTCTTTCTTGGTGCAACTAACTCTGAACCTGGGTCAGGACCCCCTAAGCCAACAAATGGTTCTATTTTCGGGACTAGGATCTTCTTGAAAGAGACGTGTGATGTCACATATTTGGAATCTGACCAAGAAAGAAATTGAAAAGTGGTTGGATCGGAAGATTCACGAGTTTGAGGCACAATAAAACAATAATTCGTTCTTGTCAAAGGAACAGTGGTTGAACATGTATCTGTATACATAGATACACAAAATTTTCTTCTGCACTTTTCCCATTGAACTGTATGAGTGGTTAGCTAAATTAACAGACAGTCAAGGAAGGTGGAATCTCGATAGCCCTATAATGTGGGCTCCAAAACTAGTGCGACGATTAGAAGCCTCTGAAAACAAGATCACACGGGTTGTTGATCATTGGCTCGATCAGATTCTAGGAGGATTTGTTACAGAGTTTGCAATTGATACCTCGGTCAGCTATAGCGAAGCGGAGCAATGATTTTTCAAGGGATCATGAGGTAAGTATTTAAGATCATTGAATACTTGGATTAAAATGTTGTTATGTGAAAAATGGGTGATGCCATTACCTTGATCGGAGCTACGTGAAGTGGAGGATTCTTTAGAAATTGTGAAGGATTAGGACTGGAGTATATTCCATTGATTAGACCTACTTTAAGTGACGAAGAAGGGACAAAACAGATTCTGTCACAAAACATTGTTTAGCTAATCACTCAAAGGATTAGTAAATCATCTGTCCATTCCACCTCCACTGCACACCTTCGCCCACACCTCCACCTCCACTGCACACCTTCACCCACACCTCCACCTCCACCACCACCATTCAACATGGCGAACATGATGAAGTTTCTGATTTTCAAAGGCATAAGAGTGAAGATACAAAGCAGTTTTGGTTTGTTGCAAATGTTATGTGGAAAACACAATAGATTAACGATGACCATATAAAAAAGGCACAGCTGGTTACTGCTTTGTTGGGTCATGCGCTAACTTGGTATATCAATTATTGTTCTGATAATCCTCTTGCATTGCTAGCAGAGACTAAGGCGCTTTAAACAAGGAGTTTAGTAAGCCTAAGTCTGAATCACAATTAGTAATTGGATTCAAAGAAATCATGATGAGGGTCAATGAGACGTCTTGGGAATTAGATCAAAGGTTGAAGTGTAAGATTCGAGAAGCTAACATGCATATCATAGATAGTTAGCATCGCAAATGGTTTGTAGCTTCACTTCTTCCCCACTTGAGAATCACCTTGTCACAACAAAAAATAGGAACCCAGGTGAAAGCCTTGGAAATTGCGATGAGGTTACATACCTCACCTACTCAGGACGTGACCTTGGGGGTACAATAGATCCACTCTCAGTTACAGAGCCTGCACTTGGAATTATAGAGTTTGAAGAAAGATAAGGAGACTAAACTAGAAGCGCACATAGAAGTCTGGTTTTTGAAGTGTAAGAGCCAAGGACATGATAAAGACCATTGTCCCATGTACTCAAATTATATTACAGGAGGGGGACCAATCCCCTTGAAGCTAGAAGCCCCAACATGGCCGAGTGTGGGGGCTGCGCTATGTTGTGATATTTGTCAAGTATTTCAGCAACATGCGACGGATAATTGTCATTTACTTCAAAAGTTCGTCTAGACACCCTAGTAGTTGTTCTGTAACTTCTGCAAATTGGTGTGCCATGATGAGCACCACTATCGCAACTATGAGCTAATGATGGAAAGAAAACCTACATACCAGATGCAGGCAGAAACTCGGCCTCCAGAGCAGGGTGCCAAAGGAGCGAGCAGAGGTTATTAGGGATGCCGATGAAGCCAAGGAGGAGGAGGGCCTAGTAGAGGCCATGGTCAGATCATTTGCTATAACTTCGGACAGCCAGGACAGTATGCGCGAGAATGTAAGAATTAGACACACCTGTCATGTCAATACTGCAGCCAGTTTGACCATACTATAGAAAAGTGCCTGATGCTTATAGCTAAGATGCAGGAAAATAAAGTGCAACCTCAACAGCCTATGCAGAACTTACAGATGATGAGATTTGAGCCTTGCAAGGAAGAGAAAAGCGTGAATATAGTGTTGAGAAGTGGAATAACAACTGTTGATGATAAAGATAAAAAACCTGAAGAGGATGGATGGGTCTGCAAGGCCCCAGAGAAGGAAGTTGGTTTTGATTTGAATCGTGCGAAGGAAACATTTATGGAGGCCAAGAAGAGATTTACTGAGGCCCCCACCTTAGGAAACCAGGACAAGGTGCAAGAAACCAGCACAGTTGCAGAGGTTGATCCCTCTATGCTCACTACGTATTTTAGAGACCTGCATAAAACTATTGCATGATAGCAAAGCTATGGAAGGCCTACAAGAGTTGATAAACAAATGCGCTAGCAAGGAGAAGGTCCCTGAAGGACACTAGGTTGTTAGAAAAATTGGCAAACGTAAGGCACAAACAGGGCGCGAGATGAGGCTCACCACACAGATAGGTGATTATGAGATGGATTAGGTCATTTTAGATTTGGGGTCCGATGCGAACGTATTACCAAAACAAACATGGGAAATAATGGGGAGACCTACACTGCGGTGGTCTCTAATTCAGCTCAGAATGGAGAACCAACAAAAAATCATCCCCATGGGATGATTATATGGAGTAACAGTCAATAAAGAAGGTGCGAGCATGACGGGTGACTTTGAGGTTATAGAGATTGTTGAAGACAGTAATCCATACCCTATGCTCCTGGGAATTGACTGGGCCATTGATATGAATGGGGTCGTCAACTTGAAGAAGAGGACAATGTCGTTATAAAGGAAATTGCTTCGAGTGGTAGTACTGTTGGACCCTGCAGAAGGGGCATGCAATACTAAACTAGTCCATGATTATGAGGAAAGTGGTGATGAACTGGATCAAATCTACAAAATAACAGTGCAAGATCAGGACTAGATCAATCTGAAAGAAAATGGAAGGATTCCATGGGACTGGGAGAGTTCTTGTACCTCTGATTCAGACAAAGAATTATAACATTGGAAGAATCACTTGCATGAAGTATCTACACTATGATGCAATATGATGACAAATTCACTGCGCTGTGTTTCGTTGGAGGTAAGAAAACTACCCTATTATGATGGTTTAACTGACATAGATAAGTTTTTGGATGAATTTGAGCATGAAGTCCCTGAGGATCACTACTTCCAAGCATTAGATTTGTCACTGCACACTACGCCCACATGATGGTGGGGTACACATAAGGATATCTTTGATGGATGGCGAGATTACAAAAGAATGATGAGGTTACGGTTTGGGCGTCCTAACACTAGATTGATTGAGAAATATAATGGAAGGGATTTTCCACATGATCACCTAGCAAAATGGACTAAAGCATGGGGGTTAGAACCACAACTAGAGTGGGTACGCATATCCTGCCATACTTTGGACGTAATTCCCATGAACTAGTATCTAGAAACAGAGCTCTGCCATGGCACCGTGGAATGGGATATATTGAGGGAAGGATTCTTATTGACCTTTAGATTTGAAGATGGCTTTAGAGGAATTGATGAAGCTCTACAAGAGATTAAGATGGTCATCTTTAGAACTCTGCAAGAACCTATGGAATGAAACCAACTAGATTGGAGCACCCAGCTGTGCCATGCGCTGGAATGATATAATGTGACCACTGAAGAGGAAGACGAAGATATGAGAAACATCAATATTTTAGAGGCAGAAGGGCATCGCAAAGTTGAAGGCCCACAAATAGAAAACCCGGACATCACCACGTCGTTGAATACAAAGCAAGTAAACATTGGTACTGAAGCAGAACCGAAGTTCACGAAGTTTGGAGATTATTGGGATGACGCCACTGTGGATAAAGTTGTTGAGTTACTCTGTGAATACCAGGACCTATTTCCTACTATGTTTTCAAATTTGAAAGGCATAGTTGCATTATTAAAATCACTCTGAAGCTGGACACGAAGCCTATTAAATAGAGGCTGTATCACCTTAATCCTAAATATAAGGAAAATGTTCGCCTAAAGCTCGATAAGATGTTGGAGGCAAGCATCACAGAACCGATTGAAGAATTTGATTGGGTGAGCCCGATGATGGTTCAGGAAAAGAAACAGAAGGGTGAGATAAGGATTTGCATAGATCTATGGAAGCTTAATGATGTGTGCGTCCATAATCCGTTCCCAACACCATTTATAGATGAAGTGTTAGATAATGTGGGAGGGTAGGAAGCCTATTCCTTTACTAATGGGTTTTCTAGGTATCATCAGATTAAGATCGCGCCAGAGGATAGGACAAAAATGATCTTCGCGATTGAGTGGGGTTATTTTCAGTAAATTGTGATGCCATTTGGACTCAAGAATGTGACTGTGATATTTTCTCACGTAGTCATCACAACATTCAAAGAGTTCATTCATAAGTTCCTGGAAGTGTACTTTGTTGACTGGACGATGTTCGGATTAGTAATGCACCATGTAGCAAGTCTGTGCCTCATGTTGGATGTGTGTCACAGATACCAGGTCGTGCTAAATTTGAAGAAATACATATTTTCTGTTCGCTTTGGGATCTTGCTGGCTCACGTGGTGTGCAAGCAAGCATTAATGGTGGACCCTACAAACATTGTAGTAATTGTGAATTTGGAGGCCCCTAGGAACATCAAGCAGTTGCACGCGACGCTAGGACTTATGATAATTATAGAAATTTTATCAAAGCATATGCTCAAATTACTGTGCCCATGGAAAAACTACCGAAGAAGGATGCAACATTCTATTGGGAAGAAGAATGTCAGCGCATCTTAGATGTGTTAAAAGAGAATATGGCCACTGCGCCGATATTTGTATTCCCTCATTGGAAAAAAGAGTTTCATGTACATGTGGATGCCTCTTGCATTGCGTTGGGTGCAGCGTTAATGTAGGCGGGTGAAGGAGAAATGGACCATCCTATAGCCTTCATGAGTAGGAAATTATCGAAGGCTAAGAAGAATTATTCAACGACTGAGCACAAAGGATTGGCCATGGTGTATGCACTGTAGAAATTTAGGCATTATATGTTAGGAAGGAATTTCAAGAAGTACACAGATCATTCTTCTTTGAAATACCTGGTCAATAAACCTGTGTTGGGGGAGAAGATCTACATATGACTTCTATTATTTCACGAGTATGACTTTGAAGTTATTAAGAAGCTAGGGAGGTTAAATGTAGGACCTCACCATCTATCGTGGATTGAAACAGGCGAAGAGCCTACTAATCTGGAGTAAGGGTTGGTAGATGTGCATCTCTTTGCGGTGCACATAGCGGATAATCATTTTTCTTATATTATTCACTTCTTGACTACGGGGATGGTGTCGAAAGGATATACAAGTCAAAAAAAGAAGGAATTAGTGGTGCACGAAGAAAACTTTTCAGTCATTGAGGAACATCTGTATAAGATGGATGTAGATGAAAGATTCTGAAGATATGTGTTGGATTTTGAGCAGGATAACATTCTCATTGAAGCTCATGGGGGAGCTGCGGGAGGTCATTATGCAGGCAAGGCAACTACTTAGAATATTTTGCACGCAGGTCTATGGTGGCCTACCTTGCATAAGGATTCTAAGGCATATTGTAAGGCATGCGATGCATGTCAAAGAACTGGCAGACCATCGCGAAGGGATGAATTTCCATTACATCCTCAAGTATCTTTGCAACCATTTGAGAAATGGGCAATTTATTTCATTGGGCTAATTCAGCCCCCAGGAAAGAAAATAGGTGCGTGCTATACTATCACCGCGATGGAATATCTAAAAAGATGGGCGGAAGTATAGTCGGTTAAGGATTGTACAGGGGCTAGGACAACAGAGTTTTTGTTTGAGTATGTCTTAACTAGATTTTACTGCCCGAATGTGTTAATGAGTGACACAGGTATGCACTTTCTAAATGAAATGATCAGTACATTGACTGAAGAATTCTAGGTCTACCATCAAAAGGGTACACCGTATCACCCACAAGACAATGGAAGTGTTTAATCCTTCAATAAGATTTTCAATAATGCGGTGAAAAAGGTCTGCATCGCGCAGTGGAAAGACTGGGATGTGTGCGTACCTACAGTACAATGCGCTTATAAGACTACTTGTAAGAAGTTGATAGGGAAAACACCATTCAAATTGGTATATGATGTAGAAGTTGTAATGCTGATGGAGTATATTGTGCCTAGTCTGTGTATAGGAGCTCTCACGGGTATGGAAGATCACGAGGCCTTGGAGGAATAGCTCGCACAGTTGATGGAGCTAGAAGAGGATCGATTTTTGGCAAGATTTCATCAAAAAGTATAGAAGGAATGTTAAAAAGCATGGCATGATTTCCATATCAAGATTTGCACATTTAAGGTAAACTATTTCGTCCTGTTATATGTTAGTAAATTCACTAAATTTCTAGGTAAATTCCACATGCATTGGCTAGGACCATATAATATCAAAGAAATTACAAATGGAGATGCAGTTCAGCTCGCGAAGCTAAATGGGGAACCTTTCCCAGGAATAGTAAATGGGAGACAATTGAAGTTGTATATAAGGGATCTTGCACAATAACTATATGGCAATAGGATAGTATTAGTGCTCCAGGAAGTTGCAAGGGAGTATGGGACTATAAACTACACTGCCCAATTTGGAGGACAATGCAGTGAGCAGGATACGCGGAAAATGATGAAGTTTCAACCTATGAAGTTATACATAGGGAGTTGCGCCATGGAGAGAGGTGTCGCGCAACCCAGTAGAAAAGTGACTATTCAAGTCACTATTCATGACTTGATGGCCAGAAGATGGTTAAGAGAAGCGGGATGGTGGAATTTAAGGCAAAAATATTTGAAGATATGCCGCCAAAACAACATTTATTACCAGAAATTGGGGGGAACGATCGGATATGAATTCAAAAATCCCTATAAATTATGCATGCCGGTCCAACAGAGAAAACTTTGCGCTCTTAGAATTGTTAGTGAAATTCACTGTCTGTTGCCTATGAACTGATCAGCTTGGAAATATTAAGTCACGAGCCCCACGTTTGCTGAGTTGTCTGAGATAAACTAGAAGCTTATTCTTAACAAAATGCTTGCTCACAACTCTGCTGAAACTGTGAGTACTCACAATGTTACCTCTAAGGCAGGTGCCCTGGAAGTTGTAAGTATGGAGGCTCCAGCTCCTGTGCCTATGGTGCCGAGGTCACTTAGGTCGAAGCCTACCCCTACCATATCAACCAATTTCCTCCACTTGAAGAAGGATTATCGAAGGCTGCGAAGTTTTCTTCCTTATGGCTTACCAAGGATGCTGCGCAAATCATAGAGATGAAGATCTTTTGGGTCCTCATGGAGATGGATATCTACATGGCCATTAATCAGCGTTCGAGGTTGTCCCCACCCTTGTTCATGTAGCTGTTAGCCTACGTGACATTCAAGGCTGACTTACACATAGTATACATCTAAGCACAGAAGGAACCTGAGCAGAAATGGCACAACCTACCCTATTTAGTGACCGAAATAGATGTGCAGGAGGTGATAGAGAAATGGTCTGCAGAATGGCATGCCTCATCAAACTTAGCTGCGGGCCTAAGCACGGGTGCAGAAGGTTCTACTGAACAGAAATGAAAGGAGGCAACTAAGAAGGCTGGGTGTAATCTGGCAACATAAAAAAATAAGGAAGACATTGAAAAGGCTCGTGTGGAGCAAGAACATGCTACCAAGGAGCAGATGGCATAGGAACAATGCGAGTCACAAAAAGGTGACAGGTCACCTTCACCGGAGACAAAGGAGGAAGAACTTTCAGGGCTAGGCAGTGGAGGAGATGAGGAGCAATGCACCCCATTCATTCTGAAAAAATGTGGCAAGGAGCAGCAGGAAGGTGCAAGGAAAAATAAAAAATCAGATAAGTCACAGGTTGATCCCACGGTGTTAACAAAAGGCGATCTCGATGAGATCGGGGATAAAATGAGGGATACCACAACTGAGGTGTTGTAGGAGTTTGAGAAGCACTACATACAGATGCTGGGGAGCATCCAAAAGGATCTGTGTGAGTTGTAGATCCATGAAAGTAGAATACAGGTGGGCGCTGGACAAGCGAGCGTGGAGCAAGCGAGCCTGGAACCTGGGACAAGCCAAGCAGCGGAGCTAGTAAGGACTTTGGATCTCAAAACTATAGCATTTCCAAATGGGTCCATTCACGCAGGGTCTAATGATGATCATATTATCCTGAGTACAATAAAAAACATTGGACTAAATATAGCAGTGCTCTCCAATGAGACCCTCCACACGCTGCATACAGGGGTGGGAGACAAATTGAGAATCAGGGAGCAGCGTGCCTTTAACCTCATCAATGATTACAAAGTGAACAATGAATAGATGTTCACTGAAAAGATGCAGGCTTTGAAGGAAAAGGAGGCACTTCAGATGCGTAGTTCAAGTTTGGAGTCAGTAGCAGCAGAGGAATGCAAAATAGTGCTTGAGCTTCAAATCCTAGAGGATGCACAACCAGAAGAAAAGATAAGAAAACTAGCCACTGGTGTGCACGAGACTAAAGCAGAGGTTGGTCGAGTCACGTTTGAGCTCAGTGTGAAGATTACAAAGTTGTAGATAAAGTTGTAGCCCATGACTCTGCCTGAGGTCTGAGAGTAGTGCCGAGCCATGATAAGGGAAGTAATGGCCACCCTAGATGCCACAATCACTGACTGTGCGACATTGTTTGAGCAAGCTATGGAGCTAGCAACCAATCTGCAGGAGGATCTGAACCTGTAGACATTGAACACATAGGTAAGGAAGCTGTTGTGGCAATATGATGAAGCTAGGGAAACTGCACACTCCATAGCACCAGCACAGTGCCTTGCTAAATTACAGGAAGGAAAGCAACTCCTAACATAGGTAGAGGAAGCGTAGAAGAAGGAGGCCTTGCTAAAGGCTAGGTTGTAGCCTTGGTTAGAGGAAGCTTATCAAGTCATGACTACTATTCAGGAAAGGCTTAAAGGGTTGCAACAGAAACAATAGATGATGACGTTGGTCGTAGAAGGACTAGCCATAGAAAAATTGGTTGAGGAAGTGAAGCAGACAGCAACTCAGAGCACTGCCGAAGTTGTAGTGATGGAACTCGGGGATCTTCGCAGTAAGATTGCAGTGCCAGTAGAGTGACTTGAGGGAAAGACACGATCTTTGTGTTGGGGGCCTATTGGGATGGGGTCCCTTGGGTCAATTTTGGGGGTAAGATAACCCAAGTTTTGATCAGTGTTTGTAAATAATGAGAAGTCTCCATGATTTGTGAATGCGGAGCACGTAGATGATTAGGAGTCAAAGGGTTTTAGCCCCTTTTTTATGAAAAGTTTGAGTCAGTTTTGAGATCCACCCATGGTCCATGGACCATGGCATTATATGAAAAAGGCTATAAATTGGTATGTCTTAGAGAGTCTAAGGCATGGTTTTAAGAATGAAGAGTAGTATGATGAAGTGATAGCGAGGAGAAGTGGGTCAAATAGGAGAAGAAAGGCTCCAAAGCTGAGTGCATAAAGGCCTAAGTAGAGTCCGCAGACCCTTGCAGCTGAGTGCGCGGGGTAGTTTTGAGTCTGTAACCCTAAATTGAAGATCAATAAAGACAGTTTCTGAAGAATTATTACGTATTTCTATTTATTTCTGTTAATGCTATATGTTGTCAATGAATGATGTGTTTTATGAAATGTTGATTGAATTTTGCACGATTCTCTTGAATAAGTGTTAATGATGTCAATTCATGTTTAAGTATTTTCGCGAAGACTCTGATGCATTCTCTGATTTTTACTAATAACTTAAGTAAATATGTGCAAACCACTAACTTAGGACTTCTCTCTGATGCACGTAAGTAGATAGGTTAACTATTAAAGGTCTGCAAAGACCGATCATAAACCTTTGTGAAGGTCTGAAGGCCATTTTGATGGAGTTGTAGTAGTGTGCCCTAAGAGTGTATTGATCTACGGGGCTAAAAGACATCATACTAGTCTCTGGATGCAGAAATTTGGTTCTTGCATCCCCCCATAGTGCTTCAGGTGAGACTGTGGCCTGCATTATGCAAGTCGTTGCCGAAAGGGCCAGTAGTGTATGGATTTTTTGGTTGGCACAACTAACTTTGAACTTGGGTCAGGACGCCCTAAGCCAACATGATATGATCCTAGTGACATCAAAGCAATTGAGGAGATGATAAAAAGTAAAAGTGCTGATATTCAAGCTCTAAGAAAGCAGCTCAATATTCCAACCATAGAGCATCCACAGACCAAATAAATGAATCAGTTGCAGATAAAGAAGGAAATTTTTTTCAGGTTGATAATTGAACAAAATGTTCAAATTTAGAAAATGGAGACAGACATGGATGTACTTCTGAAATAAAAGGAAATGTTAGTAGCTATAGGTACATTGACATAGCAAACACTACATCAAACAACAACAACTTCAACAGAAAGGCATAAACATCCACTGCAAATTCGTCTCAAGAGTTGGTAAAATATTTGGTAGATTTATCATTAACTAATGAATAAAATGAGAGATTGTTAGCATCATTGAGAAGAATGTAGGAAAATAAAATCAAGTCCGACAATTCATATTTAGCAGAAGTGTAGAAAAAATTCAAGTTGACTCAACATATTGCAAAGTATCAAAATTGGTCTTTGAGAACCTAGATGTTGGCAAGGCCAAGCAAAGTATATGGCACAACATTAATGAAAATATTACAGAGTTGTGGCCATTGTTTCAGATTATATTTGAGCAGGAGGAACTAGTACAGAATGTCAAAGAAGCAGTTGAACAAACAAAAGTTGAAATTGAACACAGGTCAACAAAAGCACATCGAATTATCAATATGATGAACTCCAAGACTAAGGATGAACTCGAAGAGCTCCTGATACAATACCTAACAGGCACAATCATGGAAGTGAAAAGAGTTCTGACAAAGAAGAAACTTATGATACAACTAGAAAGCAAATGCGAAGAGTTAGAATGACAGGTGAAAAGATTTGACATAAAGTTTAATTTATTGCAGAAGAGAGGGATTCCAGCTTTGAAAGCCTCTAATGGCAAATTGATTCCATTAGAGAACTATCAACACTAGTTGTGCAACATAGGCACACATACATCCAAATTAACCAAAGTGAGTGGAACAATAGCTAGAGAAGCTTTCCTGGAAGGCCTACAATATGACCTCTACATTCAGCATGAAGTTCATCACATGTTTCTCAATAAGCCAATTTGTCAAACATACATAGAAGTAGATGAAACATTTCAAAGTATGGTGAATTTATCTATTGCTAGTGAAGAATGATGTGACAAATAGTTGGAGCTTGTTGATTCAAATCAAATAGAATTCCTACAGATTGGGAGTGGTCAAATAGAAGAAGAAAAAATGTAGCTACAGTCAACAACAAAACTCCTCAAAGTGTGAACAAAACATCCAAATTAGTCCAATATGGCAATTATTTTTTTTATTTTTTTGAAATATCTACATATTTTGATAGATATTATTTCGTAAATAATTTTATTTTGAAGTCCGAATTCAGTTCAAGAAACACTCTATAAATATTTTTTAAAAATATTGAAAAAGGGTTGGATTATGTAAAAGAAAAGACCTTTTCTTTACTGTAAGCCATGAACTTTATTTTCAAGTAATTAATTTAGAAATATAGAGGCAATGTTGTTTCAGGATTTTGGTGTCAAATAAATGGTGATGTTTTCCTCCATGTTAATGTGTTTTTCCTTCTAAGTTTTCATATGGATGTCTTTCTTGGTTGTTGCAAGAAGATTAAGAGTTGAATTTACTTACAGTGCTCTGTTATGGCTTGTTTAAACAATCTTAATGTTTTCCTTCTGAGATTAAATATAAAATTCATTTAAGTATGCTTTATATTTAATTTAAGGTTTACCTTATATTTATCTTATCCATACAACACACAATACACGAGATCTAGGAGTTTGCCTACCTCGCCCTATTTAGCTACTCTATTTATTTGTGATTGATTACTGAAGATTTTTATGACTCCATGCCTAATGGACTTTTCTTTCATTCTACAACAAAAACTTTGGAAAAACCTATTTTGACTTTTCATATCTAGCCTAAGATCTAAATTGTAAAATTAAATTCATAGAGAGAGAGAGCCCTCTCTGAAGCTGGAAGGGCTAGATATCAACTTTAAAAGTGGTTTATGGTTACCTCTACAGTTTCCTTTCAGCCTAGGAAAACTACGAAGTGCTAACATAGAGTACAACTGGAAATATCTGAGACAAATAGGAAATATGATAGTTGAGTGGAACTCCAAAAATTTTTCTTCTATGTTGATCCTAATCCCTCAAAACTCTGCAACAGCTACGCTCTCCTTCCAACAACAACTGCCATTGAATCAATTGAAAGACAATGTAGCACTAATTGAGGACCTAAATGATGCTCACTACAATATCCTTGAAGCTCTATGAAACTATTAGATGAAGCCTCCTAAAAAAGAGTTGGGTTTTCTTCCAACACTCAACAACATACCCAATGGATTCCATCCTGCGGCTATAGAAGTTTGGAACTAGCTTCTCCAAACCTCACCAATAGAAATTATCAATGATACAAGATGCCCCCCCAATGGCCTCCTCCTCCTCTTATTATAAATCTATTGGAACCCTCTAGAACCTCCAATTTTATTATTATTTAATCATGGAGCACATTTTTTCTCTTTTATTTCAATTAAAATATTCTTTTTAATGTGGGAAAATGGTAAATTGGCCACCATGCCCCATCAAGCCACTGAACATCACTTCTAACCACCCCATCATGTATATCTTCTCATTCTGGTTCCAATGTTCTATTACACTAAGGTGTTTGGCCAAGTATTTCTCCGGATATGCCACCTTAAGCGTAATTAATTGAGTTAGGCCCATTAATAACTCTGTGTTTTGAAAGTTGTCGGAATGCAATAGAACAAAAGGGAAACTGTGCAAATGATGGAATATACCAAGTGAATGACATCAAACCTCATAAAACCTACTCAAAACCCCTCGAAAAGTTCATGTGCGCGCTGATGACGCCAACCTATGCTTGTGAACTGTTTGCCCCCAACTTTGAAAGTCCATCCTAATTATGCCATAAGGAACACCAGGAAAATGAAAATCACAAATCCTCCCACCCCAAGGTTGCTTACCCTCAAGCAATCCAAACCTGTGGACCAGTCTACTAGCCCGATGCAATTGAGACCTAATGCCCGGATCCCATACAAACCACTCGGTGATGTTATGCCTCGGTGTCAACCCACCATGAACAAACCCCTCAATTCCCTGATCCCAGATCAATCTCTGACTTAACTGGTCATTGACAAATCCCTGTGGATCCCAATACTACTAAGAAAAAGCATCAATGCTCCATGGCCCCTGCTATGCTATAGTGCTATCTATGAATGTTGCACCGTCAACTGCATACCAACTCATTACCTCTCTACAGTCCAACCCCTGACTCAATACAATGCCAATTCCACTCACTTGATGCTAGGATGGAAAGTTGAAGAGATTTTGACCTATGTCCCACTGCCAACTGGGGCATGTTGTATCTGACATGTCTAAGGGTCCCTGATTTACTACACCCCTGACTAAGAATATCACACCACCAATAGGATACCAACTCACGATCTCCCGCCAATCCACTGCATGGACACGTATGTAAGGAACAATTATACTGGGTTGATAGGGGTCCCTACTCAACTCAGGATGCTCTTCCTGGTAAATCAACATGATATGTAGAAGGAATCATGTCCCTCTATCCATGATAAGAAAAAGTGGGAAAGATGTGCTATAAGCCCTATCTATGTACTCTTGAGAGGGTTGAAGCCTATAAATATCACATCTCTACTAGCTTCCACTGCACATATCTACACCTCATCAATGGGTAGGACCAAATATAAACACATCACCATCTCGAATAGCTCCTTCCTCCTCTAATCAGAAACTCCACACTCATGTCGTCTACTAGCCTCCTGTAAAACTACCCTATCAAGCTATAGCACCTCCTAATGACAAGAGTTGATAACCTCGTTGACTGCCTGTGCATCTATCTTCTCCTTGCAAATGGTTGGCCCAAAGGATAAATGCTCATGCTCCTCCATCATAGGCTCAACATGAGCCACTAAATGACTCTAAAAAAATGGCCCAGCATGCCCATCATGCATATCATACTCCTGATCGAACCCATGTTCTACCATATGTTGCTCATTCTGAATCATCATGGGTGATCCATCTCCTTGAATATCTTGTATGGGGTCTACTGACTACTCATAAGAATATGTATCTAGGATGCTGTCAACAACTCCATATAACTTCTCATGCTCCTCGTAAGAACCCATGGACTCAACTAAAGAAAAATCCTCATACAGAAAGTCAAAAGGATCCACCTCCTGATCTACCTTAGTCATCTTTGTTGTATCACCCAAGCATGAGGGATCAAGTCCCCAAGGCTTATTGCAGGCAAATCAGAGACCTTTTCTCCTCAGCTCATTCCTGTTGCATGGACGGTCACAACAAATCCTTCGCATTTTAATGCAGAAGGATATTGGTGGCCACCCTCCTATTCCTCTTGGACTGCCAACACTATCTCTTTCAAATTTTCAGTTTCCTTAATTGTAGCACAATTTACTATTTTTGGTAGGTTTTCAGGTCCTGAACTTCTAGAGCCATTTCAAGGCCCTAAACGAAATTTTTAGGGAAAACTAAGAGTCCAAAAAAGACCCAAACCAAAACAATTGTTTTTTTCTGGCCTACTCTTTGAGATCTTTGAAATGACGTATTATGATAGCGAGACGAAGATCGTATGCCAAAGTTATGACCCTAAGAAATTGATGTACCAATTTACCCAAACGGGGCCTACAGTTTTGGCACTTCACCTCCTAGGGTTAGGTTTCTGGACATTTAGGGTTTTCCATTATTTCTCAATAATAAATAGGCCTTGGAGCCTTGTCATGCGGAAAGAGTCAATTTTGCGGACAAAACCGACCTCCCTAGAAACTAAGGCTTTTCTAGTGACAAACAAAACAATCAAGCACTATCTTTCCCTAAATATGCATTTAAAATAAAAGCAACCAGGTGTTTAAGGCTTACCTTTAGTCCAACGCTGTTTGTACCGGCCAAGCCTCTTCGATCCAGATGAGCTCCTCTCCTTAAAGCCTGCATACACAAACAAGTAAACGATTACATAGCACCTGAATAACTCATATAATAGAACATATTCATCATAAAGACCAAGGAGTTTATGAAACAAATTATATATAACAACTTGTTGAGAAAAATGAACTTAATTGTATTAATTGGAAACAAAAGAAACCTTACAACCAATGCCTTGGTGTTGTGCAGGTCCCTCCCAGGGTCCAGCAAGAGTTCTCCTCTACTTTGATCAGCTCACCCACTTCCAAATGAAGCTAAGAAAGGAATGTGATCTCTCCTCTCAAGCTCCATAAGGGAGTCCTAATTTCAGCAGCATCTACCCTTAGGAATGTTCAGCTTTCAACCCCCTTTTGCCTTTGGCCCAATGCCTGTATTTATAATGCTTTGGAGGAAGTTAAACAGGTCCACCATCAATGGGATAAGCCCCTCTTTCAAAGGGATAGCTCCCCTCTTCATGGGATAAGTTCCTCTTTCATTGGGATGAATGAACCATCTGGAGGCGCTCAATCCACGTCAAACCATCTTCTAGAATGCTCTAGAATCGACCGCAAGTAAGTTTTTTGAAGTAAAACTTGCGCCTTTTGACTTTTACAGGGGTACGCACCCACCCCTTTACAAACAGAGCATACAAGTACGTAGGTATTATGAACTTGAGGTGCGTGCCCGCAGGTAAGAGTAAGAGAAAGTGCGGAACCAGAGTTATATTGTTTTTTTAAAGGCTTTCTCTCTTTTTTTGGAGTTTGACATGAGGAGCAGAGGTATAAGACTTGCCAAGGAGGACAGTATGGTTATTGATGGAGCCATACTGACTGCAAATAGTCATGGTGACAAATTTTAGTGTAACAGATTGCCCCCTAAAGTGCGAGGTCTGTAGTAGATCAGGGTTTTATATCATCTAGGAAGGGTGAAGCACTTTATCATTTCGAGGATTATCTTGTGGAGAGCCCAGTCGGAACCTGCAAATATTCAACACAAAATACATATATGAGATCATATCATCGCTGAGGTAGGCATTCCCATACTCAGATCAAAAGCTTAACTAACAAACTAACTACTGCTCTGATATAGGAATGATTTCGCAATACATCATAATCATAGACACATGTAGACACAGTATGGACGCAACCATCTGTTTATAATTAGTCTACTGTATAATGAATACAAAACTCCTCGCAACCTGGATGGCGGAAACTAGATCCAGGGTCTTCATTTCTGCTTCCCGAAATAGTACGATTCTATCCATGAGAATAAATGAGTTGATGTTGAACATGGTAGAAACCACTTGATTACCAGTCAATGATGTAAACTGTTAACAAGTGTGAGAGAAACCACCAGTGATGTCAATGGTTCTCAAAGTACCCAGTACAATCCGTGAGATGTGAATGAATGTGTTGATGTTGAACATGTCACAAAACCCCTTGATCGAAGGTCATTGATGTAACCTGTCGTCAAAGGCGAGAAACCTGCCATTGAGGCATGCAGATTTCAAGGTACTGATGATTCCTAGATCATCTTTCTAGATAATGTGCTGATGTCGATAGAAAGCAACCCGTTGCATGCAAGCCCACAACACGAAATCATAGATCAAGTTGAAGAAATGTAGCTGTAAGGACTGAGTCAGGGATGGTCAAGATGGACGACAGATATTTTGTAGATGAGTGGCTTATTTGCAAGACTCCTCTTAAACACATAACGACAATACAGATGGTTTGGTGACAATTGACCCAAAGTTAATACCCGGAAACCGGCTGAAGACTTTCAATGTGGTTTGATCAACTGTTAGGCAAAGGATTTCCCAACCCAGGTGAATGAGAAGTGTCGTGTTCAAGAGTGGTGATAAGGTTTTTCCGAGACAAAGTACAACAAATAGGCTCATTTTCCTCTCTTTTTCCCACCATTTCTGGCAAGTACCTCTTTATTTTTTACAAGCTTGAGGAGGATAACATTTGCTTGATTATAAGCTCATCCTTCGGATGAGTCCAACTTAGTTTAGATTCGAACCCTAAGAAGGAGTGGTCCGTTCCTATTTGTAATCGAACAGGTCCTTTACTGTGAAATTTTAACGAGTCCAGTATAGGAGAAACTCAGCGTTTTTCAATTTTAGAGAGTCTGAAAAAACTTAAGAAGACTCCAGGGTTGACCTTTTTCGTAAATTTGTGTCTCCCAAGCCCGAAAAAGTATAAAATAATACTTGAGAGAACCGCTTGATCTTTACGACCAAGGAGTACTTTCATGATTAGTGTCTCTGATTTGAAAAGTAAAAAGCGATCAAGGACACGTTGTTTTATTTCCAATATCGAATTTGAAACGACAAAAATCCGGCAATCTTTTCATGTTTTCTACGGTCGGAAAAGAGCTGTAAGTAGACCATCTTTTAATTCTGTTTTAACGAGTTTAAAAGAAACACTCAGCAATCTTTTCATGTTTTAGGAGTCAGAAAAGAGCTTAAAGATGACTCTAAGGTTTCACTTTTTCGTAAGTTTTAACGAGTTCGAAAAAATGATAAAAATGTACTCATGGTTTTCATTTTTTCGTAAGTTTTAATGAGTTTGAAAAAATGATAAAAATGTACTCATATGGCCGACTTTCAATTTAATTTATGAGCAGGAAAAGACGGAAAGAACTCGGCATTTTCATTTGTTTTACGAGAATGAAAGATGGCAAAATAATCTCAGGATTTTCATGAGTTTAACGAGTCTTGAAAATAACTGAAATTGACTCGAGATAGGTTTCATTTTTACAAAAGCTTGAAACAGAGAAAAACTATGCTTCAAAGTAGTTTCATTTTTACACAAGCTTGAAATAGAGAGAAAACTGTGCTTGATGCCCCCTAAGCATAACTGCTAGAGCGCATGCCCCCCCAGCTTCATTTCATTCAACTAAGTACATTAATTAATAGCTGGATGGAATGAAGGTTCAGTTACGAGATCATTTGAAAGACTCGACCTACAACTGTAAGAAAATTATGCAAAAAACTGAAATAACTAACTTAAATATACAACTTAACATTTATGAGATCTAGCCAAACACTCGACTCAAAACTGAAGGAGGATTTGTTTCATTTTTTAATGAGCTTGACACAGGAAAAGAACTATGCTCGGATTCAGTTTCATGTTTATGCAAGCTTGAAACGAAAAACTATGCTTGTTATAAGTTCACATGCCCCCAGCATAATGATGCCAATCAAGGTACATGCCCCCCAAGCTTCATTGCATTCAACCAGGTGGATGAAATGAAGGTTTACTTTCGAAATTTTGGAAAGACTCGTGGGAGTTGTTTCATTTTTTAGTGAGGTTGACACAGGAAAAGAACTATCCTCAAACCCTTGCTTCATTTTTTAAACGAGCTTGACACAAGATAAGGAAATATGCTCATAACTACTCTCTACAATCTACCTAACAAGGAACTATACTCTAAAAACCTTGATTCATTTTTTAACGAGCTTGACACATGACAAGGAACTATGCTCTAAAATCCTTGATTCATTTTTTAATGAGCTTGACACAAGACAAGGAACTATGCTCATGACTACTCTCTACAATCTACCTAAATAACCTATCCTTGTTTCATTTTTTAATGAGGTTAACACAAGACAAGGAACTATCCTCGAAAATCCTTGATTCATTTTTTAACGAGCTTGACACAAGACAAGGAACTATGCTCAAAAAGTTCGCATGCCCCCAGCATAATGATGCAAAGTGAGGTACATGCCCCCCAAGCTTCATTGCATTCAACCAGGTGGATGGAATGAAGGTTTACTTTCAAGTTCTTGAAAAGATTCGACTCGAAAAGGGAGTTGTTTCATTTTTAAGGAGGTTGACACAAGAAAAGAACTATCCTCAAAATCCTTGTTTCATGTTTGAAAATGAGCTTGACACAAGACAAGGAACTATGCTCATATCTACCTATATAACCTAAATCTACCTGATTCATTTTTTAATGAGGTTGACTCAGGAAAAGGAACTGTCCTCAAAACCCTTGTGTTTCATTTTTTAATGAGCTTGACACAAGACAAGGAACTATGCTCATGACATCTAGTTTCGTTTTTTAACGAGGTTGAGACTAGAAGAAACTATCCTCACACCAACTGATTCATTTTTTAACGAGGTCGACATAGTAAAAGGAACTATCCTCATAACCTCCTATTTCATTTTTTAACGAGGTTGATACAGGAAAAACTATCCTCGCCCAACTGATCATGGCTTCCAACTGGAAGAAAGACATGTCAATGGACACACCTTGATCATGGCTTCCAAAAGGTCTTCTTCAGAAGGAAGAATAGTTCTTTGGAAGGAACACATTTCAAGGGACTCAAAAGGGATAAGAACATCGTGTTCAAGTAATCCCATAGAGTTTTCCATGTCAATTATCGGATCTAAATCAAAGGAAGATGAGCAAACAGTGAGAGGCTCACTTACATCGGTAACTGAAAACATGGGACCAGTTGCCACATAATTAACCTGTGGCGGGGTAGATACCACTTGAGAATCAGGAACATTTAGGGCTGTCATATTATTGGTAGTTGAAACAAGACTAGGGAACGAAAGCTGGTCTACAGTCACAATATTTCCATTGTGAGGGAAAGACATCACGCGAAAGAGTGTCGATACGACAGCTTTCATTGCATAAACATAGTCTCGCCCAAGGAGTAAATTGAAATCCAAGGGACCTTGAACTACCATAACATCAATACAGATAGTTTTACCTTCCAAGGTAATAGAAAACTTAGGAAGGATCCCTAAAGGTTCACTAATGGTTCTGTTAAAAGCTTTCAGATTCTGCGTAATAGGCACAAGCTGAGGGGAACCCAAAGCTTTCCAAGCAGTTGAGGATAAAATACTAACAGAAGCACCTTCATCTACCTGTGCGCGGCGTATGTCCCTACCACCAACCTTGACAATGACTTGGAAAGGGATGGAGGAAGGAAGACGAGGTTCTGTCAATCTATTCCAATCAAAGGAAAATACCTCAGTACTTGGAGGGGGTTCTGTAGAAACAGGTGAAATGCCCCCCGGCGTAGAAGAATCTGATGTAACAAAAAGAACCTCGCCGGTATGAAATTCACTCTGTAAAGGGAAAGTGGGATCGACCAAATGTGAAATTGAATCGACCACTTGATCAACTAATGGATCATCAACCTGATTGACATGAGTTTCACTCTCCAATGGAAGAGTATGATCGAATGTACTTGAAATTAGATCAATCACTCCGTCAGTTGACGGTAGGTTGGGAGAAAGTTTACGGTAACCAGTTGGAAATTCTTGTTGTGGAACAGTAAGGTTTTCCAAAAATTTTGAGGCTTCATCCATGTGAGGGAAAATGTGAGTTTGATGACTCCCTTTGCATAACTTACAAGGAAACTTAACTTTACCCTTTTTCCCAGGAACCTGACTATCACTGTTTGATGGATCAATGGAAAGTTGATGAGATTTTTCTGACCATACTTCCAAGACCTTTGGAATACCAGGACAATTGATAAGGAAGTGGTCACCCTTACAAAGCCTGCAAGGGTATTTGGGTTTACGATGCATGTTGGAGTTTTTCTCAACACAACTAACACTTACAGTCGTGGTTGGTTGGTCGACTTCTTTCTTATCTTGCTTCTTCTTCTTCTTCTTCTTCTTTTTCTTCCCTTTCTTCTTCTTCTTAGCCACCTGGTTACTAGCATCAAGGCTTTTACCAAGCGAAGAGGAAGAAATGGAGGAAGAAAAATTAGGCGAAGAAGGTAAAGGGTCAACAGAAGGTTGGTGATGTTGAGATGGTGAACTCTTTTGAGGTGAAGCATTTGGTTGAGGTGGAACAGTTGGAGTATTTGGGGCCAAAGAAGTTGAAAATAACCATATCGGTAAACCTATTGTAAATCCAAGTAATGACAAAGTAGCCATATAAGGAGGACCAACATTTCCAAAGAAAGGAAAAGTACTAGGATCCTCGTTAAGAAGGGTTCCTAGGTTGGTAAATTCCGGAACAGTTGCCATTATATTCAACTTCAGTGAATTTTATTAACAATTTAAAACTAAAATTAACAATTAAAAATTCACACCTAACAATTAAAATTCACAATTCACACCTATGGTCTCTAAAAGTAAAAACAACCAAATTAACACGCACTATCAAATCTAGGAGTCAAACCACACACAAACAGTGACTTTCCGTACCGAAAACACTAGTTGGTGATGAAATCCAACGTCGCAGAATTCAATACAGAAATAGCGGTTGGAACAGTTACCCCGGCAACCTGCTTAATGAATAGACTGGACCAAGTTCCTCCACTTAACCGTCTCGAGTGAAGTGAACCCCCCAGAAAATCCAAGTGAGTCTAGCCGACGTCTGCTCCAGGTACAGTGGGATCTTCCCACCACTGTCACCTTAGGAAGAATCCTAAAGAATATGGTCACTAAGGTTACCAACCGAAACAAATATACCTGGGGGAACAGTCTACGATCCGATACACACGCAAGGGTAGAGTAGCAAGCTCAATCCCCTTGAAGGCTCCTTTACATAATCCAAGGTTTACCAAAAAGTGACCCCAGGCTCCTCGACAATGGTTAATTCGAGGTTTACCGTTTTCAATACGTGAATATCTGGCGTCGTTCCCAATGAGGAAGGATTGATTCCCACACTGGTTCGGACACGATCTCGTGCTTCTCCTTTAAGAGGAGCTTTCCCAGAGCATAAATGCAACAATTGGATTTCTTCCTACCACAAGATACAACTACTTGTTTGTTTTTACTGTCTTTGAGAGTTAATTACTCTCCTACTCCAAGACACTAGCCTAAGCTATGTTGGTGTATCGGAGCCCTAGAAATGTAAAAATTACTAGATGAATTTTAATTAAGCGTTGTGTTATTTAGGTTGTTATTACTCAAAGGGGTAAATGGATACGAAACCATTGGTGTTATGACCCGACTCAAAACTGAATGCAATCGAATATGATAATGTAATCCTTTCAATTCGATGAATCCTAACTAAAGTAAGGAGAGAGTTTCCATTCACTTCCAACAATGCAAAAAATTGATCACTAAGAGAAAATATAACAAATTCTCTAATGCACTAATTTCATCAAGAAAAACTAATGCAAATCAATTCCAAAATAGTTTTTTATTTTTATTTTTTGTGTAAATTCAAATCAAAGAAAACTGATCTAAATCTACGATTGATTTTTCATAATGTAAACTATGCAATTGTAATCTATGCACAATTCACCTGAAAAGTATGCAAATGTAATCTATGCACATTTTTCATTCATATTCTGAAAATGAGAATTCTAATTATGCAAATGTGATCTATGCAAGAGAATTCTCAAACACAAGATGATTCTAATGTAATCTAAGAACCAATCAAGTGCAAGTCGAGAAAATTGGGTGAGAGTTCCAAAGATCAAAAAATAAAAACACTCAAAGGCGATTAACACTCATACACAATTTAGCCCCCCCCCCCCCGGCAAATGAAGGGGAATTTTTTTTGCAAAAACAAAATAAAAAAGATGCAAACTTGTGAAAAGACTGAGACAAACCTCGAAGTAATGACCAAAGGAAATCAAATTAAGAATTTCTCAAAAAAGAGACTCAAAACACCCAATTGATAAAAGCTTAGAGCAGGAATGCCAATGAAATTAACCAAGGAAAGTTTTTGACAGGGAACAAGCAGGTCTGGGCAATGGCTAAAACCTATAAACAAATTCTAAACTGATAAAAAGAGGAAAATTTAAAATTTTTCAAGTTTTTGACAGGGTACGCAGGCAACCTGTTTACACAGGTGCGTCCACGCTCTGTGCACAAAGCAAAAGTGCGTACAGGTACGCACTGTGCTTAACTCAGAGGGTGCGTACCTCTCCCAAAACTATGAAAAATGAAAACTAACTCAAAATTAACTAAATTCACCCAATCCCACAATCATCAAGTCAAAAATAGAAACAGAAAATACAGTTTCTCAGGTCAAAGTATAGACAAAGAAAACAATCAAGTCCCCAGTGGAGTCGCCATTTTGTCATGCGGAAAGAGTCAATTTTGCGGACAAAACCGACCTCCCTAGAAACTAAGGCTTTTCTAGTGACAAACAAAACAATCAAGCACTATCTTTCCCTAAATATGCATTTAAAATAAAAGCAACCAGGTGTTTAAGGCTTACCTTTAGTCCAACGCTGTTTGTAGCGGCCAAGCCTCTTCGATCTAGATGAGCTCCTCTCCTTGAAGCCTGCATACACAAACAAGCAAACGATTACATAGCACCTGAATAACTCATATAATAAAACATATTCATCATAAAGACCAAGGAGTTTATGAAACAAATTATATATAACAACTTGTTGAGAAAAATGAACTTAATTGTATTAATCGGAAACAAAAGAAACCTTACAACCAATGCCTTGGTGTTGTGCAGGTCCCTCCCAGGGTCCAGCAAGAGTTCTCCTCTACTTTGATCAGCTCACCCACTTACAAATGAAGCTAAGAAAGGAATGTGATCTCTCCTCTCAAGCTCCCTAAGGGAGTCCTAATTTCAGCAGCATCTACCCTTAGGAATGTTCATCTTTCAACCCCCTTTTGCCTCTGGCCCAATGCCTGTATTTATAATGCTTTGGAGGAAGTTAAACAGGTCCACCATCAATGGGATAAGCCCCTCTTTCAAAGGGATAGCTCCCCTCTTCATGGGATAAGTTCCTCTTTCATTGGGATGCATGAACCATCTGGAGGCGCCCAATCCACGTCAAACCATCTTCTAGAATGCTCTAGAATCGACTGCAAGTAAGTTTTTTGAAGTAAAACTTGCGCCTGTTGACTTTTACAGGGGTACACACCCACCCCTTTACAGATAGAGCGTACAAGTACGCAGGTATTATGTACTTGAGGTGCGTGCCCGCAGGTAAGAGTAAGAGAAAGTGCGGAACCAGAGTTATATTGATTTTTTAAAGGCTTTCTCTCTTTTTTTGGAGTTTGACATGAGGAGCAGAGGTATAAGACTTGCCAAGGAGGACAGTATGGTTATTGATGGAGCCATACTGACTGCAAATAGTCATGGTGACAAATTTTAGTGTAACAAGCCTCATTATAACATAGTTCAGAGGCATGTAGCTGTGACATCTCTTCTAAGAGATAAGCTACCATCACTCGAGCTAATCATATTTCCATTCTGTTTGTAAGCATTTTTTAATATTTGATATTAATGAAATGAAGTGTTATTTCTGCTGCATATTTCTATTTATGGTTATATCTGTAATTTGTTGCGTTCCTGTTTAAATTCAGATCAATGGTATCCGAGCAGTCTTCTCTTTCTCGGTTTTCTTTGCATGTCCCCAAGGAGGTCGGGATATAGGGAGTTATGGCTTGAACTGGTCGAACCTTTGCAAGACCAGCCTCGCAAATCCCGACGGCCTCCCAAGGGGGAAATAAAAGAAAGATGAGCGTGTAGGAGATCCTTCCAAAATATTGCTCAAAGAAGTCCTCAAGCGACAGAGGAATGCATTGATGGACAACTTTGCCCAGATCCTTCAACGACTACCCAAGGGTGACACATCTACCTCCAGCCGCTACTCTGGAAGCACGACACCCTTTAAGGTACAAGTTAACTTTGACATTCCCATATTTGAGGGTCAGGTATATGCAGATGCCGTAGATAAATGGTTAAATTGGCTAGAATGATATTTTTCATTCATGATTTTTCTAGCTAGGAAAAGATTACTTTTTTCTCTTCTCAAATCTACCCCCCACATCAAGGACTGGTCGGAAACCTACTGTGAGTAGAAGGATGAAAGCAAACCCTCACTATTTTTGGCTGCACCCACTTGGGATTACTTTTGAGGCGCCATCAAGGAGCAGTACTACCCTATCGGGAGCTATGAGGATGAATACATAAAGTGGAACGCACTGTGACAAGGAAGGGACCAAGATGTGCCAGAGTTTTCCAATTTTTTTCATACCCTTTGCACGAAGTTGGGTATCAATCATTTTGAGAAAAATTTGGTACTCAAGTACCACGATTGCCTACACAGGTACATCCAGGATGAGATGGAGTTCATGGACATCTCCTCGCTCAGCACAACATACTGATACGCTGTTAAGATCGAGAAAAATCTTAAAAAGAAAAAGAGAGACTTTGGATCTATGAATTTGAAGTAAAGTAAAGGTGCCCCCAAACTACAGTGCAAAGGGTAATGCAAAAGTGGGGCAACCCAGGAGAACCCACTGAAACCATAAGCAAAGAACAACACCATGAAGACAAAGGAGGACACAGAAAAGTGGCGTGAGTTCCATAAGAGCTCCACTCACAACACAAATGAGTGTTGGGCTAAGCAGTCACTGGTGGTCGAGATGAAGGCTTCTGAGTGTGATGCATGTTCCGACTTTCAGTTAGAATCTAACAAGGGGAATGAAAAAAGGAAGAAAATCATTGACATGGAGCCCAGTGCCACTGTGGCCACCACCAAAATCCAAAAGATTGAGCCTGAATAACTATAAGAGGGGGAGCACGTATTCCACTTACAGATGTCGGTGAAGGGTTCTTCCCTGCAATTCATTGTCAACAGTGGGAGCCAAAAGAACCTCATTTTAGCAAAGGTCGTGAAGCGACTAGGCCTATCGACTACAACACATTTGGATCCCTATACCATCAGGTGGCTTCACCAAGGATGAGACCTCTGCGTCAACCAATAGTGATGGCTTCCCTACAAAATCAAGCCGTTCACGAATGAGGTATTGTGTGATGTTGCTCCTCTTGAAGTTTGTGATGTGTTATTAGAAAAAACATACTTATAGAAGAGACATGCTATATATGAGTCTACACCTCACTCTTTTATTATTTATTTGGGTACTAAGTTATACAGGATACCAGAGGTAGCCCCATTTATCACCGTCTCTTTGATCTATGCTAAGAAATATAGTAAGGTCATCTCCCAGACGGGGAAATTTGTTTTCTTTATAATTGGCTCTCAAAGTAAGGGGAAGCTCATAGCCACATCCATGGTCCCTGGGAATGGTTCCTCCTAGAAACAGAAGTAGGTGGATACAGTTGTGGAAGAAAACAGGGACATCTTCTCCTCAACCACAGGGTACCCATGCATTATCAGTTCAAGCATTGAATAGATCTAACTCTTGGAGCACCTCTACCCAATGGGACGATATATCACCGCTCCATTCTATAAAATGAAGAGATCAAGCAGCAAATCTAGGAGTTGCTGTAGGATGGTCACGTCTGACCAAGTTCCTCGCCTTGTGGGAGTCCAGTTGTACTTGTATAGAAGATGGATGGGACCTGGAGGCTCTACATTGATTATTGGGCACTAAACAAAATCACTGTCAGGAACATGTATCCAATACCATAGATTGATGACCTACTAGACCAACTCAAGGGGCCCAAGTATTTTGGCAAGATTGATATGAAGTTTGGTTATCACCAGGTTCCAATAGAGCTAATAGACATATGGAAGACCACTTTTAAAACCAAGGAAGGCCTTTTTGAATGGTTGGTTATGCCCTTTGGGTTGATAAATGCCCCTGCTACTTTTATGAGGCTAATGAATGACATCTTACAACCCTTCACCAACTCATTTGTGGTGGTTTATCTAGATGACATCATCATCTTCACCAAGAGTTGGGAAGAACACTTGCAACACATTTGAGAAGTCCTTCAAACCCTTCGGCAGCATAAAATGTGTGCCAACTTGGAGAAGTTCAGCTTTGGCATGAGCTAGGTCTAATACTTGGGTTACATCATAGATGAGTGTGGTGTGCATGTGAACCCAACTAAGATCCAAGTCACTTGGGATTGGCCAGCCCCGACGACTCTAACGAAGATTCATAGCTTTTTGGGCCTTCCAAATTTCTATCGGAGTTTCATGTTGGGATTGTCCCATATCACTTGGCCTTTGAGTTAGATTACTAAGGGTGGGGTGAAAGCAAAGTTTTCCTAGTCTGATTCCCAATAGAAGGCGTTCATTGAGTTGAAGCACCACCTTTGCTCTGCACTGGTACTCACATTGCTAGACTTGAAACAACCATTTGAAATCGAGACAGACGCCTCAGACAATGGTATTGGTGCAGTCCTCACCCAACATGGGCATCCAGTGGCCTATCATAGTGAGACACTTTTCGATACAGTTCAGAAGTACCCCACCTATAATAAAGAGATGTAGTCCATCGTGTAGGCTTTCTGGCAATGAAAGCAATCAATTCTTGGGAAGGAGACGGTCATCCACACCAATCATTGACCTCTTTAATTTATACAGGCACAAGAGAAGTTGCAGAATGATCACCATCATAGTTGGTCTACATATATGCAACAATTCCAGTTGAACATTAAATACAAAAAGGGTAGCACCAATCATGTTGTAGGCTTTCTCAGCTGGCCCCTAGTTGCAACACTGACTACTTTTCTCAACTCTTGTGGTCACGAGACCTCTGGATGGCCACAACTATACAAAAATGATCCAAAGTGCACCTCGACATACCAGATGCTAGTAGATGGCAAGAAATTTCCTGATTTTAACATCTAGGATGCATTACTATGCTACCTAGGCCACCTTTGTGTTCCTTCAAGTGAGCGTGCCAAGCTGATTTGCTAGGCGCACTACGGTCAGGTCATAGGACACCTTGGTATGGAGAAAATTGTGGTTGTACTACAAAATTACTTTTATTGGCCCAAACCTCGACTGGATGTTGGAAAATATATCAGATCCTGCACTGCTTATGCCATTGCCAAGCCAAACATCAAGGAGCAAGGCCTGTACACTCCTCTACCTACTCCCAGTCAGCCATGGGAATCCATATCAATATACTATATGCCTGGCTTCCTTTCTACCAAGCATGGTAATGACTGTGTATTTGTGGACAGATTTTCTAAGATGGCTATATTGGCAACCTGCAAGAAGAGTATCAAAACATAGAACACTACCAAACTATTCTTTGAATGTGTATGGGTACATTTTGCGATTCTGCAGACCATTATATCGGATCAAGATAACAGGTTCCCGAGCACATTCTAGTCAAGCCTTTGGACATTATTGGACACCAAGCTCATCAAATCGGCTACCTTCCTTCCCTAGACTGATGGCGAGATAGGGGTCATCAATAGGATGATAGTGCACGTACTCGACATCTACAACTCCAAGCGTCCTTGAACCTGGGATTAGAGTCTTCCATATGTGTAACAAAGTTATAATAGAGCTCTCCATAGCTCGACTGGTCGCAAACCCTTTTAGGTGGGTATAGGATTTCAACCATTGTGTCTGATTGATTTTTTCATGCCACATGTGACTATGAAGACATAATCCACAATGTACCGTCTGAGGCTAACAAAGTGACCAGATTTATTGAATGCATCCAACACATCTTCCAACTGGTTCACGACATCTTAGAGAAGTCAAATTGTAAGAACAAGCATGAACATGATCAACATCGGGTGCCACACAAGTTTCAGGTGGATGATAAATTATGGTTTCATTTGTAGAAAGAACGCCTTACCGGAGCCCATCAGAAGCTTAGACCACTTCGATATGGTCCTTACGCCATTACCAAGGCTGTGGGAGACAATGCTTTTGAGCTCAGCATTCCCCCATTCCTTGGCTTGCATTGAGTGTTCAATGTGGACTGCCTTCGACCATACTTCCCATCATTGTTGGACACATTAGACATTGCAGAACAAATGACACCAATAGAGTTAAACCCAGTCTGCATGGAATATGCCACAACTGATCGGATTATGTATACACAGGTCAAGAACACTCGCCAACAAAATATCCAACTAAATCGGGTTGTCAAAGCTGACCAACTCCTACACCAAGGCAAGTTTCTCACTAGGGACCGAGTTCAACAGAAGTTTCCCCATTTCATGGAGGCACTCAACTCAATGGGTACCATTACTTCCTAAGGGGGGAGGATTGATCCAGGTGGACATTGGTGGCCACCCTCCTATTCCACTTGGGCCCCCAACACTGTCTCTTTCAGTTTTCCAGTTTCCTTAATTGTAGCACAATTTACTATTTTTGGCAGTTTTTAGGGTCCCGAACTTCCGGAGCTGTTTTGAGGCCTTAAACGATGTTTTTAGGGAAAACTGAGATATTAAAAAGCTCCCATGCGAGGTAATTGGTTTGTTTACGACCTACTCTTTGAGATATTCAAAATGACGTATTATGGTAGCCAAAAGAAGATAAATTCCAAAGTTACGACCTCAGGAAATTGATGTACCAATTTACGCAAACCTGGCCCACAGTTTTGGCACTTCATTTCTTGGGGTTAGGTTTCTAGATGCTTAGGGATTTCAATTGTTTCTCAATAATAAATAAGCCTTGGAACCTCATTGTAGAACAGTTTAGAGGCATGTAGCCATGACATCTGTTCTCAGAGATAACTTAACATTGCCCGAGCTAATCTTATTTCAATTCTGTTTGTAAGCATATTTTAGTATTTGATATTAATGAAATGAAGTGTTATTTTTGTTGCATCTTTGTATTTATGGTTATATCTGTAATTTGTTACATTCCTATTTAAATTCGGATCACAACTCCTCCTAGGTTAGTTTCCTTCTAATGAACCTCATGTTTTTCTCAAACACCCTTTTGGATAGCTCATAGCAAGCTGGTGAGACAACATGTGTCTTCCTCCAAATGACTAACAATTTGGTTTGGAGTGGCTTGTGAATGATGTCACCCTCAACTAATAATGAGGATAAAATATATTTCATGTTGGCCCTTACCTCCTCAGTGTGATTCTATTTGATGTTGGTGAAGAAGAATTGGCACATCTGATGGATCAGAACATCCTATTTTAGATCATGCATGACTACGTAAGATTTGATTCTTTCCATAGTGTCTAGGATCACATGCTTTCTATCAAAGTTTGATATCTGGGTGTCATGTAGCCCTGAATAGAAATCTACAATCAATTGAAATACCCTCTTCACGATGTCACATTTTAAGGCGGAAAGGATGCTACTATCCTCAAAATATTGTTGAAATAAGAGGCAATCATAAGCTTGAATCTCTCACCTAGATGCTCCAAGAATCTAGCTTGTACCAATGCAAGCACAGCTGCCTCCAGAGCCCAATTTAAAATCCAATCAGACTAATCCACTGTTGTAGCTCCAAATCTCACTCTTGATGTTTGTGATGCTGCACTCATGGTCTAGGGCAGCCCCTCCTTCCAGACCTGGTCCAAATACTTAAAAAACCATGTTTTACTCCCTATATGTGACATTGCTCTAAGCTAAATGCGTGTGTACATGGGTCTGTGTATACCCAACCCGCGTATATGTCTTAAAACACCTAAAAAAATTAAATCTCCTTAATTTCAGGTGGAGATCATGGGTTTTACCTGTTGATTACCTATTAGTGCCCGTGGCCCAACTGTTCCCAATGAATTCCCAACTAAAAAAATGCTTTGGGAGAAGTATAAAAAGTCTTCAATGGGAAGGCCTAAGGGAGGAGAGAATAGAGAGAAAAATTACTTTGTTGAGATTATCCCAGATCAGGTCTGAAGATTCCTGTGCTTCCAACAATTCCCCCATTATAGGAAACCCTTGTTTCCTTGAGTTATGATGTCTTTCCATTTGTTGAGATATCCTTGAGTGAGTTATGGAAGGAGCTTGTTGAAGGCTTGAGATTGGGCGAATCAGAAGTATGGTTCTGCTTGGAACATGCGAAAGGAAGACTCAGGTGAAATCATTCCTTTCTATACTTTAGTTATCTA
The DNA here is from genome assembly GCA_031772625.1 of Pinus tabuliformis. NCBI lineage: Eukaryota > Viridiplantae > Streptophyta > Pinopsida > Pinales > Pinaceae > Pinus > Pinus tabuliformis. Next base: position 1,034,851,496 of record CM062816.1, on the reverse strand, counting down.
TAATAAAGGAAACACTTGTCTTGTTCCTGATATGAATCTTCTTCAGGCTTATGATATCAATGTTATGATTTACAAATGAATGATTATTTAAATTGCATAACTAACTTTCAATATGCTATGAAGTTGATTTCTTTATGATGTTTAGTCTATATACTGCCGTGCTTTCTTGAATTGATTGTTTTGAAGGTTGAAGGAGTAAGAGGAACTCCAAGAGGGTTTGGACCCTAGTTGGATCTTCCCAAATGAAGGACCCCCAGGTGCACCTCTCTTCACGTAGTTTGTTTATATTAGCATCATGGCTGTGTGGAATGCTTGTTTTTCCTTATAGATAACCCCTGCTCTACTAGGGTATTAACCCAAGACCCTAGGGGACTTTGTCCCTAAATAGGATTGGCGACTCCATTAGGGACAACAGTATTGTTGTTCCTAGTTTGGGTTTATTCAAGTCAATCAGGGCTGAACTGTTTATTTACTTGCTGTGATTGAGTAGTCTGTTCCTGTAGGAACTTGAATTGTAAGTTTGATCAGTTTCTTCAGACTTTTTTTTGTTTTTTCTTGTAATATGTTATATACATTGTTTTTCTAGTTTACAAAAGCGTATATATGCAAGTCTCCTCAAGTCAACCCGCATATACGCATGTTTCCTTGGGCTGAATAGCGTATACACGCAGCTGTGTACTAACACAGTCACGTATACCCTAAATTTTTCAAGATTTTTCAAATATTTCTGTTTCTGAAGATCTATTTGCCGGTCTGAATCTGTCCTGAACAGTTACTTTTCTATGTTAGTCTTTATTTTTACAACAAGTATATGATTTCAAACTCTCTCCGATTGCAGAAAGTGTTGTTCTTGTTTGTTTTGTTGCAAGCGTCATCATTTTTGTTTAAGCACACAAGATTTCTTGCTGGGAGTCTTGGCTGCTCTGGTCTTCCAAGGCAGAAAGATTGATCTCAATCTTTGTGTCAAATCTTGTTTTGGTGACCTTTTTGTTTGCTTGTCAAAACCACATCTTTGTGACCATCTGCTTTTCTTACTCTCCGAAAGTTGTTGATTGACACTTTCTTGAAAGTTTTCTTTTTGATCTTTCGGTCTTTGTTTCCAAACTCTTGGTGCTGCTTTTTTTATTGTTAAGAGCATCTTGAAACACATTTTTTGTTGAGTTTTCACCCGTTTTGTGTTGTCAAATTGCAAAGTGTTTTGTTGCCTATTCTTTGATCATAAAGTTTCAGTATTGTTTAGAGAACTTTTGAAAAGACATTCTTGTTTTGCTTTTGAAGAAAACTTCTTGAAAACTTGGTTTTCATTTCTTGAACTTTGTTTTGATTTAGTTTCTTTTTGCGAATTAAATTGCATTTTTGTTTGTCTTGAAACTTGCTTTTAGTGTTTGGATGAAAATGAGCAACTTATATTCTATCTAAACATCTTAAGTGGAAAATTAGAATTGATAAACAAGTTACCTTCATTTCTTAATTTAGGGTAGTCTTAAGATTTGCATCAGCATGTACTCATTGCATTATGATAAATTTGTGCATCTTTTTAGGGCATCCATAGTTTTGTTAGATTTTGTGAGTGTGAAGCTTGAGTAAAAGAAAAGAAAAGAAAATTTTGTTGCTTTCTTAGAAGTTCCTCTAAACCTAGTAGAAATTTCTTTCATTGAAGAACAAAACGAGTGCATTTGCATATAGTTTGGTTTTTATTAATTTCTTTTGCATCAAAACACCACAAGTTTCACTCCCACATATCCCTTGACTTAAAAGCAGCCCATTTAAAAACAAGCTCTAATTAAAATACACTAAAACTTTTTATAATTCCAAAATTAGACACACCAACAAGTTTTAGTATATTTTAGGGCCTTGGATTAGGCGAGTGGAGAGAAAACTCTCCAAGGCCCTTTAAACTGTCAAACATAGGAGTCTGAATAGTGTGTGTAAATCCAATAGCGTTAGGAAGACCAAGAAAGCTCCAGATCTGGGAGTTAAGCACAAGGGTTTTTGAAGATAAGGAAGAGAGATACCCCCTCTCCTACTTGTCGGATCTTAGCTCAATACTGTTCCGCCTGGCTTCTGACACGAGTTGGTACTCTTAGTTTCTTCTCCTAGGGATCTACATAGATGGTTGCAGAGGGGAATACCATGGCACTTGAGGTCGACGTTGTATCACTCTCAATGGTACTACTGGAGGGCACCCTTGCGAATCTTGGGGGCTCGCACCGACACAGGCTGTTGTTAGGAGGTCAGCATAACTTCCTCTGTTACCTTGGCTGGTAGGACTGGGCCATCATTTTCCAAGACTATCTTTGGAAGGCCCCTTGCTTCGCTTTCTTGTATTTTGGTGTCCGGTCCTCATCACTCAGAGTGGAAATACTTGAAAGTTGTTTGACTGGCTGACATCTTTTAGGGATTTTTTAGTGTGTGCTCTATGCTCTTAGTTGGCCTAGCTTTCATTTTTTCTTGAGTCTTTATTTAGATCTTAATAAAAAATTCAAAGTGGCTGACCGATAACCTAAACGGTCTCGAAGGCTTCGTGGTCTTTCACCACCAAGTTTAGAGCCTTCTCCTAGAAGGCGGAGAGGTAATACTGCTGGTCGGTTTCATTCCATGGCAGCTAACGCATCGGGGATTGATCCTCCCTTCCGGGGCATTAGTGTTCAAGACAGGCCTGGTACTTCCGCAGAACGAGAGAGGAAAAATACAGTTCTTTCTCGAGTTCTCTTTCAATTGGAAGATAACATAGAGGTAGAAGAACTCCCAGAGTCGTTAGCAGCTCTGAATTCTCCCCTACCTTCTAGTTATCTAGATGTATTACAATACGTTGGGACTCTGAAACATAGACCGTCAAGTCTAGGTCATATTACGCACTTACCATTGATGACCACTACTGGAAGCATGGCTTCTACCACAAGTGCTACAACCATGCAGACTCCAACATCAGTATATGGGGGAGGAACTATTTCCATCCCCTTTGCATCTTTATTTGGGTCTTTTTCTAGCACATCCTTAGTTGGGTCTACTTCCATTCCTTCTACGAGTGGAAATTTCCAAGCCAATGCTTTTAGTTCTGGATTCTTCCCGTTTGGCACCCATTCATAGGATATTCCATCAGTTCCTTTCAATGCCTCCACATCCATGATGGGTGGGTCAGATTCATTTCAGGGTTTTCATTTTGGAAGTGGTCATATACCACATTCCAACTCGACGATAGGATCTATGCTTTTTTCCACTACAGGACAAAGAAGCAATCCCTTTCAAGGTTGGACTAACCCTACAGTTAGTGGCATGGGAACTAGGAATCCATTTTTTGGCCAACAAGGGAATAGGCCATACTCCACAGTTAACGCATTTCGAAGTATTCCTCCCTTAGCTTCTGCTTGCAATCCTTATCAGGGGTTATCAACTCCTTATAATCCTTTAGGAGGAAGCTTCATCGATTATGGAGGTTTTTCGGCTGGAGTTCGTCAAAATCCGAGTTTTGCTGGATCACAAGGTCCACCTTTTGGTTCAGCTGGTTCTGCTAGCTACTTCGGGCAACCTGTTGCCTTCCAAAATCTAGGTCAATCTTTTCAGAACTTTGGGAGCTCTGCCCAGTCTAGGTGGAATCCCCAAGGTCCTCCTAGGCTTCCTTTTCTAGCAATGTTGAATTTTCTGGATCTCATGAAATTAACAAATGATCCAATCAAATACAATCTAACCTGGCCTCCGGCCCCAACCAAACTCCCTTCAGACATTCCAAAGTTCGAAGGGAAGGGCGGCAAAGACCCGGGCGACCATGTAACCACATTCCATTTGTGGTGCTCATCAAACTCCCTTATCGATGACTCGGTTAGGTTGAGACTTTTTCAATGCACCTTGACTGGTAATGTGGCCAAGTGGTATATAGAGTTGCCAGGGGGTAGCTTTACATCTTTCACCGACTTAGCTAATATTTTCCTAAATCATTTCTAGTTGCCCATCTGTTATGATGCCAGAACTAAACTTCTGGCCAATTTTCGTCAAGATACGGAAACTCACATTTCTGATCACATTCAGGAATGGAGACGGAGAAAGAGGCTCATTAAAGCCGAAATCCATTTGGAATACCATCTTGAATGGTTTTTGAAATCTTTACAGCTTGAAATCTCTAAGGATGTCTCCCTGTCCAGAGTCTATTCTGACGAGCAAGCTATTTTTAGGGCCCAACAGTTAGAATTGATTTATTCTCAGTCTGGGATTCTACAAAAAATCTTGCCTGATGCTCCTGGGACTAAGGTTGACATAGCCAAGTTAAAGCTGCGGATGGTATCGTTGGATCGGTAGACACAAATGCGGTGAACTTGTTGAGCCAATTGTAGTAGTTGTCCTTGTAAACTACTCCTAACAACTAGGTCACATTGTCTAACCCTTCGTCTTACCAAACCTCTTCGGTTAATGCCGTCCAATCTACCAACCCCAAAGGAAATCAAAATTCCAATGGGAAAAAGAAATGATGAGGTAAGAAAAAGAGTCAAGATGGGAAGGCTGATGCAAATAAATCCAGCAATAATGCTGGTGGTGGTGGAAATGAGTCTAGAAAGAAAGTCAAGTTTCCGTGCAAGTTATGCAGTGGAGACCATTTAACTCATCTCTGCCCAAAGATTCAAGACGCTCAGCGCTTGTTAGGGCAGCAAGGGACTTCTAGTTCTCAAACTGTGTTAACCAACCCTTTTCCCCAAGGGCAGCAACTGCTTGATGGCGCGAATTCAAATCTTGGTACCTCTGCAGGGGGCAACCAGGAAGGGGAGAAATCATCAAATGTTTTCATGATGGGTTCTAATGTCCATGTGGCCACTTGGTCACATGATTACAATGAAGCTGAAACATCCAAGGAAAAAACTGCTCCCGAAAGTACTAACCTTCATATTGAGTGACCCCCTATCGAGTCTATGCCACGGATACCGAAAGGTTCTGCTAAACGTGCGACTATCAATCCAAATGCTAGGGACGCCTAGAATTACTCCATTGTTGAGGATCTGGCTCAGAGTCCATGCACTATGTCTACTTTAGAGGTTCTCCAGTCGTGCCTAGCTCAACGAAGTGCGTTGCTTTTGGCGATAAGGGCAGTTGATCCAAATAACTCTTTAGTGCTCACTTTCGACATGCTTAATGCCAAAAAGCGACTCCCTCATCAAATGGCTTTTCAAATAAAGTCTACATACTAGAAAGTTAAAATTTTTCGTACCATTATTGATGAAGGAGCTTCCACGTGCATCATGTCGATGTCATGCTGGAAGGCCATCAGATCCCCTTCGGCTGTTCCTTCACCTACTCTCTTGACTGCATTTGATGAGCATTCTCATAAGCCTCATGGGATTATCCCGGCCTTTCCCATATGTGTTGGGGGAAGGTTGTTAATGTTGAAGTAGAAGTCATTGATGCTAACATAGACTACAATCTCCTCTTAGGAAGGAACTGGGTATACGAAATGGGCGCCATTGTTTTGACTCTGTTTCGTGTCATTTGCTTTCCTCATGAAGGAAAAATCTTTAAGGTTGATCAATTGGATTATTGTCTAGTTGATCCTCGAGCAACTTCGGACTCTACTGTTCCTTTAGTGGATAACCCTCGTCAGCCTACTGAGAATCTAGGAATTGGGATGTATTCTTTATTGATGAGTACCTTTGATCTTCCCTCTCCTATCACTAGAATCAATGTTGTTTCATCAACCAGGAATCTTCACGAGAAGTGTTCTTTCGAACTCATTACTTTTCAGACCCTTGGACCTTGCCTTCACCTACGACCACATTAGCTGAAGGTAAAGTTGGTGGAATGGCATTTCCTATGTCTGTAGTAGAGCTCAGATATCAGTCTATCATCAACTCTGCAGACAACCTTTCTACTCCTTTCTTTGAGGAGGAGCTAGATGGTGATGTGGCCCCAGCTTGGACCCTTGATTCTACCTGCACTATGGACTGTTTAGACACATTTTTACAATCCTAGGAAGCAATATTAGAAGTAATGATGGGTGTACATTGACCTTGGGAAGATTTACACCATTGTTCATGTTTTCTTCTTCCATTGCAGGAAGTAGAATCTAGGTTCTTCGAGCTCTTTACTAGTGATGTTTGTACGGTATCAAATCCTTTGGCTCCAGCGCACTTTCGTGCCAAAGGTAATATTTCGGTGATTTCAAAAACGATATCTATAAAAATCTCTAGGAACCCTAGCAAGATCGAGAATCTCTTCATCGGAGCCGAATGTTCTACTGAAGAAATTCAAATTTACACTGACCTTTTTAAGGAGTTTCGAGATGTATTTGCTTGGTCTTATGAAGAAATGCCTGGCATTGATCCATCCATAGTTCAACCTGAGATCAAGACATATGAAAATGCCAAAACAATTTGTCAAAAGCTTTAGCCAGTTAATCCTAGGAAAGCAACACCCATTAAAGCTGAAGTAGAGAAGCTGCTCAAGGCAGGTTTCATATACCTTGTTCCTCTTACGGATTGGGTTTCTAATCTAGTCCTTGTGGATATAAAGCAAGGAATAATCGAGTATGCATTGACTTTAGGGACCCAAATAAAGCCTATCCCAAAGATAACTACCCCTGCTATTTATTGATCAGATTATTAATGAGTGTGCAGGCAATGAGATTTTCTCTTTCATGGACGGTTTTTCCAGTTATAATCAGATCTCTATCCGTCCTGAAGATTAGCATAAGACAACTTTTATATGTCCCTGGGGTACCTTTGCATACAGAAAGATGCCTTTTGGTATTAAAAATTCTGGAGCTACTTTCCAGCAGGCCATGTCATATGCTTTCCATGACATTAAACATATCATCAAAGCATACTTGGATGATCTAGGTGCTCGTTCTCGAAAGAGAATTGATCATCCTTGTCACCTTCAATTGGTTTTTGAGCGATGTTGATTTTACAAGATACGGTTGAATCCCAATAAGTACATTTTCGCCGTTACATATGGTCAGTTATTAGGATTCATTGTGTCAAATGAAGGGATTCGGGTTGATCCCTTCAAGGTAGAGGCAATAATTCAGTTTCCTTGCCCATCCTCAATTAGAAAACTTCAAAGTCTTCAAGGGAAAGCTAATTTCTTAAGAAGGTTTATAGTGAACTATGCCAAGATCACTAAAGGATTTATGTGTTTCCTATGTAAAGGAGTTCCATATGTCTCGGATGAATTTTCTCAGCAGTCGTTCGATGCCTTGAAAAAGGCATTAGTCTCTGCCCCGCTTTTGAGTCTATCGGATTATGGTAGGGACTTCTTTTTATATCTCGCTGCGGCAAAATCAACCATAGGTATGGTTATCATTCAGGAAGATGATGCTCTTATAGAGAATGTGATTTATTATTTGAGTCGAGGCTTGATAGGTCCTGAACTTCGCTATTCCCCTGTTGAGAAGTTGGCTTTGGCAGCTGTCCATGCTGTACAGTGGCTCTACCATTATATTTTGGTACGCAAAAATTTTGTCTTAGCAATGGTCAATCCATTCCAATTTGTCCTCAGTAGGCGAGTGATTGGGGGCAAATATAATTGATGGATAGTCATCTTACAAGAATTCGATCTAGAGTTCTTGTCTGCCAAGTCTAAGAAATCTATGGTCTTTGCGGATTTAATCTCTGAGCTGCCTTGTGGAGAGGATACTGTTTATGAGGAAAGTTTACCTGACAAACATTTATTCCTCATCTCTTCACTTGACCCTTGGTATGGAGATATCATTGTCTATCTCTAGACTTCGAAGTTCCCCTCTACTTTCTCTAAGGATGAATGCCGAAAATTACATCACCTGGCTAAGAACTATCTCATCATCGGTGACAAACTATATCATCGAGGGGTTGATTCAATCCTTCAGCGTTGTTTAACCCTACAGGAAGCAGAGTCAGTGCTTAATGATTGCCATAGTGGAGCTTGTGGTGGTAATATTTCGAGGCTTGATACAGCCCAGCGCATCTTGCGTGCTGACTATTTTTGGCCTTCGCTCTTCAAAGATTGTGTTGAAGTAGTAAAATGCTGTCACCCTTATCAAATCTATACTCGGAAGATGCGTGCACATCCAGCTCCTCTTTTCCCCGTTGTCACTGTCGGTCCTTTTACTAAGTGGGGTATTGATTTTACAACTTGTAATCCACCTTTAGCAGTGAATCACAAGTACATTATCATGGCCGTAGACTACTTCACGAAGTGGGCTGAGGCCATTCCCACTTATAAAAATGATAGTGAAATAGTGGCTTTGTTCCTTTTTAATCAAATTATCTCAAGGTTTGGTATCCCAAGAGAGATTGTCACTGACCATGGCAGTCATATCCAGAACCAACTAATGTCTGAATTGGCTCTTAAATTGGGTTTTCGACAGGAGAACTCGTCTCCATATTATCCCTAGGCCAATGCACAGGTCGAGGCAGTGAACAAAACCCTTAAGACAATCCTGCAAAGGATGATCGACAAAAATCGGTCCAATTGGCATCTTATGTTTGTTATCGGGAAATCTAGTGTCTATGCAAAGCTACTAGTCCCACTAAGGCTGGTAGCTACCTTAGAAACAAACAAACTAAAACCACTTTCATTTTCCTTTATGAGAAGTAGATAAGAGGGGAACAAAGGAGACCAACCTCTATCTTGCGCTTGGTTCCTTGCTTGATTCCTCTCCCTTCTAATAGATCTTTGCCACTCGCTTCCTCATCTACCCAGCTTCAAAGAGCACCTGTAGAATCAAAGCAGCATAACAGTATCCAAGAACAGAGATCTACTATCATAAAAAATATAGGACCAGATATATATTGGCCACACAAATGCAATATCATCAATCATACAAGAATGTGGAGGAAAACTTGAATAGCTTTATTAATAATCAAGAATAGCAAAGAGGATTACAACCAATTGTTCTGACCCAGCGTCATCCCCTCAGCAAGAAAGCCCTTCTTCACCTCATGAAAAGCTTAGATCACCCAACACTATGATGTTACACCAAGAAACCGACAGCACTTCCTTACAAGATACAAAATTCCAGCCTCTCATCTCTAGGATGAGGGATCCATATATAGATGTTTGCAATGGGGGTGAGTCAGCTTTTGAGATTCGATTAGTGTCCTCTCTCTGATAGTTCTTGATTCCACTTGGAGATTGATGATCTTTTACTCATCCCTGGGTGAATGTAGAGAGGCAAGTGTCACAGGAGAAGTTTTTGGAAGATTCCATTATCCTCCACCTCACAGATTGACCCTGCCATTTGTCCACTCTCGCCCATCGCACCCCATAGAAGGGATTTTCAGTATGAATTGCACCTCCCGTGTGCATTTAGGTGGGATGCAGTGCACTTTGACCATGGAGCAGGTGATATGGTCCAATTTTGACCAGTTTTGAGTAGTTTTTCATGGAGAACTTCTGGGAGATGATGTAATCAGCTGACCTTGTTATTTTAGGGGTTGGAACAACACTTTTAGGGACTTAAGAGCCCTTGGTTTATGGACATTTATGATTGGGTTTGCAGTGCCCAAATATGTCTATAACAGTTGCCCCCTAAAGCATGAGGTCGTTAATCTTTTTTGTTGTCGGGTGAAATGCTTTATCATGAGGATCCAAAGTTTTTTTGAGCTAGAAGGCGACCTGTAATAAGATACAATACAATACATTATAATATTTTCATGATCTAGCTGAGGCGGGCATTCCCGTGCTTAGTTTTATAAATTCATTTTCATGTACATAAGACAGACAATCGTCTGTGTGCAGACTGATGATTCTGGTAGAGCCATCATCCCTTGGATTGGATGATTATCTGTGCAGCAATGATGTACATTTGATGTCTTTATTTTCCTGAATATATATCGCAGCCCGGATGGATGAAACTAGATCCGAGGTCTTCAATCTCATTCGATCTTCACTCAAAGTACAAGTCGATCCATGTGAGAGATGTTCTGGGGTCGAACATGGAAAGACATCGCCTGATTACCAGCCAATGATGTAAGCTGTTAACAGGCGCGAGAGGAATCACCGATAATGATGTTGACCCTCAAGGTACTACAGTACAATTCACGTGGTGTGAATAAGGGACTTGGCATCGAACACCAAGCAAAATCTTTCGCTCGAAGGCCATTGATGTAAACCTGTCGCCGGAAGTGAGAAACTTGCCACTGAGGCATGCAAGCTTCAAAGTACTGAAAGGGTTGTTCCTAGATCGACTTCCTGGATAATGAGCTGATGTCGACAAGAAGCGATCCATCATAGGAGGGCCTTAGTGAATCCCACATCAATGACATGGAACGGAGCAAATGATTTTAATGGAGGTGAAAACGATCTGATGATATAAGGTTCAGGGTGGTGATCATGAAAGAATGGAGCGTAAAAGTATTACAGTGGATGAGACACAGGTGAATTCTCTGAGCGACTTCTCTTGAACATATCGGCGACACTGACATGATGGATTGGTAGCGTTAACCCCAAATGTGGATGGTGTGACGGACCCATGGTGATATGACCAGTGAACGGAACAACCCAACCCGACTCGGATGCGGAGTGAAAGTGTCATGTTCAAGAGCGACTTGCTACCAATAACGTTTCTTCAAGTTTTCTTCCCAATTTTTCCCCAGTAATTGCTGACCAGTACCTCTTTATTTTTGTCAAGCTTGAGGAGGATAACATATGCTTGTTCTATAATTTACCCTTCGGGCAAACCCATCGCTATGTTTTAACGAGCCTAGCGATAGTGAAACTCGTTCTTGTCTGTATGGACAAGTTTGTCGCTATTCGGTTTTAACGAGTTTAACGACAAAGATAACTTGGTCCTTTTCAATTTTAGAGAGTCTGAAAAGGGACGTAAAGGAGACTCCAATAATCCTTTTTCGTCTTATAATCCCTTGAGTCCGAAAAAGTATAAAATAATACAAAAGGGATGAATTTTCGGTAATTTTAACGAGCCGAACAAAACAAGCGCTCAATATTTTTGTGTAATAATCCCTCAGGTCCAAAAATATTAAAATCTAAAGGAGGGATAGCACTTCCAGTCACTTTAACGAGCTGGAGAGGCCAATTACTTGGCAATATTTTCATATTTTACGAGTCAGTTGAAAAGAGCTTAAAGGAGACTCGTTTTTTGAGGAACGAGTGATAAATTTGGGTAGCAGCTAATTCCAGGTAAGGTTTGGAATTTTCTAATCGCGACAGTGTCACAAGGATGGCTAACAGGATCACTCTTTGCAGCTGTTCCTCAAAAAGGGTAAACAATCAAATGGAGGTGAATGATCGGCCAAAACAGAGTGGAGGTGATGATGAGAACATGATGAAGGCTTCAATGGCTGATGATAATACATTCACGATGGTTATTTGCCGGAAATTGGTTCATTTTTTAATGAGCTTAAACTCTAGGGGAACATTTGCTCATTGCTTATGTTTATTTTTTAACAAGCTTGAATTCCGCGTTAAAACTGCACGATCCAGTCGTATAATAAGGATGTCTCATTTAAAATGGCATTTTTTCAAAGCTTTGCCCCGAATCCTTTCTCTATGCAAGTTAGGAAACGACCAATCCTACGAGTTTAAAGGGTTAGAGGACCTACAAATTTAAAAAAATAAATGGTCGCTCTTCGCTTGCACGCCAAAAGGTTTGCATGCCCCCGGGTATAGCGAAAAATTTCCAAGTTACCAAAGATTGTTCTATCCGTACAACGGACAAAACACTTCCTCGGTGATGTCTACGAAATAAACAAAGGTGAGTGGCACAATTGGCTCCACTCACATAACTTTGACGAAGGATTCTTATTCCAGTCTAATCTCATAAACTAGTCATATATCCTTCGCGGAAACCTACCCTATACCCAAGGTTTTCCTGTCGAAACAAACTAGGGTGCATGCCCCCTGGGTTTCAGTCATGTCCTCCGAATCACTCGCGCTCATCAGGTGGACGGACTAGGGATTGATGAGACATTCCTTGCATGAAAATACCATTTAGGGATGGTATTTGACTATTTGCCATGTGTGAATCGGGGAATGAAAGCTGGTTTACGAGCTTGACCACTCTTCCTTCATGCGGAAAACACATTACTCTAAAGAGTGAGGAGACAATGGCTCCCATGCAATAAAGATAGTCGCGTCCAAGGAGTAGATTATAATCCAGGGGTCCTTGGACTACCATTACGTTCATGTGAACAGTTTTCCTTCTCAATGTTATCGGCACATTGGGAAGGATCCCTAACGGTCAACTGGTTCCTTTGTCAAAGCCTATTAGATTTCTCATTTCAGGAAAAAGCGATGGCGAACCAAGCGCTTTGCAAGAAGTTGAGGAAAGGATACTCACAGAAACCCCTTCATCTATGATGGTACCGGCCATGAACATTCTATATATTTGAGCAATGATTCGAAATGGTACACTAGCCGGTAAGCAGGGTCTCCTAGTAGATTCCAATCGAAGGAAACAACTAGGTTGCTTGGAGGTGGGACCGAATAGATGGCTGGTTATGACTATGACGAACTTCCTTCCTGCGGTAAAGGAACGGGTAGACTGCCCCCATGTTCATCAGAGTCTTTGCTTACAAAGAGAATTTGAACGATGTCGTTCTTTTTCTCTCCAGTGACTGTATCATCTGAAGATGGACCTTCTGAAGGCAAGATAGGGTCAACTACCACCTCGACCTTTTTACTTTCGTCTGGTGTGGATTCAAAGGGTTCATCTTCAATGATAGACGCTTTAGCCGACCACAATGGTGTGTCAGCTAGATCTTCAACTAGTGATGGACTCAGCAAGAGTTTCTTATATCCAGGAGGAAACCGTAACGGTGAAACCGGACGGTCGTCCAAAAATCTTTTAGCCTCATCTAAGAAGGGCAATGGTGGACGACGTGATCGCCTTCACACAGTTTACAAGGAAATTTACATTTTCCTTTTCGTCTAGGGGCTTCACTTTCACTAGTTGACGGTGTATTCTCAACATGATCATCAGAGGTTGATGACACCGGATTGTGCAAATGAGGAGACCAGTCCCTTAAGATCCGAGGGATGCAAGGAAAATCTCGATGATAGTGGTCTCCTTTGCAAATGACACATGGCGATTTAGGCCTGGACGGTGCCGTGTGTGGATTTTCGCTAGACGATGCTTGGTTGCCCCTTTTCGCCTTTGGCTCCTTCTTCTTCTTCTCCTTCTTCTTCTCAGTTACTTGATTTTTGGCTTTACTAGCTTCATCAAGCGAAGAGGAAGGAGGAGAGGGAGAATTGGACGAAGTAGAAGGTTGGGGGGTAACTTTGGTATCGTTTAGTTGCTGACTTGATAGTTCAGGAATCACGGTGTTATGAACGACTGAGGTCGACAAGAGCCATACGGGCAAGCCGATTGTCAATCCTGGAAGTGACAATGTGGCCATATGGGGTGCACCAACATCTCCCCAAGAGGAGAAAGGACTAGGATTTCCTCCAAGGGGAAATCCTTGGTTGGTGGACTCCATTTTTCTCAACCTGAGACCAACGTAGGAAAGGTGATGTTTATTCCGATTAAAATAAATTTTAAACGCTTTGACACAAATTTTTTTTTCAATTTTTAAGAGTCGAGAAAAAACAAAAGATGACTCTAGTCGCCTTCGACTTTTAATGAGCTTGAAGTGACAAGTGCTCAAATGGACCTTTTCCTTTAAGGAGTCTGAAAAGGAACGAAAGAGACTACTCTGGAAATCTAGACAGAGGGATTACCAAACCAATCGCAAAACTGCAGAATACTTTTTACGGTACGACAGTCAATCTTCCCGAATACTGTGTTCAGTGCATTGCGATCGATAGGGCGGCAGACACAGCTTCCTATGGATAAAGGATAAAGCCTATTGTGGTCTCCCAATATATACTCGACGGTACATGGGAGCACAAGTCCGTACTGGCATTTATCGTCTCAAAGTGGAGGAATCACCCAACCAACAATGAAAACAACAGTTACCAGGCTTTACGACGCTGGAATACGTCTCTAGCCTAGACTTCTAAATGTTGTGCGTTAGGTTCCAAAGCGTTTTTAGATTCATTAAATTTATTTTACAGTTGATCTTTCTTAAGAAATTTTCCTTTCAGGTTCACTGCGTGATGTAGATATATAATTCCTAAAATGCAATCTAAGATGATAAACAATCATTTAATCTTATTTTTGCAACGAAAATCCTAGCTACTAAGGAAAGAGAGATGATATTCTTTCAACATAGAGCAGAGAGCACACACTATATGCACTGTCCTAAATCAAACCAACAAACAATCTAAATGCAAATGCACATGCATGTATTTGTTTTTCAGCCTTCCTAATGCGTGAATGATAAAAAGAAAGCTAAGCACAAATCTGAATTATTTTTCAAAGCGACATTACTAACAAGTTTATTTTCAAGACAAAATGAAGAGAATGATGAAACTTTGTTAATTGGAATTGAAAACTTGCTTTCGACACTTGAAAAACTACTAATCCAAATCAAATACAAGAGTAACAATGTAATCAACTATCAAGAACAATCGGATTCTCTTCTATGACTGAAAATGACACTTGCGACACTTCCAGATCAAGAAACGACAGTTCAATTACGCTACTTCTTTGTAAAAGAGAACTGAAAATGGCTCACAATACATAAAAACATTTATAGTTCTTTGCACAATGGACATGGAATAATGGCAAGGAAGGGGGTTTCCAACAGAGGTATACTGACTACAGACAACCAAACTCCTGAATAGAGCTGAAAAGAGTGAAAAGCTAAAGTCTGGAGGCAAAATTAGCCCTTTCTGATCAGCGCACCTTTTACACAGGGATTCTAGTATGCATCCCACCTATAGCACATGGGAAGTGTGATGCATACTGATATCCTTGAAGAGAGGGTGCGATGGTATAGTGCGAGACTTTTGATCCAGTTCTTGATCACAGTTTGCAGCACAGTCCAGGGATTTAGGCCGAGCAAGTGATAATCAGTAAATAAATCACAGGGGTAGATCTAAGGAGGTTACTAGAGCCACCACAAGGGCAATTAGAGAGCTTGTAAATCGATTGTTCAGTTCATAAACAAAACCCGGAGATAGACTGAAGCAGCATTGATCTACTTTGCACTTGCATAGCAAATGCAGTTCGAAGGCTAGCTGGCTTGACTTCAGGCTCCATCTGTAAGTTTATAAAGCAAAAAAATATAGACAAACAAACAATCTATTCACTCCCCAGTGGAGTCGCCATTTTGTTATCGGGAAATCTAGTGTCTATGCAGAGCTGCTAGTCCCACTAAGGCTGGTAGCTACCTTAGAAACAAACAAACTAAAACCACTTTCGTTTTCCTTTATGAGAAGTAGATAAGAGGGGAACAAAGGATACCAACCTCTGTCTTGCGCTTGGTTCCTTGCTTGATTCCTCTCCCTTCTGATAGATCTTTGCCACTCGCTTCCTCGTCTACCCAGCTTCAAAGAGCACCTGTAGAATCAAAGCAGCATAACACTATCCAAGAACAGAGATCTACTATCATAAACAATATAGGACCAGATATATATTGACCACACAAATGCATATATCGTCAATCATACAAGAATGTGGAGGAAAACTTGAATAGATTTATTAATAATCAAGAATAGCAAAGAGGATTACAACCAATTGTTCTGACCCAGCGTCATACCCTCAGCAAGAAATCCCTTCTTCACCTCATGAAAAGCTTAGATCACCCAACACTATGATGTTACACCAAGAAACCAGCAGCACTTCCTTACAAGATACAAAATTCCAGCCTCTCATCTCTGGGATGAGGGATCCATATATAGATGTTTGCAAGGGGGGTGAGTCAACTTTTGAGATTTGATTAGTGTCCTGTCTCTGATAGTTCTTGATTCCACTTGGAGATTGATGATCTCTTACTCATTCCTGGGCGAATGCAGAGAGGCAAGTGTCATAGGAGAAGTTTCTGGAAGATTTCATTATCCTCCACCTCACAGATTGACCCTGCCATTTGTCCACTCTCGCCCATCACACCCCATAGAAGGGCTTTTCAGTATTCATTGCACCTCCCATGTGCATTTAGGTGGGATGCAACGCACTTTGACCATGGAGCAGGTGAGATGGTCCAATTTTGACCAGTTCTGAGTAGTTTTTCATGGAGAACTTCTGGGAGATGATGTAATCAGCTGACCTTGTTCTTTTAGGGATTGGAACAACACTTTTAGGGACTTAAGAGCCATTGGTTTATGGACATTTATGATTGGGGTTGCAGTGCCCAAAAATGTCTATAATAATGTTGTATCCAGCTCTTTGGGCATACCAAACCTCTGTAAAGATTGCTACAGGTTTTACACCTTTTCAGTTAGTTTATGGGATGGAATCTATATTTCCTGTTGAATGTGAAATTCCATCTCTTAAGTTAGCTATTGAGCTCCTTCCAAAGACCTCTAGTCTCGAACAGAACCTCCTTCATTTGGAGCATCTCGATGAGCAGCATTGAGATGTCGCCACAATCAATGAGGCTCATAAGAAAAGGGTTAAAACTCAGTATGATAAAGCTGTACCTCCTCGAGTCTTTTCTGAAGGCAACCTTGTCTTGGTCTATGACCAAGATAAGGACACCTTGGGGGCAGGCAAGTTCAAACCTATGTGGTATGGTCCCTTTATAATTAAACAAGTTTTAGAAAAATGGGCATATGAGTTAATCGATTTTGAAGGAAACAAGTTGGTGGAGCCCGAAATGGGCTCTACCTCAAGAAGTACGTTTCTTAAGTAGCAGCTAGGCAATGGATTCTTTGTACATTTTGTATACTTGTACATATCTCATCGAGAGTTTTTTGATATCGACACTTTTTGGTCTGCTGTGGCAGCTGTTGATGGATGACTTGGTCTATTTTGGATTTGCCGATGGTGCTAGTCGGCACACTCGGAACCTTACCTCCACAGCTTGGGTAATCTACTATCCAACTGGTCAATTGATGGTGTCAAGGGGAGTATGCATTGGTCCTACTTCAAATAATATGGCTGAGTATACTGCCGTCATTAATTTACTATTCGAATCAATTTCTTATGAAATTGATTTACTATTCACAATTGATAGTGTCACAACTGAATAACATTTATCGGGTAATGGATCCATGTTTATATTACCAGTATTTAAGGGTGAGGTTGTTGCAAAGATCATTTGCTTATATTAATTATTTTCACATTCCAAGATCTCATAATTGGTTAGCTAATTCCATCGCTAATCAAGCATTAGACTGGCATATCATTCATTCATCACAATAAAATCAAGCATCAAAAAGTCAGAACTGTATATATATATCATAAAACATCTCAAGTGTACATAAGTGTGTCCAAAATAATATACAAAAATTGGGACTCAAATTCCCATAATCATGTCCATTACATCTAATGCCCCGGCTCAGGATGGGCGGCTAGTTATGCAACTACTTCTTTGGCCACATGCCTAAGAGTGCGAACCCAGTCTCATGGCATGCCAACCACATGACGCTGTATATATATAGGGAGATCCTCTACGGCCTCCATCGGTACTCAGTGAGTTAGTCTCACCAAGTGCCGCTGAACAGTGTGTAGAAGTTGCTCTGTGTCTGTAGCCGCCTCTTCGGCCCCTCGGCCGTGACGTCCATGCCATGGGAACCCATCTGGTCAGACCAGCCCAATATCTAGAACATGATCATCATATTAGTCATTTGAATCCTATAAAAAATATTTTTCAAAGTTCATTATTATATTTGAAAAATCACAATAAAATCAAAAATATTTGTTACCTATGTCACCCCATGTTGCGGTCGGTGGTAATATTAGATCAAGATCTCCTCAAAAATCTAACCCAGCATAAGGGTAGTCATCTATGGATATGATCTGCTGCTCCCACCAGGAGAAGAAGTCATCGTCAAAAGCAGTCCGTGGGATGTCCCCACCTCCTAGATGTTTCATCAAGTCAACCCACCTACCCATTCGTGGATCTCGTGGGGTGCTGATCAAAATCGGTACTCTAGGATGAAGTGTTGGGACCCTCTCAAAGAAGAAAGAGCACAAGATAGTTCCATACCCGAAGTTTTTCGTCTGTCCCTTCTTGATAGAAGTAAGTTGGCTCTTTAGGTTACCAAGAAGAGGAGTACACCAATCAAAGACAGTGGGGAGGCAGTCTACTGCCAAGCTCATGGCCAGCCGTGATGCCTGGTGCAAAGAAGCTGATTCGTTCACTCTAGCTATGGTGAATAAGATTATTCTCAATGATAAACTCTCCACATGTTTGATTGGAATTTGACTTCCAACCTTTTTAGGATGACCTGGGCAATAGATATGTACGTAGTCCTCGATAGAGAGACTACCTCGTGACCTGCCCGTGGAATGTACTACCTCTCCCCTCTGGGAAAGGCTAGTGATGAAATAAATATCTTCAACCTCTATCTTGAGCGGCATCTAATCAATCATAAACGAGTCATACTCGATGCTCTAGTAGTGAATGAGAATGTCAAGCAGGTGAGTGTTTTCTTTCATATTTGGCATTTTAAAGAACTTTAGCAAACCACATCCTCGTAAGACATCCAAAGCATTAGGATTGTTCATAACCTCATCATCCACTAAGGTATGCTATCTTTCTCTCCAAGTGACTAGCATCTTGAAGAAAAAATGAATTTAGACCGTTAGATTTTTTGTTTGAAGTTTTCACGTCGTATAGGCGGGTCCACTTTACACACAGTCTCGTGTAGGGCCTACGTATACGCAGGTTTCATATATCCAACCAGCGTATACTCTGCAACAAAATTTTTGACAATAATTCAACGGTAAAACTTAAATTAAAAATTCTAAAACCAATCACAATTGAATGCAAGATAAATTTAAGAGTTACCTGGTGATTTTGGGACAATTTGGATGGTCGGTTTTGGCAAATGGCAATGCTTGCACCTGTTGCTCCACTTTTTTGCTCTCAAACCAAATGGTGATAATGGTGAGTCAAAAAACTATTTTATAGGCTTTGAAAATGTGAAATTTTTTCAAATCTTTATTTTGTTTTGTCTCATGTAACTTTTAACTTGGGAGCTTGGAATGTCAATAATGGTTTGATTTTCAGGACATTTTGGATGCTTTTTCGACAGTTTCGAGATGGTTGCATGACTGCTGACCCGTCATGGCAGATATCGTTTTTTAATGGCATATAGGTTAGGGAACTCATTTTTCCATTGCATTATGCATACTAGCCTCCATTTGCCGATACACTTGCCATAGGGTCGATCCCATCGTGTTATGGTTCATAAGCCATCTTCACTCACCGATTTTTAAACCATGACACGATGGTAGAGCCATCCTTTTCATGGGCATCATAGTTAGCACATCATTGACATTTGTTGCCCATGTTGCTTCTATCTGAGTAGGCTCGGGAATCCTCTATAGTCCTGCCATGACTTATGCACTGAAGACTCATTCCTCTTTGCTTCTCCACTTCGTTATGGCCTTATACCCTAGAGGCTCCTTTGTGTTGAGTTGTACTACTACATTACATTTTGACCATTTGCACCTTTTGGCCTTGAGCTGGCTTTACTTGGACTTGTGTTTAAGCCAACTTTTGACCATGATGACTACAAAATCAAACTTGCATGCCCTTGAATTCTGCAACTTGACACACCTTGACCCATGGAAGGAACACGCCTTTGAGTGTCTTTGACTAGTTTTCACCTCCCTACATTGAGCATAGGAATGTTCCAATCCCAGGAACTAGATCATCTGTTTCACCAACACTCATTCTTTCCACTGTACTATAGCATTCTTTTATTCTTTTTCCAACTTAAAGAAAAAGACAAAAAAATTATATATTCCAAAAAAGAGCGGGAACGGGACAATATTTCCATTTATTGTTGGCAGCTAGAGTCAGTCATGTCGCCCTTGAACAAAGAACCCAAAACAAAGTCTCCTCCGTATGGGCGGGATTTAGTTTGACTTAGGTATGCCTCAACCTTGTTATTGAGTCAGTTCTCCCTTGGTTGGTTATCTATTCCAATCACATGGAGGGTTCGTTTGTGCCTCTTGCATGGCAAACTTATACAGAGTCATCATATGTTGCCACATAGTCATATTGAGTCGTGCTTTTGTTCAAGGGAAGTTAGCCTAAGTCGGCCTCTCTGCAGTGTCTCTTGACTCATTTTTCAGTCGGCCATCCTTGGTTGTCAGTATCTTGTCTATCCTCACATCAGTTTTAATGATCCTTTAATTGTGCCGGTTTGAGAAGGTCTCCATTGACTTCTTACTGGCGGGCCTTGTCCTTATTGACAATGACATCTTGCTCTGAGGATAGGCCTAGAGCCGCACCCTGGCCCTATTTCCATTATTGATAGGTCACCTTGTGCTCAACATCGATCAGTATCATGGATCTTTGACTGAGTGGTTTCCCTTGTGTTCGACATCATCTTACACTATCACACATTGGGATTCGTGCAGTACCTTGGTTTCCATTTGACCCCATTGGTGGATACCTCACCTCTGTGTCAACTTTCATTATTGGTTGGTTCAGAGGGTTTTTGTCGTGTGCTAGCCACATCTTGTGTACGCCAGAAACGTGCTTCGGTCGGGTTACTACATCTTTTTTCATCCAATTTCTTCCACATTGTTGGCCTACAGGTTACACTCATGCTAGATTGATGAAGGATGTCTTAATGCCTTCCTTGTGGTGGATCTTTCCTTATCGACTACGACTCATTGCTCTGGGGCAAAGATCTAGAGTCCATTTGGTAGTACCTTGGGGTTTGCAGTCATTAATGGCAGATCCTTCGCTATCGATAGTTGGAAACCATCATTGTCTCCTGATCAATAGATTCTTACAGGTGTTTGACTCCAACTCATCTATTCACACTTGTTAGATTGTACTAGGTACCTTGATGCTCATTATCATTATTAGTGAGTAGTCTTGCGTTTGTTAACGGTATACATCAATGAACGGTAATCAAATGATTTCTCACCTGGTCGACTTCAGATCATTTATTCCCATGGTGTAGAAATGTACCATGGTGATCGGTGAAGACCTCAGGTTGCATTAGCATTCATTGGTTCACTTGACAGTTGCTCCTGTTGCTGCTAGTTGATACCACTCCACTTTATATGTTGCAGTCATCCATGGTGACATTCTATATACTGGCACCTGAGTTTGCAGTGTAGTACCATATTACTCCATCATGTTCATTTGGTACTTTTGGGATCAGTATTTGATATCAGTGATCCGCTTCATTCTTCAACATCATTGACATTCTTATATGTGATATTCAGACATGTACTTATTCGATTGTGATCAGATGATCCATTATGTATTTTCCAGTCTTTTATACTTGTATACTTAGTGGATCCGCTTGTACTTGATATGTGGACATGCTTTACTTTCTCTGAGCATGGGTATGCCCACCTCAGACAGTGTTTCTTTCTAATCTCCTTTTGTGGCTTGGTAGGCTGAACTCTGGTGAAGTCCTTCTTAGTTTTTGATCAGTTTCCTTTCCATGTACTTACATAATATATTTATACCGTCATGTACCCCTTCTGACCTCATATATCAGGGGGCATCTGTTATAGCTCCAAATCTCACTCTTGATGTTTGTGATGCTACACTCATGGCCTAGGGAAACCCCTCCTTCCAGACCTGGTCCAAACACTTAAAAAACAATGTTTTACTCCTTATAAGCGACATTACCCTGAGCTAAACGCGTGTGTACGCAGGTCTGTGTATACCCAACCGACATATATGTCTTAAAACAATTAAAAAATTAAATCTCCTTAATTTCGGGCAGAGATCACGGGTTTTACATGTTGATTAGCTATTAGTGCTCGTGGCCCAACTGTTCCCAATGAATTCCCAACTAAAAAACTGCTTTGGGAGAAGTATAAAAAGGGTTCAATGGGAAGGCCTAAGGGAGGAGAGAATAGAGGGAAAAATCACTTTGTTGAGATTGTCCCAGATCAGGTCTGAAGATCCGTGTGCTCCGAGCCCTTCCCCCATTACAAGAAACCCTTGTTTCCTTGAGTTATGATGTCTTTCCGTTTGTTGAGATATCATTGAGTGAGTTATGGAAGGAGCTTGCTGAAGGCTTGAGATTGGATGAATCTGGAGGACGGTTCCACTTGGAGCTTGCGAAAGGAAGACTCAGGTGAAATCATTCCTTTCTATACTTTAGTTTATCTATAATAAAAGAAACACTTGTCTTGTTCCTGATATGAATCTTCTTCATGCTTATGATATCAATGTTGTGATTTACAAATGAATGATTATTTCAATTGCATAACTAAATTTCAATATTCTATGAAGTTGATTTGTTTATGATGCTTAGTCTATATACTGCTATGCTTTCTTGAATTGATTGTTTTGTAGGTTGAAGGAGCAAAAGGAACTCTAAGAGGGTTTGGACCCTAGCTGGATCTTCCCAAACGAACGACCCCTAGGTGCACCTCTCTTTGCGTAGTTTGTTTATATTAGCATCATGGTTGTGTCGAATGCTTGTTTTTCTTTATAGATAACCCCCGCTCTACTAGGGTATTAACCCAAGACCCTAGGGGACTTTGTCCCTAAACATCCACCTTGGAAATATAGGATTCCAGTTCTTCCAATATGAGAGGGCCGTCTTCTGATCTTCCAGTCTTTAAGTTTGTCCCAAGTGTGAAAATCCAATTCCCTAATTCTTTTTCCTTTTACAAATTGTTGGTAGCCAACCTAGGTTCAGAATTTATTGCGCACCAACAAAATCCTCAATCATTGGCCCTTTCAGCAATGACCTGCAAGCAAGTCGCAGTCTCACCCGATGTAACTATGGGAGTTTGCAGAACTAGGTTTCTGCAACCTTGAGGGATATCGCGATGTGGAAATTTTGTATTTTCTTATGCTTTAAAACTTATAAATCACTTCACATTCATGAACTACTTCACACTTATATATTACCTCGCAGAATTACATTCATCACTTAAAGATATCATAAATATACATAAACTTCATAGTACTCAAACAAAGTGTAGTTAATAAGAAAAACACATGAAGGCAGATTTTACGTGGTTCATCCCAATGTGGGACTATGTACACAAGAACTATTGCTTATAATTTAGAATTTGGTACAAAAAACAGTTATTTCCCCGTGCACATAGCCACAGGTTGTTTGCACACTAAGCTACAGAAGATATTCTCACTAAGATGCAGACCTAGACCTACATGCACTCAGCTGTAGAGCCTCACCCCTTTCTCCCAAGTACAAATCACAAAGATACAACTATAAACTAATTTCTGGATCAATCATAGATAGATTATTCCTTCCTTATTTATTATTCATCCCTATATATATTATTACATTGATGGATTACATCGATACATTACCACAGACCCAATACCATGGTTTCAAAAATAGAAGGGACTATGGTTCAAAACCCTTTGACTTTTACAATATTATATTATTTTACAAAAGGTGAAGGGCTTCATCGTGAAGCCCCTATACTGCACAATGATTTTGTTTCACCGTCTTCGTTGTGATTTTCTACTCTGTTCCGTGGTCCACTTCACACTCAACAATATCCTTTACAGTACTACATGCTCCAGAAAATTCAGATTCCTTGCCCAAAATCTAGCCAAGTTTGGTTGCACCCAATAGGCCCCCAACACTCACATGTGAGTCGTCCCAAGTCACTTAACTGCTTTGCCTTTGATCTTGTTTGCAATGATGTTGTATGTCTTGTTGAATTGTTGTATAATCTTTGCATGTTTCTTGTCCTCATTGCACACTTCTTCTAATAATGCTTCTATGACATATTCTACAACATTATTTTTCAATTATGTCTCCCTCTATCAAAGCTGCTGAAGCTTTTCATTGATTGTGTGTGATAGCTGAAGGGCCTCATCCTGCCAAGGCAGAGTCATTTCTATCAAAATTTGCTCCTCCTTCTTCAATTCCTTGATTTTCTTTTGCAGCTCCGTTGACTCACAAATTTTTATGAGCCTCTACAAGATTGTTAAAGTCTTCACAGCTACCCAAATCTCTTCCAACTGATTCTTATTTTACTGCATTTCCTCCTACAATTTTTGAACATGTGGATCTTCCTACAATGAAGTCCAAATTTGCACGTTATCATCCAGTAATTTTCCATAGTTTGCTAATGCTGCGGAGATGCTGGCCATCTTAATTTTAAAGTTACTCTCCCTTTTTTCGCATACTTTTCGTGGCGTAGCTGGATGAAACTTCATTTGCAGCTCATTAATCTGCATATCATACTTAAATTGCACTGTGACAATTTTATCCTTCTGCTCCTTGACTGCAAGTCCGAGCTTCGCGACCTTGCCTTCTGCTGATTCATCCTCATGAACATCCATGTCTAGAATTTCCTTACAAGTGGCTTCGACCACCTCCTTTAGTCTCTGATGTCGTAGCTCTGCTTGTTCTTTATGTTTGATGGCCTGGTCAAGTTGTTTCTTCAGTGAAAAGCGCTCTTTTTCTAACTAGATGTTTAAGTGTGAGGTGCACTACTCTTGCTCCTTTAGCTCATTTGTGATACCTTGGTCCAATTCATGTAGGACCAAAGTGGGAAGTGCTACCATGTTCATATTGACATGGTCCAAACACTTTGGATGTTGCTTGACTTCAGCGGAGTCGAGTTATAGAGCTCCAAAAGGTATCTGCATTATCCTCATCCCAAATGTTGCTTCTATCAAAATTTCTCGTTGGAGTCCATGGCCTATCTACGCTAGTAGTCTGGATGTTTGTGCACAAATATTTAGCTCTGCAATAATCTGTTGGACACCTCTGATAAGCTCACCATACTGATCTTGCACCCTATTCCAGGATTCCATGGTTATCTCCTGAACCTTGTATTTGATTTGATCCAAGTCTTCTTCAGTGAGAACCATTGGTGTGATTTCATTTTTTTTGTTTTCCTTATGCTTCTTTTTGCTCTTAATGGTAGCTCCACCTTGGATTTTTATTTTCTCTGCGACAATTTTCTTTTTTTCTGCCTATTCTGTCTCAATCATATCCTTGCCTCCTTGAGGATCCTCCTCACGGTGTTCCTTGTTATGGTGTTCTTTTGCGTGGTTCTCTTATTCATCTTCCTCTTCATCTACTTCCTTCCCCTTGTGTTTCCCACTTCTTTTGCCATGGTGCGAAGTGTCTAGTTCTTCTTCTTTTGTTGCGCTATCTCCTGCTTCCTCTAGTAGAGTCATCTGTTATGCAGGTCATGTCTGTATTACTTCTATCAGATCATCTTCTTTAACCATATATGGAAATGCATGCCATTCCTTCTTCGTATCTCTGCGTGCCTGTATGTACAATTTATGAAAATCTTCCTTGAACCTCACCACAAGGCTGTATTGTTTGTGCAAACTCAGGAAAAGACGTAGATGTTGGTTAATCAACATGTGTAGATCCATTTTATATAGTATTGAGAATATTCCATTCTCCTGCGCTCGGGATTCTTGAGTGGTATGCCACAATGAAGCACACCTCGTGCCCTCACATACATCTGCTTCCATAGGAGGAAACTACATATCCTCTAGCCCCTTCCATGCCAACATAGAAATGGTCAAGATTAACCAGGTGTAGTGAAAATATGTACTTTTCTCCTGGCCTTATGGTAGATGTCTAGGAATTCCTTGCATAAATATCTAGCCCAGTTATACTGGATTCCATTTGCACACTGTGTGACTAAAGACATCGCCGACGTAGGAACTTCATTTGCATGACATTTGCTCATGATCTATATGGCCACAATATGTGAAACGAAGTGGACTGCTTAGTTGCTAATCAATTTTATGTCATAGACCCTATTTCCTTTGACCATCCCATACTTCTTCTTCATGTTCTCCACAGCATTGCGGTCCTGATACTTTCCTACGAACTGCTCCATGGGGTTCTGGCCTTGGTAAGGTAATCTAGTGATCCTCTAGATCAACATTTGGTCTATTGGGATCTTATTCTCCATCCATGAGTGTCCATCATGTATAAATACAAATAATTGGCACACACATGATGTGTTTGTTGAGCTTCTGCCGAAGTGTGACACATTCAACATATTGAGCAGTCCTAACTACGCCAACTAATTCACCCACCATTGTGGTTCTGATCTCATCACTCCGCTATCCAGGTAGTGAATTTAATGCAAGTACCTATCTAGTATTAACTGAGGGTAATTTTTCGAGTCATTAAGGTCATATTCTATAAATTTGAGCTGCGCTATTTTCCCTAAGATCTCTCTTGAAAATGACACAACTTCTAACAATAGTGGTGTGAATTTCCCATACTTCATGTCTTTGGAATCCTTTACTGGTTTTGCATTTGGCTTCCTCAGTGGGATATATTAGGGTAGAGGTAAGATGAATGCTGCACCACCTTCCTCCACCTCTATTTCCCTCCACTTCTTCTTCAATATTGACCTGCTCAGGTTTCTTCTGATGTTTCCCAGGTTTGGTAGGTTTCATGTCCTGCTTTTTGTTGGTTCTTTCTTCCTTGGTTTGCTTCTGCTTTGGTGATGTCTGCAGTTTTGTGGAAGCTGTGCTGCTATTATGGTTGATGCTACTGTGGGTGTTTCAACTGCTAGAATGTTATAGCTCCAAATCTCACTCTTATGGTTTGTGATGCTACACTCATAGCCTAGGGCAACCCCTCCTTCCAGACCTAGTCCAAAATTTAAAAAATAGTGTTTTATCACTTATACGCGACATTGCCCTGAGTTAAACGCGCGTATACGTGGGTAGGCATATACCCAACCCACGTATATGTATTAAAACACTTAAAAAAGTATAAAACTCTTTAATTTCGGGCAGAGATCACGTGTTTTACCTGTTGATCACCTGTTAGTGCCCGTGGCCCAACTGTTCCCAACCAACTCCCAACTAAAAAACTACTTTGGGAGAGGTATAAAAAGACCTCAATGGGAAGGCCTAAAAGAGGAGAGAAGAGAGAGAAAGGTTATTATGCTAAGATTTTTCCCCTGACCAGGTCTGAAGATCCTTGTGCCTCCTGACTTCCCCCATTTGTACAGGAAACCTTTGTTTCCTTGTGTGTTGATGTTCATCCACCACTTGTGACATCATGGAGTAAGTCATGGAAGGAGTTTGTTAAAGGCTTGAGGCTGGATGAATCCAGAAGGAATCTTTGCTTGGAGCCTGCGAAAGGACGACTCAGGTGAAATTATTCCTTTTCTGTACTTTATTTGTCTATAATAAAAGAAACACATGTCTTGGTTCCTGATATAAATCTTCTTTATGTTTATGATATTCATGCTAGAATTCATATGTGAATGGTTGTTTAAATTTCATAACTAACTACCTTTCTTTATAACATGAATATGGTTTCTTTATAAGGTTTTGTCCATATACCGATGTGCTCTCCGGAATTGGTTGTTTTGTAGGACAAAGGAGCAAAAGGAACTCGAAGAAGGGTTTGGACCCTAAAGGACCTTCTCAAACGTAGGACCTAAGGTACGCCCCCTTACCATAGAATTTGCTTATAATAGCATAATGGTTGTGTGAATGTGTGTTTCTCTGTATAGACAACTTTCAGTCTGCTAGGGTTTCAACCCAAAAGCCCTAGGGGAACATTTCCCTTAATAGAATTGGCGACTCCACTGGGGACAACACTCTTGTTGTTTCTAGTTTGGGTGTTTTCAAGCCAATCAGGGCTTAGCTGCCTGTTTGCTTGATGTTGTTGTGTGGTCTGTTCTTGAATTCTAAGTTTTGCCAGTTTCTTCAGTTTGTTTTTTATTTTTCTTGAAATCTTTTATATACACTGTTTTTCTTAGTTACAGAAGCATATATACGCATGTTTCCTTAATTAAACCCACGTATACGCAGGTTTCCTTAGGTACAGTAGCGTATACATGTAATCTGTACATAAGTACAATCGCGTATATCTTGCAATTTTCAAGATTTTTAAATCTTTTTATCTCTGAAGGTCTGTCTAATGGTTTGATTCAGTCTTAAACAGTCACTTTCTAGTATCACTTGTTAATTTTACAACAAGCATCTTGTTCCAAATTCTCTCTGATTATAAGAAGTATTGGTCTTGTTTTTGTTGTTGCAAGCGTCATCGTTTTTTGCTTAAGAACACAAGATTTCTTGTTGGGAATCTTGGCTGCTCTGATTCATCAGGGCAGGAAGATTAATCTCAATCTTTGTGTTAAATCTTGCTTTTGGTGACTTTTTGTTTGCTTGACAAAACTGCTTTTTGTGACCATCCACTTCTTTGTTTCATGAAAGTTGTTGATTGATACTTTCTTGAAATTTGTCTTTTTGATCTTTTTGGTCTTTGTTGCCAAAGCTTTCGTTGCTTCTTTTGATTATTAAGAGCATCTTTAAACACATCTCTTTTTGTTGATTTTTCATCCATTGTGTGGTGTCAACTTGCAAAAGTGTTTGTTGCCTATTCTTCAATCACAAAGTTTCAGTCTTGTTGAGAGCATTTTTGAAAAGACTCTTTTGTTGTTGTTTTTGAAGAAAACTTTTTGAAAAAACTTAGTTTTGCTTTCTTGAAATTTGTTTTGATTTGGTTTCCTTTTAGTGAATGAAAGTGCTTTTTGTTTGTCTTGGAACTTGTTTTTAGTGTTTAGACGAAATGAATGATAGCATATCATATTCCATCTAAACATTTTAAGTGGAAAAATAAAAATTGATAAGCAAGCAACTTTCATTTCTTGATTTTAGAGTAGTTTTGAGTCTTGCATGACTACGACTAATCGAACATACATATCTACGACTTCCATGACTCTAGACAATCCCTGCTCACGAAAATTCTACATAATCTCCTCCCAAGATCATTAAGATGACATACATAGTGAAGTCTTTTGTAACTTCTTCGCACTATTAATCACTCGAGCTCTTGATTGAGAAAATTTCCTAATCTAAGCGGGATTTGGTTATTTATAACAATTTTGGCCTTCGAACCTCATCACGATATTTGATTTTTTTCCCGATTCTGTTCAGATTTTTTCACTAAATGTGCATGTATCCTTAAATTCTGCCAACTTTCATCTTAAATGAAACTTTGCGCATGTATTTTCCCTTTTAACAGTCATATTTCTACTTTTCTAGCGAACTTCAACACGTTCCGTATTGTAGCACACCTTTGTCTTACGTCATGGCTTCCTACAAACTTTGACATATTCACGACTGTAATGAAGTACTTTCTTCATTAAAGCTCTTTCTGCAGCATAGTTTATAGTCCAATTCCCACTTTCAACTACGTGTGACACTAAGAATTTTCTTATTTTTTCCTTAGGGTGAAGTTGTATGGGCAAGGTTTTCCCTATACAACTTCAACCTACTACCATTTACTTTTTCTTCAATTAATTCTCCATTTAACTTTGCTGAATGCACTACACCTCCATTAGTAATATACTTAAAAACATATGGGCCTAACCAATGTGTTTTAAGCTTCCATGGGAATTTCACAAACTTATTGTGATAGAGGAGAACAAGGTATCCTACCTGAAACTTCTTTTTCATAATGTTCCTATCATGCCAAGCCGTTTTTCTCGCCTTTTGTGCTTGTTGATGAAATCATGCAATAAATATGTCTTCTTTCAGAGAAAGTAACTACAACATACTTTCTTCCATTATGTCGATCTCCCATATTTGTGAAAGCTGCAATTGTTAGGTTAGGGACAATTTATTCCATGGGCATCACAACTTATTGCACATAAACCAACCCAAAGGGTGTTTGACCTATCAACGTTTTGCATGGAGTCCTATACGCCCATAATAATGCTGGAATCCTAAGATCCCAATCATCCATGTTTACATTGCATACCTTGGTGAGTGAATTCTCAAGAATTTTTATTGAATGCTTCCACAATTCCATTTGCCTGAGGATGATAAGGAGTGGTCTTTTGCTTGTAAAATTGAAATTCCTCAGTTAATGTTTCAATGGTCTTATTTAGGAAATGTGATCCTTTATCACTCATCACTATCTTAGGATACTGTAATCTAGACAGTATGTATTCAAAGATGAACTCCACAAAATTTTCTACACTGTATTCCTTCACTAGCTATGCTTCAGGCCACCTTGTAAAATAATTAGTCACAATGATTATATACCTCGCACAAGTCCTTTTTCTTGGTGAGTTTATAGGTCCAACAAAATCAATAGCCCATTTATCAAAATCTTGCAATGTTACTTATGGCACTAATGGAATTTCATCTCTTCTTGAAGGTTTTTCTATTCTTTGGTAGATATCACAAGCTCGACAGTACTCCTTTCCATCTCTGTTCAGTGTAGGCCACCATAGTCCTTCTCTTAAAATTTTCTACGCATTAGCTTTCCCTGCATAATGTTCACCAGCTATGCCACTATGAGCTTCTGTTAAAATTATCTGTCTTGCATGCTTAGGAACATACCTTCACAGTAATTTATCTGATCCCCTCTTACACAAATGTCCTGCTATTAGTGAAAAATCTGCTACCTTAACCACCAATTATTTCTTCTGTTGCGTAGTGCATTCTGAAGGAACCATCCTTATGGTTAAGAACTGAATAATATCAATGAAGTGATCATCTTCAATCTTGATTGCAAACAACTGCACATTAGGAAGATTATCCTATACTTTTGTTGGTTCTTCTCCTATTTCCAACCTTGAAAAATGATTAGGTCCAACATTTAGTCTTGTTGGCTTAACAAAAAATTCAAAGTCATACTCTTGAAATATTAATACGCTTATGCAAATCTTTCGTCATAAAATAGGCTTATTAACCAAATAATTTAGTGTAGAGTGATATGTGAACATATTAAAATGTGATCCCAACAAATAATGTCTAAACTTCTGTAAAGCATATACCATAGCCAATCCTTCCATTTATGTAGTTGTACAGTTATTTTCTTCTTTAGACAGTTTGCTACTTGCAAAGGCTATAGGGTGATCAATTTCTCCTACACTTCCTAAATCTATGTATGAAGCATCCACATGAACATTGAAATTCCTTATTCCAGTATGGGAATACCAGTATAGGAGTAGTTACCATCCTTTCTTTCTATGTGTCAAGGATATTTTGACATTCTTCATTCCATATGAATGTTACATCTTTCTTTAGCATTTTTTCCATAGGTGCAGTGATATGTGCATATCCTTTGACAACTTTTCTGTAATATCTTGTATGTCCTAATGTGGTGCGAAGTTGTCTCACTGTCTTTAGTGAGGATAAATTCACAATAATAGCAATCTTCGAAGGATCCACCGTCAATCCTTGTTTGCAAACAATATGTCCCAACAATATACCAAAAGGTACATAGAATATGCACTTTTTGATATACAGAGAAATCTAATACTGTCAGCATGTATCGAGCACCAGTCTTAAGCTCACAACATGTTTCTTCAATAACATAAATACTATCTAATAATTGAAGTATACTTCTAAAAATTTATGAGTATATTATTTGAAAGATGTAACCACCACTCTTGAAAATATGGTAGGGGCATTCTTTAGTCCAACAGGCATCACTATATAGTGATATAAGCCCCATTCTGTAGTGAAGGTGGTCTTATGTCGATCCTCTAGTGCAATTATAATCTGATGGTATCCTAAAAATCCATCTATAAATGAATAGGCTTCCTGACCTCCTAGATTGTTCAATACTTCATCAGTGAAAAGAGTAGGGAATGGGTCATGCAGACATGCATCATTTAACTTCCTTAAATCAGTACACATCCTTATTTATCCTTATGTTTTATTTTCTTATACCACCGTAGGACTTACCCACTCTGATTCTTCCACATGTTCAATGATTTTATCTACTATCACTTTGTCAAGTTCTTTCTTCACGTTTTCTTTGTACTTGGATTTAGTCTATAAGGCCTTTTCTTAACTGGCTTCGCATCAGGATTTAGAGGAATATTCATAACTCCTAAATCTCCTACTATGCCCTTCATATCTGAAAACTTAGTGGGGAATAAATCCTAGTATTCATGTAGAATAACTGTCACTTTGTTGATTGTTTCTTCATCCTAATAATCTCTTATCGTTGCAAACTTCAACTCTTCTTTTGATCCTACATTCACCTTCTTTGTCTTCAATGTCTTTGTTATATCAGGAATTTATAACTCAGGTCCATTCACTTCATGATAGCCTTCAGATTCTTCTATTTCAATATCACCGGGGTATTCATATTCTTCTATAGTGATGTTGTAGCATCCCAGTACATTCTGTAGCTATGCAACCCAATCCGTCTACCAAGTGAGTGAAATTTCATTCTCAAAAATCTTCTTTTTAACTATATGAAGGGCTGAATCTATATGCAGACAATCATCTTCAAAGCTGAATGTCAATATAAACCCATCAACCATCTCTGCCTAGTTCAAAGTACCATGTCGAATTTCTGTTTCCAAGTACCAATTTTTAGGAATTGCCTCCAATGTATGGATGAATCCATGCACCCATTATTCTCATGGAATCTCCTTCCATGTTGTTATGCAAAGGTGGATGTTCGCTCTAGGATCAGTTTAACCGTCATATTTAGTTTCCAACTTTGTTTCTACCTGACCAAATATCCATATCAACCTTCGACATTCTTGGCAATTTCCTATGTTCTTCTTGTGTGTACCCAACCATCTAGCAGGAGTGGTTCTTAGAGCTATATCCAGGGCTAAAAATATTTGGAATTCTGGTACCTGTACTTCATATTCTTCAAGAACAGTATTTATATTACCCAAACCATCATAAAACGTTAAGTCACATACCTCAACTATCATACAATAAACTGCTTTAGTGACTATTGCACATCGTCTCGTACATAGTTCATGTAACTTGTTTTGTGAATTGTCTAATTCGTCTTATGAATCTAAAGCACACAAAATATCATGCTCCCAACTCAAATTGACTTTAGTAGGGTTAACATAGTCTTGCTATTTTTCTATCATCTGATAATGTTATCTATATCAACTGCGTTTTACTCCTATTTAAATAGTTCATTATACCTTGTTCCTTCTGATGGATCCAAGGGAACGATCACTCTCATATTGTTGCTTTCAAATATCATTTTCCTCTTCTTTATGTTGATTATAACCATGTTGGAAAATTCCCAATCTAGTTCAAGTAATGTAGGGTAGGGGTTACTTTCATCCACAATTTATATTACTTCAAAATCAGTAGTAGTGTGCACCCCTTCAATTACCACTATAATGTCTGATAATATTCCTAGAGGAACAATCTTTTGTTGATTCTCCATTCTTAGCTGAATAGGTGACCATTGCAACTTCTATATACCCATAAAATCCCATGTTATCTTTGTTAGGACATTAGCTTCAGATCCCAAATCTAAATAACTTGTTCCATGGCTTGAAGAAAAGATTTTAAAGTATCTACCTTATATGTTGCATCTTGTTCCTATATTTTTAGAGCTTGGCTTTGTGTCAAATATGTCACACCATAGCTATTCTTTTGATTCTGCTACACACTAGATGTTGAAGCTCCTGTATCCATAAATCTTCGCTTCACTTCCATAAAGACTTATTTTTATTTTTTAATATCAAACACGGGGAATTTTTCAATAGTCTTTCTAACCCATGTAGATTTAGCTTCCTTCTTTCCATTTTCTTTATCATTTCCAGTCACATCTCCACTCCTTGTTACAATATTAATGTGAGGATCATCGGTCCTTGGTTCCGCAATCATCATCTAAATGTTATGTGTCAGTTGTTGATTTTTCTTTTCTTTCATTTTTTCCATAAGTACCAGACACTCCTCAATTACATGATCAAATGATTTTCAATACTTACATGTCATAGTAGGATTCTGACAATCTCTTGCAAAGTGAACTTCATGGCCACAATTGTAACAAATAATTTATCCATGACCTCAACCAGCTATGCCATCTCGATCTCTTCCTGGATAGATGCCTCGATGACTGTGCTATCCACTTCCTTTTTGTCCATGTTATTAAGCTTGCATTCTATAGGCATCAATACTACACTCTATCATTAGTTCATAAGCTCAACCATTATTAATTCATCATTCCCTACTTATTTACAGAACTTGAAATATAAGTTTCTTAGAGTCTAGACATACTTCTGCAATAATTAGCAATCTTCTATGCAATGTTCACGTCTTGTTTTAGATATCTCGCAGCATAAGCTGGATCTAAGATTCAAAGGATTCAGTGCTCCACTGGCATGTAGTTTTTAAACAGAGGGCATTGATCTTTAGAATGGACTTCTGATTTACACTTTGTACACCACACTTCTTCTCTGACTTCCTTACTTTTCTTCATATCTTGTATGTGAAGAGTCAAATTTGCTAGCTGACTATGGATCTACTTCATACCTTCATTGGTATCCCCTATAGGCGAAGCTTCTAATTTCATCACATGTTCTAAATATTTGGCTTGAGTTTTTATTTTTTGTTGCGACAAAGACAATCTTATATGTGGAAATAGTGCAACTATAAACCATTATTTGTGTTGCATGAATCTATTTCGAAGCTCACTTGATCCAATAATATCTTGAATCTTTGCTCAAATTCCTAAATAGGTTTAGTATGATTTTGTTTGGTCTCTTTTAACTTTGTGATACACCATGACTCAGACTTAAGCTTATTAAATTCTTTTACCAGTGTTGTTTTAATGTCTGCCAATGATTTGATCTGATTGCTTGAATACTTCATGTACCATGTCAGCGCTCTATCTCAAAATGTTGTGACAAGTTGCGATTTCTTTATAGTTTCATCATGGACCTTCTTTTCTATCCATACTGCTTTGCAAATGTACCAGAACTACTCTAGATCCTATGATCCAGTCCCTTTATAGATAGGTAGCTTAATATCGTTGGCCATAGTTCTTCTTGGAGGGGGAGGGGGAGGGGGTGGGGGAGGGGGATTTGTAAGGATATAGGGATGGGGGATGGGGGGGTAGGGGGATAGGGAAACCTAAAATCACCCTGACTACTACTTGATTCTGGCTTTGGCAGACTTTCAGGCTGGAAGGGTGAATATTGCGGAGTTACTTCAGGGTTCTCTAGGCAGTTTTCTTCACTTTCAGACTCACTTAAAACAGGGCTATAGTCACTTTATATATAATTATTTGGATCTTTGCCACGAGATGTCTTCCTAGTGTCTATTCTATATCTTTTTCCACTTCACATTGTTCCAGTTTCTTCTTCGGATCTTCTCCCAAAAATAAGTAACTAATAATTTGACTGCATTCGTAAAATTCCATTTTCGCACAAAAGCATCTTAGTCCAAAGTTTTAGAAATTTCAAGAACTTACCTTGCGGTCCTTTGAAAAATTTCTTTTCTACTTCGCTATATGAGACAATTAAGTCTACCGTGAACTTAGTAATGAATCCTCCTAAGATTCTATCAATCAATAAATCAAAAGCTCTTGAGATCCTATTTTCGATGTTCTTGAGTTGCTGTATCAGTTCAAGAATCCACTACTTAGGATCATCTCCTTTAAAGCAATCGTTTCTCTTAGTTAACCTTGATATCCACTCGTATAGCTCAACATGAAATGAACCGAAGAATCTTTAATATTGATATTTGAAAATGTACTTCTCCAACCACCTCCTAGTTGAAGATGAGGGCTTCTATTCTCTTTTCTGTAAATTCTCGATCCTTCTATTCTACCCACTCTTGGATTTCTTTCTTCGACGGATGCCACATAAACATATCCATATAGAGATATTAGTTGTGACAATGAAACCATTTGTTGTCTTAAGTTAGGTTGACCTAGGTTCAGACTTTACTGCGCACCAAAAAAACCCTCAATAAATGGTCCTTTCGACAATGACCTGCAAGCAAGTCACAGTCTCAATTGAAGTGACTATGAGAGGTTGCAGAACCAGGTTTCTATAGCCTTGAGGGATACTTCGATGTCGAAATTTTGTATTTTCTTATTCTTTAACAATTATAAATCACTTTCATAAAGCACTTCACACTTATATATTACTTTTTATAATTACATTCATCACTTAAACATATCATAAATATACATAAACTTCACAGTATTGAAATAAAGTGCAAATAATAATAGAAACACATGAAGACACAAATTTTACCATGGTTCATCCCAATGTGTGATTACGTCCACAAGAACTGTTGCTTATAATTGAGAATTTGGTACAACAAATAGTTCTTTCTCTATGCACACAACTCCAGGTTGTCTATGCACTAAGATGCAGTTGGTCTATACACTAAGCTGCAGACCCAGGCCACTACGCACTCAACTGTGAAGCCTCACCCCTTTCTCCCAAGTACAGATCACAAATATATAACTATAAACACAGATCTAGATCAATCATATATAGATGATTCCTTCCTTATTTATTATTCATCCCTATATATACTATTACATTGAGGGATTACATCGCTACATTACCATGGACCCAATCCCATGGTTTCAAAAATACAAGGGACTATGGTCCAAAACCCTTAAAATTTTACAATATTATGTTCTTTTACAAAAAGTGAGGGGCTTCACCATGAGGCCCCTATACTGCACAGTAAGTTTTCTACGCAGTCCTTGTTGTGCTCTGTTGCTTTCCTAGATGGTTCACTTCACACTCCATGACATCCTTTGTACTGCGCACTCCACAAAATTCAGATTCCTTGCCCAAAATATGGCCAAGTTGGACTGCGCCCAACACAAGTCCCTTGGACGATTCTGTTGGGGCATATTATGTACCTTCTTGGAGAAGGGTCTATTTTTCTGTTTGGATGTGTTATCACTTTTAGAGATAGCCTCAGATTTCTTACAATACCAGCGCCTGGTAACATCTAGATTTTATGTGTCTTATATGATCTCCAAGAAACCTGAGACATCATATACATTTTATACACATGTGAATACAATTATACAATAAACACTATGTTTTGGCTCCTTCATCCAAGGACATAAGCCATGTATTTCTAGTATCCTTTCACATATACAACTCATAGGAATAAAAGTATAAACTAGTGGAGGCCGAGTAATTCGAGGACCTACAGTTTAATCATATTTTGCAGAGTAATGGAAGAAGAGAAGGAGATAGACTAACTCATCACATAGAGCTTCAAATATCAAGAATTATACACTTGTTTGAGTTAAATATAGACATAATGGATGAAAAAGGATTGGATGTTGTGATTCATGGAGCGCACTTTTAAAGATATAATCTCAAAGATATGTACATGCATGTGCATTAACAAATCAATACAAATGAATCTGTAAGAACATATGAAATATTTCTGGTAGCTACAATTACATGAAATCAGAGAGGAAATGTGAAGATAATGGAATATAACAGAGAGGTAACATATTGTATAACTCAAAGGTTGGAATCACCACTATTTCATTTATATCTTGAAAGATGCAAATCTAGAAGTCATACAGTTTTATAAATAACATGTATTTTTTATTTAGAATTCAGAACCTTTTCTAAGTCTTTCTTCCTCCCTTTTATAAGGAGAGGGAGAATAGAAATATTGCAAAATATCTCAGGCTAAACTTCCAGCTATCTACATGACTAGCTGTCTCAGCATGCTAGCTCTGTCGCCTCCAATTATTACAACATAAAGATACCTTTATTGGAAATAAAACAACATAACAATATAAATCAAAAACAACAAAACAAAATTCACAAGTGAACTGAAATGATGGTCCTATAAATATCTCCATGCCACTCTTCTTTGCTAGCTTCTAGTCCAAACAGGTTTATGCTAAATCACAACTCATGCTATCTCGGTCGGTTCCCTGTCGCTTTCAATCTTAACAGTTTCTCTTCTTCTCTTTCAAGATGCAAGAGTGATCACCTGTAATGGCCCTAACATATTTAGAACACAACTGTCGACTCACCCACCCTTCCAGACTCCATGTAAAACACTATCAGAGCCCTGAGATGCCTGGTAATAATGTCTTATTGCTGAATCAAGGGTTCTCGTTACTATCCCCTTACACTTAAAAGAATTACAAAATAGGCGAGTTCTGATCCCCTTTAGACCCTGTATGGTTTAGCCCCCTTTTTGGATTCCTTTACATATGACCCAGGGCAGTGACCTTGTTATGAAACCAGCTCAAGAAAAGATAGAAAAGATAGATCAACGCCTTAGAATTCAGCCTCTTCGAGGGGGCAACCTCCTTTACATTACATAAATGAACAATTCTTGGATGATACAAATGACAAAACCTCCTTTCTATATATAGGAGTCTAAGGAGTCACAATATAATCCAATCGACCTAACAATAATAATATAAAGCCACAAAAATAACAATAGAGGGATTATATGGGGCACAGAAATAACAATATGGGGGTAATAGGGGCACAACAATATAAATAAGGGGTATAACTACAATAGTAATGGGGTAATCACTAGTATTATAGGGACCCAACATGCCCCTCTCCTTCAAAAAAGTGTTGTCCTCAATGGTTGAGTAGTTCTGGATACTTCTGCATAAAATTCTCATCCTCCCATGTGGAATCTTCAGCGGATAAGTTCTTCCACTTGATAAGATACTCTGAAATTGATCGATTTCGTCGCTGTCGAGTTCTTGTTTCTGTGACTGCTTCCGATTCCAATATAATTTTTCCTTCCTCGTCAAGTTCTGGAAATATTGTTTGAATTGGGAGCTTGTCACCTATAATCTTCTTTAAACATGAAACATGGAAAACTAGGTGCAATCGAGAAGCTGCAGGAAGCTCCAATTTGTATGCCATAGTACCAATCTTTTCCAACACCTTGTATGGACCATAATACTTTGGTGATAATTTATTATCCTTCTTAGCTTGCTTTAGGGACATTTGCTTATATGGTTGTAGCCATAGGAATACCCAATCACCTACATCAAAACTTCTTTCACTGCGATGTTGATCTACCTGTTGTTTCATTCTATTTTGTGCCAACACAAGGTTATCCTTTAAGAGTTGGAGGACTTGTTGTTGATGTTCGATGTGATGTTCCACTACTTGAACCTTAGAATTTTCTCTTAAATATGATGTGATGGATGGTGGTTGATACCCATAAAGCGCCATAAATGGGGTCATTTTTGTTGCTGTATGGAAGGAAGTGTTATACCACCATTCAGCCAAAGGCAACCATTTGACCCATTGTGTCTGTTTATCAGATACAAAGCAACGAAGATATCCTTCCAAACATTTGTTTACTATCTCAGTTTTCCCATCAGATTGAGGATGATAAGATGAGCTATGAGCTAACTGAGTACCAAGACAAGAAAAAATTCTGTCCAAAAATTTCCAGTGAAAATGGGATCTCTGTCACTTACAATAATCTTTGGGTTTCCATGTAGCTTTTGAACTGTTTCCATAAATGCAGTAGAAACTGTACTGGCTTTAAATGGATGTGATAATGCACAAAAGTGTGCATACTTGGTAAGTCTGTCAACTACCACCATGATGACACTCTTTCCCTCAGACTTGGGTAAACCTGTGATAAAATCCATTGAAACCTCCTCCCAATGTTGGCTTGGAATGGATAAAGGTTGTAATAGACCCGGTGTCTTAATTGTTTCAACTTTATTTTTCTGGCAAACCAAACATTCCGCCACAAACTTTTGAATATCTGATTTAAGGCCATCCCAAAAAAATTCCTTCTTAACCCTGTGGTAAGTTTTTAAAAATCCCGAGTGCCCTCCTAAGGGAGAAGTGTGCAATTCCATAAGAATATTTTGTTTTAGCTGGGAATTTTTACAGAGGTATAAGCGATCTTTGTACCATAATGAATCATTTTGCCAGCTAAATGTATCAGAAGTATTGGAATCTTGTTGTAGCTTTCGAATAAGTGCCCACACTTCTTCGTCATTCTTCCATTCCTCCCTTGCTTCGTTTATCCAATCTGGTTGGATAATAGAAATGGCACACAACAATGCTTCCACATCCTCATCCTTTCTTGAGAGTGCATCTGCCACCACATTTTGCTTCCCTTTTTTGTAGATGATTTCAAAGTCATAACCCAACATCTTTGTGACCCACTTTTGTTGCTCTTCAGAGGATAATCTTTGTTCTAAAAAGTATTTAAGGCTATCATGATCCGTTTTTACCTTGAAGTGTCTTCCCATTAGGTAGGGTCGCCATTTCTTAAGTGCATGGAGTATTGCCAACATTTCCTTCTCATAAATAGCTTTGCTTAAAAACTTTCCCTTGATTGGACGACTTTCAAAAGCAATGGGTCTTTCATCTTGCATTAGAACAACACCAATTCCATTTCCTGAAGCATCACATTCCACAATAAAGGTTTTTGTGAAGTCCAGTGTAGCTAAGAGCGGTGCTTGGCACATTGCCTCTTTAAGATGTTCAAAGGCCTTTGTTGCTTCCGGAGTCCATGAAAATGAATCTTTCTTCAATAATGTTGTTAGTGCTGCTATTCTCCCATAATTCTTAACAAACTTGCGATAATACCCTGTCAACCCAAGAAATCCTCGCAGATGCTTTATGGATGTGGGGATTTTCCATTCCTTAATGGCTTTAATTTTGCTAGGGTCTACCTTAACTCCTTCATGAGATACAATATGACCCAAATATTCCACCTCCTTGACTCCAAAGAAACATTTGGATCTTTTTGCATATAATTGTTTCTCCTCCAATAGTTGTAGCACCCTATCAACATGTTCAACATGATCCTTCCAAGACTTGCTGTAGATTAGTATATCATCAAAAAATACTAACACAAATTTTCTAAGGAATGGTTTGAAAATTGAATTCATCAAACCTTGAAATGTTGAAGGTGCATTGGTAAGGCCAAAAGGCATGACCAAAAATTCATAATGACCCTCATGAGTTCTAAATGCCGTTTTCAGAATGTCTTCAATCTTCATTCTGATTTGATGATATCCCGAACGAAGATCCAACTTGGTGAAGTAAATTGATCCATGCAATTCATCCAGTAATTCATCAATAACAGGAATGGGGAACTTATCTTTAATAGTGAGCTTGTTGAGCTCCCTATAATCCGGACACATGCGCCATGATCCATCCTTCTTGTGCACCAATACTACTGGAGCTGAGAAAGAACTTTGACTCGGTTGAATTATACCAGCCTCTAGCATTTCTGCAACCATACGTTCAATTTCACTTTTTTGGACATAGGGATATCTGTACGGCCTGATGTTTGGAGGAACACTTCCTGGAATCAGATGAATAGCATGATCATGATCACGCATAGGTGGGAGACCCTTGGGAGTCTCAAATACCTTGGAATGATTGTCCAGGACTTTTTGGAGATCTAGAGAAATAGATGATTCCAATGTGGAAACATCTAGCGAGCATAATTGTGCAATTACACCTCTTTGCTCCTTTTTTAGAAGCTTTGTCATACCATGAGAGCTAATTATCTTCCCTGGTTTCCTTGCAATACCCCTTAATTCAACTTCCTTTCCTTCCGTAGAAAATTTGATGAAAAGTTCTTGAAAATTAAAAGCTATTGTACCCAAGGATTGTAGCCATTGGACTCCTAGTACAACATCCACACCTCCCATTGGAATGGAAAGCATTGGGCTAGTCAATACATATTCTCCCATGGATAGCTTGATATTATGGCACTTTCTAGAGAAATTTATTGTTCCTCCATTTGCAATCATCACTTGACACTTTGGTGCTGGATATAAGAAGCAATTCAATTCTTTTGCTACCCTACAATGAATAAAATTGTGGGTGCTTCCTGAATCAATCAACACTATTACCTTTTTCTTCTTGATTTGTCCTTCTATCTTGATGGTTTGAGGAGTGGTAATTCCTGCCAATGCATTACAAGATATGGTCGGATTTATTTGTTCTTCATCTAGGCTTTGTTCCTGGAGTATATCTTCTTCTTTTGACCTTTCTTGCTCCTTTTCTTCTTCCTCTTCACAATCTATGTAAAATAATTTCTTCTCAGCACACTTATGATCTTTAGTGTATTTTCTATCACAACTGTAACAAGCCCGTTTGCTCTTTTTTCTTCCAATTGTTGTGGTGTCAACCTTATAGGTTGTGGAAGACTAGGGGCAACAACACTTCCGTCTTTATAGTTGTGAGTGGTATGCTTCTTGGTTGCCATAATTTTTCTTTCCATTTTTCTTGCTAACCTGAATGCCTTCTCTAATGAATCAGGTTCCCAAAGGCGAACATCATGTTCGATATTATCCTTTAAAGACCCTATGAACACATCAATCCTATGCTCCTCTGGAATATCTTTTACCCTTATGTTCAATTTTTGGAACTCCTCAATGTGCTCCATTACTGAACCCTTTTGTTTGAGACTTATCAATTGGCTAAAAAAAGTGTTGCTTTTTGTATCTTCATAATGTGCTATCAATTCTTCCGTAAAAATTGCCCAAGTAATAAATTGTTTACGAGAACAAAGCCATTGATACCATACAAACTGATTTGGTTCCAAATATATAGTTGCCATACGTACCTTTTGTGCATTTTGCACATTATTGAGATCGAAGAATTGCTCCATTTGTAATATCCATGTGGTGGGATCCTTGCCATCAAACTTCCTCACATCGATTTTTGGAATATGGTGATTCTTCGATCCAACATTCGCGTCTATGGAATCATGATTAACATATCTTTTGTTCTCATCATGAGTTTCCTTTACTACCTTGTCACCATTAGTGACCCTTTCTTGTAGCAACTTCTTCAATTCTTCCATTTCTGTCTTCAGATCTATCTTCAAATCTGCCATGTCTCTCTTCAAATCTGTCTTCGACTCATCCATCTTAGCCTCCATGCCATTTATCTTAGATTCCACGCCATTTACCTTAGATTCCATGCCACTTATCTTAGCTTCCACGCCATTTATCTTAGCATCTGTTAACTTTTGTGAGCGTGACATTTGTTGCACTTGTTCTTGTAATTTTGATATATCATGTAGCATTTCTTCCTCTTCTTCATGAGTCATGCTAGAGCTTTCAGGTTCCTTACTAGGTGTTTGCATTTTCTTTCCTCGGGGCATCATTTGTCGCTAATAATGCTTTACTATGCCCTTTGAATTCCGTTAAACCAAGCTTACACAAAAATTAAAAAAAAAACTACACACCTTTTTTCATTTTATAGAAGCCTGATATTGAATTTGATGTATCTCTATAATTTCGTAGCATCTAGTTTTGAAATTGCTACCTGTAGTAGCCTTCTGCGTCCTCTTTCCAATGCTAGAAGTCTGAGCCCAAATGGATTCTCCAAGGAAGAGTTATGTGAAATCTCCCACAGTGACTTGCTTTTAGACTGGTTTAGTAGAGCGAACTTGTACGACGTGCCACGAGTCACTGTTTCAACCTTTGAATCAAAATCACACACACAAGAAACTATAGTCCGTCCTCTTTCTATACCTTCTTACGAAATTTCAATCTGATCCCCAGACAGAAAGTTATGACGATTTTCCCTAGGTCACCTGTTTTGAATGTAATTCAGGAG
Organism: Pinus tabuliformis; assembly: GCA_031772625.1. Taxonomy (NCBI): domain Eukaryota; kingdom Viridiplantae; phylum Streptophyta; class Pinopsida; order Pinales; family Pinaceae; genus Pinus; species Pinus tabuliformis. The sequence continues at coordinate 1,034,808,274 of CM062816.1, read as the reverse complement.
TCTGCAAAAAGACCAACTTCCTCAGATCATATATCCACAAATATCGTGCGAAAAGCTCTGAAATTCGGAGCCAAGGTTCAACGCAATTTCTTCTCAAATGAGTTTTTTTCTCGACTTCTGAAATGTCACAGAAAATAAGTTATAGCGAAAATGCCACAATGACCTGTTTGGAGCAGCGAAACCCTAGAATCCAAAGCTCTGATACCAAATGTTATGAAACCAGCTCAAGAAAAGATAGAAAAGATAGATCAACGCCTTAGAATTCAGCCTCTTCGAGGGGGAAACCTCCTTTACATTACATAAATGAACAATTCTTGGATGATACAAATGACAGAACCTCCTTTCTATATATAGGAGTCTAAGGAATCACAATATAATCCAGCCGACCTAACAATAATAATATAAAGCCACAAATATAACAATAGGGGATTCTATGGGGCAAAGAAATAACAATATGGGGGTAATAAGGGCACAAAAATATAAATAAGGGATATAACTACAATAGTAATGGGGTAATCACTAGTATTATAGGGACCCAACAGACCTGGTGCTTAGCCAAATATTGAAGATCAGAAATCGTGACTTTCCTAGTCCATGCCTTTGGTTTCACCCTCCTAACATTTTCAATTAAGATTAGTGGGGACCGTTGATTGTCGATTTGTGAGATGATGTCATATTTTTCCACGTGTCACCTTATGAGTGGTGACACGTGTCATCCTGTTTTGGCCACTTAGGACCCCTAAAAACACCAAATCTGCAAGCCATGTGTCCTTTGTATTGCCACATCATTATGATGTCATACTTCACATGTCTTTATCGGATCCCATAGTGTTCTTCCATGTGGCCCCACTAGAGGAGAGAGAAATATCCCACCTGCCCTTGGTTTTTCACTAAATTTCTTTGTTAATCACAATGGAAACTTCCTTGATGATTTACACTATCATATCACAACTCACGATATCACAATGTTTTAGCATTGTCACCCCGTTAGTGCTCTGATTCGCTAATTTGCAATACGTTGTGCCAATATCTCTTGACTGCCAGGACCTCTGATCTGTGATTTTTTATATCAACGATCATTGGATCATTGATCTCACTGCCATCCCCTACTGCTGCTGGAAACTATGATTGCAATTTGCGATGATCCTTACCCTTGGTCTTTTTCTCTTTGTTTTCTCGCTTTCAAAGGGTAGCTTCAATCTACTCTAACGTTTGATCTAGAAGTCCATTTTTGGACTTCCATGTGTCGTTGGAAAGTTTATTATGAGCACCATCTAGTGGGGACGGTATGATTTTTATTTGAGAGCTTCTGTGGCTTGGAAGATGGCTACAAAATTCTCATTTCTTTTATCCTCCTTATACAACTGGAACTCTGTTTTCATAAGGTGACAACATTGGCTCCACCTGGGGAGAGTGCCTTGCTTGCAAGGTGTTGAGAATCTGCATACTATGAAATTCTCTTTTTTGGGCATGGTGTCTTTTTGAACAAGTGAATTTTTTTTGAAAATAGAACTTTAAATAGAAAAGTAGAAATTTCATATGTTAATTACAAGAGACACTGATATTTACAATGAGGACAAGATGATACCTTTTAATTCTGGAAATAGAGTTTGAGGAACTGACCATTTACTGGTAGCTCTAATGATTCACCTTCCATATTTTTGAGTAGGTATGTATTATTTCCTTTTTCTTTTGAAATTTTGAAAGGGCCGAACCAAAGGGAATCAAACTTTCTGTGTTTACCTTTTTCTTCCCGTTGGACATCCCATCAAAGAACTAAATCTCCCGGTTGAAGAGGTCGATCCTTGGCCTTTTTTTCAAACAGGGATTTCATATTTTGTTGATAATTTTCTAATTTAACCCCCACCTATTCCCTGTTTTCATGGAGCTCAATCAGTTGGTTTATCCTTCATGTCAATGCACTTGGTTCCTCCTTAGATTCTTGTAGTAACTTCACCAATGGCATTTCTAATTGGATTGGGAAGACTACAACCTTACCATACACTAGCTCGAAAGGAGATTTTCCAGTGGAACATTTAGGAGTCACTCAATTTGCCCAGAGTGAAAACTTAAATTGGGTGTCCCAATTCCTCTGATTTTCATTGATGGTCTTCTTTAGCGCTCTCACCACAGTTGTATCTGATGACTTAGATAAACTGTTTCCTTGAGGATAGTAGGTAGTGGAGTGCCCTATGACGATATTGAATTTCTGATAGAAGCCATTGAATTTTTCCGATTTGAAGAACTGGACATTGTCAGTGATGATTTTCATAGGGAAACCAAAATGCAAGAATATGTTCTCCTCCATAAACTTAATTACCACTGAGTCTTTAGAATTTCTGGGCGGGATGACCTTTACCCACTTTGTGAAATAATTTGTGGCCATCAATATCCACTTATGCTGGCCATTGGAAGGTGGGCTTATCTCTCCTATGAAGTCTAGTCCCCACCATGTGAAGGGTCTGTCCACATGTAGTGGGATCAGGGGAAGAGGAGAACGTTTTTGTCTCTCAACAAAGACTTCACACTTTTGACATGATCTAACTTCTAAATTCACATTTAAAAATAGTGTAGGCCAATAGAATCCCACTTTGAGGATTTTGTGAGCTGTGGTCTTCCAACTATAATGACCTCCACAAACTACCCCATGAAATTCTTCAATCACTTTATGATTTTTGCCTTCTACTAAGAATAACAACAAGACTCCCACCAGATCTTTCGAGTAGAGTTGACCATTGGATATGATATACTTTTTAGCTTGCAGTCTCAACATCTTGTATTTGGATTTTTCCATCCCTAGTGGGCACCTCAGGAATAAGAGATAATGGATGATATTTTTATACCAGGGTGATCCCTCATATTAAGCATAGATCTTTTTCTCTTGTATTTTAATCGCATTCTACTTAACTTCTATTTTGTCTTCCTCTATTATCAGGTTTATTCCCAAAGCTTGGTAGTTAGATTATGATAAAACCTTAGCCAATCCCTGGCCTTTTACAAGCTTAGTGGGCTTTATGTCTAACTCATATTCCTGTATCTTTTCTATCCACCTACCCTTTTTTCCTTCACCGTCTCTTTGCACAATGATGTCCTTGAACACTGTCGTTGGGACAAATGTTGTGATTTTTTATTGTAGCACATATACTCGAAATGCCTTCAAATCTTTGAATAGTGCATATTCTTGTTTCTCCAAGATGTTATATTTCAGCACAACATCCCTCAGACTTGGCTGAAGAAGGTGATGGGCTGCTCATAACCATATTTATTATTCTGTATAAAAACTGTAGCAATAGTATGAGGAGAAGCAAAAGAAAAGATATAGAAAGGCATTGAGTAGTTAGGACTGACTGGTACTGGTGCTCCAAAAAAATATTCTTTAATTATAGTAAAACAATCTCGAGAGGTATGGATTCACTTGACTTCATTTTCCTTTTTAAGAATATCTGTAATACCCTTCACTATTTCAACATAGTTGGGTATGAAACTTCTCAAGAAATTGATTCTCCCCAAAAATACTTGGACCTCTTTGTTATTTCTAGGTAGAGGAATGTGATTGATAGCTTTGACTCTCTTAAGATCAATTTTCACTCCCTCTTGTTCTACTATTTTTCCTAGTAGCTTCCCCTCACTCAGGGAAAACTGAGATTTCTTGGGATTCAAAGATAGTCCATACCTCCTGCATTTCTGAAAGGTGAGCTTCAAGTGGAGGATGTTCTCTTCATCAGTCTTAGAGAAGACCACGATATCATCCAAATATACCACTATAAACTTGTCTTTCTCCCCTACAAAATCTATATCCATAGCTCTCCAAAAAGTGGCCCCTGCATTCACAAGACCGAAAGGCATGTGAGCATACATGAAAGTTCCCTAAGGGGTGGTGAAAGAAGTCTTCTTATGATCATTAGGGTGGACTGCCAGTTGGTTGTAACGAGAGAACCCATCCATCATGGGCATTCTAATTGGTCCCACAACCTTCTTCAATATATAATCCATCTTTGGTAGTGGGTAATTGTCTTTCAAAGATGCCCTATTAAGGTTACAAAAATCTACACATAATCTTATTTTTCCATTCTTTTTTTGGACTGGGACTAGGTTGGCCACCCATTCTGAGTACCTTAAAGGCACTATGATTTTAGCCTGTAGAAGTTTCCTCGCTTATTTTTCAATAGAGGGGAGTAAGAGTGGATTAATATTCTTAAGCTTCTGCTTGCATGATTTTATTCTACTCTTTAAAGGTATCTTATGTTGTATGATGTTAGTATCATTTTCTTTTAAATCCTCATAAGACCAAGCAAAAAATCCTCATAGATTTTGAAGAGATTTAAATACCTTTGTTTGTACTGTGAGGGGATTCCGTTTGATATCCTGACCATCTCGAGTTCATATTCTGAGTCAATATTGTAATATTCTACTTATTTTTCCATATCCAGAGGCATTGTTTTTTAGGCTACGTCATTTTGGTTAAATAATATTTCGAGTGGAACTAGCCACTGAGGAATAGTATTCCCCTCTAGTTGTAGAATTTTTTATCCACCCACCTTCTTCTCCCACAAATTTTGTTCTTGATTTGCCTCTTTTTCCTCTTCCTGATCAATAGTCGAGCTAGTGAACTCCCCAACTACTTCTATAAACCGTTTGATCTGCTCATCATCCTCGAATACCTACTAGTGCTTGAAATTATTAGGTATAGAGGGTCTATGTCTAACCTCCATCTCATACCTGAGAAGTGGATTTGAGGAGATTTGAAATTGCTTGCTGGTACAGTAAGGGAATCAACCATTCCTTTTTCTTCCTTGGCATAAATTGGATATTAAAGGCCCGAAAAAATTTATCAATTAAATCCCATACTTCATTCTACTAAATCCTCAATCTGGGGTGTTTAGCCTGGCACTAATTTCAGATCTTCTTTAAAATCAGCTCAGAATCTCCATGCACAATTAAGCATTCAATATTCACATTCCATGGTATTTGTAGCCCAAGCAACAATGCTTCATACTCTGCCACGTTGTTGGTTGCCTCAAAGTCCAACTTGAATGAGAGGGGCATCAAGCTGCCCTTATGACTTACCAACAATACTCGTGCTCCATTTCCCTCTTTTTAATTCTCTCCATCAAAGTATAATTTCCATACTTTGTTTTTATTTGTTTGTTGGTCGTCTAACTCCATCGTTATTTGTACTTGGGTTTCTTCTAAGATGGACTTATCTTCTTATAGGAACATGTAGGAGAGGTTACTTTATTTTCCATACACAGGAGAATTCCTAGAACCTTCAACTAGGGTCACAATTTTTACAAATCTGGACTCTCTGTACAACCTCCTTTCCTTGCCTCGAAAAGTGGGAATAGTGGCATAAGTTAGATGTATTTTGATAGAGCCCCCAACCTTGGAACCCCAAGACCTAGATAGGAGCATACCGAATCCAGGGGGAATATCTTCCACTACTATGTCCACCACTATGCTCTTCACAGGGATCTGAGCTAGGTTTACCACTAGATCTTTTATCATTCCCAAGAATTTGACCCTCTTAGAGTCAAAGGAGTATAGGTCCTTGTAGGGTCTGGTGATCTACAAGCCAAGTTGTTCCATCATAGCTAAGGGTGTGAGGTTATGTGAGGCTCCAGAGTCCAACATACAATTATGCAATAAGAGGTCATGAATTACCAGGGTCACGCAGAAGGGTGCACTGGAAGAATCAAGTTCTTCAACATGAGGCCCAAAAAAAACCACTGGTCTTTCTTCTTGAAGGTTTAAACAATCATGGGTGTGCACTAAGGTGGATGGACGCATGAACTAGGAAACTTGAGATTTATAAGTGGGTTGTTTTAGAAGTTTAGTTAGGGGTATTTGGTGTTTGTTCACCTGGATCATCTTCTAAATAAAGAGGAGGAGGGATCTGATCGAGTTGATATTTTCTTTCCCTTTGAAGTATCTACAATGGTTGCCTTCAGTACTCTGGGTTGTAACCTCAATTGTTACCTTGAGAATTATGTTTAGGGAGACTCTTGTTCTCAAGCTCAAGCTTCACCACCTTGTGCGATAAACTCTTAATAAGCTTATCCATTTTTTCCCACTTTAGATATGGTAATTCTTTACCTTGAACAGAGGAGGATGCTTCTTCTTTCCCCATTTTCTTCTCATGAGGTTCATTATTTCCTCTTGACTTCCCTGTTGAGGTGAAATTTTATTCCACCTCAAGAGCAACAACTTGGAGTTGATCTAAAGTACGATACTTCCTCTCCTCAGGGTAAAGCCAAATTCAGACTCAAGGGCTCCCACAAATACTACATGAGCAACAACTTGAGAAGGATTTATCTCAATCAGCTAGTTATTATACTTCTTATTGAATCTTTTTATGAATTCTAAAAGCTCCTCTTCTGGCTTCTTCCTTATAGTTTTTGGTGCACTAAGATAACTTTATAAATCAATCTTAATCCTACATTAATATGTCAACCTGGGATTCGTCTTTCTATTTCAAGGTTGTGAGCACTATCTGTGCAAAAATGATCAAAGATTGGAATGAAGGTAATTAATCCTAACTAATCGTTGCAAAAATAAACAATTTCTTAACAACTCATTAACTCTTAAAAATGCAAAACATGAATTATTCTATGATTCAAAAGTGGAAAGATAAATCCATTGCAAACTACTTTCAAACAAATATCTTAATCCAATATCCTAATGCAAAAAGGAAATGAATCTGAATAATCAAATCCACACGTATTAAAGGAAACTATTAAAATCATGCTAATCACAAGGAACATTCAAAGCTAGAAGTAATTGAAGAAAGGATATACTAAGAGAAACCAACAATCATACACAAAATTACTTTCTGTAAATTATAAAAATGATATTAACCAAGCTATAAGATTTACTCTAACTCAACCTGAAGAGGGAAAAATAATACGAATCTTAACAATAAAGCGTAAAAATCATAATACAAATGAGCAATAAGTCTTCCAGCGATTGGCCCCAAAGCCTCTAGAAGAAATTGCTATAGAAACTCAATACGGGGATTTAATGTGAAACCTCAAATATTTCATTAACTACTGAAAAGGAATGAAAAAATCACTTCAACCCTTAATGTTCAATATGCATTCGTAGTCTTGCTGGAATTTTAAAATGATTATGAAAGTTACTTTTCCCTTTGATTTACTAGCATTATATATCTTCTATGAAATGATACCAAATTCGAGCTTATCCTAAGGATCAAAATATCCTCAGGATTGCTCGGCTGAATAATCGTATTTCCACATTAATCCCATATTTTTCCTCCGCCTTTAGCGTGATCTGCATAGCTATAACAACCTCATCTTCCTTTTTGGCATTGTTGTCTTACCCAAAAGGAACAATAGTTGTCCAATCCAGTCATGCACATAAACAAGTGAAAACTTGGGCTTTTAATACTTAAAGCATGTAATTTTTTCAACACTACTTTTTATTTTCTTTTCACGGTCTTACTTTGATAAAGTTCTCAAGATGACAGTAAATTCATGAAAACCATATGATTAATCAAGTAAATGAGGAGGAAAAAATTACCTTTTTCATGACCCAACATACTCCCCAACTTACCTTTTTGCATGTCCTCATGCAATAAGATAATTAAGATGCAACTGAGTCAGAGAATAGGCAGGATATGTTTCTTCCTTGTAGACCCGAAAACCATTTTTGTTTTTAAGTACTACAAAGGCTTAGCCTTCCTGATATTCTGATAATTCATAATTACAATGATACCCATCAGGAGGATACCAAATGATAGGGATTATATAATGACATCCAATCCAAATAGGACCCTCACTTATCACAATGTTACCATAACGGGCGAGTCTAGCTGCAACTGCCTTATAGTTTTGGTAGCCAAAGGTTTCTCAGTTTCTGACACTGTTGGGAGAGACTGTCCATATTTTTTTTGCAGCTAGGAGATCTTCTTCTCTAATGTATTCAAAATATTCCAAACCTGACTTGATAGTGTTTGTGTGGATGAGGCCCAAGGTGGACACAACTCCTTCCTTTTCCATAAACCTTTTATGTTGTACTCAAATTTGTAGGGGCATTGTCTGTTCACCTCTTACCCAAAGATTTAGTCCACTTTCTCTCGTATGGAAGGTATCATGAGCCTTAGCCCATTTGAGATGGTTTTTGGTGAAGGAGAGGAAAGTCTGGAACTGGACATCCCCAAGCAAGGGGCTAGGATTGGCATCCCTATCATCTTCCAAGAACAAGTTGTGCAAATATAATTCACATAAATAACGTTTTACATCTTCTATCTGTTTTTGACAACATTTAATAAAATCAGGAGTAGAACTAAACTAAAACCACTAACCAACTCTAATAGCATTAACTTTTAACAACAAAAATCCTTCAAGTAGAAAAAGTGCATAGTTTGTAGCAGACGACCTACAGGCTAGTGCATCTGAATAAAGAAAACAAATAATTTTGATTTTCTCCAAAGATTTCTGATACTGTCCTTGTACTTCACTTTCTTTCATTTTGTTTTAAGGTTGGCATAGGTTTCATCCTCTGTTGTAGTCAAGTCATTAATTTTTTTCAGTAACTCCTGGTATTTCTTCAAAGGCACAACTTCTTATTGATGTTGCTGTATTACTTTCTATAACTTTTGTAGTTTTGTCTTCAGTTTTTGAATAATAGCCTCTACTACCAAGGGGGTATAAGGAGGTATGTCCTCAGTCTGAGTAGTCTTGCTGCCAGTTACTACAGACTCTATTTGAATGACTAGTTCTATTGTTGACATAGGAACACATAGGTCTGTTTGAACAACTATTTACACTGTTGACACAAGAATACAAAGGTATGTTTGAATGTATATATGAGTAGCTATCTCTATTACTTCCATAGAAGAACATAAATCCATTTGATTTTCTATCGAACTAGTACAAACATCCTCTATTTGAGTTCCTGCTGGATAAGTACTAACGTTTTCCATTTGTATTCCAGTGCAATTAAGGAAATTCTCACTCTAGGTTCCCATTGATTTCGACTCTACTTCCTTCTTATAAGCTTTCTTAGAGTCTTTTAGCCATTTCCTAAGCTGCTTGATTTTTCTTTTCAATTTATCATTTTCCTTATTCATCAATTCCAACTTGTGATCATCTCTCTTCTTTCTCCTTACTATGGGTTTATTCACTGAGGAAGACGGACCAATAATAACATTTTCAAAAATAGGAGCAGTTTCAAAATTGTCAGAGTCACGTTTGAGTAAGATTGTGTCTCCTAAATTGGCTTCTGACTCATCAACGTTGTCAGTGTCTAGTTCAAGTAAGGATGTATCTCTAGAATTGGCTTCCAACTCCTCAACATTATCAGGGTTTTGTTCAAGTGAGGTTGTATCCCCTGAATTAGCTTTAGGCTCCTCAACATTATCAGGGTTTTGTTCAAGTGAGGCTATATCCCTTGAATTATCTTTAGGCTCCCGGGTTTCAGCTGTAGAAACATTATGTCCTTCCAATTCTTGTGTATCTCTATCATTTCTGAAAGAGGGTAATGTCTCTCTATGGTGAGAATTATGAGGAGAAGTGGAAGGGATAGGAGTAGGGACTTGTTCTTGTGAATTTTGAAATTGGCCTATTTCCTCAAAAATAGTTCCCAAATTTTCCAAGACCCAGGCTACTTCTTCTTCATAATCCCGAGGAAAATCGACTTGTTGGTTATCATGGGATTCATGGGGTGGTATCGTCTCATCCGTGACTACATTAATGCTTCTCCATTGGATTATTCACTTAGACCATTTCGTTTAACAAGAATGGGTGTCAAGACAGGGGCTATCATTTTTCATCCCATTTTTGGGGCTTGTACCTCCATAGTCTGATGTTCTTCCTCGGGATGGGCATTTTCAGTGATTCCTTCCAGGGATGGTACATTAGAGCTTATTAAATTTTCCCAAGTTAGCTGCAACTACGTTAATTCCTTGGTGACTATCAATTTGATTAAACCATGATGACTGACTGTAGCCTATGGGTTTTTAGATTTCCTCACTCTACTAGCAATTTCATGTAATAACGAGTTCAGGAAGAATGGAAAATTGATTACTATCTTTTGTTTTAATGCTACTAACAATTTAAGGTGCCAAGGACTTACCACATCATGGAGGCCATTGCATGTGATGTATTTCTAGATGACCTTTGCTAGTTCGTGCCATGGATCGCTTAGAGATGCAGGGTAAATACATTTTCCTTTCCGAACTAACTCCTCACTAGGTTCCTTGAATAATTCTATGACTTCATGGAGTGCCATGTGATTTTGTACCCATTTTATGCCTTCTGTAGGGAGGCCTATGTCCTCTGCTAGAGTGGCTTTAGTTATTGCTATGGTCCTACCTTTGACGACTGTGGCTCTCATTCTGTAGATTTTGCAAGAATTCTAGAGCAATATCATCATTAAACCCATGCAACCAAGCAAGATATTGTGCCCATCCTTCACGTTCTAAGATATCTCAAGCTTGCGTGGTGATTTGTAGTAGTGTAGGCTCACTGTGAATATAGGTGCCACCCATATTTTTTTATTTCCTAAGATCAATCTGCAAACCTGCATGCGGTATTGGATCCCACAATTTCCGTAATGAAACAACATAAACTACATGCAGAAGTATAAGGAATAAAAACTAAATACAGACTCTTGATAATAATATCCTATCATATTGACAGGTATGACAGATGTTCATTAATTGTGTGCCTTCACATCATAATAATATATGACCGTCCCCCTTTAATGAAAAAAGGGTGGCCACAACTTGTTGTTGGGATAGGGTTCCTAGGGTCAAATTTTGTTAGTTTAATCAATTTTTGAGTAAATTTTTGTAAACAATGTAAAGGCTCCACGAAATGTGCAAGTGGAGCGCACAGTTAAGTATGAGTCAAAGGGACATTAGCTCCTTGTATGGGTAGGTGATATGATGGTTTTGAGACTCACCCATGGGCCGCGGGCCATGGTATTGAATTGAAAATGCTATAAATATTTGAGTCATAGCGAGTCTAGGAGAATATAACTTTGGAAAAAGATCTATTGAAAGGAAAAAAGTGTTAAGATAGGAAATATTTTTTTCCTGTACTTAGGCGAAAGGGGAAGGCTCCTGTAGCTGAGTGCGCAAAGACCTTTTCAAGTCACATCTAAGTGCGCGGGCTCCTCAAGCTAGGTGTGCAAGGTAGAAGAGCCTATAAATTGAATGTTGAATCTAATAAAGATGATTTTGGGTTGAATCAATTGCATCTATGCTTGTTGTTGATATATGATTGAGATAGTACACCTTCTTTCTGTAAGAATTAGGGGAATTTTGAGGTCTAAAATGGGCCTCCTAAGGAAATTATAAAATAATAGTGGAAATAATAAAATAAGAGTAGATTACATCATCAAATTTTATATGGAAAAAAGAAAAACTATTTTTCAACTCATACTTTCAACATATGTCCCTACGGGTTTACTCAAATTTCCAGAGGCAACACTCGTTGGATGAAAATTTCAATACCTCATCCAAGGAGTACCCATGTTGCATACTTTCGATAGACAGTGCTACATGAAAAATACAAATACATGAAAACCATGATTGCAATAATGTTTTTTCATGTATTTCTAATTTTTCATCTAGAAGGGTCCATCGAAAGTATGCAACATGGGTACTCCTTGAATACGGAATTAAATTTTGCATCCAACAAGTACTCCCACTCGAAATTTGAGTAAAAAATTAGGGAGATAAGTTGAAAATACAAGTTGAAAAAATAGTTTTATTATTTTTTAATCTTTTTAGTTTTTTACTCCAAAAATGGTGAATCATCCCCCATGGTTGACATCATCATCTTGAATCCTATTGGTTATTATAAAGTTTATTTTGGTTGTACTTTTTTCTTATGAGGCCCATTTTAGACTTCAAAATTCCCCTAGTATTGTTTCCTATAAATGAATGTGTTCTATTGCACGAATCTATTGAATCTTTAACATCTATGAATGAAATGAGTAATGAACCATTTTTTCAAAGACAGTAACTAGATTTGTTATGATAACTATTCAGGCAAATTGATGTGCATGAAGGCAGACCTAGGGTCGCTATTTACTAAGAGAAAGTCATGAATCTACATCTGTTATGTCTGATAAGAATAATTGTATACCTTCGTGAAGACGTGGAGGTCAATTGGATAGCGCTGCAACAATGGATAGTAGGAAGGTATAGATCTGCACGAAGGCAGATTTGAGCTATAAGGGCTTCAGAATACACATGACATAGTCTCTAGATTTAGAAATCTAGTTCTAGCATACCCCAATACTGCTTCGGGTGAGATTGTAGCTTGTGCTATGCAGGTTGTTTCTGAAAGTTCCAACAATGTAGGGTTTTTTTGGTTGGCGCGAATAACTCTGAACCTAGGTCAGGCCCCCTGAATCCAAAAAATGGTTTCATTTTCGGGACCGAGATCTATTTAAGAGATGTGTGATAAGTGGTTTCCTACAAAAAAAAAAATTGAGAAGTGGATTGATCGAAAAGTGCACACGTTCACGCTCAAGAGAGTAGAAGCCCTAAATTATCCAAGGAGCAGTGGTTGCAGAGATATTTGTACACAGACGAGACTGAAACATTCTTCTATTTCTTCCCTAATGAATTGCACAAATGGTTGTCTATATTGGCAGATTGTCAAGGGACATGGAGGCTCAACGGTCCTATATAGTGGACTCCAAAACTAGTGCAACATCTAGAAGCATCAAGAAGAAATATCATGTGGGTCGTGGATCATTGGATTGATCGCACACTTGGAAGTTTTTTTACTGAGTTTGTGGTTGATCAAACTATCATCTATAGTGAGGCAAAACGTAGGCTCTTCCACGGACCATGAGGTAAGTATTTGAAATCATTGACAACCTGGATTAAAATGTTGTTATGTGAAAAGAGGGTTATGAAATTACCTTGATGTTTGGAGCTATGAAAAGTGGTAAATTCTTCAGAAGAAACGAAGGAATGAGCTCAGAGTATAGTCCACTCATTCAATCCCCTTCAAGTGATGATGAAGGGGCAATGCTGACTACATCGCGAAGTGCAGTATAGTTGATTAAGTAGGATATCCTGTGGATACCTCGTCCATCCACTCCACCTCCATGTCATACGCCTACACCTTCACCTCCACCTCCACCTCCACTTCCACCATTCAATATGGCGAACATGATGAATATTTCAGTTTTCAAAGGAGTTGGGGGCGAAGACCCTGAATATTTCTGGTTTGTTGTGGATGATATGTGGATGGCGCAATAGATTACAGATAATAACATAAAGAAGGTGTAGCTGGTCAGAGCCTTAAAAGATCAAGCATTGACATGGTACATCAAGTACTACACTAATAACCCTAATGTTACCTTGGGAGAGACCCAGCAAGCTCTAAACAAGGAGTTTAGAAATCCTAGGTTAGAGGCACAGTCGGTGACTGAGTTCAAAGAAATTTGACAAAAGATAGATGAGTCACGCAGGGATTTCGATCAGAGACTAAAGTGCCTGATCAGGCAGAATAGTATGGTGATATCAGATTCTCAGTATCAAGATTGGTATATCACGTCATTTTTACCACATTTAAGGTTTCCACTGTCATAGAAAAAGATAGTAACAAAAGCAGAAGTGGTAGAAATCGCGATGAGATTCGAAGCCTCATCAATACAAGATACGAACATTGGAGTGTAGTAGATTCACTCGCAGCTAGAAATCTTGCACTTGGAGTTGTAGAGCTTGAAGAAAGGCAAGGAAAGCTAGCCGAAAGCACGTGTGGAATTCTGGTGCTTAAAATTCAAGGGTCATGGTCATGATAAGGACCATTGTCTAGTTTATCAAAATTATCTTATAGAGGGAGGGTCTATCCCCCTGAAGCTAGAGGCTACTGCTAGGTTGAATGCAGAAGCTATTCCATGGTGCACTATTTGTCAGGTTACTAGACAACATGCGATATATAATTATCTCTTACTATAAAAGTTGGTATAGATGCCAAAACAATTGTTCTCCAATTTCTGTAAGTTTTTAGGTCACATTGAATGCCATTGCTGAAGTTATGACATAATGATGGATAGAACCCCCACCTATCGAATGCAGGTAGAAAAGTAGCCTAAGGATCAGGGCACAGAAGCATTAGGCAGAGGATTCCAAGGTTGGGGATGAGGAAGAGGGGGTAGAGATGATAGAGGACGTGGGTAGATAATTAGCTATAACTGTGGCAAAACAAGACACTTTGCGTGAGATTGCCCAAACCCCATGCATCATTCATGTCAGTATTGTAGACAGTTCAACCATGTGATAGAAGACTGTCTAATCCTTATAGCAAAGATGTAAGAAAGTAAGACACATCCCCAAAAACCCACGCAAAACTTACAAATGACGAGGGTGAAACCTCACAAAGAGGATCATAGTGTACATATAATAATAAGAAGTGGTATGGAAACAGGTTAAGATAAAGGAAAATAGCCTGAGACTGAAGGTTAGGTACATCCGGTTGCCGAGAAGGAAATATATTTTGACGTCAATAAAGCTAAAGAAATATTCATGGAAGCCAAGAAGAGCTTCACTGAGGCCTCCACCTCAGGAAACCAAGGGAAATTACTAGAAACCAGTACGGTGCAGGACGTAGATCTGTCAGTATTAGTTACTTTTCTAAAGACCTGTATGAAGTTGCTGCATGATAAGAAAGCAATAGAAGGGCTGCAAGAGTTAATTGAAAAGTGCATGAATAAAGAAAATACCCCTATTGAACAATGCACCATGAGAAAAATTGGTAAGCATAAGAAGTAAATGAGGCATGAGATGAGGCTGACTGCATAAATAGGAGAATATGAAATGGACCAGGTAACCTTGGATATGGGATTTGATGAAAATGTCCTGCCTAAGTAGATGTGGGAGAGAATGGGAGACCTACACTGTAGTGGTCTCCTATCTAGCTACACATGGCTAATCAACAAAATATTATTCTGATGGGGTGCTTATATGGTGTAACGGTAGACATTGAGGGCGCAAGTGTGCTAGATAACTTTGAGGTCATTGAAATAGTGGATGATAGTAACACGTACATCGCGCTACTAGGGTTTAACTGGGCTTTTGACATCGATGGAGTAATCAACTTGAAGAAGCGAAAGATGAATTTTGAAAGGAAGGCACTCTGGGTTGTAGTACCACTAGACCCTGCCGAGGGAGCATGCTATACTGAACCTATTCATGACTTCATGGAGGATGATGATGATCTGGATCAGATATACAAGATCACAACATGAGACAAAGATTGGATCAATCCTACAACTGATGGACGAATTGCATGGGACAGGGTTAGCTCCTGCACCTCAAATTCGGGTGAAGAACTTGAGCACTGATAGAATCGGTTGCATGAAGTATCTACACTCCGGTGTAATATGAGGACCAAATCACTGAGGTGTGTTTCAAATGAGGTAAGAAAGCTTCCACATGAGGATGGTTTGACTGATGTGGATCTATTTTTAGATGAATTTGAAATAGAATTACATGAAGAACATCGCTTCCAAGCACTAGAGTTGGCACTGTGCACTACACCTCCCCGTTGGTGGGGTGCATACAAGGAGAACTTCGCTGGTTGGAAGAATATGGAAGGATGATGAAATTAATGTTTAGGTATGCTAATACTAGAATGACTGAGACATACAATGGGAAGGATGATCAACGCAATCATTTGGCACGATGGACTAAGGTCTGGGGAAGATAGACACAACTAGAATGGGTGGAAATTTGCTGTCATACCTTTGATACAATCCCTATGAACTGGTATTTAGAAACAAGGCTTCACCATGGAACAATTGAATGGGACATATTAAGAGAAATTTTTCTATTGACTTTCAAATTTGAGGATGGGTTTGAATGCATTAACGAAATGCTCCAGGAGATAAAAGCTACTATATTCAGAATTCCTAAGGAACCGGTAGAATGGACTCAGCTGGATTGGAGTACACAGTTGCGTCATGCACTAGAATGTTACAATGTGACTGCTGAGGAGGAAAAAGAAGATCCACAGAATTCTAACATTCTAGAAATAGAAGGACAATGTGAAGTTGAAGGACTGAAAGCAGAAAACCCGGAGATAACAGAGGCTTTGAAAAGTAGACAAGTAAATATTGGATCTGAAGCAGAGCCTAAGTTCATGATGATAGGAGAATATTGCGACCAAGATAGAGTCAATAAGGTGGCCAAAATGCTGCATGAATACCAAGATATATTTCCAACAAAGTTCTCGGACCTGAAGGGGATCATAGGAGATTTTGGCTTAATGAAAATCACTTTGAAACCTAACGCGAAGCCTAGCAAACAGAGACTGTATCAACTCAATCCAAAGTATAAAGAGAAGGTGTGCCAAGAGATTAATAAGATGCTGGATGTCAGAATTATTGAACCAATAAAAGAATCTGATTCGGTGAGCCCAATGTTTGTCCAAGAAAAGAAACAAAAAGACGAAATCAGGGTATGCGTCAATCTAAGAAAACTAAATGATGCATGTGTGCATGATCCGTTTCTAACACCATTTATAGATGAAGTGTTAGAGAATGTTAGAGGATAGGAGATTTATTCATTTATTGATGGATTTTTGGGATACCATCAAATAAAGATCACGCTAGAGGATCAAAGCAAGACTTCCTTCGCAATAGAGTGGGGTTGCTTTCAATATACAATAATGCCATTCGGATTCAAGAACGCGCCTGCAATCTTCTCCCAGGTAGTAATCACGACATTGAAGGAGTTTATTCATAAATTCTTGGAGATTTATTTTGATGATTGGATTGTGTTCAGGTTGGTGAAGTGCCATGTTGCAAGTATGTGCGTTATGTATACATGCCATAGATATCAGATCTTGAAGAAGAGAATATTTTGTGTGCCCTCCAGAATATTTCTTGGCCATGTGGTATGTAGGTAGGGGTTGATGGTGGACCCTGCAAAGATTGCTTTAATTTTGAATTTGGAAGCTCCTAGGAATGTAAAACAGCTGCGCATGACCTTGGGGTACACTGGGTACTATAGAAAGTTTATCAAGGCGTATGCTCAGATAATTGCACCGATGGAAAATTTATTGAAGATAGATGAGATATTTTGTTGGGATGAAGAATGTTAGTGAAACCTGGATGTATTGAGGGAAAAGATGGTGACTGTGCCAATCTTGGTGTTCCCAGATTGGAGGAAATACTTCTATGTGCACGTGGATGCCTCTTGCATTGCACTCGGTGCAGTATTAACACACGCAGGAGAAGGATAAATTGATCATCTGATAGCATTCGTGAGCATAAAGTTATCGAAGGCTGAGAAGAATTATTCCACTACAAAATGCAAAGGGATGGTGATGGTCTATGTGCTACAAAAGTTTCGACACTATTTTTTGGGTGCACATTTTAAAATGTATACAGATCACTCCATGCTGAAGTCCCTGGTCAATAAGCCTATGTTGGGGGGCGAATCTATTGATGGTTATTATTGTTTTAGGAGTATGAATTTGAAGTAATTGTGAATCCTAGAAGGCTGAATGTAGGACCAGACCACTTGTCAATGATTGAAATAGGAGAAGAACCAAATAGTTTGGAGGAATAATTTCCAGACGCATAGATCTTTGCTATGCACATTGTGGATGACCATTTTGCTGATATCACTTAGTTTTTAACCATGGGTATAGCTCTGAAAGGGTATTCCACTCTGCAAAAGAAGGAATTAGTGGTCCACTTTGCATATTTTTTGGTGATTTTGGGTCATTTGTATAAGATGGAAACATATTAACTACTGTGAAGGTATGTTCCAGAATTCGAGCACGCTAGTATCTTCACTGAAGCACATGGAGGAGTGGCAAGAAGACACTATGCAGGAAAAGTGATTGCGCAAAAGATTTTGCGTGGAGGTTTATGGTGGCTGACACTACATAAATATTCTAAAGCATACTGCAAGGCATGTAATGCTTGCCAAAGGATAGGAAAGCCTTCATGAAGAGATGAATTTCCCCTTAACCCTCAGGTGTCACTGCAAGTATTTGATAAGTGTGCTATTGATTTTATAGGACTAATGCAACCACCAGGAAAGAAGACAAGTGTACGATACATTATTACTACAATAGAATACTTAACCAGATGGGCAGAAGCACAACCAATGAAGGATTGTACTACTACCACTTCCGCGAAGTTCCTATTCGAGTATGTCTTAACACGGTTTGGGTGTCCTAAGGTATTGATGAGAGATAGGGATACACATTTTCTGAATGAAACAATCAGCGCAATGCTTGAATAATTTCAGGTATACCATTAAAAGAGTACACCCTATCATCCCCAAGCCAATGGTACTATGGAATCATTGAATAAGATTCTGGAGAACACATTAACAAATATTTGCAATGCGCAGAGGAATGATTGGACATGCACATACCAACAGTTATATGGGCATATCGAATGACGTGCAAGAAGTTGATAGGCCAAACTCCATTTAGGTTAGCAAGGATGGGCAAATGTTTGCCCTTTGGCGAAATTAAGGGGTTTTAAATTTTTAGTGGGCCAATATTTTGTATCATAGTACATTTTTACAAATCACCTCAAATAGCCCACCTTATTTTAAGGGAGAGGGTAAAAAAGGTAAATTTAGCCCTTGAAATTAGGACTTACAACCTTCCATTCGCCCATTTTCAAGAATAGGTTTTATTTAAGTGAATCCTATGGGCCAAATACCATATTTATAAAAGAGGTATGGTAAATTAATAAAAATATAAATAAATGGTATGGTAAATAAATAAAACATTTTTTATATTTACTCCATAAGTCACCTTATATACATGTAAGGGTGTAAACAAATAAAAATATAAGTAAAGTGGAGGTATGGTAAATAAATAAAACGTCTTTTTATACTTACTCAAAAGGTATGGTAAATAAATATAAATATAAATAAACTAGACGTATCGTAAATAAATAAAACCTCTTTTTATATTTAGTTCATAACCCTTGTTTTATTTATGAAGGCTCAAGAAAGAGGTTTTATTTAAGTGAATCCTATAGGCCAAATACCATATTTGTAAAAGAGGTATGGTAAATTAATAAAAATATAAATAAATGAGAGGTATGGTAAACAAATAAAACATTTTTTTATATTTACTCCATAAGTCATCTTATATTTACGAACACTCAAAAAATGGGTTATATTTAGGTGAAACCTATGGCCAAAATACTATGGGACAAATACCATGGACTAGATTGTTATTAATACCATGCAAAAAACCATTATTAACCCTAATATTAGAATCAATAAAAATAAAAATGGCACATGGTATTGACCCATGGTATTCACCAAAATGGCACATGGTATTGACCCATGGTATTCACCTAGAATGTAGCCTATTTAAATGGGGAATTAAACCAACATGTAGCCTATGCTAAGATTCACTAGGACTTTACAAAGTTTTATTATTTAGTGAAAGACTCGCCAAGATCTTACAAGATTTTATAATTGAGTAAAATATTCGCCATGCCTGGTGAGAGATTCGCCAAAAAATTATATATACATATTATATTATTGATAAAATCGCCTTCCATTTTTCCTATATACCATGGAGATTCGCCCATTTATTATATTTATAAATTTAGGGGGGGTTCTTAAAATTTTCCATGTAGGTTAGTATATGGTATTAAGGCAGTAATGCCTATGGAATATATTGTGCCAAGCCTGCGTATTATTGCATTGAAAGAGGTGGCGGATCACGAGACCTTGGAGGAACGACTCATGCAGTTACTGGAGCTGGAAGAAGATCACTTTCTTGCAAGATTTCACCAGCAAGTGTAAAAGGAAAGAGAAAATGCCTGGCATGATAGGAATATTACACTACGCACTTTCAAGGTGGATGATTTCGTGTTTCTATATGACATCAAATTCACAAAGTTTCCAGGGAAATTTCAAATGCACTGGTTAGGGCCATATGTTGTTAAGGACATCTCAGATGGTGGCACAGTTTAGCTCGCGGAGATGAATGGGGAACCATTCCATGGAAAAGTGAATGGAAGCCGATTAAAGATGTATATAGGGGATCATGGCCCCGTGCAATGACTACATGGTTGCAGGATGGTCTTAGTGCCCCAGCCATTTGCAAGGGGGAGCAGGACTTTATACTACAATGCCTAAAGAGAAGAAAAATACAGTAAGGTGGCTACACAATGGAGGAAAGAGTTGCGACAGAAGAAGCTGCGATACACAAGCTGTGCCACAGGGGAGGATGCCACATAGTTCAGTCCAAAAGTAGCCATTAAAATCACTGTTCATGATTGGATAGCAAAATTCCCGATAGAAGGAGCAGGTAGGTGACATTTATGGAAAACATATTTGGAGATCTGTTGCCGAATGTGCATTTATGATCAGGAAATGGAGGGAACAGTCATATTTGAATTCAAAGTCACCTATAAATATAGCATGCTGGGCTACCACATAGCACTTTGATTTTTGAAAAATTGGTATAAGGCCCCTTGCTTTTGCTATATGAATCGATAAGTTCGGGAGGACATAGTTTCTAATCCAACATTCGAGAAGCTGCCTAAAATTAGCCAGAAACTTATTTTCGAACAAATGTCTCCTCCAGTAAGTTACGAAGCTGTATCTCTCAAGCAGAGACCCTTGAATTTTTATCCATGGAAGCTACACCTCAGTGCCTACTGTGCCAAGGTCACCTAGGCCAAAGAAATTGAATGCTAAGGAGAAGCAGAAGACACATGTACTGGTGAGGCAGTCATCGAGGAATAACTTGGAGGTTTGATAGAAAGAAGAGAAGGACAAGGCAAAGCAGCGAGAGGAACCAGTGGACTTGGAGGTAGAGGAGCTTCACGATGGATTTGAGGAGTTAGATGCTAAGGAGGGCAAGCCTATAACATCGCTCCCGATGTATATCCCTCCATGGAAAGGGAAAGCCAAGGTATCCAAGGACCAGAATTCAGGCAAATTCACGATGTATACACCGTTGTTACCAGAGGAGGTAGTTTTTAATGGCGCGCTCTTAGCACACATCCCGATGTTGAAGATGGAAGATTAGGATCTCGCCGACCATGAGAAATTCCCTCACTTGGATACCAATAAATACATGACCAAGATTTATTATGAAGAAACTGGGTCACAAGGTTGGAACCCATGAAATTAGTAAAAGGCATCGAGCAGACCAGATAACTGCATATGCTTTGCATGCCACACTTCCATCGGTCAATTATCAACACCGTCTATGTACATGAGCTGCTTGAGCTGGTGCATGATGGATTCTTATGGCTAGGTGAACCCATCCCTATAACCAATATGCTTATCCATAGAAATATGAATTTTCCCTATAAATGGGCAGACCCAGCCAAGGAATTTGTAGGAAAGAGAAAAGAAAAGGAGTTGATGGATTGAATGAAAACTGAATTTGGGCTGATAAAAAAGTCGCACAGATATTCTATCCACTCAATTCAAGACCATGTGATGTAGTTTTCCACCCAAATTTTAGTTGGGAAGATAATGAGCAAATGTTGCATGGACAAGGTTTTGGTGCCAGTCATTTCATTGGCTGCATAGTGCACAAAGGGGGTGTAGTACGACTGGGCATAGTACCTATGTAAAGAATTCCTAGCAAACTGCTGCAAAGCATAGGAGGACAACAAGGCATTTCACTATGCATATATCCTGTTTCTAATTTTATTAGTAGCATGGTGATTTCCGCAGGATAGTTAGTTTCCTCTGCAGGAAGAAGATTTAATGGAGGCAACGAAGTTCACTTTGCTGTGGGTGATAAAGGATCTAGAGAGGATCATGGAATCAAATCTTTTTTGGATACTGGTTGAGATGGACCTATGCACAGTGATAAGTCGGCGAAAAAGGTTGTCTCCAACCTTTTTTAAGAAATTGCGGGCCTTCGTGGATTTTAAGGCCAACTTTCTTAATGTATCTATTTGAGCAAGGTAAGACACTAAGCAGATATGGCACAAATTTCCATACTTAGTTTTGTAAATAGATGTGCAAGAAATTGTGGTGAGTTGGCTAGCAAAGTGGCGACAACCCATGGATGTTGGTTCAGGTACCAGTCAGGGCGGAGAAAGCTCTGCTATGTAGATGACATCTGTACAAAAATTAAAAGAAGCAACATAGGCAGTGATGCGAGCATTGGTTGAGAAGAGGAAGAAAGAAGTTTCTGCTAAGGTAGCCACTGAAAAATAGCTCACTGAGAAAGAGCATGCCAAGAAAGAGTGAACTGGAAAACAGGACATAGTGGAAGTGGAAGCATCAAATTATGAGCATACTGAGGAATAGGAATTCTCTTAGCAGGGCAAAGATGGAGGGGATGAACAAAGCACTCCCTTGACATTGAAGAAGCAGACTAAGGAAATAACCTTAAGTCCAAGAAAAAAGAAAAATGTCAGATAAACAGACACACGTGGACCCCATGATCCTCACTGAGGGGGACTTGGATGAGATCAGGGATACTGTCCATGATACAACAACAGAACTATGGGAATAGTTCAAGAAACAATACATGCAGACACTAGGGAGTTTCCAAAAGGATTTTCGTGAGTTGCAGATCCATATGGGAAGAATTAAGGTGAGTGTTGGACAAGCGAGCAGGGTTCAAGCGAGCCTGCACCAAGCAAGCGAGAACATGTTGGAGACAGAAAGGAATTTGGACCTCAAGTCATATCCTTCCCAGAAGGTACAGTGCGCACAAAATTAGAGGAAGACCACGCTCAATTGGGAAATATCAAAGGCATGGGGGTAAACTTAGACGCACTACCACTTCAGAACCTCCATGTGCTTCATCAGGGGGGTCTCAGATGAACTTTGAATCAAAGAGTAGTGCACACTAGTGGTGATCAGCAAGGTTAAGTTACACAATGAACAAATATTCACTAAGAAGGCTCAGGACCTAAAAAAAAAGGAAGAGCTACAAGCATGAAGTCAGAGCTTAGAAGCTGCAATTACATGGGCATGTAATTCAGTTCCAGAATAACATATTATGGAGGATGCAGAAACTGCGACAAAGATTAGGAAATTGGTTGCTGCAATGCATGAATCAAAAGATGAAATAGGCAGAGTCACTTTTGATTTCCATATGAAGATATCAGAACTACAGCTAAAACTGTAGCCGACTACTCCCCCGGAGGTCAGGGAGTAGGATGGTGCAACCATCAAGAAGCACATGACTACTCCAGATAATGCAATAAAAGGCTATGACTTCCTTTTTAACAATGCCATGGAGTTATGGGACACTTTGCAGGAAGACTCAAAATTGCATAGATTCAGTACAAAAATCAGAGAGGTCCAACAGAAATATGATGAGATTAGGGTGACTACACGCATTAGCGCCAGTCCAGCGCTTCGCACGCCTATAGGAAGGGAAGATGATACAGGCACAAGTTCAACAATTGCAGCAAAAATAATTAGTGTTAAAGGCTCAGCTTCAACCTTGGATAGAGGAGGCCTGCCAGATTTCTTACACTATTCAGGAGAAACTGAAAGCTTTGAAGCACACTCATAGGACCATACATCTGGCGGTAGAAGGAATAACTATAAAAAGGATGGTCGAAGAGGTGAAGCAAGCAGCAATACAAGGCATTGTGGAGTTGGAAGAATTGAAGTAGGATTTTAGTGAGCTCCACCACAAAGTAGAGAAGCTAGCTAAGTGACTCGAGGGCAAGTTATCATATTTGTGTTGGGGGTCTATTAGGATAGGATCCCTAGGGTCAAGTTTTGTTAGGGTCAAATTTTGAGTAGAATTTTGTAAAGAATGTAAAGACTATGCTAAATGTGGAAGTGGAGCACACAGTTAAGTATGAGTCAAAGGGGCATTAGCTCCTTGTATGGGTAGGTGATAGGATGGTTTTGAGACTCACCTATGGGCTGCGGGCCATGGTATTGTATTAAAAAGGCTATAAATATTTGAGTCATAGTGAGTCCAGGAGAATATAACTTTGGAAAAAGATCTATTGAAAGGAAAAAAGTGCTAAGATGGGAAAGCTCTGTTTTCTATACTTAGGCGAAAGTGGAAGGCTCCTATAGCTAAGTGCGAAGAGACCTTGGCAAGTCTGTAGTCGAGTGTGTGGGTCCCTGCAGCTGGGTGTGTAGGGTAGAAGAGTTTGTAAATTGAATGTTGAATCTAATAAATATGATTTTGGGTTGAATCAATTGCATCTGTGCTTGTTCTTGATATATGCTTGAGTTATTACATCTTCTTTCTATGATATTTTTCCTATAAATGAATGTGTTCTACTGCATGAATCTATTGAAACTTTAATATCTATCCATGAAATGAGTAATGAACCATTTTCGTGAAGATAGTAACTAGATTTTTTATGATAACTATCCAAACGAATCGATTGACACGAAGGAAGGCCTAGGGTCACTATTTACTAATCGAAAGTCATGAATCTACATATTTTATGTCTGATAAGCACAATCATATACCTTCGTGAAGACCTAGAGGTCAATTGGATAGAGCTGCAACATTGGACAGTAGGAAGGTATAGTTTTGTGTGAAGGCTAATATGAGCTATAAGGGCTTTAGAATACACATCACACGGTCTCTGGATGCAAAAACCTAGTTCTAGCATCCCCCAATACTGCTTCGGGTGAGACTATAGCCTACGCTATGCAGGTTGTTCCTGAAAGGGCCATCAGTGTAGGGTTTCTTTGGTTGGCGCAAATAACTCTGAACCTGGGTCAAGATCCCTTAAGCCAACACATATGAAGAATGTGGAAGGGAAAGAGTGCATGTGACATCATTAATACAACAAAAATTGGTCAAAACGGTCATACAAACAGAATCAAATGCAACGAATGCACAACCATTCGATTGTCCAAAGAGGATCATGAGAAATAAAGCGTACGAGATATACATCATGGAAAGAGATTTGATTTTTGGAGTATGTATGATGAAATCTGATGAAGTGTTGTTTTAAATTTATTACTGTTGATGTCAGATAGTCGGATAATGTTGATGTGGTTCATGTAATATAAATATTTCACCCATACTAGTTATTAAGGATATAAGCACTAATCAAAGGTGTTTTCTCCCTTTTTATTATAAAGAAAAACTAAGGACATAGTAAGAGTTTTGCAACTTTAAAGTATACATCAATACCATAGGCAGAGCCACTGCTACCATCTAACATTGATAGCCTTGACAGGGTTGCCTTTTAACCCACAAATGAGCCAATATCCCTTAAAAAAAATGATTTCATTCAAAAAGGACATTGTTAGGGCGTGATGAACAAATGGTACCAATGCCACTCACCGGATCATAACAAAGTGAACACACTGGCTCATGATGAGACCTCTTTTCCTTTGAAATTTTAGTGTCACAAGGCCATTACTCTAGTGTGGTAGCCATAATTGGAATGTCACTTATGTTACTATCCTATGATTGTGGTAGGCTGACTCGTGATGAGACCTCCTATCCCTTTTTTTAGAAATATTAGCGTTGTACATTTCTAAATGTATTTATGTTTTTGTTTCTTCCTTTTTTTTTGTTGTTTAAGAAGTTAGGGGAGGCTCATCAACTCTTTAAGGGTCAAGGATGGTGTAAGAAGTAAAAAAAATTCCAAGAATAAATATGCCTTAGATTCTTCATCATATTTGTTAAGGAAACCACCATTTGAATGTGTAATAAAAGAAAAACTAGTATGGTGGGGATAAATCATGAGTAGTTTATAATGTATCTGAAAAATAGACATAAGCAGGAATATTCATAGACAAAGCATGTCATATTTAAAAAAGTATTCACCAAAAAGGTTGAGAATCATGATGATCTAAGGATTACCACTTTTAAGGATTTATATCGAACTCATAACCAAAAGGAATAACTGGCATGGAATGATAATAATGAGAACAACAATCATTCATGGCAATGGATCGGGATTTGTTCTTTTTTTCAAAGGGGACATCAAATGTTTCATTTTCAGAGGGGACAACAACTTCTCTTTGGAAAATGGAACACCAACTATTTCTTCGAGAATGGAACAACAACTATTTCTTCAAGAAGGGAACAACAACTATTTCTCCAAGAAGGGAGCAACGACTATTTCTTTGAAAAGGGAACAACAACTCTTTTTTTGGGAAGGGAACAACAACTGTATATTTGAAAAGGGAACAACAACTATTTCTTTGAGAAGGTAACAATCACTGTTTCTTCAGGAAGGGAACAACATCTGTATATTTGAAAAGGGAACAACAAATTTTTCTTGGAGAAGGAAACAACAACTATTTCTTCAAGAAGGGAACAAAAACTGTATATTCAAAAAGGGAACAACAATTGTTTCTTTGAGAAGGGAACAACAACTGTTTCTTTGGGAAAGGAAAAACATCTGTATATTTGAAAAGGGAACAACAACTATTTCTTTGAGAAGGGAACAACAACTATTTCTTTTGAGAAGGGAACAACAATTGTATCTTCGAAAAGGGAACAACAGATGTTTCTTGGCAAAGAGAACAACATTTGTGACGAAGGAAGAACAACTGTGTTTTAAGGGGAAAAACGATCGATTATAAACAATGTTTGTATGAAAATTCCAGCATACTAAATAAGAAAAGAAAGAAGAAAAAATTTCTCAACCATTTTCAAAGAAAATATGTACATTATTTACAATATGAAAAGAAAACACTTTTTTCATGGAAATGAAGCTGCTAGGTTACCATCCCTTGCAATTATGATTTGAAAAGTATGATCATTACTTACCTACTAATAGAAATTCCTTTGTGAGTGGCTGGTGATAAAGTCGCAACAGATGTCCATTCACTAGAAAGGGAGCATGAGACCTGTCAATGGAGATTAAAGTTATGGTGCCATTATTATGCACTTCTTGAATCTCATAAGGACCAAGCCACCTTGTCTATAGTTTCCATAGGAATTGATGAAATCTGGAGTCATAGAGGAGTGCCCAATGACCTTTCTAAAATGGTTTTATTTTAATAATCTTATCATGCCACTTGGCCCTTTGCTGTTGAATAATTGTTTTACGCTACAGGGAAAGTAAGCATGCTTCATCTAGCTCATTTAATTGCCGAAGTCATTGTGTTTGGGATTATGTAAGATCCATTCCAACCTCTTGGGCTATCCTAAGAGTCTTTATCTAAAACTCTATTGGGAAGATCAGTTCCTTTCTAAAAACAAGTTGGTAAGGGGAGTATCTAGTAGTATTGTGCCATGTTGTTTGATAGGCCCACAAGGCTTCTGGATGTTTAGCGACTGAGTTCCGTTGATTTGTCGAGAATGTCTTAGTCAAGATTTCTTCTAGGACTTTGTTGGTGCTCTCTACCTATTCATTTTCCTGTGGGTGATACATAGAGGCAACTCGATGTTTGAAATGATGATTTTGTAGGGTGGCCGAAATTTTATGCCCTGTAAACTAGGATCCTCCTTCGGTTATTACCTCCCTTGATAAGCCATATCCTACGAACATTTCAAAAAGGAAATTAATCACTATTTCTTCTGTGGCCCGTAGCAAGGCTATTGTTTCTACCAATTTGTTGGCATTATGATACAGGTGTTGTCCTTGATGGCAACTCACTCAGATGATAGATCATAGTGCAGTAGGTCAATAGAAAAGATTTAATGATCAGAGAGAGGTATACGCAAGTTCACCTTGACAAAGAAGCGTATACATGTGTCTTAACAAACCGAAAGGCGCATATAACATACACACACACACTTTCACAGAAGGAAAGGCGTGTATATCTTGGAAAACTATGTTTGGTACATGGTATTGGTCCAAGGTATCTGGTCCGAGGTATTGACCCTAGCTATTTGGTTCAAGGTATTGGTCATAAGTGGTTTTGGACCATGGTATTGAGAAAGGCCTAACACTATAAAAGGAGGAGAAGATCATTAGGCCAAGGGTGCAAGTATTGAATATCTGATGAAGTGGGAGATCCAATATGCAGGTTATGGGTTTGTGATGCTTTGCTTGATCTGAACCAACGATACACCTATGTGGATGATGATGGATGATGGCTTGGGATCTTAAGGCTTGGAATGTTTTATCATTATGTCGTTTGATGATGGATAGACTAGATCTGAATTATTGACGCATGTTTATTCTGTGAATGTTATGATCTGGATATGACTGAATACTGAAATAGCTGTGAAGTTTATAAATTAGTATTTTCAGATCTGTACACAGGTTCGCTTTGGTAAAAGCGCTTATACATGCTGGTTAGGTTCACCAAAGTAGCGTATACATTATGAAATGTGATATATGAATGTGAAGATAGTTCTAGTGATTGTTGTAGAGTTCTGGGTTCTGCTCTTGTTCTGGTGACAAGTCTTTAGTGATTTAGTGTTGGTTGATTTAGAATTTAATGATTGGTAGATGCAATGGTTGTATTACAGTGGTGATTTATTTTGACCTTAAATGTTGTTGATGGGTCCAGTATGAAAATTGGATGAAATGTGGCCTTCAGATTACGGTGTTGTGTTCCAGGGGTATCCAGTCCGAAAATTTATCAAACGTAGTCCCTGGAGGAAGAGTGAAGGTTGGAGCCTTCATTAGGCCAGTGCCTACATACTGGTAAACATATCGGCCAGTACAAGAGCCAGTGGGTTGGAGCTCCCTTCTAGTAGCAGCTGGAAAACGAGAGAGGGTTGTAGCTTTCTATAGGCCAGTGCCTGCGTACTAGTAAATATATAGGCTAGTACAAGAGCCAGGGGGTTGTAGCTCCCTTCCAGTAGCTGGAGAACAAGAGAAGGTTGTAGCCTTCTGTAGGTGGGTGCCTACATACTGGTATGAGTCTGCACCAATACAAGATTGTAAACAAGTTTTTCTTATATTAAAAGGAAGACAACAGCAGGTGGTTTTTGTCTCGCATTGGGTTTCCACCTTATATCATGGTGTTCACGTCTGTTTCTTATGTGTGATGATCTATTCTATTTTTACTACACCTGGTTACTGTTTATATGGTTAATGAAGTTCTGATGCACTGTTTAAAGATCAACATATGATGAATTAACCGAATCATAAGTTTGCTAGATATACGCTAGTTGCATTAAACATAGTTGCATGTACACGTGGGTTCCCTTAACTGAAGTAGCATATATGAATCAGAGTATGAAAAAAAAAAGTTATTGATTTGCTAATACTAATTCACCCCCACCTCTCAGTATTATTTCCAACACAATTTAGCCACCATTACATAGTATTTTTTCACACCTCCTGCACTTCTCTGTGACATACCCCGAATTGCCCGAAACATGAACATTATGTAGTGTATTCATTCATATATGCAGCTCAGATCCTCCTTATGACATTGATTGGAAAATGCCTTGAGCTTCCCCTAAAGGAAAAAGCTCTTAAATCCTAATTTGAGAATCATCGCTCTTATGAGACTAAAAACTATGATAGTCACCTATTGTTATACTCAACCTGCGATGGAATCACTCTATTTACATGTATACCCATGATGATCCCAAAAATGGAATTTTCCTAGAGAGGATGAGAAGCTTCATGATCTAGAATCTCCCAGAGTGGTGAGCTATAGGTTGTTCAACATAGATGAGGTCAAGTTCTCCCAACTTGGCCTCTTGGTCTTATCCCTATGAGCTACCTCGTTGAGATGAGGGCCTACTCTTGTCTTTGGAGAGATCCTAGCTCCCTTTCCCAGCCTATATATTCATCCTCTCCCATTCCCAAAGGGTTATCTATGTCTATTTTCACCCTTATGCTAATATTGTGCCTATATGCTACTCATTTGGCTTGGACAAGGAGTGCTTGGAGAGCTCAGCTTGGACTTGGACATTCATTCAAGGAGAGCCTATCAACATCAAGGCTTGGTTATTTGCTTCCGCTTCTTTTCTATTAATATACAACTGCTGGTTCATTTTCCATTGATGTGTATGCTTATATATCATCTATCTTAACATTCCTTAATCAGTTAAGTGGGTTTCTTTTCAATATGCTATTTGTATTTTCATGCCTTGTTGTGCCTTGATCTCTTGTGCAAGTGCATAAACCCTATGAGTAGTAGGAATGAGCCCATGATGCAAGTGATTCAAGATCTTCAACAAAATATGACTTGATAGCATCGGGACGAGGTAGGCCATCTTCTTGACCTCTATTTTCAATTGTAACTTAGGAAAGTGTCTAGTAGATTGTCATGTAGGTTGCTAGTCCCACTCATTGGGCTAAAGGGATCGCCTTTGTTTGTAGAGAGGATATACCTAGACAAAAAAATGGCGACTCTACTAGGGAAGCTATGATCCTTTCCATTCAATCCTTCATCCTTCTTTTTGTTGAGTTTGACCAACCGTTCGTTTTCGAGCTTGTTTATTTGCCCGTAACTTTTTTCACTTACTGGTGATAGCTTGAAGGTTCTTAGTTTTTGCTGATCTTGAAGATTTTTTGGTTTTATCTCATCTTTCTCAACTATCACGGTTTTCTCCCTGACAGTCACGATGACATTGCAGATATTTTAATTACAGTCACGATGACAAAATTGTTTTTTTTATTGAATCGAAAGAAAGTGCTTGTTGTTATTCTTGTGTTTTAGAAAGTGAAAGTGTATATCATTGAAGTATTTTCAAAACATTTCAGGCATTCAAATTGGAAAGTGAAAGATATTTTCATGATTAGTGAATTGTTTGCATTTTTTTTACTCTTTTGCACTAGTTTGCATTAATTATATTAAAGTGAAAAGAAGATTATTATTGCATCTTTAGTGAAAAGAAAAATATTTTCATTTCTATGGCATTGCATTTGTTAGTAGAATGAAAGATTAGATTTCATTTTTACTTATTGCATTGAAAAAATTGTATTGATGCTTTTTATATTATTTGATGAATCAATTGGTTGTTTCTCTTCCTTTTATAGAATAGCCTTCATCAAATTAAAAGTTTCATTTTCATCATTTAGTTGCATTCTAGGAACAGGTGACATCATTGTTTAAAAACTAAAACTTAATTCAAGATAAAACTTAAAATTTACCTCAATTAACCTAAGGATCATTTGAAACATTAACTCTCATACTTAGTGGTCTAGGCTAGAGATGTCTTCTTATGTCTATAAAACTTAGTAGCAGTCGTTCGCAATACTCTTGCATTAGACAGTGCTAGCACAAACCTGTGCTCCCCGTGCCATCAAGTATATAAAGGGAGACCCTCATAGGTTGCAAACCTTTATCCATAGGAAGCCTGTTGGAATATAATCCTGACATATACATTTATTTTTTAGCCTAAGTATTCTTGACTTAGCCACATGCACTAAAAATCATGTTCACACTTGGTTTTTGGTAAACTAGCTCGGTGGACCAACTTTCCCTTGTTTTTTGTCTTTAAAGGCTTAATATTATGGAAATATTGGTCCAACCACTTTCCTAAAATATTTAGACATCTAAGTGCGTGTTCACACCTAACCACACCTCATCCACTAGAGTTATTTGAGGATTGGCACCCCACATGAATATTCCCCCTTAAATCAAGGGATTTGGTCCCCCAGACCATTTTAGCATGTTTTAAAGTTTCCTTCCTTGGGAAATACACCCCTCCTCATGATTTCCTTGCGGCTGATAGTTGGCATAGGTTGTCTTGAGTCATTGTTTCTATTTTAGGCCTCCCTTTAGCTTTTCTTAGCCTTTTCTAGTTTTTTACTAGTTTCTTCCTAGTTTTCTAGATTCAACAATTTCTATATAACCACCTCCCTTTGGGATTAGAGGTTTGGTTGCTCATGTATTAATATAGTTCATTATTTTAATACATTGATTTTAGGATAAATTTTTTTCTCTCCTCTCTTGAATATCAGCAAATTACTTGTGTTTAATTTAACTAGAATTCTAGATCTATTGAAGTTTCTGTAGGAATGCTACATGGTATCAGAGCTAGTTCAAATCTAGTGGATTGTACATGGTTTTATTTGCAGGTATAGATCATCAAGAGGCACAGAAATTAGAAATGGATCATGTCTCTCAGCCCACAAAACTTGTTCTAAATCCTTTCAATTACTTCAAATGGAAAACAGAGATCACTCTGCTCCTCCAAAGGAAAGGGCTTTACAGGGTAACAATGGGAATGAAGACTGAACCGACTTCTGCAATGGAGAAGATCAAGTATTTCAATAAATTATATGAAGCAATTGGGCTAATATTCATATCAATTTCTAGAGAACTCCTCTTTCATGTCAGCGGAGCCACTACTCCCAATGCGGTCTGGACCACATTGGAAGGACTATTCGGCAAGCAGGATGAAATGAGAGTGCATCAACTGGAGAATGAACTCATATCCCTCAGTCCAACTCATTTCAGCAACCTGAAAGAATAATTCACTAAGTTTAAATCCCTCCTCTTTGAACTTGATGCATGTGGAGTCATGAAAGAGGAAGATCATCTCATCCTTTCAATTCTCTCGAAATTAGGCTGTGAATATTCTGTATTTGTATCGTTCTTTCAAGCATCTAAATTGAATCAGGAAAAATGGAAAATTCCCCCATTGGATGACTTCATTATAACATTGAATCAAGAGCAAGCTAAGTTAGTCCAAATAGGTTCCATCAAGCGTTCAAAGAACCAAGCACTTGTAGCTATTGATGCTCCAAAGAGCAGTGGAAGAGACAAGCAAAAAGGGAAGGGTAAATTTAATGAATCGTAGAAGGAGAGATCCGTACAACCTTCAGAGAGCTCTTCTTTGCCTAAGGGTAAGAAGAAGAAGGAAAGAACACTTTGCAACTACTGTTCCAAAGGTTTTCATCCCGAAGAAAATTACATGAGCAAAACAATTGATGAGATGGATAAGCAATTGCAGCAGCACAATCTCACTATGCCCGAGAAGGCAAAGAAGAAGGATGATAACAGAACAGGAGACAGGAGAGGGAGAGCACGAGATGGTCATGCTTTAATGGCTGTCACATCCACTCCATCAGCTTGGATCCTTGATTCAGGTGCATCGAACCATATGGTTACATCAAAAGATGAATTTTCCTCCATCGCAGAAAGCACCAGATCCCCAATTTACTTTGGAGATGCCACACCCGCAAAGGTGTGTGGAGAAGGAATTGTAGACCTTGAAGGGGGCTGCTTCACAAATGTGCCTCATGCTCCCTCGCTATCTGCAAATATTCTCTCAATATATCAAATCACTCATTCTGGCTCTAGAAGGAAGGTGGAGTTCACTCCGTACTCTGTAGTGATCACTAACATTTCCATAGGCTCACAACTTGCACATGGAATTACAGATCACAGTTCTCGTTTGTATTTATTCTCCCACTTTGTTCATAAATATATTATCACTATATTTCTGTCACAATATAATGGTATCAGTAGGTTATGGCATGAAATATTTGGCCATCTAAACTATAAGTACTTGCATCTACTCAGTAAGGAAAACAGGGTAGAAGGATTTCCTGCTATTAAATTCACAAGCGGTGTATGTCAAGGATGCATTCTTGGAAATCATCCGGAGCAAAAGTTTGACAAAGGGAAGGCACATAGAGCTTCTTCACCTCTTGCGATGATTCACAGTGACATCATGATCCCATTCCTGCAGCCTTCAATTAGTAAGGCTCGATATGTATTCACCTTCATAAATGATTTCTCTCGCTTTACATGAGTATTTTTTCTGAAATTAAAATCAGAAGTATTTGAATGCCTTATAGAATTTAAAGCACTTGCTAAGAATGACTCTGGGTGTAAGATTAAGATACTCCATACTGATGATGGGGCAGATTATGTCAACAAATATGTGTAGCAACTTTGTATTGATGCAGGTATATAGCTACAACACATAATTCCATATACAAAACAACAGAATGGTGTCGCGGAGAGGAAAAACCGGTCGTTAAAAAAATGGCCAATTGTATGCTACAGTCCAAATCATTAGCTCCTAATTTACTAGATGAAGCCATTTATTGTGTAGCATACATTCAGACCCACATTCCTCACAAAGCACTCAAAGGCACCACTCCATTTGAATGTTGGACTGGTAAGAAACTAAAAGTGTCGCACTTTCGCATTTTTGGTTCACGAGCATGAGCTCACATTCCAACATATAAGAGGAATGATTTCGAGCCTCAAAGTGTTGAATGTATGTTTGTTGGATATCCTAATAGTGTCAAAGGATATAGATTGCTGGTCTCTCACACTGAAAAGATCCTTGTAGTTCGAAGTGTGAAGTTTGAAGAAGAATCATTGCATGATCTTTTAACAGACCATGCCGAGGAACCGCTTGTTGCCACTAATGAGGAGGAGTCCGAAACTTATTTGAGCACTTAAGAGAAGCCATCACAGAAGCCTATTAGGTTTGATTTAGAGGATTAGGAGTAGGTCATGGCTGCTCCAACTCAGCAACCAACTTGGGCAGAGAAAACCTTGCAAGATGTGGGTGAACTAGTCAGTGATCCTCTAGATGCGAGAAGGATTAGATCACATTTTTTTGGGGCTCCTCAAGCCCTGGCTACCACCGAACCATTTCTTCCCATACATTGCTATATGACACTTGTTTAAGATCCACAGTCACACTCTGAGGCTGCTAGAAACCCTCTTTGGGAGGCTGCCATGGATGAAGAGTACTCTGCTCTCAGGGAAAACAACACTTGGGACTTGGTTCCACTTCCGAAAGGAAGAAATATTTTTCGATGCTAGTGGATCTATCGAACAAAGATTGCTGCAGATGGTGAGATTAAAAATTACAAAGCTTGACTTTTTTCAAAAGGATACTAATAGTTACATGACATAGACTACACAAAGACATTTGCACCTATTGCAAAAATGGACTCCATTCGACTAGTTTTAGCCATTGCTTCTTCTTGTAGATGGGAAGTTCATCACATGGATGTGAAGAGTGAATTTCTTCATGGAGATCTAAAGGAGGAGATATATATGGAGCAGCCACAGGGATACATTCAGAAATCTTCCCTCGTTTGCAGATTAAAGAAATCTTTGTATGGCCTAAAACAGGCTCCCAAAGCCTGGTATGCAAAGATGGATTCTTTCTTGCTTTCCATTGGATTCATTCGATACAAATCTGATCCAAATTTTTATTTTCTGCAACATGATGATTCCCTTTTGTTGATAGTACTTTATGTAGATGATTTACTGATGATAGGACTGTTGCACTACCTTCTTGGTCTTGAAGTTTCTTAGTCTACTTCAGGGATCAAGATGGCACAGTCTAAGTATGCATTACATCTACTTGTCCGCTTTCAGATGACAAAATGTAAGATAGCAACATCTCCCTTTCTTTGGAGGATTAGATTTGAGGATGCGGGTACTACACCTTTGGTGGATAGTACACTGTATTAACAGTTGGTTGGGAGTTTGTTGTATCTTACTCACACTCGACCTGATATATATTTTGCAGTAGGAGTTTGTTCCAGATATATGTAGGAGCCCCATGAGCTTCACTGGAAAGGTGCAAAGGGAATCCTTAGATATGTGAAAGGTACTTCTAGTTTTGGTATCTTTTATGCTGCAGATTGCCCACTTTCACTGATTGGGTACACAGATTTTGATTGGGCTAGCGATGGTACAGACCACAAGTCCACATCTGGTTTTTTTTTAGCTTTGGTTCAAGGCCTTTTTGCTAGTCTAGAAAGAAGCAATCCACAATTTCTTTATGTACAACCGAAGCAGAGTATAGAGGTGCAGTGAATGCAGCTACACAGACTGTTTGGTTGCAGGGGCTTCTCTCTGAGTTTGGTATTCAGTATCCACTTCCAACTATCATATTTTGTGACAATAAGGGGTCCATTCAGATATTGATTGACCTAGTTTAGAGGCAGAGAACCAAGAACATCGAGATTCACATGCATTACATCCGCGAGCTGATCTATGACCGAGTCATATCACTACAGTACTGCCCCACTGTGTAGCAGGTTATAGAAATATTCACCAAGTCTTTCACTAAAAATAAATTTTCAGAACTAAGAGCTATGCTTGGAGTGGTGGAGACAGCTTGGTAGGTCCTTCTAGCCACTTAGCCCTTTTTTCTCTTTTTTTTTTTTGTGGGGGCGGGGGGGGGGGGTGTCCTATGAGGTTTTCCCTCTTTCTTCATTTATGAGGATCTTTTATTTATTGTACCTGAGTACATAACACGGCATCTTGGCCGGGACTTAGTTTAGATAAATGAGTTAGGATGAAGGGGGGGTGTTGGAATATAATCCTAACATCTACATTTATTTTTTAGCCTAAGTATCCTTGACTTAGCCACATGCACTAAAAATCATGTTCACACTTGGTTTTTGGTAAACTAGTTCGGTGGACCAACTTTCCCTTGTTTTTTACCTTTAAAGGCTTAATATTATGGAAATATTGGTCAAACCACATTCCTAAACCATTTAGACATCTAAGTGCATGTTCACACCTAACCACACCTCATCCACTTGAGTTATTTGAGGATTAGCACCCCACATGAAGATTCCCCCTTAAATCAAGGGATTTGGTCCCTTAGACCATTTTAGCATGTTTTAAAGTTTCCTTCCTTGGGAACTATGCCCCTCCTCATGCTTTCCTCATGGCTGATAGTTGGCATAGGTTGTCTTCGGTCATTGTTTCTATTTTAGGCATCCATTTAGCTTTTCTTAGCCTTTTCTAGTTTTTTACTAGTTTTTTCCTAGTTTTCTAGATTCGACAGTTTCTATATAACCACCTCCCTTTGGGATTAGAGGTTTGGTTGCTCATGTATTACTATAGTTCATTAATTTAATACATTGATTTTATGGAGCAACTTTTTTCTCTCCTCTCTTGAATATCAGCAAATTACTTGTGTTTAATTTAACTAGAATTCTAGATCTATTGGAGTTTCTGCAGGAATTATACAAAGCTGAGTCTACCGCCATGTAAACATGATACACTGAAAATAAAATTCGGGGAGATTGCCTACATGTATGTCAAGTCCTTAGTAAATTTATTTGCTAAGATGTAGTTCACGGTTACTTGGTAATCCCTTTTTCCTAGAGTAACCTGAGTAGTCATCTCAATCTTTTCTGACTCCTTAAATTTGAAAAGATCATCGAGCACTTGTCCTCTCAAGCTCGCTAAACCAACAAAAGTGACTAGAGTCACATTTTTTTCCTTTTTTCAACTATTAAAACATGAAAAGGCAAAGTTTTTGTTTCAAATTCTAAAAATAGCTACCCACGATAACATGTCGAACCCATGAGGTTGCTTCTTGGCACAATATTGAGTAAATCCTTGTAAATGTAATTTTTAATTGGCCCTAAACGAATCTCCTCTCCTTTTTCTACTCTTGGGAGAAAGTCATCATGTTTGAACCATTGAGTTCACCCCAAAGTTCCCCTTCGTTGTCTGATACTAAAGCGTTTTCACAAGGAGTTCATCTGGAACTTCCTCAATCACTTGAAGCTCAAGTTTTTGAACTTGGGATTGTCTTGAGCATTCAACCCCTTTCTTCTCATACAACAACTTTATATTCCTTGTCACCTCAATAATATGACCCAAAAACCCTTGAGAATCCATAGAGGTTTGTCTTGTATCCACTGAATCCACTACTTATCCTTTTGCGATATCTCCTTAACATCCTTACATTCCTTACGATCAGCCTGGTGTTCCTTTGGAGTTATCTCCTCATACGTATTAGATTCCTCCTCGCCAATTGTTTCCACCCATGGATTCCCAGCCTCTTCTCTGGGTCATTCAGAAGTTTCTGCTACTCATACTCCTCATGTCGATGATGAACAAGGGTATGAATTTCCTCTAGAAGGCTTTCAATTTATAGGAAGAGTCCCATCTGACACACTTCCTGAAACTAGTGGGCCTATGTTTCCACCTGGTTATATAACCTTAGCCCAGTTAGTTTCAGGAACCCCTAGTGCTTCATCTTTGTATCAAAATCCCATTTGGTCTTCAAATGCCATGCCTACTATTGTTCTATTTATTCCAAATGTGACCTCTCAAATTTCTATACAAACTCTTGTTATGTCAATTTCTATTCAACCTAACCATCGCTTCAGCCATCTATTCCGAAAAACCAAATGTTTCAGGTCACATTTCAGTTAGTTCTTCTAGCCCTCCATCAAGTGGACAGAATGTGCCACTGCCTGGGGGGGGGAAATATGAACATTCCTCTTGTGTCAGGTGAAACCCATGTGAGTGGATTACAATCTCACGTGATTAGGGTTAATCAAATTTATTCTGGTAGTATTCCTAATCCTGTTGCTTGTTACACTAAAAAATGTCACCATGACCACTTACAGTTAGTATGGCTCAAATCAACAGTCATGCTACCCTCTTAGGCAAGTCTTATGCCTCTGCTATCCATCTCAAACTCAAAGAAGAGAGAAAGTCTTGTCAAAAATATGTTTATCTCTGGGGTCGCAGGTTCTCTCTAGCCTCACCTACGGGGACGCTGACCATGTTCACAAAAGGTGCGTCCTTAGACGCTCTGTATGTTAAGGGACAGGTGCGTCCTTCTGTAAAAGGCAAAATGCGCGAGTTTCATCTTAAAAAAGTTACTTGTGGTTACTTCTAGAACTTTCTAGAGGTCGGTTTGATGATTTGGATGCGCCTCCAGTTGGTTCATGTATCTCTATTAAGGGGGAACTTATCCCATCAATAAGGGAGCTATCCCACCCAAAGAGGGGGATTATCCCATTGATGGTGGACCTGAATAACCTCTTTACAACACTATAAATAAAGACATTGAGCCAGAGGGAGGAGAGGTTGGAGCTATACATTTTCTTTGGGTAAATGCTGCAGGAATTAGGACTCCCATTTAGAACCTTGTGAGGAGAGATTGTCTTTGCTTGATTCTACTTGGAAGTGGGTGAGCTTTGTCAAAGTAGAGGAAAACCCTTGATGGACCCTGGGAGGAACTTGCACAACACCAAGGCCAGGTTGTAAGAGTTTCTTTGTTTCGTTATTAATACAAACTGGTTTATTTTTCTCAATAGCTTGTGTTAATGAGTTATTTCATGTGTTCCTTGGTCTGCATGTTGAATATATGTTTTATTATATGAAATGCAAGTGCTTGGTAATTGTTTGATTGTTTGTGGTTGCAGGAATTGACTTGAAGGAGGAGCTCATCCGGATCGGCAAGGACAGACTACAACAACCGCGTTTTGGAATAAGGTAAGCCTAAACACTTGTAGTTTTCATGTTTTAAAAGGTATATTTAGAGAAAGATCACTCCATTTTGTCGTGTTTGTCGCTAGAGAGTTTAGACTCCTAGGGAGGTCAGTTGTGTCCGCACAAACGACTTTTTCCGCCACGACAAATTGGCGACTCCGCTGGGGACCCTGGATCTAGTTTCTACCATCCAGGCTGCGAGGAGTTTTGTATTCATTATCTATGTAGACTAATCATAAACAGATGGCTGTGTCCATACTGTGTCTACAAAAGTCTATAAAATGATGTACTGCAAGATCATTCCTGTATCAGAATAGTTAGTCTATTAGTTAAAGTTTTGAATCTGAGTATGGGAATGCCTACCTCAGTGATGATATAATCTTATACATGTATTTTGTGTTGAAAATTGCAGGTTCCAACCAGGTCATCCACAAGACAATCCTTGAAATGATAAAGCGCTTCACCCTTCCTAGAATTACAAAACCCTAAATCTATTCCAGGCTTCGCACTTTAGGGGGCAATCTGTTACACTAAAAAATGTCACCATGACCACTTACAGTTAGTATGGCTCAAATCAACAGTCATGCTACCCTCTTAGGCAAGTCTTATGCCTCTGCTATCCATCTCAAACTCAAAGAAGAGAGAAAGTCTTGTCAAAAATATGTTTATCTCTGGGGTCGCAGGTTCTCTCTAGCCTCACCTGCGGGGACGCTGACCATGTTCACAAAAGGTGCGTCCTTAGACGCTCTGTATGTTAAGGGACAGGTGCGTCCTTCTGTAAAAGGCAAAATGCGCGAGTTTCATCTTAAAAAAGTTACTTGTGGTTACTTCTAGAACTTTCTAGAGGTCGGTTTGATGATTTGGATGCGCCTCCAGTTGGTTCATGTATCTCTATTAAGGGGGAACTTATCCCATCAATAAGGGAGCTATCCCACCCAAAGAGGGGGATTATCCCATTGATGGTGGACCTGAATAACCTCTTTACAGCACTATA
Source organism: Pinus tabuliformis (assembly GCA_031772625.1). Lineage (NCBI taxonomy): Eukaryota > Viridiplantae > Streptophyta > Pinopsida > Pinales > Pinaceae > Pinus > Pinus tabuliformis. The sequence continues at coordinate 1,034,768,279 of CM062816.1, read as the reverse complement.
AATAAAGACATTGAGCCAGAGGGAGGAGAGGTTGGAGCTATACATTTTCTTTGGGTAAATGCTGTAGGAATTAGGACTCCCATTTAGAACCTTGTGAGGAGAGATTGTCTTTGCTTGATTCTACTTGGAAGTGGGTGAGCTTTGTCAAAGTAGAGGAAAACCCTTGATGGACCCTGGGAGGAACTTGCACAACACCAAGGCCAGGTTGTAAGAGTTTCTTTGTTTCGTTATTAATACAAACTGGTTTATTTTTCTCAATAGCTTGTGTTAATGAGTTATTTCATGTGTTCCTTGGTCTGCATGTTGAATATATGTTTTATTATATGAAATGCAAGTGCTTGGTAATTGTTTGATTGTTTGTGGTTGCAGGAATTGACTTGAAGGAGGAGCTCATCCGGATCGGCAAGGACGGACTACAACAACCGCGTTTTGGAATAAGGTAAGCCTAAACACTTGTAGTTTTCATGTTTTAAAAGGTATATTTAGAGAAAGATCACTCCATTTTGTCTTGTTTGTCGCTAGAGAGTTTAGACTCCTAGGGAGGTCAGTTGTGTCCGCACAAACGACTTTTTCCGCCACGACATTGCTCCATCCGGGTCAGGTAATATCTAGTATCAACAACCTTATACGGCTCAGATTCCCCTCCAATAGGATTATGTTCCATATGGTTTGTAAGCCCTAGTCAATCAATCTTACATTCCACAAGGAGGTGCTTATGTCCAGCCTGGTCAATCCGCTATTCCTGGTGGATATGGTTAGATTCAATTGAGAAATTACCAATACCCATAGGGTATATCCTGAGGAACTATCAAACAACCCTTGCAGCAACAAGGGAAACCTTTGCAACAACAAGGGAAACCTTTACAACAGTATCAACAGCCTTTGTAGTAGAAAATTCAGTTCGTACAACAACCTACTCAAGCTTTGTATCCGCAAGGCCAACTTTTGCAGCAACAAGGTCAACCTTTAGAGCAGCAAAGTCAGCCTTTGCAGCAGCAAGGTCAACCTCTACAGCAGCAAGATCAATATGTATATCAACAAGGCCAGCCCTTGCAAACAGAAGGTCAACCCCTGCAGCAACAGGGTCAATCTCTTCAGGTCCAGGGTCAGCAGGTCTAATAGCCTTACAACCCATATATCACATATAATGCTTATCAACTGCCTGTGGTAGGTCAATATCAAACCTACTGGACAAAATCCGCCTTATGGTTAAGGTACCTTTCAGTGAGGGCAAAATCACATACCCTATGGTCAAAATCCTCCATTGTGGGGGTAGAATCCTTATGAGCAAGGTTGGAACTTGCACTTTGGGCCTCCTCAAAGGCTCTACATGCCATTCAATCCACAATTTATGTTTCTGGCTACATTGGAACTACCTGATGTCTCAAGGCTCACAAATGATCCTATTCTTAATTTGCCTGACCAGCCTCCGGTTCCAACCAAAATTCCAAGAGATTGCCCTAAATTCAAAGGAAAACCTAAAGAGGACCCACAAGCCCATGTGATGACTTACCACTTATGGTTCTCTTCAAATTCTTATGTTGACGATTCTATTCATCTTCGCCTCTTTCAGAAAACCTTAACAGGTGCTGCCCAAAAATGTTATGTCAAGTTACCTCGAGGTACCTATGTTGACTTTAACTCTTTAGCTATAGCGTTCCTCACCCACTTCTAGTTTCCAATTCTTTATGAAACTGGCACTCATTTGCTAACATCTCTTAAGTAGGATACCGCGACACACATTTCCAATCATATCCATGAATGATGACATAGGGGTCGCCTCATCAAATTCGAGATCCCTGATGATTTGTTGACCGAATGGTTCACAAAACCATTCGCAAACAATATTTGTAAGGATACAGTAATGGTTGGTTATGTTACTGAGGACCAATCTATACTCATGCCAAGTATCTAGACTTAGTCTATTCCCAATCTGGCACGTTATATGAGATGTTTCCTAATGCTCCAAGACCATCTTCGAATCCGAAAACATCAAAGTCTCCTGATGTACCATGTGTTGATGGTATAATTGGATCTGTGTCCTAGACCTCCACTAAGACTTCCTCGAAGAAAAATTCTATTTTAGATATTGATTCCAACTATCCTTCGAAAAATTCATCAAGTCTTCGTAAAACCTCTGAGGTTCATGCTATTTAGTCTACCATAGCAAATAAAGCCTCAAAAGGTAAGAAAAAGGGTAAAGGTAAATCCAAAACTGATACCCTGAAATAGGATCCACCCAAATCATCTGTTGATGATGCTTCCAAGCGAAAGCTAAAATATCCTTGCCTCATCTGTGGGGAAGACCATTAGATTGATGATTGTCCCCGACATGCTAAAGTTAACCATTTATTAAAAGGTACTTCGACTGTTTTGAAAGAACCATTTCCATCTCAGCAGACACAATTAGTAGAGCAACGATAATCCTCTACCTCCTCTGGTTCCCAAGTTTTCATGATGCAAGGTTCATCACCTATTTCAATCACTACTCGAATAAAGGACTACCATTCCCCGCAAAAGAAGATAGTGGAGAAAGAAGTCACTGATATACCTTCTACTTCCTCTCCAGCCAAATCTGGTCCACTCCATATTGAGCGTCCTAACAATGAATCCATAATCTAACCACCTCCCAAAGGTGTGCTTCAGAAATCATCTTATAATCCAAATGTTAGAGTTGCAGAAAATTATAATATTGTTGAAGATTTAGCTTAAGTGCCTTCAACAATGTCTATTTTGGTAGTTCTCCAAACATTTCCAACGCAGTAGAAATCATTGTTGTCTGATATAGGCACCATTGATCCTTCTGATTCGAGTTTAATTACCTTTGATCTTGAAAACCACGTTCGTCATCTTCCGCATCAGATTGATTTTCTAATTCAAGTTATCATTAAAGGAAAGGCGGTCCATCGTACTATTATTGATGAAGGTGCTTCCATCATAATCATGTCTACTTCATGTTGGAAGGCCATTAGATCTCCTCCTCTCAATTAGTTCTCGAACACTTTGGAGGCCCTTGATGGAAGAGGTTCCCGTCCATATGGTATTCTTAGAAATTTTCCTATCATGTTGGAAGGAAAGACCGTTGAGCTAGAAGTGGAAGTTGTAGATGCAAATCTCAATTACAACCTTCGTCTCGGGCAAAGTTGGACCCATACTTTGTTTTGTGTGGTTTCTTCTTTGTTTCGGGTGCTTCGTTTTCCTCACGAAGGAAAAATTGTCACCATCGACCAACTATATTTTTTCTCTTCCGATACATCAAACAACAATGTCCCATATGTAGGAAATACCGAAATTCCTTATAAGAGTATGGGGGAAGGTCTTTTCAAAGACTTTGCTTTAATGGGTAGTTTTTCTCTCCCATTGCCGAATATCACTTCGATCAATATGATCTCTGTTTCTACAAATCCTTGGATTACTCCTACTCCAGATCAAATTGATTGATTTGGTGATTCTATGTCGTTAAGTCCATTAGAACAAGCTTATCAAGAAATTGTCTTGGCTTCAATGACTACTTCAGAAAGTCATGCTACTTTTAGTATGAACTTGGATACTTATGTGCCATCTCCTTGGATTGGTTCATGAGATTCTCTGGATCCTTTGAACAAGACATTCCCCATCGAAGAGAGTATCGTTGAGGTTATGTCTCTGTACAAAATACCTTAGAATGGTCTACATCTCATTCTTCATTAATTCCCAGCCTCAGTGAGATGCCTTCATGTCTTGAAGCTTTCGTTTCTCATATCCCAATGGATCCACATAAAACACCTTTTTTGGTGCACAAAGTCCCATCTAATGGTAATATGGGAAACATTACTGCAACCATGACCCTTAACATTTCCATTAAACCTGGAATTGTTGAGAATGTTCATATTGGGGTTTCTTGTTCTCCTGATGAGATCAGGGTTTACACTGAACTTTTCAAATAAGTTTGAGATGCCCTCATGTGGTCATAAGAGGAAATACCTGGTATTGATCGAGCAATTGTGGTGCATGAAATACCTGCCTACTCTTGTGCAAAGCCTATTCACAAATGACTTCATTCCATGCATCCTTGGAAGGCTACTGCTATCAAGGCAGAAGTTGAGAAACTTTTAAAAGTTGGATTTATTTATCCAATCCCATTGATAGATTGGGTGTCTAACATTGTTCCTATTGCTAAAAAGCAAGGCATGTTCCATGTATGTGTTTATTACCGCGACATCAATAACACATGTCCAAAAGACAACTATCCCACTCCATTTATCGATCAAATCAATGACGAGTGTGATGGGAGTGATATTTTCTCGTTTATGGATGGATTTTTTGGTTACAACTTGTGGTGCAGGTAAATTATAAGTGTGGACACAAACAATTCCTCTAGCCCGAGAGAGAGGGTCTAGCCACAAACAAACAATATTTGGAAAATCTCCTTAAGCTAGAATCAATTAAGAGGGACTACCTCTTGGAACTCTCTTCCACTTGGTGATGATCCTGCTTCCTCACTCCAACTATCTTCCGTTTCCTTCCTTCGAATACCTGAAACAAGTGAAAAAAACAAAAAAAAATGTGATAGCATATAATATTGTATTCAACCTACTTAATACGTCAAGGAACATTAAGCCATAAAGATGTAAAATGACATTTCATGTAGGAAATCAATCCACAGTTGCATTTATAAAATTCAGAAAGAGATTACAACCAGTGCCTTGACGTTGTTGGTATCCTTTGACATATTTGGGTTACCACACTTCTACTAGCACTTCATGAATAGCCCCAACAATAGAAGTTTTAAGGCCTATTTCCCTCTAGTCTCAAACTAAACCAAAATCGGACTATTCTCCCTCAAACATACACTAGAAAGCTATAAGCTATATATGACTTGCTGATTATTCAAACTTGCTCCAAAACCCCAATTAGCTTTTGCTTGGGTAAAAGAGAGGTTTACATAGCTTGGATGGATGGGAGATGGCTCCTTTAATAATGGGAAAATATCTTGTCTCTTGAGTTTGTTCCATCCTAATAGGGGAAAGGAGCCCAAGCTGACTTCCTCGGCTCTATCCGGCCCAACCATCTACCAGAGTTCCATTACAAAGCTTATAGACATGGAAGCTTCGACTCCTTATTTAAAAAACCTTCCAAAAGAGGATTGACATGACTGGAAAAAGGCTTAGTCACTCTGAACGGCATGAGGGCTAGTTTTAACCTTTGTAAATCAGCATAAGGAGAAAACTGGTCAATAGTGCCGGTCTTGTAAACTGGGATAGAACGAAGATACTTGGGAAATGATGCAAAGGGGAATTATTATGCTCATGAAGAGGGACATACTGGGAGTTTCTTCATGATGGGAAATCATGTTAGGTACACTGTAGAGGTCCTCCAGGATCGTAGACAGGGAGTACAGGGACGGTGACAAAATGTTGTGTAAAAGATGCCCCTTAAAGCGTGAAGGCCAAACTAGAGTGGGGTGAAATGATTTAGAATTGGAAGTGGGGAACTGAAGTTCATCATCAAAAAAGCTGCAAGAAAGCATAGATACATATACATCACTAAAAACTTCGAATAATGATACATGATGTTAGTGTCAGTATATGCATACTTCCATCAGGGATCAAAATTCACTCTTTGTATTTTCATTATAGGAGTCCCATACTGAAAATTTTGCATCATTCCATTAGGTCATGATATGCTAGTCCACTGCTGGTTGTTTTTTCTTAAGAAAATCTTTCCCTCATAGACTATACTTGCTGATCCTTCTTCAGATTGTCTCCAGTTAGGGTTTCATAATTAATCTGCAGTCCATTTCATTAGGTCTAGGGTTTCATCACCAAGGTCAAGAAATTGATTTCAAAGTGTAAATAAAGGTTAGCAAGGGTGTGAGGGTGATCAATAAGTCAAGCATATGGATTGTAAGTCATAGCTACTAAAATTATTATCTTTTTAACCTAATGTAATTTTCACCTCAAAAACATGTTTTTGAGGTGAAAACAGAATATTTTAGTTTATTTTGTATTTCATATGTAATTTTAAGTTCCTATATGTAATAATTGATCTCAGCTACACTAGAGCATTTAGCCTTGCTACAAGACAAAAAAACACTGCAAAATTCAAGTCAAATTGAGCATTTATCCACCTGCAAAGATACAAGAAGAAAAGGCATTAAACAGAGTTTTGAAAAAGAAATAGAAACATTGAAAAAGTGGGTTTTTCAAAGTGAAAAATCAAAATCTTCTTCTATTTAAACCCTCATACTTCATTTTCAAATTCAGTATCTTCATTTTCCAAGCAATAAGTGAAAGGGAGATGAAAGAAAGTCGAGTTTGACTGATTTTGAGCGAAAAAGTATGGCGCTGCACTTTTGGCAAAGAGGTGCTATGCTTTTGGCCGAGATAGACTGGCGCTACACTTTTGGAGGTAGGCACTGCGCTTTTGACCCAGCGTTATGCATTTCCCTGATTTTTCCAACACAAAACTGAACGGGTGCTGCACTTTTTTCATGGTGTTGTGATTTTGAGTGAAGGCATTGCGCTTTTCCCAGTAGTGACCAAAAACCTCCAAATCTTCTAGTAGGCCTCAAATTTGTTTTGTTGTTCCTTATTACATGTAAGTACATGTCCTTCATCTTGGTTTTGGGTTTCTAAATCTAAGTTACAAGCATCATTGGTCATTTCTAATCTTGAAACCCTAAAATTCTCCCTAATTCTACCTAAATCCTAACTCCTTCCTACTCCTCCCAACACCCAGCCCTACAGTCTCAAAATCACCCTATCCCTTTTCCCTCTTTCCCACTTTTCCTTCACATTCCCTTTTGTCTCTTTTCCCCAAGACCTAAAGGCACAAAACCGTTCTTCTCATTTCCATTCATTTCCTAGTTGCAAGCCCATTTTCCATCCCCTCATTTCTCATTTCCACACACCTCAACCTTGCAAACATGGACCTGGAAGACCAAGACTAGGAGGAGGAGAACGCAGCTAGTGATACCTGAGCTGATGGAGCCATGCAACTGAGAAAACTACACAAGGGAGGCAAGATTATCAGAGAAGAGCCATCAAAGCTTAGGGAATTACGGGCCTCAGAATTGGATGTCACATGCTTCAGGTACCTTGGCTACTATGAATTCTGTGAACAGGTTGAGAGAGTGCAATATCACCCGGAGCTCACTAGACATTTTGCAGCACATCTTCATGACAACAGGGTGAATCTTGCTAGGATAACTTTCACCATTTCATCTTCTATTATTACATATGCTACCAGGATTCCTAATATAGGGGAGAAGTGGTTCAAGCACCAGGATCTAGATGAGTACTATTATGAACCTTATATCAAACCCCAGTACAGAAATCAGGTCAAGGGACTATTTCCTTTCAAGCTTCTTGAGAACATTTCCCCATGATGAAGATCATCATGAAGTATTTCACTTGTGAGGGTCGATTCTCTAGGCTGTATACTTATCATATTGGGCTCCTCATGCATTTTACCAGGGTGAGGATGTTAAACATCCCTTATTACTTGTTCAAGAGTATTGAGAAGATGGATTTTATTGTCCAAAGGAAGCCTTACCCTCAGTAGATGAGAAGCCTTTATCATTACTTCCTGATCAAGATCATTGTTCTTCATCATCTCAATCTCCTCAACATCCCTTGGGAGACCTTCATTTCTCATGAGATCTTCAGGGATCCTCAAATTCCTCCACTAGTGCCTCAAGAAGCAGGAGGACCTTCTAGCCCAGCTAAAATAGATGAGGAGGCCAAGGAGACAAGAACTACTGAGGTGCCCATTTTCATGACATATCAGATGGGCACTAGGAGGTTATTTGCAATAGATAGGTGAGTGTTTTCTCAACAGAATGTGGAAGGGGCCTTGCCTTCTTCGTCATCTCATAGGAAAATGCTAACTCCACGAGATGTGGAAGGGGATTTGACTTCTTCTTCAACACAGTAGGTACAGGTGCAGAAGTTGCACAAAGGAAAGGAAAAGATGTCAGACGATGCTGAGGAGGAAAGCGATTTTGACTTGACTAAGCATGATGAGCCGAAGCAGCATTATACTCATCATGGAGTTGATATCATTGACTTGGAGGCTCAGGACGAAGAAACAATCAATGACATCATCATATGGGAGAGGGAAGCTCAAGTGTAAGCTTTGGTGGAAAATTAGGAGAGGGCCAAATATGTCATCACATATTTGGAGCAAGAAAACAAGCAATTGACTGAAAAACAAGTCCTCATGGAGCTAGAAATGCTGAAGATGAAACGACAAAGTGGCAAAGAGGCACAAGTCACTTTGACCCCTATTGAGCAGGAGATTGAAAATGATAGGGAGACTTGGCTTGAGAGAGTCAACTTGCACCTTTAGAATATGCTACAAAATGCCAACAGAGACAATCAGATGATCAGACACATGGCTTATCATTACAGGACCCGGAACAAGATTTGCAATATGAGGGTCAAGAGAATGAAAGCTAGGCTAAGGTGGGCCTTCAAAGGAAAGAAAGAGGAGGATAGACTTAGAATGCTAGCTGAAGCCTCCTTATCTTGTCAAGGCACATAATGGTGGTGCTTCATACCAATTTTTGGCAAGTTTTAAACAAATTTTGTCATTTGCAATTTTGAATTTCATTACATAGAAAAACTGCCTAAAAGTACAGCGCCACCGGCACTACACTTTTCCTAGGGGCACCCATTGAAGAAATGGCTTGAATTTTTGTATTCAGAGTGATGAGGACATCCACCCTAGAAATTTTCAAAAGTTTTGGGGCAGAACTGGTCCACCAAAAGGTCAAAAAACACCCTAAAAATGACCTTTCTGCCACTTTTTGGACACACAAAAGCAATCTTGGGAGAATCAATATTTTATGGGTCAAATGAGCTCCAAATGCAGATATTCCAGGTGTTCTAGAAAATAGACTTGAAGACCTTTCCAATGAGCTATCATGGGCTCAGTGTGGATGCCAGGAAGGTCTCCAAAAGGGACCTAAAAGTGGAACTATGCTTTTTCCCAGTGGCACTATGCTTTTCATAGTTTTTGCTCAAGGTTGCTATTTTTCCAGTTTTTGACAGTAATCATGGATTCTCTCTCATGGTGGATAATTTACCTATGTAAATGATGTCATGGCTTGTAAATATGATGGGTAAATAGTAATATAAGGTAGATTCATTGCTTAGGAGTTAGTTTGAGCCCAATTAAATCATTTTTTCACTTTTAGAGGCAAGTTGTTGATGATGCCTATATTCCTATTTCTTGTTCAATATTAGTTATATTAGCTCCTCATCTTAGGGAATCGACCCCTGAGGATGGGAGGAGGTTGAAATCATGTCTATATCTTCTTCTTATTTCTCTTTGTAAGGGGTTGGACTCAGTTGGATGCTCAGAGCTTGATTGTACATCATTGTAAGCAGTTTGGCAAGGAGATTAATAAGATTTGCAGCAATTTTTATGGGATCCTTGTGGTATGGAGTTTTAGTATAGTTTATTCTTTTGTGATCATATGTTTACATGTTTTATGTATGCCATAATTCATTTCATTGCTTCTAGTTGAATGTTTTCAAGTTTGATAGGTAGAATCCATTGTATCAGTGCTCTGCCTTGGGAAATCATTCAACATTTCATGTTTTATACTGTTTAAGAAGGATCCATGATTGTCACATGCCCTTCTTAGCTCCTCATAAATCTTAAACACTTCATACTATCAATCCTAAAGTGCTAAAGCCTATGCCTACCTTGCCCCATAGAACACCCTGCATTTCTGACCTAATTTCCCTTACCTAAACTACCCAGCTCCTCCTGGTCAGGGAAAACACCAACAAAATTCAATAAAAACATTCGAGCTACTATACATAGCCTAAAATCCTTTACCTGATCCAGTCATATTGACTGATATCATTATGGAGAGAGCCCTCTCCCAGCCTAGTAGGGCTAGCTACTTGGCTAAGCTTGGTTTGTGGTAACCCTGGCATTGCCTCCATTAAGCCTGAGGTCAATATAGGTGATAAAATAGTGGTGACCATACTGGGGAACGAAAGACTAATCTCCTCGTTAATATCTTTCATATAAATTCTTGAACTTTGGATGATGAGTTTTAGAATTTACTAGGCTGAAATAGAAAGTTGTAAATCAATATAGAAATGTTCGAAATTTGAGCATACTGGCTTTGAGAAGGTAGACTAGGGCCAATTCTAATCCCAATCCTGCCCCAGTAGTGGATAATCCTAATTTGATTTCAATAAGACTCAAAAGACAAGAAAGTTCAGTCAGCTTGACACCTTCGATAAAAGTAGATTCCTGCCCGGATGAGTGGTTGTTCTTAGAAGATCTCTCTTTTGATTTGTCGTTTGACCTTTCTCTGTTTAGAAACAAATCTGAAAGTGCACTTGACGATATAGTTCTAGACTCGAAATTTATTGTAGATCTTGAAATTCAAAAGGTGAACTGGTCAATTGATGAATATATCCTAAATTCTCATTAATCATCCATCACTGCTGCTAAGATCCTTGAGTTTTCTGAATCAGCGTCCACTACCCTCAGTTCATCATTATTCCCATCAATCTCTGAAGTTCATTCCCAACTTCAGTTTATACCTACCCTTCCCCTTCAACCTATCATATCCTATCAAACACCTATTACCCCTACTTCTCCATCAAACACTCCATTAAACCCTAGTGGTCCAACCATTGTTTCAAATCCACCTCAAGTCATGGCAGCCTGGTATGCACCCGTTGTTCTACCTTAGAATCTTGGTGATATGCCCACTGATTACCAAAGTAAAATACCTCTTTTTAATGCCACTCAAAACATTACAACTTAGCAACATGTTGATAGAATGAATGACTTCTTTGACCTTCATGAGGTAGAGATAGAAAATGTGACTATGAGATTGTTTGTTCAAAGGTTTGGAGGTGAAGTTCGAGAATGGTTCAGAGCTTTACCTACAGCCTCTATCACCACTTTGCTAGTCCTGCATAGGCAATTCCTATATCGGTGGGAGGTAAAGAAGAACCCTCTCCAAATTTTTTCAGAGTATGAAAATATGAAAAGGAATGCTGGTGAAAGTGTGCAAGATTATTGTGTGAGGTTTAATACAGTATATAATGCTATTCTGATCATCATTAAACCACCAGAGGGGTTAGCCTTGCTCAAGTTTCCAAATGGTTTCGATGCTGATATGGCATATCAGTTATGGGAATGTGATCCCACCACACTAGAAGACATGCAGAAGAACGTTGTAAGTGTAGAAGCAAATCTACTGGCCAAAAGAGCAAGAATGAGATCTGAAAAGAGAGTGACCATAAAAGAGGAAGCATATCCTTCAGATTCTAAGATGGATACTTTGATTCGAACAATGGAGAATATGGTTGACTAGCTGACCATTTCAGATAGACCTGAACCACCAATCAAGAATCCAAATTTTAGAGGATAGCAACAGCCTCAATTCCAGATTCAGTAGAGGGAACAAAAGGCACCGGACCAACTAGCACAACAACAACAGATCATAACTCCTTTGCAGCAAAATTATATTTACGGAATGGAAGCAGAAGATGATGATGATGATCTGGTAATTGAAGCAAACCATTTTTTCACTGCTGATGGTATGCCCATTTTTCTGACGAAAGATGAGGAATATGCAGAGGTTCCACACATTCAAAGGGATGAAGATTACATATTAGAAAATGATGCAATTTTGGAGGCTGAGTCCGATGATTATTAGTGAGGTTATATGAATGCTTTGATAGCACAGTAGAGGCAGTATTCTTTAAGAAGCAGAGATGTGTCGATCAATCCCATTCAGAAAAGAAAAGAGATGCAATCAAAGAATGACTCCTCAAACATTCAGAAGAAAGGGAAAGAGCCTGCTGATCCGAGTTCCATAAAAGTACCATCAAAAAATAACATTGCAAATGAGAAGAATAATCAGCAAAATGTAGCAAAAGAGAAAGTAGAGAAGAAGGACCTTACTGTCAAAGAGGTAGAAAAAGTTTCATCCTTTAATTTAGAAAATGAAATTGCTAAATTAAAAGTGTCCATTCCCTTGACTAAGCTAGTAAAGAATAGCAATTATAAACACCAGGTGTCTATAATTTTGCAAATAGACCCTTTGTCAGATATGGTAAATGTCAAAGATGATCATCTTGAACTCATTTTTGGTCCCCCCATAGAAGGTTAGTTTGAAGATAGTGAAGTTCGTCCCTTTTATCTAAGTCTTATATTGCATGAGTACATTCTCCATAATTCCATGTTTGATTCCGAAGCTTCTCATATTTTGATGCCTAAATCCATTATGGAGAAGTTGGGCCTGGATATTACCCAGAAATACCATGATTTTTACTCCTTCGACTCCAATAGAGTTTGTTGCATTGGTATTATCAAAGATTTGGTAGTGTCTTTAGATCAGATCCTAGCCAAAAATGTTTTGATGGATGTGGTTGTTGCTGATATTCCACCGCGATTCGGTATGCTTTTGTCTAGATCATGGGGAGCTAAACTCAAGGGAACTTTACAACTTGACTTCTCTTATGCTACCATTCCCGTTTTTGGTCAATTGAGAAAGTTATACCGGGAGAAGAAAATGAAATACATGATCACCAGCAAAGAGAAGCCACTCAATCATCCAATAAATGTTGTACATACTGATTTAGAATCATTTGTTTTGTATTCTGATAGTGGATTAGTTGATGTAAATATTTAGATTGTAGAAGTAGATATTGTACCAGAAATTTTAGAGAATTTTAGGGAAGTCCTTAATCGGGAAAAAGAGAAAGTAGCAATTTCTTCTGAGCAGCAGAAAGCTAGTGAAGAGTAGAAAAATGAAGTAATGAGTCAAGGTAAGGTAGAGAAGGACACATAATTTCAGCATTTAGAAGACAAAGCTGGCCTTTGGAGCATGGATTTTGATGGTGTCGTGGGTAAGGACGGTGCCGGTATAGGAATTTGGATTCGTAGCCCTACTTTCCAGCCCACCAAAGTCCCAAGTAATGTTAGAGTATGTTCTTACAAGTTGGCTTTTGATTGCTCTAACAATGAAGTTGAGTATGAGGCTTTGATTATAGGTCTTAAAATTTTGGGGAAATTGAATGCAAAAAGGATTTCTGTCTATGGTGATTCAGAGCTCATGATCAAACAGGTAAAGGGAGAGTATCAAGCAAAGCATCCACGGATGAGATCCTATAGAAATGCAGTTCTAGATATTTTGAGAATGTTTCCTGAATATACCTTGACGGCGGTACCCCGGACTCAAAACATTATTGCAGATTCGCTCACCACTGCTGCAAGAAATTTGAAGATCCGAATGAACTCCAACAACAAGTTTGAAATTCATGTCAAACACTGGCCAGCTATTCCAGATAATTTAAGATATTGGCAAGTGTTTTGCGATGATAATGAAATCAATGCCTTTTTGCAGAATGAAGGAAAGTTCAAGGATGCTTCCATTGATGATGATCATGATACTGATGAACAAGAGATTGAGGTGAATCAGATGGAGGTATTACAACTGAAGGATAACATTATTCCTAGAGGTCACATACCTTTAGAGGAGCTTTTTGATTAAGATAATGTTGCAAGAAAGCCGAGCTTGGTGCCTATCGACAAAGGAGTTGAAGATGTCAATCTTGGAACAGCTGACAAGCCCAAGCTTGTAAAGTTATCAAAAGCATTGTCTCCTGAGGTAAAAGCCCAGTATGTTAGATTAATTTCTGAATTTTCTGATGTGTTTGCGTGGGATTATTCAGATTTGAAGGTGTATGACAAGGATATAATTTAGCATACTATTCCTATCAAGCCGGATCTAAATTATTTCAGACAAAAGTTGAGAAGGATCAATCCAAAGCTGCTGCCATCCATCGAAAAAGAGGTAAACAGATTGTTCAAAGCTGGCATCATTGTTCCAATCAGATTTTCTGATTGGATTTCGAATTTGGTCCTGGTACGAAAGAAGATTGGAGAAATAAGGTTGTGCATAGATTTCTGGAACCTCAACAAAGTATCCTTAAAGGATAACTATCCACTTCCAAAGATGGACCATATTCTGCAAAGAGTAGTTGGAGCATCACGGATGTCACTACTCGATGGTTACTCAGGCTATAATAAGATCTTGGTGCATGAAAAAGACCAAGAAAAAACTGCCTTCAGAACACCTTGGGGAACTTTTCAGTATGCCAAAATGCCATTCAGATTGAAGAATGTTGGAGCCACTTTTCAACAAGCAATGGACATCACTTTTTCTAATGAGAAGGATGTTTTCTTAGTTGTTTATTTCGATGATTTGACAGTATTTTTTGGTTCTGATGATGAACACTTGCACCACTTAAGGATTGTCTTTCAGAGATGTAGAAAGTTCAACATTTCTCTCAATCCGAAGAAGAGTCTTTTTGCCATGGATGAAGGTAAACTCCTTGTTCATATCATTTCTAAAGACGGTATCTGCATTGATCCTTCAAGGGTGGAGGCAATTCAGCATATAGACTTTCCACGCAACAAAAAAGAGATTCAGGCTTTCAATGGTAAGATGAATTTCTTACACAGATTTATAACCCATTTGACAGAACATTTACGTGAAATGACTAATATGTTGAAAAAGGACAGCATTGTAAAATGGACCAAGGATGCCATGAAGTCATTCAATTTGGTAAAGTTTGCTTTGACCACAGCCCCAGTCTTGATTAGTCCTAATTACACTCAAGATTTCATTATATTTTCATTTGCATCCGAGCATACCATGGCTATGGTATTGATGCAAAAGAGAGATCAGATTGAGCAACCCATTGCTTTTTTCAGTAGGACTATTCAAGATGCCACCTTGCGGTATAATATCATTGAGAAACAAGCACTGGCTCTCATAAAATCATTGAATGATTTCAGAGTGTACATTCTGCATTCACATACCATAGCATATGTTCCTAATGAAGCAGTAAAGGATGTTCTGATGCAAACTGATCCGGAGGGAAGAAGAGGTAAGTGGATAGCAACAATGTTAGAATATGATCTGGATATTAAACCCACTAAACTGATCAAGGGACAAGGCTTAGAAAAACTAATGGCAGAATCAAATCTGCATGCTCTAGACATAAATCTCATAGTAGCAATGTTGGAGGATGAGGATGGTGACTCGCTCATTCAAGTTTCAGAAATGTTTCTTCAATCACCATGGTATTCTGATATAGTTTATGTTCTTTAGCTTCTTTCGCCACCTCCGCGAATGTCAAGAAGCAAAGGTAGGTCACTAAAATTCAAATCAACAAAATTCTTCATTTTAAACAGTGCTCTTTTTTGGAAAGATCCAGGAGGGGTTCTTCTTAATTGTTTGGTTGAAGACGAAGCTCAACAGGTGATGCACAATTTTCATAAAGGTGATTGTGGTGGTCATTTGTTTTGGAAAACAATAGCTAACAAAGTGTTGCGAGCAGGATATTATTGGCCGACTTTATTTTTAGATTTGTATAAGACAGTGATGAGTTGCCATGAATGCCAAGTTTTTCAAGGAAAAAGGAAGCTACTTCCTCTTCCTTTGAAACCAGTTGAAGTAAATGCACCTTTCCAGTAGTGGGGACTTGATTTCATAGGGGAAATCCATCCTATATCATCAACACAACATCGATGGATCTTAACAGCTACTGATTACTTCACCAAGTGGATTAAAGCCATTCTCACAAGGCAGGCCACAGATATGGTATTCATTCAATTTTTAGAATCTAATATGCTATCTCATTTTGGTTTCCCTCATAAGATTATAACAGATAATGCAACAACATTTAAGTCCAAGAAAATGATGGAGTTTTGCAACAAGTACAACATTACATTGGGTCATTCAACAACATACTACTCGCAGGGCAATGGATTGGCCAAATCATCAAATAAGTCCTTGGTGAATATAATCAAGAAAATGTTAGAGGCAAATAAGAAGAATTGGCATCGAAACCTTGTTAATGCCTTATGGGCCAATAGAGTGAGCAACAAGAAGTCCATAGGTATGTCACCTTTTGAGTTGGTTTATGGTACGGATACAATATTTCCTACATCACTTGCAGTCCTAGTCACGAGATTACTACAGGAAGCTGGCAACGAAGAGGATGATATTCAACAAAGAATTAATCAAATGATTCACCTTCAACAAACAAGGGAAGAGGTTTCCCAAAACACTTTCAAACTACAAGAAAAGATAAAGAAGATCAATGACCACAAAACCAAAGCAGAAATGTTTCAGTTGGAGGATGTAGTGTTGTAGTTGGATGCATGGAATGAGGACAAAGGAAAGCATGGTAAGTTCAACAATCTATGGAAAGGACCGTATAAGATCTCAGCATCCGGGGGACAAAATGCTTTTCTGCTCAAGGAGATGGATGGTCAGGATTGTTTAGGAGGGCCAGTGAATGGTAGGCTCTTGAAGCATTACTACTTTTGTGGTGGTTTCCTGAATTTACTACACGTTCATTGTATATACCAATTTGATTTTCCTTGCAAGTTTTTAAGTACACTGTCAGTTGAGCTTGGGGCCTGAAGTGAAGGCTAAAAATTTTAAATGATTGGTGTCAAGTTTGGTTGAGTTTTGAGTCAATTTGGTTGAGAGTTAGTCTTCAGTTGTATTGAGTCATTTTCAATTTTTTGTGGTTTTGACCGTGTTGCCTAATGGATGAGGCACTTGGTCTATGGTGTTCTTGACACCTCCAAGGAACTGCCATCCCCAAATAATGTTAATGTTAGTTTCAATATCTGCATACTTCCATCAAGGATCAAAATTCACTCTTTGTATTTTCATTTTAGGAGTGCCATACTGAAAATTTTGCATCATTCCATTAGGTCATGATATATTGATCCACTGATGGTTGTTTTCTCTTCAGAAAATATTTCCCTCATAGACTATACTTGTTGATCCTTCTTTAGATTGTCTTCAGTTAGGGTTTCATAATTAATCTACAATCCATTTCATTAGGTCATAGGGTATGATTTCATTAGGTCTGGGGTTTCATCACCAAGGTCAAGAAACTGATTTCAAAGTGTAAATAAAGGTCAACAAGGGTATGAGTATGATCAATAAATCAAGCATGATGGCTTGTAAGTCATAGCTACTAAAATTATTATCTTTTTAACCTAATGTAATTTTCACCTCAAAAACATGTTTTTGAGGTGAAAACAGAGTATTTTAGTTTATTTTTTATTTCATATGTAATTTTAAGTTCCTATATGTAATAATTGATCTCAGCTACACCAGAGCATTTCTCCTTGCTGCAAGACCAAAAACCACTACAAAATTCAAGTCAAATTGAGCATTTATCCACTTGCAAAGATACAAGAAGAAAACGCATTGAAACAGAGTTTTGAAAAAGAACTAGAAACATTGAAAAAGTGGGGTTTCCAAAGTAAAAAATAAAAATATTCTTCTATTTAAACCCTCATACTTCATTTTCAAATTCAGTATCTTCATTTGCCAAGCAAGAAGTGAAAGGGAGAAGATAGAAAGTTGAGTTTGAGTGAAAAAGTATGGCGTTGCACTTTTGGTAGAGAGGCGCTGCGCTTTTGGCTGAGATAGACTGGTGTTGCACTTTTGGAGGTAGGCGCTATGCTTTTCACCCATCACTGCACTTTTCCCTGATTTTTCTAGAACAAAATTGAATGATGACTGTGTTGTTGTCATGGTGTTGCGCTTCTGAGCAAAGGCACTGTGGTTTTCCTAGAAATGACCAAAAACCTCCAAATCTTCCAGTAGGCCTCAAATTTGTTTTGCTCTCCCTTATCATAGGTAACTACATGTCCTTTATCTTGATTTTGGGTTGCTAAATCTAAGTTACAAGCATCATTGGTCATTTGTAATCTTGAAACCATAAAATTCTCCCTAATTCTACCTAAACCCTAACTCCTTCCTACTCCTCTCAACACCTAGCCCTACAGTCTTAAAATCACCCTATCCCTTTTCCCTATTTCCCACTTTTCCTTCACATTCCCTTTTGTCTCTTTTCCCCAAGAGCTCAAGGCAAAAAACCCTTCTTCTCATTTCCATTCATTTCCTAGTTGCAAGCCCATTTTCCTTCCCCTGATTTCTCATTTCCACACACCTCAACCTTCCAAACATGGACCTGGAAGACCAAGGCTATGAGGAGGAGAACACAACCAGTGATACCTCAGCTAATGCAGCCATGCAATCGAGAAAACCACACAAGGGAGGCAGGATTATCAGAGAAGAGCATCAAACCTTAGGGAATTGCAGGCCTCAAAGTTGGCTATCACATGCTTCAAGTACCTTGGCTGCTATGAATTCTTTGAATAGGTTGAGAGTGTGCAATATCGCCCGGAGCTCACTAGACATTTTTCAGCACATCTTCATGACAACAGGGTGACTCTTGCTGGGGTAACTTTCACCATTTCATCTTCTATTATTGAAGATGCTACTAGGATTCCTAATGTAGGGGAGAAGTGGTTCAAGCGCCAGGATCTAGATGAGTACTATTATGAACCTTATATCAAACCCCAGTACAGAAATCAGTTGAAGAGACTGTTTCCTTTCAAGTTTCTTGAGAACAAGTATGTCCCCATGATGAAGATCATCATGAAGTATTTCACTTGTGAGGGTCGGTTCTCCAGGATGTATACTTATCATATCAGGATCCTCATGCATTTTACCATGGCGAGGATGTTAAACATCCCTTATTACTTGTTCAGGAGTATTAAGAAAATGGCTTTTATTGTCCAAAGGAAGCCTTACCCTCAGCAGATGATCAGCCTTTATCATTACTCCCTGATCAAGATCATTGTTCTTCATCATCTCAGTCTCCTCAACATCCCTTGGGAAACCTTCATTTCTCCTGAGATCTTTAGGGGTCCTCAAATTCCTCCACCAGTGCCTCAAGAAGCAGGAGGACCTTCTAGCCCAGCTAAAATAGATGAGGAGGCCAAGGAGAAAAGAACTACAGAGGTGCCCATTTTCATGACATATCAGATGGGCACTAGGATATTATTTGCAACAGATAGACAAGTGTTTTCTCCACAAAATGTGGAAGGGGCCTTGCCTTCTTTGTCAGCTCATAGGAAAATGCTAACTCCACGAGATGTGGAAGGGGTTTTGCCTTCTTCTTCAGCACAACAGGTACAGGTGTAGTAGCTACACAAAGGAAAGGAAAAGATGCCGGATGATGATGAGGAGGAAAGAGATTTTGACTTGACTAAGCATGATGAGATGGAGCAGCATTATACTCATCATGGAGTTGATATCATTAACTTGGAGGCTGAGGGCAAAGAAACCATCAAAGACATCATCATACAGGAAAGTGAAGATCAAGTGCAAGCTTTGGCAGACAATTTAGAGAGGGCCAAATATGTCATCACATATTTGGAGCAAGAAAACAAGCAAGTGAATGACAAACAAGTCCTCATGGAGCTAGAAATGCTCAAGATGAAACGACAAAGTGGCAAAGAGGCACAAGTCACTTTGAACCCTATTGAGGAGGAGATTGAAAATGATAGGGAGACATGTCTTCAGAGAGTCAACTTGCACCTCGAGAAGCTATTACAGAAGGCCAACATAGACAATCAGATGATCAAACACATGGCTTATCATTATAGGACCCGAAACAAGATTTGCAATATGAAGGTCAAGAGAATGAAAGCCAGGCTAAGGCAGGCCTTGAAAGGCAAGAAAAAGGAGGATAGACTTAGAATGATGGCTGAAGCCTCCTTGGCTCATAAAAGCACATGTTGGTGGTGCTTCACACCAATTTTTGGAAAGTTTTAAACAAATTTTGTGATTTGCAATTTTGAATTTCATTACACAGAAAAACTGCATAAAAGCGCAGCACCACATCCATTGAAGAAATGGCTTGAATTTTTGGTTTCAGAGTGATGAGGACATGCACCCTATCAAGTTTCAAAAGTTTTGGGGTAGAATTGGTCCACCAAAAGGTCAAAAAACACCCTAAAAATGACCTTTCTGCCACTTTTTGGACACACATAACCAATCTTGGAGAATCAAGTTTTGAGGGGTCAAATGAACTCCAAATGCAGAAATTTCAGGTGTTATGGAAATTAGACTTAAAGAAATTTCCATTGAGCTATCATGGGCTCAATTTGGATGACAGGATGGTCTTCAAAAGGGACCTAAAATTGGCATTGTGCTTTTGCCCAGTGGCACTACGCTTTTCATAGTTTTTGCTCAAGGTTGCTATTTTTCCAATTTTTTACTGTAATCATGGATTCTCTCTCATGGTGGATAATTTCACTATGTAAATGATGTCATGGCTTGTAAATACGATGGATAAATATTAATATAAGGTAGATTCATTGCTTAGGAGTTAGTTTGAGCCTAAATGAATCAGTTTTTCACTTTTAGAGTCAAGTTCTTGATGATGTCTATATTCCTGTGTCTTGTTCAGTATTAGTTAGATTAGCTCGTCATCTTAGGGATTCGACCCCTGAGGATGGGAGGAGGTTGAAATCATGTCTATATCTTCTTCTTCTTTCTCTTTGTAAGGTATTGAACTCAATTGGATGCTCAGAGTCTGATTGTACATCATTGTAAGCAGTTTGGCAAGGAGATTAATAATATTTGCAGCTGTTTTTATGGGATCCTTGTGGTATAGAGTTTTAGTACAGTTTCTTATTTTCTGATCATTTGTTTACATGTTTTATGTATTTCATCATTCATTTCATTTGTTCTAGTTGAATGTTTTCAAGTTTGATAAGTAGAATCCATTGTATTAGTGCTCTACCTTGGGAAATCATTCAACATTTCATGTTTTCTACTGTTTAAGAAGGATTCGTGATTGTCATATGCCCTTCTTAGCTCCTTATCAGTCTTGAACACTTCACACCATCAAACCTAAAGTGCTAAAGCCTATGCCTACCTTGCCCCATAGAACACCCTGCATTTCTGACCTAATTTCCCAGACCTAAACTACCCAGCTCCTCTTCGTCCAGAAAAACACCAGCAAAATTCAATCAAAACCTTCGATCTACTATACCTAGGCTAAAATCCTTTACCTGATCCAGTCATCTTGACTGAGATCCTTACAAAGAGAGCCATCTCCCAGCCTAGTATTGCTAGCTACTTGGCTAAGCTTAGTGTCTAGTCAATTTAGTGTCCTAAACTGCTCTACATAAATTATCAGTCCAGGTATCGTAAGTTGATGAAGTGTGGTGCACTATATGTGCTTAGTTAACCTTTTTCTTACTTCGTTTTTTTATAGTTTATGTTGTTTCTGGGGGTTTTGTTTCTTATGCTTAAGGAAATTAATCTAAGAAAGAAAAGTTATGCTTCTAGATGAAAATATCTAAATGTTAATGGACAACTAAATCTAATGACTTTTAATGCTAAAATCTAATTTCTAATGAAGGGAGAAAAGGAAATGAACAAATCAAAACTTTGAATAGTTAGATTAATCTAGGCCACCAAAATGTCTATGAAATGAAAGAAAAAATGATAATGCTAGTTTAAAACAATACAAAAATAACTATGATCTACTGCAGGCTCAAATACCATTGGGAACATTCAATATAGGAAGATGTCGAAATCATCTTCTTGAAATGACTTATGCAATTGAGTATACAATAGATGTGATCTTAAGAAAGCATGGGAAATGAATCTATTACTGCTGCAAGAACAAACACCCAAATTCAGTCCAATTTGGAAAATGGTAGAGCCACCTTCTTGAGACAATTTAGCGAGCATAGGAAACACAGTCAGTCATGCTAATTTGAAATGGAAATCAAATACAAAACATGTAAAGGAAAAATAATCTACTGTGTGCTCTAATGCTTGAAGCACCATTTGGAAAATAGGAGGACTACTTTCTTGGACTATTTTGTTAAGCATAGATTACACAGTTAGATAGATCTACAATCAACCGGTTGAACACACTTGCATTAATTAAACTTGCATGAATGGAAAATATAAACTGTTAAACTTGAAAACAATCATAAAAATAAAATGACATACTTGAATGAAATCAAAGCAAAACTACAAAATAAAATCTACTCTACCTTACATTCTAATATTCTCATGACATCTCCTACTTCACATCTCCTTCCATGTTGGGAACTTCAAAGCTTTATTCAAATTCTTCAAAATTACAAAGTACAACAAGTTGAGCTAACAAATTTTACAAAAGCTCCCAAATAAAGGAGAGAGATCTCCTATTTATACAAAAAGATGAGAAGTCATCTCATTAATGAGAGTCCATGAATCTCTCCCTATACCTCTAGAGTTATAATCAAAATAGGAAATGATAAGACACATGTCTTCTTAGAGTTTCAATACAAATAGGAAATGTGACATATATCCTCATGATCCCATGATCCTCTCCACTCAAATTCGAATTTGGCCTTAGGACGCCACATAAAGGTCTTCTAGAAGCTTCCTTTTGACCTACACATGTCAACAATCTCATCCCATTTGTTAGGTATAAGCATATGCACATTATTTTCTAATTTTTAACCACAAATTCACTTAAAAATGATAAGAAATAATAAAGTTTGGAAAAACATAAATGTGACCCAATAATGATGAAAGTGAGATGAATGTAGTGACATGGTAGTGAAATGAAGGTGAAATGGAGGTGATATAATGGACATGATAGTGAAAGTGTAATGGAAGTGAATGACAATTTCAAGACCCAACACTTGGTTTGTGGTTATCCAGCATTGCCTCCCTTCAGCTTGAGGTCAATCTAGGCGATAACACATGAATCGTGGTATGGACGCATCCATCCAGGGAATGATCATGTAAATGGATCTAAGGAATGGGCACACCCATCCAATAATGAGAAGGATCACATATAAAAACTCATGGTATGGTCACAGCCATCCATCTGAAAGAAACATGTATATCAACATGACCATGTCATATCGCCTCACAACCTAGACTTGTGTAATCTTAGCCCAGCGTCTTGCGCTACAAATGACCTGATCAAGGTACAAATCCTAACATGTGAATGAATGTGTTGAAGTCAAACATGCTAGGAAGTCGCTCGATTAGTGGTCAATGATGTGAAACATTAACAACTGTGAGAGAAACCACGAATAATGATAATGGCTCGTAAGGTACTGGTAGCACAGTTCACGGAATGTGAATAAAGGAACTGATGTCGAACACCCATGAAATCACCCGATCAAAAGCCAATGATGTGAATTTGTCATCAAGTGCGAAGAACTTGCCATTAGGGCATGCAAGTAGTAAGGTACTGGAAGGGAGTCTCTCAGCCGGCTTCGAGGATAGTGAGATGAAGTCGACATGAAGCAACCATGTCGAAGGAGGGCCATGATGTATCCCACATCATCGACACAAGACAAAGGGATGCAAATGGTTTCAAATGATATAGAGAATCAGGAGTAAGTGTAACTGCAGAAGGATTGACTTTTGAACATATCGGCGACACGATTCCAGAGTTTGGAAGCTTTTGGATCCATAGGATCGGTGGTCATGATGACATGGCAGAGATCAAATGGAAGGAAAAAATGAGTGGCCCAACCCAGGAAGGTCAAATGAAAAGGAGGATATCCCAACCCAACACAAAGTAGAAAGTGTGATGTTCAAGAGTGAGTTGCCGACACGACGGATAGAATTTCCAAATTTCCCCCACCATTTCTCATAGGTACCCTATTTATTTTTTATCGCAAGCTTGATGGGGATAACATATGATTTCCCTGTAAGTTCATCCTTCAGAAAAATCTGACCTAGTAAGTTTAATGAGCCCTAGGAAGGAGAAGCTCACGTTCATCATGGCGACGAATCCAATGTCGTTTAATGTTTTAACAAGTCTGACAAAGGGGTAACTCGATATCTTTTTCATGTTTAGAGAGTTTGAAAAAGACATGGAAAAGAAAACTCCACATGGTCCATTTTCATACATTTGTGTCTTTCGAGCCCGAAAAGGTAGAAAACGATACTTGAGAGAACCGCTTGACCATTTCAGTCAAGGAGTACCATTTTCATAAATAGTGCATCCCAACCCGAAAAAGGGCTAAATGTATACCAGGTGAATGAAGTTTTACAGCCTTTAACGAGTTCAAAACGAAAAGAGCTCGACAACCTTTTCATGTTTAAAGAGTCGGCAAAGAGCGTGAAAGAATACCTCATGTTTTTATTTTCTTTTAACGAGTCAAAAAGGGAAAAATACTCGGCGATCTTTTCATTTTTTACGAGTTAGAAAAGAGCTTAAAGGTGACTTGTCCTAGAGGAACGAGTGGTATAAAGGGTAGCAACTGGTTCTGGTAATGGTGGAACTTCTCAAAAATGGTAATGGTTAAGAGGCTAGCTAGTAAAACCATTCATCATTGTGGTCCCTCAGGAAAGGCAAAACAACCAAGTGAAAGCATATGATCAGCCAAAGAAATGGTAGCAATGGAATGAAACAACCAAGGCTCATCTAGCAGAAATTAGCTGATAAAATCAACAATCACGAGATGTAAATTGGGCATGGGTACATTTTTACACAAGCTTGAACCATGGAGAACTCTGATTGGATTCAGTTTCATGTTTACACAATCTTGAAATGAAAAACTATGCTTCCTATAAGTTTGCATGCCCCCAGCATACATGTACATAATCGAGTTACATGCCCCCCAAGCTTCATTTCAGTCAACTAGGTTGATGGAATGAAGGTTCACTTTCAAGATCTTGGAAAGAATCGACTTGGATTTTATGAGATCTTAATCAAATACTCTATTTGGAAAAGGGAGGTGCTGCATTTTTTTTTAACGAGGTTGACACAATAAAAGAACTATCCTCGAGACCCTTGTTTCATTTTTCAACGAGGTTGTCACAAGACAAGGAACCATCCTCATGATTCCTTGTTTCATTTTTTAATGAGGTTGACACAAGACCAGGAACTATCCTCACACCCTTTGTTTCATCTTTTAACGAGGTTGACACAGGACCATGAACTATCATCACAATGTCTATTCATAGAGGTAGGCCCTCTTAATTGATTCTAGCTTAAGGAGATTTTCCATAGATTGTTTGTTTGTTGCTAGACCTGCTCTCTCGAGCTAAAGGAATTGTTTGTGTCCGAACTTAGAATTTACGTGCACCACAAATTGGCAAATCCGTTGGGGATCGAACCCAGAATATTTGGTTTCGCAGACTAGCTATCTTCCACTTCCTTCCTTTGATTACCTGAAACAAGAAAAAAACAACAACAAAAAACATGATAACATACAATATTGTACCCAGCCTACTTAATAGTTCAAGGAACATTAAGCCATAATGATGTAAAATGACATTTCATGTAGGAAAACAATCAATAGTTTCATCTATAAAAATCAAAAAGAGATTACAACCAGTGCCTTGACGTTGCTCATCTCCTCTGACGTGTTTAGGTTCCCACACTCCTGCTAGCACTTCATGGATATCCCCAAAAATAGAATTTATAAGGCCTCTTTCCCTCTAGTCTCAAACCAAATAAAAATCACACTATTCTCCCTCAAACATACACTAGAAAGCTACAAGCTATAGATGACTTGTTGATTATTCAAAGTTGCTCCAAAACCCCAACTAGCTTTTACTTGGGAAAAAGAGAGGTTTATATAGCTTGGATGGATGGGAGATGGTTCCTTTCATCATGGGAGAAGGTCTTATCTCTTGAGGTTTTTCCATCCTAATCGGGGAAAGGAGCTCAATCTGACTTCCTCGACTCTATCTGGCCCATCCATCTACCAGACTTCTATTACGAAGCTTCTAGAATTGGAAGCTTCGGCTTCTTATTTAAAAAACCTTCCAAAAGAGGATCGACGCGATTGGAAAAAGGCTCAGTCACTTCAAACGGTGCGATGGCTAGTTTTAACCTCTGTAAATTGACGTGAGTAGAAAACTGGTCAGTAGTGCCATCTTGTAAACTGGGATAGAAGGAAGATTCTTGGGAAATGATGCAAAAGGGAAATTTTTCTGTTCATGAAGAGGGACATACTAGGAGTTTCTTCCTAATGGGAAAGCATGTCAGGTACGCTGTAGAGGTCCTCCAGGATCGTAGACGGGGAGTACATGGATAGTGACAAAATGTTGTGTAACACAACCAGATCAACATATCATCTGTTGATCAACATAAGATGACCTTTATCTGTCCTAGGGGCACTTCCTAGCATCACATGACCATTCCATGCAGCAACTAGCTCTAGTCTTCATAGTAGGCAAAGCAATGCCTTAATGCAGCAAATAGACCCTTCAACACTCCCACTGTATTTAGACTAGTGAATTCAATAATGCATAGAATATTGTAGGGATAAGACAGAGAAATCACCAGCGTAGGTGTATAGGATGCAAATAAGGTGACATTCTACACAAACAGGTAGAACATGAGGGAGTTGCAAAGGGAGGAAAGCTAAAATTAGAATTGGCTATGATACCATGTCAGGCCAGGAGGTAACTCCTCAAATGAGATTCTATTATTCATTTAGGTTGTTCATTATTATATACACGAGGGAGTGACTGTTGAGTTTCATCTCCCGACGACTCTCCATTTTCTCTATTATTTATTGACACTATTTATAGTTTTTCACCCAATCCCTATGATTAGGTGTTAACATTCCCCCCTAATCTGAAGGGATGTTGGTGAGTCCAAGCATCATTCTGAGTCTTTCAAGTGATTTGGTGAAGATGTCTGCAATCTTCTCATTAGTGGAACAATGGCAAAGATGGATTGTTTTCGCCTCAACATGATGTCGAATTAGATGATATTTTGTATTGGTGTGCTTCATTCAATCATGGAATTTTGGGTTCTTGGCCAACTTTATTGCCGAGGTATTGTCAATCATGACTAGAGTCGAATGTACTTGTTTTACCTGCAAATCTTCCAAAATTTTCCTGAGCCACACAATTTATTTTGTTGCCTCAGCCGTTGCCACATATTCTACCTCTGTTGTGGAATCTATTGGAACTGATTGTTTGTGTGATCCCCAAGAGACAGCTCCTGATCCAAGAATCATAACATAACTAGAAGTAGATACCCTAGTTTCATTATCTCCATCAAAGTCTGAATCAGAGTATCCAATCAAGCTGAAGTCGCCCACCTGTGTATAGTTGAGTCCAAAGTCTTGAGTTCTCTTCAAGTACTTTAGAACTCTTTTCGCAGTAGACCAATATCCCTCACAAGGCTTTTGCGTAAACCTGTAGAGGATTCCAATAGCAAACGAAATGTTTGGTCTTGTAGTAGTCATGTAGTTGAGACTTCCTATAAGATGTCTATACTTTGTTGCATCCTGAAATTCATTTCCATCAATGGATGTGAGCTTTAAGTTTTGTTTGATTGGAGTAGTCAGACGATTGCATTCAACCATGCCAATCATGTTCAACGAATCTCTAATGTACTTCTTTTGAGAAAGGAATATGGACTTTGGATTTTGAGTTACTTCAATACCAAGATAGTAATGAACATAGCCCAAATCAGTCATTTCAAAACCTTTCCTCAATTCCTTCTTTATGGATGCAATGTAGCTCTCATTGTTCCCTATCATCAAATTATCATCTACATATACCACAAGATATACAACTATTTTGTCAACTTTTTTAACAAACAAAGTTGCATCATCAAGATCATAATGTTTGAAATTGAGTTTTAGAAGATGCTCAGTTAGTTTTTCATACTAGGCTCGCGGTGCTTGTTTGAGGCCATACAAGGATTTCACAAGTTTTCATACTTTATGTTCATGTCCTTTCACAACAAATCCTTCACGTTGGGACATAAAAACATTCTCTTTTAGATCTCCATTCAAGAAAGTAGTTTTTACATCCATTTGATGGACTTTCCAACCATTTTGAGCTGCTAGGGCAAAGAGTGTCCAGATGGTAGCCCATTTTGCTGTGGGGGAAAAGTTTGCTCATAATCAACCCCTTCCTTCTATGCGAAACCTTTTTCCACAAGCCTGGATTTGTGCTTTTCAAGTGATCCATCAACTTTATACTTGTTCTTGTAGACCCACTTGCAGCCAATTGGTTTGGTTCCCAATGGAGGATCAACTAGCTTCCAAGTGCCATTCTTTATCAAGGCATCATACTCCTTTTGCATTGCTTCTTTCCCTTCATCATGAGAAGTAGCTTCTTTGAAGGAAGTTGGTTCAAAATCTGTAGACAAATTCAATTCACAATCATATGAAACATCCATATCAACACGTGAATCAGAGTCATCTACATCACCTCCATTTTATCGGGTTGAATTTCTAGTTCCTGTCTTTCCAACCTCATTAGGATGAACACTTTCAAGTGTCTTTGTTAGCCACTTTGGGGTTCTTTTGAGATGGTCTAGGCTGCTCAGTTGATTAATTTGGGACTGAATCAAGATTAAGTCTCCCAATTTTTTCAATCACATCACTCAAAGTATCATCCATTGTTGAAGTTTCATGCAGGGGAGAGAGTGCTTCAGAAGAAGATTCCATAGGTTGATCTAGTATAGGAACCCCCCCTTCAATATGTGGAATCTAATTATCAAATTCTTGAAATGATTTTGTATTTGCGAATCTATCCAAGCAATCAAGTTGCCGCTCAACAACATTGTCAGTTTTGGATGATTCAAGAAATATTACATCTCTAGATACAACAAATTTTTTATTGACTTCATCATAGAGATGGTATGCTTTGGAGATGTTTGAATACCCCAAGAAGATACACTTATGACTTCTTGATCCAATTTTGTTTCTATGTACCTTTGGTATCAAGGCATAAAATGTGGAACCAAAGACCTTGAGATGCTTGACCGAAGGAATGTGTCCATACCACATTTCATAAGGAGTCTTGTTTCTAATAGCATTAGATGGACACCTATTATTTACATATACAACACATAGAACTACATCAGCCCAAAACATCAATTTTACATTTTAAAAAAACATCATGGAGCACGCCACATTTAAGATTGTCTTATTCATTCTTTCAGCTACTCCATGCTGTTGGGGATTATAACGCACAATTGTTTGATGTTTGATCCCATGTTGGTGAAGATAGCTTTCAAATTCATTTGAAGTGTATTATTTTCCATTATCAATGCGAATAGAGCCAATATGAGATTGTGCACCATTTTCAATCCATGTATGAAAGTTCTTGAATATTTGAAAAGCATCAGATTTGTTCTTCAATAAATAAACCCAACACATTCTGGTGTAGTCATCAATAAATGTCATCATATATTGATTTCCATTTGCATAAGGAACATGCATTGGACCACATAAATTTGAATGAATGAATTCAATTTTTTTATGTGCTTTGGAATGTGAATCATGAAAAGACTGTTTGCTGTGCTTTGCTAGAATGCAAGCATCACATTGCTTAAGTGTCCTAGGAATTCTAGGCAAACTAGTAACACCATTTTTCTTCACCAAGCAGAGGCTGTCATATTTCAAGTGTCCAAATCTAGCATTCCATAATAAACTTGATTGAAATGTACCTTCATTATAATGAGAATTGTATGAGAAATTTTGTGCACGAGCAGAGGTACCCTATAGCTTGAGAAGCCTTTCTTCTTCTATCCCTGTCATGACAAGTGAGTGGTCTGATTCTTTTCTCACCTAAACCATGCCATCAAACATGTGAATGGAGTGTCCTTTCTAGAGGATGTGGACCAAGGACAACATGTTTCTCCTTAGCCGTGGGAGATATAAAACATGATGCAGAAGAAAGTTTGGAAGACCAGGCAGTTTAAGCCTGATTGTGCCAAGCCCTGATGGCTTGAGTTTTGATTTGTCTACAAAGTATACTGTTCCATCAACATTGTCAGTAAATTCTTCAAAAAAATCTCTTCTAAAATTCATGTGGCAAGTTTCTCCTGAATCAAGCAACCAATCATTTTTCCAAGAAGCAAGTGAAGCATTAAATAAGTCTTCATTTACTCAAATATTATAGTGTGCCACAACATAGTGAGTGTATTCATGTGCTTTACCTTTCTCTTTGTCATTAGTTTTACCTTTGGGTTGGTTTCTTTCCTGATCAATTTTGTCCCAAGGCAACTTAGATGTGGATGAATCATGTGATCCATCTCTTTTGCAACGCATGCAATGTAAATCTGACTTTTCTCCTTGAGAGTGTCTGCCCCCCCTACCTCTGAAATTTCTTCTTTCTCTTCCTCTTCGACCACCTCTTCCTCTGGAAGAATCTTGAGCAATATTCTTCTCTCTATGTGTAAGACACACAACCTCTTCAAAAGACTGAGGAGCTGTATTCTTCCCAAAATATTTCTCTCTTTTAGCAAATTGTTTCACAAGGGAGTCAAAGGTAATATCATTGAGGTTTCCATTTGCTTGCAATGACTCAAGGTAATTTGAGTAAGTGGGATAAAGTGCCTTATGAAAAGTTATCAGAGGAATGTCTAGTTCAACAATGGGGCACTTTTGCCTATAAGAAGCTTCTTTTCAGTTTAAAAATGTTGGCACTACCTTCTAGAGAGCAATGTCTTGTGCGTTTCATGATATTCGACACATTGTTCAACCTTACCTTAACGACTTACTGACCCATTCTTCTAAGCGTCATGACCATCCAGACCACTTAAGATCCATCTTTCTGTGATGTTGACACTATAACATCTGTCTCAATCCTCATAAGTGCATTTTTTGCATTGAATCTAGGCGAATCTTGGGTTTTGTTGTGTCTTGTGAAGGTATTCAAATATATCCTTCAAATGTTGAGGCTATTGTAAACTTACCCCCTCCTACCTCATTGCTCGAATTGCAAAGTTTGCAAGGAAATGCTAACTTTCTTGGTCGATTCGTTCCTAACTATGCTGAACTTTCCAAGGGTTTTACTTGCTTGCTTAAAAGAGAGATCCCTTTCATTTGGGATGAAGTTGCCCAGAAATCCTTTGATTCTTTGAAAAAATGCTTATCAGTGCTCCATTACTTCATCCCCATGATTATTGACGCGATTATTTACTATACTTCATTGTAACTGACAGTACCATTGCTATGGTGTTGGTTCATGATGATGATGATGGCAACGAACATGTGGTTTATTATTTAAGATGAAATATCCTTGACACTGAGTCTCGATATGCCCATTTCAAGAAACTTGCCTAGGCAGGAGTCCATGTTGTCCAAATATTTTTTCATTATATCCTTTTACGAAAAACCACGGTGATTTCTGATTACAACCCCATGACCTATATTTTGACTCATCAATTACTTGAGGGAAAATCCTCCAAATGGATTGTTATCCTACAGGAGTTTGATTTGGATTTTATTGCCACCAAATCAAAGAAATCACTTTTTTTTACCAAGTTGATATGTTCCCTTCTGTCTGCAAGCACTTTTACTGATTTTACTCAGCAATTCCTGATGAGACTCTATTTCTCATCAGTACTCTTGACCCTTGGTATGGAGATATTATCATTTATCTTCAAACCTAAAACTTCTATGGTAAGTTGTCTTGATCCGACCAATGCCACATCTGATATCAGTCCCAACCCTATTGGATTCTTGATGATATCTTGTACTGAGTTGGTGTTGACTCTATTCTTCACAGGTGTCTCACACCTGAAGAAGCTGAACGGGTCTTGATTGACTGCCACTCTTGTGCATGTGGTGGTCATATGTTAGGCTATGGTACTACTAAGAAAATCCTCTGTTCCGGTTATTTCTGACCTTCCATCTTTAAAGATTGTATTCTAGCTTCAAAAAATCCATGAATGTCATATTTTTAACTGCAAGTAGCACGCCCCTCCAACACCCTTATACCCAGTAGTTACCATTGGCCCATTCGCTAAATGGGGCATAGATTTCACAACATGTAACCCTCGCTCGACTGGGGGGCATGGCTATATTATCATCGTCGTCGACTACTTCACTAAATGGGCCGAGGCAATGCCCACATATAATGTTGACGATATCACTGCTGCTTAGTTCCTCTTCAACCATGTCATAGAGTGTTTTTGCATTCCTCAATCCATTGTAACTGACCATGGATCACATTTTCATCAATACATGATGGCAGAGGTGACTACTCAGTTGGGCCTTCATCATGATAGCTCAACTCCTTACTATCCACAGGCCAATGACCAAGTCGAAGAAATTAATAAATTTTTGATTACTATGCTTCAACGCACCATTGGGAAGCACAAGAAGGACTAGCATCTGATGCTATTCTCAGCTCTCTGGGCTTACAGGACTTCTGTTAAGACGACCAATAGATTTACTCCATTCCATATAGTTTATGGTTTAGAGGAAATTCTTCTAATTGAATATGAAATCCTTTCGCTCAAATTAGAAGTCGAACTTCTTCCTAATACCTCGCCTAAAGAGGAGCGGTTACTCTACCTTGAGAGGCTTGACGAGACTCGTCACATTGCTGTGATGGTAATCGAAGCCCAAAAGAAACGTTTCAAAGATCATTTTGATCAAACCATTTCTCCTCGTACATTTTTCTAAAGGCAACCTCATCGTCCTTTATGATCATGCTAATGATAAGTTAGGTGCTAGAATGTTCGAACCTATGTGGCATGGGCCATATATTGTCAAACATGCCTTGCAAAACGGGGCCTATGAGCTAGTTGATTACGAAGGAAATGCATTGTCACAACCCCACAATGGGTTGTATTTGAAAAATTATTATGTGTGAAATTCGTGTAATCACTTTTTGTACATTAGTGTGTGAATTCATTGGTGTGCGCCTCTTGATTTTTGGGTGTTTTTTTTCTTTGCAGAAATGTGCTTTCCTGCTTACCTTGTGTTCCACTTGGTTTGCAGATGTTGTCAATTCATTATGTCGGTTTTGCTGATGGTGCTTTTCATAGCACATGGAATTTTTCTTCCACAGCTTGGGCACTATTTTCCCCTAATGGTGAGTTGATTGACTTACAAGGTATATGCCTCGGTCCAACAACTAAGAATATTGATGAATACAGTGTAGTCATTGAACTATTGTCAGAAGTAGTTGCTCTTGGCATTAGAGATTTAATTGTCAAGTTAGATTCACAATTTGTTGTTTTACAGCTAAATAATCATTATTTAGTAAGAGATCCATAGATATTGTATATGTATCTCCATGTTCGATTACTAGAAATAACTTTTTTTTTATCACATATCAAAATATTCCACGCAATTTGGACACATTAACAGACGCATCAGCAAACTATGTTTTTGATAGACATTTGCGTAATTTATAAAACCAATCACATCATCATGATACATGGACACATAAGTAGAAAATAAAACATGCATACCTGTGTGTATATATATATATATATATATATATATATATATATATATATATATATATATATATATATATATATATATATCATCTGTCAGAGTGTTTACATCTCAAAAAATAAAGTGTTCTGAGACACTTGGCTTTTAAAGCCTACAAAATGTGTAAAAGCAACTAGAAAGGTTATCAGCCCACACGATGCTCATGGTAGCACGAGACTGCTCTGATCACTTGGCCTAACAGCCAACGTAGTCTCATTGACACTCCTACGATATGCCTCTACCATTGTAGTGGCACCTCATCTATGGTGGAATACTCTGGTATCCCCCAGGCAATGACATCCAGGTTGCACTCCATCTCTATCAAGGGGTCTGCGCCTTCCTCATAATCAACGCCTACTATCTAATGGGCTGCTCGTCATCCTATTGGTGACATGCTAGATGGTATTTTTGGTCCAACATCTGCACATTTATCACAAGTTAAACCTCAGTTACACTTTTACAAAAAATTCATAAAACTTGAAAAAATCCAGAAACAATTTTTACCTGCGTCGGTCCACTGCTCTGACATGGTAGAGGTAGATCCATATCCCATTTGAAATACATTTCAGCATAAGAATAATCCTTTGCAACAAGTAACTAGAGACTTAGCCAACTAAAAAATTATGGAGGGAAATTCATCTGTTGGCCCCCTCCTCCTTGGGGAATGGGCTCACTCCACCGCACTAGCCTCAGATCCCGGGGATCAGGATCTGGTACCTCTGCACACTGATTCCAAAACAAGGGCACTTTCTCTAGAAATAAAGTAACCAGTATCGAACTGAAGCCAAATTGTTTCAGGTTCACTCGCTTACCCTTGGTTAGTTGTCTCTTCATATTGTCCAGTAGTCCTCCACACTAGTTCAATATTGTGGGAGTCAGGAAATCTACTACATATCGGAATTGTGACTATGAGGCTTCGTGAAGAGCTTGTGTTCAAGATACATGAGATATGGTGAACAAAATCATTCTCAGGGGACCATTAGTGACTATTTCTATCTTCACTTTCCCACCTGTGGTCATCTCAAAACCTGGGCAATGTCTCCTGAGTGGACTACTTGTACTCTCACATCCTGGACGAGATCCAAAGCGTTGGACTCTCTCTCCCCTCCTAGACAATCCAGTGATGAAATAAATGTATGTTTCTTCCAACACTAGCTCCTAGTATTTGATTATGAAGAGTTCCTGATCAACATCCCATAAGTTGATCAAATAAAGCAGCAGCTCCATTTGTGCTCTCAGTCCTATAGTTCTGAAGAACTTAAGCAATCCACAGTTCCTCATAGCATTGATACATTCAGGATCTTGGGCATCCTAATGGTCTTCTATCTCATGTCCCCATTCTTTCCATTCTAGCACCATGGTGGTAGAAATCTCCTACAAAACATCATTAAACACAAGTTAGAAAAATTTTCATGGATCAAAACTTAGAATTTTTTCATTAAAGAGGGTTTTTCCTTCAAAAAATTCCTCCCTGGAACCAGCATGCCTATTTTTATTAACAAAGTGATGCCATCGTGGGGGCCTTTTGGCTCAGGGGAAATCATTGCAGGTCCGATGAGAAAACCTGCAATGATCGTCTGTGTAGTTTGAAAACAAAAATTATCCTAGTGAGAAGCAAAAATTGAATGAAAAGGTATAAAAATGCAATGAATTGAAAGAGTACAAGTATATTTCTTACCTATTGAAGACAGTTCGAGGAATGATGCACTGGATCTTCCACACTGGTCATTTGAAAATTAAGCAAAATAGGGCACAAATGCACTCTCAAAACTTACTTTCTTGAAATGGTAAAAATGTTTTTACTTATGGGATATTTATAACTTTTGAGTTCATTTTTTTCCAATATTTTATTATTATATCTTGATGTCAGTGATGGGTGAATTTCCTTGTGCAGTTACAAGTACTTTCTATTGAATAGTGATTGATTGAAATGAGTTTTTGTTTTATCTCCTTTTTAGACTCGTCAGAATAAATGAAAAAGGAACCCCATTAGGGTCATCTTTAAGCTCTTTTTTGACTCTCAAAAAATGAAAATATCACAGAGTACTTGTCATTTCAAACTCGTTAAATTAAATGAATTGACATCATCTTAGTATATGTTTACCCCTTTTTTGGGTTGAGATTGACTATTTACGAAAAAGGTAAACCTTGGTGGACATGGTCAAGAGGTTCTCTCGAATATTGTTTTCTACCTTTCTGGGTTCGAGAGATAAATTTCAAAAAGGGACATGATGAAGTTTTCTTCTTTCGTCTCTTTTTAAAACTTCCTAAATGTGAAAGAGATACCAAAATATTATTACATCGAACTCGTTAAAATTTTACAACAAAATACTCGTCATCGTGATGAGACTGAGTTTCTCCTTCCTATGATTCGTAAGACTTACTACGATGGATTCATTTGAAGAATGAACTTACATGACAAGAATATGCTATCCCCTTCAAGCTTGTGATAAAAATAATTGGGGTACTTGCTAGAAATAGTGGGGAAAAATGAAAATGAAACATCCTTTGTATAGGCAGCATGTCACTCTTGAACATGACACTCTTCTGCTTTCGTGTCGGGTTTGGGATATCCTCACTCAATCACTTGTCCTCCTGGGTTTGGGTGATCCATTTTTTCCTCTCATATGACTACTCCAGTTTTCATCATGACCTTTAGTCCTATGTTGAGTCAAATGCTACCACACTCCAGAGTCGTGTCGCCAGTGTTCAAGAGAAGTCCTATCTGCAGTTATTTACCTATACATTGTCTAACCCATTGTTATAGTCTTGGATCTTATTCATTTCATTCCACTTTATTCCTTGTTTCATGTCGATGATGGGGGATTCATCATGGCCCTCCTTCGATGGGTCACTTCCTGTCGACTTCAGCTCATTATCCGGGAAGATGACTTAGAAACTCCCTTTCAGTACCTTAGAGATGCATGCCTTAGTGGCAAGTTCTTTGCATCTGACAATAGTTTTCCATCATTGGCCTTCGATCGGATGATTCCACGAGTGTTTGACTTCAGCTTCATTATCACATTCATGGATTGTATTGTAATACATTGAGACTCATTGTCACCATTGGTGGTTTCTCTCGTGCCTGTTAACGACCCACATCATTGGCCAGTAATTAGGTAGTTTTCTAGCATGTTCAACTTCGACACATTCATTCACATGTTAGAATTTGTACTTTGATTGGGTTTGGATGGAGCGCAAGACCCTGAGTATTGTCTGATATGACTCAGACTGCGTGGATTTATGTGGTATTCATGAGTGTACACGTGTTTATGTTATATGGATGATTGTGACCATACCGTGGGACTTTACATTTATGACGATCCTTGTATATCGAATGGCTGCATCCATACCTTGGATCTTAGATTTACAAATCATCCTTCTCATTCAGATGGCTATGCCTATACCATGGATCCTTTCATATAGTACTTGTCATCCAGATGGTTGTGTCGATACCATGGATTCATGTTTTAATATAAGATATGTATATGTATATGCGTCCTTGATTTGCATGTCTCCTAATAGTGTTTGTCATCATCGTTGCAAAATATCGTAAAGCATCTCAACCATCACTCCCCATTCTTCCTTCATGCTTTAGGGGGCATCTGTTACACAATATTTTGTCACACCTCCTACACTTCCCTGTGACATACCCCAAAGTGCCCGAAACATGACCATTATGCAGTGTACTCATTCATATATGCAGCTCAGATCCTCCCTAAGACATTGATTGGAAAATGCCTTGAGCTTCCCCTGAACGAAATAGCTCTTAACCATAATTTGAGAATCATCTCTCTTATGTGACTAAAAACTGTGATGGTCGCTTGTTGTATTATACTTGACCCGCGATGGCATCACTCTATTTACATGTATAACCACGATGATCCCAAAAAGTCAATTTTCCCAAAGAGGATGAGAAGCTTCGCGATCTAGAAGCTTCCAGAGCGGCGAGCTAGAGGTTGTTCGGTGTAGATGAGGTCGAGTTATCCCAACTTGGCCTCTTGGTATTATCCTATGAGCTACCTCCTTGAGATGAGGGCCTATTCCTATCTTTGGAGAGATCCTAAATCCCTTTCCTAGCCTATATATTCATCCTCTCCCATTCCCAAAGGGTTGGTCTATGTCTATTTGTACCCTTATGCTAATATTGTGCCTATATTCTACTCATTTGGTTTGGATAAAGAGTTCTTGGAGATCTTAGCTTAGACTTGGAAATTCATTCAAGGAGAGCCTATAAACATCAAGGCTTGGTTGTATGCTTCCCCTTCTTTTCTATTAATATATAATTGTTGGTTCATTTTCCATTGATGTGTATGCTTATGTATCATCTATCTTAACATTTCTTGATTAGTTAAGGAGGTTGCTTTTGAATATGCTATTTGTATTTGCATGTATTGTTGTGTCTTGATCTCTTGTGTAGGTGCATAAATGTTGTGAGCATTAGGAATGAGCCTGTGACGCAAGTGATTCAATATCTTCAACAAAGGATGACTTGATAGGATTAGAATGAGGTAGGCCATCTTATTCATCTCTCTTTTCAATTGTAACTTAGGAAAGTGTCTGGTAGATTGTCACATAGGTTTCTAGTCCCAGTAATTGGGCTAGAGGGATCATCTTTGTCTGCAGAGAAGATTTACCTAGACAACAATCACATAGTATTTGGCAGCCAATATATATACCTTTTGATTTGATGGCGGATTAAATGACCCAACAAAGTCAAGTACCCATATTTCAAAGGGTTCCACCACCACCTGCAACTACAATAGCATTTCATCAGCCTGGCCAGGATGACCCATCCTCTGGCAGCTGTCACAAGATTGAACATATTTCTTGGCATCTTTGAATATGGTGGGCCAATAATAGCCCATCCGAAGGATTTTATGCCCAATTTCGTGGTCTGTAAAATGTCCGCCACAGGGCTTGTCGTGACAGGCTTTCAGGATGTCATAGACCTCATCTTCTCGAATACACCTTTGACTTTGTAAATCAGATCTAGTGTGGAAAAGATACCTGCAAATCCATGAAAATCGGGCACTATATTGGAAAATCAACTTCCTTTCCTTGGGCGATAGATGGGATGGTAACTTCTTGACTGCTAGATAATTCGCTACATCTGCATACCAAGGTGCTTTAATCATTACAAAAAATAGGTTCTCATCTAGAAATTGATCATCTACTAATAATGAATCATTTGTCTTAGGTACCCGAGACAAGAAGTCTGCAACATGATTTTCTTTTCCTAGCTAGTCCTTCATGGTGATATCGAACTCCTGCAGTAGCAACAACCATCAAGTTACTCAACCATTAGTGATTGGTTTGTTGGCCAGGTACCTAATAGTAGAGTGGTCAATATACAGGAAGACTGGATAGCCTATTATATAATGTCTAAACTTATTGATAGCATGTATAATAGCTAAAAATTAATTTTTTGTTACTGTGTAATTTAACTCAACAGGGGTAAGATTTTTGCTAATATAATAGATAGCGTAGGGCTTCCTATCCTCTTCTTTTCCAAGTACAACGTCTATAGTTGTATCTGATGCGTTTGTAAAGATATGGAAGGATAACTACCAGTTCAATCCTCATAATACTGGTGCGTTGAAATCAACTTCTTCAGATCTCTAAAGGAAACCTCACATTTGTGAGACCAATTAAATTCACCATTACAATTTAACAAATACAAAG
Organism: Pinus tabuliformis; assembly: GCA_031772625.1. Taxonomy (NCBI): domain Eukaryota; kingdom Viridiplantae; phylum Streptophyta; class Pinopsida; order Pinales; family Pinaceae; genus Pinus; species Pinus tabuliformis. The sequence continues at coordinate 1,034,729,483 of CM062816.1, read as the reverse complement.
GTGCGACAATTTTTGAAAAGTTATTAGTAAATATGTGGTAGTACCCTGCATATCCAATGGAAATATGTGCCTCAGTCTCTGTGCATGGTGTGGGTAGTGAAATAATTACCTCTATTTTCGCTGGATCTACCTGTATCCCAGCCGCAAGGATGTAGTGTCCCAAAACCACACCTTCAGTCATCATCATGTGACACTTTACATTGCTTAAGCATAACCTGGTAGTAATGCATCCTTCATGTACCTTTTCCAGATTTCGTAAACCCTGCTCAAAGTCACTTCCATAGGGGTCAAAATCGTCCATATAAATTTCAAGTCCTTCGTTAATCAGATAAAAAAAATTGCTCAATATTTCTCTCTAAAACGTGGTTGGGGCATTGCATAAACCAAGGGGTAAAACTTTCTATGAAAATTTACCCCAAGGGTTGGTAAATGTGGTTTTATCTTGGTCTTTAGGGGCGATCTGGATCAGATTATAGCCACTGAAGCCATCGAGGAAGGAAAAAAAATTGTTTCCCTGCTACGTTGTCAAGAACTTGATCAATAAAAGGAAGAGGGAAATGGCCATTCTGGGTGGCTTTGTTCAGTTCTTTGTAGTCCATGTAGATTCACCATTTCCCATTTTTCTTGGGAATGACTATCAACGGGGAGACCCACTGGCTATCTAAGATAGGATAAATAAAATTTACGTTCAACAACTTTTGTAGTTCCTCTTTCACAATTTCTCTGAGGTGAGGATTCAACTTTCTCTGGGGCTTCTGGATGGTGCGAGCATCCTTCTCAATGTAGATATGATGGGTACATAGGTGAGGATATATACCTTTCATGTCTGTTGATGACTATCAAAGTTACTATTAATAGTAAGCGTTTTACCTGGTTCAATCTCAATTGACCTACTATTATAAACAACAGTCGTGGGTATATGTTGATTGTCTGCGTCCCTCGAGGGATATCCCTATGATTCATTATTGAGGATGGCTTTTAGCACTTGGAATGTCATATTATTCGTGGAAATTGGTCTATTAATGAAGTTGTTAATCACATCATCTTCCATTTGATTCTTAAATTAAAGAGCTTCTTCCAGTGTGAGAGGAGAGCATGTGTTTTCTTCCAGGTATCTAGGTGGGTGTAATTGAGTATTTATAATAGGAAGACTTGGTTTAGCTGGGGGTTACAAAACAAGGTTATTCACAACATTTCCTTGAGTAATAGTCATGATTCCTGCATGAAATCCTATATAAGAATCTTCTCGTTCCTAAACAAGGTTGACCTAATATCAAAGGATGTTCACCTAGCCTACTTCTTGGATTGAGGACTAGAAAGTCTACAGGATATTCCTAGGAATCGACATAAATAATCACATCCTATAAGGTTGCTTTAGGTCTAACTACTAATCTATTGGCAAGATCTAATAAGGTTTAGGTGGGTTGCAAGGCTGTAATGCCCAGAACCCTGCAAGTTTTAGTAGTCTAAATATTAATGGCTGCTCCAAGATCTAATAGTGTGCTTGGAAAGGTGCAACCTTTTATCTGAACTATTACTACAGGATTCCATGGGTGTTCATATTTAATCAGTTCTTGTTTACCTATAAGAAGATCCGATAATGTTCCTACCACATTGACTATTGGTGGATTTTTCAATTTCCTCCTAGGCTTCTTCCCACATAATTCCTTAATTGTTTTTGCATAAATCAGGATGTCCAGTATGGCCTAGAGGAGCAGAATATTTATACACAAAATTTTCAATTCCCCTAAGATATTAGAATCAAGATAGACAATAGGTTTAGCTATTTCTAGTCTCTCAGGGAATGGGGGATAAGAAATTATAATTTTATCAAAATTCTTCTATTTGACTGTGTCTTCTCCCTATTTTATTTTCGTGGTAATCACAGTCGAAGGATTTATTGTTGGTTGCTTTTTGTTTTTAGTTTCTTTCTTTTATTCTATGGAAATAATGCACCCTGACCTTAGTCGAAGCTCATTGGATTCTACTGGTTCTATGTCATTATCTGAATTCTCAAGGATCTGTACATATTGAACTAGTCTATTATTAGGATTTCAGTTTGGTTGAGCTAGAAGTTGGGGGCATACTGAAGGCTGAGGGTTGTGAAATGGACCTGGCAATGTGGGCTGAGGTTGAGAACCCATTCCCATGGGTAGATTGTTCATCCCCATAGTGTGCTATCAGTTTTGAGGCAAATTAGGGTTTCATTTGGTGGAAGCAACTCACTTTGAAGGGTAAGGATTACTAGCTGATTTTTTCCAGAAGGGGGCATAGCATTGTGAATTTGGCCAACCAGCTCCTGGGAAGGGTTGGTTTGTCAAGGGTGACATGGAATACTGTTAGTATTGTGAGGCAGAGAAGGGTGATTGACCTTTCCATGTTGTTCCAGGATTTCTCTATTGATTATATTTCGTAGGAAAGAACAAATAAGGGTCTTGTGGCATACCTGAGGGTCGTGCCTGCCATTGTCAATGTTGAGACATTAAATATGCCAACTCTAGTCTTTCTTCAACTTCTTTGAACACTGCTTTTAATCCAAGAAGTGATGGAAATTGATTCATTTCAGGGTCCTTGGTGCATATAGAGCATGTGTAAATCATGTCCAAAGGGCATTCTCTTTGAATGTTCTTCTTCTGACAATGCAGACAAAATATGGCGATCGTTTGTTCTGCCTAAGCTTATCTTTGTCTAGCATGTAAGACATCTAAATATGTAGTCAGCGTGCCCAAGATATCTATCTTGAAATATTCCAAGAGGTTTCTAATCTCTATTATCGTCACACCTCTGTTGGGAGGTCTGCTTCCTCTAGTCATAGAGCCAGGCCTCCTACTCTGATGCGTGTACTAGCCCGTGAACACCTGATACACAATCAGATAATTTTGTCATATTCTTCTTGATAAATGTCACCTTTCCCCATCATATTTAAAGTTTCTACCCATTCTTCTCTCATTCCCTTTATTAAAATGGCTTTCAAGACTACTTTTGGTAATGTGGAGTGGGGGGATCTCTGCAAATTATACTGAAACCGTTCGACATATTCTTCTAAAGTTTCATTATCCTTCGCAGAAATTTTGAAGATTTCATCTTTTAGATCCATAATCCTACAAAAGTCCTAGTATTTGGTGAGAAAAAAGTTTTTCATGTAATGCCAAGAGTTAATGGTACTTCCACCTAAAACCATAAACCATCGCAAAGATGCTCCCTTTAAGGTGGAGGGGAACAAATTCAATTCCCGAGTATTAGTGGTTTAGTAATATTCTCTACACATGACATAAAACTCAAATAAAAAAGCACCCGATCCTCTGAGGTCATCCCTTGAAAGGTCAGGATATTTTGTAAAGGAATAGCTTTCATCGGGGCATTGGCTACTGGGTTGATGATAGGGTATTCCAATGTCAAGGTCTCACCTTGAGGTGGTTGATTCGCTATTTGGTTGAAGATGTGCCAATAATATTCAAGGATTTCATGGTCAGGAGGTGTTATCTGGGCAGATGGAGCATTCAAAATTTGAAGGCATTTTATTGCGCGACTTAGATCTGGGGTGTTAAGCACTCTTTTTAATCTAAGATCACAGGAGATCCCAATTCAGATGGTTGTGGATATTATTTAGTAGATCCACTTGTTTCTCCCTCTCCTTCTTTCAAATTACACGATTTTCCCTCTTGTGAAGGACTAGAGTATAAATTAGTTGTATTTTGGAAACTTTGCTTAGATCCTTCAGTTTTGCTATGGATCTCGGCGTAAGCTGCAGTTGGTGACTTTGTTTCTTGAGGGATCATGGTATATCCCTTTCCAAATACTGTTTAGGGTCCTACTGACACCTGAGATTCAACTCTCCAAATGATTTCATCTATAAAGGTTTGTCTCCCAAGGATCATAGATCCCTGGGCTTTGGTGGTTTTTGGTATTCATTTCTGATCTATTAGTGTCTTTCTTCTCCTAGTCATTCATACCTACATAACCTCTGCGTATCTACTGAGAGCGAGCACAAGGAAAAATATTTTTGTTTGTTGTGTACGCAGGTTCTTACCTCCCATTTTCAATACCCAATTCTATTCAGAGATACAAACTAACTATTATCCTGACAGCCTCCCCGGGAACGACCCAAAATGTTGGTGCACTAAGATGACTTTATAAATCATTCTTAATCCTACATTAATATGTCAACATGGGATTTGTCTTTCTATTTCAAGGTTGTAAGCATTGTTCGTGCGATAACGATCAGAGATTGGATTGCAGGTAATTAATCCTAACTAATCATTGCAAAAATAAACAATTGCTTGACAACTCATTAACTCTTAAAAATGCAGAATAATAATTATTCTATGGTTCAAAATTGGAAAGACAAATCAATTTCAAACTACTTTCAAACAAATATCCTAATCCAATATCCTAATGAAAAAAGGAAATCAACCTGAATAATCAAATCCACACATATTAAAGAAAAATATTCAAATCATGCTAATCACGAGGAACATTCAAAGCTAGAAGTAATTGTAGAGAGCATATATTAAGAGAAAACAACAATCATACACAAACATTCTTTATGTAAATTAAAAAAACGATATTAACCAAGCTATAAGATTTACTCTAACTCAACATGTAGAAGGATCAACAATATGAATCTTGACAGTAAAGCGTAAAAATAGTAATACAAATGAGTAGTAAGTCTTCCAACGACCGGGTCCAAAGCCTCTAGAAGAAACTGCTATAGAAAATCAATACGCGAATTTAATGTGAAACCTCAAGTATTTCATTAACTGTCAAAAAGGATTTACAAAATCACTTCAACGCTTAAGGTTCAATCTGCATTCACAGTCTTGCTGGAATTTTTCAGTTATTACAAAAGTTACTTTTCTTTTTTATTTACCAGCGTTATATATCTTCTATGAAATTTTAGCAAAATTAGAGCTTATCCTGAGGATCAGAAGATCCTCAAGATTTCTCGGTTGAACAATTGGATTTCCCCATCAATCCCATATTTTCCCTTCACCTTTAACGTGATCACACAACTGTAGAAATGACATCTTCCTTTCTTGGCATTGTTGTCTTACCCAAAAGTAACAACGGTTGTCCAATCCAGTCGTCCTACGCACAAACAAGTGAAAACTTGGGCTTTTAATACTAAAATCATGTAATCTATTCAACTTTTTATTTTCTTTTCATGGTATTTCTTCAAGAATGTGATTAAGATGAGAGTAAATTCATGAAAACAATATGATTAATCAAGTAAATGAGGAGGAAAAACATACCTTTTTCACGACCCAACAATAACATTGAATTATGTGATGACATACTCATGATCTCTTTGTTCACCCCACTTTTGTGTGAAATATTTTTCGAGTTCTTCCCAGGTGGTGATGGATGCATTGGGTAGGGCTTTAAACCATTTTATGGCTTCTCCATAAATGGATTGCACAAAGAGTCTCAGGACCACATCCAATTGTTCTACATTTAAATTCTCAACAAAAGCATAGAAGGTTTCAATGTGTCTCTATGAAGTGTTTTCGTCTTTCCCATTGAACCTAGGAAAAATATTTAGGTAGTCCTAAGGCATAGAAGTTAGAGGTTGAGGTAAATAGAGAGGGGAATATTTATTCAGTAAGAAACCCAGAACAACCATCTGGATTGATGGAGGGGGATTGATATTTGCTAGAGTAACTTGGGCCAAAACCACAGGGGTTGGAGTAACTAGACTGAGAGTAGTACGACTGAGTGTATAGTGGATATGGCCATTATTTAGGACAAATTTACCTTTTTCAATCTCAAGATGAGGAGGAAATGAAACAAAAAGGGTCATAACTAATATTTCTTCTTCTTTGATCTCTGATTTGGGGTCACGATGCTCTAAATCATCTTCTATAGGGTATGTAAGGACCTTAGGAGTTAGATATGAGCAGTGGCTGAGAATGTCTTGCGAGCTGGATGATGAAACTTAAAAGAATGATGAGGCAGTAGCATAGGTAGTAGCAGTTTTTTCCTTCCAGACTATACTGAAAATTAATTTCTCTGGGTCAGATACTGAAGGGGTTTTCTGCCGAGAGGTATCTAAGTGAGTGTGAGGCTTTCTAAAATCCAGGATGATAAATGATAATAAGATTTGTGGAGTTTCCAAGGTGATGAGGATGAAATGATAACGTCTTTGCTCACCTACACAAGGAGTGCTTAACTTGTCATATCCCAGGGGAAAAATCCTTCAACACATTCCCCGGCAATAGCGCCAAAAGATGTCGTGGATTCTAGAGACAACCTTAGATTGCTTACAAGACGAGTGTCTGGTAACATCTATATTTTATGTGTCTTATATGATCTTCAAGAAACCAGAGACATCATATACATTTTACACACATATGTAAATACAAATATACAATAAACAACATGGGTTGGTTCCTTCATCCAAGGACATAAGCCATGTATTTCTAGTACCCTTTCACATATACAATTCATAGGAATATAGGTATAAACTAGTGGAGGATGATTAATTCGAGGACCTATAGTTTAATCATCTTTTGCAGAGTAATGAAAGAAGAGAAGGAGATATACTAACTCATCACATAGAGCTTGAAACATCAAGAATTATACACTTTTCCAAGTTAAAGATAGCGATAATGGATGAAAGAGGATTGGATGTTGTGATTCATGGAGCGCACTTTTAAAGATATAATCTCAAAGATACATACAGACACTTGAATTAACAAATCAATACAAATGAATTGGTAAGAACATATGAAATATTTTTGGCAACTACAATTACATTAAATCAGAGAGGAAATGTGAAGATAATGGAATTTAACATAGAGGTAACATATTGTAGTACTCGAATGTTTGAAGCACCACTATTTCATCTATATCTTGAAAGATGAAAATATGGAAGTCATACAATTTCAAAAATAACATGTAGTTTTTCTTTAGAATTCAAAACCTTTTCTAAGTGTTTCTTCCTCCCTTTTATAAGGAGAGAGAGAATAGGAAAATTACAAATAACTTAGGTTGAACTTCTAGCTACATACATGACTAGCTATCTTGGTGTGTTGGCTCTGTCATCTCCAATTATTACAACAAAAAGATACATTTTTTGGAAATAAAACAACATAACAATATTAATAAAAAACAATAAAACAAAATTCACAAGTGAACTGAAATTATGGTCCTGTAAATATCTCCACGCCACTCTTCTTTGCTAACCTTTGGTCCAAACATGCTTCTGCTAAATCATGGCTCATGCTCTCTCGATTGGTTGCCTGTTTCTTTTGGTCTTAACAATTTTGCTTCTTCTCTTTCAGGAGGCAGGAGTGATCACCTGTAATGGCCCTAATAGATTCAGAATACAGTCGCCAACTCACCCGCCCTTCCAGACTCCCTGTAAAACACTATCAGAGTCCTAAGATTCCTGGTAATACTGTCTTGTCACTGAATTGAGGGTTCTCTTCATTAGCCCCTTAGACTTAAAAGCATTACAAAATGGGCGTGTTTTGATTCCCTTAAACTTAAAAACATTACAAAACAGGTGTGTTTCGAACCGCTTTTTGCACTCCTTCTCATATGACCAAGGGTAGTGACCTGGTGCTTAGCCAAATATCAGAGATCGACAATTGTGACCTTCCTAGTCCATGCCTTTGAATGCACCCTCCTAACTTTTGTGATTGCGATGATTCGGGACCACCGATCGACGATTTACGAGATGATGTCATATTTTTCCACGTGTCACCTTATGAGTGGTGACACGTATCACCTTGTTTTGGCCCCTTATGACCCCTAAAAGTGCCAAATTTGCAAGCCACATGTCCTCCTACTGCCACGTCATGATGACATCATACTTCACATGTATTTATCGGATCCAATAATGTTATGCCACATGGCCCCACTGGAGGAGAGAGAAAGAGCGTGCCTGCCCTTTCACTGAATTTCTTTCTTAATCGCAATAGGCCCTCCCCCGGTGATTTAGACTAGATCATATCACAACTCATGATATCACAATGTTTTAGGGTTTTCATTGCACTCGCACTCCGATTCACCAATTTGCGATACACTGTGTCGAAATCTCTTGATCGTTGATATCACGACCCTCCCCTGCTACTTCTGGGAACTCCAATTGCGATTTGCGATGAGCCTTACCCTTGGTCTTTTTCTCTTTGTTTTCTGGCTTTCAAAGGGTAGCTTTAATATGCTCTAATGTTTGATCCATAATTCCATTTTTGGAATTCCATATATTGTTGGAAAGCTTATTCCGAGCATTATCCAGTGGAGAGGGTCCGATTATCTTTGAGAGATTCTGTGGCTTGGAAGATGGCTGCAAACTTCTCATTTCTTTTGTCCTCTTTGTACAAGTGGATATTTGTTTTCAGGAGGTGACAACATGATGCATGGTGTTTCAAGGGCATCATGTTGTTTCAAGGAACTAACTTTTGCATTGTTCAATCTTTTCAATTTATTTAGAAGTGTGGTGAGTTCCTCCATGGTTTATCCCAATGAAGTTAAGTACATCAATTTGTTTTCACTGACACACTTTACCCAAATTTTAGCACTCTAGGCTCTAAATCTTCAACAAGACACCCCAGTAGTGACTTCAAAAACATGACAGAAGTGGATATCAAGAGTATATAACCCCTAGACTTCCCTACAAATCTGAGATTCTTAATGGAATTTTAAATGATAAGAGTTGAGGGTTTTTCTATAATAGTATTTAATGTTGACACTATAAATACTCTGAATAATATATATAACATGCCCAAAATTTATGTAATATTGACATAAGTCTGCATATCAAAGGACTTCAACAAAAAAATTATTAGATACAGTAGCATGTAGTAAATAATAGGAGCAGAAGAACCTGGCACATGAGTAATGATATACTCTTTAGAAATTTGGCCAACCACTAGTGTTATGTTTAGCAATACAAACTCGAGATGACTATTTCCATTGCTACTATGTAATACCCAACTTTCAAAGTGGCCATCAGCAATACGATGACCAAATGACTATCCCACATTATTTGTTCACTACTACAGCCTCCAATCACACACAACAAGCAAAGTAATTTGTGGAGGCTCTTATATTGATACATAAAGGCTTTTTGCACCCATTTTTGGCACCAACTTCTCTCACAAAAGTAGACTCATCTTCATAGTACCCACGCTGCGCAATAAATGTGCATGGACTAGGCAATAAGTGATATCGACCTCCTATGGATGGACACTGCATTCACCTGGAAGAGATAGTCGACTACCCTTTTTGGTGGTAATAGGATCGATCTTTTACCCTTCAGATTAGCTCAAGGTGACACACTTCCTATAAATGCATTAATACACTCCCCAGAAATGTAACTTGACATTGTATGTCACCACCAACACATTTTTCGCTTATTCAGTGTAACAATTTGGCACTTGGTTATGAGGATATATGTTCCTTCTTTGGCCTAGCTCCTAAGAAACTCTATCCTTTGACTATGATTAATCTATGTTAGTATGAGTCTTAGTACGTGAGATATGTCAAGGTCTGAAACAATCCTTAAGATAGATGAAATTATGCCCTTGCTAAAGAGAAAAATATGAGTCACATTGATGCCAACCTTTCATATATTATGCACACAATTTTTGGAAAATGCACTCACAATTTTGGTATTTAAAACAAACATTGATTGGCATAGGGAGAATTCATCCCTCCTCCACAAATTTGGTACTCGACTCTCGCATAGTAATGAAAATCAGCCTCAAGCTCTAGGTATCTTGTTTTTCTAATGAACACATATATTTTCTTGAGAAATGGAATGGAAATATAGCCCAATAACTTTTGGCCTTCCTTTAGAATATAAATCAAACTCCCATGGGAAAATAAATTTTGGCCTCATTTGTGTCTGGAATGATGGTCCAGATCGCTTGGCCATTTTCCTTAGAAGAAATCATTTCCTTGTTGACAAACATTGGGAAAGTTGATGGGGAAACACACCCAGAAGCATCACAATAAAAATTGTAGCCTGAAGGAATGACACAAACTCTAGAATAGTTGTAAACTTCAACTTTGACTTGGAATAAAATTATAATAGATGCTCGTATTTTCCTTTGATACCAAAATATGATATTTGGCTTAGTAAAAAAGCTCTTGGTTCTCTTCAAATCTTATAATTTCATAGAAATCAAACTTTATGAAATAATTAAACCATGCCAATGTACTACGACCCCTTCTTAATAATTGATGGAGTGTCGAAATGGAGTTCACAACCCTTTCTATGAATAAATAATTTCAACCCTTGGTTTTTCAGCCCCTTCAAGTAATTTTGGATGGCTATTGCAACATAATAATGGGCCCCTCTTGAATGATGCACCCTCCTTTAAAATAATAATACACTGATATTTGAAAATATTTAATTTCCTCCCTTCTGAAAATTTTACCAATTTGGGAAAGAATTAAATATTTGGCCTTTTAATTAACCCTATTCTTCTTCAGATATGCTTACAACTCATTTGAATTCAGTCTGATCAAAGAATAATTGACCCCTTTTGTAATGTCCCAAAATAGTAATAAGAATAATAAATAATATAATATAATATTAAAATATAAGCAAATAAATGATAAACAATAAATAAAAGATAATAATAGTAAATAAATAATAAATAATGAAGAAAATATAATAATAATAAATAAATAAAATAGTAAATAACAATACTAAATCTCTAAATAAATATAAATAAAATAAACTATAAAAATAGTAAAAATAAGTAAAGTTAACCAAAACTAAAATAAAATAAAATAAGAAAGAGTTAAATTAAGATAACTATAAAAATAGTAAAAATAAGTAAAGTTATCAAAAAGTGAAAAAGAATAAAATAAGAAAGAATTATTAAATTAAGAAAAACTTAAAATAAAAAAATAAAAGTTGCATGTTGACACATGGAATGTGTGCATGCGGTCCCCTCTCCATTGTTTGGTCTATTTAATAGACAAAGAGGAAGATAATAATCATCATTCTTTTCCCCATTCTCTAGGGAGAAAAGTGTGGCGAGATAAAAGATTCCCTGGGAATAGTATGTTGATTGAGGGGTATGTTGATTGAGGGCTCGGGGGTGGCCAGTGGTAGAAAGATTATATGAAATTGAGCTTACGGTTGGGTGGAGAGTCGTCCCCAAAACTTTGTTGCAGTTAGCGAGATTCAAATAACGTTCAACTCCAAAATTACAGGTAAGGGATATTATCGCTACAGTTAAGTTGTCTTTGTTCCTATTTATCAAAAATTCTGTGCTAATTAGTTGAATAGATGTGTGTTAACTGTAAATCGCATAATTGATCTAATTAGTTGCATATTTTAATTTCGGGGTTGTTACATATGATACCAGAGCGGCTTTTAACTCTATGTGGCCTCTAGATAAGAAGTTAAAAAGAAAATAGTTAGATTTATCAATATGTTTACTTTCAATATATATATATATATATATATATATATATATATATATATATATATATATATATATATAGATATATATATATATTAAACATGCTAACCAAAACACTATGAAAATATTATTTAAAAATAATTCAATATAAACTCCACATAGCTTTTGTTTACATGGAGATCATGGCGAGCGCTAGGGTTTGTTTCTGCAGAGTTTTGTTTGTGGCCGCAGCCGGTCCAGAGACTGCAGCAGGGGCCGAAGACAACCCAGGGTCCGGAGTGAAGGTGAGAGGTGCTCTTTACGGTGCTGAATGGGTCTGCTCAGTGATATGGAGCAGACAAATGAACCAAATCGTTCCAAATCGCCGTGGCAGTGTATCTGTGGAGGCTTCTGTCTCAAAGAATTTCGCGTATTGCCATCTTGTCATACTGCGTTCAGAGGCCTGGACGCGCCAGTCACAGATCACTCGGAGCGTTGACAGAAGGGGCCTGCGTGCTGCAGATCCGTGCCCTCTTTCTTTACATTGGCCTGAAATCCGCAGATCCGACTTCAATCGATCTGATCCAGCCACCATTCGAGATCCTAGGCAGCAGATCGCCCCGGAGGAAAGGAATCAGGCACATCAGGATCCGGATCCGTTTTTATTTGTTGCAGATCTTGTTGAAAATGCATCTCTCCGCACAGATTGGGTGTTATCTTTCCTGATCCGTGAGGTTTTCGCGCGCATTTTCCAGATCGAACAGATCATTGGCAGGAGGGGTCTGCATGCTGCAGATCTTCCCCCTCACACAATGCAGTGGTCAAAACCTTGCAGATCCGGCCCAGATCTACCTGATCGGGTCAACATTCGAGATCCCAGGCAGCAGATCGATGGCAGAAAGCACAGATCGAACAGAGGGGTTGTAGAACGAGGCATGCAATCCAATACGATACCAGATCTGAAAGACTGTTTGAAGCCAGAGCAGGTAAAACCCACCCTTTTTCAGATATTCATTAAAACCCCTGAGGGGAAAACCAGATTAGTGTGGGTTCATGCAGGAGGCACCATACTGCACTTAAAACAGCAGATATGGGTAGAGATGGGATATCCAGTACAGATCCAACATCTGATCAGTGGTAGGTGGTCCCTCCAGGACTGTAGAACCATGAAAAGCTATGAGATCAGCCCAGGAACAATTATTATTCTAAACCTGAGGCTGAGAGGAGGGGCTCTGCCTCAGGGACAGCCAAGTTCTTCAGGGGGAGTCCAGGGGAAATCAGCACCCCAGAACCAATCTACAGGCAACTATCGTGAAGCAGCCAAAGGGAAAGAATTTCCAAAGAGGAAAGAATCCACAGCTGTCAATACACTTCCAGGGCAGTATATCGTGGATCAAATGACAGAGAGTCCCTCCATATTACTGGATACTCCAGAGGTAAAGTGTATATTTTCAGATCTACAAAAAAATGCTGTTATTTGTAGATTTAACGGTTTCTGGCCTAGAACAGATGCGCTATACCAATGGATTCACACGGTCTAGACAAAAAACTGCCAGATCCACCTATGCTCGAAGGGTTTTTTCATAGTAGTCTTCCTAGAAGAAGGAGAAAGGGAAAAAATTCTCAATGAAGGACCATGGTTCTGGGGAAGTGCGGGATTGTTTGTGACCCCATGGTTCCCGGGTTTTGATGCAAATACTATGGTGGTATCAAGGATGCCAGTATGGGTAAGGTTGCATAACCTCCCGATACATTTTTGGCACTACAAGACCTTATCAGCGATAGGGAATACCCTTGGAAGAATGTTAAAGATCGATTCAGAGAGACACTTAAAAGGAATCTTTACTTTTGCTAGGATATGTGTCGAGGTAGATCTTAGTCAAGGCTTACCTGAAAGCATCATTCTGAATTTCAACAATTCTCAATGGAAACAGCCTTTGGACTATGAGAATACAGCATTCAGATGCAGGGGATGTCAACAAACAGGTCACCTGTTCAATGCATGCAAAAGCCTCAACAAGAGCAAGGCCCAACAAAGGAAGCCCAAAGGATGGCAGAACATAGATGATGCTATAAAGAAGAGAGCCTCTTCGGTAACAGAAGACGAAGAAACAGAAGCAGAAGAAGATGATACCACCATAGAGGAAGTTGAAATAGAAAATCAGAAGGAAAATATAGCAGACAACAAGGCTTCACAGTCCCACTCAAATCAGGCAGAAACACAGCAAAATCAGGCAGAGATGATAAGCGTGGATCAAAGCATGGGAGGCATCAAACGGCAGCATCACTCAGATACTTCAGACTCAGACAAAGAAACAGGGCCTCCGAATGCATCAACACAGTTAGTCATTGTTTCGACCGAGGCCACTCAAGGAGAGTGGCGTAAGGTCGAAAAGAAAAAGGGGAGAAAAACTTGAAGCGTGAGTTTTACTCTGCCGGTTTTCAGTTTTTCTTCCCCCTTTCCATTCTCTTTTCTCTTTTCTTCTCTTATTCTTTGTGCACGTTAGTTTCCTAACGGTGCGTAGGGTGCGAAAGCACTTGAGCCCATGTGGCAATTACTGAATGCTTCACTGCATCTGCTAGTGTAACTTTTCATTAATTCTTTAATAAAAGGTTACCGCTTTTTTTCCTTGGAAAAAAAAAGCTTTTGTTTACATGGATGCATATACTAGTATACACTTACGCTTTCAAATTTTTTAAGTGAAGCTGCAATCTCCTTGAGGACTTTCTCTCAAAGATGCAGGCCCATTTAAACCCAATCCTTACTTAGAAAACAAATTAATTTAAGGAAATTTGGTTTGACAAAATTTTATACAGAAGTTTCTTCAAATCGGTTTGGGGAAGGCTTGCTGGCTAGGGCTTTTCATAGAAACCGATTTTTTTTCTTCTGAAGAAGTCGTTCTCAGAGGCACAAAACAAATTTGTGGAACACTGAGAACTAATTTTCTTTGGTGCGAAATTCTCTGCAGACTTGGAAGTCTTGCAAGGTAGCCATAAATTTTGAGTCAAAGCTTTGAACAGTTAAGAAAATTGCTCATAAAAAACTGTAAAATTAAATTTAAATTTTGAGCCAAATCTCTTGGGCTGGCTGAGAGATATCAAAGATCGATTTTCTCTGAAGTCGAGAGCTAGAAGAGGCTCCTTTAAGCCTTTTGTCAAGGGGTTTTCAAAGAATATTTTCTTCAGTTATTGTCGCAGACATTTTGATCCTTTTTTTTTTTCTCTAACCGAGAGCCCTAAGGGCTGGCCTCTTTTATTTGGTGTGCGGGGTCTCTTTGGGCTTAAAGGATATGTAATCAAAGCGATTTTTTCAAAGGGTTTGAGATTTTACAATATGAGGAAATAAATTCTGAGCTTTTTCTGACCTAACCGAAAGCTTTTCCGGGTAGATTCTCCTTACCTGCAAGTAAAATTTCCTGAAGTCGTGGGCAACCAACTCTTGAGAATCAATTATAAAAATCTTCCATGTTTATTTATTTTGGAATTTCACGTTTATCCTTTGCTTATTTCCACGTTTATAATATACAATATATATATATATATATATATATATATATATATATCTATATATATATAATTTTTTATAAGTGGGTTAATTAAGTATAAAGGAGAAGTTTGATAAGTTATTTTTAGAATATTCTATATACATTAATTAGTTGACAAATTATATCTAAAATTGTTAAACTATGAATTTTATAAATTTCATAGTTGATTATAATTTGAGCAACATTTAGAATATAATTAATTTGAATATTTATAAAATTTGATTTTGAACTTATATTAAGGATAAACTAAGAGTATTTTATTTACTCGGTGGAAAAATAAATTAGATAAATTATATAGAAATAGATTGAATTGTAAATAGTTGCAATTGCAATTATTCTTAAAAGCATTTTGAGGCATTGACAATGTTTAATTTTTTTATTATTATTGATTGGTTACCTAATATA
Source organism: Pinus tabuliformis (assembly GCA_031772625.1). NCBI lineage: Eukaryota > Viridiplantae > Streptophyta > Pinopsida > Pinales > Pinaceae > Pinus > Pinus tabuliformis. Next base: position 1,034,714,167 of record CM062816.1, on the reverse strand, counting down.
TACTTGCCTATTAATTTAGGATGTCAATTTTATTTACTGTTAGCTTTCTTTCGATATAGCTATTGAGGTGGTGGATATTAATAGATTAAAGTTACATTTGACCCAGGGAGAATTCTCTCGACCTTTTTGGCATTAGTTTTAGAATAAGTGTTAATATGGTGCCCCTTATTAAATTATGTGAGTTTTGATGTTGTGTCAATTATGACTTGATATCATCAATTGATTATAGAGGTACCGAGTTTTCTCATGATGCTCATCCACAATAAGTCATCTAAAATATAATTTGTTGAATATTTCGATAATGCTCGCTTTAGTTATTTATGGGGTGGTAGCAATAATGTGATCATGTGCCTATGTTGTATCTTAGTTACTAACATTTTATCTTTTAATAGAATTGATGTAAGAGTTTGACCTCGCAAGGGTGTAGATTTGTGTGATTTTGGGTTTCATTTACAGTTGGGAGTATCATTTATATAATGATATAGATGCAATTTGTATGATTCCAAATATATGCGATTGAATTCTCATAGTCATTTGGGAATATCAAAAGTTTAATTGGTCAACATTGCTCTGAGGATGTCACCCCTTGAAATTTAACAATGATGACTATACCCCCTAGGTAAATAGTTAACTTCCTAATAGAAAGAACAAGAAATGATTATTGAAAAGTAATTGGTACCTTGATGAAAACATGACAATAATAGTACTCATGAGATAACATAGATCTTAGAGGGATGTTGAATAATCTTAATTCATAGTTAGTATTCATTGTTTATATAAGTAAATGAAATCAATTCATGATAATAATGCTTAAAGTGTATTGTTGTTCTATATTTGATAAGTATTGAGATGATTCTCATATTAATGATGTTTCATAATGAGATGGTATGTGGTAAACATATATAGTTCGGATGAGAGGGTAATGATTTATATGTGGTTCTTATTTATTTATTTATCATGATAATGACGTTGAATGCTCATGATGAATATGATATGCATAGGGATTATGATGTTATATTGAGGTATATTGACATGTGGTTCATTTATTATGTGATGATATGTCTTTGATGTTCATATGTTGATGTTGTAACTTATGAGGATATTTTTTATGTGAAGCATGTGGTAATTGCAAACAGATTTTATAACATGAGAATGTGGTGATTAACAATGATGTTATCATGATGACATGCAAGAGTTGGCATGTAGATTATTTCCTATGATACTATGAATATAACTAACGCAGTGGTTGCATGTTGAGATGTGGTGACTGACAAAACTCCACAAATGGGCCGATAGGGCCAGTTTATTTGATGATCTCGTAGGAGCCCATACTTGCGAGGGATAATATGTAACACCATATGGGTTAGGAACATACTCAATCAACACTACATATGCGAGTGGTTCCTTTTTCTTGTATAACTTTTGATGGATAGCTCTTGAAAGGCTATCAGACCATCTTGAGGAGGCCGAGTGCCTGATATTGTAGGCTAGGTGCGTGGTATTGGTTTCGGATGCCGAAATCTGGTGGGGGTGTAAGGACTTCGATGCCTGGGGCTGTGTACCTTAGTAGGTGTGGAGGGAGTGGGCGAGCCTTAGGAGATGCCCAGAGTCATTGAGTATTGGGACTAGATGTTTGCCTTGGGGCAGATGAGGTCTGAACCAGGTGTGAGCCTTGGGGCCAACGTTGAGCTAGGATACAGATCGATTAGGCTTATGCCTAGTTCCAAAAGTGGGAAAAATGACAGAGACTCCTTGAGATTTCCCGGGTGTTGTGGAAACTTTCGATGTGTGTTGGTTATACTATTTTAGCAGAGGGTGTAGGGAAAACATGAAATAATAAATAACTAAATAAATAAAATGTTAAATGATTCAACTTAACTTCGAGTTGAAGTTCCTTAAAGAGGGGGAGTATGTAGTGTCCCCTAATAATAATAAAAATAAAAAATAAAAAATAAAAAATAATGTAATATAATATTAAAATATAAGCAAATAAATAATAAACAATAAATAAAATATAATAATAGTAAATAAATAATAAATAATGAAGAAAATATAATAATAATAAATAAATAAAATAGTAAATAACAATACTAGAGATCTAAATAAATATAAATAAAAGTAAACTATACAAATAGTAAAAATAAGTAAAGTTATCAAAAAGTAAACAGGAATAAAATAAGAAAGAATTATATTAAATTAAGTAAAACTTAAAATAAAGAGATAAAAGTTGCATGTTGACACATGGAATTTGTGCATGCGATCCAGTCTCCATTGTTTGGTCTATTTAATAGATGAAGAGGAAGATGAGAATCATCATTCCTTCCCCCATTCTCTGGGAAGAAAAGTGTGGTGAGACAGAGGATTCCCTGGCAGTAGTACATTGATTGAGGGCTCAAGGGTGACCGGTTGTAGAAAGATTATATACAGCTGAGCTTACGGTTGGGTGGAGAGTCGTCCCCAAAACGTTGTTGCAGTTATCGTGATTCAAATAACGTTCAACTCCAAAATTACAGGTAAGGGATATCATCACTACAAGTAAGTTGTCTTCGCTCCTATTTCTAAAAAATTCTATGCTAATTAGTTGAATACAGGTGTGTTGATTATAAATTTCATAATTTATCTAATTAGTTGCGCGTTTTAATTTCAGGGTTGTTAGACCTTTCAACTAAAAGCATTCTTGGCCCCTTCTTTGAATAATAAAATATGGCCAAACAATTGATACAAAATTTTTTGATCATTTAATATATAAAAGGTAATTTCACATGGCCTTGACAAGGACGACTTCAACAATTTTGGCACATTCAAAATAAATTTTGGAACAATATGCATTTGAAATTGAAACCCTTCAGACTGGCACGAATGCTATCTCTGATACCACTGTAATGTCCCATTTTGGGAATTTTGAGGTAATTTTCTAAGAATTTTCTTTATAAAATTTTATGCCAACATTTTTGCCAAAAACCCACAAGATTATACCAAAATCCACCAATAAACAACAACCAGAAATTGTACAAGCACAATAAGCTGATCAACTCAAATAACATAAAAAAATTGTAGCACAAGAAATGACTTAGCTTCATTTATTATACTATATCATGCATAGTACAACTGGAAATATTTGAGACAAATAGGAAAAATAATAGTTGAGTGGACCTCCAAATAATTTTTCGCTTCTGATTCTGATCCCTCAAAACTCCACAATGGTTGCACTTTGCCTCCAACAATAACCAACACTAAATCAACTGAAAGACAATGAGACACCAATTGAAGACTTGAATGATACTCACTGCAATATCCTTGAAGCTCTATGAAACTCTTAGATGAAGTCTCCTCAAAGAGAGTTGGAATTTCATCCAACACTCAACAACATACGCGAGGGTTTCTGTCTTGGGGCTAGAGATATTGGGAACTAGGTTGTCCAAACCTCACTAATACAAATTATCAATGATCAAGGATGTCCCACCAATGGCCTCCTCCTCCTCTTTTATAAATGTAGTGGACCCCTCTAGAACCTCATATTTAATTATTATTTTAATCGTGGAGGAATTTTTCACTCTTTTATTTCAATTAAAATATTTTTTTTTAATGTTGGAAAATGGTAAATTGGCCACCATGCCCCCTCAGGAAAATGAAAGTCACTTCTATCCATCCGATCCTATAGATATTCTCGTTCTAGTTCCAATTAGTTATTCTGTTAAGGTATTCAGACAAGTATTCATCCCAAAATTCCACCTTAAGAATAATTAATTAAGTTAGACCCATTAATAACTCTGTATTTTGAAAGTTGTTAGAATGCAATGGAACAAAAGGTAAGTTGTGTGGGTGATGGAATATACCAAGAAAATGCCTTCAAACCTCATAAAAACACCTCAAAACCCCTCCAAAAGCTTGCAGGCCTACTGATGACGCTAACCTGCACTTGTGACTTGTCTGCCCCAACTCTGAAAGTCCATCCTAATTATGCCATAAGGAACACCATAAAACGAACATCACAAAATGTGTCCATGAAGAAATGAATTTCCTAGACATCTCTTCACTTAGCACAATGTATCGATATGCTATCAAGATTGAGTAGAAATTTAAATAGAAGAAGAAATATTTTGTATCTACAAATCCAAAGCAAGTCAAAGGCACCTAAAAAACACATAAAAAAGCACAAAGACAAGGTGGAGGAAGCTAGGAAAATTCATCAAATCCACAAGAAAAGAATATCAAAGCGAAGATGTATAGGGACACCAGAATGTGGTGTGATTTCCACAAGAACCACACTCACAACACAAATGAGTGCTGCACCAAGCAGTCATTGATACCTGAGCTAAAGGCTTCAAATTCAGATGCATGTTCCAACTTTGAGCCAAAACCTGACAAGGGGGAAAAAATTATTGATGAAGAACCCAGTTCCACCATTTCCACCACCAAGGTGTAGAAGATTGAGCCCGAAAATCTAGAGGAGGGGGAGCATCTCTTCCACTTGTAAATGTGGGTTAATGGTTTGCCCCCATAGTTCATTGCCGATAGTGGAATCCAAAAGAACCTCATCTCAGCAGTGATCATTAAGAGGTTGGGCCTAACAAGAACACCACACTTGCAACCATACACCATTATGTGGCTCCACCAAGGGTGAGATGTTTGTGTCAATTAGTAGTGAGTCCTCCCATACAACATCAATCCCTTCACTGACAAGGTACTATGTGATGCTACTCCCCTTGAAGTTTGTGATGTTTTATTAGGCCAACCATACCTGTGGATTTAACATGATTTGTATGAGTATATACCTCACACTGCTATTATTACTTTGGGAAAACATTTATACATGATACCAAAGGTATCCCCGACTACTACCATTTCTTTGATCTCTGCTAAGAAATGTAGTAAGAACATCTCCCAGACTGGGAGATTTATTTTCTTCCTGATTTGCTCTCAAGGTCATGGGAATATTGTGGGAACATCCATGGCCCCTGGAAATGGTTCCTCTGTGTAACATAAACAAGTTGACAAGGTCATGGAAGAGTACAAGTACATCTTCTCCTCACCCATAGGGGTACCCTTGCACTGTCAGGTGAAGCTTTCAATTGATATGACTCCTAGAGAGCCTATACCTAAGGGATGATCTATTGTTTCTCTCTGCTAAAAAACAAAGAAATCATGCAGTAGATCTAGGAGTTACTACAAAAGGGGCACATTTGACCAAGTTCCTCACCTTGTGGAAGCCCAATTGTATTCACACAGAAGAAAGATGGAACCTGGAGGCTCTGCATCTATTATCAGGCATTGAATAAAATCACTGTTAGGAATAGATACTCGATCCCTTAGATTAATGACATTTTTGACCAACTCAAGGGGACTAAGTACTTAAGTAAGATTGATTTGAGGTGTTGGTCCCCTAGATTCACACTACATTGTGTTGTAGTGCAGATCCTGGGAACATATAGGTGCGTTTTGATTTGCTTCTATGTTTTGACATATTCTATTTTTGATCTCGTCATCTTATCATCATGAATGTGTTCATTATGTTGGGAGACTCTTGACTATAAGGCATTGACTCATGTTCTTCAAGCTAAGGATAGTCAAAAGTTGGATGATCTTAATGCAAGCAAATGAAATCGTGTATTTAAATTGTTTCTGTAAATTTTTTATCCAAATGACTGTGTAATTCAAAATTGAAACTAGTTTATATCACATAATTTTGATTCATGTTAAATACACAAGTAGTTTTTTTCCCCTTTAAGTGTCACAAGAAAAGGAAATTACATGATGAATTTCATCACAACCATTAAATACAAATATTTATGTAGATATAACCCTATTGGTAGTCAAATGTGAATAAGTAAAGACAACAACATTTAAATCATAAATTGTCTAAGGAAGTAGTTCTTCATTCACATCCAACATTTTTTGTATGTTCTTCGAGAAAATATGAACATGCATGGGAATCTTTCAAATTCTGTTCATATTGTTGCTAATCAGAAAATTGTTTGTGAATCAAGGTTGAGGGAAAACCACCAGAAAATTAAATGCCTTTGTTGGGATGCATTTCCACTGATTTTGAGTAAGATCATCCATAATCCTTGGGTTTTACCTAAAAGTTTCGAAAATGTAAAATATTGATGAAAGATGGAGAATCATACATTATCCAATTTAAAAGATCGATTAGGAATTCCTTTAAATTAGATAAAACTTGGTGAATGACTGAGAAATTAAGAATTCAACCCTTACAGAATGCATAATTTTGAAATCTATCATTTTCTTGCAAAACCATTGTAAGAAATATCAATAAATTCAAGATACTCTTCAAAATAACTTGATATATCTTGCAAAACTAAAACAAACCATCATACTAATGCCACAATTTATTTCAGCTAATAATCTTCATACAATTCTACGTAATTTACATAACAGATCAGGTTCACAGCTTGAAATACCATTAAAATTGCACAAACATGTATTTCATTAGTAGTAAACTTCAAAACATATGTTGGTATGGAACATACATGATAAGAAAAATAGACAGCCCAAGGGTTACTTCATAATTCTTCCCCAAGATTGCTTTAAGGCCTCCTTGCAATTCACCAAAACTTTTGGTAGATTTTCCCTTACAACCAAGATTTATCCCCCTTTTACATTTCAAAATTAGTCCTATATATAGGAACTCATGAACTTGGGCCCTAGTCTAAACCACTAGTGGTATTTTTTAAAACCACTCAAAATTTGATACAAAACTTCCCAGCTGTATTCTAACTAACTTCTTCTAGAATTTTCTTAAAGGATCTGCTAACTATGGAGTGGGTCCCTCTAGATATAGCTTTGGTAGCTCATTAGGGGAAATTTGAGGTATAAAATGGGTCTCCTAAGGAAATTATAAAATAATAGTGGAAATAATAAAATAAGATTAGATTACATCATAAAAGTTTAGAGGGAAAAAAACAAAAAAACTATTTTTTCAACTCGTATTTTCAACTTATCTCCCTATGGGTTTACTCAAATTTTGAGAAGAAACACTCGTTGGATGAAAAATTTAGTTCCTCATACAAGGAGTACCCATGTTTCATACTTTCGATGGACCCTGCTACACGAAAAATGAGAAATACATGAAAAACGTTATTGCAATGACGTTTTTTCATGCATTTCTCATTTTTAGTGTAGCCGGGTCCATCAAAAGTATAAAACATGGGTAATCCTCAGATGAGGAATTAAATATTGAATCCAACGAGTACTCCTGCTGAAAATTTGAGTAAAACCTTAGGGATATAAGTTGTAAATACGAGTTGAAAAAGTAGTTTTATTATTTTATTATTTTTTAGTCTTACTTTTTTACTCGATAAATCGTGAATCATCCCCCATGGTTGATATCATCATTTTGAATCCTATTGGTTCTTATAAAGTTTATTTTGGTTGTACATTTTTCTTAGGAGGCCCATTTTAGACCTAAAATTCATAATTTTTCTTAGTTGGCAATTGCCTTCTTTCTCTGTCATAGGCATTGACTAGGCCACTAACTATGGTGGATGGGCATTGATCACCTAGAGAAATAGTTCACATAGAAGAAACAATCATTAAAACAAAAACAACACACCTTCAACAATATAATCACCGAAGCCACCGAAATAGTTCAATTTCTTTAGTATAGATGAAAACAACATATATCGCAAACATCCAAAGAATAGTCTTAAAACATTTATGACATGCACATGAAAGTGTGCTAGCTCAACGAGCTTGAAGTATGAAGAAAAAATTCCAAGATACATCGATACAATGGACACCACTAGCTCCAATAGTGGAGCATTAGAGCAACCACTTTCTCCTCCAAAAGAACTATGTTCCTTTTTAATGCCCGATGGGAGGATCCAATGTGGAAATTCTTTTGCAAGAGCTATGATGGTGTATATATAACAAATGGGGTGAATCTTCATCTCCCTTATGACTCGTGGACTACCCACATGACTCTATGACTTCCATATGACCTTTTGACTCCATGCCTTTTCACGTTTTATAGATGACTTTTGGACTTCCATTTTAAATTACATTCTCATACATTTAAAATTACAGGAATCATATCCACAATGATGTGGAAAATGATGACTCATATAATATCTTGACATGACACCTTAACAAGACATGACATGACATTGATGACATGGACTAAATGATGACAAAAACAATGTCAATCCATTCTTTTTGTTGCTATATTTGTGTCTTCTTGAAAGATGGTACATGTTCTTCTTCTTCCTCCTCCATAAGGCTTGAAGGTAGGGAGTCTTTACTATGATTTTTATCCTTAGCTTCTATCGCAATTCGGTGTCCTTTCATCTTCCTATTCCATGATCAACTTGTCTTTATAGTTGCATAGGTGTCTTCTAGCATGGCCTCCTTCTTCTTCTCCTTCATCATCATCTTGTCATGAAAAGATAAAATACCTACAACTGGAAACAACTCATGATGAGATGACATTAGTCTTAAAACTCCTATTCTAAAATGGTTCATGAAAATCACTTATTGGGCTTGAACTGGGTGTTGAATTGAGATGCTAGATTAGGGATTGTGCAGTGCACAGTTCCAGAGGTCAGGAGTCAGGATTGAGGCTTGATACTATGTAGTGTGTATTTCAGGGTGTTAACACTCTGTAAATTTCCCTAGGTTGAGGAGAGAAATTCTATAGGTAACCACAAACCACTTTTAGGTCAGAATCTATCCCTTCTAGCGATGGAGAGGGCCCTCTCACTTAGCTTGATCAAATGATATGTTATTAGGCTAGGTATAATGTTAAAGAAGGTCTACTTTCAAAGGTCTATTGATGAGAAAAGAGACAGATCCATTGGGCATGGAGTCATGTCAAATTTATTTTTGTCCAGTGAGATGATGAAAAGAGAAAGGGTTATCTCCACAGGGGCAAGGTAGGAAATCTTGATGATGAAATAGAGTTAAATTTCTGTAGGAGGGTGAGTGTAAGAAAGGTGGAAGACAACACATAGAGCATCAAAAACTACAAATGAATTTTAAATGTTTCTTTAATAGGTAAAACATTGATCACTTGGCAAAACTAAATCAGAGCACCCTAGAGATGAATTCTGAATTAGACATCTAGTTTTTCCAAGCAAGAAGACACACATTCAAGGGATGTAAACACATAAGATAAACTTACAAGAATAAATAAGAACACATCATCAAGATTTGACATAGAAATCCCTACAAATCACCTTTTGTCTTTCACTCATTCACTAGAAAACGTTTTGGAAAATACAGTGCACAAAATTTGATTTCTCTCTAATATAACCAACAAAACCCTTTTTACATTCAAAATTCATGAATTATACACAATATTATCTTCCTAAGTAAAAGGGGGTTGAAATCCATCATTTTCCCAGAGATAGGAAGAGGTTACAAAGCTTTAGGAATAAAATATTTGGAAAATATACCCATATCCTACCATCTAGGGTTTGGTTTTTGACTAACCAAAAGTATGCTAACTGGAGAGAAAATAATGACATTGGGTAGAAAAAATATTCAAACTTCATCATGCAAAATCAGCTTCGAATAAATTATTCAAAGTTGGAGGTCCACCAAGTCGAATTTAAAAAATTCTTGAACTCTGTCAATAAGTTTGGCTTGGAAAAATTGTGAAACCTGGGTCTCAAAGTGAAGCATGTAATTCCTAAACTGTAATTCCTGTATGAAAGAGGAGAGACGTTTTTGTAACTTATCTAGTGTTTGACAAAAACCTCTTTCACATTTTCAAAATTCATCTCTCTTAGGTTCGAAACCTATTTTGAATTCAAACTATAAAAAAACACAACATCTCCCTTGCCTCCTTTCCACAATGATTGTGTTTGTTGAATATCTCCTAAACGGTGAGTCTGATGGAGCTAACATTGTTAAAAAACCTTACTACCATCATAACACATCTCAAAAACAATTTTGATCCAAACATGATTCACAAATATCGATAAAATAAAAAATGGTTTTAGGTGACAATAGCTTGTTTCTCAAAAAAAGTGAAGCATTTTGGGTTGAAATTAACTCAGTTTATTCATCTCACCCCCATGCATATATTGTAAAAATTTCAAGGAAAATAGGTATAGGGTTTAAGAGATATGGTGAAAATACATTTGCGCAACGCACTTTCGTAGTGAGCTATATTTGCATGGCTTTAATCACATACTTGAACTTTGGCTGAGAAAAAATGGATGATTGATGATGTTTCCACCCTTGTAAACATTTTTGAAATTCCCACACACAAAAAAAGTTCCAAAAAAATGATTTTTAATTAAACCCTAATGCTTCTGACAATTTTGCAACAACTTGTGAGACATTCCAAGTTCTGTATACTTGCAACTTATCTCTAACAAAATGAAACTGGTGGGCCATATTGGAATGTCCTTGTGAAGCTTATGAACCTATTAAACAAGCCCAAAACTAAAAGCAAGTCTCCAAAACATTGTCTCCCTTTGTTATCAAATTCAAAACAACTTTTGCAACTCTTTTGACTAGGGTTCTTTGACAGAGACAATCAAACAAGGGGTTGATCAATGGAACTCAACTAAAGTTCAAAATAGAGACATGTAGGGTTCAAGGCACACATTACAACTGATTTGATGATTTATTGAAATGCACAATGGGTTCCAACTTTCACAACAATTTCCAACTTACACAACAGTTTCCAACTTTCATAACACATCTCAGAATTTCGCAGCAAGTCTCTAATTTTCGCAACAACTCCTCTTTCCAACCCTGCAACATTATTCTTCGACCTCGAAAGCCTCTCCAGAGCCAAGTTGAATTATGAATGAGGGGAAAGGAGGAGCCACAAGAAGATTTAAACTTATCATGCCACTAAAGCCTTATTTGAAGTCATGATGGCCCACTTGATGTGAAAGGTGAGTAAGGGCTATCTTTACAATGACGACAATGACATGCCACAATTGATCATAACTAACTCTCAAAACTAACTCTTATAACTGACATGAAATCAACATAACTAACTCATTATGACTATATTTTTCATGACATGACCACTAAACTCTTTCATGGTGACCAATGACCCCTTATGATTACCCTTCATAACATTACATTTTGAATTATAACAAATAGACCCCTTTTGACTAAATTTTTTTACATGAAACTGTTATAGAAATTTTTGGGCACTGCAACCCCAATCATAAATGTCCATAAACCAAGGGCTCTTAAGTCCCTAAAAGTGTTGTTCCAACCTCTAAAAGAACAAGATCAACTGATTACATCTTCTCCCAGAAGTTCTCCATGAAATACTGCTCAGAACTGGTCAAAACTGGACCATCTCACCTGCTCCATTGTCAAAGTGCGCTGCATCCCACCTAATTACACTCGGAAGGTGTGATGCATCTTGAAAATACCTTCTATGGGGTGCGATGGGCGAGAGTGGACAAATGGCAGGGTCAATCTGCAAGGTGGAGAATCATGGAATATTCTAGAAACTTCTCCTGTGACACTTGCCTCCCTGCATTCGCCTAGGGATGAGTAAGAGATCATCAATCTCCAAGTGGAATCAAGAACTATCAGAGAGAGGACACTAATCAACTCTCAAAAGCTGACTCACCCCCCTTGCAAACATCTATATATGGATCCCTCATCCCAGAGATCTGGAGGCTGGAATTTTGTATCTTGTAAGGAAGTGTTGCTGGTTTCTTGGTGCAATATCATAGTGTTGGGTGATCTAAGCTTTTCATGAGGTGAAGAAGGGTTTTCTTGCTGAGAGGATGATGCTGGGTCAAAACAATTGGTTCTAATCCTCTTTGCTCTTTCTTGATTATCAATAAAGCTATTCAAGTTTTCCTCCACATTCTTGTATGATTGATGTTATATGCATTTGTGTGGTCAATATATATCTGGTCCTATATTGTTTATGATAATAGATCTATGTTCTTGAATAGTGTTATGCTGCATGGATTCTACAGGTGCTCTTTGAAGCTGGGTAGACTAGGAAGCGAGTGGCAAAGATCTATTAGAAGGGAGAGGAATCGAGCGAGGAACCAAGCGCAAGACAGAGGTTGGTCTCCTTATTCCCCTCTTATCTATTTCTCATAAAGGAAAACGAAAGCAGTTTTAGTTTGGTTGTTTCTAAGGTAGCTACCAGCCTTAGTGGGACTAGTAACTCTGCATGGACACTATATTTCCCGATAACAGAAATTCAATCCAAAACTAGACCATATCACTCATGAAACCAAAACTCATATTTATAAAATGACCTCAAATTAATAGTACGAAAAAAATGTCTGAGATTCCTATATTATAGGAGGCTAACACAGGGAGGCCAGGGTAAGGTGACTGTTAGTTAAGGAGCTAAAGGAGGCAGTCTTGAGGCTTTAAGTTTCCCAATGCATAGTTCTAGAGGGAGAGAGGCCTAGGGAGTGCACAATTGTGTAGATTAAAGAGGTAGGATGAGAGCTTGAGGGTTGACATTACGTAGTGCATAGAATGAGGATGAATGAAGGATGAACTGCACAATTGTGGAGCTCAAGGGGCTAGGGTTGAGCACTGAGACTACACATTGTGTAGTTTTGGGAGGCAAGAACTGTGCATTGTGTAGTTCCAAGAGGAAAGGTATGATATTGAGGGTTTAGATTTCACAATGCATAGTTCCAGAGGGTTGAGTGAATAACTGTTACTTGGCAAGAAATTTTCATAATTTGGCTAAGTGTGGGATTAATGAGGTCAAAGTGAGAAAGAAAAAAACCTAAACATGATCACACACTTGAAAAAATCAATGACACAAAATTGATCACTTAGAACACAAGAAAAACATGATCATCTCAATGTGACGAAAATATGATAACTTCCCCCAAGTGCGACACTTAAGATACAATTTGCGATGATAGTGACAACACTTCTGCGACAACGCATGAAACTTTGGGAATGAGTGTAATATATGTCTATATGATAAACATGAATCATTGGCACCAAAATTAGCCCGTGATATGAACTATAACTTTGGTTATGTGATATGTGACACTTCCCATTCAAAAGATGATACGTTGGTTTTCTTCCAAACAAGACTTGAGAACTTAGAGAATATATATGGAATGACTCTTAATACTAGTGATGACAAAATGAAAGGTAAAAGTAGGCTCCAAAATTTGGATGTAAGCCAAAATTTTGGAGGGTGTTGTAGCAACGACAATACTTAGCGACACACTAGTTGAACTCCAACTTCTTTGCCTTGGTCTAATGTTTTGTGCAGGGTCTATTTTCATAGTAAGTATTGACTCATTGTGCATATTACATTGGCTTCCCCACTTAACTCAAGTTATAAATATAGTACCCTTCATCCCTTTCTCGGTAAAGCACATTCATAAGGCCAACCATATCACAATTGTTTTGACTTAGGAGAAGGGTAATATAATTCGTGAGCTTAAGATATTCACATTATGAGTTTTCATCTTTGGTGCTGCTCTACTACCAGCAAGCCCAGATAGTACCCTAGAAAAGTCAATAAAGGAACAAAAGCATTTCTTTACTTCCAATAAGCCTAGGCAGTCTCCTAGAAAAGTTACTTGCTTCACCTTCCTGCACAGGAATCTTTTCTCTTCTTTCACCCTCTATTTATTTATATATTTATAGGACTATGCTTTGACACTTATTTATTTCATGGGGTGGAAGAGGGATCCCAAATTATTTAGAGAAGAAGAGATTGTTCATTCAGAGAAACATATATAAAACCTTTGATATTATTTTTCCCATTAATATTTTCCTCGTTTCCTGCCTACTTGATAAGCTAAGTGTGCAAAACAAAAAAACTCAAAGAACTGAGCACAGGAATGAGGTTCCTACAATAGATACAGGTATCATGGTTTTACACAAAGGGCTCCTTACACAAGGATCATATTTTCATCAAAACATCATTGACAAAAAGGTGTGTGTTAGTGCCTAGATTTACCTTAGGCTAAGGAAGGTAGGATCCAGGGTCAACATCAAACCACGCTTAATCTGGTAGCTAGCCCTACCAGGTCGGGAGAGGGCTCTCTCCGGGTCAATCTCAGCAAATTATAATCGATGAGGGCTTGAGATGAATGATAGAAATATTGATCTTAGGCTAGGCATATGTGTGAAAATGTTTGATTGAATAAAATGATGTTTTTGTTGGCTCAGATGGAAAGGCTAATTTTGGGTGCGGGGATTGAGGCTCAGTCTTGTAGAGATATCAATGGGGCAAGGTAGGCAATTGTTTTTGGCACTTAAAATTGAATGAGATGGAAGGATTAGATAGGTGAGGAGCTGAAGAGGGCAAGATCAACCATGTATCCTCTCCAAATAGTTGAAAACATCAAAAAACTAAAGAAAACCTCAAGTAGAGCACTGCAATTTCAATGGATTCTACTTACACTTGTTTGTTTAGTTCAGAAGAAACAAGATAGAGAATGGCATACATAACACATAAGAAAATTAAAAATTACAAAGAAAATCACTGTACCAAGACAAATTTCCACATGGATCCCAAAGAGTGCTTCAAATCCTGGTCTCAATTCCTTAGCCAAAATGCTGATATGAATGTACAATGTAGCTCAAGGCTTTCTCAAAAGTCCAACCATGCTAATGACTGAAAAAACGTAAGATATAGGAAAAACACAACTCATCCTAGCCTCCAGGGGTTGAGGTCATGAGTTTAGGAGCTGTTCCAACTAATTCTAAACTGAGAACTACAAATTAGGTAGTGGAACAACATGCCTCTAAAAACTAGGGAACTGATTCATTCAGTTGCAAACTAACTTTTTATGGATGAATCTACCTCCATGAGTGAAAATTTGACATATTTACACCATGATCCATAAATTTACATTAAATTATATCATAAGTTTGACATTAAGAAGGTGGAAAAGTCAAACTGGAAAAAGCTAGGCGAAAAACATAGTATACTTGGTCAAACTGGCAAAAGTTTCCCTATGTGTCGCGCCTGATTTCTCTATGCATAGCACCTATTTGGAGCCACTTTTGAAGGCCTTTCCAGTGTCCAAATTGACTCCAAGTGTGCTTGTTGGAAATTTCTTCCTGTCTACTTTCCAACCCAAGTGGAATTTTTCAATTTTGCCTCCATTGGCTCCTCCAAAATTCAGTTCTCCCAAGACTGCTTCTTGTGTGTCAAAATAGGGGCAGTAAGGTCATTTTTTGAGTGTTTTTGACCTTTTTGAGGGCTCAAAACCTGTCAAAATTTCTTGGCCATTGGTAGGCAAGCATATATTTTCATGCCAAATCTAAAAATTCTAAGTTTTTGTCATTTGGAGGCTCCCATCAAAAGCGAGTGCCAGGTGGCGCAGCGCGTAGGGCAAAAAATTCTGTGTTTTAGTCCAAAAATTTCAAAAATGCAAAAAGTTCCCCAAATTTTTTGAAATTTGGGCTGAGTCTTCTTCATCAAGCATTGTGTTGGGCCAAGGAAGCCTTAGCCAATATCTGAAGTCTATCATGCTCCTTTCGCCTCTTTGATGCCCTTTTCAATTTTGCCTTTAGGCTCCTGATTCTCGCCTTCTAGACTTTGTTTCTCGCCATATAATGATATGCCATATGTCTCAACAATGTCTTGTCCTTGTTGGCCTTCTCCAACAACCTCTCTAAGTGGATATTGGATCTTTCAAGCCATGACTCCCGATCGGCATTGACCTCTTGCTCAAGTGAAGTGAGCTCCACCCTCCTCCTTTGGGCAGCTTGGCGATTCTCGAATATGTTTGCCACCTCTATGAGTCCTCCTGGGTGCATGTACCTCTGTGGGAGATTCATTGTGTGTATCTTCTTCATGATCATATGACAGATCAGATTCCATCTGATGCGGGAGCATGTGACTCAGAGGGGAAAAATCTTCCAAATTATTCCAAAAATAAAAAAATAATCTACACGCAAGGGAGTGGGGTCCTTTAGCCTGCAATTTCTATGCTTTCTTAGTTAAAAAATAGAATAAATTCTAGCAATAAATCATGCTATTTGTAACAGAGCTTTTCAAGCTTTAAATCATTCTGTAAAGCATGCTTTTCTTTGTATCGGATAAGGACCGAGAGGGCCTATCCTTAATTATAAATAAAGAGGCAGCAAAGCTCTCAGGGACAGAGGAGAGGGGCGAGTGCCATAGTATTATTTTAAAAATTTGTTCTCTCGGTGTTTCTTATTAAACGACTCTGTATATGCATGTGTAGATTATTGTGTGGCGCTTTAATAATGTTGAATCGGTGCCTGGGTTCTGCATGTTGTAGTACTGTATATTAAGCATCGAAAGCACCTTTCCTTTCATTTTATGGTTATACAGGCTTGATTTTACAAATGCGCATATGTCTCTGTTTGTTCTAAGAACTCTTGCGACTTCCATTAAGTGGCTGTAGCGGATTTTGGAACTTTATAACTGGAAGTTCTTACCATATTGGTCCGAGACTATATTGGCATTGAGAGGTTCGTTGAAACTGTTATTTATATGCTCGATTTACAAAGCCTTCCGCCCGAAAGGAGCCATAGCGTGGCAAAGGGCCGAGTTCCGAATTTGGGAGCCGAATTAATATAAACTGCGACATATATCTATCGCCAGGTCCGTCGTTTCAGAGGTGGGAAGTTATTACTTGAGTCAACCACCGAATAGCGGAACTACCGAAGTATTAAACGCTGTGTATAAGTGTATCGGTTCCGGAGGAAAGAAGATCATTGTTTGGGCGATGCGATATATATATATATATATATATATATATATATATATATATATATATATATATATATATATATATATATATATATATATATATCGGCCCGAAACTAGCATAGAGGCGGAGACATATAGCCATCGGTGCGATATATACCGAGCCTTGTCCACGGTAAGGCCCCACCTATAATCATCGCCGATGCGATCTCGCATCAGGCCAAGGAGCAAAGGGAAACATCACTGTTATATATAATTACGTCTGCGTAAGCGGTTTGGGGTCATGTGGATTGCTTGCTATAGTGGAAATATGTGAGCTGAGGTGTAAACACTATATAACGTAGCATATATATATGTTGTGTTGCGTAAGTCCGCCAATTGGACATTTCTTTTAAGAGCTCCCGAAAAGCCACTGTTTGTTAATAAGCCTGATAGTGAGTTTTTTTAAAAGGATGAAACATCAGTTTAATGACTGATGCGCCCAGAGCAGAAGAAAGGGAGGTTGATCGAGATATTGAAGAGCTTGCCGACAGATTAGGGAGATTGTCTCTAAAGCCTACACCCTCGCCATCATTAGTGGTATCAGAGCCATCAACTGATATTGAATTGAATCTCAGGAGCAGAAGAAGGATGGCTTTCAGAGTTGGAAGAGGACGAGGATGTGGTGGAAGAGGACGACTTGTTGCAAATGCTGAACTAATGGAAACAATAGAAGAGCTACGAGCTAGAGTGGATGCATTAACTTCAGATAGAAATATAGATGATGGAGATGTCAGTGAGCTCGAATTGAAGCTGCTGAAGAGGAGGAAGTTGTACAGGTTACTCCTGAGATGAGGTTCTTTCAGTCAGTGTTAAAATCCACTGCCAGGCCATGGAACCAATTAGTACCGATATATCAAGGAGGACTGAATCCGGAAGAATTGACCGACTAGATTAACAGCATGTAGAAATTCTTCGATTACGAGGAAACAGAAGATGAGAAGACGGTAAAGTTTGCTGTCACTAAGTTAAAAGGCCACGCAGCACTCTGGTGGGATGGTGTGCAGGCAGAAAGGAAGAGACTTGGTAAGCAGCCAATCAAGAACTGGAGCCGAATGGTAGCAAAGTTAAGAGGTAAGTTCTTGCCAAGTAATTATCAGCAAACATTGTTTAGACAAATGCAAAATCTTAGACAGAGAGGTTTAACAGTAAAAGAGTATACGAAAGAGTTTTATAAAGTGAGCATAAGAGTTGGAGAAGCCCAAGACACAGATGAGAAGGTAGCTAGATATATGAATGGCCTCAGGATGGACATTCAGGATGAGATAAGTCTGCTGTCTCCTAAAAAAGTAGAGGAAGCTTATCAAATAGCGCTGAAAGCTGAGGAAAAGCTCATGAGGAAGCAGTCTGCCGAAGGGAGAGGGACTTTCAGAGGAAAAGGAATTCAAGGTGGTAGAGGAAGATCTACAACACCTAGAGATGGAGCTAGTGGTAGCTCAACCCAGCATGCAACCAGAGAAGGTGATGCAAGAGGCAGAGGGAGTTTTTCCAGAGGAAGAGGAGGCAGAGGAAGAGGCAGAGAAATAAGATGTTACAGATGTAACAAGTTGGGACACAGAGCTTTTGAGTGCGCAGAGAATGCAGACATAAAGCAGAGGAATGCAATTGTTTCTCCAGCTGAAGAAGAAGCACCAGCGGCAGCGGTAGCAAAAGAAGAAAATACACCAGAAAGAGGAGAATCTCTGGTGGTTAATAAAGTCTTACTTAAGCCAATGAAGGAGGTGGCTACTGAACCGCCACAAAGGAAAACTTTATTCAGGACAATGTGCAAAGTCCAAGGGAAATGTTGCTAGATGATCATTGATAGTGGCAGCACTGATAATTTGGTCTCTACAGAGGTAGTGGAAAAATTGAAGCTGAAGACAATGAAGCACCCAACACCTTATAAGGTGTCATGGTTACAAAAGGGACATCAACTGTTGGTAAGTGAACAGTGTGAAGTGGAATTTCAAGTGGGCAAGTAAAAAGATAAAATTGTTTGTGATGTGATGCCTATGGACGTGTGCCACATATTGCTTGGAAGGCCTTGGCAATATGACAGAGGAGCCATACATGACGGGAAGAGAAACACCTACAAGTTTGGAAAAGATGGTGTCAATCATACATTGTTGCCTCTGCAAGAAGAAGATGTACCGGGACAGAAGACCGATCCAAAAACTTTGTTACTTGGAGGGAAGGAATACTTGAAGCAGATTGAAGAAAATGAGGTAAATTTTGCTGTAATTTGCAAGCCCAAGGTAATACTGACTTCTACTAAAATTTCTGAATTACCCATTGAAATTCAAGAAATGCTGGAGAATTACTATGATATTATTGTTGATGACTTGCCTAATGAATTACCGCCAATTCGAAAAATTAGTCATCATATAGACTTGATTCCTGGAGCAAGTCTACCTAACAAAGCAGCATATAGAATGACTCCTGCAGAAAATGAAGAAGTTAAGAAACAGGTGCAAGAATTTCTTGACAAGGGGTTGATTATGGAAAGCCTGAGTCCTTGTGCAGTGCCAACAGTGCTGAGCCCGAAGAAAGATGGAGGCTGGAGAATGTGTACAGATTCAAGAGTCATCAATAAGAATACAATCAGGTACAGATTTCAATTACCCAGAATTGAAGATTTAATGGATTGCCTGTCTGGCGCAAAATATTTTTCAAAGTTAGATCTTAAAAGTGGCTATCATCAGATAAGAATAAGAGAAGGGGATGAATGGAAAACCACTTTTAAGACCAATGAAGGATTATATGAGTGGAGAGTGATGCCTTTTGGGTTGTCCAATGCACCAAGTACATTCATGAGGCTTATGAATGAAGTTCTTAAAGAATTCATTGGTAAATTTGTAATAGTATATCTGGACGATATATTAGTCTATAGAAAATCCAAGGAGGAACACTTGAGGCATTTAAATTATGTTCTACAGAAGCTGCAGCAAGAAAAATTATTGTTGAATATGAAGAAGTGTTTATTTATGAAAGAGGAGCTGGTGTACTTGGGATTTGTTATCTCAGCTGAGGGATTGAAGATGGATCCAGAAAATATCAAAGCAATTGTGGAGTGGCCTTCACCCAAGAGTATTTTTGAGGTAAGGAGTTTTCATGGTCTTGCTAGTTTTTACTGAAAATTCATTAAGAGTTTTAGTAAGATTAATGCACCTATTATTGAGACCATAAAGAAAGATAAACAACCATTTAAGTGGACTGCTGAAGCAGAGAGAAATTTTCAGCTGTTAAAGAGGAAAATAACTGAAAAGCCTGTTTTGGTTCTTCCTGATTTCAACAAAACTTTTCAAGTTAAGTGTGATGCCAGCGCAGAAGCAATTGGAGGAGTTTTAAGCCAAGAAGATAGACCAATAGCTTATTTCAGTGAAAAGTTAAATGATGCAAAAAGGAAGTATTCTTCTTATGTTAAGGAGTTTTACGCAGTTGTGCAGGTATTAAAGAAGTGGAGGCATTATTTAATGTCGAAAGAATTTATTCTTTATTTAGTCAACCATGCATTGCAGTTTATAATGCAGCAGCCAAAACTTAGCCAGAGACATGCTAAATGGGTAGAGTATCTTCAAGGCTTTCATTTTGTGTTGAAGCATATAACTGGACAGTCAAACAAAGTCGCAGATGCCTTAAGTAGGAGAAGTGTATTACTGCAAGAAAGTCGAATCCAAGTGTTGGGGTTTGATTTTCTTAAGGAATTATATGAAACCGATTCAGATTTTAAAGAGGCATTTGAGGCTTGTAAAAATCCTGTTTTGGCAGACAGGAGCAAGTGGCTAGATTATTTTATACAAGATGGACTGTTATTTAAGAAAAATCAGCTGTGCATACCAAATTGTTCAATGAGAGAAAATTTAATCAAAGAAAATCATAGTGGAGGACTTGCAGGGCATTTTGGTAGAGAGAAGACCTTTGAACAACTCAACAGATTTTACTTCTGGCCGAAAATGAAATCTGAAGTAGAGAAGTATGTAAAAAATTGTAAAGTCTGCCAGTATGCAAAAGGAAGGAGCCATAATATAGGGTTGTATATTCCATTGCCAATTCCAGATAGGCCTTGGGATATGGTAAGTATGGATTTTGTGCTAGGATTGCCAAAAACTCAAAGAGGCTATGATTCAATTTTTGTGGTAGTGGACAAATTTTCAAAAATGGCACACTTTATTCCATGTTATAAAACTAGTGATGCTTCTCATATTGCTAACTTGTTTTTTAAAGAAATTGTAAGATTACATGGATTGCCCAAAAGCATTGTTTTAGACAGGGATTCAAAGTTCGTTGGACATTTCTAGAGAACACAATGGAAGAAGCTGGGAACTAAATTAAGTTTTAGTTCTAGCTATCATCCACAAACTGATGGACAGACTGAAGTTGTGAACAAAAGTTTAGGCAATATTTTGAGGAGCTTTACTGCAGAACATCCAAAGAAATGGGATCAAGTGTTACCACAAGTTGAATATGCATATAATGACTCAAGAAACAGGAACACAAGACAGATCCCATTCCATATTGTTTATGGAATGCACCCAAGGGGAATATATGAATTAAGGAATTTGGGAAAAGAAGAAATGAGAAGTGCAGAAGGTGAAGACTTTGCTTCAAGAATGTAGGCAATACATGAACAGGTGAAACAACAGCTACAGGACAGCAACATTCAATATAAAACCAAAGCAGACATGAGGATAAAAGAAATGAACTTTGAAGTTGGAGACTTGGTTTTAGCACACCTAAGAAAGGAGAGATTTCCAAAGGGAGCATATAATAAGTTAAAATCCAAGAAAATTGGACCATGCAGGATATTGAGGAAATTCTCTGCAAATGCTTATGGAATTGAATTACCACCTAGTGTGGGAATATCAACAATTTTTAATGTTGCAGACTTGTACAAGTATGAGAATGAAGCTACAGATGATACAACACAGGATCAAGAGACTCCAGAGATTGATTGGGTAAAACAGTTACCCACAGCCAAGAATTTACAGCCAGAAAGAATTTTGGACAAGAAAGTGTATAAGAAGACAAGGGGACGAGAGTATTTCCAGTATCTGGTGAAATGGAAGGGACAGCCGATCGCTGAAGCTACTTGGACTACAGAAGACATTCTACAGAAATTGGGCAAATCTGTAGATGAGCTCATGGACAGGAGCCCATGAAGAATTTTTTCCTCAGGAGTCTGATGCGAGAGCATGTGACTCAGAGGGCAAAAATCTTCCAAATTATTCCAAAAATAAAATAAAAAATCTACAGGCAAGGGAGTGGGGTCCTTTAGCCTACAATTTCTATGCTTTCTTAGTTAAAAAATAGAATAAATTCTAGCAATAAATCATGCTATTTGTAATAGAGCTTTTCAAGCTTTAAATCATTCTGTAAAGCATGCTTTTCTTTGTATCAGATAAGGACCGAGAGGGACTATCCTTAATTATAAATAAAGAGGTAGCAAAGCTCTCAGGGACAGAGGAGAGGGGCGATTGCCATAGTATTATTTTAAAAATTTGATCTCTCGGTGTTTCTTATTAAACGACTCTGTATATGCATGCGTAGATTATTGTGTGGCGCTTTAATAGTGTTGAATTGGTGCCTGGGTTCCGCATGCTGTAGTACTGTATATTAAGCATCGAAAGCACCTTTCCTTTCATTTTATGGTTATACGGGCTTGATTTTACAAATGCACATATGTCTCTGTTTGTTCTAAGAACTCTTGTGACTTCCATTAAGTGGCTGTAGCGGATTTTGGAACTTTATAACTGGAAGTTCTTACCATATTGGTCCGAGACTATATTGGCGTTGAGAGGTTCGTTGAAACTGTTATTTATATGCTCGATTTACAAAGCCTTCCGCCCGAAAGGAGCCATAGCGTGGCAAAGGGCCGAGTTCCAAATTTGTGAGGCGAAGTAATATAAACTGCGACATATATCTATTGCCAGGCCCGCCGTTTCGGAGGTGGGAAGTTATTACTTGAGTCAACCATCGAATAGAGGAACTACCGAAGTATTAAACGCTGCATATAAGTGTATCGGTTCCAGACGAAAGAAGATCATTGTTTGGGCGATGCGATATATATATATATATATATATATATATATATATATATAGATATAGATATATCGGCCCGAAACTAGCATAGAGGCGGAGACATATAGCCATCGGTGCGATATATACCGAGCCTTGTCCACGGTAAGGCCCCACCTATAATCATCGCCGATGCAATCTCGCATCAGGCCAAGGAGCAAAGGGAAACATCACTGTTATATATAATTATGTCTGCGTAAGCGGTTTGGGGTCATGTGGATTGCTTGCTATAGTGGAAATATGTGAGCTGAGGTGTAAAAACTTTATAACGTAGCATATATATAGGTTGTGTTGCGTAAGTCCGCCAGTTGGACATTTCTTTTAAGAGCTCCCGAAAAGCAACTGTTTGTTAATAAGCTTGATAGTGAGTTTTTTTAAAAGGATGAAACATCAGTTTTATGACTGATGCGCCCAGAGCAGAAGAAAGGGAGGTTGATCAAGATATTGAAGAGTTTGCCGACAGATTAGGGAGATTGTCTCTAAAGCCTGCACCCTTGCCATCACCATCTCTGCTAGCAAGTGAGTTTTCTTGATGGAAAATAGGAAAATTATGGTGTTTCTTGATTTTCTGCCACCAAGGGAAAAGTGATATGAGGGACTATGGAGGGAGAAAATAGTGAGGGATTTAGGGACTTTTGGGGTAGGGTTTAATTAGAGAAATAGGGAATTAGGGAATGATTTAGGAGTTTTTGATATAGGACTAGGGTTTGGGAGTTTTTGTTTGAGATTTTGGGAAATGGGAATTGGGGTATGGGATTAGTGAATTTAGGGGTATCTAAATGTAGCGAATAGGAAAATCAAGGGAAAAAATGGAGTAAGGGAGTGTGAGGTGCGGGGAATAACTTGGCAGCCAAACAGTTAATAGAAAACCCTAGCACTATTTTCCTTGGTAGGTTTTGATTTTTTATCCAACACCATAAGAAAACAACCATCAAACAAGCATTAACCTTGGATGAAAAGAAATGATGGAAGCCCAACTTACTTGTACAAGTGATGATCCACAAGTTTCGGCCGATTTGGAGCAAGCTTTTGAAGTTTTGGGCTTGCTGGATGTATGCTTTGCGCATCAAACCCAACGTGCCGCACCATTCATATGCACCGAACCCATGTTAATTTGCATTGGAGGTCACGGTTCTATGCGCCACACCGTCTATGTGCGCCGCGCCACCTGCCCAGTGCACCGCGCCCCTGTTTTTGGCCGATTTTCACCAATTCCTCTAACTTGCTCACCAACACGACTTTGCCTTGCTTCCACTTTGTCTTGGAGTGCAAATGAATTTTTCAAATGAAGAAATGACTTATATATGGAGCTTTTAAATTTTTGGCTCATAAAACCCATTTTTGCAATGTTTTGAAAATGACTTTGTTTTTTACTCTGTTTTGAGCTTTTTTCACTTTATTAAAACTTGTGATGGACTGAATGACCTGTGCTTTGTTTGTTTTGCAGGTGGTTGGAGCTAATAGAGCTAGGGAAAGAGACCAGGGTTACAGATGGAGTGATTCACATATGAAGAAAATAAAATTACACAAATTTGTACCATAAAAGCAAAAATACTCTGTTTTTCCTCAAAACAGAGTTTTGAGGAAAGACACATCTCTGAGCACTTGATGATGAAATTTATTGATGCTGGAACCTCCTCATGGGCTGGTTGTTATTGGACACTTTGAAACACTTTTTTGATGAAACCCTAGTGAAACCCTAGACCTAATAACAATGAAACCCTGAAAACGACTTTTGCAATATTTAAGACAAAAGATGACTGTATATGCTTTGTAATGAACAAACATGAACCAGCAGGTAGATAACACAAGGGAAAATGTAGGAAAGCCACTACCATCAGATGATACATGCACCTAATGGAATGCAGCTGACTAAGCGGGACACCTAATATGCAATCAAACAAGAGGATTTGATCTCTGACAGAGGGATGAAGATACCGACACTAACAGTGTGAACCAAGACGAAGAAGAAGGACTAAAGGTTAGACAAATGTTGTAGTTTCACAAGGCCCTTTTTCATTTTGCCACATATATTGGAACCAAAAACACACTTAGACACAAGGCTTATACAAAAAAAATAAAATACCATAGAAAAGACTAAAAATGACAGATAAACAAAGAAAATCAAAGACTATATACATAGGGTAGGGCACAACCCTATATAGCTATTGAAAATATTGCTTCAAATATTGTCCATTTATAGGAAGAGAGTCCATCCTCCCATCCAAGGATTGGAGAAGATAAGTGTGATGGCCAAGGTTGCTGGGATGGGGTCCCCAGTGGTAGAGTTGGATTAAGTTAGTCATTTTTTGTAAATAATTTTGTAAAGAATGTATAAATATTTTTTGTTAGTGCATTAGAAAATCTATAAATATTTGAGTCATAGCGAGTCTTAGAGATAACTTTTGATAGATAAGAATAGAGAGAGGAATGAATGAATGATGTTGTAAAGGTTGGAGATAGGAAGGTCTGTTCCTATCAGTAGTGAAGGAAAGGCTTTGCACCTGAGTACGCGGAGGCATGGAAGAGTCCACAACTGAGTGTGTGGACCCCTAGAGCTGAGTGCGCAGGGTAGTAGAAGTTTGTACTGTGAAGGATCTACTTAATAAAGACCGATCTTGGGTTGGAAAAATTTGCCTCTGTGTTATATCTATTTATCTGTTTCCGTGTTTATCTTGCTTTAAATACTATTTCAATGAGTTAATGTGTTTCCTCTACGCGAATTCGGTTAACTAAATATGTTTATTCTTAGTAAAGATATTGAATGATATTCATGAAGTTATAGATATAAACTAACATAGTTATTGGAAGAGAATATAGGTCTGCGCGATGACAAATCTAGGCCATAAAAACCCTAGAAAACATGCTTATCTGCGTGAAAGTAGTAGGGTCATATTATTAGGGCCTGAATAATTCAATTGAAGGGTTCCACAAGGAATTGAAGGTCTTTAAGGTTGGCTTCAGGGTTTAAGATCTATTGGAGGGTTAGATCTATGCGAGGGAAGATATGGGCTATAGAAACTCATCACATATCATCTCTAGATGCAGAAACTTGGTTCTTGCATCCCCCAATACTGCTTTGAGTGAGACTACAACCTGCGCCACATAGGGTGTTTCCTAAAGGGCCAGCCATGTAGGGTTTTGTTGGTTGGTGCAACTAACTCCAAACCTAGGTCAGGATCCCTTAAGCCTGTTGGGTTGTGTTATATTCTTTCCATGACTAGCTACCCTAGTTAACCAGGAGGTTATAGGGGGGACAGAGCCGCACCTTCGTTGCGTCGACTGCACAGTGGGGGGGTCACAGGGGGGGTTTGAGGGGGTTGGTTAGCCTAGCTCTACAAGTTCCAAGGCAGTGCCCCAGGGAAATTTTTTTGGACCTTATATTAGGTGGGTGGACCTACCTATGGTTTTGTGCATGGTTTTCACACATGGTTTTGGGCACAATGGTTTTCGGCCCATTGTATTGGATGCTTCAACATGTATATATATGTATTGTAACATTGAAAGGAACATAATGAAAAATCAATTTGGTAGTTTTGGTTTTAGGATCTAGGGGAAAATCTCTATGTATATTTATTTTATGTGTTTTAGAATTCCTATGTAGGTAATTTCTGTACGAGGTTAAAACCTGCAAAGCCAACAAATGGTTATGTTGCTGGGATCAGGATCTGCTTAAGATATGTGTGATGTTGCATCATTGGAATTTGACTAAGAAAGACATTGAAAAGTGGTTAGATCGGAAGATTCATGAGTTTGTAGCTCAAGAAAAAAGGAATACACGCATGTCGAAGGAGGAATGGCTGAATAGATATCTATATACAGAGATACACAAAATTTTCTTTTGCACTTTTCCATGTGAATTATATGACTAGTTAACAAAATTGGCAGATGGTCAAGGGA
Organism: Pinus tabuliformis; assembly: GCA_031772625.1. Classification (NCBI taxonomy): domain Eukaryota; kingdom Viridiplantae; phylum Streptophyta; class Pinopsida; order Pinales; family Pinaceae; genus Pinus; species Pinus tabuliformis. Next base: position 1,034,687,535 of record CM062816.1, on the reverse strand, counting down.
GGTGGAAACTCAATAGTCCTATAGTGTGGACTCGTAAATTAGTACGACGACTAGAGGCATCGAAAAACAAGATCGCACGGGTTGTCGGTCATTATCTTGATTGAATTCTAGGATGATTTGTTACTAAATTTTTAGTTAACACAAGAGTTAGCTATAGCAAAGCAGAGCATAGATTCTTCAAAGGACCGTGAGGTAAGTACTTAAGGTCATTGAATAATTGGATTAAAATGCTATTATTTGAAAATAGGGTAATGTCGTTACCTTAGTGTTAAGAGCTACGCAAAGTCATAGATTCTTTAGAAGTAATAGATCAGGTCCAGAGTATAGTACATTAATTGAACCTCCTTCAAGCGACAATGAAGGGGTGGTGATGACTACACCATGAAATGCTATTTAGTTAATAACTCAAAGTATTCTGAGGATATCTCATCCATCCACTCCACCTCCACCTCCACCTCCACCGCATACACCTTCACCTACACCTCCACCTCCACCTCCACCATTCGTCATGGAAAACACAATGAGTATGTAAATCTTCAAAGGAATAGGAAGTGAAGGTCCGAAGCAATTCTCGTTTGTTGCAAATGATGTATGGGTAGTGCAACAAATCAATGATGATAATATAAAGAAGGAAAAATTGTTTACCGCCTTGTAGGATCGCGCACTAACCTGGTACATTAAGTATTGCATTAATAATCCTCAGGCATTGTTAGCAGAGACTTAGAAAACTTTGAACCAAGAATCTAGTAAGCCTAAATATGAGGTGCAATCAGTAATTGAATTTAAGGATAACTGAATGAGAGTTGATGAGACAAATTTGGATTTTTTTCAAAGGTTGAAGTGCCATACCAGGCAGGCTGACATGCAAATCTCACATACGCAACATCGCGACTAGTTTATAGCATCGCATTTTCCACACTTAAGAATAACTATGTCACAACAGAAGATACCAACATAATAAGAAGCCTTAGAGATCACAACGAGGCTGCACGCATCACCTATTCAGGATATAAACCTGGGGGTGCAACAGATCCACTCACAGTTAGAGAGTCTACACCTAGAATTATAGAGCCTAAAGAAAGAGAATGAGACTACGACATAAGTGTGTGCAGAAGTTTGGTGCTTGAAGTTCAAGGGCCACAGGCACGATAAATATCATTGTCTAATATACACGAATTATATTAAAGGGGGAGCGACAACCCCCCTGAAGCCATAAGCCCCAGCTAGGCCGAGCACAGGAGCTATGCTATGGTCTACCATTTGTCAAGTTATGGGGAAACATGTGACATATAACTACCACTTACTTCAAAATTTTGTTCAGACACCCCAGCAACCGTTTTTCAATTTCTGTAAATCTGTGGGCCATGATGAGCACCATTTTCGAAGTTATGAGATGATTATGGAAAGAAACCCTACTTACCATATGCAAGCAGAAACTGGTCCCCAGATCAAGGCCCAAGAGGAGCACGTGAAGGTTTTCAAGGCTGAGGACGAGGACAAGGAGGAGGACCTAGTAGAGGTCATGGTCATATTATCTGCTACAACTGGAGACAACTGGGGAACTTTGTGCGAGATCGCCCAAATCCTACACACGCTTCGTGTCAATACTATTGACAATTCAACCATGCCATAAGAGATTGTCTGGTGCTAATAGCTAAAATGAAAAAGTAGAAACAATTGGATATCTTTTGAGGGAAAAGATGGAGGAAATGTCTCTTCTGCAAGCCGATAAGAAGGCAATAGAAACTATGTTAAAGTAGACTATGGAGATTGAGGCAATTACAAAAGTTGAGGTATGTGATTTGACAGAGAAGGTTCAACTTGCTGAGCATAAGAGAATTGATGCTGAGAAGACAGTGGTAGTTTAGTTAGAAAAGCAAGTTGTTTCATCACCAGATTTAAGGTCATATTCAAAACAAGTTTCTACACATCTTGGTAAGGCTGCATCCTTGTTGAAAGGTGAAGAAGAAAGAAGTAAAATTTTTACTACCTTAAAAAAATCCTCAGATCAAGTAAAGGATCACAGAGCAAAGATTAAGAAGCTAGAAGCACATTTGAAGCTAACGGAATCTTCAATTGAGAAGTTGAAGTCTCAGATACAAGCAAGCTTTGATGCTTTAAAGGAAGCATAGCTTTCCTTACAATGACTACTGCAACAAAGTTCTTACTTGAATATTTCTTAACGCAGTTTAGATGTCCGAAAGTCTTAATGAGTGATAGGAGAACACAATTTCTAAATGAAACAATTAGCGCAATGACAGATGAATTTCAGGTCTAGCATCAGAAGAGCACACCATATCACCCCCAGGAAAATGGGACAGTTGAAAATTTTAACAAAATTTTGAAGAACGCATTGAAAAATCTCTGTAATGCATAGTGGAATGACTAGGATGTGTGTGTACCTATAGTGCTATGGGCCTATAGGACAACTTGTAAAAATTTGACAGGGCAAATTCCATTTAGATTGATCTATGGTGTTGAGGCGGTGATCACTATAGAGTACTTTGTACCTAGTTTGTGCATGGTATCTTTGACCAATATGGCTGATTGTGAAGCTTTGGAGGAATGGCTTATGCAACTAATGGAGTTAGATGAGGACCGATTTCTGGCAGAATATTCTAGTGAGATTCCACCAACAAGTATAGAAGGAATGCGAAAACGCATGGCATGATCTCCATATCAAGCTTCACACTTTCAAAATAAATAATATTGTCTTGTTATATGATAGCAAGTTAACCAAAGTTCCGGGTAAATTCCAGATGCATTTGTTAGGACTGTATATTGTCAAAGAAATTATAGAAGCTGCATACAAGGGATCCTGCCCCTGTGAAATGACTATATGAATGCAGGATTGTTTGAGTACTCTAGGCATTTGCAAGGTAGTGTGGGACTATAAACTACACTGCCCGACTAATAGGACATGGCAGCAAGAAGGCCGCGTGAATATTGACGAGGGAGCACTAGATGAAGCTATGCTTAGGACACTGTGCCATGGAGGATGGTACCGTATAGCCCAGGAAAAAAATATTCATTGGAGTCACTGTAGATGATTGGACTGAGAAAATCCTGTTAGGAGGAGCGGGTAGGAGTAAATTAAGGTGAAAATCTTTGAAAATCTACCACCAAAGGTGCATTTATGACAAAGTTATGGATTGAACAGTAAGATTTGAATCTAAAAATTGCTATAAGCATGTCTTGTTGGTCTACAGAGAAACACTTTGTTGTCTAAGTATTTCTTGCATGAACTAAGAATATTGGGAGGTTTTGTTCAAGCACCCAGGGCTCACTCATTATTCTAATACATTGCGTCGAGTTCCGTGGAGAGAATATATGATCCTATGATTTTTGAGGCCGTTTTTCTGAGGCCCCAACTCCAGAAGCTGTAGGCGTAGAGGCTACACCAGCAGTACCTATGATGCCAAGGTTTCCTAGGCCAAAGAAGTATGCATTTAAGCCAAAATAAAAGAAGTTGGTTATGGAACCAGTGTGCCACTCACCATAAAACATCTAGAGGAGGTGCATGAGAAGGGAAAAATGGAAAAGCAAAAGAAACCTTTTGTGCCTCTAGATCTAGATGAAGAGGAACTCTGCCAGGGGATGGAGGAGTTAAATGCCGAGGACACGAAACCAATCACTATGCTTCTGACATATGTGCCTCCACAAAGAGGACAGAAGGGGGTGACCAAAGACCTCGATTCCAACAAGTTTTCAATTGCTATGCCACTGCTCCCAACTGATGTTAAATTTGAGGGTACACTCTTAGCGTGCATACTAGCATTAAATATGGAAGATTGGGACGTCACCGACTAGGCGAAATTCCCACTTTTATTGACAAATCATTTTATTCCCTGCATATACTATGAAGATACCGAGGTCATGAAGTTGGAACCCATGAAATGGGTCAGAGGAGTTCCACTGGTGGGACTGTTGCACATGCTATTCGTACCCTATTTTCACTACTCCAACCTCAATATGACGTGTGTGTGACAGTTGCTGACATTAGTACATGATGGGTGTTTATGGCTCGGTGAGCCTATCTCCATCACAGATATGTTAATCCATTGGATTACTAAGCTAAATATAAAGGAGAGAACCCGGAAAAGGAGTTTGTGCGCAAAGACAAGGAAAAACAACTCGAAGACCGCATGAAGACCGAGTTTGGGCTTGTAAAGGGGAAAGCATGGATATTCTATCTGATCCATAATAGATCAGGTGGTACAATTTGCAACATAGATCCTAACCTGAAAGATAATGCAGAAGTGTTGCACGGATGAGGTGCCCACCAGTCATTTCATTAGTAGTGCAGTGTGTGAACATGGTCTAGTATAACTGGGCCCAGTATCTGTGTAAAGAATTTTTGGTGAACTGTCGCGAGGTGCAAGAGAAGAGCCAACCATTCCACTATGCTTGGCTCTTATTTCTCATCGTTTTGGTGGCATGGAGACTTTCGAAGTACACTCAGTTCCCTCCGCTGAATGAGACTCTCCGAGAGGTAGTGAAGTTCACTTCACTGTGGCAGACAAACAATGCAGTACGAAGTAGAGAATCCAAGGTTTTTTGGGTATTCATGGAGATGGACATCTGAATGGCTGTAAACTAGAGGCCAAGGTTATCTCCCACCTTGTTCAAGCAGCTAAGAGCCTTCACAGAATTTAAGGCAGACTTTCACAATGTCTGGATCTGCATGAGGAGAGACCATTAAGAGGTATGGCACAAGCCGCCTTACTTAATGGATGACACATATGTCTAGGAGGTTGTGAGTGGATGGCCAGAAGAGTGGCATGAGCCTACCTAGTTGGATGTAGGGACAAGCAAAGTAGGAGAAACCTCCTCTATGCAGACCTCTGCTGAAAAAAGAAGAAAGAAAAAGAACAGGAAGTCGCGCAGGAGAAGGCCACCCAACAAAATAAAAAATAAGCTTCTGCTAAGGTAGCTGCGGAGGAAGAGAAAGCTGCAAAAGAGCACTCTACTAAAGAGAATGCTAAGGAGGAAAAAAAATATACCGAAGCAAGAAAAAAATCAGCGTCGCTGTGGACTGATGAGTAGGAGATATCTAAACAAGGCGACAATGGGGGTGAGCAGGTGTCCACCGCCATTAAATTCCATAAGTGCAGCAAGGAGACAACAATAAGTCCACAAAGGAAGTGGAAGTCAGATAAACAATCATAGGTGGACCCTCTTGTGTAAACAAAGGGCGACTTATATGAGATCAGTGACAAGGTTCGTGATACCACATCCGAGCTATGGTTTCACTTCAAGCAATAGTATATGCAGACACTAGGGAGTGTCTAGAAGGATCTGTACGAGCTGTAGATCTAGGTTGGAAGAATATAGACGAGTGTTGGGAAAGCAATCATGGTGCAAGCTATCTTGGCTCAAGTGAGCATGAGTGTTCCAGAAGTGGAATGGAAAATGGACTTAAGTGTTGTGGGGAAAAATGCCTATGCAGGACGATACTATCCACCTAAGGTGTGACAGTGCCTTAGCAACAAACAGAGACAACTATTCTAGTATTCTTCCTTTATGAATTAAGAATGAAGAGAGATGGATGGACTAACCGGTGTCTTCCGTTTGTCCCTCGATCCAGTTTCCCTTCTCTTTGAGAGTTCCTAGCTACTTGCCTTCTCGCTCGCCCAGCTTCAACAGGTCTCTGCAAGATCACAAGAAGAGAACACTACACAAAGACATAGATTCATATTCATAACTAGTTCAGGATTAGAAATAAACTAAACATACCAATGCAATCATACATCAAAGATACATCAGTATATAGGAGAAACCAAGATAGCTTTATTGATGAATAACAAGGTTCAGGAAGAGATACAACCCAGAGGGCTCCAATCCAGCATCTCCTTCCCAACAAATGGAATTCCTATCTTCACCCCCTTCAAAGCATTAAGCACCCAATGATTCCAATCTCAAACCAATAGCAATTCTTTGCATTAACAAAATTCCAGCCTCTAGATCTCATGGAGGAGAGATCCATATATAGATGTTTGGAGAGAGGATGAGTCAGCTTGAGATCTGACTAGTGTCCTCTCCCTCTGTCAGTTCTTGATTCCACTTGGAGGTTCTTGCTTCCACTTAGAGATTGGGAACCTCTTACTCATCACTAGTCGAATTCACTGAGGCAAGTGTCATTGAGGAAGATTTTGGAAGCTTCCTGGGTCTTGACACCTCTTGGAATGAGCTTGCCATTTGTCAATTCCCGCTCAACGCACCCTGGTAGTGCTTCTACCTGCGTTGCAGTGTAGGTAGCCAGTGTTGACTTTGCATTTCAGCGCAGACAGCTAGTGGAGCCACTGAATTGATCCTGAATTGACTTGGTTTTGAGCAGTTTCTGGTGGAGAACTTCTGTGAATTGCTGTGGTTTGTTAGCCTTGTTCCTCTAGGGGTAGGAACAACATGTTTAGGGACTTTGGATCCCTTAGATTATGGACATTTCATGCTTATAGCTGTAAGGCACAAAAATGTCTATAACAGTTGCCCCCTAAAGTATGAGGTCGTTTATCGGGTGAAATGCTTTATCAGGAGGATTTGAAGTTCATCCAATGCTGGGAGGAGACCTGTAATAAGATACAATACAATACATTATTTTTCATACTGCTTTCATGATCTAGCTGAGGCGGGCATTCCCATGCTCAGCTTTATAAATTCATTTTCTTGTACATAGAACAGACAATCGTCTGATGGTAGACTGATAATTTTGATGCAATTATCATCCTTTGGATAGGATGATTATCTGCTGCAATGATGTACATATCAATGTCTTTATCTTTCCTGAATATATATCGCAGCCCGGATGGATGAAACTAGATCCGGGGTCTTCAAACTCATTCGATCTTCACTCTAAGTACAAGTCGATCCATGTGAGAAATGTTCTGAAGTCGAACATGGAAAGACATTGCTTGATTACCGGTCAATGAGGTAAACCGTTAACAAGCGCGAGAGGAATCACCGATAATGATAATGACCCTCAAGGTACTGCAGTACAATTCACGTGGTGTGAATAAAGGACTTGGCGTCGAACACCACGCAAAATCTTTCGGTCGAAGGTCATTGATGTATACCTATCGCCGGAAGTGAGAAACTTGCCATTGAGGCATGCAATACTGAAGGGGTTGTTCCTAGATCAACTTCTTGGATAATGAGCTGATGTCGATAAAAAGCGATCCATCAAAGGAGGGTCTTAATGTATCCCACATCAGTGACACGGAATGGAGCAAATAATTTTAATGGAGGTGAAAACGATCTGATGACATATGATTCAGGGTGGCGGTCATGAAAGGATGAAGGATAATGTATGGCAGTGGATGGGACACGGTTGACATCTCTGAACGACTTCTCTTGAACATATGGCGACACTTATGCGATGGATCGGTAGCATTACCCCAAATATGGATGGTATGGCGAGACCATGGTGATGTGACCGGTGAATGAAACAACCCAACCCGATTGTGGTACGGAGGAAAAGTGTCATGTTCAAGAGCGACTTGCTACCATCAAAGTTTTCTTGAGTTTCTCCCAATTTTCCCCAGTCATTGCTGACCAGTACCTCTTTATTTTTGTCAAGCTTGAGGAGGATAACATATGCTTGTTCTATAACTTGCCCTTCGGGCAAGCCCATCGCTATGTTTTAACGAGCCTAGCGATAGTGAAACTCGTTCTCGTCTAAAGACAAGTTTGTCGCTATTTAATGATTTTAACGAGTCTAGCAACAAAGATAACTCGGTCCTTTTCATTTTTAGAGAGTCTGAAAAGGTACGTAAAGTCAACTCCGAAAGTCCTTTTTCGTCATCTAATCCCTTAAGTCCGAAAAAGTATAAAACAATACAGAAGGGATGAGTTTTCGATAGTTTTAACGAGCCGAACAAAACAAGTGCTCGATCCTTTTGTGCAATAATCCCTCCGGTTCAAAAAAATCTAGAGGAGGGATAGCACTTCCTGTCCCTTTAACGAGCTGGAAGGCCAAGGACTCGACAATCTTTTCATATTTTATGAGTCAGATGAGAAGAGCTTAAAGAATACTCGTCTTTTGAGGAACGAGTGATGAAACAGGTTAGCAGCTGATTCCAGGTACAGGTTGGAATTTTCCAATCACGGCAGTGTCACAAGGATGGCTAGTGAAATCACTCTTCGCAGTTGTTCCTCAAAATGGGTAAACAAACATATGGAGGTGAACGATCGGCCAATGGAAAAGTGGAGGTGACGGTGCAAACACGACTAAGGCTTTAATGGCTGATAATATTACATTCACTGTGGTTATTTACCGGGATAGTTCATTTTTTAACGAGCTTAAACGCGGGAAAACACTTGCTCGATCTTATGTTTATTTTTTAACGAGCATGAACTATGTGCTAAAACTGCTCGGATCTTGCGTTTATTTTTTAACGAGCATGAACTGTGTGCTAAAACTGCTCGATTTATATGGTCAAATTTTTGATTTTTTACCATGACTAGCTTTGCCCTTTTCAAAGATGGTACTGTATCCTCAATTGCTGCATCAAACTAGTTAGAAATGAATAACATTTGCTTGAAAACGAGATTAAAACCCTAATATTTCGCTTTGAACTACGTAAAAAGCAATTAAAAAGTGTTTTTACCTCTCATTTTACCATTTCATTTGAACTTGGTTTGTTGGAGCTTTGGAGGTGCCTCTTCCCCCTTGATTTTCATCAGCTGATTCCGGGAGATTTTGCAGACGATTTTCGGCGCCGTCTGGACCAGGTAGGAGCTAAACCCTAGCTCTTTCTTTTCATGGTTTCCTTTTTCCATTCTGTGCCTGTTTTCCTGTTTCCCTGAGCCCCTGGGGTTTTGTTAGGGCGCTCTGCCATCAGCGCACCTGGTTCACTCGAAACCTGCGCTGAATGTCAAGCTGCATGAAGGCAGTTTGACCTTCAACGCAGGTGGAACACTGGCTAGTTGCGCTGGGCACAGAAAAATAGTTTTGTTGCACAGTTTTTGATGAAAATTTTGCCAGTTTCTCATCACATCTAGGATCTAACTCCTCTCATGTTTGTTTTTCAGAGATTATTGGAGCAAAATGACCCTTACATGGCGAGAACCAGAACACGAAGAAGAGGACATGATTGCCCTCCATGATCCTGTCATGGTGAACGCGCTACGGAACTGTGGTCTGCTGAAGTTCTTACGTATCTCTAGTATGAGAGCACAGATCTCCCTACTGCAGTATATGCTTGATGCTTGGGATCCTATCAACCAAGTATTTCAGATTAGGGGTAAATCTATCCCCTTGACCTTGGTAGACATTTACTTCTTGACTGGCTTGTCGAGGCGGGGTGCCCCCATTTCTTTGTCAGGTTCGGCCCGAGGGAATGACTCTGTGAGAGATTATGTCCGACAGTATTGCAGGGAAGGATCTCAGCCGAGTAGAGACGGTAAGGTCGTTACCCGTGAGATTACTGACAGGTCTCTCAGGTCCATTCTGTATACTATTGGTAGGATGGCCGGTAGTGCATCTCTTCATGTCGCCAACAGATCCTATGTGCAGCACGCCTTGGAGTGCCTCCAACCGAAAATATTCAATTGGTGTGATGCAGTACTTCTTCAGATGAAAAGTCAGTTGACCAAGGTAAAGGACGGGAAGCTGAAGAACTTTGGATTTGGTTCTATTTTGACTGCCTTTGCCTTGGAGAAGATACCACTGATGTAGCCTCAGTATATTGCACTCAACTTGCCTTCTCCTACCGAGCCACACATGCAGAGATGGGTTGATCACATGTCTAGGCATGCTGGTCAATCTCAGATTTCTTTCACTGATACCTTCTTCAGGTGGTTCGAGCGTCAGGAGATGGTCTATTCCAAGTATCCATATGTTGGCATGGATTTCCGAGGTGATCCGAACTTGGTACTGCCGGATGGCGAACAGTGGGGCGCTATTGGTAAAATCTTCGACCATATCACTGTTTACTGTTTTTATTTATAATGTCCTTGTGCTTTATTCTATCAAGACTTTAATAAAACTCATGGGTGCATGCAGATGTTGGTCCTGTTCGTCCAGCAGTTCGCCTGAGAGCGCCAGTTGCTGCCCCAGCAGGGGAGACTGCTGGGAGGGTTATTCTTCGTGACCTTGATGTGGCCGAAACCCTTACAGCTGTGCAGGAGCAGGTTGAGAGCCTTACTCTTGGCATTCCCGATGTGAGGATCGACGAGTTACCTTTACAGTTGCAGCGGCATACTACTGGTGTGCCTAGACGATGGACTCGTCTCTTACGCATGATTGCACAGGCCGTGACGTGCTATCATGAGCATCACTAGGCTAGGGTGCCCCCTAGCATTTTGAGTTTTTGGGTCATGCGACCGATTTTTGTCTTGGTTATAGAACATTATGTATAAACGATAAACAGCTTATATATATATATATATATTTTGATTTTCGGGGTTTATTCTGGTTGAGTTATATGATCCATATGTACAACATTGATGATGTGTCTCTTTTTATAAATGTCGCAAATGTCTATCTAACACATAGTTTGCTAATGAGTCGGTTAATGTGTTTAAGTTTCTGGAAATATGTTGGTATTGAATTAAATCAAATTGTCTTTCCAAAATCTTAACCCTTAGGAACATGCGATAAATAGTTGGGTTGCGGATGGAATATATACCATTGAGTTGTAGTATTACAAGTTGTGAGTCTAGCCTGACGATTAGTCGGCGTATACCATGGGTGATGGCATCAGAGAGTAGTTCTATCAACGCGCTATACTCAGCGATGTTATTCGTTGATTGCCTGATACATACACCTCTGAAACTTACTAACTCGCCGCTTGGATCAAAAATGGCCAAGGCTGCGGAGGACAGGTTCCGCGAACTACGACTCGCTCCGTCGGCATATCCAACACATGTCTCCAGAAGGTTTGACATCTGTAATAAATGTAAAAAGGTGGATTACTCGACCAAAACAAACACTTTAGCGAAAACAAAATACAACAAAAGCATACAGGTTACTATTTAAGCATAGTAACGCTTGAGGTACAACCCATTACGGGGTTGCGCCAGTGGAATTCCGTCATAATCCATTAACTCGTAGGCTCCTTTTGCTAACACTCGTTTAACAATATAGGGGCCCATCCATAAAGAATTGAAATTACGTGCTCCCAATTTATCGGATTCTTGGTCATAAAGCAAGACCAAGTCACCTTCTGAGAAGATACGGGGTTTGACATTTTTGTCGAACTGCGCCTTGACTCGTTTCTTATGGGCTTCGTTAGCCAAAGCGGCATCACGACGGGTTTCATCCAATTGGATTAATTCCAAGAAACGGGCCTCTTCTTCTGAAGTTCCGGGGAGGAGATCAATTGCGAGTTTAAGAGACGAGATTTCACACTGGATTGGCAAGACTACTTCTAGGCCATACACCAGTTGGAAAGGTGTGAACCCAGTCGCATTCCTTACCGACGTTCGGTAAGCCCACAAGGCTGAGTACAGGATTAGGTGCCACCTTCTTTTGTGAACTCCGATCATCCTTTGCAACATACGCTTCAGGACCTTGTTGATCACTTCAACTTGTCCGTTGGCTTGTGGATAATACGGGGTAGAGCTGTCGTGAGATAGCCCTAGCTTGGCAGCTAATTCAACCATCATGTGATTGCGAAAATGCGATCCATGATCTGTAACTATAGCCTGTGGTACGCCGAACCTGGCGACTACATGATTGAAAAGGAAAAGGGCAGCTGTTTCACCAGTGTTATCTAATGTAGGCATCGCCTCGGCCCATTTGGTAAAATAGTCAACGGCGACTATAATATACCCATGCCCCCCGGTCGAGGTGGGGTTACATGTCATGAAATCGATGCCCCATTTGGCGAAAGGCCCAACAACAACTATTGGCTGTAAAGGTGCGGGTGGTCTTCTGGTTTTGCTATCAAAAATTTGACAAGCATGGCAATTTCTGACTGCAGTTATGCAATCTTTGAACATGGTTGGCCAGAAGTATCCTGCTCGTAAGATTTTCTGTGTTGTAGCATATCCAGATTGATGCCCCCCACATGCGCCTGAATGACACTCATTCAGGGCTTTTTCGGCCTCCTCATGGGTGAGGCACCTCCTCAGAACTGTATCGATACCACGAAGGTAAAGCGTATCATCGACGATCATGTAGTCTTTTGCTTGGTATTGTATACATTTCTGTTCTGAGTGGGAGGTGTTAGGCCTGAATTTTTGGGTTTGGAGATAAATTATTATATCTCCATACCACTTATTGCTTGTAGATATCATAAACAAATTCTCGTCCACGATTGATTCTTCGGATGTTTCATCGTTGGAAGACGATGGGAGATCGCACAATAATTCTGCGAAAACTAAAGCTTTCTTTGATTTGGATTTTACAAATTCCAGATCAAACTCTTGAAGGATCGCTATCCATTTTGAATATTTTCCCCCCAACAACTGTCGCGACAATATATAAGTCATGGGGTTGCAATCTGATAGAATGGTAGTTTTCCGAAAGAGTACATAATGTCGAAATATTTGTATCGCTTGAACAGCAGCGAGTGCTAGCTTTTCAACATAAGAATATTTGCTTTCTGTATCATTCAAGTTTTTACTTAAATAATATATAGGATGTTCAATTCCATCGATTTCTTGAACTAAAACCATTGCAATGGTCATATCCGCTGCAGCCAGATACAGGTTAAAATCTCTTTGATAGTCCGGGGCATACATTAATGATGCTTTTACTAGAGAGTCTTTCAAAGCGTCAAAAGAAGCTTGCGCCACCTGATCCCAGACAAAAGGTACATCCTTTTTCAAAAGATGAGTATAACCTTTAGCAAGTTCTGCGTAATTTGGAATGAACCTCCTCAGAAAGTTTGCTTTCCCTTGGAGTTTCTGAATCTGAAGCAAATTTGAAGGTGGAGGCAAATTAATGATTTCCTGAACCTTGCAAGGGTCGAGATGAATCCCATCCTTAGAGACTACAAAGCCAAGTAAACGACAAGAACCGACGCAAAATACACATTTGTGCGGATTGAGTCTTATCTTGTAGTGTCGACAACGTAGAAATATCGTTCTTAAATGTTGTGGATGATCAGTCCGCTTTCGCGAATGAGCCGGAAGGTCGTCGAGGTATGGTTGAACGATGTTCTTGATGTCATGGAAGGCATAATTCATTGCCCTCTGAAACGTCGCCCCTGCGTTCTTTAAACAAAAGGGTAATTTTCGATAAGCGAATGTGCCCCACAGACAAATGAATGCAGTCTTTGACTGGTCCTGTGGGCGGATATTTATTTGATTATACCCGGAAAATCCATCCATGAATGAAAAGATTTCACATCCGGTGCATTCATCAATTATCTGGTCAATGAAGGGTGTAGGGTAGTTGTCTTTCGGACAAGCTTGGTTTACATCCCTATAATCGACACACACTCTAATTGTCCCTTGTTTCTTCATAACAGGGACAATATTCGATACCCAATCGGTTAGAGGAACCGGGTAGATGAAACCAGCATGGAGAAGCTTTTCAACTTCTGCCTTAATGGCATCGGCTTTCTTGGGGTGCACTTGCCTGAGCCGTTGTCTTACCGGTTTGACATCTGGATACATCTTAATTTCGTGTTCAACGATACTCGAGTCAATGCCTGGAATTTCATCATATGACCAAGCAAAGACATCTCTGAACTCGCGAAAAAGAGCGTTATATGTTTCCAGTTCTGAAGGAGAACAACCTTTGCCGACATAAATATTCTCTACAACATTTGTTTTAGTTAGCCTTGTTCCTCTAGGGGTAGGAACAACATGTTTAGGGACTTTGGATCCCTTAGATTATGGACATTTCATGCTTATAGCTGTAAGGCACAAAAATGTATATAACATTAAGGATCATTCCTTTACCAGAAAGATCCTCATGAGAAGATAACCAGGCAGACTACAACACACTTGAGAAGATCAAGGATATTGGGACTAATGTGGTTGTGCTGCCACTCTAGGCCCTCCATGCATTAGATCAGGGCATCTCAAATGTGTTACAGATTAGGGAGCAGTGCAACCTTACGGTCCTCAGTGAGTGTAAAGTCAACAATGCACATATGTACGAGGAGAAGACGCAGGCACTAAAGGAGAAAGAGGAAATTCAAGTGCGAAGTAGAAAACTCGAGTTAGTAATCAAACAGGCCTATCAAATAGTTCCAGAATTGCATATCCCATACGATGCATAGGCCAAGACAAAAGTCAAAAAATTAGCTATTGTGGTTCGTGACGCCAAAGATGTGGTTTGGCATGTCACTTTTGAGTTCCAGGTGAAGATAATCGAACTACAACTCAAGCTTCAACTAACTATACAGCCAGAAGTTCAGTAACAAAGAGGTGCATCTATAAAAGAATGTATGGGTCAACAAAAATTTGGGAAGCGCAACAAAAATATGATGAAATGAGTACGACTGCACAGACGATGGCACCAGTCCAGCACTTCACATGCTTGCAGGAAGGCAAGGCCATGCAGATGTAGACCTAGGAGTTATAGAAAAAGTAGTCCTTGCTAAGAGACCGACTTCAGCCTTCGATAGAGGAAGCTAGCCAACTTTCATAGAATATTCATGAAAATCTAAAAGCCATGCAACAGACCCAACAGACTACAAAACTCGCAGTGGAGGGGCCAACCAAAGAGAAATTGGTCCAGGAGGTAAAGAAAGCAGCATAACAGAGAACTGCGGAACTTCAAACATTGACCAAAGCATTCAACAAACTCTGCTAGAAAGTGGAACAACTAGCTGAGTGACTCGAGGGCGAGCCATGATATTTGTGTTGGGGGCCTATTGGGATGGGGTCCCTAGTGGTAGAGTTGGATTAAGTTAGTCATTTTTGTAAAGAATTTTGTAAAGAATGTAAAGTCTCCACGAAATGTGGATGCAGAGTGCACAAATAGATAAGACTCAAAGGGGTCTTAGCCCCTTGTTTTGGTAATTTTTGAAGACTCACCCATGAGCCAGGGGCCATGGTATTGTATTAGAAAAGCTACAAATAGTTGATTCATAGTGAGTCTTGGAGATAACTTTTGATAGATAAGAATAGAAAGAGGAATGAATGAATGATGTTGTAAAGGTTGGATAGATAGGAAGGTCTATCCCTATCAGTAGCGAAGGAAATGCTCCCTAGCTAAGTGCTTGAAGGCTTGGAAGACTCCACAGCTGAGTGCGTGGACCCTTGCATCTAAGTGCGCAAGGTAGCATAAGTCTTTACTCTGAAGGATCTACTTAATAAAGACTAATTTTGGGTTGGAAATATTTGCATATGTTTTTTATCTGTTTATCTATTTACGTGTCTATCTCACTTTAAATATTGTTTCAATGAGTTAATGTGTTTCCTATATGCGAATTGGGTTAACTGAATATGTTTATGCTTAGTAAATATACTTAATGATATCTGCGAAGTTATAGATCTAAACTAAGATAGTTGTTGAAAGAGAAGATAGGTCTGTACGATGGTAGATCTATGCCACAAAAACCCTAGAAATCATGCTTAGGTACACGAAAGTAGCAGGACATATTCTTACGGTCTGAATAATGCAATTGAAGGGTTTCACAAGGAATTGAAGGTATTTAAGGCTGGTTTCATGGTTTAATATCTATCAGAGGGTTAGATTTGTGTGAGGGTAGATATCGGCTATATAAACTCATCACATCATCTCTGGATGCAGAAGCTTGGTTCTTGTATCCCCTAATACTGCTTCGGGTGAGACTACATCCTACGCTACGTAGGGTGTTGTCAAAAGGGCCAGTAGCATAGGGTTTTGTTGGTGGGCCCAACTAACTCCGAACTTGGATCAGGACCCCTTAAGCCAGCAAAGGTTCTCATGAAAAACAAATGATCTGATCCTTAGGGACTAGAGCTTAGTGTGTTTCCCCTTCTATATGTGGGATTTGTCCCACTTCAATACTAGATCTCCCACACTGAATTCCTTCTTCCCCACAAACTTCTTATCAAACCATCTCTTGCTACAGATCCAATGAAGAGCGATTTTTTGTTCCTCTTTCCTCCTTTCTTCCTGTAACTTTAAGAGTATGTCTATGCTACTTTGAACTATAAAAAAAGGCTTACCTTGATATTCTTGTGAAATTTTAGGGAAGGAAGGTAATTTTGTAGAGGTAGGATGGCTTATTTTCCATACACGAGAAAGTAGGGAGAAATTTTTAGAGAAGGTTTAGGCATGACATTGTCAACCCATAGAGCATTCACCAAAGCATTGTGCCAGCTCCTTTGTTTAGAGAAGACAATATTTTTTATGATGCAGATAAGGTTCTTATTGGTTGACTCAGTAGGACTATTCCCCTATGGATAATAGTTAGACAAATATTTCGATACATTTCCATTTTCTAACAAAAAATTATAGAGTTAAGCAATGATAAATATGTTGCATTACTGAAGACAAGAGAAGTCAAAATGCTGGATCGGGTGATGACATTTTGTTTAATGATTTTGATAACTTCCTAATAATTCACTTTCTTGAGATGAGCCACATCTGTTCACCACATGAAGTAGTCGGTAGTAGTGAGAATGTAGTGGTGTTGCTTTGATGAGTGCGAAAAAATTTCATTGATAACATCTAAGCCCCATTGTTGGAATGCTTCTTCTACATTGATGGGATGCAAAGGGGTGGCTAACTTCTTATCTCAGCCAATGCATTTCTAAAAAACTAGGCATTTTCAAGCATAAGCATGGGCATGCTTGAAGAGTGTGGGCCAATAGAAATTGACCGGCATAATATTGTACGTAATAATGTCATCCACAAAATTCCCACCAATTGGTCCATCATGGACATCACAAAATACTCTTTTTTAATAACGTGTTTCTAGAAATCTGAGCAGGACCCCATTGTTATTCTTCCTGAAGAGACCTCTATGTACAACCTAATATGATCGATATTTAAGTCTAGTAGCCCACTTTTGTCTTTCCTATAAATGAGAGGGAAGGCTACCATTCTCAATATATTGTCACACATTTGCATACCAAGAGGTGGATGTAGCAATGGGGGTATTTTGTTCAATTTTATACATTTTTATTTCCTTCTCCCATCCAAAAGAGTAATATTTCGATGAACTTGTCATTTCTCCTGCTAGTTGTAAAAGACCATGGCCCTTTATTGTGTGAACCTGGTTGAACTCAAGATCGTACTCTCGCAATATTTTCATCATGTTTGCTCTTCTTTCACCCATCTCTTGTAAAACAAAAAATGATCTAACAACTGCGTGAGGCACAAAGATAGTGACATGATTTTTTAGAAGGTAAGGCCTAAAGTGTTTTACCTGCGTGTACACTACATAAGCTTGTTTATCAATAGTGGGGTAATTTAATTGAGGTCCCTAGAAGCCGACACACATGAATCATATAAGTCGTTCATTGGATTAATCATCCTTTTGTGTAATAACAGTAGCAAGAGAAGTATCATAAGAAAAAGTGGAGAATAGGAAAACTTTGCCAAAGTTTAGATTGTATAATTCTAGAGCTTCTGTGATTGCTTGCTTTATACGGGTGAGAGCATATTTTTCCTTTTTGTGCCACTTATGGATTGCATCCTTATTTATCATCTCTTGGAGTGGTTGGATTATCTGTGTGTAGTCTGGGATGAACTTACAAAGGAAATTAATTTTCCCTAAGAAGGTCTGGAAAGCTTTATTTTTCATCGGGAAGAAAATTTGAGTGATAGTTTTGACCCGTTTAGGGTTCACCTTAATCCCATTATTTGTTATAATATGGCCCAATATATTTCCCTCAAACACTATGAATATTCTTTCTTAGGATTAAGAGATATCCTGTATTTGTGACATTGCTCGAAAATTTGCTTTATATGACACAAGTGATCAGATCTTCTTTTCGAAAACAATGTCACATCATCTAAGTAAACCACAACACTCTGTCAAATTAAACTGTGCAATGAAATATCCATGGCACGTTGAAAAGTAGCACATGTATTAATAAGTCCAAAAGGAATTATTTTAAAATAAAATATACCCCACTTGGTTTTAAACATAGCCTTGTGGCTATTGGGTTTAGCCACCAGAACCTGGTTGTATCTTGAGAAACCATCTAGAAACAAAAGCATTTTAGACCCAGATACTATTTGCAAAATATATTCCATTGACAACACTACATAATTGTCTTTCTTTGAGCATGATCCAAATTAAAAATTGAATGCATAGGCATATTTATCTAGACTTCTTCCTTACTAGAACCAAATTAGAGACCCATGTTGAATGATGAATTCTAAATATGATCCGAAAATCAAAAAAATTTATCAACTCTTTCTGAATGGGGGGCTCAAGAGTAGGATGAACTTTATGCAGTTTTAGTTGAAAAGGCTTGGCCCCTTCCTTCATTAGAATCATATGCTAGATTATTTGTGTGTCATAAGTCTTAAGATCATCATATGTCCACGTGATAACATCTCGCTATTTCTTAAAGGGGTAGATGAAATCTTGTCACTCTTGAGGTGTACAAAAAGTACCGAGATTCACAAAACTTTGGATCTTCTTCTGTACCAAGATTTATTTGTTTGTGTAATAGAGTGGAGCTATGAGCCTTTGCATTGGCTGATTCCTTAAAGTGATTTTGCATGTCATACATCTTTTCCAGAGACACCACACCCTTAGACATGGGGTTTCCTTTTCTTTCTTGAGTTGCATCCTGCAAAGCTTTCTCATGCTCATCTTTGTCAATGGCTACATCTCTGAATACATCAACATTTTCCATAAGTTCCAGTATTTTCTATTCTTCATTGAAAAAAAAATAGTAATATTATTAGGAACGAATAGCCTGTAAATAATTTCAATAGAAAATACATCCCTTAGTGGTGACAACCTAAAAAAAACATTTTCTAACTTTTCAACAACAACATTGTGGATTCTAGGAACAAAAATAATGTTAAAATCTTGAAATTGTGAAATCAAATGCCATACCTCTTGTTGATAGTTTCTGAGATTAGGTGACACATAGTGTATCATATTCTATACCTATTCTGCGATGGTTTCAAATTCACCTCTTTCTTTGAACACTTCAACTTTAAGGTCAATGGATTTATTCAAACCCAGAATGAGGGCTTCATATTCGACAACATTGTTGGTGCACTCAAACTCCAAGCAACAGGAGATCAAACTACACGCAAAAGAAATTAATAAAAACCAAACTACATGCAAATGCACTTGTTTTCGTTTTTCGATGAAATAAATTTGTACTGGGTTCAGAGGAACTTGAAAAGAAGCAACAAATTTTCCTTTCCTTTTCTTTTACTAACGCTTCACACTCACAAAAGTTAACAAAACTATGGATGCCTAAAAAGATGTGCAACTCTATCCTAATGCAATGAGTACATGCTGATGCAAGACTTAAGACTACTCTAAATCAAGAAATGAAAGTTACTTGTTTATCAATTTCTAATTTGCCACTTAAAATGTTTAGATAGAATATGAGTTGCTAATTGTTCATTTCATCTAAACACTAAAAACAAGTTTCAAGACAAACAAAAATGCACTTTCATTCACTAAAAGAAGCTAAATCAAAACAAAGTTCAAGAAAGAAAAACCAAGTTTTTCAAAAACTTTTCTTCAAAAGCAAAAGCAAAAACGTCTTTTCAAAAGTGCTCTCAACAAGACTGAAACTTTATGATTGAAAAATCGGCACCAAACACTTTGCAAGCTGACAACACAAAATGGATGAAAACTCAACAACAAAGATGTGTTTTGAGATGCTTTTAACAATCAAAAGCAGCAATGAGAGATTTGGCAACAAAGACCAAAAGATCAAAAAGACAATTTTCAAGAAAGTGTCAATAAACAACTTTCGAAAGCAAGAAAAGTAGATGGTCACAAAAATGTAGTTTTAACAAGCAAACAAAACAGGTCACCAAAACAAGATTTGACACAAAGACTGAGATCAACTTTTCTGCTCTGGAAAAATAGAGCAGCCAAGACTCCTAACAAGAAATCTTGTGTGCTTGACAAAATGATGATGCTTGCAATAAAACCAATAAGACCAACACTTTCCAAAATCAGAGAGAATTTGAAATCAGATACTTCCTGTAAAACTAAAAACTGACACAAAAAAGTAACTGTTCAGGACTGAATCAAACCAGCAGACAGACCTTCAGAAACAAAAAGATTCGAAAAATCTTGAAAATTACAAGACATACACGACTGTATTGATGTATAGCTGCGTGTATACGGGAATGAGCCTAAGGAAACCTTTGTATATGCGGGTTTACTTAAGGAAACATGCATATATACGCTTTTGTAAACAAGAAAAACAACTTATATAAAAGATTTCAAGAAAAAACAAGAAACAGTCTGAAGACACTGACTAAACTTACAATTCAAGTTCCTACAGGAACAAACTACAAAACAACAGCAAGCAAACAGACAGCTGAGCCCCGATTGGCTTGAATAAACCCAAACTCGGAACAACAATACTGTCCCAGTGGAGTTGCCAATTCTGTTAAGGGACAAATTCCCCTAGGGTCCTGGTTTGATACCCTAGCAGATCAAAGGTTGTCTCTACAGGGAAACACACATTCCATACATCCATAATGCTAATATAAGCAAACTATACGATAAGGGGCGTACCTGGGGGTCCTTTGTTCGAGAAGATCCTTCCAGGGTCCAAACCCTCTTGGAGTTCCTTTTGCTCCTTCAACCTGCAAAACAATCAATTCAAGAAAGTACAGCAGTATATGGACTAAACATCATAAAGAAATCATCTTCATAGTATATTGAAAGGTAGTTAGTTATACAATTAAACAACCATTCATATGTGAATCATAACATGGATATCATAAACATGAAGAAGATTTATATCAGGAACAAAGACAAGTGTTTCTTTTATTATAGACAAATAAAGTACAAAAAGGAATAATTTCACCTGATTCGTCCTTTCGCAGGCTCCAAGTAGAACCGTCCTCCGGATTCATCTAGTCTTAGGACTTTAACAAACTCCTTCCATGACATACTCCATGATATCTCAAGTAGTAGATAGACATCATCACACAAGGAAACAAGGGTTCTTGTAAATGGGGGAAGTGCAGGAGGCACTAGGATCTTCGGACTTGGCCAAGGAAATCTCAGCATATTAACCTTTCTCTCTCTTCTCTCCTCCCTTAGGCCTTCCCATTGAAGCCTTTTTATACTTCTCCCAAAGTAGTTTTTTAGTTGGGAATTCGTTGGGAACAGTTGGGCCACGGGCACTAACAGTTGATCAGCAGGGAAAACCTGTGATCTTCGCCTGAAATTAAGGAGATTTAATTTTTTAAAGTGTTTTAAGACATATACGGGGGTTGGGTATACATAGACCCGTGTACACACATGTTTAGCTCAGGGCAATGTTGCGTACAGGGAATAAAACATTGTTTTTTAAATTTTGGACCAGGTCTGGAACGAGGGGTTTCCCTGGGCCATGAGTGCAGCATCACAAACCATATTTGGAGCTATAACAGATGCCCCATAATATATGAGGTCAGAAGGGGTACATGATGGCCAAAATATATTAAGCAAGTAAATGGAAAGGAAATCTGCCAAAAACTGAGAAGGACTTCACCAGAGTTCAGCCTGCCAAGCCACAAAAGGAGATCAGAAAGAAACACTGTTTGAGGCAGGCATACCCATGCTCAGAGAATGTAAAGCATGTCTGCATATCAAGTACAAGTGGATCCACTAAGTATACGAGTATAAAGAAATGGAAAATACATAATGGATCATCTGATCATGATCAAACAAGTACATGTGTGAATAACACATATAAGAATGTCAATGATGCTGAAGAATGAACTGGATCACTGATATCAAAGCCTGATCTCAAAAGGTACCAAATGAACATGATGTAATAGGATGGTACTACACTACAAACTCAGGTGATAACATATAGAATATTGCCATGAATGACTGCAACATATAAGGTGGGGTGGTATCAACTAGCAGCAACAGGAGAAACTGTCAAGTGAACCAATGAATGTTGATGCAACCTGAGGTCTTCACCGACCGCTGTGGTACATTTCTGCACTATGGGAATAAATGATCTGGAGTCGACCATGTGAGAAATCATTTGATTATTGGTCATTGATGTATACCATTAACAAACGCAAGAATACTCACCGATAATGATAATGAGCGTCAAGGTACCCAGTACAATCTAACAAGTGTGAATAGATGAGCTGGAGTCGAACACCTGTAAGAATCTATCGATCAGGAGACAATGATGGTTTCCCATTGTCGATAGCGAAGGATCTGCCACTAATGACTGCAAACCCCAAGGTACTGCCAAATGGACTCTAGATCTTTGCCCCCGAGCAATGAGTCGGAGTCGATAGGGAAAGATCCGCGAGAAGGAAGGCATTAAGGCATCCTTCATCAATCTAGCGTGAGTGTAACCCGTAGGCCAATAATGTGGAAGGAATCGAATGAAAAAGATGTAGTAACCTGACCGAATTACGTTTCCGATGTACACAAGATGTGGCTAGTGCACGGCAGAAACCCTCTGAACCAACCAATAATGAAAGCTGACACAGAGGTGAGGTATCCACCAATAGGGTAAAATGGAAACCAAGGTACTGCACGAATCCCAATGTGTGAAAATGTAAGCTGATGTCGAACACAAGGGAAACCACTCAGTCAAAGACCCATGATACTGATCGATGTTGAGCACAAGGTGACCTATCAATAATGAAAATAGGGCCAGGGTGCAGCTCTAGGCCTATCCTCAGAGCAAGGTGTCATCGTCGATAAGGACAAGACCCGCCAGCAAGAAGTCAATGGGGACCTTCTCAAACTGGCACGAGTAAAGGACCAATATAGCTGATGTGATGATAGACATGATACTGACAACCAGGGATGGCCGACTGAAAAATGAGTCAAGAGACACCACAGAGAGGCCGACTAAGGCTAACTTCCCTTGAACAAGAGCACGACTCAATGTGACTATGTGGCAGCTTATGATGACTCTGTATAAGTCCATCATGCAGGAGGCACGAACGAACCCTCCATATGATTGAAAGAGATAACCAATCGGGGGAGAACTGACTCAATAACAAGGTTAAGGCGTACCTAAGTCGAACTAAATCCCACCCAAACGAAGGAGACTTTGCTTTGAGTGCTTTTTTCAAGGGCGACACGACTGACTCTAGCTGCCAACAATAAGTGGAAATATTGTCCCATTCCCACTCTTTTGTGGAATATATAACTTTTTGTATTTTTCTTTTAAGCTGGAAAAAGAATAAAAGAATGCTATAGTATAGTGGAAAGAACTAGTGTCGGTGAAACAGATGATCTAGTTCCTAGGATTGGAACATTCCTATGCTCAATGCAGGGAGGTGAAAACTGGTCAATGACACTCAAAGGTGTGTTCCTTCCACGGGTCAAGGTGTGTCAAGTTGCAGTAGTTAAAGGTATGCAAGTTTGATTTTGCAGTCATGATGGTCAAAATTTGGCTTAAACATGAGACCAAGTGAAGCCGGCTACCAAAATGTGCAAATGGTCAAAATGCAATGCAGTGGTAAAACTCAACACAAAGGAGCCTCTAGGGAACAAGGCCAGAACGAAAGCAAAGAAGCAAAGAGGAATGAGTCTTCATCGCATAAGTCATGGCGGGACTATAGAGGACTCCCGAGCCTACTCAAATCGGAGCAGCATGGGCAACAAACGTCAGTGAGGTGCTAACTATGATGCCCATGTAAAGGATGGCTTCTACCATTGTGTCATGAATTAAAGAATTGGCGAGTGAAGATGGTTTATGAACCATAACACGATGGGATTGACCCTATGGCAAATGTATCGACAGATGGATGCTAGTATGCATAATGCAACGAAAAAATGGCTTCCCTAACCTATATGCCAGTGAGAAAATGATACCTGCCATGATGGGTCAGCAGTCATGGAACCATCTCAAAACCATCGAAAAATGTCCAAAATGTCCTGAAAATCAAACCATTCTCGAAATTCCAAGCTCCCAAGTTAATAGTTACATGAGACCAAACAAAATTAAGTTTTGAAAAAAAATTTCATTTTCAAAGTCTATAAAAGAGTTTTTGGACTCACCATTTTCACCATTTGAGTTTGAGAGCAGAGAAGTGGAGCAAAAGAAGCAACTTTTCCATATGCCAAATTCAACTGTTCAGATTCTTCCAAAATCCCCAAGTAACTCTTATACTTGTCTTGCAATCAATTGTGACTAGTTTTAGAATTTTTAATTTATGTTTTACCGTTGAATTCTTTGTCAAAAATTTCACCGCGGCATATACGCGGGTTGGGTATATGAAACCCGCGTACACGTGGGCCCTACACGTGACTGTGTGCAAATGGACCCACGTATACGCTGCGAACATTTCAAACAAAAAAACTAATGGTTTAAAATCATTTTTTCTTCAGGATGCCAGTCACTTGGCGAGAAAGAGAGCATACCTCAGTGGATGATGAGGTCATGAACGATCCTAATGCTTTGGATGCCTTACGGGGATGTGGTTTGCTAAAATTCTTCAAATTGCCAAATATGAAAGCAAACACACGTCTACTTGAGATGATCATTGATTACTGGAGTATCAATGATGATTCGTTTATGATTGACCAGATGCCACTCAGGATAGAAGCGGATGAC
Organism: Pinus tabuliformis; assembly: GCA_031772625.1. Classification (NCBI taxonomy): domain Eukaryota; kingdom Viridiplantae; phylum Streptophyta; class Pinopsida; order Pinales; family Pinaceae; genus Pinus; species Pinus tabuliformis. Next base: position 1,034,662,953 of record CM062816.1, on the reverse strand, counting down.
ATTTATTTCATCATAGGCCTTTCCTGAAGGGGAGAGGTAGTACATTCCAGGGGTAGGACACAAGGCAGTCTCTCGATTGAGGACTACGTACATATCTATTGCCCGGGACATCCAAAAAAGGTTGGAAGTCAGATTTCAATCACACATGTGGAGAGTTTATCACTGAGGATAATCCTGTTCACCATAGCTAGAGTGAACAGATCAACTTCTCTGCACCAGGCATCACGACTAACAATGAGCTTGGCAGTAGACTGTCTCACCACCGTGTTCGGCTGGTGCACTCCTCTTCTGGCCAACCTGGAAAGCCAGCTCACTTCCATCAAGAGAGGGAAGACCAAAAACTTCGGATATGGGACTATTTTGTGTTCTTTCTTTTTTGAGAGGGTCCCTGCACTCCGCCCTAGAGTAGCGGTTTCCATCAGCACCCCACAAGATCCATGCATGGGCAAGTGGGTTGACCTGATGAAACGTATAGGAGGTGGGGACATCCCACGAAAAGCATTTGACGATGACTTCTTTTCCTGGTGGGATTAGCAGATCATCACCATATAAGACTACCCTTATGTTGGGTTGGATTTCCGAGGAGATCCCGATCTAGTATTACCACCGACCGCAGCATGGGGCGACATTGGTAAGTATTTTTTGATTTTATGATTTTTTTGGATTTTTCAAATATAATAATGAATTTTGAAAAATGTTTTTGATAGGATTCAAATGACTAATATGATGATCATGTTCCAGATATTGGGCCGGTACGACCAGATGAGTTCCCACAGCACAGACGTCGCGACCGAGGGGCTAAAGAGGCAGCTACAGACACAGAGCGACTACTTCACACAGTCCAGCGGCACTTGGTGAGACTCACTCACGGAGTACTGATGGCAGTGGTAGAGGATCTTCTTGAGGATATGCAGCATCATGTGGTTGGCATGCCACGTGACTGGGTTCGCACTTTTAGGCGTGTGGCCAATGCGATAGCTACCTACTTAGCTGCTCATCCTGAGCCGGGGCATTAGATGTACTAGACATGATTATGGGCATTTGAGTCCCAATTTTGTATATTTTTTGGACAGACTTATGTACACTCGAGATGTTTTATGATATATATATATATATATATATATATATATATATATATATATACAGTTGGACTTTCTGATGCTTGCTTTTATTGTGATGAATGATTGATGTGCCAGTCTAATGCTTGATTAGCGATAGAATCAACTAACCAATTATGAGATCTTGGAATGTGTAGCTAATTAATATAAGTAAATTATCTTTGCAACAACCTCACCCTTAAATACTGGCGATATAAACATGGATCCCTTACCCGATAAATGTTATTCAATTGTGACACTATCAATTGTGAATCAAGATAAACTACCAACAAGTCGATTCTATGAGAAATTGCCTCGGATAGTAAATTAATGACGACAGTATACTCAGCCATATTATTTGAAGCAGGACCAATGCATACTCCCCTTGATACCATCAACTAACCAGTTGGATAGTAGAGTACCCAAGCTGCGGAAGCAAGGTTTAGAGTGTGCTGACTAGCACCATCGGCAAATCCAAAATAGACCAAGTCATCCATCAACACCTGCCACAACAGACCAAAAAGTGTTGGTATCAAAAACTCTCGATGAGATATGTACAAATATACACAATGTATAAAGAAGCCATTGCCTAGCTGCTACTTAAGAAAAGTACTTCTTGAGGTAGAGCCCATTTCGGGGCTCCGCCAACTTGTTTCCTTCAAAATCGATTAAGTCATATGACCCTTTTCCTAAAACTCATTTAATAATGAAGGGACCGTACCACATAGGCTTAAATTTGCCTGCCCCCAAGGTGTCCTTATCTTGGTCATAGACCAAGACAAGGTCACCTTTAGAAAAGACTTGGGGATGGACAGCTTTATCATACTGCGTTTTAACCCTTTTCTTATGAGCCTCATTCACCATGGTAGTATCTCAATGTTGCTCATCGAGATGTTCCAAATGAAGGAGGCGCTCTTTGAGACTAGAAGTCTCTGGAAGGAGCTCAACAACTAACTTAAGAGATGGAATTTCACATTCGATAGGAAAGATAGATTCCATCCGATAAACTAACTGAAAAGGTGTAAAACCAGTAGTAGTCTTCACGGAGGTTGGGTATGCCCAAAGAGCCAGATACAACATAAGATGCCAATTGGATTGATTTTTGTCGATTGTCCATTGCAGGATTGTCTTAAGAGTTTTCTTGACTGCCTCGAGCTGTCCATTGGCCTGAGGATAATAAGGAGATGAATGTTCCTATCGGAAACCCAATTTAAGAGCCAATTTAGACATTAGTTGATTCTAGAAATGACTGCCATGGTCACTAACAATCTTTCTCGGGATACTGAATCTTGAGATAATCTGATTAAGAAGGAACAATGCTACCGTTTCAATATCATTTTTATAAGTGGGCATGGCCTTGGCCCACTTCGTAAAGCAGTCTACAGCCACGATAATGTACTTGTGATTCACTGCTGAAGGCGGATTACAAGTTGTAAAATCGATACCCCACTTAGTAAAAGGACCGACAGTGACAACGGGAAAAAGAGGAGCTGGATGTGTGTGCATATTTCGAGTATAGATTTGACAGGGGTGGCAGCGTTTGACCGCTTCAACACAGTATTTAAAGAGCGAAGGCCAAAAATAGTTGGCACGTAAGATGCGCTAGGTTGTAGCAAGCCCTGATAGATGACCACCACAAGCTCCACTGTGGCAATCATTGAACACTGACTCTGCTTCCTCTAAGGTTAAATAGGGCTGAAGGATTGAATCAACCTCTCGATGATATAATGTATCACCTATGATAACATAGTTCTTGGCTAGGTAAGGTAATTTCCAGTGTTCATCCATAGAGAAAGTAGAGGGAAACTTCGAAGTCTGGAGATAGACAATGATATCTCCATACCAAGGGTCGAGTGAAGAGATGAGCAATAAATGTTCGTCGAGAAAACTTTCCTCATAAATAGTATCCTCTCTACAAGGTAGCTAGGAAATTAGTTTGGCGAAAACCATGAATTTCTTAGACTTGGCGGACAAGAACTCGAGATCAAATTCTTGTAAAATGACTATAAATTGGTTATATTTTCCCCCAATCACTCGCCTACTGAGGACAAATTGAAATGGATTGACCACTGCTAAGACAAAAGTTTTGCGTAGCAAGATATAATGACGGAGCCATTGGACAGCATGGACAACTGCCAAAACCAACTTCTCAACCGAAGTATAGCAAAGTTCAGGACCTATTAAGCCTTGGCTCAAATAATAAATCACATGCTCCGTGAGAGCATTGTCTTCCTAAACGAGAACCATACCAATGGTTGATTCTGCTGCAATGAGATATAAAAGGAAGTCCCTACCATAATCCAGTGGACTAAAAAACGGGGCAGAGACTAATGCCTTTTTCAAAGCATCGAATGACCACTATGCAAAGTCATCCCATACAAATGGAACTCCTTTGTGTAGCAAATGCATAAACCCTTTAGTGATCTCGGTATAGTTTTCTATAAACTGTCTTAGGAAATTAGCCTTCCCTTGAAGACTTTGAAGTTGTCGAATTGAGGACGGGGGAGGCAACTGAATTATTGCCTCAACCTTGAAGGGATCAACCCAAATCCCTTCATTTGACACGATGAACCCTAATAACCAACCGGATGTAACCGCAAAAATGCACTTGTTGGGATTCAATTGGATTTTATAAAAACGACATCGCTCAAAAACCAATCGAAGATGACTAGGGTGATCAGTTCTCTTTCGAGAATGGGCAGTGATATCGTCCAAGTATGCTTCGATGATATGCTTAATGTCGTGGAAAGCATATGACATGGGCTGCTGGAAAGTGGCTCCAACATTTTTAAGACCACAAGGCATCTTTCTGTATGCAAAGGTACCCCAGGGGCATATAAAAGTTGTCTTATGTTGATCTTCAGGATGGATAGAGATCTGATTATACCCAGAAAAACCATCCATGAAGGAAAAAATCTCATTACCCACACACTCGTCAATAATCTGATCAATGAATGGTGTGGGGTAATTATCTTTTGGACAAGCTTTTTTTAGGTCTCTAAAGTCGATGCATACTCTGATTGTTCCTTGCTTTTTATCCATAGGGACTTGATTAGAAACCCAATCGGTAAGAGGAATAGGGTATATGAAACCCACCTTGAGCAGCTTCTCTACTTCAACTTTAATGGCTACTAGTTTCCTAGGATTAACTTGCCGAAGCCTTTCATGAATCGGTTTGGCGTTTTCATACGTCTTGATCTCATGTTGAACTATAGATGGATCAATGCCAGGCATTTCTTCATAAGACCAAGTGAATACATCTCAAAATTCCTTGAAAAGGTCGGTGTAAACTTCAACTTCTTCAGGGGAACATTCAATTCCGATGAAGATATTCTCGATCACGTTAGGGTCCCTTGAGATGTTTATGGATATCATTTTTGAAATCACTAACATATTACCTTTGACATGAAAGTGTGCTAGAGCCAAAGGATTTGATATTGTACAAACATCACTAGTAAAGAGCTTGGAGAACCTAGATTCTACTTCCTGCAATGGAGGAAGAAAATATGAATGATGGTGTAAGTATTCCCAAGGTCGATCTATACCCATCATTGCTCCTAGGATTGCTTCTTTAGAAGGTAAAACCGTATCTAAGCAGTCCAGGGCAGAGGTAGAATCAAGGGTCCAGGCCAGGGCCACATCGCCATCTAGCTCCTCTTCAGAAAAAGGAGTAGAGTGGTTGTCTGCAGAGTTAACGATAGACTAATATCTAAGCTCAGCTGCATACATAGGGAATGCCATTCGATTAACTTGTCCTTCAGCTAATGTGGTTGTAGGTGAAGGTAAGGTCCAAGGGTTCGAAAAATAATGAGTTCGTAAGAACTATTTTCGAGGAGACTCCTTGGATGATGAAACGACATTGATTCTAGCGATAGGAGAGGGAAAATAAAAGGTACCCATTAATGAGGAGTACATCCCAACTCCTAGATTCTTAGTAGGTGGACAAGGGTTATCCAGTAACGGAACAGTAGAGTCAGAGATTGCTTGAGGATCGACTGGACAATAATCCAATTGATCAACCTTAATGATTTTGCCTTCATGAGGAAAGCAAATGACACGAAATAGAGTCGAAAAAACGGCGTCTGTTTCGTATACCCAGTTCCTTCCTAAGAGGAGATTGTAGTCCAGGTTAGCATCAATGACTTCTACTTCAATATTGAAAACCTTCCCCCCAACACATATGGGAAAGGCTCAGATAATCCCATGCGGCTTATGAGAATGCCCATCAAATGCAGTCAGGAGGGTAGGTGAAGGAATAGTCGAAGTCGATCGAATAGCCTTCCAGCATGACATCGACATGACACACGTGGAAGCTCCTTCATCAATAACGGTACGAAAAATGTTAATTTTCCAGTATGTAGACTTTATTTGGAAAGCCTTATGATGAGGGAGTCGCTTTTTGAAATTTAACATGTCGAAAGTGAGCACTAAAGAGTTATTTGGATCAACTGCCCCAATTGTTGAAAGTAAAGCACTTCGTTGAGCTGGACACGACTGGAGAACCTCTAAAGCGGACATGGCGGATGGACTCTAAGCCAGATCCTCAATGATGGAGTAATTCTGGGTGGCCCTAGCATTAGGATTAATAGTCGCGCGTTTAGCGGAACCTTTCGGTATCTGTGGTATAGTCTCAATAGGGGGTCACTCAATATGAAGGTCGGTATTTCTGGGAGCAGTTTTGTCCTTGGAAGTTTCGGCTTCACCGTAATCACGTGAACGAGTGGCTACATGGACATTGGAACCCATCATGAAAACATTTGATGACTTTTCCCCTTCCTGGTTGCCCCCTACGGAGGTGCCAGGGTTTGAACTCGCACCAGCAAGAAGTTGTTGCCCTTGGGGAAAAGGGTTGGTTAACACAACTTGAGAACTAGAAGTCACTTGTTGCCCTAACAAGCACTGAGCATCTTCAATCTTGGGGCAGAGATGAGTTAAATGGTCTCCACCGCATAACTTGCATGGAAACTTGACTTTCTTTTTAGACTCATTTCTACCACCACCAACATTATTGCCAGGATTATTTGCATCAGTCTTCCCATCTTGACTCTTTTTCTTACCTCATCCTTTCTTCTTCTGATTGGAATTTTGATTTCATTTGTGGTTGGTAGATTGGATGGCATTGACTAAATAGGGTTGGGAAGATGAAGGGTTAGACGATGTGACTTGGTTGTTAGGAGCAGTTTGCAAAGACAACTGCTGCAATTGGCTCAACAAGTTCACTGCATTTGTGTCTACCGATCTAACGATACCATCCACATGGGGACCTGGCTTCGACTTCGCTATATCAACCTTAGACCCAAGAGCATCTGGAAAGATTTTTTGTAGGATCCCAAACTGAGAGTAAATCAATTCTAATTGCTGGGCCCTAAAAATAGCTTTCTCCTCAGAATAGACTCTGGACATGGAGACATCCTTAGAGATTTCAGGTTGTAAAGATTTCAAAAACCATTCGAGACGGTATTCCGGAGGGATTTCGGCTTTTATGAGCCTCTTTCTCCATCTCCATTCCTGAATATGGTCAGAAATGTGAGTTGTCGTGTCCTGCGGAAATTGGCCAGAAGTTCAGTTTTGGCATCATAACGGATGGCCAACTGGAAATGATTTAAGAAAATATTAGCTAAGTCGGCGAAAGATGTAAAGCTGCCCCGTGGAAACTTATATACCACTTCGCCGCATTACCATTCAAGGTGTGTTGAAAAAGTCTCAACCTAATTGAGTCATCAATAAGGGAGTTTGATGAGCACCACAAATGGAATGTGATTACATGGTCGCCTGGGTCTTCACCACCCTTCCCTTCGAATTTTGGAATGTTCGAAGGGAGTTTGGTTGGGACCGGAGGCTAGGCCGAGTTGTATTTGATTGGATCATTTGTTGATTTCGTGAGATCTGGCAAGTTCAAAGTTGCCAGAAAAGGAAGCCTAGAAGGACCTTAGGGGTTCCACCTTGACTGGGCAGAGCTCCCAAAGTTCTGAAAAAATTGGCTTGGATTTTGAAAGGCACCAGGCTGCCTGAAGTATCTAGTAGAACCACCTGAACCAAAAGGCAAGCCTTATGATACAGCAAAACTCAGAGTTTGACCAACTCCGGCCGCAAAACCTCCATGACCTACGAATCTTCGTCCTAAATGATTATAAGGAGTGGATAACCCCTGATAAGGATTCCAAGCAGTAGTTAAGGGAGGAATACTTCGAAATGAACTAACTTTGGAGTACAGCCCATTCCGTTGTTGGCCGAAAAATAGATTCTCAGTTCCCATGCCACTAACCACAAGGTTAGTCCAACCTTGGAAAGGATTGCTGCTTTGTCCTGTAGAAGAAAAAGGCATAGATCCTACTGTCGAGTTGGAATGTGGTATATGACCACTTCTGAAAGGAAAACCCTAGAATGAAGCCGATCCACCCATCATGGATGTGGAGGCACTAAACGAAACTGATGGAATACCCTGTGAATGGGTGCCAAATGGGAAGAATCCAGTACTAAAAGCATTGGCTTGGGAATTTCCACTCGTAGAAGGAATGGAGGTAGACCCAACAAAAGATGTGCTAGCAAAAGACCCAAATAAAGATGCAAAGGGGATGGAAATGGTTCCTCCCCCTTGTACTGATGTTGGAGTCTACATAGTTGTAGCACTTGTAGTAGAAGCCATGCTTCCAGTAGTGGTCATCGATGGTAAGTGTGTGGTGTGACCTGGACTTGACGTTCTATGCGTCGGAGTCCAAACGTATCGTAATACTTCCGGATAGCTTGAAGGTAAGGGAGAATTCGGAGCCGCTAACGACTCTTGAAATTCTTCTACTTCTATGTTATCTTTCATCTGAAAGAGAACTCGAGAAAGAACTGGAGTGTTCGTCTCTTGTTCTGTGGAAGTACCGGGCCTATTTTGAACACTAATGCCCCCAAGAGAAGGATCAATCCCCAATGCATCAGCTACCATGGGATGAAACCCACTGGCAGTATTACCTTTGCACCTTCTAGGAGAAGGCTCTAAACTTGGTGGTGAAAGACCACGAAGTCTTCGAGACCGTCTAGGTGATCAGTCAACCAATTTGAATTTTTTATTAAGATCTAGCTAAAGACTCAAAAAATTGAAAGCTAGGCCAACTAGGAGCACAGGGAACACACTAAAAATTCCCTAAAATATATCATCCATTCAAACAACTTTCGAATATTTCCGCTCCGGGTGATGAGGACCGGACACCAAAATACAAGAAAGTGAATTAAGGGGCCTTCCCAAGATAGTCTAGGATTGTTACACAAAATATTGTCACCATGACTATTTGCAGTGAGTATGGGTCTATCATCACTTAAACTGTCCTCCTAAGCAAGTCTCAGACCTCAGCTCTTCATGTCAAGCTTTGAAAATGAGAGGAAGACCTTAAAAATCATAAAGTTCTAGTTCCGCACTTTCTCTCACTGTTGCCTACGGTCCCGCACCCCCTGTTCACATTACCTGCGGACCTGCCTGCTCTGTCTCTAAAGGAGTGGGTGCGGACCCCTGTGAAAGTCAAAAAGGCGCAAATTTATTCTAAAAAGCTCACTTTGGGTTAATTCTAGATGATTCTAGAAGGCATTTTGACGTGGATGGTTTGCTCTTAGGTGGTTCATACATCCCAAAAGAGAAGGAGCTAATCCCTTGATGAGAGGAGCTATCCCTTTGAAGGAGGGATTTATCGCTTTGAAGGTGGACCTAGTAACTTCCCTCCATTGCACTATAAATTAAGGCATTGGGTTGGTTGCTAGGGAGGTTAGAAGCTGAACATTTTTGAGGGTAAATGCTGCTGGAATTGATACTTCCTAGTTAAACTTGAGAGGAGAGATCACATACCTTTTGGCCTCATTGGGAAGAGAGTGAAACTTGTCAAAGTAGAGGACACTTCTTGTTGGACCCTGGGAGGAGCTTGTGTAGCATCAAGGCACAGGTTGTAAAGTTCTTCTTTGATTTGAATTAATACAATCAGATTCATTTTTCTCAACAAATTGTCTTATGTCATTTGTTTCATGAATTCCTTGATCATCATGATAAGTATGCTTTACAATATTGGCTTTTTAGGTGCTATTTAATTTGTCTGCTTGTTTGTGTTTGTAGATTCACTACAAGGGAGCTCATTTGGATCAAAGGAGTGAGGCTTCCACAAACTTGCATTGGACCCAAGGTAGGCCTAAAACACTTGTTTGCCTTTGTTTATAAATTGCATATTTAGAGAAAGATAGTTTTTGATTGGTTTGCTTGTCACTAGATATCTTTAGATACTAGGGAGGTCGATCTTGTCCGCAAGAACGACTCATTCCGTGTGACAAAATGGCGACTCTGCTGGGGACTTGATTTCTTGATTTGCTTTACTTTGACTTGAGAAACTGTGTTTTTTGTTTCTGTTTTTGGCTTGTTGTGTGTGGAATTGGGTAGATTTAGTAGATCTTGGATTATTTTTTGTTTTTCATAACTTTGGGAGAGGACCGCACCCTCGGCTTGCAACATAGCGCGGACCTATCCGCACCTTTGCTTTTCACACACAGTGGTACTGCACCTGTGTGAACTGCGAGCCTGCGAACCCTACTAAAATTTTGAAAAACTTAAGATTTTCTCTTTCAGTCAGCTTAGTTTTTGTTTAGATGTTTATATCCCCTGCCCAGACCTGCATGTGACTTGTCAGGAACTTTTCTTAGGTTAATTCCATTGGTGTTAGGGTTTTAGGTGAAATCCCTAGAAGTTTTGGTTACTGGGCTTGATTTTGATTTTGGTCTTGTAGTAGCTCAAAGCTTAGAAGCTGTAGAAGCCTCAGATCACCTTGGTTTTTACTGGCCTTCTTATGAGTCTGACCATTTGCAAAATCTACCTTTGTTGAGGAATCCATCTTGTGTTTCTCATTGCGAAACTTCGAAAAGACTTGTGTTAAAAGTTTGGATTTCATTTTTAGAAAAGAAAACAAAAATTGGTTGTTTTTTGACTGATTTGTGATTGTGGAAAAATTAGTCCTTAGTTCTCTTATAGCTAAGTAAAACATCCTTGAAAACGACATCTTGGAAGCTTTTACTTCAAATAGTTTTTAGAATTATAGATCTCAAGAGTAGCTATTTCCATAGTTTTGAGTGTTTTATAAAAAATAAAAAATCTCTTTTGGAAAAAGTTTGTTTTTGTAGTATTTGAGTGCTTGAAAGAAAAGGGATTTTTTTGTGAACATAACTAGTTGTCTCGTTTTGAGTGCATTGGAAAAGACAAAAAGCTCTTTTTTTGATTTTTTGTTAAGGAAAAGATTTGTGTTTATAAGCGTTTGCATTCTCAAACTCTTTCCTAGCTAGAAATTCATTGAAGGGAAAAGATTTATTATCATCTTAAGTGCATTTTTTAGTGATTTCGAGTCGAGTCTTTACACCATAAGTTTCATCTCCGCACCTCTTGACTTAAACAAAAACCAATAAAAATAACGCTTAAAGTAAAATCCATCTAGTAATATTTTTATTTCTAGGGCTCTATTACACAAACATAGCTTAGGCTAGTGTTTTGAAGTAGGGAGTAATTAACTCTCTAAGACAGTAAAACAAACAAGTAGTTGTATCTTGCGGTAGGAGAAAAATCCAATTGTTACATCTATGCTCTGGGAAAGCCCCTCTTAAAGGAGAAGCACGAGATCGTGTCCGAACCAGTGTGGGAATCAATCCTTCCTCATTGGGAATGACGCCAGATATTCACGTATTAAAAACGGTAAACCTCGGATTAACCATTGTCGAGGAGCTTGGGGTCACTTGTTGGTAAACCTTGGATTATGTCAAGGAGCCGTCAAGGGGATTGAGCTTGTTACTCTGCCCTTGTGTGCGTATTGGATCGTAGACTGTTCCCCCAGGTATATTTGTTTCCATTGGTGACCATAGTGACCATATTCTATAGGATTCTTCCTAAGGTGACGGTGGAGGGAAGATCCCACTGTACCTGGAGCAGATGTCGGCTAGACTCACTTGGATTTTCTAGGGGGTTCTCTTCACTTGAGACGGTTTAGTGGAGGAACTTGTGCCAGTCTATTCATTAAGCAGGTTGCTGGGGTAACTGTTGTAGGAATTTACAGGGTAAGTTCCTCAGAAAGAACACCAAAAGGACACCGCTCACAACCAGGTCACAGATCAATACACCAGTATTTTTGACGTGGTTAAAACCCTCAAAGAGGGAAACAGTCCACGGCCACTTCAGGCAATTTATTAATCAAAGAATGAAAATTTACATAAGCTTCTCTCATGCATGGATTCCCCTACAAATGACCCTCCATGCGCTTTAAATAGAATTCATGGACCAATTGGGTGTCAAGCCACGGATCAAGTGTCGGTAATACCGAGGAGAGAATGAACCGTCGGATCACTACATATTGTGACCGTCGGATTGTAAGTTACAAAATGTACAACGGTAAAGAAACACACTTTACCTAACTCTATACCTAACTCTACACTAGACCAAGTTGAACTTAACTATATCCTATGTGTCAGAATATCCTAACAACTGTTCCAACCACCATTTCTGTATTGAACTCTGCGACGTTGGATTTCATCACCAACTAGTGTTTTCAGTATGGAAAGTTACTGTTTGTGTGTGGTTTGATCTCCTAGATTCTTTAGGCATGCAATTCAAATTTGTTTCGTTCTTTAGAGGCTTTAGGTGGTTTTCCTTGAGATTTTTCTTTGTTTGCGTGTGAAGTAGTTAAAATATTTAATCGTGGCTGAATTACCGAGGAAGTCCCGTAGACTTCGGGGGCAACCTCCTAAGTTTTCACCGAGCCAGCCTGAAGGGTTACGAGCCCTTGTAACTCCTAGAGACAGTAGAGTTGGGTCACCTGAAGAAGGAGAGTCTTCTTTAGTGGTACATCCTGATTATCAAGTCTTAGTCGCAGATTATAATCCACAAACTGTGTCTGTTTCCAAAGTTACTGGTAGTTTTTCATCTACTAGTGATTTAGGTGAGGAACCTAAAATATCTGAACCTGAAATTGAATTTGCTGCTACTCCAACATCAGGGTTTACCTCTCCCACTTCTAGTGGTCCTGGTTCACCCAGGGTAGAAAGAATAATTACCCAAAATCTTCCTTCTGGACTAATAGCTATTGAAGAACTTGCTACTCTGGAAGAAGAAGAAGGCATCCCTATCCCTGAAAATCAACCTGTTATAGAACTTAGGGAGCGTGAATCAATCTTTTACAGTCCACCTAGGAGCAGTGCTTGGTATCTTTCATTGACCAAATTTTTGGAAAACCCGGGACTAAGTTTTTCACCACCTCTTATTCGTTTTCACCCAACACCTAGGGGTTACTATCCTCCGTTAAATATGTCAAGATAGTCGTCCATGTTTTCTCAATCTCCAGAAACCTTTTTGTATGGCAGTCCTTCTATTCCTTCTAGGTATCAGTCACTTACTGGTACTTTTTCGGGAGCATCTCCTCAACCTATTGAACAAGGGTTATTAATTGGAAATAATGGAACTAAGCCGTTGAGTGCGGAAGATATTCTCATGATGTCAGGTACTATTCCTAATCCTCAACCTCAAGGTGACGAGTTACCGCCTGGGGGGCAGCCTCAAAGTCCTCAATTATCGCCTGGGGGGCAACCTCAAGGTACTCAATTTGCGCCTGGGGGGCAACCTCAAGGACAGTACATACCAGACTCAATATGTACCTCAAGGTCAACCCCAGTATAAATATGTACCTCAAGGTCAACCCCAGTATTAGTACGTGCCTCAAGGTTATCAACCTCAACGTCAGTACCCAATCCAAGGTTTCCAACCACCTTCCGGTCAATCATATGTTCAAGGACCTGGAAATGTACTTTTGAATTATCAACCCTACCCTCAATCCGGTTATGGTCCTCAATATTCTCAACCTGTTATGGGTTCGTACCTCGGAATGAACTTAGTGTGGGATCCATCTCCAACTCAACAGGTCTTACAACCAAATGTACAGTTGTCATCTCAAACTGGACAACCCTTGGTTTCTGTTTCACCCCAGCAACCTGTCCAGTCTACTATTCAAACTTCTGCACCTTCTGTAGTTTCTCAGCCTGGGCTTAGTATCCCTCGTACTCTGCCTCAAACGACTGCTGCAACCGCTGCAACATCTGTTCAATCTACCCCACCTACTTCTGGAGTATCGAGAGCTCAGGTTTCTACTGTTCCTGCATCAACTCCTCAAACATCTTTACCTCAGTCTGGATCCACAATTTGAACTTCGGTTCAAATGCCTGCAGGACAACCTGGTTCAAGTACGGTTGTCACAAGTCAACCTCAATTTACTTATCAACCTATTTGGTCAATTTAGTGTGTCCTAAATTGCTATTTAAAATGTCAATCCGAGAGTCGTAAACTGCTGAAGTGAAGTGCACTGTATATGCAAGATAACCGATTTCTTAGTTCTTTGTCATTTTTGAGTTTTTGGTTTGTTTTTGGGTTTATCTTCTGTTGATTCCCTAATGTGAGATGGCAGAATTGAAAGTCAGGTATGGATGGTAATGGTGATTTCTACAATGATTTTCCAAACTTTAAAGTTCTCAAAAAGGTTTCAAACTGGCTGTGATGAAATCAATTCTCAAAAGAAAATGAAAATGTACCAAAATGGTGAACTAGTGACAATGAAGCCCAGTATCCTTACTGCTGTATAAAAATAAAATAAAACTGAACTCAAAGCAATTCAAAGACTGTAAGCAAAGCAAACTAAATCACACTACTTCAACTCATATTCTGACCCTTCACCTTTCGACTCGCTCTGGCTATAGGAAGTAATCATAAACAAATTGAGTAATATGATATCTAAATTGCAGGAAATGAAATTGCATAAAATGAAACTAAGATTTAACTACTCATTCATATTTCAATTCCTGAAAATGACATAAGTAATTTAATCACTAACTCGCAGGAAATTAAACTAAATCATACTACATCAAGTAATATCCTGATTCCTCACTATTTGAGTCGCTTGGCTATAGGAAGGAAATCATAAACAAATGAGTAATATGATATCTAAATTGCATAAAAGTAAATAAGCAAAGAAGAACTGAAAGAAATGAAAATGCTGGAATTAAAACTCAGAAAATGAATCAGCAGAAAGGACAAGATGATCTCATGTCATTAGTCATTAAAACTATGTAATTTGCTCGGGCTGCCTACAAGAACCTGAAAGAAAAATACTGATCAGCTAACAATCATGAGAAAGCATAAAAGAAAAGATGGACAACAGTTAACATGAATATCAGGACAGCGTAATATATACAAGAAAATGATTATAAAAGTAGTAACATAATGAAAGCAAGTAAGAAACTATATAGTAGATACAGAGCCTTGGTGTATAGGGGCCCTCTGTAACCTCAGCCAATCAATACTCAGTCACAAATTGAACTTAAGAATGTTGTCTTCTCATATATTAAAGTGCAGTCAAAACATAAAGATAGAGCACGGCACAGTGGGCTCGTAAACACAGTCAAGATTACATGTAAAAGCTAACTATCAAGCGTATGATAACGCGTTATTTATAACTGAAGATGCTATAACTGATTCCTAAATTCTACACTGCCAAACAGACATGTAAATCTCCACGTCCTGAGATCTAGCAGTATGGTAATCATGACAGATAAATATATGGAGTGGTGGCTGTTCGATTTGGTTCTCAGATTGATCCACAGGTGTTAGCACACCTCCAGAGATTGAGGAACTTGCCACGCAAAACTTCATGTGGGAAAAACTGAGCCGTGCCACCGCAAAACTCTTGGTTTGACCACTCCTTTGACTGTCCTTGACCATGGCTGTTTGTGAGTGGTGTGGCTGGACCAAGGGGACACGCTCCATGTACATGTCATTTGCAGCTTGCCCATGTGGCCGGATTCTCCATTGGACACCTGTAACATAGCTTTCAACAAAATCGCTGCGGAAACTTGAGCTGACTGCGGAAAGTGACAAGTTTCCGCAGCTGATTGAACAAAAATCTAAATCAAACAGCAGTCACAAACATAGTTAGGAAACCATTTTATAAGCTCTTTTTAAACTAATATGCAATGATTTGACAGCTTGGTGGGTCAAGTAAATGGAAAAGAAGGCTGAAAATATGTATAGGGAAGATGCAAGTTTGCGACTCAACATACCCGCACTTTGAAGGTGTTGCATGTCCTCATGCAACCAAAATTTTAGTCATTCACCTTTAATCAATATGTTCTGAAGCCTCTGCCCATCCTGGGTTTCCTTATCAGACATCTGAATTTGAGATTGATCAATTCTCTGCTCAACTTTCTGCACTTTTTCTTTAGTTTCTTGTTCTTCTTTTGCCATAGTCCCAATTGAAGCATAATATTATCATGAATAATTTTATCTACTTTGCTCTGCTCCTTAAGTGCTTCATTTTCTTGCTTGATATGCCTGTTTAGAACCTCTAATTCAAACACTTCTTGCTTTAAGGATTGAACTTGTGCATCTGGTGTCATGTGGGGCAGAGTGGTACTTGGGCCTGCAGCTGTCTTTTCTAAAGATTTGAGGTAGTCATACACCTCCTGTTGACTAGGATCTATTTCGGGTGTTTTTCTTGGACTGACTTCAAAGTCTTGTGGAGGAGGAGGACTGCTTTCTAGCTCTGGCCAAGAAGGGCTTTCATCAACATGTGGAGGACTAGTTTCAATACTTGGTTGAGGAATAGATGGACTACGGCCAGCTGGAGGTTTCTCGGGTGTTTCCCCACCCATGTCAATGAAGTGGGGTCGTTTTACTTGTGTTTTACTCCCCCTTGCTCTAAGCCTGTTGCTTCTTCTTAAATACGGTGGACTAGTACTCCCTTCTTCTATGCTTTGTTTTCCTTTTTCCTTCTTCTTTGTTATAGCAGCCTGTTCTTGAAGATGCACTAATCTCTCAGACAATGTTTGATAATCTTCCGCTATAGATGGCTCAGGTGATTAATAGACTTCTTCTATGTTTCTTTTACCTTTCAATTTTCTCTGTTTCTTGTCCTTAGTTCTATTCTCTTTTTCTTTTTGACCAACTTCTTGAGTTTCGGTAGTAGGAGAGTCTTGGACTATGGCACTCTTTTCTTTTCTCCTACTCGTTCTCGGTGTCTTTGGTGTACTACTTTCAGGTGCCTCAGATGGCTCTTGAAAGTAATTTCTTATTAAGAATTGTTCCCAGGTATCTTTGTTTTTCTTCAGTTGGTCTTCAATGAGAATCTTTACAAGTCCATGATGATATAGATGAGGTTCTATATTTTCTATGTGCTTTTGGACAGTGGTACTCATCTTTTTCACACTCAGCAGTAAGAAATAAGGCAAATTAAGAGTTTGACTCTCTAAGAAGTTCATCAACAACCTAGCATGGTACATGTACATTGAACCAAAGCGTCCTTCGCAAGTGATAAACTTTTGGATAACTAACAACAGGCTGGCCCATTCTTCTTTCAATGCATGAATAGGAATTCCTTTTGTAAACACAGTGATGTCCATACCTGGGTTTCGTAGCATAATTCTCCATGCCTGTTCGTCCATGATTTTGTTTTTAAACCATCGCTCACCTTCCTGGGGTAAGCCTGTGGTAGCTGCTACTGTTGCTTTAGTGACCGTGAGCTTTAAGTCTCCAATTTCCACCATCTAGCCATCGAAAGACCGTGCAAAGGTTTTGGTTACCTCTTTATTATGGCCCTTAAATTTTTGGATGAAGCATAACCATTTTGATTTCTTCAGCAAATATTTTGCTTGAGGGTAACCTTCTAAATATTTAGGTCCTTCCGGTTCTGCCCTTAGTAATCATCCCATTCCTTCCTCTGTTTTGAAATTCAACTGAAAATTCAATTGCGTGTGAGGGTTTAGCAAAGAGAAGGTGGTTCGGTTGCAGGGTTTATGGCAAAAATACAGTGGCTACAATCGGTAGATGAATAGCAGGTAACAGGAGTGTTTCGGAATTACAGGCGGAACAGAGGATGAGCAGCCGTGGTGAGTTCACAAGATGAAGTGCAGACGTATGTGAAGAAGATGGTCTTAATATAATGGTAAGGAAATGAAGAGGAGTCGAGATTTTGAATTGAATGGCTGTGTACGAAATGTTACACGTTTAATGAATGGCTGCGGAAAATGCGGTGGAGAGGAGCCGTAATGAGATAGGTCACATCTCATGATTACAGGTGGTGTATGAAAGTGCAGTCGACTATGAGTTTAAACCCGAAAATCAATCATGAGACCGTTAAGAAATGAATGCATGGTGTGTGGAATAATATCGTGGGATGTTAGTGGGTAATGGAGCTATCGTGACGATCATTGCACATAGTAGAGCTTTTATGGTTTGACAACTATGCATAATCGTGACTTTAATTGCTATTTGAAAGAAATTTTTGCTCATACCTTTGGAAACCTTGTCATTTGTTGCTCATTAGCTTTTAACCAACTGCTCTTTATTGATGTCTGGAGATGCTCCATGTCTTCATAGCATATGCTCAATCACACCTACATTTTCATGATTATTGCACTAACATTTTGACTGTGGATTTGAAAAACAGAGTGGTGGCTATGGAAACTGCTTCTGGCTGCAGAAACTGCTACCAGCTGCGGAAACTGACACATCATCCACTTAGATGAACAAAGATAGTTAGATAATAACTAACTGAGTGAAAATGGTCCTGAAAGGGACATTTATTGATGAAATGGAATGAAATGAATGAAATGGAGTGAGATGAAGCGGAGTGAAGTGAGATGAAAATGGAGATGGAGTGGAATGGAAAATGAAGTGGAGTGAAGATGGAAAAAGAAGGAGAGAAGATTTTTTTTTTTTGGAAAATATAGAGTGTCAGGTGTCCCTGATTTTCACTCTATATTTTCTATATAAGACCGCCAATCTGTGATTGGTTTTCAGGCTTATACAATTATATATATATATATATATATATATATATATATATATATATATATATATATATATATATATATATATATTAACTGAAAGAAACAAAGGCTAGGCTGGTGGGGAAGAAGGATTCTTCTTCACCAGCCTTATTGCAGAATTCTCTTGAAATATTTTGACAAATTCCTCTTTTGAGATTGGCTTATGATAAATTTTCAATCTGTGGCCATTCAACATAAGAGGAGTTTGAAATTCATCAATGGTCTTGATTCTTACTGCTCCATTGCTAAAGACTTTGTCAATTTCATATGGCCCAAGCCAATGGGTCTGAAATTTACCTTTGAAGTCTTTAAATTTGGAATCAAACAGTAATGCCCAATCTCCCTCTTGAAACTTTTTCTCTTTGATGTATCTGTCATGCCACTTAGCTCTTTGATGTTGAACTAGATCAGTTCTTAAAATTGCTTCTTGTCTGATCTCATCTAGCTCATTTAGTTGCTCCGTTCTGTCCTTTTGGGCTTCTAATAGATTCATCCCCAACTGAACTGCCATCTTGAAAGTCTTGACTTGAAACTCAATGGGGAGCAGGACTTCTTTCCCATAAACAAGTTCATAGGGAGAATGTCCTGTTGTATTCCTCCATGTAGTTCTGTAGGCCCACAAGGCTTCAGGAAGCCTTTCTACCCAATCTCTTCTATGTAGATGAACAATTTTGGTGATGATGTTCTCAAGAACTTCGTTTGTAGACTCCACTTGGCCATTTGCTTGCGGATGGTAAGGAGTAGATTTTCTATGCTTGATTTTGTATTCTTCCATCAGCTTCTCCATCAAGTTAGATGTAAATTGACTTCCCTGATCTGTCACAATTTCTCTTGGGATACCAAAACGAGTAAAAATATCCTCATAAAGAAAATTAACAACTGAATTTTCAGTGGCAGAAGGCAATGCTTTGGCTTCTACCCATTTAGTGGCATAATCAGTGCATACCAATATATACTTCTTCTGTTTAGATGGTGGATTAATGGGTCCAATGAAATCTAAAGCCCATTTTTCAAAGGGTTCGATGAGTACCTGTGGTTGTAATTGCATTTCATTTGAAAGAGTCAGTCTCCCAACTCTTTGGTAGCTGTCACACCTTCTGACATATTGTTTTGTATCTTTGAAGAGGGAAGGCCAATAATATACTAAAGAAAGGATTTTATAGGCCGTCCTTTTGTCAGCAAAGTGTCCACTGCATGGTTCATCATGACATGCCTTGAGGATGTCAGGCATTTCATCTTCCCGAACACATCTTCTGATCACACAATCTAGCCCTGTTTTAAACAATTCGTTAGAAATCCATGAATAATTTGAACTCTCCTGAACAATTCTTTTTTTTTCACTAGGAAATAAATGTGGAGGTAGCTTCCCTGTAACCAAATAGTTAGCAATATTTGCATACCAAGGAGTCTTAGTAGTTACTGCAAATAAATATTCATCTGGAAACTTATCCTCTACAGGAGAATCTTCGTTAGTATTTTGGATCCTAGACAAGAAATCAGCTACTGTATTTTGTTTCCCTGGTCTATCTAACACAATAATATTGAATTCTTGTAAAATTAAGAGCCATCTTGTAACTCTGCCATTAGTAACAGGTTTTTTCATTAAATATCTAATTGTAGAATGATCAGTATGGACAAAAGTTTCATAGCCTGTTATATAATGTCTAAACTTATTGATTGCATGAACAATAGCTAAGAACTCTTTTTCAGTCACAGTATAGTTCAACTCAATGGGAGTCAAATTTTTACTGGTGTAGTAAATGGCATAAGGAACTAAATCCTTTTGACCTAACACAGCTCCTAGAGCGGTATCTGAAGCATCTATAGAAATATGGAAAGGAAGTTTCCAATTTGGCCCTCTCAAAATGGGTGCTTCAGATATTCTTGTTTTCAAAGTTTCAAATGCAGATTGACAATCAGGATCCGATTTGAATTCACAGTCTTTTGTAAGTAATTTGAAGAGTGGAGATGCTATTTTGGTGAAGTTTTCTATAAATCTTCTATAGTATGCAGTAAATCCCAGAAAACTTCTAACATCTTTTTGACAATTTGGAATAGGCAACTTGGAGATGACTTCAACTTTTGATCTATCAACTTTAATCCCATCCCCTGAAATATGATGTCCCAAAACAATACCTTCAGTAAACATCATAAAGCATTTTTCATGACTTAATGAAAGGTTTGTTTCTTTACACCTTATAAGGACTTTTTCCAAATTCTCTAATGCCTCTTCAAATTAATCACTATAAACTGTAAAATCATCCATATAAACCTCTACACAATCATGGATTAGATTAGAAAAGATTCCTAGTACTGCCCTTTGAAATGTTGGGGTGCATTACATAATCCAAAAGGAAGTACTCGGTAAGCAAAAGTTCCTCATGGATAGGTAAATGTGGTCTTATCTTGATCTTCAGGTGCTACTTGAATCTGATTATAGCCACTAAAACCATCCAAGAATGAAAAGTACTTCTTGCCTGCTAGAGTATCTAATACCTGATCGATAAAGGGTAAAGGAAAGTGATCCTTCAAAGTTGCTTTTTTCAATTCCCTATAATCAATGCATACCCTCCATTTACCATTCTTTTTAGGTACTATAACCAAAGGAGAAACCCATCGGCTATCTGAAATTGGATAAATGAAGTTTACATTGAGTAGTTTTTGGAGCTCTTCTTTCACTATCTCCCTAAGGTTTGGAGTCATCCTTCTCTGAGGTTGTCTGATTGGTCTACTGTTTTCCTCAATGTAGCTGTGATGAATGCAAGTCTTAGGGTCAATACCTTTCATATCAGTATACTCCCATGCAAATGCAGTACAATTTTTTTGCAAGATTTTGGTTAGCTCCCCTTGTTGTGATTTTTCCAAGTTTTTGTTGATATTCAATGTTTTACCTGGAAAGATCTCAATGGCGGAACTACCAAAATCTTCCATAGAGAAAAGAGACATTTGTCTAGATGATAGATACTCAATGTCAGAATCTAACTGAAATTGTGTGTGGTAATATTCTGAAGATGTTTCAAAGTTTTCTAATGTGTTCAGAATTTGACTATCTTCACTGATTTCAGAAATGGTAAAGACAGGTTGTATAGTATCCTCATCATCAACCCACTCATTATCTCCTATTTCT
The DNA here is from genome assembly GCA_031772625.1 of Pinus tabuliformis. Classification (NCBI taxonomy): domain Eukaryota; kingdom Viridiplantae; phylum Streptophyta; class Pinopsida; order Pinales; family Pinaceae; genus Pinus; species Pinus tabuliformis. The sequence continues at coordinate 1,034,641,863 of CM062816.1, read as the reverse complement.
GTAATTACTTTTGCTGGAGAATACATATTGGATTTCTTTGTCGAATTACCATCAGAAATATACATATCCCCAGATCTACAACTGATAAAAGCATCAACTATGGCTAGCCAAGGTCTTCCTAAGATGAGAGGGTGTCCTCCTAAATTACTCTTGGGAGTTAAAATCATGAAATCTACTGGACATTCCCAAGAATCTAAGTAGACCGAAATGTCTTCTAATACACCATCTAGTTTGATAATTGATCGATCTACAAGTTGCAGTAAAGTAGGTGTAAAAAGAAGATTAGGAAGTTTTAGTTGTTCCATAGTCTGTCTACTCATAATGTTGATAGCAGCCCCTAAATCAATCAAAGTATTTGGAATTTCTACCCCATTGATATGTGTTTTGACAATTGGACTACCAGGATCTACATACTTCTGCATAGTAATTTTTCCCATCATGATATCTGTAACTTTTCCTACCAGGTGGATTCTTCTTGTATCTCTTGGTTTCCTTCCTGGTCTTTTAAGACTCAACTCCTTTATTGTTTTTGCTAGAATAGGAATCTCTCTGATGGCTTGTAACAAGGGAATCTTGATACAAGCATTCTTTAATTCATCTAGAAAATCATAGTCAGGCAACAACATTTGTTTTTCCACCCCTTTGTCAATTTGTAATCTTTCAGGAAAAGGAGGTGCGGATGAAGATGCAGGTTGCTCAACTATAGGAGTTGTGGGGGTTGACTCTTTTTCTTTTTCTTTTTGAGTGCTTGGGTTTTGAAGACATGCTTCAGAACCTTTATTGGCTTCAAGAGAATCTTGCTCAGAAATGCTTTGCTTTTGAGTATCTATAGAAGGCTTATCTAAAACTCTACCACATCTGAGTTGTACATCATTGAGAGGAACAATCATATAGGTAGGAAATTGTTGTCCTTCTACCATGTAAGAATTTTGAGGGTTTTTATTTTTGGGGTTCGGCAATGGCTGGGAAGGTAGTTGATTTGTCTTCTGTTGGAATGGAAGCAAGAGTTGAGAATTTGGAGTATGTTGAGAAGGTTGTTGTTGTTGTGGAAATGGCAATCATAGTTGTGGATTTTGATTTGGAAGTTGTGGATTTTGTTGATTTTTAAAAGATCGAGGATATTGATAAAAATGAGCAAATCTCCCATAAGGGTTTTGCATACCTTGTACCCGTGACTGAAAAGGATTTTGAGGTTGGGACAAAGGTTGTTGCCAAGGATTCCAATTTGGTGGGGGTTGAAAGTTCATAGAGTTGTTAAACCCTTGATTTTGTTGCCCCTGCCAAGGTCTCCTTGCAACAAAACAGAGAGACTCAATTGAATTTGGATCTTCTTGAAAGACAGCTTTGAGCCCAGGAATTGAAGGACAATCCTTGGTCTCATGGTTTTTTGAACAAATCACACATGTTTCTACAACTTTTGCATCCAAGGGACATTCCCTTAGAGCATGTTTCTTTCTACATTTTGGGCAAAAGATGGCCAAAGCTTCAGCTTCTGCTTTCTGCTTGTTTTGTATCTTAAGGGTGTCTAGTTGCTCACTAAGACTCCCTAAGATATCAGTTTTGAATTCATCAAGCATGTTGCCAATCTCAGCCCTACTTACTGATCTGGTTACAGATTTGTTTGCTCTAATGAGAGAAGGATCTCTAGGTCTTTTTCCAGTTTTAGATTTTCCCCCTGAGAGATGGACACATAACTCTGCTATATCATGAAGTGGAAGTTGAGATATATCTCCTTTTCCCATCATGTTCAAAATATCTATCCATTCATCTCTAATGGCTTTTAATACAATTTCTTTCAAGGTTTCCTCATCTAAGTTATTCATTTTTTATCTTTTCAGGTTGTATTGAAATCTTTCAAGTAAATCCTCCAAGTTTTCATCTTCTCTTTGCACCATTTTGAATACCTCATCCTTGTGATTGGTGGGCATACAATAGTCCAGGTAGCTATCCAAAAATGTTTGTTTCATATCATTCCAAGTCCTAATGGATTGAGTGACTAATCCCATGAACCATTTCAAAGTAGCTCCCTTCAATGTTGAAGGAAACAATTTGAGTTTTTGAGAGTCTTCCAGATAATCATAAGTTCGACACACGACTTCAAACTCAAATAGAAATGTTTCAAGATCCTCATTTATTAACCCGTGAAAGTTTGGGAGGACATATGGTGAGATGTTTTTCATTGTTGCTCGAGAATCCTCATCAACTATAGGAAATCCGAATGAGTTATCTCCATCCCTATTTCCCCCATTATTACCTCTACCTCCTCCATTGTTTCCTCCTCCTCCTCTACCTCTACCTCTAGCCAATCCGTTTACTACTTCCTCTGTCATGATAGTTTCCTCAGAGACTTCAGAGTCCTCTAGTTCCTCTACTAATGGCGAACGAGGAGGAATTTCTCCCTCTTCTTCTTCAGGTGATTCTACTTCTTCAATTACAATGTGTTTTCCTATAGAAGTAAAGAAAGGGTCTTTTCCTAATTTAGATTCGGTGGATAGTGTGGGAGAGTCTCCTAATTCAGCTACTACCTCTTGAATTCCAGGAATCCTAAGGCTAAGAGTGTGAGTTGGAGATGATGGAGGTGTTTCTTGTCTATTCCTTGAAGTAGATGGTGTTGTAAAAATCGAACTCTTGGCCCTAGCTAAAAACCTTCCCCTAGAATCTCTTGCTCTATGCATGTCATTTTTTTTTTTCTTCAAATCGGGCTAATAATCCTCTTTCTGATCTTCCAGATCACTCTAGGTGCAAGAAGAGAGCATACTCAAGAAATTATTAAACCAATAACTCTCTTTTCTGATCTTCCAGATCACACTAGGTGCAAGAGGAGAGCATACTTTGAGAAGTTATCAATTTTTACCTTCCTTGAAATTTTCTTGTTTTTTTTTTAAGAAATTGGCTACCTAGTTTCACTTCCCCGACAACAGCGCCAAAATGTTTGGCCAATTTAGTGTGTCCTAAATTTCTATTTAAAATGTCAATCCGAGAGTCGTAAACTGTTGAAGTGAAGTGCACTGTATATGCAAGATAACCGATTTCTTAGTTCTTTGTCGTTTTTGAGTTTTTGGTTTGTTTTTGGGTTTATCTTCTGTTGATTCCCTAATGTGAGATGGAAGAATTGAAAGTCAAGTATGGATGGTAATGGTGATTTCTACAATGATTTTGCAAACTTTAAAGTTCTCAAAAAGGTTTCAAACTGGCTGTGATAAAATCAATTCTCAAAAGAAAATGAAAATGTACCAAAACAGTGAACTAGTGACAATGAAGCCCAGTATCCTTACTGCTGTATAAAAAGAAAATAAAACTGAACTCAAAGAAATTCAAAGACTGTAAGCAAAGAAAACTAAATCACACTACTTCAACTCATATTCTGACCCTTCACCTTTCGAATCGCTCTGGCTATAGGAAGTAATCATAAACAAATTGAGTAATATGATATGTAAATTGCAGGAAATGAAATTGCATAAAATGAAACTAAGATTTAACTACTCATTCATATTTTAATTCCTGAAAATGACATAAGTAATTTAATCACTAACTTGTAGGAAAGTAAACTAAATCATACTACATCAAGTAATATTATGATTCCTCACTATTTGAGTCGCTTGGCTATAGGAAGGAAATCATAAACAAATGAGTAATCTGATATCTAAATTGCATAAAAGTAAATAAGCAAAGCAGAACTGAAAGAAATGACAATGCTGGAATTAAAACTCAGAAAATGAATCAGCAGAAAGGACAAGATGATCTCATGTCATTAGACATTAAAACTATGTAATTTGCCTGGGCTGCCTACTGTGGGGTCGTTAATATGCCATGATTATTCTCACTTGTGAAGGTTTATTCCACCCATTTTCACCATTCTTCATCATGACATTTATTATAATTTATCATTTAAATCCATTTTATAAATAATTTATGCTCTCATGGATGAATGTTATTTATTCTCTTTTATTTTTAATAAATTGATTATTATGCATTAATTTATCAATGATAGTTCTAATAAGTTGGTTGTAACATCATTCGCCATTTTTAGCCTCCAAGGTAACTTCCATATTGAAGATTTGATTTTTAAATCAGCCAACTCAGAAATTCGCTGGTTTAAGGAGTGACGGTTTTGCGGTTAAGATTCTGAGCAAATGAAGACGAATTTGGAAAATCCGGAACATGGGTTTTGTCCAAAACGGGCCCAATTATCTTCATAAGGAACAGTTTGCCCAAATTCGGCTTGTACAGGGAGAAACGCAGGGTTCTTTGAACACGATTTTCTGGGATTTGCTGTTGCGGCCGCCCTCCAAATCTTAGCTGCAAACCTAAATCCGCCTTGTTCTTGTTGATCAATGGGTTGGAATCAACCTAAATTTGTAAGAGAAATTATGATTGTAATTATCTATACTCTGATCTTTCTCTATTTAATGAAACCCAAGATCAGAGACGGGGGCAGATTGGGGAGAGACGTGATGATGGAAGAATGATAGAGAAATGATGGACAACGGTGGTGGATTATTCATGCTGTAGCTTTTGCTGTTGTAATGATTCCAATTGGCTGATTAATAAATGAATTGGGAATTGCTGTTCATTCTTCTTATTCTGAAGTGATCCCGCAGCATCCGCTGGTGGCTAAGGGCCCAGCCTATGGCAGAATCCGCTGCTACTACTGTATAGTATTTTCTTTTGTTTTATGCGTGGTTTTCTATCTTTATTGTTCAGTAATCTGATGCACGAATGCTATGTGATCATTAATTCATTAATGTTCTTTCCGAATTCCTTGTGGCGATTCTGCGTTATATTATTAAGTCTTTTCCAGAATTGATTGCATGGTATCAATCTGAATCGGGTATTTCTATTACAGAGCTTTTGTATTAAACGTTACCATCACAAGATTTATTTGAAGTTATGATTATCGGAATCCGGAAGTAATGTTGTATTTGGAAACATAGTTCTCATCTCAGATTACTATCTTAGTGTGTTGAATGTATATATGATTGTTGTTCTATTAGTGTGTTTTGTATATATGATAACTGCTGTTCCATAATTCATTTGTGAATATCGCCTCATAAAGTAAATTGCTTTTGAAGATTGTTATTTCATTGCAAAATGTGAGTTTGGTTCAAGTTTACTTTTGACTCGCGAGATTTAGTTCTTTTGATTGCTGTTTCATTTACTGTTGTTCTATTTCCTTTTGTTATTTCATTTTTACTTGCTGCCATTCCGTTTCCTTGCATTTATTGCTTTGGTGTGAGAGGAGGATCAAGGCTGTCATGAGACACAGCAGACGCTATTATGCTCCCAGATCCATGATCCATACTCTAATTCCTTTTTCCTTCATCAATTTCTAGAGGACTGAGTTATTATCCTCGATTGATGGTTGTTTGAATGAATGATTTAGTTTAAGACATTTTCAGTTTCTTGTTGTTTCAATTAGATTTCTTTTTCAAGCATTCATTTACTTTTGGGTTTTAAGCACTATACTGCGAAACATTACTCTTAAGTAAATAGCCGCCTCAGACAGAGTACACTCTTGAAATAAAAAGTCGTCCCTGGGTTGATAATTAATGTGAGGTAATTAGGAGTTCACAAGACACCTTTTTATCGCTCCACATTTTGGTGCCGTTGCCGGGGAGAGTGTAGCCATTTCTAAAGAGTAGTGTGAATTTGATGACTGCCTGCTAGGGAAGAGTTGGATCTTAAAAACGGAAGGTAAGAACCTGCGTACGGAGCATGTAAAAGCCCTGCTCCCCCGTCCGCTTTCCAGCAGGACTGTTAAAGAACCTAGAGTAGAAATAGATGTTTGAATTTTTGTGTGAATTATTAGGAAAAATAGAATTTTTTTTTTTTAAATGAATCACATGATTTCACTCAAGTGGTGATGTAAGCACCACCCATTTCACTAACCGATTGACAGGAACATTTGAAGAAGGAGCCTTGAAGAAACACATGAAGAACATCTTATATTATGGTAAGAAATGGCTCACGTTTCTACTTTTGAATTTCCTATCAAAGATCTAGGAGTGACACAAATGCACATAATTCCCCCATCTTTACCAAATTTTCATGGTTTAGCAAATGAAGATCCACATACATTTATGTTCGAGTTTGAAATACTTTGTAGAGGATATGATTATTGTACTAATGATCAAAGATTGAAAGTGTTTCCTCTTACTCTAAAAGGAGCAGCTCTCCGATGGTTCATGAACCTAGGTGGGAATTGCATCCAATCATGGGAGGACATGAAGAACATATTCTTGAAAAAGTACCAAGACTATTGCAAAGCCAATGAAGATATTTTCTATATGATACAAGGGGAAGATGAAAGTTTGGAGGACTATGTAGATCGATTTCATTATAACCTTCAAAAATCAAAGCATAAGCATTTGGAAAAAGAGATCTTAAAAACACTCCTTCTTAAAGGAATCAAAGATGAATTTTTAGAACTTTTAAATTTGATAGGAAAAGGTGATGTTTTTCAGTTATCATATGATGATGTTTGTGAGTTGTGCATAAGGTATTCAAGAGGAATCTCCAAGGCTGGTAAGAATTCTAGAGAAGTTTGTTCCTTATTTTCTAAATCTGCTACAAGAATAGGAGACATAAGAGCTGAAATCAATGTTTTATTTGAAAATTTTAAAGTTGACTTTATTAGCTCTCTAAATGAAAAATTGGATGTTTTGCAGGTTCATAAAAATCAAGAATTTGATGAAGTGTTTTGTTCTCATGACCGAAAGGAGCATCTCATAGATACTCACTCTTCCTTATCTATGATGGAAGTGGCATATCAAAGAGGTAAGGAAGCGGCAACAAGGTCAAAACCACAAAAATCATGGCCTACAAGTATGGTTCAAAACACTTTTTCTCCATCGTCATACTTGCATAATCCATTATGGAATGCTAATGTGTTAGGGCAGCCATGTCAATATAACCACCTATCTTGTTTACAAGTTGGGCATGGTTCATCTTATGATGGCATGACTACTCTCCCTCATCTTGTAGCACAAGCACATTCTCCATATTCTCCACCAGCTCTTTCACAACACCTTGCTTGCCCATTCACACAACCCAATCAGCCACATCATCAAAATGCTCCTGCTCAACTAATTTCACACCCTCACCATAATAAACCAGTACAACATGCTTACAATGTTGAGCTGGAAAATTTATCCACCCTTCCCACCCATTCTATCTCACATGCGCCATTAGAGAAAACCTACAATGAGATTCAGAATGTTTCAAATGCAAAAATTGTAGAAACTATGGAAGAAAATGAGGTTTCTTTTACTATGCATCAACAAGCTATTTTAAAAGCTCAAGAACTTCATGATATGATGGCTATGCGAAATCAAAAAAATAAAGCATATATTGAAGATTGGTTTCACTCCATCATTTGTTTGCAACATCACTCTATGCTTCAACAATTTTTGATATCATTTTTTCAAGGGAAGCCACCTTCTCATACCCTAATATCCATTAACATGCATTTTTCAAATTTGGGTATGTGCATACATGAAGCCTTATTTCGAAAATGGCTTCACTGGAAGTACTCATATACGTAGTTATATTCATTTTTCAAATCAAAATAGGTTAGTGTAGAAAATAAAATAAAATAAGGGAATAAATAAATGCATTTTGTTTTTCCATGTAAAACTAGGGTTTTTGTTGCAACATGCTATCGAAATCAACATCGGTGATAAATTTTTTTATAATTTGTGTATGTAGATGAATCATAATGGAAATAATAAGTTCTACAAACACTCATTTTCATTTTTATCACCAATTTGAAAAAATGCTTGAATTTCATTTTTTTGGCTTGCGGGCTTGATGAACTTTCTGGAAAAACAGTCGGGACAGTCATGTTTTGAGGGACCAAAAGTGAATATTTTTAAAACCCATTTCTACCCTAAGTAGCCCTTGATGTCTACTTTCTAACCCAATTTGAATCACTCAATTTGGAATTGAAACGAAAAAGTTAGAGCCAAAACATTGACCGGATGTCTAGCGGGCAGCTCAGGAACAGAGTTGGGACAGTCAATTTTTGGAGGCCTAAATGACCATATTTTTAAAACCTGTTTCTATCCTAAGTAGCCCTTGATGTCTACTATCCAATCCAATTTGAATCACTCAATTTGGATTTGAAACGAAAAAGTTAGAGCCAAAACATTGACCGGATGTCTAGCGGGCAGCTCAGGAACAGAGTTGGGACAGTCCATTTTTGGAGGCCTAAATGAATGAATTTTTAAAACCTGTTTCTGTGGTAGATTCCCCTATGAATCTAGTTTACAATGCAATTGGAATCACTCATTTTTGATATCGTATGGGGAAGTTATGATCAAAATACTGACTGCCTATCGTAAATCAGCACTCTTAAAACTATGTCTTTCCAGTTGTTCCTTAAAGTATTTGACCTATCAATTCTTCTTGTCTTAAAAACCTGTTTCTATTGGAGATCAATAAATGAATCTATTTTCATTTCCAATTTGAATCATTCGAATCCGACATCAAACGAAAAAGTTACGTTTGAAATATCAACTGTTGGTCTAAGCCGGGTAATCGAAAATGACTATGTTATGCAGGTTGTTCTAGCTAAAATTGACATATCATATCATTGAATCTTTAAAACCTGTTTCTACTGGAGATAAACCTTTGAATTAGCTCTCATTTGGCTTTGGAATCACTCGATTTCGACGAAAAACAAAGAAGTTGTGATTAAAACACTGCAGGCTAGCATGATTGGCCACTGCTCTCCCGCAAGTGACATATAAATTTTACTTTGTTATTTTCTCAATGGATTTGTTATACAGAGTAACTACTTGTTGTTTTTTGCATAATTTTTGGATTAGGGGAGCCCGCGCACCTCTCTTTCTCCATGATTGAATGTTTTATTGCAGGTAGACACTCGTTTTTTGCAGGTCCTGGGAAAATAAAGAAGGTCAACTTATGGACGAGTGATTTTTCAAAGAAATTTTTATAAAACAAAGGAATTTTATCCAAATCATTACCCAACGGATTCATAATAGAACAAATGAAGAATTGATTTAAATTTCAAGATTCATGTTTTGTCATTGCTGCCAAAACATTTTTCAAATAGATCATTTTTTTGACATAACATCATAGCTGTTGCAACTCAATTTATTTATTTACATACTGCTTTTTGTTGTTTCTTTTCTAATTTCTCTTATATTTTGTGTTTCAGGTGTTGCTTCATTCAAAGTGCAACTCATCCTCAGCATCATTGCAGTGAACAGCTAATTCATTCTTTGCGTGTTTGCATTTTATGGTTGTGTATTTTGCTGTTCCTTTTCTGAAGGGACAGCATTTGTGTGCATTTTTGTCGTTCCTGCTGTTCCTTTTTCAAAGGAACATCATTTTCATTTTTTATTTTCTAAAGGAATAACACTTTTTTTGATCAGCCATTCATTTTGTTGTTCCTTTTTCACAGTTCATTTTGCTGTTCCTTTTCGAAATGGAACAGCTGTTGTTCCTTTCCGAAATGGAACAGCACTTTTGTACTTTCACATTTTGCTGTTCCTTTTCGAAATGGAACAACACTTTTTGCACTTTCACATTTTGCTGTTCCTTTTCGAAATGGAACAGCACTTTTTGCACTTTCACATTTTGCTGTTCCTTTTCGAAATGGAACAACACTTTTTGCACTTTCACATTTTGCTGTTCCTTTTCGAAATGGAACAGCACTTTTTGCACTTTTACATTTTGCTGTTCCTTTTCGAAATGGAACAGCACTTCTGCACTTTCACGTTGGGTGTGTTTTTGCTGTTCCTTTTTCAAAAGGAACAGCATTTGGTGTGTTTTTGCTGTTCCTTTTTCAAAAGGAACAGCAGTTTGAGTTTTTGCTGTTCCTTTTTCAAAAGGAACAGCAGTGCGTGTTTTTGCTGTTCCTTTTTCAAAAGGAACAACATTTGGTGTGTTTTTGTTGTTCCTTTTTCAAAAGGAACAACAGTTTGAGTTTTTGCTGTTCCTTTTTCAAAAGGAACAGCAGTTTGAGTTTTTTGCTGTTCCTTTTTCAAAAGGAACAGCAGTTTGAGTTTTTTGTTGTTCCTTTTTCAAAAGGAACAGCAGTTTGAGTTTTTGCTGTTCCTTTTTCAAAAGGAACAGCAGTTTGAGTTTTTTGCTGTTCCTTTTTCAAAAAGGAACAGCAGTTTGAGTTTTTTTCTGTTCCTTTTTCAAAAGGAACAGCAGTTTGAGTTTTTGTTGTTCCTTTTTCAAAAGGAACAGCAGTTTCAGTTTTTTGCTGTTCCTTTTTCAAAAGGAACAGCAGTTTGAGTTTTTGCTGTTCGAGTTTTTTCTTGCATGGATTCTTCTCTTTCAAAAGGAATGACATTTGCATTTTCACGTTTTCTGTGTGTATTTTTGTTTTTTGGTGTGCATTTTCTTTGATGTTCCCTACACGGAACACCACTTTTTGAGTGTTTTTGTTGTTCATTCAAAAGAGCAACACTTTGGGAATATTTTTGAGGGCAACCCTTTCTTTTCTCTTGTGGGATTATTCATAGGTCAGCTCAACCACATTCTCCTGATTCTCTTTCATGGCATGAAGTACACTACTTTTATGAGGACAGGAATTATGGATTCTTTTGAAGCAAAGTTAATATTATTCACGTTATGATCTTTAACAGGACAGCTCCTTGATGATAGAGTCTTTTTAAAAGGGACACAATTATTTATATATTCCTTTACTGCATTGATTTTTGCTGTACATGATACTGATTGATCATCTTAATACCATGCTGGTTCCACCCTTCCTGGTTATAATCTTCTCTGTCTGTAATAAATGAGATTATGGGTATATTTTTTATATTGACATGTTCAACTTCTTCCGCCATCCCTGCTCTTAAGGAGTACTGAGCCTCCCTCTTTTTATCATAAAAATGTGTAATATCAACAAAATTTTGTTCGCAGATGGAGGATAGGGGGTCTCATTACGAGCCAGCCTACCATGTTCATAAGGTTGTAACAAAGTGACATTCCCATTATGGCCACCACACCAGGGTTATGATCCATTGGATAGCCAAGTTATCCTTGGAACAGGAGGTCTCATCACGAGCCGGCCTGATCACTTTTGCTACCTCCTAGTGAATGGCAGTGTGGTTATCTGGTTACCACGCCAGCACACTGATCTCTTCTGTAGAACAACACTGTAACTCTCCATTTATAAATTGAGGATCCTGGCTCATATGGGTTAAAAAGCAACCCTGCCGAGGCTATGGACGCCTGCTGGCAGCAGAGGCTCTGCTTACGGTATTGAAGTTATATCTTTTCGTCAATTATTATTATAATACCCTTTTCTTATTTTCTTTTTATCAGAGAAGTTATTTCCTTAACTTTTTCCCTGTTTGAACCTTTATGCATGAGAAATTGTTCTATGATCAATCACATCATTTTCAGCTAGAATACCGTCAGCAAAGCATCTTTTTAGCATATTGTTGTCCTTTTTCGTTTTGTATAAACTATCATCAATTCAAAGCGTCCTATCTCTTATTCATAACTATCTTTACACACTTTGCTCTTAATATAACCATAATTTTCACCGTCCTATCATTGATAAGTGTACTCTGCTCCCTTACTGATATATTGTTCATTCCATTGCCTTGCCGTCAGCACCACCCCTTTCATATGCTTTATGGTTATGAAACCCATTTTCCAATTGGAGGGGGGAATGTATGCATTATGGGATTGCATGTGATATGATTACTACACTCTGCCATAACTTGTTGATTTCATAAGTTTTTCTGATTGAAATTTTTGCATGCATCTTATCTGTTCAAAGCTAACACTATGGATTCAAGCACATTGTATGCAAAATAGTGTTTTGTTTACAGGAGAACGACAAGTATGGGCAGAATTCTATTCGTAGCATGACCACACTATTGCACTTCACAGTAGAGGCTCGTGAACGCGAACAATTCTTCAGACATGATGTGCTTCCCTGGATTCCACCTTTTGCATCACTTTCAGCACCAACTTTGCCTACATCAGCTTCAACAACTGTCAGTCCATATATGTCATTTTTGGAGGTAAAACTTGAGGTAAAATTGCATAGTTTTCTAATTTATTATAAATTTCGGAGAATCTAATGAAAATCCATTCTGAGCATTATTTGTCATCCTTCATTCCACATCTTTACCACTTCCCCTTTTTCAGTAGCATGTCATTTTCGAGTGTGGGGGAGTGTTCCTTTCATTCATTTTTTTCTTATGACCATGTCATTCATATTCTTTATCATCCATTGCTCTTCTTATTCATTCTCAACACCTCCCTTATTTCATCTTGTTTTACACCAAGCGTACAATTCAACAGCTGGTAGCAACCACCTCTATTTGTTTTCTAGCATCGCATGAGGACATGCTAATTTTTCAGAGAGGGGGAGGAATTACTATGCATGATGGATGTTTTCTATTTTCTTTCTCCTTTAAGGCATACAATTTCATTTTTACACAGTGCGGAAATTGATTTCCCATATTTTCAAAAACTATGAACTCAATTCTTGTGATCTCTAGGAAACACAAACATACTATTAAAATACACATACCTAGATAATTTCAAGAAATATTGGTTCATAAAATTTCGGAAATCATGCACTCTCACCTACAGCCATTTTGTTTATATCTCATGATCCGTGCATCAAAACGATTTGATTTTTGGATCATAGAGACATTCATATATTGTAAATTTACTTGCAACATTTCAACAAAATCTGGTTTGTAGTTTTGAGAAAATGCTTAATGAAGTTTGCTGTTATCTATATCATATTTTGCTGCAACTTCATACATATAGTTGAATGTCAATGTAAAAATTGTTATGCCTTCATCAAGATTGCTAAGATTGAATATTCATTAATTAGAGAAGCATTCAGTTATTTTCAAATTTTTATTGCTTGGTTAACACATGGTTTTTTTCTTTGGGTTGCATGAGGACATGCAATATATTCAGTTTTCGTTGCATGAGGACATGCAACATATTGAGTGTGGGGGTGTGTGGGGTTGTTAATATGCCATGATTATTCTCACTTGTGAAGGTTTATTCCACCCATTTCCACCATTCTTCATCATGACATTTATTATAATTTATCATTTAAATCCATTTTATAAATAATTTATGCTCTCATGGATGAATGTTATTTATTCTCTTTTATTTTTAATAAATTGATTATTATGCATTAATTTATCAATGATAGTTCTAATAAGTTGGTTGTAACATCATTCGCCATTTTTAGCCTCCAAGGTAACTTCCAGATTGAAGATTTGATTTTTAAATCAGCCAACTCAGAAATTCGCTGGTTTAAGGAGTGACGGTTTTGCGGTTAAGATTCTGAGCAAATGAAGACAAATTTGGAAAATCCGGAACATGGGTTTTGTCCAGAACGGGCCCAATTATCTTCATAATGAACAGTTTGCCCAAATTCGGCTTGTACAGGGAGAAACACAGGGTTCTTTGAACACGATTTTCTGGGATTTGCTGTTGCGGCCGCCCTCCAAATCTTAGCTGCAAACCTAAATCCGCCTTGTTCTTGTTGATCAATGGGTTGGAATCAACCTAAATTTGTAAGAGAAATCATGATTGTAATTATCTATACTCTGATCTTTCTCTATTTAATGAAACCCAAGATCAGAGACGGGGGCAGATTGGGGAGAGACGTGATGATGGAAGAATGATAGAGAAATGATGGACAACGGTGGTGGATTATTCATGCTGTAGCTTTTGCTGTTGTAATGATTCCAATTGGCTGATTAATAAATGAATTGGGAATTGCTGTTCATTCTTCTTATTCTGAAGTGATCCCGCAGCATCCGCTGGCGGCTAAGGGCCCAGCCTATGGCAGAATACGCTGCTACTACTGTATAGTATCTTCTTTTGTTTTATGCGTGGTTTGCTATCTTTATTGTTCAGTAATCTGATGCACGAATGCTATGTGATCATTAATTCATTAATGTTCTTTCCGAATTCCTTGTGGCGATTCTGCGTTATATTATTAAGTCTTTTCCAGAATTGATTGCATGGTATCAATCTGAATCGGGTATTTCTATTACAGAGCTTTTGTATTAAACGTTACCATCACAAGATTTATTTGAAGTTATGATTATCGGAATCCGGAAGTAATGTTGTATTTGGAAACATAGTTCTCATCTCAGATTACTATCTTAGTGTGTTGAATGTATATATGATTGTTGTTCTATTAGTGTGTTTTGTATATATGATAACTGCTGTTCCATAATTCATTTGTGAATATCGCCTCATAAAGTAAATTGCTTTTGAAGATTGTTATTTCATTGCAAAATGTGAGTTTGGTTCAAGTTTACTTTTGACTCGCGAGATTTAGTTCTTTTGATTGCTGTTTCATTTACTGTTGTTCTATTTCCTTTTGTTATTTCATTTTTACTTGCTGCCATTCTGTTTCCTTGCATTTATTGCTTTGGTGTGAGAGGAGGATCAAGGCTGTCGTGAGACACAGCAGACGCTATTATGCTCCCAGATCCATGATCCATACTCTAATTCCTTTTTCCTTCATCAATTTCTAGAGGACTGAGTTATTATCCTCGATTGATGGTTGTCTGAATGAATGATTTAGTTTAAGACATTTCCAGTTTCTTGTTGTTTCAATTAGATTTCTTTTTCAAGCATTCATTTACTTTTGGGTTTTAAGCACTATACTGCGAAACATTACTCTTAAGTAAATAGCCGCCTCAGACAGAGTACACTCTTGAAATAAAAAGTCGTCCCTGGGTTGATAATTAATGTGAGGTAATTAGGAGTTCACAAGACACCTTTTTATCGCTCCACACCTACAAGAGCCTAAAAGAAAAATACTGATCAGCTAACAATCATGAGAAAGCATAAAAGAAAAGATGGACAGCAGGTTAACATGAATATCAGGATAGCGTAATATATACAAGCAAATGATTATAAAAGAAGTAACATAATGAAAGCAAGTAAGAAACTATACAGTAGATACAGAGCCTTGGTGTACAGGGGCCCTCTACAACCTCGGCCAATCAATACTCAGTCACAAATTAAACTTAAGAATGTTGTCTTCTCATATATTAAAGTGCAGTCAAAACATAAAGATAGAGCATGGCACAGTGGGCTCGTAAACACAGTCAAGATTACATGTAAAATCTAACTATCA
Organism: Pinus tabuliformis; assembly: GCA_031772625.1. Lineage (NCBI taxonomy): Eukaryota > Viridiplantae > Streptophyta > Pinopsida > Pinales > Pinaceae > Pinus > Pinus tabuliformis. The sequence goes on along the minus strand of CM062816.1, from coordinate 1,034,626,733 downwards.
AGAGTATGGTAACGCATTATTTATAACTGAAGATGCTATAACTGATTCCTAAATTCTATGCTGCCAAACAGACACGTAAATCTCTACGTCCTGAGATCTAGCAGTATGGTAATCATGACAAATAAATCTATGGAGTGGTGGCTATTCGATTTGGTTCACGGATTGATCCACAGGTGTTACCACACCTCCGGAGATTGAGGAACTTGCCACGCAAAACTTCATGTGGGAAAAATAGATTCGTGCCACCACAAAACTCTTCGTTTGACCACTCCTTTGACTGTCCTTGACCATGGTTGTTTGTGAGTGATGTGGCTGAACCAAGGGGACATGCTCCATGTACATGTCATTTGCAGCTTGCCCATGTGGCCGGATTCTCCACTGGACACCTGTAACATAGCCTTCAACAAAATGGCTGCAGAAACTTGAGCTGACTGCGGAAAGTGACAAGTTTCTGCAGCTGATTGAACAAAAATCTAAATCAAAAAGCAGCCAAAAACATAGTTAGGAAACCATTTTATAAGCTCTTTTTAAACTAATATGCAATGATTTGACAGCTTGGTGGGTCAAGTAAATGGAAAAGAAGGCTGAAAAGGTGTATAGGGAAGATGCAAGTTTGGGACTCAACAGAACCGTACCAGGGACAGTACCAATTCGGTCCTGCCATGCAGCAGCCAGTCTATCAGTATCAACCGTACCCTGGGTATACATATCAACAACCTCAACAACCCCAGTATGGTCCGGTTAATCCTGGTTTTCCGGGAGGATATAATATCCCAAATGCAATTCCAATTCCTAGTTATCCTGGATATCCTCCTCCTGGTGCTGGTTTCATGACCCAGAGTTTTAGGGACCCTAATCGTTAGTTACTATTTATCGCAACTTTGGACTTGCCTGACTTGTCGCACCTTACAACGATCCAATTAACTATCTTCCGTTTTGGCCACCAATGCTGAATAAGTTGCCTAGTGATATTCCTAAGTTTGAAGACAAATCAGGAGAGGACCCGTCGAACCATGTGATGACTTATCACCTCTGGTGTGCGTCTAATTCCATTTCAAATGATTCAATCCGTTTAAGGCTTTTCCAGCGCACTCTAATTGGTCTTGCGGCCAAGTGGTACATTGAGTTACCGCGAGCCACTTTTTATAATTTTAGTCAGCTAGCTACTTCGTTTTTAACTCATTTTCAATTGCCAGTCAAATATGACAATGGCATAGAGTTATTAACGTCATTAAAGCAGTCTACGTCCATTTATACTTTAGATCACATTTATGAATGGAGACGTCGATGACGTTTAGTGAAGGTTTTTATTTCGGATCAGATCTTAGCTGAATGGTTTGTAAAATCTTTATTGCCAAAGATCACTGAGGATGTAGCTAAGGCCAGAGTCGTTATTGAGGAGCAAGTAATTTCTCAAGCTCAGTACCTTGACTTAGTTTATACGCAGTCAAGTACGTTACACGAGAAAATCCCCGATCTTCCTAAGCAAAATCAAATCGCTGCAGCTCCTTCAGGGTCTCATGCCACTGATGGTATGATTGGTATGGTTAATACCAAAAGTAAGAAGAAAGCTTCCAAGAATTCTTCTCCTATTATAACTTTACCAGATTCCATGACAGGATATTCTTCCGCGGAAATTTCCGCCGATATTCCTGTTGTAAAGTCATCTACAGCCAAATCAAAATCCGGCGGTAAGAAGAAAGGGAAGAAGAAAAATAAAACAGACAAAAATTCGAAAGAGAAACCAGAAAAGGTGGAATCAAATGATGAGAAACGCAAACCTCGTTATCCTTGTCTCATTTGTGATGAAGAGCATTTCACAAGAGACTGCCCTCATCGTGTAGAGGTTGCCAAAATTGTCAAAGGTTCCCAAATGCCTGCTGTTTTGAAGGATCCTTTTCCAAGTCAAGACAGTAATATGATAGGTTCTTCCTCAAATGCCTCCAAAGAACCCATAATGATGATGTCCCATGTTAGGATTGCGACTTGATCGCATGATTATGGAAGTAAAAGTCTTGTTGATGGTAAAGAAGCAGAATCTTCTCATTCGAATCCATCAACCTGAGCTCCCAGTTCCGATCCACTACAGATCGAGAAACCTAACCCAGACTTAGTAATCAAACCTCCTGCCAAGGGTATACTTCGAAAGTTAGCTTTCAATCCACATGCGAGAGCGGCTTAGAACTATAACATTGTTGAAGATTTGGCTGTTTGACCTTCGGCAATGTCGGCTTTGGAAGTGCTGCAATCATGTCCAGCACAACGTAAATTACTATTGTCGGCTATAAGAGCTGTTGACGTTCAGGACTTGAACCTTATAATTTTCGATCTAGAAAATAGTACACCACACTTACCTCATCAAATGGCTTTCCAGATCCCAGTGTTAGTAAAAAACAGACCTTGTTATAGGACTGTGATTGATGAGGGAGCCTCAACGTGTATTATGTCGATACAGTGTTGGAGATCACTTGGTTCTCCTTCGCTAAATCAATCCCCGACGATTCTAAAGGCCTTTGATGGCCGTGGGTTTCACCCTTTTTGGCATTCTATAGGATTTACCTATAGGGGTTGAAGGCAAAACTGTTAATGTAGACGTGGAGGTGGTTGATGCCCCTCTAGATTACAACATTCTCTTGGGTCGTAGTTGGTCTTACGCTATGACAACTGTCGTTTCATCGGTCTTTCGGCTTATAAAGTTCCCTCATAATGGAAATATCGTAACTATAGACCAGCTGACTTACTTTTCATCCGACCCAGCCTCTTATGAAAGTATTCAGCATGTCGGCAAAACAACTATCTCGTATAAGGATGTTGGAGTAGGACTAGTTAAAGATTCTGGTTTACTAGGAACTTTTCCTTTTCCTCCTATCAACACATCATCTTCTACTGCAACCATTCATATGATTTCGTCAGACACCATTGTTTATGACGATCCTTGGATTGTACCTTCTGAATCTGAGATAGACTCATTTGGTGATGTTATGCCTTTGAGTCCATATGAAATTGCGTATCAAGCCGCGCAGTCGTTTATCGACCCATCTTCAACCAAAATTGACTTAATGAATGTGGTCCATGAGGAATCGCTTTCAACATCAAACTCAGATTCAACAACGTTTTCTGAACTTGTTCACACTGATGAGGAAATTCGTGAAATTCTATGTGTCGATGATTTACCATGGGAAGATCTTCATCATAGATCTTCGTTCTTACTCGAGAGTGATCATTTTGAAAATGATTTTTCATCTATTTTTACAACTGAATATGTCAAGGAACCTCAGAATCCAATGAAAAACCCTGATTCAGAGTTAAATTTGGGAAACATTTCTCGAAATATTCCTATTGATATTTCGGTTAAGCCTAGAATTGTTGAAAACATTCATATAGGTACCTCGTGTATGGAAGATGAAATTCAAACATATAAGGCCCTATTTCAAGAATTTCGTGACGTGTTTGCCTGTTCATATGAGGAAATGCCAGGAATTGACCCCGCAATTGTTGTTCATGAAATCAAAACTTACTCGGATGCTAAACCTGTCCGCAACGTTTGCATCAGATCCACCCGAGAAAAGTTGCTGCTATTAAAGGAAAAGTTGAAAAATTACTCAAAGCAGGTTTCATTTATCCAATTCCGTTAACGGATTGGGTATCGAATATTGTTCCTGTTAACAAAAAGCAACGGAAAATAAGAATATGTATCGATTATAGGGACATTAATCGAGCCTGTCCCAAAGACAATTACCCAACTCCCTATATCGATCAAATCATTGATGATTGTGCTGGCAGTGAAATATTCTCCTTCATTGATGGTTTTTCCGGATACAATCAAATCAATATTCTACCTGCTGATCAACCAAAAACGGCTTTCATTTGTCCATGGGGGACATTTGCTTATTGCAAATTACCTTTTGGGTTTAAGAACGCCGGGGAAACTTTTCAAAGGGCCATGTCTTATGCATTTCATGACATCAAGCACATTGTGCAACCCTATCTCGATGATTTACCTGCTCATTCATTACATCGAGCTAATCATCTCATCCATTTACAAGCAATCTTTATGAGGTGTAGGCATTATCGGATTAGGTTGAATCCACACAAGTGCGTTTTCTGTATATAAACGGGTTAGTTACTGGGGTTTGTTGTTTCAAAAGCTAGCATTCGCGTCGATCCTTCGAAGGTCGAAGCTATTGTCAAATTGCCTCCTCCTTTGAGTCTTCGCCAACTCCAAAGTTTGCAGGGGAAAGCAAACTTTTTACTTTGATTCATTCCTAACTACACCAAGATCACAAAGGGTTTTACCCGGTTGTTGAAATAGAATACTCCATTATTTTGGGACGAGATAGCTGATAAATCTTTTGATGCACTAAAACACGCGTTGACCCATGCACCGTTATTGCATCCTCCCAACTACAACCAGGACTACTTCTTGTATCTCGCCGCCTCCCATTCCACCATTGGAATGGTGTTAGTTCAGGAAGATGAATTCGGTACTGAACATGTGATATATTACCTTAGTCGAACTTTAAATCCAACTGAGCTAAAATACTCACATGTGGAGAAATTGGCATTGGCAGCTATTTAAGCTGTCCAACATTTTTGTCATTACATTTTACTATGTAAAACTAAAGTAATTTTTGATTGCAACCCTATGATCTATATTTTAACCAAGCAATTGCTAGGGGGAAAGTACTCCAAATGGATTGTGATATTGCAGGAGTTCGACCTAGAATTTGAAAAGTCTAAGTCAAAGAAATCTTTGGTTTTTCCGGAGTTAATGTGTGACTTCCCACGTGCTGACACGGAAGCTGTGGTGGAGGAGCCCATTGCGGACGAATCCTTGTTTCTAATCAACACTTTAGATCCATGGTATGGGGATATCATCGTTTATCTCTAGACCCAATCCTTTCGGCCAGAAATTTCAAGGTCAGAACGTCGAAAAATATGTTTCCAACCCAACAATTCAGAATTATTGGAGATACTCTTTATCGCCGTGGGGCGGACTCTATTTTTCAACGTTGTTTAACTCATGAGGAAGCTAAAAGGGTTCTGAATGACTGTCACTCTGGAGCGTGTGGCGGTCATATGTCTGGGTATGGCACAACCCAAAAGATATTGCGCGTTGGCTATTTCTGGCTGTCTTTGTTTAAATATTGTATTAACGTGGTCTGAAAATGCCACGACTGCCAAATTTTTGATCGAAAGATGCAGGCTCCACCTGCTCCTCTCCACCCTATAATTATCGTCAATCCGTTTGAAAAATGGGGTATCGATTTTATTACATGTAACCCTCACTCGGCCGGGGGTCATGCATATATCATCCTTGCAGTAGATTATTTTACCAAGTAGGTGTTGGCATTGTGATTCAAGTGTTGTCCTTGATGGCAACTCTCTCAGAGGATGGTACAGGTGCTCAGAAGTTGGTACAGGTGATGGCATCTTAATCAGAAGACAGATCTCAGTACAGCATGCCAAGGAAGCTCATACACGCCGTTTCGTTAAGCCCAAGTCGCGTGTACATGCTAGTTCGATTCATAAAAAGCGCGTGTATGTGGAAAGGTTCCTTTGGTCCATGGTGGTTAGTCCTTGGAAGTTGTGCCTATGATTTCGGACCATTGTGTCTCGACGGGCGTGTCGATCCCTAGTTTTGAAGTTGATGGTATTGTGTTACTATGGTTTTGGCTCTTGGTATTGAGCTAGGCCTAAGACTATATAAGGAGAAGAAGATCATTAGGCAAAATCATCTTTCGACAAGGCTTGAATATCTAAGAGAGAAAGAGATCTGATATGCAGGTTCTGGGTTGCTTGATCTAAGCCAAGGAGAGATCACATCGGTTGATGGAAGACTAGATCTAAGGATAGATCGGGATCTAATGGTTTGAAATGCACTATCATGATATGGTTGATTATGCGTATTTCTAGATCTGCATATCGTCGCAATGTTACGTTTTGGATCTAACTAATGTCTGGTACAGCTGCAAATTGAGAAAGTTCATTTTTAGATCTGTACGCAGGTTGGCTTCGGTAAAAGCGCGTGTATACGCGGGTTTTGCTCATTGAAGTAGCGTATATCTTTTGAAGTTTGATTTTGGGTTTACAGTGAGGTCTGACTGTTATTGCAGAGTTCTGTAGTCTGCTCTGTGTTCTGGTAACTGGTGATTGACAGGGTTCAGTGGTTCAGTGATTCAAAGTTTGGTTGTTTTATGCTTCAATGATCTGTTGTGGAAATTGAATGATTTGTGGTCTTCAGATTGTAATGTTGTGCTTCAGGAATATCCAAGTCTGAAAATGTATGAAAAGTGATATCTGAAAGAAGGAAGATTGTAGGTCAGCACCTACGTACTAGTATCTTGGCTAGTACAAGAGCAAAGGGGGTTGGAGCTCCCTTCCAAGGAAGTTTGGAGAACGAGAGAAGGTTGTAGCCTTCTGCAGGTTGTAGCCTGCGTACTGGTATAAGGCTGCACCAGTACAAAAGATTGTAAACTGAAGTTTCATATTAAAGAAAGATAGAGACAACTTGCAGCAGGTGGTTTTCACCCACATTGGGTTTCCACCTTATATCTTGGTGTTCATGTGTGTGGCTTTTTATCTGTTCTGTTATACTGCACATGTTTACTGTTAATGTGGTGAATAATGTCCTGATGCACTTAATTGAAGAATAAGCTAACTAAATTGTGAGTTTTCTTCTTATACGCTGTTTTACTTCGTCACAGTAGCGTGTACACGCTGGTTCACTTAACTGAAGTAGCGTATATGTTTCTGAGCATTTAAAAAGGTTGATTAATCTGATAATACTGATTCACCCCCCCCTCTCAGTATTATTTCCAACAATTGGTATCGGAGCAGGTCCTTCAGAGAAGCTTGATCGCTTGAAGGAAGATCATTCATCATGAGCAATTACGAGAAAGAAGCATCAATCAGGCCACCGGTTTTTGATGGAACAAATTTCAATTATTGGAAGGTAAGAGTTACTGCATATCTTCAATCTCTTGGTACAGAAGTTTGGGACATTGTAGAAACAGGCTATGCTTTTCCTTCAGCTACTCCTACAGATCCAGCTGAGAAAAAGGCATATGAAACAAATGCAAAAGCAGTCAGTACTCTATTAGGAAGTATATCTCAAACAGAATTCATGAAGGTCATGCACTTCAAATCAGCAAAAGAGATATGGGACAAAATGATCACTAGCTATGAAGGAGATGAACAGGTAAAGCAAGCTAAACTTCAAACTCTCAGGATTCAATATGAGACCCTCAAGATGTATAATGATGAAAGTGTGGCTAATTATTTTCTTCGGGTAGATGAGATTGTTAATTGTATGAAAAATTTGGGTGAATAAATAAAGAGACTATAGTAGTTCAAAAGATTCTAAGATCATTATCCCCCAAGTTTGAATCCAAAGTATCTGCAATAGAAGAAAAAGAAAATCTCAAAGTTCTCACTATGTCTCAGCTACATGGAATTCTAACTGCTTATGAAATGAGAAAGGGAGGTCCATCAGACAGAAGGGAAGCTGCTTTTAAGGCATCAAGAAAAGAAGATTACTATGAAGCAAGCCATGTTCCAGAAGAAGAGGAAGAAGAATCAAATTTTGTCAGAAATCTTCAAAGAGGTGCTGGAAGGTTCAGAGGTAAGCTACCTTTCAAATGCTTTGCTTGTGGAAGAGTAGGTCATTATGCTGCAAAATGTCCTAATAAGGATAAAGGAAAAGAACCTGCTAGATGGAATAAGAAACAAAGTGCAAATAAGAAAAGCTACTACACCCATGAAGATAGTGATGGCTTATCAAACAGTGATGAAGATGAACAAGGTAATAAATATAAGCTATTAATGGCATTTGAAGATGATGATTATGAGGATGCTGTAGATGTGGATAATCTCTATAATGAAATTACTAGACTCAAGAGATGCATAGAAGAAAAGAGTGTGATCATTGATACTTTGCAATTTCAAATTGATGAAAAGGAAAAACATCTTGAAAAACTAGAAGGTGAAATTGTTGGTCTCAGAAAAGAAATTGAGAAAACAAAAGCTATTAATCTCAAGTTTGTCAAAGGATCTGAAACTTTGGATGAGATTATCAATGTGCAGCGGTCTCCTCTAAACAAGACAGGTTTGGGCTATAATGGAGAAACCTCTCAAGCATCCACCTCAAAGAGTTATCTTGATGCAGCAAGAAGAAATGAGCAGAAGAACAATGAAGATAATCAGGTAAAGCAGGGACGAATTACAAACAGAAACTATCAGGGACAATCCTTCTTAAGGGTGAACAAAAGCTACAACCAACCACAGGTAAAATCTTCTCAGTTTGGCACAAGAATAGATGAAAATAGAAATTACAATCAGTTGGCTGGTAGATTCAATAACCGCAGAAGCTTCTTCAATGGACAATGCTTTTCTTGCCATAACTTTGGTCACAAAGCAGCTCAATGTGTTGCATATAAAACAATCATGACTAGGGAAGCTCAAAAACAAAGAAGTATGACAGGGATTACAAAGAGGACCTATAACAACTTTTCGGTTCTTGAAAATGAAGTTGAATGTTCTATTTGCAATAATTTTGGTCATAAAGAATCTGAATGCAGGAGCAGGTTTCAGGAGAAAAAGGAACAAGCCACGAGCACCAAAAAATGGAGAATAAAAGAACCTCAGACAGAAAGATGTGGGATAGCGTTTTATGCAGAAGGACAGGAAAATCTATGGTACATTGACAGTGGATGTTCGAAACATATGACAGGTGATAAAGAAAAACTTGAATCTTATTCTACTTTAGAAAAGGGAAAGAAAGTTTCTTTTGGAAATGATACTCCTGCAACTATAAAAGGAAAAGGTATTGCTCCTTTGAAAGAAAAGGTCAAAGCTGGAAATGTTTTGTATGTTGATGGATTGAAGCATAATCTTCTAAGTGTCAGTCAGATGTGTGATCAAAAAACCGAGGTTATTTTCAGATCGAATGGATGTCTTGTTCGTGATCTTGATACAGGTAAAACAGTTCTCAAAGGCAAAAGAACTCCAAATAATCTGTACATATTTGAAGAAGGACAACAACAATGCTATCTTAGCAAGGATGAAGAGCACTGGTTATGGCATCGAAGGTTGGGACATCTAAGCTTCTCACAAATAAGAAAAGCATGCAAATATCAGGCAGTTCGCGATCTTCCAGATATCAAAATTCCAGACAACACTATATGCAAATCTTGTCAGTTTGGAAAGCAAACCAGAACTAACTTTCCAGAAAAGGAAGGATCAGCTAGCTTGCCTCTTGAGCTAGTCCATACAGATGTATGTGGTCCATTTAGGAAAAGGACACCTCGAGGAGAAGAATATCTGATATTATTCATTGATGATTTCTCAAGATTTGTTTGGTTAGGGCTTATGAAGCACAAAGATGAAGCATTCGAAAAATTCAAATCCTTCAAAGCATTGGCTGAAAATGAATCAGGACACAAAATTAAGTGCCTCAGATCTGACAGAGGTGGGGAGTTCACATCAAATGAATTTTTCGATTTCTGCGATGAACATGGGATAAGAAGAGAATTCTCTACAGCTAGAACTCCTTAGCAAAATGGGGTTGTGGAAAGAATGAACAGAACTATCCAACAAATGGCTCGTGCTATGCTCGATGAATCAGGTACTCCTGCAACCTTCTGGGGTGAAGCTGCACATGCTGCTGTTATCATTCTTAACAAAACAAATGTCCGAGTAAACAGCACTCAAACACCTCATGAGCTTTGGAGTGGTAAAACTCCTTCCGTGAAGCATTTCAAAATCTTTGGGAGCAAATGTTATATTAAGAATACTGATGAGCAACTTGGCAAACTTGAACCTAGAGCAGATGAGGGCATTCTTCTTGGTTATTCTCCACATAGCAAAGCATACAAGTGCTACAATAAAAGACTTGGCAGAATTGTTGACAGTATTGATATAGTGGTTGATGAGAAAGGATATATTCCTAGGCAAGTTCATCATGAAGACATTGAAGAAGATGAAGGTTACTCTCAAAGACGAAATGATGAAGAAGAAGAACCTCAAGAAGAAGAAGAATCTCAAGAAGAACCAGAGGAGCAGACAAGAATAGAAGAAAAGACTCCATCCAGATATGTCCAAAAGAATCATCCAGAAACTCAGATTGTGGGGCAGAAAGAAGCAGGAGTACAAACAAGAAGGACACTTGCAGAAGCTTCAAGCTACTTGGCTCTACTCTCCTCCATTGAACCACAAAATGTGAAAGAAGCATGCAAAGATGAATGTTGGGTCAAAGCAATGGATGAAGAACTTGAGCAAATCGAAAGGAACAACACTTGGGAATTAGTTCCTATACCAAAAGATAAGAATGTAATAGGAACAAAATGGGTCTTCAAGAATAAGTTAAATGAAAATGGAGAAGTAATTAGAAACAAGGCCAGACTTGTTTGTAAAGGGTATGCACAGCAAGAAGGAATAGATTTTGAAGAGACCTTTGCTCCTGTGGCAAGACTAGAGGCCATCCGAATGTTCCTTGCTCTCTCAAGCTTTCAAAACTTCAAGGTATTTCAAATGGACGTGAAATCAGCCTTCCTGAATGGAGACTTAGAAGAAGAAGTATATATTGAGCAGCCAGATGGGTTCATTCTTGGAAATGATCCAAACCTTGTATGCAGATTGAAAAAGGCACTCTATGGGCTCAAACAAGCTCCAAGGGCTTGGTACTATCGGTTGGACAAATATCTTCACCAACAAGGCTTTTCAAAAGGATCAGCAGATAGCAATCTCTATATAAAAGTTGAAAATAACAAATTGCTAATTCTTGTTGTTTATGTAGATGATATTATTTTTGGCAGCAATGAAGAGACCATGAGTCAAAACTTTGCCTTAGTTATGCAGAAAGAATTCGAAATGTCACTTCTTGGAGAATTGACATATTTTCTTGGATTGCAAATCCAACAAAATGAAGGAGGTATCTTCTTGTCTCAAACCAAATACCTCAAGCAGATCTTGAAGAAGTATGGCATGGAAGAGTCAAAGCCAGTATGTACACCCATGGTTACAGGATGCAGCCTCAGTGCAAATGATGAATCAGCAGCAGTTCACCAACCCACTTATAGATCCATGATTGGGAGTTTGCTTTATTTGACAGGTACTCGACCAGATATTACACATGCAGTAGGAATGGTTGGAAGATTTCAAGCCAACCCAAAGGAAACTCATCTTCAGGCAGTCAAAAGAATCTTCAAATATCTTCAAGGGACCCAAAACTATGGCTTATGGTATCCTAGAAATACTGATCTCACTCTTCATGCTTACACAGATGCAGATTGGGCTGGAAGTGTGGATGATAGGAAAAGCACAAGTGGAGGTGCTTTCTTCATGGGTTCCAGATTAGTATCTTGGTTCAGCAAGAAACAAAGTTCGATTGCCTTATCTACAGCTGAAGCAGAATATGTGGCTGCAGCATCTTGTTGCACACAACTTCTTTGGATGATGCAGACCTTGCAGGACTTTCAAATCACTTGCACTCCACCTGTCTCTATCTTATGTGATAATACAAGTGCAATCAGCATTTCAAAGAATCCTGTCATGCACTCAAAGACCAAGCACATACCAATCAAGTACCATTTTCTTCGGGAACAAGTGCTTGAGCAGAAGGTCAAGTTGGAGTATGTTCCTTCTAAGGAGCAAGTTGCTGATATTCTCACAAAACCACTGCCCAGGGAAACTTTTGAATATCTCAGACAAAAGCTGGGAGTAGTTGATGCTTCATCCTGTTGTTGAAGTTTGTTTGTTCTACAGAAAAGTTGGTATACGCAGGTTACGGAAGGGATATGAGCGTATACACGCGGATTCATGATGGGTAAGTCGCGTGTATGCTGGACGCTTGTTGCAGAAAGAATATCCGCGTACATACGCTGTTTTATACATGATAAAACGCGTATATGAAGTTCTGAACAGCAAGGGAAAACTCTGAAGTTCTGAACAGCAATAGGAATGTCAGAATTCTTCAGGCACAGTTTCAGGGAGTGCAACAGGCACAGGTTCAGGGGGAGCAGCTCAAAAGTCTCATAAAGCATTGTTGGCATTCAGATGTTTTGGTTGTTGGTTTCAGGAGAAGGAGCTCAGAAAGAAATTCTGGTTGCTGATCTAACAAGATGATTATCAGATGCTGCTGGTGTCTTTCCTAAGTCTTGGTCTAGATCTGTTGTCTCTATGTCATGTATCTCTCTTGTCATATCTCTTTTATGGTGTCAAGGTCATGTAACGGCCTATGTTGGTTTCCCCACTATGCCTGGGATGAATGCTGTAATATAATTGGTTGTTTCTGATATGTCCCCTCTTGGTAGGGAGTATGGATGTATGTATTGAGTCTTTTGGTGATAGGAAGGTCCCTTATGGTCTATAAATCTTGGTTCTTGTTGAAGAACATCTTTTTCAGATCTGGCCTACTGTCAGGGGGAGCACGAGTCAGCACAGCCAAGCAGAGGTATCAGCATGTACTCAGGGGGAGCACAGCCCTTTGCTCTTGATGTCAAAGGGGGAGAGTGACTTGGTGTGGTGGTTGCCATCAAGTCCAAAGGGGGAGATTGTTGGCATTATGATTCAAGTGTTGTCCTTGATGGCAACTCTCTCAGAGGATGGTACAGGTGCTCAGAAGTTGGTACAGGTGATGGCATCTTAATCAGAAGACAGATCTCAGTACAGCATGCCAAGGAAGCTCATACACGCCGTTTCGTTAAGCCCAAGTCGCGTGTACACGCTAGTTCGATTCATAAAAAGCGCGTGTATGTGGAAAGGTTCCTTTGGTCCATGGTGGTTAGTCCTTGGAAGTTGTGCCTATGATTTCGGACCATTGTGTCTCGACGGGCGTGTCGATCCCTAGTTTTGAAGTTGATGGTATTGTGTTACTATGGTTTTGGCTCTTGGTATTGAGCTAGGCCTAAGACTATATAAGGAGAAGAAGATCATTAGGCAAAATCATCTTTCGACAAGGCTTGAATATCTAAGAGAGAAAGAGATCTGATATGCAGGTTCTGGGTTGCTTGATCTAAGCCAAGGAGAGATCACATCGGTTGATGGAAGACTAGATCTAAGGATAGATCGGGATCTAATGGTTTGAAATGCACTATCATGATATGGTTGATTATGCGTATTTCTAGATCTGCATATCGTCACAATGTTACGTTTTGGATCTAACTAATGTCTGGTACAGCTGCAAATTGAGAAAGTTCATTTTTAGATCTGTACGCAGGTTAGCTTCGGTAAAAGCGCGTGTATACGCGGGTTTTGCTCATTGAAGTAGCGTATATCTTTTGAAGTTTGATTTTGGGTTTACAGTGAGGTCTGACTGTTATTGCAGAGTTCTGTAGTCTGCTCTGTGTTCTGGTAACTGGTGATTGACAGGGTTCAGTGGTTCAGTGATTCAAAGTTTGGTTGTTTTATGCTTCAATGATCTGTTGTGGAAATTGAATGATTTGTGGTCTTCAGATTGTAATGTTGTGCTTCAGGAATATCCAAGTCTGAAAATGTATGAAAAGTGATATCTGAAAGAAGGAAGATTGTAGGTCAGCACCTACGTACTAGTATCTTGGCTAGTACAAGAGCAAAGGGGGTTGGAGCTCCCTTCCAAGGAAGTTTGGAGAACGAGAGAAGGTTGTAGCCTTCTGCAGGTTGTAGCCTGCGTACTGGTATAAGGCTGCACCAGTACAAAAGATTGTAAACTGAAGTTTCATATTAAAGAAAGATAGAGACAACTTGCAGCAGGTGGTTTTCACCCACATTGGGTTTCCACCTTATATCTTGGTGTTCATGTGTGTGGCTTTTTATCTGTTCTGTTATACTGCACATGTTTACTGTTAATGTGGTGAATAATGTCCTGATGCACTTAATTGAAGAATAAGCTAACTAAATTGTGAGTTTTCTTCTTATACGCTGTTTTACTTCGTCACAGTAGCGTGTACACGCTGGTTCACTTAACTGAAGTAGCGTATATGTTTCTGAGCATTTAAAAAGGTTGATTAATCTGATAATACTGATTCACCCCCCCCTCTCAGTATTATTTCCAACAGTAGGCCGAGGCGATGCCTACATTTGAGGAAGACGGCAAAACAACTGCGATTTTCATGTTCAATCATATAATTTCTAGGTTTGGTGTTCCACAAGCGATTATCACTTATCATGGGCGTCATTTTCGAAACATTATGATGACTGAGCTTACAGGTCAACTTGGCTTGCGTCACGATAGTTCGACTCCATATTATCCACAAGCTAATGGTCTGGTTGAAGCCATCAACAAAGTTATAGTCATCATGATTCGACGAATCATTGGGATTCATAGGTCGAATTGGCATAACATGCTATTTTTAGCGCTTTGGGCGTATCGAACCTCAGTAAAAACGTCAATAGGGTTCACTCCTTTCCAACTAGTTTATGGTCTGGAAGCCGTGTTACCCATTGAATGAGAAATCCCGTCATTGCAAATGGCCATCGGGTTACTTCCAACCACCTCCAAAGAGGAAAAACGTTTGTTATACTTGGCTCAGCTAGATGAGAATCGACATGATGTTGCATTGGCGATCGAAACTCATGCCAAACATATTAAAGCTCAGTATGATCGAAATGTTACCCCTCGAAATTTTTGGAAGGAGACCTAGTCTTATTGTACAATCAAGCAAATGATAAATTAGGCGCTGGGAAATTCGTACCTATGTGGCATGGTCCTTATGTTGTTAAGCAAAAGCTAGCAAAAGGGGCCTATGAATTAGTAGACTTTGACGGGGTCTCTTTAGACAAACCTAGAAATGGTCTTTACCTGAAGAGGTATTATGCTTAAAAAATGGGTGTGGAGATTTTTAGTTAGGTTAGTGTTTTCTTTCTAGCTGGTGTATTTTAGATTAAAAAGTGTGCTTAGCCTAGAGAGTGTTTTTCATCATTATTCCTGCTTATCTTGGTTTTACTCTTGATATTGTAGATGTCGACGCGTCTCCAAAAATATATTGGTTTTGCTGATGGTGCTTGTTGTAGTACACGGAACATTTCTTCCGCAGCTTGGGCTATCTATTCGCCCTCTGACGAGTTGGTATCTACGCATGGGGTAAGCCTCGGTCAAACAATGAACAACATTGCTGAGTATAGTGCAGTGATTGAGTTATTATTTGAATCTATTTCATTTGGGATTCGGAGTTTGATAGTGAGGTTAGATTCTAAACTTGTTGTATTACAGCTTAATAGAGTATATGACATTAGAAATCCAGTGATATTAAGATTATTTTTGAGAGTGCATCTCTTGGAACATGAATTTGATTATATTGAATATCAGCATATTCCAAGATATTTAAATACATTAGCAGATGCAATTGCTTCTCAAATGTTAAGTAGACATTTGCAATAATCATACAAATAAATTTGAAAACATTCCATAACATGTTTTACAAGATAAGCCCGTAATAATGATATGGTATAATATAGGAGTGTGTCAAAATATACATCGTCCTCGATCATAGGTTGAAAAGCACGTTATGATCGGCAAAAATGATAGTACAAAAAGCAAAAATGTCATATGTGTCCACAATAGGGGATCATCCTATCACTGGTGATGATCTCGATAAGAAACCACTGTATGGGCCACCTTACAAAGGAACCTCCTGAAAGGTCCTGGGACCCCAATCACATAGCGCTGTAGTCGAAGAGGAATGTCATCTATGCCAGTCTCCGGAATGTCTTGTGTCAAATGCTCTAGATGGCTCTCTAATTCGGCCAAGGTCTCTGCTGATTCGTCCTGTGGGGTTGGTGCTGCTGCAGCTGGTTGTTTCCTCTCGTAAGGCCGGAGAGCGGTTGGTCACTATGGACCCACATCTGCATTTGAAACTTTTACTATCAATTTTGGGACGAGATAAAAAAAAAAATTTAAATTAGGAAAATGTTGAAAATGATTTTACCTGAGTCATCCCATTGCTCTCTTGGTGGAAAAGCCATGTCTAGGTCACCGCGAAAATCTACCCCAGTGTAAGGAAAGTCCTGAATAGAAAAAACCTGGTTTTCCAACCAATGGAAATACTCAAGAGTGAATCGAACGACCTCTGTCCCCTCCTCAGGATGACGGGCCATAATTGCAACCCATCGCATCAGTTTGGGCTCTCGAGGAAGTCCAGCTCCAACAGTGAGGTGCTGTGGGACCAACATTGGGACCCTCTCTAGACCAAAGCTCACAACTAAAGCACCATATCCAAAGGTCTTCAGTTGTCTGTTCTTGGCTCTAGTCAGTTGGCCTTTTACATTAGCCAACACAACATCGCACCAGTTGAAGATGGTGCCTCGAAAGCAGTCAACTGCCATCCGCATTTGGGATCCAGTGGCTATATGTAGTGCTGCGCTCCTGCAAATCCTGGTAACAGTAAACGTGATTACCATGAGTTCAGGAAGGGATATGGTTTTGATGTCTATCCCTTTGTCTCTAGTCTAGTTGTTACAGAACTCTAGCTGGAGGCTATCGACAGACTGGCCACCTGGCCTAGTCCCGAATAGAGTCAAGTGTTCACCTCTCTTAGGCAAACCAGTCAAAAAGTATACGTCTGTCGGCTCCATTTCGAGCTGGTGACCACCAATGAAGAAGCACTGGTCCTGTATGCTCCACCTGTCTACCAGCCACTGCAGAAAGTCCACCTGGGCCCTCATGCTAGGCATGGCCCAGAATTTGTATAAGTCGCATGCCTTCAATGCATCAAACAAAGGTTGATGATTTATCGCGGCAAGATCTACATCCTCATGCTCCCGTTCTCGCCAATCAAGCATGGTGTATACTCTACATTCAACAAAAAGGCAGGTTAGAATATCTAAAAATTGAAATTTTTGGGTGAAATTTGAGTTTGTTAGGTTTAAAAAACCTTTGCGCGGGGTACGCACCCTCTCTATTAGAGATAGTGCGTGGGTCTGCACCTTGCCTTCATGGCAGGTGTGGACCCCTGACTTTTTCCCCATTGCGAAAAAGTCGGGGTCTGCGGGTCCCCTGTGTTATACCTGCGGACCCCCGCGCGCGGGTTTTTTGACCTAAAAGCTCCTAAAAAATGAAATCAAACCCTAAAAATCAATTTGAAACAGATGAAATTGAAGAGTAGGATGATGTAGATTACCTAGAGGAGACGGCACTCGATTCCAATGGATGGATTTTCCGCAATCTTCACGGGAAGTTTCTGACCAAAAGCTCTATTTTCTCAACCAAAACTCAAACGGTAAAAATGAATTGACGAAAGCCCTTTTTATAAGTTTTTTGAATAAATGAGTTGTTAATTTGTTTATGTTTCACTTTAGAAAGGTAACTTTTGCAGCATTTTTATCCATTTTAAATAGGTATGAGTAATGTTTGAGTTTTTGTTCAGGATAACGGATTTTTCAGGCGAAATCGGTCATTTTCGATGAAAAAACATTAGAGTCACCTTTAAGCTCTTTTCTGACTCCTAAAACATGAAAAGATCACCGATTTTTTCTTTTTAAACTCCTTAAAATGGAACTAAAAAGACGGTCCACTTACAGCGCTTTTTCTGACCGTAAAAACATGAAAAGATTGTTGGATTTTTGTCGTTTCAAATTCGATATTGGTTATAAAACGACGTGTCATTGATCACTTTTTTACTTTTTCGGATTAGAGGCACTAATTACGAAAAGTAATCCTTGGTCATAATGAATAAGCGGTTCTCTCAAGTATTATGTTATACTTTTTCGGGCTTGGGAGACACAAATTTACGAAAAAGGTCAACCATGGAGTCGTCTTAATTTTTTTCAGACTCTCTAAAATTGAAAAACACCGAGTTTCTCCTATACTGGACTTGTTAAAATTTAACAGTAAAGGACCTATTCAATTACAAATAGGAATGGACCACTCCTTCTTAGGGTTCGAATTTAAACGAAGTTGGACTCATCCGAAGGATGAGCTTATAATCAAGCAAATGTTATCCTCCTTGAGCTTGTCAAAAATAAAGAGGTACTTGCCAGAAATGGTGGGGGAAAAGAGAGAAAATGAGCCTGTTTGTCATACTTTGTAACCAATCTTGAACACGACACTTTTGTTCACCTGGGTTGGGAAATCATTTTCCTAACAGTTGATCAAACCACATTGAAAGTCTTCAGTCAGTTTCTGGGTATTAACTTTGGGTCAATTGTCACCAAACCATCTGCTGTGTCGTTATGTGTTCAAGAGGTCAGTGCAAATAAGCCATTCATCTGCAAAATATCTGTCATCCATCTTGACCATGCCTGAGTCAGTCCTTGCAACTAAATTTCTTCAAACTTGATCTATGATTTCGTGTTGTGGGCTTGCCTACGACGGATCGCTTTCTATCGACTTCAGCTCATTATCTAGAAAGATGATCTAGAAATTGTTAGTACCTTGGGATCTACATGCCTCAATGGCAGGTTTCTCGCCTTCGACGATAGGTTGCATCATTGACCTTCAATCAAAGGATTCCGTGACATGTTCGACATCAACACATCTATTCACATCTCATGGATTGTACTGAGTACTTTGAGAGTCATTGACATTACTGGTGGTTTCTCTCACACTTGTTAACAGTTTACATCATTGACTGGTAATCAAGTGGTTTCTACCATGTTCAACTTCAACACATTCATTCGCATGGATAGAATCGTACTATTTCGGGAAGTAGAAATGAAGACCCTAGATCTAGTTTCCGCCATCCAGGCTACGAGGAATTTTGTATTCATTATGCTAAAAACCCCTTTTCTTGCTTGCATTAATTTGATTAATAGAGATGTATTACAATTGCTTTGCTCAATTGAACACAACCTGAAAGTGAATAAACTATCTCTCTACTCACTGAGAATCTCTGACCTAAACTTAGTCAATTTTTTCCTCTACTTGAGCCCCTATTTTCTTGTGTAATTCCTGAGAAATTAGGCCCCTATTATTTAGGAATTTCTCCAAAATGGATTGCGCAATTCCCAAGGTTGATCATTTGACTGCATGCAACACCTGTACACTCAAGAATAGTCTACAACTAATGCTACGCTTCCTTTCAATCGCCACCAAATTTTGGAAACTTGAATTCTATGCATGCACTATATATTTTGGGATGATTGACTAGTTAACTAGATGATCACTGAGTTATACTGAAGTCCCACTACATAACTGACCTTCCACTAGTTCCTCCAACAATTTGAACTAGTTTAACTGAAAACAACCTAAGATAACTGACTTTGATTACTACAAATTATTAATCACACATTCATATCTAAACTCTAACTCCCCCAACTTAAATTTTCTAGGTAAAATGGGTGATACAAGCCATGTCACACAAGCTAACTGCATCCAAGTCGTCTACTGATGTAGAAATTCAAATTTTCTAAATTTAATTAAGGAAAAGTCAAATTGAGAAGTTCTTGCTACATTTTTCAACCACCCCTATCCTACACCCGTAGAATGTACTGCATGCAACACCTATCACTGTTGTTTTTGCTACTACAACAATTGACAAGCATCCAAAAAAACATTGAATCAATTATGTCTGTAATTGTTTACTGGTAAAATTGTGTTGCTGTTAACTTTGGTACTGAGCGTCCTGCTTTTCTATCAACACTCCTATGCACTCCTCAATATTTGACTAGTACGATCCTCTTGTTACTGAATACGGTGGGCCCCCATATCAAGGTAATGATCCATGAGGAGAATGCCTCAATGGACCTTGCCGAAATTTCTGCAACTCTTGGACTAAGGATCAACAACACTCCACCTCACTCCTTGAGGTATATTTACATGTTCACCCTCTTCCCACTTGGCTCGAATTATCCCCCTATTGGAGGTCTTTGCTTTAGTGGATGTCTCCACTTTGCCTCCTCTCCGCCTCTTCATTTGTGGCTACTCCACAACTTCTTGAGGCTCCTTCTGAGGCTCCATTTTGAGAGGTCCATTAGGGGAATTTTGAGGTATAAAATGGGCCTACTAAGGAAATTATAAAATAATAGTGGAAATAATAAAATAATATTAGATTACATCATCAAATTTTAGAGGGAAAAAAGAAAAAACTATTTTTTCAACTCGTATTTTCAACTTATGTCCTTATAGGTTTACTCAAATTTTGAGCAAAAACACTTGTTGGATGCATAATTTGATTCCTCGTCCAAGGAGTACCAATGTTTCATACTTTCGATGGACCATACTACACAAAAAATGAGAAATACATGAAAAAACGTGATTGCAATCACGTTTTTTCATGTATTTCTCATTTTTCGTGTAGCAGGGTCCATCAAAAGTATACAAAATGGGTAATCCTTGGATGAGGAGTTAAATTTTACACCCAACAAGTACACTTGATTGAAATTTGAGTAAAACCTTAGGGAGATAAGTTGAAAATACGAGTTGAAAAAGTAGTTTGATTATTTTATTATTTTTATTATTTTTACTTTTTTACTCCAAAAATGGTGAATCAGCCCCCATGGTTGACATCATCATCTTGAATCCTATTGGTTCTTATAAAATTTATTTTTGTTGTATATTTTTCTTAGGAGGCCCATTTTAGACCTCAAAATTCCCCTAATGTAGCATGCTCCATCTCAACCACCATATCTCTAATATCTGCCTTGCTCATCAAGGATATAGATGCATCTTCTACCTTAAGTTTATATAGGTTCTCCACATGAACCCCAAACTTCTTCGCCTATCCAGCGGTTATGCGTCTCAGAAATTCTTTCCCTATTCTGAAGATCACATCATAACCACAGTCTTCCAAAACCACTACAGAGATGATATTTTTCTTTAGGACTAGAATGAACATGACATACTTGAGTCGAAGAGGGGATCTCGACTCCCTCTAAAAGGTGACTATACCAATACGAGTAGCATTGTACCTTCTGTATTCCCCAAACTCAATAAAAATTTGGATATCTTTCTCCTCCAAGTCACTGAAAAAATCTTTACACCCGGTCATGTGAAACGATATACCTGAGTCAAAGTACCACATGCTCCCAATCACTGTGTTGGCCATGCATGTGATAAGGGTAAAGTGAAGCTCAAACGGTGAAGCCAAGGGTTCACCTGCTTCTCCCCCTTATGTCTCCTTGCTTTCCTTTTTGTGTGGACACTTCATGGTATAGTGCCAAAATCCATGACAATGGAAGAATTTAATTTTGGACAAATGTTTCTTCTTGCCTCCTTGGCTAGACTCTAGCTTGGATTGATATGTCGTCCTTTTTCCCTTCTTTCCCTTTCCAAAAAATGAATATTTTTCTTCATCTTCTCCCTTGGATGATTTCCCATCTCTTGTATTCCTCCATATTTACTCTTATACCAAATCAGACCATAAGCGTTCCCAATTTGGTAGTTTCTTCCTCCCATTCACCAAATCTTGATAGATATGCCAAGTCTTGGGAAGGCCTAGAAGGAATAGGCTTACCAAGTCATGATCTGCAACATTAACACAAGCCCCACCATGTCCATCACGACATCATGTGATCTTGCTCAAATACTATGGAATAGTGTCATTCTTCTACATCTTTATATTTCAAAGTCTATCCTTGATCGCCAACTTCCTATGGTCACTACTATTCTTGAACAGTTATGTTAGTGCTTTCCACATTGTGAATGGATTTTCCTTCCCATGGATATTTGAGATAATGTCATATCATACTCCCTTCAAGATTGTTCTCCTTACCTTGGCCACATTTTTCTTCCATTGAGTAAAGTTTTTGGCATCATATGCTTGTAGTTTTGCAACATCTGTACTGCTTTATTCTAGAAAGCCATTGTCATCCAATACCACCTCCATGCGATCCTTCCATATAATGAAATTAGAGGTTCCTTCCAAGGTATACTCTAGTCTCAACCCATTTAAGGTTATATTCTCAGCACTGAGGAGATCTTGCTACTCTAAACTACAAATTCGATCCTCCTAATAAATAACTTTGAAATTTATACTCTAATGTGAATCCTACTCTGATACAATGTAGAAATTATGATGTAGATTTGCAACTTCTCGTGAATTTTTAATAAAAAAAGACACAAATCTACTCTATTTCTATATGAAATTCAATTCAAAATTCACAACATCCATCGCAAACATGCAATGGGAAATAACAGACATGCACACGGTATTTTTACAGGGGTAACCAATCTGCAAATATCCCCTTTGCCTGCTTGCATCAATATGATGAGTAGAGATGTATTACAATTTCTTTGCTCTGCTGATCACAACCTACAAGTGAATAGCCTATCTCTATACTCACTAAGAAGTTCTGACCCAAACTTAGTCAATTTCAGCCTTTGGTTGAGCCCCTATTTCCTTGTGTAATTCTTGAGAAATTAGGCCCCTATTATTTAGGAATTTCTCCAAAATGGATTGCGTAATTACCAAGGTTGATCATCTGACTACATGCGACACCTGTACACTCAAGACTAATCTACAACTGATGTTACGCTGCCCTGAAGTCTCCACCATAGTTGGGGAACTCAAATTCTCTATATGCATTAGATGTTTTTGGTTTATTGATCAACTAACTAGATGGTCATTGAGTTAGACTAAAGTCCCATTGCGTAAATGACCTTCCACTATGTTGGGACAAGGTACCCTATGGTCAATTTTGTAAATTTTTATGTTATTATTGTAAAGACCTCGCATTTTGAAGAGAAGAGCACGTAGGTAGATAGGAGTCAAAGGGGCTTTAGGAAGGTCAAAGCCCCTTAGTTGTTTAGGAGTTAAGTTGTTTTGTGATCCGCCCATGGTTCACGGACCATGATTTTGTATTAGAAGATAATATAAAAATGAGTCATAGAGAGTCATGAAAAGAATAATCCATCTATGTGTGAAGGATCTAAGTAAGAAGTTTGTATTCTATACTTGGGTGAAGGGGAAGGCTCCTGCAATTATGTGTGCGGAGACCTTGGTAAGTCCACAACAGAGTGCATGGACCCCAACATGTTATCAGGAAATCTAGTGTCCATGCAGAGCTGCTAGTCCCACTAAGACGAGTATCTATCTTAGAAACAAATAGATTAAAGTTACTTTCGCTTTCCTTTATGAGAAGTAGATAGGAGAAGATCAAAGAATACCAACCTCAATCCTTCGCTCGGTTCTTTGCTTGTTCCTTCTCCTCACTGACTGGTCTTTGCCACTTCTCCCTTGACCACTCCACTTCAAAGAGTACCTGTAAAGTCAAAGCATCATAATACCTTCAAAGTGCAGAGATCTACAATCATAAACAACATAGGACCAGATATATATTGACCACACAAATGCATATACTATCAAACATACAAGAATGTGGAGGAAAACTCAAATAGATTTATTAATATGAAGATTAGAAGAGAGTATTACAACCCATTGTTCTGACCTAGCATCATCCTCTCAGCATGAAAGCCCTTCTTCACCTCATGAAAAGCTTAGATCACCCAACACTATGATATTCCACGAAGAAACCAACAACACTTCCTTACAAGATACAAAATTACAGCCCCTGGATCTCTGGGATGAGGGATCCACATATAGATGATTGTAGGGAGGTGAGTCAGCTTCTAGGATTTTGATTAGTTTCTTCTCTCTGATAGTTCTTGATCCCACTTGGAGATTGATGATCTCTTACTCATCCCTAGGCAAATTCAGAGAGGCAAGTGTCACAGGAGAAGTTTTTGGAAGATTCCATGATCATCCACCTCGCAAACTGTCTCTGCCATTTGTCCATTCTCACCCATCGCACCCTATAGAAGGGCTTTCCAGTATGCATCACACCTTTTACACTGGGCAGGTGAGATGCATCGCGCCTTTAGCACTGAGCAACCTGTATGGTCCAGTTTTGACTAGTTCTGAGCAGTTTCCTGTGGAGAAATTCTCGGAGATGATGTACTCAGCTGACCTTGTTTCTTTAGGGCATGAAACAAAACTATTAGGGACTTAGAATCCCTTGGTTTATGGACATATATGATTGGGTTTGCAGTGCCCAAAAATGTCTATAACAGTTGCCCCCTAAAGCATGAGGTCATTAATCTTTTGATGTCGGGTGAAATGCTTTATCATGAGGATCCGAGGTTTTTCGAACTGGAAGGTGACCTGTAATAAGATACAATACAATACATTATCTTCATAATATTTTCATGATACAGATGAGGTGGGCGTTCCCATGCTTAGCTTTATAAATTCATTTTCATGTACATAGGACAGACAACCGTCTGTGTGGCAGACCGATGATTCTGATAGAGCCATCATCCTTTGATTCAGATGATCATCTGTGCAGCAATGATGTACATTTGATGTCTTTATTTTCCTAAATATATCATAGCCCGGATGGATGAAACTAGATCTGGGGTCTTCAAACTCGTCCAATCTTCGCCCGAAGTACAAGTCGATCCATGTGAAAAATGTTTTGGAGTCGAACATGGAAAGACATCGCCTAATTACCAGCCAATGATGTAAGCTCTTAAGAGGCGCGAGAGGAATCACTGATAATGATGATGATCCTCAAGGTATGGTAGTACAATTCACATGGTGTGAAAATGGGACTTGGCATCGAACACCATGCAAAATCTCTCTGTCGAAGGCCATTGATGTAAACCTGTCGCCGAAAGTGAGAAACTTGCCATTGAGGCATGCAAGCTTCAAAGTACTGAAAGGGTTGTTCCTAGGTCAAATTCTTGGATAATGAGCTGATGTCAACAAGAAGTGACCTGTCATAGGAGGGCCTTAATGAATCCCACATCTATGACACGAAATGGAGCAAATGACTTTTGGAGGTGAAAACGATCTGATGATATAGGGTTCAGGGTGGCGGTCATGAAAGAATGAAGCGTAAAGGTATTGTAGTGGATGAGACACAAGATGGGTTGGTGAATTCTCTGATCGACTTCTCTTGAACATATCGGCGACACTTGAAAAGGATTGGTAGCGTTAACCCCAAATATGAATGGTACGATGGACCAATGGTAATATGACTGGTGAACGGAATAACCCAACCCGACTCAGACATGGAGTGAAAGTGTCATGTTCAAGAGCGACTTTGCTACCAATAAAGTTTTTTCAAGTTTTCTTCCCAATTTTTCCCCAGTCATTGCTGACCAGTACCTCTTTATTTTTATCAAGAATGAGGAGGATAACATATGCTTGTTCTATAATTTTCCCTTCAGGCAAACTCGTCGATATCTTTTAACGAGCCTAGCGACAGTGAAACTCATTCTTGTCTATATGGACAAGTTTGTCGCTATTGGTTTTAACGAGTTTAACGACAAAGATAACTCGGTCCTTTTCAATTTTAGAGAGTCTGAAAGGGATGTAAAGGAAACTCCAATAATCCTTTTTCATCATATAATCCCTTAAGTTCGAAAAAGTATAAAATAATATGAAAGAGATAAATTTTCGATCATTTTAACGAGCCGAACAAAACCAGCGCTCGATCTTTTTGTGTAATAATCGATCAGGTCCAAAAAGATTAAAATCTAGAGGAGGGATAGCACTCCCAGTAGCTTTAACGAGCTGGAGAGGCCAACTGCTCGGCAATCTTTTCATATTTTACGAGTCAGACGAAAAGAGCTTAAAGGAGTCTTGTTTTTTGAGGAACAAGTGATAATTTCAGGTAGCAGCTGATTCCAGGTAAGGTTTGGAATTTTCCAATCACAGTAGTGTCACAAGGATGGCTAACAGGATCACTCTTAACTATTCCTCAAAAAGGGTAAACAATCAAATGGAGGCGTATGATTGGCTAAAACAAAGTGGAGGTGATGATGAGAACATGACCAAGGCTTAAAAGCTGACGATAATGCATGTACAACGGTTATTTACCGGATATTGGTTATTTACCGGATATTGGTTCATTTTTTAATGAGCTTAAACTCCCAGGGAAAAATTTGCTCATTGCTTAGGTTTAATTTTTAACGAGATTGAACTTCACATAAAAAATGCTTGTGGCAAGTTTATTTTTTAACGAGCTTGAACCTTGCGGTAACACTGCTCGTGGCGGGTTTATTTTTTAACGTGCTTGAACCCTGTGGTAACACTGCTCGTGGTGGGTTTGTTTTTTAATGAGCTTGAACCCTGTGCTAACACTGCTCATGATAAGTTTGCATGCCCCCAACATAATAACGCAAATCGAGGTTCATGCCCCCCAAGCTTCATTGCATTCAACACGGTGGTTGGAATGAAGGTTTACCTTTGAGATCTTTGAAAGACTTGACTTGGAAAGGGAATTGTTTCATTTTTTAATGAGGTTGACACAAGATAGGAATCGTCCTCATAATCCACTGTATTTACAGTATTTTATAGAAAATCAAAAACTGAAGGATGATTAAGGTTGCTGGAATAATCTTCATGGTAATTCGGAAGATGGGAACAATGGTGGTAATCTTCCCATGGTGCCTCTGCTATCATCTTTGATTGAATGATTCCTTCATCTGTAGAATGTACATGTGACCAAGGATCTGAAGAGTTTCCATATTCCTTAGACCTATCTATCCAAACACTCGATGAGCGTTGATTTGGGTTTGCCCCCCAGGCCAAGAAAATTGATTGCTACAATATTTCTATTAGGGCAATGATCCATGTTGACAAAATGTTCAGGAATCTTCTAAATCTAGAAAATATCATGTTGCAGGTTCCCACCATGGCCACTTCCGCTAGATTGTTTGGAGGTGGTAGGGCAAAAGTACCCATCAATGTAGGGTCTTTTAGTAGGCCTACTCCGATATTTTGAAGTGAATGAGAGCTTCCATGGATCATTGGAATGCTTCCCATAACTTGTGAATTGTTGGGGAGAAATGTTTGTTGGTTGACGATTCTAATTCCTCCTTGGAAGGGAAATGCAATCTTTCTGAAGTATGTCGACACAACAACAGCCATAGCATATATCCAGGGCCTTCCCAGTAGGATGTTGTAATCGAGGTTTCCGACGATAACTTCAACATCAATTTCTATTGTTTTGCCCCCTAGTTCGAATTGTAAGTTACTTAAAATCCCATATGGGGTATATGTTCGTCCATCAAATGATTTTAATGTCATCGAAGATCGTGACAAGGGTGGAGATCCTAATGTTTTGCAGCAACTCATCGAAATAACACATGTAGATGCTCCCTCATCAATAATTGTTCGATGAACAGTTTTGTTGAGGGCTTTCACTTGAATAAGGAAAGCTAGTTGAGCTGGTAACTGAGGGTCATATCCTTTATGATTAAAGGCCACAAGATTGGAATCCATTGGGTCAATCCCACCTATTACTGATAATAAAGCCTGCTTTTGGGAGGGGTAATTTTGCAGTACCTCAAGTGTCAACATAGCGGACGGTGATTGGGCCAGATCCTCCACTATATTATAATGTTGTGCTGCTCTGGCACGAGGATTAAATGTTGATTTGTGTACTACTCCCCCGGTGGCTTTATCGTTAGTTCAGGAATGATGGGTTGCACAACTTCGGTCAAAGTTGTTGTCGAACTACTAGGTTGATCATTAGCCTTGTTGTCCGACAGCTGTGGATTCCCGTAATCTTTATTCCTTGTCGATATCAAAGCATCATTTTTCTACTTCAAAACTGACAACATTAGCACTTGCGACGGGGAAGCATTGTCACTAGCAACCATATTTGTTCCTGGATTTGGAAACGGATCAGTCAATACCACTGAGGTTTTTGAATTCTTAAGGAATTTTCTAAGCTCGGCTTTATGTGGACAATCTTTTGTCCAATGATGCTCATCACATATGAAGCATGGATGAATTGGTTTCCTATCTCCGGAAGGGTTTGCAGAAGATTTTTCAGGAGACGACTCCTCCTGTTTTTTCTTCTTCCCTTTCTTTTTCTTCTTGCCCCCTAGTTGCTTTGGTTCTTTTCCTTTGTCAACCGACACTACATTTACCTCTGAGGCAAGAAGGTCCTAATTTGCATTTTTACTTGGAACCGTACGAGCCTTCTTTGATGTAGCTTTTATGGTTTTCGTGCTAGTTGCCCCTATCACGCTATCACCAGCATGAGAGTCTTTGCTTGATTTAGGAGGGGGAGGAATGGATAATTCCGGTGTAGGAGAATCAGGGATTTTATCGTAGAGAATGCCGGACTGATTATATATCAAGTCTAGATATTGCGGATGAGCAATGACTTGCTCTTCAATGATGACTCCTCCCTTTGCCACATCTTCCATAATAGAAGGTAATAATGACTTAATAAACCATTCAGCTAGAAGCTAATCAGGAACATATGTTTTTACCATTCTACGACGACGTCACCACTCATGAATATGATTAGATATGTGAGTGGCCATTGTCTGTTTGAAATTGGTAAGAAGATATGTTCCTGTTTCGTACCTTATGGGTAACTGAAAATGGGTTGAAAATGTTGTGGCTAGGGTGCTGAAGTTATCGAATGAAGCTCTAGGAAATTTGATATACCATTTTGCTTCCGGACCAGTTAACGTTTGCTGAAAAAGGTGAATCCTAATCGAATCATCATTTAGAGTGTTAGATGAACACCACAGATGAAAGGTCATCACATGATTCGAATGGTCTTCACCTAGATTTCCATTAAATTTAGGAATATCTGACGAACATTTATGTGGGATTGCTAGCCATCGAGGGACGTAAGCAATTGGATCATTTGTTAGTCGATTTAGATCTGGTAACTCTAAAGTTGCCACAAAGGGCAACTGTTGATTCAGGTTCAGCGAAGCATACCCAGGATAAGATGGGATTGCCTGAACAGTGGGCCATTGATACCAGCATAGTGCATTTGATGCTGATAACTTTGGTAAGGTTGATGGGCATAACCACTATGAAATGGTTGATGTTGACCATTTTGAATATATGGCTACCCATTACTTGCAAAGATTTGGTGCTCAGATCCTTGGTAAACTTGTTGGAATTGCGGTTGTTGATATTGCACCAGCCATGGTTGTGAGACCATTTTTTGTTGTCCAATACTGGCTATTTGACCAAGATGAGGGGTGATGGTACCCGTTTGAGCCTGGGTCACTCCAGTTAAGGAGCCACTAATCGATGATTGTGGTGGCATCGTAGAGACAAGAGACTATTGAATTGCGACCTGAGAGACTTGAGGTTGGCATACAACAGGCAACGCTTGTACTTGCAACACCGTCACAATAGCCGGTGTAGTGGGGATATTTGACATAGGTAGACTTTGTTGCATTGAGTATACAACTCTTGGTTGTTGAGGTAGTATCGACACCCAACCACTGGATGTAATTCCAGCATAACCTGAATTCTGTTGTGAACTCTCATATGTTGTTCTCCCGAAGGAGACAATGAAAGGGTATATTGCCCCCCATACGGCGGTAATCCAGTGTTCAAAGGAATGATTTTCCTTTGAGGACTGGATTGCCCAAATTGACGCTGTGAAGGATCAATTTGCTGAGACTCAACATAAGAGATTCCATATATTAATCTGGACGAACAAACGGGAATAGACCATACTGTCAAAAAAACCCCTGGATGGATTCCACCGAGTGATAGAGAGCTAGTTGGGATAGCTGGTATGCCAGCGAACATTTTTGGAGTGATGGCAGGAAGTTCTGTTACTGCTGTGTCAAATGACACAGTCCTAGATGTCGACGGTTGTTTAGACATATCTAGTCTATCCAAAAGATTTCATAGCGATTCTACAGGAACTTCCAATGACGGTAGACTAATTTCTGACGAAGAAGGATATAGGGTGATCCCAACTCCAAAATGCGATGGAGTACTAGATGGGGGATCCTCCATAATCTCTTCTATAGCAATCAATCCAAGTGGAAGAGGTAGACCGTCAGGTCTGTAAAATATTTCCGGTGCCGAAGAAGGTATATATTCTGCAACGATAGTTTTTTGGGCAATAACACCTTCTGAATCAGCTGTAGATGGAGCCGGTTCAGGAATATAAGTGTTTAACTTCACACAAGGATCAGTTCTACTATCCTCTAGTGGTTGCAGAACTTCTTCTATAGAGGCAGGGATACCAAAAATGCTTGGAGTAACTGGAGTCTTTGAGGGTGTCGGAACACTTGTTCCAACCAAACCAGGGGACTTTGAACCGGTTAAACGAGTTGGCTTTGTCCGGAATAGTTTTGTTTCCAGAGAAAAAGACGGTTGACTCGTATGTCTCCACGAACGATGGAGTTTCGATTGACTTTCCTCCATGATTGCAGATTACTCAATCAACTAAAAATAAAGGGGAAAATGATTCCAAATTAAATGAATTTTAGATGCTTTGACACAACTTATTTTTTCAATTTTTAAGAGTCGAGAAAAAACAAAAGATGACTCTAGTCGCATTCGATTTTTAATGAGCCTAAAGTGACAAGTGCTTAGATGGACCTTTTCCTTTAAGGAGTCTGAAAAGGAATGAAAGAGACTACTTTGGAAATCTAGACAGAGGGATTACCAAACCAATCGCAAAACTACAGAATACATTTTATGGTATGGCAGTCAATATTCCCGAATGTTGTGTTCAGTGCATTGCAATCAATAGGACGGCAGACATGGCTTCTTATGGATAAAGGATATAGCATATTGTGGTCTCCTAATATATACTTGATGGTACGTGGGAGCACAAGTCCGTACTGGCACTTGTCGTCTCAAAGAGGAGGAATCACCCAACCAACAATGAAAGTGATAGTTACCAGGTTTTATGAAACCAGAATACGTCTCTAGCCTAGACTTCTAGATGTTATGCGTTAGGTTCCAAAGCATTTTTATGTTCATTGAATTTATTTTACAGTTGATCTTTCTTAAGAAATTTTCCTTTCAGGTTCACCACGTGATGTAGATATACAATTCCTAAAATGCAATCTAAGATGATAAACAATCATTTAATCTTCTTTTTGCAATGAAAATCCTAGCTACTAAAGAAAGAGAGATGATATTCTTTCAACATAGAGCAGAAAGCACACACTAGATGCACTATCCTAAATCAAACCAACAAGCAGTCTAAATACAAATGCACATGCATGTATTTTTTTCAGCTTTCTTAATGTGTGAATGACAAGAAGAATGCTAAGTACAAATCTGAATTATCTTTTCAAAGCGACAGTACTAACAAATTTCTCTTCAAAAACGAAAGGAAGATAATGACGACACTTTGTGACTTTGAATTGAAAATTTCTTTCGACACTTGAAAAACTACTAATTCAAATAAAATACAAGAGTAACTATATAATCAACCATCAAGAACAATAAAATTCTTTTCTTTGACTGAAAACGAAAATTGCGACACTTCCAAATCAAAAGATGACAGCTTGATTACGCTACTTTTTTGTAAAAGAGAACTGTAAATGGTGCACAATACATAAAAACATTCACAATTCTTTGTACTATGGAGGTGGAATCATGCAAAGGAAGGGAGTTTCCACAGTGGTATACTGATCATAGACAGCAAAACTCCTGAATAAAGCTGAAGAGAGTGAACACAGAAACCAAAATCTAAGAGTAGAAGACGTCTTATCTGATCAGTGCACCTGCAACATAGGGAAAGTGCGATGCAGTGCACCTACTGCACACGGGAGGTGCGATGCATCGAGATTCCCAAGAGGAGAAAGTACGATGGTCCAGGGACGAGACTTCAACTTGGTTCTTGGTCATAGTTTGCAGCTTAGTTCAGGGATTTAGGCCAAGCTAATGATAGTTAGTAAATAGAAATCATAGGGGCTGATCTAATGAGGTTACTAGAGCCACCACTAGGGCAATTAGGATGTTTGCAAATCAATTGTTCAGTTTATAAAAAAACCTGGAGATAGACTGAAGCAACATTGATCTACTTTGCACTTGCATAGCAAATGCAGTACGAAGGCTAGCTGGCTTAATTTTAGGCTCCGTCTGTAAGTTTCTAAAACAAACAAATATAGACAAGCAAACAATCTATTCGATCCCCAGCGGAGTCGCCATTTTGTTATCGGGAAATCTAGTGTCCATGCAGAGCTTCTAGTCCCACTAAGACGGGTAGCTATCTTAGAAACAAATGGATTAAAGTTACTTTCGCTTTCCTTTATGAGAAGTAGATAGGAGAATATCAAAGAATACCAACCTCAATCCTTCGCTCGGTTCTTTGCTTGTTCCTTATCCTCACTAACTGGTCTTTGCTACTTCTCCCTTGACCGCTTCGCTTCAAAGAGTACCTGTAAAGTCAAAGCAGCATAATACCTTCAAAGTGCAGAGATCTACAATCATAAACAACATAGGACCAGATATATATTGACCACACAAATGCATATACTATCAAACATACAAGAATGTGGAGGAAAACTTGAATAGCTTTATTAATATGAAGATTATAAGAGAGGATTACAACCCATTGTTCTGACCCAGTGTCATCCTCTAAGCATGAAAGCCATTCTTCACCTCATGAAAAGCTTAGATCACCCAACACTATGATATTCCACCAGGAAACCAACAACACTTCTTTACAAGATACAAAATTCCAGCCCCTAGATCTCTGGGATGAGGGATCCACATATAGATGATTGTAGGGAGGTGACTTCTGGGATTTTGATTAGTGTCTTCTCTCTGATAGTTCTTGATTCCACTTGGAGATTGATGACCTCTTACTCATCCCTGGGCGAATTTAGAGAGGCAATTGTCATAGGAGAAGTTTCTGGAAGATTACATGATCATCCACCTCGCAAACTGTCTCTGCCATTTTTCCATTGTTGCCCATCGCACCCTATAGAATGGATTTCCAGTATGCATCGCACCTTTTACACTGAGTAGGTGAGATGCATCGCACCCTTAGCAATGAGCAGCCTGTATGGTCCAGTTTTGACCAGTTCTGAGCAGTTTCCTGTGGAGAACTTCTGGGAGATGATGTAATCAACTGACCTTGTTTCTTTAGGGCATGAAACAACGCTTTTAGGGACTTAGAATCCCTTGGTTTATGGACATATATGATTGGGGTTGCAGTGCCCAAAAATTTCTATAACACCGCAACCGTGTTCGTAGGGTAGAAAGAGTATGTATTTGAAGATCTAAGAATAATAAATGTTCTTTTGGAGCATTATTTGTGTTTCTATGTGTTATTGTTTACTTCTGAATTATTGTATATACGCCCTATTTACTACAATTTATCATAAAACCTACTTAATATATGTGTGAGAAGGGTAGATATGTTTGTTTACATCTTGTTATGAATGTTTAGAACATTTGACGAAGAGTGTGAATATCTTATCTATTAGTTACTGTAATTTTTGGGTTTTAAGAGTTAGGGTTTGCAAAGGTCGAAATAAAGCCCTAAGACAGATAGAAACACATCACATAATCCTTTGGATGTAGAAACCTAGTTATAGCATCCCCCAATACTCCCTCGGGTGAGACTGTAACCCGCGCTACACGAGATGTTTCCGAAAGGGCCGGTAGTGTAGGTTTTTGTTGGTTAGCGCAACTAACTCTAAACCTGGGTCCAAGCTCCCTTAAGAAAAAAAATGGTTCCATTGCTGGGACTGGGATCTATCTGAGGAATATGTGATGAGCCATAAGTGGATACTGACTAAGAAAGAGATCAAGAAGTGGATAGACTGGAAGCTGCACTAGTTTGCAACCCAGGAAAACATGAATATGCATCTGTCGAAAGAAGAGTGGTTGAATAGATACATGTATACAAAAGAACACAAATTTTTATTCCACTCTTTTCCATGCAAGTTGTACAAATGGTTTTCTAATTTGGTGGATGGTCAAGCTACGTGGAAGTTGGATAACCCTATTCTGTGGACTTCAAAGCTAGTAAGGTGATTGGAAGGTTCAGAAAAGAAGATCGCAGGGGCTATTAATTATTGGATCAATATTATTTTGGGTGGATTGATTACTGATTTTGCGGTCGATATATTTATCAGTTATAGCAAAGCTGAACGCTAATTTTCCAAAGGACCAAGAGGTAAGTATCTGAAGTCCCTGAAAACTTGAATTAAAATGGTATTGTGTGAGACATGGGTTATGCCATTAAATTGATGTTTATTCGAGATTTGATGGGAGCTATGCGAGGTGGAACGCCGTTTATAATAGGTGTAGATTCAGTTTCTGAGTACAGTAATTTTTTGGGAGTTTCTGATTGTGACAAAGAATGTAATAGTTTGAAGACACCTCAAGATGCGATGAAGACTATAAATCAGGGTATAGCGAGAGTACCACATCCATCCACTCCACCTCTACCATCATCTCCACCTCACACACCTATAGCTACACCACTTCCTCCACCTCCACCTCCAATATTCAATATGGCTAATGCTATGAAGATTCCCATATTCAAGGGACTAGGGACAGAAGACCCTGAACGATTTTGGTTTGTACCAGATGCTGTGTGGATCCCATATTAAGTATAGTATGGCTCATCCAGCTGCGATGTTGAAGGATATGAAGGATGCACTAAATAATGAATTCAAGAAGCCTAAGTCGCAAGCCCAATCAGTAACAAAGGTCAAAGAAATCCAACAAAACGTGAATTAGTCTGCGTGGGATTTTGATCAAATATTAAAATGTCTATTGCAATAGGCTAATCTGCAGATCATAGCTGAACAAAAAAGGGATTGGTATATTGCTTCACTCTTACCTCATTTTGGATTGCCATTGTTGTTGCAGAAAATTGGAATGCAGGCTGAGGCATTGGAGATTGCTATGAAGTTGGAAGCCTCACCTATTCAGGATACGAATCTGGGAGTGTAACAGATTTAGTCACAGTTGGCAAGCCTGCATATGGAGTTGTAGAGTCTAAAAAAGGGAAAATAATTCCATAATGAAACCTACGCAGAATTATGGTGTTTAAAATGTAAAGGCCATGGTTACGACAATGATCATTTTCCGGTGTATCAAACTTATCTAGTTGGGGGAGGTCATGTCCCCTTAAAGCTAGAAAATGTCGTTGGCACAAGTGTAGGTGTAGTACATTGGTGTATTATATTCCAGATCACAGGAAAACATATGAAGGACAATTGTCATTTGTTACAGAAGTTTGTGCAGACTCCCCAACAACTGTTTTGCAATTTCTATAAGTCTGTAGGTCATGACAACCATAATTCCTGAAGTTACAAATTAATTATGGAAAAAACACCAACGTATAGAGTACAAATGGAGGCACGTCCTCAATAGGATCAAGGTGCAATTGTAGTGTGAGGAGGTTTCTAGGGACAAGGAAGAGGATGAGGGGGAGGATCTATAAGAGTCCGTGGCCAAATAATTTGTCACAATTGTTGAGAACTAGGTCACCTCGCACAAGATTGTGAGAATCGAACGCACCCTCTTGTTAATATTATCGACAATTTGATCATGTCATAGAACATTGTCCTCTGCTCATTGCGAAGATGCAAGAAAAGTAGAACCAGACCCAGAAGCCTACACAAAACATTCAGATGATGAGATTAGAACCACATGAAGATGGACCTAGTGTTAATATTGTTACATGGAGTGGTATAGCTACTAGGGAGGATAATGAGAAACAAGAAAAGTAAAATTTATGGGTATGAAAGGCTACTAACAAGGAGAATGGATTCGATTTAAATAATGTAAAGGAATCGTTTATGGAGGCAAAAGAGGAGCTTCACAAACATTGGAGCTTCTACATCAAGGACTCAGAGTACATGCACGAATAGGCGTGAAGAAATTAGTACTGCGTAGGAAACAAATCCTTCATTGTTGACATATTTCTTATAGACCTACAAGAAGGTCCTAAGGGACCAAAAAGTAGTAGAGGGACTATAAGAGCTGATAGATAACTGCACTGGTAGGGGTAAGCCACTGCCAGAAGAGCTCGTACTGCATAAGGTGGACAAGGGTAAGAAAAGGACTGGTCGCGAGATGATATTGACTGCCCTGATTGGAGAATTTGAAATGGACCAAGTGATCATTGATTTGGGATATGATGCAAATTTTTTGTTGAAACAAACATAATAAAGAATGGGAAAACCACCACTACAGTGGTCCTTGATCTAGCTGAGAATGACAAATCAACAAAAGATTATTCCTATGGGGCACCTACATGGAGTGACCGTGGATATTGAAGGGGCACATGCCATAGCTGATTTTGAAGTGATTGAAATAGTGGATGAAAATAATCCATACTCGACGCTACTTGGAATTGATTGGGAATTTGATATGAATGTAGTCATCAAACTCAAGAAGCACAACATGATATTTGAGAAGAAGGAACTAAGGTTATTGTTCCACTAGATTCGGCCGAGGGTGTGCGATATGCTGAACTAGTCTGAGATTACTATGTGGAGGATGATATTGAGAAAATCTATAAGCTTACTACGTTGGATGAGGATTGGATCAACCCTACGACAGATGGGTGAATTAATTTGGATAAGGACAAATCTTGCAACTCAGATTCAGATGAGGAGCTCAAGAACTGGCATAACAGATTGTAATAGCTATTGTCGTTGTGATGCATTTAAGGAGCATATCCTTGGAAATATGCTGCCAAAAGTGCATTAATGATAGGAATCTAGAGGGAATGAATGGATTTGTAGGCTTTAACCCCATACAGAAATTACCTGCATACGAATTCTAACAACATAAATTAAACAATGTGAGAGCATAACAAATAAAACACATATACACAAATATTTTCCCTTGGATCCCAAAACTAGGACTACCAGCTTGATTTTTCATTATATTCCTTTCAATGTCACAATACATATTTATACTGTTGGAAATAATACTGAGAGGGGGGGTGAATCAGTATTATCAGGTCAATTATTTTTCATTTCACAATCAGATTTTCATATGCTACTTCAATTAGTAAAAACCACGTATGTACGCAACTGCAGTTAAGGAAACTAGCGTATACCCAGTAGACTTGTAAATTAAATTATTCTTCAGATGTTTTTCATTAATCTGTGCATCAAACCATATAAACAGTAACCAGGAACAATAAACCAGAACAGGCAGTCACACATAAGAACACAAGATATAAGGTGGAAACCCAATGTGGGTGAAAACCACCTGCTGCAATTTGTCTCTATCTTCCTTTATTTAGAAACTACTTTTTACAATGATTCTGTACTGGTGCAGTCTTATACCAGTACGCAGGCTACTACTTGTAGAAGGCTACAACCTTCTCTTGTTCTCCAGCTTCTCCTGGAAGGGAGCTACAACCCCCTTAGTTCTTGTACTAGCTAAGGTACTAGTACGTAGGTGCTGAGCTACAGAAGGCTACAACCTTTTCTTTTCTTTCAAGGACCACGTTTCATAATTTTTCAGACTGGATCCATGAATAACATCAATCAAGCATCAAGTATATCTGCATCAACCAATCTCCTTTACATCAAACAAAACTGAATCAAATAGTCACTTCTCTGAATGTTGTACCCAGAAACAGTAACAGTAACTAGACACAAATTCTAAACCCAGAACACTGCAACAATAAACAGAAGTAGCTAAAACTTATCTCAAGAGATGTACGCTACTTCAATGTGTACAACCTGCATGCATACATTGCTAAATTAAGGCCAACCTATGTATACGCTATTTTGAATTACAGAACCAGCGTGTATACGTGCCTTTGTTTCGCTGAAACAGCGTACAGATATATAAAAGATAATTTATCCTTTTCACTTATTCAGACATCAGTTATACCCATATTATCAGATTTATAGATCAAGTCATGAACCAAAAATAACAGATCAAAATCACACAAAGATACTACTATTCAAGCCTTAAGATCTCGACCCATCAATAGTACTTATCCTTCTTCTTACGCTCAGGTTCCTCCTTGATTCAGATCCAGCTATGCACCATAACCTAATGACCAGTATTCTAGATCTAGCACCTCATAAGATATTCAATGCTTGAGTCAATGCCTTTGCCTAATGATCTCCTTCCCCTTTTATATTCTTAGGCCTTACACAATATCATGGTCCAAAACCATAAAGAATCAATACCTTGGACCAAATACCTGGGTTCAACACTTTAGATGAGATATCATGGTCCAAAACCATAGGTACAAATACCAAGGACTAAATACCATGGACCAAAATTAAGTTTTCCCACACGTACGTTCTTTTTGATCGTTTAACCCGCATGTATACGCGCCTTAGTTAAGAGGAAACTGCGTATATCTTTTCCTTTCATTTTGAGAACCTGAACAGTGATCTGTCATTTGAGTGAGTTGCCATCAAGGACAACACTTGTGTCGTAGTGCCAAACCTATGTCATAATGCCAACAATCTCCCCCGTTGTGCTTGATGGCAGCCCCAAGTCACTCAAAGTCATTCTCTCCCTTTGTCATCAAGTGCAAAGGGTTATGCTCCCCCTGAGTACATGCTGAAATCTCTGCTCTTCTGTGTTGTCCATGCTCCCCCTAACTGTAAGCAAGGTCTACAAGAAGATGTTCTACAAAAAGAAACATGACTTTATACATCATAAATGACCTTCCTATCACCAAATACTCACACATACATCCATCTCCCAACCAAGTGGAGATATACCAATATTGACTCATCCTCCCAACCAAGTGGGGATACATAAAAAATTTACATATGATAAAACAAGAACATTACATCATCCATCCCAGGCATAGTGGGGAAACCAACATAGGCCGTTACATGACCTTGATAATAAAAGAAATACATGACATAGAGACTAAATATCTAAGATAAGACTAGTAGCATTTGTCAATCATCATTCAGACCCCAACCATGACCTCACTCTGCATCTGTTCCACCTGAAACAAAAACAGCTGTGAACTTGAACCAATATCTTCTAAGGTAATGCCAAAAATGCATTATTAGAAGTATATGCTCCCCCTAAACCTATGCCATATGGTCTCTATCAGACCCATATCAGACTCTTTTCATCCTGAGCCTGGCCCACTGTTTGTCTTCAAACCAACATATATGTGACTGTATCCACATAAACAGGCGTATGTACGCGAATCCTCCTCATTAAACTCGTGTACAACCATTTTTCTCTGAAATAGACAAGTTTCAACAGCAAGATGATGCATCAACTACTCCCAGCTTCTGTCTGAGGTATTCAAAAGTCTCCCTGGGCAGTGGTTTGGTGAGTATATCAACAACCTATTCCTTGGAGGGAACATACTCCAATTTGAATTTTTGTTCAAGCACTTGTTCTCGGAGAAAATGATATTTGATAGGTATGTGCTTGGTCTTTGAATGCATGACTGGATTTTTTGAAATATTGATTGCACTTGTATTATCACATAAGATGGAGATAGGTGGAGTACAAGTGATTAGAAAATCTTGCAAAATTTGCATCATCCAAAGGAGTTGTGTGAAATAAGATGCAACAGCCACATATTCTGCTTCAGCTGTAGATAAAGCAATTGAACTTTGTTTCTTGCTGAACCAAGATACTAATCTGGAACCCATAAAGAATGCACCACCACTAGTGCTTTTTCTGTCATCCACGCTTCCTACCCAATCTGCATCTGTATATGCATGAAGTGTGAGATCTGTATCTCTAGGATACCATAAGCCATAGTTTTGTGTCCCTTGAAGATATTTGAAAATTCTTTTAACCAGCTGAAGGTGTGCTTCTTTTGGATTTGCCTGGAATCTTCCAACTATTCCCATTGCATGCATGATGTCTGGTTGGGTACCTGTCAAATAGAGTAGACTACCAATTATGGATCTATAGGTTGGTTGATGTATTGTTGTTGAATCATCGTTGGCGCTGAGGTTGCATCCTATTACCATAGGGGTACATACTGGTTTCGAATCTTCCATGCCATATTTATTCAAGATCTCCTTGAGGTACTTGGTTTGTGACAAAAAGATACCGTCTTTATTTTGTTGGACTTGTAAACCAAGAAAATATGTCAACTCACCAAGCAAGGACATTTCAAATTCTTTCTACATCATCAAAGCAAAATTTTGACTCATGGCTTCTTCATTGCTACCAAATATGATATCATCAACATACACAACAAGTATTAGCAATTTATCATTATCAATTTTTACATATAGATTGCTATCAGATGATCCTTTTGAAAAACCTTGTTGATGGAGGTATTTGTCTAGACGATAATACCAAGCCCTTGGAGCCTGTTTAAGACCATAGAGTGCCTTCTTAAGTTTTCATACAAGTTTTGGATCATTTCCAAGGATGAGTCCATCTGGTTGCTCAATATACACTTCTTCTTCCAAATATCCATTTAAAAAGGCAGATTTCACATCCACTTGAAATACTTTGAACTTCTGAAAGCTAGAAAGAGCAAGGAACATTGTTATGGCTTCAAGTCTAGCAGTCGGTGCAAAATTTTCTTCAAAGTCTATACCTTCTTGTTGAGCATACCCTTTACAAACAAGTTTGGCCTTGTTTCTAATAACGTCTCCATTTTCATTCAACTTATTTTTGAATATCCATTTTGTCCTTATGACATTCTTATCATTTGGTCTCGGAACCAACTCCCAAGTGTTATTCTTTTCAATCTACTCAAGTTCTTCATTCATGGCCTTGAACCAGCATTCATCTTTGCATGCTTCACTTACATTTCGTGGTTCAGTGGAGGAGAGCAATGCTAAATATCTTGAAGCTTCTGAAATAGTTCCTCTTGTTTGTACACCTGCCTCTTTCTATCCCAAAATTGGAGTTTCTGGATGATTCTTCTGAATGTACTTGGATGGAGTCTTTTCTTCTACCCTTATCTATT
Source organism: Pinus tabuliformis (assembly GCA_031772625.1). Classification (NCBI taxonomy): domain Eukaryota; kingdom Viridiplantae; phylum Streptophyta; class Pinopsida; order Pinales; family Pinaceae; genus Pinus; species Pinus tabuliformis. Next base: position 1,034,586,218 of record CM062816.1, on the reverse strand, counting down.
CTTCTGGTGCCTCAGGGGTTTCTTCTTCATCATAACTCTGATTTGATGTTGAAGGATAGTCTTCATCATCTTCGAAATCTTCAGATTTTACCTGCCTAGGAATATTTCCTTCTTCATCAATCACTACATCAATACTTTCAACAATTTTTCCAAGTCTTTTATTTTAACACTTATATCCTTTGTTGTGGGGAGAGTAACCAAGGAGAATGCCTTCATCTCCTTTAGGTTCAAACTTGCCAAGGTTTTCATCAGTCCTTTTGATGTAACATTTTCTTCCAAAAATTTTGGAGTATTTTACCATAGGAGTCTTACCATACCAAAGTTCATGAGGAGTTTTAGTGCTGTTTACTTGGATGTTTGTCTTATTGAGAATAGTAACTGCAACAAATGCAGCTTCACCCCAAAAGGTTGTGGGAGTTCCAGACTCATCAAGCATAGCACGAGCCATTTATTGAACCATTCTGTTCATCCTTTCCACTACTCCATTTTTCTAAGGAGTCCTTGTAGTAGAGAATTCCCTTCTTGTTCCATGTTCTTCACAAAAATCGAAAAATTCATCTGAGGTAAATTCCCCTCCTCAATCAGACCTAAGGCATTTCATTCTGCGATCTGATTCGTTTTCAACCAAGGCTTTGAATGCTTTGAACTTTTCGAAAGCTTCATCTTTATGCTTCAGAAGTCCTATCCAACACATCCTTGAAAAGTCATCAATGAACAATATGAAGTATTCTTCTCCTCGAGGTGACCTCTTCCTAGATGGACCACATACATCAGTATGGACAAGTTCAAGTGGCCTACTAGCTGATCCTTCCTTCTCAGGGAAATTCGTTCTTGTTTGCTTACCAAACTGACATGATTTTCATATTGTATTGTTTGGAATTCTGATGTCAAGGAGATCATGAACCGCTTGGTATTTGCATTCTTTCCTTATATGAGAGAAGCTTAGATGCCCCAATCTTCTGTGCCATAGCCAGTGTTCATCATTCTTGCTTAGATAGCATTGTTTTTGTACTCCCTTGAGTATGTATAAATTATTTGGAGTTCTTATGCCTTTGATCACTGTTTCTCTTGTATCAAGCTCACGAACAATACATCCATTTGATCGAAATATTACCTCATTTCCTTGATCACACATTTGATTGACACTCAATAGATTATGTTTTAAGCCATCAACATACATAACATTTCTAGCTTTGACTTTTTCTTTCAAAATAACAGAACCTTTGCCCTTTATGAATGCGGGGGTGTCATTTCCAAATGAGACCTTCCTTTCCTTTTCAAAGGCACTATATGGCTGAAGTTTTTCTTTATCACCTGTCATATGTTTTGAGAAACCACTGTCGATGTACCACTGATTTTCTTGTCCTTCTGCATATAAGGCTATACCACATCTTTCTGGTTGCGGTTCTTTCTTCCTCCATGTTTTGGGACTCAATGAAGCTTGCTCCTTCTAAGTTGTTTGTCGAAACCTACTCTTGCATTCAGAATCTTCATGACCGAAGTTGTTACAAATAGAACATTCTATTTCATTTTCAAGAGCAGAAAAGTTATTGTAGGTTATTTTCATGATTCCAGTCACACTCCTTTGATTTCGTGCTTCTCTAGTCATGATGGTCTTGTAGGAAACAAATTGAGCTGCTTTGTGTCCAAATTTATGACAAGAAAAACATTGGCCATTGAAGAAATTCCTGCGATTATCAAACCTTTCATCCAGGTGATTTTAATTTCCATAGCTATTCGTTCTTGAGGCAAATTGAGAATGATTTACCTACGGTTGGTTGTAGCTTTTGTTCATCCTTGAACTAGATTGCCCTCGATTTACTTGGTGATCTCTGTTCATTCTTGAAGTAAATTGTCCCTGATTTACCTGGTGATCTACATTGTGCCTTTGTTGTCGATTGTCAACCTGTTCACTTCTCCTTGCTGCTTCAAGATAACTTTTGGAGGTAGATGGCTTTTGTGCTTGAGATGCTTCTTCAGTATACCCAAGAACTGTCTTGATTAGAGGAGAACACTGCAATTTGATAATCTCATCTAAAGTTTTAGATCCTTTAGCAAATCTAAGTTTAAGAGTTTTTGTCTTCTCAATATCTTTTCTAAGTCCCACAATTTCACATTCTAACTTTTCATTGTTTTTTTCCCTTTCAGCAAGTTGGCATGTTAGAGTATCTATAATCATATTTTTTTTCTTCTAAACAAATTTTAAGTTTAGAAATTTCTTCACAAAGACCTTCTTCATCTATAGCATCCAAGAAATCATCATCTTCAAAAACTATTGAAAGTCTATAATCATTACCTTGTTCATCTTCATCACTATTTGAAAATCCATCACTGTCTTCATGTGTATAATAGCTCTTCTTACTTACATTCTGTTTTTTGTTCCATCTAACTGGTTCCTTACCTTTGTCAAGCTTATCTTTATGAGGACACTTGGCTGCATAGTGACCGACTCTTCCACAAGCAAAGCATTTAAAAGGTAGCTTACCTTTGAATCTTCCAGAACCCCATTGAAGGTTCTTGATAAAGTTTGATTCTTCCTCTCCTTCTGACATATGTCCTGACTCATTGTATTCTCCTTTTCCTGAGGCTTTGAATGCAGATTCTCTCATGTCTGATGGTCCCCCTTTTCTCATTTCGAAAGCAGTTAGGATTCCGTGTAGCTGTGACATGGTAATGCTTTGTAGATTCTACTTTTCTTCTATGGCCGAAACTTTTGATTCAAACTTAGAAGACAAAGATCTTAGAACCTTTTCAACCAAAGTAACTTATTTTATCTCTTCACCTAAGTTTTTCATACGATTAAAAATTTCATCTATACGTAAGAAATAATTAGCCACACGTTCATCAGTGTGCATTCTGAGATTTTCATATTGAATTCTAAGAGTTTATAGTTTTTCATGTTTTACGTGATCATCTCCTTCATAGCTCAGAATGATCTTGTCCCATATTTCTTTTGTATTTTTGAGCTGCATAACCTTGACGAATTCCAATTGAGATAAACTCCCTAATAGAGTATTGACAACCTTTGCATTTGTTTCATACTGATTCTTACCAACCGTATCTGTAGGAGTTGTTGATGGAAATGTGTATACTATTTCCACGATATCCCAAAATTCTGTACCAAGAGATTGAAGATAGGTTTTGATTCTTACCTTCCAATAGATGAAGTTGCTTCCATCAAAGATTGGTGGCCTAATAGATGCCTCCTTTTCATAGTTGCTCATGATGATAGATCTTCCTTCAAGCGATCAAGCTTCTTCTCAAGGACCTGCTCTAATACCAATTGTTGGAAATAATACTGAGAGGGGGGGTGAATCAGTATTATGAGGTCAATTATTTTTCATTTCATAATCAGGTTTTCATACGCTACTTCAGTTAGTAAAAAATGCATATGTACACAACTGCAGTTAAGGAAACTAGTCTATACCCAGCAGACTTGTAAATTAAATTATTCTTCAGATGTTGTTCATTAATCCGTGCATCAAACCATACAAACAGTAACTAGGAACAGTAAACCAGAATAGGCAGTCACACATAAGAACACAGGATATAAGGTGGAAACCCAATGTGGGTGAAAACCACCTACTACAATTCGTCTCTATTTTGTACTGGTGCAGTCTTATACCAGTACGTAGGCTGCTACCTACAGAAGGCTACAACCTTCTCTTGTTCTCCAACTTCTCCTGGAAGGGAGCTACAACCCCCTTAGCTCTTGTACTAGTTGAGGTACTAGTATGTAGGTGATGACCTATAGAAGGCTACAACCTTCTCTTTTCTTTCAGGGACCACGTTTCATAAATTTTCAGACTGGATCCATGAATAACATCAATAAAACATCAAGTATATCTGCATCAACTAATCTCCTTTGCATAAAAAAAATTTGAATCAAATAGTCACTTCTCTGAATGTTGTACCTAGAAATAGTAACAGTGACTAGACACCAATTCTGAACCCAGAACACTGCAGCAATAAATAGAAGTAGCTAAAAATTATTTCAAGAGATGTACGCTACTTCAATGTGTACAACCTGCGTGGATAAGCTGCTGAATTAAGGCCAACCTATGTATACACTATTTTGAATTACAGAACCAGCATGTATACGTGCCTTTGTTTCGCTGAAACTACGTACATATCTATAAAAGATAATTTATCCTTTTCACTTATTCAGACATCAGTTATACCCATATTATCAGATTTATAGATCAAGTCATGCGCCAAAAATAACAGATCAAAATCACACAAAGATACTACTATTCAAGCCTTAAGATCTCGACCCATCAATAGTACTTATCCTCAGGGAAAATTTTAAGAACCCCCCCTAAATTTATAAATATAATAAATGGGCGAATCTCCATGGTATATAGGAAAAATGGAAGGCGATTTTATCAATAATATAATATGTATATATAATTTTTTGGTGAATCTCTCACCAGGCATGGCGAATATTTTACTCAATTATAAAATCTTGTAAGATCTTGGCGAGTCTTTCACTAAATAATAAAACTTTGTAAAGTCCTAGTGAATCTTAGCATAGGCTACATGCTGGTTTAATTCCCCCATTTAAATAGGCTACATTCCAGGTGAATACCATGGGTCAATACCATGTGCCATTTTGGTGAATACCATGAGTCAATACCATGTGCCATTTTTATTTTTATTAATTCTAATATTAGGGTTAATAATGGTTTTTTGCATGGTATTAATAACAATCTAGTCCATGGTATTTGTCCCATAGTATTTTGGCCATAGGTTTCACCTAAATATAACCCATTTTTTGAGTGTTCGTAAATATAAGGTGACTTATGGAGTAAATATAAAAAAATGTTTTATTTGTTTACCATACCTCTCGTTTATTTATATTTTTATTAATTTACCATACCTCTTTTACAAATATGGGATTTGGCCCATAGGATTCACTTAAATAAAACCTCTTTCTTGAGCCTTCATAAATAAAACGAGGGTTATGGACTAAATATAAAAAGAGGTTTTATTTATTTACGATACGTCTAGTTTATTTATATTTTTATTTATTTACCATACCTCCACTTTACTTATATTTTTATTTGTTTACACCGTTACATGTATATAAGGTGACTTATGGAGTAAATATAAAAAATGTTTTATTTATTTACCATACCTCTCATTTATTTATATTTTTATTAATTTACCATACCTCTTTTATAAATATGGTATTTGGCCCATGGGATTCACTTAAATAAAACCTATTCTTGAAAATGGGCGAATGGATTCTCTTAAATAAAACCTATTCTTGAAAATGGGCGAATGGAAGGTTGTCAGTCCTAATTTCAAGGGCTAAATTTACCTTTTTTACCCTCTCCCTTAAAATAAGGTGGGCTATTTGAGGTGATTTTTAAAAATGTACTATGATACAAAATATTCGCCCACTGAAAATTTAAAACCCCTTAATTTCGCCAAAGGGCGAACATTCGCCCTTAAAATTATCCTTGCTTATCCTGCTTCTTGCGATCAGGTTCCTCCTTGATTCAGATCCAGCTATGCACCATAACCCAATGACTAGTATTCCAAATCTAGCACTTCATAAGATATTCAATGCTTGAGTCAATGCATTTGCCTAATGATCTCCTTCCCCTTTTATATTCTTAGGCCTTACACAATACCATGGTCCAACACCATAAAGTATCAATACCTTGGACCAAATACCTGGGTTCAACACTTCAAACGAGATACCATGGTCCAAAACCATAGGTCCAAATACCAAGTACTAAATACCATGTACCAAAAAAAAAATTTCCCACATGTACACGCTTTTTGATCATTTAACCCACGTGTATACATGCCTTGGTTAAGAGGAAACTACGTATATCTCTTTTCCTTTCATTCTGAGAGCCTGAATAGTGATCTGTCATTTGAGTGAGTTGCCATCAAGGACAACACCTGTGTCATAGCGCCAAACCTTTGTCATAATGCCAACTTTCCCCAAAAGCGCATTAATGATAGGAATCTGGAGGGAACGAATGGATTTGTCGGCTTTAACCTCGTACAGAAATTACCTGCATACGAATTCTAACAACATAAATTAAACAATGCAAGAGCATAACACATAAAACACATATACACAAAGATTTTCCCCTGGATCGCAAAACCTAGACTACTAGCTTGATTTTTCATTATATTCCTTTCAATGTTACAATACATATTTATACATGCCGAAGCATCCAATACCATGGACGGAAAACCATCGCATCCAAAACCATGTGCAGAAACCATGCACAAAACCATAGGTAGGTCCTCCCAACCTAATATAGTCATGGAAATAATATAACACAACCAACATTGTCCCACTTGTTATTTTCTTTCCACAGGGGGCCACAGGAGAGCTTAGTCATTTATCCAACCCTAAAATGTGCATTGTTTCTCTACACCAAGAGAACTTCTTAGAGCTCACAAATTTTGTCAATGCATCTGTAGTATTCTTCAAAGTGTCCACCTTTACTAGCAACACTTTTTTGTCTTCTATCATATCCCTCACAAAGTGATACTGAACATCATTGTGCTTTGTCTTTGAATGGTAAGAAAATTGCACTTTGGCTGTCACAGTCTATCCTTATAGCTCCCTATACTAACCCCATACTTGAACACAATCTCTGCAACCAAACTGCTTCCTTTCTTGTATGAGTGGCTACCATGTATTCCGCCTCTGTAGTTGATAATGCCACTACAAATTGTTTCTCACTCATCCCACTGACTGCACCTCCAAATAGGTTAAACACATACCCACTTGTAGATCTTCTCTGATCCAGATCTCTAGCCTAGTCTGCATCAACAAAGCCACAGATATCCAAAACTCTATCTAATCCTGGTCTTCCTTGGTAGCACAAACCATAATCACTAGTGCCACACAAATACCTGAAAGGCCGCTTTATTGTTGTCCAGTGCTCCTTCCCTGGTTTTGACATAAACCTACTCAATACTCCCATTGCATGTGCAATGTTTGGTCTAGTATAGACCATTTCATACATGAGGCTACTGATTCCACTTGCATATGGAACAAGGGACATGTCCTCTTCCTCTTCTTGTGTCTTGGGACACTGTTCGATAGATAAATTTACACCTACAGGAATAGGAACCTTCACCGGTTTACTATCCTGCTTATTAAACCTCTGCAATATTGTCTCGACATACTTCCTCCTGTTTAACCAAAGATTCCTCTTTGCCTGATATATTTTAATTTCCATGACTAAAATATAGTTTGCAGCACCAAGATCTTTCATGTTGAATTTGGAGGACAATTGGGTCTTCAAATCATGGATAATTTCTTTGTCATTTCCAATCAGCAACATATCATCCACATACAACACCAGATAAATAACATGGTCACCAATTAATTTAAAATACACATAGTGATCTTCTTTGCTTCTAGTGAAGCCAAGTCCTTGTATAAATGTATCAAATTTCTGATACCACATCCTTGGTGACTGTTTTAACCCATACAGAGACTTTTTAAACTTGCATACCATTTCTTTCTTACCCTTCATCGCAAAACCTTTAGGTTGCTTCATGTAGATCTCCTCTTCTAGATCCCCGTGAAGAAATGTTGTCTTCACATCCATCTATTCTACCTCAAAATTAAAAGCAACAACAACATATAAAGTAATCTAATAGAAGCTACCTTGGAAACAGGAGAAGAAATATCACCAAAATCAATTCCCGACACTTGGGAATAACCGTTTCTACCAACCAAGCTTTGTATTTCTCCACCTTTCCTTCTGCATTTGTCTTCTTCTTGAACACCCATTTGCTGCCAATGGGTTTCCTTCCATCTCGAAACTCTACCTGATCCCAAGCCTCATTTTTGTGCAAAGATGCCATTTCATCAACCATGGCCTCTTTCTATAGTTTTCCATCCTCCGAATCTACTACTTCCTTCATAGTTCTAGGATCATCATCAGTAACAGATAAAGAAAAAATTGAATAGAAAGCAGATGGAATATACCTTTCTGGCTGCCTTCCTTCTCGAACTGATCTTCTCACACCAAGAGTTTGTGGTTCTTCATCTTCTGATTCCTCCTTGTTATGAAACCAACTCAAGAAAAAGATAGAAAATATAGATCAACGCCTTAGAATTCAGCCTCTTCGAGGGGACAACCTCCTTTACATTACATAAATGAGCAATTCTTCGATGATACAAATGAAAAGACCTCCTTTCTATATATAGGAGTCTAAGGGGTCATAACATAATCAGAGCCGACATAACAATAATAATTTAAAGGCACAATAATAGCAATAGTGGGCTTCTATGGGGCACAATAGTAACAATATGGGCACTACATGGGTACATCAATATAATAAGTGGGTTTTACCAATAACAATAAGGGGTTACACTAGTTGTATAGGGCCTAACATGCCCCTCTCCTTCAAAAAGCGTTGTCCTCAATGCTTGAGTGTTTCCTGATGCTTCTGTATAAAATTCTTGTCCTCCCATGTGGAATCTTCAGTCGGTAAGTTCTTCCACTTGATGAGATACTCTAAAATTGATCGATTTCATAGCTGTCAGGTTCTTGTTTCTTTGACTGCTCCAAGTTCCAATATGATTTTTCCTTCCTCTTCAATTTCCGGCAATAATGTTTGAATTGGGATCTTTCGCAACTTTTGAATAAGTGGCCATACTTCTTTGTCCTTCTTCCATTCATCCCTTGCTTCATTTATCCAATCAGGTTGGATAATAGAAATAACACAAAACAATGCTTCCACCTCCTCATCCTTGAAGAGTCCTCCCATTCGGTAAGGTCGCCATTTTTTAAGTGCATGTAGTATTTCCAACATTTCCTTCTCATAAATAGCTTGCTTGAGATGTAACAGTAAAAATACCCAATCACCTACATCAAAACATTTTTCACTACGATGTTGATCTACCTGTTGTTTCATTTGATTTTGCACTGAAGTGGCATTATCCTTTAAAATTTGGAGAACTTGTTGTTGATGCTCGATGTGATCTTTCACTGCTTGAACCTTTTTCTTCTTGATATGTCCTTCTATCTCTAGAGTTTGAGGAGTGGTAATTTCTTCCAATCCTTTACAAGATATGGTCGGATTCAGTTCTTGAGGCTCGATGTGATCTTTCACTTCTTGAACATTTTTCTTCTTGATATGTCATTCTATCTTGATAGTTTGAGGAGTGGTAATTTCGACCAATGAATTACAAGATATGGTTGGATTCATTTCTTCTTTCTCTATGTGATCTTTCACTTCTTGCACCTATTTCTTCTTGATATGTCCTTCTATCTTGAGAGTTTGAGGAGTGGTAATTCTTGCCAATGCTTTACAAGATATGGTCTGATTCATTTCTTCTTTCTCTGGGGTGGGGTCCTGGTGTATATCTTCTTCTTTTGATGTTCCTTGATCCTTTTCTTCCTCCTCTTCATATTCTATGTAAAATAATTTCTTCTCAGCACGCTTATGACCTTAGTGCATTTGCTATCACAATTGTAACAAAGCCCTTTTTCTCTTTTTTCTTCCAATTGTTGTCATGTAACCCTTGTAGGTTGTGGAAGGCTAGGAGAAACAACACTTCCATCATTATAGTTGTGAGGGGTAGGCTTCCTGGTTTCCATAATTTTTCTTTCCACTATGTCACAAAGCCCTTTTACTCTTTCCAATTGTTGTGGTGTTGCTCTTTGTATCCTCATAATGTGCTATAATTTCCTCCGTGAAAATTTACCACGTAACAAGTTGTTTATGAGAACAAAGCCCTTCATACCATAAAAATTGATCTGGTTCTAAATATGAAGATGTAATACATACCTTTTGTAACAATGGTACACCATGTAGATCAAAATATTGTTCCATCTGAAGTATCCAATTTACCGGATCCTTGCCATCAAACTTCCTCATATTCTTTTTTCTTGATTTTAGGAGCTCGATATTAAAACGACCGTAACTCTGTACTTTTGGATCTTTAAGTTCTAAAATTACAATCTTTGGTAGCCCTCTTTGTTCTCTTTCCAATGCCACCAGTTTGATCAAAATTGGATTCTCCAAGAAAGAGTTATACACAATCTCCCAAGATGACCTGATTATAGTCCTTTCCAGAAGTGCGAACTTGTATGAAGTGCCACATGTCATTGTTTCGACCTTTGGCTCTAAAAAATATCTATGAGAAACTAAAGTCCGTTCTCTTTCTGTACCTTCTTACGAAATTTCAATCCGATGCTCAGAGAGAATGTTATGACGATTTTCCCAGGTCACCTGTTTGGAATGTAATTCGGGAGTCTGCAAAAACACCAACTTCCTCAGATCATATCTCTATAAATGTAGCGCGAAAAGCTCTGAAATTCGGACCTGAGCTTCAGTGCGATCTCGTCTCAAATGGTTTTTTTTTTTAGCTTCTGAAACGTCGCAGAAAAAATGTTATAGAGAAAATTCCATGATGACTTGTTTGGAGCAGCGAAACCCTAGAATCCAAAGCTCTGATACCAAATGTTATGAAACTAGCTCAAGAAAAAGATAGAAAAGATATATCAACGGCTTAGAATTCAGCGTCTTCGAGGGGGAAACCTCCTTTAAATTACATAAATGAGCAATTCTTCGATGATACAAATGAAAAGACCTCCTTTCTATATATAGGAGTCTAAGGGGTCATAACATAATCAGAGCCGACATAACAATAATAATGTAAGGGCACAATAATAACAATAGTGGGCTTCTATGGGGCACAATAGTAACAATATGGGTACTACATGGGTACATCAATATAATAAGTGCGTTGTACTAATAACAATAAGGGGTTACACTAGTAATATAGGGCCTAACACTCCTCTACTGTAGAGTTTGATTCTTCCTCCTTAAGCTCAAACTCTATCTTTTCAGGTTCCTTTGGTTGGAGTTCATGTTTAATAACATCTTTCACCTCTTTGGACACTAGGGTTCCAAAGTTTATAATCCTTTAAACCATCCTTATACCCAACAAAGATGCACTTTTCAGATTTACTATCCAACTTGGTTCTTTTCTCCTTTAGAACATGTACAGATTCATCACATCCAAATACCCTTAGATGTGAAAGAGGGGGTTTCTTACCAGTCCATACCTCTTGTGGAGTCTTATCCTCCAACATTGATGAAGGTGATATGTTGACCAGGTAACATGCTCTCTCCACCGCCTCTACCCACAATTCCTATCCTAACTCGGCACCACTGAGCATGGTTCTTTTCCTTTCCATCAACGTCTTGTTCATTCTTTCTGTAACTCCATTTTTCTCAAGTGTGTATGGAGTAGTCTTCTACCATGCTATACCACACTTCTTACAAAATTCTTCAAATTCCTTGCTACAAAACTCTCTACTGTTATTTGACCTCAACACCTTTATCTTCTTCTCCGTCTGGTTTTCCTCCAGAGCCTTAATTTCTTTAAACCTATCAAAGACTTTAGATTTCTTCCTAAGGAAATATATCCATGTATTTTGTCTTTTAGGTTTCTGCGAGTCTCATTTTTATGTAGATTTACTTCCGGATCCATCGCATTCAAATTCTTTTTTGATCGACGTTTCGAACCAGCAATAGTGGCTCATCTTCAGGATGTGAAAGAATTGTTTAAAGACTGGTCTTATTTCTCAAATATATGTAAGGTCAGTCTTCTTTTCCATTAAGAGCAGTCTGTGTCATTCAAATCTGCAAACTTCTATCAATATCTCCCTTCCGTATTGGGTGATTATTTTGTCTTTGAGGTTTCTGTGAGTCTCATTTTTATGTAGATTTACTTCCGGATCCATCGCATTCAAATTCTTTTTTGATCGACGTTTCGAACCAGTAACAGTGGCTCATCTTTAGGATGTGAGAGAATTGTTTAAATACTAGTCTTATTTCTCAAATATATGTAAGGTTAGTCTTCTTTTTCATTAAGAGCAGTCTGTGTCGTTCAAATCTGTGAACTTCTATCAATATTTCCCTTCCGTATTGGGTGAGTATTTTGTCTTTGAGGTTTCTGCGAGTCTCATTTTTATGTAGATTTACTTCCAGATCCATCGCATTCAAATTCTTTTTTGATCGACGTTTTGAACCAGCAACAATGGCTCATCTTCAGGATGTGAAAGAATTGTTTAAAGACTAGTCTTATTTCTCAAATATATGTAAGGTCAGTCTTCTTTTTCGTTAAGAGCAGTCTGTGTCATTCAAATCTGCGAACTTCTATAATATCTCCCTTCCGTATTGGGTGAGTATTTTGTCTTTTAGCTTTCCGCGAGTCTCATTTTTATATAGATTTACTTCCGGATCCATCGCATTCAAATTCTTTTTTGATTGACGTTTCGAACCAGCAATAGTGGCTCATCTTCAAGATGTGAAAGAATTGTTTAAAGACTGGTCTTATTTCTCAAATATATGTAAGGTCAGTCTTCTTTTTCATTAAAAGCAGTCTATGTCATTCAAATCTGTGAACTTCTATCAATATCTACCTTCCGTATTGGGTGAGTATTTTGTCTTTGAGGTTTCTGTGAGTCTCATTTTTATGTAGATTTACTTCCGGATCCATCGCATTCAAATTCTTTTTTGATCGACGTTTCGAACCAGCAATAGTGGCTCATCTTTAGGATGTGAAAGAATTGTTTAAAGACTGGTCTTATTTCTCAAATATATGTAAGGTCAATCTTCTTTTTCGTTAAGAGCAGTTTGTGTCATTCAAATTTGCGAACTTCTATCAATATCTCCCTTCCGTATTGGGTGAGTATTTTGTCTTTGAGGTTTTTGTGAGTCTCATTTTTATGTAGATTTACTTCCGGATCCATTGCATTAAAATTCTTTTTTGATCAACGTTTCGAACCAGAAATAGTGGCTCATCTTCAGGATGTGAAAGAATTGTTTAAAGACTGGTCTTATTTCTCAAATATATGTAAGGCTAGTCTTCTTTTTCGTTAAGAGAAATTTGTGTTGTTCAAATCTATTAATTTCTATCAATATCTCTCTTCTGTATTAGGTGAGTATTTTTTCTTTGAGGTTTCTGCGAGTCCCATTTTTATGTAGATTTACTTCCGGATCCATCACATTCAAATTCTTTTTTGATCGACGTTTCGAACCAGCAACAATGGCTCATCTTCAGGATGTGAAAGAATTGTTTAAAGACTGGTCTTATTTATCAAATATATGTAAGGTTAGTCTTTTTTTTCGTTAAGAGCAGTCCGTGTCGTTCAAATCTGTGAACTTCTATCAATATCTCCCTTTCTTATTGGGTGAGTATTTTGTCTTATTCCTTGAGAAGTCATCTATAAATGATACATAGTACACAGACTTACCTAGTGATGGAACCTTCACAAGTCTAAACACATCATTGTGAACAAGCTCTAATATCTATTTCGCCCTCTTATTACCAGAGGGGAAACTCACCCGATTCTGCTTCCCATATACACAATTTTCACAGAAATCAAAATCCAGAGAGCTATTACTCATAACTTCTACCATACCTTTACCATGAAGTATTCAAAGGCCCTTCTCTCCAATATGTCCAAGCCTTTGATGCCACATCATTGTCTTCTCTCCATAGACCACTATATTTTCTGCACCACTTTCAGGAACCATAGAATTGTTGCACCCATCAACAATAGTGCTACCTTGCAGTTTGTACAGAGTTCCAACCTAAACTCCCCTCATCAATACCAATGCTCCTCAAACCATGTTGCAGGTATCCTTCTCGAACACTATTTTTACACCTGCATCATACAACTTGCTTACAAAAATTAAATTTCTAGCCAATGTAGGAATATGCAGAACACCTGGAAGTGTTCTAACCCTTCCACCTTACAACTTCAACTTTACTTTTCCGCGACCAACAATTATAGCCTTCCTATCATCCCCTAAGAAGAGATCACACCATCGTATTTCTCATACTCGCAGAACCACTCTCTATGGGGAGTGAAGTGAAAGGATGCACCTAAGTCAATCAACCATGCCTCATGATCTACATGTGTTCTTGAAGAATTCAAATACACATCCCCACCTTCATCTGAGGTGGTTTTCTCCTCTGTAGAAGGAGCATCAACATATACCATTCCTTTTTCAGGAGATTTAGATTTATAGTCCCTTTTTTAGTGCCCTTCCTTTTCGCATTTCCAACAAACCATCTTTACAGGTTTTCCTAGAGATTTACATCTCCCACTCAATAACTTATTTTTTGTTTTTGTTTTGGGACCATCCTCATAGAGACAAGTTATCACCATTCTGGCTCTCCATATTTTTCCATCGCATCTCCTCCGTCAGCAATGATGAGACTATTTCACCAAACTGCAAGGTAGTTGCATCGCTACCTATTGCAATAACCAGGCTATCCCATGAATATCGTAGAGAACACAACAAACTGATGCACTTATCTTCATCAAAATTTTTAATATCAACAGATAGTAATTGACTTACCACAGTATTAAATGCGTTCAGATGCTCTGTCACCGAGTCTCCATATTTCATCCTCAAGTTATATAGATTATTCTGTAGGAACAGTTTATTCACCAGAGACTTATATTGCTACAAAGTCCCTAACTTTCCCCACAAAGCCTTAGTCGTAGCTTCCCCTAATACATTCAACAATACTGAATTTGAGACACACAATCGTATTGTGCTCTTTTCCTTCCAATCCAACTTCTTCCATTCGTCATTGGACACTCCCGTTGGTTTAGTACCCGGATCTACTGCGATCCACTGATCTTTATCCACCAATAGATCCTCCATCTTCAATTTCCACAACTTAAAACTCTGACCATTAGATGTCTTGATCTCTATCTTCCCACTACTCGCCATCTTCTTTCACCACTAGAATCAATCTCATAGATCTCCCACTGAACAGGGTCTACTATAGGCCCGAGTGAAACCCCTCAGCAACAAAGGCATCCCCTTGAAGCCAAAACAACTCTGATACCAAATGTAGGTTTTAACCCTATACAGAAATTACCTCCATACGAGTTCTAACAAAAGAAATTAAACAATGCGAGAGCATAATACATAAAACACGTATACACAAAGGTTTGCCCCTGGATCCCAAAATCGGGACTACAAGCTTGATTTTTCATAATATTCCTTTCAATGTTACAATACATATTTATACATGTCGAAGCATCCAATACCATGGACTGAAAACCATCGCGTCCAAAACCATGTGCGAAAACCATGCACAAAACCATAGGTAGGTCCACCCAACCTAATATAGGGTCCAAAAAAAGTTGCCCCAGGGCGCTGCCCTGGACGTCGTAGAGGAGGGCTAACTGCCCCCCTCAAACCCCCCTTTGACCCCCCTGTTGTACAGTCGACACAATGAAGGGGGGGCTCCGCCCCCCCTCTAACCCCCCCGTAAACTACATGGGCTAGTCATGGAAAGAATATAGCACAACCCAACAGGATTTGAATTCAAATTACACTACAAATATAACATCCTACTCTGCATTCGAACACTTTTGTTCCTGAGAAATTTCCTTCAACTTTTGCGCTTTAGTTTGTGCCAAGAGAATTGTTGTATGTTTGCAAAATATTGGGAAATACTTCGAGAGAAGATTTCATAGCCAGGATTCAGGGATTTAACTTATTGGCAACGTGAGAGATTCCTGGAGAGAATTACTACAACCCAACTTGAGACGACCCAACCTGTGCCTACAAGTTTTGCTAGTACAACACCTAGGTTGCCGAGACCTAAAACATTTGCTTCTGTGGTAAGAGAAAAGAAGCAGAAGAAGCCCCAACAGGTGCCGGTGTGGAAATCACTGTGAAAAAATCCAATAGAGGTTAGCCAAAAGGGCAAGATGGATAGAACGAAGCAGCTGATGGAACCTTTAGACCTAGATGAGGACGAGCTAACCATGGAAATTGAGGAAATCGATGCAGATGAAGATGTTTAAATTACTTGGATACCGCCTTATATACCGTTGAGGAAACCCATGGCCAAAGTTCCTAAAGACCCGGATTCAGCAAAGTTCGTGATCTCCACACCATTGCTATTGGAGAATGTACCTTTCAAGGGAAATCTATTGGCCTGAATACTATACTTAAAAATGGAGGACTGGGACCTAAGGGATCACGCAAACTTCACAAAGTTGTAACTAAGAAAATACCTGAAGAAGGTATACTACAAGGAGTCATTTGTTATACGACTTGAACCCATGAAGTGGGTGGCCAGAGTTGAGTGCACGGGACTGCACAATATGTTGTGGGTGCCACATTTTATCCAAAGCACCCTTAATACTCTTTGTGTGCGTCAATTATTGACGTTGGTTCATGATGGGTGCCTTTGCTTGGGAGGGCCCATTCGTATCACTGATATGTCGATTCATAGGATAACGTTGTTGCCATATCAAGGAGTAGACCTTGGGTATGCTTTCCTAGGAAAATCATAGGAGAAGAAGTTGGAAGATCAAAAGAAGAATGAATTTGGACTGGTGAAGAAGTTGTGTGACTATGCAATTAATTCCATATCAGATGGCGCAGTGTAGTTCACTGCACAAAATTTGACTAGGAAAATCATGCAGAAGTGTCACGTTGATGAAGTGACAGCGTTAGAGGTATCTATGGATGCATATTGCGCCAAGGGAGTCCAATATAAATGGGCTAAATATTTATGCCATGAGTTTTTGTAAGATTTTTGAGAGGCCTAGGACAAGGGAAAAGTGTTCCACTATGCGTGGTTGCTTCTATTGATCGCACTAGTGGCATGGAGGACACTTGTGGAAAGCCAATTCCCACAACATGATCTAGATCTATGTGAGGCCGCGAGATTGAGTCATTGTGGGTGACAAAGGACCCTAAGCGTGTTATGGAGACTAAAATATTTTGGGTTCTATTTGAATTAGAGTTGAGGATGGTGATTAACCAATGACCACGGTTATCACCAACCTTGAATGCCCAATATGTGAATGTCGCTGATTTCAAGGCAGATTTTCATAATCTATTTATTTGCGTGAAGAAGATGTCATGGGTAGATGGAAAAGGTTTCCATACTTGGTCACCAAATATGACATTATGAAGGTCATCAATAAATGGCCAAGCAACTGGCTCACCCCATCTCATGCGGTTGCAGGAAGCAGTAAGGCTACCGAAGGTGAAGCAGAGAAAACAACAACTACAATGGCAGTACTGAAAGAGAAGAAGAAGGAAGCATAGAAGGCTTCCATGAAGGAAAGGGCCATGCAATAGAATGAGGCTTCTACAAATGATAGGGAAGTGCTGAAAGAGAATGTCTCTACCAAAGAGATAGAAGTGCAAAAGGATAAATTTTCCACCACGTCGTAGGCCACTATTGACCTCAACAAATCTGAAATGGAGTGCACCAATGAAGAGGTCAAGATGGAGGGTGAAGACAAAGGGGGTGCAGGCTTGGTGTCCCCCTTGATTGTCAAAAAGAGGCAAAAGCAAAGCTCCATGGGACTGCACAAGAAACCGAAGTTTGACAAGTTTTCTAGCACGATCCCTTTGGTTCTCATGGTGGGGGATCTATACGAGATCAGTGATGTAGTCCAAGATGCAATGAAGAATATTTGGAGCCACATTATGACCAGTACCATCAAACACTAGACAAGGTGCAGCAAGGCCTGAGGGAATTGTAGGTCTAGACAGGGATTATTCAAGTGAGCAATGGAAAAGAGAACCTAAAGCAAGCCATACTGAAGCAGGCGAGCAGGTTAGCCTTAGCAATAGAAACGACCACAGACCTCCACACAATGTAGTCACTGGAGGGATACCTGCATGTTGAGACTTCAGTAGAAAAGGCGTGCATATTTCATTTAAAGGATTTGAGTTTGAACCTTACGACGATCCCTATTCAGACATTGCATGAACTGCATCAAGGAGTATCAGATGAGGTTAGAGTTCGAGAACAATGAGCATTACTAGTTATCAACGAAGTAAAATCCAACAACCAACAGATGTTCGAGGAAAAGGCACAGGCCCTTAAGGAACGTGAAGAAGTTATTGCGCGTAGTCAAGAGCTAGAAGCAACAATAGTACAGGTCTGCAGTGAGCTTCCCATGTTCTAGATTCCAGCAAAAGTGACCTCTGCTGAAAAGATACAAAAGCTACATGCCGCTATAAAAGATTTGAAGGGGGATATTGGAAAAGTTTGATTTGAGCTACATCTACAAATATCTGAGCTCCAATGCAAGCTGCATCCAACCAATCCTCCGAAATTTAGAGAGAAACATGAAGATGCTATTAAATAAGAGATAACTACACTAGAAGTTGCAGTCAAGGACTTCACCTAGTTGTTTGAACAAGCCATGGAATTTTGGACCTCACTGTAGGAGGATCCAACATTGTAGAAAATCAAAGAATATATCAGAGAAAAGCAAAGGTAGTTCGATGAGATCAAGGCTACAGTGTGGACCTTAGTACCAATGCAAAGGTTCACCGACTGCCGGAGGGGAAGTTCATCTAGACTGAGATCAATGAGTTGTGTCGGAAGGAATCCATAATATTATTAAGGTTATAACCCTAGGCATATGAGGCCAACCATTTGACACAGACAGTGTAGAGCAAGATGAAGGCTATGTAATAGACACATAGAAGCATGGGCCTTGTAGTTGAAGGTCCTACTATAGAGAAATTGGTTGAGGAGGTTCGTCAAGCCACTATGCAGGGAACATCAGATCCTCAAACATTGAAGACAAGGTTCAATGGTCCGTAGGCAAAGATCGAGGCAACACTAGCAAAGTGACTCAGGAGGAGTCACGATTTTGTGTTGGGGGGTTATTGGGATAGGGTCTCCTGGGGTCAATTTTGTAAAATGTTTTTTTATTATTGTAAAGTATCTGGATTTTGAGGAGCAGAGTTCACAGGTTGATAGGAGTCAAAGGGGCTTTAGGAAGGTCAAAGTCCCTTAGTTGGTTAGGAGTTAAGTTATTTTGTGACCCGCCCATGGTTCACAGACCATGGTATTTTATTAGAAGATGATATAAAAAAGAGTCATAGAGAGTCATGAAAAGAAAAATCCATCTATGTGTGAATGATCTAAGAAAGAAGTTTGTATTCTTTACTTGGGTGAAGGGGAAGGCTCCTGCAGCTGTGTGCGCAGAGGCCTTGGTAAGTCCACAGCTAAGTGTGTGGGCCCCTGTAGCTGTGTGCATAGGGTAGAAAGAGTCTGTAATTGAAGATCTAAGCATATTAAAGGTTGTTTTGGAGCATTATCTGCGTTTTTATGTGTTATTGTTTACTTTTGAATTATTGTATATTCACGTTGTTTACTGCAATTTATCATGAAAAGTGCTTAATAGATGCATAGAAAGGGTAGATCTATTTGTTTACATGTTGTTATGAATGTTTAAAACAATCAACGAAGAGTTTGAATATGTTATCTGTTAGTTATTGTAGTTTCTGGGTTTTAAGGGTTCATTAGGGGAATTTTGAGGTCTAAAATGGGCCTCCTAAGAAAAATGTACAACGAAAATAAACTTTATAAGAACCAGTAGGATTCAAGATGATGATTTTAACCATGGGGGATGATTCACCATTTTTGTAGTAAAAAAGTATAAAGTTTAAAAAATAATAAAACTACTTTTTCAACTCGTATTTTCAACTTATCTCCCTAAGCTTTTACTCAAATTTCGAGCGAGAGTACTTGTTGGATGCAAAATTTAATTTATCATCCAAGGAGTACCCATGTTTCATACTTTTCATGGACCCTGCTACATGAAAAATGAGAACTACATGAAAAATGTGATTGCAATCACATTTTTTCATGTATTTCTCATTTTTTGTGTAGCATGACCCATTGGAAGTATAAAATGTGGTTACTATTTGGATGAGGAATCAAATTCTACATCCAATGAGTGTTTCAGCTCGAAATTTGAATAAACCCAAAGGAAAATAAGTTGAAAATATGAGTTGAAAAAATAGTTTTTTATTGTTTCCCTCTTAAATTTGATGATGTAATCTAATCTTATTTTATTATTTCCAATATTATTTTATAATTTCCTTAGAAGTCCCATTTTAGACCTCAAATATCACCTAATGATGGTTCACAAAGGTTAGAATAAATCCCTATGAGGGACAAAAACACATCACATAGTCCTTTGGATGCAGAAGCCTAGTTCTGGCATCCCCCAATACTGCCTCGGGTGAGACTACAACCTGCGCTATGCGAGTTCTTGCCAAAAGGGCTGGCAGTGTATGGTTTTGTTGGTTATCACAACTAAGTCTTAACATGCTTCTATGCTCCCTTAAGCGAACACACTAGTTCCTCCAATAGTTGAATTAGTTTAACTGAAAATAACCTGAGATAACTGACTTTTATTGCTATAGATTAGTAATCACACATGCTTAACTGAAGTCTAACTCATCCAACTCAAAATTACATGATTAAATTGGGTGACACAAGCCATGTTTGTCTGTTGATGTGGAAATTCAATTTTTCTCAATTTAATCAATGAAACATCAAATTGAGAATTTCTTGCTGCACTTTAAAAAAAAAGATGACGCTTCGGTTTTCTTCCAAATGAGACTTCAAAACTTAGAGAATATACATGGAATGACTCTTACTACTAGTGATGACAACATGGAAGGTCAAAGTAGGCTCCAATATTTAGATGTAGGCCAAAATTTTGGAGGGTACTGTAGTCACGACAACAGATGGGTTGAATTCCCATGGATTCTTATAGAGAATGGCTTTCAATGAAGAGCATTCATTGGGAGAGGTGACTCATCTGTCTAATTTGCATGCTTTACGTTTTTATTTAGTAAATTTAGTAGTTTAAATTTTGTGGGTGTGTGGGGGATGGAGTAAGCAACTAGATTGATAAAATTACAAAAATAGACTACTTCAAGCCCTTTATATAGGTTGACATGGGACACATGTGAGTATTGGCTTGGTGATAAACTCCATATGATTTCGTTCTTATGTGAATGGGATGTAGGGTTGGACATGTGGTTTGCAAACAAGGCACGATGACTCATTGGGCATGATAGGATTCATATATGGTGGCTGGGTGATGAGTATAGATGATGTAGTAGACATGTGGGTTTGTTGGCTAGGTTGGGAGCCATGTGCTAAGCTTTCACATGGCTGGCCAATAGGATCTTGAAAATCATAAATTTGTGCAAGGCATTCTAGGAGGTGACGCATGGCATTAGCTGCATGAATTGGAAGTGTTATCATGATTGTAGCTTTAGTAAGTGAAATAGTCTAAACCGTCAGATGAGAGGAGCTTTCTTCCATTGAATCTGCATTCATGCAAGTTGTGTAGGGGATGGACAACATTAGGGTGACTTGACAAGGCTAGGTGGAATATGATTAGATGGGGTGCGTTGATGTGGTTTTTGAGCGTACAAAGGGTCAACGCAGAGGTGATTGAGTGATGTGGCGTGTAGTAGCCGACTGGGAGGATGGCACATGAGTGATGTGGATGGGACACTCGACAACGTTTCACAGAGGGTAGGATAAAAATTTTGAAACCTTCCGAGGCATGTGGGAAGGATGTGGTTCCAACATGTGGCCTCCTCCACTTGACCTTAAACCATTATCGTCAGTGAAACTTGGTGGCATGGGATGCTATGCATTGTCTGATCTTGTGGGCACCTCTGCCATTAGATTTGGGCAACACACACCTTCCATCGACACCTTCTTCTTGTCAACCCGTTTTCTTAGCTGTGACCCAACACATCTATGACAAGTGTGCCCTCCAATTCCACTAGATCGTGCACCCTAATCGTGTGCATACACTCGCTTCTAGTTCTTGCAGATCATAGCATTATGACATTGTTCCCTGGTGACGCTAAAAGGACGTTGGCCTATCAACATTTCCCACAATGGTTCTAGTCTTGGTTTATCCTAACAAATATTTCTAGTTCTTGCATTGGCTTATGACTAGGTCTCGTTATTTTAATACTACCTTTGCAGAATTTGACACCAACATTGGCTCCATGGGGACAATATTCCCCTATGGATTGTTAAAAACTTTATAGTTCCGGTGCCTTCGTGTCATTAGGTTATGGAATCTATCCCTTAAGAGTTGTGTCTACTTATTCTAATGGTTTATTGAGAAAATTCAAATAATAACTAAAGATTATATATATATTTTTTACTACATAAACTTCTCAGGTGAAGAAATCCTTTAGGAACTTGCCATTGACAGGGCTCCCAAGGAAATATCCACAACTATCTCTAGCTAATAAGTATTATTGTCAAGTACTTCTTGTACTCAAAAAGGTTAAACCCATATATTGTGAAATTTTACATGCTTTCCTTTGTTAGCTCGGATTGAGTCCTATTTTGGTACAAGGTCTCCAACTTGTAGGTCACATTCCTTTTCCTTTCTATTGAAGATATCTTTTACTCTTTGCTAGTGGGTTTCAACTTTACTCAAGGACTCTTCTATTTGATGTTGAATTTCTATGATCTGATAAATCCTTTTTCTCATCAGAATAATGTCTAGTGTCTCATATTGTAGCAACTTCATTACTGGTATAATAAGGTTCATAGGAAAACCACATCCATCTCATACATAATTGATATGGGGAAGTGTTGATAACTCTTTTGGTACCGATTCTATTTACCCATAAAGCGTAATTACAATTCACATCCCAATTATTTTTATTATTATCTAGCATCCATTTAATAATTCTTATCAAATTCTTGTTATGTAATGCAAAAAATCTATATTGTAGCCTTGAAAAAACTTCATGGCTTTGAAATATTTGAAAGCCTAAGCATTATCTGTGGCTATCATTTTGGGGCATCCAAATCTTCAGAGAATGTTTTCCTCCAAGAAAGCTATGATAACCTTCTCATTGACTTTGCGAGTTGGAATAGCTTCCACCCACTTGGTAAAATAATCAATGGCCATGAGAATGTATTTGTGCTATCCACTTGAATTCATATGTATCTCTTTGATGGAATCCAATCCCCATTGCTGGAAAGGAGTTTGAACTTCTATCGACTTCAATTGATGAGGTTGTAGCGTTTGTTTCCCTACAAAAATCTAACATTCTAGATATGATCAAACATCGAAATTAGTATCCTTTAACAAAGAAGGCTAATAGTATCCTTCTCTTAGAATCGTGTGGGTTGTGACCTTCCTAGCATGATGTCCTCTACATATACCTCAGTGGAATTTTGAGATCATCTCTGGTACTTGGTCTTCAGTAATCCAAGTAAGAAGTATGGTAGCATGATCCTTCCACTACAAAGCTTAATCCAAAATGTAGTATTTTATTGCTTTCAATTTCAAAGATCTACATTTGGCCTTAGAGATTTCAGGTGGACATTCCAAATTCTATGGGAAGAGCGTGATGCCTTGATACAGTGGAGAATTTTAGAACTTTGAAATTTCCTTTAGAAAGGGTTCTTGTGGATTCCTTTTGTCTAGTAGGAATGGTTTTTGTGGATTCCTTTCTACAATAAAGAGAGGTTCTTGTGGATTTTCCTTTTTGTAGATATTGCAAAGATATTTGTTGGTGCACATTTCCAATGAAACATGATTTGACACAGTAAAGAATATGGCTAACCCTTGGCCCTTGATCAACTTAGTAGGCTTAATCTCAAAATCACATTCTTGTATCTTTGTTATCCATTTGCCTCATCAACCATTGTTATTGGGCTGAATAAGTGTTTCTTTCACTACTATAGATGGAACATATGCTATTAGCCTAGAGTGTGGCACATATTCTTGGATCAGCTTGAATGAATTTACCATAGCATAGGTATGCTTCTCCAAGATAATGTATTTAAACTCTACATCTCTTAAGGCATGACTAAAAAGTGTTGTAGGTTGGTCATACCCTGTTGGAAAAATGCAATATGGAAACTATTAATTTGGATTTTAATTATTCCTTAATACTTACTTGTGAAATTTATTTATCCTATTTTGTTTCATTATTATATATTTTCATGAAACAAATATCAAGATAAAAATAGAAAGAACAATGAGCAGAGATATTTGGCTCCAAGCTAGGGAAATACCCCTCTAAGGGGAAAACCTAGAAAAAACTCTTCTTTTCTTGTATAATTTTATTTAAATGAGACAATAAAGACCCAAACCATAGACCAAGTTCTCCTTCTAGCAACAAGTAATCCCTCCAAATAGAACTTCTAGCTAGGTCAAAGGTCACATCAGGTAGTCCAGAGACAAGCTCTTCTTGTATTACACCGACCTCACAATTTCATCCTCCTGCAATAGAATTTTAGCCCCTTTGAAACAAAATTTTAGACCTACAACCACTGCAGAATTTTTGGCCCCTACAACTACTCTATAAACCAAAACGTGTGAGATAAAAGTGCCCAAAATTTGTGTTCTTTTCTTAGCTAAGGTTTCTCCTTTCTTCCCTTATCCTTCGCTCTTCGTTTTCCTTATTATTATAGCATATTGAGCTAGTTGATGTGTGTCCCAAATGAGGTTGAAGTGCTTCTATGTGGCTCGAATACCCATTTTTGGGTCAACTTGTCTCTTCTAGGGCAGACTTGTGTTAGGAGTCTTTGAGGATTTTCTAGACTAAGATAAATTCTTTTACAAGGTACATTTTGCCGGAAGGTTCTTATAAACATGATGTTGACTCTCTTGACTCACGACAGTAATTCCTATGACCTAGCAAACCATAGAAGCATGAAGAACATGATTTTACCTAGAAAACCATTAATAAAGGGCATGAAACCCATGCATTAAAATAATTACTTTTTCCTTTCTTCTTTTTGTTTGTTACATAAGATACATATTGAAATGAGTACAATAAAATTATAAAGATTGAAACCAATTGCATTTCCAACACTCCCTATTAACTAGGGATGTATTCATAATTGTACAACATCATTCTCAAATTGAAGAGCTCTCATAAGAAGAGTTGGTTTGATAAGCCAATTGTAATCATACACATTAGGACCATCACTGTATGTTGAGGCCTAACTATATAAGCTCAAATTCATTCAAGAGAATTATGCTTGGAGGCTTTACGTGTGATACTGTACTACCTCCATAAGGTACATACCCCATATGGATGTTATCAAGGTATGTTCTTTTAGGATTATTTTTATCTTGGATTCACAATCCTCAAGGAAATTATGTCCTCTTTTACCACTCTTATCTCTGATTCTTGTCCCATCCTCAAAGAGTGTCAGTACCTTTCCTTTATTTGATGCTTTATCCTCAAGGAAACCATAGATTCTTATCCAATCCTTCACCATTATCTCTTCAGGGCCTTCACTTAGACTTACAACTGTTAGTCCTGGTCAAGTTCTCGACACATGAAGTAGATAATGCACAAGTGATGTCCAACATCACTCCCTCTCTTTCTGGGAAAACTATTATTCCTAAAGAATGCTAGCCCTCTAGGTCTGGAAGCTACCCTAGAAACAATAGTTTAAAGCAATTCAATGATTTCTTCTATGTGCAACATATAAGAGAAAGATAATGGAACCAACCTGGAACTTCCGCTTAATCCTTTGCTTGATCTCTCTCCCCTTTGAAAGATCCTGCAACTCCTCCCCGTACTTAACATGCTTGGAAAGTACCTACACAAGTACAACAACAAAGAAATAACAAAGCATCGTGATCTATTACAACATAAACATTACAGAATCAGATATATAATGAACAAATGATAGCATTTACAAATGATAAAATTCACAATTGCACAATCATATGGAAGAAAACTTGAAGAGCTTTGTTAATAGAAGGGAGAATTACAACCCAGTTGTCTAATCTAGCATCATCCTCCCAACTTCAATCCTTCTTCACCTCATGAAATAGCAAGATCACACCAACAATACAATGCTCTTTCCTCAACTACAAACTATTAGCACTTACTTGCAATTCACAACATTCCAGCCTCTAGATATATTAGATGAGGGATCCATTTATAGATGTGTGCAAGGGTGTGAGTCATCCATGGGGTTTGATTAGTGTCATTCCACTTGTTATAGTTGATTCCATAAGAGATGGGATTGGATATTTTCTTAGATCCCTTACTCATCCTTGGGCGAATTCAGAGAGGCAAGTGGCACAAGAGAAGTTTCTAGAAGATTCCATGAGCAACCACCTAGAAAATTGTCTCATACATTTGTCCATCCTTGCCCATCACACCCTATAGAAGGCATAATTAGTATGCATCACACCCTGGCAGTGTACCAATTAGTATGCATCACATTTTTCCAGTGGAGCAGTTAGTATGGTTCAATTTAGGCAATTTCTGGATGGTTTATCAGATGGAACTTTTAGGGAATGATGTATTCAGATGGCTATGTTCCTTTAGGGTATGAAACAACTCTTTTAGGGTTTGATGAGCCCTAATAAATCGACATATAAGTTTGGGGTTGATGTGCCCAAATATGTATATAACAGTTGCCCCATAAAGCATGAAGTCGTAAATATTGATGTTGGGTGAAATGATTTATCATGAGGATCCGAAGTTTCAAACTGGAATGTGATCTAGCTAAGGGAGGCATTCCCATGCTCAGCTTTATAAATTCATTTCATGTACATAGATCAGATAGTTGTCTACAGATACATACTGGTGATTCTTCAGATATAGAGTCATCATCCATGGTTAGGATGACCATTTGTGTAGAGCCTTTGTACATTTGATGTTTTTATGTCCCTGAATATATCGCAGCTCGGATGGATGAAACTAGATCCAGGGTCTTCAAACTCGTTCAATCTTCGCTCGATGTACAAGTCAATCCATGTGAAGAGATGTTATGAAGTCGAACATGGAAAGACATCGCCTGATTACCAGCCAATGATGTGAGTTGTTAACAGACGCGAGAGGAATCACCGATAATGATAATGACCCTCAAGGTACTACAGTACAATTCACGTGGTGTGAATATATGATCCGATGTCAAACACCATGCAAAATCTTTTGGTTGAATGCCATTGATGTCAACCTGTCACTGGAAGTGAGAAACTTTCCATTGATGTATGCAAGCTTCAAAGCACTGAAAGGGGTGTTTCTAAATCAACTTCTTGGATAATGAGCTGATGTCGACAAGAAGTGACTCGTCGTAGGAGGGCCTTGATGTATCCCACATCTACGAAAAAAAACGAAGCAAATGATTTTTGGAGGTGAAAATGAACTGATGACACAAGGTTCAGGAATGCTGGTAATGAAAAAGTGAAGGTTGGAGGTATTGCAGTGGATGAGAAATTAACTGGATTGTGGTTTCTCAACTGAATGACTTCTCTTGAACATGTCGGCAACACTGAGATGAATTGGTAGCGTTAACCCCAAAAGATGGATGGTATGAAATACCAATGGTGAGATGAACGGTGAACGGAATAACCCAACCCAACTCAATAACGGTGATGAAGTGAAAGTGTCATGTTCAAGAGTGACTTGCTACCATAAATTCTTTAAGTTTTTTCCCTTTTTCCCCAGTCATTTCCAACTAGTACCTCTTTATTTTTGTCAAGCTTGAGGAGGATAACATATGCTTGTTCTATAAATCACCCATTGGGAAAACCTATCGCTATTTAATGTTTTAACAAGTCTAGTGATAGTGAAACTCGGTCTCGTCTAGATGGACAAGTTTGTTGCTATTGTTTTAATGAGTTTAACGACAAGGATAACTCGGTCCTTTTCATGTTTAGAGAGTTTGAAAAGGGACGAAAAGAAAATTCCATAAGTTCTTTTTCGTAAAATAATCCCTTAGGTTTGAAAAAAGATAAAATAATACAAGAGGGATGACATTTCCAATACATCAACGAGCTGGAAAAGACAAGCGCTCAATAATATTTTCATATTTAACGAGTCTGAAAAGGGTTTAAAGAGGACTCTATTTTGAGGAACGAGTGATGTTTAGGGTAGCAACTGGTTCCGGTGATTTTGGAACTTCTCAAAACATGTTGATTTCTATGAAGAGGCTAGCTAATAAGACCACTCATTGCAACTGTTCCTAAAAAAGGGTAAAACAACCAAGTGGAAGCGCATGATCAACCAAAGGGATGGTGGTGATGGGATGTACACAACCAAGGCTCAAAAGGCTGATAGAATGGAAATCACAAGGGTTTTAAATATTGAAAATGGGTTCATTTTTAGACAAGCTTGAACCATGGGGAACTATGCTTGGATTCGGTTTCATGTTTACACAAGATTGAAGTGAACAGACTATGCTTGGCTTCAGTTTCTTTTTTACACAAGCTTAAAATAGAAAAATATGCTTGAAAAAATGGTTTACATGCCCCTAGCATGATGAAAAGGAGAGTCTCTTGTAACTAGATGGAAGTCACTGTGGTGAGGTAGGACGGTTATCCAACACCTCTTTGGTTTCGTCCAGATAGACAAAGATGAATGGTGTGATAGACCAATCACATAACCTACAGGGAAACTTATCTTTACCATTAGGTGCATGCCCCCCAAGCTTCATTACATTCACCAGACTACTCATGGGTATCAGGTGGATGGAATGAAGGTTCGAGTGATATTGTTGATGTAAATGGACCTTTTAGGGATGATGATTGACTTGGAGCTACGTTTGTACTGGGAAATGAAAGCTGGTCAACAGTGACTATTTTGCCTTCATGCAGGAAACATATCACTCGGAAGAGTGTTGAAAAAATAGCTTCCATGTTATAAACATAGTCACGCCGAAGAATTAGGTTGTAGCCTAAAGGTCCTAGGACTACCATCACGTTCAGATGAACAATTTTCCTTCCCAATGTAATAGGTAACTTAGGAAGGATCCCTAACAGTTGACTGGTTCCTTTGTTAAAGCCTAACCGATTTTGCGTAACGGGCATAAGTGGTGGCAAACCAAGCGCTTTCCAAGTAGTTGAGGAAAGGATACTCACTGATGCACCTTCATCTATAATAGTGCCAGACACAATCATTTTAACCCCTTGAGTTACGAGAACTGGAGGGTTTTCCTCATGTCTTGGTGGAACAGGCAGATTGCCCCCAAGTTCGTTAGAATCTGAAGTAACAAAAAGAACTTGAACAATATCATTTTCACTCTCTTCGGGAAAGGTACGATTAGCTGAAGGTGAAATTGGGTCAACTTTTACCTTAGCCTATTCAATTTGGTCGGGTATAGACTCATAAGATTCACTTTCAGAGAGAGTGTTTCCACTGACGGTTGATTTAAATCAGTTGGTTTTTCAACTAGTGAAGGACTTAGGGAGAGTTTCTTGTAACCAGATGGAAGTCACTGCAGTGAAGCAGGACGGTTATCCAACACTCTTTTGGCTTCATCCAAAAAGGGACAAAGGTGAAGGGAATGATTACCTTCACATAACCTACATGGAATCTTTACCTTTCCCTTCTATCCATGAACTTTACTATCACTAGTTGATGGTATGTTACCAACATGATCTGTAGAGGTTGATGACACGGAATGGTGTGAACGGGAAGACCATTCTTTCAAGATCAGAGGAAAGAAAGGACAATGTCGGTGAAAATGGTCTCCTGCACAAATTATGCATGGATATTTGGCTTTGGGAAGCTTAATGGACCGATTTTTATCAGATGATGCATTCAAAGCAATAGTTGCATGTTTGCCCCCTTTCTGAATTGGTTTCTTCTTCTTCTCCTTCCCTTTCTTCTTCTTCTCAGCTACCTCGTTACTAGTATCACTACTTTCACCAAGCGAAGAGGAAGAAGGGGAAGGAGAAATAAATGAGGAAGAAGGCGAAGGGTCAACTTTAGGATCGACTGGAGGTTGATTTTGTTCAGTTGAAGGTGTATTCGATAGTGGAGAAATCACGAAATTTTGAACCAAAGAGGTTGAAAACAGCCATACTAATAGGCCAATGGTAAGTCCCAAAAGGGATAATGTAGCCATATAAGGAGCACCAATATTTCCGAAAGAAGGAAAAGGACTAGGATTCCCATTGAAAGGGATTCCTTGATCAGTGGATTCCGGATTTGTTGCCATATGTATCAACCTATGATCAACTAAGGAATAGGGATGTTATTCCGAATTCAATTAATTTTATGATTCTTGGACACAAATTTGCTTTTTCAGTTTTTAAGAATCGAGAAAAAGCTAAATATGACTCTAGTCTCCTTTGACTTTTAGTGAGCCTAAAATGACAAGTGCTCAGATGGACCTTTTCTTTTAAAGAGTTGAAAAGGAATGAAAGTGACTACTCTGGAAAATATAGACAAAGGGATTACCAAACCAATCGCAAAACTGCAATATACACCTTGGTGATAAATTAAAGAGAAATTACCAAGGACTTATGTATGGTAGTCAATCTTCCCAAATGTTTTGTTCAGTGCATTGTGATCAATAAGGTGGCAGACTCAGTTTCCTATGGATAAAGGATTTAAGCCTATTGAGGTCTCCTAATATATACGTGATGGTACGGGGAGCACAAGTTTGTGCTAAAACTTGTCGTATCAAGGAGGAGGAATCACCCAACCTTCAATGAAAATGATAGCCACTAGTTTTAATGACGCCGAAACACGTCTCTAGCCTATATCTCTAGATATGTTGTGTTAAGTTCCAAAGCATTGTTAGGTTCATTGAAGTTTATTTTAAATTTGATCTTGCTTAGAGTTTGTCTTTCAATGGTTCACCACGTGATGATGATCTGAAATTCCTAAGATGCAATGTACAATGATAAACAATCTTTGTTTAATTTTAGCAATGAAAATCCTAGCTACTAGGGAAAAAAATAATAGTGCTTTTAAGCAAAGAGAAAAGAGCACACACTAATGCACTTCCCTAAATAATATTTTCACACACCAATCAAAAAAATGCTAAATGCAAATGCATGTATTTGTTTTCGTTCTCCTTAATGTGAAAAATGCCAAAAAGGAAAACTAAATGCAACACAGATCTAAAATATTTCACTCAAAACGACACTTTCGACAATTTCTTCTTCAGAAGAGAAAGGAAGACTCAACAACACTTTTCAATTTTGAATGAAAATGCTTTCGAAACTTTGAATATAAACCAATCAAACCAAATACTTGAAGAAAATTTCAATCGATTATCATGGGAAGGAATAATTCACGACACTTCTCTTTTCAACACAAAACGACAATTACAACACTTTTTGTATCAAAGCGACAAATTAAGTTAAACAACTTTTTGACAAAAGATTGTAAACGATGAACAAATACACAAAAACACACACTAATCCTAATGTAATTGAGGCTGATCTAAGTGATGCAAGTAAGTTTTAGTAAAGAGGCGTTGTTCATATGCAGCAAAACAGCTAAACAAAACTGAAAACAAGGTAAAAAACCCTCAATTCTAGAATGGGAAAAGAGTTTAGTCAATCATCGCACCTGGGCTTCACAGAAACTGAGATGCATTGCACTTACTGCACTCAGGAGGTGCGATGCATATTGAGTCATAGTGAAGGATAGTGCGATGGTCCAGGGAGCGCAAATGAAATGGGTTTTGGCTCAAATGTGGAGTTGTTTTCAATGAGTTAAGGTGGGTTTTGTTGAACAGTGAATGGCAAAGTATGATGGAATGTCTTGAGAGGTTATTGGGCTACCAAAAGGGCATCTAGATGTGCTTGCAAGTCAAATGTTTAATTCATAAACTAAACCAGAGGTTGACTGAAGCAACATTCATCTACTATGCAATTGCAGAGCAAGAGCAGTTCAAAGGCTACCTGGCTGACTTTAGACTCTGTCTATAGTTTATCAAATTGAACATAAAACAAAAAAAACAACAGAAAAACATTTGTTCATTCCCCAATGGATTCGCCAATTTGTTTATGGGAAAACTAGTATTCCTAAAGAATGCTAGTCCTCTAGGTTTGGCAGCTACCCTAGAAACAACAGTTTAAAGAAATTCAATGATTTCTTCTATGTGCAATAGATAAGAGAAAGATAATGGAACCAACGTGGAACTTCCGCTTAATCCCTTGCTTGATCTCTCTTCCCTTTGACAGATCCTACAACTCCTCCCCGTACTTAACATGCTTGGAGAGTACCTGCACAAGTACAACAACAAAGAAATATCAAAGCATCATGATCTATTACAACAGAAACATTACAGAATCAGATATATAATGAAGAAATGATAGCATTTACAAATGATAAAATTCATAATTGCACAATCATATGGAAGAAAACTTGAAGAGCTTTATTAATAGAAGGGAGAATTACAACCCAGTTGTCTGATCTAGCATCATCCTCCCAGCTTCAATCCTTCTTCACCTCATGAAATAGCAAGATCACACCAACAATACAATGCTATTTCCTCAACTACAAACTATCAACACTTACTTGCAATTCACAACATTCCAGCCTATAGATCTCTTAGATGAGGGATCCATTTATAGATGTGTGCAAGTGCGTGAGTCATCCATGGGGTTTGATTAGTGTCATTCCACTTGTTACAGTTGATTCCATAAGAGAGGGGATTGGAGATTTTCTTAGATCCCTTACTCATCCTTGGGCGAATTCAGAGAGCCAAGTGGCACAGGAGAAGTTTCTAGAAGATTCCATGAGCAACCACCTAGCAAACTGTCTTAGACATTTGTCCATCCTTGCCCATTGCACCTTATAGAAGGCCTAATCAGTATGCATCGCACGCTAGCAGTGTACCAATCAGTATACATCACATTTTTCCAGTGGAGCAGTAAGTATGGTTAAATTTAGGTAATTTTTGGATGGTTTCTCAGATGGAACTTTTGGGGAATGATGTATTCAGATGACTATGTTCCTTTAGGGTATGAAAAAACTCTTTTAGGGGTTGATGAGCCCTAATACATTGACATATAAGTTTTGGGTTGATGTGCCCAAATATTTCTATACCACCCTCTCACCCAAAGAGGATACCCCTATTCCCTCTTGACCAGGGAACAAATCATTTCTCCTATCCAAAGAGACTCCTTGACTCCCTATAGAATCTAGAGGATATTCCATACTTCCATTCTATTTGGAAATTCAACACGACAAGCCTTATATCTTTCTTCCTTAAGAGTGTTAGCTACCATTTCTTTTTATCTATATGGCTTCCTCTTTTCTTCACATCTCATTATATTGATCTTCCTTCCTTCCAAAGTATCATGGATCCATATTATTTCTTGAATAATGTGATATGATCTAGGTCATAAATCTTTCACATCACTTTCATCTCATAATAAAGGCATTATATTGATCCTTTCCAATATTCAAGCTAATAATAACTTCTTCATGAAATTCATCTCCTTGTTATTTTATGAGCTTGACCTTCAGGTTATCTTCTTGTACTGCTACCTTTTAATCCCAAAATTGGCACATATTGTCTTCTTAATTCTAGGACCATATCTTCCATCCATGTAGTTTAACTTGCCATAATTGTCATCATGTATCCTTGCAACC
Source organism: Pinus tabuliformis (assembly GCA_031772625.1). Classification (NCBI taxonomy): domain Eukaryota; kingdom Viridiplantae; phylum Streptophyta; class Pinopsida; order Pinales; family Pinaceae; genus Pinus; species Pinus tabuliformis. Next base: position 1,034,553,029 of record CM062816.1, on the reverse strand, counting down.
TCCTTCCAGGTAGAAAAACAATATTTTAACCAGATAACTGAAATTATTAAACTTACCTCATCGTGAGACCTTCTAATCTCATCATCAACATCTTCATGGTCCATATCCACATGAATCTTCCTTCATGCATCAAAGTACGCAAGGATGCAACTTGATTTCTAAGTTACATTTTGTTTATAGAGACTATACTAGATATTAATTATTATTCTACATAATCTAGATAAAGCCTTAACTCTTTATCCATCACATAATAATATTAAGCATATTCCAAGATTATTTACATATGAATCTTATACAAGAGTTACTTTTTAATATGCATTCTTATGCTCTTATTCTATAATATAGATATATGTCCTATAATTATCTCACAACTTGATCAATTGTATTCCTTCATCCCTTAAGAGTATTATTTCCATACTATATAGAATGTATACTTATCCTTGTCAAAATCATTTTTCCAAGAACCTTCTAAAAACTATGATTCTTGCACGATCATAATAATCCACCTTAGAAAATTGACTACCTCTAACATCATGTTATAAGTGGATGAACACTAATATGAAAAATGGCCCAACCATCTCAATATTTAAAGACTAGATGACTCCCACGAAGTAAGTTAAACAAGTAGACTTCTAAATATGCTACTATCACATGCTTCTATATATGATGTTATGAATTTACAAAACCAAGATTTTCCTATAGAAAACAACAATGTGTTCTATTTTAAATTAAAGCCCATCTTCCTAAAGAGCCTAATAGGGAGGATGCCTTCTTCAATAGTAAATACCTTTGACATATTCTTTATTTGGCTTCTTCCTAGGTTCTGTCATATCCTCAACCATGTGAGCTTCACTTCTTTCCTTTATTTTGTTGTTCTTCTTGTTTTGACAATCCAATTTAAAGTGTCCAAGTTCATTACATCCAATGCATTACACCTTGGACATGTTTTTCTTCTTCTCGGACTTACCAAACTCTCCCCTCCTTAGGTTCTTGGTCCTTGCAATGAAGGCTTGAGACCACTCATCAGATTCGATATCATCCTTTTCCTTGATCCTACTCTCTTCCAAGATGCATTGAGCCCATAATTCATCAAAAGGAGTTGAATCTTTCTTCTTTTTTCTTTTTATTGGCTGTGGTTCATGGACACCTTGGTCAACGGGTGGTCACTACGTCAATGGAAAAATCTGGGCTGATCAACCCCAGAGGGAATCTAGCCCCATGGCCCACTAGCAAGGCCTAACCACAAGGGCTTCGGGTAGAATGGACCCTGTGACCTCCCGATCGGTGAGCACTGATTTTGACCAACTAAGCTAACCCTTTGGGCTTATTTGAGTTGAATATTTCTTAGAGTAGATACTTGTTGCAAAAATTCTCCATTATGATGACAAAACATTCATTACATATATTGTCATTTCACAATCCAAAATTGTCCCCTCAACTCCGTGGAATTGATCTCTTATTTGAGAGATATTCATTAGAAAAGAGGCCATGTCCTCATCCTTTTACTTCTTCATTTTATAAAACTTATTCCTTAAACACATATTTTGTCCTGATGTACTTATAGAGTACATACTCAGTAGCTTGTCATACATAGCCTTAGATGTTTTCAAATTAGCAACAAAGGGAAAATATAAACCTTAATAGATTCATAATGATCCTTTTTTCCCTTACTTCTCCTTTCTTGTATTTTTCTAGTTCTTGAATCCTATATTTTCTATGTTCAATAACTTGAACGAGGATGTATTCCATTACTTCATGTTTTGTAAGTGTCAGGTCTATCCTTTTCTTTCATGCTAGGTAATTTGCTGAGCCAATGAGCTTATTTCTTTCCTTGCAAAAAGAACCCATAAGACCTTTAGAATTAGACATAGAGAAACAATAGGATACTTACTTCTTCATCAAGGATCTTCCATTCTTTGATGATATCTCCAACTATCTTGAGGCTTTCAAGATCTTCAAAGAGACTTAAATGATGCCCTAGAAAAAAATATATCTTCTAGGACATCTTCAACAATGGCTTCAAAGAGGGATGAATGCTACCAAGATAATTTAATGATTCTTCCAAGGATGTCTTCCATGTAGGTTCGATTAGTTACATTTAATCCTACATTAGCTAGCTACCAGTTATACCTTCATTCCTTAGTTTTGACTCTAGAACTTAGATCTGCACATTTGATCTTGTAATTTGATCTTCTGAAATTTGGCTATGAAACTTTAGCATCCTACAACAAAATCTCATCCTCCTTGGAACATAATTTCAGACCTGCAGTCACTACAGAAATTTCGGTTTGTGCAACTACTCTAGAAAATTGCACATGTGAGAGAAAAGTGCCCCAAATTAATCTTATTTTATTCGTTAGTGTTTCTACTTTCTTTCCTTTTCCTTAGCTCTTCCTTTTCATTCTTCTTACCGTAGATCAAACTTGTTTATGTGTCTCTCAAATGAGGTCGAAGTGCTTTTATTTATACTCTTATATGTGGTTTAAATACCCCTTTCTGGGTTGACTTGTCTATGCTAGGGCCAACTTGCGCTAGGATGCTTCTAAAACTTTCTAGACTCAAAAATAAATTCTTCTACAAGGTGCATATTTCCTAGAATGGTCTTATAAACATTATATTGACTCTCTTGACTCATCACAATAAATCTTATGACCTAGAAGACCATCAATAAAGAGAATGAAAATGATGATTTAAAATATATTTTTCTTTTCTTCTTTCTGTTTTTTACAAAAAATACATATTTAATGAGTACAATAGAAATTATGAAGACCTAAACTAGTAACATTTCCAACATAACCTTCTTTTTTCCTTTGTAACAAAACTACCTCTATGGTATTCTTAGATTCAGAGGAGAAAATATTATATTCCTTTGACAATAAGGACTCATTAAGACTAGAGATTCCATGATGGCCTTCTTAATTTTCTCAAATTATCCTTATGCTTCTGGATTCGATCTAGCCTCATTGTAATTTTTGAGCATGCCTGTTATACACTTTAAGGTTTCTGCAAAATTTGCAATAAATCTATGTAGAAAATTTATCTTACTGAACAAGGATTGAAATTATTTCATATTTCATGGGAGACAAATCTTCGAAATGGCCTCTGTCCACTTTGCGTCAATCCAAACACCTTATTTCAACAAAATGTGTCCCAACAACTTTCCCTCTTGCGATATAAAGAATGACTTCTTAGGATTTAATGATAGGCCATTTTTTTTTCATTTTAGGAAAGTATATCTCAAATGCTTCAAGCAATCATCATCTGAATTTGAGAAAAAAATCATGTCATCTAGGTAGATAATTATGAACCTATCTCTCTCCCATGAAAGTGATATCCATATCCATTTGAAAGATAGCTCCTACATCCATCAACTAAAAAGGAATTTTATCATACATGAAGACGCCCCACGGTCTTGTGAATGGAGTTTTATCTTTTTCATCTGGATGCATTACTATTTGATTATCAACCAGAAACCCATCCATCATGATATTCTAGATGTGCCTATAACTATCTATAGTAAGTGGTCAATCTTAGGGAGGAGATATTTGTCCTACAGTGAACATCGATTTAGATTTCTGAAGTCAACACAAAGTCAGTGTTGATGTGTGGGATACTAACAAACTTGACATTTGTGATACGATGGAAAACAAATACCAATTTAACATCAACCCTTTCAGTAACGCCCACAGCGTAAGTGAAATCTCACTCGAGACACTAATGGGTGACTGTGGAACCATGTTTCTACAGTCTGATAGGATTGTCTTAAAGGTATGATGTGTAGCTCCTAACTGACACATACCATCCTACCTCACTGCTATTATGCACTGCACATAATTCCAAACATCAATTCTCCTAAATACTGCGCAAACATGACATTACCATATGCAATGTGACTGAACCCAGCGGGCCTTTAAAATGATGATAGACACTAGTCTTCTATGCAACTACCATCGACAAGCCAAATGGATTGACACTTCCAGTAGTAAGAGCTAGATGATATTTGTGCTTACTCAACTCAACTCAATAGCCACAATGCTACAAGACTATACAAAAACACATCGTTTCTATATGGTATCACAACAAAGAATAACTTCAAATTGATAAACATTGAAACTAATTAACATAACCAAAAACATTTAATGGTAGTGCAAACTGATAATAACAAATAGGAAAATCCATGTTTAATCCACATATATATAAAATTTTCATATAGTTGGAACATCCATCAATAAATTCAGATAGTTATGTAGAAAAGGAGAAAAAATGTCAAGCTCATCATTAATAGTTTACAAACATAAGGAAAGTATATTAATTCTTGTAGCACCAACTTCTATATATATTATCCAAAAAGGGCGAAAATATATAGAGTTACACATGTCCGATTAACAGGCTCTGTAGCCACCCACGGTACCGAAAATACATGATAGGGGACTATCCATAATAACTTTAATATATTCTAGAACTAACACTAGTCACAATAACATTTATGTTTAGTGGTGGAACCTGATTGTAATCTCCAACCATATCGACCCAATACTTGGTGTGTTAGCACTCAGAATGAACCTCAAGGCTGAGGAGAGGCATTTCTGAGGTAACCACAGACCAAGATTTTGATCTGGCATCTAACCCTGCCAGACCAGAGAGGGCTCTCTCTTTGCCAACAAAATGTGGCTGCGATAATTGAATCTTAGGCTAGCTATGAAGAATAAGGATTTGGTTGAAAATCGTGGGTTGAAAACAGTAAGAGAAGGGACTATTGGGCTATGGATTTGGGGCTAGTTTCTACCGGAAAACTTGGGGAAAAGTAGGAACAATGTACAACCAGATTAAAGATATAATGAGAGAAGAAAAGAGGGAAAAGACCACTACCCTGCAGGCATCGATCAGTGGATGGATCTATAGTGGAAAATTTAGAAGAAAGATAAGCATAGGGTTACTCAATAGAGCATCTAACAGAGGATGGATTCTGAAAAGATAACCACTACATCAAACAACATAATCATTGTGGAAGGAGCATCGTGCATGGATGGATTCCAAACATGTCCCTTAGAGAATGTTGTAACCAAATTAGTAGAAAAAACAAATCATGGAAATGAATTTACAAGAAAAACATGCCACACATTGAACACCATGATGAATCCCAAATTTAAAGAGCAGAAAAAGCTTCATTAAAATAATATTCAAGGAAAACTTTACACAGTCCAATGGCAGCCTCACTCTGCTACAAAAATCCAACCATTACACTCTGAAATTCATCAAATATATACAATTAGATCATCCTTGTACTAAGGGAGTTGAGCTCAACCATCTCTCTCAAGATAGAATCGGTTACATTAAATTTGAACCGAATTTATGAAAATAAGGCTCAAAGATGAACTCGTATCTCTTGAACCATAACACATGTTACAAAACTGAAAGAGGTTTTTGTAGATAAGGTCATGTTTGAGAAGAACCTCTCTCAAATTTTGGAAATTCGTTTCCAGTTGCCTTATTCTATTTTAATGGAACTAACATTGGCCTTATTGGGGATGGCAACTCCTTGGAGGTGTCAAGAACACCGTAGACCAAGTGCCTAGCTGATTGGGCCAATACGGTCAAAAAATTACAACCAAACTGAACACTGAAAATCACACACTGCAAACTGTAAACTGGATGTTGAATGATGTCTGTCCAACAAGCTTATTACACACTTATCTTACACTTATCTACTACAAAATCACTCAATCAAGTGATACTAAAGTGCCAAATCAACCAATCAAGTATTTTTTGTAATGATGCGGTTGTTTGATGGTGTTTGAACCAGAACATAATTGGAAATTCTACCAGCAATATATACACATAGTACCTCTGGCTCTATAAAAGGAAATCTAGTTTTTCATTCAACTTGAGAAAATATTCCATATATGTTGCTATAGGATCATAAAAACCAAATTCTATCTGCTGCCGTAACTCATTAACATATGCTCTCGGCTGGAAATTGTCACATCCTTGCTGTAAATCAAAACATCCTTCAATCCAACCATCCAAGGGTAGCCTTACCTTTTCTTCTTTGGGAGGAGGGAGAGTTTCCAAGAACTATTTAGGATCTTGGAAATCATATGATTCAATTTGAACATCCAATAGTTCAATTTCATTTTCTAATCTTTCAGTGACTAAACCAAGAAAACAATTTTTACCTTCAGGTGTGAGTCAGCTAGATTTCAAAGAATGAAATACTGATGTTGAAAAGCTCTGATCAATCTGAAATTTTGCTAACTCATTCCTTAAAGTTAGTAATATATCCCCAAATAAAGGATGTTCCACATACCCTGTCATTGATGATTACCATCAATGCTCTGAAATCTGGATTCTCTGTTAGTGAAGTCACTCTGAACTCTCAAAATTACTTTCCATCTATGGTAAAATGGCACCGCACTATAATGTCTAAAACAGTAAAACAAATGCAAAATTTGTTTTGTTTTAATGTAGGCTTCAGATATCACTGCATATCTCCCACATAGTAACACATGTGCATAAAATGAAGGAGGTTTTTGTTATTTGGTATGTGATTGACAAAAACATCTTTCACTTTTGTAAAATTCATGTCCATTACTTTAGAAGCTGATTTTGTGGCAAACTTGTCCCTATGTGCAACAAATGACCTCAAAACATGCATAACCAAGAATCAATCATTCATTTCGATCATATCTTCTTATTCGGGAACTGGTTTCAGGCTTGAAATATACTGTTGGAAATCTATTTCCGAGCTACTTCTGATGAAATTACTTAGGATATGATTTTCATTGAAACTCATGTGCAAACAATCTCTGAAAACCACATATAGTAAGAGCCCATTTTGATCCTTGGTGATAGGCTGCGAAGACTAGAACTAACGTGGTGCAGAGATTGACTCTGACTTGAATTACAAAACACTAACAGATAAGCAAATTCCAACTTATTCTACTCAGCCAACCCCCCCCCCCCCCCCCCCAATCTTGGACTGGCCCTTTTATTATGCTCATAAGATCTTCTCGAAGTCTCCTTATTCCTGCCCTTTTGACCCAGCTTCTTCGCAGACTCTTGAGATATTTTCTCGATTCCTATTGAGATGTCCTATGTGTGGTTTAGCTATCCAAAAACATATCTTTCTTGTTCTTGACTCCACTCTACCTATTGCTTCTAGTCCAAAAATATTTGCAACCACTTAGTATCCATTACCTCCTTGGTTGGTTCATTTATCTGCAAAATCCTAATGACTATTACCCTTTCCACATGTCTCCTTATTCCATTTGTTTTAGTCCTCCTGATGTTGCACAAAATAATTCTTTTCCATGCCCCAATCATTGCATTAGCGCTCTTCTACACTTTTTCTTCATGTGCCAACCCTCTACTACACTCCTACTTCATGTGACAACCCTCTTCTACACATTGTCTTACCCCTTTTCGCACTCCTTATTTCAGCTTCGCGGTCCTACCTATACCAAATTTTTCCAAAAACTTTTCTGGCTCCCAATAGGCCCTAAACACAAAAATGTGGCTCATCTTGAATCCACTTAGTCCTTATTCTATTCCCATGGATTTGGGACATCCAATATCACTGAGGTTGTCTCCTTTCCATCAGTATGGTTACTGCAAGATGAGACATATAATTTGGACACCATGGAGCTACTAAAACACCTAAAGAGGGATTAACCATGTCCCTTATGCCCCCCCCCCTCATTGGTGCCATCAAATAGAAAGACCTGGATACCACTGCTACTCTCGAACTGACTTCTAAGCTTGTCGTTGACATGTATCTCCTTCTTGTAGTCATACCTCATTCTTCATCTGGTAAAGTGATACAAGGCCTGAAAGTGGTTTTTTTCTTTATGATGCACACCTTGGCCTCGTCCATATGATAAGAAATAAGAATTATCCCATGTTCCTTCATATTTTTCTATCATGCATTAGGAAAAGATCCCACCTTTCCACAATAGTCCTTCTCATGTGAACTGGATCATCGCCATCCAAGTCCAAGAGGCTGCAAGTCCTCTTGTTTCTTAGCAGCTGGAAAAAAATACTAGTGCATCTATTTCTGTAGGTGTGAACCATCTTTGTGAGTGATAGGGTCCTCCTTCACCTTAAACTTCTAGCAAGTATCCTCACTCCCTTGGACCTAGACATCCCATTGCTATTTTTATCACCCAAGTTGACTTGCCGGAAGCTCTTCTTCCATAGTTGCATCCTCTTGTCGGTGTTTTGATTCAAGGTGAAATCGTTTGCCATTCCTCAGTCTTCCCTCTTATTAGTGCATCACCTTCACATGATTCCATTCACTCTTCAAGTATTCCAAACTTCATCATCATCTAATAACAAAAAAATTCATTCTTGAATACTTATTTTTCTCTTATTCGGTCCCAGGGTGATTATCTATAACAATTCCTCCTTGTTTTCTCTCTGCCAGACCTACTAACACATTCTCTTAGTTTTGATGGAGTGTGGTTTTGAACCTCCTTGGTTATCAACAATCTACTCCATTGGCACTCTTTCTATGTTCATCAGATACAATATTTCACATGAGCCACTGACTTGCTCTTGTCAGCTTTAGTCTATTCAAATATTCATTCACCTAAGTTTTGGTCCTCATGATATAGTGTGATAATGTCTCAATAATCCATTGGTCAGTTGGCAATTCAATGAACTTCCTTTACCTCCAAATGGGATTTGGTAATATCTCCATCCACATTTTTAAGTTTCCCTACAAATGGCCTTGATGGGATGAATAATTTTGATGCAACCCTCCTTACATGATCTTTACCATCATCAGTGCCTTTGAACCTCCTCATACCGAGTTACATCGTCATCATATTTGAACATGCAGGTTGGTCCATTGCAATAACTTATGTAATCGAGTTGGTGTCATCCCTAACACAATGTTTTTCTTATCCTCAATCCTACATAAACAACCTCTAGTTTGATCTTGATCTTGGGGAGGCCCCAAGATTTGAGTAATTGCCACACCAAGAAAAGAACAAAAATAACCCAAACAAAAAAGCAATTCATGAACCAACTTTGATTAGATCAGAAAATGAGAGTAGCAACTACATTTGTTATACACGAAAATGACCTTCTCATCAACTTAGAGGACAAAGACATGATGACTGAAGGACTGACCAAGTTCACAGGCCCAGTTGTCAAGCTAATGTTGTCTAGACACTAGCAACCTGCTTTATAAAGCTTCTCAACAAGCTTAAGGGTGCGTTAGCTCCTAGGGTAGCTCTAGTTGCTACCTCAGGAATAGTGTTAGTGAACCTGCATCAAGTTCTATGGGTCAAAGAAGTGAATTTACTGAGAAAATATCCCTATATTCTCTCCTATGTCAGCTCATAAAAGCAGGGAAACATAATAAATCAACCTGTTTGGGGGAATTATTAATTCCTGATGGAGTATGCAAATGGGAAAGAGCACTAAAGTGAGAAACATCACTGCTTTTTCCTAATGGAACTCACGAAGGACTTGACAACCCCAAACCTAGATGCTATACATGCAAGGTTTGGGCCATTGTGAAAGAGATTGAAACATTTGAAAGGATTGCCTATTTGATTGTCAAGAAGAGTCTTAGACTAAGGCATAAGAAGAGGTTAAGAAGAGAGAGGGAGAGAGGAGTTGGAGGGTAAGGGAAGGTTGATGCAACTAATGGTTGTAATCACTCTTTCTACATCAATATAGAACTGCAGTTGTGTTGTCCACTCCGTGATGTTGGTAGTATACACTTGTTTATATGTTGATATAATATCTTCTAGCATGAGTGACTTAGTTATATGCAACTAGATATCTTTTATATGTTCATGCATTTGTCTATCAAGGTTATATGATGTGATATTACACTTGTCTTTGCTTTGTGTAGGTTTTGATATGGAGCTGACTTAGGGGTCTTCTGCCTAGCTGCATTACACTCTCCAGCAACACCACACTAAGGCTCAAGGTAATAATTACTTCTCTCTTTGATATTCATTTTTTAAACATAGATATGCATGTATCTTTGTGACAGCTACAGCTAATCTGACTGTCTACTGAGGATCTCGGGAATATCCTTGAGGGTTGTATACATCAACAAACACCCATGCATTAATCCATATAGTAGAATTGGAAACTCCACTGGAGACTACACTTATTTCCTGGTTTTTCCTAGAAAGTTCCTAGATCTCTTTTTCTTCCAGGCCTTCTTGTACTTCTTCATTCCCTTTTAGACCACTCAGGACCATACAACACGCTTCTTTCAGTTCTCAACCTTAGATCTGATCCTCACAACCTATTTTTTGAGTGTTTTTCCTCACTAACGTAGGTTACTAGTGAAAACAATGCCTTATAAAGAACTATGCCCTCACAAACATAGCGCTAGTGCTGAAACTAACTCTCTATAGCCTCTAGTACAGAGTGTTAATCAGCCGTTTCTTGATAAACAACTTACCCTATGAACTCATGGGTTGGGAAATCTTCTTAAAGAATGATCACAGATTTGCAACTACACTTTTTTGACTGATCTGTGTCCTGAACATAGTTTTTTTTAAAGAAAACAACTTTACTTCTTAAAGTTTTTGTTTTCATTAAAAGAAATATACAAAAACATTTACTGTTTTCTGCTTTGTTGGTTAAGTTCTGCATTATTTGTTTTCAATAGTTGTTAGTGAGCATTGAATTTATGTTGATTATCCCAGTGTTGTACTTAATAGGATGCATGGAATGAATATTGATATATGAATGACTCTCCCTTTGTAGAAGCAACTTATTCATCAAAAGTGAAAAGTTACAATCATTGTTTTTGCATGATTTGAGTCAGAGTCCCAAATAATTTCATACGTCAAAACCCATACGAAAGACTCTAATGAAGTACATTTAAAATCTACCTAATAAATTCAATCAGCACTCTTTTTAGAGTAAACAGACTTTAGTTTAGGCTAGGATCTTGGGATAGGTAGTGTCAGTTAACCGCCCAAGATCATACACTGAAACTAGTGTCATTAAAAGAGAGAAATCCTTCTGCACTCATACTATCCGGGACCACTCCACTAAAAGTGGAGCTAAATACGAGACAACATCAGACTGTAAGTGAAGGTAGACCACCTTCACTTATAGCTCCTTGGGTATTCTATGTATCAGGGATCCCTTCAGGGATATCGGATCTAATTCAGGGACTCAAGTATTCTGCCCACATAGCATACTATCTGCGACTATGTCCCACCCGCTAGTGTCTGTGATCTAAGGTATCCTTAGTGGCCATACTTTTATGAACTAACACAAGATGACTGGAGCGGGCAACCTTGATACCTAACACAAACGGACCTACTCTGTCTTCAGATTTTGGGAGGGTGCTCGTCTTCATGAGAGTACTTGACCCCTCAATCTGAGGTTCGGGCGAAGCTCTAGAGTAACCATAACTATACATTTGGAAAACTTTCTCTATTATTCATTGTGATACTGGGTTTGGTCTCTAGTGATCAGTGCTTATAAGACAGGGTCATTTCCCTCTGCTTTTTGATTGATTTAATTAGTGTATTTTTTATTTTTTAGGTGCTAGAGTGTTATCATTGAGACTTTAATAAACATCAATCTAAAATTTACTGATAAAATTTATCGGCCACTGTGGCTACATCCAGCCCTCATCATCAATCTAGATGGTTGTTAGGTCTTCCCCCACTCACTATGTACGATCCGCCAAGCTCCAGTGAACTAGATTCCCCGTCTTTGGGAAATTAGTCTCCGAGATCTCACACAAAATCAGTTTGGACATCCCACGATTCAAGCTTACCGAAGGATTTCTTTACTGAAGGATTTTTTCCTCCATACAATCCTCCGATCACAAATCTGTTAGACCCACTCTTGGTTCCTATTGCATCTGTACCTGCTTTGTCTTCAGTTGGAACACTTCCACTCATCCATTGACGACTAATGGGTTGTGGGACTTTTTGGACACTTTTGGTCCCCCACCACTTCCCCAGTCAACAATCAATACCACACCTTTGATGCCAAACCCTACTATCCCATTTGTCCTACATTCAAACCCTATGATAACAACCTCTACGAGTGGAACCTAGTCCATTCTGAGTTTCAGCCCTTTAGTGTCAACTGTTGTACCTTCGACAAGTGCTAAAGATAGCACTCCTTATAACACTCAATATAGAATAGTTAGCGCGGGTCCCTTCAACTAGCAATATGGTTGGCATCCATTGTATAGTTATAACCCCCAAATTCAGGTATTTGGGGGCACTCCCAATATGCATATACCGGCCACAAGAATAACAATACCCCCTCCATTTTGAGGCATGCATGGTGAGTCACTGATTGACATGAACCCTCCTTATGTTAGTCAAGGACATATGGTTAGTTATGTGGCAAGAGGGAACCCGCAAAGGGGTCCCAATCAATCCATAGGGGCACCCTACTCACAACCTCAAATGAGTCTAGGGGGCAGTACTTATCTTGGGGGCACTGCTATCCACCAGCCTAACAATCCCTATGGAAATCCACAATACAATACCATACCCCAAGGCACCTACTATACCACACAATCTATGTATAATATTGGGAAAAACATGATGGGAGGACCGTAAGGATCCTTATGTCATATGTCCTCGCCTTGGTTTGATTCGTGGGCATCAAACACTTTGCCTTTCTTGGCAATGCTTGTTATCCCCAACTTGTACGAACTCACAAATGACCCCATCTATCATAACTTACTTTGGCTACCAATCTCGCATAAAATACTGACAGACATCCCAAAGTTCAAAGGGAAACAAGGGGAGGATCTGGGTACACACTTCACCACCTATCATCTATGGTGTGTTTCTAACTCCATGGTGGATGATAGTATCTAGTTATGTCTTTTTCCTCGCACCCTTACTAGCAATGCAACCAAGTGGTACATTGAGTTACCACACACTTCAGTCAATACCTTTGGCACTCTAGCGATGGAATTCTTAAAGAACTTCCAGCTACCCATCCGCTATGAAACTAGGATGAAACTCCTCACTTTATTACATCAGGATACTGCCTCCCACATCTTTGATCATATACATGAATGGAGATGTAAGTGGAGGTTAGTCAAAGCTCCCCTCCCAGACTATCTCTTAGTAGATTGGTTATGCAAGTCTCTACTCCCCCAAATCACAAAGGATGTTTCCTTAGGTGGTGCAGTCACAGAAGACCAATCCATTCATCGTGCCCAACACTTGGATTTGATATATTCGTAGTCTAGCACTCTATACGACATAATTCCCAATGCCCCTCACAACTCCAATGCTCCCACTACTCAGCAACCCGGAGTGCACGTCGATGGGATTATCGGCACAACCTATGGGGCTATTATAAAACAACTCAGTGGTCACATTGGCCATATGTCAGTGGACCCCTCTACCAAATCAACTACTCTTCCTACCACTGCGATAAACCTTGTGCAGTCTACACAAAAAACGAGTGGTAAGAACAAGAAGAATAAGAAAAAGACTGCTACTTCTAGATTCTAGCAGTCAACAAAGCAACAAAACCAAAAGTATAATGTTGTTGTGCCCTCTGACAATGGAAAGGATAAAAAAACCCGATTCACTTGCAAAATCTATGCTGAACACCACTTGACCTATCCCTATCTGCATCTTTAGGAATGCGCAGATTTCATTGCTAAAAAGGACACTAGTAGGACCCCTCCTCTCCTGAATAATCCTTTCCCCACTCAATAGCAGCAACACCTTATTGCAAACCAAACCCAACCCCCGCAAGGGGGAAATGGTGGTTCGCAACATCCTTCAGCTGGTGAAGGACCATCTACTCTTTACACCTTTGAAACGGTAGATCTACAAACCAGAGCCAAATCTTATGGAGCTCTTGTTGCCCATACAAAGGAACCCTCCACAAGTCAAAACCCACTACCGCCTAATGATCTTCATATCGAAAGGCCAGTTGCTGACCTTGTGATTCACCTCCCTAAAGGGGCACTTTGACGCACAACACACAATACATCTGCACGTGCCACCCAAAACTACAACATTGTAGAAGACTTAACATAAGCACTGTCAGCTTGTCGGCGCTTGAAGTATTACAAACATGTCCAACACAAAGGAAAGCTCTACTTTTGGCTATTGGTGGTATCGACCCTCAAGATTGCATGCCTGAAATTTTCAACACGGAAAAATGGAAACCTCCCCTTTCTCACCAGCTTGCATTTCAGGTGCAAATCTTTTCGAAAGGTAAAGGCATACATAGAACTATCATTAGCGAAGGTGCTTCTACCTATGTAATGTTGGCTTCATGTTGGCTCGCTTTGGGTTCTCCAATCCTATCCCCACCGTTGAATTCCCTTAAAGCTTTCGACGGCCACACTTTCATCCCAAAAGGTCACCTAGCTAGCTACCCCATCAACTTGTATGGAAAAATGGTAATGGTGGACATCGAAGTTGTAGATAGAAAGCTCAACTCTAATCTCTTGTTGGGTCGCAGTTGGACTTACGCCATGATTCCCATTGTGTCTACTATCTTTCACATAATCCTATTTCCATTGGATGGAAAGGTAGTCACAGTTGACCAGCTTTGTACCCTTAGTAGGTGGTGTACCTAAATCTTATGTTAGTATCGATACCAGTCTATTGAAGGGCTCTTCCCCTATGGGTTGTTTCCCTCTTCTGCCACCAGTAGTTCCATAGACGGTCAATATGGTTTCATCCATTCCTCACGAACTGACAGATCCTTGGATCCTAACAGCCTATTCAGACATTGACACTTACGAAGAACAAATGCCATTGTCACCAGCAGAATTTGCCTACCAGGCCATTCAATCTGCATCTAAGTCTCTAGTCACTTTGGTCACTGTCAACGGTACCACTGCCCCCCCATAAATGCTCCTTCTTTCAATCCCCTCAATCAAGTCCTACCTACGGACGAAGCTATTAGAGAGATCATGAGTTTAGAAGAGCGAGCTCGGGAGGACTCGCACCATCGTGTTTCGCTATCTGATTCAGACATGATGCCTCTTCAAATCCTGTCACCTGACACACCTAAAATAGTTTCCTCACCGTATATGACTATCCAAACTTTGGACTCAAAAGGAAACATGGGCAATATTTTAAAAACATTGTTCATCGATATTTTTGTCATGACAGGCATCGTGGAAAACATCCAGGTTGGAGTAGATTGTAATCCTGAGGAAATTGCAAGCTTCACTTACCCTTTTAAGGAATTCCGCGATGTATTTGCTTGGTCTTACAAGGAAATGCCTAACATAGAGCCTTATATTTTCTAGCATGAGATCAAGATATAAGACAATGCTAAACCTGTCCACCAAAGGATTCGACGAGTCCACCCCCACAAAATGGTAGCCATCAAGACTGAGGTAGAAAAGTTGTTACATGTTGGTTTCGTTTATCTCGTTACCTTAATGGAATGGGTTTCCAATCTGGTTCCTATAAATAAGAAACAAGGAACAATCCACATATGTGTCGACTATCGAGACTTGAACGCAGCGTGTCCAAAGGATAATTATTTGACATTGTTCATTGACCAAATCATCAACGACTATGCCAGTTGTGAATCATTTTCATTCATGGACGGATTCTCAGGTTACAAACAGATTGCTATAAAACCAAAAGACCAGCACAAAACCACCTTCCTTTGCCCATGGGGAATCTTTGCCTATTCAAAACTCCGATTTGGTTTAAAGAATGTTGGAGCAACATTTCAAAGGGCCATGGACTTCACATTTTATGATATTAGGGATATCGTTCAAGCTTACTTGGATGACCTTCCAGCCCATTCTAAGTAGTGAGTGCAACACCTAGATCATTTAATAACTATATTTATTAGGTGACAGTTTTATCACATACGTTTAAATCCGCATAAATGCATTTTATTTTTTGAGTTTGGATGCTTACTTGGATTCATTGTCTCAAAGTACGAGATTAGGGTTGATCCCGACAAGGTAAAGGAAATTACTCAATTGCCCAAACCACAATCCATTCTGAGCTCCAACGTTTGCAAGGGAAAGAAAAATTTCTACGATGGTTCATCGTTAACTATGTCGAGTTGATGAAAGGCTTTATGCACGTACTTGAGAAGGGAGGGTCATATCTATGGGATGATCAAGCTCAATGATCATTTGATGCCTTGAAAAAGGCGGTTATATCAGCCCCACTTCTTAACACTCCCAATTATGGGCACGACATTCTTCTATACCAGGAAGCCTTTCCATCCTCTCTAGTAATGGTCTTGGTTCAAACTCATGATGACTAGAGTGAACATGTGATATATTATCTATCGAAAGGCCTAGCTAGGACCGAACTCAAATATTCACATGTGGAGGAGTTGTCCTTGGTAGTTGTCTTGGCTATCAATCACTTCCGACATTACATACTGCTGCGACAGACTACTGTCATCGCCTTGGAGAATCCCATGAGACAAATTTTGTCTCATTAAGTAATTGGAGGGAAATATTCAAAATGGAACATGATCCTCCAACAATTTGATTTTGTTTTCACTGCTGCCAAGGCAAAAAAATCCTTCGTCTTCGCCGAACTTTTGTCAGATCTTCCCATTGTCGATCCTAACGAGATAGCCCACAATCCTCTTCCAGATGAAGTTTTCTATCTTATCGACACAACTGACCCTTGGTATGTTGACATTCTTGTCTACCTCCAAGCGTAACAGTTCCACCCCGAGCTATCGTCATGTGACCGCCATCGCACCCGCCACTAAGAATGACACTATTTAGCACTTAACTATACGTTATATCACCATGGTGTGGATACAGTTCTTCGATGTTGCCTCACTCATGAAGAGGTAAAATATTTTTTAAATGACTACCATGCTAGGGCATGTGGTGGTCATTTTTCTGGCATATCTACTACACATAAAATCTTGCGTGCAGGCTACTACCAGCTGACCTTGTTCAAAGATTGTATCAAGGCTATCTAGCAATGCCATCCTTGTCAAGTGTTTACAAAGAAAATGCGCACTCCTCCAGCCCTACTACACATTATTATATCCGTTAGCCCCTTTGCCAAATGTGGGATAGACTTCATAACTTGCAACCTCGTTTCCTCTGTTAGACACAACTGTATTATTGTAGTTGTGGACTATTTCAGGAAATGGGCTGAAGCCCTTCCCACCTTACGGGCCGATGGAGAAACCGTGATGCTATTCCTATTTAACTAGGTCATCTATCATTTCGGTTTTCCCTGCAAAATCGTTACAGACCATGGGTCTCATTTTTTAATCATAGGATGTCTAACTTAACATTGTTGCTAGGTTTTCGCGAGGATCAATCATCCTCCTACTACCTCCAAGCTAATGGTCAAGTAGAGGCCAACAATGGCATCTTAGAAACCATGATCCATAGGTTAGTAGGGAATCATAAAACCCAATGGCATCGAATGTTATATCTTGTGCTATGGGCATACCAAACTTCAGTTAATATTGCTACATGCTTCACACCTTTTCAACTGGCTTATGGCCTGGAATTAGTTTTACTAATCGAGTGTTAGATTCCTTCCTTACAAATCGTTGTTGAACTCTTGCCTGGCACTACTGTCGAAGAAGAGCACATGCTATACCTAAATCAATTGGATGAAACTCATCGAGATGCCGAATTGGCACTCGAGGCCCATAAGCGTCGGGTCAAAGCCTAATACGACAAAAAGGTCAAGCCTTGTTCTTATCGAGAGGGAGATCTTGTTTTACTCTATGATAAAAAACATGACATCTTGGGGGTAGAAACACTTCAACCCTTATGGCTCAGTCCATATTTCATCAAAAAGGCCCTCTCAAAAGGGGCATATGAACTTTAGGACTGGGAAGGATTCCCACTTGTTGAGCCCCAAAATGCACTCTATCTGAAAAAGTATTATACCTAGTATTGCACTAGGCATGTGCTTTGTAATTTTATGTATTTATAAGTTTTGATTCTATTTTTGATGTGACTAGATTTTTTGGTATTTATTGAAGTATTTGTCTCATACATATTTCTCGTAATACAGATGCCTTCATTACCCTTAGCATATGTAGGATACACAAATGGTGCCAGTCATCACACATGACACATTGCATTAGTTGCTTGGGTCATTTACACACCTGAGTTAGAACTGTTTTGTTCTGGGGGAGTCTTTCTTGGTACTGCCACCAACAATATTGCTGAGTACATGTCTGTAATTTCACTTCTCACTGAAGCATCATCAAGGGACATCTCCAATCTGGTGGTCAGGTTAGACTCTCAGCTTGTTGTTATGAAATTGACAAATCATTATCATGTTCGTAATCCAATGTTGTTACATCATTATTTAAGGGTACGACTCTTGGAAGGTCAATTTGAAGTTATCACATATGAGCACATTCCTAGAGAATTTAATATAGTTTTTGATTCATTGGCAAACTATGTGTTAGATTGGCATCTATGTCATTCACTATACATACATGTATGAAAAGTAAATATTTACACAGTTGAAAATTTACAAAAACACTTAAAAAACATTTACATCATAAAATACCAAAATATATGTATATATATATATATATATATATATATATAGAATCCAGTATTTTACATTAAAATATTCCAAAACTTTGGTGATTTAAGTACAAAATGGCTATTAAGCCTAGCTATAAACACTTGTTGGCTATGCCAAAGTGCCTCTGAAGAGGAACCAGAAACCGCTCAGGCACATTGACTGTGTGCCATTGCATATGAGCGAGGATCTCCCTCATAGGAAGCGGGGCCACACCTGTTATCACAAAATCAGTACTTAGGGCTGCAACCAAGCAAGATTTCATGTAACTCTTTCAACCAGTCTTTAGACTAAGGATTAGCCTCCTTAGTCAGAGAGGGCTCTCTCACAAACTTTTGATAAAAATCAATCACAACAACAGATGGCTAACTCTTCACACATTTATGAAAACAAAGCTGGTTGGACACATATCAAATTGGTCTTCATTGGGCTATGGAGTCTCACACATTTAATAAACAAAAGCACAGTCATTTCATGGAAGTCAAGGCTCTTTGCATTAGATGTTCAAACATACTTCACAAAAACCACAGCTTGCCAAACATACAGGAAGTCAGAGCATAAGATATGAATTCTGAGTGATTATGCTGTAACAAGGCTGTAAAAAAAACATTAAGAGAATGAACCACCATCACATTTGAACAATATAATCCATTGAGAATCTTGAGAAGAAACAACCACTGTTTTACTATTACTGTAATAAGTCTTTACATTGGCCCAAATAAACTCTGTTTTTGTATAAAATCTCCAACCTTTTTTACATCAGAGTCATTTCTATATATAGGAAAACCAAAAGTACAACTACCTGAGACTCCTCAACAAGCATGAAGGGAACTCGAAATCCTATCATTAATTGCCTTATCCATATCTAAACAAACTAATTAATTACAAAGGTATTGCGCTGTGAAAACATAGAGTCCCATTCCCATTGAAACTCTAAGTCTATCTCCTCGTGTGCATTGATGCTTTCTTGAAATTTGACACCTGTATCACTTCAGTAATAGCCAAGACATGCTGGAGGAACATTCACTGAATGAGCAGCTTCGGATACTTGATATGTGGATGACTCATCAACTGATGAGGATCTGTGTCCTATGTTCACGGTCTCTGCCTCCCATTAGTCTTCATGCATTAAAAGACTATGCTCCAAGCCATTTAATTCTTCTAATAACCACACATAATTCAATATGCCTTATGATCTGGACACTTTGTGAACTGAACAGGTGTACCACTCAAAATTTCGGTAACCCTACCAGAACCCTAATATTTCGGCTATAAAGTAACTTTAGGAAGACTTCAACCAAAGACAAAAATTTCACATTTTCCTTACATACTCACACCTGTCACCTTTTGAATGCTTAGATAGCATTGTATAATCTCCATGCTGGCCTCGAGTCATCCCTTTTAAGATTTGCTGACCTCAGCATCAATTTCATTTTTTTCACATAAACAGTCATCTACAGCAGTTTCGTAGCGCGCTACGAAATTGCTGTAGGTAATCAAAACAAAGCATATGAGTTTTAAAGCACTGATGACTTAACTCCGTGATCTCTTCAGCTATTTTGTACAGGTGTAAAGGCTCCAAAAAGTTTCAAAATGATGACAGCCAAAATTTATCAAAACTTGAAAAGCAAATTTCCCCTTGGATTAATCAGCTAGTTTGCCTAGCTTCCTCTGTAAACTGCTAACTTCTTCCTTTAAAGCCTTGTTTTCTGCTCTTAAGCTTGTGTTCATTTGTTTCATGATTTTTGCCTGCTTCAGAGCTGGCACCGTCCACAAATATGCATCAGACACTGAGTCAGTTTGGCTCATTAGACTTGTTCTGCCTTTTATTACAGCCTTTTTATAATTTGCATATCTTACTGCCCTTTCCTTAGAAACATCTTTAATCTGAGGTATTTCTTCTTGTGTTGTTCCTGCTTGTTGCTTGATAGCAATGACATTTCCACCTTGACTGATGATAACCCTATTACCCTTATTTTTACTTTTGGCTGCTTGAACTGTTCTGGTCAAAACCTCAAGTACATCTGTACTAGGCACTTTTAAAGGTGCCTTCTCTTTCTGCGCTTTCTCCACTTCTTTCATTTGTCTTCTTGTGACTGGTCTACGTGGCTTGAAAGCATATTCTTTACTAGGCTCTTCAAATTTCAATTTTTTGAAGCTCTTGGCTTTTTTGTACTTTCGGGTGAAGATTGAGTGAGGTCAATATGCATTGGCTGCACTGGGTGATCTTGCTCAAACTCTATTGGTTCAATCTGTATTGGCTGATCTTGCTCAAGTTCAATAGCTTCAAGTAAGTCATTTAAACTGCCTTTTGAAATAGGGCTTTCTTCCACAGTAATTGACTTACCCTTTTCCTTGTTTAGTTGACCTCTGGTTTTCACCCTTGAAATCTTTTCAACTTCACTTGGTTTAGCTTCATCCTTCTTTTTCTGGATCTTCTGCTTTGATGACTGAGATGTCTCCTTAGATGATGGCTTAGGAGTTTCCTTTGCTGATGATTTAGGTGTCTCTTTAGATGATGGCTTAGGAGTTTCCTGCGCTGATGATTTAGGTGTCTCTTTTGCTGCCACAGACTTCTCTGATTTCCTTAACTTGGTTTTAGGCTTCTTTTGGTCAGTCACCTCTTTTCTAAGCTCAGCCAGAGTGGGTTCTTCACTCCTTTCTTCCCTTTCCCTCACAGGCAATGGAGTGAGGCCTGTTTTGCTTGGGAAGCCGGCCATAAACACAAATGAATCCCAATCTCTGCCAATCTTTTGTAAAGCATCCAACACCAGCAACTTTACTAAACCATGATGAAACAGGGATGTTTCACAACCATCTTTCTTTAACTAGATTTTATCACACATTTTACTAATGCTTCTGAACAAATAGAAAGGTATGTCTATTGAAACCTTACCTGTGAAATGCAACAAAAGTTTGAAGTGGTAGGAGTAAACTTTATTGTACCTTCCCTCGCATGTTAGGTATTTCTGGATGCATGTGAGGAGCATAGCATAATGTTCTTTTATGTAACTCCTTGGCACCGCTTTGGTGACGTCCTCATTTACATAAGGTTCCTTCAAAAACTCTTTACAGGGACTCATGTCGAACTTAAAGTTTTTGAACCATTCATGACCACCCCTCGGAATTTCAGTGACAGTGGAAATAGCTTCAGGAGACACAGGAAACTCTAACATTGACACCTTTGAATTCAGTCCAGTAAAATTCAATGCGAAAGCCTTCATTACCTCTGCATGTCCTCCCTTTAATTTCTCGCAGAACCTCCAGCAACCAGCATTTCGAAAGGCTCTTGCTACACCTTCATCCCCGAGAGTAACATCTAACCCCTCCGGCTCTCTCCTCAAACACTTACCGGATCGATGTTCCCTCTTTTCCATCTTGCTTCAGATATTTTCGCACAGGAAACTAATGGCAGCTACAGCGCAAAAACAATCTCGACTTTGGAGTGCAGGCTCGCTTGCAATGATCCCTTTAAATGAGAACTTGGGCTTCTCATACAGCAAACATGTTTACACATTATGAGAACACATTATGACATAACCATACCTCGTAAAATCCATTAAGCTGACATTCATATGCATGACTCTGGACCTTATGGCGGAATGATGATTTATCATGACCGGGAGATGACATCAACTGACAAACATGAACGGACCTATGACTCACCCCTCCCGGATTTGACATTCCAAGAACAAGCACTACAAAAACCCTGAAACCCCGATTTCGTAGCGTGGACAGTTCAAATTTAACAAAATGTGCTACGAAATGGCTGATAAACAGTACGCTGCGAAAAGACGGAATCATCATTGCGCAGCTAAATGGACCAAACAAACATGCGCTGCGAAACTGCGCAAAGTACTAATGACATGACATGTCTTAACTGACAATGATGGAGGGTATATAACGATTTTTTCTTACATGAACTTACATCAATACCTTTTGAAATTCACATTTCAAAGTGACACACACATATAAACCTATTCACAAAACTGAAAACCTTTATATGAACCTTGTGGACAACATTACATACATGAACTATGGTTCTAAGTGATAACAACACCCATGCTCATGGCCTCCAGGTTCCTCAAAACCTTGTGAAGACTATCAGCATCACCCCCCCCATCAGGTAGTAGGCTGCCTCACGTCACTTGGCGAGGTTCACCTGCAAGTCATACCAGTGGCACATGTTTCAAGCAAAAAGCTTCATGTCAGTACTTCTTCACCCATAAAATCAACAAAAACATAACATAAATATTCAAAAGCTTAAAAATAATTTAAGTACTCTCAAAAATCATTCTTAGATTGAGGACCAGAGTTGGTCCCAGGAGAGAGCATCAAGTCAAGGTCACTGGTGAAGTCCATGCCCTGATAGGCATAGTCATCAATCATCACAATCTGGTTGCTAAGCCACTCAAAGAAATCTTCCTCGAAAAAGTGTTCAATAGGTCCTCCTCCTGTGCGAGGATCAAGTGATGCCCATCGCCCCTATCTCAGCTCCCTCGGATCAAAGGGACCTAAGCTCATCCTTGGGTGCATAACAGGTACCCTCTCAAGTATGAATGAGACAATGAGAGTGCCATACCCAAAACTGTGTTGGGTTTGAGTCTTTCATGCGGTCAATTCTTCCTTCAACTAACGAAGCACTGCTTTGCACCAGTTAAACATCTGAGGCTAGAAACAGTGAACTACAAGCAATAGTTGGGCCTTTCTTGCAATGTGGGGACTCTTTGACCCCACCAAATGCACAATCAACCATAAAATTGCCCTCGTAGATCTGGGCCTAATCCTCTCTATTGGGAATCTGTTGCTGATGAGTCCAGTCTCAGGGATACAGTAAGCTTGAACCAGCTCTAGGGTGGATCGAGGATTAGGCCTACCCCTGGTCAAGTTTGCTCATGCTCCTCTGTAGGACAAACGAGTCAAAAAGTATATATCATTGCCATCAATGGCCAACTCATGATCTCCAATTCTGAACACCTGCTCATGTTCATCCTAGCGCTGAATAATCTAGCTAAACAAGTCCTCCTGCCCTTTCATCAAGTCCAACTTAGCATACTTCATCAACCTACAACAACGCAATGCAAGTATGCAAGCAGGATCATTTCACATCAGCAATTCTTGTGGGTCATGGGCCTGTTCTCTCCATAGACTAGATATAATGGCTCAAAACCTGCACAAATCAACCCAAAAATTAGTGCAAATGGGGAAAAAAATATATATTAAATCACTGCCTGGGATTTTGGGGTGCACCCTCAAGCACTAACTCGCCCTCTTATGAGGTACAAGGAGGGTCAACGCCCTCCAACAGGTCATAAAGGGCATTTAATGCCCCCTACAGGCCTGTTAGGGGGCATTAGGTGAGTTTGAAGAACTAGGTCTCCCCAGATCTCCAAAAAGTCACCCCAAATTAATCTGGATTTAAACAGGAATGCAACAAATTACAGAAATAAACATGAATATAGAGATGCAGTGGAAATAATACTTCATTTCATTACTATAAAATACTGAAATATGCTTACAAACAAAAATGGAAATAAACCAGCTAGGGTGATGGTAGCTTGTCTCTGAGAAGCGATTTGATAGCTACATGCCTCTGAACTATGTTATAATGAGGCTCAAAGGCCTATTTATTGTTGAGAAACAATGTAAAACCCTAAACATCCAAAAACATAACCCTGGGGGATGAAATTCCAAACTGTGGGCCCCATTTGAGTAAATTGGTACTTCAACTTCCCGGGGTTGTAACTTTGGCATACGATCTTCGTTTTATGTGCACAATGTCCCATTAGAAAGATCTATCTGAGGAATACAACTTTGTGAAGAGAAACATCAGTCCATGGACCCATGTTGCTCACAGATTTCCCAAAAAACGTTGTTTAGGGCCTCAAAATGGTTCTGGAAGTTCAGGACCCAAAAAATACTAAAAATAGTAAATTGTGCTACAATTAAGGAAACTGAAAAACTGAAAGAGACAAATGTGGGGGTCCAAGTGGGATAGGTGGTTGACCACCAACATCCACTTGGATCATTCCTCCCCCCTTAGGAGGTAATGGTCCCCGTTGCATTGAGTTCCTCCATGAGATGAGGAAGCTTTTGCGAAACTTGGTCCCTGGTGAGCTATTCTACAACCTCTGTTGTGTCCAGTAATGGTGGGAAGTATGATTGAGGACAGTCCACATTGAAAACTCGGTGCAAGCAAAGGAATGGGGGAATGATGTGCTCCAACGAATTGTTTCCCACAGCCTTGGTAATGGTGTAAGGACCATGTCGGAGTGGTCAGAGCTTTTGATGGGCTCTTGTAAGGTGTTCTTTTTGCAGATGCAACCAGACTTTGTCACCCACCTGAAACTTGTGTGGTACCCCTGTGGGTGAGGAGAAGTTGTTCCTGTGTTCTTTCATGATCGTATCCTTCTGCTACTGCTGCTGCGTGGAGGAACCACTCACGGGGGTCATGGATGTGGCAACGATCTTCCCCTTACTTTGGGAGTGAACCAGACAGAAAATGAAATTCCTAGTCTTGGAGATGAGCTTGCTGCCTTTCTTAGCAGTGATCAAAGAGGTGGTGGTAGGTGGGGTTACCTTCGATATCATGTATAATGAATTACCCAAAGAAATAATAATAGCATAAGTCCTTGACTCATACACAGCATGTCGCCTCCATAAGTATGGTGGCCTAATAGTACATCACAAACATCAAGAGGTACAACATCACACAATACCTCATTTGTGAAGGGCTTGATGTTGTAGGGAAGGCAGCACTGCTAGTGGACTCAAAGATCTTGTCCTTGGTGAAGCCACACAATACTATATGGCTGCACGTGTGGTGTAGTCAGTAGGCCCAACCGCTTCATGACCTCTACTTAAATGAGGTTCTTTTGGCTCCCACTGTCAACAATGAATTGCAGCGGTGAACCCTTCACCCACATCTGTGAGTGGAAAAGACAATCCCCCTCCTCTGGATCTTCGAGCTCATTCTTATGGATCTTGGCAGTGGAAATAGTGGCTCTGGGCTCCGCATCAATGATCTGCTTCCCTTTGCCATTCCCCTTGTCAGGTTTTGACTCAGGGTCAGAACATGCATTTGATTCTAAAGCCTTCAACTCGGCCACCATCGACTGCTTGGTCTGGCACTCACTTGTGTTGTGGGTGGGGCTCTTATGGAACTCACACCACTTTCTTGTGTCCTTCTTTGACTTCGTGGTGTTGTTCTTTTCTTGTAGCTTCGATGGGTTGTCTTGGGTCACCCTGCTTTGGATTTGTCCTTTGTTCATCGAATTCGCAAATCCAAAGTCTCGCTTCTTTTGTTTAAACTTCTGTTCAATTTTGATAGCATATTAGTACGCCGTGCTGACGAGGAGATGTTCAGGAACTCCATCTCATCCTTGATGAAGCTGTGTAGGTAGTCGTGGTATTTGAGTACCAAATGTAGATAAGAATCCTTGATATGCAATTGTGTGCGAACGGTATGAAAATTTTTTGTGAACTTCAGCACATCTTGGTCCCTTCCCTGTTGCAGCATGGTCCACTTTATGTACTTTTCCTCATAGCTTTTAATAGGGTACTACTACTCCTTGATGGCATCCTAGAATGAATTCCAAGTGGGCATGGCTAAAAACAGTGAGCTTGTACTTTCATCCTTCTACTCATAGTAGGTTTCCCACTAGTCGTTGACGTGGGGGACTGCTTTAAGAAGAGCGAAAATAATCTTTTCCCGACTGGAAAAATCATGAACAGAAAAATACCCTTCTAGCAGATTTAACCATTTATCTATGACATCTGCGTCTATCTAACCCTCGAATATGGGGATTTCAAAATTAAATTATACCTTAAAGGGTGTGGTGTTTCCAGAGTAGCTATTGGAAGCCGATGTGTCGCCCTAGGGTAACCGCTGAAGGATCCGGGAAAATTTGTCCATCATCACGTTCCTTTGTCATTCGAGGGCTTCTTTGAGCAAGATTTTTATAGGATCTCTTGCCCCCTCATCTTTCTTTTCATCCGCCATGGGAGGCCATTGGGATTTGTGAGGCTGGTCTTGCAAAGGTTCAACCAGTTCAAGCCCTAACTCCTTATGTTGGCTTGTTAGGGCCTGACCCAGGTTTAGAGGTGATTTAGCCAAACAAATCCCAGTACTGTTGGCCCTTTCGGCAATAGTCCATGGAGTGTGGACTGAGGTCTCAGTCGAAGTAGTATGGGAGGGTGCTAGAACCAGGTTTCCACACCCTAGAGATGTTTGATAAGTTCAAGTGGTCTGTGGTTTGACCCTGCGTGCACGTCGCTACGCGCACTTACCTGTGCCTCACAGCCTGGGATGATGCCTTCGCACAACCATACTTGGGGGACGAATGCTATTATTACCCAAGTCATTACTAGTATTCCACCGTTAGTTGAGTTACTTAGCTTACTTGCATGTGTAAAGTATACTTCGCAATATAAATCATTCATACAAGTGTGCACAATAAATAAATAGTATATTTGTAATTGATAACAAAAATGTAATAACTCGAGAGTAGATACAAAGAATTTGGATAAAACTTCTCTTTATTATTCTCTTCTTCGATTACAGACTCGACTCCACCCTGCGCACTCAGATGCAGAGGTTTGCGCACTCAGCTACGGACAACTAGGCCTTTGTGCACTCAGCTGCAGAGCCTCCTCCTACTCTATGACCCAAAGACACACTTAGACACTTACTCTGTGCTTCTAATTTTCTATCTCATCCTTCGCTCCCTTTTACACTTAGAGCCTCACTCTATTTATACAATCCCATGGTCTGCGGACGATGGGTAGGCCAAAATTACATTACTAATTAGGGTGGACAACCCTATGACTCTAACATACTTCCGCGCTCGCAATTGGTGGGGCTTTACAACATCATTATGTCAAAACATGGGCTTCGAGCCCCAAAACATACCTCAGGGGGATTCCATGTCCAATAGGCCCCCAACACAAACATTGTGACTAGCCTTCAGGTCACTCTCTCGGCGTGGCGAACTTGGCATGTAGTTCCTACAACTGTCCTCAAATTGTGCTGTTGTTGAAAACGCACTGAGCCACTACTTGCTGAATTTGTTGCATCCTCTGTTCCGAGACCTCTGTGTCTAGGGCACTTATCTGCATTAGCTGTACATCCCCTAGATGTGCACAAGCTTTCCTTCGATGTTTTATGTGATAGTGAAAGCCTCATCGATCCACAGTAGGATGCACGCTTTGAGAACTGCCTCATATCATGTCGCGTCCACCTGCTCCTTCAGTGCCTTCTCTTGCTGCATCCTCGCAAGTCGCCGAGTGGGGACTACTGTCTGCACAGTTCCTCTGACATTTTCTTATTGGTGCTGAAGTTCTTGTGCCTCGGTCTCCAGGCACTAGATGTTGGGGTCCTCCTATAGAGTTGTGACGACTTCAACTACTTCCTTCAACAAAGTGGTACAGTCTTCCACTTCACCTCCAATTTCTTCCAATCTTGTTGTGATAGCTAACGTGCTATTCTCAAATCTCCAGGGGATAGGAAGGCTATGCATTTAACCACAGCTCGATAATCTGAAGATTCAGCTCCATCTAAACCTTGGTCATTTCTTCTCTAGCCTCACGGACTTCAGTTGCCAACCTGTGGATCCGCACCTCTACTGGTAGATTTGCTGGGATGGACAACTCCAAGACTCGTCAACACGCGTCATCTACCACCTGCACCAACTATTGGTTTTGTGACACTAATTCGTCGCGTTGCAGACTAAGATGTTCCATGTTTATCTTTTGTTCGCTGATTACTTGGATCGCGTGGCTCTCCCTAGTGCGTAGCTTTACCGTTATCCCATCCTGTAGAAGATATAGTGTCTCTCGTAGAAGGGCAGCCAAATTAAGGCCAAGACTTTGAACATGTTAACCGCAAATCTGTTGGTCTTATTCGCTACTACTAGGGCCCCTTTTGGTAACACTATTGTGTTTTCCATCAGTGCGTGTAGCATCTACTCTACTCCCAAGGATCCTGTTGCGAGGTGAGTGGAAAGAGTACCCACTTGAGGGGGCCGCACTTGTAACTCCTATAGCTGCACCTTGAGGGCCCCCAACACAGTCTAGTGCTCCTGCATAAAATCCTGAAGGGCCTCATTGTTGACATCGCGAACCGTCTCGAAGATGTCATGGAGGTCACCTTTGGTTAAGGTGATTGGGTCAATGGCCAACTTTGAGGCCTTGACCTTCTTCCTCGGTCCTACTCTTGCTGTTGTGTGTGGGCGTTTTAGCTGTGTGGACGTGGTCCTTGGGTCCATGCTCCCTTCTGTTGTTTCTACTTCCTCTGCATCCTGCCCCTGTGAGGACGTTGCTAGGTCCTCATCCCCCTTCACTGTTGCTTCTTCTGCTGCCTGTGATGCTGCTGATTTTGTAGCCTTTTTCTATTATGTGGCTTTCTATGTCACTTCCCGCGCTGCCCTTTCCTTAGCTGTTGTTGTTTCCTTCCACCTTTTCTCGACCACTTGTGTGACACGTAGCTTGGCATCGTCCTTCTTCTTCTATGTTGCCACCTTCTCAAGTTCTGCTAGATCTAGGGCATGCCATTCTAGAGGCCATGTCTCCAAGATAGTAAAAATTCCTTCATTACTGGCTACAAAAGGTAGCTTCGTCCACTGTTTCACCAGATCCTTACACACCCTAATAAAAATATTGTGCATATTAGCTTTCAAGTCTACAAAACTCTACAGACTATTGTACACCATGGGAGACAGGCGCAGCCTCTGATTGATCCACATCCGAATGCTCATCTCCATGAGCACCCAAAAGATTTTGGTCTCGCATATCCGTCTCGTGTCGTTTGTTGCCCAGAGAGAAGCATACTTCGTGGCCTTCGGTAATTCTCTATCAATGTTAGGGAATTGATTGTCCTTCGGCAGTTCCCCTGATACGAGCATTCTGGATGACAACAACCACACGTAGTGGAAGTTTTTACCCTGCTCCTGGGCTTCACGACAATTCCTCAAAAATTCCTCGCAGAGGAATTCGAACCAATTGAACTAGACCCCCTCCATGCACTGCTCAGCCAGTGCGACCACCGGCACCGGTACCTCATTGGTGCGACACTTCCTCATAACTTTTCCCATTAGGAGTTGGGTTGCTACACGTACCCCCTTGTCCTTGATGCTAGAGATGGTGTAGCCCCTCTTCTTCTTCTCCAGCTTGTATTTCATCTTCATGGCTTCTGCAAGGGCCAAATCACTGCCCTTTCCTTTGCAGGGGAGCCGAGATATGTGGTGAATGAGGTCTGCCATGATGGGAATAGGCTCCTCCAGCCATAGATACCCATCATGCACTAGGAAAAGTAGCTACTTGATGACGAAAATGGTGATGGGCATGCGGTGGAAATGTGGTATCCATAGTAAGTGCAACAACCTAGCCTTTTCCACACTGCGCAGCCACTTCCGTGACTCTAATGTTGTCACCACCCCCTCAGTGTTCTACTTCATAGGTTCCCAGTCTCTAGATGAGGGAACTTCTCACGGTCAGCGAGGTCCCAATATTCAACTTCATGGTTGGCACGTGGCCCAAGTGTGTGCCTTCAAACAATATGCCATCTGGGAGGAGCGAGGTGTGGAGTGAACTCTTGGTTTCGTCTAGGTCCTTCGGCACTTTGTTCTTCCCTTTTCGTGGAGGGACATATGCGGGTAGTTTTGTTGTAGAGCATATAGGTTGAATAACCTCCTCCATATCTTTGTCTTCTTTAGCTATGATGGTCAGGGCCTATAGATATTCGTCTTCCTCATCTGTGTCGATCGTGACAACTTTCCATTTTTCTACCATTGATAACTTGCTGCGTAGTGGGTTCCTCAGGGACATGCATACGAGGGCCATTGCTTGTTTATCTTTTTTGGGCCTTGGCGTTCGCAGTGATTGGGGTCTACGCAGCCTTGCCGACGGGTACCTCTTCAATTCACAAACCATCCTTGGTTGTTGTCATTGTATCTAGGCTGTATTATGTCACTCACAAACTTAGAGGCTCAATTATTGCTTGGCTCGCAATGCTCAGTGCTTTGCTCAAGCACTCAATTCTCAAATGACCAAGTGTTGTTTGCTGGCTAGCCCTTTGTGTTTTATAGTGTCTTTTGAATTCGAGTTTGACCATTCCCGCCAATTACGGTCCATTAATGCTTTCTTGGTGGCAGATTTTCCCAAATCTTGCCCATAAATCACATCTTAAATGCCCACTACCCGCTCCATTTGGCCTCAAGTCGACCATTCCATCGTGAATAGTGACTTCAATGGTCACTTTCTAGCCAATGCACGTGGCAGCACAGCCCTCTGTGCGCGGTCGTAGACCCTGTGACACTCTACTTCTCCGCACATTACCAATATCACGTAGCTCCCGGGCAGAATAGTTTATAGTCTTGCACTTCCTTTCAACTACCTGGAGTGCTAACACTGTCCTTCCCATGGCTAGTCAGGTGGTCACACCACCCTTATGGGGCTCCATCCCATCCTCCACCATGGTTTTCGGAGAATCCCCACCTTCCATTGTTGTGGATGGCATCGCGCACTTTGCTATTTGCAATGTGCTACCCTAGTCACTACATTTGGCGATATGCAGTCCAAGCCAAGGCAGCAGACTAACCAGTTCACAATGATAGTTCTCTAACTTGTCAGTATGATCATATGCACCTTGCCTTACCAGCCTTAGTTTTTCGACAAGAGATTCTTCCTTTATTTTTTCTTCCAGCTTCTTGACCTCCATGTCCATCAAAGTGCTTTTATCCCTTAGCCGTACCCCGTCTTTTTCAAGTTCGCGAAATCTAAGGTTTCCCTGTCGGAATTCTTCCTCAAGTCTTATGTGTTCTGTTTCTCACAGCTATGTGATTCCTTCATTTCAGGTTGCGTGGACTATCGTATCTACAGGTGCTGCTATGTGCGAACTAGGCTTTGCATGTTCCATAGGGATTACAACCCCTGCTTGATACTTCAGCTTCAGAAGTTCTCATGTGGTCAGGGTTTTGCACATGGTCCTATAAGCCCATATAACCGTTGGTACGCATAGGTCCCATTCAATGCATCTCACATGGTGGACCATGTTCAGCACTTCACACACCTTGTCAAAGGCTTCCCCGTGTATAATATTTGGTGCACTTGGTCTTATCATACTTCGTCGTTCACAACATTGTCTTGCCCGCTCCTGCTTGTTGTTCCTTTTTACTATCGTGAGGATGGTGTGCATTCATGCAAGTTGCGTACCATACACCTGTACCCATCTGGAAAGGTGGGTGCATAGGTTGTTTCATCCATCATACCCGACTTCCATCTGCAGATGAGACTTTCCAAACCATATAAGCATCATTATTCTACAGTCACGCCAGTTCTCAAAACTTCTTTGATGTGTACCCCACCATCTTGCAGCCATAGCATGCAATGCCCATTTCAAAGTGTCAAAACGCTGGTGTTCTGGCACCCCTCTTTCAAATTTGGTTAGGAAATCATCCACTTCGCTCAACCCATCATACACAGGCAGATCTCTTACCTTTGCTGTCACACAGTGCAATGATCTTACCATCATGTTGAAATTGAGCGTGGTTACCTCGTGTAACTAGTTCTACCATCATTCTATTCCTTCATCTGAATCTGATGTGCAAGAGCTTTCATGCTCCCACAAAATTCTGCCATCCAATGTAGGATTCACCCAGTTCTGCTCATGCACAACGATTTTGTAAATACACTCTAGGTCATCGTTGCTTTCATTGTCACAGACTGGCTCTGTGTAGCGCAATCTCTCTGCAGGGTCTAAAGGTACTGTTAGTGTCAGTCTTTGCAGCCTTCCTCTAGTGATCAAATATGCTCTTAAAAAGTGGTCTCAGAGTGTCAAGGTCAAATTTTGTCATTTCAGTAAGTCTTCAAGCAAAATTTGGTCACTCAGCATTAGATCTATGGTTTGCTTTTATTCCTATCAAAGTTGTCCAAATGTCATTCCATGTCACCGTTCAGCTGAGTGTACCATCATTCAGAGGGTTTTCATTATCATGTCAAGTTCCATGGGTCATTTTACACCTTGTTCATGCTTCAATTGTGCCTAGGTAAGGTCATTTCCCTCTCCTAGGGTTTTGAAGGCAATTTCTCTTGGATGGTCAAATCATCGGCAAAACTTGTATCCTGATGTTCATACACCTTCCCCTATCCTTAAAGTACCTTATCAAACACTTCCCATCACTAAGATCCCCCAAATTCCTCATTTTCGCAAAAACCCCAGTTTCTTGCTACAACTTGGCAATTTTCTAGGTTGGACCTGTGTTTTGCCTTTTTGGACCCCTTCCCCTCACTCAATATTTGAAATTCCACTTTCCCCTGCTTCTTAACATCCCTCCCTACTTCCAAGAATTTTCCCAAGAATTTAGAAGCCGCTTATCCCCTTCATTTTGCTTCATTTCGACAAATCTCTTGTTCCACACATCGGGATAGGTTTTACTCCAATGATGTTTCTGAGCAATAAAAGATGAATTTGGAAAAACTAAGAGATTTTTTTGTCCAAAATAAGCCAAGGAAGAAAAACCTCCTTCACTTTTTACACAGGTGTCATGGTTTTAGAGAAATGTCAAAAATACAATTGCCTCACGAGAATTGATGCACCTCTGAAGTGACCTTGGAAAAATCAATTTTTCTCCTAGCTTGGTTAGCCAAATGACTTTCTTGATGAGTAAAATCATAATTAGACACAAACATATTTCAAATTAGCTATCAAGAGCTCAATTTGGAGTTGAGGAACACCTTCAAAAGTTGACTGCAACAGCACTCTGCCTTGAGGCAGCCTCATTTGGCACATTTTGACCAGTCTTGGGAGATTTGATTTTTGATAGGGAAAATGAACTCCAAATTGAAAAAATCTAGCTGGGCTGGAAATTATACTCAAATACCTTTCCAACGAGCTATCTGGTGCTCAATTTGGACATAGGTAAGGCCTCCAAAAGTCTCCTGCAGAAGGCGTTATGCACAGGCTCTATGCGCCGCGCCTCAAGCCCAGTGCGCTGCGCCACTTCCCTATGCGCCGTGCACGTGGCGCGCGCTTATGCTAGGGAGCTCTAAATTGAAAAAAAATTATATTTTTGGATTTGGCATGAAAAATCATGACTGATGGTGCATGGCCAAGAAATTTGGGCAAGTTTTGAGTCCCCAGACCTCTCCATCAGTCATTTGGGTGGAAAATGCAACGCTGGCAAACAATTGGCTCTCCAGCTTCAGTTCATTAATTATGATTAGAACGGCTCCCTATTTTCACCAATTTGCTCATTCCTTGCGTGGATTTGAGAGAAATCCAACTATATTTCATTACAGCACAGCAATTTCAAACATATTACAACAACAGTCCAAACAGTCTTGCGACCAGCATTCATTTCTCCAAGTAGTTTTCATAGCATCAATTATGTCATTTGATCATTCATCTGATTATGAGGAGGAAACTCATAGTGACCCACCCACGGAAGAACGTGCACCCCGGAGGCCTCACAAAAGTGGCAGACATGTTTGAGAAGAACTGGCTACCCTCACAGAATTGCAGGCCTGCCCTTTTACCGTCTCTTGTTTTCGGTTTCAGTCATGCTATGAGTTTTGTGAAAAGGTTGCAAATGTTAAATTCCACCATGAGTTGGCTATTCTATTTGTTCTACATTTGCATGGTGCTCAAGTTATTTTGGCCGATGTTACTTTCACACTTACACCGGACTCTATTTAATTAGCTACTGGCATGCCTAATATTGGAGAGCCAAATGGAATATGAAATACCTGGAGTAGAGGAACAAACAACTTGAGGAGTGGCAAGCTGAGATAGAGTTGCAACTGAGCAAGGAAAACCAACAACACATCATGGCAGCACGAGGTAGACCTATAGGAGCAAAGAGATGAGGACCGGGAGTATGTTTTAGAGAAAGTGAATATTCACTTGGAGCAGCTATTGGAGAAGGCTAAGAGGGAAAAAGCAATGCTGAGGTGCATGACTCACCATTACATGGCCCGAAACATGAGCTCCAAAGCGAGAATCAGGAGCCTAAAGGCGAAATTAAGGAAGGTGACAAAAATACAAAAGAGGCAAAAAGAGCAGCATCAGCACTGAATCTTGGCCGAGGCTTCTTTGGTCCAGCACAACATGTGATAGAGAAGGTACAACCCAAATTTTAAGAAATTTGGAGCACATTTTTTCATTTTGAAATTTTGTGTACAAAAAATAGGTATTTTTCCCTGTGCGCTGCGCCACCTGACGCGCGCTTTCGCTAGGGAGATCCAAATGAAAAAAAAATTACATTTTTGGATTTTCCATGGAAAATCATGACTGTTGGTGCATGGCCAAGAAGTTTGGGCCAATTTTGAGTCCTCAGGAGGTCAAAAACACCCAAAAAATGACCCCTCTGCCCCTATTTTGACACACAGGAAGCAATCTTGGGAGATTGCAATTTTGGAGGGGCAAATGGCATCCAAATTCCGAAATTCCACTTGAGTTGGAAATTAGACAGGTAGGGCTTTCCAGCAAGCACACTTGGGCTCAATTTGGACTTTAGAAAGTCCCTCAAAACTAGCTCCAAAGTGGCGCGACACATACAGTTTTTAGCGCGGTGCGCAGAGACCCAAAGGCCAAATCACTTCCGCTCCGCGAAATTTTGATTCGCATTTTTCTCCAAGTGGGCCCACTCATTTACAATACATTTTTCCTGGCATCAAAGGAAAAGTTTAAAAAACATTTTTGGCTTCTATCCAAGTGGCCAAATGAAGGCAAACAGCCACCCAAAAAATCTACGCTCATGTTTGCTTTTTTCTAATTGGTCCTCACAGAAAATTAAATGTAACTGCTGATGGTTGGCTCTTCATTTCCTGGGTTGATCAAATTTCTCATGGAAAAGCTTATTTATTGTATTGAGAGTCATTTTGTTTTTTGGTTGGAATTTTTGGGAAACTGTGGGAGAGAAACCCAATCACTCACTGTACATTTTGACAGAGAATTAATGAAAGGTTGCAGCTCTGGTTCATGAGATTCCTGTGGCGTGAGTTTGGCAAATGTATTTTCTTTATGTTTCATATGTATTTCGTTATGTTTCATATTTTCATTCATATTCGTTTCCAGTGAAAGCTTTCTAAGTAAGAAAAGGTAGAATTCAGTGTACTGCTATGCCTTGGGATAGTTTTCACGTTCTATGTTTTCTTCTGTTGAAAAGGATTCATGTATTTATGCCCTTTTCACACTCTTAAACTATCTCTCCAGTCCATATTATTTCAAATCTAATTGCTAGACTTTCCACCTGTCTTGCCTCACGAAATAATCTATCTTTAAGTTAAATTCTCTACTCATGCTGTTCCTTGGCCCCACACATCCCAGAAAACTCAGTCATTCATCAAAATACCTCCATCATATTTATTTACCTAGCCTAAAATCAATATTCATTTTTGAGTCATCTCAGACCCTATTGTTTATTTTCCTGAGTGTGACCCGGAGAGAGCCCTCTCCTGTTCTGGTAGGGCTAGCTACTAAACTGAGCGTGGTTTATGGTTACCCTGAATTTTGCCTTCCTTCAGCCTAAGGAAAATTTAGGTGCTAACATAGTGGCGACTCCATTGGGGACGAAAATGGTTTACTTGTAGATTGTCTTGCCCCATTACATATCTCAAGTTCAGATCTAATGGTTGATGGTAGACAGTGATA
This sequence comes from Pinus tabuliformis, assembly GCA_031772625.1. NCBI lineage: Eukaryota > Viridiplantae > Streptophyta > Pinopsida > Pinales > Pinaceae > Pinus > Pinus tabuliformis. The sequence continues at coordinate 1,034,516,882 of CM062816.1, read as the reverse complement.
AGATAGAAGATGGCTGAACTCATTCACCTGGCGACTCCATTCACTGAAGAATCTAGCAGTCGATGCTTCATGGTGACTCCATTGGAGGACTAACTCTTTCTCTGTGAAAATGGAACGATCTTACACAAAGTTCAGGTATCCAAAGTGGAATGGTATTCAGGACCTACTTTGCTTTCTTGTGAATTACTTCTTTGTTGTTCTTGAAGCTATCCTGAAAGTTTTTCAGAACTTGTTGTATGATAAAGGTGATCAAAATCTTCAATCGACCCATTCAAAAAGCATAAATACTAAGTTTCCCTTTGATCCTGGCCTCCTTACTTTTCCTACATCTTATGATGATTCTCTGCAAAGTGATGAGCCTAAAGAAAACAAAACTGATCCTATAGCTCTTGTATATATTCCTACAGTTGTTATAATCCCAGATAGGTATAAACCTCTTGTTTTACCTTCTGTTCTTCATGCTTTCCCCAAAAACTATGATCTATACTTGCCAAGATTTGACGGTGAATGTAAGAATGTCAATGCTGAGCAACATGTGCAGAATGTTGAGACTTTTCTAGACCTTTTTGAAATTGATGAAGAAGATGTCAGTATAAGGCTTTTTGCTCTTTCTTTGTGAGGCAAAGTCAAGAGTTGTTTCAAAGCCCTGCCTGATGCGAGCATCACAGATATACAACAGTTCATCAAAATTTTTCTTGACAAGTGGAGGATCGAACAAAACCTTTTCCTTATCATAGAAGAGTATAATCAGCTGAAAAGACTGCTAGGGGAGATAGTACAACAGTTTTCAGCTAGATTTAATCAAGTTTATTATTCAATGCCAGTTGATATAAGACCCCATCCTAGATCTTCTCTCTTGCATTACCCGAGTGCCTTTGATCTGGAAATGGAGTTTCAGCTGAGAGAAAAGAATGTCACAACACTTGAAGAGATGCAGAACAATGTAGTAAATGTAGAGGCTCATTTACTGATCAGAAGGGCAAGGTTGAAAGAAGAAGAGATGAAAAACATGGATCTAGAGAAAACTACACCTTCAGAGGAAAAGCTTGACATTTTGGTGAGTGCATTAGAAGAGATGGTGCGGAAAATGACTGCAAAAAATGAAAATGACGTTCATGAACAAGTGGCTGATCCAAAACATATTGTTTCTTATCTCAGTTGTCATAAGGATTGTTTTGTAGATCATCTTGAGGAAGAAAGACGTGTTGATATGACATGTATGCTTGATGATGTGTTTTATACTGACGATTTGCCTCAGTTTGATCAGTATGATGATGATGATTATGTTCTCCAAACAGAAGCTAATCTTGCAGACAAACCAGCAGCCAGTTTGTGGGATGAGGAAGTTCACTTACAGCAGCTCGAGTACAGTGACCAACCAATACATATCAGCTATGACAATGACGAGGAAAGTGCAGCAAATTGGGAAGTAGGTGAAGGATCTTTACCTTTTTTCTTTGATTCATGTCAGTTCATCAGAGACAATTTCCGTGCAATCAAAAATCAGCTGTCGACTAGTCTTGATTTGGAGCCTCTTGAGGGTGATGAAAACTTAGTGCCAAACTTCTCATATTCAGATTTCCAGCCCCCAAATTCCATTAGTTGTCAAGTTGTGGATGAGGACATGGAAGTTGGCACATGCAACCAAATGATACAATAAGATTCCTTACCTTTCTGTTTTGAATCGTTTCAGTTTTTGAGAGGTAAATTGCATAGTAAATCTTCAAATGAGCAGCCTATAGGAAATCAACAATCTCTCAGTTCTAATATTGAGGATGAGACAGATGGCGAAATTCTTGAGCAAGTTTTTAATAAGAAATCTTCCCCTGAAATGATTGACGAAATCATTTTGGATATAAAACCCTCTCTAGCACCAGATTCGCAACCACTAAACACAATTGAAGGTTAGATTATAGATGAAGGTGTGGCAGCCGAAGTACATGACCTAATGATGTAAGAGGATTCTATACCCTTTTATTTTAAAATATTCCAGTTTATAAGGAAGAATCTTCGTAATATCTCTAAAGAAAAAGATGAACCACCAATAGGATGTAATACAGTTTCAATAGATACATCGTAGCATTCCCCTCAAGTTTTTGATGATCCTTTTTCTCATGTGTTAGATTTTGTTTGCTGTAAAAAATCTTCTCCATTAGCCAACCATGTGACAAAAGAGAATGTTGATAATAATATGATTCCACGACCACCTTCATTGTCTTGTTTAACGGATTTTTCATTACAAAGCTCAAATCAAAGTTTGCAGTCATATGAGGAGATTGATAAAGGAGGCTTTGGTTCTATTTGGAATCAGCAACAGAGTTTGGTTCTTCACGAAATTCAGGATCCTTTTGACAGCCTATTACTATCACCAAAGAAAGATAGCACAGATGTGAGGAAAATTTTAATATCTAGCTATGAATATTACTTGGACTGGAACAGTAATGTGTTAATGGAAATCAATGGCGATGCTTATGAAGATCCTTTTGCAGTATTCTTGAAGTCATCTAGCCAAGTCATGATTTGCAAGTTTGTCAGTAGTGAACTTGATTCCAAGTTTCCATGGGAGTTGCCTTTCTATTCTTCCCTTTTCCTGCGCATCAAAAAGCATTTGGGAAGAAATCAAATATTAGCCATGATACTTATCTGGTTGCATTGGCTGTTCCATCTCACTTGATCGGGTGGTGGAAAGAGTAATTAGGGTAGGTTTGCTGAATAAGCTCAAATATGAGCATCTTTCCAGTTTCTTAGTTAGGATTTAGTCATGTCTATTTTTATTATGGTTTTCAGTTTGATTCTTCAGTCAAAGTTCGTCTGCATAATGATAGTTTCCGTGTTTTGATTCCATAGCCCAATGGACGAAGGCACTGTCTACTCACCCAAAGATCTGCAGTTCTTGGCACCTCCAAGGAGCTAGAGCTACCATCCCCATTGGAGCCAATGTTAGTGTCAGTCTTTGCAGCCTTCCTCTAGTGATCAAATATGCTCTTACAAAGTGGTCTCAAAGTGTCAAGGTCAAATTTTGTCATTTCAGTAAGTCTTCAAGCAAAATTTCGTCACTAGGCATTAGATCTAGGGTTTGCTTTTATTCCTGTCAAAGTTGTCCAAATGTCGGTCCATGTCACCGTTCAGCTAAGTGTACCATCATTCAGAGGGTTGTCATTATCATTTCAAGTTCCACTGGGTCATTTTACACCTTGTTCATGCTTCAGTTGCGCCTAGGTAAGGTCATTTCCCTCTCCTAGGGTTTTGAAGGCAATTTCTCTTGGACGGTCAAATCATTGGAAAAACTTGTATCGTGATGTTCCTACACCTTCCCCTATCCTTAAAGTACCTTATCAAACACTTCTCATCATTGAGATCTCCCAAATTTCTCATTTTCGCACAAACCCTAGTTTCTTGCTACAACCTAGCAATTTTCTAGGTTGGACCTGTGTTTTGCATTTTTGGACCCCTTACCCTCACTTAATATTTGAAATTACACTTTCCCCTACTTCTTAACATCCCTCCCTACTGTTATAGCTCCAAATCTCACTCTTATGGTTTGTGATGCTGCACTTATGGCCTAGGGCAACCCCTCCTTCCAGACCTGGTCCAAAAATTTAAAAAACAGTGTTTTATTCACTATACGCGACTTTGCCCTGTGTTAAACACGTGTACACGCGGGTCTGCCATACCCAACCCGCGTGTATCTATTAAAACACTTAAAAAAATATAATTTCCTCTTTTTCGGGCGGTGATCACGGGTTTACCTGCTGGATCACCTGTTAGTGCCCGTGGCCCAACTGTTCCCAACCAACTCCTAACTAAAAAACTACTTTGGAGAGGGTATAAAAAGACATCAAAGGGAAGGCCAAGGGGAGAGAGAAAGGAGAGCAAGATTATTATGCTGAGATTTTTCCCTTAGACCAGGTCTGAAGTCCTTGGTGCATTCTGCACTTCCCCCATTTTGCATAGGAAACCCTTGTTTCCATGTGTATTGGTGATCATTCATCCTTGACATCATCATTGAGTAAGACTTAGAAGGAGCTCTTGTTGGAGGCTTGAGGCTGGAACGAATCCGGGAGGAAGCTTGCTTGGAGCCTGCTGAAGGTGTTCAGGTGATATCTTTCCGACATATGTACTTTATTTGCCTTTATATATAAAGAAACACGTCTTTGTTCCCGAATAATCTTTCTTTATGCTTATGAGATTCTTGTGTTGAATTCTTATGAAAGTGGTTACTTAAAGATTTTTTATAACTAACTTTATAGCATAAATATGATTTATATATAAACTTCTATACATGTACTGTTGTATTCTTTGATTTGTTTGTCTTGCAGGTCAAAGAAAGAAGAAGGGAACTCCAAGAAGGGTTTTCACCCTAACGGTCTTCTCGAACGTAGGACCTTAGGTATGTACCCTAAACATTAGAATTTGCTTGAAAGTAAAAAAGATGGTTGTGTGTGTGTGTTTCTTTGAATAAGCAATTTTCAGTCTGGTAGAGTCTTAGCCCAAAGGACCCTAGGGGTACTTTCCCTTCAACCAGAATTGGCGACTCCACTGGGGACAACACTCTAGTTGTTCCTAGTTTGGGTAGTCCTCAAGCCAATCAAGGCTCAGTCCCTCTGTTTGTTGGTTTTGACTGTCTGATATTTTCTTGAACTCCAAGCTTTTCCAGTTTTTCAGTTTGTGTTTTTTTATTTTTCTTGAAAGACTTCAGATACGCACTTTTTCTGGATTACAGAAGCGTATGTACGCAAGTTGCACTAAGTAAACCCGCGTATACACAGGTTTCCTTAGTTACAGTCGCGTATACACGCATTCTGCAAATAATTGCAGGCGCGTATATCACATAATTTTCAAGATTTATAATTTTTCTTTTGCTGAATGTTTGTCTGGTGGTTTGGGTCAGTTTAAAACAGTCAATTTCCAGTGACAGTTCTTTGTTTAACAGGGGGCATCTTGCTTTGAACTCTCTCTAGTTATAAGGAGTGCTAGTCTTGTTTTTCGTTGATTGCAAGCGTCATTGATTTTTGACACACAAGATTTCTATTTAAGAATCTTGATTGCTCTGTTTCGGCAGAGTGGGAAGATTGTCTTCAAATCTTTGTGTCCATTTTGTTTTCATGACATTTGTGTTTGCTTAACGAAATCATTTTTATGACCATTTACTCCTTTGTTTCGGGAAATTTGTTTGTTACCAGTTTCTTGAAACTTGTCTTTTGATATTTTAGACTTTCATTGCTGCTTTTGATTGTCAAAAGCGTTTTCGAACACATTTTATTTTTGTTGAGTTTTCATCATTTGAAAGGTGTCAATTCACAAAAGTGTTTGGTGGCTTGTTTATCAATCATTAGTGTCAGTATTTTTGAGAGTTTTCCTTTGAAAAAGACTTTTTGGTTTGATTGAAAGAAAATCTTTTGAAAGTTTTTGAGTTTCGCTTTCTTAAACTTGCTTCTCATTTGATTTCCTTTTTTGCGAAGTGAAAGTGCTTTGTTTTTATCTTAAAACTTGTTTTTATTGTTTGGACGAAATGATTAGTAACAAATCATCTTCTATCTAAGCATTTCAGTGGCAAGACAAAATTTGGTAAAGCAGCATCTTTCCTTCTTTGTTTTTAGAGTAGTCTTTGAATCGTGCATCCACATTTAGTTCTTGCATTAGGGTAAGATTTGCATCTCTTTTTGGGCATATTTAGTTTTGTTAGTTTTTGTGAGTGTGGAGTCTGAAAAGAAAAAGGAAAAAAAATTGTTTATATTACAAGTGCCTTCTGAACCTCATAGAAATTGCTATTCATCGAAAACAAAAGTGCATATGCATGTAGCTAAGTTTTATTAATTTCTTTTGCGTCCATAAAACACCACAAGTTTCATCTCCATTACCTTTGACTTAAAGAACAACCTAATAAAATCAAGCGCTTAATTAAAATCCACTAGAACTTTTTGTTTTAGTTATTACACCAACAAGTTTAGGATTTTAGGGCCTTGGATTAGGCGAGTGGAGAGTTAACTCTCCAAGGCCACACAAAACGTCAAACATAAGAGTCTGATTAAAGAGAGTAAATCCAATAGCGTTAGGAAGACCAGGAAAGCTCCGGATCTGGGAGTTAAGCACGAGGGTCTGTGAAGACAGGGAAGAGAGATACCCCCTCTCCTACTTGTCTGAACTTACCTCACGACTGTTCCGCCTGGCTTCTGCGATGAGTTGGTACCCATAGTTGCCTCTCCTAGGGATCTGCATAGGTGGCTGCGGAGGGGAATCCCGTGGCACCTGAGGTCGACGTTGTATCACTCTCGACAGTACTTCCGGAGGGCACCCTTGCGAAGCTTGGGGGCTTGCACCGGCGCAGGCTGTTGTTAGGAGGTCAGCGTAACTTCCTCTGATACCTTCGCTGATAGGACTGGGCCCTCATCATCCCAGACTATCCTCGGAAGGCCCTTTGATTCACTTTCTCGTATTTTGGTGTCCGGTCTCAATCACCCGGAGCGGAAATACTTGAAAGTTGTTTGACTGGCTGTATCTTTAGGAACTTTATACTGTGTGCTCTGTGCTCCTAGTTGGCTTAGCTTTTAATTTTTTGAGTCTTTAGTTAGATCTTAACAAAAAATTCAAAGTGGCTGACCGGTCTCCAAGACGGTCTCGAAGACTTCGTGGTCTCTCGCCACCTAGTTTAGAGCCTTCTCCTAGAAGGCGTAGAGGGAATACTACCAGTGGGGTCCGTCCCACGCCGGTTGACGCATCGGGGAATGATCCTCCTCTCGGGGATATTAGCGGCCAAGCAAGGCCTGGTACTTTTGAACAAGAGAGGGACACTCCAGTCTTTTCTCAAGTTCGCTTTCAAGCGGAGGATAACGTAGAGGTAGAAGAACTTTCAGAATCATTAGTGATTCCAAATTCTCCACTACCATCTAGTTATCCAGACGTATTGCAATACGTTGGGCCTCCATTATATAGACCAGCGAGTCCAGGTTACGCTACGTGCTTACCATTTATAATCACTACTGGAAGCATGGCTTCCACGAGTGCTGTGACTATGCAAACCCCAACATCGGTGCAAGGGGGAGGAACCATTTCCATCCCCTCCGCTTCCTTGTTCGGATCGTTTGCTAGCACATCTTTGGTTGGGTCTACCTCCATTCCGTCCACGAGTGGAAATGCCCAAACTAATGCTTTTAGTACTGGTTCCTTCCTTTTTGGCACCCAATCACAGGGTATTCCGTCAGTTCCGTTCAGTGCCGCTACGTCCATGATGGGCGGATCGGCTTCATTTCAGGGTTTTCCTTTTGGAAGTGGTCATATCCCACATTCCAACCCAACGGTAGGATCCATGCCTTTTTCTTCAATAGGACAAAGCAGCAATCCTTTCCAAGGTTGGAATAACCCTGGGGTTAGTAACGCAGGAACTGCGAATCCATTCATTGGCCAACAAGGAAGTAGGCCGTATTCCACGGTTAGCATGTTTCAAAGTATTCCTCCCCTCGCTTCGGCTTGGAACCCATATCAGGGGTTATCGACTCCTTACAATTCTTTAGGAGGAAACTTTGCAGGCTATGGAGCTTATACGGCAGGAGTTGGTCAAACTCCGAATTTTGCTGGACCACAAGGCTTGCCTTTTGGTTCAGCTGGTTCTATTGGTCACTTGGGGCAGCCTGGTGCCTCTCAAATCCCAGGACAATCTTTTCAAAACTTTGGGAGTTCTGCCCAGTCTGGGTGGAATCCCCTAGGTCCTCCTAGGCTTCCATTTCTGGCAACGTTAAACTTGCCAGATCTCACTAAGCTAACAAACGACCCTATCAGATACAATCCGGCCTGGCCTCCGGTCCCAACCAAACTCCCTTCGGACATCCCAAAATTCGAAGGGAAGAGTAGTGAAGATCCGGGCGATCATGTAACCACATTCCATTTGTGGTGCTCATCTAACTCCCTCATCGAAGATTCGGTTAGGTTGAGACTCTTTCAGTGCACCTTGACTGGTAATGCGGCTAAATGGTACATAGAGTTGCCAGGGGGCAGCTTTACATCGTTCACTGACTTAGCCAATATCTTCTTGAATCACTTCCAGTTGCCTGTCCACTATGATGCCGGAACTGAACTTCTGGCTACCTTTCGTCAGGATAAGGCAACCCACATTTTTGATCACATACAGGAATGGAGACGGAGAAAAAGGCTCATTAAAGCTGAAATCCCTCCGGAGTACCGTCTAGAGTGGTTTTTGAAGTCTTTGCAACCTGAGATCTCCAAGGATGTCTCCATGTCTGGGGTCTATTCTGAGGAGCAAGCCATTTTCAGGGCCCAGCAATTAGAACTGATCTACTCTCAGTCTGGGATCCTCCAAAAGTACTTGCCAGATGCTCCTGGATCTAAGGTTGATTTAGCTAAGCCAAAGCCAGGTCCTCACACGGATGGTATCGTGGGGTCAGTAGACTCGACTACAGTGAACTTGTTGAATCAATTGCAGCAATTGTCATTACAAACTGCTCCTAACAACCAAGTCACAATGTCTAATCCTCAAGCTTCCCAAAATTCTTCCATTAATGCCGTCCAATCCAATAACCCCAAAGGAAATCAAAATTCCGATGGAAAAAAGAAAGGACGTGGTAAGAAGAAGAATCAGGATGGGAAGCCCGATGCAAATAAATCTGGCAACAACGCTGGTGGTGGTGGAAATGAGTCGAGAAAGAAAGTTAAGTTTCCTTGCAAGTTATGCAAAGGAGACCATCTAACTCATCTCTGCCCTAGAATTGAAGACGCTCAGCGCTTGTTAGGACAGCAAGGGACTTCTAGTTCGCAAGCTGTGTTAACTAACCCATTTCCCCAAGGGCAGCAACTTCTTGCTGGCGCAAGTTTGAACCCTGGTACCTCCGCAGGGGGCAACCAGGAAGGGGACAAGTCTTCAAATGTATTCATGATGGGTGCTCACGCTAATGTGGCCACACGGTCACGCGATTATGGTGAAGGTGAAAATTCTAAGGGTAAATCAGTTCCCGAAACTAACAACCCACTTCATATTGAGCGACCTTCTGTTGAGACTATACCTCGGGTGCCGAAAGGTTCAGCTAAACGCGCGACTATCAACCCTAATATTAGGGCAGCCCAGAATTACTCCATTGTCGAGGATCTGGCTCAGAGTCCATGTGCTATGTCCGCGTTAGAGGTTCTCCAGACATGTCCTACTCAACGAAGTGCCTTGCTATCGGCAATGGGGGCAGTAGATCCAAGTAATTCCTTAGCTCTCTCTTTTGATATGAGTAATGTCAAAAAGAGACTTCCTCATCACATGGCTTTCCAGATAAAGTCTACCTACCAGAAAACGAATATTTTTCGGACGGTTGTAGATGAGGGAGCTTCCACGTGTGTAATGTCTATGTCATGCTGGAAGGCCATTGGATCACCGTCGGTTGTTCCTTCACCTACCCTATTGACAGCATTTGATGGTCACTCTCATAGGCCATACGGGATTATCCCGGCCTTTCCTATATGTGTTGGAGGAAAGGTCGTTAATATTGAAGTAGAGGTCATAGACGCTAACCTGGATTATAATCTCCTATTAGGAAGGAACTTGGTATACGAGATGGAAGCCGTTGTTTCGACTCTATTTCGTGTCATTTGCTTTCCTTATGAGGGGAAAATCGTTAAGGTTGACCAATTGGACTATTGTCCAGCTGATCCTCAAGCAAACTCTGACTCTACCATTCCTTTAGTGGGTAACCCCCGTCCGCCTATTGAGAGTCTAGGAGTCGGGATGTACTCTTCATTGATGGGTACGTTTAACCTTCCCCCTCCTACAGCTGGTATAGATACAATTTCATCCTCCAGGGATCCTTTACGGAGAGAGTTTGTTCAAACTCCTTATTCATCGAATCCTGGAACCTTAGCTTCATCTGTGACCACATCAGGTGATGACAAGATGGGTGAAATAGAATCTCTTATGTCTGCAGCAGAACCTAGATGTGAATCTATCGATAACTCTGTAGATAACCATTCTACTATTTCCTCTGGGAAAGAAATAGATGGTGATGTGGCTCATTTTTGGACCCTTGATTCCACCTCTGCATCGGATTGCTCGGATATTGTTTTTCCATCGGATGAAGCGATATTCGAAGCAATGACGGCTGTAGATCGACCTTTGGAAGATTTACATCGTCGGTTATACTTTCATTCCCCTGTGCATGAAGTAGATTCTCGGTCCTCCAGTTCGACTAGTGATGTTTGTACGGTCCCTTTGGCTCCGACACATTTATTTGCCGAAGAGAGTATATTGATTGGTTCGATCGTCGTACCTATAAACATCCCTAGGAGTCAGTTGGCGGAGCCCCCTGACGGGCTCTACCTCAGGAAGTGCTTTGCTTAGCTTTGGCCAGGCAATGGCTTCTTTGTATTTTATGTATATATTTATACATATATTGTCGAGCGTTTTCTGATATCAGTACTTTTTGGTCTGCTTTGGCAGGTGTTGATGGATGATTTGGTTTATTTTGGATTCGCCGATGGTGCTAGTCGGCACACTCGGAATCTTGCTTCCGCAGCTTGGGTACTTTATTACCCAACTGGTCAGTTGATGATATCGAGAGGCGTGTGTATCGGTCCTGCTTCAAACAACATGGCCGAGTATACAGCTGTTATCAATTTATTATGCGAGGCAATCTCTCATGGGATCGACTCGTTGGTAGTATATCTTGATTCTCAATTGATAGTGTCTCAGTTAAATAACATTTATCGGGTTAGAGATCCATCATTATATCGCCAATATTTAAGGGTGAGGTTGTTGCAAAGATCATTTACTTACATTAATTATTTGCACATTCCAAGATCTCAAAATTGGTTAGCTGATTCTATCGCTAATCAAGCATTAGACTGGCATATCAATCATTCATCATCATAAAATCATGCATCAAAAAGTCAAACTGTATATATATATATATATATATCGCAAAGCGTCTCGAGTGTACATATGTGTGTCCAAAATATACAAAATTGGGACTCAAATGCCCATAATCATGTCAGGCATATCTAATGCCTCAGCTCTGGATGAGCAGCTAAATAACTAACTATAGCAGTGGCCACGCGCCGAAAGACGCGAACCCAGTCACGTGGCATCCCAACCACATGACGCTGCATATCTGGAGGAAGGTCCTCTATCTCAGCCATCGGTACTTGGTAGCTCAATCTCGCCAAGTGTCGCTGGACGTTGTTGAGGGTCCTTTCCGCATTCGCAGCCTCCTCTTCGGCTCCTCGGCCACGCCGTCCATGCCGTGGGAATCCATCTGGTCGCACGGGCCCAATGTCTGGAACATGATCATCATATCAGTCATTTGAATCTCATCAAAAAAAATATATTTTTTTCAAAGTTCATCATTATACTTGAAAAATCCTAAAAATCATAAAAAAAAAAAAAAAAAAAAAAAAAAAAAAAAAAAAAAAATCTTACCGATCTCGCCCCATGCTGCATCTGGTGGCAACACTAGGTCAGGATCTCCTCGGAAATCCAGTCCAGCATAGGGGTAGTGCTCTATGGCGATGATCTGTTGCTCCCACCAAGCAAAAAAGTCGTCATCGAATGCATTCCTGGGCACTTCCCCACCCCCCAGACGTTTCATCAAGTCAGCCCACCGACCCATACGCGGATCACGTGGACTACTGATGGGAACTGCTACCCTGGGGCGGAGTGCAGGAACCTTCTCGAAGAAAAAAGTGCATAAAATGGTTCCGTACCCAAAGTTCTTGGTCTGTCCCCTCCTGATAGAAGCAAGCTGCTCCTTCATGTTGGCAAGTAGAGGAGTACACCAGTCAAACACCGTGGTGAGACAGTCCACTGCTACGCTCATGTTTACCCGTGATGCCTGATGTAGCGAAGATGATCCGTTCACTCGAGCTATGGTGAACAAGATTATCCGCAGTGACAAACTCGCCACGTGTGGGATCGAGATCTGACTCCCGACCTTCCGATGACCTGGGCAGTAAAGTTGTACATAGTCGTCTACACTGAGACTATTCCGGGTCCTGCCCCGGGAGTGTACTACCTCTCCCCTTCAGGAAAGGCCCATGATGAAATATATATCTTCCACTTCTATCTTGAGTGGCATCTGATCAATCATAAAAGCTTCTTCCTCGACATCCCAATAATCAATAAGTCTCTCGAGCAGACGCACATTTGCTTTCATATTCGGCAACTTGAAGAATTTTAGCAACCCGCATCCCCGTAAGGCATCTAATGCCTCATCATTGTCCATGACTTCATTATCTATAGCTGAGTGCTCTCTTTCACGCCATGTGAGAGTCATCCTGGAAGAAAAAATCATTTTCATCCATTAGTTTTATGTATAAAAATTTTTCGCTGCGCACACGCGGTTTACCCTATACACAGTCGCGTGTAGGGCCATCGTATACGCGATTTATATACATCAAACCCGCGTGTACGCCGCAGAATGATTTTTTGCAAAAATCTAACGGTGAAACACTAATTAAACTTCCTAAAAACTATCACAATTGATTGCAAGACAAGTTTAGTGCTTACCTGGAAGTTTTCGGCAAGTTTGAACGGTTGAATAAGTCACGGGGAAAGTTTGCTCCTTTTGCTCCACAATTTGCTCTCCAAGTCAAACGGTGAAAATGGTAAGTCCAAAATTTCTTTTTATAAGTTTTGAAAATGCAAAATTTTTTCAAAATTTTATTTTGTTTGGTTTCATGTCACTTTTAACTTGGGAGCTTGGAATGTCGAGATTGAGTGGTTTTTCAGGACATTTTGGACATTTTTCGACGGTTCGAGACGGTTCCATGACTGCTGACCCGTCATGGCAGGTATCGTGTTCTCACTGGCATATAGGTTAGAGACACCATTTTTCCGTTGCATTATGCATACTAGCCTCCATTTGACCGATACATCTGCCGTAGGGTCGACCCCATCATGTTATGGTTCGCAAGCCATTTTCACTCGCCGATTCTTTAAATCATGACATGATGGTAGAGCCATCCTTTTACATGGGCATCCTAGTTAGCACCTCACTGACATTTGTTGCCCATGCTGCTTCGTTTTGAGTAGGCTCGGGAGTCCTCTGTAGTCCCGCCATGACTTATGCGTTGAAGACTCATTCTTCTTTGCTTCTTCGATTCGTTCTGGCCTTATACCCTAGAGGCTCCTATGTGTGTTGAGTTGTACTTCTGCATTGCATGTTGACCATTTGCACCTTTTGGCCTATAGCCGGCTTCACTTGGACTCGTGTTAAGCCCACTTTTGACCATGACGTCTGCAAAAATCAACCTTGCATACCCTTGACCTCTGCAGCTTGACATACCCAGATCCGTGGAAGGGACATACCTCTGAGTGTCACTGACCAGTTTTTCACCTCCCTGCATTGAGCATAGGAACGTTCCTTTCCCAGGAACTAGATCATCTGTTTCACCGACACTCGTTCTTTCCACTGTACCATAGCATTCTTTTATTCTTTTTCCGGCTTATCAGAAAAAGACAAAAAAATTAAATATTCCAAAAAGAGCGGGAACAGGGACATTATTTCCATTTATTGTTGGCAGCTAGAGTCAGTCGTGTCGCCCTTGAACAAAGCACTCAAAACAAAGTCTCCTCCGCATGGGTGGGATTTAGTTTGACTTAGGTAAGCCATAACCTTGTTATCGAGTCATTTCTCCCCCGATTGGTTATCTCTTCCAATCATATGGAGGGTTCGTTCGTGCCTCCTGCATGACGAACTTATACAGATTCATTATATGCTGCCACATAGTCACATTGAGTCGTGCTTTTGTTCAAGGGAAGTTAGCCTGAGTCGGCCTTTCTGCGGTGTCTCTTGACTCATTTTTTTCAGTCGGCCATCCCTGGTTGTCAGTGTCATGTCTATTATCACATCAGTTATATTGGTCCTTCACTCGTGCCGGTTTGAGAAGGTCCCCATTGACTTCTTGCTGGCGGGTCTTGTCCTTATCGACGACGACACATTGCTCTGAGGGCAGACCTAGAGACCGCACCCTGGCCCTATTTTCATTATTGATAGGTCACCTTGTGCTCAGCATCGATCAGTATCATGGGTCTTTGACTGAGTGGTTTCCCTTGTGTTCGACATCAGCATACATTATCACACATTGGGATTCGTGCAGTACCTTGGTTTCCATTTGACCCTATTGGTGGATACCTCGCCTCTGTGTCAGCTTTCATTATTGGTTGGTTCAGAGGGTTTCTGCCGTGCGCTAGCCACATCTTGTGTACGCTGGAAACGTACTTCGGTTGGGTTACTACATCTTTTTCGTCCGATTCCTTCCACATTATTGGCCTACGGGTTACACTCGCGCTAGATTGATGAAGGATGCCTTAATGCCTTCCTTCTAGCGGATCTTTCCCTATCGACTCCGACTCATTGCTCTGGGGCAAAGATCTAGAGTCCATTTGGCAGTACCTTGGGGTTTGCAGTCATTAGTGGCAGATTCCTCGCTATCGACAGTGGGAAATCATCATTGTCTCCTGATTGATAGATTCTTACAGGTGTTCGACTTCAGCTCATCTATTCACACTTGTTAGATTGTACTGGGTACCTTGACGCTCATTATCATTATCGGTGAGTAGTCTCGCGTTTGTTAACGGTATACATCAATGACCGGTAATCAAACGATTTCTCACATGGTCGACTTCAGATCATTTATTCCCATGGTGTAGAAATGTACCACGGTGGTCGGTGAAGACCTCAGGTTGTATCAGCATTCATTGGTTCACTTGACAGTTGCTCCTGTTGCTGCTAGTTGATACCACTCCACCTTATATGTTGCAGTCAGTCATGGCGACATTCTATATGCTGGCACCTGAGTTTGCAGTGTAGTACCATCCTATTCCATCATGTTCAGTTGGTACCTTATGGGATCAGTCTTTGATTTCAGTGATCCGTTGCATCTTTCAGCATCATTGACAGTTTGATATGTGATATTCAGACATGTACTTACTCATATGATCAGATGATCCATTATGTATTTTACAGTCATTTATACTTGTATACTTAGTGGATCCGCTTGTACTTGATATGCGGACATGCTTTACTTTTCCTGAGCATGGGTATGCCCGCCTCAGACAGTGTTTCTTTCTGATCTCCTTTCGGTGGCTTGGCAGGCTGAATTCTGGTAAAGTCCTCCTCGGTTTTTCGGCAGAGTTCCTTTCCTTGTACTTACTTAATATATTTCGGCCATCATGTTCCCCTTCTGACCTCATACATTAGGGGGCATCTGTTATAGCTCCAAATCTCACTCTTATGGTTTGTGATGCTGCACTTATGGCCTAGGGCAACCCCTCCTTCCAGACCTGGTCCAAAAATTTAAAAAACAGTGTTTTATTCACTATACGCGACTTTGCCCTGTGTTAAACGCGTGTACACGCGGGTCTGCCATACCCAACCCGCGTGTATCTATTAAAACACTTAAAAAAATATAATTTCCTCTTTTTCGGGCGGTGATCGCGGGTTTACCTGCTGGATCACCTGTTAGTGCCCGTGGCCCAACTGTTCCCAACCAACTCCTAACTAAAAAACTACTTTGGAGAGGGTATAAAAAGACATCAAAGGGAAGGCCAAGGGGAGAGAGAAAGGAGAGCAAGATTATTATGCTGAGATTTTTCCCTTAGACCAGGTCTGAAGTCCTTGGTGCATTCTGCACTTCCCCCATTTTGCATAGGAAACCCTTGTTTCCATGTGTATTGGTGATCATTCATCCTTGACATCATCATTGAGTAAGACTTGGAAGGAGCTCTTGTTGGAGGCTTGAGGCTGGAACGAATCCGGGAGGAAGCTTGCTTGGAGCCTGCTGAAGGTGTTCAGGTGATATCTTTCCGACATATGTACTTTATTTGCCTTTATATATAAAGAAACACGTCTTTGTTCCCGAATAATCTTTCTTTATGCTTATGAGATTCTTGTGTTGAATTCTTATGAAAGTGGTTACTTAAAGATTTTTTATAACTAACTTTATAGCATAAAGATGATTTATATATAAACTTCTATACATGTACTGTTGTATTCTTTGATTTGTTTGTCTTGCAGGTCAAAGAAAGAAGAAGGGAACTCCAAGAAGGGTTTGCACCCTAACGGTCTTCTCGAACGTAGGACCTTAGGTATGTACCCTAAACATTAGAATTTGCTTGAAAGTAAAAAAGATGGCTGTGTGTGTGTGTTTCTTTGAATAAGTAATTTTCAGTCTGGTAGAGTCTTAGCCCAAAGGACCCTAGGGGTACTTTCCCTTCAACCACCTACTTCTTAACATCCCTCCCTACTTCCAAGAATTTTCCCAAGAATTAAGAAGCCGCTTATCCCCTTCATTTCGCTTCATTTCAACAAATCTCTTGTTCCACACATCGGGATAGGTTTTACTCCAATGATGTTTCTGAGCAATAAAAGATGAATTTGGGAAAACTGAGAGAGTTTTTGTCCAAAATAATCCAAGGAAGAAAAACCTCCTTCACTTTTTACACAGGTGTCATGGTTTTAGAGAAATGTCAAAAATACAATTGCCTCGGGAGAATTGATGCACCTTTGAAGTGACCTTGGGAAAATCAATTTTTCTCCTAGCTTGGTTAGCCAAATGACTTGCTTGATGAGTAAAATGATAACTAGACACAAAGATATTTCAAATGAGCTATCATGAGATAAATTTGGAGTTGAGGAACACCTTCAAAAGTTGACTACAATAGCACTCTGCCTTGAGGCAACCTCATTTGGCACATTTTGACTAGTCTTGGGAGATTTGATTTTTTATAGGGAAAATGAACTCCAAATTGAAAAAATCTAGCTGGGTTGGAAATTAGAGTCAAATACCTTTCCAACGAGCTATCCTGTGCTCAATTTGGACATAGGGAAGGCCTCGAAACGTCTCCTGCAAAAGGCACTATGCACAGGCTCTATGCACCGCGCCTCAAGCCCAGTGCGCCATGCCACTTCCCTATGCGCCGCGCACGTGGCGTGCGCTTATGCTAGGGAGCTATAAATTGAAAAAAAAATATATTTTTGGATTTGGCATGAAAAATCATGACTGATGGTGCATGGCCAAGAAATTTGGGCAAGTTTTGAGTCCCCAGACCTCTCCATCGGTCGTTTGGGTGGAAAATGCAACGCTGGCAAACAGTTGGCTCTTCAGCTTCAGTTCATTAATGATGATTAAAATGACTCCCTATTTTCACCAATTTGCTCATTCCTTGCATGGATTTTCCAAAAATCCAACTATATTGCATTACAGCACAACAATTTCAAACATATTACAACAGCAGTCCAAACAGTCTTGCGACTAGCATTCATTTCTCCAAGCAGTTTTCATAGCATCAATTATGTCATCTGATCATTCATCCGATTATGAGGAGGAAACTCATAGTGACCCACCCATGGAAGAACGTGCACCCCGGAGGCCTCACAAAAGTGGCAGACATGTTAGAGAAGAACCGGCTACCCTCACAGAATTGCAGGCCTGCCCTTTTGCCGTCTCTTGTTTTCGGTTTCAGTCATGCTATGAGTTTTGTGAAAAGGTTGCAAATGTTCAATTCCACCATGAGTTGGCTCACCTATTTGTTCTACATTTGCATGGTGCTCAAGTTACTTTGGCCAGTGTTACTTTCACACTTACACCAGACTCTATTTCATTAGCTACCGGCATGCCTAATATTGGAGAGCCAAATGGAATATGAAATACCTGGAGCAGAGGAACAAACAACTTGAGGAGTGGCAAGCTGAGATAGAGTTGCAACTGAGCAAGGAAAACCGACAACACATCGTGGCAGCACGAGGTAGACCTATAGGAGCAAAGAGATGAGGACCGGGAGTATGTTTTAGAGAAAGTGAACGTTCACTTGGAGTAGCTGTTGGAGAAGGCTAAGAGGGAAAAAGCAATGTTGAGGTGCATGACTCACCATTACATGGCCTGAAACATGAGCTCCAAAGCAAGAATCAAGAGCCTAAAGGTGAAATTGGGGAAGGTGACAAAAAGACAAAAGAGGCAAAAAGAGCAAGATCGGCTCTGAATCTTGGCCGAGGCTTATTTGGTCCAACATGACATGTGATAGAGAAGGTACAACCCAAATTTCAAGAAATTTGGAGCACATTTTTGCATTTTGAAATTTTGTGTACAAAAAACAGGTTTTTTTCCCTGTGCGTCGTGCCACCTGGCGCGCGCTTTCGCTAGGGAGCTCCAAATGACAAAAAGTTTACATTTTTGGATTTTCCATGGAAAATCATGACTGTTGGTGCATGGCCAAGAAGTTTGGGCCAATTTTGAGTCCTCAGGAGGTCAAAAACACCCAAAAAATGACCTCTCTGCCCCTATTTTGACACACAGGAAGCAGTCTTAGGAGATTGCAGTTTTGGAGGGGCAAATGGCATCCAAATTCAAAAATTCCACTTGGGTTGGAAGGTAGACAGGCATGACTTTGCAACAAGCACACTTGGACTCAATTTGAACTTCATAAAGTGCCTCAAAACTTGTTCCAGAGTGGCGCGACGCACACAGTTTTTGGCGTGGCGCATAGAGACCCAAATGCCAAAATCACTTCCGCTCCACGAAATTTCGATTCGCAATTTTCTCCAAGTGGACCCGCTCATTTACAATAAATTTTTGCTGGCGTCAAAGGAAAAGTTTAAAAAACATTTTTGGCTTCTATCCATGTGGCCAAATGAAGGCGAACAGCCAGCGAAAAAAATCTACGCTCATGTTTGCTTTTTTCTAATTGGTCCTTATAGAAAATAAAATGTAACTACTGATGGTTGGCTCTTCATTTCCTAGGTTGATCAAATTTATCATGGAAAAGCTTATTGACTGTATTGAGAGTCATTTTGTTTTTTGTTTGGAATTTATGGGAAACTGTGGGAGAGAAACCCAGTCACTCACTATACATTTTGATAGAGAATTAATGAAAGGTTGCAGCTCTGGTTCATGAGATTCCTGTGGCATGAGTTTGGCAAATGTATTTTCTTTATGTTTCATATGTATTTCGTTATGTTTCATATTTTCATTCATATTTGTTTCCAGTGAAAGCTTTCTAAGTAAGAAAAGGTAGAATTCAATGTACTGCTTTGCCTTGGGATAGTTTCACGTTCTATGTTTTCTTCTATTGAAAAGGATTCATGTATTTATGCCCTTTTCACACTCTTAAACAATCTCTCCACTCCATATTATTTCAAATCTAATTGCTAGAATTTCCACCTGTCTTGGCTCATGAAATAATCTGTGTCTTTGAGTTAAATTCTCTACTCATGCTATTCCTTGGCCCCACACATCCCAGAATACTCAGTCATTCATCAAAATACCTTCATCATATTTATTTACCTAACCTAAAATCAGTATTCATTTTTGAGTCATCTCAGACCCTATTGCTTATTTTCCTAAGTGTAACTCGGAGAGAGCCCTTTCCTGTTCTGGTAGGGCTAGGTACCAGACTGAGCGTGGTTTGTGGTTACCCTAAATTTTTCCTTCCTTCAGCCTAAGGCAAATTTAGGTGCTAACAGTTACCACTACGTGTAGTGACTTTTTCTCAAAAATCATTTTGTGCTTCTTTAGATTTATCACTCTATTCATATCAGTGGCCCAGTCTATTCCCAGTAGCATGGGATACGGATTGACGTCATCGAAAATCTCTATCACTTCAAAATCTGCAAGCGTGCTTGCACCTTCAATATCTACCATTATTCCCTGCATTCTTCCCATCGGTAGGATCTTCTACTGGTTCACCATTTGCAATTGAATAGGAGACCATTGCAACATGGGCCTGCCCATGCTATCATGCGGAAAGAGTCAATTTTGCGGACAAAACCAACCTCCCTAGAAGCTAAGGCTTTCTAGTGACAAACAAAACAATCAAGCACTATCTTTCCCTAAATATGCATTTAAAATACAAGCAACCAGGTGTTTAAAGCATACCTTTAGTCCAACGCTGTTTGTAGCAGCCAAGCCTCTCCGATCCAGATGAGCTCCTCCTTCTCCTTGAAGCCTGCATTCACTAATAAGCAAACGATTACATAGCACCTGAATAACTCATATAATAAAACATATTCATCATAAAGACCAAGGAGTATATGAAACAAATTATATATAACAACTTGTTGAGAAAAATGAACTTAATTGTATTAATTGGAAACAAAAGAAACCATTACAACCAGTGCCTTGGTGTTGTGCAGGTCCCTCCCAGGGTCCAGCAAGAGTTCTCCTTTACTTTGATCAGCTCACCCACTTCCAAATGAAGCTAAGAAAGGATGGAATCTCTCCTCTCAAGCTCTATAAGGGAGTCCTAATTTCAGCAACATCTACCCTTAGGAATGTTCAGCTTTCAACCTCCCCTCCCTCTGGCCCAATGCCTGTATTTATAATGCTTTGGAGGAAGTTAATCAGGTCCACCATGAATGGGATAAGCCCCTCTTTCAATGGGATAGCTCCCCTCTTCATGGGATAAGTTCCTCTTACTTTGGGATGCATGAACCATCTGGAGGCGCTCAATACACGTCAAACCATCTTCTAGAATGCTCTAGATTTGACCACAAGTAACTTTTTTGAAGTAAAGCTCACTCCTTTTGACCTTTACAGGAGTACGCACCCACCCCTTTACAGACAGAGCGTACAAGTACGCAGGTATTGTGAACTTGAGGTGCGTACACGCGGGTAAGGTTAAGAGAAACTGCGTAACCAGAGTTAATTGACTTTTTAAGGACTTTCTCTCTTTCTTGGAGTTTGACATGAGGAGCAGAGGTATAAGACTTGCCAAGGAGGACAGTATGACAGTTGATGGAGCCATACCGACTGTAAATAGTCATGGTGACAAATTTTAGTGTAACAGATTGCCCCCTAAAGTGCGAAGCCTGTAGTAGATTAGGGTTTCATATCATCTAGGAAGGGTGAAGCACTTTATCATTTCAAGGATTATCTTGTGGAGAGCCCAGTCGGAAATTGCAAATATTCAACTCAAAATACATATATAAGATCATATCATCGCTGAGGTAGGCATTCCCATACTCAGATTGAAAAATTTAACTAACAAACTAACTACTGCTCTGATATAGGAATGATTTCGTAGTACATCATAATCATAGACTCATGTAGACACAGTATGGACGCAGCCATCTGTTTATGATTAGTCTACTGTATAATGAATACAAAACTCCTCGCAGCCTGGATGGTGGAAACTAGATCCAGGGTCTTCATTTCTACTTCCCGAAATAGTACGATTCTATCCATGCGAATAAATGAGTTGATGTCGAACATGGTAGAAAACACTTGATTACCAGTCGATGATGTAAACTGTTAACAAGTGTGAGAGAGACCACCAGCGATGTCAATGGTTCTCAAAGTACCCAGTACAATCTGTGAGATGTGAGTAAATGTGTTGATGTCGAACATGTCACGGAATCCTTCTATCGAAAGTCAATGATGTAAACTGTCGTCAAAGGCGAGAAACCTACCATTGATGCATGCAGATTTCAAGGTACTGATGGTTTCTAGGTCATCTTTCTAGATAATGTGCTGATGTCGATAGAAAGTGACCCGTCATAGGCAAGGCCACAACACGAAATCATAGATCAAGTTGAAGAAATGTAGCTGTAAGGACTGGCTCAGGGATGGTCAAAATGGATGACAGGTATTTTGCAGATGAATGGTTTATTTGCAATGACCTCTTGAACACATAACGACACAACAGATGGCTTGGTAACAATTGACCCAAAGTTAATACCCAAAAACCGGCTGAAGATTTTCAATGTGGTTTGATCAACTGTTAGGCAAAGGATTTCCCAACCCAGGTGAATGAAAAGTGTCGTGTTCAAGAGTGGTGATAAGGTTTTTCTGAGACAAAGGATAAAAAATAGGCTCATTTTCCTCTCTTTTCCCCCACCATTTCTGGCAAGTACCTCTTTATTTTTTACAAGCTTGAGGAGGATAACATATGCTTGATTATAAGCTCATCCTTCGGATGAGTCCAACTTAGTTTATATTCGAACCCTAAGAAGGAGTGGTCTGTTCCTGTTTGTAATCGAACAGGTCCTTTACTGTGAAATTTTAACGAGTCCAGTATAGGAGAAACTCGACGTTTTTCAATTTTAGAGAGTCTGAAAAAACTTAAGAAGACTCCAGGGTTGAACTTTTTCGTAAATTTGTGTCTCCCAAGCCCGAAAAAGTATAAAATAATACTTGAGAGAACCGCTTGATCTTTACGACCAAGGAGTACTTTCATGGTTAGTGTCTCTGACCTGAAAAGTAAAAAGCGATCAAGGACACGTCGTTTTATTTCCACTATCGAATTTGAAACGACAAAAATCCGGCAATCTTTTCATGTTTTTACGGTGAGAAAAGGTCTATAAGAGGACCGCCTTTTAATTCCGTTTTAACGAGTGTAAAAGAAACGCTCGGCAATCTTTTCATGTTTTAGGAGTCAGAGAAGGACTTAAAGATGACTTTGATGTTTTTGTTTGTAAAAAATGACAATTTTCCCTAAAAATCCTTTATCCTGCACAAAAACCAACACATTACTCATACCTGTTTAAAGATAGATAAAAATACTTTGAAAAATACCTTTTCATGGTGAAAAATAAACAAATTTACCATTTATTTACCCAAAAAACCTATAAAAAGGGCTTTTACCAATTCATTTTTACCATTTTACTGTTGAGGAGAGAAAAAGGGCTTTTGGCAAGAAACTTCCCGTGGATATTGCGAAGAATCCGACCATCAAAATCGAACGTCGTCTCTTTCAGGTATTCTACAACATCCTCCTCTTCATTTTCATCCGTTTAGAATTTGTTTTTAGGCCCTAGATTTATTTTTTCGAGGCTTTGGGGTTTCAAGATCCGCCTTTCGGGGTACACAGGTGCCACACTAGGGACCCGCATACCCCGACATTTTATCAGTTGGGAAAATGTCGGGCGTACACACCTTTCCTTAAGGGAACCTGCGTACACACGCTCTGTTCCTAAAGGTGGGGTGCGTACTCCGTGCAAAGGGTTTACAAACCCCAAATTCTCCAAATTGGACCAACAATTTTTGATTCTATGGATTCTAATGGATGTTTTCTGGTGTGTAGATTGTTCACCATGCTTGATTGGCGTGAGAGAGAGCACGAAGATGTTTATTTGGCCGCCATTAGTCATCAACCATCCATTGATGCTTTGAAGGCATGTGGCCTTTACAAATACTGGGCCATACCTTGCATGAGGGCCCAAGTGCGCTTTCTAGAGTGGCTGGTAGAAAGATGGAACGTTCAGGACCAGTGTTTTTATATTGGAGGGCACCAGCTCGAGATAGAGCCCTCAGATATCTAGTTTCTCACTGGTTTGCCCAAGAGAGGCGAACACTTGACTCTGTTCGGGACTAGGCCAGGTGGCCAGTCCATCGCTAGTCTCCGACTAGAGTGGTGTAACACTCAGACTCAGGAGAAGGGGATAGAGATCAAAACTATATCCCGCCCTGAACTTATGGCGATTGCTTTTACAGTTACCAGACTTTACGGGGCTGCCGCTTTGCACATTGCCACTGGATCCCAGATGCGGATGGCGATTGATTGCTATCGAGGCACCATTTTCAACTGGTGTGATGCTGTGTTGACCAATTTAAAGGGCCAACTGACTAGAGCCAAAAACGGACAGCTAAAGACTTTTGGGTATGGGCCTTTAGTTGTGAGTTTTGGCTTAGAGAGGGTTCCGATGCTGATCCCACAACAGCTCACTGTTGAGGCTGGGCTTCCCCGAGAGCCTAAATTGATGCGATGGGTTGTGGTTATGGCCCGTCATCCTAATGAGGGCACGGAGGTTGTCTGATTTACTCCGGAGTACTTTCACTGGTTAGAGGACCAGGTCTTTTCTATATAGGATTTTCCTTCTGCCGGAGTTGATTTTTGTGGAGATCCGGATATGGTTCTTCCACCGGGAGAACAATGGGATGACACAGGTAACTTCATTTTCCACAAGTTTTTTAAACTATCTATTTTTTTTTGTTTGTTTTTATATCGTCTCAAAACTGACAGTAATAATTTTCAAAATGCAGATGTAGGCCCACGTCGTCCAGCCAATCTCCGGCCTTTCGAGAGGAGACTACAGTTGCAGTGGCGCCGGCCCCACAGGACGAGGCCACAGAGACTTTAGCTGAGTTGGAACAAGACCTAGAGCGTCTTACAACAGATATACCAGGGACTACCATAGATGATATTCCTATCAGGCTTCAGCGCTATGTAGTCGCAATCCCAGGACCTTTTAGAAGGTTCTTGTGTAGGGTAGGTCGTGCAGTGGTGTCATATAGAGAGCATCACCAGTGATTGGATGGTCGTTTTGTAGACACATGCGACATTTTGGTTTTTTGTACTTATCATTTTTGCCGATCATAAGGTGTTTTTCAACCTATGATCGAAGACGATGTATTTTTTGACACACTCCTATCTATATATATCATTATTACCGGCTTATCTGTTGAACATGTGTGATGAAATGTTTTTAAATTTACATGTATGATTATTGCAAATGTATATTTAACATTCGAGAAGCAATTGCATCTGCTAATGTATTTAAAGACCTTGGAATATGCTGATATTCAATGTAATCAAATTCACGTTCCAAGAGATGCACTCTCAAAAATAACCTTAATAACCCTGGATTTCTAATGGCATACACTCTATTAAGCTGTAATACAATGAGTTCAGAATCTAACCTCACTATCAAACTCCGAATCCCAAATGAAATAGATTCAGACAATAACTCAATCACTGCACTGTATTCGGCAGTGTTGTTTGTTGTTTGATCGAGGCTCACCCCATGCATAGAAACTAACTCGTCAGAGGGCGAATAGATAACCCAAGCTGCGGAAGAGATATTCCATGTACTACGACAAGCACCATCAGCAAATCCAATGTATGTTTGGAGAGGCATCGACATCTGCAATATCAAGAGTAATACCAAGATAAGCCAGAATAATGACGAAAAACACACTCTCTAAGCTAAGAACACTGTCTAAACTAACAAACACACCAGCTATAAAGAAAAACTAACCTAACTAAAAATCTCCATACCCATCATTTAAGCATAATACCTCTTTAGGTAAAGTCCATTTCTGGGTTTACCCAAAGAGTCCCCGTCAAAGTCTACCAGCTCATAGGCCCCTTTTGCTAGCTTTCGCTTGACAATATAGGGCCCATGCCACATAGGAACGAATTTTCTAGCACCTAATTTATCATTAGCTTGATCATATAATAGCACTAGGTCTCCTTCCGAAAAATTTCGAGGGGTCACATTTCAATCATACTGAGCTTTCATACGTTTTGCGTGAGTCTCGATCACCAATGCAGCATCACGTCGAGTCTCATCTAATTGAGCTAAGTATAATAAACGCTTCTCCTCTTCGGAAGTAGCTGGAAGTAATTCGATGGCCATTTGCAGTGACGGGATTTCGCATTCAATGGGTAGCACAGCTTCCAAACCATAAACTAGTTGGAAAGGAGTGAACCCTGTTGATGTTTTCACTGAGGTTCGGTATGCCCAAAGCGCTGAAAATAACATTTTGTGCCAATTCGACCGATGAATACCAATGATTCATCGGATCATGATAACTAAAACTTTGTTGATGGACTCAACCAGACCATTCGCTTGTGGATAATAAGGAGTTGAGCTATCGTGACGCAAACCAAGCTGGCCTGTAAGTTCTGTCATCATAACGTTTCGAAAATGGTGCCCATGGTCAGTGATTATCGCTTGTGGGACACCAAACCTAGCAAATATGTGATTGAATATGAAAATTGTAGCTGTCTTGCCGTCTGCCTCGAATGTAGGCATCGCCTCGGCCCACTTAGTAAAATAATCTACCGCAAGGATGATATACGCATGCCCCCCGGCCGAGTGAGGGTTACATGTAATAAAATCGATACCCCATTTGGCAAAAGGACCAACGGAAATTATAGGGTGGAGAGGAGCAAGTGGAGTGTGCATCTTTCGATCAAACACTTGACAGTTGTGGAATTTTCGGACCGCAGTAATACAATCTTGAAACAAGGATGGCCAGAAGTAGCCAGCGCACAATATCTTTGGGGCTGTGGCATACCCAGACATATGACCACCACATGCTCCAGAGTGATAGTCATTCAGAACCCTTTCAGCGTCTTTGTGAGTTAGGCAACGTTGAAAAACCGAGTCCGCCCCACGACGATAAAGAGTATCTCCAATAATTTTGTATTGTTGGGACTGGAATCGAATTTTTCGACGTTCTGACTCTGAAACTTCAGGCCGAAAGGATTGGGTCTGGAGATAGACGATGATATCCCCATACCACGGATCTAAAGTGCTGATGAGAAACAAAGATTCGTCCGCAATGGGCTCCTCTACCACAGTTTCCGTGTCAGCACGCGGGAAGTCACACATTAACTCTGCAAAAACTAAAGATTTCTTAGACTTAGATTTTTCAAACTCCAAGTCAAACTCCTACAGGATAACGATCCATTTAGAGTACTTGCCCCCTAGCAATTGTTTAGTCAAAATGTAGATCATAGGGTTGCAATCCGAAATGACTGTAGTTTTACGGAGTAAAATGTAATGACGAAAACGTTGGACAGCTTGAACGGCTGCCAATGCCAATTTCTCCACATGTGAATATTTTAGCTCAGTTGGATTTAACGTCTGACTAACGTAATATATCACATGTTCCGTTCCAAATTCATCTTCCTGAACTAAGACCATCCCAATGGTGGAATGAGCGGCGGCGAGGTACAAAAAGTAATCCTTGTTGTAGTTGGGAGGATGCAGCAACGGTGCATGGGTCAATGCGTGCTTGAGTGCATCAAAAGATTTCGGAGCTATCTCATCCCAAGAGAATTGAGCGTTCTGTTTCAACAACCGGGTAAAACCCTTTGTAACCTCGGCGTAGTTAGGAATGAATCGTCGTAAAAAGTTTTCTTTCCCCTGCAAACTTTGGAGTTGGCGAGGACTCGAAGGAGGAGGCAATTTGATGATAGCTTCTACCTTCGAGGGATCGACGCGAATGCCGGCTTTCGAAACTACAAATCCCAGCAATCGTCCCACTTCTATACAGAAGACACATTTGTGTGGGTTCAACCGAATACAATAATGCCTACACCTCATAAAGATTGCTCGTAAATGGACAAGGTGATCAGCTCGATGTAATGAATGAGCAGGCAAATCATCGAGATACGGTTGCACAATGTTTTTGATGTCATGAAACGCATAAGACATCGCCCTTTTAAAAGTTGCTCCGGCATTCTTTAGCCCAAAAGGTAATTTGCAATAAGCAAATGTCCCCCATGGACAAATGAAAGTCGTTTTTGGTTGATCGGTAGGTAGAATATTGATTTGATTGTAACCGGAAAAACCGTCCATAAAGGAAAATATTTCATTGCCGGCACAATCGTCAATTATTTGATTGATATAGGGTGTTGGGTAGTTGTCCTTTGGACAAGCTCGATTAATGTCCCTATAGTCGATGCATATTCTTATTGTTCCCTGTTTTTTGTTAACCAGAACAATATTCGATACCCAATCTATTAACGAGATCGGATAAATGAAACCTGCTTTCAACAGTTTCTCAACTTCTGCTTTAATTGCAGCCGCTTTTCGTGGGTGAATCTGACGCAAAACGTTGTCGGACGGGTTTAGCGTCTGGGTAAGTATTGATCTCATGGACAACAATCGCAGGATCAATTCCTGGCATTTCCTCATAGGACCAGGCAAACACATCGCGGAATTCTTGAAATAGGGCCTTGTATGTCTGAATTTCATCATCTAAACACGAGGCACCTATATGAATGTGCTCAACAATTCCGGGCTTGACTGAAATGTCAATGGGAATAGTTCGAGAGATGTTTCCCAAATTCAGCTCTGAATCAGGATGTTTCATTGGATTCTGAACTTCTTTGACATATTCAGCTGTAAAGATTGATAAGAAATCATTTTCAAAACGATCATCCTCAGGTAAAAACGAAGATCTGTGATGGATATCTTCCCATGGTAAATCGTCTACACACAGGACTTCACGAAGTTGCTCGTCAGATGACACAATTTCGGGAAATGCTATTAACTCCGAGGTTGACGTGAAAAGTGATTCCTCATGGACCACATTCATTTGGTCGATTTTGGTTGAACACGGGTCAGTAAAAGACTGCACGGCTTCATAGGAAATTTCATATCGACTCAAAGGCATAGCATCACCAAATGAGTCTATCTGAGATTCAGAAGGAACGATGCAAGGATCGTTATAAACAATGGTGTCTGATGTAATCATATGAATGGATGCAAATGAAGACAATGCGTTGATTGGAGGAAAAGGAAAAGTTCCCAGTAAA
This sequence comes from Pinus tabuliformis, assembly GCA_031772625.1. Classification (NCBI taxonomy): domain Eukaryota; kingdom Viridiplantae; phylum Streptophyta; class Pinopsida; order Pinales; family Pinaceae; genus Pinus; species Pinus tabuliformis. The sequence goes on along the minus strand of CM062816.1, from coordinate 1,034,488,627 downwards.
CCGGCATCTTTAACTAATCCTACTCCAACATCCTTATAAGGGATAATCGTTTTACTGACACACTGAATACTCTCTGAAGAGGCTGGGTCGGATGAAAAGTAAGCCAGCTAGTCTATTGTTACGATCTTGCCATTATGTGGAAACTTTATTACTCGGAAGACCGATGAAACGACCGCTGTCATAGCGTAAGACCAACTTCGACCCAAGAGAAGGTTGTAGTCTAGAGGGGCATCAACCACCTCCACATCTAGACTAATGGTTTTTCCTTCAACCCCTATAGGCAAATCCTGTAGAATTCCAAATGGATGAAACCCACGGCCATCAAAGGCCTTAATAATTGTCAGGGATTGATTTAGTGAAGGAGAACCAAGCGATCTCCAACACTGTATCGACATAATACACGTGGAAGCTCCCTCATCAATTACAGTCCGATGAATAGGCCTATTTTTTACTATCACTGGGATCTGGAAAGCCATTTGATGAGGTAAACGCGGTGTACTATTTTCTAGATCAAAGATTATTAGGTTCGGGTCCTGAACATCAACAGCTCCTATAGCCGACAAAAGTAATTTGCGTTGTGCTGGGCATGATTGCAGCACTTCCAAAGCCGACATTGCTGAGGGTGAAACAGCTAAGTCCTCAACAATGTTATAATTTTGGGCTGCTCTCGCATGTGGATTGAAAGCAGACTTTCGAAGTATACCCTTGGCGGGCGGTTTGATTACCAAGTCCGGGTTAGGTTTCTCGATCTGTAGTGGATCGAAACCGGGAGCTGAGGTTGATGGATTAGAATGAGAAGATTCTGCTTCTTTGCCATCAACAGGACTTTTACTACCATAATCTTGCGATCGAGTCGCAATCCTTACATGAGACATCATCAATATGGGTTCTTCACTGGCACTCGAGCAAGAACCTATCATCTTACTCTCCTGCTTTGGAAATGGGTCTTTCAAAACAGCAGGAGTTGGGGAACCTTTGACGACTTTCACAACCTCTGCCCGATGAGGGAAATCTCTTGTAAAATGATCCTCTTCACAAATAAGACAAGGATAACGAGGTTTGCGCTTTTCATCATTGGTTTCCGACTTTTCAGTTTTCTCCTTTGGAGTTTTGTCTGCTTTATTCTTCTTCTTGCCTTTCTTTTTCCCACCGGATTTTGATTTAGCCGTAGATGACTCTACAGCGTGAATATCGGCGGAAACTTCAGCAGAAGAATCTCCTGTCGGGGAGTCTGGTAAGGTTATAATAGGAGAAAAATTATTTGAAGACTTCTTCTTACTTTTAGTGTTCACCGTACCAATCATACCATCAGCGGCATGAGACCCCGAAGGAGCAGCAGCGATTTGATTTGACTTAGGAAGATCTGGGATCTTTTCGTGTAACGTACTTGACTGAGTATAAACTAAGTCAAGGTACTGCGCTTGAGCAATCACTTGCTACTCAGTAACTACTCTGGCCTTAGCTACGTCTTCAGTAATCTTCGGTAATAATGATTTAACAAACCATTCAGCTAAGATCTGGTCCGGGATAAAAACTTTCACTAACCGCCTTCGACGTCTCCATTCATGAATATGATTGGAAATATATGTGGATGTCGATTGTTTTAATGAAGTTAGTAACTCCGTGCCATTATCATATCTGACCGGCAACTGAAAATGAGTTAAAAACGAGGTAGCTAACTGACTAAAATTATAAAAAGAGGCCCGTGGTAACTCAATGTACCACTTGGCCGCGAGACCAATGAGAGTACGCTAGAAAAGACGTAAGCGGATCGAATCATCCGAGATGGAGTTAGAGGCACACCAGAGGTGGTAAGTCATCACATGATTCGACGGGTCCTCTCCAGACTTACCTTCGAACTTGGGTATGTCACTGGGCAACTTATTTGGCATTGGCGGCCAAAACGGAAGATAATTTATTGGATCGTTCATTAGGCGCGACAAGTCTGGTAAATCCAAAGTTGCGATAAACGGTAACTGCCGATTAGGATCCCTGAAACTCTGGGTCACGAGAACAGTCTCGGGAGGAGGATATCCAGGATAACTAGGAATAGGAATCGCGTTCGGGATATTGTATCCTCCCGGAAAACCAGGATTAACCGGATCGTACTGGGGTTGTTGTGATTGTTGATAAGTGTACCCAGGATATGGTTGATACTGGTAAACTGGCTGCTGGACAGCAGGACCATATTGGTACTCTCCCTGGTATGGTTGATAAGTGAATTGTGGTTGACTAGTGACAACCGTACTTAAACCAGGTTGTCCTACAGGCATCTGAATCGTAATTTGAATCGTGGATCCAGACGATGGTAAAGATGTCTGAGGAGTAGTTACAGAGACAGTAGAAACCGGAGTTGTCGATACTCCAGAAGTAGGTGGGGTAGATTGAACAGATGTTGCGGTAGTTGCAGCAGTCATTTGAGATGGAGTACTAGGTGTAATAGGCCCAGACTGAGAAACTACCAAAGGTACAGAAGTTTGAACATTAGACTGGACTAGTTGCTGGGGTAAACCAGAAACTAAGGGTGGTCTAGTTTGAGATGACAACTGTACACTTGGCTGCAATACCTGTTGAATTTGCGATGGATCCCACACTATGTTCATTCCGAGGTATTGACCCATAACAGGTTGAGGATATTGATATCCATAACTAGATTGAGGGTAGGATTGATAATTGAAAGGTACATTTCCCGTACCTTAAACATAAGATTGACCTTGGGGTGGCTGGAAACCTTGACTCGAGTACTGACCTTGGGGTAGATACCCTTGAGGTAGGTACTGATACTGGGGTTGACCTTGGGGTACATATTGACGCTGGGGTTGACCTTGAGGAATGTACTGCACCACGGGTACATACTGTCCTTGAGGTTGCCCCCCAGACACAATTTGTGTACCTTGAGGTTGCCCCCCAGGCGGTAACTGTCCACCTTGAGGTTGAGAACTGGGAATTAAACCTGACATCATGTAAATGTCTCCTACACTCAACAGTTTATTACCATTGTTTCCAGTTAATAACCCATGTTCAATGGGTTGAGGAGATGCTCCCACAAAAGTACCAGAAAGTGACTGATACCTAGAGGGAACAGAAGGACCGTCATACAAAAAGGATTCAGGCGATTGAGTAAACATGGACGACTAACCAGACATATTTACAGGAGTATAAAGACCTCCAGGTGGATAAGGACCACGAGGTGGAGAAAAACTTAACCCTGAGTTGGCCAAATAATTAGTTAAAGAAAGATATCAAGTAGTACTTCTAGGTGGACTGTAAAAAATGGATTCACGCTCCCTTAGATCAATAGTAGGTTGATTTTCAGGGATAGGGACGCCTATTTCTTCTTCTAGAGCAAGTTCTTCAATAGCTATCAGACCAGAAGGAAGATTTTCGGTGATGACTTTTTCTACCCTAGGTGAATCAGGAGCACTAGAAGTTGGAGAGACTAACCCCAATGTTGGAGTAACAAGTTCAGATATCTCAGGTTCTTCGCCTATATCACTAGTAGATGAAAAACTACCAGCAAGCTCGGAAACTGGAATAGCTTCAGGATTATAACCTGTTTCTAGAGTTTGGTAATCAGGATGAACTACCAACGAAGATTCTCCTTCTTCAGGTGAACCTACTTTACTACCACTAGGAGTTACAAGGACTTTCAAACATTCGTAATGACCCGGGACGTCTTCAAGAGGTTGGCCCCGAAGTCTACGGGACTTCCTCAACAAATCGGCCATGGTTACAACCTCAGGAGACTGGCCCCGAAGTCTACGGGACTATCTCGGTAATTCAGCCATAGCTAAAAACTTTTAACTATTGCACACGCAAACAAAGTAAAATCTCAAAGCAAATAGCCTAAAGTCTCTAAAGAACCAAACAAATTCAAATCACACGCCTAAAGAATCTAGGGCGTCAAACCATACACAAACAGTAACCTTCCGGACCAAAAACACCAGTTGGTGATGAAATCCAACATCACAGAATTCAGTACAGAAGTGGCGGGTGGAACAGTTACCCCGGCAACCTGCTTAATGAATAGACTGGCACAAGTTCCTCCACTTTAACCGTCTCGAGTGAAGTGAACCCCCCAGAAAATCCAAGTGAGTCTAGCCGACGTCTGGTCCAGGTACAGTGGGATCTTCCCTCCACCGTCACCTTGGGTAGAACCCTAAAGATAATGGTCACTAAAGTCACCAACAACAACAAATATACCTGGGGGAACAGTCTACGATCCGATAGCATGCAAGGGCAGAGTAACAAGCTCAATCCCCTTGCCGGCTCCTTGACAATAATGCAAGTTTTACTGACAAGTGACCCCAGGCTCCTCGACAATGGTCAATCCGAGGTTTACCGTTTGTAGTACGTGCGTATCTGGCGTCGTTCCCAATGAAGGAGGATTGATCCTCTCACTGGTTTGGACACGATCTCGTGCTTCTCCTTTAAGAGGAGCTTTCCTAGAGCATAAATGTAACAGTTGGATTTATCCTACCACAAGATGAGCTACTTGTTTGGTTTTGCTGTCTTAGAGAGTTAATTACTCTCCTACTCCAAGACACTAGCCTAATCTATGTTGGTGTTTCAGAGCCCTAGTAAATTAAAGTTACTAAGTTAATTTTACTTTAAGCGTTAATTTTTATGGCTTTTCTTTAGGACAAAAGGTAGTGGAGATGAAACTGATGGTGTGTAGACTCGACTCAAATCCACTAAAAAGATGCACCTAGGATGATTTAAACTATCTTTCCTTGTCAATGAATTCCCTAGCTAAGAGAGTTAGAGAATGCAAATTTTATAAAGACAACTTCCTTGGCAATGAAAATCAAAGAAACAATCTCTTTATCTTTTCAAAAGCACAAAACACATGACCACTAATTATTTCACGAAAATTCCTTTCTCTTTTCAAAGACTTCAAACGCTACTAAAACAAACTTTTTCCCAAAAGAGATTTTTGTATTTTTTCCTATATTAACAAAGCATGTAAAACTACTTAACAAAAATCAACTTTGACAAATCTATGAAAATCAAATCAATTTTACTTAAAAGCAAATCTAAGAGAAATTTACCTAAAAGCAAATCTAATGAGGTAAAATCCTACAAAATATAATTCCAGGATGTTTTACTTAGTTACAATTCAACCAAGGACTAGTTCATGCAGAATCATAAACGAATCAAAAACAAAAATAAAAAGCTTTTGTTCTTTCGCTTAAGAATGAAATTCACAACTTTAACTAACAAGCTCTCTCGAAATTCCGCAAGGAGACAACACAAAGGTAGGTTTCTCACAAAGGTGGATTTTACGAAAGGTCCGACTCCTAAGAAGACTGAAAAGACCAGGGATATCCAAGGTTTTTACAACTTCTAAAGCCAAAGTCACTACAAGACCAATACAAAAATCAAACCTAGGGCTAGAACTTCTATGAATTTCACTAAAACTCTTGATGCTAATGAAACAAGCTTAGATGAAAACTTCTGACAGGTAACCAGTGGACCTGGGCAGCAAAAACAAATTATAAACAAAATCTAATGGATAAAAAGGAAAAAATGGAAAATTTCTAGACTTTTGACAGGGTACGCAGACAACCTGTTTACACAGGTGCGGCCACGCTCTGTGTACAAAGCAGAAGTGCGTATAGGTACGCACTGTGCTTAACGCAGAGGGTGCGTATTTCTCTCAAAACCAAGAAAAATAAAAACTAATTTAACCCTAAGCTATTCCACCCAAATTCACAGTCAATCAGTCAAAAACCAGAAAGAAATCGACTTTTCCCAAGTCAAAGTATCAATCAAAAGAGAAATCAATCAAATCCATGGATTCCCCAGTGGATTCACCATTTTGTCATGCGGAAAGAGTCAATTTTGCAGACAAAACCGACCTCCCTAGAAGCTAAGGCTTTCTAGTGACAAACAAAACAATCGAGCACTATCTTTCCCTAAATATGCATTTAAAATACAAGAAACCAGGTGTTTAAAGCATACCTTTAGTCCAACGCTGTTTGTAGCAGCCAAGCCTCTCCGATCCAGATGAGCTCCTCCTTCTCCTTGAAGCCTTCATTCACTAACAAGCAAACGATTACATAGCACCTGAATAACTCATATAATAAAACATATTCATCATAAAGACCAAGGAGTATATGAAACAAATTATATATAACAACTTGTTGAGAAAAATGAACTTAATTGTATTAATTGGAAACAAAAGAAACCATTACAACTAGTGCCTTGGTGTTGTGCAGGTCCCTCCCAGGGTCCAGCAAGAGTTCTCCTTTACTTTGATCAGCTCACCCACTTCCAAATGAAGCTAAGAAAAGATGGGAATCTCTCCTCTCAAGCTCTATAAGGGAGTCCTAATTTCAGCAGCATCTACCCTTAGGAATGTTCAGCTTTCAACCTCCCCTCCCTCTGGCCCAATGCATGTATTTATAATGCTTTGGAGGAAGTTAATCAGGTCCACCATGAATGGGATAAGCCCCTCTTTCAATGGGATAGCTCCCCTCTTCATGGGATAAGTTCCTCTTACTTTGGGATGCATGAACCATCTGGAGGCGCTCAATACACGTTAAACCATCTTCTAGAATGCTCTAGATTCGACCACAAGTAACTTTTTTGAAGTAAAACTCGTGCCTTTTGACCTTTACAAGAGTACGCACCCACCCCTTTACAAACAGAGCGTACAAGTATGCAGGTATTGTGAACTTGAGGTGCGTACACGCAGGTAAGGTTAAGAGAAACTGCGTAACCAGAGTTAATTGACTTTTTAAGGACTTTCTCTCTTTCTTGGAGTTTGACATGAGGAGCAGAGGTATAAGACTTGCCAAGGAGGACAGTATGATAGTTGATGGAGCCATACCGACTGTAAATAGTCATGGTGACAAATTTTTGTGTAACACATGCGCTCCCATGTCTTTTTTGGAAATACGTTAGCGTCTGATCCTAAATCCATAATTACTTGATCCATTTCATATTCCCCGATTTTCACAGTCAATCTCATCTCCCTTCCTGTTTGCGTTGTGTGCTTCCCAAGCTTCCAGACTACACGTGGTTCTCCTAACCCAGTGCACCTAGTGATGAGATCCTGTAGTCCCTTCACAACCTTTCTGTCGTGCAGCAACTTCATGCATGTCTCCATAAAGGTAGTAAGCATTTATGGGTCTGTTACACTAAAAAATGTCACCATGACTATTTACAGTTAGTATGGCTCAATCAATAGTCATGCTACCCTCTTAGGCAAGTCTTATGCCTCTGCTATCCATCTCAAACGTAAAAAAGAGAGAAAGTCTTGTAAAAAATGTGTTTATCTCTTGGGACGCAGGTTCTCTCAAGCCTTACCTGCGGGGACGCTCACAATGTTCACAAAGGCTGCCTCCTTGGACACTCTGTATGTCAAGGGACAGGTGCGTCCTTCTGTAAAAGGCAAAATGCGCAAGTTTCATCTTAAAAAAGTTACTTGTGGTTACTTCTAGAACTTTCTAGAGGTCGGTTTGATGAAATGGATGCGCCTCCAGTTGGTTCATGTATCCCTATTAAGGAGGAACTTATCCCATCAATAAGGGAGCTATCCCACCCAAAGAGGGGGATTATCCCATTGATGGTGGACCTGAATAACCTCTTTACAGCACTATAAATAAAGGCATTGAGCCAGAGGGAGAGGAGGTTGAAGCTATACATTTTCTTTGGGTAAATGCTGCAGAAATTAGGACTCCCATTTAGAACCTTGTGAGGAGAGATTGTCTTTGCTTGATTCTACTTGGAAGTGGATGAGCTTTGTCAAAGTAGAGGAAAACCCTTGATGGACCCTGGGAGGAACTTGCACAACACCAAGGCCAGGTTGTAAGAGTTTCTTTGTTTCGTTATTAATACAAACTGGTTCATTTTTCTCAATAGCTTGTGTTAATGAGTTATTTCATGTGTTCCTTGGTCTGCATGTTGAATATATGTTTTATTTTTATGAGATACAAGTGCTTGGTAATTGTTTGATTGTTTGTGGTTGCAGGAATTGATGTGAAGGAGGAGCTCATCCGGATCGGCAAGGACGGACTACAACAACAACGTTTTGGAATAAGGTAAGCCTAAACACTTGTAGTTTTCATGTTTTAAAAGGTGTATTTAGAGAAAGATCGCTCCATTTTGTCTTGTTTGTCGCTAGAGAGTTTAGAGAATTAGAATTAGTGGATTTCACAGTCAATCTCATCTCCCTTCCTGTTTGCGTTGTGTGCTTCCCAAGCTTCCAGACTACACGCGGTTCTCCTAACCCAGTGCACCTAGTGATGAGATCCTGTAGTCCCTTCACAACCTTTCTGTCGTGCAGCAACTTCATGCATGTCTCCATAAAGGTAGTAAGCATTTATGGGTCCATATCTAGTTCTAGTTTGTCATTAGTACCTGAAGTGGAGGCCTCCGTGAAGCTCTTCTTAACTTCCATGAATGTCTCCTTTGCGTGCTCTAAATCGAACTCTGGTTCCTTTGTAGGAGCCTTACAAACCCAAGCACTCTCTTCGGGTTTCTTGCCCTTGTCATCTCCTATAATGATACCACTTCGGAGCATGATGTTTACATTCAGATCCTCTTCACACAGCTCATACCTCATCACTTGTAGGTTTTGAGTTGGGGGAGGCTGGAGTATTCCTTTATCGTGAAACCTCGCTATTACTATGGGGCACTCCTTCGTCTCATGATCAAACTGGGTACAATATAAACATGATGCTCTTATGGGATTTGTACAATTGTGGGCATAATGCCTTGGCTCTCCGTAATTGTAACAAATCAGGTGTCTATGACCCCTTCCTAGTCCCATTCCACCTCAACCTCATCCGTGCCCCTGAAATCCAATGCGCGCCATTCCTGCATTTTGATCAAGGGCTCGCGTTTTGGTCTGAACTCTGTAGGAAGGAGTCCGATACATAATCAGTTCATAACTTCTACAGGTGAGTTCATCATGGCCTATGGACCTGCAGAAATTATAGAAAAATTGCTAGGACGTCTGTGTATACTTTTGTAATAGATGACAATTATCTATAGCATGCTTCCCTCCTATCTGACAAATCATGCACCATAATTCAGGTGCCATTCTCGGTCCTGCTTGTGCCTCTGGTCTCAATTGCATCGACCCTCCTCTTGCTATGTAGTTCGTGAAGATTGCACAATGGTCCTTGTCATGCCCCTTGCCCTTGCATTTTATGCACCATACCTCCTCGCGTGCTTCTGGGCCAGTTGTCCTATCCTGTTTGAAACTTTGCATTCCTAGACATAATTTTTTTAGTTGCGCATGGATTTGTTGGACTCCCAGGCTAAGATCTTGTATTGGGGTCTCATGTAGTCTCACTGCAATCTCCAAACTTCGATCTAGGTGGATAACTTCTGCTATGACAGCGTCGTCCTTAGATGTGGCGTTAGTGATGCTACAAACCATTGGGGTGCTGCCCGTCTGTCAAGGTCATGTTGGCTCCACGAATCATACCCTTCAGTCTCTAATGTAGCTCCCAAGGGGTCTCGCCTGGAAGCATCGCGATCTCCTTAAACTCGATAATCGACTGTGTCTCCAATTTTGGCCTTCTAAATTCCCTGTTCAGTGCAACCGGGATATCCGTGATCCCCGCATTTGGATTGTCATTAGAGTGCTTAATGTACCATGTCAGTGCATGATCCTGCAATGGGATTAGCATTTTTGCCTTCATTATGTTTTCATCCGTGACTCCTTTCACTTCCCATACAACCTTTACCACGAACCAAAATTGGTCCAGATCTTTGTTCCCCACTCCTTTGAACACCAACAACTTTATTGCGATCACCATATTGAACTACGGTGGTGGTGGAGGTAGTGTGGGCAGAGATGGGGGTGAAGATGGTGAAACTGGTGGTGGTGTAGGTGGAGGCGGTATGCGTGGAATTCGCTGCCTTATCATACTGATCACACTTCTTGGTGAAACTTTCACGAGCTCTTGCTCACTTTCTCACTGAGGCGAAATCAAGGGGCTATTCTCTATCTTTGCGCTACCTTCATTTCAATAGATCCTCCCACTTTGTGTAGCCCCAAACATCAATTTATTCACATAACCCACTTTTCACACAGTAGCATTTAATCCAAGTGTTTAAAGATTTAACGTACTTACCTCGCAGTCCTTTGAGGAAGTGTCATTCCACCTCATTGTAGCTGACTGATGTGTCTACTTCTAATTCGGTGATAAACCCTCCTATAATTCGATCAAGCCAATGGTCCACAGCGCATGCGATATTATCTTCTGAGGCTTCTTAGTCTGCGCACCAACTCTGGAGTCACACAATCGGTTTGTCGAGCCTACACCTTCCCTGACTATCTGCTAGCTTTGTGATCCACTCATACAACTCAGAGGGGAAGGATGCAAATAAAATTTCGTGGACTTTCGTATATAAGTAGTGTTCTAATCACTATTCCTTCAATACTCATGGATTCCTATTTTCCTATGCCACGAACTCGTGCATCTTTCTATCCAACCACCCCTTAATTTCTTTCTTTATCGGATTCTAGTGACACAACATCAGACATCCCTTATGCAGATCCCGGTCCCAACAATGGAACCATTTGTTGGCTTGTTGGGGCCTAACCTAGGTTCAAAGGTGATTTAGCCAAACAAATCTCGGTACTACTGGCCCTTTTAGCAATAGTCCATGGATCGTAGACTGAGGTCTCACCTGAAGTAGTATGGGAGGGTGCTAGAACTAGGTTTCCACAACCTGGAGATGTCTGATGAGTTCAAGTGGTCCACGGTTCGACCCTATGCACACGTCACTACGTGCACTTACCTGTACCTCGCAGCCTGAGATGCTACCTTCGCACAACCCTACTCGGGGGCCGAGCGTTGTTATTACCCAAGTCCTTACTAGTATTCCACCGTTAGTTGAGTAATTTAGCTTGCTTGCATGTGTAAAGTATACTTCGCAATATAAATCATTCATACAAGTGCACAAAGTAAATAAACATTATATTTGCAATTGATAACAAACATGTAATAAGTCAAGAATAGATACACAAAATTTGGATAAAACTTCTCTTTATTATTCTCTTATTCGATTACAGACTCAACACCGCCCTACGCACTCAGCTATAGGGGTCTGCGCACTTAGCTGCAAAGCCTTCTCCTACTCTACGACTCAAAGACACACTTAGCCACTTAGTCTGTGCTTCTACTTTTCTATCTCATAGTTTTCTCCCTTTTACACTTAGAGCCTTGCTCTATTTATACAATCCCATGGTCCACGGACAATGGATAGGCTAACATTACATTGCAAACTAGGGCGGACAACCCTATGACACTAACATAATTTTGCGCTTGCAATTCATGTGGCTTTACAACAGCATTCAGTCAAAGCATGGGCTTTGAGCCCAAAAACATGCCTCGGGGGGATTCCATGCCAAACACCTTATATCCCGACCTCATTGGGGACATGTAAAGAAAAATAGAGGAAAAGCAGACCGCTCTGACACCACTAATCCGGATTTAAACAAGAACGCAACAAATTACAAAAGTAAACATAAATATAGAGATGCAACATAAATAATACTTCATTTCATTACTGTAAAATACTGAAATATGCTTACAAACAGAAATGTAAATAAACCAGCTAGGGCGATGGTTGCTTATCTCTGAGAAGAGATGTGGTAGCTACATGCCTCTGAACTATGTTACAATGATGCTCGAAGGCCTATTTATTGTTGAGAAACAATGGAAAACCTTAAACATCCAAAAAACTAACCCTAGGAGATGAAACACCAAACTATGGGCCCCGTTTGGGTAAATTGGTATTTCAACTTTCCGGGGTCGTAACGTTGGCATACGATCTTCGTTTGACGCGCACAATATCTCGTTAGAAAGATCTATCCGAGGACTACAAGTTTGGGAAGAGCAACATTGGTCCATGGCCCCATGTTGCTCCCATATTTCCAAAAAAGCATCGTTTAAGGCCTCAAAACGGCTCTGGAACTTCAGGACCTGGAAAACTATTAAAATAATAAATTGTGCTAAAATTAAGGAAACTAAAAACTGAAAGAGACAGTTGTGGGGGTCCAAGTGGGATATGTGGGTGGCCACCAACATCCACCTGGATCACAAATGTTGGTAAAAAAGGTTGAATAATGCAATATTAAGGTTTTAGCTCCTACCTAGGACTGACAACATGTCGAATGGTCACACAGATCCCCTCCAATTGTCTGTGGAAAATCTGCTCCTCTTTAGCTCCAAAACCCTCTCACTGCTCTCAATTGATGCAAAAGGTGAAAGTGGAGGCTCAAGAACTCCCTTATAGTCACTTTGGAGACATTAATTATCTTAATTAAAGCCATTAAAGTAGAAGTAGTCCATTTCCAATGATAATTATCATGCACCATGACCCTAGATTGACAGAAATTGCTCATGTTTTGATGAAAGAATTTTTAGGAATGAACAATAGAAATGACCATGTGCAATTCTCTATGAGAGCTTTCTTTTATAGGATGTTTTCTTGCTCTAAAACTGAAAAATCCCCAAGTTTTTCATCGTTGGGATCGTTAAACACATACGACGACGGTTCGAGCAACTTGTTTTCCCTCTTTTTCTAGCTCATTAAACTAAAAAAGATCGATTGAGCATTCTTTTTTCAGACTTTTTTGTCGCTCATAAAACTGAAAAAACCTCGAGTTCCTTCTCCAGACTTGGTAAACACTTATGAAGAAGCTCTGAGCATTCTTTTTATGAACTTTTCTCGCTCGTTAAGCTGAAAAAACCCTGAGTTTTTGTCATTGGGCTCGTTAAACATTTACGACGACGATATGAGCGCTTTCGTTTTTGGGACTATTTCTAGTTTTTAAATCGAAAATCCCTGAGTTTTTCCCTTCTTCGGGCTCGTTAAATCTATGGAGAAGGAATGAGTAGTTCTTTTATCTCTTTTTCCTTGCTCACTAAACTAAAAAAGATACCATGATTTTTCTTCATGTGACTCGTTAAAATTTGATGAAGGTATTGAGTTTGTCATCACGTGACTCATTAAAATTTCATGACAAAAATCGAGTTTACTCTGTCTCCTCGTACTCATAAAAAATTGAGGCCAACATATATTGAGCATAGGTTTCTCTTTATTCGGAATCAGTAGATTAACTCATGGAAAAGGAACCGTTCCGGGTATACTATTAAAATTTTGTCGCACCCGGTTAAAAACTATGACAAAGGGACCACCCTGGAGTCATTCTTTATAATATTTTCAAACTCTCTAAATATGAAAACACCACTGAGTTATCTCATCTGGAATTATTAAACTACACAGATGAAGGATAGATTCACTCTTTTTATGATCCTTTTCAAACTCTTAAAACATGAAAAGATCGACGAGTTTGCCTGTCTAGACTCATTAAACTAATCAGATAGGGTATAGAGTCGCTCTTTTTGCGATCCTTTTCAGACTCTCAAAACATGAAAAGATCGATGATTTTACCCATCTGGACTCACTAAACTAATCAGATGGGGAAAGTGGATAATATAGCTGCATTATGTTTCGTATTTTGAACGAGTTTTTTGGCAGCAGTCGCTCCCTTGAACATGACACTCCCTCAGATAAGCCTTCCTTCTGACGACCTCTCAATATGAATCTTACCATCTTATGAGTTTGTCCTATATACCCTGATGTTCTTGCATCTCTATATCCTAACGCTCTTTGGTGTTCATGAGTTTAGTGTTGCATGCTTAAAACCATTGTCATGCCTTCTATTGTTCAAGGGAAAACCTTGATCTTCTGTTTCCTCCATCAACCCATCAAGCATATCCTACTGTCATGCCCTTTGTCGTTTTGACCCAATGTTCAAAATATTCCTCAAAAAATAATCATTCTTGTCCCATTTCATGTTGACTGATGTAGGACACCTTATTTCCTGCCTTTCAACAGGTCTCTTCCTATCGACTTCAACACTCTATCTAGGAAAAACACCCAGAAACACTTCAATGCCTTGGTACTTGCAAACATCAGTGGCAGGTCACCTTGCATTTGATTATGGTTTTTCATTATTTTCTCCTGGTTAAATGGTTCTATAAGTGCTCGATGAGAAAAACATTTTTCGCACTCGCTAGATTGTACTATGCATCTTGAAGACCATCACCATTATTGGAGGCCTTCCTCACATCTGTTAATGGTCTCCATTTTTGACTGGTAATCAAAATATTTCATGCATGTTCAACATCAACGCATATATTCACATGTATTGATCTATGATGTTCGGTGAAGCGGAAATCAAGACCTTGGGTCTAGGCTTGCATCACTCAGCCTTGTTTCCTCTCCCAAGTTGCAGTTATTGTTTTTTGGAGACAACTCATTAGAAGGATACTATTATGACATCGGTTCCACATTGTGCTTATCAGCGGCCAACATCATCATATCTCTCTTCTGAGAAAATCACTCTAACATAGCTACTGAGCATGGGAATTCCCAACTCAAGACATGATTTTACTTGTTTTATATATATGTGTTGTATCAAGTTTCCTGTACCGCCCGAAGCTCTGATCCTCTCTCTCTTTTTTCCAAAGAAAAGGATAGTTAAATATAAATTATTTTGGCCATCGTCGTAACCTCTGATATCATGCTTTAGGGGGCATCTATTATATAGGAAAATGACCTCCTCATCAACTCATAGGACAAAGACATCATGATTGAAGGATTGACCAAGTTCACAGGCCGAGTTGTCAAGCTAATGCTACCTAGACACTAGCAACCTTCTCTATAAAGCTTCTCAGCAAGCTTAAGGGTGTGTTAGTGCCTAGGGTAACTCTATTTTCTACCTCGAGAACAACATTAGTGAACCTACATCAAGTTCTATGGGTCGAAGGAGTGAATTTATTGAGAAAATATCCCTATATTCTCTATTATGTTAGCTCGTAAAAGTAGGGAAACATCAGAACTTGATGTGTTTGGGGGAATTACTAATTCTTGATGGAGTATGCAAACAGGAAAGAGCACTGAAGTAAGAAACATCACTACTTTTGCCTAATGGATCTCATGAAGGACTTGGAAACCCTAAACCTAGATGCTATATATGCAAGGCTTGGGCCATTGTGAAAGAGGTCGAAACATTTGAAAGGATTTCCTATTTAACTATCAAGCAGAGTATTAGACTAAAGCATTAGAAAAGGTTAAGAAGAGAGAGAGAGAGAGGAGCTGGATGGGTAAGGGAAGGCTGATGCAACTAATGGTTGTAATCACACTTTCTACATTAATATAGAACTGTAGTTGTGTTGTCCACTCTGTGATGTTGGTAGTATAAACTTGTTTATATGTTGGTCTAATATCTTCTAGCATGAGTCGCTTAGTTATATGGAAGAAGATATCTTTTATATGTTCATGCATTTGTCTATCAAGGTTCTATACTGTGATATTATGCTTGTCTTTTCTTTGTGCAGGTTTTGATTTGGAGCCGGCTTAGGGGTCTTTCGCCTAGCTGCATTGCACTCTCCAGCAAAACACACTAAGACTCAAGGTAATAACTCCTTATCTCTTTAATATTCATTTGTTAAACATAGATATGCATGTATCTTTGTGACAGTTGCAACTAATCTGACTATCTGCTGAGGATCCCAGGAAGATCCTTGAGGGTTTTCTACATCACCAAACTCCCGTGCATTAATCCCTAAAGCAACATTGTTCTGGATAATCCTTCCTCTGCCAAAAAGAGGCTTGTTATTTATAACTTTTTTTAGTTACACTACCATGGGTAAATACCATGGGTGGGAAAATACCATGACATATTTCCATTCGGATCATTACCATGGCTAAATACCAAGGGCAGATTTCCATTCATACCATTCCTCCCTCCTTAGGAAACAATGGTCCCCATTGCGTGAAGTTCTCTTTGGAGAACGTTTGTTGAATATGAGTTGTGGATCACCAAGTGTTGTCGAAGACAAGGGTTTGGCATGGCTTATCCATAACCAAGGGTTTGTGGACGACCCGTAACCATGATGCACATAGATCCAAGGATAGAGATACCTTGTAATGCTTGTGAGCAAACTGTGATATTGACAGTGTGTGGCCAAGAAAATGAATTTCGTTGGCAATGGTCTTGCATCACTGACCCATAACCATGATGCATGAAGAGCTGAGGATAAAGATACCAGATAATTTTGGTGGGCCAACTGCGAGGTAGACAATGTGTGGCTAAGCATATGGACTTCATTGGCAAAGGGTTTATTTGGTTGACTTGTAACCATTATGAATGAAGAGCTGAGGATAGAGATACCATGTAATGCTTGTGGGCCAATTGCGAGGTGGATACTGTGTGGTAGAGAAAATGGACTTCGTTGGAAGAGGTTTTTGTGTGGTTGATCCATAACCATAATGAATGAGGGTTCGAGGGTAGAGATACCTTGTAATGAAGCTCAAGAACACTTGTCGATCTATCTGGTAGAGATCCAGTGGTTTATCTTTGTAAATTCTCACAAGAACCATAGCAATAAATCTATCAATAAATCCACATGATTCTATCATGCTTAAGAAGAACACATTTTCTTGGTAATCCATCTCAACCATATAACTTGAAATTGGGCCCACTCTTTTTTTTATTCTCTCGAGGCTAGCATGGAATAAAAATATGAATGTTCAGGAGTGACCAACATCAAATGTATAACATAGGTTACACAGACAACGTCATGCAACACAACATTGTAATGGACTCCCAAGTTGGTTTCAAATAGACCATCCATAGTTTGAATCACAACATGACTAAGAAATGCTCCAAGAAATGTAAGTGATACTAATGAAGTTGAACTAATAGAAAATCCCTTACCAATATGTTCGAAGACCCTCTTCCCCAATTCCTCGTTCTCAACTCTAGGAAGGGATTCCTCAGAGAAACCTTTGAAAGAAGAAGAAACTATCTCTTCTCCATGGTCTCCATAATAGGGGAAGGAGGAAGAGAGTGGAAATTGAGGATGAAAACAAAGATGGTTTCCCCAAGGATGTCTATGTGCTTGTTCTGGAAACCCTTCACCAATATGATCAAATTCCCCCTCTCATGGTTTGAACTCAGGTTACTCGTTCTAGTCTTGGTGTTGGAATTCCTTAGGACTCTTTCTGAGAGAAGAAGAAGTAGTCTCTTCCCCATGGGGATGAAAATCTCCGTGAATAGTAAATAAGAAAGAGAGTAGAAACTGCAAACAAAAATGGAAATGATTTCCATATCCTAGAAGGTGCCCGAATTTCATTTTGCCTCCATGATGATGAAGATGGCATCTAGCCCCAGGGTGGTTGAACCTCCCACCTTTTCTTCCTCCTCTCAAGAAAAAGGAATCGCTCTCTCTTTCTGTTTCTCTCAGAGGAAAAATGGATTCACCTTCTCATTTTTTCGGGTGGGAAATGATATCACTTTCTTTTTCTCTCAGGCGGGGGGCCACGCTGAACCGGTCGTGGGTTTCTTTGGGGAGTTTATCCCCATCCCATGGCCTGCAGACCAGTTGGGGAACCTCTGTTATCATCTCATTCTCCTTCTCGCTGGGTAGACAGAGGAGGGGTTTTAGCTCAAAAGGATCTTGGAGGATCAGAGAATCGTCCGCCTCATTGTTTTCTTGATTGCGGAGAGGAAGAAGATCATTGCTGGAATTGGCCAATGAGGAGAGGGAGAGAATAATGGAAAGAAAAAAAATTAAGAGAGACCTCACCATTTCTGAATGGGGGTTTGAACCATTTTCTATTACAAATAAGGGAGAAATTTCCTTGTCTGCGTGCCAGTTTTAGCATGAGAAACTTCTTAACTATCCGCTTCATCATTTCTAGCATGTCCACTAGTCTTGTCATCAGATAGATCTATCTAAGAAGAGAATTGTGAGGTACATGAATTTGTGAGATCAGGGCCTCCAATGCATGGTTGGGGATAAGGCATATAGAATGGAAAGAAAATGGTCCTGTCAGGCTTCTTATATATATATATATATATATATATATATATATATATATATATATATATATATATATATATATAAAATTGTTTCTGGATATGCAGTGGTCATCACTTCCAGACAATGATTCCACATTCCATGTAGTTGTGTAAACCTACGGTGGCCTCAATTGTGCTTGTTCTTTTCAGGAACTCGATCTGCTCATGTTTCCCTACTGTCAAATCCCAAACAATGTGGTAGGAAAATACAATAACTTCTAGTGAAGGTCAAAGGTCCTCCCCAAACTAAATTTATTGGCTTCCTGTAAAACATTCTTGTAGAACCCAAGATGAAAAATTGAAGATTATGAAAAGATTTAAGAAATTTCACTACAGAACCTTAAAAAACTGATCGTCACAGAGTCATAACCCGCTCTGATACCATTGATCCAGATCTTAGAGAGTCCCCAAGGTCTGAGTAATTTCCACACCAAGAAAAGAAGAAAATTAACCCAAACAGAAAACTATATCATGAACCAAATTTTATTAGATCAGTAAATGATAGTAGCAACTACATTGTGCTGGAAAATCCGTCTTCTTACAAAAAGAGGCTCACTATTTATAACATTTTTTTAGTTACATTACAATGCGTAAATACCATTGGTGGGAAAATACCATGGCAGATTTCCATTCAGATAATTACCATGGGTAAATACAATGGGCGGATTTCCATTTGGATCATTACCATGGGTAAATACCATGGGTGGATTTGCATTCAAATCATAGTTAATTTCCCTTCCTTCTAATGCTTAATCTTACTTACAATATTTACATATGTACACAAGCGAGAATTCATTCCTTTCTCCCTTACTTCATTGCCTTTAACTTTATCCCACCTCCTACAAGGTAGTATAGGCATCAATTTTTCCTGTCATTGTACGACTAACTGGTATTTTTCTACCCTCCACGTTTCGATCTTTTCTTCGTCAATGCCCTTGATTTTCCTACCCTTGCTATCCTTCAATTTGTGCAACAAGTCTACAACCTTATCAACATTATTTGAGTCCCAGTAGTCTTGAATGGAAGCCATTTTAGGACATTCATAAGTCTTGATATTAACCTTCTTTGTATTTATTGGCTACAAAAATTCCTTTTACTATAAGGGAAATCCTTCCACCATGCACTCCCCTTACACTTTTAGAATCTGGATATTTTGTGGATCCTCCTCATCATCCCCTTCATTATTTTCCACATCATAACATTCCAAAAATTCCTAAACCTCATGCAAGTTTTGAGATGTGTCGCACCATTTGTTATCACTAAAAAATGATCACCTAGCCATTTTTAACTAGGTGGATCGAAATACACCATGTCGATTTAATTTTACCATAGTAAAATCAATTTGAATATGGAAAATAATTTAGTAAACCACTTTTATTAAATTATTTTCTGATTTAAATACAAAAAACCCCATGAGAATAATTAGATAAATCATTATTTATTTAATTTTCTCTAGGAATAATTATTTAATCATTATTTAATAGTTATTCATTGTCACTTTTGACTAAATCCCTACGTAATATTTAAATAAATCATTATTTATTTGAATTTCATTATTTATGTTATTAGAATAATTATTAGATCACTATTTAATAATTATTTGTATTTCACACCTTTCCCGTTTCTCGTGAAATAATTAATAAATCAATTTATTTGTTAATTATTTCTAAATAAAGGTATTTAACCATTTTAAGTACTTTTTCCCTCTCCAATAAATATAATGAACTATTCCAAGTAGTTAGGTATGAATTTAGTCAATAATATTTTATTATTCTCCATTTTTGAGATTAACTCCATAATTTGCTATATAAAGAGGGTTTTTCATTCATTCTTCGCCATGATCATTATCATCGTCAACATCATCATCATTTTTCTTG
The DNA here is from genome assembly GCA_031772625.1 of Pinus tabuliformis. Lineage (NCBI taxonomy): Eukaryota > Viridiplantae > Streptophyta > Pinopsida > Pinales > Pinaceae > Pinus > Pinus tabuliformis. Next base: position 1,034,468,845 of record CM062816.1, on the reverse strand, counting down.
AGCTCCCACTTGGATTTCTTTACTTTTGTTTGGGTTTTTAACATTGAGAGAGAGGATCAATTTTCTAAAGCATCAAGGATATCAAAGGACCCATCCCACGGAGAGGGACTTACAAACCAATTTGTAGATCTCCTTAAAAGATTAATTCATTTAATTTTTTTTTTTCCAATTGGGTTATTATACTAGATGCTTCATATTGCTGCTTTCTGTTTTGGATTATATCTTCTTTTACTGCAGGTTTTCTATTTGTGTTTCATATCTAAGATGACAACAACCATCAACTTGTTCTTAGGGTCACTTATAGCCTAGTGAATTAAGTGAAGTATTTTTGGTACACCTTGAAAGAATTTTCACACTAACACCATTTCCCTTCCCTGATTAGGACTAGGTCATAAAATGCAAATATTTTACCTCACAACACATCCAGAGGCTTCTCTAGCACAGGTTCATCTGCCTAAAAGTTGAAGGTTGCCTTGAAATTTTGCACAGACTCATCCCAATCTCAGATTCCTCTGTGCACTTCTAACTCAGCATACTAATTTGTTGGAATAACAACGAAGGCAAGAATAAAATGATGTACCCATTCCAAATGAGGAACCCATCCTTTTGTCCATGTGACAACGTGTTGGGCATGGAATCCCTCCAAGGCAGGTTTTGGGGCTTAAAGCCCAAGTTTTAACCGAATACTTTTGTAAAAGCTCCACGAATTGCGGGTGCGGGGCACGAAATCATAATAGAGTCACAGGGTTGTCTGCCCTAGTTTTTGTAATGTAATGCTGGCTGGATAGACCTACCAATGGTCTGTGGACCATGGGATTGTGTAAATAGAGCGAGGCTCTAAGTGTATAAGATAACTAATAGCAAAAATGGAATAGAGGAGAGTAAGAGAAGTCTAAGTGATTATGCTTAAGTGTAAAGTGTGTCTCTGGGTCGTAGGGTAGGGAAAGGCTCTGTAGCTGAGTGCATAGAGGCCTAGTAGTCTGCAGCTGAGTGCACAGACCCCTACAGCTGAGTGCGCAGGGCAGGTCGAATCTGTAACTGTTGGAAGAATCAATAAAGAGAAATTTTACCATATTTCTATGAATCTTTCCCTATTTTAATGTATGATTGGGTATAATTTGCAAGTATACTATTTATATGTTGTGCGAACTTATTTGAATGTTTTTTATAACTAATTATAACATAAGACATCCAAGTACTCGAAGGTAATTAACTGGTATAAGAAGATAAGTAAGATCTCTGGTAATAGCGCAGAGCATGGCTCTAGCAACGTGGAAGCTCCACAATCCATGGTTAGGGTTGCGTGAAGGTAGTGTATCAGGGCATGAGGAACCAGGAAGTGCATGAAGTGACTTACGCGTAGGAACAAACAATGAGACTAATCGAACCTCTCAGACATCTAGAGGGTTTAGAAACCTGGTTCTAGCACCCTCCCATACTACTTCGGGTGAGACCTCAGTCCACGCTTCGTAGAATGTTGCCGAAAGGGCCAAAAGTATAGGGATTTGTTTGGCTAATTAGCTTTGAACCTGGGTTAGGCCCTAACAAGCCAACAAATGGTTCCGTTTCTAGGATTGGGATCAGCATAGAGATGTCTGATGTCGTATCACTGGAATCCGACAAAGAAAGGAATTGAATATTGGTTGGACAAGAAGATTCAGAAGTTCGAGGCATAGGAAAATAGGAATCCATGACTATCAAAGGAAGAGTGGTTAGATTGCTACTTATATTCAAAGTTCCATGAAAGTTTCTTTGCATCCTTCCCCACTGAGATGTATGAGTGGATCATGAAGCTAGCAGATAGCCAAGGAAGGTGTAAACTCAAAAAACCTATTGTGTGGACTCCATAATTGGTGCGCAGACTGGACGCATCGGAAGATATGATCGTGTGCATTGTCGATCACTGGATCAATCGAATCATAGGAGGCTTCATCACCGAATTTGTGGTAAATACTTCAGTCAGTTATAGCGAGGCAGAATGACACTTCCTTGAGGGTGTTTCTAGGAAAATTAGTATTTCTAAGAAATGCTAACCCTCTAGGCTTGGCATCTAACCTAGAAACAACAGTTAAAATAATTCACTATTTTTCCTATGAATGAAAGATAAGAGAAAGATTATAAAGAGCCAACCTGTAACTTTCGCTTGATTCCTCACTTGATCTCTCTCTCCTTTGGCCAATCTCATTACTCCTCCCCGTACTTAACACGCTTGGAGAATACCTACGCAATTATAGAAACATAGACCCATCAAAGCATAATGATCCATAATTCATAAACATCACAGAATCGAAACTCTGATTAACATATAATTGCATTAAAAGATTACACAATCATAGAAGAAAAATCTTGAAAATATTTATTAATAGAAAGGAGGACTACAACCCATAAGTCTGATCCAGCACCATCCTCCCAGCTTCAAACCTTCTTCACCTCATGAGCAACAAGAAATATTCGGCCTCTAGATCTCTTGGATGAGGGATCCATTTATAGATGAGTGAAGGAGGTTGAGTCATCATGATGATGATGAATGCCTTTCTATTTTTAGGAATTGGTTCCATGAAAGAGGGGAATAGGTGGATGTTTCCTAGTTCCTTTAGTCATCCTTGGGCGAACTCAGAGGGGCAGGTGGCACAGGAGAAGCTTCTAGAGGTTTCCATGAGTAACTGATTCTTCAAACTCTCCTGGAATTTTGTCTAAGCTCGACCATCACACCCTAAAGAGGGCCAAACTGCGATGCATAGCACTTGGACAGTGTGGCACCTGCTATGCATAGCACCCTAACATAGGGTTTTCTGCAATGATCCCTTTTAGGCACTTTTTGGATGAATTTTGTGATGAAACTTTTGGGGAATGAGGCATTCAGAGGACTAAGTTTCTTTAGGGCATAAAACAACTATATTAGGGGTTGATGAACCCTAATATCATCGACATGTGAGTTGGGATTGATGTGCCCAAATATGTCTATAACAGTTGCTCCCTAAAGCATGAGGTTGTAAATATCTATTTCGGGTGAAATGTTTTATCATGAGGATTGAAAGTTTCAAACTAGAAGGTGACCTGCATCAATTACAATACAATACATCATGATAATATGATTTTCTCATGAATTAGCTGAGGGAGGCACTCCCATGCTCAACTTATAAACTTTCATTACATGTACATAGATCAGATAGTCATCTAGAGATATAGACTTGTGATTCTATAGATATAGATTTGTGATCCATGATTAGGATTACCATCTGTGTAAAGCCTTTGTACATTTGATGCTTTTTTACTCCTGAATATATCATAATCCGGATGGATGAAACTAGATCTGGGGTCTTTAAACTTGTTCAATCTTCACTGAATGTACAAGTCTAACCATGTGAATAGATGTTCTGAGGTTGAACAATGAGAGACATCATCTGATTACCAGCCAATGATGTAAGCTGTTAACAAACATGAGAGGGATCACTGATAAATATGATGATCCTCAAGGTACTACAATACATTTTGCGTGGTGTGAATAGATGATTCGATGTCGAACACCATGCAAAATTTTGGTCGAAGGCCATTGATGTCAGCCTGTTGCCGGAAGAGAGAAACTTGCCATTGATGGATGCAAGCTTCAAAGCACTGAAAGGGTGTTTCTAAGTCAACTTCTTGGATGATGAGTTGATGTCGACAAGAAGTGACTCATTGTAGGAGGGCCTTGATGTATCCCACATCTACAACACGAAACGAAGTAAATGATTTTGGAGATGAAAACGAACTGACGACACAAGGTTCAGGAATGGCAGTCATGAAAATGAAGGTTTGTAGTATTGCAACGGATGAAATTTTAACTGGATGACTTCTCTTGAACATATCGGTGACACTGAGATGAATTGGTAGTATTGACCCAAAACAAGAGTGATGGATGGTGTGATAGACCAATGGTATGATGACCATCAAACGGAATGTCCCAACCCAGCTTAATCATGTTCAAGAGTGACTCACTACCATAAGTTTTCAAGACTTTTCCCATTTTCCCCAGTCATTGCTGACCAGTACCTCTTTATTTTTTATCAAGATTGAGGAGGATAACAAATTCTTGTTCTATAATTCACCCTTTGGGTAAACCCATTGCTATTTGATGTTTTAACGAGTCTAGTGATGGTGAAACTTGGTCTTGTCTAGATGGACAAGTTTGTCGCTATTATGATATTTTAACAAGTTTAATGACAAAGATAACGCGGTCCTTTTCATGTTTAGAGAGTTTGAAAAGGGACGAAAAGAAGAATCTATAAGTTCTTTTTCGTAAAATAATCCCTCAAGTTCTAAAAAGGATAAAATAATACAAGAGAGATGTCGTTTCCAATACTTTAACGAGCTGGAATAGACAAGCGCTAGACAATATTTTCTTATTTAAAGAGTCTGAAAAGAGTTTAAATACGACTCCATTTTGAGGAACAAGTGGTGTCTAGGGTAGCAACTAGTTCCAGTGATATTGGAACTTCTCAAAACATGTTGATTTATGTGAAGAGGTTGGCTAATGAGACCACTCATTTCAACTGTTCCTCAAAAAAGAGTAAAACAAACAAGTAAAAGCATACGATCGGCCAAAGAGATGGTGGTGATGGAATGATGCCAAGGCTCATATGATAAAAGAGGTTGATAAAATGGCAATCATGAGGGTTAAAATGGAAATGGGTTCATTTTTAGACAAGCTTGAACCATAAGGAACTATGGTTGGATTCAGTTTCATGTTTACACAAGCTTGAAAAGAAAAAACTATGCTTGGATTCAGTTTCATTTTTACACAAGCTTGAAATGAAAATCTATGCTTGAAAACGGTTTGCATGCCCCCAGCATGATGAAAGGGAGAGTCTCCTATAACTAGATGGAAGTTGTTGTGGTGAAGCAGGATGGTTATCCAACACCTTTTTGGCTTCATCCAGATAGAAAAAGGTGAATGGGGTGATTCCCTTCACACAACCTACAGGGAAACTTAACTTTACCACTAGGTGCATGCCCCCCCAAGCTTCATTACATTCACCTAAGTAGACTACTCATGGCTATCAGGTGGATGGAATGAAGGTTCTTTTACGAGATCAAGTGAAAGGCTCGATCGGGATTTTACAAGATTTAATCAGAGACTCGACTTGGAACTTGGGACCTTGTTTCATTTTTTAAATGAGCTTGACACAACACAAGAAACTCTGCTCAGATTCCTTGTTTCATTTTTTAACGAGCTTGACACAAGACAAGGAACTATGCTCATTGGCCTGTTTCATTTTTAAACAAGGTTGACATAGTAAAAGAATTGTCCTCATGGACTTGTTTCATTTTTTAACGAGGTTGACCCAGTAAAAGAACTATCCTCGGACCCTTGTTTCATTTTTTAATGAGGTTGACACAAGACAACGAACTATCCTCGGGTATGTTTCATTTTTTAACGAGGTTGACACAGTAAAAGAGCTATCCTCATACTCCTTGGTTTCATTGTTTAACGAGGTTGACACAAGACAAAGAACTATCCTCTGTGTTAGAGTCGGTCTAGTCAGCCCTCCGTCAGAGATCAAAACTCTTTATGCATTTCATTTTTAGGAGTCCTGATCCATTTACCTAGCTGCATTCCACTAGGAGCATGTCATAATCTGACGGAAAAGGTCATGCTAGTCATTTCCCCTCATGTCTGGCTCCTGCTAGCTTAGGTCTTTTGTCAATTATCACCAAAGTCCATGACAGTCAATGTCTGGTCCTCTAATGGACAAAAGTCATTTTCGATCATTAGGTCTAGGGATTAATCAATTTGGTCTTTAAATATGCCCAGTAAAGCCATGTAGGCCAGAGTGAGGCCCTTACAAAGTAATGATTCAGAGAGTTTCATCGTCATATTGATAAACTTCGATTATTCTTCAAAACTCTGTTTTGAAGAAAAGTCAAACAGTGTCATTGGTGATAAAATTCTCAAAAAAAGTCATCAATTGATTTATTTAGATGCAGGCATGGTTTCCATGGCCAAATGTCCGGTCATGCAATCCCTGCAAACAGCGCCGAAAATTTCATCATTTGAGCTAAAATTTCAGAGGGAAAGTGAAAATCAGTGTTGCTTTAAGTCAGTGAAAAAGTGTCAAAACATAACATTAGAAAAATGGGTTTTTGGAGAAGCAAAAATTTAAACCATGACTTCCAAGTCTTTATATACAAGTTTCCACCAAAATCAAAGTCATTGTGCAAATCAAGGCATAGGGAAACATTGAAAAGTGTTTGAGTGTGCATCGTGCGTGTTTGGAGCACGGTTGGAGGTAGTTTTTCAGGGCGCAGCGCATATACACAGGGGCGCGACATACACAGAGGGCGCGGCGCACATAGATCCAGCCCTCAGTGTATTTTTCCAATGAGTGTGGCGCACAGCCAGGGCGCAACGCACACAGACAAAGCGCCAAAACAAAGCCAGACTTCCCCAAACTTTTTGTGAAGCCCCTCAAATTGACAGGTAGGCTCTATGACATGACTTGTTCCTCAAATTTTATAAATGATATGGTGGTTTATGGAAATGTTTGAAATGCAACAAAATTCATAAAGTCAACCACAAGAAAACACCAAAGGCCATTGTTGCTAGGGTTGAATATTTGTGGTATTGAAGCCAAGGTTCCATTTTCACCCACCATTTTTCCCTCACCTACCATTTTTGCCTATCCTCCCTTTCTCATTTTTCCCATTATCCCTACCCTAAAACACTACCAAACCCTATTCCCTCTCCCCTCCTCTTATTTGTCAACAAAACACCCCAAAATCCTACCTTGTCAAAATGCCAAAAACCTACCCTATCAAATACCCAAACCCCCTACATATCCCTTGTTAGCCTCCTATACCAATAGGTTTTCATCTCTCATGATTGACAGTGGAAGTGCCAAAAATGTCCACCTTCCATGCTACTAAGGTTCCATTTTTGTAAAGGAAGCAGACAGTTAAAAAATGTAAAGAGGGTATGCCTTAAAAGAAAAATCAAAGGGCAAGAAAATGAATTGGTCAAAGAAGAAATAAAAGAAATGAACCCTAAACAAAGACCATGAAAGTGGCTAGTCCAAATTTCCACTACTATTTGGATGGGTGGTCCAACAACTCAAGCTGGGCCTCACTATGTTTTAAATTGCATGTTGTAGACTAGAGAGGAAGTACCTGTTCAAACAGCTCAAGCTTGACAGATGACTAGGTGGATAGAGAAAGAAAGGAGCCCAACTGCTAAATCTGGGCCCTTGGAAGTCATAAGGGTAGACTTAGATAGGAGGGCAGCAAAAAGAAAAGAGAATTATCAGGGTTTGCAAGGCCAAGTGCACCCATCCAAAGGAAGAAAAAATGTTAGGCATAATAGGCAGGGTAGGCAGTGGAAGGTTGCAGAAAGCATGATCTAAGTATATCAATTGGCAAAAATCACAATGATGTCACCAGCAGGAGAAAGGCAAGACCAATGGCTCATTTGGAAAACTACTAAACTATCACTAACTTCCCTCATCCCCTTCAAAAGTTTTTACTAACCTCCCCATGAGCACTGCAGGATCTGCCTGATCAGTCCTCCTTAGACTCTTCATTTGTACAAATTTCATGTCAGAAGTGACTTCTCTCTTTGAAAAGAAGCCACATTTCTTGTGTAAAAATTCTTTTCATTTTGATCTACTCCCTAACTAAGTTTGATTCCTAAAAAGCTTAGTAACTATCACTTCCCATTCCCATTCCCCTCCAAATACTAACTACTAACTCTATCTACACTAAATCCCCTATGTTCCCCTTTCCCTATTACTATAACACCATGGTGTATAAAACCCCAAGCAATGTATAAATATCCCCCCTTTAGCATTATAGCTAAATAGTATGTCTATGGGAGACATTAGTCCACCAGGGACTATAGTCAACCCTTGTTTTGGGAATTACTCTAACCCCTGGTTAGACTAATAGCCCACCCTTAACCCTCATATATACCCCATTTTCCGAAAAATACCCATGCAAACCTTTTCCCCCCACTCAAACCTAAGTCTAACCATTTGTTGACCCCCCGACATATTAACCTATACGCATTTAAAACCTATTAAACCCCCATAACCAAAGTTTTTCAACCCACGGCATATTAAATATTATTTAATCAGCTGGCGGTCCCCACCCAAACTTGCGCATTGGGTCGGGGCGCTCGCCAGCCGTCCATCTCCCGCCTCCCTTCATCCAACGGTGGGCGGGTGTTTTGAGATCTGAAGGTGCCGCGCTTTAACATCTGGGGAGCGGGCGGTTTTCCCCCCCGTACACGGGACACATGGCAGCCGACGGAGGTGTTCGCAGCCCCCCTCCCTGATACCGCCTTCTCCCAAAAGCGGTGCGGGGAGACCGCTTACCACCCTCCTGCTTACCACCTTCCCCGTCACGTCACTCCACGTCATCCTGACGTCATGTCCCCGGCCCCCGCCCTCGCGCCTTGTGGCCCTCCATGTCACCTTGCCACCCCACACCGCCCGCCACCGTGTCCCGCCACGCTGGCCTCCAGCTCAGCGCCCACGTCACCCTCCGTACCGGGGCCCGCCATGACGTCATGCTGACGTCATCGGCGGAAAAGCGCCAATAACCCCCATTTTCTAAATTTATCGTTAAAAACGCGCTATTTGGCCGTTTTATGTCATTTTCGTTGGAAACAAAGAAGAGCCGTTTTTTCCGTTCATTGCGAAATTTGCCTCCAAGCCGCCAAATTCGAAGCTGCAGACGCCACAACTCACCAATTTAGCTGCATTGTTCGTTAACTGTCAACCCGGAGGCTCTCGGCATCATTTATCCAGGTATTTGCCAGAATTCACCCGTTTCACCCGTGTTTTTGCCATTTCTCTGCAAATTTTCCATAAAACACCTGTTAAATCCCAAATTGAAGATTGTTTCTTAGTCAATTCTGGACTAGAACACCTGCATTGTCCCCTGCTCCAAAATTTGATGATAAAACCATAATTCGCGGTCTTAACTTGCAAATTCGTCCTCAAGCTACCCGGCATTGTTCCCTTTTGCCGGGTGCAGGCTTAAAAAGCTGCATTTTACCATTTTAAGTCCTACCCACCCTTTGCATTTCATCTTCATTATTCACAATTCCTGTGAATTTTCCAAAGCAGAGCAAAGGCAAGCCTGCCTAGTCTGCCTATTTCTCTTTGAAGAATATTTCTGGCATTATCTGCATTCAGTCTATCACCTGAGCTTTGAGGGACCTATCAAGCTATCTGCACTTACCTTGTTCTATTCAGAAATTACAAATGGCTGCCCCTGCACCCACAGCTCTCAGTGTTGCCCCCATGAATCCACCAAATAAAGAGCTGGAGTCCCTACCTCTTGCTGACAGGGACTACCTCATTCAAGACTTTGTGGGCGATAGGGACCATTTGTAGACCTTCAGGGAACTGAGCGATGACCATTTTAATGGCAAGGATACATATGGGATATGGGAATCAAATCTGCCATATTACTTTCTCCCATCTGTTAACATTTTTCCAAAGATTATTCGCCTATGTGCTGAGAATTATGATGCAAATCACAGAGCTGTCAAGTCTCCATCTGGGAGCATCCTCTTTCACATTAATGCTGAGTCCATCAACCAGATGCTCAACTTCAAACAAACTCAGCTGTTGTTTCCTTTCTGCATGAACTATCTGCTGGATACAGGTGCCAAGATGTCCACTGCTGACATTCAGAAGATCACCCAGACATTTATGAGGCCTGACCGCCAGCCCACAGGGCCACCTCCCTACTTATATGTCCACTTTACTGATATAGGCAAACTTCTGCTGGACATGATTTCATATGTGTTGGGCTATAAAACCAGTGAATTTGTTGATGAGACAGTGCTGGTATTACTAGCTGCTTATAGCCCAGGCCAACCTCCTGCCTACAAATATAATTTTGCTAAATTCATAGCCAACAAGATACATGAGAAGCTTTTCAAAGTGGATAGGGAGGGCATCTTCAAGTATTCATCTTATATCTACCACATGTTCATGTACTACCAGTCTGAGGCTTTTCCATGCTACATCAAAAAGCTGGATTCTAGAGGAGAAAGAAGATCTGTTATCTTCTGGACATCTGTCTTCCACCAAGTCCAAAATTCACCATATTCATATTGTGAATTTATTGATCAATTTGTATACCCAGTCTCCTGCTTATTGATGAGGTTCCCTCCTCCCAAAGTGTCATTTGAAATATAGAAAACCCTGCAGCTCTCTAAAAACTATAAAATAGGTGATTGGTACCTATACCAGGATCATACAGTCATCAGAATCTATCGCTGTGAGCTCTGTCCATACAGGCTCCCAAAATATGTGCCCATGAGACTCTTTGCCTTGGAGTATTATAGGCAGCTCATTCACACTGACCTCACCCACTTCCACAGTGCCAAAAAGAAAGCCCACCTCAAGTTCAAACACCACCTGGGCCCCTTCATCATGAACAAAAAAGAGGGATGGCAAGATGTTGAGCAAATCCTCAAAGACAAGTACATGCTCTCAAAAAGCTTCTGGTGGGTCCCTTATGACCCTGAAGGCTTCGTCTGTGCCAGGAGGGTTGAGTACAGGCTGTTAGGCTATGAGAATTGCAAATATCCACATATTGAACAGTATGCCAATCAGCAAGAATGGAAACAAGATACATTAATTGAGAAATTAACTGAAGAAGAGATAATGCAAAAGAATGTCAAGGATTTGGAAAAAACTCTTGACTTAGATTCTGTGCAGCAGGTAATCTTCAAGCAACCACATCCAGTGGGAGAAGGGACCTCAGCCACAACAACTGCACCAGCCACCCAGGAACCTTCCACAGCAGCATCAGGTACATATAAAGGTAAAGGGATAATGGGTGCTGAAGAGGAAACACTAAAAGAATAGCCTGCCTCCTCAATTGGGCAGCAACAAGAGCAGACCCCTCCACCACAAACAGAGCCACCAGCAACACCAATTTTGCAGACTCCAGCACCTGAGGAGAGAGGTAAGAAAAGAGACAGAGAAGAGTCCACTCCTGCTAGTGGATCCTCCTAGCAACCTGAGGCCAAGAGGCAAAAGGTTGACTCCCCAACAGTAGAAGAAATAAGTGAAGAAGTCCTTGACAGTCCAAGGAAAGATGGGGAAGGCAGCCAGCAAACGGGCACAAGCTCCTTTCAGCAGGAGCAGGGATTGCAGCTTGGTTTGGAGGTGTCCTCCTCCACTCAGCAGAGCAAGAAGCCTTCAAGCACTAAGGCTTCTTTCAAACAAATAAAGGCACAAAATGACTTGCTGAGAGTAGAAGTATATAAGCAGTTTCTCAAGGCAACACCAGCCAAGCAAGAAAGGCTAATGTCTGTATATGACATTCAAGAGGAGAAAATGATCCTCAGCCACTTCAAACCTAAGGTGCCGCAGCCTAAATCAGCTGCAGATTATGTAAGAACAAGGGTGGAGGTCATGGCAAAGGACATTCACCCCATGGACCAAATAGAACTCCACAAACAAACTGGAGAAATGGTCTATGCCACATTGGTGGACAGGGCAACAATGGCCCATGAATTAAAAGAATCATTGAAGAATACCAACATTCAGTTGGATTTTGAGAGAATGTCCTCCATGGCCAAAGATAACAGGATCAAATCATTAGAGGACATCATTATAGACCTGGGACATGATCCCAAGGACCCAAAGGGCGTGAGGGCCCTCATGAAGAAAAAAGAAGATGATCTTAATGCATTGAAGAAAAGGTTAAAGCTGCTGCCCACCGAGCACCCCCAAACAACAGAATTGCAGAAGGAAAAGGAGGCCGATGAGCAACTTGATCTAATAATGCAGCTAAATCAAAAGGTCCTTGATTTGGAAAAGGAGCTAGAAGGGGCACTACAAGACAAGCAGGGAGAATCCACATCCCAAGCTCCTCCAACTACTTCAACCACTGCAACAACTACAGAGGCAGCAGTAGCCCCTGTACCAACTACAGCAACAACAGAAGCAGCAGCAACTACAACAGCTCCAGAGTCCAGCTTAAACATGGAAGATTTGACAAAGGCTATCAAAGAGCTGGAGCTCCAAGCTACTGAGATAAAAGAGGCCAAGGAAAAATTGGCAGAACTAGAGGCCAAATATGACAAATCAAAAATGACTGTGGCAGAGCAAGGTAGAGAAATAAAGGCCCTCAAAGAGAAAATAAAGGCCTTGGAGAAAGAGCTCAAGCTAGAAAGTGCTATGGCAGAAATAAAAAGAATTTTGTGGGCCCGAATTGACCAATCCATTACTAGACAATGGAAGTCAATCAAGATTGTGCATGAACAAATGGAATTAATTGCCAAAGCACAGATCGAGATCCAGAAGGCCAGAACAGTATTGGGGAATAGGCCTGAGCAGGCCAATAGAATGATACACTTTTTGAACACTCAGACCCAGGAGGATCTAGCAGCCATCAACATTGTTAACAGAACAGAGGTTGTCCTCACAGCTAAAAAGGTGCTAACTCTCAGGAATTATGTACAGACTGCAGAGAGAAAATGCCATGAAATACAGGCTGAGGTGGATGAATACAAGCTCAAAATGGGAGCACTGCAAGGAAAGGGATTGCCCAGCCTACTAACCAGCACGGGAAGACTGCTCCCTCGTGAACAATATGCTGCCAGGATGGCAACTTTTATTGAAAATCATATCACTGCATCTGCCAGTACTTCTGAGGAAGCAGGGCCTCCAACAGGGCAGGGCCTTCTTGACAAACTTGAAAATCTGTTTTTTATTGAAAATGAAATCCACCATCTTTTTGAGGTTCCTCCTAAATTTTATAGATATACGGAGGCAGATGAAACATTGGTGAAAATTCAAAGACACCAGCTACCCAAAGAGGATTGCTGGCAGGCAATGCTACAAATTTTGCCACAGTAGTCTCAGTTGCTCGGTCCTTGTCAGCTTCAACTCCGTAAAAGGCAAAAAGCAGAATAAAGACAGCACTTAAGACAACACTTAAGGCAGCCGAAGGATGACTCAGCATAAAGACAACGACAACAAGAAAAAGATCAAAAATACGCAAATTTTGGGCAGCATATCTTCAGCTGACTCCAACGGTCGCAAAGTCAACATTCTCTGACCATTTTGGACAGCTAAGGCATTGAGGAGTTACTACAACATTTACTTTCTCAGCTACAAAGCTCCAGGAGTTGGCACGACATTAATGAAACATTTACTCATCAGCTAGATATTTTCTTATGTAAATTATGTATATATAACTCCCCTGGCAACGTATGAGGGGTTGGTGATTTTATTCTGAGGCAAATGTATTGTATATTTTCAGATTATATAATGCAAAAGGCTGGAAAAGCTCAGTGATTCCCCGAATGTTTGATGTCTTGGTGATGTTATGCGTTCTGTTGCAGAATTCCTATGCCGTTTGATGGAACAATAAGTTTTTCTCAATCTATGTTTTGTCTTCTTATGTTTATTAAATCATACACATGTCTCACTAATCTAGTAGTAGAGAAAAGGAATAGTATAGGAAATGTTTGGTTACACCTTGTGCTCAATCTTTATTGCTAAAAATGTTTTCTTCAGAATTGATCATGAACATGAATTCTTAATTGCTCATGTTTTCATTAATTCTATAAATATGAATGTTATGTAGAAATTCTTCACTGCTTCTAAATAATATTCTCTCTGTTTCTCCACACCAGTTTGTTGAAAGATTCTTAATTGCCTTTCATACCCTGGTTATATCACACTTAATCACAGATTCAAAGAATTGTTTCTTAGACACTTATATGGCTCTGCAGCATCACTACCGTATCAACACAGACATATCAAACAAATTAAGCACCACTGACTCCATGCCCAATGGCCTAGAACACCCTGGTAAGCACATATATATCTTGACTGAAGTCATCGTCCAGCAAATTCCAAAAACAAAACCTTGAGCATCATAACTAGCCTAAAATAGTATACAAACAAAGTTAAATCATATAGAGAGAGCCCTCTCTGGTCATAGGTAGGCTAGAACCTGTGACCCTTTTGTGGTCACCAAGAACCCCCCTCTTTGTTTGGTATTAGCAATAACATCAAGCAAAGGGGGACCCTTAACAAAAAATCCCAAAAATATTTTTATCAAAATTTTTGTATTTAACTCCCTAAAAGCTATATCGCATCGCAAAGAGAGAGTGAAGCGTTTTCCTATGCGCGTAAATAAGCTACAAAGAAGCGATGCAAAATTCATCGCATCGTATATTTTGAAAGCGCCCTTAAAAGAAAACAAAAAGGAATCACTGACGGCCGATATGCGACGTCGCATATCGCAAACGTCGCAAAAGCACACAATGAGCAAATGAAAATTTTGATATTGCGATTTGCGATCTGCGATCCTACAAACTGCGATTTTGCGATTTGCGATCTATGACGAATGAGACTATTAATTGCTGCGATGCGAATCGCAGAAACCACTCATCGCAAAGTTTCTTCGGCATGATCTGTAAACCTAAAATAGAGCGCGCACCTTAAGGAAAATTAATGATTGCATGCCTGAGTATCCAAAGATGATCGTGTTGCGTTTTTCGAAGAGTCAAGTCATTATGAGTGTCATGATTATGCATTCATTAGAACTTAAAGCTTTCATGTCAATCTTTTCATCAATTCTCTTTTCCTTTGCGTGAACTGCAAGGCAGCAACTAATATAAATCTATATGCAGGAAACATCCAAGGAAAAGGGGAAAGCGCCAATACTAGTAGAACAGAGAGGAGATTCCTTCGCAGATGAATGCCGCATGCAGCAGGGCCGCGGATTCCAGAGTATAACTCAACAGGCACTGATGAAAATAGACTATCCAAGACTCAGAGTCAAAGGCGCACAAAAGCAGCATGTTTGCAAAAGATCCTGAAGCTCAGATTGGATAAAGCAAAAAGAAAAATGCTAAAAAGGGATGATGCTTCAGAAAGGCCTCGAACAAAGAACGGAAGCAATTTCCAATACGTAATATTGTTCAGGCAATGAAATCCCTAACTCATTGAGTCATTCGCACGGCTGGAAACCGAAATAGCAACAGCACAATCAGTTTGAAAGAAATCTGGGTTATACTAAGTATACACACAGCAAAAAACACCCAGCCAGAGGAAGATTTTCAAAAATATCTTCTAGTTTGTCAGAAAGAGGTGCCAGCTTTTTTTATTTCTACTTTTATCACTCGAGCAAAAGGAAAAGACAATCAGACAACTCTTTCCAGGTGAACCTTGCATTGCTTACAGCACTAAGGAGCAGATACAGAAACGGTTAGAAATTAGATTCAATTTTTAGAAATAAATTTGTTTTAGTAAAAGGGCAGTCATTTGAATCCATTTCCTAAATTTGTGTAATTAAGATTAGTTAGTTAGTAGTATTTAACCCTTCTCATGGCATTTGGAGAAGGGTCCGGAAATTTGTCAAAAAACTTGTCCTCAGAACATGCACTTTTGCACCCTCGTAGGGGGTTTTTGATGAATGGATGGATCGAGATTTATTTATGTTTACATTTTAATGTCTGCTACTGATGTTGCACTTCTGTACTCTTAGTAGATGTTAAAAGTAAGTAGAGATAAATCATTATTGCTTGAAGTTTGTGAGTGAAATCAGTCATAAATGGTACTTTTATCTCTTGATTAATTTCTGCTCATATTCTTAGAGTGATATACAGCTGAGTTGTTTATATGTTAATGTATGAATGTGTGGGTTACCATTTGGCACTTTTGTACGATGGAGTCATTTGTTTGTGCTTGACATGTGAATAACTGATTATGCGATATGCTGTTCACAACTGTTCTGCCTAACTTCTTATGCAGAATGGTTTATCTTAATTGATTTATATTCTTATGATAGCTGAATGATCTTTATTACCAGTTGTTGTATGAAATCTTTTTAGATCGCATAATGAAAGAATTTTACCCTGGGTTAGTATAGATTAGATGTGCTGTTTTTGTTAGATTATAGTAGCATAGAGTCAGTTTAGAGTCTAGAATTAAATTAGCTTAAAATTACCTTTAGATTAGTATCTTCAAAAATCTACACACACACACACACACATTTTTTAGATTGGGAAGCTGGTCCCATTATCCCCAGTCGGACCCGCTACACCAAACGGGCAAGGAGCCGCCAACCAGGTTACGGACCGGGTGGGTATCCCCCTTGTTGTTGACCCAATTTCTGGGCCCTCAACATATTTGGCGCTAGAAGGAGGGCATGAACTATGAATGGCAACTAAGTCAAAATCTAAATGCCATTCTGAGAGTAAATCACCCTCATCAACTCCCCCGACTTGTCCACTACGGTTAAACCCGGAGTTAGAAGTTGCTCGAGTATCCATCGCTGCTACCTACTCCAATATATCAGACCAACTCATTATTGAACCCACTGAAATTCAAACTTTGATTCGTAAACTGCAGGGATTCTCTATTTTTTCTCATAGGTCTGATAAATCTAACAGCAGCGTGACTTCGCAGTACAATCCTGCTCATCCTCTGACCAGATTGAAGAGTGAAAAATTTGGTATTCAACCAAGTGAACTCCCTCTCCATACTAGGAAAAGAGCAAGGAAGGCACCACCAGAGTCTGACCGTGAGACTCTTTCATCCACTTCATCCATTTCAACACCCTCACCGCAAAGTCAACCACCCACATCCTCATCCCAAATCACTCATCCATCTTCTGCAACACTTCCTCTTCAATCATCAAAGATCATAATATCTTCATCTTCTCAGCATCAGGGATTATCTTCTGCACTTTCATCAACTAGCAGCTCTACGATGGCCCAGTCTCCATGGAACAATCCTGGGGCGGTTTTAATGCCTCCACCGCTGAGCCCAATACCGGCCCATCCGGAGAAATGGCTACCCAAGTTCAATCCAGAAACAGGCATGCTAGCTGAAGAGCATATCAATAATTTCATGCTTTCTGTTAATCTCAATGGAGTTACTAACGAAGATGCTGTTGTCCGACTTTTTCCTTACACAATGCAAGGAACAGCCGGGTCATGGTACTTTTCGTTACCTTCCGGGTCCATCACAAGTTGGGACATCTTTCAAAGTCAATTCCTCACCAAGTTTGGCGATGACAAATCAACAACGACATTGATCAATGACCTATCTAATATTAAAGCTGAGGCTAGAGAACCCATTAAAGATTTCAATTTACGGTTCAATAAGATCCTCAACAAAATTCCTGCTGCTTCTCAACCCAGCGAGGAAGTAAGATGTGAATGGTACATCACGGCCTTACCATCAAACTTGGCTATCTTCGTAGATAGGGCAAATAAGACGACCTTAGTTGAAAACTTAACTGAGGTGTTAGCAGTAGAAAAACGCGTAGTTGCCCTAGAAAAGAGATCTGCAATAGAAGAACGCAAATCTAAGAAGATCTCTTTCAAAGAAGACACCAAGAAGAAGCAAACGAAGGATCCTTTCGATATGGAAGGATTACAAAAAGTGTTAAAGGCCATGTCCAATGAGATGATTGACATAAGAAAACAAGTAGCAGAAACTTCTTCCAAAAAGCCCTTCAGATCTTTTAAAAGAAACCCTCCCATGGAGGTGAAACCACCCAATGCTATCTCAAACATCGAATCTGAAGAAGAAGAAGAAGAAGAAGAAGAAGAAGAGAATATCACTAAAGGGCAGACTGATGATGAAGAAGTTGTGGAACTACAAGGAATGTGGGACTTCATCCTCCCACAAGAAGAAGATCAAGAAGCATTTCTGGTTAGCACACGAAGCAAAAATCAACTTGATCCTCCCCAAACTACCCCTAAACAGAAGGGCGCAAGCCCTGCAACAAAAGATAAGGTCGCATCAAAGAAAACAACTTCTAGAACGACCCAATTTAGCCCAGTCCAATCAGATCAAACACCTCCATCAAGAACACTGATAGTGTCGGATGAAATGGAGTATAACATTATCGATGACATGAAAAAGACTAGGGCTAATATCACTCTTTACGAATTGAGCAAATTGAAACATCAACAGAAAATAATGATGAAAGAATTACATGCCGTGCGTACTACATCTTTACCTACAGCTGTAGCTTCCCACAACATGGGAAGACCTCCAACCAACATGATCAATAAGATTGATCCGAATGACATTTCCTTGATTGGAGGAAGGTTAAGATCCCATACTCCTCCTTTTCTCCTCACTTATGAAATTTTCAATAAAAACATGCACAATTGCTTGGTTGATTCTGGTGCTTCAACGAATATTCTACCTAGATCAATATGTGCCAAATTGAATGTTCAGCCTCAGAAATCCACAGTGCGCATAGTTCAACTTGATCGATCTCAAGTCGAAGTGATTGGTGAACTTAACCAAGTGACCATAAGATTGTCGTCTAACCCGAAAGTATGTTAGGTTATCGACATTCTAGTAGCTGATATCCCTGAATTCTATGGTTTAATTCTTAGCAGGGATTGGTCTGAGAAACTCCACGGATATTTCTCAACTGACTGGTCGCACATGTGGTTACCCTACAACGGCAAACCCAATCAAATAAAGGTTGAACGAGAATTGCACCAAAAGTACACAGTGACATAATTGGAAGGAGGGAACGAAGCAATAGCATACAACAGCAGTATCATAGGCAATTACTCGGTAGATTCTTTCCTCGGCAATTTCAATGCTCACACCTCACCTTACTTAGAAAATTCAGTTGTGTCCCAAGTTGAAAATTTTTCCCAAACTGATGATTCAAAGTGTTTTAATTTTTTAGATAATTCTGTAAATACATCTTTATTTTGGAAATTATATTTTGATGGCTCTAAATCTAACGAGGGAGCATGAGCAGGATGCGTTCTGATTAACCCAGATGGGAACAAGATCATGCTTACATGCAGACTTGAGTTCGATTGCACAAACAATACAGCGGAATACGAAGCCTTGGTGCAAGGCTTATACAAAGCAATCGGGATGAATGTTAAGTATCTTTAAGTCTTTGGAGATTCTGAAATTGTCGTCAAACAGGTACGTAACACCATACATTGCCTGTCAAGTCATTTAAAGCACTATCAATCATTGGTACAAGATCTGACTTCACATTTCATAGCATTCAATATTTCGTCAATCCCAAGACTCCAAAATGCGAGCACAGACCTGTTAGCTAACGTAGCCTCTAGACTTATTCCCTCCGAAGATTTTAGTCCCGATAGGTTTTCAATAGAATTAATCTTTAAACCATCCATCCCTGACAACATCACCAACTGGAGAGTGTTCAACGACGATCCAAACATTGTAAATTTCCTCACTTCTGAAGGATCCTACTCAAATTAAATAATTGACGAAGACCATAATGATCACCAAATTCAGCAAAATAGCACTGATAATGTTATACCTAAATCGGTGGTTAAGTTAGAAGATTTATATGATTTGAAAAGTCGCTTTAAAAGGTCTGCCAATTCTAAACTCTACAGTTCAACTCTAAACTATGAATTAGTGAACCTAGGAACCAATCAGAAGCTGCAGAACATTAATCTAGGCCACGGCCTAGCCCCTGAAGAAAAACAGCATATATCCGTCTTCTGAGACAATACAAAAACGTTTTTGCATGGAATTACGATGAGCTGAAAACATACAACACTTCTATCATTCAACACACTATCCCTATGATTGACAATGAAAAACCTGTCCAAGCTCAGAAAAATCCACCCCAACTTAGAAAATCAGATAAAGACTGAGCTAAATAAATTGTTGAGAGCCAGAATAATTATCCCCGTCAGACACTCCAAATGGGTATCCAATATGGTACCCGTTAGAAAGAAAAACAGAGATATTAGAATCTGTATTGATTTTCGGAACCTCAACAAAGCCTGTCAGAAAGATAATTTTCCCCTCCCACCTATGGAGCAAATACTACAGGCAGTAGCGGGCTCAGAATTAATGTCTTTCCTGGATGGATTTTCAGGATACAACCAAGTGTTGGTACATCCCGATGATCAGTTGAAAACCACATTCCGAACCAAATGGGGCACATACGCATATTGGAAGATGCCATTTGGTCTGATCAATGCCAGCGCTACCTTTCAGAGAGCCATGGACATCGTGTTTAAAGGTTTGGTCAATAAATCGGTAGTGATTTACCTGGATGATATAACAGTGTACTCCAAGAAGCGAAGCGACCATATCAAAGATTTGAAACAAATCTTTCAAAGATGCTTAAGGTATGGAATTTCACTTAACCCAAAGAAATCTTTTTTCGCATTAAGTGAAGGGAAATTGCTTGGATTCATAGTGTCAAAATCTGGTATTCACATTGAACCTGACAGAATCAAAGAAATTTCCGAAATATCCATACCTCATAATAAAAAGGCAATGCAATCTTTCCTTGGACAGATCAATTTTGTAAAAAGGTTTGTCCCAGATTTTTCACGTATTATTTCTCCTTTACAAAATATAATAAAAAAGAATTCAATTTTTAAATGGGGTCAAGATGAGCATGAAGCATTCAACTTGATCAAACAAGCTATCATCAACGCTCCATCTTTAGCTACCCCAAATTTTTCAGAATCTTTCATCTTATGCACTTTTGCCTCAGAGAAATCTTATGCCGTGATTTTGACTCAAGAAAATCAAGAGAAGGCGGAAGCTCCAATCACATTCTTTTGCTCGAACTTACAAGGTGCTGAACTTAATTATTCAGACGTGGAGAAACAGGCATATGCCATTTTCAAAGCAATCAAATATTTCAGACCTTTCTTACTTAAGGCCCATACCAAAGTCGTAGTACCGTTTCCAGCGGTAAGAAACCTTTTGGTACAGAAGGATGTGGGCGAAAAGAGAGCAAATTGGATTACTGCTCTACAAGAATACGATCTTGAGATCAAACCAGCAAACATCGTAAGGGGTCAAGGCTTCTGCAAGATGTTAGCTGGAGCATCGCAAATTCCTGAGAACTCATCTGAAGAGGTACACACGTATGAGGTAAGCCTAAACGACGTAGAATCATTATATGCAGACACCATTTATTATCTTAAGAACGGGTATGCTCCATCACACCTGGATCACACCAAGAAAAGAGCTCTGAGGTTGAAAGCTAAACAATATCAGCTCATAAATGATGTTCTGTTTAAAAGGAATTATGATTCTGTACTTCTTAGGTGTCTTGAGAAAACTGAAGCCGAAAAGGTTTTGCAGGAACTCCACGATGGACCAGCAGGCGGACACTATGCTGGAGAAGCTACTGCGCATAAGATCTTACGTGCAGGATATTATTGGCCCACGCTGTTCAAAGACTCATACAATTATGTAAGGGAATGCCAAATCTGCCAGACCGCTGCGGGGAAACAAAGGAAATCGTCCATGCCACTACAGCCGGTTAACATCGAGCAACCATTCAACCAATGGGGCTTGGATATAATAGGTGAGATCGTTCCTCACTCTTCTAAGCAGCATAGGTATATCCTCATGGCAACAGATTATTTTACTAAATGGTTAGAAGCAGTTCCTCTCAAGACAGTTAATTCTGAAAACGTTATTGAATTCATAGATCAATTTATCATCACAAGGTTTGGATTGCCAACGGCCTTAATGTTTGATAATGCATCATACTTTTCTGGAAATGAAATGACTGAGTTTGCACTAAAAAGAGGGTTCAAACTGAAATATTCTGCCAATTACTACCCGCAAGGTAATGGGTTGGCTGAATCAACAAACAAAAACCTAATCAGGATTATCAAAAGAACAGTTGACCAAAACCAAAAGAATTGGCACAAAGCACTGGTAAATGCTTTATGGGCAGATAGAATCACGAAGAAAGCTTCAATCGGCACTTCTCCCTTTAATTTAGTTTATGGGAAAGAAGTGGTTCTTCCAACTCACTTAGTCATTCCCTCTTTGTCTTTAGTACAACACATCGATGAAGTATCTACTTCCTCTTTGCAATTGAGACAAATGGAGATAATCAAACTAGAAGAACGCCGAGAACAAGCTAAGAGAACCCATGCTCACCACCAAGCGCTGATAAAATCCTCTTTTGACTCAGCCATCATAACCAGAAAGAACTTTCAGATGGGAGATTTAGTTTTGAAATGGGATAAGGCTCATGAAGAAAAGGGCAAACATATGAAATTTCAGAAGCTGTGGCTTGGTCCTTTTAAAATTGTAGAATTCATAGGCCCATCGACGTTTGTGTTGCAGGATTTGGCAGGTAGAAGAGATTCTTTGCCTGTGAATGGATAGATTCTTAAAATGTATTTTCCATAGAAGATCACTCTTCTATTTTTGTAGGATAGTTTTAGTTTCTTTTATTTTGTTTTTCTCTTTCTTATAAATAAAACCGGTTGTAAATGATCATTGAAAAAGATTCATGAAAGAGCACACTAACTCTCTATCAGATTTTGATTTCACTTGTACAAATAGCAAAACTTTTCGAAAAATCTGACTTTTATTATTGACAAATAGAGTTAACTTTAACCTGGATTTGATATTAGTTTCAAACTCTCAAAAAACTTTGATGAGAACAATCTTTGGTAAAAAATTGTTTTATGCCAGCACAGTGAAAGGTATCATTGATAATAAAATAAATATTCTCTACAAAGCTGTTGTTTTCAAAACTCTATTATTGTCGTCCAGAGCTTTCTTAAGGAAAAACAATGACTTCCTCCCTGCTAAAGGAAACCGCAGCATTCAGAGAAACAATCCGAGAAAACACTATATCTCAAAGAATAAGAGGTCTCATCACGAGCCAGCTTATCATGATCACAGATATTATAACTTGCTGACTTTGCCAATACTGTCTATCAAAACAGGGCAACAACTCAAGATTTTTGCAATCAAAAGACAAGGGGTCTCATCACGAGCCAGCTTGTTCAGCAAAAGTGTAAATCAAGTGAATGACTGTGTCATAATTTGGCCACCAAACCAAGACATTGTTCTTTTAGAGAGTAAAAAAGGAAAAAGTGTCAACAAGGATTTTTCTCTGAAATGCTATAAATAACTTCAAGCAGGAAAAAGGATCATTGCTGGATAACATGGTAACCCTGTCGAGGCTATGGATGCTTGCGGGCAGCAGAGGCTCTACCTACGACAAATGAGCATATTTTAAAGCCAGTACGCAGAGAAGACCTTATTTTATCTTTTAAAAAGGACCAAGTAATGTTTGGTATGAATGCAAGAACTAAGCCTAAGGAAGCAGACAATTGGAATAAAAGAAGGGTTGAGACAAAGTATCATTGACAGGATAAGGGGTAATCTACTCTATCTGTCCATAACAAAATTTAGATATATGAAAATTTTTCTGTTTCGGAAGTGGAAATGTCAATAGAAAAGCAGAGATAACTGGTTCTTCACAGTGAATCGCCATTGTTGTGGTCACCAACAACCCCCCTCTTTATTTGGTATTAGCAATAACATCAAGCAAAGGGGGACCCTTAACAAAAATCCCAAAAATATTTTTATCAAAATTTTTGTATTTAACTCCCTAAAAGCTATATCGCATCGCAAAGAGAGAGTGAAGCGTTTTCCTATGTGCGTAAATAAGCTGCAAAGAAGCGATGCGAAATTCATCGCATCGCATATTTTGAAAGCGCCCTTAAAAGAAAACAAAAAGGAATCACCGACGGCCGATATGCGACGTCGCATATCGCAAACGTCACAAAAGCACACAATGAGCAAATGAAAATTGCGATATTGCGATTTGCGATCTACGATCCTACAAACTTCGATTTTGCGATTTGCGATAATATCACGAATGAGACTATTAATTGCTGCGATGCGAATCACAGAAACCACTCATCGCAAAGTTTCTTCGGCATGATATGTAAACCCAAAATAGAGCGCGCACCTTAAGGAAAATTAATGATTGCACGCCTGAGTATCCAAAGATGATCGTGTTACGTTTTTCGAAGAGTCAAGTCATTATGAGTGTCATGATTATGCATTCATTAGAACTTAAAGCTTTCATGTCAATCTTTTCGTCAATTCTCTTTTCCTTTGCATGAACTTCAAGGCAGCAACTAATATAAATCTATATGTAGGAAACATCCAAGGAAAAGGGGAAAGCGCCAATACTAGTAGAACAGAGAGGAGATGCCTTCGCAGATGAATGCCGCATGCAGCAGGGCCGCGGATTCCAGAGTATCACTCAACAGGCACTGATGAAAATAGACTATCCAAGACTCAGAGTCAAAGGCGCACAAAAGCAGCATGTTTGCAAAAGATCCTGAAGCTCAGATTGGATAAAGCAAAAAGAAAAACGCTAAAAAGGGATGATGCTTCAGAAAGGCCTGGAACAAAGAACGGAAGCAATTTCCAATACGTAAGATTGTTCAGGCAATGAAATCCCTAACTCATTGAGTCATTCACACGACCGGAAACCGAAATAGCAACAACACAATCAGTTTGAAAGAAATCTGGGTTATACTAAGTATACACACAGCAAAAAACACCCAACCAGAGGAAGATTTTCAAAAATATCTTCTAGTTTGTTAGAAAGAGGTGCCAGCTTTTGTTATTTCTACTTTTATCGCTCGAGCAAAAGGAAAAGACAACCAACTGACTCTTTCCAGGCGAACCTTGCATTTCTTACAGCACTAAGGAGCAGATACAGAAACGGTTAGAAATTAGGTTCAATTTTTAGAAATAAATTTGTTTTAGTAAAAGGGCGGTCATTTGAATCCGTTTCCTAAATTTGTGTAATTAAGATTAGTTAGTTAGTAGTATTTAACCCTTCTCATGGCATTTGGAGAAGGGTCCGGAAATTTGTCAAAAAACTTGTCCTCAGAACATGCACTTTTGCACCCTTGGAGGGGGTTTTTGATGAATGGATGGATCGAGATTTATTTATGTTTACATTTTAATGTCTGCTACTGATGTTACACTTCTGTACTCTTAGTAGATGTTAGAAGTAAGTAGAGATAAGTCATTATTGCTTGAAGTTTGTGAGTGAAATCAGTCATAAATGGTACTTTTATCTCTTGATTAATTTCTGCTCATATTCTTAGAGTGATATACAGCTGAGTTGTTTATATGTTAATGTATGAATGTGTGGGTTACCATTTGGCACTTTTGTACGGTGGAGTCATTTGTTTGTGCTTGACATGTGAATAACTGATTATGTGATATGATGTTCACAACTGTTCTGCCTAACTTCTTATGCAGAATGGTTTATCTTAATTGATTTATATTCTTATGATAGCTGAATGATCTTTATTACCAGTTGTTGTATGAAATCTTTTTAGATCGCATAATGAAATTTTTTTACCCCGGGTTAGTATAGATTAGGTGTGCTTTTTTTGTTAGATTACAGTAGCATAGAGTCAATTTAGAGTCTAGAATTAAATTAGCTTAAAATTACCTTTAGATTAGTATCTTCAAAAATCTACACACACACACACACATCTTTTAGATTGGGAAGTTGGTCCCATTATCCCTAGTCGGACTCGCTACACCAAACGGGCAAGGAGCCGCCAACCAGGTTCCGGACTGGGTGGGTATCCCCCTTGTTGTTGACCCGATTTTGGGGCCCTCAACAGACCCAAAGATTGGTTAGTGGTTACCTCGGTCGTATTCCCTTGGGAGTCAAAGGGAACAACCTGAGTGATAACATAATTGGCGACTCCACTGGGGAACAGAACGTATTTTTCAGCTGTTGTCTGTTTTTAGACAGTGGTTCCAAAAGCTTGAGCAGTCCCTTAAAATAGTTCTAAAAAATATCCTCAAAAATACCAAAAACAAGTTCAGAAGCTGGCTCCTAAGAAGAGAACTAGGCACACCAGGTCAAATCCTGACCCAAATCCCCCACCTGTTTTCGAAAATCCAAATTTGATCCATAAAACTCTTAGAAACCAGAAGGAACCCGAACAGTCCCCTGAAACTAGCCCTGAGGCAGTTCAGCAAAGTTTTATTCCAACCCCTTCTAAGCCAGCCGTTCACCTCCATACAACTCATTCTTCCCCCTCATCATCATCCACTTCACAAAACATATTGTCCACAACCAACACACAAACTGCTGTTGCTGTCCCTGTTGTCCCAGTTGTTCCCTTTCTACCAGTTGTCCCACTTATTCCCCCAAATATGGCTAATCGTTATGCACCCCTCCAGTTGCCTGGCAACCCTGGGGCCATGCCTCAGGATTACCAAGGCAAAATTACTTATTTTGATGGAACCAGTACGTACACTGCCTTACAACATACTAAGAAAATGCAAGACTACTTTGAGAACTATGAGATAGATGATTATGACGTAAGGATGAAAATCTTTGTCCAAAGTTTAACAGGTGAAGTAAGAACCTGGTTCAGGGCACTGGCTGCACATTCTATAGCTGATTCAGGTGCCCTTTATCAGTCCTTCCTCAACAGATGGGAAAAGAAAAAGGACCCTCTCCACATTTTATCTGAATATGATACCATAAAAAGAGGCCCACAAGAAGCTGTCTTGGACTATTGCACTAGATTCAACACTATTTATAATGCCATTCCTCAAAATCTTAGACCTCCACCTGATTTAGCATTGATTAAGTTCCTTGATGGATTTGATGCTAATATGGCATATCAGCTAAGAGAAAGAGCCCCTGCAACTCTAGCAGACATGCAAAACATAGCTGTTAGTGTAGAAGCAAATCTAATTGCCAAAAGAAACCGGGCGAGAACTGAAAGGAGAACTACTTTCAAAGAAGAACCCTCATCATTTGAGCAAAAGCTAGATGCAATCATTAAAGGGATCGATAGACTTGGAGACAGGGTGGAAACCATAGAAAGAAAATCATCATGGGAAGGTCAAACAAGCAATATTAGAAACCCAAACTTCAGAAAGAATCAAAATCCTAATGTTGGAAGGACTGATCCTGACCAGCATGTCAGACCTCCTTTTCAAGAGAATTATGCTGAGGCTTCAACATCTAGTGAACCTAGTGAGGACCCTCATCTAATGGGTTTGGATGGTGAAAATCAAGTCTTTTTTACACAAGAAGACCAAGAGGTTTACAATGACAGTCAATTCCACACTAAGTCAGGAGAATCATTCGATTTTAAAGAAGGATATGATGCAGCTGTGTATGAGGTGCACAAATAGTACAAACTAAGGAGTAGAACAATAGATGTGCCTACACCCCTCAAACCAAAGGACAATAAGCAGCCAAAAAAGATCAATGAAAATACCTCCCTTCCCCAATCAGCTGGCAGCTCAAACCCACCTGCCACAGAAGTGACTGTGGAGGACATTTCAGAGCAGCAGTCCTCTCAAAATCAGCCAGGTCTACCCTATCCATTAAAGACAAAGGCAGATGCTCCCCTAGGAAACAAACATGGCACCAATTTTACTCAAAATGGACCTAACTATGAGCAAAAGACACTTGATAACTTAGCTGAAAAGGAAAAATCTGTTGCACTGAATGTCAAAATTCAAATGGAAAAACCGTTCAACTTGGAAACAGAAATAAGTAAGCTAAAGATATCGGTTACTCTTTCGGAATTAGCCAAACATGACATATACAGACAACAGATCAATAAATCACTCCAAGTATCAGACAATAAAGATGTTGTGAATGTCCTAGATGACCAACCAGAGTTGTTGTTTGGACCTGAGGTTAATGGAAAAACACAGAATGGAGGGGTACCACCCTTTTATGTTAGTCTAAACATTCATGATAAGGTCCTACATAATGCAATGTTCGATTCTGGGGCCTCACACAACTTAATGCCCAAATCTGTAATGGAAAAACTTGACTTGGATATCACAAGACCTTACAAGGATCTTTTCTCATTTGATTCAAGCCAAGTCAGGTGTTTAGGCCTAATTAAAGACTTATGTGTCTCCCTGGTTCAATACCCAACCAAAACTATCTTGATGGATGTAGTGGTAGCTGACATACCCCCTAAGTATGGCATGCTCTTGTCCAGATCCTGGGGGGCTAAACTTCAAGGATCTCTGCAATTAGATATGTCCTATGCAACTATCTCAGTCTTTGGGCAGCCAAAGAGATTATACCGGGAAACTCTGATGAAATATGTGGTAAGCAGTCAAGAGAAGCCCCAAAACTTTCCAATCTATTCGATACACTCAGACATGGATTCATTTATTCTCTACAATGATGACATCTGTCACAAAGCTTATTCTGAACTATTGATGACATTAGAGACCAAGGAGTCAGATGAACAATCTACTTTCAAAGACCAAGGGACTGTGGGTAGAGCTGATAAGAAGACAAAGGAACAGGATGCACCAAGTAACTTGCAAGAGACAAATCTGCCCATGATCCAACTTACTAAAAATTTCAATCCAGATCTTGATCATGAAACCTTATGGTATCTAGAATTTGATGGCTCTGTAAACAAGCTAGGAGCTGGGGCAGGAGTATGGATCCACAATTTGCACAATGACCAAGCTGAGGGCCATGCATACAGACTAAACTTTCGATGCACGAATAACATGGCTGAATATGAAGCCCTCCTGTTAGGTCTGAAACTCATAAAAAATCTAGGTGCAACCAAAATCTTAATCTTGGGAGATTCATATCTAGTAATACAACAGATGAAGGGAAATTTCACCAAAAATGATCTGAGGTTAAGAGCATACAAGGGGGCAGCTATTCAAATACTTGAGAGCTTCTCACAATCACAATTGACTAAAATTTCCAGAGAACTCAATCTACATGCTCACAGCTTGGCAACTTTTGCCAGCACTTGTAAGTTGCCTTTCAAAACCAATCATACATTTACTGCTGAAATCAAACACAGACCTTCAGTTCCAGATAACATCAAGAATTGGCAAGTCTTCGAGAATAATACACAGATAAATAACTTTCTCACTTTAAAGGAAGAATTTTCTGGCATGAATATTGACACTAGCACTAGAGATGATCAACCACAGTTATGCACAATTACACAGAAAATATCAGCTGAAACTGCTGATCTAGTTCTGCATCCTACCACCTTTGATAAAGAAACTATACAGGAGTTGAAACAATCAGATGAAGAGGAAATGGTTGAAGCAGAAGATGAGGTAATTGACCTAAAGGACAATTTTCTGCCCATAGGTCTAACCCCTTTGGAGGATCTGTTTGATTCAAATGACATCTCAAGAAAACCGAAAATGCAACCATTAAATGCTGAAATAGAAGATTGTAATATTGGGACCCATGAAAATCCCAAAATGGTCAAATTATCCAAAGCATTACCACCTGAGCAGAAACTGAAATACATTGAGTTATTTAAAGAGTTTCAAGATGTCTTTGCCTGGAGTTATGAGGACCTTAAATCCTATAATACATCAGTTATCCAACACACTATCCCTCTAAAAGAAAATCAAAAGCCTTGCAAACAGAAGCTTAGGAGAGTCAATCTAGTCCTGCTCCCCCTCATTGAAAAAGAGGTTAAACGTATGTATGAAGCTGGGATCATTGCCCCAATCAGATTCTCAGAGTGGATTTCAAACCTAGTGCCTACTAGGAAAAAGACAGGGGAAATCCAACTGTGTGTTGACTTAAGAAATTTGAACAAAGTATCTCTCAAAGACCATTACCCCTTACCAAAAATGGATCATATTTTGCAAAGGGTAGTGGGAGCTGCTAGGATCTCTTTACTAGATGGTTTCTCAGGATTTAATCAGATTCTAGTACACCCGGATGATCAAGACAAAACTGCCTTTACAACACCTTGGGGAACATTTAAATATGTCAAAATGCCTTTTGGACTTAAAAATGCAGGGGCCACATTCCAAAGAGCAATGGATATTGCCTTTGCTAAGGAAATTCATGACTTCCTAGTAGTCTATCTTGATGATCTAACTGCCTTTTCAAAATCAGATCAAGAACACTTAGAACACTTGAGGCAGGTTTTCACAATTTGTAGAAAGTATGGCATATCATTGAACCCAAAGAAGTCACTATTTGGGCTAGAAGAAGGTAAACTCCTGGGGCATATAATCTCAAAATATGGTATTAGGATTGACCCGGACAGAATTCAAGCTATCCTACAAGTACCTCATCCAAGAAACATCAAAGAACTACAAAGCTTTCTAGGAAAGATGAACTTCTTGAGGAGATTCATTCCCAATATGGCTGAACTCATTAGACTGCTAAACAATATGCTGAAAAAGGATTCCAAGGTCAAATGGACTATGGAAGCTAAACAAGCCTTTGAGGATATCAAAAGAACATTGACAAACACACCAGTCCTCACAAGCCCTAGATTTGATCAAGATTTCCTTATTTTTTCTTTTGCTTCTGAGCATACTATTGTTGTTGTTCTGCTACAAAAAGATGACCAAGGCTATGAAAAAACCATTGCATTTTTTAGTAGAGCCCTTAGGGATGCTCCTTTGAAATATCAGATCATGGAAAAACAAGCCTATGCCTTGGTAAAAGCCATCAAGGAATTCAGAATCTATATTCTTTACTCTCATATAATTGCCTATGTTCCTAATGCAATGGTCAAAGATATTCTAACCCAAGAAGGAATTGAAGGCGAGAGGGGCAAATGGATTTCCAATATCTTAGAATATGACATTGAGATTAAACCTACCAAACTGATAAAACGACAAGGCCTAGCCAAACTAATGACTGAAACCAATTTTCAAGCCCTTGACATTAATGAACTGGACGACGAACAAGAGATGGCGACTCCACAGATCAACCAAGCCTTTATGCAATCTCCCTGGTATACTGATATATCTTTCATATTATTAAACCTGCAAGCTCCTCCAGGGTTGTCCAGAACCAAGAAAAGATTCTTAAAGATGAAAGCATCAAAGTTTTGTATTATTGACAATGTTTTGTTTTGGAAAAACCATGAAGGAATCTTACTCAATTGCTTAACAATAGAAGAAACTGATAATGTCCTCAAAGAATTTCATGCAGGTGACTATGGAGGACACTTATACTGGAAATCTACAGCTGATAAAATCCTAAGGGTTGGATTTTATTTGCCGTCCTTGTTTGCTGATGTGAAGAAATTTGTAATGTCCTGTCACAAATGCCAAATTTTTGAGGGCAAGAGGAAGCTGCTGCCTTTACCACTCAAACCAGTTTCAACTGAGAGACCATTCCAGCAATGGGGTTTAGACTTCATTGGTGAAATTCATCCTCCATCCTCTGGCCAGCATAGGTGGATTCTCACTGCCACAGATTATTTCACCAAATGGATAGAAGCCATCCCTTGCAGGCAAGCCAATGACTCCATTATTATACAATTTCTAGAAACCAACATCTTGTCCAGGTTTGGCTGTCTAGACAAAATCATTACAGACAATGCTGCGGCTTTCAAGTCCAAGAAAATGATCAATTTTTGTCACAAGTATCACATGACCCTAGGTCATTCCACTGCCTATTATCCTCAAGGTAATGGCCTAGCTGAATCTTCCAATAAAAGTCTCATCAACATCATTAAAAAAGTTTTGGAAGAAAACAAAAAGAATTGGCATAAAAAGCTGGTAAATGCACTGTGGGCTGATAGACTGACCACCAAGAGATCAATTGGCATGAGTCCATATGAACTGGTCTATGGGCTAGAAGCAACGTTTCCTACATCTCTTGGAATTCCTGTGATCAAGCTGCTGCAAGAAATACAAGCTAAACCAAATGACATCCAAAGAAGAATTAATCAAACAATTCATTTACAGCAAACAAGAGAAGAAGTCTATCAAAGAACCCAAGTTCTACAAGAAAAGCACAAAAGAATATTTGACAAAAGAACCAAAGCTGAAGATTTCTTTATAGGAAATAAAGTATTAAGATGGGATTCCAGAAGGGAAGACAAAGGCAAACATGGTAAGTTTGCTTTTTTATGGAAGGGACCCTATGTCATCTATGCTATAGAAGGAAACAACACCTATTTTCTAAGAAGTTTGGATGGCTCAAACACCGAGGAAGGCCCAGTTAATGGGAGAATGCTCAAGCATTATTTTGACTCCCTTTTATCAAACACTAAACAGGCATATATTGTACATAAATATTTATATTTCTAGCATTTTCAGTTATAGCAGATAAATAAAGCACCAACTACTGCATATTTTGAGAAGACCAGGATGCTACACTATGTTCTTTTTGGAAAATGTTGATCCTGGCATTTGGAAAGCAAAGAAGCACAGGGTAACTATCAAGTCATGAGGAGAAAGTCTGAGAAACAGGTAAAAAACAGATCTGCAAATTCACAGCAAATCAGCTTACTGAGTGCTGCCTGCAACTATTTAGGATCCTAACCATTGGTCTCCAACAATAGAGAAATTCAGCCTGCAGCAAGAGAGCAGAACTCAGGCAATCTGACCTGCTGTTCTTGGCTTTTCACCTGGAAAAGCCATCCCCAAGTGGAGCCACTGTTAGCCTCCTATACCAATAGGTTTTCATCTCTCATGATTGACAGTGGAAGTGCCAAAAATGTCCACCTTCCATGCTACTAAGGTTCCATTTTTGTAAAGGAAGCAGACAGTTAAAAAATGTAAAGAGGGTATGCCTTAAAAGAAAAATCAAAGGGCAAGAAAATGAATTGGTCAAAGAAAAAATAAAAGAAATGAACCCCAAACAAAGACCATGAAAGTGGCTAGTCCAAATTGCCACTACTATTTTGATGGGTGGTCCAACAGCTCAAGCTGGGCCTCACCATGTTTTAAATTGCATGTTGTAGACTAGAGAGGAAGTACCTGTTCAAACAGCTCAAGCTTGACAGATGACTAGGTGGATAGAGAAAGAAAGGAGCCCAACTGCTAAATCTGGGCCCTTGGAAGTCATAAGGGTAGACTTAAATAGGAGGGCAGCAAAAAGAAAAGAGAATTATCAGGGTTTGCAAGGCCAAGTGCACCCATCCAAAGGAAGAGAAAATGTTAGGCATAATAGGTAGGGTAGGCAGCGGAAGGTTGCAGAAAGCATGATCTAAGTATATCAATTGGCAAAAATCACAATGATGTCACCAGCAGGAGAAAGGCAAGACCAATGGCTCATTTGGCAAACTACTAACCTATCACTAACTCCCCTCATCCCCTTCAAAAGTTTTTACTAACCTCCCCATGAGCACTGCAGGATCTGCCTGATCAGTCCTCCTTAGACTCTTCATTTGTACAAATTTCATGTCAGAAGTGACTTCTCTCTTTGAAAAGAAGCCACATTTCTTGTGTAAAAATTCTTTTCATTTTGATATACTCCCTAACTAAGTTTGATTCCTAAAAAGCTTAGTAACTATCACTTCCCATTCCCATTCCCCTCCAAATACTAACTACTAACTCTATCTACACTAAATACCCTATGTTCCCCTTTCCCTATTACTATAGCACCATGGTGTATAAAACCCCAAGCAATGTATAAATATCCCCCCTTTAGCATTATAGCTAAATAGTATGTCTATGGGAGACATTAGTCCACCAGGGACTATAGTCAACCCTTGTTTTGGGAATTACTCTAACCCCTGGTTAGACTAATAGCCCACCCTTAACCCTCATATATACCCCATTTTCCGAAAAATACCCATGCAAACCTTTTCCCCCCACTCAAACCTAAGTCTAACCATTTGTTGACCCCCCGACATATTAACCTATATGCATTTAAAACCTATTAAACCCCCATAACCAAAGTTTTTCAACCCGCGGCATATTAAATATTATTTAATCAACTGGCGGTCCCCACCCAAACTTGTGCATTGGGTCGGGGCGCCCGCCAGCCGTCCATCTCCCGCCCCCCTTCATCCAACGGTGGGCGGGCGTTTTGAGATCTGAAGGTGCCGCGCTTTAACGTCCGGGGAGTGGGCAGTTTTCCCCCCCATACACTAGACGCGTGGCAGCCGGTGGAGGTGTTCGCAGCCCCCCTCCCCGATACCGCCTTCTCCCAAAAGCGGTGCGGGGAGACCGCTTACCACCCTCCCGCTCACATCACTCCACGTCATCCTGACGTCATGTCCCCGGCGCCCGCCCGCGCGCCTTGTGGCCCTCCATGTCACCTTGCCACCCCACACCGCCCGCCACCATGTCCCGCCACGCTGGCCTCCAGCTCAGCGCCCACATCATCCTCCGTACCGAGGCCCGCCATGATGTCATGCTGACGTCATCGGCGAAAAAGCGCCAATAACCCCCATTTTATAAATTTTATCGTTAAAAATGCGCTATTTGGCCGTTTTGTGTCATTTTCATTGGAAACAAAGAAGAGCCATTTTTTTCCGTTCATTGCGAAATTTGCCTCCAAGCCGCCAAATTCGAAGCCGCAGACGCCACAACTCACCAATTTAGCTGCATTGTTCGTTAACTGTCAACCCGGAGGCTCTCGGCATCATTTATCCAGGTATTTGCCAGAATTCACCCGTTTCACCCGTGTTTTTTCCATTTCTCTGCAAATTTTCCATAAAACACCTGTTAAATCCCAAATTGAAGATTGTTTCTTAGTCAATTCTGGACTAGAACACCTGCATTGTCCCCTGCTCCAAAATTTGATGATAAAACCATAATTCGCGGTCTTAACTTGCAAATTCGTCCTCAAGCTGCCCGACATTGTTCCCTTTTGCCGGGTGCAGGCTTAAAAAGCTGCATTTTACCATTTTAAGTCCTACCCACCCTTTGCATTTCATCTTCATTATTCACAATTCCTGTGAATTTTCCAAAGCAGAGCAGAGGCAAGCCTGCCTAGTCTACCTATTTCTCTTTGAAGAATATTTCTGGCATTATCTGCATTCAATCTATCACCTGAGCTTTGAGGGACCTGTCAAGCTATCTGCACTTACCTTGTTCTATTCAAAAATTACAAATGGCTGCCCCTGCACCCACAACTCTCAGTGTTGCCCCCATGAATCCACCAAATAAAGAGCTGGAGTCCCTGCCTCTTGCTGACAGGGACTACCTCATTCAAGACTTTGTGGGCAATAGGGACCATTTGCAGACCTTCAGGGAATTGAGAGATGACCATTTGAATGGCAAGGATACATATGGGATATGGGAATCAAATCTGCCATATTACTTTCTCCCATCTGTTAACATTTTTCCAGAGATTATTCGCCTATGTGCTGAGAATTATGATGCAAATCACAGAGCTATCAAGTCTCCATCTGGGAGCATCCTCTTTCACATTAATGCTGAGTCCATCAACCAGATGCTCAACTTCAAACAAACTCAGTTGTTGTTTCCTTTCTTCATGAACTATCTGCTGGATACAGGTGCCAAGATGTCCACTGCTGACATTCAGAAGATCACCCAGACATTTATGAGGCCTGACCGCCAGCCCACAGGGCCACCTCCCTACTTATATGTCCACTTTACTGATATAGGCAAACTTCTACTAGACATGATTTCATATGTGTTGGGCTATAAAACCAGTGAATTTGTTGATGAGACAGTGCTGGTATTACTAGCTGCTTATAGCCCAGGCCAACCTCCTGCCTACAAATATAATTTTGCTAAATTCATAGCCAACAAGATACATGAGTAGCTTTTCAAAGTGGACAGGGAGGGCATCTTCAAGTATTCATCTTATATCTACCACATGTTCATGTACTACCAGTCCGAGGCTTTTCCATGCTACATCAAAAAGCTAGATTCTAGAGGAGAAAGAAGATCTGTTATCTTCTGGACATCTGTCTTCCACCAAGTCCAAAATTCACCATATTCATATTGTGAATTTATTGATCAATTTGTATACCCAGTCTCCTGCTTATTGATGAGGTCCCCTCCTCCCAGAGTGTCATTTGAAATACAGAAAACCCTGCAGCTCTCTAAAAACTATAAAATAGGTGATTGGTACCTATACCAGGATCATACAGTCATCAGAATCTATGGCTGTGAGCTCTGTCCATACAGGCTCCCAAAATATGTGCCCAAGAGACTCTTTGCCTTGGAGTATTATAGGCAGCTTATTCACTCTGACCTCACCCACTTCCACAGTGCCAAAAATAAATCCCACCTCAAGTTCAAACACCACCTGGGCCCCTTCATCATGATCAAAAAAGAGGGATGGCAAGATGCTGAGCAAATCCTCAAAGACAAGTACATGCTCTCAAAAAGCTTCCGGTGGGTCCCTTATGACCCTGAATGCTTCGTCTGTGCCATGAGGGTTAAGTACAGGCTGTTAGGCTATGAGCATTGCAAATATCCACATATTGAATAGTATGCCAATCAACAAGAATGGAAACAAGATACATTAATTGAGAAATTAACTGAAGAAGAGATAATGCAAAAGAATGTCAAGGATTTGGAAAAAACTCTTGACTTAGATTCTGTGCAGCAGGTAATCTTCAAGCAACCAAATCCAGTGGGAGAAGGGACCTAAGCCACAACAAATGCACCAGCCACCCAGGCACCTTCCACAGCAGTATCAGGTACAGATAAAGGTAAAGGGATAATGGGTGTTGAAGAGGAAACACTAAAAGAACAGCCTACCTCCTCAATTGGGCAGCAACAAGAGTAGACCCCTCCACCACAAACAGAGCCACCAGCAGCACCAATTTTGCAGACTCCAGCACATGAGGAGAGAGGTAAGAAAAGAGATAGAGAAGAGTCCACTCCTGCTAGTGGATCCTCCCAGCAACCTGAGGTCAAGAGGCAAAAGGTTGACTCCCCAATAGTAGAAGAAATAAGTGAAGAAGTCCTTGACAGTCCAAGGAAAGATGGGGAAGGCAGCTAGCAAACGGGCACAAGCTCCTTTCAGCAGGAGCAGGGATTGCAGCTTAGTTTGGAGGTTTCCTCCTCCACTCAGCAGAGCAAGAAGCCTTCAAGCACTAAGGCTTATTTCAAACAAATAAAGGTACAAAATGACTTGCTGAGAGTAGAAGTATATAAACAGTTTCTCAAGGCAACACCAGCCAAGCAAGAAAGGCTAATGTCTGTATATGACATTCAAGAGGAGAAAATGATCCTCAGCCACTTCAAACCTAAGGTGCGGCAGCCTAAATCAGCTGCAGATTATGTAATAACAAGGGTGGAGGTCATGGCAAAGGACATTCACCCCATGGACCAAATAGAACTCCACAAACAAACTAGAGAAATGGTCTATGCCACATTGGTGGACAGGGCAACAATGGCCAATGAATTAAAAGAATCATTGAAGAATACCAACAATCAGTTGGATTTTGAGAGAATGTCCTCCATGGCCAAAGATAACAGGATCAAATCATTAGAGGACATCATTATAGACCTGGGACATGATCCCAAGGACCCAAAGGGCGTGAGGGCCCTCATGAAGAAAAAAGAAGATGATCTTAATGCATTGAAGAAAAGGTTAAAGCTGCTGCCCACCGAGCACCCCCAAATAGTAGAATTGCAGAAGGAAAAGGAGGCCGATGAGCAACTTGATCTAATAATGCAGCTAAATCAAAAGGCCCTTGAATTGGAAAAGGAGCTAGAAGGGGCACTACAAGACAAGCAGGGAGAATCCACATCCCAAGCTCCTCCAACTACTTCAACCACTGCAACAACTACAGAGGCAGCAGTAGCCCCTGTACCAACTACAGCAACAACAGAAGCAACAGCAACTACAACAGCTCCAGAGTCCAGCTTAAACATGGAAGATTTGACAAAGGCTATCAAAGAGCTGGAGCTCCAAGCTACTGAGATAAAAGAGGCCAAGGAAAAATTGGCAGAACTAGAGGCCAAATATGACAAATCAAAAATGACTGTGGCAGAGCAAGGTAGAGAAATAAAGGCCCTCAAAGAGAAAATAAAGGCCTTGGAGAAAGAACTCAAGCTAGAAAGTGCTATGGCAGAAATAAAAAGAATTTTGTGGGCCCGAATTGACCAATCCATTACTAGACAATGGAAGTCAATCAAGATTGTGCATGAACAAATGGAATTAATTGCCAAAGCACAGATCGAGATCCAGAAGGCCAGAACAATTTTGGGGAATAGGCTTGAGCAGGCCAATAGAATGATACACTTTTTGAACACTCAGACCCAGGAGGATCTAGCATCCATCAACATTGTTAACAGAACAGAGGCTGTCCTCACAGCTAAAAAGGTGCTAACTCTCAGGAATTATGTACAGACTGTAGAGAGAAAATGCCATGAAATACAGGCTGAGGTGGATGAATACAAGCTCAAAATGGGAGCACTGCAAGGAAAGGGATTGCCCAGCCTACTAACCAGCATGGGAAGACTGCTCCCCCGTGAACAATATGCTCCCAGGATGGCAACTTTTATTGAAAATCATATCACTGCATCTGCCAGTACTTCTGAGGAAGCAGGGCCTCCAACAGGGCAGGGCCTTCTTGACAAACTTGAAAATCTGTTTTTTATTGAAAATGAAATCCACCACCTTTTTGAGGTTCCTCCTAATTTTTATAGATATACGGAGGCAGATGAAATATTGGTGAAAATTCGAAGACACCAGCTGCCCAAAGAGGATTGGTGGCAGGCAATGCTACAAATTTTGCCACAGTAGTCTCAGTTGCTCGGTCCTTGTCAGCTTCAACTCCGTAAAAGGAAAAAAGCAGAATAAAGACAACACTTAAGGCAGCCGAAGGATGACTCAGCATAAAGACAGCGGCAGCAAGCAAAAGATAAAAAATACGCAAATTTTGGGCAGCATATCTTCAGCCGACTCCAACAGTCACAAAGTCAACATTCTCTGACCATTTTGGACAGCTAAGGCACTGAGGAGTTACTACAGCATTTAGTTTCTCAGCTACAAAGCTCCAGGAGTTGGCACGACATTAATGAAACATTTACTCATCAGCTAGATATTTTCTTATGTAAATTATGTATATATACCTCCCCTGGCAACGTATGAGGGGTTGGTGATTTTATTCTGAGGCAAATGTATTGTATATTTTCAGATTATCTAATGCAAAAGGCTAGAAAAGCTCAGTGATTCCCTGAATGTTTGATGTCTTGGTGATGCTATGCGTGCTGTTGCAGAATTCCTGTGCTGTCTAATGGAACAATAAGTTTTTCTCAGTCTATGTTTTGTCTTCTTATGTTTATTAAATCATACACATGTCTCACTAATCTAATAGTAGAGAAAAGGAATAGTACAGGAAATGTTTGGTTACACCTTGTGCTCAATCTTTATTGCTAAAAATGTTTTCTTCAGAATTGATCATGAACATGAATTCTTAATTGCTCATGTTTTCATTAATTCTATAAATATGAATGTTATGTAGAAATTCTTCACTGCTTCTAAATAATATTCTCTCTGTTTCTCCACACCAGTTTGTTGAAAGATTCTTAATTGCCTTTCATACCCTGGTTACATCACACTTAATCACAGATTCAAAGAATTGTTTCTCAGGCACTTATCTGGCTCTGCAGCATCACTACAGTATCAACACAGACATATCAAACAAATTAAGCACCACTGACTCCATGCCCAATAGCCTAGAACACCCTGGTAAGCACATATATATCTTGACTAAAGTCATCATCCAGCAAATTCCAAAAACAAAACCTTGAGCATCATAACTAGCCTAAAATATTATACAAACAAAGTTAAATCATATAGAGAGAGCCCTCTCTGGTCATAGGTAGGCTAGAACCTGTGACCCAAAGCTTGGTTAGTGGTTACCTCGGCCGTATTCCCTTGGCAGTCAAAGGGAATAACCTGAGTGATAACATCCCTAAACAAACTTCTCCCCATAACCCCTATTCCCATCACATTACTCCCCTCCTAATACTCCCTTTTGTTTCATTGTTCCCCTTGGTGGCAGATATCACAACAACACCTAGTTTCACCATCATCAAAGGGAAGTCCAAGCACAATACATAAACAACAGTCATGGCATCTAAGGGTTAATTAGAGTATGAGGTGGAGACTCAAAGTGATACATCCCTGGAAGAACAGGCTCCCAGGAGACATCACGAGAGTGGAAAACATGTTAGGGATGAGCCAAACACCCTCACTGAATTGCAGGCATGCCCTCTTTCTATGTCATGTTTCCAGCACCTAGCATGTTTTGAATTTTGCCAAAGGGTGGCTAATGTTAGAGTTCATCATGATTTGGCCCGTCTTTTTGTGCTTCAACTACATGGAGATCACTCTGTCTTGGCTGGGGTCACCTTCACACTGACACCCGAAACTGTCTCATTGGCAACCGGTATACTGAATGTTGGAGAACCATGGCACAAGAAATAGAAAGTTGATCGGCAGCATTATGAGCCTTACATTAAGGCCAGTTGCTTGAGGCATCTCACTAGAGTCTTCCCATTCAGATATTTTAAATATGAGTATGCTCCACTCATGAAATTGATCATGAAGAAATTCAGTTGTGAGGGGAGGTTCTCTCAACTATATGCCTATCACATTAGGTTGCTCATGCACTTTACCAAGGTGCGGATGATGAACCTCCAATTTTTCATTTGCAGGAACATAGAGAGGATGAACACCTTCATGCAGCATAAGACCCCTCAGCAACAACTTAACAATGTTTATCACTTTGCTCTTATCCGTATTTTGGTGGATCATCGGTTGGGATTGCAGGGCATTGCTTGGGAGGACTTCATCTCCTGTGACTTCTTGAACACTTCACAGGTATTATTAGAGGTTAAGCAAGAAGGTGAGCCTTCTTGTCGGTATGAGTGCCATGAGACTGCTAGTGTGGCGGTTTTCATCAAATATCAGAGGGGTGCTCGACATTTGTTTGCAGCAGCAAAGCAAGTGTTATCTCCACCTGGGGTGGAAGGGGCCTCGCTTCCGACATCAGCACTACAGGTATAGGACAGAGGTAAGGAGCCAATGCATGATGAGGGGCCTTCAGGTGAGCCATCAAGTGAACGAGAGACCGAGTTCGTTCTCCTTCATGATGATGATACAGATACATAACCGACCAGTGCACGGCTCAAAGAGATCATCCAGGAGCAACAATCAGAGATCGAAGACTTGTCCCTTGATTTGGAGAGGGCTAAGTGGAACATGAAATATCTGGAGTAGAGGGACAAACAGCTGGAGGATCAACAAGTGATCATGGAGCTACAAAACATTCGTGAGCATCGCCAAGATGCGCAAAGGAGAAGAGTTGAGCTCACGTCATTGGAGCAAGAGATTAATGAGGATCGGGAGGCCAACCTAGAGAGAGTTAACATGCACTTGGAGAGGCTACTGGACAAGGCTGACAAGGACCATGCACTGCTGAGACACATGGCTTTCCAATACATGGCGCGAAACAAAGTATGCAAGGCCCGAATCAATAATTTGAAGGCTAAATTGAGGAAGGCAGTCAAGAAGCAAAAGAGGCAAAGGGAGCTCGATCAACTTCAGATACTAGCCAAAGACTCTTTGGCCTAGCATAGCACCTCATAGAGGATCTCCAGCCCAAATTTCAAAAAATTTGGGGCAATTTTGGTCACATGGCAAATTTTTGGTCTCAAACACAGGTTTTTTCTTCCTGTGTGCCGCGCTACTGGCACGACGCTTAGTATTGGGAGCTCCAAATCATGAATGGTTTTCATTTTTGGATTTATCATGCAAAATCACAACTACTGGTGCTTCGACAAGAAATTTTGGCATGATTTGAGTCTCCAGGAGGTCAAAAACACTCAAAAAATGACCTCTCTGCCCCTATTTTGACACACAGGAAGCAGTCTTGGGAGAATGAAGATCTGGAGGGGCAAATGAGCACCAAATTTAGAAATTCCACTTGGGTTAGAAAGTAGACAGGCCAAAATTTCCAACAAGCACACTTGGGTACAATTTTGACTCCTGCAGGTACCTCAAAACAACCTCCAAAGTGGCACGGCGCATATAGAGAAAAAGGCCAAAATCGCGCCCGTTTCGCGAAATTTCGATTCGCGACTTTCTCCAAGTGGGCCCGCTCATCTACATTTCACTTTTTCAGCACCTAAGGTGGCATTTAAAGTATTTTCACTCTAGATTGGCTTCTATCCAAGTGGCAAAGGAAGGCAAACAGTCACCCAAGCCATTTGTCATGTTTGTAACGCTGCACCTGTAGCTAATGGTTGGCTTTCCACCTCCATTTTGTAATGATTCAAGTAACTCCCCAACCCTTTGGCATTCTATCTCTTCATGGCACATTCTATATACTGTATGGAAACTATTTGCAAAGGGTTGGTTGGTTTGTAATTTCTGG
Organism: Pinus tabuliformis; assembly: GCA_031772625.1. NCBI lineage: Eukaryota > Viridiplantae > Streptophyta > Pinopsida > Pinales > Pinaceae > Pinus > Pinus tabuliformis. The sequence continues at coordinate 1,034,426,961 of CM062816.1, read as the reverse complement.
GAGACTGTGGGAGAGAAACTCAGTTCTTCATTGTATATTTTGACAGAGGATTAATGAAAGGCAGCAGCTCTGTTTCATGAGATTCATGTGGTTGTGAATGTAGCAAATGTGTCTCTTATGTTTCATATGTATTTTGTAATGTTCACAGTTCATTTCATATTCATTTCCAGTGAAATTTTCTAAGTTAGATAAGGTAGAATTCATTTTTATTTCTCTGCATGTGGGGAAATTTCATGTTCAGTGTTCTTCTTCTGTTGAAAAGGATTCATGTACTTATGCCCTTTTTGCCCTCCTAAACAATTCCTCCATTCCACATTATTTCAAACTAAATTGCTAGACTTTCCACCTATCTTGCCTCACAAAATAATCTGTGCCTTTGTATTAAATTCTCTGCTCATTGCTGTCCATTGATCCCATACCATCCCAGAAACTCAGTGATTCATAAAAAATTTCTTCGTGTATCCATATCTACTTACTAGCCTAAGATCAATATTTCACTGTTAGTCATCTCAGAACATTCCGTTTATTTATTTGCTGAGCGTGACACGGAGAGAGCCCTCTCCTGTTCTGGTAGGGCTAGCTACCAGACTGAGCGTGGTTTGTGGTTACCCTGAATTTTGCCTTCCTTCAGCCTAAGGTAGATTTAGGTGCTAACACTCTGATTCAATCACAACTCATAAGAGGTCATGAAAGAGATATCTGGTTCCAATGCCCCCAGTACATGATGTACAACATCACTGAATTGATCGTCAGTTGATGTAGGTATGGAACAGGTTGCCACATAATTAACCCATGGCGAGGATGATACCATTGGTACAAAAGGACCATTTAGGGAAGATGGTTGACTAGGAGCTATATTTGAATCGGGAAATGAAAGCTGGTCAACGGTGACAATCTCGCCTTCATGCAGGAAATAAATCACTCGAAAGAGTGTTGAAACAATAGCTCCCATGCCATAAACATAGTCGCACCCAAGAAGTAAATTTTGATCTAAAGGTCCTCAGACTACCATCACATTGAGATAAACGGTTTTTCCTCCCCAAATAATAGGTAACTGAGGGAGAACCCCTAACAGTTGATTGGTTCCTCTGCTAAAGCCCAACATATTCTGTGTAACAAGCACAAGCGGTAGCGAACCAAGCACTTGCCAAGTAGTTGAGCAGAGGATACTCACTAATGCACCTTCGTCTATAATAGTTCCAGACACAATCATATTACAAACTTGTACTATGATCTGGAAAGGCACATAGGAAGGAAGACGGAAACATGCCAGTCTATTCCAATCAAAGGAAATGACTAGACTACTTGGAGGGGGTACCGTAGAAATGAGAGGATTAACCCCTTGAGTTACTGGAGGATTTTCCTCCTGTCTTGATGGAACAGGCGGATTGCCCCCAAGCTCATTTGAACATGAAGAAAAAAAAAGAACTTGAGTGGTATGGTGTTCACTCTCTTCGGAAAAGGTACGATTTATTGAAGGTGAAATCGGGTCAACTGTTACCTCCATCTGTTGATTTTGATCAGGTGTAGACTCATAGGATTCACTTTCAGAGAGAATGGGTCTGACCGACGACTGATTTTGGTAAGTCAATTCATCAACTAGTGAAGGACTTAAGGAAAGTTTCCTGTAACAAGATGGAAATCACTGCGGTGAAGCAAGACAGTTATCCAACACTCTTTTGGCTTCATCCAAATAAGGACAAAGGTGAATGGGGTGATTCCCTTCACATAACCTACATGGAAACTTGACTTTTCCCTTCTGTCCATGAACTTTCCTATCACTAGTTGATGGTATGTCACCAACATGATCTCCAGAGGTTGATGACATAGGATGATGTGAACGGGAAGACCATTCTTCCAATATCTGAGGAATATTAGGACAATTTCAAAGAATATGGTCTCTTGTAGAAATTTTGCATGGATATCGAACTTTGTGAGGCTTAATGGATGGTTTCTCATCAGATTTTTCATTCAAAGAAATGATTGCTTGGTTGCCCCTCTGTTGAATTTGCTTCTTCTTCTTCTTCTTCCATTTCTTCTTCTTCTTAGCCACCTGGTTACTAGTACTAATACTTTCACTAGGTGAAGAGGAAGAAGGGGAGGAAGAAACAATCGAAGAAGAAGACAAAGGGTCAACTTTAGGATCAACTGTGGGTTGATTTTGTCCAGTTGGAGGTGTACTTGATTGAGGAGAAATCACGGCATTTTGAACCAAAGAGGTTGAAAACAACCATACTAGCAAGCCAATGGTAAATCTCGGAAGGGACAATGTAGCGATATAAGGAGCATCAATATTTCCAAAAGGAGGAAAAGGACTAGGATTCCCATCAAAAGGAATTCCTTAATTGGTGGACTCTAGATTTGTCGCCATATGTTTCAACCTAAGATCAACTAAAAAACAAGCGTGGAGGATGTTATTGGCGATCAATTAATTTTTACGACACTAGAACTTAGCTTTTCATTTTCATTTTTTTAAGAGTCAAGAAAAAGCAAAAGATGACTCTAGTCGCTTTCGTTGTTTAATGAGCTTGAAAGGACAAGTGCTTAGATGAACCTTTTCTTTTAAGGAGTCAAAAAGGAGCAAAAGTAACTGCTCTGGAGATACTAAGCAAGAGGGTTTAAAAAACTAATCACAAAATTGCAATATACACCTTGGTGGTAAATTAAAGAGAAATTACCAAGGATTTATCGTACGGCAGTTAGTCTTCCCGAATGCTGTGTTCGATGCATTGTGGTCGGTAAGGTGGTAGACTCGGCTTCCTAGGGATATAGGATTTCAACCTATCGGGGTCTCCCACTATATATGTGATGGTATAGGGAGCACAAGTTTTTACTAGCACTTATCGAATCAAATAGGAGGAATCACCCAACCTTCAGTGAAAACGACAGCCACTAGGTTTAAAGACACTCGAACACGTCTCTAGCCTAGAGCTTTAGATGTGTTGCATTAAGTTCCAAAGCATTGTTAGATTAATTGAGGTTCATTTTAAGTTGATCTTGCTTAAATATTTTCCTTTGAAGTTTCACCACGTGATTTATGTTCGCAATTCCTAAAATGCAACTATCATGATAAAAAAAACTTTTGATTTAGTTTGAATGATGAAAGCCTTAGCTACTAAAGGAAAGAGCAATCAGATCTTTGATAAAGAGCAAAGAGCACATCTAATGCAATTCCTCTAGTTATTCCTATCAAGCATTCAGAAACCTTAATATGCACAATGCAAAATGCATATATTGGTTTTCAGCTTCCCTTAATGTGAATGAGACAATAAGGAGAGCTAAATGCAGAAATGATTCAGAATACTTCACACAAAAATGGCGATTTTTGACAATTTTTTCTTCAAAGAGAGAAAGGAGGACTAAACGATAATTTCAAGTTTGAAGAAACAAAACTTTTTGACATTTTGAATGAAATCAAATCAAATGCACAAAATAGTTTAATTGATTACCTGTGAAGGAATATTTTTATGACACTTCACTTTTTCGACGAAATTGAAGACTTTACGAAACTTTTCTATCGAAACAACAATTAATCAACACTAATTTTTGATAATGGATTGTAAATGAAAAAAAAATACATAAAAACATTCACCAATCCTAATCTAAACAAGGCTGAATTAAGGGGTGAAATTTGGTTTCAGTGATGAGAGATCATTCATGTTTAGCAAGCAATCAAACAAAGATGAAAACTGGTCAAAAACCTCAATTCCTAGATGGGAATATTGACCTTCAGTCAATCATCGCACTTTCTTTTTGAAGAAAGTGCTATGCATAGCACTTTGTCAATTTGGGAACTACTATGCATAGTAGGTCACAGTTCAGGACAGTGCGATGGTCACAGGTGGCGATTCTGAAGTTGTTTTTGGCTCAAATTTGATGCAATTTTCAGTGGATTAAGCTTGATTTCAATGAAAAATAGCAAGTAAAGTGTAGTGGAATGTTCTAAGAGGCTACTAAGCTACAAAAAAGGGCATTCAAATCCTCCCTAGTGGAGTTGCCAATTTGTTTCTCGGAAAATTAGTATTTCTCATAAATGCTAACCCTCTAGGCTTGGCAGCTAACCTAGAAACAACAATTAAAACAATTCACTATTTTTCCTATGAATGACAGATAAGAGAAAGATTATAAAGAGCCAACTTGTAACTTTTGCTTGATTCCTCGCTTGATCTTTCTCTCCTTTGGCCAATCTCGTTACTCCTCCCCATACTTAACACGCTTGGAGAGTACTTGCACAATTACATAAACATAGACTCGTCAAAGCATAATGATCCATAATTCATAAACATCACAAAATCGAAAGTATAACATATAATTTCATTAAAAGATTACACAATCATAGGGGAAAAATCTAAATGAGGATTACAACCCATAAGTCCAATCCATCACCATCCTCCCAGCATCAAAACTTCTTCACCTCATAAGCAGCAAGAAACTCTGACATTACAACAATACTTTGCCTCAATACTAAAACCATCAGCACTTCCTTATCACTCAGAAATATTTAGCCTCTAGATCTCTTGGATGGGGGATCCATTTATAGATGAGCGAATGAGGTTGAGTCATCACGATTATGATGAATGCCTTTCTATTTTTAGGAATTGGTTCCATGAAAGAGGGGAATAGATGGATGTTTCCTAGTTCCTTTAGTCATCCTTAGGCGAACTCAGAGGGGCAGGTGGCACATGATAAGCTTCTAGAGGTTTCCATGAGTAACTGATTCTTCAAACTCTCTCGTAATTTTTTCTAAGCTCGAGCATCACACCCTAAAGAGGGCCAAACTGTGATGCATAGCACTTGGACAATGTGGCGCCTACTATGCATAGCACCCTAACATAGGGCTTTCTGTAATGATCCCTTTTAGGCACTTTTTGGATGAATTTTGTGATGAAACTTTTGGGGAATGAGGCATTCAGAGGACTAAGATTCTTTAGGGCATAAAACAACTATATTAGGGGTTGACAAACCCTAACATCATCGACATGTGAGTTGGGATTGATGTGCCCAAATATGTCTATAGCAAAGGGACTGCAAGGTAAGTACACTAAAGCTTTGAACACTTGGATTAAAATGCTACTGTGTGAAAAACAGGTTATGCGAATAAATTGATGTTTGGGGCTATGCGAAGTGGGAGAATCTACAGAAATGAAGCTAGCACAGAACTAGAGACTAGCCCCTTGATTTCACCTTCGTGAGGGGGTGGGGAAGAGCTTACGAAGGTCTCGCCAAGAAGTGTGATCAAGCTGATAAGACAAAGAATTCCGTGCATACCACCCCCACCCACACCACTGCCAGTTTCACTATCTTCACCCTGTCTTCGCCCATATAATCTCCGCCACCACTGTGAAGCAGTATGGAAAGTGCGATAAAGCTACTAGTGTTCAAGGGAGTAGGGAATGAAGATCCGAACCAGTTTTGGCTTGTGATAAAATCTGTATGGGAAGCACAAGAAGACACAGACAATAATATAAAGAAGGCAATGTTGGTCAGTGTTGTGCAGGATTGTGCACTAACTTGGTACATTAAGCATTCCAATGACAATCTGAATGTAGGGATCACAGATATTCAAGCTGAACTAAACAAAGAATTTAGCAGGACAAATTCAGGGGTACAGTCAATCATTGGATTCAAGGAAATCGCAATGCTACCAGGCAAAACCCTATGGGAGTTGGATCAAAGACTAAAATGCAAGGCTGCGAATGGTTTGTAGCATCGTTAACATCGCATCTATGGAATGCGTTTTCGCAACAAAGGCTAAACCCTCAGGTCAAGGCCTTGGAGGTCATGATGAGATTGCACGAAACCCCGATACAAGATCCTAAGCTGGGAGTTCAACAGATTCATGCGCAGCTGAAAACATATGCCTGGAGATGCAAAGTTTGAAACAAGACAGGACAACCTGCCCAGAGGTGTGCGATGACGTATGGTGCATAAAATGCAAAGGCCAAGGGGGTGACAAGGACCACTACCAGGTGTTCACGAATTACCTTGCAGGAGGAGGGCCAATGCCACTAAGACCAGAGGCACAAGTAGGACCAAGTGCAGTGCCTCCACTATGGTACATGATTTGTCAGATAGGAGGAAAGCATGCTACATATAACTGTCATGTATTATAGAAGTATACGCAAAATTCACAGCAGTTGTTCTCTAATTTCTATAAGTCATTAGGACATGAGGAGCACACATGTAGAAGTTATGAGCTGATGATGGATCAAACTCCTACCTATAGAGTTCAGGCCGAAACACAGCCCCTCGATCAAAATGCAGGAATGGCGCGCACTGGATTTCAGGGGCATGGACGAGGTGGAGGGGGACTAGGAAGAGGTCACGGACAGTTGATTTGTTACAATTGCAGAGCGCTAGGGAATTATTCCCACGATTGTACAAATGAAATGCAACGATCATGCTTGTATTATACGCTGTTTGATCATGAGACAGAGGATTGTCCCACACTGATAGCGAGGTTGCACGATAAAGGAGCACTCCAACCTCCCTCGACTCAAAACCTGCAAATGATGGGGTCTGAGCCACATGAGGAAGACCCTAATGTAAACATGGTACTCCGAAGTGGAATTACGACAGGGGATGACAAAGGAAAGCAACTTGAAGAAAGTACCTGGGTTCGCAAGGCTCTAATGAAGGAACCAGAATTTGATTTGGAGAGCGCTAAGTAGAATTTCATGGAAGCTAAGAGGAGCTTCGCTGATGCCTCCGTGTTAGGAAGTAAAGATAGGCTAGAGCTAGAAATGGACTCATCGATGCTCACTATGTTCTTGGAGACATGCATGAAGCTGTTGCACAATAGCAAGGCTATAAAGGGGTTGCAAGAACTCATAACTAGATGTTCTGGGACTATACCAGGAGAACCGTGCATAGTTCAAAAGCTCGGGAAGCACACGCGCGAACAATAAGAGAGATGAGATTGACCGCACAAATTAGGGAAAATGAGATGGACTAAGTGATTCTGGATCTAGGATAGGACGTGAACTTCCTGCCAAAGCATACATGGGAGTGCATGGGCAATCCTGTGTTGCAATGGTCTCCTATCCAAATGCGAATAGCGAACCAGCAAAAGATCCTACCGATGGGGAGATCATAGGGAATCATATTAGATATTGAAGGAGAAAGTGTGCTAGAAGACTTCGAAGTGATAGAGATTGTTGATGACAACAATCCCTACCCCACACTATTGGGAATAGATTGGGCCACTGACATGAATGGGGTGATAAATCTAAAGAAGTGCAAGATGATCTTTGAGAAAAGGTCTCTGCGCATAGTGGTACCTTTAGACCCTACAAAAGGATTGCGCTACATGGAGCCAGTGCATGACTATGAAAACAACGAAGATCTGGACTGCATCTACAAGATAACCGTGCGAGAGCAAGATAGGGTAAATCCAACCACGGATGGAAAAATATCATGGGAGCACGAAAGCTCCTACACATCAGATTCTGATAAGAAGATAGAATGATGGTAGAACCAGTTACACGAGGTAACCATGCTCAACTGTAACATGATGACGAGGTTGCTACACTACGTAGCAACATAGGTAAGAGATTTGCCTAGGTATGATGGGTTAAGCAAGGTGGATGACTTCCTGAACAAATTTGAAAGAGAAGTGCTGGAACAACAACATTTCGACGCTCTGAAATGGGTACTGCGGGCTACACCCACAATATGGTGGGGTATGCACCAAAGAAGTTTTTAGGACTAGTGCAACTGCGGAAGAATGATGCAAACATGATTTGGGAAGCCTCCGATGTGATTAATAGACAAGATGGTCGGACGAAATGGCCCATGCACCGACCTATCTAGGTGGATATAGGCATATGGTGTGAAATTTTCATGAATGCACGCAGTCCTCATGGTAGGAGACATGATCACTAAGCAGGTGTGGGTAAGATAATGGCGTGAACAAACCCTCCATTTGGGACCACCAAGTATGGAAAGACCAAGTGCGTAGAAGGATATCCATGCAAAAGCCTTTAACAAATTACGCGGAGCGCCGAACAAGGTCCACAATGCAAAGCAGACTGACTGGGAACTGCGCATACCAGTGGCTCTATGTGAGTATAGGACCGCGTGCAAGAGCCTGACCATGCAGGCACCGCCAAGACTAGAGTATAAAGCAAACGTTGTAAGCCATATAGTACATGAAAATCTTAGACCGTGCATGATAGCACCGGTAGATATGATGGTTCATGAAACCTTGGAAGAAGAAATCCAATAGGGAAACTCTAGGTTCCAAGAACATGAAGAAGAAAGGGTACGACTAAGGAAGAAAAGTGCTCTAGTAGACATGGAAGTCAACAAGTTGGAGGATGAGATAAAGGAATATTTTCTCAATAAAAAGACCAGGGTGATAAGGATGCGCACGATCATGAGGAAAAATTTGAGGCCCGTCGCCATGAATTTATCAGTCTGCTACCTTGGCTTGGACAACACATTACTAAGAGAGTCAACCAAGGTAGCACATTGCCGATGATAAAGTGTCTGATACCACCCCTAACAATAAAAGGTGGGTATTTGCTAGGAAACATGACGGATGACAGGATGAAACTTTACATAGGTGGTGCGACCACCTGACTAGCTGAGGGAGGTATAGTCTTAGTGCTCCAAGTAGTTGAAAGGAAGCACGGGACTATAAAATACTCTACTCGGGAGCTACGCGATGTTGGAGTTGCACGCAGAAGCAAAGAGTCACAAGGTTCATGACCGCGAACAAGGGGTTGCGCTGCCACATGGGTTGGCCAAAAGGTGACTGTTGAAGTCACTATTCGAGATGGGATGCTCGACTTGAGACCAAATGGAGCGGGTGGCAGGCATTTAATACGCGATTTATGGGAAATATTTCGGAAAATTTGCTGCTAAGGGAGCATTAATGAACCAGATTTTGGGGGAACAGTCGAATTCAAATTCAAAAAGCACTATAAATTAAAGGGGCCTACCCAACAAACAACACTTGGTCATTTGCGAAATGAATGATTGAGCAGATCCCTATTTGTTTTGTGCCAAGTGTTGATTAAGCTCCTGAGTTCACGAGTGATAGATTTCTAGACAGACACAATGGCAGCAACTGAGGAAGTTATGGAAATAACCGAATTGACCGCCAAAGAGGTGACGCAGGCCCTGACTATGGGGGATGCTCCTGAAGGCACTGGGATTGTGGCAGAAATCTTGAAATAACCACGCATGCCAAGACCCAAGAAGGAAAAACAAGCAATGGTTCCCTTATTTATGTCCTTGTGGAACTCGCTGTGCACTAAGCTGACAATGGAGGACAAGCGGAAAGTCGTCACCATGGAGACCGATGAAGATGAAGAAGACTTGGAGGACCTAGTTATCGAAGAGGACGCGGACAAAGGAATGGAGGGGGAAGCTAAGCCTACGCACCCCTCGACAAAGATACCCACCTATGTCCCCCCATGGAAAGGGAAGGCTAAAGTGCCCAAGGACCTTGACGAGACCAAGAGCTCGCTACAGACCCTGCTCCTCCCAGACAACATTATTTTTGAGGGCACGCACCTGGGACATGTGACAAGCTTAAAATTTGAAGATTGGGACCTCACGGACCATGAGAAGTTCCCTTACCTTGAGACCTCACACCTCATGAAGCCCAAGCAGAACACCGCGGTGGGGGTTAAAGAATTAGAGCCACAAAAGTGGTTGTGTGGAGTGGAAAATGTTGGTCTACTTAACCTGCTTTGGGTGCTGCATTTCCACCCTGCCCCAATAACCATCTTCATCATCATGCAGCTGCTTTTCCTAGTGCATAATGGGTGTTTATGGTTGGAGGAGCCCATCCCCATCACGAAAGACTTGATTCACCACATTACTTGACTATCGCGTAAAGGAAAGGACCCCGCAGACATCTCGGAGGGGAAGAGTAGTGACTTGGCCATCGCGGAGGCCATGAAGAAGAAGTACAAGCTAGCAAAGAAGAAAAGGGGCTACGCCATATCGAACATCAATGACAAAGTAATGAAAGTGGTGACCCAAATACTGGTCGGTAAGGTTATGCGCAAGTGTCCTGCAGACGAAGTACCCGCGTTGGTGGTAGCAATGGCTGAGCAGTGCATGGAGGGGGTTCAGTTTAACTGGTCTAAGTTCCTCTACATGGAGTTCTTGGAAAATTGCTGCGAGGCCTAGGAACAAGGTAAAACATTCCACTATGCATGGCTTCTGCTGTCCATAGTGCTCGTGGCCCAGGAACTACTGGAGGATAGTCAATTCCCCATAATTGAGAGGGATCTTTTGGAAGCCACAAAGTATGCTTCACTCTGGGCCACAAAGGATGCAAATAAGATCTACAACAATAAAATATTCTGGGTGTTCATAGAGATGAACCTCAGAATGGGGATCAACCACAAGCCGCGGTTGTTGCCCACTGTCTACAACAGCCTGCAAAGTTTCACATAATTTAAAGCGGACATCCATAGCATATATGTCAGAGTGCGTAAGGACCTGAGAGAATAATGGAGGAAGCTACCCTTTGTAGCCACATAAGATGTCATATTTAATGTCATGGAGACATGGCCGCCATATTGGTGCACCCCAGACATTGTGAAAATAGAGAAGTCGGCGACACAAAGAAAGAAAGAAGAGGCCAAATTGTGCATCGCACAAATGGCAGAAAAGAGAAGGAAGGAGGCAGTGGCAGCAAAAGCACAGGTAGCATGGGATGTTGCACAAACAAAAACTGAACAGGAAAAGGTTGCACCAGTAGCAGCAGTGCAGGAGGCAACAACGAAGGCGCGCAAGGGCCAAACGTCACCTTTGCATGGAAAGGAAGCAGAGGAAGAAGAGGGAGGCGCAGACCCACAAACCACATCAATGCAGTTGAAGCATCAGTGCCCAACTGAGTAGATAGGACTATGCAATAAGGTCAAGGCATCGAGGTTGTTTATTAACCCGATCACCCTAACCAAGGGTGATCTACATGACAACGGCGAGACAGTGCGTGATGTCACCTCCAAGGCCCTCCAAAATTTCATGCAGGAGAACCAGATTGTGTTGGGGGCCCTCAGAGCATAGCTGCAGGAGTTGCAGGTGCACCCTCCTCAAGCTGGTACCCTTTCGACCAGCCTCGCAGTTGGAACAACAGTAGCAGAACAAACGTTGCATGCTCAAGTGACGAATACCATAGTGTTGCCTGAAGGGGCAGTAGTTACAACAAATGAGGCTGATAGGCCTATGGTTGGCATGCTGAAGGGTCTCGGTATCAATATGGATGCACTCCCATGGGAGACCTTATACGTTTTGCAGGATGGGATGACTGCAGAGCTACGAGCTAGGGAGGGCCGCGCCTTGCAAGTCCTCGTGAGCAGAAAATCAATATCGAACAGTTGAGCTTGCAGCGCAATGAAGTGGTGTCGTAGAATAGACAACTAGTACATGTAATAGATGAAGCTTGTCAAAGCATCCTGGAGCTGGCCATCCCAGTTGACACCAGTAGAGGCGCACATCCACAGGTTAGCAGCAGTGGAGCATGAAGCGTAGGAGGAAATGACAAAGGTTCAGCTGGAGCTGAACCTTCAGATCACTGAGCTATGGTTAAAGGCACAGCCATCCACCCCTACGAAAGTTAGAGAATAGCGCGCTAGCGCTATTACAGTGGGACTAGAGGAGATTGACAGTGTAGTGTGAGACTGCACTAGCATATTGGAAGAATCATTTGAGGTCCTCACAAATCTGCAAGAGGACCCCAACATCCAGGGCTTAGAGACAGAGGCACGAAAAATCTAACAGTAGTATGATAGCATCAAAGGAACTGCGCAGATGGTGGCTCCCACTCAGAGGCTTGCACGGATGCAATAGACCAAAGCATTAAAAGAACGGGTGGATTCGACACGACACAAGGAAGCAGTCCTGAAGGCGTGCATTCAGCCTTGCAGCGACAAGACCTTCACCATCACAGTAGAAATTGAAGGCAAGCTCGCACATATGCAGGGGATACATGCATAGATGTAGAGAAGCACTTCCGACACAGTGGTCTCGTAACAACGCATGCAGCAGATCCAACAGGCATCAGCTCAATGCATTGTCGACCTTGCAGTAGTTTGAGCAGAGCTGGAAAGACTCCATGCAAAGATATCCGCACTGACAAAGTGACTTGAGGCCAAGTCATGATGTTTTTTTTGGGGCCTGTTGGGCATGGAATCCCGCCAAGGTAGGTTTTGGGGCTTAAAGCCCAAGTTTTGAATGAATATTTTTGTAAAAGCTCCGCGAATTGCGAGCACGGGGCATGAAATCATAATAGAGTCACAGGGTTGTCCGCCCTAGTTTTTGTAATGTAATGTCAGATGGATAGACCTACCCATGGTCTATGGACCATGGGATTGTATAAATAGAGCGAGTCTCTAAGTGTATAAAAAAAAGAAGAGTTAAGATGGAATAGAGGAGAGTAAGAGAAGTCTAAGTGATTATGCTTAAGTGTAAAGTGTGTCTATGGTTCATAGGGTAGGGAAAGGCTCTATAGTTGAGTGTGTAGAGGCCTAATAGACAATAGCTAAGTGCACAGACCCTTGCAGCTAAGTGCGCAAGGCAAGTCGAGTTTGTAACCATTGAAAGAATCAATAAAGAGAAAGTTTACCATATTTTTGTGCATCTTTTCTTGTTTTAATACATGATCGGGTATAATTTGCAAGTATACTATTTATATGCTATGTGAACTTATTTGAATGTTTTGTATAACTAATTATAACATAAGACATCCAAGTACGCGAAGGTAATTAATTGGTATAGGAAGATAAGTAAGATCTCTGGTAATAGCGTAGAGCATGCCTCTAGCAGCACAGAAGCTCCACAATCCCTCGTTAGGGTTGCGTGAAGGCAGTGTATCAGGGCATGAGGAACAAGGAAGTGCACGAAGTGGCCTGTGTGTAGGGATAAATAGTGAGACCAGTTAAACCTCTCAGACATCTCAAGGGTGCGGAAACCTGGTTCTAGCACCCTCCCATACTACTTCGAGTGAGACCTCAGTCTGTGCTCCGCGGCTGTTGCTGAAAGGAATAGTAGTACAGGGATTTGTTTGGCTAATTAACACCAAACCTGGGTCAGGCCCTAACAAGCCAACATAATGCACTTCTTCAAGTGAGTTCTAGGTCACTCCATTCCTAAGTATTTTTTTGTAGGGAACCAAAAGTTGGGTCCAAACTTAATAGTCAACAACTCTTTGCATTTCTACCAATTGCAATTTGTTCCTTGTGTGTAACCCACCACCTCGATGGTGTGGTGTGTAGAGAAACATCCAACACAGTAATTGTTTTGCAATCAGGCACCTCCTCTTAATACTCCTATACAAAAATATCTATCTCGGACAATATGTCAAAATGAGGTGAATTTATCACCTCGGTCCCGATCTAAAGCACCATCCTCGTAATGTGGGCACATCACTCGGTACTTACCTCATGGAGCTAATTTTTCCAATTCTCTAAAGCATCCTTTGCGTCAGATACATAGGACTCGATGCTACACTAGCTAAGCACTCTAATGGTTGTTGGGTTTACATAATCATCCTGTTAGGCTATAATATAATAGATGTTGTCTATATCTTCTCTTCTCAGATCACGCTTTACCAATTCTATGTAGAAATCCCCTTCCTGCGAATCTAATGGTGCAATGACCCGAATATCTCCTCCCTAAAAGATCATCTACCATTTTTTTAAGTTGATGATTACCTAGTTATCGAAGGCCTAATAGATCCCCAAAAGAGCTAGATAGGGGTCAGTATCATCCATGATTTTGATGACCTTGAAATTGACCATGCTTGACACTCCATTAATTTCCACAGATAATCCCAGAAACCAATCGGTCAAAACAATTTGGTGTTTATTGGCCATTCTAAGCTAGATTGGGGACCATGTCATCTTTGACCTTCCCATGATTTCGCAAGAACTCTTCGTTAATATATTTATGTCTGATGTGAAATAAAAAATTATAATATCAATTTCATACTCACCAATCTACGCATCAAAATGAAAATTTCTACTGGTTCTCTTTCTGTGAGCCACTTCATTTACGACTGTAAGTGAAGGTTTACACAGTAGTACCCTATGTTGTTCCTGTACACTATTCCACTAGTTTTCAAAACTTGTCCAATGCATGAGGATATTTTACCATCTCTAAATAGCTCTGTAATAGAATCTGGACTGGGTCTACCACGTTCCTCTGTCCCCTACCTATGGTACTATCAAATATCTCCTAATAACTGCTTCACACCTAGACTCTAGCTTATCCCATTCTTCTACAATTATTTCCTGTTGAGTCTCTTTGTATGTGGCCTTCTCCTTCGTAGGATCAAACTTAAGAGGTTTCTATTCCTAAGACCTCGTACTGTCGAATCCTGTTTTGGTACCTCCCCATGTTATTGCGTCAACCCACCGCTAGGATTTGCGCGACTGAATTGCTATCATTTGAACATTGGGTCCTTTCTTTTCCTGCCACTTGGGAGATAAACTGAGGAAAGTTCTCTGTTTGATGATCTAAGGAATTGAAATAAATACACGTACAACATGGATTAGTGCAATGATAAGCCAAGTGTCCCTTCTATCTATAAGTATAACAAATTGTGGTACTTTTCCCTAGGAAAAATATTCCTCTTCCTCTACCAGGTCCTCTAGATCCCATGCCACATCCTTGACCTTGCTAATTATACTGTCCACCTTGAGCATACCTATGATTATTAAGTCCATTTGTTATAACCTGTGCTCCTTCTGGACCTTCCACTCTAAAGGAGTTGATGGTTTTATCTCTCATTAGCTCCAACACGTGGCAATGATGAATATCATTTCTAGCTGATTTACAAAATCTCCAAAATAGAGTCTGCATTGTAGCCTCATCTTTTTGCATGATTGGGAAACTAAAGGGTATATGGCCCCATGCTCTGTAGATCTCACACCAGATTCCTCTACCCTACACAAGGGGGTTCCCTGTGCCAGTCACCATATAATTAGTCAATGTCTTGCATTCTTTCCTATGGTGACCCTTTGTCTAGAAAATCGTACACCATACTTCTTAACTCTTTTCCTTTGCTTTTGATAAGTATTAAAGCTATGAGGCTAACATAACCAATTGGTATTGCACTTGCGCCATCCCGTTATTCTCACTTCCTCCTACTAGTGAGGCTTCTAGTTTTAACACTAGTTCCAAAGCTACTAACTATGTACCATTCCTTTATTGCATCAATGATACTATTATATGTGGTAGAAAACCAACAATGAACCATTATTTATGATGTGCATCTAGAATTTCAATTTTTATCCTATCCTTTAACATCTCAAACCATTGGTCAAAGTCCCATATTGATTCTCGTACACTTTTCTTAATCTCTTTGAGCTCTATGATGTGTTGGAACTCTTACTTGGATTTTCGAAATTCCTTGATAAGAATCTGCTCAATGTCCACCAAAGTCCTATTCTATCCGAATGGTGTCTAACTCTTATAATTCATATACCATGTCAACTTGTGATCCTTGAGCATGGATTCCAAATATGCAATCTTGGTAGCCTCATCTTTAACCTTCTTAGCTATCCAAACAACTTCACGCACAAACAAATGTTGTTATGAGACTTTATTCCCTACCTCATGAAACATGGGAATTCTCAAGTCTACACCTACCATGGTGGTATCCATAGTACTCCTAGATGAAGTACTCCCTCCCACACTTGCTCTACTACTATAAATTTGTGCTCTTGTTTGCACACCACTTTGAATCTAAATATTCTGTGTTGTTCCTCCTCCACCAGGGCCAACTCCACTACTATCACTATTTCCTCCCCCCTAACTATTATGACCTCCTATACTATTTGAATGAGTGCACTAAGTGCTTACCTCTTGATTTGTAAATGCACATAGGGTGGTTGGATCAACCTCAACAATGATTCATTCTTGAAGTTCCTCTTCCAAATCCTATGTCATGTTTGAGCTTAGCTACTTTCTCTTTCCTTCCTTTGTAGGTTGTGTACCAAAATTCATCCCTTCATAACTCCAGTAACTAGAACTACTTCACATTTTTTGAAGTCCTCTCATAGCCCCTTCCTCTAGGATCCTTCTTCTAACAAGTACCAAAGCTAACCGACCTCCTTCCATGTCACCCCGTTGATATTTTCTACCACACCTGAACATGCCATCCTTATGGCTCTCCTGATCCATTATCTTCATATTATTTTGTTATGTGTAGTTTAGAACCCACTAACAACTTCCACCACCACCTGTTTCCTGGTTTCTATCCTTCATTTCTCATACCATCCCTTGGGTCTTCCACACTTCCCCATCTGCATGGATTGTTCAACTACTCATGGTATCCGATTGTAGTGGAAAAAGATCGTGGTCGTACAATAAAATTATAATCAACAATGACACTAACATTATAAATTTACCTATCGGTCCTTTGAGAAACTTACACTCCGTTATAATATAATATACCGTTGAATGTATCAAAAACTCCACAAGATACCCTTTTGTTATCAACCTATTTTTCTCCCTAGGGTTAGTTCCTCTGAGACATCATGTTGATTAACCTTTTACCTAGGCCGCAAACCTTATTTTTCTAGTCATCACACCCATTCACATGGATGATGACCTTATGAAGGTGAATGGAACCTTCTAGTCACTTGCAACTTGACCTTATGGGAGTCACTGTAGTATTTTTCTCCATGTCATGTGCTTGTGATTAGGGAATATTTCTAGAGTCTCGTTGTTCTTAGGAGATCCGTTTGACTCATCACTTACTTAAGCTATCTAAGGCTTATCATTGTGAAGCTTCCGTAACTTCTCGTCATCTTGAGAATTAACATTGATCTTGCTAGGATCTCTCTTCATCCTATTTCTACTGGACCACTTGAGATGATCAGGGGAGATAGAGAGAGAGTTAGAGTCTTTGATATACAAATTTTATGCTACAACATCAAATTACTGCTCAGAGAGACAGAGTTTGTGAGGGTCATGCTGCTAGAGTCCATATTTTTCTTACTATAGTGGGGAGACTCTACCAAATTTTGGAGAGGTGAATTAATCAAAGGTATATTTGACTTTGACCTTGGATTAATAGAAATTCATGTTCCTTCCATATATTTACATGTTTTTAGCAATGATGTTTACTATTTCTATGATGTTCCGAGTTAATGATGTTCCGAGGAAAATTTCTTATCATCCTTGAATGTTTGTGGTTGTGTGCAGGTGTTGAGATCGAGTGTGGATGAAGTAGATCATTTGAGTGGAGCATTTGGATTCTACAACGAACTCTAAACCCTTCACCGATTTGTGAGGAGTCCAGGTGCATTCTTTTTCCTTATAACATTTATAACTATTTGTATGCTACATGTGTGAGAATTGGGTGGGGATTTATCTATCTATCCATTAGCCATTTTCCCTTTTGTTGTCTGGTGATATTATTATGGCACAAGAACACGGAGAAACATCTCCTTGCATGTAAAATTCATTGAAACAAGATTGGTGCTTTCAATTAGAGCTCTCCCTATTTGTCCTTAGATCTAGTGTTTCTACATGGTTTTTACAAGACATGATGGTGTTTTTATTGTGAAATCCATGGAAGTTAGGCGCGTTTCTCTTGAACATGGAATATAGGGGTATATCATATATCACCATCACTGATGCATTATTGACCATTAGTGCCACATTAGTTCCTTAGTTATTACCCCGCCAAGTTGTGACTTTAGCCATGTATTCTCTATCCACGTCATAGCTTAGTAGTAGAACTTACATAATCATGGATACGCTAGCTAGCACCCTTTTTCTATCTTGGTGTCCATGTAGTATTTTACTCTCTTTTCAAAATCCTTCCTTTTGAACTGCCATGACCTATAATTTGAGGCTCATGTCCTCTTTTTCATCATATTTCTAGCTATAGACCAGGAGGATTCCATATTTTATCCCTTATGATTGCCACTTTTTATTTGCCTATTTTTTGAGTTTGTGGCTTGGTTTCTCTCTTCAATCGTCATCATCACTTGGTGTTCTTCCATATCTTGGAGAAACCATTGTAATGAGTGATCATATTAGCCAGTCTCCTATCCTCATTATGCCATGAGTAGTTCCATAATTATCCAAACCGGTTTCTATCCTCTATACCACTCGTACCTCCAAGACGAGTTTCCTTTAAGCTCCTTTCATACCCCTTAATTTAGAAAAAAAATTCCGAGTGAACTTATATCCTTCACGCTCATTATATTAATTAAAGGTTCATCTAGCCAATATAAGTTTAACCCTTTTCTAGACTTGGATAGACTAGTTACAAAAAATGAATACCCTAGTTATCTATGGGCAGGAGATTCTCCATTGTATACTTTTATCTCTTTTCCGGGCTTGGGGGACAACTTTATGACAAAGGAACATATAAAAATAGAAGGGAGTGAACATGTATTTCCATTAGTCATCAAATGGAAACATTGTTTGTATTACCCTTGAACACAACATATGTCTATTTCATTATCACTATTAGGTTTTAGCTCTTTTAGGAGTCCTACCATACATATAAGTCTCTCTACTCTTCCGACTGGTTACTATTCTAGTCATATCAAGCATACCTCAATTCCTCATACATTGTTGCATGATATCACATGGTGGTAATTAGTCATGCTGGAAAGTCATTCTTTTGTCATGTTGTTATGTGTACAAGGGAAGTCTCAACTTGTGTTTTCCACCTGCAGTTGCTTTCAGACCTTTTTGAGTTGGCCATCCCTATGTCTTGGTATTTCATCACTTCATGACTTCATCTATACATCACATCATCTTTGTATGTTCCGTGTCAATTGATGGGAGATATATCAAGGCCCTCCTTCGACAGATCTTCTCCTGTCAACTCCAGCTTATTATCAAAGATCTTGTTCTAGGAAGTAGTAGTACCTTGGAGCTTGTAAACCTCAGTGGTAGTCTTACTTGTGATTGAAAATGGGTTTACATCATTGGCTTCTTATTGGTAGAGTTCAATGGTGTTCGACGTCATCTCATATATTCAAACTTAATGGACTATAGTAGGTACCTTGGTGTTAGGAAAACTAATACATCTTGCGGACAAGACAAATCTCCCTAGACCTTAGTTAAATCTATTAAAAAACAACAAATAACTGCTAGCTTTGCCTAGCCTATGATTGACTAAAATAAATAGTATGATAGAGGTCACTTATCATTTAATCGCTTGATGAAGCCCCTTTCAGAGCTTTCAACCATTATCTTCTCCTCGATTCTTTATATATCGTTCCAACGATTCCCACAACTTCCTCATGATGTCTTGAAGGAGATATGCATATATATATAAACCTACACAATATCAAATCATGCAATATATCAAATAAAATATAAATGAAATAATTAACTCAATCATATATCATAAATTGATCAATATCCAATAATAGCCTATGTGGGTGATCAAAGAATCCCACAAATGATATCAAACAAGACATAATTTGGAAAGAATAGTTTCTTTAATATTAATAAAATGGAGAACAAACTTACAACCTCATAGCCTTGATGTTACAAGTCTCTTCTCACAATCTCCAACCCCTTCCTTGGATTAATAGCCTCCTAAACTTATTTCTGTAGCATAAATGTACTTCTAATAGTCGTCCTTAATGCTCAGGGTTGTGTTATATTTATAGGCCAAGAGGGGGAATTTTGGGATCCATTTCCCAAGGAATGAGATCCACAAATGGTCGGATAGGGTTCCATAAAGAGAGGGAGTTAGCTCCATGATGGGAGGAATTAGGGCTGAATAAGAATCCATTAGAAGGTTATTAGTTGGGAAATATTCGACTAACAATGCTTCTAGACTTTAATTTTTAGTTTTACATGCATTACGTCATGTGTGGAGGCCACAATGTAAGAGAGAGCACAGTTATGCGCAGTTTCTAATGGAGTCTACTATGTATGCACATAAATTGATTAGGGAACTACCCAAGAAGCCAAAAATAGGTTTCTCTGTATAACATCTAGAACTATTTGTAGAAACTGATTTATCTATCCATTAGCCATTTTCTCTTTTGCTATCTGGTGATCTTATTTGGGCAGAAGATCATGGGGTAATAGATCCTTGCATGTAAAATTCATTGCAAAATTTTTTAACAAACTTTCAAACTACAAACTAATGACACATGAAGTATTATTTCTTGCCACTTCCAACTGACATACCTCTTTAGGCATCCACCTCCTTGGCTAATAATGCTTATGTGTGGCATTACTATATTTCAACCTTTGGACCCACTTTGTCAAAATTTTCGGAAAATCTGCAAAGAATATTTAATGAAAATTAGTGTACACTTCAAGTAGTAACAAACATATGATACTTATTCTTATTCAACTCGGCTCAGTAGCTACAATGCTACATGATGAGATAGAAAGACATGATCGCTATATGCTATCACAACAAAGCATAACATCAAGATAAACATTAGAACTAATTAATAGAATAAAAAACCTTTCATGATAGTGAAATCCCGTAGAAGAAAACATGCAAATCCATGTTTAATCCACATATACATAAAATTATCATACAATTAGAACATCCATCAATATATTCACATAGTTATGCAAAAAAAGAGAAAGAATGCCAAGCTCATCCATTAATAGTTTACAACTTGTTGTAGCCGCTAAAACCACCCTCCCAAATTTCACGCATCCTTTAATTTTTGAGCCTCCCTTATGTCCACACAAACTTATATTTCACTATTTTTAAGTATTCATGCTATGGTCAAGGCTTATCTTTTGATGCTTTTCTTGTGATGTATTGATCCCGATATGAACTTATATAGTCACAAGCTTTTGTCACCTTTTGTCGCTTTTTCTCATTTCAATTCTATGAGTGTTGTTTTTCTTGTTTATTTTCATGGTTTTGGTGATTTATCTTGTAATAGATTATACATATGTTGCTTCATTTGGTTGTTTTCCTTTTATAAGCATCGCATCAAGTTTCTTGTTTTTCCCACCAATGATCATCGTTTTTGTGACTTTTCATGCATGTTTGTTTTTACTTTTGCATGTTGATCTTATACACTTGATTTTCACTGATCTATCTATCCTTAGTAATATCTCCACTTTAAGTTGCACCATCACTCATATCTACGAGTTTCCCATACTCTTTCCGGGAAGGTCTGCCCTTCCCTTGGTCTTCACTTGCCTTTTCTAGCTGGGAATTGCGCAAGTCCAAGGCTCAAGCTTGATGCTTAGCCCATGATACTGCGAAATGCACAATACCTAGCTAACCCAACTTCTCATTGTACAAATCTAGGGCTCAAGCCTATCCCTTTTCCACTAAGACTGCGCAATGTGAAGTCTCTACCTTAGTATTCCTAGGTTGAGACTATGCATTGCACAGTCTCTAGCCTCAAGCCACTCCCCTAGCTTCTGAGACTACATAATGCATAGTTCATGCAGCCAATCCCTCTCCATTCACTTCAAGAATTACCACAATCCTTCCCTTCATTCATGTGGTCACTAATATGATCTTTCTTTGTGATTCATTTTGTTGAAGATAATTCATGTTTTGCATGAGTGCTTTTCCTCCTACAAGTATTGTAGTTGTTGAGCACTTCTCTTCATCAATCACTGATATCATGTCACCAAAGATAAATCGTTCAAAGGACACCACAGAAAGCAGCACCAGGGAGGCAGTTGAGAGTACTCCAATGAACTTACCAGTTTACTCAGATACTCAACTGTTCATAGATAAAGAATCAAACATCACATGCTAGAAAGTAAATGAAGTATTCTCAATAAGAAGCTTTGAAGTAGACCTTGAAGACTAGCAAGTGTATATTAATGACCAAAGTTCAGGGTTACATACTTCGTTACATGATGGTATCCATGTTTCTCATGAGTAGACATTGTAAGTTGGATGTTATCTCATACATATCCAAACACTACGACTCTGAACAATTCGAGTGGGCAAAGGCTTGCTTTTTTCTGGCACCAGATTACCATTTCATGTACCATTTTTCATAGTTGGAATCACTCATCAATTCTTAATTCTATGCTTCCACCTGCAATTTGAGCACAAAAGACATTGTCAAAAGATGGGTGAAAGGGCCAAAACATTTCTCTCATACAACCACCAACACATACAAGATAAAATCTCTCAGGAGGGCCTATAAAATCATGATAGTTCTATATTGCAAAATCTACATTAAGCAGAGCATTGAGACCTTCACTGAAGGGTGGTCATTCTTACTGAACTAGGTTGTGAATGAAGGAAGTCCATTTAACTGGTCAAACTTGTTCTCTCAACAACTAAAAATACATGTGGTTGATGCCCTGAATCCTCCTAAGGGAAAGCAATCTAGATTTTACATGTCTTCCTACCTGCTAGATGCAATTTTCCATCACAATGCATTCCCTGGCATGAATTGGACTTGGATGCCAAGAGTGCCTGTTGTGCATATCTACTGAAAGCTTGTTTCATAGTGCATCCATAGAGGAGTAAAGGAAAAGATGTTTGATCACTTCCACATTTTCTTGTATAAGTTGATATTTGAGGAAGAGACACTGCGCATGGCACATGGGGCAATGGAAACAGTGTCAAAGATAACATATTGTTTTGCCTCACCAGATGGAACCTTCCTCAGAGTGTTCAGAGGAAAAAAGTCTTTGCATCTTCTACCGAGGTATGCCACCAATAAGTTAGTAATGTAAGATGTTTGAAACCATATTTCCACAGGGTTATCAATAGTTCTGCATAGGAATAAGAAAGCACCTTGGCTTGCTCTTCCTATGTAGATCAGATTGTACGAAATTGAGGACTTGAATGTTGACACTGATGGTAAGGAAATATAAAAATCATGTTTGGTCATTTGAATTAGAAGCCGGAGAAACCACAGTATTAACCATTTCTTTTATCAACATTTCGAATCCCAATCGGGATCCATCATCAGGACAAACTTGAATGAAGAAAGAAGAAGAGCTCTAATGAGGGTTTAAATAGTTTTTAATAGAGATATGTCTACTAGTATTTGCCGACTGTTTGTTTGATTAATCTTTTTTTTTTTTTTTTAGTTATTAATTAATTAATTAATTAATTATTCAAAATTATATTAATATGTTTATTGCTTGAGTTAATATTCAGTATATATATATATATATAAAATAAGTGAGTAATTTTATTTTTTTTGTTATTATTATTAATATTAAAAATAGCATTTAGTGTATTAATATATTACATATTTAAATATTAAATATTAAATATTAACGTCAATAATAATATTAATGTATCAATAACGATTAATAATTAATAATTAATAACTAATAGTAATAATAAATAGTGATAATGATAATTAATATGTATTAATAATAATGATAATTAATAACTAATAATTAATAATTAATAATAAATAACTAATAATGAATAATAAATAATAATAGTAATGTTAATGCATTAATAATAATAATTGATGATTAATAACTAATAATAGATAATTAATAACTAATAGTTAATAATATTAATGAATTAATAATAATTGATAATTAATACAAATAATTAATAATAATAATAGTAATGCCAATGAATTAATAATAATTATTAATAATTAATACCTAATAATTATTAATTAATAGATAATTATTAATTATTAATTATTAACCAATAAGTATTAATAATTAATGTTAAGGCGTTAATAATAATTAATAACTAATATTTATTAATAATATTAATTTTAGCGAGTAATAATAACTAGTAATCTTACAATATTAAATTAATGTATTAATAATAATTAATAATAAATAATAAATAAAGTTAATGAATTAATAATAATTAATACTTAATAGCTAATAATTATCAATAATATTAACATTCTAGTTAAAACCTAATAGAGAAGCAACTAACCACTGATTGCTAGAAGGGGAAAGAGAAATTTACCTGTTAAGCTCTACCTGAGATGTACTATCGTTCTTAATATTTCTGATTAAGGGAAGCCAGCTACCACTAATCTCAATACCATTGTCCCTATTGAGATTATGTGGATGTTTGATAATTTCAAGAGCTTCTCTAATCTTCCGCCTATGATGTTTATCTTCTCGAGTGATAATTGAAGCGCTTTCCAAGCAGACATGGTGCTTGGTTATTGAGGAATGCTCTGCAAGAGCTGAGGTTCGAGACCTTTCATTCCTAATGTCAGCTCCATGTTCCTTGAGTCTAGTCTGCAAGGATCGACCTGTTTCACCAATGTAACTTTTTCCACATGAGCAATCTATTTTATAGACTCCCTTAAGCTGTTGTCTATTAATATTATCCTTGACATATCTCATCTTTTGCCTAATAGTTCCAGGTGCTGAGAATTGTGTGATTATGTTTTTCTTTTTAAGGATTTTTGCAATTTTATCAGTCACTCCTTGAATATAAGGAAGAAAAACCCTCCCATACTGAGGTTGGTCTTTATCCTTAGGCTTATGAGATAGCACCTTTCCTTCAACTTTCTTTATAGCTGCTTTAATTTCTTTTTCATTGTAGCCTATACCCTTAAAAGCTGAGACTAAATGCTTCTTTTCTTCATCCAAATGCTCAGAGTCAGAAATTTGAAGGGCTCTGATGGCGAGAGTGTTTAGAACACCAAACTTCTGGGCTGGGTGATGGTGGGAATCAGCGTGGAGGTAGTTTTCATGTTTGGTCATTTAGAATTCAATTTGTACAATCTAAGGAGTGTTTGTAAATACCACTATGCGATGATTCATTTTCCGTGTCCAAGCAGGAGCTTTTCTAGACCTGAATTGGAAGCGTGGAATAATTGTTATAATGCCTCTATGTCCCGTGAACTAGCTAGATTTGCTAGAACGTTACAAGTTACTCCATAGAAAGAAGTCACTCCAAAGGTAGTACCAACAAAATGGTGCAACCCAGTGCTGAAAAAGGGCAGGAGGAAGGTTGCACATAACCCAGGGGGAGTGAAGCTGTAAGGTGAAGGTAGATCTAGTTATACTTAAGGCATCCATAGAAATAGAGAAGAAAAGGAAATAAAGGATGAAAGAAGTAGAAAAGAAATAGAGGGAAGAACAAGAGGAGAAGAGATTGGAGGAAAAAGGTAGAAGCAGGAGGAAGAAGAAAGGAAATGAGTAGAAGAGGAAGAAGTCACATGAAGATAAGTTGAAGGACAAGAGAAAAACCAACAACTATAGGAGAAGAGAAAATAGATGTAGGAAAAGGAGTTCAGTCAAGATATTGAGGAGTTGATCGAGATCCAAGACATGGAGGTGGAACCAGAGCCAGAGAAGTAAGATGTTAATCTGATGCCAATTACACATCAGGTCACCATTCAGTCTCCCCATCCTCTAGTAGTAGAGAAAGCTCCAAGCAAGGAAGAGGAATTTGTTCCTTTTGACGATGGTCCGGTCATGGACACATATAATATGACTTACGATGAGCTTCATAAGAAGATTGTAAAATCAAAGAAGAAACATTTTCTAGATGACCTCGCATTTCCTGCATTGATCAAAGAAAGGGTGATAGTGACAAACACTAGAAGAAATCGAAGTACCATTTCCACAACCAACTTGGCATTCGTAGGTAACATAAACTTAAGCATGAAGTATCTGATGGCTGAGAACAAACAGTTGACAAAGAACTTGTAGGTTGCAAGGAAAGAAGCTGAAAAACTCTGAGAAGAGGTTTATAATGCAGCTTGCAAACAAATTTATCTGGAAGAACTTAAGTCAAACATACTTGGTGAAGTATCGTCATTGGTGGAAACTATGCGGAGCTTGTATAAAGAACTTGTCACCATGCATAAGGAAATTATCCATTTGCATGGCATGCAACATAAGTGTTAGGATAATTTCAAATATCTTAAGGTTGTCCATATAGCCATTGATGCCGTAAATGAATGGTCAATGAAAGCACCAACTGAATTGGTGAATAGAATAAGGGAACATGTATAGTTGGATAAAGCACAAGTGTGAATGATCATTCAAAGTAGAAAAACATTTCTCTCATTCATCACCAATATTCAGGACTCATATGCATGATTGTACAACAAAGTGAATTTCATGGTGAAATTGCGCAAGATCCCATTAGTTGGCTCACTCACTGAAGCCAAATGCAAGAATTGGTTTAGGGAGGAGGGAAGAATACTTAGAATGATTCAAACAAGTTTCTATGAAGGAGGATATTTAAGTGAACATGCAGAGTATGCAAAAGTACATTGGTGGCCCTGTCCAAATCAATACTATGATGCTCCTACTAAAGAAGGAAATCCAAATTGGTTCCAAATAAGTGTACTCGGATGCCATGGAGGCTAGAGTCTACCTTCAACCTAATCCCATCACATTGTTTTGGGAAGTAATCACGCAGTACAAAGGTTGGCACTAACATGTGATCAAGAACCTACAAGTCAAAGTTGTTGAGCTAGCATTTCCCCAAACTCAAGCTTGACTTTTTTCTTATTAGGTTGTCTAGTTGTCTTTACCCGATTTTTTCTTATATGCGTATGAGTATATTGTAATATTCTTTTCTAATTAATTTGTAAGTGAAATTTCAAGTGTCAATTGTGGACTGTGAAGGGTGATTACGTAATAAAGTTGAAGAGCCATGAGGGAAGTCCAATAGTTAGAAAGGGGAAGTGAATAGTAAGCCCTTTTGTTATAAATATACCCGCATAACTCTTGTAAGGGGATTTTGAGACCAAATATTTTGGTTAGGATTTTAGCTTAGGATCAAGAGCTTACGCGTTTGTTGAGAGCCTTGTCTTCTTCGTAGCATAGAGGGAGTACCTTTCTTTGGAGAAGCAGGTGTAGACTTCATCTTCCACTATTGGGCATAGTGGTTCATCAATGGTATATGTATGCTTCAAAATTTCACTTTAATAAAAGCTTAGAGCCAACACATTTTCATGCATATGTTGTGGAAACAGTAGAACTATTCTTGTTATGTGTGAAATATATGTTATTTCACTTACGCTAATTCTTATGAACTATTTCATTTTCATTATTATGAATCTTGTTGAATACATGCCATTTATTTATTTATGTCATGGTTAACACATGAACTATTCCATAGGCTAACTCATGATGTATTTATGCTTGTGTGTTCCTTTCAATCTGTATACTATTATAGTCATCCAAGGGGCTCACTCATTTCCCTTCGAGTGTTAGAACTCTTCATAAATTGCACTTGACCCAATGCAGAGTCATACACCTACTCACCAAAGTCATGAATACACCACTCTATGTATTATTGCAACCAAGGAACGACATTAAAACCCACTGCTTTGGTAAGTAGGCCATATTCCAGATGGGTTTCCTACACCAAATATTGTGCCATTCAGTTGGGACTTCATATTTGGGAGACCCATGGAATGTTGGCGGGTCCAACACCGTCAACATTTCTAGCACTAGAAGGAGGGCTATATGACAAGCTGAGCCCGTGAAGTCTGTTTGAACTTTTCGTATCTTTAATGGATTCTTCACATATGTTGACCCCAACATGTTTTTCCAGAATTGCAAATCTGAAAGTTCCCACAGGGATAATCAATGACTTGTCAAATTTTAAATTCTATGGTGAGGGTGAACAACCATTCTCAAGCACACTGCTCACTTTGTTGATTATTTCACTAAACACAATATTCACTACAAGGATGCTACTTATAGTTTGTTCATTATCATATTCGAAGCACACGCCAAAGAATGGTGTTACAAATTTCCAACCACTTTTATACACTCTTTTAGTGTCAGTTAGTTTAGCCTGTAACTAGTGATCAAGTATGCTCTTACAAGGTGTTGTTAAGGTGTCAAGTCAATTTTTTTTCATTTCAGTGAATCTTCAAATAAAAGTTTGTCACTAGCTATTGTGTCTAGGTCACTGCTGCTCCCTTCACTTACTCATGGTCTTCATCACTCATCATGGTCATTGTCTTCTTTGAGGTATCATATCTTCATTTAAGTGTCTTGGGTCATGAAATGGTTAAATTCATCATTTTAGGTCATGGTCTAGGGTTTCACTCCATGTGTCATCATGATACCATATGTTTCCAAAAACATGTCCATCATGTGATTAAGTGGGTAAAGGGAGTTAGCAACTTAGGGAAATCAAAATAAAGGTAAAGGTAATGTTTAATTTCAAATAAGACAATGCTACAGTACACTACCTTGCCTCATCATTCCTCATAGGGACATGTTTTCTGCAAAATAGGTTTCTGACAAAATGGAGAAGAATTTTACAGAAATGAAAGTGGGTTTTGTCCATTATAGTCCAAGGAACAAAACCCTCCTTAGTTTTATGCACAGGTGTTATGATTTGAAAGAAATTCCCAATATACACTTGCTACGGGAGAGTTGCTACACTTCTGGACATCTTGATGTCAAGATAGCTTTTAAGGGGTTTGGTGCAGGTATTGGTAGTTCTTAAGGACTCTTTGTGTATCAAACATCCTATTCTTTCCAATGGTACCTTCAACTTGTGATTTGGATTAGTGGAAGGAATCCAAAAGTTATCGACAAGTTGGCATTGCACTCTTTTTAGAGAAACCCTAATTTTTTGGAGTGACCTTCGGAAAATCAAATTTTATCCCTCATGGAGTGTCCAAATTACATGTGTGAGGTGTCAATTTTATAGTAGACTTCAAGAGATTTCAAACGAGCTATAAAGTTCTCAATTTGGAGCAGTTTAAGGCCTCTAAACGTGGTTTTGAAGACCAACATTGCGAGAAGAGACAAGGTGTTGCACTCAGGAGGTCGGCATTGCACTCAGAAGAACTGCAATGCGCTTTGGCATTGCACTCAGGAATACTGTGCTGCGCACAAGACAGAGTGCCTAGAAATCCTTCAAAACTCTCCCAAATCTCATTTTTTCACTTGCAAGCTTGATTTTATTGACTTCTAAGCCAAGGGAAAAGTAAGTACACCATCACTATCCCTCTTTTTCTTTCCCAAATTCATCTCATGTCAATGATTCTCCAAATTAGGGTTTGTAGTGAAATTTGCATGGGAAATGATAGGCAGAAAATGGCCATCTCTATTTTTTGTTTCTAAAAAATGTAAAATGATATCGTACACTTGCATACATGTTTAATAAACCATTTTAACCCACCTCAAAACAAAGTTGTAACACTCAAAAAGAAAAACCCTATCTCATTCCTAGAGGTTTTTGAGCAAGTTTCGTTATAAACCCCATTGTTTGTCCTTGCAAGAAAATCAATCTTCCACTGTTTCTCTACTCACTTTCATCAGCTTCCAAAGTCCATATTCACCATTCCCAAGACTCCTCCATCATTTTGTCAAAAACCACCTTCATATCACTTCATTTCCATTCACACCTCACAGTTTATTTTTCATTGCTTGTTGCTAGGATTTTATGTCATCATGGAGGCAGAATCTTTGCCAGAGAGAAAAAGACAACATAAAGGAGGGAATATCCTCAAATATGAGCCATCAGACTACAATGAAATCAACTCCTATCCTTTCATCAAACAATGCTTCGAGGATGTACATTACCTAAAATTTTGCAAAAGGTGAGCGAAGCAGGATTTCTTAAACAATTAACAGATTGGGTGGCAACTTAGATGAAAGGTGAAATTACTGTCATCGCTGGTGTTGAGTTCATTTTTTCAGTGATGTCCATCTCACTTGCAATAGGGTTACCGGACAATGGCGAATATTGGTTCAAAGGAATGAGCCTAGATCTTGATGATGATGATGATGATGATGATGATGATGATGATGATGATGATGATGATGATGATGATGATGATGATGATGATGATGGTTAACGTCCACTGAGACCAAATTGGTCTATCGGACCTATAATTTCTTAGTTTTTAATTATCTGGCTCCTCGTCTTTCTTGGCAAGATTGGTGTTGTAGCTTTCTTTTTTTTTCTCTATGGTCTTCCAACTTCCTTTATCTTGCATCCCCTTCATCTCTTTTGGTTCTTGGGACATTGGTGTCTTAGCTTCGCGATCTATTGTGTTCATCCTTTTGAAGATAGTCAGAGAAGAAGTTTGGTCTAGAGATCTTCTTTGTTGTTAAATGAAGATTTATTTTGTGCGGTCGAATCCTCATAACTATTGATTTGTTGGGAGGGGCTTTCTCCCTGCCTGTCTTGAGAGTTGTTTCTTTCCTGCCCGATTTCTTGTGATTCAGAGTTTTCTCTAGAGTATTCTTCTTTGATGAAAATGTAGTGTTCTTTTTGTGCTCCTTCCCACCATGTAGATCTGTGGTGGTTGTTTCTAGCAGAATTTTTCTGGGAGGCTTTTGGGCAATTTTTGGCTAGATGCCTTGTCTCAAAGTAGGATCGACATCTGAAGAGGACACTTTTGTAATCAAGTTTCTGGTTCCACACATAGTCTTTACTTGTTAGGTTTATTTCAGCTGGGAATCCAGCACCGAAATCCATTTTCAAATAGATGTGTGCATAGGTGGTTCTGGCATATTCCTCTGTTTCTGGGCACCTGTAGTAAAATTTCCTAATTGCATTTCCAATGGCTTTTAGCAAGGAGAGACTCTAGAGATGCAAAGGTAGGCTTGGCAATCTCACCCAAAATGGCGTTGAGGTTATGACTATTGTAGAGGGATCGAATGATGGGTTCCATGGCTTCATGAATAGTCCTGATTTTTCCCAAAACCAAGGGCTAGAATCTAGAATACATTGTCTTCTTTCAGGATTTTCAAAATCTACTATAAAGAAACCCCTAGCGTAGGGGTAGATATTAATTTCATCAGAAATGATAGGTTTCCATACCTCCGAGATCCAATTGTGGAGAGCTGTGAGCCGCGGCCAAAAACCATTGAACCAGTAGATTAGGGCACTTTCGGAAAACTTCAAAGCCTCATCGAGTGAGGCCTGGACCACCTAGCTAGTGGGAGCTGGAGCTTCACTGACGATATGGGTAGGAGCTTGCACTCCAGAAGTGGATGAGCCAGCAGCTACAAGCCTTTCTTAAAGATGACATACAGAAAAACACATACTCACCTTATGCCTTTTAGATATTTATTGGAGAAATATTCCCCTTTGATGAAGACTATCATGAAGTTATTCACTTGTGAAGGTATATTCTCCAGGTTGTATGCTTATCATATTCACCTTCTGATGCATTTCACCTCTCAAAAGCCACTCAACATATGTAACTATCTATTCAGGAGCATTTCCAAAATGTATGAAAATATACAACTCAAGGACAAAGAGCACTCCCCAAGCTTGTTTCATCACAGTATAATCAAAGCCATTGTCCTTTACCAGCTGGCGGAGAAAGATATGGCTTGGTAAGCCTTTTTGGAAATAACCCTGAAATGGTATGAAGCAAATGCAACATCTTAGCCTTCTAATGTGGCAAAACAACAAA
The DNA here is from genome assembly GCA_031772625.1 of Pinus tabuliformis. Classification (NCBI taxonomy): domain Eukaryota; kingdom Viridiplantae; phylum Streptophyta; class Pinopsida; order Pinales; family Pinaceae; genus Pinus; species Pinus tabuliformis. The sequence continues at coordinate 1,034,395,696 of CM062816.1, read as the reverse complement.
CAGAGGTGGGTTCCTCTAGAAAAATAGTGGAGAAGACTCAGCTACCCAAACCTGAGGTGACTAAAGTGTATAAGAAAGGACAGAGGCTTATGTTTTCTTCTCATGGAGAGAAAGGGGCCAAGCCTTCTTCATTGAGAAAGCAGGGACCAACATCAAAAGAGAAAGACATAGTTGAGCATGAGTTTTAATTGGTTGATTCAGAGGCTGAGGATCAGAATTCAAACATGCAAAAGACAATCAGGGATAAGGACTATCAAATCAAGGAGTTAACAATCAATTTGGAAAGAGAAAAATATGTCATATCATTCCTTCAACATGAGAATAGTCAACTCAAAGCAAAGGAGTTGATCATGGAAAAGGAAAAAGCCAAGTTATTGCAGCAAGTTGGAAAAGGAAAGGAGATCATAGAATCAAGCTAGGCTAAATGATCAAAGGGGAAGGAAAGAGGAAAATACCAAGAACAAGAGGCCTAAATAAGGAATTGAAAGAAGATCAAGAGCACACTTTGTTGAATGAAAACCTTGACCTAAAGGATAGGATTGCCCTTGAGGTTCATAAAAATAAGGAAAATTGGCTAGATAGGGTAAATTAACACTTGGAGAAGCTCCTTGAGAAGGTAAACAGGGATAATTAGTTGCTCAGACATATGGCGCACCACTATCAAGCTCAAAACGTGATTGCCAATGTCAAGGTAAAGCAACTTGAAAGTAAGCTCAAGGAAGCCGAAAAAGACCAAAAAGATGAGGTAAACTTGGAGATTCTTGCTTAAGAATATATGAACCGTTAAAAAACATGTTTTTACACCTTCCATCCAATTTTGAGCAAATTCTGAGCACTTTAAGTTTTTTGAGAATTTGTGGTCTAAATTCAGAAAATCAGCATCTCCAAAAGCTGCTCCAGAAAATCAGGCCTACATTTGAGGAAAGGTCTACATTTTTTGAAAGCTATTTCCATCCTATAAAAACAAATTTGCTCATATTTTGAAGAGGTGGCTTAGTTTTGGAGAAAAATTCAAAAAAGTGGCAGAAAACTAACATTCTGGACCCTTTTTTGACAAGTTCTGCGCTCCTGGAGTGACCTTGGGAGAATGAATTTTTGAAGGCCTTCCCTTGGTCCAAATTCAGAAATTCAAGCTGTTATGGAAATTCGACATGAAGGTCTAGTTTACCATTCTCTAATTTTTTCATTTTTACCCCTGGAAGGTACCTCAAAATCATATCAACGTCGGCATTGCGCTTCTGCACTTTTTGTGTTTTAATTGGAAACTTTCAGTGTAAAATTTCTAGTTTCTAGTTTGACTCAGTCGAAGTCAAGATTCTGTATGTAATGACACTAGTTTCTAGGCTAGGTGATGTAGGCATGAATAAATGTACATCATAGGTTGTTTTTGATGTTTATTAGGCCTCATAAAAGAAGTAAACTCCTAAACAAACTCTCCAAGAAGTGTTTGAGGTTCACCTTCTCACTCTCACCTATTGGTTGAGAGAATCTTGGAGTCAGTTCATCCACCAAGGAATTCAACTAATGAAGGTGGGAAAGTGGTATAGGAGAGTCTATATGTATCATTTCTCTTGAGGAGAAGAGGGTTGAACTTTTTGTGAAGGAAGCTTGCATGCAATCATCTTTTCAACTAATAGAGACAAGTTGCAGCTATTTTAAAGGAACTCTAGCCTAGTGAGTTCACGGTGCTTGTAATTCATTCTATTTGTTTTCTAATGGTCTAAACATATTTATATACATTATATCTCTTCTCTCTATGGATTCCTTACAGTGAAATATACAAAATTCTTGTTTTTCAAGCTTTGTTATTTGGTTTTCATAGTTATTTTTATGTCTTACTAAGCCAATGAAATCATGTTTACTTATGCTCATTAGTTTCTTCTACACTCTCTCCTCTATAATACTCTGAAAATATTCAAAAAACATCATGGTTATGATATCTAACTCCTTCTCATATTTTCTCCTGCACTCCTACAACCTAGACCTATTTGTGGCTCCAAACCTTAAGTTTGGCAAACCCTAAAACTCAAGTTTTCACATACAAACAAACAACTACATATATCTAGCCTAAAATTCATTTTATTTAAAGTCATATCATTGATAAGAGACTTAGAGAGATCCCTCTCATGCTCAGTAGGGCTAGCTATTGAGCTTGAAGTGGTGATATTACCCTTCTCGATTTCCTTTTCAGCCTAGGAGATTGTAAGGACTAACACACTCTTTCGCACATCTTTTCAAATAGATCTTCCACTTATTTGGCATGTATGATTATAAATCTATTTTCAAGGAAATTATGTGTTTAAGAAAAGCACCTGATGAATCTCTTAACGATTTTCATGATTGCTTCATTCAATTACATTTTGAATTTTATGAAGATGATATTGATTTAAATTTAATGAAAGAGAAGCTCAAATTACTTCTTCATATTTCGATGAATCCTAAAGAAAATGAATCATTCCAAAGTATCCCAACATACACTGGTTATGAAGCTCCTAAATCTGTAATGAAGGAAGTTATTGCTCCAAGTGACTCTTCATATTCCCCTCATCAAATAGCTCCATTTACATGAAAGGATGTTGGATAATTTGGGAGTACATCCATTGATCTCTCACCATCTTCTTCAACCCCACGTATTAAAAATTTAAACACAAGTTTGGATTGTGAATCTGATTTTTCTGGTGATTTTCTTTCTCCTCACCTTTCATCTATTGGCTCTTTTGTTCCTCCCAATTGTGAGTTATTGTGTTCACTAGTTTTAATCATTTCTTCTGATGTTCCTGAGGATCAAACCCAGGAAGGGTTTAGTATTGACCAACTAACTTGAGATATCATTTACTATGGCGATATGTGGGATTTTCTCTTTGAACAAGAATCTGCATTGCAAGTTTATGTTCCTCCTTATTCACCTCTCCCTCATTATCTTGACATTTTCCATGATTCTGTCATACTTATTGAATTTTTTGAAGAATTAATTGTTGATGATGTTAACTATGATCATACTCAGAACTCGTGGAATGTTATTTTTTCATCTAAACATGGAGAGGAATAATATTCTCTTCTTGATCCCTACAATCAATCATTTGATCATTCTAAAGCAAGAGAGGGTGAAATTTCTCATTTTTAATCTTCCCCTCTTTATGATTCATGAGATCATGAGGATGCCTCTATTTTTTATGATCAAATTTATGATCATGGTTGTGATGATCTATTCATTGATTCATGTGGTCATGACTCTAATTTTTCTACTGTTGATATTTCTAAGTGACTCGGTTTCGATGATCTACCTTCTGTTCATGGAACTTACGCAAGGTGTCGAGGAACTTCAACTTGAGTTGATGGTGATCTCAGGTTCGTGCAGTATTGAGGCCAGTTTCATTCCTAATAAAAATATTCCTGTATCTCTCAAGGATTCTACTCTTTCGGTTGCACAAATTGAAAATCCATCCCTATATCATTCTTCACCCCCTCCATATTCTTTGCACGATTCCATCGCTCAATCATTGGAGGAATCATACTTGGAAAGATCTGTAGTGAAATGTAATTTTTTCTCTTTCTTTATGTTTTCCAAGTTTAGAAGTTTGAAAGATCACTCTTGCATGTCTTGTTGTTGTGATTTGCACAAGCACCATCATGCATCCACATAATTATTTGCATGTGATTTTCTATCATATGTTTCTATGTACGCTTTCACTCTTCAAATATCAAGGTATGTATCGATTCATCTTTCTTAGTTCCTTTTGTGCTTTTATATATTTCTTGATATGGATTCCCTTACCCATATAGGTCATTTTATGCATTGGTCATTACACTGGAAGTTTCATTTTACGTAATCATGACCTATTCTCAGTTAGTTTTAGAGTAAGAGTAGTTTTTTTTATTTGTTTTGATTTACTTTCCACCATCCTCTTTAATTTCATTTTTTTGTAGGATATTATCCATATGAGACAATTTTTGGTTTTTGAGGCAAGCATGGTGAAGTTTGGGAGGAAATTGTGCTACTGTCAATGCTTGGTTATTTGTTTATTCCCTATCTTTGCATAAATCTTGCACCTTTTAGTCGATGATACCGTGATGGAAAATAAGTTATTTTAATAGAAAACCATAGTGGAATCATTATGCTTAAATATTTAACTAGTACCACCTACTCTAATCATTTTCGTAATTATTCAGTTTGGTCTTGTCATATAAGTCGAGAAGTGTAAGGAGGGGAGGAAAATTTAACAAGTGAATTGTATTTCAGAGGTGTAAAAATATCCTTCTCTAAAGGGACAACCTCTTCCTCTCTCAATAGGTCAGGATCAATCTTCCACCTCATTAAATCAATAAGTGCATATGCATAGTTCGCTGAACAAAAAAAAGCAAAAAAATTAATAAAAGGTGAAAGAAGATAAAGGATTCTTGTGTAAAGAGGTTAAACGACCAATTTTGTCGGGGTACTATCCAGACTCATTAGCAGTGGAGCAATTCTTGTATCCCTGAAGTGACTTTGTCAGGGTATTGTCCAAGTCTGTTGGTAGCAGAGAAACAGCAAAGATGAAAATCAAGACTCTGACAATCGTGTTTCGCTTGTGTATCTATATACTCCCCATCCCAAATCGAAACAACTCAGTTTGAATTTCCTCTAAAGTGTGCCACTGATGAAGAGAATTTTAGGGACTAGATATTTACCTTAATCTAAGTAAATAAGTTATGGTTATCAATGAATGAAACAATACTTATTGAAGAATTAGACTTGTTTTGAACAATTTAAGATCCATATATAGAGGTGCCGTTCTAACAGTGCCACCAAATGTTGTAGCTAATGCAACACGCTCCAAAATTTCACCCATTATTTTATTTTGTAGGCTCTCTTATATCTAGAGGAACTTATATTTCATTGTCATCAAGTATTCAAGTGATCAAGACATCTTTTCATGATTTTCTTGTGATGTATTGATCCTAATTTGAACTTTTTCAGTCACAAGAAAATTTCTGACTTGACCTTGCAACATTGATAAGCTTTCCTATATAAACTGTGCAATGTTGGAAGGTAGGCCAACCTTGAGGATCTGAATTGTGCTATCCAAAATGTTAGCTCTTCCTTGACCTCATAAATTTTTCAATCCTCAATGGCATCCCAACCTTGATCCTAGAAACTACGCAAAGCATCCTTGCTCTCAGAGACTGTGAAAGCACTAAGTGAAGAAGTTGTCTAGTGGTTGGGAACTGCACAATCTTCCATGGAATGTGATGGATGGTTTTCCTAAAAAAAAAAAAAAAAAGAAAAAAATAAAAATACATCCCTAGAAATAGGGAGTGGATAATTAGTTTCCCAAAGGATGACACAAGTTGCTATTTTTGGAATTTTGCCAAGTGTCACTTTTTTTGATTTTAGGCATGCACATCATAAATGCTAATAGGTCTAAATATATATATTGGACACCCTTAGATATCATTCGTGCATTCCATGTTGGAGCTCTAGCCTTCCCAATGAGATCATGGAGCCTTCGATGGAGTTTGGTTCTTTTTTGGTGAGGTTTGCTTTTGTCATCTTTTGTTGCTTTTTGTTGTTTCACTTCTATGAGCGTCATTTTTCTTGTTTCTTTTCATGGTTTCTGGAGTTTTAATTTGTATTAGCTTGTACAAGTGTTGTTTGAGTCCGTTGTTCAATTTTTATAAATTTTGCATTGTCTTTCTTGTTTTCTCCCATTATTGATTGCCATTTTGGTGACTCTCCATGCATGTTTGCCTTTCCTATTTTATGTTGATCTTCGGCACTCGATTTTCACTCATCTATCTATCCTTAGTTAGATCTACATTTTAAATTGCACCATCCCTCAAAATTGCTAGTTTCCCATGCTCTTTTTGGGCAGATCTTCCCTTCCCTTGTCTAGCTAGGCATTGTGAAAGTCCAAGGCTCAAGCTTAATGTTTAGCCTCTAAGACTACCTAATGCATAGTACCTGGCTAACTGAACTACTCATTGTGTAGTTCCAAGGATGTAGCCTATCCCTTGGCCATTGAGACTGTGCAATGCATATTCTCTACCCTATTCTGCCCAGGCTGAGACTGAGAATTGTGCAATGTTTAGCCTCAAGCTACTCCCCTAGCTGCTGAGACTACGTAATGAGAAATTCATGCAACCAGTCCCTCTCCCTTCACCTCAAGAACTATAAAATCCTTCCCTTTAGTCATGTGGTTGCTACTATGATCTTTCTTTGTGAGGGTGGTGAAGTACAATTATAAGTGCAGACACAAACAAATTCCTCTAGCCCGATAATGGATCTAGCCACAACTGATACATTCCATGGAAGATTTCCTTAGGTTAGAACCAATTAAGAGGGCCTACATCTTAATACGTTTATCCCATTTTATGATGTACTTGCATGCTCGCTCTAGTTATCTCTCGCTTCCTTCTTCAAACAACTGAAACAAGTAAACAACGACAAACAACAACCGTGATGATAGACAAATTGTAATTCAACCTACTTAACAAGTTAAGAAACATTAAGCCATGAATATGTAAGATGACAAATCATGTAGGAAGCAATCGATAGTTGTATATATATTGAATCAAGAAGAGATTACAACCATTGTCTTGACGTTGTTTTTCTCCTCTGACAAGACCATGTTCCCACACACTTCTACTAGCATTCCATGATGACCTCAACAAGAATAGTTTTTAGGCTCTTCCCTATAGGCTTCAATCCAAACCAAATCACACTTCTCCCTCACACAACTAGAGAGCTACAACTATCAATAGCTTGTTGTTTACTCCAAAATTAATTAGCACTAGCACACCAACATTAACACTACATCACTAACACTAGCTTGTGCTTGGGAAAAATAGAGGTTCGTATAACACGAATGGTTGGGAGATGGATCCTATTCTCATGGGAGAAGGTCTTATCTCTTGAGGTAGTTCCATCATTATAGGGGAAAGGAGCCCTAACTGACATCCTTGACCCCATCCGGCCAAACCATTTACTAGACTTCTATTACAAAGCTTCTAGAGATGGAAGCTTTGGCTCTTTATTTAAAAAACTTTCCACAAGAGGATCGGCACGACTCGAAAAAAGCTCAGGCACTCCGGTCAGTGCTAGGGTTAGTGTTAAGCCCTACATATTGGCACAAGGAGGACAAAGGCCATTACTGCTGGTCTTGTAAACTGGGTAAACAAGATTTTTTGGGGAAATGGTGCAAAAGGGAATTGTTCTGCTCATGAAGAGGGATATAATGGGAGTTTTTTTATGAAAGGTAAGCATGTAGGGTTCAATTTATAGGTCCTCCAGGATCAAGGAATGGGGAGTATAGGGACAATGACCAAATTCTATGTAACAGATGTCCCATAAAGCATGAAGGCCGAACTAGAGTGAGGGATGAAACACTTTATAAATTGGTGTGGGGAACCGTAGTCTACCGTCAGAAAACCTGCAAGCAAGTACAGATAGATATACATAACTGAGAACTATATCAAATGATACATGAATCATGGCATGGAAGCAACCATCCAGAAAATGATAATGTAAATGGATCTAGGTATGGGTGCAACCATCCATCAAAGAGGATCATAATGAAACCAAGGTATGGTCGCAGCCATACAATAATGAGAAGGATCACATATGATAACTCATGGTATGGTTACAACCATCCATATGAAAGAGACATGTATATCAACATAACCATGTCACATCACTTCGCAACCTGAACTTTTGTGATATGAGTCTAGGGTCTTGCACTCCAACACGACCCGATCAAAGTACAAATTCTAACATGTGAATAGATGTGTTGACATCGAACATGCTACAAAGTCGCTTTATTACCAGTCAATGATGTAAACCATTAACAAGCACGAGAGAAACCACCAATAATGAAAATGGTCCTCAAGGTACTATCAACGCAGTCCATGGAATGTGAATAAATAAACTGAAGTCGAACACCTGTGAAATCATTCGATCAAAAGCCAATGATGTGAACTTGTCGTTGAGTGCGAAGAACTTTCCATTAGGGCATGCAAGCTCTAAGGTACTGGAAGGGAGTCTCTCGGTAAACTTCCAAAATAATGAGCTGAAGTCGACAGGAAGCGATCGTGTCGAAGGAGGGCCATAATGTATCCCAAATCATCGACATGAGACAAAGGATGTAAAATGATTTTGGATGAGACAGAGAAAATGTAACTGCAGAAGGACAACTCTTGAACATATTAGGGACACAACTGGAAGTTTGGTAGATTTTGGATCCATAGGGTCGGTGGTCATGATGATGTGGTAGAGATCAAATGGAAGGAAAAAATGAATAGCCCAACCCAGGAAGGTCAACGATACAAAGGAGGATGTCCCAACCCGACACGAAGCAGAAAGTGTCATGTTCAAGAGTGACCTGCCGACACAACTGATTAGATTTCCAAATTTCCCCCACCATTTTTGGAAATTACCCCAATTATTTTTTAATCACAAGCTTGAAGGGGATAACATATCCTTCCACTGTAAGTTCATCCTTTGGACAAATCCAACCTAGTAAGTTTAACAATCCCTAGGAAGGAGAAGCCCATGTTCATCATGATGACGAATCCGATGTCGTTTAATATTTTAACGAGTCGAACAAAGGTGTAACTCAATATCTTTTTCATGTTTAGAGAGTTTGAAAAAGACACATAAAAGAAAACTCCACATGGTCCCTTTTCGTATGTTTGAGTCTCTCGAGCCTGAAAAGGTAGAAAATGATACTTGAGAGAAACGCTTGACCATTTTAGTCAAGGAGTACCTTTTTCATAAATAGTGCATCCCAACTCGAAAAAGGGATAAAATTATACTGGGTGCATGATGTTTTGCATCGATTAATGAGTTCAAAATGACAAGGGCTCGACTATCTTTTTGCTTTTGAAGGGTTGGAAAAGAGCTTAAAATTGGGTCCCCCATTTTATTCTCTTTTACAAGTCAAAAGGGAAAAATACTCAACAATCTTTTCATTTTTTTATGAGTCAGAAAAGAGCTTAAAGGTGACTTGTTCTTGGTAACGAGTGGAATAAAGGGTAGCAATGAATTCCGACAAGGAGGAACTGCTCAAAACATGTAATGGTCAACAAGCTAGCTAACAAAACCACTCATCGTTGTGGTTCCTCAGGAAAGGAAAAACAACCAAGTGAAAGCTTATGATCAGCCAAAGAGATGGTAACAATGGAATGAAAGGTTCATCAGAAATTAGATGATAAAAAGGGTAATCATGGGAGTAAATTGGGCATGGGTTCATTTTTACACAAGCTTGAACCATGGAGAACTCTGCTTGGATTCGTTTTCATGTTTACACAAGCATGAAATGAAAAACTATGCTTGTTATTAGTTTTCATGCCCCCATTATAATGACTCAATTGAGCTACATGCCCCCCAAGCTTCATTTTAGTCAACTAGGTGGACAGAATGAAGGTTCACTTTCGAGATCTTGGAAAGACTCAACTGGGATTTTATGAAATCTTAATCAAAGACTCGATTTGGAAAAGGGAGTTGCTTCATTTTTTAATGAGGTTGACATAGTAAAATAACTATCCTCAAAATCAGTTTCATTTTTTAATGAGGTTGATATAGAAAAGAACTATCCTCGGACACCTTGATCCATTTTTTAACGAGCTTGACACAAGACAAGTAACTATGGTCAGACTCTTTCTTTAATTTTTTAATGAGGTTGACATAAGAGCAGGAACTATCCTCATACATCTGTTCATGAACCATACAAGAACATGGCTCCCAATAGGTCTTCAGTAGATGGAAGAACCATGCTCTGTGAGGAATACATGTCATTTGGTACCAAAGACAAATCGGGTGCTAGTGCCCCTAGCACATAATGTACAATACCATCTATGTGATCATTAGCAGCGGCGGAGACGGAATAGGTAGCGACATAATTGAACTATGGCGGGGAAGTTACTACTTGCAAACAATAACTAATAGGGGATGATGGTTGCATAGGAGGCACCTGGTGACCAATGAATAACAATTGATCAATGGTCATTATTCTCCCTTCGTGTGGGAAACAAACCACACGGAAAATCAAAGAAACAAGAGCTCCCATGACATAAACATAGTCGCATCCAAGGAGAAGATTGAAATTTAAGGGACCTTGGACTACCATCACATCTATATAGATGGTCTTTCCTCCAAAAGTAATAGGCAAGTTCAGAAGGATCCCTACGGGTTGACTGGTTCCTTTGTTGAAAGCCAACAAATTTTGAGTAACAGGTACACGTTGTGGGGAGCCCAAAGCTTTCCAAGTAGTAGAAGACATGATTCTAATAGACGTGCCTTCATCTAATATAGTGCCATGTACTACCATATTATAGGCTTGTACTGTGATCTGGAATGGCACATAAGATGGGAGGCGGAAAGCAGTCAAGTGAATCCAATCGAAAGAAATGATAGAACTACTTGGTGGGGGCATCATATGATTGCCCCCATGCCGTACAGGAATAGGAGAAGGACTCTCTTGAACAACTAGGATGGGAGGGCCACTCATCGAGTCATGAGAATCTGAGGAGACAAGAAGAACATGAGCAGTATGATCACCACTCTCTTCTAGAACAGAGTGATCAACTGAAGATGGAGACAAAATGACTCTTTTCAACAAATGGTTGGTTAGGAATAGACACAAGAGAGTTACGCTCAAGAATAGTAGGATGGGCAAGAGATGAATCCAAGTCAATCTCTTTACCAACTAGGAGAGGGTCAGAAGAAAGCCTCTGATAACCAACAAGAAATTGGGGTTGAGGAGCTACAAGGTTTTCCGAAACTTAGGAAGCTTTAACCATAATAGGACAAAGGTGAAGAAGATGAATCCCTTCACATAACCTACAGGGGAATCTAATATTTCCCTTCTTCTTACCATCATTAGCTGAAGGTGTAGCATCAACATGATCTCCAGAGGTTGACAGGGATAGTCGATTCAGGTTTTGAGACCATACCTCTAAGACCTTGGGAATTCCAGGATAGTCTCAAAGGAGATGGTCACCATTACACAGCTTGCAAGGGAATCTAACCTTTCATGGAGGATCAGAAGGTTCGTCTACAGGAGATACATTTGGAGTAACAACTACACAGTTGGCCTCTCGCTTATCTGAATTCTTCTTATTCGTCTTCTTCTTCTTATTCTTAGCCTCCTGGTTACTGGATTTGAAACTTTCACTAGGAAAAGTAGAAAATGAGGGTGAAGAAAAAGGGGAAGAAGGGGAGAGGTCAACCTTAGAATCAATGTGATTTTATTCAAATGAAGGAGATGGCGGGGCAAGAGTTGGGACACTCAAGATCACCGAGGTCAAAAATAACCAGGCAGGTAAACCAATGGTTAACCCAGGAAGGGACAACGTCACCATATAAGGAGCACCAACATTTCCAAAAGAAGGAAAAGGACTAGGATTCCCATATGAGGGGAACCCTTGACTGGTAGACTCTGGAAATGTTTCCATTGGAATCAACCCTAAAGAATTACTAAGGAAGATATATTTAACCAGGAATATTTCGTGGGCAGTTAATTTTAAGACACTGAAACAAAACTTTTCCTTTTCATATTTTAATTGTTGAGATAAGTATGAAAGGTGACTCTAGTCTCTTTTAGAATTAATGAGCTTGAAAGGAAAAATTATCGATGATCTTTTCAAATTTAAAGGATCAGTAAATATCAAAAAATGACTACTCAAGGTATTCTAGCCAAAAGGATTACCAAGTAACCATGAACTGTAGAATACCTCCTGGCGGACCAAGAAGTACGGTCATACAATCTCACCAAATGTTGTGTTCGGTGTATCAAGTTTACAAGGGAGTAGACTAGACTTCCTATGGATAAAGGATTTTAGACCTAGTGGGGTCTCCCTTTATATACATGATGGTACAAGGAGCACAAGTATGTACTAGCGTTGTCTAGTGCCAAAGTGAACGACAACTGCTAGGTTTAAAGTCATCGGAACATGTCTCTAGCCTAGACCACTAAATGTGAGCATTAAGTTTCAATTCTTCCTTAAGGTAATTCAATAAATTTTAACTGTTGATCGTGAATTAGGTTTCAATTACAAGGCCCTACCGTTGTCATCTAACAAAACTCCTACATGCAACTATATGAGAAAAGAGATTTTTTTCTTTGATGAAAGTTATCACTAATTGAGAGATAGAGAACACAAAATTAATGCAACAATCGAAGCATGAAATATTTCACTAATATATGCCCTAAATGCACTTAATCTTCCCTTAACAACAAAAGAAGTTTCATTTCATTTCCATGCCTATGATGATGCAATTCTATCTTCTCAATAACGCTACTAATGCAATATTTTCGCTTAAGTAAACTAGAATTGTTAGCCTCACTCTCATGTGCTGAAAACAATTCTAAGTCCAAAATAATTAAATTAATTAAAATCATGAAAGTTAGGATTTAATCCTACCTTTCTAGATTGATTTTGTTCCTCATGGGCAGGAGTCAGTTTAGGCTTAGTTGGTTGAGAGATTCTCTCCAACTAGTTAGGCTCCTAGATTAGTGTGTTGTTGAGATATTTTCTCAACCATAGTGTCCAAGATAGATGTACTATCTTGAGACAAACTTCCTCATGTATTTATTTGTACTATTATCATTATTTGTACATTGCATTACATGATGAGAGGAATACAGTAAGGCTGAGGCCTTTTCCACCATTTCTATGTATCTAGTATTTTTTATGTGTATTAATTTTGTTGAGTATCCTACATGTGGTATCAGAGCTTGGTGGGTAGAATATGGAATATACATTTTTGTAGCACTAAAGAGTGAGTTGATCAGAGCTGCGAGTTTATTTAATAAGAAGTTTGTGCACTGACTTGTTTTGAGTCAAGTTAATGAATAGTTTTTTGTAAAGGAAGGGAATCGTTCATAGAGAAGCAAAGCGCAAGCAAGGAACATTCTACATCAATTACAGTAGTTGAAAATCAGATCTTGAAGGATGGAATCGAGGTCTCGTTATAGAGATCTGTGAAAGGGTGAGACACAAATTGAGGAGAAGGAGCTCTGGTTTGGTATGACTTGTCGCAATATTCACCCAGAAATTGCGACCCGAAGATGATAGACAGGATGACTGGTTTCCAGCATGAGGTGTAACATGGTAATTGGATTATCCAACAAATGACGTTGAATTAGTTCATCACAGAGAACCTGAGGAACTTGCGATCACAAATCATCACCATGTAATGTTCGTCCAAGGATGTGAGACATATGGCTTCGATCTCTTTGCAATAATCAAAGGGAATGTGTAATTGGAATCGAACAACAGGAAAATCCCTTAGTAAAGAAGTTAAGGAACCTATAACTGAGATAGAGAAAAGGAGCAAGAGTAGACTACGATGGAATGAGTAGAGTTTATGTCATTTTGCATCACAATCATGACAAGGAAACTGCAATGAGTATAGTAAGATGAAGTTCGAGTATGAAGTGGTGTTTGTGTTCAGAGTTCGGCTTGAGGGGCGTATTTTTAGAGGAAGCATTGATCAAGAAGAGCTAGTTGTGTATGTGAAAGGCCGAGAGCGAGTTGTGTTGGCAGTTTGGTGGCCAACCTAAAATTTTAAACTGACATAGCTTTGTTCCAACCTCAAGGCAGAGCTGAATTTTGGGGTGTCACCCTACACCCAAAAATTGGAGAAGCTACAACTATACATATAAAGTGGGAAGTTGAAACCTGTGATCCGAAGAGCCTGCTTTCATTTAATTATTTTAAATTTCTTCTTCATGTGGTATCACAAATTTGAATTGTCACAGTTTTCTGCCACATATTTGAATTTCCACAGATTTATATGAGAAATTTTCAAAGACAAAAATGGAGATTCGAGTCCTCATCGTTAAATCGGTGATCACTATATCAATAGTATCAGACTTTGTTTCGGCGCAAACCACTAGATTGTTGCAATTCTAGGGGCTAGAGAGTTTGACAATAAACAAATTATGAATGCATGAATCAGGAAAGCGTTGATCATTGAAGGTCTCTTGCAGCCATGCCCAGGGTGCCTGTGGCATGAAATCTCCTCTTAACTGATCCAAATCCAAATATTTTGCTACACAGATCAGCCCTTCCATAACCTGAGATAGAGTGTTGAAAAAAGGAGTCTTTAAACTACCGAGCAAAGGAACAGATTCCAAATGTAGGAATGTGTAGATTTGCTTGGAATGAAGACTTCGGTTCTAGTGTTTTGTCCTTACTTCGGTGTTTGACAGGATTGTTATGTTTTCCTCTTGTAAAATGTAAGACATGCCTAATGCCACTTGAACATACCATTTGAATGAGCCCTGACACTATATAACTGTTTATTTTGCAGCGTTTTACAGATCTAAAGGTAGCAATCTTCCATGAGCTTTCAGGTACAGGTACCTCATCCTTTGTATAGTATAGCTGCCAGAGTTAATTTCTAGAAGAATTGCAGATTCTTATACTTCTTCACAAAACCCTTTGTTATGTCTCTGATTCCACAATAGAGTGGAGTGCGTTTTCTGGCATTGAATTTTCTCAATCCTCTCCACTTCAACTTTTGAACCCAGGCCTCTATTCCTTTAGTTGCACAGATCAAATCCACCTGGCCATTGTAAATGGTTACACTTACACCTCGAGATAAGAGCGCATTCACCTGATATATTGTATCCTTCATGAAGTCATTTTGCAGCTTTGTAAAAACGATATCTCCTTGACCATCCCATTGTACACTCTTTGGGATAATATTCAGTCTTTTATGGATCACACCATTCATGAATGCTGCAAAGTCAAATGGCTGTGATTTTGATCCTCCAGAGTTCTTCTTGGCGGACAGGTATCGCGAGTAATGTCTAGGAGACTCACTATTTATATTTTCCAAACTGATTGTTACTGCAGATTCGCTATCAGCTACTGAGTCAATGAGGAAATTGTAAAATTCCACATTATTACTAGTTGCTTCAATTAAGTTCTCCAATTCAAACCAAGTTTCTGTTGCTTGCTCATAATCTGCTCTTGCTAACTGGTCTTGTATTTTTAAAGCAACTCTGGTGGCATTGTCCTCATCAGTAGCATCCAGTCGTGAAACATCCTTGAGGAGAGGTCCCCATGAATGCACATAATCAACAGCGTGGATGTTCAACAAACGACGACACTTGGAGCCTTACGTTCACCTTTATCAGTCCCTTGGATGGGATTCATTGGTCTGTCATTCACATCTCTTGAATATGTTTTTCCCTAGCCAAGCAACATCTTTGGCATTGATTGTTTTTTATGAGCTTTTAAAGGAAATTGAAAGAAGGGAAAGGCCTATTGTCTTTGCTACATTTTCTCGGGTGCCAAAGTCATGTATGTATAAAATTTTCCAGACACTTCAAGATTGTGAAGAACTGAAGCTTGATTCAGGGAGGTATTTTTGGAGAGATAAAAAGTGTTGGTAAGTTGATATTTGAAATGGAGAGATAAGAAAGGTTGGTATTTTTTATAAGTGGAGTAATAAGGTGTAAAATTTTGTAAATGTTTTTTTTTGGAGACATAAGTGATCATAGAATTTTTGGATGAGATAAAGGTGCATTAAAATTTTATTTTGGAGAGATAAGGTGTGATTTTGTTGAGTGATAAAGTGAAATTACTTTTTTGTAATTTTGGAGCGATAAGTGTTTTGTAATATTTGGAGTGATAAGTGAATTTCAAGGGAAGGTAATTGTTGTAGTATTTTGAGAGTGAAGGAGAATAAATTGAAGTTAAATTTCAAAAGTTATTGAAGTAAATTTGTTGTTTGAACAAGGGTCCAAACAAACAAAATATTGTAATTGAAAAGTTGTTCTTGGGTGTAAGAGCTGGTTGTAACCTGTATAATAAAAAGGCATATTTTTTGTGGTGTTGAAGTGTCCTAGATCCACCCGAAATTGAATAAGGGGATCTTAGGTACACCTTGTGTAGTGATCGATTGTGCATGTTTTTGTGTCTAGTTTTTACACTACAATTATCTTATTTAACACACACAAAGAGTGTAAAGCAAGTGAATGAAACAAGCACATTAATCAAAGCACTTGAAGTTAAGAAGTTGCAATGAGAATTCAATCAAGCACAAAAAATCACATGCATTTGCACAACTACAATACATAATCAAGTTGTCAAAGACAATTCTATATAAACATCCAATCAAGTTAATGAAGCTATCATCTACATCAATAACAATTGGATCAATTCAAAAGCAATTTTTTGGAAAATGTACTTGAACCATTTTTTTAATAAGCTCAATACAAAATTGTAACTTGAAAATCATAATTTGTAAGTTTGATTGTAATCAAAGTCCAATTTAGTTGAATTGTAAGGGTGCATTCTCAGTTGAAACCGACACCCACGCTTTAAATTGATAGGGAGTCAAGTGAATCCATTGTTTTTTAACTGAGTCATTGTAATCGTTTCTCTTAGGTGCATTTTCGATAGTGTTCGACACCCTTCCTTTTTTAAAATCAGCATATTCAGTGAGTACATTCAAGAAAGCACAAAGTGTCAGTAATCAATCAAGCAAGTTCAAGCAAGCCATCTAGCAAGCAATCATCATCAAACGAGTGTGAATTATAGTATTTTATTCTTCAAGTGAGCATCAAATCAAGACAATGTTTAATGCAAGTGCAATAAGCAATAAATCAAGGGAGCGTGTCATTCAAACAACCAAGCAAGCGAGCGTGTCAAAATCCAGTGTGAAAGTTCAAAGCACGACATCTACAACAAACGAGCGAGTGTGAAGTTGATTGAAGCATTCACAAAGTGTCAGTGAAGCATTAAAGGAAAGCGATCGTCATCAAGCGAGTGTGAAATCTAGAGTTCAAGCAACCAAGTTATAAAACTCTAGCAAGTGTTTAAAGCATCAACAATAAGCAACAATACAAGTGAGCCTGAATTCAAAGTGAGCAAGCTGACATGGCGACACACATTCAACTATCCCAAATTCTTAACAATTTGATTTTATCATCAACCGGCGACATGGTGAACATCAAAAAAACAACTCTTCCTGATATTCAAGTGCATCTTCAACATGCACATGAAATGATTTAGTTCCTTCAACTCGAGTTGCAACTACAAAGAAATGAGCTGCTAGAGAAGAGTGGTGCTTCCAAGTCTTTGAACAATACAAATACAACTGATGATTCCAAGTCACTGATCCAACCAACTTCAAGTGTCGAAGTGGTCCCTGATCTAGTACAACTTTCTTCCAAACCAATCATCAAGCCATGGGAAGAAATCCAAAGTAACAAAAGTCAACGAGGCTTAGGATATGTCAAAGATGATGCCGAATTGCATATCCCAGATTATTCAAGGTCCATTTAGTTTTTCAGTGCAGGGTTTCTTGCTCAAATCACATCGACTAGTTCTGAGAAAGTTGAAGAGAAACATAAATACACACAAACTAAAGTTGCAGTCAAACCAAAATGCCTTCATTGTGAAAGAACCGGTCATCTGGAAGATCAGTGTTTTGATCTCCATCCTTGTCAACATTGTGGCAAGTCAAATCATTCTTCAACACAATGCAGAAAACAACAAAAATCAACCAAATTGATGATCAATTATTCATGGATTGTTCCCTGGGAATGGCCATCCATGGTCAGAAGATTGTATAAATTTTACACTTGAATTCACTCACACATATTGCAACCAACAGTAAAAATGAATATGGTACTCTCGTGCAGCTGAACAGGGGAATACAGTAGTGAAACACTCCTACACGTGAAGGGGGGGAGTTCAAAAATAATTTGAAGAAGATTGTCTCTCCTTTAAACTGACAAAGGGGAGAAAATGTCAATGAAATTGACAGTGGTTGTCAGATTGAAAGTCTTGGCAACATCAGTGAAGCAGCCAGTGGGAATTTTCATCAGTGAGTGAGCATCAACAAATTCACTAGTGGGTGATCGAAAGAAAAGTTAGCAGTGAGCAGTTTCCAAACATCGCAAAAGAAACAATGAGTTGTTTTTCAATGTCATAGGCCAATGGGCATTCATCAACTCTTGTCAGTGGACAAACAAATATGCCAGTGGGCATTCATCAAATTTTTTTAGTGGACACAGGATGTTGACTTCAAGCAAAGGACAGTTGGATCCTTTTACAGCTTGGCATATGATGGAGTTGTCAAGCGACATTCAGAGATGAATCAGACTTGCAGTTGACTCATGTTCTCTTCGGATTAGAGTTTTTTCAGCATCCAACTTTGGCGGTTTTTCAAGCAACGTTTTTTAGGATCAACATGAGAACTTGGAAGATGGTTCCTCATTCTTATTTTGGACTTATCATTAAGGGGGCAAATGTTAGCCTCACTCTCATGTGATGAAAACAATTCTAAGTCCAAAATAATTAAATTAATTAAAATCATGAAAGTTAGGATTTAATCCTACCTTTCTAGATTGAGTTTGTTCCTCATGGGTAGGAGTCAGTTTAGGCTTAGTTGGTTGAGAGATTCTCTCCAACTAGTTAGGCTCCTAGATTAGTGTGTTGTTGAGATATTTTCTCAACCATAGTGTCCAAGATAGACATACTATCTTCAGACAAAATTCCTCATGTATTTATTTGTACTATTATCATTATTTGTACATTGCATTACATGATGAGAGGAATACAGTAAGGCTGAGGCCTTTTCTGCCATTTCTATGTATCTGGTATTTTTTATGTGTATTAATTTTGTTTAGTATCCTACAAGAATGATGTTCTTCTTTCCATAAAATGCAAAATTAATCTTTCACATAAACCACTTTAATGAAAATTTTCACAATTCTGAATAAACAAGCATAGATCAAATCCAAAGCATGATAAATGAAACTGAAAGCAGTTTATTCCCTGAATCAAACAAACCATACACATAAATGCTTCAATCAAAAAATGAAGCAATGTAATCTATTCTTGGAAAGAGAAAATACACACTTGAAATAAGAGAACAAATGAGACTCTTTCACTCATTCAATTGAAAACAAAGCATCCTAGTCACTTCTGGGTGGAAGAAGGGAGTTTGAGGGTCAAGACACACTGGCACTGGAATGAGAGAAATGCTGATTTTTCTTAACTCAGAGACCAGAGCGACTTTTGGGCCACAATTAACACTAATCGGCACAACCAACATGACTTTCAGGCTAAAACTAGTGCTGTTAGGCCTCATTGACACGACTGTTTGGCCAAAAATAGCGTTGATCAAGGGATTCAAGGAAAAAATTAGAAAGAACTTCACATAGGGCCAGAATTAACACATTAGAGGGTGGGCTAAACCAAGAAAGCACACAAATCAATCTAAATGAAGCTGTCTAGTTAGGGAGAAGATGGTCTAAAAATCTTACAGGGTCCAAATCATGAGAGCAAAACATACTTGCAAAGCTTTGGGACAAACCCTAATCTTCACTTACAGGAACCAGTGTGACTGCCTAACTGACAAAAAGCACCAGAAGGAGGTCAGCGCAACTATTTCTCAGCATATTGCGCTGATCGGCATGACTGTCAGCGAATTAAGCGCACTGAGTGAAGGAGCCAAGAAAAAAAAATGAAACAGGGACCTGATCTGCTACTATGAATTTCAAACTCAGTCTAACAAGCAGGAGAAAAGAAGCAGAACCAAAGTAAAAAGTGGAATTAGAAAATTTCACACAAAATCATGAAATCTCAAACAAGACAAACAGAAGGATTGGCTCCCCAGCGGAGTCACCAATTTATGGTGAAGTAAAATTATAAGTGCGGACACAGACAAATTCCTCTAGCCCAATAATGGGTCTAGCCACAACTGATATATTCTATGGAAGATTTCCTTCGGTTAGAACCAATTAATAGGGCCTACCTCTTAGTATGCTTATCCCATTGGATGTTTTCCTTGCTTGCTCGCTCTAGTTATCTCTCACTTCCTTCTTCAAACACCTGAAACAAGTAAACAACAACAAACAACAACTGTGATAATAGACAAATTGTAATTCAACCTACTTAACAAGTCAAGAAACATTAAGCCATGAATATGTAAGATGATAAATCATGTAGGAAATCAATCTATAGTTGCATATATATTGAATCAAGAAGAGATTACAACCATTGTCTTGACGTTGTCATTCTCCTCTGACAAGACCAGGTTCCCACACACTTCTGCTAGCATTCCATGATGACCTCAACAAGAATATTTTTAAGGCTCTTCCCTTTAGGCTTCACTCAAAACCAAATCACACTTCTCCGTCACACAGCTAGAGAGCTACAACTATGAATAGCTTATTGTTTACTCCAAACTTAATTAGGAGTAACATACCAACATTAACATTACAACACTAACACTAGCTTGTGCTTGGGAAAAATGGAGGTTTATATAGCATGAGTGGATGGGAGATGGATCCTCTTCTCATGGGACAAGGTATTTGTCTTGAGGTAGTTCCATTATTATAGGGGAAAGGAGCGCAAATTGACATCGTCAACCTCATCTGGCCAAACCATTTACCAGACTTCTATTACAAAGCTTCTAGAGCTGGAAGCTTTGACTCTTTATTTAAAAAAATTTCCATAAGAGGACCAGTGTGACTGCAACAAACCTCAGTCGCTCCAATCGGTGCTATGGATAGTGTTAAGCCCTACATATCGGTGCGAGGAGGACAAAGGCTGTGAGCATTGGTCCTGTAGACTGGGCAAAACAAGAGTTTTTGGGGAGATGGTACAAAAGGGAATTGTTCTGCTCATGAGGAAGGATACAATGGGAGTTTCTTCATGAAGGGTGACCATGTAGGGTTCACTGTAGAGGTCCTCCAGGATCAAGGAACAGGGAGTACAGGGACAGTGACAAAATGTTGTGTAATAGTGAGTCATATTACTTAATATAATTCATGTTTTCATTGAGTGCTTTTCCTCCTACAGTTATTGGAGTTGTTGAGCACTTCCCTTCAATAGTCTCTGACATCATGGGATGCAAGAGATGTACTTCAAAGGACACCACATAAAGAAACACTAGGGAGGCAGTTGAGAGTACTCCAATGAACTTACTAGTTTACTGGTATACTCAATTGTTCATAGAGAAATAATTAGACATCACATGGCATAAAGTGAATGAAGAATTTTGAGCAAGAATCTTAAGAGAAGACCTTGAAGACTAGTGAGTGTATATTAATATCCAAAGGTCAGGGTTACATAAGATTACATGCAGGAATATTACTTTCCCATGTGTAGACATTGTGATCTGGATATTGATCCAAAGACTATGACTCTGAACAATGCCAATGGACAAATGCTTTCTTCTTTTGTGGCTCCGGATTACCATTTCATGTACCATTTTCTAGAGCCAGAATCGCTCATAGATTCTTACTTCTATGCTACAACCAACTACTTTAGCACAAAGGAAATTATCAAAAGATGGGTGAAAGATCCAATAAAGTTCCTTCTGACACCCACACCTACAAGACACAATATCTCAGGAGGGCCTTTCAACTTTTGATAGTCCTATGTTGTAGAATCTACAGTCTGCAGAGCATTGAGACCTTCTGTGAAGGGTGGGAATTCTTACTGAACTAGTTTGTGAATGAAGGAAGGCCATTCAACTTGTCATAATTTTCGAAAAAATAGTTGAAAATCCATATGGCTAATTCCATGAATTCTCCCAAGGGAAAGGAATATATATTTTACATGTTTTCCTACTTGTTGGTTGCAATTTCTGCTCACAATGCATTCCTTGGCACGAATTGGACCTAGACACCAAGAGAGCTTATCGTGCATGTCTACTATAAGATGCTTTCAGAGTACATCCATAGAGGAGTAATGGAAAATTTGATTGATCACGTTGCCATTCCATTGTATAGGTTGATCTTTTAAGAAGAGCCACCTTGCATTTCATGTGAGGCAATGGAAGTAGTGTCGGAGATAGCAGATTGATTTGACTCACTGGATGACACATTACTCGAAGTTTTTAGTGGACAAAAGTCTCTAAATCTTCTACCATGGTATGCCACTTATAATTTAGTCATGTAATAAGTTGCATACCATATTTCCACAAGGTTATTAGTAGTTCTACACAACAATAAGAAAGCACATTGGATTTCTCTTCCTATGCAGATCAGATTGTATGAAACCAAGAAATTTAAGGCCACATACATTGAAGGAAAGGAAATATCAAAAATTACATTCGTTGGTTTGGACTTCAATCTGTACGATCCAAGGAATTTTTGTAAAGGCCACTGTGTGAGGATTCATTTTTTAGTGGCCATGTAGGGCCTTTCACAGACCTAAGGAAGAAGCATGGAAGAATTTTTATAATGCCTTGAAGTCCCACAAACTAGTCAACTTTGGTCGAACATCACAAGTTACTCTATAGAAATAAGTAACTCTAAAGGAAGTACTGGTAGAAAGGCACAACCCAGTATGAAAAAAGGGAAAGAGGAAGGTTTCACATAGTTGGGGGGAGAGAATCTGTAATATGAAAGTAGATCTAAGTATACTTAAAAGGGCCATAGAAGTAGCAAAGAAGAGGACACAAAGGATGCATGAAGCAGAAAAGGAGAAAAAGGAAGAACAAGGGCATAAGAGATTGGAAGCAGAAAGGAAGAAGTAGGAGGAAGAAGAAGGGAAAAGAGTAGAAGAGGAAGAAGTAACAAAAAGACAAGCCAAAGAACAAGACCAAAACTTACAGCTAGAGAAGGAGAGAAAACAAATTCGGGACATAGAGTTCGCTGAAGATATTGAGGAGTTGATTGAGATCCAAGACATGGAGGTGGAATCAAAGCCACAGAACCAAGATGTTCATTTGATGCCAAGTACACAACATGTCACCATTCAGTATCCCCATCATCTAGGAGTAGAGACACCTCCAAGCGAGGAAGAGGAAATTGTTTCTTTTGATGATGGTTTGATCATGGACACGTAGAATCTAATTTATGACGAGCTTCAAATGAATATTGTAAAATAAAGGAAGAAACATTTTCTGAGTGACCTCGCATCTCCTACATTCATCAGAGAAAGGGTGACTATGATAGACACTAGAAGAAGTCCAAGTACCATTGCCGCATCCAACTTGGCCTTCGTAGATGACACAAAGTCAAACACAGACTATTCGTTGGTTGAGAACTAATAGTTAGTAAAACAATTGTAGGCTACAAGCCAAGAAGTTGAAAAAATCTAAGTATAGGTTCAGAATGCAACTCTCATGCAACTTTATCTAGAAGAACTTAAGGAAGCCATACTTGGTGATGTATTGACATTGGGAGAAACTATGCAGAGCTTGTATGAAGAACTTGTCACTATGCATAAGGAAGTTTTCCACTTGCATGACATACAACACAAGTGTAAGGATAATGCCAAAGATCTTAAGGCTATCCATAGAGGCATCGCTTCCATGCATGAATGGTCAATGCAATGTAAAGGGGCACCATCTGAATTTAGTGAAGAAAACAAGCAAACAGGAAAAGTTGTAGAAGGCATAAATGTGTATGATCATTTAGAGAAACAAACAACTCACCTTATTCATCGCTAATATTTATGCCTCATATGCACGATTTTACAATAGTGTGGATTTCATGGTGAAATTTCATAAGATCCCATTAGTCGTCTCACTCACTGAAGCCAAATGAAGGAATTAGGTTAGGCAACAGGTTGAAGAATTCTTGGAATGGTTCAGAAAGGTAACTACTAAGGAACATCTTGAAGTGAACAGGTAGAGTATGTAGAAGTACATTGGTGGCCCTGTCCAAATCAATAATATGATGCTCTTGATAAATAAGGAAATCCAGACTGGTCCAAAATTAGTGTACCTAAATTCCATGGAGGCTAGAGCCTGCTTTCCGCCTGTTCCCATCACACAGTTTGGGGACTAATAATGTAGTACAAAGCTTGACACTGACATGTGATCGAGAACTTACAAGTTGAAGTTGTTGAGTTGGAGTTTTCCCAAACTCAAGCTTGAATTTTGTCTTATTAGGTTGCCTAGTTTGCTCTAGCCAATTTTTTCTTATATGGGTACCAGTGTGTTGTAATATTCTTTGTAATTAATTTGTAATTGAAATTCCAAGTGTCAATTGTGGAATATGAATGGTGATGCTGTAATAAATTTGAAGAGTCATTTGTAAAGAAGTTGAAGAGTCATGAGGGAAGTCCAAGATTAACAAAGGGGAAGTGAATTGACACCCATTTTGTTATAAATATACCCTCATAACTCATGTAAAGGGCTTTTGGGAGCCAAGCTTTTGGCTATACTTTTAGCTTTGGATCAAGAGCTTGGGAGTTTGTTGAGAGCCTTGAATTCTCTGTAGCATAGAGGGAGTAACTTTATTTGGAGGAGCAAGTGTATAATTCATGTTCCATTATTGGGGCTAGTGGTTTGTCAATGATATATGTATTCTTGGAACTTTCACTTTAATAAAATCTCAGAGCCAACACATTTTCATGCATATGTTTTGAATATAGTAGGACTATTCTTGTTACGTTTGCAATATATGTTATTTCACTTATGCTAACACTTATGAACTTCTTTTTTACACTAGTATGAATCTTTTTGAATGTGTGTCATTGTTTATTTCCACCACGATTAACATGTGAACTATTTCATAGGCTAACTCATGATGTCTTTATGTTCATGTGTTCCTTATAAGCTGCGTAACATTACATGCTTCCATGGGGCTCATTCATTTTCCACTCATGTGTTAGAACCTTTCATATATTTCACTTGACCCTTTGTAGAGTCATACACTTGTTCACCAAAATCATGAATACACCACTCTATTTGTTATTTGAGCCAAGGCACATCATTGAAACCCACTGCTTCAACAACTGGAC
Organism: Pinus tabuliformis; assembly: GCA_031772625.1. NCBI lineage: Eukaryota > Viridiplantae > Streptophyta > Pinopsida > Pinales > Pinaceae > Pinus > Pinus tabuliformis. Next base: position 1,034,370,988 of record CM062816.1, on the reverse strand, counting down.
TGTATTCTGTATGGGGCTCCTACACCAAACAATGTGAGGTCTAGATGGGACTTTATATCGGGGAGACCTCCTGAATGTTGGTGAGTCCAACACCATCAAAACAACCATAAGGAAAATATATTAATTCCTGTAACACCAACTTCTATATATATTAGCCAAAAAGGGTATAAATATCCAGAGTTAAACATGTCTAATTAACTAGCTCTGGAACCACCTACGATACCAACAATACAAGAAAGAGGACTATCCATAACTACTTTAATATGTTCCAGAATTAACACTAGTTAATATAGAACTGATTTTCAATGGCAAACTTATATTGTAGTCTCCAACCATTCTTACCCAACACTTGGTGCACAGACTGACTCTAACTCAACTTACAGAACATTAACAAATAATCAAAATCCAAATAATGGTCCTTAGAAACCCCCCCCTTGGTATTGTAATGTCCCTTTTATAATTCTCAAAATATCTTCTCGAAGTCTCCTTCTTCCCACCCATTCGACCCAACTACTTCCCAGGTCATTAGGATATTTTCGCGGTTCTTGCTGGGTTGTCCCATGCATGGTTTAACTATCCCAAAATATATATTTCTATGCTTTTTATTCCCCCTCCAACAATCTATTGTGCTCTTTATTCCTACATTAGACCTCTTCTATGTGTTTTCTTACCTCTTTTCATTCTCCTTTTATTGCGGCGTAGTCCTACCTATACCAAAAACTTTCAAATTTTTTTCTAGGTCCCAACAGTCCTATATCTCCATCCTTTTTCCAGACTGGTACCAAATTAGACACCCATTCATAATATCTTAATGGGACAATGATATTCCCATCCAAAAAATTTCTTATCTCTTTTTTTATTGTTGGCAGTAAGATGGGGTTAAACCTCCCGAGTTTCTAGAAAAAGGCTTAGTATTCTCTTTCAATGGTATTTAATGCTAAATAATAGAAGTATCACAATTTTTCAATTCTTTGTAGCCCCATGAAAAAACATCTTTAAATTGATTAAATAACTCAACATACCTCTTTTTGTACGTGGATTACAAAGACTTGGCAAGTTTTACCTTTTGTGGGTTCTTTTTTGTAGCTAGGTTATGTTCCTCCACATTTTCATCCACTAGATTAAAAATTGGCTTGGTAGGCATATCAATCTGATAAAAAAATACTCGAAAGGGACCGATCTATTGGGATGAATTTGTTCTTGAGTTGAATTACTTCATGACCTTCAACTTGATTGAGAAGCTTGCCATTGTCATCATGACCACGTTCCCTTTCTTGTTCATCGTCAGGTATTTCCTCATTTGAGTTGATGTTGATAGCTGAAAACTAATCCACCAACTCTAGGAACCTTCCTAACTATCGGTCATCTTCAAATACTTGAAATTGTTTGACATTTTTTGGAACATATGGTCTGTATCACATTTCCACATCATATTTCAACTTTGGTCCAGGAAGGGGCTTGAAGGTATTTGTTGCGATTGCTAAAGCATCTGCAAGATGATTATGTACATTTGCAATGTTAAAAGCATCAAAATAATTTTCAATGATGTCCCATACAACATTTCTGTATGATCTCATTCGTGGGTATTTGGTGGTGTTAAAATTTCTTATTTGGAAGACTACTAACTTTGAATCACCAAATGCTGCAAGATTTTTACCCCCATTTTATAGGTCGTCTCCATTCCTATAATTAATGCTCCATATTCAACAACACTGTTGGTGGCATATAATTGTAATTTATAGAAGGGTGAAGTGTTTTGTCCCATGGGTGGAATTAGAAAACCTCCTGTTGTCATCCCTTCTCGGGAATGTGCTACATCAAAAGAAAAAAATTCCATATCGAATCCAATCTATATGTCTGTTCCTGTACATCGAGGGTGGCATTTGTCTCAATTATAAATTCAGGGTTGATTGATAAGATATAACATTCCATCGATTCCCCTACATCATAGACCAATATTTTCTTGTAATTATTCGTGTAACTAATGAAGTAAAAGAGTTTAGCCTCTATGTGGATTCTACATTCATGCACCCAAAGGAAGGTATGGTAGTGCATGATAGGTTCTTTCAGAGGGTTCCCCCAAATTTCCCGTCACATGATATCGAAAGGAGCATGCCTTATGAGGATGGGATATTACCCACCACTATATCCATGACTAAAATATTGTTTTGTATTTGGGTGAGGGAAACCACTAAATATTTGATGAGACTGAGACACTTTTCTCTCCTTGAATTGAATGAGTAAAGATCATGCACTGGTTTGGTAATGTCCCGTCTTGGTTCTACCATGACTATTAGTATGAAATTTCTTGGAAGGTGTACCAAAAACACTTCACTTAAGTGACTAGTGACAAATGACCCTAAAATAAATTTGTGGCTTCTTACACTTCAGTTTTGCAATAATAAAACAAGAAAATCCTGCAACAAAAATACATATGTGATCCAAAACAACAAACAACAATATATATCCAATGAAATAACCCAATATGGAAAGAATTATAAATGAATAATAATCTTTATTGATAACACTTGGTGAAGGAGATCTATAAAAAGGGTTTTCAAATCCCCCTCCGTGGGACGGGTCCTTTGATGTCCTTGACGCTTCAGTAATCAATTCTCTCTATCAATATGTGAAAAACCAAAAACAATGTGTAGAAATCAAGTGGCAGCTCAAATGTAAGAAGATGATAGTGGGACGATGATAATGATCATGGTGAAGAATCAATGTAAACCCTCTTATTTATAAAAAAATATTGGGTTGATCTTGAAAATGAAAAATAATAAAATAATTTTGACCAAATCAAGGTCTAATTGTTAGGAATACTTTATTATATTTTTTGGAGAGGGAAAAGATATTCAAAATGGTCAAATATATTTATTTAGAAATAATTAACAAATAAAATGATTTATTAATTATTTTACGAGGACTAAGAATGGTGTGAAATTGAAATAATTATTAAATAATGATTTAACAATTATTCCAATAGTAGAATTAAGGAAAAATAAATAAATAGTGATTTATTTAATTATTCCTAGGTTTTTTTAGTCAAATCTGAGAAGGAATAATTATCAAACAATGATTTAATAATTATTCCTAGAGAAAATTAAATAAATGGTGATTTATTCAATTATTCTCATGGGTTCTTTTAATTTTAATCAAAAATAATTTAATAAAAATGGTTTACTAAATTATTTCTGATGGCGAAAGTGTTTTTACTATTGTAAAATTAATCCTAAATGGTGTATTTCGATCCACCTAGCTAGAAATGGCTAGGTGATCATTTTTTGGCGACAACATATTTCCCCTCAACGTATGAGTGTTAGGAGAAAATCGTATGACTGAAATACGTTTTAGGTTACACTTACAAGAGACACCAAAGGGGAGTCAAGAGAGAGAGAGAGAGAGAGAGAGAGAGAGAGAGAGAACTAATGAAATAAAAGGAAGGATAAGAATAGAGGGGGAGAGACCTACTAAACTGATAGAAGTCTCCTTTCATGTTGTAGTACATGATCTCAAAGTAGGCGAGGGAGGCTTACTCCTACCCACCGAGATAATTGATTACAAAGAATAATGGTGGGCCCAACAATGTGGGACTGAGCTACAAACTACATGATACATGATATCATGGCATAAATGGGCTAGAAAATAATACAATGAATCCCATATATGTAATGTGCATGGAAATACAGAGACCAGGACTGAATACAATAACATCTGAGTACATGAGACATAATTCCCCTCAAGCTGACATGGTGAGGGGGGAGGTCCCAACCAAAGAATCCCTGTTGCATAGGAAAGGGCTATGAATATCTGAATGGATCATCTAAAGGAGACATGCATGTTTTGGGTAGTTCATGCGGCTAAAATTGAAAGCATCACATCTGCGGAACTACATTTCAGGCTGGATCGACATCTACAGACATCCGAGCATGTGGGGGGCTACCTGAAGTTCCACCCTTATTGAGGCATGGAAAATCTCACACACACCCAAGAATCACTTGGACAATCTTTTGGATCACCAAACCATTAAGTGTACTATTCTAAATCATGTGATAATGAGCTGGCATCAAGCATGTGAGAAACAACCAAGTTAAAGGGAAATGATTATTCCCTTTCCTTTATTTGAGGCATCAAATAAATATGAAGGATGGAACCAAGGTACACCACCTTCTATACCACACTTCTAGAATAAATGTGTTGAAGTCGATAGAAGAGGACCCACAAGAGTTAAGGCAATGAGGAATCCTTAACAAAGGCATGAGGTATCATAGTAGAGTGAGTGGTGGAATGACACCAGGGATGATGATGGAAGGAAACAAGATGAGTGGTGGGATGACAACTTCCCTTCTCAGAGCATAATATGTGTGGTTGACCTGGCAGCGACTGACTTGATTCCAGAGGGGATGGTTAATTAGTCAGAGGGGGATTTTCCAATATAGATCAGTATAGCTAAAGGCCAAATATGAATAGGATGGGATGAATGTGAAACAAATATGTATGAAATAATAAAACTAGACTGAAGGGGACTCAAAACAGACTCCATATATACAAGGGTGACTCGTCTTGGATGCCCTAAACAAGGGTGACTCTATGATGCTGCCACATGGGGAGGCCTGTAGGGGACCATAAAAACATGAGTAAATGATGGTTAATGGTCATAAAAATAGACATGTGAGACAACCAATGCACGAGTAAAGTGGTACAAAAGTATAGATTTCTCAATTGAAGAAATTCAATTTTAATAGGTAGCAAAGTGAGACCTCACAGAAAAAAAGGTTTCCTGGTGAAGTGTCAAATTAACAAAAACAAAGGGACACCCATTATATAACTTGGCGAGAGATTTCTAATGGTGTTTTTGGGCATGGAATCCCCCACAACATGTTTTGAGGCTCAAAGCCCAAGTTTTGAGTGATATTATTGTAAAGCTCGAAGAATTGCGGGTGCGAAATGTATGTGAGAGTCATAGGGTTGTTCGCCCTAAGTTTTGAATGTAATGTTAGCCTACCCATGGTCCACGGACCATGGGATTGTATAAATAGAGCAAAGCTCTAAGTGCAAAAGATAGTTAAGTAAAAAAGAGTGAAGAATGAGATAGCGAAGCATAAAGGAAGAGTCTAAGTGTGTCTTGGGTCATAGTAGTAGGAAGAGGCTCTACAGCTGAGTGCGCAAAGGCCTAGTAGAGTCCACAGCTGAGTGCATAGGGCAGAAGAGAGTCTATAACCGAAGGAAGAGAATCATTAAGAGAAGTTTTATCTGAATTTCATGTATCTTTTCTGAGTTATTATATGTTTGATGTCATTTGCAATTATACCATTTATTTACTGCACGCACTTATATGAATTGTGAATATCGTTAAGTATAACCAAAAGCATACAAATAAATTAAGTTAATAAACTAATATCAGGTTACTAGTAAGGAATTGGGTAATAACATTGTTCGGCCCCCGAGTACGGCTGCACAAAGGCAGTATCTCAGGCTGTGAGGTACAGGGAAGTGTGCGTAGTGACGTGCGTGTAGGGTCAAACTGCGGACCACTTGAACCTATCAGACATCCCCGGGGTGTGGAAACTTAGCTCTAGCACCCTCCCATACTACTTCAGATGAGACCTCAGTCTGCGCTTCGCGGATTATTGTTGAAAGGGCCAGTAGTACCAGGATTTGTTTGGCTAAATCACCTCCAACCTTGGGTCAGGCCCAAACAAGCCAACAAATGGTTTCGTTGCCAGGACCGAGATCTACATAAGGGATGTTTGATTTCGTGTCACTAGAATCTGATGAAGAAAGAAATTGAAGGGTGGTTGGACAGAAAGATTCATGAGTTCGCGGCGTAGGAAAATAGGAATCCGCAAGTATCAAAGGAACAGTGGTTGGAGTTCTACTTATATATTGAAATCCATGAAACTTTCTCTGCATCCTTCCCCTATGAGTTGTATGAGTGGATTGCAAAGCTAGCAGACAGTAAGGGAAGGTGTAGGCTCAACAAACCGATTGTGTGGACTCCAGAATTAGTGCGCAGACTAGAAGCATCGGAGATAAAATCGCACGTGTTGTAGACCATTGGCTCGATCGAATTGTAGGAGTGTTTATCATTGAGTTCACGGTAGACACAAAAGTCAGCTATAGTGAGGCGGAATGACGCTTCCTCAAAGGACCACAAGGTAAGTACATTAAATCATTGAACACTTGGATTAAAATGCTATTGTGTGAAAAGCAGGTTATGTGAATAAATTGGTGTTTGGGGCTACACGAAGTGGGAGGATCTATAGAAACAAAGGTAGCGCAAAGATAGAAGATAGCCCCTTAATTTTGCCTCAGTGGGAATGTGAGGAAGAGCTCGTGAAAGTTTCTTTGAGGAGCATGATCAGTTTGATAAGGTAGTGAATTCTACGCATACCACCCCCACATACATTGCCACCGCCTTCACCATCGTCACCCCCATCTCCACCCACACCACCTCCACCACCACAGTCCAATATGGTGAGCGCGATAAAATTACTGGTATTCATAGGAGTAGGGAATGAAGATCTGGACCAATTTTGGTTCGTGGTAAAAGCTATATGGGAAGCACAAGGAGTTGTGGATGACAATATAAAGAAGGAAATGCTCGTAAGCGCATTGCAGGATCATGCACTGACATGGTACATCAAGCATTCTAATGACCATCCAAATGTGGGGATCAAAAATATCTAGGCCGCACTGAACAAGGAATTTAGTAGGCCAAAATCAGAGACACAATCGATTATCAGGTTTAAGGAAATTGCGATGCTGCCAAGCGAAACCCCATGGGATCTAGATTAGAGACTGAAAAGTATGATTCGCGAAGCCAACATGACCTTGGATGGACAACAATGTTCATGGTTTGTAGCATCCCTGATGCTGCATCTAAGGATGGCACTATCACAGTAGAAGTTATCCACCCAGGCTGAAGCATTGGAGATTGCAATGAGACTACACGAAACCCTAATACAAGATCCTGGCCTAGGAGTCCAACAAATCCACATGCAACTGCAAAATTTGTGTCTGGAAATGCAAATTTTGTAACACGACAGGACAACTCGGCCAGAGGTGCACGAGGAGGTATGGTGCATAAAATGCAAGGGCTAGGGACATGACAAGGACCATTGTCTAGTCTTTGCAAACTACATGGTGGGAGGAGGGTCGATGTCATTAAGACCAGAGGCACAGGCAGGACCGAGTGCGATGCTTGCATTATGGTGTGTGATTTGTCAGATAGGAGGAAAACACACTATGGATAACTCTCACCTATTATAGAAGTATACACAGACATCCCAGCAATTGTTCTGTAATTTCTACAGATCAATAGGCCATGATGAGAGAACCTACAAAAGTTATGAGCTAATTATGGATTGAACTCCTGCTTACAAAGTACAGACCGAAATGAAAGCCCTCGATCCAAATGCAAGGATGGCACGCACTAGATTTCAGGGGCCCAAACGAGGTTGAGGTGGAATGGGACTAGGAAGGGGTCACGGACAACTGGTTTGTTACAATTGTGGAGGGCCAGGGCATTATGCCGGCCATTGTACAAATCCGATGAGAGAATTATGTTTATATTTTACTCAGTTTGATCATGAGAGGGAGGGCTGCCTTACACTGATAGCGAGGTTGTGTGATAACAGCCTCCCTCGACTCAGAATTTGCAAATGATGAGGTCTGAGCCGTGCGAAGAGGACCCAAATGTAAACATAGTGCTCCGAAGTGGTATCAAGAAAGGGGATGAAAAAGGTAAGCAGCCTAAAGAAAGTGCGTGGGTTTGCAAGGCTCCTACAAAAGAGCTTAAATTTGATTTGGAATGTGCGGAGACATTCATGGAAGCTAAGAAGAGCTTCACGGAGGCCTCCACTTTAGGTAGTAAGGATCATCTAAAGCCAGTGATGGATCATTCAATGTTGACCACCTTTCTGGAGACATGTACAGAGCTGTTGTGTGACAGCAAAGCTGTGAAAGGAATGCAGGAGCTTATCACTAGGTACGCTGGGTTAGGAGAACCTTGCGTAGTTCGAAAGCTTGGGAAACATACATCATGAATAGGAAGGGAAGTGAGATTGATTGCACAAATCAGGGAGTATGAAATGGATCAATTAATTCTGGATCTAGGATCGGACACAAATGTGATACCAAAAAGACATGGGAGTGCACGGGTAGGCCTGCGTTGTAGTGGTCTCCTATTCAATTGCGAATGGCAAACTAGAAGGTGTGAGCGTGCTTGCAAATTTCGAAGTGATATAGATTGTCAATGACAACAATCCCTATCCCACGCTGTTGAGAATAGATTGGGCCACTGATATGAATGGAGTGATAAATCTAAAAGAAGCGAAAAATGATTTTTGAGAAAAAGTCACTACGCGTAGTGGTACCTTTAGACCTTGCGGAAGGATCGTGCTACACAAACCCAGTACGCGATGACAAAAAAGACGATGAGCTAGACTGTATTTACAAGATAACCACTCGAGAACAAGATTGCGTGAATCCAACAACGGATGGTAGGATTTCATCGGACCATGCAAGCTCTTGCACATCATATTCGAATGAGAAAATGGAATGATGGCAAAACTGGTTACATGAGGTAACCACACTCAATTTCAACATGATGGTAATATCACTGCGCTGCATGACAACAGAGGTAAGGGATCTTCCTATGTATGAAAAGTTGACAGTGGTGGATGAATTTCTGAACAAATTTGAAAGCGCAGTACCAAAACAACGGCGGTTCGATGATCAGAAATGGGCACGGTGTGCTACACTCGCAAGGTTGTGGGGTATGCAACAGAGAAGCTTTGATGACTGGCACAGATGCAAAAGGATGATGTGCCTACGATTTGGGAAAACAGAGACGCGGCTAGTAGACAAGTATGATGAACAGGATGATCCACATACACACCTCGTGAAATGGACGAAGCTCTATAGGAAAGAGCCACAACCAGAATGGGTGCATTTGTTTTGTCATACTCTGGATGTCATTCCCATGAATTGGTATACTAAGATAGAGCTCCGCCATGGCACAAGCGAATTGGATATCTTGCGCGAAGGATTCTTGCTAACTTTCACATTTGAATATTGCTGGTGGGATATTGTTGACGATGCGCTACAAGCAATAAAAGCAACTATCTTCAAAATACTCTAGGAGCCAATGGAAGTGCTTCAGCCAAAATGGGCGACAGCTGAGCTACACGCTGGAGTGTTACACTATAAATGTTGAGGAGGATGATGAGGACCCATGAAATATTAACATTCCAGAAACGAAAGGCTGTTGTGAGGTTCGAGGACCATTGATTAAGGATCTCGACATCACCGCGCTGCTAAAAACGAAGTAGGTAAACATTGGAACAAAGGCAAAACCAAAGTATGCAACACTTGGAGACTATTGGGATGATGGCATGGTGGATAAGGTCGCTTAGTTACTCTGCGAATACCAAGACTTGTTCCCAACCAAAATTATGGATTTAAAAGGAATCATTGGCGACTAAGGGATGATGAAGATCACCCTAAAACCCAACACAAAGCCACTTAAGTAGAGACCTTACTGCTTGAATCCGAAATATAAGGAAAAGGTCCATGAAGAATTAGACAAAATGCCCGCAGCCGGAATTATTGAGACAATGGAAGAATCCAATTGGGTGAGTCCTATGGTAGTGTAGGAGAAGTAGAAGGGAAAAATAAGAATATGCATGGACCTCAGGAAGCTAAATGACTTTTGTGTACACGACCCATTCTTGACACCATTCACAAATGAAGTATTGGAAAATGTTGGCAGCCAGGAAGCATACTCGTTCACAGATGGGTTCTCAGGGTACCATCAAATCAAGATCGTGCGAGAAGATAGGAGAAAAACAACCTTTGCAACGGAATCAGGCTGCTTTCAATAAACCGTTATGCCATTTGGATTGAAGAACGAGAGATCCATATTTTCGCACATCGTTGTTGTTGCATTCAAAGAATACATCCACAAGTTCTTGGATGTCTATCTGGACGATTGGAATGTCTTCGAATTAGTTAAGCACCATGTAGCAAGCTTACGCTTGATGTTGGATACTTGCCGATGACACCAGATTGTGCTAAACCTTAAGAAGTGCACATTCCTCATTCCCTTTGGAAACCTTTTCGGACATGTGGTCTGCAAACAGGGACTGATGGTGGACCCTGTGAAGATTGCAGTAATTCTAAATTTGGAAGCACCGTGAAGTGTTAAATGGTTGCGTGCTACCTTGGGACACACCGGGTACTATAGAAAGTTTATCAAAAGCTATGCCCAAATCACCACGCCAATGGAAAAACTATTGGAAAAGGATGTTACATTTTGCTGGAATGACGATTGCATGAAAATTTTAGATGTCTTAAAGGGGAAATTGGCCTTCGCTCCAATCCTGGTCTTCCCAAAATCGGATGTGGAGTCTCATGTCCATGTTGACGTGTCGTGTATCGCACTAGGAGCAGTTCTCACACAGGAGGGTAGGGAAGGCTTGGATCACCCTATCTCATTTGCAAGCCAAAGGTTGTCCAAAGCAGAGAAGAACTATTCCACCACCAAGTGCGAGGGGTTGGCGATGGTGTACATGCTCCAAAAATACTGACACTATTTTCTTAGAGGACATTTCAAGATGTATACCGACCATTCCATGCTGAAATACCTGGTCAACAAGCCTATGTTGGGGGGCGCATATGCAGGTGGCTTTTATTGTTCGAGGAATATGATTTTTAGGTTGTAGTAAAGGTGGGACACTTGAATGCAGGACTGGATCACTTGTCATACATTGAGATGGGCAAGGAACCTACTAGTTTGGAGGAAGTATTACCTGACACACAACTCTTTACGGTGCATGTCTCAGATGAGCACTTTGAAGATATAATGCAATTTTTGACAATAGGTACTGTGCCAAAGGAATACTCCATCCAATATAAGAAGGAATTGGTGGTGCACGCGGCGAATTTTTTTGTCATCGTGGGGCACCTATACAAAATGGGAAATGATGAGATATTGTGAAGATACATACCAAAATTCGAACGAAGTTAGATCCTCATGGAAGCACATGGGGGCACTGTAGAAGGACACTATGCAGGACGAGCAAATGCACAAAAGATTCTCCGCGCAAGGTTGTGGTGGCCAACCATGCACCAGGATTTGAAAGCGCACTATAAGGCCTGCGATATATGTCAAAGGACTGGAAAACCATCACAAAGGGACGAGATGCCATTAAATCCACAAATGACATTGTAGTCATTCAAAAAATGGGCAATCGACTTTGTGGGACCAATCAAACCTCAGGGAAATACAGGCGTGTGCTACATCATCACCACAATAGAGTATCTGACACGATGGGCGGAAGCGTAGTGGGTCAAAGACTGCACAGCCACTACGGTTGTGAAGTTTTTGTTCAAAAATGTGTTGACTTGCTTCGGCTATCTGAAAATCTTAATGAGTGATCGCGGAACACATTTCCTTAATGAAACCATCAATGCACTCACAGAAGAGTTCCACGTGTATCATCAGAAGAGTACACTGTATCACCCATAAGCTAATGGGATAGTAGAGGCATTCAAAAAAATACTTGAGACTATGCTAACCAAAGTGTGCAATGCGCAACGAAACGATTGGGACCTATGTGTACCTACCGTGCTATGGGCTTGTAGGACAATGTGCAAGAAACTGACGGGACAAACACCTTTCCGGTTAGTGTATGGCATGGAAGTTGTCATGCCGATGGAATATATCATAACTAGTCTGCGAATAACAGCGCTCACAGGGATGACAGACTGCAAAGCTCTTGAGGAAAGGCTCGTGCAATTGGAATAAATTGAGGAAGAACGGTTTTTGGTTGGGTTTCATCAGCAGGTACAAAATCAGTGTGAAAAAACCTAGCATGACTGCCATATCAAGTTGTGCACCTTCAAGGTAAATGTCTTAGTGCTGTTGTATGATAGTAAGTTTGAGAAATTTCTAGCAAAATTCAGAATGCACTGGCTGGGACCATATGTGGTTAAGGAGGCCACAGACAAAGGTGGGGTCTAGCTAGTGAATCTGAATGGAGAACCCTTCCGAGGAAAAGTAAATGGAAATCACTTGAAGCCCTACATGAGTGGGCCAACTATCTGACTAGCCAGCCGAAGCCTAGTCCTCGCGAACCGAGGAGCTGGACAAGGTCACGAGACTATAAACATACATAGCAGATGCCAGTACAAATGTAAGGAAACAATTTAGACATGGAGGTCTTAGAAGAATGGATGCAACAAGTTCAACAAGAAGTAGCTCAGTGCGCAACCAACACTAGCACTATTCGAGAACAGTTGGAGGGACTCCATGCCAAGATCGCCGCTCCGACAGAGTGACTCAAGGGCAAGTCATGATGTTTTTGTTAGGGGCCTGTTGGGCATGGAATCCCCCCACAGCATGTTTTGGGGCTCAAAGCCCAAGTTTTGAGTGATATTATTGTAAGGCTCTACGAATTATGGGCACGAAATGTATGTTAGAGTCATAGGGTTGTCCGCCCTAAGTTTTGAATGTAATGTGGGCCTACCCATGGTCTGCGGACCATGGGATTGTATAAATAGAGAAAAGCTCTAAGTGTAAAATATAGTTAAGTAAGAAAGGGTGAAGAATGAGATAGCAAAGCATAGAAGAAGAGTCTGAGTGTGTCTTGGGTTGTAGTAGTAGGAAGAGGCTCTGCAACTGAGTGCGCAGAGGCCTAGTAGAGTCCACAGCTGAGTGCACGGACCCCTACAGTTGAGTGTGCAGGGTGGAATAGAGTCTGTAACTAAAGGAAAAGAATAATAAAGAGAAGTTTTATCTGAATTCTATGTATATGTTCTGAGTTATTATATGTTTGATGTCATTTTCTATTATATTGTTTATTTACTATGCGCACTTATATGAACTATGAATATCGTTAAGTATAACCGAAAGCATACAAATAAGCTAAGTTAATCGACTAATATCAGATTACTAGTAAGGACTTGGGTAATAACATTTTTCGGCCCTTGAGTAGGGCTGCACGAAGGCAGTATCTCAGGTTGTGAGGTAAAGGGAAGTGCGTGTAGTGACGTGCGCGTAGGGTCGAACCGCAGACCACTTGAACCCATCAGAAATCTCCATGGTGCAAAAACTTGGTTCTAGCACCCTCCCATACTAGTTCGAGTGAGACCTCACTCCACACTCCACGGACTGTTGCCGAAAGGGCCAGTAGTACTGGGATTTGTTTGGCTAAATCACCTTCGAACTTGGGTCAGGCCCCAATAAGCCAACAGGTGCTGATGATTTGTCAAACCAGGGTACAATTTTGTTGCAATGGGAGATAAAAAAATAGGGCTTTTGCTATAAAAGGGTTTCTTGCCCTGAAATCCAATTCATTTGCATAGTGAACTGTTGGAGAATTTGGAGAGGAGGGGAAGCCTCTAAATCTTGTGGATATTGTAGCAAACACATTAATCGTTGGAATTAGGATCTTCAAGTTGGAGGTAGGTGGCCTAAAATTACTCATAATTTTTTAGTGGATTGGATTTTTAGATTAGGGATTCAACACTATAGGAGAAACCCCTAATCTTATTCACAGCGAAGCACACTTTTGGGCTCTGATCTATGTTTTTGAATCCAAACAATGGGCCAAGAAACACATCCAACATAGTTTTGAAGGAAAAAGTTGCATTCTGGACTAAGAGGAAAAGCAGGATGGGGGGTCTCTCTTGAGATGAAGATTTTGAAGCCATGATGGATGCCTTTGAATATAAACTGACAAAACATAATGGTATGTTGTAGTTATGGTAGTGCTAAAGGTGTCATGGTGAGAAAGAGATTTGGAAAATATTTGTATTGAGATTTAGGGGAATCAAGTAACCAAAGGGGTTTTAACGTGGTACAAGGTGTTGAATTTCTTGGAGAACCCATTAATGATGGCTGGTGTGCCTTTGTTGTTGAGGATTGTGAGCTATTGGGAACTAGATCAGAAGGGCTTCATAGTACAGGGGCACAAGATCAAGATCACGATTCAGGACATATATTTTCTGATAGGATTTCCCCTGAGGTGGTGGTGGGGTAGATACATCCAGCACTTCCTCATTGGAGGCATATAGAAGAGTTCGTGGATTGTAACTATGAATCGAGTGTTTGTGCAAAGGGAATGACTGTTTAGATCAATGACTTAGAGAGGCTTGAGACACGAGCTACAACCACAGTAGAGTTGCATATATTGGGTAGTCATTCCTTCCATCACACCACTCAGGGGAAGATGATGCTGGTGGAGAGTGTGTTGGCGGGGACCTATTGTGGTTGGGCCCACTCAAATGTATGCCCCTTTTCCAAAACACTTACATTTGAGTGGCATACATTGGAAAACTCAACCTCCATATCAAGGTGCAAGAGGAGCATGTGGAGGTTTTCAAGGCCAAGGAAGAGGACAAGGAGGAGGACATGGTAGAGGTCACAGTCAAATTATTTGCTACAAATGTGGAAAGTTGGGGCACTTTGCGCAAGATTGCTTGAATCCTACACACCCTTCATGTCAATACTGTAGACAATTTGACCATGCCATAGAATAATGTCTGGTGTTAATAGATAAAATGTAAGAGAAGAAAACGAAGCCCCAACAACCTACGCAGAATTTATAAATGATGAGGGTTGAACCTCGCAAGGAGGATTAGAGCATTAATATTGTACTACAAAGTCATATTGGCTGGTGCAGATAAGGGTAAGCAGCTTGAAGACAATGGATGGGGCTGCAAAGCTCTGGAGAAAGAAGCATAATTTTACCTTAATCGCGCTAAGGAAACATTCATGGAAGCCAAGAAGAGCTTCGCGGAGGCCTTCACCTCAAGAAGCTAGTATAAGATGAAAGACACAAATGTGACACAAGAGGTTGGTCCTTTTGTACTCACTACCTTTTTGGAGACCTGCATAATGTTACTACGTGACAGGAAGGTTGTGGAAGGATTGCAGGACCTAATAGACAAGTGTGTAAATAAGGAAAAGAATCCTTCAGAGTAGAGTGCGGTTAGAAAAATCGGTAAGCCTAAGGCATAAACAAGATGAGAGATGCAGTTGATAATGCAGATAGGTGAGCATGAGATGAACCAAGTCATTTTGGATTTGGGGTCCGATGTGAATGTCATACCAATATAGACATGGGAAAGGATGGGGAGACCTGTGCTATAGTGGTCTCTGATTCAGCTTAGGATGGTGAATCAATAGAAAATCATCCCCATGTGACACTTATATAGAGTAACGATTGATATTGATGGTACAAGTGTAGTAGGGGAATTTGAAGTTATAGAAATTTTCGATGATAGTAATCCTTACCCTGCTCTCGTGGGAATAAAATGGGATATTTATACGAATGGGGTCATCAATTTGAAGAATAGGACACTGTCATTTGAAATAAAGTTGCTTAGGGTTATAGTGCCACTGGATCCTACAGAAGGGGCATGCTATATTGAACTAGTTTGTGATTATGTGGAAAGTGACAATGAGCTAGATCAAATATAAAAGATAACAATACAAGATCAGGATTGGATCAATCTAACTGCAGATGGATGTATTGCATGGGACTGGGAGAGTTCCTACACTTCTCATTTAGATGAGGAATTATAACATTGGCAAAATCGTTTACATGAAGTGTCTACCTTATGATGCAATATGATGACGAAGTCACTACGCAGTGTTTTGTGAGAGGTAAGAAAGTTACCTTATTATGATGGTTAGGATAGTTTTACTGGATTGCTAGATTATAGGAGAGTGATGAAGCTATGATTTGGGCATGCTAATACTAGAGTAATGAGAAGTACAATGGAAGTTATGATCCATGTGATCACGTGGAAAAATTGACTAAGGTGTGGGGGACAAAACTACAACCAGAATGGGTACACATATTTTTTCATACCTTGGATACGATCCCCATGAATTGGTACCTTGAAACAGAGCTCCACCATGGCACTGTGGAATGGGATGTATTGAAGGAAGGTTTCTTATTGACTTTAAATTTCGAATATGGATTTACAAGCATTGATGAAGCACTGCAAGAAATTAAAGTGGTTATCTTTAAGACACCCAAGGAATCAATGGAATGGACCCAACTGGACTTGAGCACCCAGCTGCGCCATGCCTTGGAATGCTATAATGTGACAGTTAAAGAGTAGGAAGAAGACACGAGGAATATCATTATTTCGAACACAAAAGGGAATGGTTAAGTCAAAGGCCAACAAGTAGAGAACCCAGACATCTCTGCACCTTTGAAAACAAAGCAAGTAAACATTGGCACTCAAGCAGAACATAATTTCACGAAGATTGGAGACTATTGGGACAATGCTACCATAGACAAAGTTGTTGAATTACTTCATGAATACTAGGATCTCTTCCCCACTAAGTTTTCAAATTTAAAGGGCACACTTGGCGATTTGGGCATTATGAAGATCACATTGAAGACAGACATGAAGCCTATTAAACAGAGGCCTTATCTAATTAGCCCTAAGTATAGGGAAAAGGTTGGCCAAGAGCTGGATAAAATGTTGGAGGCAGGGATTATAGAACCTGTTGAAGAGTTTGATTGTGTGAGCCCAATGGTAGTTCAGGAGAAGAAACAAAAGGGTGAAATAAGGATTTGCGTAGATATGCAAAAGCTTAATGATACATGTGTCCATGATCCATTTCTGACGCCATTTATAGATGAATTATTAAACAATGTCGAAGGGTAGGAGGCCTATTTCTTTATTGACAGGTTTTCCGGGTATCATCAAATTAAGATTGCCATGGAGGATAGAAGCAAAACCATCTTTGCAATAGAGTGGGGTTGCTTTCAGTACATTGTTATTCCATTTGGATTAAAGAACACACCTGCAACATTTTCCCGCGTAGTCATAGCAATGTTCAAAGAATTCATTCACAAGTCCCTGGAAGTGTACTTTGATGACTGGATGGTTTTTGGCTTGGTGAAGCACCATGTAGCAAGTCTGCACCTTATGTTGGATACATGTTGAAGATACATGATATCACTGAATTTGAAAAGAATGTATATTTTGTGTTCCTTTCGGGATCTTGCTGGGTCATGTTTTGTGAAAGCAAGGATTCATTGTGCACCCTATAAAGATTGCGGTGATTTTGAAGTTGGAGGCCCCTCAGAATGTTAATCAGTTGCGTACAATGCTAGGACACACACGATACTATAGAAAAATCATCAAATATTATGCTCAAATTACCGCACCCATGGAAAAACTGCTAAAGAAGGATGCGACATTCTGTTGGGATGAAGAATGTCAGTGCAACTTAGATGTGTTGAAAGAAAATATGGTAACTACGCCAATCTTGGTATTTCTTGATTGGAAAGAGGAGTTTCCTATGCACGTGGATGCTTCTTGCATTGCACTAGGTGTAGTACTCACACAAGTAGGCAAAGGATAACTAGACCACCCCATAGCCTTTGCAAGTAGGAAGTTATCCAAGGCTAAGAAAAATTATTCAACAACAGAGCGCGAAGGCTTGGCCATGGTCTATGTGCTGCAAAATTTAGGAACTGTCTATTTGGGGAACATTTCAAGATGTATACAGATCATTCTACCTTAAAATACTTGGTCAACAAACCTGTGTTGGGGAGAAAGATTTGTAGATGGTTGTTATTATTTCATGGCTATGACTTTGAAGTCATTGTGAAGCCGAGGAGGTTGAATGATGGACCTAACCATCTGTTGTGAATTGAAATAGGTGAAGAACCCAGTAATTTGGAGGAAGGGTTGCCCGATGTGCAGCTCTTTGCGGTACATGTAGTTGATAACCATTTTGCTGATATTATTGAGTTCTTAACTATAGGGATGGTGCCTAAACGATATAAAAATCAACAGAAGAAAGAATTAGTAGTGTATGCAGTCGATTTTCTAGTCATTGTGAGAAATATGTACAAAATGGGCACAGATGAAATATTGCCAAGATATGTGCCAGACTTTGACCGTGATAATATTCTCGTTGAAGCTCATAGTGGAGCTGCGGGAGGCCATTATGCAGGAAAAGCAACTACGTAGAAAATTTTGCACGCAGGATTATGGTGGCCAGCATTTCACAAGGACTCCAAAGCATATTGTACGGTGTACGATGTATGTCAAAGGACTGGGAGACCGTCACGAAGGGATGAGCTACTGCTACATCCTTAGGTATCTTTGCAGGCATTCGAGAAGTGGGCGATTGATTTTATTGGGCCAATTTAGGCCTCTAGAAGGAGGATCGATTTTTGGTAGGTTTCCACCAACAAGTATAGAAGGAACACGAAAAATCATGGCATGATCACCATATCAAGATTCACACATTCAAGGTAAATGATATTTTGTTCTTATATGATAGTAATTTCACTAAATTTCCTAATAAATTCCAGATGCATTAGTTAGGACCATATATTTTTAAGGAAATTACGGACGGTGGCGTAGTTCAGCTCGTGCAGCTGAATGGGGAGCCCTTCCTGGGAAAGGTGAATGGAAGTAGGTTGAAGCCATATACGGGGGATCCTGCGCAATGAGTATATGGTAGCAGGACAATCTTAGTGCTCCAGGCACTTGTAAGGGAGCATGAGACTATAAAATACACTAGCTAGTTTGGAGGATAAGGTAGTGAGCAGGCTGCGCGAAAATTGATGAGGGTGCACTAGTTGAAGCTGTGCTCAGGACGCTACTCCATGGAGGGGGGTGCCACACAACTTAATAGGAAAATGACCGTTGGAGTTACTATTCATGATCTGATGGCTAGAAAGCAATTAAGAGGAGTGGGGTGGCAGCAATTAAGGAAAAAAACTTTGAATATCTACTGCCAAAGCAACATTTATTATCAGAATTTAGGGGCAACAGTTGGATTTGAATTCAAATCCACCTATAAATGGCGCATACCGGTCCAACAGAAAACACTTTGCATTCTAATAATTGTTTAAGCACTTTGTTTTAAGAATTTTTTACGTGACCCTCATTTGTGAACTGTTTTGTAGCAGCTTGAGAGCTATTTATTGAAAGGATGGCTACCACTAACCCCATCGAAGCCCTCAGTTCAGAAGAAATTGTATCCGATGCATGAATTCATGAAGAATGTAGTATGGAAACTACACCTGTTGTGGCCACAACAACGAGGTCTCTTAGGTTGAAACAAACAATGACAAAATAAAAGCAGCCCGCTATGAAATAAAATAAACCAACCGTGAAAGAAAAATAAAAGAATATGGTGTTGGTGTGAATCTCATTGAGGAAGCATACAAAGCCATAGTCAAAGTAGAAAAAGGATAAGCAACCAAAAAAAGTAGTGGATTTAAAGGAAGTGGAATACCAAGGCATTGAAGAAGTCGATGGTGAGGGCGTTGAGCCTATCTATGTGCTACCTAAATACACCCCTCCATGGAAGGGAAAAACTAAAGTGACCAAGGACCCTGATTCAAGAAAATTCGGCATATCCACTCCCCTGTTTCCATAGTAGGTCACATTTGAAGGCCCTAAGCCTACGCATATCCCGCTGTTGAAATTGGAGGACTGGGACCTCACACATGAGGAAAAATTTCCACATATGGTGACCCAGAAGTATATGATGAAGATATACTATGATGACATAGGATTTACATAGTTAGAACCTATGAAGGGGGTCCACGGTGTTGAGCAGTCGAGTCTGCTGAATATGCTATTAGTACCGCACTATCACTGTTGCCCTATCAATATGGTCTATGTGTGCCAGCGCCTCTCTCCAGGAGGTACAAAAGGTAGCAAAAGAAAGTACCGTGGAGCTTCAGGTGTTGACCAAGGCATTTAGTGAACTTGCCATAAGGTGGAACAACTAGCTCAGTGACTCGAGGGAGAGTCATGATATTTGTGTGGGGGCTTATTGGGATGGGGTCCCCAGGGGTAGAATTGAATTAAACCTAGTAATTTTGGTAAAGAATTTTGTAAAAGATGTAAATTCTCCGCAAAATGTGGAATCAGAGCGCACAGATAGATAGAGTCAAAGGGGCCTTAGCCCCATGCTTTTGGTTAGTTTTGAAGACTCACCCATGATCTGGGGGCCATGGTGTTGTATTAGGAAAGCTATAAACTGTTGAGTCTTAGCGAGTATTAGAAATAATTTTGGATAGAGAATCGAGTACATTGAAGATTTTTGTTGTCTTGGGCAAGAGCTAAGGTAGGAAGGTTCTGCTTCCTGTGCTTAGGTAGAGAAGGGAAATCTCCTGCAGCTAAGTATGGAGGAGGCCTGGGTAGAGTCTGCAGCTGAGTGCGCTGACCCCTGTAGCTATGTGCACAGGGTAGGATAGTCTATAATCAATGAATTGAAGATAAATAAAGACCAATTTTTGAGGAATTAATGTGTGTTTCCATTAATATCTATTTATGTTATATATTGCGGATTAATGATATGTTTTATGAAATAATGATTGAATGGTACCCAAATTTACTGAATCTATCTCAATAATGTATGAAATGAATGCTTAGGCAGTTCCACAAAGTTACAGGCCATTTCTCTTATGTTTCCTAATGAATTAAGTAGATCTATGTGAATTGCAATCTAGGGTTGCTTGTTGATGCGTGAAAGTAGGTAAATCTATGGTTTAAGGTCTGCAAGGACTGATCGTGGACCTTCATGAAGGTTTGAAGGCCACTTCAATTTAGTTACGGTAATGAGCCCTAGAAGTCTATCAATCTATGTGGAGGGAGCTCTAAGGCGATGGAAGACATGATACTAGTCTCTGGATGATAAACTTGGTTCTTGAATCCCCCAATACTGCTTCAGGTGAGACTCTAGCATATGCTACACGGGTTGTTTCCAAAGGGGCCAACAATGTAGGGTTTTGTTGGTTGGCACAACTAACTCTGAACCTGGGTCAGGACTGCCTAAGCCAAGAAAAAGCATAACGTGTGCTATAGCGATATTTGCATGGGTGTTTGGTGATGGAGATACCCTCAAGGATCTCCTGGGATCCTTGGAAGATAGTCAGATTAGCTACTGCTGGCCTAAAGATATATGCAAATATCCGTATTAGCGAAATGTGAACCTAAGTAGGAAGAAGGATTGTTACCTCAGGTCTTGGTGTGGTGTTGTTGGAGAGCACAAAGTAGCGGAGTGGAAGACCCCCAAGCTAGCTCCAGGATAAATACTTGCACATAAACAAGATGAGGCACAATATCGTAGCATATAACTTCAATAATCAATACAATAATACATAGTGATATTTAGTTGCATACATCTAAGCCACTCATAATCATTAAAATTGCATAAACATGTAAATAAATCACAACACCAATGCCATGGAGTGGACAAAACAATTCCATGTCTATATTAATGATAGAAAAGAGTGATTACAACTAGTAGTTGCATCAACCTTCCCTTACTCCTCCAGCTCCTCCCTCTCTCTCTCTTCTTAACCTCTTGAAGAGCCAATGTCTAATACTAGCTTCGAAAATCAATAGGCAATCCTTTCAATAGTTTCGACCTCTTTCACAATGGCCCTAGCCTCAAATATATAGCATGAGAGGATAAGCCTTGCCAAATCCTTCATGATTTCCTTTGGGTAAAATTAGAGATGTTTCCATGCTTTATTTCTCTTTCCCTTCTTGTAGACTCCATTAGGAATAGTAATTCCTCCAAATGGGTCAAATCTAGAGTCTCGCTTCTTTTATGAGCTGACATAAGAGTGAATATAGTGATATTTCTCGGTCAACTTTCTCCTTTGACCCATAGAAACTCACTTGCATTGACTAATGCTCTTCTCGAGGCAACAGACAGAGTTACCCTAAGAAATGACGCACCTGATGCATGGCTAGGAAGCTTTATAAAGAAGGTTTCTAGTTCCTGGAGAGTGTTATCTTGACAAATAGGCCTGTGAACCTAGTCAGTATTTTAGTCATCTTGCCCTTCTCCTCTGAGTTGATGAGGAAGTCATTTTCCTATATAATAGATGGCCCCTAATGTGTGAGATCATATGTAGAGACGATGGCCGAAATACTTTATATAACTGTAGTTTTCTTTGAAAAAGGAGAGAGAGGATCGGATCTTTAGGAATATGAGAAATCTGAAACAATACATATGTATAAAACATCTAAAATCATGTCCTAATTCGGGCATTCCCCATGCTTAGTAGCTATGTCAGAATGATTTCTCAACCAAGAGATATGACAATCATATCCACTGACAAGCACAATGCGGGACTTGTGTCATAATAATATCATTCTGATGAGCTGTCTCTAAAAAATAATATACGCAACTTGGGAGAGGAAACAAGGTTGAGTGATGTAAGCCTCTACCCAAGGTCTTGATTTTCACTTCACCTTAATAGTATAGTTTGATACATGTGAATAAATGCGTTGAGGTCTAACATGTACGAAATCGTGTGATTACTAGTAAATAATGGAGACTCTTAACAGACATGAGGATGGCCATTGATAATGGTGATGGTATCCAAGATACACAGTACAATCTAACGAGTGTGAATAATGTTTTTGTTGTCAAACACTCATAGAATCATTTAACCAGGAGCTAATAATGAAAAACCCTGACCAAACACAAGGAATCATGCCATTGACATTTGCAAGTTCCAATGCATTGAAGTGTTTATGGGTATTCTTCCTAGATAGAGTGTGGAAGTCGATAGGAAGAGACCTGTTGAAAGGTAGGAAATAATGTGTCCTACATTAGTCGACACAATATGGGACAAGAATGATTGTTTTTTTGAAGAATAGTTTGAGCATTCGGTCAAATTGACAGAGTGCATGATGGAAGGATATGCTTGATGGTTTGATGGAGGAAACATAAGCTAAAGGGTTTCCCTTACATAATAGAAGGCATGACATAAAGGTTTTAACCATGAAGCACTAGACTCATGAACACCAAAGAGTGTGAGGATACAAGATGCAACAACATCTGGGTATATAGGCTAAACTCATAGGATGGTAAGGTTCATATTGAGAGGTTGTCACAAAGAAGGTTTTGCTGAGGGAGTGCCATGTTCAAGGGACTGAATCCTACCCAAAAACGCTTTTCAAAATACTGACATAAAGAAATTGTATTTTCCACTTTCCGCATTTGATTAATTTAATTAGTACAGACGGGTAAATTCAGTGGTCATTCCATATTTCGAGAGTTTGAAAATATCATAAAGAGCAACTCCAGGGTGGTCCCTTTGTCATAGTTTTTAACTAGGTGCAAGAAAGGTTTAATAGTATACCTGAGAAGGATCCTTTTCCATAAGTTATTCTACTGAGTCCGGATAAAGAGATAAACCTAGGCTCAATAGACGTTTTCCTCATTTTGTTACAAGTACGAGGAGATGGAGTAAAGTCAATATTCATCGCAAAATTTTAATGAGTCACGCAACAAAAAACTCAATAGATATTCATCAAATTTTAACAAGTCAAATGAATAAAACTTGAGGTATCTTCTTAAGCTTAATGAGCAAGGGAAAAGAGATAAAATAACTGCTCATTCCTTCTTTGTAGATTTAACGAGCCCAAAGAAGGGAAAAAGTCTGGGATTTTTCAATTTAAGAGCAAGAAAGAGTCCCAAAAAAGAAAGCGCTCATACCGTCATCATAGGAGTTTAACAAGCTTGATGATGAAACCCCAGGGATTTTTTAGTTCAAGAGAGAGAAAAGATCCCATAAAAGAAAGAATCATAGTGAATCGAACATGGTCATTTATGCAATTCAGCCCTAAACGTCCTTTCATCAAAACCTGAGTAATTTTTGACAATATGTTGACATGGCGCGTGATAAATAACATAGGAAATGAACTACTTCTACTTTAATGATTTTAATTAAGATAATTCATACCTCGAGAGTGACTATAAGGGAGATTTTGAGCCTCCATTTTCACCATTTGCATCATTTGAATGATGTGAGAGTTTTTGGAGCTAAAGAGGAGCAAATCTTCTCTAGATGATTTCAGGCAATCCAGGTGACAATTTGACTTGCCGTTTGTTCGAGGTAGATGAAAAAACCCTTATCTTGCATTGATTAACACTTTTTAGCTGCATTATAGGTGGATTTTTAGAATTTTGGGAGGCCCTAGCTCATTATCTGCGACTAACACCCCCCTCTACGTCTAGAGGGGCGTTAAATGCCCTTCACAACCTAGAGTAGGGCATTAGTGTACCTTGTTTTCCATAAGGGGGGAGTTAGTGCATGAGGGCTATTATAGACATTTTTGGGCATTACAACCCCAATCATATATGTCCATAAACCAAGGGCTTCTGAGTCACTAAAAGTGTTGTTTCATGCCCTAAAGGAACAAGGTCAGCTGATTACATCATCTCCCAGAAGTTCTCCATAGGAAACTGTTCGGAACTAGTCAAAACTGGACCATACAGGTTGCTCAGTTATAACGGCGCGATGCATCTCACCTACCCAGTGTAAAAGGTGCAATTCATACTGGAAATCCCTTCTATAGGGTGCGATGGGTGAGAATGGATAGATGGCAAAGACAGTTTGCAAGGTGGATGATCATGAAATCTTCCAGAAACTTCTCTTGTGACACTTGCCTCTCTGAATTCGCCTAGGGATGAGTAAGAGATCATCAATCTCCAAGTGGAATCAAGAACTATCAGAGAGAAGACACTAATCAAAATCCCAGAAGCTGACTCACCTCCCTACAATCATCTATATATGGATCCCTCATCCTAGAGATCTAGAGGCTGGAATTTTGCATCTTGTAAGGAAGTTTTGTTGGTTTCCTGGTGGAATATCATAGTGTTGGGTGATATACGCTTTTCATGAGGTGAAGAAGGGCTTTCATGCTGAGAGGATGACGCTGGGTTAGAACAATGGGTTGTAATCCTCTCTTCTAATCTTCATATTAATAAAGCTATTCGAGTTTTCCTCCACATTCTTGTATGTTTGATAGTATATGCATTTGTGTGGTCAATATATATCTGGTCCTATGTTGTTTATGACTGTAGATCTCTGCACTTTGAAGGTATTATGCTGATTTGACTTTACAGGTACTCTTTGAAGTGGAGTGGTCAAGGGAGAAGCGGCAAAGACCAGTCAGTGAGGAGAAGGAACAAGCAAAGAACTAAGCGAAGGATTGAGGTTGGTATTCTTTGATCTTCTCCTATCTACTTCTCATAAAGGAAATCAAAATAACTTTAATCTGTTTGTTTCTAAGATAGCTACCCATCTTAGTGGGACTAGCAGCTCTGCACAGACACTAGATTTCCCAATAACAAAATGGCGACTCCACTGTGGAGCGAATAGATTGTTTTCTTGTCTATATCTATTTGTTTTATAAACTTATAGATGGAGCCTGAAGTTAAGCCAGCTAGCCTTTGAACTGCATTTGCTATGCAAGTGCAAAGTAGATTAATGCTGCTTCAGTCTATCTCTGGGTTTTTTTTATAAACTAAACAATCGATTTCTAAACATAACCTCATTAGATTAGCTCCTGTGATTTCTATTTACTGACTATCATTAGCTCGGCCTAAATCCCTGAACTAAGCTGCAAACTCTGACCAAGAACCAAGTTTAAGTCTCGTCCCTGGACCATTGCACTTTCTCCTCTTGGGAATCTGGATGCATCACACCTCCCCTGTGTAGTAGGTGCACTGCATCGCACTTTCCCTGTGTTGCAGGTGCGCTGATCAGATAAGACCTCTTCTGCTCTCAGATTTTGGTTTCTGTGTTCACTCTCTTTAGCTTTATTTAGGAGTTTTGATGTCTGTGATCAGTATGCCACTGTGGAAACTCCCTTCCTTTGCATGATTCTGCCTCCATAGTACAAAGAATTGTGAATGCTTTTATGTATTGCACGCCATTTACAGATATCTTTTACAAAATGGTAGCGTAATCAAGCTGTCGTCTTTTGATTTGGAAGTGTCGCAAGTGTCATTTTCAGTCAAAGAAAATAATTCTATTGTTCTTGATGGTTGATTATATATTTACTCATGTATTTGATTTGAATTAGTATTTTTTCAAGTGTCGAAAGCAATTTTCAATTCAAAGTCGCAAAGTGTCGTCATTATCTTCCTTTTGTTTTTGAAGAGAAATTTGTTAGTACTGTCGCTTTGAAAAGATAATTCAGATTTGTACTTAGCATTCTTCTTGTCATTAACACATTAAGAAAGCTGAAAATAAATACATGCATGTGCATTTGCATTTAGACTACTTGTTGGTTTGATTTAGGACAATGCATCTAGTGTGTGCGCTATACTCTATGTTGAAAGAATATCATCTCTCTTTCTTTATTAGCTAGGATTTTCATTGCAAAAAGAATATTAAAAGATTGTTTATCATCTTAGATTGAATTT
Source organism: Pinus tabuliformis (assembly GCA_031772625.1). Lineage (NCBI taxonomy): Eukaryota > Viridiplantae > Streptophyta > Pinopsida > Pinales > Pinaceae > Pinus > Pinus tabuliformis. The sequence goes on along the minus strand of CM062816.1, from coordinate 1,034,344,746 downwards.
TAGGAATTGTATATCTACATCATGCGGTGAACCTGAAAGGAAAATTTCTTAAGAAAGATCAATTGTATAATAAATTCAATGAACATAAAAATGCTTTGGAACCTAACACACAACATCTAGAAGTCTAGGTTAGAGACGTATTCTGGTGTCGTAAAGCCTGGTAACTACCACTTTCATTGTTGGTTGGGTGATTCCTCCTCTTTGAGATGAAAAGTGCCAATACGGACTTGTGCTCCCACGTACCGTCGAGTATATATTGGGAGACCACAATAGGCTATATCCTTTATCCATAGGAAGCCGTGTCTACCGCCCTATCGATCGCAATGCACTGAACACAACATTCAGGAAGATTGACTGCTGTACCGTAAAAAGTATTCTGCAGTTTTGCGATTGTTTGGTAATCCTCCTGTCTAGATTTCTGGAGTAGTCTCTTTCATTCCTTTTTAGACTCCTTAAAGGAAAAGGTCCATCTGAGCACTTGTCACTTCAGGCTCATTAAAAATCGAAGGCGACTAGAGTCATCTTTTGTTTTTTCTTGACTGTTAAAAATTGAAAAAAACAAGTTGTGTCAAAGCGTCTAAAATTCATTTAATTCGGAATCATTTTCCCCTTTATTTTTAGTTGAGTGAGTAATCTACAATCGTGGAGGAAAGTCAATCAAAACCCCGTCGTTTGCGGAGGCTTACGAGTCAAATGTCTTTGTCTCCGAAAAAAAAACTATTCCGGACAAAGCGAACTCATTTAACTGGTTCAAAGTCCCCTGGTTTGGTTGGAACAAGTGTTCCGACACCCTCAAAGACTCTGGTTACTCCAAACATTTCTGATATCCCTCCCTCTACAGAAGAAGTTCCAAAGCCACAAAAGGACAGTAGAACTGATCCTACTGTGATGGTAAACCCTTCTATTCCTGAATCAGCTCCACCTGCAGCTGATTCAGAAGGTGTTATTACCCAAACAACTGTCGTTGCAAAATCTATACCTTCTTCTGCACCGGAAATATTTTACGGACCTAACGGTCTACCTCTTCCACCTGGATTGATTGCTATAGAAGAGATTGTGGAGGATCCCCCATCTAGTACTCCATCGCATTTTGGAGTTGGGATCACCCTATATCCTTCTTCGTCAGAAATTAGTCTACCATCATCGAAAGTTCCTGTAGAATCGCTAGGAAGTCTTTTGGATAGGCTAGATATGTCTGAAAAACCGTCGACATCTAGGACTATGTCATCTGACACTACAGCGGCAGAACTTCCTATTGTCACTCCAACAATGTTCGCCGGCGTACCGGTTATCCCGACTAGCTCTAAATCACTGGGTGGAATCCATCCAGGGGCTGTTTCGACAGTATGGTCTGTTCCTGTTTGTTCGTTGGGATTAATATCTAGAATCTCTTATGTTGAGTCTCAGCAAATTGATCCTTCGCGGTGTCAATTTGGGCAGTCCGGTCCTCAAAGGCAAATCATTCCTTTGAGCACTGGATTACCGCTATATGGGGGGCAATATACCCTTTCATTATCTCCTCCAGGAGAACAAACATACGAGAGTTCACAACAGAATTTAGGTTATGCTGGAATTACATCCAGTGGTTGGGTGCCGATACTGCCTCAACAACCAAGAGTTGTATACTCAATGCAACAAAATCTGCCTATGTCAAATATCCCCACTACACTAGCTATTGCGACAGTGTCACAAGTACAAGCATTACCTGTTGTATGCCAACCTCAAGTCTCTCAAGTCGCAATTCAACAACCTCTTGTCTCTACGATGCCACCACAATCATCGATTAGTGGATCCTTAACTGGAGTGACCCAGGCTCAAACGGGTACCATCACCCCTCATCTTGGTCAAACAGCTAGTATTGGACAACAGCAAATGGTTTTACAACCATGGTTGGTGCAATGTCAACAACCACAATTCAAACAAGTTTACCAAGGATCTGAGCACCAAATCTTTGCAAGTAATGGGTAGCCGTATATTCAAAATGTTCAACATCAACCATTTCATAATGGTTATGCCCATCAACCTTACCAAAGTTATCAGCATCAAATGCATTATGCTGGTATGCAAAGACCCACTGCTCAGGCAATCCCATCTTATCCTGGGTATGCTTTGTCGAATCTGAATCAACAGTTGCCCTTCGTGGCAACTTTAGAGTTACCAGATCTAAATCGGATGACAAACGATCCAATTGCTTACGCCCCTTGGTGGCCAGCGATCCCTCATAAAATTCTGTCAGATATTCCTAAATTTAATGGAAATTCAGGCGAAGACCTGTCGAATCATGTGATGACCTTTCATCTGTGGTGTTCATCTAACACTCTAAACGATGATTCGATCAAGCTTCACATTTTTCAGTGAACGTTAACTAGTTCAGCAACAAAATGGTATATCTAATTGCCTAGAGCTTCATTCGATAACTTCAGCACCCTAGCCACAACCTTTTTAACCAATTTTCAATTACCCATAAGGTACGAAACAGGAAGAGAGCTTCTTACCAATTTCAAACAAACAACGGCCACTCACATATCTGATCATATTCATGAGTGGCGACGTCGTCGTAGAATGGTGAAAACATATGTTCCTGATCAGCTGCTAGCTGAATGGTTTATTAAGTCATTATTACCTTCTATTACGAAAGATGTGGCAAAGGGAGGAGTCATCACTGAAGACCAAGTAATTGCTCGTGCACAATATCTAGACTTGATATATACTCAATCTAGCATGCTCTACGATAAAATCCTAATACTCCTAGACCGGAATTCTTTGTTCCTCCCCCTCCTAAATCAAGCAAAGACTCTCATGCCGGCAATGGCGTGATAGGTGCGACTAGCATGAAAACCGTAAAAGCTACATCAAAGAAGGCTTGTACAGTTCCAAGTCAAAATGCAAATGAGGAACTTCTAGCCTCAGAGGTAAATTCCATGTCGACTGATAAGGGAAAAGAACCAAAGCAACCAGGGGGCAAGAAGAAAAAGAAAGGGAAGAAGAAAAAACAGGAGGAGTCGTCTCCTGAAAAATATTCTGCAAACCCTTTGGGAGATAGGAAACCAAGTCATCCATGCTTCATATGTGATGAGGATCATTGGACAAAAGATTGTCCACATAAATTCGAGCTTAGAAAATTCCTTAAGAATTCAAAAATCTCGGTGGTATTGACTGATCCGTTTCCAAATCTAGGAACAAATCTGGTTGCTAGTGACAATGCTTCCCCGTCCCAAGTGCTAATGTTGTCAGTTTTGAAGCAACAAAATGATGCTTTGATATCAACAAGGAATGAAGATTACGGGAATCCACAGCTGTCGGACAACAAGGCTAATGATCAACCTAGTAGTTCGACAACAACTTCGACCGAAGTTGTGCCACCCATCATTCCTAGACTAATGATAAAACCACCAAAGGGAGTAGTACACAAATTGACATTTAATCCTCATGCCATAGTAGCACAACATTATAATATAGTGGAAGATCTGGCCCAATCACCGTCCACTATGTCGACACTTGAGGTACTGCAAAATTTCCCCTCCCAAAAGCAAGCTTTATTATTAGCTATAGGTGGGATTGACCCAATGGATTCCAATCTTGTGTCCTTTAATCACAAAGGATATGACCCTCAGTTACCAGCTCAACTAGCTTTCCTTATTCAAGTGAAAGCCCTCAACAAAACTGTTCATCGAACAATTATTGATGAAGGGGCATCTACATGTATTATGTCGATGAGTTGCTAGAAAAATTTAGGATCTCCACCCTTGTCGCAATGTTCGACGACATTAAAAGCATTTGATGGATGAACAGACACCCCATATGGGATTTTAAGTAACTTTCAAGTTGAACTGGGGGGAAAAACAGTAGAAATTGATGTTGAAGTGATCGACGGAAACCTCGATTACAACACCCTACTAGGAAGGCCCTGGATATATGCTATGGCTGCCGTTGTGTCGACCTACTTTAGGAAGATTGCATTTCCCTTCCAAGGAGGTATTACAATCATCGACCAACAAACATTTATGCCCAATAGTTCACAAGTTACGGGAAGCATTCTGATGATCCATGGAAGCACTCATTCACTTCAAAATATTTGAGTAGGCCTACTAAAAGACCTTATATTAATGGGGACTTTTGCCCTACCACCTCCAATCAATCTGGCGGAAGTAGCAACAGGGGGAACCTACAATATGATATCTTCCATTCAAAAGATGTCCGAAAATCATATTAACATGGATCATATGCAGGTATTGCCTCCAAGCCCAATAGAAATATTGTAGCAATCAATGTTTTCGGCATGGGAGGCAAACCCAAATCAATGCTCATCAAGTGTTTGGATAGATAGGTCTAAGGAATATGGCACCCCTTCAGATCCTTGTTCACAAGTACATTCTATAGACGAAGGAATTGTTCAGTCAATGATGATTGACGGGGCACCATGGGAAGATTACCACCATCGTTCCCATCTTCTGGATTACAAGGAAGATACTCCTAGTGACCTTCATCATCCCTCAGTTTTTGATTTTCTATCAAATACTGTAAACACGGTGGATTCCGAACGAAACTTGTCCAATACTGAAGAGACTATCACCATAAATATCTCTACCAAAATAGTTGTTGTAGAGAATATTCATGTCGGCAAATATTGTTCTTCTTAAGAACTAGAAATATATTACGCTCTTTTTCGCGAGTTTAGAGATGTCTTTGCTTGGTCGTATGATGAAATGCGAGGCATTGAATCGAACATAGTTGAACACAAAATTAAGATGTATCTAGATGTCAAACTGGTATGACAATAGCTACAACAGGTGCACCCCAAGAAAGCCATTGCCATCAAGGCAGAAGTTGAAAAACTTCTCCATGCTGGTTTTATTTACTCGGTTCCTCTAACTGATTGGGTATCGAATATTGTTCCTGTAATGAAAAAAAAAGGAATGATTAGAATGTACGTCGATTATAAGGATGTAAATCAAGCTTGTCTGAACGCAGGGGAAACATTTTAGAGGGCAATGAATTATGCCTTCCATGAAATAAAGAACATCATTCAACCATATCTCGACGACCTTCTGGCTCATTCGTGAAAGCGGATCGATCATCCGCAGCATTTGAGAGTGATATTTCTATGTTGCTGACACTACAAGATACGGCTCAATCCACACAAATGTGTGTTTTGTGTCAGTTTTGGTTGTTTACTTGGCTTTGTGGTCTCCAAGGATGGGATTCGTCTCAACCCATGTAAGGTTCAGGCAATCATTGATTTGCCTCCACCTTCAAATTTTCATCAGATTCAGAAACTCCAAGGGAAAGCAAACTTTCTGAGGAGTTTCATTCCAAATTACATCGAACTTGCTAAAGGTTATACTCGTCTATTGAAAAAAGAAGTACCCTTCATCTGGGATCAGGTCGCACAAGCTTCCTTTGATGCTTTAAAGGAATCCCTAATAAAAGCATCATTAATGTATGCTCCTGATTATCAAAAAGACTTTAACCTATATCTGGCTGCAGCAGATGCGACCATCGCAATGGTTTTAGTTCAAGAAGACAATGGAATTGAACATCCTATATATTATTTGAGTAGAAACTTAAATGATATGGAAATCAAGTACTCCTACATTGAAAAGCTAGCTCTCGCACTTGTTCAAGCGATACAAAGATTTCGACACTATGTCCTCTTTTGAAAAACTACCATTTTGTCAGATTGCAACCCCATGACTTATATATTGTCGCGATAGTTATTGGGGGGCAAATATTAAAAATGAATAGCAATTTTGCAAGAGTTTGATCTAGAATTCAAAAAATCCAAATCAAAGAAAGCCCTGGTTTTCGCGGAGTTACTATGCGATCTCCCATCATCATCCAACGATGCAACCTCAGAAGAAGCGATCGTGGATGAATCTTTGTTTCTGATATCTTCAAGCAATGCATGGTATGGATATATAATAACCTATCTCCAAAACCAAACATATAGGTCTAATACCTCCCGATCAGAACAACGACACATTCGATACCAAGCAAAAGACTACATGATCGTCGGTGATATGCTTTACCGTCGTGGTGTCGATACAGTTCTGCGGAGGTGCCTCACCCACGAGGAGGCTGAAAAGGTCCTGAATGATTGTCATTCAGGCCCGTGTGAGGGGCATCAATCTGGTTACGCTACGGCACAAAAGATTTTATGAGCAGGATACTTCTGGCCAACAATGTTCAAAGATTGCATAACCGCAATCAGAAGTTGCCATGCCTGTCAAATCCTCGATTGCAAAACCAGAAAACCACCCACACCTCTACAACCAGTAGTTGTTGTTGGGCCATTCACTAAATGGGCCATAGATTTCATGACATTTAACCCCACCTCGACCGGGGGGGCATGGGTATATCATAGTCGCAGTAGACTATTTTACCAAATGGGCCGAGGCGACGCCTACGTTAAACAATAGTGGCGAAACGACTGCCCTCTTCTTTTTCAATAATGTAGTCTCCAGATTCGGCGTTCCACAAGCCATAGTTACAGATCATGGATCGCATTTTCGTAATCACATGATGGTTGAGTTGGCTGCCAAATTAGGCTGTCGCACGATAGCTCTATTCCATATTATCCGCAAGCTAATGGACAAGTTGAGGCAATCAACAAGGTCCTAAAGCAGATGCTGCAAAAGATGATTGGAGTCCATAAAAGGAGTTGGCACCTGATCCTGTACTCGACCTTGTGGCCATACCGGACATCGGTGAGGAATGCAACCAGATTTACACCCTTTCATCAATTTGGCTAACAAAGCCCATAAGAAATGAGTCAAGGCACAGTTCGACAAGAATGCCAAACCCCGTGTCTTCTTAGAAGGTGACCTGGTTTTACTTTACGACCAGGAGTCCGATAAATTGGGAGCAGGTAAGTTCAAGTCTTTATGGATGGTCCCCTATATTGTTAAGTATGTATTAGCAGAAGGAGCCTATGAGTTAGTGGATTATGATGGGATTCCACTGGTGCAACCCCGCAACGGGTTGTAGCTTAAGCGTTACTATGCTTGACTCAAGATAGTAACCCATGTGCTTTGGTTACATTTTTGTTTTCGCTAAGGGTAATTGTTTTGGTTAAGTGATCCGATTTTACATTTTTGTAGATGTCAAACCTATTGGAATCATTTGTTGGATGTGTCGACAGAGCGAATCATAGTTCGCGGAACCTATCTTCTGCGGCCTAGGCCTTCTTTGATCTAAGCGACGAGTTAGTGAGTTTCAGAGGGGTATGTATTGGACAATCAACGAACAATATTGCTGAATACAGTGCGTTGATATAACTCCTCTCTGATGCCATCAAATATGGCATATGCCAACTTATTTTCAGGCTAGAATCACAACTCATCATTCTACAGCTCCCCGGTATCTACTCCGTATAGAATCCAGCTATTTATCGCATGTTCCTAAGGGTCAAGATTTTGGAAAGACAGTTTGATTCTATTCAATATCAGCATATTTCTAGAAACTTAAACACATTAATGGACTCAATGGAAAATTATGTGTTAGATAGACATTTGCAACATTTATAAAAGAAGCATTTCATCAACATTTGCATCAAGATCATGTAACTTAACCAAAATAAAGCTCCGAAAATAAAAAATATATATATAACTATTTATGGTTTATATATAATGTTCTGTAACCAAGAAAAAATCAGTCAAATGACCCAAAACTCAAAAATTCTAGGGGCACCCCAGTCTAATGATGCTGGTGATAACAAGTCACCGCCTGTGCAATCATGTGTAAAAGCCTAGTTCATCAACTCAGCATGCTAGTAGTATGGTGCTACAACCTCGGAGGCAGCTCGTCAGTCTTCACATCCAGAATACCAAGAGTGAGACCCTTGACCTGATCCTACAATGCTGAAAGAGTCTCGGTCACATCAAGGTCGTGAAGGATAGCCCTCCCCACAACCTCTCCTGCTGGAATGGCAGCTGGTATTCTCAGACGTACTGCTGGCCAAACTGGTCCAATATCTGCATGAGCACATGAGTTTTGATTAGTCTTGATAGAAGAAAGCACGAGAACATTATAAAAAATGATAAACAGAGATATGGTTAGAGAATTTACCGATAGCACCCCACTGCTCACCAGCCGACAGCACCAAATCTGGGTCACCCCAGAAATCCATACCAGCATATGGACACTCGGCAAAAACCATCTCTTGATGATTGAACTACTTGAACAAAGTATCAGAGAAAGAAACCTGGGACTGACCAGCATGTCGGGCCATGAGGTCAACCCATCTCTGCATCCGTGGCTCAGTCGGTGGAGGTAAATCAAGTGAACTGTACTGTGGCTGCATCAGTGGGATCTTTTCCGAGGCGAAAGCGGTCAAAATAGAACCATAGCCGAAATTCTTGGATCTTCCGCTTTTTACCTTGGTCAGTTGTTCTTTCATCACAGGGAGTACTGTGTCACACCAGTTGAACACCTTTGGTTTGAGGCATTCCAAGGCGTGCTCCATATAGGACCAATTAGCCACGTGAAGAGCCGCACTACCAGCCAGTTTAGCAAAAGTGAACAGAATGGTCCTCAAGGACCGGTTAGTGACATCTCGGATGTTGATCTTGTCGTCCCTACTCAACTGAGATCCCTCTCTGCAATACCGGCGAATATAATCTCTCACGGATTCACCCCCACAGGTGGAACTTGATAATGAGAGAGGGGCACCACGCCTCAATAAACCGGTCAAAAAATAGATGTGCATGACAGTCAAGGGGATGGATTTGTCTCTGATGTGAAACACCTGGTTGGTAGGATCCCATGCATCAAGAAAATATTGCAACAAGTTGATTTGTTGCCTCATGCTAGAGATGCAAAAATACTTGAGCAGGCCATAGTTCCGCAATGCAGTTATCGTACCCAAATCATGTAAAGCAACCATGTCTTCTTCTTCATGCTCACATTCTCGCCATGTAACAACCATTTTGCTCTGATGAATCTCTGCAAAACAAGCAAGAGAAGAATCAGGGTCCTGATTCGGCAAACAACAGGCAAAAATTCCATGAGAAAACAGTGCAAAAGTTTCCCTTCTCATGCCAATCGCACCCCAACAATGTACTGGATGAGATGCATACTAACTGGCCAATGGCCAGGCCAGTATGCATCGCACCTTTCGATATAGGAAGGGTGCGATGGAGCCAGGGTGAGTTTTTCAAACCCCAGGGACTCAGAAAAACAGGGAAACATGCTCAGAATTCAAAAAGGCAGGAATGCAACTGAAGAGTTTAGCTCCTACCTGGACCAGACGGCACCGAGAATTGTCCACAGAATCTCCCGGAATCAGCTAGTGAAAATCAAAGGGGTGAAGGCACCTCCAGAGCTTCAACAAACCAAAGTTCAAATGAAATGGTAAAATGAGGGGTAAAAACCACTTTTAAATTACTTTTCACGTAATTCGAGTAAATTATTAGTGTTTTAACTCATTTTTCAAGCATGTATTGTTCATTTCTAATTAGTTTGATGAAGCAATTGAATAGGCAGTATGACCATCGAAGGAACAAAGTGTTAGCAGTGAAATCAAATAATCAATGACCATTATCACGAGCAGTTTTATGTGAAGTTCAAGCTCGTTAAAAATTAAACCTAAGCAATGAGCAAATGTTTCCCCCAGAGTTTAAGCTCATTAAAAAATGAACCAATTTCTAGTAAAGAACCATTGTGAATGCATTATCATCAGCTTTTGAGCCTTGGTCGTGTTCTCATCATCACCTCCACTCTGTTTTAGCCGATCATACGCCTCCATTTGATTGTTTACCCTTTTTGAGGAACAACTGCGAAGAGTGATCCTGTTAGCCATCCTTGTGACACTGCCATGATTGGAAAATTCCAAAAAAACGAGTCTCCTTTAAGCTCTTTTCATCTGACTCGTAAAATATGAAAAGATTGTCGAGCAGTTGGCCTCTCCAGCTCGTTAAAGCTACTGGGAGTGCTATCCCTCCCTAGATTTTAATCTTTTTGGACCTGAGGGATTATTACACAAAAAGATCGAGCGCTTGTTTTGTTCGGCTCGTTAAAATTATCGAAAATTCATCCCTTTTGTATTATTTTATACTTTTTTGGACTTGAGGGATTATATGACGAAAAAGGATTATTGGAGTTTCCTTTACATCCCTTTCAGACTCTCTAAAATTGAAAAGGACCAAGTTATCTTTGTTGTTAAACTCGTTAAAACCAATAGTGAGAAACCTGTCCATATAGACAAGAACGAGTTTCACTGTCGCTAGGCTCGTTAAAACATAGCAACGGGTTTTCCCGAAGGGAAAATTATAGAACAAGCATATGTTATCCTCCTCAAGCTTGATAAAAATAAAGAGGTACTGGTCAGCAATGACTGGGGAAAAATTGGGAAGAAAACTTGAAGAAACTTTATTGGTAGCAAAGTCGCTCTTGAACATGACACTTTCACTCCATGTCTGAGTCAGGTTGGGTTATTCCGTTCACCGGTCATATTACCATTGGTCCATCGTACCATCCATCTTTAGGGTTAATGCTACCAATCCATTTCAAGTGTCGCCGATATGTTCAAGAGAAGTCGATCAGAGAATTCACCAACCCATCTTGTGTCTCATCCACTGCAATACCTTTACGCTTCATTCATTCATGACCGCCACCCTCAACCCTGTATCATCATATCGTTTTCACCTCCAAAAGTCATTTGCTCTGTTCTGTGTCATAGATGTGGGATTCATTAAGGCCCTCCTACAATGGGTCACTTATTGTTGACATCAGCTCATTATCCAAGAAGTTGACCTAGGAAAAACCCTTTTAGTACTTTGAAGCTTGCATGCCTCAATGGCAAGTTTCTCACTTTCGGCGACATGTTTACATCAATGGCCTTTGACCGAGAGATTTTGCATGGTGTTCGATGCCAAGTCCTATTTTCACACCATGTAAATTGTACTGCTGTACCTTGAGGGTCATCATCATTATCGGTGATTCCTCTCGCGCCTGTTAACAACTTACATCATTGGCTGGTAATCAGGCGATGTCTTTCCATGTTCGACTCCAGAACATTTTTCACATGGATCAACTTGTACTTTGGGCGAAGAATGTACGAGTTTGAAGACCTCGGATCTATCATCCATCCATGTTGTGATATATTCAGAAAAATAAAGACATCAAATGTACATCATTGCTGCACAGATGATCATCCAAATCAAAGGATGATGGCTCTATCAGAATCATCAGTCTGCCACACATACGGTTGTCTATCCTATGTACATGAAAATGAATTTATAAAGCTGAGCATGGGAATGCCTGCCTTAGCTAGATCATGAAAATATTATGAAGATAATGTATTTATTGTATCTTATTACAGGTCGCCTTCTAGTTCGTAAAACCTCGAATCCTCATGATAAAGCATTTCACCTGACATCAAAAGATTAACGACCTAATGCTTTAGGGGGCAACTCTTATAGACATTTTTGGGCATTACAACCCCAATTATATATGTCCATAAAACAATGGCTTCTGAGTCCCTAAAAGTGTTGTTTCACACCCTAAAGGAACAAGGTCAGCTAATTGCATCATCTCCCAGAAGTTCTCCACAGGAAACTTCTCAGAACTGGTCAAAACTGGACCATACAGGTTGCTCAATGCTAATGGTGCGATGCATCTCACCTGCCTAGAGTAAAGGTGCAATGCATACTGGAAATCCCTTCTGTAGGGTGCGATGGTGAGAATGGACAAATGGCAGAGACAGTTTGCAAGGTGGATGATCATGGAATCTTCCAAAAACTTCTCCTGTGACACTTGCCTCTCTGAATTTGCCTAGGGATGAGTAAGAGATCATCAATCTCCAAGTGGAATGAAGAACTATCAGAGAGAGGACACTAATCAAAATCCCAGAAGCTGACTCACCTCCCTGCAATCATCTATATATGGATCCCTCATCCCAGAGATCCAGAGGCTAGAATTTTGCATCTTGTAAGGAAGTGCTATTGGTTTCCTGGTGGAATATCATAGTGTTGGGTGATCTAAGCTTTTCATGAGGTGAAGAAGGGCTTTCATGCTAAGAGGATGACACTGGGTCAGAACAATGGGTTGTAATCCTCTCTTCCAATCTTCATATTAATAAAGTTATTCGAGTTTTCCTCCACATTCTTATATGTTTTATAGTATACGCATTTGTGTGGTCAATATATATCTGGTCTTATGTTGTTTATGATTGCAGATCTCTGCACTTTGAAGGTATTATGCTACTTTAACTTTACAAGTACTCTTTGAAGCGGAGTGGTCAAGGGAGAAGCGGCAAAGACCAGTCAGTGAGGAGAAGGAACAAGCAAAGAACTAAGCGAAGGATTGAGGTTGGTATTCTTTGATCTTCTCCTATCTACTTCTCATAAAGGAAAGTGAAAGTAACTTTAATATGTTTGTTTCTAAGATAGCTACCCGTCTTAGTGGGACTAGTAGCTCTGCATAGACACTAGATTTCCTGATAACAAGGGCACATTCTAAAACCCCAACCAATGATTTCTTAAGCCTTTTTTCCCCATTTGAACTGCTTTTTGAGTTTATTTGTGCAGGTTTTGATCCATCATGACTAGCTTATGGAGGGAACAAGCCCATGATCGTCAAGAATTACTTATGTGAAATGATCAAGCTTTCATACTTGCATTACAGTGATGTGGTTTAATGAATATGAAAGCCTTGACCTGATGAAAGATCAGGAAGAATTTTAAAGCTAGATCATTTAGCGCTGGGATGAACACCAAGGGGTGTTCAAGATCGGGGGTCATGAGCCCTCGATCGATAGAGATGATATCTACTTTCTAATGGGTTTGTCATGCAGAGGTGCACGAGCAAACTTGACTGGGGGTAGGACATATCGATGATCCACCCTAGAGCTAATCCAGGCTTATTGCATTCTTGAGAGGGGACTTGTGAGCAACAGGGTCACTATAGAGAGGATTAGATCTAGGTCTATGAGGGCCATATTATGGATGATTGTGTGCTTGGAAGGGTCCAAGAGTCCCCATGTTGTGACAAAGGCCCAATTTTTGCTTGCCATTGATTATGTCTAGCCTCAGATATTCAACTAATGTGAGGCAGTTCTTCGTCAGCTGAAGGTGAAGTTGACGACATGTAAGCTCGAACCCAACAATGTTTTGGGTATGGTACTCTCATTATATACTTTATACTTGAGAGGGTTCCCATTATGTGACCGTGGATGAATGTAGGTATACTTGATTTGAGGGAGCCCAGGCAAGGGTGATGGGTATCTCCTGATCCTCACACTCGAGGGGGACCCATCCGACATTTTTTTGAAGAATATTTCTTCGAATGGCTCAGTGGTCAGATCCTGATGATAGATGGCTTTGCCTACGAGGGCATGGACATTATAGTCGATCCTGACTTGATACTACCACCCAATACAAATTGGGGGCCTCAAGGTAAGAAGGTTTATTTAGAGTACTTTAAAGTATTTTTTAGCTTTTGAATGTTTATGTAATGTTTTTTTTGTTATGGGTGAACAAGTACTGACATGAAGCTTTTGCTTGAGAGAGATGTGGCACCGGTGCGACCTGCAGGCATGCCTCTAAGCAAGGCAATGGGATTGGCTACCTGGAGATGGCATGGGAGTAGTTGTCGAAGATGGGGACGATGCACAGAGTCTCTGCGAGGTTCTGAGGAACCTCGAAGGTCTGAGCATGGGTGTTCCCCCCCTTCCCATGAGGGAGGCTCCCACTCACATGCAACGACACACTATTGGTGTGCCTAAGTGGTTCATGGCTCCTCTTTGGAGGATAGCTAGAGCTTTATTGACTTTTCATGAGTAGTAGGCTCTTTTAGCAAGCGCATGGTATGGCCAGTGGGTGTTTATAGCAAGGCTTAGTAGCCATTTTGTACTTAAAAACACCCAAGTTTTGGGAAATTTTCTGATGTAAAAGACTGGATTCGATATATATATATATATATATATATATATATATATATATATATATATATATAGATATATATATATATATAGATATATATAATTTGGTATTTTATGATGTAAATGTTTTTTAAGTTTTTTTCATAAATTTTTAACTGTGTAAATCTTTACTTCATACATGTATCTACAATAAATGTGGCTGATGCCAATCGAATACATAGTTGGCCAATGAATCAGCAACAACATTAAATTATCGAGGAATGTGTTCATATTCAATAAACTCAAATTGAAGTTCCAAGAGTCATACCCTTAAATAATGGCGTAACAAGATTGGATTGCAACTGTGATAATGATTTGTCAATTGCATAACGACAAGCTGAGAGTCTAACCTGACCACCAGATTAGAGATGTCCTGAGATTAGGCTTCAGTGAGAAGTGAAATTATAGACATATACTTAGGAATATTGTTGGTGGCAGTACCAAGAAAGACTCCCCTCGAACAAAGTAGTTCCGACTCAGGTGTGTAAATGACCCAAGTATCTGATGCAATGTGTCATGTGTGATGATTGGCACCATCCACGTATCCTATGTATGCTAAGGGAAATGAAGACATATGCACGACAAGAAATATGTATGAGACAAATACTCAGAAAATACCAAAAAAATCCAGTCACATCAAAAACATGCAAAACTTATAAATACTTATAATTACAAAGCACATGCCTAGTGTAGTACTAGGCATAATTCTTTTTTAGATAGAGCCCATTTTAGGGCTCATCTAGCGGGATTCATTCACAGTCCTGAATTTCATATGCCCTTTTGAGAGGGCTTTGGTGACGACATATGGACCAATCCATAAGGGTTGAATCGTTCCTACCCCCAAGAGGTCGTGTTTTTCATCATAAAGTAAAACAAGATCGCCTTCTTGGTAAAAACGAGGCTTGACCTTTTTGTCATAATGGGTTTTGACCCAACGCTTGTGGGCTTTGAGTGCCAAATCAGTATCTCGATGGTTTTCATCCAGTTTATTGAGGTATAATAGACACTCTTCTTCGATAGTGGTGCCGGCCAAGAGTTCAACAACAATTTTTAGGGAAGGAATCTGACACTTGATAAGTAAAACTGCTTCCAGGACATAAGCTAGTTGAAATGGTGTAAATCTAGTAGTGGTTTTGAGTGATGTTCAATATGCCCACAACGCAGGATATAAAATTTAGTGCCAGTGGGTTTTGTGATTCCCTACTGTTAACACTCATGTTGTTCACCAGGAAAGCTCTAATGAGGGAATACGGCCGAGGTAACCACTAACCAGTCTTTTAGCTACAGATTCTATCCAATCTGCAACCAGAGAGGACTCTCTCTTTGTAATTTAGCTTTGTTTTGAAGTATTTTAGGCTAGTTATGATGCACAGAGTTTGGTTTTAAGTTTGTTGGATGGTGATCTCAAATAGAGTTGGGATACAAGTCAAAAATAGTTTATACCATTGGGCAAATGGGGTCAATGATGATGAACTGCTGAAAGTGTTTTCTTTGATAAAGGGCAATGCTACAGAGCAAGAGAGTTGATCTTGGAACAATTTTGAAATCTGGAAATTGGTGGAATGTAAGCTAGTGGATGGAGGGCAGTCAAGAATCCTTCATCATGCTAGCAGAGGGAATGTGCTTGAATATTATCAAGGAGCAGTAAATAATTCCTAAGTAATATTCAAAATGAAAGGACCAGTGGAAACAGAAGTAGCTAAGAATTCCTGTTTATGACTAATCCTGAAGAAAACATAATTAATACCAGAGATTGAACACAGAGTGTATTTAAACAAATTCTGGGCTATTCTTTTTCTCTGTTACTAAGATTATGAAACATATATGAAATTTTCAAACACAGAAAACACAAAACACAGTTTAGAACAACTTATTGATCCATAGAAAGACACGGGAATTTTGTAGCAGGTCCCAGAATCATTAAATCCACATTCAGACGGTCCAGCAACAGTGAACTTCAACAGCCTTTGTATTAGACAGTCTCAGAATTACAGCACAGTCCAGAAAGTAAATCACCAACCCCAAATACATCTTATGGGGAGGTATTTATACAAAAAGGAGATACAAAATATCATGTAGATAAGCTATTTGAGCAATAACTTCTTTCACCCACCCTTCAGAAGAAGTAAATGAGAGAAATGAATGCCGCAATAAATTTTGGTGTGCTGGCTATTTAATTTGTCAAATATATTTGACTTTTTGGACTAAGTGAGTCGGCAGGTAGCTGCATCTTTACTCTACGTTCTTGCGTTTGCTGCCTTGCTGTTTTGCTGTGTTGATGTCCTGGCCTTATCATCGGTGCTTGCTCTTGCATTAATGAGTTGCAGTCACAATCTCACTTCCTCTTTCTGATGTCTTCATTCTTTGATAGGTGGTTTGTGTATTTGAATTTGTTGACCTGTAGCTGATCAAAAACCTATAGTTGATCAAAAAGGAAAAGGAACCGAAATTACCTTGGTAAAATCTCCAGCATTCCCTGCCACCATTCTTCCATTGGCAACTGATGTCTTTGTATTTTTATTAGTGTTTCATCAGATTCAGCATATCTATAAAAGTTGGGCTAGACTTCAAAAAGATGATTTATCACATGTTCAATGTAGAACAGATTTTCTAATTTGTCATAAAGACTCTGTCGAGAGGGAGGCCTTGTGTCTTCTGAGGTGCTTGAGGATGCTGTAATTTGATTGGAAACATAGTTATTTACCCTGTTAGCATACTATTCTTGTGATAACAGTCTTCCACTGCTGGTTAACAAACTGGGTAACCCTTTGCTCTGCAATGTTGCAAACTTTAGTTTGAAGGCATTTATTTCTGCCTGCATTTCTTGGCACTTTCTTTCTAAAGTCTGTACAAAATTCCTTAGGGTTAGCACCTTTTTCACTATCAAAATGGTATCTGTCCTATTCCTGATATCTAGAGCTGCCAGCTACTCTTTGGTATGAGTGTTCAAAAATTGAATCATTCTATTGGCTTGCTCAGGCATATTTCCCAATGATGCTCTAGCCTTTTGAGTCTCAAATTGAGCTATGCCTATCAATTCTATTTGCTCATGTATAGTCTGAATTGATTGCCATTGGTTAGTGATAGACTGGCCAATTTTGGCCCAGAAAATTTTCTTGATTTCAGCTAGAGTTTTATCTGGAGTAAGCTCTTTTTCTAAGGACTTTATTTTATTGTCCAAGGCCTTTATTTCTCTTGTTCTTTCAGCCACTGTTATCTTGGACTTTTCATAGCTTACTTCTAGCTTGGACAACTTTTCTTTGGCCTCTTTCAACTCTGACATTTGGACTTCTAGCTCTTTCACTGCTTTCATCATTTCTTCAATACTCATGCTAGATTCTGGTGCTGTTGTTGTTGCTGCTGCTGAAGCATCTGTAGTTGATGTACCTGTTGTTGATGCTGGGGTGATAGGAGGGATTGTTGCCGCATGTGTGGGAGGAATAGTGGCAACTGTTGGAGCTGTTTCAGGTGGCTAGGAGGTCGACTCTCCCTGCTTGCCTTGCAATGCTTTCTCCAATTCTTGCTCCATTTGAATTATCCTTTGATTCATCTTCATTAGCAGATCCATCATATCTTCACCTTCCTTCTCTTGTACAAGTTCTGTAGTTTGAGGGTGCATGGTTAAAGGCAACCTCAATTGCTTTCTAAGTGCAGCAATATCTTCTTCTTTTTTCTTTATGAGGGCCTTGATGCCCTTGGCATCCTGAGGATCATGCCCTAGTTCCATAATAATTTCTTCCAATGTCTTTATTCTGTTGTCCTTGGCCAAGGAAGACATTTTCTCCAAATCCAATTGAGTAGATGTATTTCTCAATGATTCCTTCAATTGGTGGGCCAGCATTGCCTTGTCTGCTAGTGTAGCATAGACCATCTCACCTGTTTGCTTTGTAGCTCAATTTGGTCCATTGGGTGTATGTCCTTGGCGAGGACCTTTAAGTTTGTCTTTATGTAATCTACAGCTGTCTGTGGCTGTGGTACCTTAGGCTTGAAATGACTTAAGATCATTTTATCCTCCTTAATGTCATAAGCTGCCATTAACCTCTGCTGTTTGGAGGGTGTTGTCTTGAGAAATTGATCATACAACTGTATTCTCAATAACTCATTTTGGGCCTTGATTTCCATGAAATTTCCTTTAATACCAGATGGTTGTGCACCTTGCTGCCTTGAGGAGGACACTTCTATACCATGTTGCCTCTCCCTTTCTTACCTGTGAGAGCTGGTGGATGTTTGCTGGCTGGTTTCCCTCTCTCTTCTTGGACTCTCTATGATTTCTTCGCTAATTTCCTCTTCAATTTGAGGATCTACTCTCTGGCTTTTGGCCTCTGGCTGCTGTGTTGACCCACTTGCAGGTGTAGTCTCTTCCCTGTCCCGTTTCTTGCTTCTTTCCTCATTTAGAGGAGTCTATAATGCTGAAATCTATGGTGCCTCTGTCCGCAGTTGAGGGGCTTGCCCTTGATCCTATTCCTTTGAGGTAGTTTGCTGGTCTGTCAATGTTTCTTGCTCTGTATCTACTACCTCCTTGCCCTTTACTATACCTGCCACTGGTGTAGTCCTTTCTTGGGCAGCTTGTGAAGCTGCAGCAATTGATGTGCCTTCTCCGACTTGTTGTGGCAGTTTGAATGACACTTGCTCAAAAGAATCCAAGTCAAGTCTTTTCCAAATCTTTCACATTTTGCTCCATTATTTCTTCTTGGGTGAACTCTTCAACTAGTGTGCCTTCCACCCACTCATCTTGGTTGGCGAATTGTTCTATCTATGGGATTTTGCAATGTTCATAGGCTGACAACCTATATTTTATTTTTCTGGAATTGATAAAGCCATTTGGGTCATAAGGTACCCACCAAAAACTTCTTTTTAACCTGATTTTCTCCCCCAATATTTGATCAACATCTTGCCATCCTTCTTTTTTGTTCATGACAAAGGGGCCTAGTTGGTCTCTGAATTTAAACTGAGACCTTTTCGTGGTGCTATGGAAATGAGTTAAATCTGAATTGATAAATTGCCTATAATATTACAAGGCAAATAGTGTCATTGTGACATATCTTGGCAACCTGTAGGGGCACAGCTTACAACCATATATCCTGATGACAGTGTGATGCTGGTAGAAGTACCAGTCACATATTTTGTAGTTCTTGGAGAGCTGCAATATTTTCTGCTTATCATAAGACAGTCTAGCAGGAGGAGTTCTCTTTAGGAGAGAAGAGACTGGATAGACAAACAGATCAATGAACTCACAGTAGGAGTAGGGAGAGCTGTGGATTTCATGAAAGATTGAGGTCCAAAAAATCATAGATCTTTTTTCTCCTTTAGAGTCCAATCTTTTGATGGGGAATTGGAAATAGTCTGGCTGGTAATACAGGAGCAGATGATAGATGTACGATGAATACTTGAATACACCCTCCCTATCCAATTTCACTAGTTGGTCATGTACCTTATTGGCAATGAATTTTGCATAATTGTATTTGACAACAATGGGCTGTCCTGGGGTAAATGCAGACAGCAAGACCAATATAGTTTCATCAATATGTTCACTTGTCTTGAAACCCAGCACATAGGATATCATATCAACTAGTAATTTACCTACTTCATTGAAACATACATAGAGAAAAGGAGGTGGCCCTGTAGGATGGCGATCTGCTCTCATGAATATTTGGGCAATTCGGGTTATCTCCGAGCTAGAGAGTTTGGGACCTTCATCAAGCAAGAATTTCATAGAAGGAGGAGATAGCAGCTGAGTTGGTTTAAAATTTAACATTTGATTGATGGAGTCAGGAGTTATATGAAAGAGGATGCTCCCAGATGGAGAGTTGACTGCCCTTTGAGTTGGTTCATAGTTTTCACAGCAGAGGTGAGTTATCTCAGGGAAGATATTGACAAAGGGGAGGAAGTCTATGGGCGAATTTGATTCCCATATCCCATAAACATCATTGTTATTCAAATAACTATTTATCAGCTCACAGAATGTCTGCAGATGGTTTCTGTCACCAAACAAGTCTTGGATTAGGTAGTCCCTATCAGGCAAAGGTAGTGCTTCTAATTCCCTGTGGGGTGCATTGAGAGGAGTGATATTCAACACTGCTAGAGTGGCCATCCTTAAATTCTCTATGTTTGTAGTTTGGAATTCGGGTCTGTGTAACAATAGAAAACAGAACACTGGCTCTAAAGCCTTTACCAGGGAATTTGCAGACTGAGCTTTGATATAGAAATGGCCTCACTAGGCAGAATTCAGAGGAGAAAGACAAAGTCTACAGGGTTAAACTGGGAAGCTGGATAAAACAGAGGAACTGGTGCTTTTTTGCAGTGGATTTTGATGAATTAACTCACTCTTTGGGCATTTTTGGAGACTCTGCCGGCGGAAGTGGGCTCAAAGTGTGGTTTAATGACCATTTTGCAGAGGAGGGCAAAGTTTGCACGTTTTCTTTTGAACAATGGCTCACACAGTGAATTAAAAGGCGGTGATTCATAGGCAGGAGCACATTTTACTTTGAATTTTAGTTCCTCAGGCGATTTCAATGGAGAAATTTCAAAAAACAGGGTTTACAGGCGAATAACGGGCAAATCCTTGTTTTACAGGTGACTGGTACGAATTGTAGGTACAACACTTAGCTGAGGGGGCCGAGTTTGCAGAGTGAACTCGTCTGGGTGGCAAACTAGAGTTCTGGAGGCGAATTGGTCATAAGATGCATGCACAGTCTCCGCAAGCGAACAAATAAAAATGAACGTAAACCATCGCTTTCATGACTTTTAACAAAATTTGGGCTTTTTAGCGCTTTTTGGCGCTTTTTTGTGATGACGTCATCATGACGTAATTTTGTCATGTAGCGGGTACGGAGGATGACGTGTCAGCTGACGTGTCAGATGATGTGGCGGATGACACAGTGGCGGGGTGGTGATGTCAGCAGATGATATGGCACTGGCGCGAAACAGTGGTGGGTGACGTGGATGCAACGTCATGAGGTGACGTGGGGATGACATCAGGGGGAAGGCGGCCAGGCGGTAAGCGGTATTCCCCGCACCGCCTTTGGCCCATGGTGGTTTTGGAGGAGGGGGCTCCGATCACACCGAGAAGCTGACGTGTGGCAGGGGTACGGCAGAAATACCGCCCATCCCCCAGACGCTAACTCTCGGCAGATGGGAGCTTCCGATATCGCCGCCAGCCGTTGGATCTACGGCGCGGGATCGGACGGTCGACGGGCAATGCAGATGACGGAGGGTTTATGATACGGGACCCGCCGTAATATTTTAATGTTTTTAATATTTGCGGGGTAAAGAACTTTGGATTATGGGTTTTATGCGGTTTATGCGGGCGGCCACGGTTATTTGTTTAACCAAATGTTAAACAAAACCCAGTATTTACATGCGCGCCAGGTTTAATATATGGTTCATGTGAGGGGTTCAACGTGGTTGTTAATTTACCAGATGTCAAATCAACCCCTAATGTGTTTTGAACGCGGAAGGGTTTATTATTAAGGTCCCAAATGGACTAATAATTCCCGAACTTGTGTTATATGGCTATAGTTGCCAAGGGTAAGGATACTTAGGTATTTTTTGGGTTTTTTCTATATAGTTTTTGTAAAATAGGGGTGGGAAAAATGATAAAGGAGCTATACAATAGGGTTAAGGTTAATATGATTTTATGGATAGGTAACTCTAAGTTTATGAGGTAATAACTTAGGTTTTTAGGGAAATGAAGTAAAATGGTAAGATCTTTTACACAAGAAATGTGGCTTGCTTTAACTAAGTAAACTCAGAGTTCAACTTAGTAGTTCTCATAAAATGAAGTGAAGTAGGACTACTGGGCAGATCCCAATATCCTTGAGGGGATGTTAGCAAATGATTTCTGGGGGAATGATAAGGGAAATTAGTCATGCTTCCACTATCCTGCAGTCACTTCGCCATGGTATTTGTGACATACATGAGATAAGTCTTTCTTGACAAGACAAAAATGATCACAAACTTGCTTCTGCAACCTCAAACTGCCTACCCAACCTAAAAACACCTAGCATTTTTTCTTCCTTTTGATTGGGTGCATTTGGACAAGCAAACCCTGATTTTCCTCTTTTTATTTTGAATGCCTTCCTATCTAAGTCTACCCTTATCTCTTCCAAGGGCCCAGATTAAGCAGTTGGGCTCCTTATTTTCTCTACCTATTTACTCATCTACCAAGCTTGAACTGTTTGGACATACTTTATTCTCTATTCTAAAGACAAGTAAATTCAAAGATGATCTAACCAGGATTGAACTGTCTGGCTGTTCATCAACTATATGCAGAATCAACCACCTGTACATAATGAAATTCTCCAACAATGGAACAGTAGTGGCATTTAAACTAGCAAACTTTCTTGGTCTTTTGGTTTGGGGTTCATTTTTATCATTTTTTCTGACCAATTTACTCTTTTTTCCCTTTGATTTTTCTTTTAGGGCATACCCTCTTTTCATTTTTTAATTTTCTTCATTTGTCTACAAAATATGGAACCTTTGCAGCATGAAAGGATGAACATATTTGGCTCTTCTACAGTCAATCATGAAAAATGAAACCTATTGGTATAGGAACCTAACAGTGGCTCCACTAGGGGATGGCTTTTCCTGGTGAAAATTCAAGAACAGCAGGTCAGATGGCCTTATTTTCAACTCTTGTTGTAATCTGAAATTCCTCCTTTGCTGTACACTAAATAGTGCTTCTGCAAAATTTGAGTGTTTCTCATGAATTCATTCACTTAGTTGCAGCTCTGTTTAGGTTACACTGCCTGAGTATTTAGTCATCATTTTCACAGCTCCCAAGTCTCCTTTTCCAACTTCTTTTGATACACTCAAAGTGCCATACCATTAGGTGTCACAATTCCTCACCTTTCCTCAAAATTTGTTGCATGTTATTCCCTATCATATTGCTGTAATAAATTTGTAGAAAGAAAACACTATTACGTACAAACTACAGTGCTGATTTTTTCAACAAACAGGGTCAATATAATGTTTGAGAATTCGATCATTAACTGGCCCATCATCTGCCTCTGTAGCATCCAAGCTTTTCAGAAAATAGGTGTTGTTTCCTTGTACAGCCTAAACAACAAAGGGTCCTTTCCATAGAAAATCAAATTTTCCATGTTTTCCTTTATCCTCTCTTCTGGAATCCCACTTTAGAACTTTATCCCCAATGAATAAGTCCTCTTCTTTGGTTCTTTTATCAAATATCTTTTTAAGTTTTTCTTGTAAAACCTGAGATCTTTGATATAATTCCTCTCTTGTCTGCTGCAAGTGAATTGTTTGATTGATTCTTCTCCGAATATCATTAGGTTCTACTTGTATTCCTTGCAGCAACTTTATCACTAGGATTCCCAAAGATGAAGGGAATCTTTCCTCCATGCCATAGACCAATTCATATGGGCTTGTTCTAATAGATCTTTTGGTGGTCAATCTGTCTGCCCATAGTGCATTTACTAGTTTTTTATGCCAATTTTTCTTGTTTTCCTCCAGTACTTTCTTTATGATATTGATCAAGCTCTTATTGGATGACTCAGCTAGGCCATTACCTTGGGGGTAATAGGCTGTGGAGTGGCCCAAGGTAATGTGGTACTTATGACAAAAATTGATCATTCTTTTGGATTTAAAGGCTGCAGCATTGTCTGTAATAATCTTCTCTGGACAACCAAATCTAGACAAGATGTTGGTTTCTAAGAATTGCATGATGATTGAGTCATTGGCTTGCCTACAAGGGGTAGCTTCTATCCACTTGGTAAAATAGTCTGTGGCTGTCAAAATCCACTTATGTTGACCAGAGGATGAAGGGTGGATTTCCCCAATGAAGTCTAAACCCCATTGTTGAAATGGCCTTTTAGTTGAAATGGCCTTTCAGTTGAAATGGGTTTGAGGGGAAAAGGGAGCAGCTTTTTCTTGCCTTCAAAAATTTGGCATTTGTGGCAAGAAGTTACATATTTCTTTACATCAGCAAAGAGGGTGGGCCAATAAAATCCAGCCCTTAGGATTTTATCAGCTGTTGATTTCCAATAAAAGTGTCCACCACAGTCCCCTGCATGAAATTCTTTAAGTACTTTGTCAGTTTCATCCAGTGTTAGGCAATTAAGCAAAATACCTTCATGGTTTTTCCAAAACAACACATTATCTATAATACAAAACTTTGAAGCTTTCATTTTCAAGAATCTCTTTTTAGTCCTGGATAACCCTGGAGGAGCTTGCAGGTTTAACAATATATAACATATGTCAGCATACCAAGGTGATTTTAAAAAGGCTTGATTGATCTGTGGAGTCGCCATCTCCTATTGGTTATCCAGTTCATTTATGTCAAGGGCTTGAAAATTGGTTTCAGTCATCAGCTTGGCTAGCCCTTGTCCTTTTATCAGTTTTGTTGGCTTAATTTCAATGTCATATTCTAAAATGTTAGCTATCCATTTGCCCCTTTTACCCTCAATTCCTTCTTGAGTCAGAATGTCCTTAACCACAGCATTTGGAACATAGGCTATCACATGTGAGTACAAGATATAAACTCTAAAATCCTTGATGGCCTTTACAAGGGCATAGGCCTGTTTCTCCATGATTTGATATTTGAGTGGAGCATCTCTAAGTGCTCTGCTGAAGAAAGCAATAGGCTTCTCACATCCTTGGTCATCCTTTTGCAATAGGACAACAACAATAGTATTCTCAGAGGCAAAGGAAAAGATTATGAAATCTCTATCAAACTTGGGGCTTGTGAGGACTGGTGCTTTTGTTAAAGCTATTTTAATATCCTCAAAGGCTTGTTTGGCTTCTATTGTCCATTTTACTTTAGAATCTTTCTTCAACATGTTATTCAAAAGTCTTATCAATTCGGCCAAATTGGGAATGAATCTCCTTAGGAAATTGATCTTCCCTAGAAAGGGTTGTAGTTCCTTGATGTTTCTTGGGTGAGGGACTTGGAGGATAGCTTGAATTCTGTCCGGGTCAATTCTGATGCCATCTTTTGAAATTATGTGACCTAGGAGTTTGCCTTCTTCAAGGCCAAACAGTGATTTCTTTGGGTTCAATGATATGCCATATTTTCTGCAAATTAGGAACACTTGTCTTAGATGCTCTAAATGTTCTTGGTCTGATTTTGAAAAAGCAGTGAGGTCATCAAGGTATATGACTAAGAAATCATGGATCTCCTTTGTAAAGGCTATGTCCATTGCTCTTTGAAATGTGGCCCCTGCATTTTTTAGTCCAAAAGGAATTTTAACATACTTGAAGGTTCCCCAAGGTGTTGTAAAGGCAGTTTTATCTTGATCATCTGGGTGGACTAAAATCTAATTGAATCCTGAGAATCCATCTAATAGTGAGATCCTAGAAGCTCCCACTACCCTTTGTAAAATTTGATCCACCTTAGGTAAGGGGTAGTGGTCTTTGAGGGAGACTTTATTAAAATTTCTTAAGTCAACACACAGTCTTATCTCTCCCGTTTTCTTCCTAGTAGGCACTAGATTTGAAATCCACTCTCAGAACCTGATAGGTGCAATTATTCTAGCTTCATACATTTTCTTAACTTCCTTTTCAATCAGGGGAAGGAGGACAGGATTCACCCTTCTAAGTTTTTGTTTAAAAGGTTTTTGATTCTCTTTCAAAGGTATAGTATGTTGGATGACAGAAGTATCATAGGACTTGAGGTCCTCATAGCTCCAGGGAAAGACATCTTGGAACTCCTTAAACAACTCAATGTATTTCAGCTTTTTCTCAAAAGGTAATGCTTTGGAGAGTTTTACCATTTTGGGATTTTCTGTGATTCCAATATTGCAGTCCTCAATTTTTGCATTGAGTGGTTGCATTTTTTGCTTTCTTGGAATATCATTTGAATCAAATATATCCCCTAAACGAGTTAAGCCCATGGGCAGAAAATTATCATTTAGTTCAATTACTTCAGATTCTGCCTCAGCCATTTCATCAAGGTCCACTTGCTTTAGCTCTTGTAAATTTTTGTCATCAAAATTTGTTGGATGCAAAATTAAATTTGTTGTTTCAGCTGATATACTTTGCTCACTTTTGTCTATTTGGTGTTGATCATCAATGGTGCATGTGTCAATGTTTATACTTGAGAATTCCTCTTTCAAAGTCAGGAAATTATTTATTTGTGTATCATTTTCAAACACCTGCCAATTTTTTACATTATCTGGGATAGCAGGCCTGCGTTTGATTTTAGCAGTGAAGTGGTGGTTGGGCTCAAATGGTAGCTTGCAAGTGCTGGCAAAAGTTGCCAAACTATGTGCATGTAAATTGTGCTTTCTTGGAATTTTGGTGAGCTGAGATTCTGAGAAGGTGTTAAGTATTTCAATGGCTGCCCCTCTGTAAGCTCTTAACCTAAGATCATTTGTAACAAACCTTCCCTTCATCTGTTGTATAATCAAATCTGAGTCCCCTAGAATTGAAATCCTAGCCGCCCTAAGACTTTTAATCAGTTTGAGACCCAATAAAAGGGCCTCATACTTGGCCATATTGTTCGTGCACCTAAAATTTAGCCTATATGCATGACCTTCAGCATGGTCATTTTGCATGTTGTGTATCCAAACCCCTGCCCCTGCTCCTAATTTGTTTACTGACCCATCAAACTCTAAGTACCATAAGATTTCTTGATTGTGACTAGCCTTAGGAGTTTTAGAACCTTGTTCAGTGGGAAAAGTTGGATTTTGTAACTCATATGCTATGTCATGTTCATTTGTTGCATCAATCACATCAAGATTTTTTTGATCTTGGGCACTAGATTGTTCATTTATGCTTTTTGTTTGTGCTATTTCTAGGAGTTTGACATTATTTTTGGGACACATCTCAGCATTGTATAAAATGAATGAAACCATATTGGAATGCATAGAATATATGGGGAAGTTTTGGGGTTTCTCTTGACTACTAACCATGTACTTAATTAATGTTTCCCAGTACAATCTCTTTGGCTGGAGAAAGGCTGAAATAGTGGCATAGGACATGTCTAGTTGCAAAGATCCTTAGAGTTTTGCACCCCAAGATCTCGACAAAAGCATACCATACTTTGGTGGAATATCAGCTACCACCACATCTGTCAAGATTGTCTTGGCAGGGTATTGTACTAGAGATACATACAGATCTTTGACTAGGCCTAGACACCTGACTTGGCTGGAATCAAATGAGAACAAGTCTTTGTATGGCCTTGTGATATCTAGGTCCAGCTTTTCCATCACAGATTTAGGCATTAGGTTATGGGAAGCTCCTGAATCAAACATTGCATTATGCAGCACTTTGTCATGAATGTTTAAGCTTACATAGAATGGAAGAACCCCTCCATCTACTATTTTACCATTGACTTCAAGACCAAAAATCAGTTCTGGTTGGTCATCTAAAACATTGACTGCATCCCTATGTTCTAATATTTGAAGTGACCTATTGATTTGCTCTTTGTAAACTTCATGTTTGGCCAACTCGGACAGTGGAATGGCTATTTTCATTTTGCCTATTTCTGTTTCTAGGTTGAAGGGTTTTTCTACTTGCATTCTTGTATTGTGGACAACAAACTTTTCCTTTTCAGCTGAATTTTTAGTGACCTTCTCTTCATCATGAGTGTTGTTTTGAGGTAAATCTAATTTGAAACTATTTTCAGGGGGGCAATTTAGATTTTCTTTTGAGGGAAGGGATGTAGATGACTGATTTTTTGAGGGCTGTGAGTGTGATATGTCTTCCATAGTGGCTTCCTTTGGGTGGAGGTCTGTTTTCTATCAGTACAACTTTATCCTTTGTTTTCTTTGGCCGCTTGGCATCCTTCAGCTTGGTAGGTTCAAGCACATCTATGGTTCTACTTCTTAATCTGTATTGTTTATGAACCTCATAGACCGCTACATCATACCCTTCTCTAAAATCAAATGACTCTCCGGATTTGGTTTGGAATTGGTTGACAGCATGAGCCTCTTGGTCTTCTTGGGTTAAAAGGATTTGTTGTTCACTGTTTAAACTCATTAAGTTGATGTGAGGGTCCTTTGTTGGTTCACTAGATGTTGAGGCTTCGGCATAGTTCTCTTGAAATGGAGGTCTGATGTTCTGGTCAGGGCCAACCCTTCCAACATTTGGATTTTGATTTTTTCTAAAGTTTGGGTTTCTTGCGGTATTACTTGGTTGACCTTCCCAAGATGATTTCCTTTCAATAGTTTACACTCTATCTCCATGTCTGTCCATACCTTTGATGATTGCATCTAGTTTTTGTTCAAATGTTGAAGGCTCTTCTTTGAAGGTTGTTCTTCTTTTAGCTCTTGCCCGATTTCATTTAGCAATCAGGTTTGCCTCCACACTAATAGCTATATTCTGCATGTCTACTAAGCTTGGAGGGGCTCTTTCCCTCAGTTGATATGCCATGTCAGAATCAAATCCATCAGGGAATTTGATCAAAGCCAAATCAGGTGGAGGTCTAAGGTTCTCAGGACTATCATTATAGACATTGTTGAACCTAGCACAATAGTCTTGGACGGTTTCTTGTGGGCCTCTTTTCAAATTGTCATATTCTGTTAAAATGTGTAAAGGGTCTTTCTTCTTTTCCCATCTGTTTAAAAAGGATTGATAAAGAGCTTCCGGATTGGCTATAGAATTTACAACAAGTGCTTTAAACCAAATCCTTACATCACCAGTTAGACTTTGGACAAAGATCTTCATTCTCACATCATCATCATCAATTTCATAATTCTCAAAATAATATTGCATTTTCTTAGTGTGTTGTTGAGCTGTATAGGAGCTAGTACCATCAAAATATGTGATTTTGCTCTGATAATCCTGAGGCATAGCCCCTGGATTTCCAGGTAACTGCAGAGGAGCATAACGGTTTGCCATATTTATAGGGATAAATGGGATGGTAGGAAGAAATAAGACAGCTGGAACAGCAGGGACAATAGTGGAAATATGTGCAGTGGATGGGGGAGTGGAGAGGATACTTTGAGGTGTGGATGAAGAACTAGGAGAGGCTGTAGAAAGGACTGCTGCTCTCCCAGGAGTAATATCAGATGTTGTAGGGTTTTGCTGAAGTATATCAAGGTGTAAATCAGCAGATTTTTCTAGACTTTCTTGTTTTCTAAGGCTCTTAGAGATCAAGTTAGGATTTTCAAAAATAGCTGGAGGATTTGGGTCAGGGTTTGACCTGGTGTATTGAGTTTTCTTCTTTGGAGCCAGCTTCTAAATCTATTTTTGGTATGTTCCGGAAATGTTTAGAGATCACAGCTTTTGACAATATTCTACAGGAAGTTCTTTGAAATATAGGAGGCCTTGGGCTTTCCTTTGAATATGTTGAAACAGGGAAACTGATCAAATCTTTGGGACAACTGTTTAAAGCTGAAAGCTAGACTGGAGATTGACTGAAGCAGCTTTTATTTATTCCTGTAAATGCATAGCAAAAACATTTTCAAAGGCTACCTGGCTAACTTCAGGCTCCATTTATAGCTTTAGAAAATAGACAGCAGTAACAAACAGTCATTCTTTCCCCAGTTGAGTCGCCAATGATGTTAACACTCAGGAAGTTCCCTAGGAAAGCTCTAATGAGGGAATACAGCTGAGGTAACCACTAACCAGTATTTTAGCTGCAGATTCTAGCCAATCTGCAACCAGAGAGGGCTCTCTCTTTGTAATTTAGCTTTGTTTTGAAGTATTTTAGGCTAGTTATGATGCACAGAGTTTGGTTTTAAGTTTGTTGGATGGTGATCTCAAATAGAGCTGGGATACAAGTCCAAAATAGTTTATACCATTGGGCAAATGGGGTCAATGATGATGAAATGAAGTGTTTTCTTTGATAAAGGGACAGAGCAATATAGTTGATCTTGGAACAATTTTGAAATCTGGAAATTGGTGGAATGTAAGCCAGTGGATGAAGGGCAGTCAAGAATCCTTCATCATGCTAGCAGAGGGAAGGTGCTTGAATATTATCAAGGAGCAGTAAAGAATTCCTAAGTAATATTC
Organism: Pinus tabuliformis; assembly: GCA_031772625.1. Classification (NCBI taxonomy): domain Eukaryota; kingdom Viridiplantae; phylum Streptophyta; class Pinopsida; order Pinales; family Pinaceae; genus Pinus; species Pinus tabuliformis. The sequence goes on along the minus strand of CM062816.1, from coordinate 1,034,314,913 downwards.
AAAATGAAAGGACCAGTGGAAACAGGAGCAGCTAAGAATTCCTGTTTATGACTAATCTTGAAGAAAACATAATTAATACCAAAGATTGAACACAGAGTGTATTTAAACAAATTCTGGGCTATTCTTTTTCTCTGTTACTAAGATTATGAAACATATATGAAATTTGCAAACACAGAAAACACAAAACACAGTTTAGAACAACTTATTGATCCATAGAAAGACACGGGAATTCTGTAGTAGGTCCCAGAATCATCAGATCCACATTCAGACGGTCCAGCAATAGTGAACTTCAACAACCTTTGTATTAGACAGTCTCAGAATTACAGCGCAGTCTAGAAAGTAAATCACCAACCCCAAATACATCTTATGGGGAGGTATTTATACAAAAAGGAGATACAAAATATCATGTAGATAAGCTATTTGAGCAATAACTTCTTTCACCCACCCTTCAGAAGAAGTAAATGAGAGAAATGAATGCCGCAGTAAATGTTGGTGTGCTGGCTGTTTAATTTGTCAGAGATATTTGACTTTTGGACTGAGTGAGTCGAATGGTAGCTGCGTCTTTACTCTGCATTCTTGCATTTGCTGCCTTGCTGTTTTGTTGTGTTGCTATCCTGGCCTTGTCATCGGTGCTTGCTCTTGCATTAATGAGTTGCAGTCACAATCTGACTTCCTCTTTCTGTTGTCTTCATTCCTTGACAGGTGGCTTGTGTATTTGAATTTTTTGACCTATAGCTGATCAAAAAGGAAAAGGAACCGAAATTACCTTGGTAAAATCTCCAGCATTCCCTGCCACCATTCTTCCATTGGCAACTGATGTCTTTGTATTTTTATCAGTGTTTCATCAACTTCAGTATATCTATAAAAGTTGGGCTAGACTTCAAAAAGATGATTTATCTCATGTTCAATGTAGAACAGATTTTCTAATTTGTCATAAAGACTCTGTCCAGAGGAAGGCCCTGTGTCTTCTAAGGTGCTTGAGGATGCTGTAATTTGATTGGAAACATAGTTATTTACCCTGCTAGCATATTGTTCATGTGATAACAGTCTTCCACTGCTGGTGAATAAATTGGGTAACCCTTTGCTCTGCAATGTTGCAAACTTTAGTTTGAAGGCATTTATTTCTGCCTGCATTTCTTGGCACTTTCTTTCTAAAGTCTGTACAAAATTCCTCAGGGTCAACACCTTTTTCACTATCAAAATGGTATCTGTCCTGTTCCTGATATCTAGAGCTGCCAGCTGCTCTTTGGTATGAGTGTTCAAAAATTGAATCATTCTATTGGCTTGCTCAGGCATATTTCCCAATGATGCTCTAGCCTTTTGAGTCTCAAATTGAGCTATGCCTATCAATTCTATTTTCTCATGTATAGTCTGAATTGATTGCCATTGGTCAGTGATAGACTGGCCAATTTTGGCCCACAAAATTTTCTTGATTTTAGCTAGAGTTTTATCTAGAGTGTTATCTCAAAATCAGGCCCTGGAAGGCTGCTGACCAGGAAGACTTCAAGTAACTATTTCAGACCTACTTTAGGTTGAGGCTTAGCCTCCTCAACCTGAGAGGGCTCTCTCTAAATGGGTTAATGATTTTTACTTAAGATAAGATGGCTAACTCTTTGTGATATATCTGAGATAAATATGGATGCTGGAAAAACATTAATCAAGTTTCCATTGGGCCTATGGAGTCAACAACACCTCAGTAAACAATGATACTGCCTTTACATAGAAGTCAGGGCATTCAGCATTTGAGTATTCAGAACATAACACATATGGAACCACAGCTCATAAATGCATACAGGAAATCAGAGCACAATCAGTGAATTCTGAGTGATTATACATCTATGCAACTGTAAAAGACATTAAGGAAAGGATAAAATCACACATTCTGAACATAGAAATCCTTCATGAATCCTGAGAAGTAAAGCAGCCAAATTATATTACTGAAACTCTGTCTTTACATAAGCCAAAACAATGCTCTGTCATAAAGTTTTCCAACCCCTATTACATTGCTGTTTCAGCTATATATAGAGTTCTTATTCTAACTGATCGAGATTCCTCCTCAAGCATGAGGGGAATTCAAAAACTACTTCTAATGACACCTATTAACCCTTTAACTAACTAATAAATACAACTAACTACTAATTGACAGCTCTAGAAACCTAAAACAATTAGGATTCTAATTCTACATCATGCTGAACATTGCATTTATTACAATCAAGATTTATTCCCTGACAAGTGGTCTCTTTTAGTTTGGATGTGGTAGGTGTTTGTAGTTGCTTTCTAGACTTTGATGTCGCACTTTCTCCATTTCCCCTGAAAAATAGAAAACTGTCCCTGTTTATCGGCCTTTCGTTTTCCTCAAAGATGTTCGAATCCAATGAACTATGCCCTTCATCTTTGATTATACAAAACATATCAGAATGCCACATCCTTGATCTGTTGTCCACCTTTGTCATGTGTGAAGATAAAAACCTCCTCCAAGCTGTCTGACATACCATGGACTAGTAAATGTGACCACTTTATAACAAAAAGTTTAGAATTGGGTTCAAATATATGTTTCCTCTACCTGTCTTGCCCTTGTTGAAAGTTGATACCTTTAAAACACCCTTTGAGGATATTCCTTTTTCAAAACTTTTCCCTCGGTCTCACAAAATCGGTTGACTGAGTTTAAATTATGTAGCTTCAACAGTTTCGCGGCGCGCCACGAAACTGCTAAGCGTTAGTCATCCTCTTTAGCAGTTTCGTAGCGCGCTACGAAACTGCTGGGTAATTCCAAAAACACAGTTTCAACCCAAAATCTGACTGTCTTCAAGTAACAAGGAAGAAGAGATGTACGCCAATCATTGGCAATGAAGACAAAGTCCTCCCCATAAGGTTCACTAAAGTGTTCACTGCTTGATAGATTAAGAATCCTTGGAGCTTCAATAGCTGCCTGACATAAGAGGCTAAAACGAAGTTCATTGTTTTGCTAGTCCACCCCAGTATGTCAGATTTTTAGCATTAACTCTAAAACATTTTTAGTGTCCGCACGAGATCGATCATATATTTCAATCACTGACATCTCATAACGATGAGCCCTCACATTGAAGTAGTGGTAGACCACCCAGTTTTCACTGAAGACTGCATGGACAGGTCCCTGCATTCCTTGGTGAGTAACTCGGTGTAGTATCCGTCCAGTGACTGTGTCTATGAGATATGCCACCAACCAAGCCTCCTCTGGAGTAGTGGATCCTATTGGACCAGCAGCTCTTGGTGAAACAATTACAACAAAGAGTACATTCTTTCTGACGTATTTGTATAAAACTTCCTGATCTGTTAGAACCCTTGCTTGTGTGTGAACCACCTCATCTGGCATTTTTGTGACAGTGGCAACAATTTTCTCCAATTCAGAAGGAAACAATACAGACCACAGTTCTCTAGTTTTGAAGCAATAATCCTTAAACACCATATCTGACATGTCCTGATTGTTGATACCATAACCTTGGATTGATCCTTTTTCTATATCAACAAAATATAAGTAGATATTTAACATCTGTTTAAGAAACATAGTCAGTGCTTCATTGGTTCTAGGAAACAAGTGTGCCCTTGCATTGTTATCAACAAAAAGATGTAGTCGTTGCTCAGTTGAATCTGTCATTGGCAGAGGAATCACTTGAGATATGGGATAGGAAAGCCTATAAGATTCAAGTTCTTTGCCACTGTGAGAATCTACAAATGAAAGAATCCCTGTCTCATCATGTCCTAGACCACATTTCCCCACTATCAGAACAGCTGGACTCTCATCTAAAGCATGCTGGTGAGGGATCCGCCAAGGAAGGACCTTCAACACAGAAGGAGCTTGGCATTCTTCTGTTTTCCGGAAAGCAGGGAGCAACTGTGACCATACAATGCGACCATCTCCAGAGTGAAGAGCCAAAAGTTTTCCTGCCTTTGTTAATACTATAAACAATTTTCGAAATCCATTATGATCCCTGGTCATTTTTGTTTTCTCTGCATTATGCAGCCTCCTTGCTTGTATAAGAAAAATATATCAGGGCCTTTTTTCAGTATAATGTTTCAGACTTCATGACAAGACCTATAAACACAATTCAAATAAAGATTTGTTGTTGTCTCTAGCCCTGAATTGACCATCAGCATGTTGCTTATAGTATTCATCTCTGCGTCGGTGTTGCTTACTGTACACAACCCAAAAGAGAATTGAAAGCATTATACTAGTTGAGATGAGTGCTAAGCCAATGTAGACCCAACGAAGATGTTAGTCTTGGAACTTTCACTGATCGGGGCAGTTTCTGTATTTAAAATTTCAATTTGATCAGTCACAATATTTCCATCATTTATTTCACCGTCTTTATCATCAACAGTATTAGGAATGTTGTCTTCAGCTTCAGTTGCTTTAGGAACTGGTTTGGTGCTGCTCATCTTTTTCGGCTTTGCAACAAAAAAGCCATCCATGTTATGAACTTGCGGATAGAAACGCCTTGTCCTTTCCAAAGATGAGTGAAAGCGGTGCTCCCTAAAATGTATAAACCCTGACCGAAGTCCAAACCACATGGGACAACTTTTACATCACGCTTGCTAAGTGCATAGTTCACAACTGCCTCATTCTCTGCAACCGTAATTGAGCAACGATCTATTTGTGGTTTATTATCATTGCTGACAGAGAGGGCGTGGGGTTGAACAGGCTGCAATTCACGACCAGGATTCCAATGTCCTTGGGCCGAACTTTGCATTTCTCGAATAACTCGTCCAGGGCGCCAAACATCACTATTTCTGCTTCGGCTCTGCCCTCCTTCATTGTGGAGCACAGTCCCGGGTTCATTACTGCTTTGGGCAAGTAGGTTTCGTCGCCCAGACCAGATCTTTCCAGGATTCTCTTCTGAAACTCCAGGCTGGCATCGTCGAAGTTCCCGGACTTCTTGGCAAGGGATATGAAATCCTCTTTGGAGACCTTAAGCTCATCCGATGGTTTGAAACAAGCAAAGTCCACCAGATAAACAGAACGAGGCTGCGACATGAAATAGAGGCACAGCATGAACACTGTCACTCTCTGCTTGGCGGTGATCAATTTTATTTGCCAGTTGTCATCTGTAAGGGGTGCCATTTGACCCAGTAATGCCAATTTTGTCCATATCTTGAGAAATATAAGCCTAAAAGCCCAATCTCGATAGAGAAGAAAAACGGGACTTTCATCCACAGGAACCTGCAAAGGGACTGACACCAAACCTTTATAATTAAAAAATTGATGTTCAAAATTTAAAATATTTTTTTCTTGAGTGATAACATAGAGTAAGCTCTTTTTCTAAGGACTTTATTTTATTGTCCAAGGCCTTTATTTCCCTTTTTTTTTTAGCCACTATTATCTTGGACTTGTCATAGCTTACTTCTAGCTTGGACAAATTTTCTTTGGCTTCTTTCAACTCTGACATTTGGACTTCTAGCTCTTTCACTGCTTTCATCATTTCTTCCATACTCATGCTAGATTCTGGTGCTGTTGTTGTTGCTGCTACTGAAGCATCTGTAATTGATGTACCTGTTGTTGATGCTGGGGTGATAGGAGGGATTGTTGCTGCATGTGTGGGAGGAATAATGGCAACTGTTGGAGCTGTTTCAGGTGGGTGGGAGGTCGACTCTCCCTGCTTGCCTTGCAATGCTTTCTTCAATTCTTGCTCCATTTGAATTATCCTTTGATTCATCCTCATTAGTAGATCCATCATATATTCACCTTCCTTCTCTTGTACAAGTTCTGTAGTTTGAGGGTGCATGGTTAAAGGCAACCTTAATTTGTTTCTAAGTGCAGCAATATCTTCTTCTTTTTTCTTTATGAGGGCCTTGATGCCCTTGGCATCCTTAGGATCATGCCCTAGTTCCATAATAATTTCTTTCAATGTCTTTATTTTGTTGTCCTTGGCCAAGGAAGACATTTTCTCCAAATCCAATTGATTAGATGTATTTCTCAATGATTCCTTCAATTGGTGGGCCAGCATTGCCTTGTCTGCTAGTGTAGCATAGACCATTTCACCTGTTTGCTTCTGTAGCTCAATTTGGTCCATTGGGTGTATGTCCTTGGCAAGGACCTCTAAGTTTGTCTTTATGTAATCTACAACTGTCTGTGGCTATGGTACCTTAGGCTTGAAATGACTTAAGATCATTTTCTCCTCCTTAATGTCATCAGCTGCCATTAATCTCTGCTGTTTGGAGGGTGTTGTCTTGAGAAATTGATCATACACCTGTATTCTCAATAACTCATTTTGGGCCTTGATTTCCATGAAAGTTCCTTTAATACCAGATGGTTGTGCACCTTGCTGCCTTGAGGAGGACACTTCTATACCATGTTTCCTCTCCCTTTCTTGCCTGTGAGAGCTAGTGGATGTTTGCTGGCTGGTTTCCCTCTCTCTTCTTGGACTCTCTATGATTTCTTCACTAATTTCCTCTTCAATTTAAGGATCTACTCTCTGGCTTTTGGCCTCTGGCTGCTGTGTTGATCCACTTGCAGGTGTAGTCTCTTCCCTATCTCGTTTCTTGCTTCTTTCCTCATTGAGAGGAGTCTGTAATGCTGGAATCTGTGGTGCTTCTATCTGTAGTGGAGGGGCTTGCACTTGATCCTGTTCCTTTGAGGTAGTTTGCTGGTCTGTCATTGTTTCTTGCTCTGTATCTACTACCTCATTGCCCTTTGCTGTACCTGCTGCTGGTGTAGTCCTTTCTTTGGCAGCTTGTGAAGCTGCAACAGTTGATGTGCCTTCTTCAACTTGTTGTGGCAGTTTGAATGACACCTGCTCAAAAAAATCCAAGTCAAGAGTCTTTTCCAAATCTTTCACATTTTGCTCTATTATTTCTTCTTGGGTGAACTCTTCAGCTAGTGTGCCTTCCACCCACTCATCTTGGTTGGTGAATTGTTCTATCTGTGGGATTTTGCAATGTTCATAGGCTGACAGCCTATATTTTATTTTTTTGGCATTGATAAAGCCATATGGGTCATAAGGTACCCACCAAAAGCTTCTTTTTAACCTGAGTTTCTCCCCCAATATTTGATCAGCATCTTGCCATCCTTCTTTTTTGTTCATGACAAAGGGGCCTAGTTGGTCTCTAAATTTCAACTGAGCCTTTTTCTTGGTGCTATGGAAATGAGTTAAATCTGAGTTGATAAATTGCCTATAATATTCCAAGGCAAACAGTATCATTGGGACATATCTTGGCAACCTATAGGGGCACAGCTCACAGCCATATATCTTGATGACAGTGTGATGCTGGTAGAAGTACCAGTCACATATTTTGTAGTTCTTGGAGAGCTACAATATTTTCTGCATATCATAAGACAGTCTAGCAGGATGAGTTCTCTTTAGGAGAGAAGAGACTGGATAGACAAACAGGTCAATGAACTCACAGTAGGAGTAGGGAGAGCTATGGACTTCATGAAAGACTGAGGTCCAAAAAATCACAGATTTTTTTTCTCCTTTAGAGTCGAATCTTTTGATGGGGAATTGGAAACAGTCTGGCTGGTAATACATGAGCAGATGATAGATGTAGGATGAATACATGAATACTCCCTCCCTATCCAATTTCACTAGTTGGTCATGTATCTTATTGGCAATGAATTTGGCATAATTGTATTTGGCAGTAGGGGGCTATCCTCGGGTAAATGCCGACAGCAAGACCAATATAGTTTCATCAATATGTTCACTTGTCTTGAAACCCAACACATAGGATATCATATCAACCAGTAATTTACCCTCTTCATTGAAACATACATAGAGAAAAGGAGGTAGCCCTGTAGGCTGGTGATCTGCTCTCATGAATATTTGGGCAATTCGGACTATCTCTGAGCTGGAGAGTTTGGGACCTTCATCAAGAAAGAATTTCATAGAAAGAGGAGACAACAACTGAGTTGGTTTAAAATTTAACATTTGATTGATGGAGTTAGGAGTTATATGAAAGAGGATGCTCCCAGATGGAGACTGTTATAGCTCCAAATCTCACTCTTATGGTTTGTGATGCTGCACTCATGGCCTAGGGAAACCACTCCTTCCAGACCTGGTCCAAAAATTTAAAAAACAGTGTTTTATTCCCTATACGCGACATTTCCCTGAGTTAAACGCGTGTACACGCGGGTCTGTGTATACCCAACCCGCGTGTATGTATTAAAACACTTAAAAAAATAAATAATTCCTTATTTTCGGGCGGAGATCGCGGGTTTTACCTGCTGATCACCTGTTAGTGCCCGTGGCCCAACTGTTCCCAACCAACTCCTAACTAAAAAACTACTTTGGAGATGGTATAAAAAGACATCAAAGGGAAGGCCTAAGGGAGAGAGAAAAGAAGAGCAAGATTATTATGCTGAAATTTTCCCCTTATACTAGGTCTGAAGTCCTTGGTGCCTTCTGCACTTCCCCCCTTTTGCATAGGAAACCCTTGTTTCCATGTGTATTGGTGATCATTCATCCTTTATATCACCATTGAGTAAGACTTGGAAGGAGCTCTTGTTGGAGGCTTGAGGCTGGAACGAATCGGGAGGAAGCTTTGCTTGGAGCCTGCTGAAGGTGTTTCAGGTGAAATCTTTCCGTTATATGTACTTTACTTGCCTTTATATAAAGAAACACGTCTTGGTTCCTGAAACAATCTTTCTTTGTGCTTATGAGATTCTTGTCTTGAATTCTTATGCAAGTAGTTACTTAGAGATTTTTATAACTAACTTTATAGCATGAAGATGGTTTGTGTATAAGTATTTGTCCATGTACTGTTGTGTTCTTTGATTTGTTTGTTTTACAGGTCAAAGGAGAAGAAGGGAACTCCAAGAAGGGTTTGGACCCTAAAGGCCTTCTCGAACGTAGGACCTTAGGTACGTACCCTAAACATTAGAATTTGCTTATAGTAAAGATAATGGTTGTGTGTGTGTTTCTTTAAATAAGCAATTTTCAGTCTGGTAGAGTCTTAACCCAAAGGACCCTAGGGGTACTTTCCCCTCTACCAGAATTGGCGACTCTGCTGGGGACAACACTCTTGTTGTTCCTAGTTTGGGTAGTCTTCAAGCCAATCAAGGCTCAGCCCCTCTGTTTGTTGGCTCTGTCTGTCTGATCTGTTCTTGAACTCCAAGCTTTTCCAGTTTTTCAGTCTGTGTTTTTTATTTTTCTTGAAAGACTTCAGATACACTCTTTTTCTGGATTACAGAAGTGTATATACGCAAGTTGCACTAAGTGAACCCACGTATACACAGGTTTCCTTAGTTACAGTCGCGTGTACACTCATTCTGCACATAACTGCAGGCGCGTATATTATATAATTTTCAAGATTTATAAATTTTCTTTTTGCTGAATGTTTGTCTGGTGGTTTGGGTCAGTTTGAAGCAGTCATTTTCCAGTAACTGTCCTCTGTTTAACAGGGGGCATCTTGTTCTGAACTCTCTCTAATTATAAGGAGTATTAGTCTTATTTCCGTTGATTGCAAGCGTCATTTTTTTTTGACACACAAGATTTCTGGTTAAGAATCTTGACTGCCCTGTTTTGGCAGAGTAGGAAGATTGGATTCAATATTTGTGTTCATTTTGTTTTGGTGACCCTTTTGTTTGCTTAACGAAACCATTTTTGTGACCATTTGCTCCTTCGTTTCGGGAAAGTTGTTTGTTATCACTTTCTTGAGACTTGTCTTTTGATCTTTTGGACTTTCATTGCTGCTTTTGATTGTCAAGAGCGATTTCAAACACATTTATTTTTGTTGGGTTTTCATCATTTGAAAGCTGACAATTCGCAAAAGTGTTTGGTCGCCTATTCTTCAATCGTTAGTGTCAGTATTTTTGAGAGCATTCTTTGAAAAAGACTTCTTTGCTTGTTGTTTGAAAGAAAATCTTTTGAAAGTTTTAAGTTTCGCTTTCTTAAACTTGCTTTTCATTTGATTTCCTTTTTTGCAAAGTGAAAGTGCTTTATGTTTATCTTAGAACTTGTTTTTATTGTTTGGACGAAATGATTGGTAACACATCATCTTCTATCTAAGCATTTTAGTGGCAAGACAAATTTGATAAGTGAGCAACTTTCCTTCTTTGTTTGCAGAGTAGTCTTAAAATCTTGCATTCACATATAGTTGTTGCATTAGGATAGATTTGCATCCCTTTTTATGCATACATAGCTTTGTTAGCTTTTGTGAGTGTGGAGTTTGAAAAGAAAGCAAAAAACTTTGTTTTATTAGAAGTACCTCTGAACCTCATAGAAATTGCTCTTCATCGAAAACAAAAAGTGCATATGCATGTAGCTAAGTTTTATTAATTTCTTTTTGCGTCAAAAAACACCACTAGTTTCACTTCCGTGACCTTGTGACTTAAAGAATAACCTAATAAAATCAAGCGCTAACTAAAATTCACTAGAACTTTTTGTTTTAGTCAGTTACACCAACAAGTTTAGGATTTTAGGGCCTTGGATTAGGCGAGTGGAGAGTTAACTCTCCAAGGCCACATAAAATGTCAAACATAAGAGTCTGAATAACGAGAGAAAATCCAATAGCGTTAGGAATACCAGGAAAGCTTCGGATCTAGGAGTTAAGCACGAGGGTGTGTGAAGACAAGGAAGAGAGATACCCCCTCTCCTACTTGTCCGAACTTACCTCATGACTGTTTCGCCTGGCTTCTGCGATGAGTTGGTACCCATAGTTGCCTCTCCTAGGGATCTACATAGGTGGCTGCGGAGGGGAATCCCGTGGCACCTGAGGTTGACGTTGTATCACTTTCGACAGTACTACTGGAGGGCACCCTTGTGAAGCTTGGGGGCTTGCACTGGCGCAGGCTGTTGTTAGGAGGTCAGCGTAACTTCCTCTGTTACCTTCGCTGATAGGACTGGGCCGTCATTATCCCAGACTATCTTCGGAAGGCCCCTAACTCCACTTTCTTGTATTTTGGTGTCCGGTCCTCATCACCCGGAGCGGAAATACTTGGAAGTTGTTTGACTGGCTGATATCTTTAGGGACTTTATAGTGTGTGCTCTTTGTTCCTTGTATATAGTTGGCTTTAGGTATTTTTGTCTAGTCATGTTTGGACTTTGTGTTATGAGTGACCGGCTTACCACTCTACCAATCTGGAAAGGCTTTTGGTCGTTCTTTCAGAAGTTGTGGGGTTGCCTCCTCAAGGGCAAAGGTTTTGATTGCTTATTCATATTCCTTGAAGAGTTATTTCTACATTCCCGTAGGGGAAGGGTCTTTGGATCAATTTAATATGGCTAATATTCCTGTGGAAACCAACCAAGGTACCCTTCCAAAAGGGGATCCTTGTGCTTTTCCTTTCTTTGGAAACGTTGGTACTCCCTTGATGGTCACTTTGAATATTCCTGGGTTGAATGTTGGACTACCCGTTTGGCTGTGGTCCACTCCGAATATTCCAAATGCTCTTGAAGCCTCTCAGTTGATTGCTTTATTTCAAGGGCATCACATGGGTGCTAATTGTTCATCTTCTTTCAAAGAGAAATCTGGGATTCCTTCTTCTCCTCCTTCTTGTAACAAGAAATCTAAAAAGAGGAGAAAGAGGAAGTCAAAGAAGAAGAATAGTTCTATATTTTCATCTTCAACCTCTGCGAGTCATGTTGGAGATGAGCCTTCAGCCACTGCTAGTCATGCTGGGGGCACAAGTCTAGTCACTGCGAGTCACACTAGCACTTCATCTTCAACCTCTGCGAGTCATGTTGGAGATGAGTCTTCAGCCGCTGCAAGTCATGCTGGGGGCACAAGTTTAGTCACTGCAAGTCATACTAGCACTTCATCTTCAACCTCTGCGAGTCATGTTGGAGATGAGCCTTCAGCCACTGCTAGTCATGCTGGGGGCACAAGTCTAGTCACTGCGAGTCACACTAACACTTCATCATCAACCTCTGCGAGTCATGTTGAATATGAGTCTTTAGCCGCTGCAAGTCATGCTGGGGGCATGAGTCTAGTCACTGCAATTCATACTAGAAAAGAGTCACCGACCTCTGCAAGTCATGTTCAGGACTCTCCGCAAACCACTGCTAGTCATGTTGGCGGAATGGAGGTTGATAAGAAACCCGGACGTAGAAGTTTTAAGCCTAAGTTCCCTTGTAAGATATGCAAGGGAGACCATCTTACTCATTTATGCCCTGGTATTCCAGAGGTCCAAAGGATATGGTCTGATTCTGAAAGTACTTCTACTCCTAAACCTGATATGGTTTCTCATCAATCCCATCAACCAGCAGTTGAAAATGTGGTAGAGCCAGTGCAATCGCTGGCCGATTACACTCCTCTTTTGGGGGGTGAAGTGCCTAACAAAAGAGTTTGTTTGATCTCTAGTACAGAGTCTTCTAGTATAGGGGGCATTCCGGTTTCTTCGAATGTTCCCCCTCCAAGTTCTAAGAGTGCTTCCTTTGATTGGGGTAGTCTTGTTGAGCCTCATCTTCCTTTCACTGTACCTTTCCAAATAAAGGTCAGAGTGGATTCCACAAATGTCTATCGATGTATGGTGGATGAAGGATCCTCTACAAGTATTATATCCTCTTTGACTTGGAAAGCTTTGGGTTCCCCAAAGTTGTTGATAGCTCAGAGTCAGTTGTTAGCCTATGATAGAAGGCCTGGTGAATCTATGGGTGTTCTTCCTCAAGTGCCTATCACTTTAGGTGGGAAGACTGTCTTAATCGATATGATGGTGGTTGATAGCCCTTTAGACTTTAATATGCTACTTGGGCGTGATTATGTCTATGCTATGAATGCTGTGGTGTCTTCACTCTTTCGAGTAATGTGCTTTCCTCATAACGGGAATATTGTCACTATTGATCAGCATGCATCTGATAATCACCACCCTAATTCGACTTTACTGCATAATGCCCCTTGGTTTGTTCAAAGTGTTCAAGTAGACTCTACCCCGCCACGGGTGAATTATGTGGCATTGAGTCCTCAATGTTCAATTACTTCTGAGAAGGATCCGTTGACTTATTATTCTCCTTCTTAGGACTTGGTCCTGGCAGTTGACCGAGAGATTCATCCTATAGGGACATGGGACCCTTTAATTCCCTCTTTTGATCCTTGTAGTTCTCATGATTTCTTAGAACCTACTTTGCCTTCACAGGAGGAACTCTTTGAAGCCATGAGTTATGACTACCAAAGGAGTCCTTGGTCCGATCCCTGCAAAGGGTTTGTCCAGAAAAACTATTATGCGTAAGCTGCAAGGCTGCGTGGTTCCCTGTACCATATTGTATATATGAGGTATGCATTTTCAAGTTTTGTATCCTATAACACAAAGATTTTATATGAAGTTTATATGTGGGATGTATTAACTTCGTGTCTAGTGTTCCTATTTATGTTTACAGAACTTGGAAGATTTCTTCTTTGGAAGTTTATGGTTGATCCGTTCTGACAGGTATTGGTTCTCGAAACTGGCATATAGGTTAGGTTTTTCCACCTGCATTGTGCACTTATCAGCTTCCTTTCCCATTTGGCCTTAGGATCGACCCCACCAAGTTATGGTGCGGAACCTTCTCATTGCTTAGAAGTATCATGACTTGTGTGGTAGAGCCTACCTTATCATGGGTGCCCTAGTTAGTACCCTTTTTGTCGCTCGGCACTCATGCTGATTTTTCATCCCTAGGTTTGGGAGTCCTCTATAGTCCCGCCATGACTTATGCGTTGAAAACTCATTCTTCTTAGCTTCTTCGCTTCGTTCTGGCCTTATACCCTAGAGGCTCCTATGTGTGTTGAGTTGTACTTCTGCATTGCATGTTGACCATTTGCACCTTTTGGCCTAGAGTCGGCTTCACTTGGACTCGTGTTTAAGCCAACTTTTGACCATGACATCTGCAAAATCAACCTTGCATACCTTTGACTTCTGCAGCTTGACATACCCTGATCCGTGGAAGGAACATACCTTTGAGTGTCACTGACCAGTTTTCACCTCCCTGCATTGAGCATAGGAATGTTCCTTTCCCAGGAACTAGATCATCTGTTTCACCGACACTCGTTCTTTCCACTATACCATAGCATTCTTTTATTCTTTTTCTGGCTTAACAGAAAAAGACAAAAAAATTAAATATTCCAAAAAAGAGCGGGAACAGGGACATTATTTCCATTTATTATTGGCAGCTAGAGTCAGTCGTGTCGCCCTTGAACAAAGCACTCAAAACAAAGTCTCCTCCGCATGGGTGGGATTTAGTTTGACTTAGGTATGCCATAACCTTGTTATTTCTCCCCCGATTGGTTATCTCTTCCAATCATATGGAGGGTTTGTTCGTGCCTCCTGCATGGCGAACTTATACAGAGTCATCATATGCTGCCACATAGTCACATTGAGTCGTGCTTTTGTTCAAGGGACGTTAGCCTGAGTCGGCCTCTCTACAGTGTCTCTTGACTCATTTTTCAGTCGGCCATCCCTAGTTGTCAGTATCATGTCTATCATCACATCAGTTATATTGGTCCTTTACTCGTGCCGGTTTGAGAAGGTCCCCATTGAATTCTTGCTGGCGGGTCTTGTCCTTATCGACGACGACACCTTGCTCTGAGGACAGGCCTAGAGCCGCACCCTGGCCCTATTTTCATTATTGATAGGTCACCTTGTGCTCAACATCGATCAGTATTATGGGTCTTTGACTGAGTGGTTTCCCTTGTGTTCGACATCAGCATACATTATCACACATTGGGATTCATGCAGTACCTTGGTTTCCATTTGACCCTATTGGTGGATACCTCGCCTCTGTGTCAGCTTTCATTATTGGTTGGTTCAAAGGGTTTCTGCCGTGCGCTAGCCACATCTTGTGTACGCCGGAAACGTACTTCGGTTGGGTTACTACATCTTTTTCGTCCGATTTCTTCCACATTATTGGCCTACGGGTTACACTCGCGCTATATTGATGGAGGATGCCTTAATGCCTTCCTTCTAGCGGATCTTTCCCTATCGACTCCGACTCATTGCTCTGGGGCAAAGATCTAGAGTCCATTTGGCAGTACCTTGGGGTTTGCAGTCATTAGTGGCAGATCCTTTGCTATCGACAGTGGGAAACCATCATTCTCTCCTGATCGATAGATTCTTACAGGTGTTCGATTTCAGCTCATCTATTCACACTTGTTAGATTGTACTGGGTACCTTGACGCTCATTATCATTATCGGTGAGTAGTCTCGTGTTTGTTAACGGTATACATCAATGACCGGTAATCAAACGATTTCTCACATGGTCGACTTCAGATCATTTATTCCCATGGTGTAGAAATGTACCACGGCGGTCGGTGAAGACCTCAGGTTGTATCAGCATTCATTGGTTCACTTAACAGTTGCTCCTGTTGCTGCTAGTTGATACCACTCCACCTTATATGTTGCAGTCAGTCATGGCGACATTCTATATGCTAGCACCTGAGTTTGCAGTGTAGTACCATCCTATTCCATCATGTTCAGTTGGTACCTTTTGGGATCAGTCTTTGATATCAGTGATCCGTTGCATCTTTCAGCATCATTGACAGTCTTATATGTGATATTCAGACATGTACTTGCTCCTTATGATCAGATGATCCATTATGTATCTTCGAGTCATTTATACTTGTATACTTAGTGGATCCGCTTGTACTTGATATGCGGACATGCTTTACTTTTTCTGAGCATGGGTATGCCCGCCTCAGACAGTGTTTCTTTCTGATCTCCTTTTGGTGGCTTGGCAGGCTGAATTCTGGTGAAGTCCTCCTCGGTTTCTCGACAAGACTTCCTTTCCATGTACTTACATAATATATTTCGGCCATCATGTTCCCCTTCTGACCTCATACATTAGGGGGCATCTGTTATAGCTCCAAATCTCACTCTTATGGTTTGTGATGCTGCACTCATGGCCTAGGGCAACCCCTCCTTCCAGACCTGGTCCAAAAATTTAAAAAACAGTGTTTTATTCCCTATACACGACATTGCCCTGAGTTAAACGCGTGTACACGCGGGTCTGTGTATACCCAACCCGCGTGTATGTATTAAAACACTTAAAAAAATAAATAATTCCTTATTTTTGGGTGGAGATTGCGGGTTTTACCTGCTGATCACCTGTTAGTGCCCGTGGCCCAACTGTTCCCAACCAAATCCTAACTAAAAAACTGCTTTGGAGATGGTATAAAAAGACATCAAAGGGAAGGCCTAAGGGAGAGAGAAAAGAAGAGCAAGATTATTATGCTGAGATTTTCCCCTTAGACCAGGTCTGAAGTCCTTGGTGTCTTCTGCACTTCCCCCCTTTTGCATAGGAAACCCTTTTTTCCATGTGTATTGGTGATCATTCATCCTTTATATCACCATTGAGTAAGACTTGGAAGGAGCTCTTGTTGGAGGCTTGAGGCTGGAACGAATCCGAGAGGAAGCTTTGCTTGGAGCCTGCTGAAGGTGTTTCAGGTGAAATCTTTTCGTTATATGTACTTTACTTGCCTTTATATAAAGAAACACGTCTTGGTTCCCGAAACAATCTTTCTTTGTGCTTATGAGATTCTTGTCTTGAATTCTTATGCAAGTAGTTACTTAGAGATTTTTATAACTAACTTTATAGCATGAAGATGGTTTGTGTATAAGTATTTGTCCATGTACTGTTGTGTTCTTTGATTTGTTTGTTTTACAGGTCAAAGGAGAAGAAGGGAACTCCAAGAAGGGTTTGGACCCTAAAGGCCTTCTCGAACGTAGGACCTTAGGTACGTACCCTAAACATTAGAATTTGCTTATAGTAAAGATAATGGTTGTGTGTGTGTTTCTTTGAATAAGCAATTTTCAGTCTGGTAGAGTCTGAACCCAAAGGACCCTAGGGGTACTTTCCCCTCAACCAGAGACTTGACTACCCTTTGAGTTGGTTCATAGATTTCACAACAGAGGTGAATTATCTCAGGGAAGATATTGACAGAGGGGAGGAAGTATATGGGCAAATTTGATTCCCATATCGCATAAACATCATTGTTATTCAAATAACTATTTCTCAGCTCACAGAATGTCTGCAGATGGTTTCTGTCACCAACCAAGTCTTAGATTAGGTAGTCCCTCTCAGGCAAAGGTAGTGCTTCTAATTCCCTGTGGGGTGCATTGAGAGGAGTGATATTCAAGGCTGCTGGAGTGGCCATCTTTAAATTCTCTGTGTTTGTAGTTTGGAATTCAGGTCTGTGCAGCAATAGAAAATAGAACACTGGCTCTGAAGCCTTTCCCAGGGAATTTGCAGACTGAGCTTTGATATAGAAATGGCCTCACTAGGCAGAATTCAGAGGAGAAAGACAAAGTCTGCAGGGTTAAATTGGGAAGCTGGATAAAATAGAGGAACTGGTGCTTTTTTGCAGTGGATTTTGATGAATTAACTCACTATTTGGGCAGTTTTGGAGACTCTGCCGGCGGAAATGGGCTTGAAGTGTGGTTTAATGACCAATTTGCAGAGGAGGGCAAAGTTTGCAGGTTTTCTTTTGAACAATGGCTCACACAGTGAATTAAAAGGCAGTGATTCATAGGCAGGAGTGCATTTTACTTTGAATTCTAGTTCCTCAGGCGATTTCAAGGGAGAAATTTCAAAAAACAAGGTTTATGGGCGAATAACGGGTAAATACCTATTTTACAAGCGACTGGTACGAATTGCAGGTACAACACTGAGCTGAGGGGGCCGAGTTTGCAGAGTGAACTCGTTTGGGTGGCGAACTGGAGTTCTGGAGGCGAATTGGTCGTAAGATGCATGCACAGTCTCCACAAGTGAACAAATAAAAATGAACATAAACCATCGCTTTCATGACTTTTAAAAAATTTGGGCTTTTTAGCACTTTTTGGCGCTTTTTTGTGATGACGTCATCATGACGTAATTTTGTCGTGTAGCGGGTACAGAGGATGATGTTTCGGATGACGTGGCAGATGACACGGTGGCGGGGTGGTGATGTCAATAGATGATATGGCACTGGTGCGAAATAGTGGCGGGCGGCGTGGATGAAATGTCATGAGGTGACGTGGGGATGATGTCAGGGGGAAGGTGGCCAGGCGGTAAGTGGTATTCCCCGTACCGCCTTTGGCCCATGGTGGTTTTGGAGGAGGGGGCTCCGATCACGCCGAGAAGCCGACACATGGTAGGGGTATGGCATAAATACCGGCCATCCCTCGACACTAACTCTCGGCAGATGGGAGCTTCCGATATCGCCGCCAGCTGTTGGATCTACGGTGCGGGATCGGACGGTCAACGGGCAATGCAGATGACGGAGGGTTTATGATATGGGACCCACCGTAATATTTTAATGTTTTTAATATTTGCGGGGTAAAGAACTTTGGATTATGGGTTTTATGCGGTTTATGCGGGCAGCCACAGTTATTTGTTTAACCAAATGTTAAACAAAACCCAGTATTTACATGTGCGCCAGGTTTAATATATGGTTCATGTGAGGGGTTCAGCGTGGTTGTTAATTTAACCAGATGTGAAATCAACCCCTAATGTGTTTTGAACATGGAAGGGTTTATTATTAAGGTCCCAAATGGACTAATAATTCCCGAACTTGTGTTATATGGCTATAGTTGCCAAGGGTAAGTATACTTAGGTATTTTTTGGGTTTTTTTTTATATAGTTTTTTCTAAAATAGGGGTGGGAAAAATGATAAAGGAGCTATACAATAGGGTTAAGGTTAATATGATTTTATGGATAGGTAACGCTAAGTTTATGAGGTAATAAGTTAGGTTTTTAGGGAAATGAAGTAAAATGGTAAGATCTTTTACACAAGAAATGTGGCTTGCTTTAACTAAGTAAACTTAGAGTTCAACTTAGTAGTTCTCATAAAATGAAGTGAAGTAGGACTACTGGGTTGATCCCAATATCCTTGAGGGGATGTTAGCAAATGATTTCTGGGGGAATGATAGGGGAAACTAGTCATGCTTCCACTGTCATGCAGTCACTTCGCCATGGTATTTGTGACATACATGAGATAAGTCTTTCTTGACAAGACAAAAATGATCACAAACTTGCTTCTGCAACCTCAAACTGCCTACCCAGCCTAAAAACACCTAACATTTTTTCTTCCTTTTGATTGGGTGCATTTGGACTAGCAAACCCTGATTTTCCTCTTTTTCTTTTGAATGCCTTCCTATCTAAGTCTACCCTTATCTCTTCCAAGGGTCCAGATTAAGTAGTTGGGCTCCTTATTTTCTCTACCTATTTGCTCATCTGCTAAGCTTGAACTGTTTGGACAAACTTTATTCTCTATTCTAAAGACAAGTAAATTCAAAGATGATCTAACCAGGATTAAACTGTCTGGCTGTTCATCAACTGTATGTAGAATCATCCACTTGTACACAATGAAATTCTCCAACAATGGAACAGTAGTGGCATTTAAACTAGCACACTTTCTTGGTCTTTTGGTTTGGCATTCATTTTTATCATTTTCTCCGACCAATTTACTCTTTTTGCCCTTTGATTTTTCTTTTAGGGCATACCCTCTTTTCAATTTTTAATTTTCTTAATTTTTCTACAAAATATGGAACCTTTGCAATATGAAAGGATGAACATATTTGGCTCTTCTATAGTCAATCATGAAAAATGAAACCTATTGGTATAGGAACCTAACACCTACTAACCTGCGGATCATGGTCTTAGCTTGGGGGTAGTAGGATGTCAATTGGTCATGGCGAAAACCGAGCAACAATGTTAAGTCAGATATCATGTGATTTTGAAAATGAGACCCATGGTTTGTGATGATTTTGTGGGGCACACTAAAATGATAGACAACCTGATTAAACAGGAATAGTGTTGCAGTTTCTCCATTGGCCTAGAAAGTGGGAAGGGCTTTAGCCCATTTCATGAAGTATTCCACAACAACAATAATGTAGTTGTTTCCAGCAGAGGAAGTGGGGTTGAATGTGATGAAGTCGATACTCCATTTGGGAAAAGGGCTGACGGAGATAACCAGGTGTAGTAGTGCCATGGTGATCTCTCTAATAGGCGTCTAAAGGTAGGACTCGATTCAAGAGATCGTTAGAAGGAGAATTTATTATAGAGGAGATGGTACCATTGTTCATGACCAAAGTGACCAGAGATTCGGATGCAAATTGAATGGCTTGGTAGGCAAGTTTAGCTGGTGATAGCTGCATTTGTTCTCCATAAGATTCAATGTTTGAAGGGGTCAAGAGGATCCAACGATCGATTGGTTCATGAGGAATAGATGAGACCATAGAGACTATTTTTGGAACTGCAGGTGGCGGGAGAGGAAAACAACCCATTAGGGAAGAGCCCTTCAATAGACCGGTACTGATGCTGACATAAGGGTCAGGAATACCACACACTAAGGGTACAAAGCCACTAGGTAATGGGGAGTAATCTGGGGTGCAAAAGGATAGTCAGTCCACTATGACTATCCTTCCATCCAATGGAAATAGGATGATGTGAAAGACAATAGACACAATGGAAGTCATGGCATAAGTCCAACTGTGACCCAACAATAGATTGTAGTTGGTTTTTAGATCCATGACATCGATATCCACTGTTACCATTTTCCCACTTAAAGTGATGGGGTAGATGGCAAGGTAACCATTTGGTATGAAAGTGTGGCCGTCAAAAGCTTTAAGGGAATTCAACGACTGTGAGAGGGATGGAGAACCCAAGGTGAGCCAACCTGAAGTTGACATGACGTAGGTTTAAGCACCTTTGTCAATGACAGTTCTGTGTACTCCTCTCCTTTTCAAAAATATTTGCACCTGAAATGCAAGTTGGTGTGAAAGGGGAGGTTTACATTTGTCCATGTCGAAAACTATAAGCATGGAATCTTGAGGGTCTGTTATAGACATATTTGGGCACTACAACCCCAATCAAATATGTCCATAAACCAAGGGCTTATAAGTCCCTAAAAGTGTTGTTTCATACTCTAAAGGAGAAAGGTCCACTGATTACATCGTCTCCTAGAAGTTCTCCATGAAAAACTACTCAGAACTAGTCAAAACTGGACCATACAGACTGCTCAGTGCTAAGGGTGCGATGCATCTCACCTGCCACATGAAAAAAGTGCGATGCATACTGGAAATCTCTTCTGTAGGGTGCAATGAGTGAGAGCAAACAAATGGCAAAAGCAGTTTGCTAGGGGGAGACCCTGAGAATCTTCTAAAAGCTGCTCATTTGACACTTGCCTCTCTGAATTCGCCCAGGGATGAGTAAGAGATCATGAAATCTCCAAGTGGAACCAAGAACTATCAGAGAGATGACACTAATCAAAATCCCAGAAGTTGACTCACCCTCCTGTAAACATCTATATATGGATCCCTCATCCCAGAGATTGAAAGGTTGGAATCTTGTATTTTGTAAGGAAGTGCTGTTGGTTTCTCTGTGCAACATTGTATTGTTGGGTGATCTAAGATTTTCATGAGGTGAAGGGGGCTTTCATGCTGGGAGGATGGCACTGGGTCAGACTAATGGGTTGCAATCCTCTCTTCTACTACTTCTATCAATAAAGCTATTTGAGTTTTCCTCCATATCTTTGTATATCTCTGAATCTTGTATTGATATATTCATTTGTATGGTTAATATACATCTAATCCTATATTGTTTATGGTTATAGATCTCTATGCTTTGATGGTATTTTGCTGCTTTGGCTCTACAAGTGTTCTTTGAAGTGGGACAAGTGAGGAAGGAGTCGTGAAAGCTCTATCAAAGGAGAGAGGAAACAAGCAAGGAGACTAGCGAAAGACCAAGGTTTGTGCTCTCTGCTTCTCTCTCATCTATCTCTCATAAAGGAAAACACAATTAACTTTAATATGTTTGTTTCTAAGATAGCTACCTGTCTTAGTGGGACTAGCAGCTTTGAATAAACACTAGTTTTCCCAATAACAAAATGGCGACTCCACTGGGGAGTGAATAGTTTGATCACTTGTCTCTATTTGTTTGCCTCATAAACTACATACAAAGCCTAAAGTTAAGCCACCTAGCCTTCGAACTGCATTTTCTATGCAAGTGAAAAGTAGATCAACGCTGGTTCAGTCAATCTCTGGGTTTGTTTATGAACTAAACAACTAACTTACAAACATCCTAAGCGCCCTAGTGCTAGCTCAAGTAACCTCATTAGATCAGCCCCTATACTTTGTATTTATTTCCTATCATTAGCTCAACCTAAATCCCTAAACTAAGCTGCAAACTGTGACCAAAGACCAAGTGAAAGTCTCGTCCCTGGATCATCACACTATCTCCTTTTGACATTCTGGATGCATTGCACCTCCTGTGTGCAGTAGGTGGGATGCATCCCTATTTCCCTGTGTTACAGGTACGATGATCAGATATGACTGTTTCTGCTTCCAGATTTTGGTTTTTTCTTCATTTTATTCGGCTTTATTCAGAAGTTTTGCTGTCTGTGATCAGTATATCACTATTGAAACTATCTTCCTTTGCATTATTCAGCCTCCATTTTACAAAGAATTGTTAACGTTTTTATGTATTTTTCGCCATTTACAGTTCTCCTTTACAAAAATTAGCTTAATCGAACTGTTGTCTTTTGATTTGAAAGTGTCGCAAGTGTCGTTTTCAGTCAAAGAAAAGAATCCTACTCTTTTTGATGGTCGATTACATTGTTACTCTTGTATTTGATTTGAATTAATAGTATTTCAAGTGTCAAACGCAGTTTTCAAGTTGAAGTTGAAAGTGTTGCTCTTAGCCATCCTTTCGTTTTTTGAATTCGAAATCAGAAAGTGTCATCTTAGTCTTCCTTTCGTTTTTCGAATTTGAAATCGCAAAGTGTTGTCTTGTCTTCCTTTCTTCTCTTGAAGAGAAAATTGTTAGTACTGTTGCCTTGAAAGAAAAGATAGTTCAGATTTTTACTTAACATTCTTTTTGTCATTCACACATTAAGAAAGCGGAAGAAAAATACATGCATGTGCATTTTCATTTAGACTACTTGTTGATTTTGATTTAGGACAGTGCATCTAGTATGTGCTCTCTTCTCTATGTTGAAAGAATTTCGCTTCTCTTTCCTTAGTAGCTAGGATTTTCATTGCAAAAAGAAGAGTAAGCGACTGTTTATCATCTTAGATTGCATATTTAGGAGTTGTATATCTACATCACACGGTGAACCTTAAAGGCAAACTTCTTAAGAAATATCAACTGTAAAATAAATTTAATGAACATAAAAATGCTTTGGAACCTAATGCACAACATTTAGAAGTCTAGGCTAGAGATGTATTCCGGCATCGTAAAGCCTGGTAACTATCGCTTTCATCGTAGGTTGGGTGATTCCTCCTCTTTGAGACGATAAGTGCCAGTACGGACTTGTGCTCCCACGTATCATCGAGTATATATTGGGAGACCACAATAGGCTATATCCTCTATCCTTAGGAAGCCATGTCTTCTGCCCTATCGATTGCAATGCACTGAACACAACATTTGGGAAGATTAACTACCATACCATAAAAAGTATTCTGTAGTTTTGCGATCAGTTTGGTAATCCCTCTGTCTAGGTTTCCAAAGTAGTCTCTTTCCTTCCCTTTTAGACTCCCTAAAGGAAAAGGTCCATCTAAGCACTTGTCACTTCAGGCTCATTAAAAATCGAAGGGGACTAGAATCATCTTTAGCTTTTTCTCGACTCTTAAAAATTGAAAAAGCAAGTTGTGTCAAAGCGTCTAAAATTCATTTAATTCAGAATAACCTTCTCCCCTTTTATTTTGAGTTGATCAAGTAATCCGAAATCATGGAAGAAAGTCAATCAAAACCTCGTCATTCGCAGAGACTAACGAGTCAGTCGTCTTTGACTCCAGAAACGAAACCATTCTGGGTGAAGCGGACTCCTTTAACTGGGTCAAAGTCTCCTGGTTTGTTTGAAGCTTGTGTTTCAACATCCTCGGAGACTCCAGTTACTCCAATTGTTTTTGGTATCCCTGCCTCTACATAAGAAGTTCCGCAGTTGCAAGAGGACATTAGAACTGATCCTAGTGTAACAGTAAACACTTCTATTCCTAAACCAGCTCCATCTAGGGTTGATTCAGAAGGTGTTACCCCTCCAGCATCTATCACTGCAGAATCTATACCTTCTTCGACACCAGAAATATTTTATGGACCTGACAGTCTACCTCTTCCACCTGGATTAATTGTTGTAGAAGAGATTACAGAGGATCTTCCATCTAGCACTCCATCGCATTTTGGAACTAGGATCCACCTATATCCTTCTACTTCAGAAGTTAGTCCCCCTTCATTGCAAGTTCCTGTAGAATTGCTAGGAAGTCTTTTGGATAGACTCGATATGTCTGGACAACCATTGACATCTAGGACTATGTCATCTGATACAGCGGTAGCAGAACCTCCTGCCGCCACTCCGACGATGTTCACTGGTATACCATCTGTCCCAACTAGCTCTCAACCAGTAGAGGAAGTCCACCCAAGGACTGTTTCAACAGTATGGTTTGTTCCCATTTGTTCATATAGAATAATATCTGGAATTTCTTATGTTGAGTCTCAGCAAATTGATCCTTCGCAATAGTATCAATTTGGGCAGTTCGGTCTCTAAAGGCCCATCTTTCCTTTGAGCACTAGATTGCCTCCATATGGGGGGTAGTATGCCCTTTCATTGTTCCCTCTGGGAGAACAAACATATGAGAGTTCACAACAGAATTCGGGTCAAGTTGGAATCACATCTAGTGGTTGGGTGCCAACACTGCCTCAACAACCAAGAGTTGTCTACTCAATGAAACCAAGTCTACCTGTGTTGAATATCCCCACTACACTGGCTATTGTGACGGTGTTGAAAGTACAAGTGTTGCCTATTGTATGCCAACCTCGAGTTTCTCAAGTTGTAATACAAGAGCCTCTTGTCTCCACGATGCAACCACAATTGCTGATTGGTGGCTCCTTAACTGGAGTGACTCAGGCTCAAATGGGTACCATTACCCGTCATCTTGGTCAAACATCCAATATTTGGTAACAGCAAATGGTTTCACAACCATGGCTGGTGCAACATCAACAACCACAATTCTAACAAGCTTACCGAGGACTTGAGAGACAAAACTTTGCAGGTAATGGGTAGCCATTTATGCAAAATGGTTATCATCTATCATATGAAAATGGTTATGCCCAACAACCTTATCAAAGTTATCAGCATCAAATTCATTATGCTGGTATGCAAAGACCCATAGCTCAGGCATTCCCATCTTATCCTGGGTATGCTTCCCCAAACTTGAATCAACAGTTGCCCTTTGTGGTGACTATGGAGTTACCAGATCTAAATCGGCTAACAAATGATCCAATTGCTTATGCCCCTTGCTGGCTGGCGATTCCTCATAAAATTCCGTCAGATATTACTAAATTCAATGGAAATCCTGGTGAAGATCCGTCGAATCATGTGATGACCTTTCATCTATGGTGTTCCTCCAACACTCTAAATGATGATTCGATTAGGCTTTGCCTTTTTCAACAAACGTTAACTGGTTCGGCATTAAAATGGTACATCGAATTGCCTAGAGCTTCATTCGATAACTTCAGTGCCCTTGCCACCGCCTTTTTAACCCATTTTCAATTACCAATAAGGTACGAAACAGGAACAAAGCTTCTTACCAATTTCAAGCGGACGACGACCATTCACATATTTGATCATATTCATGAGTGGCGATGTCGTCATAGAATGGTAAAAACATAGGTTCCTAGTCAGCTCTTAGCTGAATGGTTTATTAAGTCATTGTTACCTTCTATTACAGATGATGTGGCAAAGGGAGGAGTCATCATTGAAGAGCAAGTCATTGCTCATGTGCAATATCTAGAGTTGTTCTATACTCAGTCCGACACGCTCTACGACAAAATCCCTGATGCTCCTAGACTAGAGTTTTCTGTTCCTCCTCCTCCTAAATCAAACAAAGACTCTCATGCCGGCAATGGCATGATAGGTACAACCAGCACGAAATCCACAAAGGCTATATCTAAGAAATCCCGTAAGGTTTCTGGTCAAAATGAAAATGAAGAACTTCTCACCTTGGAGGTTAATTCCGTGTCGACCGACAAAATCAAAGAACCGAGGCAGCTAGGGGGCAAGAATAAAGGGAAAAGCAAAAAGAATAAATAGGATGATTCATCTTCTGAAAAATCTTCTGCAAACCCTTCTGGGAAAAAGAAACCTAATCAGCCATGTCTCATATGCAATGAGGACCATTGGATGAGAGATTTTCCATATAAAGCTAAAGTTAAAAAAATCTTTAAGAATTCAAGAACTTCAGCAGTATTGACTGACCCATTTCCAAACCTAGGAACCAATATGGTTGCTAGTGACAATGCTTCCCCATCCCAAATGCTTATGTTGTCCATTTCAAAATAGCAAAATGATGCTTTGATATCAACAAGGAACAAAGATTACGAGAATCCACAGTTGTCGAACAACAAGGCTACTAATCAACCTAGTAGTTGGACAACAACTTCGACCAAAGTTGTGCCACCCATCATTCTTGAGCTAACGATAAAGCCGCCTAAGGGAGTAATACACAAATCAACATTTAATCCTCATGCCAGAGCAACATAGAATTATAATATAGTTTAGGACCTGGCCCAATCACCGTCTGCTATGTCGACACTTGAAGTACTGCAAAATTTCCCCTCCCAAAAGCAGGCTCTATTATCAGCAATAGGTGGGATTGACCCAGTAGATTGCAATCTTGTGGCCTTTAATCATAAGGCATATGAACCTCAGTTACCAGCTCAACTCGCTTTCCTCATTCAAGTGAAAGCCCTCAACAAAACTATTCATCGAACAATTATTGATGTGGGGGCATCTACATGTATTATGTCAATGAGTTGCTGGAAAACTTTAGGCTCACCACCCTTGTTGTGATCGCCAATGACGTTAAAAGCATTTGATGGACGAACATACACTCCATACGAGATTTTGAGTAACTTACAAGTTGAACTGGGGGGCAGAACAATAGAAATTGGTGTTGAAGTTATCGATGGAAACCTCGATTATAACATCCTACTAGGAAGGCCTTGGATTTATGCTATGGCCGCTGTTGTGTCAACATACTTCAAAAAGATTACAATTGTTGACTAGCAAACCTTTCTCCCCAACAGTTCACAAGTTACAGGAATCATCTCGATGATCCACGGAAGCTCTCAGTTGCTTCAAAATATCAGATTAGGCCTGCTAAAAGACGCTACATTGATGGGTACTTTTTCCCTACGACCTCCAAACAACTTGGCGGAAGTGGCCACGGTGGGAACCTGCAATATGGTATCTTCTATTCAGAAGATGTCTGAACACGATGTTAGCATGGATCATCACCAGGTATTGCCTCCAAGCCCAATAGAAATATTGTAGCAATCAATGTTCTTGGCATGGGAAGTAAACCCAAATCAACGCTCATCAAGCGTTTGGGTAGATAGTTCTAAGGACTATGGTACCTCCTCAGATCCTTGGTCGCATGTACATTCTACAGACAAAGGAATTGTTTAGTCAATGATCATAGAGGGGGCACCATGGGAAGATTACCACCATCATTCCCATCTTTTGGATTACAACGAAGATTGCTCCAACAACCTTAATCATCCTTCAGTTTTTTATTTTCTATCAAATACTGTAAATACGGTGGATTCCGAGCGAAATCTATCCAATATTGAAGAAACTATCGCCATAAATATCTTGACCAAACCAGATGTTGTAGAGAATATTCATGTCGGAAAATCTTGTTCTTCTTCAGAACTGGAAGTATATTACGCTCTCTTTCGCGAGTTCAGAGATGTCTTTGCATGGTCATATGAAGAAATGCTAGGCATTGACTCAAGCATAGTTGAACACGAAATTAAGATGTATCTACATGTCAAACCAGTACGACAACGGCTTCGGTAGGCACACCCAAAGAAAGCCACTGCCATCAAGGCAGAAATTGAAAAACTTCTCCATGATGGTTTCATTTACCCGGTTCCTCTAACTGATTGGGTATCAAACATTGTTCCTGTGATGAAAAAACAAGGAAATATTAGAGTGTACGTCGATTACAGGGATGTAAATCAAGCTTGTCCAAAGGACAACTACTCTACACCCTTCATCGACTAGATAATTGAAGAATGCACTGGATGCGAAATCATTTCGTTTATGGATGGATTTTCTGGGTACAATCAAATAAATATCCACCCACAGGACCAGTCAAAGACTGCATTTGTTTGTCAGTGGGGCACATTCATGTACCGCAAACTACCTTTTGGTTTAAAGAACACAGGGGCAACTTTTCAGAGGGCTATGAATTACGCCTTCCATGACATCAAGAACATCATTCAACCATATTTCAATGATCTTCTAGCTCATTGGCGAAAGAAGACTGATCATCCGCAACACTTGAGAGCAATATTTCTACGTTGCCGACACTACAAGATACGACTCAATCCGCACAAGTGTGTGTTTTGTGTTGGTTCTGGTCATTTACTTGGCTTTGGAGTTTCAAATGACGGGATTCGCCTCGAACCGTATAAGGTTCAGGCAATCATCGATCTGCCTCCACCTTCAAATTTGCTTTAGATTCAGAAACTCCAAGGGAAATCAAACTTTCTAAGGAGGTTCATTCCAAATTATGCCAAACTTGCTAAAGGTTATATGCGTCTATTGAAAAAATAAGTACCCTTCAACTAGGATCAGGTTGTGCAAGCTTCCTTTGATGCTCTAAAGGAATCCCTAATAAAAGCATCATTAATATATGCTCCTGATTATCAAAGAGACTTTAACCTGTATTTGGCTATGGCAGATATGACCATCGCAATGGTTTTAGTTCAAGAAGACAATGGAAACAAACATCCTTTCTATTATTTAAGTTGAAACTTAAATGATACAGAAAGCAAGTACTCCTATGTTGAAAAGCTGTCTTTTGTTGTTGTTCAAGCAATACAGAGATTTCGACACTATGTTCTCTTTCGAAAAACTACCATTTTGTCAAATTGCAACCCCATGACATACATCTTGTCACGACAGTTGCTTGTGGGAAAATATTCGAAGTGGATAGAAATTTTGCAAGAGTTTGATCTGGAATTAGTAAAATCCAAATCAAAGAAAGCTCTGGTTTTCACGGAGTTACTATTTGATTTCCCATCACTGTCCAACGATTCAGCATCCAAAGCAACAATCGTGGATGAATCTTTTTTTCTGATATCTTCAAGCGATCCATGGTATGGAGATATAATCATCTATCTCCAAACCCAAACATATAGGTATAATACCTCTCACTCAGAACAACGACGTACTCGATACCATGCAAAAGACTACATGATCATCGGTGATACACTTTACCGTTGTGGAATCGATAGAGTTCTGCGAAGGTGCCTCACCCATGAGGAGGCCGAAAAAGTCTTGAATGATTGTCATTCAAGCGCATGTGGGGGGCATCAATCTGGTTATGCTACGGCACAAAAGATTTTACGAGCAGGATACTTTTGGCCAACAATGTTCAAGTATTGCATAACCACAGTCAAAAGTTTCCATGCTTGTCAAATATTCGACCGCAAAACTAGAATACCACCCGCAGCTCTGCAGCCAGTAGTTGCTATTGGGTCGTTCGCCAAATGGGGCATATATTTCGTGACATGTAACCCCACCTCAACTGGGGGGCATGGGTATATCATAGTCGTAGTTGACTCTTTTACAAAATGGGCCGAGGCGATGCCTACATTAAAAAACAGAAGCAAAATGGCTGCTCTTTTCTTTTTCAATCATGTAGTCTCCAGATTCATTGTTCCACAAGCTATAGTCACAGATCATGGATCAAATTTCCACAATCACATGATGGTTGAATTCGCTACCAAATAGGACTGTCCCATGACAGCTCTACTCCATATTATTTGCAAGCTAACGGGTAAGTTGCAGTGATCAACAAAGTCCTAAAGCACACACTGCAAAGGATGATTGGAGTCCATAAACAGAGTTGGCACCTAATCCTGTACTCAACCTTGTGGGCATACCGGACATCGGTGAGAAATGCGATCGGTTTTACACCCTTTCAGCTGGTGTATGGCCTGGAATCGATCTTACTAGTTCAGTGCGAAATTTCGTCCCTCAAGCTTGCAGTCGACCTTCTCCCCGGAACTTCAGAGGAGGAGGCTCATTTCTTGGAATTAATCCAACTGGATGAAACCCGTCGTGATGCCACCTTGGTCAATGAAGCACATAAGAAATGAGTCAAGGTGCAATTTGACAAAAATGTCAAACCCCGTGTCTTCTCAGAAGCTGACCTGGTCTTACTTTACAACCATGAATCCGATAAATTGGGAGCAGCTCAGTTCCAGTCTTTGTGGATGGGTCCCTATATTGTTAAGCATGTGCTAGCAAAAGGAGCCTATGAGCTAGTAGATTACGATGGGATTACACTGTCGCAACCCCAAAACAGGTTGTACCTTAAGCATTACTATGCTTGACTTAGTGTAGTAACATCTTCATATGCTTTTGTTACATTTTTGTTTTCGCTAAGAGTGATCGTTTTGGTTAGGTAATCCACTTTTGCATTTTGTTGCAGATGTTGAACCTATTGGAATCATTTTTTGGATACTTTGACGGAGAAAGTCATAGTACGCGGAATCTATCTTCTACAGCTTGGGCCATCTTTGATCCAAGCGGTGAGTTAGTGAGTTTCAGAGGGGTATGTATTGGTAAATCGACGAACAACATCGCTGAATAAAGCGTGTTGATAGAGCTCCTTTCTAATGCCATCGCGCATGGCATACGCCGACTTGTTGTCAAGCTAGACTCACAACTCGTCATTCTACAACTTATCGACATCTATTCCGTTTGGAATCCAGTTATCTATCGTATGTTCGTAAGGGTCAATATTTTGGAAAGGAAGTTTGATTCTATCCAATATCAACATATTTCTAGAACCTTAAACATATTAACTGATTCATTAGAAAATTATGTGTTAGATATACATTTGCAACATTTGTAAAAGAAAATCATTTCATCAATATTTGCATTAGGATCATATAACTTAACCAAAATAAATCTCCGAAAATCAAAAATATATATAACTATTTATAGTTTGTACATAGTGTTCTGTGTCTAGGACAAAATTGGTCATATGACCCAAAAACTCAAAATGCAAGGGAGCACCCTAGTCTAATGGTGCTGGTGATAACAAGTCACCACCTGTGCAATCATATGTAAGAGCCTAGTCCATTGGCTCAGCATGCCAGTGGTATGGCACTGTAATCTCAGAGGTAGCTTGTTGGTCCTCACATCTGAAATACCAAGGGTGAAACCCTCGATTTGATCATACAACACTGCAAGAGTCTCAGCTACATCCAGATCGCGAAGGATAGCCCTCCCTACAACCTCTCTTGCTGGAACGACAGTTGCTGCTCTCAGGCACAGTGTTGGTCGCACTGGCCCAATATGTGCATGAGCACATGAGTTTTGATTAGTCTTGATAAACATTTAAAAAGAAAAAGAACATTATCAAAACAATAAAAAGGGATACGGTCAGAACATTTACCTATAACACCCCACTGCTCATCGTCCAACAACACCAAATCTGGGTCACCCCGAAATCCATCCCAGCATATGGATACTCATCAAAGACCATATCCTAATAGTCGAACCACTCAAAGAAGGCATCAGAGAATGAAATCTATGACTGACCAGCATGTCTGGCCATAAGATCGACCCATCTCTGCATCTATGGTTCCGTTGGTACTGATGGTCCGAGTGAAATGTACTGTGGTTGCATCAGTGGGATCTTCTCCAAGGCGAAAGCGGTCAGAATGGAACCATAACCAAAGTTCTTGGATCTTCCATTTTTCACCTTCGTAAGCTGTTCTTTTATCACCGGAAGTACTGCATCACACTAGTTGAATACCTTTGGTTCAAGGCATTCCAAGGCGTACTGCATATAGGACCTATTGGCCAAGTGAAGGGCCGCGCTACCAGCCAATCTAGCAAAGGTGAATAAAATAGTCCTTAAGGACCGGTCAATGACATCTCAGATACTGATCTTGCCATCCCTGCTCGGCTGAGATCCTTCTCTACAGTATCGGTGAATATAATCCCTCATGGATTTGCCCCCACGGGTAGAACCTGATAGTGAGAGAGGGGCACCACGCCTCGATAAACCGATAAAGAAGTAGATGTCCTCAATAGTCAAGGGGATGGATTTTCCTCTAATCTGCAACACTTGGTTGGTAGGATCCCATGCATCGAGGAAATATTTCAACAAGTTGATTTGTTGCCTCATGCTAGATATGCGGAAGAACTTAAGCAAGCCACAGTTTCGCAATGCAGTTACCATATCTGGATCATGTAAGGCAACCATGTCCTCTTCTTCTTGCTTGCATTCACGCCATGTAACAACCATTTTTCTCCAATGAATCTCTGAAAAGCAAACAAGAGAAGAATTAGGATCCTGATTTGGCAAAAAATAGGAAAAATTTCCATGAAAAATCAGTGCAGAAGTTTTCCTCCTTACGCCCATCGCACACTAGCTGTGCACTGGGTGGGATGCATACTGACTGGCCAGTGACCATCCTAGTATGCATCACATCTTTCGATGTATACTAGGTGTGATGGGGGCAGAATGAATTGTTCAAACCCCAGAGGCTCAGAAAAGCAGGAAAACATGCTCAGAATTCAAAAAGGAGAGAATGCAATTGAAGAGCTCAGGTTTAGCTCCTACCTGGTCCAGATGGTGCCAAAAATTGTCCACAGAATCCCCTGGAATCAACTGATGAAAATCAAGGGGGAAAACACCTCCAGAGTTCCAACAATCCCAAATTTGAATGAAATGGTAAAATGAGGGGTAAAAAGCTACTTTTAAGTTACTTTTCACGTAATTTAAGTAGGGTATTAGTTTTTTAAACTCATTTTTCAATCATGTATTCACATTTCTAATAAGTTTGATGGAGAAATTGAATAGGTAGTATGACCATCAAAAGAACATAGTGTTAACGGTGAATCGAATATCAATGACTATTATCACAAGCAGTTTTACGCGAAGTTCATGCTCATTAAAAAATAAACCTAGCAACGAGCATATGTTCCACCAAAGTTTAAGCTCATTAAAAAATGAACCCACCTTTGGTAGATAACCATTGCGATCGTATTATTATCAGATTTTGAGCCTTGGTCATGTTCTTACCATCACCTCCACTCTTTTTTAGTCGATCATACGCCTCCATTTGATTGTTTACCCCTTTTGAGGAACAGCTGCGATGAGTGATCCTATTAGCCTCTTTCTCTACACTGTCGTGTTTGAAAAAAGTTCCAAACCTTATCTGGAATCAACTGCTATCCAAAAATATCACTCGTTCCTCAAAAAACGAGTCTCCTTTAAGCTCTTTTCATCTGACTCATAAAATATGAAAATATTGCTGAGCAATTGGCCTCTCCAGCTCGTTAAAGTGATTGGAAGTGCCATCCCTCCTCTATATTTTAATCTTTTTGGACCTAAGGGATTTTTACACAAAAAGATTGAGCATTTGTCTTATTCGGCTTGTTAAAACTATCGAAAATTCATCCCTTTCGCATTGTTTTATACTTTTTTGGACTTAAGGGATTATATTACGAAAAAGGAATATTGGAGTTTCCTTGCTGTCTCTTTTCAGACTCTCTAAAATTGAAAAGAACCGAGTTATCCTTGTCGTTAAACTCGTTAAAAAAATAGAGACAAACTTGTCCATGCAGACAAGAGCGAGTCTCACTATTTCTAGGCTCGTTAAAACATAATGACGGGTTTGCCCGAAGGGAAAATTATAGAACTCGCATATGTTATCCTCCTCAAGCTTGACAAAAATAAATAGGTACTGGTCAGAAATGACTGGGGAAAATTGGGAAGAAAACTTGAAGAAACTTTATTGGTAGCAGGTCGCTCTTGAACATGAAACTTTCACTCCATCACCATGATTGAGTCGAGTTGGGTTATTCCATTCACCGGTCATATCACCATTGGTCCACCGTACCATCCATTTTTGGGGTTAACGCTACCAATCCATTTCAGTGTCACCGATATGCTCAAGAGAAGTCGCTCAGATAATTCACTAGCCCAGCTTGTGTCTCATTCGCTGCAATACCTTCATGCTTCATTCTTTCATGACCGCCACCCTGAACCTTGTATCATCAGATCATTTTCACCTCCACAAAATCATTTTCTCCATTCCATGTCATAGATGTGGGATTAATTAATGCCCTCCTACGACAGGTCACTTCTTTTCGACATCAGCTCATTATCCAAGAAGTCGACCTAGGAACAACCCTTTCAGTACTTTGAAGCTTGCATGCCTCAATGGTAAGTTTCTCACTTCCAGCGACAGGTTTACATTAATGGCCTTCAACCGAAAGATTTTACGTGGTGTTCAACATCGACTCATGTATTCACACCACGTGAATTGTACTGCAGTACCTTGAGGGTCATTATCATTATCGGTGATTCCTCTCATGCATGTTAACAGCTTACATCATTGGCTGGTAATCAGGAGATGTCTTTCCATGTTCAAGGCTAGAACATCTTTTCACATGGACCGACTTGTACTTTGGGCGAAGGTTGAATGAGTTTTGAAGACCTTGGATCTAGTTTCATCCATCCAGGCTACGATATATTTAGGAAAATAAAGACATCAAATGTACATCATTGCTACACATATAATCATCCAAACCAAACGATGATGGCTCTACTAGAATCATCAGTTTGCTACACAAATGGTTGTCTGTCCTATGTACATGAAAATGAATTTATAAAGCTGAGCATGGGAATGCACGCCTTAGCTAGATCATGAAAATATTATGAAGATAATATATTTTATTTTATTGTATCTTATTACAGGTCACCTTCCAGTTCGAAAAACCTCGGATCCTAATGATAAATCATTTCACCCGACATCAAAAAGATTTACAACCTCATGCTTTTGGGGGCAACTGTTATAGACATATTTGGGCACTGCAACCCCAATCACATATGTCCATAAACCAAGGGCTTCTAAGTCACTAAAAGTGTTGTTTCATATCCTAAAGGAGCAAGGTCAGCTGATTACATCATCTCCCAGAAGTTCTCCATGAAAAACTACTTAGAACTGGTCAAAATTGGACCATATAGACTGCTCAGTGCTAAGGGTGTGATGCATCTCACCTACCACATGCAAAAGGTGTGATGCATACTGGAAAGCCCTTCTGTAGGGTGTGATGAGTGAGAGCAGACAAATGGCAGAAGTACTGTGCTAGGTGGAGACCCTGAGAATCGTCAAGAAGCTGCTCATTTGACACTTGCCTCTGTAAATTCGCCTAGGGATGAGTAAGAGATCATGAAATCTCCAAGTGGAACCAAGAACTATCAGAGAGATGACACTAATAAAAATCCCAGAAGTTGACTCACCCTCCTATAAGCATCTATATATGGATCCCTCATCCCAGAGATCCAAAGGTTGGAATCTTGTATTTTGTAAGGAAGTGTTGTTGGTTTCTCTGTGCAACATTGTATTGTTGGGTGATTTAAGCATTTCATGAGGTGAAGAGGGATTTTATGCTAGGAGGATGGTGCTGGGTTAGACGAATGGGTTGTAATCCTCTCTTCTACTACTTCTATCAATAAAGATATTTGAGTTTTCCTCCATATTCTTGTATATCTCTGAATCTTGTATTGATATATGCATTTGTACAGTTAATATACATCTGATCCTATATTGTTTATGGTTATAGATCTATATGCTTTGATGGTATTTTGCTACCTTGGATCTACAGGTGTTCTTTGAAGCAGGACAAGTGAGGAAGGAGTGGCGAAAGCTCTATCAAAGGAGAGAGGAAACAAGCAAGGAGACTAGCAAAAGATCGAGGTTGGTTCTCTCTACTTCTCTCTCATCTCTCTCTCATAAAGGAAAACACAAGTAACTTTAATCTGTTTGTTTCTAAGATAGCTACCTGTCTTAGTGGGACTAGCAGCTCTGAATAGACACTAGCTTTCCCGATAACAGGGTCGACCCCACTAATTGCCGAAAGCAGAGCTTTCCTTCGTGCTAGACAAGTTTGCAATACCTCGAGCACCGACATAGCTGACAGCGCTTGCGCCAAATCTTCTACAATATTATAGTTTTGGGTAGCATGTGTAGATGTATTATGCATTATGCGAAAAAGTTACCCTTTTGGGGGATGAATCACAAGATCATCAACCAGCCTTTTGATATGAAGATCGTTAGGCGACGGTGGGTTTTGACTCGAGGAGGCTTCCTCAGCATTAGCGATTGGAGCTCCATAAGTTTTGGCTCTGGTTTGAAGATCGATTGTTTCAAAGGTGAAAATGGTAGATGGTCCTTCACCATCTGAAGGATGATGTGAACCACCATTGGCCCCTTGCGAGGGTTGAGGTTAGTTTGCAATAAAATGTTGCTGTTGCTAAGCAGGGAAAGGTTTGTTTAGGATCACGGGGGTCTGATAAGTGCCCTTTTGAGTAAGGAAATTTGTGCATTCATGGAGACGTGGACAATGATGTGTCATATGGTCTTTTGCATAGATTTTTCAAGGGAACCTGACAGCTTTGTCCTTTCCACTATTAGGAGGCGTAACAACTCTCTGCTTTGGGTTGAATTCCTCTTCAGAAGGAGTGGTCTTTTTCTTGTTCTTCTTGATCTTACCGCCAGGTTTTTGTGTAGACTGCACATAGTTTATCACGATGGTAGGAAGAGTATTCGATTGGGTAGCGGGGTCAATTGACAACTGGTCAATGTGACCGCTAAGTTGTTTTACAGCAGCCCTAGAGGTAGCACTGCTAATACCATTAATGTGCGCACCAGGTTGTTGAGTAGCCGGATCATTGGAGTTTCTAGGGGCATTGGGAGTGACATCGTATAAAGTTCCAGACTGTGAATATATCAAATCTAAGTTCTAGGCATGATGAATGGATTGGTCTTCCATGACCTCACCACCTAAGGTGACATCTTTAGCTATTTGAGGGAGAAGAGATTTGTGGAACCAATCTGCTAATAGATAGTCTAGGAGGGGATATTTGACTAGCCTTCGCCTATGTCTCCATTCATGGATGTGATCAGAGATGTGGGTGGCAGTGTCCTGATGTAAAGAAGTAAGGAGTTCTGTAGTTTCATAGCAAATGGGTAACTGAAAGTGATTTAAAAATTCCATCGCTAAAGAGCCAAAGGTATTGATTAACATGCGTGGTAACTCAATATACCACTTTCCTGCATTGCTACTAAGAGTATGGGGAAAGAGATGAAGTTGGATACTATCATCCACCATGGAGTTAGAAATGCACCATAAATGATAGGTGGTCATGTGCATACCCGGATCCTCCCCTTGTTTCCCTTTGAACTTCGGGATGTCTGTGGGAATTGTGTGTAGGATTTGAGGCCATAGTAAGTTGTGATAGATGGGGTCATTGGTAAGTTTGTAGAAATCAAGGATGTCAAGCATTCCCAAGAAGGGAAAGGTGTTTGATGCCCCCAAATCAGACCAAGGAAATGATAAATGACTTGAGGATCCGTGCGGTCCTCCCATCGTATTGTTCCCAATATTATACACAGGACGTGTGGAATAATAATTTCTTTGGGGTACATTCGTATATTGTGGCCATCCATAGGGATTGTTAGGCTAGGGGATATAAGTACCCCTGGGATAAGTAGTGCCCCCTTGACTCATTTGAGGTTGAGAGTGGGGTGCCCTGATGGATTGAACGAGACCTTATTGAGGGATCCCGCTAGCCATGTAATTAGTTGTATGCCCTTGACTGACATATGGAGGATTCATGTCAATCAACAAATGTCCTTGTTGTCTTGTAAATGAAGGGGGAACAATAATGTACTCAGCCGGTATATGCATATTAGGAACGGCTCCCCCAGACATTTGAACCTGGGGGTTGGAACTAACTAAGGTATTCCAACGAAAAGGGTTGTTGAAGGGACCTGTGCTAACCACGCTATATGGAGCACTATAAGGAGAACTATATGGAGCACTTGCCAATGGTCTAGGAGCTAACACAAAAGGGGAAGAAACCAGTATGTGTTGGGTTCCACTTGTGTTGTGTGTCACTATAGTGCTTGGACCTGGCATAGTTGGGATAGCATGTTTTTCCATCATAGACGTGGTATTGACTGTCGACTGGGGAGGTGGAGGTCGACCAAAAGTATCCACAAAATCCCATGACCCGTTGGTCATTGATGGGATGGAATGTATAGGTCCAGTAGAAGACATAGGTGGTACAGGTGAAACTGCAATCAAGAACGGTCCCAATGGATCCGGGATCGAAGGGTTATATGGAGGAATGAAACCTACAGTAAAGAAATCTTCTAGCAAACTTGAGTCGTGGGATGTCCAGACTGATTCAGTGTGAGATCTTGGAGACTGATTACCCAAATATGGGTAATCCGGCTCACTAGGGCTCAGCAGATCCTCCACTCTTAGTGGGGGAAGATCTAGTAGCCATATAGATTGACGACGAGGCCCAGATGTAGTGACCAATAAATTTTATCAATAGATTTTACAATGATATTTATTAAATTCTCGGTGATAACAAACTAGTACCTAAAAAATAGAAATACTCTAAAAAAATTAATCAAAAAGTAGAGGGTATGACCCTGTCTGATAACCCATGTTTGTTGGAGATGAAACCCAGTTACACAATTGATAAAAGAGAGAGTTGTCCAAATATATAGTTACGATTACTCTTGATCTTCACCCAAAC
Source organism: Pinus tabuliformis (assembly GCA_031772625.1). Taxonomy (NCBI): domain Eukaryota; kingdom Viridiplantae; phylum Streptophyta; class Pinopsida; order Pinales; family Pinaceae; genus Pinus; species Pinus tabuliformis. The sequence continues at coordinate 1,034,276,410 of CM062816.1, read as the reverse complement.
CTCAAATTAAGGGGCCAAGTACTCTTGTGAAGATGAGCACCCTCCCAAAAACTCAAGATGAAGTAGGTTCATCTGTGTTAGGTAGTAGGGAAGCCTACCCCAGTCACCTTGTGTTCATCCCTAAAATGTATGGTGATTATGGTTACCTCAAATCATAGACACTACCGAAGGGGACATAGTCGCAGATAGTACGCTATGTGGGCAAGATGCCTGAGTCCCCGACTCAGCTCCGATATCCCTGAAGGGATCCACGATAAACATAATACCTAAAAGAGATGTAAGCAAAGGTAAGAAACCTTCATTTACAGTCTGATTTTGTCTCGTATTTAGCTCCACTTTTAATGGAATGGTCTCATATAGTATGAGTGCAGAAGGATTTCCCTTGTTGATGACACTATTTTTAGTGTATGACCTTAGGCAGTTAACTCACAACTACCTAACCCAAGATACTAGCCTAAACTAATATGTGTTTACTCAAAAAAGAGTTGCTGATTGATTTTATTATGTAAATTTTAAATGTACTTCGTTAAAGTCTTCCGTGGGGGTGCTGACGTATGAAGTTATGTGGGACTCTGACTCAAATCATGCAAAAATAGTGCATTAAATTTCACTTTCGATGAATAAGTTGCTTCTACAAGGGAGCAGTCATTTATATGTCAATATATATATATATACCATGCATACAGTTTTGTAAAGCACAAGCACAACCGACAGAACTACAATTCTCTCTAACAATTTTTTGAAACCAAATAAATGCAAATCTAACCAACTAAGCAAAAAACAATAAAAAAAATTGTATTTTTTTTTTTTATGAAAAACTTTAAGAAGTAAATCTATTTCCCTAAAAGAAAAAATTGTTTAGGAGATAGATATCAATCAAACATGCACAGCTGCAGATCCATGATCAGTCTACAAGCAAATTTCCCAGCCCATGATGTCACAGAACAATATTTTTATCAGGAAATGGTTGGGTAACACACTGTAACTGAAGGTACAGAGAGTTATTGACTGCACTAATGCTCTGTGTTCAAGTCCACAGTGCTTTATAAAGCACTGTTTACACTGGAAGGGTGCGTTAGTGAGGAATAAGCTTGAAAAATAAGGTTGTGGGGATCAAATCTAAGGCTGAGCACTGAGAGAAGGGTGTTGTATAGTCCTAAGTGGTTAGAAATGGGATCAAGGAGTACAGGAAGCCATCGAAGAAAGAGATATCTAGGAAATTTTTGGGAGAAAATGGGAACTAAGTGTAGTCCCCAGCGAAGTCACTGGTTCTGTTATAGGGATTAATGCATGGGTGTTTGGTGATGGAGATACCCTCAAGGATCTTATTGGGATCCTTGGAAGACAGTCAGATTAATAGCATCTAGCCCAACGATACATGCACATATATATATTAGTGAAATGAGAACCGAAGTAGGAAGAAGGATTGTTACCTTAGGTCTTGGTGTGGTGTTGCTGGAGAGTGCAAATTAGTGGAGTGGAAGACCCCTCAACTAGATCCAAGACCAATACTTGCACATAAACAAGATGAGGTGTAATATCATAGCATATAACTTGAATAATCAATACAAGAATACATAGGGATATTTAACTGCATACGTCTAAGCCACTCATAATCATTAACGTTTCATAAACATGTAAATAAATCACAATACCAATTCCATGGAGTGGAAAACACAATTGCAGGTCTATATTAATGATAGAAAAGAGTGATTACAACCATCGGTTGCATCAAACTTCCCTTACTTCTCCAGCTCCTCTCTCTCTCTCTCTCTTCTTAACCTCTTGAAGAGCCAATGTTTAATACTAGCCTCGACAGTCAATAGGTTATCCCTTCAATAGTTTCGACCTCTTTCACAATGGCCCTAGCCTCAAATATATGGCATGAGAGGATAAGCCTTGCCAAAACCTTCATGAGTTCCTTTGGATAAAATCAAAGATGTTTCTAGCTTTAGTGCTCTTTCCTTGTTTGTAGACTGCATTAGAAATAGTAATTCCTCCAAACAAGTCAAATCTAGAGTTTCCCTACTTTTATGAGCTAACATAGGAGTGAATATAGGGATATTTCTTGGTCAACTTGCTCCTTTGACCTATAGAAACTCACTTAAGTTGACTAACACTCTTCTCGAGGCAAAAGACAAAGTTATGCTAGGCACTAATGCACTTGATGCATGGCTAGGAAGCTTTGTAAAGCAGGTTGCTAGTTCCTGGAGAGTGTTAGCTTGACAAATGGGCCTGTGAACTTGGTCAGTCTTTCAGTCATCTTGCTCTTCTCCTCTAAGCTGATGAGGAGGTCATTTTCCTATATAAAAGGGTGCCAATTCATCTTGTGTTTTTTCACCATCCACTGAAGCATAGTTTTAAGGATTTTATTGATGTTTCATAGACAATCCCTTCTACAGATAGAAGTTATCTCTCTAGTCCTATAAGAGGATCTAGAAACAAACTAGACAAACATGTACAAACTTTCCTAGTTTATATCAGAAAATAAAAAGTAAGATAGATCACTCTGATACTAAACACCCACTGATGTCTTCCTGGATCTTCTCATTTCCAAGTTTAATCATCTTTACGTTGTTGTGGATGGATACCTGCAAGGAAGATCAAACACAAACGATAAAGTGATACATGGCATAATTCATTCTGACATAAACTATATGACAAATCAGCACATGATGTATTTATTAATAGTAAATGAGGGAAGCATACAACCACTTAATGCTTGATGTTGGAAGCCTCCTTTCGATGAGTTTCCAAGTCTTAGCCAAGACCTTCAAGCACTCCTTCTCCTTAGAAAAATGGGTAGCATTTAGGCATAGTTTTATCATAGGAATGAAACCAAGAAATGACCAACTAGTTGTGGATAATAGGGATCTCATTTATAGGGAAGGAGAGGGAGTTAAGGATCCATAAAAGGAGGGAGAGGTTCCACAACTCAAGGGGAAATTCCATGAGAGTAGGATCAAGGACCAAGAATGGGAGATCTCGATCTAATCCTTATTCACCTGTAACTAGCTCCCCATTCTCGAGGCATCTAGTAAGAGAAGATTCTCCTCAAATTTAGAAAAAACTATCTGAATAGGTTCAATGCAAGTTTTCTTATAAAAATCCACACTGGTAGCGCTAAGTTAGAAGGGTGCAACAAGTTACCATAACGAGTCTCCAGTGGTGCAAAACATGTTGTTCTTAAAAATAGGTTTTTGACGATTTTTCTCAGGAAATATTTCAGGGAAGCTATTATTCTATTCTTCAGGGAAGCTTCTATATATGTTTCATGGTTAATACAATGACAGATTTGGTCATTTTTATGCTTCAGGATATGGGACAGGAAGTGTGACAAAATAGTGTGTAACAAATGCCCCCTAAAGCATGAATGCAAAACAAAGAGTGATGGGTGAAATGCTTTATAAGTCAAGGCAAGGACCTAGAGAAACACTATCAGGAGACCTACAAATCAAGCATGATGAAATATATATCTGACATCTCTGGTGTAAATATGCCTAATAATACATCTCTAAATAGGCATCTAATACTACATGAATACATGTCATGGACACGACCATTCGAATATAAGGGATCATGTGTGTGGATCCATGGCATGGACATAGCCATCTGAATAGAAGGGATCATATGTATGGACCCATAGTATGGATGCAACTATCGATATAGAAGGAATCAAGTTTACAATCATGAATAGCTAAGAACACCACACAACTTGGATTTATCAGACAAAATAGAGGGACTTCATCTCTGTCTTGATCCAACGAAACTATGAATCCTACAATGTGAATAGACACACTAGAGTTGAACATGGTAGAAAACCACCTGAGTACCAATAAATGATGTGAACAGTTAACAGGCATAAGAGAAACCACTGATAGTGATAATGGCTCTTAAGGTACAACAACAGAGTCCATGAGTGTGAATAAGGAACCTGAAGTGGAACACTCATAGAATCATCTAATAAAATGCCAATGATGTCAACCTATCATCCAATGTGAAGAACCTTCCATTAATGCATGCGAGCTCCAAGATACTAAAACTAAGTTTCTAGATCATCTTCCTGGATAATGAGCTAAAGTCGACAAGAAGTGATCCATCGAAGCAGGGCCATAATGTTTCCCACATCATTGACATGAAACATAGGATGTAGAAAAGTAGGTAAGAGTGATTCAAGATTGTCACAGAAAGGTAAAACAAGGTACAAGTGGTTCGAATTGCAGATGGGACTTCTCTTGAACATATCAACAACACGACTCTAGATTTTAGTAGAATTTGACTCAATCATAGGATACGAGGTCATGTTGACAACAGGTTATAATCAAATGAAAGAAAAATGGATTCCCAAAATCCACGAAGGCAAGTGATGAAGTGAGAATAACCCAAACTTGATATGAGAAACAAATAAGTGCCATGTTCAAGAGCAACATGTTATCATTATACAAAATATAGTACATGTTTACTTCCATTTTTCCCAACTATTTCTATTGAGTACCTCATTATATTTTATTGCAAGCCTGAAGAGGATAACATATGCTTGTCCTATAAGTTCATCCTTTGGATGAATCCATCCTATTAGTTTTAACAAGCCCTAGGGAGGAGTAACTTGGTCTCATCATGGTCACAATCCTTACGATTTAAGTTTTATGAGTCTGACGGAGGAGTAACTCGACATATTTTTCCTGTTTAGAGAGTTTGAAAAAGAGGCAAAAATAAAACTCGAAAGGTCCCTGATGGACCTATAAATTAGGCATATAAGGCCCATGCCTCTAAATTAGACATAAAGTAAGGCCCATCTAACCATCCTTCAGCACATTAAACCTCTTTTTTTGCATTAGATAATGTATTTTCAACTTTAATATGTTCATTATGAAGGATTATGGATAATTGCATATTTGTGCCTAATATTATTTATTTTTGGGAAGATTATGAAGATTTGAAGGACAAGATAATTTAGGGACTTGCTCCCTAATACAGGAGTATAAATATTAAATAATAAATTAACAAGATATTCTAGAATGATGACACATATTGTGGAGCTCTAATGATTGAGAAAATATAGGAACGTGTTCCCTGCCATTTAATGCAGATTCCTAGTATCGGGAAACAGATCCACTAATCAACGGATTTTGGTGGGAAAACCTTCCTCCTTTCTTGGGGAATGATTCCTAATCATTTTTTATAAGTAAAAAGTCAAATTTTCCTTTAGGGATTAATTTTTATTAGCCTTCTTGTGGAGAGAACTCGTATTTTTGCAACTCCATTATCATTTGCTGCAAGGATGTAATAGTATTGATGGAAATAATGAATATTGGTGACATTTTCAACTTCTAAATTTTGGTATCCTTCATAGGAATATTAGTTTCCTTGGGATTGGTAATTCTAGGAGCCTCATATCCCTTTTTTATCATCTACTTTTCTTCCTTTCACTTCTTATCCCTATGCATCTCTTGTTCTTGTCTTTTTTCTATTTTTTCATTTAGTGTTAATGATTTCTTGTTGTAGGATTGGGTTAAATGGTTGAATAAAGTTATTTTGTATGGGAAAAAGCATCATTTCATCCTTGGAACATATTTTGAAGGTCATAGTAATCATTGAGCTACTTGGATTAGTTTGTCTATTCCAAAATCTAGATTTCTCGAAGTCCCTTGTGGCAAATAACAATAAATTTTGGCTATTTTTAAGAGAATGATAAAAAGCTTCAATCGAGTTTATTCCACTTTCATTAGATCAAAAAAAAATTCTAGTTAATAAAAAAAAAATACCCCAATGAATTTTCACTTGATTAGGTTAGGCATTTGTTATATTTACTAGCTCACTAGTTCTCGAATTTCTAGATTTTAGTCTAGTAATTTTCTGCCATTTTTAGCATAGGTTAACAGAGGTATTTTTGAGTAATTCCACTTGGAATGGAGACATAAGACATCCTATTCAATAAAAGAAAATTCCCATCCAATTTTTATTTTATTTGGTTGGTCATTCGGTGAATTATAACTCCCTATGACAAATTTGTTGTTTCCTATAGTAGTACTACATGACACCCTGTAGTATCCTTCAAACATGTATATAATTGTCGAGATTCACTCAAGAAGATTATTTATTGTTCCTTAGGGTTGAATGAAGACCCCTATGCTCTAAATAAATTATTGTGTAAGACTATATATCACTTAGGACTTGCCTCTTTACCCATGCAAAACATTTCAACGATTTGGGTTAATGGACAAATTTATGAATTGGATAATACAATGATGATTTTCTTGATTGCCACATCTGATGAACCCTGATAATGGATCTAAAATATTTGAAATGTAATGGTTGAAACTTATTTCATGATATTTACTTCATGCAATTAGAATAGGTTTCTTTCTTTGTACTTTATTTCTTGCAATAGGTTAAGGTTTCCATTTCGAGCATTTCATTTCTTGCAATTAGTTTAGGATTTGATTTTAGTACATGCACTCATTTACATCATGAAAGAAAATGAATGATGCATTTTATGCTGCACATATAGTGCTGATACCTCTTAATCTTGTATGAACCCTAGGTTGATAATTAAAGTTGGTAGCTTTGGGAGTTGCAACATTGTTGTTTCAATACTAAGGCTCATCACTTTTTGGCACTGTTGTCCGGGAGCTGTTAAAGTATGCATTGTTTTCTTCCCTAGTTGTTTCATTCAATTCTACTTTTTGAAAAAAAAAATTTGCATTAGGAATATTTCATTTCAAAAATAGAAAAATGCATTGCATGAGTGTTTTCATTCAATCATAAAAACAAAAAATTTATCCAACACCAACCCACCCCCCATTTGATCATGTGGTGCAGTAAGAACCATGTCACCATCCACTTTTGCAGGTAGAAGAAGAAGATAAGACAAAGAATGTAGAAGAAATGTATGGAGATGATGACAATGAGGAAGATCCTCTCAGATTTCTCATTCAATATACTGATATCAATGTGCATATGAAGAACATCCCTCCATCTTTTCTTCCAAACTTTCATGGTCTAAGGTCTTGAATTTGAAATTGTTTGTAGATCTTATGGTTACTTATTAAACACTCAAAAATTTAGATTGATTCCAGCATCATTGAAGGATAGAGCTCTTAAATGGTTCATGAGTTTAGGGACTAATTCAATAAGATCATGGAGTGAAATGCAAAAGATATTTTTAGAAAAATATAAATATCATGATCTTAAAGAAGAAATATTTAGAATTAATAAAAAAGAAGATGAGAGCCTTGAAGATTTAATAGACAGGTTCGTGTAGAATGTTAAGAGAGGAAAATTACATCATTTAGGATCTGACACACTAAAAACCCTCTTTCTTAGAACAATTAGGGATGAGTGGATGCTTATTCTTGATCTCATGAGTAGAGGTGATGTATACCAATTATCATTTGAATAAATTTGCGAAACATGAAAAAACATATGAAGATGAAGGGTAAGATAAAGTTAATCAGCATGAGGATTGGTAAGTCAAGCTAAACTTGGAAATTTTCTTGATAACTTTAAAACGAAAATTCTTAGCAATCTAAGTGAACAAGTAGAAATATTAATAATACAAAATGATAAAAAAGAATATGTTGATATTTTTGTTGTCCATGTAGAATCACAAGATGATAAATATTTTCCATCATTACCAATGTTGAAGGAAGTTTACCAAGAGGACAATGGAGCAAGTCAATCACCAAAGAAATTATGTTATGTAGCTCCAAGAGAACCATGGAAGACTAGTAGACCTAGTATGATGTAAGAGCCTAATTCACAATTTCAAGGTTATGCATATCCATTTCAAAGTAATTGGATCACACCCTTTCCTTGGCAACATTGGCCATATCAAAATCAAAACCAATCTTGGAAACAAGGTTGGCAAGGAAGTTATGGGAGTCATCCATAATATCCTCAATATTTTCCTCAATATTCTCCATACCCAATGACATGTTATCCCTACCATCCACCTCCACCACAAACACAACCCCAACCACATCCATCTCAAATATCCACTCCCACTCAACTACCTGTACCACCATTTCCAAACCCACATAATGAGCTATCTCAACCCACTTACAATGCTAAGGTACAACACTTTCAAACATCTGCTCTTGATCTAAATGGTATTCATCTTAGCTCAGGAAGAGTATTGCAAAAAATAGATTCTCTTGATATCATTGAGGGATCACATCCAGAAGAAGAAGATTCAAATGAGAATACCAAAGGATCATGTGCTGCATTTGATGAAGGCTAGACATCAAAATCAGAGATTGAGAAAGATCACTCATGGTTACCATCAAATCCTCCATGTGCTCAAGTGAAAAATTAGCAAAAAGAAGAAGATTTGAATTTCATGGAAGAAGAAGATGTCCAAGATTATCCAAATCAACAAGTGGACTAGGGGCATCACAACTATATTGAAATATGGTTCTAGATAGACACTACGTTGCAGCAATACTCTCTTCTTCAACTGTGTTTGATATCATTGAATTCAAAGAATTTAGTCTCTTACATCTAGGTACATGTCAAAGAATACATTTCAAGCCTATACATCAATCTATCTATCATCTTGATGTGCACTTGGCTTCATTGGAGGTATTCCCACACTTCAAAATGATTTTCTTTTTTCAAGTAGAGTAGGATAGGAAAAGAAATAAAAAATGAAAAATAAGAGAAAAAAATAAGAATCTCAAGTGAAAACCTCCTTTGAGGCACCTGAGATTAGCTCATTGATTAAAAACCTCCATGATGCGGTCAATGGGTTGCGAAAAAAAAGAAAAAAAAATATCTTAGGTGAAAACCTTCTTTGAGGTGCCTAGGCAGACCTATGAGTTGAAAACTTCATTGAGGCGACTAGTAGGCCTATAATAAAAAAAAGGAAAAACTAAAAAATCTTCGCTCTATGTATCTCTCTGATGAATGTAGGTACTCTCCAACATCTGAAAACAATAAAAACAATTTGGCACCAAAGAAAAGAAAATTTTGGTCAAAATTCTAGTCAAAGGAAGTCAAACTTGGACTTTCTCCTCCTTTGCTCAGATGCTCCAGAAGGACCAAGGCCATGCATATCCATCACCTTCATCTATTTACACCATCCACTCATCATTCCCAAGCTTTTACCAATCATTTTCCTTGCTATCCTAAAATACTACATGAATGCTCTATTTTACTACAGGAAACATAAATACATGGAGCAAAAAACTATTTTTGTCATATCTTGAAAACCATGCATCCATTTGCCAAGTTGTTTCAGGGGGAGATGCATAAGGATTATGGTAACATGCTCAAGTGATTTTAGAAAATTCTAGTGTACAATTTTAGAGAAATCAGCTTCTATCACCTACAACCATTTTTGAATTTTCTTTATATTTGTGTATTAATTTAAAATTTTGTTTCATGGGGAGATGAATATGGATGATGGTAACATGACCAAGCAATTTCAGAAAATTCCAGTGCACGGTTTCCAACAAATCAACCTCCAACAACTTCAACCATTTTTTATGTTTTCTCAAGATTCATGCATCCATTAGCCAAACCTTTTTTATGGGGAGGTGCATAAGTATGATGGAAACATGCTCAAAAAATTTCAGGTCAATCCATTCTATCGTTTGGGAGATATGGACAAAACAAGGAAAATCTATAGTTTCCTATAATACTACTACAAGATATCCTAGTTCGACTTCAGGATGCACTGTTTTACTATAGGAAAGAGGCCAAGAACTTAGGATATGGTAGGAAAGGTGGAATGAAGTGTGGGAAAGGTGTATAATGGTGGAATAAGGTATAGGGAAGGTGAACATCACCCATGGTCAAGCATAGCACTCTTAGAAGGTTGAATTTGACTAAGATAGTTTGATCATGATAACTAGAAGACAAAGGTTTAGAATCACAAAGCCATGAAGACCTGTGCAAAAGAAAACCAAAGGAAATTATCACCTTCAGAGGACCATGGATCAATCTCAACTCAGCAGCAGCATGCATGTCTCTCCAACAACGATCAAGTAGGTACATGTATGCAATATTCTTGACCTATTCTCTTGAGGATATTATAGTTAGAAATTTGTTTTCAATGCATGAGAGATGAGGTTTTATAAACTAAGGATGGGCTAGTAGTCTTAGCCACCTTCAACTAGTTAATTACAGCTCACTCATTCACTCATGCAATGTGGAAAAGCCAAATTATGAAGGGTGGTGATTCTGAGGAATGGGGATAATAGATAAAAGAGGAAATTTGTGCAAAGGCCAAGTCACCAAAGCATTCCAAGTCCTCCATGCACTTCATATCCACTATCTATCCATCATTTATCTATCCCATTTAATAAAAAAAAATTAATATTTTTCAAGAACAAACCCTATACTCTGTCTCCCTTTGAAAAAATCTTGAAAAAAATAAACAAAGCATCCTCTCCATTTTCACAAACCTACACTACTCCCTCTAAGCCCTAACATTATCCTCCAACTACTCTACATCATTTCTCATCACTCCCATAAAGTTAGAAGGCCTTGAAGGAAGAAGGAATGATTGCTACATGAAGGAAGAATGTTGCTTCAAGAAGGAAGAAATGAACAAATTGTGCTAAAACCCAAAATGGCAATGCCTAAGAGAGGCCTAATAAAAATAGAGAACTCCAAAGCCATTAAGCAATCATCTAGGCCACAAAAGAGAAGAAGAAGGAAACAAAAAGAAATAAGCCATTCACCATCAAAATATAACTCAAATTGTAGTGATGAAAAGAGGCTTTCCAAGAGGTCTCTAATCTCTTTCTAGCTTTTCTCTAAGGCCTAAAAGGTGTTATAGAAATGGGAGAAAGGCATGGAAGTCAAGTTGAGGGCCTACCCTAGGCTCAGATTATCATTTATGCTCAAAATAGGTTTAAACAAGGTTTCCTATAGTACTACAAAAATTGCTACATGGTTTGCTGTAGTACTACAAGAACCGCTACACAGTTTCTTGTAGTTTTTACAGGAATTACTACTGGATGTCCTAGTTCTCATATAAAGGTGTTTTGAAGGTTTTGGAGGTGTCCAAATGGTGGAAAAAGTAGCAAAAGGTTGTAAAAGGGTGTGGAAGACCTTGCCAAACTGCAAAACATATTTAAGAACCCATCTTGAATAAGGGGAAGAAGGCAGGCTAATGGTCTTAAGAAACACTGTGATTTTTTCTATGCACAAACGATTTTGGAAAAATGAGTGAAAATGGGATGAAGGTTTAAAGGGAGAGGATATTAATGAAATGGATCTTCAAGTCAACAAAGTTCACTTACAAAGAGGAAACTTATGTTTTTTGCTTGAAAGACTTATAAACAATCATAATAAGAAAAACTACATTTGTGTGCTTGTCCTTGCAAAACTTACAGCCAAGATTCTTAAGAGAAAGGACTGAGGAATTCACAAGGGGGAGGCCATAAGGCCATGCATGAGGCACGATGAGGTCACTAAGTTGCTCAGAGGATGAGCAACACTTTCAACAGGGGGTATGATGGGACTCTAAATTAGAGATAAATTAAGACCCATGCCTCTAAATTAGACATAACGTAAAGCCCATCTGACCATCCTTCAGCACATTAAACCTCTATTTTTGCATTAGATAATGTATTTTTAACTCTAATATGCTCATTATGAAGGTTTATGGATAATTTCATATTTGTGCCTAATATTATTTATTTTTGTGGAATATTGTGAGAATACTGGGCAAATTATGAAGATTTGGAGGAGGAGATAATTTAGGGACTTGCTACCTAATACAGGAGGATCAATATTAAATATTAAATCAAAAAGATATTCTGGAATTATAGCACAAAATTATGGAGCTCTAATGATTGAGAAAATCTAGGAATATGTTCCCTGCTATTTAATGCAGATTCCTAGTATTGGGAACCAAATCCACTAACCAAGGGATTTTGGTGGGAAAGAATCATCCTTTTATGGGGAATGATTCCTAATCATTTTTTATAAGGACCAAGTCTAATTTTCTTTTAGGGGTTGATCTTTATTATCCTTCTTGTGGAGAGAACTCGTATTTTTGTAGATCCGCTGTCATTTCTTGCAGGGATATAATTGTATTGATGGAAATAATGAAGACTGGTGACATGTTTGACTTCTAAATCTTGGTCTCCTTCATAGGACTCTGATTTTCCTTGGCCTTAGCCATCCCAGGAGCCTCAGAACTCTTTTGTATCATTTAATTTTCTTCCTTTTACTCCTTATTCACATGCATCTCTTCTTCCTGTCTTTTTCTATTTTTGCATTTAGTGTTAATGATTTCTTGTTGTAGGATTGGGTTAAATGGTTGAATTAAGCTATTTTTCAAGATTACAAGCATAATTTCATCCTTTCTATAGATTTTGAAGGTCATAGTAATCGTTGAGCTACTTGGATTAGTTTGTTTATTCCCAAATCTAGATTTCTAGAAGTCCCTTGTGGCAAATAACAATAAATTTATGCTAATTTTAGAGCATGTTAACGAGCCTCAATCAAGTTGATTCCACTTGAATTAGATCAAAAACACATTCTAGTTATTAAAAAAATTTACCCCATTGAATTTGAATTTGATTAAGTTAGGAATTTGATAGATGTACTAGCTCACTAGTTCTCGAATTTCTAGATTTTAGTCTAGTAATTTTCTTCCATTTTTTAGCATGGGTTAACAAAGGTATTTTTGAGTGATTCCACTTGGAATGGAGAACTAAGACATAATATTCAATAAAAACATATTTCCCATCTAATTTTAATTTTATTTGGATGGTCAGTCGGTGAATTATAACTCCCTATAGAAAATCTGATGTTTTTGGTACTAGTACTACAAGAAACACCTTCCAACATGCATATACATGCTTGGGTTCACTCAAGAAGCTTGTTTATTGTCCCTTAGGATTGAATAAATACCCCTAGGCTCTAAATAAATTATTAGGGAAGACTAAATATGACTTAGGACTTGCCTCTTTAGCCATGCAAAACATTTTAACGATTTGGGTTGATGGACAAATTTATTAATTGGATAATACAATGATGATTTTCTTGATTGCCACATCCGATGAAATCTATTAATGGATATAAAATCTTTGAAATGTAATGTTTGACATTTAGTTCATGATATTTACTTAATGAAATTATAATAGGTTTCTTTCCTTTTCTTTTGTTTCTTACAATAGGTTAAACAGTTTCCATTTCGAGCATTTCATTTTCTGCAATTAGTTTAGGATTTGATTTTAGTACATGCACTCAATTACATCACGACAACAAAGGAATGATGCATTTTATGATGCACATTGTAGGTTTTAACCCCGTATAGAAATTACCTGCATACGAATTCTAAAACATAGAAAATAAACAATGTGAGAGCATAACACATAAAACACATATACATAGAAATTTCCCCTAGATCCCAAAACCGGGACTACCAACTTGATTTTTCATTATGTTCCTTTCAATGTTATAATACATATTTATACATGTCGAAGCATCCAATACCATGGACCGAAAACCATCGCATCCAAAAAACATGTGCAAAAATCATGCACAAAACCATAGGTGGGTCTGCCCAACCTAACATAGGGTCCAAAATGACCTCATAAAGAGGGGTTATAGGTACACCTCAAACCCCCTGTGACCCCCCCGACTACACAATTAGTGCAATGAAGGGGGGCTCTGTCCCCCCTCTAACCCCCTGTGACCCCCCGCACTACACAATTAGTGCAATGAAGGGGGGCTCTGTCCCCCCTCTAACCCCCTGGTTAACTACGTGGGCTAGTCATGGAAAGAATATAACACAACCCAACAAACATATAATTTTGATACCTCTCAAGTTTGTATGAACCCTGGGTTGATAATTAAATTTGGTAGCCTTGGGAGTTGTAGCATTCTTGTTGCAATACTGAGGCTCATCAATCCCTTTTCGTGGTTAATCTCTCAAATATGAAAAGGTAGAAAACAATATTCAGGAGAACCTCTTAGCCACGTGTGACCAAGGTATTCTTTTTTATACAATAGTCTATCTCAGTCCAGTGAAGGGTTAAAATTATACTAATTAGTGATGAGCCTCATCATTGGGTAATTATATGGGTCTTAATTCACCTCCTAGCTTAGTCAAACCAACTATTCTCATGAATTATTGCATACTTTTGATTATATTTTGTTTATGAGATGAGTTAGAGTTGGATATTTTGCTTTGTGGTCTAATGTGCATTTAATACAGGATTAAAGGATAAAATCAAGGAATTTTGGCAAAGACCTTGGTCAAAACTTGAATGGGACAAGGGAGAGTAATTATAGGAGGTAAATCCTCCTCATTTACTACCCCCCACTCAAATATTCCTCCATCATCTCGGAGTGCAAACAACCAAATCATGAGGACCAGAAGGCAACCGAGCAAGTGAAAGTCAAAGCACCGGTTTATCTTGAGTTTGGGAGCCTAGACCCCCTAATTTTAAGGAAGTCATTGGAGAATTCATATGTATAAGTAGAGAGGTCTAGGACCTTAGTAGGATTTGGATTTTTTATTGTAAAACTCTACTCTATTTTCGAGCTGCAAGACTTGTCACAATTTTGGATGTAATCCATGGTTTTGATAATAAGAATGAGTTTTGTTTTGAGCCATCACTGAGTTAACTCAGAGGGATGAAGCTCTTGGGTTAGGGCCCGACCCTAGTAGCCAAGGCTCCTCTTTATTGTACATGTATGCTAGCAGATATTCATGGTTTAATTGTTTATTTTCTTAAGTAGCTGCATTTCCATTATAACAGTGTAGAGTAGTTTGGTTGTGTTTTAGTTTGCTTCCATTTGTGCCTTCTTTCAATTATCAGGTTAGCAAAGAGAAAAATATCACCATAAGTTTGTCAGTAGATGTCTTGGCCTCATCTCCTCCCTCTGGGACTATGATTTGAGGAAGAGACCCTTCAGCAACCCCAAAAACATAGATTTCTAGTTCTTGCATGAGCTTTGGAGTTTGTTGTCTTCATTCAGTCCTTGGTTCATTTCATTGTCATCTCTTTCCATCACTCTCTTTCTATAATAATATCTCACTCATATTCTCATTTCCTTCAACACTTTCTTCATGCATAATATGGGAAATTGATTCATGGTTTTCTAGTTTATGAGAATGTATCTTGTTGCATAATTCTTGGAAGACACGCACATTTTAAGCGTTGCAGGTACTTCAGGAGGAGGTCGAGACTTCATCACCAGCATCCATCTTTCATCTCAACCATATCTTGGTCCACCCTCACTCTCACTAGTTTCTTTTGTCCTTTTTCATTGAAACTCCGCTAGACACATTGAAATGCTTAAGCGGAAGCTAATAAATCACATCTTAATCATATTATACCCATGGATTTCCTTACCATCCAATCCACGACAAACCTAGCCAATCATCATCAACTGCGTGTCGCATAGCTAACCTATTCATAGCTAACCTATTCATTTCAACGTTGGACTTTAGGCACTCAAACTATCCACCGTCGATCTGTCTCGCTTGATCCAATGGTTATCATGTCACCCACTCGCTAACTAGCTTGGCCGATCTCCACCAGCAATCTGTCTCGTTGGATCCAATGGCTATCATGTCATCTGGCATGAATTCTTGCACGATCGATATCCAATTGAGAGCGTGTGAGGAAAGTGGTTTTCCCATGCTACATGTCACCTAGTTAGGCTAATTGCGTGAAATTTAGGAATACCTCTTATAGCTCTTAGGGAGCACAAGATACAACTTACCACCTACGAAGACCGCTCCATCATTCTACACATTTTCCACCCTTTTGTCGACACGTGACTTGATGTGATCCATCCATCTATTAACTTAATCTCTTGCAATAAGATCTCCACTGCTCATCTTCTGTTAGCCCCGTTCGTTGATCTGACTGATCCAACGATTCTTGTGCACTGCTACTTCATTACTTCTTCCTTTCACTGATTTCGATCTTCGATTGCTCTTCTACTTGACTCCTTCCCGAACTTTGCTCTGTGTATTATTTAAACCCTGCCACTTCTGAGCTTTGATTTGGTTATTCAATCAAACTCCAACAATGTATGATCATCGCAATACTCCTCTGACCACTATCCTCTCTCTTGGATACTTTTTGAATTCCCTACACACTTATGTTATCAGAATTACTATAATCCACACACAGTTCATAATTCAATTACTCAATACACACCACACAAAATCAGAAATCACACCTCTGTATTAATAAATAAATATTTACACAATGAGTTCGTTCTCAGCCTGATATTCTATATCAGTAGCCTTTCCTTTCACAAAAGGCCTCCTAGTACCCTTCCACACCATCCAAAAACTCCATAGACCTTCTAGCCATCCTTAGCCACCTTCCATCCACCTGCCACATCCACAAGAACAATTAAATTGCATGCTTGATTTTACCAAAAAAAAAAAAAAGTGAAAATAGATTTAGTTTAGTTTCCTTGCTTACACATTAGTATGGTTTGATGCTCTTTACTTCTGTAACATAGATAGCAGCATTAGGTTAGTGTTGATTTATCAATTCTTCTTAGCATAGTTGTTTAAATGGTTAATTAGGATATGGTGTGATTTATCATTACATGTTGTTTTCTTCATTACTGCAGTAGAGTAGCTCGCTTAGAATAGATTTTCTCTTCTTCCGTCAAAGAATAAAGCTTCTTTTGACTCTATAGAAGTCTGGCTTGGAACCCTTGGGGTCTCTTGCCAGATGAACAATGACAATAGGCATGACCTTCACTTTTACTTATGCATATAGCACTGTCACCTCCAAGTTTGTATGAAACCCAGGTTGATAGGTAAAGCTGGTAGTGCAGGAGTTGCAACATCCTTACTACGATACTGTCACTCACCAAGTAGACGTCATCTCATATAAATGTATATCTAACCCAAAGATATTATGATAATAGAAATAACCCAAGAATAACAAGATAGAAATAGATAGAAATGATTCACTTTATTGATATGAAACCCTTAAGGTAGGCAACACCATACATTCACTACTTAAGGAAGGAGAACACTCCACAAGCCATATGCCTGTTCATACAATAATCCTTCACTATCTCTCCATGTGGAGTCTCTAGCCTCTATATAGGCCTCATACATACAATACCATGGGTCATTACCATGGTTCCCTCATACCATCAACTAATACCATGGGCCCATTACATTATAATTAAATACTTGTGGTCCCTTACATGATATGGGTTAACCACCTTATTTATTACTATGGCCCATCCCATTATTACATTATTACCTTGGGTACCTCCCTTGGTACCCCATATTATCCCCCCTAGGTATATAACACTCCACCCCCCTTAGCATGTTTCGTCCCCGAAACATAGGAAGAACACAAATAATAAGATCTACTCAAAAGAGTAGTCCACTGGTACCATGCACGTGAATCTAGCCATCCAAGAGAAAGGTGAACCCTCGATCTCGCTGGTGCCTCGCTCGCTTGAGATAGAAGTTGACCGTGGCAGCTCTTCTGTGTTGATGTGTAGTAGGTGGATCTTCGCTCCTCGCTATCCGTCATACGGGGGTTGTTATCCTTGTGGCTAATTGGTTGCCATCTTGCGGGGTGATGTGGGTGATGATATGTTGAAGTTTTAACCCATGGTGTCTTTTTCTTTAATTCACCCTATTGTGGTGCCTGTTGTGGTGTCTTCTTTTCCAATATGACTTCAACCACTGAGCCCTCCTCTGATGTATCAGCACCTGTAACCTTTTCTGCTTCCACCTCTGTTTGTGTTTGATTGTCTATCATCACTAGCTCATCATCTAATATGTCAAACCCTGGAACATCTTCTGCTTCAGCCTCTTGGCACTCTACCTGTTTATTAATGGAAATATCCTGTAATGTAATTTTCTTCTTTTTATACTAGAGCTTCAGGAATTTCTTCTGTACATTAATATTGATAGTACCCACTGATTCCATCCAAGGATATCCGAAAACAACATCCATATTATCCATCTCCGAAGCATAAAAATCACCATGCAACACATATTTATCCATAGAAATCTTCAAATCCTTGTACACTTGAACATCCTCATTATCAACTTGTGCAGTTTCAATGTGTTTTGCTGGAACTTGCAATCTTTTTGCCAAATTAACACTTATAAGATTTTGCTTGCAACTAGGATTTATAGATACAACGATCTTCTCCTTCTGAATCAATCCATGAACCTGCAATAAGGAGACACCCGTAGCAATTAACCCCTTATGTGTCTCATTCTCCTTTTTTCTAGCCCGAGACCATTTGTCCAAAAAGACTTTTTCAAATTCTGCATCTGAAAGTTTGAGCAACTGCTTTAAGTCAAGTGATAAATTCCACTTTTGAGCCTCATCTCTCATATTAATCATCATTGGAATCTTCCAATATGTCACATGTTTGGACTTGTATCTTTGTATGAATTCTTCAATAGTAGGACCATCATCTTTTTCTGTAAAATATAGAATCGCCATGAAGAGGGTTTGAGAAAAATTCACTTACTTGGCGAAAATTTGAAATTGTCACAGTTTCGTCAATATTGCTCAGAATCCCTATTATGACCTATTTCCAGAAATGGAACAATCATTTTGCATCTACCCATGTGATAGAAATCTTGATCCCAGCACTTAAAATTTCAGATCTACGTTTCAACTCTCCCGCCGTCACCAAAATTTCTGCAAAAAAGAGCTGATTTTAAATCAGCGATATCTCCCTCATCCGGACTCCGATTCGACTGATTTTTTTTTTTGAAATTGGGTAATTTTTCTCAAAAAATTCAGATCTACAATTAGATTTTGTATATCTTGCACCAAGACGTCTAGATCTACACCGCAAACTCGCTGCCCCGAAAAATTGTCTACAACACCACTGATTTTTAGATCAGCGATATCTCCTTCATCCGGACTCCGATTCAACCAATTTTTTTTTTGAAATCGGCTACCTCTTCACAAATAATACAGATCTACAATTAGATTTTTTATATCTTTCATCAAAACATACAGATCTGATCTGCAAATTCGCTGCCCCTGAAATCCTGCAAAAAATTAAAAAAAATTCTCCACTTTTGTGCCCAAGAAAGTGCTCTGATACCACTTGTTGTAGCTCCGATACAATTTGTTGTAGATCTAACCCAAATATATTATGATAATATAAATAACCGAAGAATAATAAGATAGAAATAGATAGAAATGATTCACTTTATTGATATGAAACCCTTAAGGTAAGGCAACACCATACATTCACTCCTTAAGGAAGGCGAACACTCCACAAGCCATATGCATGTTCATACAATAATCCTTCACTATCTCTCCACGTGGAGTCTCTAGCCTCTGTATAGGCCTCATACATACAATACCATGGGTCATTAACATGGTTCCCTCATACCATCAACTAATACCATGGGCCCATTACATTATTATTAAATACTTGTGGTCCCTTATATGATATGGGTTAACCACCTTATTTATTACTATGGCCCATCCTATTATTACATTATTACCTTGGGTACCTCCCTTGGTACCCCATATTATCCCCCCTAGGTATATAACACTTCTTCCATCAAAGAATCAAGCTTCTTTTGACTCTATAGAAGTCTGGCTTGGAACCCCTAGGGTCTCTTGCCAGATGAACAATGACAATAGGCATGACCTTCACTTTTACTTATGCTTATAACACTGTCACCTCCAAGTTTGTATGAAACCCAGGTTGATAGGTAAAGCTGGTAGTGCAGGAGTTGCAACATCCTTGCTACAATACTGTCGCTCACCAAGTAGACGTCATCTCATTTACTTTATAGAGTTTGAAACAACAAGTACTCGACAATATTTTCATATTCTGAGAGTCAGAAAAGAGTTGCAAGGTGACTCCACGGGGGTTCCTTTTTCGTTTGTTTTTTACGAGTCTGAAAAATTGATAAACTAAAACTCATTAGTTCAGTCAAAATCAATCACCATGACCATTTATCCATGACCTGCTGCTGCACAAGTGAACAAACGTTACCCATTTCAAGAAAAATATTGAAATATAAGTACAAATGTGCCCTAAATGGTAAAAATATTTTAAAAAGTTTATATAAACTCATGAAGTAAAAACAAATTTATCATTTGTCATTTGGTAATTTAGAGAGCACCTTTTACCCCAAACTCTCCTGATCTTCAAGAAAGAAGTGCAACCAATCTAGGACACCATTTGACGATCCATTTAATGCAAGTAAGAGATCTATCCTTCCTTTTCATTTTGATTTTGTTTTTAAGTGATTTCATGCATGGAGTAGGTGGTAAGGAGGGCTCATTTTTTTTTTTTTTTTTTTTTTTTTTTTTATGTCGAGCGCTATCAATGTGAGTTTTACCCATTTGACCCACGTTGCTCTCCTTGATCCCAATAGTTCCATCACACTGAAAGCATGGAAAAATTTGGAAACAGTCATGCTGGTTGTTATAGAAATTTTTGTGCCTTACAGCTCTAAGCATGAAATGTACATAAACCAAGGGATCCTAAGTCCCTAAAAGTGTTGTTCCTACCCCTAGAGGAACAAGGTCAACCAATTACAGCTTCTCCCAGAAGTTCTCCACCAGAAACTGCTCAGAATCAGTCAAATTAGGATCATTTCAGCTGCTCCACTAGCTAGCTGCATTGCATAGCACCCCAGTACACTAGCTAGGTGCATCGCAACACACCTAAATGCACTACCAGGGTGCGCTGAGCGGGAAATGACAAATGGCAGCGTCATTCCGCGAGGTGGACAGACAATGGAAGCTTCCAGAATCTTCCCCAATGACACTTGCCTCACTGAGTTCGACCAAGGATGAGTAAGAGGCTCTCAGTCTCCAAGTGGAAGCAAGAACTGACAGAGAGAAGCCACTAGTCAAATCATAAGCTGACTCATCCTCTTTGCATACATCTATATATGGATCCCTCATCCCAGAGATCCAAAGGCTGGAATTTTGTACATTGCAGGGAATTGCTATTGGTTTTGAGATAGAGATCAGTGTATTGGGTGATTTATGCTTTGTTGGAGGTGAAGAGGGGATTCCTTTGCTGGGGGGTTGATGCTGGATCAGGAATCATCGGTTGTAACTCTTCCTGGACCTTCTTGTTATATCAATAAAACTATTTGAGTTTCTCCTAAATGCTTGTGTATCAATGATGTTTTGTTATATTTGCATGTTTAGCTTAAATCTGATCCTAAGCTATTTATGAATGTAAATCCATGTCTTTGTGTAGTTTTCCTCTTCTGTGATCTTGCAGGAACTTGGTGAAGCTGGGCAAGTAAGGGAGCAGGTAGCTAGAAGCTGTCAAAGAGGAGAGAGATTGGATCAAAGGACTAGCGCAAGACACAGGTTGGTTCATCCTATTCCTCTTCGTTTATAGTTCATAAAGAAGAATACGAAAGTAGTTTTCCTTGTTTGTTTCTAAGGTACTGTCACACCTTAGTGGGATAGGGGCGTTCTGAGTAGACACTTTTCCCGTTAACAAAATGGCGACTCCACTGGGGAGCGTGTCTAGTTAGTTTGTTTGTGTTTCTCTTGTTGTTTGTTTCATAAACACAGAAGTAGCAATCGAACTGCATTTGCCATTATCAAATGCAAAGTAGACACCTGCTACTTCAATCCATTCACTGGATTTGTTTATGATTTGAATAGCTGATTCACAAATGATCTGATTACCCTTTGTGATAGCTCTTAGACCTCCTTTAAATCCATCCTCTGATTGTGCATTACTGATTGCTTTTACTTGGCCAAAATCCATAGATTAAACTGCAAACCGTGACCCAAACCCGGATAGAAGTCTCGTTTCTGCCCCAGCGCAGGCACAGTGAAGAGATTCTGCATTTCAACGCAGTTCCCGAGAGGGCTACCTGCGCTGCAATTCAATTTCTCTGTGCAACAGGTGCGCTGATCAGCCTAGCCCTGTGCAGTTGAGGTTCTTTGCTTCATTTTTTCAGTTTTGTCTTTGATTTTGCAACCAGTGGTCAGTGTCTGTCTGTTTAAAAACCCCTTTTCTTTGCCTTAATTCCACTTCCTTTGTACAAAAAGACTGTAGATGTTCTTTGTGTGTTTGTTACATCATTTACAGTATTCCATTGAAAGAGTAGAATAGTCATACTGTCGTCCTTGGATTTAGATCTGTCGCAAGTGTCGATTTTGATCTTAGGAGAAAATTTATTTGCTGTGGACAGTCGATTATGCTTTTACCTTTGTCTTTGGTTTGAATTTGTCACTTTCTAGTGTCGAAACGAGTGTTTATTTCAAAATCATAAAGTGTCGTAATCTTCTCTACCTTTTGATTTCGAAAAGAAGCTTGTTTGTGTTTTTCACTTGAAAGAAAATTCAGATTTGTACATCAACTTTCTTTTTAGGCATCAATATTAAGAAAGTGAAAACAAATACATGCATATGTGCATTTGCATATTTATAGTCTATTTGGCTTGATTTAGGAAAAGTGCATTTACAGTGTGCTCTTTGCTCTTTGAGAAAAGATTGTGTCTTTCTTTTCCCCTTGTAGCTAGGATTTTCATTGTTGAAAAGAGATAAAAGCTTGCTTATCATCTTTAGATTGCATTTTAGGAATTACATCTACATCTCGTGGTGATCCCAAAAGGCAAACTTCTAAGAAAGATCAACTTAAAATAAATTGAATGAATCTAACAACGCTTTGGAACTTAACGCACAACATTTAGAGGTCTAGGCTAGAGACGTATTCCGGCGTCGTAAAGCCTGGTAACTGTTGTCCTCACTGATGGTTGGGTGATTCCTCCACTTTGAGACGATAAGTGCCAGTACGGACTTGTGCTCCCACGTACCATCGAGTATATATTGGGAGACCCCTATAGGCTTAAAACCTTTTATCCATAGGAAGCCGTGTCGGCCGCCCTACTGATTGCAATGCACCGAACACAGCATTCGGGAAGATTGACTGCCGTACCGTAAAAATTATTCTGCAGTTTTGTGATTAGTTTGGTACTCCCTCTACCTAGATCTCCAGAGCAGTCCCTTTCGTTCCTTTTCAGACTCCTTAATGGAAAAGGTCCATCTGAGCACTTGTCACTTCAGGCTCATTAAAAATCAAAGGAGACTAGAGTCATCTTTTGTTTTTTCTCGACTCTTTAAAACTGAAAAAACAAGTTGTGTCAAAGCGTCTTAAAATTTATTTTAAACGGAATATTCATACCCTTTTCCTACGTTGATCTTAGGTTGAGAAAATGGAGTCTACCAACCAAGGAATTCCCCTTGGTGGAAATCCTAGTCCCTTCTCCTCTTAGGGAGATGTTGGTGCACCCCATATGGCCACATTGTCGCTTCCAGGACTGACAATTGGCTTGACAGTATGGCTCTTCTCAACCAATGTCGTTCAGAACACCACCATTCCTGAACAATCGAATCAGCAATTAGACGAGTCCAGAGTTGCCCACCAACCTTCTACTTCCTGTAATTCTTCCTCTCTTCCTCCCTCTTCGCTTGATGGGGCTGGCAAAGCAAAAAGTCAAGTTCCTAAGGAGAAGAAGGAGAAGAAGAAGAAATAGAAGAAGAAGAAGGAGCCAAAGGCGAATGGGGGAAAACGAGTGTTGTCTAACGAAAATCCACACACTGCACTGACCAGGCCTAAATCGCCATGTGTCATTTGCAAAGGAGACCACTTTCACAGAGATTGTCCTTGCATCCCTCGGATACTAAGGGACTGGTCTCCTCGTTTACACAATCTAGTGTCATCAACCTCTGGTGATCATGTTGAAAGCACACCGTCAACTAGCGAAAGTGAAGCCCCAGGACAAAGAGGGAAAGCTAGATTTCCCTGTAAACTGTGCGAAGGCAATCATGTCGTCCACCGTTGTCCCTTCTTAGACGAAGCGAAAAGAGTTTTGGATGATCGTCCGGTTTCACCGTTACGACTTCCTCCTAGATATAAAAAACTCTTGCCGAGTCCGTCGCTAGTTGAGAATCCAGCTGGCCCGCTCAAGTGGTCAGCTGAAACGCCTATCATCGAAGATAAACCATCTGAATCCATACCAGACGAAAGTCAAAAGGTCGAGGCGGAAGTTGACCCGGTCTTGCCTTCAGAGGTTTTATCTGCGGATGATACAGTCACTGAAGAGAACAAGGATGACACCATCCAAATTCTCTTCATCAACACATACTCCGACGAACATGGGGGCAATCTACCCATTCCCTTACCGCAGCAGGGAAGTTCGTCAGAGCCATACCCGACCGTCTACTCGGTCCCACCTCCAAGCAACCTAGTTGTCTCCTTCGACTGGAATCAACTAGGCAGACCCCGTTTACCAGCAAGCATACCATTCCGAATTATCGTTCAAATATATAGAATGGTCATGGCTGGTACCATCATAGATGAAGGGGCTTCTGTGAGTATCCTTTCCTCTACTGCTTGGAAAGCGCTTGGTTCGCCATCGCTGTTGCCTGAGATGAGAAATCTGACAGGTTTTGATAAAGGAACCAGTCGACCTTTAGGGATCCTTCCCAATGTGCCCATAACATTGAGAGGGAAGACAATTCAAATGAACGTAATGGTAGTTCAAGGACCCTTGGATTATAACCTACTCCTTGGACGAGACTATATTTCTTGCATGGGAGCCATCGTCTCCTCACTCTTTAGAGTAATGTGTTTTCCGCACGAAGGAAGAGTGGTCAAGCTCGTGGACCAGCTTTCATTTCCCAGATCACGCATCGCAAATAGTCATATACCATCCCTAAATGGTCTCTTCACACAAGAAATGTCTCAATCTCCAGTCCGTCCTCCCGATGAGCGCGAGTAATTTGGAGGGATATGACTGAATCCCAGGGGGCATGCGTCCTGGTCTGCTTCAGCAGGAAAACTTTGGGTATAGGGTAGATTTCCGCGGGAGAATATGACTAGTCTGTACCCCGTCCGTGATTGGAAGAGGGTTATTCTAGAACAAGATTCTCTTTTCAAAGTTATGTGAGTTGACAGAACTGAGTCACTCGCCTTTGTTTATCTCGGTAGACATCGCCGAAGAAGTGTTTTATTTGCACCGCGAATCGAACAATCTTTGGGTGACCTGTAAGAGGTAGGCCTCTCCTGGTAAAAAAAATGTTTTATTGGACTAAAGAATGGGTAACATTGAAACCATACTTTATACCTGGGGGCATGCAAACCTTTTGGAGTGCAAGCGAGGGGCGGCTATTTCTTTTTAAAATTTTTAGGACCTCTAACCCTTTAAACTCGTAGGATTAGTCGTCACCTAGCTTGCATAAAGAAAGGATGTGGGGCAAAAATCTAAAAGTTGCCATTTTATATGAGACATTTTTATCATATGACTGGATTAATCGAGCAGTTTTAGCGCATAGTTCAAGCTCGTTAAAAAATAAACATAAGACATGAGCAAATGTTTCCACCCGCGTTTAAGCTTATTAAAAAATGAACTATTCCTCGGTAAATAACCACCGTGAATGAAGCATTTCAGCCATTAAAGCCTTGGTCGTGTTTGCACCATCACCTCCACTTTTCCATTGGCCGATCATTCACCTCCATTTGATTGTTTACCCATTTTGAGGAACAGTTGCGAAGAGTGATTTCACTAGCCATCCTTGTGACACTGCCGTGATTGGAAAATTCCAACCCTTACCTGGAATCAGCTACTACCCATTTTATCACTCGTTCCTCGAAAGACGAGTCTTCTTTAAGCTCTTTTCAACTGACTCGTAAAATATGAAAAGATTGCTGAGTTTTGGCCTTCCAGCTCGTTAAAGCGACCGGAATTGTTATCCCTCCTCTAGATTTTAATCTTTTTGGACCCGAGGGATTATTCCACAAAAAGATCGAGCGCTTGTTTTGTTCGGCTCGTTAAAACTATCGAAAATTCATCCCTTCTGTATTGTTTTATACTTTTTCGGACTTAAGGGATTAGATGATGAAAAAGGAATTTCGGAGTTACCTTTACGTACCTTTTCATACTCTCTAAAAATGAAAAGGACCGAGTTATCTTTGTCGTTAAACTCGTTAAAAATATTAATAGCGACAAACTTGTCTTTAGACGAGCACGCGTTTCACTATTGCTAGGCTCGTTAAAACATAGTGATGGATTTGCCCGAAGGGAAAATTATAGAACAAGCATATGTTATCCTCCTCAAGATTGAAAAAAATAAAGAGGTACTGGTCAGCAATGACTGGGGAAAAATTGGGAAGAAACTCAAAGAATCTTTATTGGTAGCAAGTCGCTCTTGAACATGACACTTCCATTCCGTGCCTAAGTCGGGTTGGGTTGTTTCATTCACCGATCACATCGCCATGGTCACGCCATACCATCCACATTTGGGGTAAATGCTACCATTCCATCACTTAAGTGTCGCCGACATGTTCAAGAGAAGTCACCCAGAGAAGTCATCCGTGTCCCATCCACTACCATACATTACACTTCATTCTTTCATGACCGCCACCCTGAACCATATATCATCAAATCGTTTTCACCTCTATCAAAATCATTTGCTCCGTTCTGTGTCATTGATTTGGGATTCATCAAGGCCCTCCTTTGACGGATCGCTTCTTGTCGACATCAGCTCATTATCCAAGAAGTTGATCTAGGAACACCCCATTCAGTACTTTGAAGCTTGCATGCCTCAATGGAAAGTTTCTCACTTCCGGTGACAGGTATACATCAATGACCTTCGACCGAAAGATTTTGTGTGGTGTTCGACGCCAAGTCCTTTATTCACACCACGTGAATTGTACTGCAGTACCTTGAGGGTCATCATCATTATCGGTGATTCCTCTCGCACTTGTTAACAATTTACATCATCAACTGGTAATCAAGCGATGTCTTTCCATGTTCGACTTCAAAACATTTCTCACATGGATCAACTTGTACTTCGAGTGAAGATTGGACGAGATTGAAGACCCCGGATCTAGTTTCATCCATCCGGGCTGCGATATATATTCAGGAAAAATAAAAACATTGACATGTATAGGCATTGCAGCACAGATAATCATCCTACCAAACGGATGATGACTTCATCAGAATCATCAATCTACCATCAGATGATTGTCTATCCTGTGTACATAAAAATGAGTTTATAAAGTTGAGCATGGGAATGCCCGCCTCAGCTAGATCATGAAAACAGTATGAAGATAACGTATTGTATTGTATCTTATTACAGGTCTCCTCCCAACATTGAAAGAACTTCAGATCCTCCTAATAAAGCATTTCACCCGATAAACGGCCTCATACTTTAGGGGGCAACTGTTATAGACATTTTTGTGCCTTATAGCTCTAAGCATGAAATGTCCATAAACCAAGTGATCCTAAGTCCCTAAAAGTGTTGTTCCTACCCCTAGAGGAACAAGGTCAACCAATTACAACTTCTCCCAGAAGTTCTCCACCAGAAACTGCTCAAAATCAGTCAAATCAGGATCATTTTAGCTGCTCCACTAGCTAGCTGCGTTGCATAGCACCCCAGTACACTAGCTAGGTGCATTGCAATGCACCTAAATGCACTACCAGGGTGCGCTGAGCGGGAAATGACAAATGGCAGTGTCATTCCGCGAGGTGGATAGACAATGAAAGCTTCCAGAATCTTCCCCAATGACACTTGCCTCACTGAGTTCGACCAAGGATGAGTAAGAGGCTCTCAGTCTCCAAGTGGAAGCAAGAACTGACAGAGAGAAGCCACTAGTCAAATCATAAGCTGACTCATCCTCTTTGCATACATCTATATATGGATCCCTCATCCCAGAGATCCGGAGGCTGGAATTTTGTACATTGCAGAGAATTGCTGTTGGTTTTGAGATAGAGATCAGTGTATTGGGTGATTTATGCTTTGTTGGAGGTGAAGAGGGGATTCCTTTGCTGGGGGGTTGATGCTGGATCAGGAATCATCGGTTGTAACTCCTCCTGGACCTTCTTGTTATATCAATAAAACTATTTGAGTTTCTCCTACATGCTTGTGTATCAATGATGTTTTGTTATATTTTCATGTTTAGCTTAAATCTGATCGTAAGCTATTTATGAATGTAAATCCATGTCTTTGTGTAGTTTTCCTCTTCTATGATCTTGCAGGAACTTGGTGAAGCTGGGCAAGTAAGGGAGCAGGTAGCTGGAAGCTGTCAAAGAGGAGAGAGATTGGATCAAAGGACTAGCGCAAGACACAGGTTGGTTCATCCTATTCCTCTTCGTTTATACTTCATAAAGAAGAATACGAAAGTAGTTTTCCTTGTTTGTTTCTAAGGTACTGTCACACCTTAGTGGGATAGGGGCGTTCTGAGTAGACACTTTTCCCGTTAACACTGGTGCTGTGGTATGATTTCTTTTTTTTAAACCTCTAAGATTAATGATCGTTTTCCAAATTTTCTTCCATGGAAGCTAATAAAAACTCTGTTTATGGATGTTTCAAAGAGTATTCACTAAAAAAAAGGTGAATGAATGGAATGAAAGAGGTCATGAAGTAGAAGACCATCAAGAAACACAGGATCCCAATTGCATAAGGGCTCTTTGGGCATGTGGACTACTCAAATTCTTCTTTATCCCTAGAATTAGGACCTAAAAGGAATTACGGCAAGAATTGGTTGGATGGTGGGATATAGTTCACCAACTATTGATCATAGGATACCAAGAATGTGAGGTAGATATTGCAGACATCTATTTCCTCGCAGGTTTGTCTAGAAGGGCATAACGAGTTAATTTATCGGGCCCTTGTACCAGGGGAGAGAGTACAAATATGTTGATAGCTAGACACTACCCAGGTATTCAAAAAACAAAGAGTGTGAAAATAGATATAAAAACTTTCACAAATCTCCCACTGAGATCACTTCTTCATACCATGGCTTGAATAGCTAGAGCTCAGGCCCTATACGAAGCGAGCAACTCTCACTTCCAATATGTAGTAGAATGTCTTAGTCCCACAATATTTAATTGGTGTGAAGGGTTATTGGTTAACATGAAAGACCAACTCACTAAATGCAAGACAGGAAGATTGAAACAATTTGGCTATGGGTCAATCTTGGTGACGTTCTTCATACAACATGTATCATTATTTAGGTATTAGTGGGTACAGTTAGAGGCTCCAAGACCCACAGATCCACAACTGTTGAAGTGGGGTGAGTTGATGACTTGTCATGGATGTGGTCAGCGGATGTATTTTCCTTCGTCGTTCTTTGGATGGATGTGACAGCTACTCATCATGGTAGACAATAGGGCCTATGCCAATATAGATTTCTGGGGAGATGTCGACCTCCCAATTCCACCTGCTGCATAGTGTACTGATTTAGGTATAAAAAAAAATTAAACTTTTCTTCAAGTTTTTTGATGTTTTTGCTTTATGTGAATTGAGATTGATACTTATGAAATTTTCAGATGTTGGACCAGAGAGACCTCCAAGGATTTCTTTGATAGCTAGGAGGGTGGCATGGCAGAGTGAGGATGCACCCTATGAGGAGGGAGTTGATCCCATAGTAGAGGTGGAATGCAACCTGGAAGCCTTCACAAGAGGCATTCTAGAGTATGTGACCATTGATGAGGTGTCACTATGGTATTAGAGGCATAATGTAGGAGTATTCGCCAAACTGCATCAGTTATTGAATCGAGTTACTAGAGTTGTTTTGTGCTATCATGAGCACCATGTCGGTGGGTAGCCATATCTATAGTTTTTATTTTATGCATTTATGTAGGCTCGAGAAGCCATGTGTCTCAGAACACAAATTTTGATTTTTTGATGTAACAAACATTTTGCAAACTCTATATCTATATATACATACATGTTTTACCTGTTGTATCTATTGTTCCTACTATGTGATGGTTTTATTTTTACATGCGTCGCAGATGTCTATCTAAAACATGATTTTCCAATGTGTTTGTTAATGTATTTAGATGTCTCGTAATATGTTGATAGGTAATGTAATCAAAATTTCATTCCAACAGACAAACACATAATTACATACTTAACATATTAGGGTTTCTTTTGAAATAATGCATGTTTAACTATAATACAATGAGTTGTCAGTCAAGTTTAACAACTAATTTCCTAATACAAAGAGAAATATATTTCGACAATAGTTCGACAACTACACTATATTCGGTGATATTGTTAGTTGCATGACCTATACATATGCCATGTAAACTCACTGACTCGCCATTGAGAGCGTAGTGTACCCACGTAGCAGAAGAGAGATTTCATGTACTACAACAAGCACCCTCAACAAAACCGAGATGTGGAAGAAGGTTTGTCAACATATGTAAACCAAGTGGAACACATGGTAAGGAGGAAAAACATGTTCACAAAAATGAAAATATTCACACCAAAAGACTACACACTAATGAAACACACACTAATGTACAAGGTATCTATGCAAAATCTAGGCATAATATTTTTTGAGCTAGAGCCCATTGCAGGGCTTATATGACTGGTTTCCATCATAGTCAACTAACTCATACGCACTCTTTTGTAATACATGTTTAACGATATAGGGTCCATGCGACATAGGTTCGAATTTCCTGGCTCCTGATTTATGATTAGCTTGATCATATAATAGGACTAAGTCACCTTCTGCATATGCATGAGGGGTCACAGTTTTGTCATATTGAGCTTTAACTCATCTTTTTCGAGTCTCAGTTACCAATGTGGCAATTTGACGAGTCTCATCAAGACGTTTTAAATAAAGTAACCGTTCTTCCTCCGATAAAGTACTAGGGAGTAATTCGATAGCTAGTTTGAAAGATGGGATTTCACATGCGATAGGTACGGTGGCTTCCAGACCATAAACCA
Source organism: Pinus tabuliformis (assembly GCA_031772625.1). Lineage (NCBI taxonomy): Eukaryota > Viridiplantae > Streptophyta > Pinopsida > Pinales > Pinaceae > Pinus > Pinus tabuliformis. Next base: position 1,034,245,727 of record CM062816.1, on the reverse strand, counting down.
ACTGAAAATGTGTGAATCCAGTTTTCATTTTGATAGTTGTTAAATATGCCCATAATGCTGAAAAAGGCATGATATGTCAGTTCTTTTTGTGTGTCCCAATGGTTGTTTTAAGGATCATGACCAAAACTTTGTTGTGACAACTTCAACTCGGCCATTGGCCTATGGGTGCTATGAATTCGAGCTATCGTGGCATAATCCCAATTGAGAAGTGAGTTCCACAATCATGTGATTTCATAAATGGGAGTGATGGTTGGGGACTATGGCTTGTGGTACACATAACTGAGCTATGAGATGGTTGAATAGAAGCAAAGCTACAATTTCACTGTCATCATTGTAGGTAGCATCGCCTCAACCCATTTTGTGAAATAATCTACAACTACGATGATGTATCCATGTCACCCGACCAAGTGAGGTTTACAAGTCAAAAAATCAATGCCCCATTTTGTGAATGGGCCAACAATGATATCTGGTGTAAAGGAGCAGGTGGGGTTCATTTTTTCTGGTTGTAGGTCTAATAAGCATGACACTTTTGGACTACAAGAATGAAATATTTGAAAATATAAGGCTAAAAATAACCACCACAAAGGATCTTTTGAATGGTGGAATATCCTAACATATGACCACCACAAGCTCCAGAGTGGAATTCATTTAAAGATTTCTCAACTTCCTCATGCATCAAACACCTTCGAAGGACTGAGTCCACACCAAGGTAGTATAAGGTATCCCCTATGATGCGATAAGGTTGGACTAGTGCCAGATACATCCATACCATGGATTGTGGGTGCTAATAAGGAAGAGTCATTCATCAGGAATCAGCTCATCAAATAAAGTAGTGGGAAGGTCACAAATTAATTAAGCAAAAACAAGTGATTTCTTTGACTTAGCTTTAGTGAACTCTAAGTCAAACTCCTATAGGATGACAATACATTTGGAGTATTTTCCCCCAAGACACTGATGAGACAGAATATAAGTAATGGGGTTGCAATCGGATATCACTACAGTTTTGTGTAAATTTAATAATATAGTGACAAAAATGTTGGACAACATGAACTTCTACCAATGCCAACTTCTCTACATGAGCATACCGAGTTTTAGCATCAAAGAGGTTACATCTCAAGTAGTATATAACATGCTCATTTTCATCATCATCATCCTGAACCAACACCATACCAATGGGATTGTCAGAGGTGACTAAGTATAGGAGGTAATCGTGATGGTAATTCAGAGGATGCAACAAAGGTGTGCTAAGGAGTGCGGCCCTTAAAGAATCAAAGGACTTCTGAGCAATATAATCCCAAATGAATGGGATTCCTTTCTTCTTAAGGTGAGTAAAACTCTTGGCAAGCTTGGCATAATTTTGGACGAAGTGACGAAGAAATTTTTACTTTCCCTGTAAACTCTAAAGTTGATGTAAGGAAGATGGAGGTGGAAAATTGACAATGGCCTCCACTTTGAGAGGATCGATGTGGATGCCTTCTTTGGATACTATGAAGCCTAAGAGATGACTAGATTCAATGCAAAAGACACACTTATGAGGATTCAATTGGATATTGTAGTGTTGGTAGCGAAGAAAAATTGCCTGAAGGGGAGCTATATGGTCTTTACGTTTAAGTGAGTGTGTGGGTAAAAATCATCATGATATGGATGAATGATATTTTTAATATCATGGAAAGCATAAGACATGGCTCGTTGGAGGGTTGCACCCCTATTTTTCAGGCCAAAAAGGAAGATTTTTGTAGGCGAAAGTCCCCCAAGTAAATATAAAGGCAATCATGTGTTGATCATCAGGAAGGATATTAATCTGATTATATCCATAGAATCCATCAATAAAGGAGAAAATTTCACTTCCCACACATTCGTCAATAATTTGGTCAATAAATGAAGGTAATTATCCCTAGGACAGGCTCGATTAATATCTCCATAGTCAACACAGACTCATATGGTTCTTTTTTTTAGTTACTAGAATGATATCAAAAACCCAATCTATAAGTGGTATAGGGAAAATAAATCTAGCTTTGAGAAATTTTTTAACATTAGTCTTAATGGCTGCTACCTTGCTTGGGTGCACTAGACGAAGACATTGTCACACAAGTTTCACATTCGGGTAGGTAGGGATATCATGTACCAAAATACATGGATCAATGGTAGACATCTCTTCATAGGTCGATATGAAGACATCACGAAATTATTTGAACAGGGCTATATAGATCTTAATCTTATCAGGAGAGTAAGAAGCCACTATGTGAATGTTTTTGACAATCCTAGGTTTGACTGAGATGTCGATGGGCATCGTTGCTGAAATGTTGCCTAAATTGCCTTCAGATAACACCTCATGAACCAATATGGGTGTCTAAAATAGAGTAGTCGTTTTAGGCGAAAGTAAGGTACCTAGACAAGTACAAATTGATCTAAGGCTAGGAAGAAAAAAGGAAAGATGATGAATATCATTCTAAGGGGTTTCATCAAGTGACATGACTTTAGTGATGCTTTCATCAGTAAGGAACGTCTCATTAGAAGAATCTCTAGAATCAGAAGAACTTGTTGTATTTCATTGCTGCATATCTTATTATGCGACAGAAGAATGCTATAGGTTGCTCATTTTTCTGATCCTTCTGTTGCATTAGGACTGTTGCTAATGTATGCTCAGAGGCAAATGAAAAAATCATAAAATCAGAAGTATAATCTAGGCTAATTAGAATAGGAGCAATGGATAATGCAAATTTGATTGCATGGAAATATTTCTTAGCCTCTAAAGACCATTTTAGATCGTTATCATTTTCAACATGTCTGTCATCTCCTTCAAATGTTCAATGAGGTTGGGGATGAATCTTCTCAAAAAATTGATTTCCCATTAAAAGACTGAATTTATTTCTTATTCCTTGGGAAATCTAATTGTTGAATGGCTTGAACTCTTGTAGGATCAATGTGAATACCATCTTTGGATATAATGTGTCCCAACAGCTTACCTTCTTCCGTGGAAAATAATCTCTTCATTCAATTGAGTGAAATACCAAATTTTCTGCATTTCTAAAAAATAATTCTCAAATGATGTAAATGATCTTCATCAGACTTGGAAACAACCGTGAGATCTTCTAAATATATAACTAGAAATACATCCTTTTCTTTCGTGAAAGATATATCCATGGCTCGCTAAAAATTCGCTCTTGCATCCTTTAATCCAAATTGCATCTTGGAGTACATGAATATACCCCATAATGTTGTGAAGGTTATTTTTCAGCTGATCATCTTTATGCACCAAAATCTGATTGTACCCGGAATATCCATCTAGTAATGACATCCTAGAAGACCCAACTACCCTATGAGGTATATGATCCATCTATGGTAGGGGATAATTGTCATTCAAGGACACTTTGTTTAAGTTTCTAAAATCAATGCAAAGGTGAATCTCCCCAGTCTTATTTCTTTCTGGCACTAGATTTGACATCCATGTAGAAAATCGAATAGGAAATATGATACCAAACTTATAAATCTTATTTACCTCTTTTTCAATTGATGGTAGCAGCTTAGGATTAATCCTTCTCAATTTCTAGTGAAATGGCTTTTGGTCAGGCTTGACCAAAATAGTGTGTTGAATGATATTCTTGTCATAAACCTTCATATCTGAATAGTCCCAAGAAAATACATTAGAAAATTATGTCATTAAATAAATGTACTTATTTTCATCTCACGAGATAAGGACTTTGACAATTTGACCATCTTAGGCTTGTCAGCTACACCAATGTTCACATCTTCAACACCTTTCTCTGTGTGGACCATGGTGGGCTTTTTGGCAACATCGTCATGATCAAACAACTCTTCCAAAGGTACAATACCTCTTGGAATGTTGTTGTCCTTCAACTGCAATATTTCAATCTCATGTGATTGAATCTATGGATCATTCATATTGGATGTATCAACAATGTGGGAATTTTGGAATTCACCTTCCATATGTAGAAAATTATTGATTTGTTTATCATCCCAAAACACCTGCCAAAATCTCATATTATCAAGAACAATTGGACGGTGTTTAAAATGGATATAATACTTTTGATTGGAGTGAATGGGAATCTTCACGATACTAGCTACAGTAGCAAGAGAATCAGCTATAACATTCTGAGTTCTAGGAATAAGAGACAAAGTATATAATGCAAAAGTTTTGAGCATGTTAAGTACGACAATAAGATAAGCTCTCATTCTTGGATGCTTGGCCTGGTATTTGTTGGAAAATACTGAGTAGGGCGGGGGTGTTGAATCAGTATTCCTTAGCAATTAGCATTTTTAAATCTTTTCAGAGCATTAGTTAATCTTCAATTATTATTAACGTTTATGCAGTAATAATAGTAAACAAAAGAACCCAGGAGGCACAAAGACTTTAGGTGGAAAACCCCCTCTGGGTCAAAAACCACTGAACTCTTTTCTAGTAAATTCTTTAATATTTAGCCCCAACTAAAATGAAAGCAACAACTTCCTAGAATTCTAGAAAAACATTTTTCTCCAACTCCCCCTGGATGGATGCTCCAACACCCGAGATTCTTCAGTAGTCAACTGAATGGATGCGCCAACACCCAATGAGATACAACTCACCCTAGCACCACCCTGCCACCCTGAATTTTTCACAGGCTTGAACCTGTTGGTGACTTCATGCACCAACCTAGCACCATCCTACCACCCTATAGAAGAATAAAAGAAGAATGGACTCTCGTACCAGGGAAAATGGTCAGACTAGACCATAACCCCAATTATGACACAATAACTTAATGATGATCCTAGATGTCCCAACACTACCTCTTCAACTCTTGGTAGATAGACACTTGTACAACTTTTACAATGATGCTTTTACAATGACTCTGTACAATGATACTTTTACAATGATTGTATGCAGTGCTTCCCACTTGAAGACTTCATATGGTGAACTTCTTACTGCTGTTCTGCACCTTGATTGCTGCTCTTGTCATGCTACCCTTTCTCACTCTTCAGAAAATTAGATAATGCATTGAGTCTTCTCTTGATGAATATATAATACCTGCAAAAAGTCTTCAAGGAAATACCCATGACATGATAATAGCCAAACTTACCTCATCTTGCAGAGAATATGTCAGTGCTAAACAAAAAGAACAAATTAGAATACAAAGAACCTAATGCAATTAATAAATGAACATGCATATACAAAAGATATTTACCTGTAGCTTACCTCTTCTGCATCATTTTGTTGCACCTTGCTCTTTGCTGCCCTAGAATGTCTAGTCCTTTGCACCCCTTGACAACACTTGATCTAGGTTTTCTCGCCTTCTAGGAGCATGATATTTAATTTAATGTATCTATGCAATTTCATATCCCCAATATGTGATCTCCGGTCCTATCGTATCGCTCTAAGTCTTCTTTCCAATGCCATAGGTCTGACCTGATTTGGACTCTTCAAGGAAAAGTTATGTCGAATCTCTCACAATGGCCTAATTATGGACTATTTCGGTAGAGTGAACTTGTACGACGTGCCACGTGTCCCTGTTTCCTCCTTCGGCTCTAAAATTGATACACAGAAAGCTATATTCCATGTACTATCCACAACCTTTTATAGAATTCCAATCCTCTTCTCAGAGAGAGAGAGTTATGACGATTTTCCCAAGGTCACTTCTTTGAGATGAAATTCGGGAGCCTGCGAAAACCCTAACTTCCACGGATCATATCTCCAAAAATATAGCGAACCAACATCTAAAATTAGGTCACAAAGTTCATCAAGACTGCGCATCAAACAAGTTTTCATTTCAAAATCTAATACTTCGCATAAATTATGTTATAACGAAAATGCCACGATCACTTCGTTTGGAGGATATATGAGATTTCTTTTTATAGAGTTGAGAGGGGCTTCCGTAGAGAATGTTGGAGGGATTTTAGGAGCTTAAAAAATTATTAGTTATTGAGTATTCAATGACCAAAACCAATTATGAGTGCTATGCCACAACCCCATAGGGTTTTAGCCTACTAATTGGGGTTACTAACTTCAAACATGAATATCTCGCAAACCATGAAGAATTACATGGCATGCCATATATCAACGGAAACATCTCGACGAGTAGAATCCATATAGAAGACCCCTGACTCAAAATAGAGTAAGTTGTCAAGTAAAAATTCCCTTGCAAGATCAAGGTAGCCCCTGGTGCTTCTTGGGTTGACATCAATGACAACCTCAGATCATCTTTAGATCAACAATCTCCCCCTTTGGCATTGATGGCAACACAAGTACTCCCCATGTTATCAGGGCACCTCTTCCTACTGCCTTCTTTCTCCCTTTAACATCGATGGAAAAGGGTAACTCCCCCTAACACATAACCATCCTGAGGACCTGTACACACTTCCACTCCCCCTTTATTTTCTGAATAAGGAAAATTTAATGAGAACTTGGGAGAATCCCAAGCTTCTGGCGAAGATATTCAAATTCTTCATGAGGTAAATGTTTAGTGAAGATATCAATGATATTTTCTTTTGTATAAACATATTCAAGCTTGATATTCTCTTTAGCGAGCTACTCTCTGACGAAATGATATTTAATTGGAATGTGCTTCGTTTTGGAATGCATCATAGGATTCTTGGAGATCTGATGGCGTTGATGTTATCACAAAATATGGGAATAGCCTCATCAAACTTTCCTTGAAGATCTTGAAATTTTTTCTTCATCTAGAGAACTTGAGTACAACAATATGCTATTGTGATATATTCTACTTCTGCTGTGGATAACGAGATTGAGGTTTGATTTTTGCTCAACCATGATACGAGACAACCACTTAGATAGAATGTTGCTCCATTAGTACTCTTACGATCATCAACGCTTCTTGCCCAATATGCATCTGTAGAGGCTTGAATAATGAGATTGTTTCCCTTGGGATACCATAAGCCATATTTTGTTGTGCCCTTCAGAGATTGAAGAATTATTTTGACGACAATAATATGTCATTATTTTGGTGCTTCTTAGAATCTCGCTACTTGTCCAACTGCTTGTATAACATCTAGCGGGTAGGCTATTACATATAGAAGACTACCAATCATAGATCTGTACAACCTTTGATCCACATCCTTAGATGCGCCATCTATGCTCAATTTGCAACATGTTATGATCCGAGTAAGGACGGGTTTGCAATCCTCCATTTTGAATTTCTTGAGCATTTCCTTGATGTACTTGGCTTGACATATAAATATTCCTTTCTCTTGCTGAGATATTTGTAGCCCTAAGAAGTATGTCAACTCACCAAGTAAAGACATGTCGAACTCACTTTGCATCTTTATAGCAAATTTCTTTCTTAGTCGATCATCATTGCTACCAAAGATTATATCATCCACATATACCTCAATGATTGTTAAATTATCTTTATCTATTTGTACGTAAAGATTGATATCAGCAGTACCTTTCTTGGACCATTGTTGACATAGATATCCATCAAGACGAGCATACCATGCTTTGGGATCCTGCTTGAGATCATACAAAGCCTTCTTTAGCCTGCAAACATAGTCTTCTTTTTCTGATAGTAGAAAACCTTCAGATTGTTCGATGTAAACTTCTTATTCTAATTCTCCATTCAGAAACGCTGACCTAACATCCATTTGGTAGATTTTTATTTTTCTTGAACATGCATAGGAGAGAAACATTCGGATGGCTTCAATTCTGGCAACTGGTGCAAATGTTTCGTCGAAATCAATTCCTTCAAATTGTGCATATCCTTTGCAGACTAATCTTGTCTTGTTCATGGTAACCTGTAATCCTTCAACTGTTTTGCCGCCCCTGAACCTTTAATGAAACTACCATCTTGTTCAAACTACCTTCCTGTCAATTGTAGACTTGTGCCATATACTGCTGCATAGACTCCTCTTGTACAAACGTTAAGGATTCAACAAGCAAAATTGTTCAAAATAGTGAGTCACTTAACGGGCCATCTTGACTTGAGTCATTATCTGAAGCAACTGCTAATTCCTCATGACCTTTTTCTTTTACAAATATTGAAAGCATAATTGCTAAAACCTTGTTATCTACTTTGTCTTCATATACCTATTTCCTTTTCCAGACCTTCTTATTCCTGCAATCTCGAGCCATGTGCCCATAGTTATGACACTTGAAGCATTCAATGTTGTCCATAGGCAATTCCATCTAATATCTGCAACCATGAGTGCTATGACCATAGTTATAGAATTTGAAGCATTTAATACTTGGCCCATCTAGCATGTATTCTCTTCTGACAAAATCATCATGGAACCTGTCTCATGATCCTACAAACTTGCTTGTAGTGTTTTGCAGATAATTATTGTACCTGTCAAAAACTTCACAACCCTAGCCATATGTACATAGTTAGCACACAAAAAGCAATAACCATTAAATAAATGAACATACTTGGAAGATTTTTCATTCTTCTTTGTAGTCGGTTTTGTAGTTTCTTGTGGTCCCTTGTTCTTGATTTCTTAGGTCTTGTTCTTTAGAGTTGCAAAATTCTTCTTTGGCTTTTCACTTTGATCAACTTCCTTCTTAGAATCATCCTGCAAAGCTGTGGAGCTTGTAACTTCATCAATTGTAGCTTTACCATCTTTAATTGCCTTCATTTTTGCTTCTTCATCTGTCTTATCTTGTATGTATTCTTTTTGCGATCCCTTGAGTTTGTTGATCTCATCACAAGTTGCATCAAGTTCTTCTTGATTTTGAGCAAGATCTTCTTGAAACCATATTTTCAAAGATCTTCCTTCTTTTTTTTGCCTCCTCAACCTGTTGCTTGAGAAGAGTGTTCTTCTCTACTTCTCTATTGAGAACCTCTATCTATTCCTTCTGCTTCTCATTTTCAATCCTAAGCCTACTTATTTTTATTGAAGATGTTTCTAATTCCTTTTTATTTTTATCAATGGCAGATATGTATCTTTGATCAAATTCCTTCCTTTCAATCTTTGCTTCCTGCATCTGTTGTGATCTTGCTAATCTCTGCAAATGCTGTGTCGAGTTCTTGTTGCTTCTGTTGGACTTCTCTCTTGAGGTCTCGTGTCACTGTATTATTGATTTCTTCCAACTTCTTTTGAAGTGACTCTTCAATACATTTGTGTTCTTCAACTTCAATTTTGAGACCTTGAACATGTTCTTCAAGAGTATTGGAACGCATCTTCTCAACCTTGAGCTATTTTATACGATTGATTGCCACCTTAGACAATTCTTCTTTGGTCAACCCTTCTTCATCATACTCAGAAGGATCTGAGTTTTCAATAACATCTTGACCTGATTTCTTTGTTGAATAGAGATTATGAAGCTTTTCCCAAAGAGCTTTAGCTGTTGAACATTGACCAACTTTTGTTTTCACAGAATTTGGCAAAACATTCAAAATTACATTCATGGCCTTTGAATTGTACCTTTTAGCTTCATTGGTAGATGTGTCTCCAGAAACAATTGATTCCCATACTCCATGTGCCTGAAAATATACTTCCATCCTGGATTCCCATATCCAGTAATTATCTACACCAAAATCAGGGGTTGGTACACAATACTCACTTTCTTGAGATTTTGTTGTACTTGTACCTTCCTTTGAAATCCTTGTAACCCAGTTCTTTGACTTTCCCATCTCTATTTTCTAAAAACTGACTTCCAAAATTTAAGCTGTTACTGAAGGAACCAAGCACTGATACCAATTTGTGAAAATACTAGGGGGGGGGGGTGAATTAGTATTCCTTATAAATTATCACTTTTAAATCTTTTCAGAGAATTAGTTAATATTCAATTATTATTAACATTTATGCAGTAATGACAGTAAATAAAAGAACCCAGGAGGCACAAATATTTTAGGTTCAAGGTCCCCTCTGAGTCAAAAACCACCGAATGCTTTTCTAATAAATTCTTTAATCTTCATCCCCAAATGAAATGAAAGAAACAACTTCCTATAATTCTAGAAAAGCATTCTTCTCCAGCTCACACTGGATGGATGCTCCAATGCCTAAGATTCTTCAGTAGTCAATTGAATGGATGCCCCAACACCCAATGAGCTACAACTCACCCTAGCACCACCCTACGACCCTGAAGTTTTCATATGCTTGAACCTATTGGTGACTTAATGCACTAGCCTAGCACCACCCTACCACCCTATAGAAGAATAAAAGAAGAATGGACTCCCGTACTAGGGAAAATAGTCCACTTTACAGTGGTATAGAATGATGTAGAAGAATAAGACACACTAGACCATAACCCGAACTATGACACAACCACCTAATGATGATCCTAGACCTCTCAACACTGCCTCTTCAACTCTTGGTAGATAGACACTTGTACAAATTTTAGAATGATGCTTTTACAATGACTCTATACAATGATACTTTTACAATGATTGTATGCAGTGCTTCCCACTTGAAGACTTCATATGGTGAGCTTCTTGCTGTTGTTCTGCACCTTGAGTGCTGCTCTTGTCATGCTACCCTTTCTCACTCTTCAGAACATTAGATTATGCATTGAATCTTCTCTTTATGAATATATAATACCCGCAAAATGTCCTCAAGGAAATACCCATGACATGATAATAGCAAAACTTACCTCATCCCGCGGAGAATATGTCCATGCTAAACAAAAAGAAAAAATTAGAATACAAAGAACCTAATGCAATTATGAAATGAACATGCATATACAAAATATATTTACCTATAGCTTACCTTTGTTGCACCATTTTGCTGCACCTTTCTCTTTCCTGCCCTAGAAAGTCTGGTCCTTTGCACCCCTTAACAAAAATTGATCTAGTTTTTCTTGCCTTCTAGGAGCATGATATTTAATGTGATGTATCTCTATGATTTCATATCCCCAATATGTGATCTCCAGTATTGTAGTATCCCTCTAAGTCTTCTTTCCAATGTCATGGGTCTGACCCCATTTGGACTCTTCAAGGCAATGTTATGCTCAATCTCTCACAATGACCTAATTATTTACTAGTTGAGTAGAGTTAACTTGTATGGCATGCCACGTGTCACTGTTTCCTCCTTCATCTTTGAAATTGATACAAAAAAGCTACATTCCATTCACTATCCATCACTTTTTATAGAATTCCAATCCTCTTCTTAGAGAGAGAGTTATGACAATTTTCCCAAGGTCACTTCTTTGAGATGAAATTCGGGAGCCTGCAAAAACCCTAACTTCCACATCTCATATTTCCGAAAATATAATGAACCAAGATCTGAAATTCAGCCACGATGCTCATCAAGATCGTGAATCAAACGGGTTTTCATTTCCCAGTCTAAGTCCTTGTAGAAATGAAGTTATAGCAAAAATGCCACGATCACTTCGTTTGGAGGATATATGAGATTTCTTTTTATAGAGTTGAGAGGGGCTTCTATAGAGAATGTTTGAGGGATATTAGAAGCTTAAAAATTTATTAATTATAGGCTATTCAATGACCAAATCCAATTGTGAGTGCCATGCCACAACCCCATAGGGTTTTAGCCCACTAACTGGGGTTACTAACTTCAAACATGAATATCTCTCAAACTGTGAAGAATTACTTGGCGTGCCACATAGCAACAGAAACATCTCGACAAGTAGAATCCATCTAGAATATCCTTCACTCAAAATAGAGTAAGTTGTAAAGTAAAAATTCCCTTGTAAGATTAGGGTATCGTGTGGTGTTGCTTGGGTTGACATCAATGACAACCTCAAATCATCTTTAGATAAACAATATTCACCTTTTACTTGTTTGATTACCAACTTGGAGTAACCATAAACAAAAATTTTCTTTTCTCCCAACCTTTTCAGAATTTTGCGGCCAACAATCAATGCCTCTTACTCTACCTCATTGTTTGAGCAATCAAAAGCTAACTTGTAAGAACTCATTCTCACATTGCATGGAATTTTACATGAATAATGTAATGGACCATGAATCCAAACACCAATCCCAGTTCCTTCTTTTCCCAATGCACCATCAGACTCCATGGTCCAAAGACCATTTCTTCATCCAAAAGAATAACTTCTGAAGGCTGAACTATTTGATATTTTGGAGGATGGATCGTTGTCTCAAGACACTCTGTTTTCTACACTAACTCAACAATCTTTTCAAGGGGATTTATTGGCTGCAAACATTCTTCATTCATCTCTTTTCCTTTAGTAATCACAACTTTCTGCACACTACTTATAACATCTGAAACTTCTGAAATTTCTACAAGTTGAATTTCATCATCAACTAAATTCATATCACTATACAAAATGAAAGAATAAAGATCAGTATGTACAACATGTATAGGGTGATTTATGGGTTTCTCCTTGCTGCTAATCATGATTTTCATATTCTTCTCCCGATAGAGTATTTTGCGTTGCCCAAGTACTAGAATAGTAGCATATGAAAAGTCAAGTTGTAAAGTGCCTTTTAGTTTTTCTCCCCAAGACCATGAAAGCAACATACCAAACCGAGGAGGGATATTGAAAACTACAACATCCATCAGAACATTCTTGGCTCGAATTTGGTCCAAGGACACTACTAAATCTTTGATAAGGCTAAGGCATTTCACTCTACCTGAATCAAAAGAGTAAAGGTCATGATAGGGTTGGGTTATACTCAGTCCTAGTTTGTCCATGATGACTTTTGGCATAAGATTATGTGAGGCACCAAAGTCCAACATGGAATTATGGAGGATAAAGTCATGAAGTTTGAGACTAGATAAAAGTATGGCATTTCACTATCTTCAGGACTTCCTTCTAAGACTGGACCAAACAGAATTGCAGGCTCATCATCAGCCACATTAACTATGTCTCACATCTGGTATACCTTCAACATTTTAGCAATATAAAACTTATATCTATCATTCTTCACTAATTCAGTTAGAGGAATTGAAACTTTCAACTTAGAAATTTCATTCTCTAAACTAAATAGATTGGATTGTTTTTCTACCTCTTTTGTAGCAATATCCTTCTTTTCAATCTTCCCTTTAGCTTGAGATTCCTTCTTATGACTTTCATTTTGAACCTCCTTATCCTTTCTCACATTGTTGGTAGAGGCTTCATTGGTTTTATCCTAGCTCAATACAACAATATCCTTTTCTTTATTCTGATTTGCAGGAGCTGCTTCTTTGCTTTGTGTGTCTTTTTGTGCATTTTGCCTCTTCCGGTTCAATGTAATAGGTACATTTTTGTTCGTTAAGTTGTACTATTTTTGCAAATGACTAAGAGCATTCCGATATCCTCTTTGGTATTCCTTACTTTTTACATCCCATAGATCATGACTTGCAAGTACAAGTTGCTGATCACTTTGTATAAAAGATTCTTCAGAAAACTGATCTTCTTTTGTTAGAAAGGTGGGTAGCTCATCTTCTTCAAAGAAATGATTTACTTTTACAATCTCTTCTTCATATTCTTCTTGACTTTCGGTATAATTTTGCTAAAATGGAGCTCTGACTTGTCCTTGAGGATCTTGATTTTGCTGCTCTTTTTGTCTATTTCTGAACTGTTGTTGCTACTGGCCATGAAAGTTTGTATTCCTTACTAAAGTCTCCACTTGTTGATCTGTTATGGACATTTTGTCCATCATTCATTCCATGGTTTTGATCAGGGTGTCAAGCTTTAAATATGGAGATTATGAGGGCTCTTCTTTAAAAACAAATTTCTTCTCAGAACTCTCAGGCTTTGATTTAGATTTCTTGATGAGAATATTAGCTTTGACACTTACTACATTTTGCTGCATTTCTTCAAGAGTTGCAGGGTCCCTCTCCCTAAGCTGATATGCCATGTCTAGGTTGAAAGCATCACGATAGTGGAGAAGTGCCAAACCAGGAGGAGGTTTCATATCATCAGGGATGGAATTATACACCATATTGAACCTTGTTGTGAACTCTTGGACTGTCTCATTTTGATTCCTTTTCATAGAATTGTACTCAGCCAAAATATGTAGTGGATTTTTCTTTTCTTTCCAACATGCTAAGAAAAATTCTATCAGTCTCTGAGAATTATTGATAGAATTAGTAGCCAAGTTGTGAAACAATTTCTTCACATCTCCAAAAAGCTCTGAGATATTATTCTCATCTTAGCATCATATTCATCAATTTCTTCCAAATGAATAAAATATATCAATTTATCAACATGGTGTTGGGCTGTGATTTCTAAGCTTCCATCAAATAGAGGGAGTGTTTGACCATAGTTCTGAGGTAGAGCAGCAAGTTGAGCAGGCATCATAAGAGGTGAAAATCGTGCCATGATTGCTGGAGGTGGTGGAGGTACTACAATGGGATGTGTAGGTAAAGATGATGACACTAATGGAGGTGGTGGAAGAAGAGATGAGGTAGACAAGGTATTTGGAGATGTAGTAGATGTATTTGGAGGTGTAGCAGAGGATGAAACAATAGTTAAGCATTCAAGCTAATATTGGATATAGGATTTTTCAATAGTGATTTGTATCTGGTTAGCAGGATGTTGAAGCTTGTTAAAATTCAACCACAACTCATGATCAACTCTAGAAGATAGAGATTTTGAAGAATGGGAATGAGATTCAAATTGAAGAGGTTCAGATATCACTTTAGAAATGCAAGACTGTTATAGACATATTTGGGCAATGCAACCCCAATCACATATGTCCATAAACCAAGGGATTATAAACCCCTAAAAGTGTTGTTTCAAACCCTAAAGGATAAAGGTCAACTGATTACATCATTTCCCAGAAGTTCTCCCTGAAAAACTGCTCAGAACTAGTCAAAACTGGACCATACAGATTGCTCTATGTTTAGGGTGTGATGCATCTCACCTACTACACACAAAGGGTGCGATGCATACTGAAAATCCCTTCTATAGGGTGCGATGAGTGAGAGCAGACAAATGGCAGAATCAGTTTTCTAGGTGGAAACTCAAAGAATCTTCTAGAAACTACTCATATGACACTTGCCTCTCTGAATTCGCCCTGGGATGAGTAAGAGATCATGAAATCTCCAAGTGGAACCAAGAACTATCAGTGAAATGACACTAATCAAAATCCGAGACGCTGACTCACTCTCCTGCAAACATCTATATATGGATCCATCATCCTAGAGATCCAGAGGCTAGAATTTTGTAATTTGTAAGGAAGTGTTGTTGGTTTCTCTTTGAGACATTATATCGTTGGGTGATCTTGGTTTTTATGAGGTGAACAGGACTTTCATGTTGGGAGGATGATGTTGGATTAGACAGCTTGGTTATAATCCTCTTTTCTACTACTTCTATCAATAAAGCTATTTGAGTTTTCCTCCATATACTTGTATATCTCTGAATCTTGTATTTATATGTGCATTTGTATGGTTAATATACATTTGATCCTATATTGTTTATGGTTATATATCTCTATGCTTTGATGGTATTTTGCTGCTTCAACTCTACAGGTGTTCTTGAAGCGGGACAAGTAAGAAAGGAGCGGTGAAATCTTTATCAAGGGAGAGAGGAAACAAGCAAGGAGACTAGCGAAAGACTGAGGTTGGTACTCTCCGCTTCTCTCTCATCTATCTCTCATAAAGGAAAACAAAAGTAACTTTGGTTTGTTTGTTCTAAGATAGCTACCCTTCATAGTGGGACTAGTAGCTCTGAATGGACACTATTTTCCCCAATAAAAAAATGGCGACTCCACTGGGGAGTGAATAGTTTGTTTGTTTTGTTATTGTTGTTTGCTTTATAAACTACAGACAGAGCCTGAAGTTAAGCCAGCTAGCCTTCGAACTGCTTTTGCTATGCAACTGCAAAGTAGATCAATGTTTCTTCAGTGAATCTCTAAGTGTTTTATGAACTGAACATATGACTTGTGAACATCCTAAGTGCCATGGTGGTAGCTCAAATAACCTCATTAGATCAGTCCCTATACTTTGTGTTTATTGTCTATCATTAGCTTAGACTAAATCCCTAAACTTAGCTGCAAACTATGAGTGAAAACCAAGCTCAATCTCATGCCTGGACCATCGCAATGTCTCTCATTGGCAACTTGGATGCATCACACCTCCCATGTGTTGCAGGTGAGATGCATCCCTGTTTCCCTATGTTACAAGTGCGATGATTGAGTAAGACTGTTTCTGCCTCCAGATTTTGGTTTTTTCTTCACTGTCTTCAGCTTTATTCAGTAGTTTTGCTGTCTATGATTAGTATATCATTGTTGAAACCTTCTTCCTTTACATTATTCATCCTCCATTGATAAATAATTGTGAATGTTTTTTTATGTATTTTTCATCATTTACAGTTCTCCTTTGCAAACAATAGCTTAATCAAACTGTCGTCTTTTGATTTGAAAGTGTCGCAACTATCGTTTTCAGTCAAGAAAAAGAGTGTCGTAAAGTCTTCCACTTTTAGATAGTCGATTACACTTTTGCCATTGTATTTGATTTGAATTATTAGTATTTCAAGTGTCAAAAGCAATTTTAAATTCGAAATCGCAGTGTTGTCTCAGTCTTCCATTCATTTTTTGAAGAAAAAATTGTTAGTACTGTTGCTTTGAAATAAAATAGTTCAGATTTGTACTTAGTTTTCTTTTTGTCATTCTCACATTAGGGAAACTAAAAAAAAATACATGCATGTGCATTTGCATGTATACGGCATGCGGAAATTGATTTAGGAAAAGTGCATCTAGTGTGTGCTCTCTGCTCTATGTTGAAAGAATTTTACTTCTCTTTCCTTAGTAGCTAGGATTTTCATTGCTAAAAGAAAGTAAACGATTGTTTATCATCTTAGATTGCATGTTTAGGAATTGTATATCTACATCACGTGGTGAACCTTAAAGGCAAACTTCTTAAGAAAGATCAACTGTAAAATAAACTTCAATGAACATAAAAATGCTTTGGAACCTAACACACAACATTTAGAAGTCTAGGCTAGAGACGTATTCTGGTGTCGTAAAGCCTAGTAACTATCGTTTTCATCGTAGGTTGGGTGATTCCTCCTCTTTGATACGACAAGTACCAGTACAGACTTGTGCTCCCACGTACCATTGAGTATATATCGGGAGACCACAATAGGCTATATCCTTTATCCTTAGGAAGCCGTGTCTACCGCCCTATCGATCACAATGCACTAAACATAGCATTCGGGAAGATTGACTGCCGTACCATAAAAAGTATTCTGCAGTTTTGCGATTGGTTTGGTAATCCCTCTATCTAGATTTCCAGAGTAGTCACTTTCTTTCCTTTTCAAACTCCTTAAAAGAAAAGTTCCATCTGAGAACTTTTCACTTCAGGCTCATTAAAAATTGAAGGTGACTAGAGTCATCTTTAGCTTTTTCTCAACTCTTAAAAATTGAAAAAGCAAGTTGTGTCAAAGCATCATAAAATTCATTTAATTCGGAATAGCATTTTCCCCTTTTTTATTTTGAGTTGATCAAGTAATTTGCAATCGTGGAAGAAAGTCAATCAAAACCCCATCATTTGCGGAGACTAATGAGTCAACCGTCTTTGAATCTGGAAACGAAACCATTCCAGGCCAAACGATCTCGTTTAACTGGGTCAAAGTCTCCTGGTTTGTTTGAAACTTGTGTTTCAACATCCTCAGAGACTCCAGTTACTCCAACTATTTCTGGTATCCCTGCCTCTACAGAAGAAGTTCCACAGTTACAAGAGAACATTAGAACTGATCCTAGTATAGCAGTAAACACTTCTATTCCTGAACCAGCTCCATCTAGGACTGATTCGGAAGGTGTCACCCCTCCAACAGATGTCGCTGCAGAGTCTGTACCTTCTTTGGAACCAGAGATATTTTACGGACCTGACGATCTACCTCTTCCACCTGGACTGATTGCTATAGAAGAGATTATGGAGAATCTTCCATCCAGTACCCCATTGCATTTTGGAACTGGGATCCACCTATATCCCTCTACTACAGAAGTTAGTCACCCCTCATCACATGTTCCTATAGAATCCCCAGGAAGTATTTTAGATAGACTCAATATGTCTGAAAATCCATCAACATCTAGGACTGTGTCATCTGATACAGCAGTAGAAGAACCTCCTGCCACTACTCTGACAATGTTCACTGGTGTACCATCTGTCCCATATAGCTCCCAACCGCTAGATGGAGTCCACCTAGGGACTATTTCAACAGCATGGCCTATTCCTATTTGTTCGTCTGGAATATTATCTAGAATTTCTTATGTTGAGTCTCAGCAAATTGATCCTGCACAACATTATCAATTTGGGTAGTCCAGTCTACAAAGACCAATTTTCCCTTTGAACACTGGATTGCCGCCATATGGAGGGCAGTATGCCTTTTCATTGTTCCCTTTAGGAGAATAACCATATGAGAGTCCACAACAGAATTCGAGTCACGCTAGAATTGCATCCAGTGTTTGGGTGCCAATACTGCCTCAACAACCAAGAGTTGTATATTCAATGCAACCAAATCAACCTGTGTCTAATATTCCCACTACACCGGCTATTGTGATAGTGTCACAAGTACAAGCACTGCCTGTGGTATGTCAACCTCAAGTCTCTCAGGTCGTCATACAACAACCTCTTGTCTCCGCTACTCAATCACAATCGTCAATTAGTGGCTCCTTAACTGAAGCGACTCACGCTTAAATGGGTACTATCACCCCTCATCTTGGTCAAACATCCAATATTGGACAACAGTAAATGGCCTCACAACCATGGCTGGTGCAATATCAACAACCCCAATTCCAGCAGGCTTACCGAGGACCTGAGCAACAAAGCTTTGTAGGTAATGGGCAGCCATATATTCAAAATGGTTACCATCAATCATATCATAATGGTTATGCCCATCAACCTTATCAAAGTTATCAACATCAAATACATTATGCTAGTATGCAAAGACCCACTTCTCAGGCGATCCCATCTTATCCTGGGTACGCTTCGCCAAACCTGAATCAATAGTCGCCTTTCGTCACAACTTTAGAATTACCAGATCTGAATCGGCTAACAAATGATCCAATTGCTTACGCCCCTTGGTGGCAGGCAATTCCTCATAAAATTCCGTCAGATATTCCTAAATTCAATGGAAATCTGGGTGAAGATCCGTCAAATCATGTGATGACCTTTCATCTGTAGTGTTCGTCCAACATTCTTAATGATGATTCAATTAGGCTTCGCCTTTTTCAGTGAACGCTAACTGGTCTGGCAGCGAAATGGTACATCGAATTGCCTAGAGCTTCATTCGATAACTTCAGCACCCTTGCCACCACATTTTTAACCCATTTTCATTTTACTAATAACGTACGAAACAGGAACAGAGCTTTTGACCAATTTTAAGCAGACGATAGCCACTCACATATATGATCATATTCATGAGTGACGACATCATCATCGAATGGTAAAAACATATTTTCCTAATCAGCTGCTCACTGAATGGTTTATTAAGTCATTGTTACCTTCTATTACAGAAGATGTGGCTAAGGGGGGAGTTGTCACTAAAGAGCAAGTCATTGCTCATGCAAAATATCTAGACTTGATCTATACTCAGTCTGGCATGCTCTATGACAAAATTCTTGATGCTCCTAAAGTAGAGTTTTCTGTTCCTCTTCCTCCTAAATCAAACAAAGACTCTCATGCCAGTGATGGCGTGAAAGGTACGACAAGCACAAAAACCGCAAAGTCTACATCTAAGAAAGCTTGTATGGTTTCTATTCAAAATGCAAATGAAGGACCTCTCACCTTAGAGGTCAATGTCGTGTTGTCTAACAAAGGCAAAGAACTGAAGCAACCAAGGGGCAAGAGGAAAGGGAAAAGCAAAAAGAAGAAACAGGATGATTCATATCCTGAGAAATCTTCTGAAAACTCTTCTGGGCAAAAGAAACCTCCTCAGCCATGTCACATATGTGATGAAGACCACTGGACGAAAGATTGTCTGTATAAAGCTGAGATCAAGAAGTTCTTTAAGACTTCAAAAACCTCAGTGGTATTGACTGATCTGTTTCAAACCCAGAAACCAATCTGGTTGCTAGCGACAATGCTTCCCCATCCCAAGTGCTTACGTTGTCCATTTCAAAGTAGCAAAATGATGCCTTAGTATCGACAAGGAATAAAGATTATGGGAATCCACAGTTGTCGAACAATAAGGCTGCAAATCAACCTAGTAGTTCGACAACAAATTCAACTGAAGTTGTGACACCCATCATTCCTGAGCTAACGATAAAGCCACCAAAGGGAGTAGTACACAAATTGACATTTAATCCTCATGCTTGAGTAGCACAGAATTATAATATAGTAGAGGATCTGACCCAACTTCCATCCGCTATGTCGACATTTGAAGTACTGCAAAATTGCCCCTCCCAAAAGTAGGCTCTATTATTAGCAATAGGTGGGATTGACCCAGCGGATTCCAATCTTGTGGCCTTTAATCATAAAGGATATGAACCTCAGTTACCAGCTCAACTTGCTTTCCTCACACAAGTGAAAGCCCTCAACAAAACTGTTCATAAAACAATTATTGATGAGGGGGCATCTACCAGCATTATGTCAATGAGTTGCTGGAAAACTTTAGGCTCACCACCCTTGTCAAGATCATCAACGATATTAAAAGCATTCGATGGATGAACATACACCCCATATGGGATTTTAAGTAACTTTCAAGTTGAACTGGGGGGCAAGACAATAGAAATTGACATTGAAGTTATCGATGGAAACCTCGATTACAATATCCCACTAGGAAGGCCATGGATTTACGCTATGGCCGTTTTTGTGTCAACTTACTTTAGAAAGATTGCATTTCCCTGTCAAGGAGGAATTACAATCATTGATCAACAAACCTTTCTCCCCAACAGTTCACAAGTTACAGGAAGCATTCCAATGATCCAAGGAAGCTCTCATTCGTTTCAAAATGTTGGAGTAGGCCTACTAAAAGACCCTGCCTTAATGGGTACTTTTTCCCTACCACCTCCGAGTAATCTGGCAGAAGTGGCCACAGTAGAAACCTGCAATATGATATCTTCCATTCAGAAGATTTCTAAACATTTTGTTAGCATGGATCATCAACAGGTATTGCCTCCAAGCCCAATATAAATTTTGTAGCAATCAATTTTCTTGGCCTGGGTGCCAAACCCAAATCAATGCTCATCGAGTGTTTGGATAGATAGGTCAAAGGAATATGGCACCTCTTCAGATCCTTGGTCACATGTACATTCTACAGACAAAGGAATTATTCAATTGATGATGATAGGAGAGGCACCATGGGAAGATTACCATCATCGTTCCCATCTTCCGGATTACAACGAAGATTATTCCAGTGACCTTAATCATCCTTCAGTTTTTTATTTTCTATCAAATACTATAAATACGGTCGATTCCGAGTGAAATCTATCCAAAAATATCTCGACCAAACCTAATGTTGTAGAGAATATTCATGTCGGAAAATCTTTTTCTTCTTCAGAACTGGAAATATATTGTGCTCTCTTCCGTGAATTCAGAGATGTCTTTGCATGGTCATATGAAGAAATGCCAGGCATTGACTCGAGCATAGTTGAACACGAAATAAAGATGTATCTAGATGTCAAACCAGTACGACAATGACTTCGACAGGTGCACCCAAAGAAAGCTGTTGCCATCAAGGCAGAAGTTGAAAAACTTTTACATGCACGTTTCATTTACCCAGTTCCTCTAACTGATTGGGTATCGAATATTGTTCGTGTGATGAAATAGCAAGGAACAATTAGAGTGTGTTGATTACAGGGATGTAAATCAAGCTTGTCCAAAAGAAAACTATCCTACACCCTTCGTCGACTAGATAATTGATGAATGCACCGGATGCGAAATATTTTCATTTATGGATGGATTTTCTGGGTATAATCAAATCAATATCCACCCACAAGACTAGTCGAAGACTACATTTATATGTCCGTGGGGCACATTTGCGTATCGCAAACTACCTTTTGGTTTAAAGAACGTAGGGGAAATTTTTCAGAGGGCTATGAATTATGCCTTGCATGACATCAAGAACATCGTTCAACCATATCTCAATGATCTACCGACTCTTTCGCGAAGGCGGACTGATCATCCGTAGCATTTGAGAGCTATATTTCTACGTTGTCGACACTACAAAATACAACTCAATCCGCACAAGTGTGTGTTTTGTGTCAGTTCTGGTCGTTTAATTGGCTTCGTGGTTTTTAAGGATGGGATTCAACTCAGCCCATGTAAGGTTCAGGCAATCATCGATATGCCTCCACCTTCAAATTTGCTTTAGATTCAGAAACTCCAAGGGAAAGAAAACATTCTGAGGAGGTTCATTTCAAAATACGTCGAACTTGCTAAAGGTTATACATGTCTTTTGAAAAAATAAGTACCCTTCAACTGGGATCAGGTTGTGCAAGCTTCCTTTGATGCTCTAAAGGAGTCCCTAATAAAAGCATCATTAATGTATGCTCCTGACTATCAAAAATACTTTAACCTGTATCTAGTTGCAACAAATACAACCATCTGCAATAGAAGATCCTATCTATTATTTAAGTCAAAACTTAAATGATACAGAAAGCAAGTACTCCTATGTTGAAAAGCTGGCTCTTGCAACTGTTCAAGTAGTACAGAGATTTCAACACTATATCCTCTTTCGCAAAACTACCATTTTGTCAGATTGCAACCCTATGACTTACATTCTGTCACGTTAGTTATTTGGGAAAATATTCGAAATGGATAGCTATTTTGCAAGAGTTTGATCTGGAATTTGTAAAATCCAAATCAAAGAAATCTCTAGTTTTCACGGAGTTACTATGCGACTTCCCATTGTCGTCCAACGATTCAACATCCAAAGCATCAATCATGGATGAATCTTTGTTTTGATATCGTCAAGCGATCCATGGTATGGAGATATAATCATCTATCTCCAAACCCAAACATACAAGCCTAATACCTCTCGCTCAGAACAATGACGTACTCGATACCAAGTAAAAGACTACATAATCTTCAGTGATACACTTTACCGTCATGGTATCGATACAGTGCTGTGAAGGTGCCTCACCCATGAGGAGGCCGAAAAAGTCCTGAATGATTTTCATTCAGGAGCATGTGGGGGGAATCAATCTGGTTACGCTACAGCACAAAAGATTTTACGAGCAGGTTACTTCTTGCCAACATTGTTCAAAGATTGCATAGCCGCAGTCAGAAGTTGCCATCCTTGTCAAATCTTCGACCGCAAAATCAGAATACCACCCACAGCTCTGAAACCAGTAGTTGTTGTTGGGCATTTGCCAAATGGGCATAGATTTCATGACATGTAACCCCACCTCAGCCAGGGGGCATGGGTATATCATAGTCGCAGTTGACTATTTTACAAAATGGGTTGAGGTGATGACTACATTAAACAATAGCAGCAAAACAACTTCTCTTTTTTTTTTTTAATCATGTAGTCTCTAGGTTCGATGTTCCACAAACTATAGTCATAGATCATGGAACGCATTTCCGCAATCACATGATGGTCAAATTGGCTGCCAAATTAGGACTGTCCCATGACAGTTCTACTCCGTATTATCCACAAGATAATGGACAAGTTGAGGCCATCAACAAAGTCCTGAAGCGCATGCTGCAAAGGATGATTGGAATCCACAAACGGAGTTGGCACCTAATCCTGTACTCAGCCTTCTGGGCATATAGGACATCGGTGAGAAATGCAGCCGGATTTACACCCTTTCAGCTGGTGTATGGCCTGTAAGTCGTCTTACCGATTTATTGTGAGATTTCATCTCTCGAGCTCGCGGTCGACCTTCTCCCCGGAACTTCAGAGGAAGAGGCTCATTTCTTGGAACTAATCCAATTGGATGAAACCCATTGTGATGTCACCTTGGCTAACGAAGCTCATAAGAAACGAGTCAAGGTGCAATTTGACAAAAATGTCAAACCCCGTGTCTTCTCAGAAGGTGACCTGGTCTTGCTTTACGATCAGGAATCTGATAAATTAGGAGCTGGTAAATTCCAATCATTGTGGATGGGGCCCTACATTTTAAATGAGTATTAGCAAAGGGAGCCTACGAGCTAGTAGATTACAATGGGATTCCACTGTCGTAACCCCGAAATGGGTTGTACCTTAGGCATTACTATGTTTGACTAAGTGTAGTAATCTCTTTATATGTTTTTGTTACATTTTTTTTTCGTCAAGAGTGATCATTTTGGTTAGGTAATCCACTTTTGCATTTGTTGCAGATGTCGAACCTATTGGAGTCATTTGTTGGATATGTTGATGGAGCTAGTCATAGTACGCGGAACCTACTTTTGCAGCCTGGGCCATTTTTTATCCAAGCAGCGAGTTAGTGAGTTTCAAAGGGGTATGTATTGGTCGGTCAACAAACAACATTGATGAGTATAGCGCATTGATAGAACTTCTCTCTGATGCCATCGCACATGGTATACGCCGACTTATTGTCAGGCTAGACTCTTAACTCATCATCCTATAGCTTACTGGCATCTATTCCGTTCGAAATCCAGCTGTCTATCTTATGTTCCTAAGGGTCAGGATTTTGGAAAGAGAGTTTGATTCTATTCAATATCAACAAATTTCCAGAAAATTAAACACATTAACTGATTTATTAGCAAATTATGTGTTAGATAGACATTTGTAGCATTTATAAAAGAAAGCATTTCAATCAACATTTGCATCAGGATCATATAACTTAACCAAGATAAAGCTCCAAAAATAAAAAATATATATAACTGTTTATAGTTTTTACAAAATGTTGTGTGTCCAATATAAAATCAGTCATATGACCCAAAAACTAAAAATGCAAGGAAGCACCCTAAACTAATGGTGCTGATGATAACAAGTCACTAACTGTGCAATCATACGTAAGAGCCTAGTTCATCGACTCGGCACACTAGTGGTATGGTGCTGTAATCTCAGAGGTAACTCGTCGGTCCACACATCCTAAATACCAAGAGTGAGACCCTCGATCTAATCTTGCAATACTGCAAGGGTCTCGGCTACGTCCAGATCATAAAGGACAACCCTCCCTACAACCTCTCCTACTGGAACAGTAGCTGCTACCCACGGGCGCACTGCAGGTCACACTGGTCCAATGTCTACACAAACATATGGGTTTGATTAGTCTTGATAACATTTAAAAAACACAAGAACATTATAAAAACAATAAACAGAGATATGGTCAGATCTTTTTACCTATAACACCCCACTACTCGCCAGCCAGCAGCACCAAATCTGGGTCACCCCAGAAATCCATCCCAACATATGGATACTCAATAAAGATCATCTCCTGACAGTTGAACCAATCAAAGAAGGCATCAGAGAATGAAGTCTACGACTGACTAGGATGTCTGGCCATAAGATCAACCCATCTCTACGTCCATGGTTCCATCGGTACTAACGGCCTGAGTGAAATGTACTGTGGCTGCATCAGTGGGATCCTCTCCAAGGTGAAAGCAGTCAAAATAGAACCATAACCAAAGTTCTTAGATCTTTCATTCTTCACCTTGGTGAGCTATTCTTTTATAATCGGAAGTACTGCATCACACCAGTTGAATACATTTGGTTCAAGGCATTCCGAAGCATACTGCATATAGGACCTGTTGGCCAAGTGAAGGGCTGCGCTACCGACCAATCTAGCAAAGGTGGATAAAATAGTCCTCAAGGACTGTTCAATGACATCTTGAATACTGATTTTTCTTCCCTGCTCGGCTGAGATCAATATCTACAGAATCGGCGAATATAATCCCTCACAGATTCACCTCCACGAGCGGATCCTATTAGTGAGAGAGGGGCATCACACCTCGATAGATCGGTCAAGAAGTAGATATCCTAAACTATCAAAGGGATGGATTTACCTCAAATCTAGAACACTTGGTTGGTAGGATCCCATGCATTGAGAAATATTGCAACAAATTGATTTGTTGCCTCATGTTGGACATGCAGAAGAATTTGAGCAACCCACACTTCCGCAATGTAGTCACCGTACCGGAATCATTTAAGGAAATCATATCCTATTCTTCATGCTCATGTTCAAGCCATGTAATGACCATCTTGATCCGATAAATCTCTGGAAAACAAACAGGAGAAGAATTAGGATCCTAATTTAGGCAAAAACAAGCAAAATTTCCATGAAAAAACAGTGCATAAACTTTCCTCTTTGCACCCATCGCACCCCAGCTATGTACTAGGTGGGACGCATACTAACTGGCCAATGGCCAGCTCAGTATGCATCGCACCTTTCGATGTATACTAGGTGCGATGGGGAGAGAACTAATTGTTCAAACCCCAAAGGCCCAAAAAAACAGGAAAACATGCTCAGAATCAGAAAAGGAAAGAATGCAATTGAAGAGTTCAAGGTTAACTCCTACCTAGTCAGAATGGCTCCAGCAATAGTCAACAAAATCTCCCAGAATCAGCTAAAGAAAATCGAGGGGGAAAACACCTCCAGAGCTCAAAAAATCCCAAATTTGAATGAAATGGTAAAAATGAGAGGTAAAAACTACTTTTATGTTACTATTCACATAATTCAAGTAAAATATTGGTGTTTAACTCATTTTTCAAGCATGTATTTACATTTCTAATCAATTTGATGGAGTAATTGAACAGGAAGTACGACTGTCAAAATAACAGTGTTAATGGTGAAATCAACATCTTTGACTATTATCACGAGCAGGTTTACGCGAAGTTCAAGCTCGTTAATAAATAAACCTAGCAATGAGCATATGTTCCCCTAGAGTTCAAGCTCATTAAAAGATGAACCCACCTTCGGTAAATAATATTTGCGATCGCATAGCTATTAGCTTTTGAACCTTAGTCGTGTTCTTACCATCACCTCCACTCTTTTTTAGCCGATCATATACCTCCATTTGATTGTTTACCCTTTTGAGGAATAGCTGCAACGAGTGACTCTATTAGCCACCTTACTTGGAACCAGTTGCTATCCAAAAACATCACTCGTTCCTCAAAAATGAGTCTCCTTTAAGCTCTTTTTGGACTCGTAAAATATGAAAATATTGCTGAGCAATTGGCCTCTCCAGCTCGTTAAAGTGGTTGGAAGTGCCATCCCTCCTCTATATTTTAATCTTTTTGGACCTGAGGGATCATTACACAAAAATATCGAGTGCTTGTCTTGTTCCACTCGTTAAAACTATCGAAAAGTCATCTCTTTCATATTATTTTATACCTTTTCGGACTTAAGAGATTATATTATGAAAAAGGACTACTGGAGTTTCCTTTCCATCTATTTTTAGACTCTTTAAAATTGAAAAGGACCAAGTTATCTTTGTTGTTAAACTTGTTAAAACAATAGCGACAAACTTTTCCATGCAGGCAAGAGCGAGTTTCACTGTCGCTAGGCTCATTAAAACATAGCGACAGGTTTGCTCGAAGGGAAAATTATAGAACAAGCATATGTTATCCTCCTCAAGCTTGACAAAAATAAAGAGGTACTGGTCAGCAATGACTAGGGAAAAAGGAAGAAAAATTGAATAACTTCATTGGTAGCAGGTCGCTCTTGAACATGACACTTTCACTCCATCACCATGATTGAGTTGGGTTTGGTTATTCCGTTCATCGGTCATATCACCATCGGTCCTCCATACCATCCATTTTGGGGTTAATGCTACCAATCCATTCCAGTGTCGTCGATATGTTCAAGAGAAGTCGCTCAGAGAATTCACCAACCTAGCTAACGCCTCATCCGCTGCAATACCTTAATGCTCCATTCTTTCATGACCACCACCCTGAACCTTGTATCATCAGATCATTTTCACCTCCACAAAATCATTTGCTCCGTTCCCTGTCATAGATGTGGGATTCATCAAGGCCCTCCTACAATGAGTCACTTCTTCTCAACATCAGCTCATTATCCAAGAATTTGACTTAGGAACAACCCTTTTAGTACTTTGAATCTTGCATGCCTCAATGGCAAGTTTCTCACTTTCGGCGATAGGTTTACATCAATGGCCTTCGACCAAAATATTTTGTGTGGTGTTCGACATCAACTCATGTATTCATACCACATGAATTGTACTACAGTACCTTGAGGGTCATCATCATTATCGGTGATTCCTCTCGCACCTATTAACAACTTACATCAATGGCTGGTAATCAGGTGATGTTTTTCCATTTTCGACATTAGAACATCGTTTCACATGGATTGACCTATATTTCGGGTGAAGATTGAACGAGTTTGAAGACCCCGGATCTAGTTTCATCCATCTAGGCTGCGATATATTTAGGAAAATAAAGACATCAAATGTACATCATAGCTGCATAGATAATCATCTAAGCTAAGGAATGATGGCTCTACTAGAATCATCATTCTGCCACACAGACGATTGTCTGTCTTATGTACATGAAAATGAATTTATAAATCTGAGCATGGGAATGCCCACCTCAGCTAGATCATGAAAATATTATGAAGATAATGTATTTTTATGTATCTTATTACAGGTCACCTTCCAGTTCAAAAAACCTCAGACCCTCATGATAAAGCATTTCACCCGACATCAGAAGATTTACGACCTCATGCTTTAGGGGGCCACTGTTATAGACATATTTGGGCACTGCAACCCCAATCACATATGTCCATAAACCAAGGGCTTCTAAACCCCTAAAAGTGTTTTTTCAAACCCTAAAGGATCAAGGTCAACTGATTACATCATTTCCTAGAAGTTCTCCCTGAAAAACTGCTCAGAACTGGTCAAAACTGGACCATACAGACTGCTCCATGCTAAGGGTGCGATGCATCTCACCTGCTACACACAAAGGGTGCGATGCATCTCACCTGCTACACACAAAGGGTGCGATGCATATTGAAAATCCCTTTTGTAGGGTGTGATGAGCGAGAGCAGACAAATGGCAGAAGCAGTTTGGTAGGTGGAAACTCAAAGAATCTTCTAGAAACTGCTCATATGACACTTGCCTCTCTGAATTCGCCTAGGGATGAGTAAGAGATCATGAAATCTTCAAGTGGAACCAATAACTATCAGTGAAATGACACTAATCAAAATCCGAGAAGCTGACTCACTCTCCTGCAAACATCTATATATGGATCCCTCATCCTAGAGATCCAGAGGCTGGAATTTGGTAATTGTAAGGAAGTGTTGTTGGTTTCTCTTTGAGACATTGTATTGTTGGGTGATCTTGCTTTTTATGAGGTGAAGAGGGCTTTCATGCTGGGAGGATGATGCTGGATCAGACAGCTTGGTTGTAATCCTCTCTTCTACTACTTCTATCAATAAAGCTATTTGATTTTTCCTCCATATACTTGTATATCTCTGAATATTGTATTTATATGTGCATTTGTATGGTTAATATACATCTGATCCTATATTTTTTATGGTTATAGATCTCTATGCTTTGATGGTATTTTGCTGCTTTGACTCTACAGGTGTTCTTGAAGCAGGACAAGTAAGAAAGGAGTGGTGAAAGCTCTATCAAGGGATAGAGGAAACACGCAAGGAGACTAGCGAAAGACTGAGGTTGGTACTCTTTGCTTCTCTCTCATCTATCTCTCATAAAGGAAAACAAAAGTAACTTTGGTTTGTTTGTTTCTAAGATAACTACTTGTCTTAGTGGGACTAGCATCTCTAAATGGACACTAGTTTTCCCCATAACAAAGACTTAGATTTTGACCTTGAAAGAGACAATTCTAATTGAATATCAAAAGGAAGATGCTCAGAAGAAAATAGATTTTTAGGCAAAGAAGTTGTCCTTTTTGTTTTTTGAACTGTACTTTGACAGATGGGTAACTTGAGTTTTCTGAGAATTTTTTCTAGGCTTTCAACAATAAAAGGTGCATTTGGGTCAGGATTTGACCTAGTATGTCTTTTAGGAGCCAGTGTTTTTTTTACACCTTAAACTTGTTGAAATTTGTAAAATCAACCTATCTTTAGATACTGGAAACTATCAACTAAAAAACTAGTTTTCTTGAAATTTCTAAATAACTCCGAGGAATGATTTATTAGTCGTTTCCCCGGCAATAGAACCAAAATGTTATCCCATACAATTTCCTAGGTTGAGGGGGAGATCGAAAGAGGTAAGCTGGAAGCACTTTCAGTTCAGTAGCTAGCCCTACTGAACCAAAGAGGGATATCTCTAAGGATTTTTCAATGAATAACTGAAAAGAAATATATTTTAGGCTAGATATATAAGTCTTGTTTGAGTATTTGTGAATTTAGGGTTTTTGGTTTGTTGGACTAGGGATTAGAGTAGGTAGTTAGGTCAAGGCTTCAAGTATGCAGTGAAAAGTATAAAATGGAGCTAGATATTAGTGTGCTATGGTGAATTTTAAGTGTTTTCAATGTAGTATAGGTCTGAGAGTTTAAGAAAACATAATGAGCATGTAAAATCATGAGTTCATTGGTTTTAGAAGAAAATAAACACAAGTATGATTTCCAGATAAATAGAGCTTAAATCTAAGATTTATGTCGATATAAATGCAAGGAAATTCATAGGAAGAAGATAAATCATGAAAACAGAGGTGGTTTATCCATTAGAAACTAATAGGAAAAGAAAACAACACCATAGACTCAATGAACAAGAATTCCTTAAATATAGCTGCAACTGCTCCTGTATTAGCTGTAAGAGAACATAAGGTACAAGCTTCTCCACAAAATTCCAACCCCTCTCTCTAAATGAGAAATGATACATATAGACTCAATCAAACAACTTCCCCACCTTCAGGAGTCGAATTCCTAGGTGGTGGAACTGTTTCCAAGATTCTCTCAACCAATAGGTAAGAGTGGGAAGGTCAAGTACAAACACTTCTCTTAGACTTTGTTTTGAATTTTGCTTCCTTAATGAGGCCTAATTAACCATAAAAAAAATCTATCATTTATATTTATTCATTATTACATCATCTAACCTCAAACTACTTCAATTACATCATGATTTTTGACTTTGACCAAGTCAAACTGAAAACTAAGAAATTACACATTGAAATTTAAAGTAAAAACTCAGAAATTTGCAGAAGCGCAGCGCCAACTTTGAGCCCACTTTAAGGTGCCTTCTTGAATTCAAAATTGAGATCTGAGAGAATGGTTACCTACCATTTACTGTCTAGTTTCTATAACTCCTTGAATTTGTGAAAATGACCCATGGGAAGGCCTTCAAAAATGCATTCTCCCAAGATGTCTCTAGAAGCACAATGCCTCTCAAAAAGAGTGGCAAAATGATGATTTTTTCCCCCTTTTTCTCCTATTTCTCAAAATTTGAGCCCTCTCTGAGAAAACTGATGAAATGGGTTTTTAGAGGATGCCATGATATTTCCGAAAATGCAATCCATTTGTCATTTGGAGGTCTGAGGAAAAAGCTAGTCCAATTTTTGAATTTGGCACCAAAATTCTTAAAAACAAAAAATGATCAGAAAACCTTCAAAATTGGTCATGAAGTGTAAAATGAGGTATTTCAAGCCCTCATAGATGCTTCAGAAAACATATCCAAGTTATCCCTCTCAATTTTTTCCTTTAGGGTTTCCTTTAGCTTATTTTTCAACTACTTGAGCTTGATATTGGATATCATGTTTCTGGTCTGATAATGATGGGACATGTGTCTCAATAGTTGATAATCCCTATTGGCTTTGTCAAGAAGCTTTTCTAAGTAGTCATTGACCTTATTTATCCAATACTCTTTATCCTCATTTATCTCCAAGGCAATTCTATCCTCCATGTCTAGGTCTTCATCTAGTAGATTATGTCCTTTCTCTTCCTTCAATGCCTTTTTGAGACCCTTGGTCCTTGGCCTCTTTTTTCTGACTTGTTTTTTAGTTTCCTCATGTTCACTGGGCTCCAACGCTACTTTTCCTTTGCCTCCTTGCTGCAACAACTTAGTTTTCTCTCTCTCCATGATGATTTGTCTAGCCTTAAGCTAATTTTTTTCTTGTTCAAGGAAGAAGATAACAAATCTTGCACTTGCCATATTGTCCATGAGTTCTCTGATATGAGAATATTTCTCTTTGATAATTTGTTGCATGTTTGAAGGTTCATTTTATACTTCCAAATACACCAATTCAAAATTATGGTAAATTAGGTTTTTATCCTGTACATTTGATCCCTATTTCGTTGATGTAGAAGGCTTGGCCATTTTCTCAACCTGAGAAGTAATCACAAGCCTTTTTCCTCTTTGATACATTCTAGTCACCTCAGGTCTAGGTGCCTTGGTAACCTCCACTGAATTTCTTGATGATCCTACCTCCACATGTTGTGTTGATATGTTTTGATGATGAATTGAAAAAGTAGTTTCATGCCATTGCAAAGCTATTTCTATGAATGAATACCATGTCATTTTCTTCTTGGCTAGCTGATGGAGAACTACAATCTTTATCAAGCTGTGATAAAAAAGACTAGGGTAGTTTTCTTTGTCTTTCACTTGTACCTTCTCAGAAATTTTGCCAAGGATTCTACATAGATAATCACACATGTTGAGAGGTTTTTTAGCTGTGAAGTGCATTAGAAGCCTGATGTGATATGCAAACAATCTAGAAAATCTCCCCTCATAGGTGAAAAACTTCATTACAACCTTCATCAATGGCGCATACTTCTCCATCAGGTACTTGAATTGGATGATTTGTGTATGGGTCTCTCTGTAGGGTTATTTCAAGAAACACCTGTAATAATCAACGTCCAAACTCATACCTTTAAACCAGTACTCTCCATGATCAGGTATCTCTATAGCAAGTGAAATGGCAGCCACTAAAAATGTAAACTCAACCCATGCTATGATGGCTCTTTCCTCTTTCAGATGGGTGGAAAACCAATCAGTTAACTCTTCATGGAAACCCACTTCACACACCCTTTTCCAAAACCCTAGGCAATTGACATCTTCAAAACATTGCTTAATGAATGGTGATGAGTTGATTTCATTGCATTTGGTAGGCTCATATCTAAGTACTTTTCCTCCTTTATGGTGTTTTCTCATTTCTAATGGTGAAGAATCTCCCTCCATTACGATAGAAACCCTAGATAATAGGAAAATGGAAAAACAATGAGGAATGAGTGAAATGATGAAATGAGGGGATTGGGGAAAGGAAATGATGGTAGGGGAATTTTAGGGGATGAATAGGGACTGCAAGAAACTTATGAAGTTTAAATGGAGTGAAATGAGGGGAAGAAATGATTAGGAGAGATTTAGGAACAATGTTGTTAGGAAATCTACCCAAAATACAATGTATGAGATAGGGTTTATGTAATGGTGAGGTAATCTGAGGGTTGATAATTTATTTAGTGAATAAAAAGGTTCTCTAAACATGTACATAGGTATGAGGTGGAAAATTTACATGTTTTAATGTCAAAAATAACCAAATCCATCAGTTACACTAGTTCTT
This sequence comes from Pinus tabuliformis, assembly GCA_031772625.1. Classification (NCBI taxonomy): domain Eukaryota; kingdom Viridiplantae; phylum Streptophyta; class Pinopsida; order Pinales; family Pinaceae; genus Pinus; species Pinus tabuliformis. Next base: position 1,034,212,569 of record CM062816.1, on the reverse strand, counting down.
GCAGCATGGAAATTTCACCTAAACCCTAGATGAAAGGAACTTGCATTTGCATTCATCTTACCAAGGCAAAAAGGTGAGAAAAGTGATGATACTTACTTGTGAACAAGCTTATAATAGCAAGAAGTAGGAATGCAAGCTCAAAATAAAAATTTGGGTGAGTTTGGATGAGTTTTAGGCTGCTCTGACACAAGTGCAATGCAGTTCATGGAAGTGCAGCACAGTGTCCAAAACTGTACCGCCACCTTTAGAAGCGCAGCGCCAAGAGATTTTGTCCAATTTTTCCTAAAAAACCCGTGTTTTTTCACCAATGGAGGTGAGATCATAATGAAAAAAGGAGGTTAGGAGGTAAATAAAACAAGTTTGGGACTTTTTGGGATTTTATAGACAAAAAAATGATTCTCTTTGGAATAAAAATGGGCCCCACATACCTTTCTAAAACATGATTTTCGCCTTTTAAAATCGGCCACTTTGAAGAGTTGAAACCTAAGATTATTTTGTCTTTTTTGAATAATGAGACGTGTTCTTTTGGAACCTTGAGATTTCAACCATGAAGAACTTATGAAAATTTATAAAAATTTGTGTAAAGAGTTGCTTAATATAACTCAAATAATGCTGGATGTATGCATGGAATGAGCATGGACCTTGAAAACCTAATGACCTAATGAGGATATGAGACTGATTGAAATGGTAATGATGAATAATGATATGATGAAAACATCCTCTTCATTATGATTCCTTCATCTGAGTGAAGTAGGCGGCCAACATGTGAGATTTTTCACAAGAATGGAGACATTCCTAGACAAACTAGCGAGTGGCCAAATTTTACTCTGAGAAACTAGTGACATGATAAAATTGACCTTGAGACCCCTAACAAAAATGGTAAAAGCATGTTTGGTCACTGGGGAGAGGCAGACAAGACTGACACTAATATAACCAAGTCAAGGAGTTTGTAGATACTAGTGTAAAACAAATCTTAATTGATCATGAGTTTCAGACGTAGCCATGGAAGCCAAAAGAACAGTTTGATAAGCTTTCTCAACTAGACTAAGTGGAATGGATTCACCAAAATTATTGATCTAGTCAGGACTAGGGATGATCCATGGGTCATTATTAGAAGAGGTCATGTTAATTGATGTAACAATGGGGGGAGGATGAAAGGAAAAAATCCCCATAAAAGAAGATTCTTACAAAATACCTGATTCGACATTTTCGTAAGCAATGTTGGTTTTCCGAACATAAGGCACATTACTTGTAAAGAGTCTGAGGAAAAGAAGGCCAATTGATCAACTATGACAATTTTCCCTTGGTGGGGAACTTACGAAGCACACAAAAAAGGGAAGAAACCACACAAAACATTGCGTGAGCCCATCTCTGACCAAATAGAAGGTTGTAATTGAGATTAGCACCAGCAACCTTTAATTCCAAATTGGCCATATTTCCTTCCAACTAAATGGGTAAGGAGTTGAGAATAATATAGGTGGAAACTGCGACCATCAAAAGCTTCTAAAGTGTTCATATATTGGTTGAGAGGATGGGAACCAATGATTTTCCAACATGATATGGACATGATGCATGTGGAGGCTCCTTCATCAACAAAATTTTTGTGGATAGTAATGCCCATAAGAACAACATGTATTAAAAAGCAGGTTGAGGTGGTAGGTGAGGAACATGGTTTTCAGGATCAAAAGTAATCAAACTGGAATCTCCAGGATCAATTCCTCCAATAGTGGATAGCAAAGCCTTCCATTGTGAAGGACATGTTTGAAGGACTTCCAAGGCTGACATCTCCATGGTGCTTAAGCCAAGTCTTCTACAATACTGTAGCATTGGGCAGCTCACACATTTAGATTACAGGATGATTTTTGAAGAACACCTTTAGGGGGTGGTTGAATTATGGAATTATTGCTAGGTTTCTGAATATGGAGAGGACCGAAACTAAGTAAAATGCAGAAAGAGGGTAAATGAGTGGTATCTTTCTCCACCATAGGTTTCTTAGGAGGCGGCTAATATTTTTACCTCGTGGCTATGAAAATTGGTTTTGAGCCACCCATTAACACTTGAGAGATTCTAGAGGTTTAAGCATGGGGTTGGTCTACCAATTGCATTTACTAAGATGGTAAAGGGTCCTTCAACATAGCTATCATCCGTGTGGTGCCTTTCAGAAGATGACTTACTTCGGAACATCGGGGGAAATCCTTAGTGTAATGATCTTCATCAGAGATAAGGCAAAGATATTTAGGCTTTCACTTAGATATATCATTAGCTAACGGTTTATGGGAAATCTTGTTTAGCTTTTACTTTACCCTTCTTCTTTCCTTTCGAGGATTTATCTATTGCGGTAGACTAGACAACATTTACCTCTGAGGCTTTACCAAGATTCTTAGGATTATCAATAGTATTGGAAGTTGTAGCATCCAAGGTAGATTTAGGTTTTGAAGAAGTAACCATAGTACTATTAGACAATTGAGCCATAGATCCAATGATCCCATCGATAGATGGTGAATTTTCGGGTTTGGAAGATGCAGGGCCAGTCAAAGGTTTATAGACACCAGGTAAGAGTTCATATAACGTGTTATATTGTGAATAAACCAAATCCAAATACTCGGAATGAGCAAGGTCTTGTTCCTCAGTCGCAAAACCACCAATGTCTATATCTTTAGCGATAGGATGGATGAATGATTTAGTAAACCATTCAATCAAAAGCTGATCCGGGATATCGAATTTGATGAGACAATGTCTACATCTCTATTCATGGATATGATCAGAGATATGAGTAGAAGTAGTCTATTTTAATGACGTTAAGAGATGGGTTCTAGTCTCATACTGGACAGGAAATTGGAAATGGGTGAGGAAAGCAATGACCAATGTATTGAAATCTTGGAAAGTACTACGAGGGAGCTCGATATACCATTTAGTAGCAGTGCCCTGTTAAATTACACTAGAAAATATTTAATCAGATAGAATCCTCGACCCAAGAGTTAGAGAAACACCAAAGGTGGTAATTCATAATGTTCGCTTAGGGGTCTTCTCCAGATTTACCTTTGATTTTGGGGCAATCACCAGGTATTTTTTTTGGTACCAGCGGCCAATATCGTGAGTTAAGTATTGGGTCATTCGTTAGCCATGACACATATGGTAATTCAAACATTTCCAAAAAAGGCAGTTGTGGGTTATATGGGGTGTAGGGTCTCTGGTATGTACCAATCTGAGTATTCCAACCTTTTTGAGTTTGGGTCTACCCCTACTATGGTAGGTTGTCTCCATAAGGTGGTTGACCATAAGGAAGTTGACCATATGGAGGTTGATCGTATAAAGGTTGACCATAAGGAGGTTGACCATAAGGAGGTTGACCATAAGGAGGATGGCCATATGGAGGTTAACCATCAGGAGGTTGACCATATGGAGGTTAACCATAAAGAGGTTGACCATAAGGAGGTTGACCATACTGATTCTGGTGACTTGGACATATAGAGTTTGGGAAGGAAGCTAACCATATTGTTATTGGTAAGGTCCTTATTTCATCTGGTATGATTTTGGCAACGGTTGTTGGTAAGGTCCCTACTGGGATTGGTAAGAAATCTATTGTTATGGCTATGAGTAAGGTCCCTACTGGGGTTGAGTAAGAACTTTTTGTCATGGTTGTTGGTAAGGTACCTATTTGGATTGGTAGGAAACATGTGGCTTTGGCTATGGGTAATACGCCTACGGATGTGGCTGTGGGTAGAAAAACCACAGATGTGGATGCCGGTAGGAAACCTGCGGCTATGGTTGTGGGTAGGGTCCCTGCTACGATTGAATAGGAATTTGTGACCACATAAGAGGATTATATGTCCCATAATTATATTGTATTTGAGGACCATACTGTTTTTGAGGACCTACCTACTGATAATGACTTTGGAGTTGTCGATATCCTGTAGGAGTATAAGGTTGTTGGTAGGAAGGTTGAGTAAAGGGACTTGACGACCTTGTAAAGGGGTCCCTATGATGTTACTTGATACATATGCAATTGGGGTTCCACCTGGGTTACAAACAAAAATAATAGGTTAACTTTCCCTCGATATGGGAGGACGGGGTGGATAGTTTCCACTAGAAGCAGGAGGTATATATGGTGGAGGAAGTTTCCCCAAAACTATGGAACAAATGAGTTTGTATGTTGTCCACTCATACTGGAGACCACAGTTACCGTGGCTACAGTAGTAGGAGAAGAAAGATTAAGATGAACATGTGTTTCACTTACCAACATTGAAGGTTAGGTAGGGGTATCTACAGTTATTGGCATGTTCGAAACAAATGAGCAGGTAGTAGGAGTGACACCAGAGGACCAAATGGGATTGTGAAATAGTAAATTTGTGAGAAAAATTTCTACAAAAGAATCGCCGAGAGAGTTATAACCTGGTGGAACCAAGGGTGTACTGTAAGTAGGAGGTGTACTTGGGCCTGTCATCATGTAGGTGGTGGAAACATAAGGCAATCCTTTAGGAGGAATAAGTAACAAAGATCAATCTATGTACTAGGAATATGAGTTCCAGAAGTTTCCACTAGAATACCTTGGGGTTTCGACCTTACAGGTGGATTATCACCTTTTGTTGCCATGATTGGGAACAAATCTCAGTTGGGAACCTGAGTCATTCTGGGAGAAGGACTCAAGGGTACATTGGGAGTATCAAAAGGACTATATAGATGTGGAGGAAATAAATACATAGGAGAATCTAATTCAAATAGTGGATTAGGAGGAAAAAGAAAGACATTTGATATAGGTTGAGGACTAGTCGGTGGAGAGTCCTTAAATGAGCCTACTGACTCTAGAGGTGGTTAGGAGGAACGGGGTTGGATGCTTAGGACAAGACCAAGTTCAACTCGTTAGCTTTCAAGGGATTCAGGATCAATACTATTAGAACCTACAACTAAAGGTGAATCAAGTGCATTAGTATCTCCATAAATATCTGGGGTCTCATTCAGGAATGTTGGTGGTTCTGCCATGATGTCTTTTTAGAAAATGAATCAGAAATGTGTGTTGGTAAATGATTTGGTCTTAATACAATTTTACAATTAACCATCATAGGTGATTTGTGATTCTGTGGTCAATTGATTTTATTAACAAAAAAAAAAATCAAAAAGGGGTAAACTAGGCATGAGGGTTTACCAAGCAACCATGAACTGCTATATACACCTTGGCAGGACAAAGGACTTAACATACGGCAGCCAATATCCTCGAATGCTGTGTTTGGTCTATCATGGTATACAAGGCGATAAACTTGGTTACCTATGGATGGATAGAAACCTATTGGGGACTCCCAAAATATACACGATGATATGTGGGAGTGTAGTCTATAGTATTGTTGTCCCATGTGTAACCATTCGATGAGAGCATTCCCATATAATTAACATCCATGGAATGCCTCCAATATACCTGAAAGTACTGGAGAATGATCCTATACACTTCTGTATGTGGAACGAGATTTCACCCCCGGGATACAATGCTGGAAAATAATGACAGATCCTACATTTAACAATGTTGGAACACGTCTCTAGCCTAAACCTCTAAATGTTTTTCATTAATGAAAAATGATCCTTAGGTTAACTGAGGTAAATTTTAAGTTGATCTTAAATTAAGTTTCAATTTTAAGGCCCAAATATCGATGCCACATGAACACCTACGATGCAACTAGCATGAAAGAATGATTCTTTTCAATTCAATGAAAGCTATCTAACATAGGGCAGAAGTTCAGACACTGATACAAAAATTAAGTATGTAGCAAACAAATCCTCCTAACTAGATCTTTCACCTTCACTATTTCAATGCACCCAACAAAAGTAAAATGAGATTCAATTCGTTAACATGCAGCTACATGAATTGTTCAGTTTTGTTTTTAATGCAGTCACCAAAGTAAAATGAAATTCAATTAAAATGCACCTACATGAATATTTTCACTTTTTTTTTTGAATGAATGAATATTCGCTTCTTTCAACTTTCAGAATCAAGCAATGTGATCTATGCTCAATCATAATCCAAAAAATGATTTTTCAATACAATCTAACCTAATGCACTTCCGAAAAGTAAATATTGAGATAAAAGTTAAAACAAATGCAATTTTGTTTTCTTTATGATTTCCAAAAGAACTATTAATTATTAATCAACAACAAAATAAATATTCCTTTCACACACATAAGCAACAAGGAGTAAATTAAATTTACCTAAAACCTTAAGGATTCCATCACACTTCACTTCCACTACTTCAAAGCAATGGAATGGATTTTGCAAATCAATAAGAAATCAACCAAAATATTGACAAATCCAAAGCACATAGAGTAGGAGGATACCTTAGAGGTCAAGACACACTAGACCTTTTGGACATAAACCCTAAAAATTCTCAAGTTTTACAGATCAGCGCGACTATATCAGTCAAAACCCATGCTGATAGGCTTTCAACGTGATTATAATTTGAACAACAGTGTTGGCAACATGACTGTAATAGGATAAAACATGCTGGATGAGAAAGAGTTGGAAAAATAAAAATAATTTCAAAGAGAAGTCAAGACTTAACACTCTAAAGGACTGACTACTCAAAATGCAGACCCATACTAAATCTAAATTACATATTACTAAGAGATTCACCAAACTGATCAAAAAGTCAAAACACAAAAAGGAGGTTGAAAGGGCTATAGGCTCCTGAGTATTGTTGCCATTTTGTTGTGGAGACAATCCCTTCTATGGATAGAAGCAATCTCTCTAGTCCTATAAGAGGATCTAGCAACAAACTAGAAAAACATGTGCAAACATTCCCAGTTTATTTTTGAATTTAGACTTCTGTGATCCATAATATTTATGACAACATATTTCTATAAAAATCACATAGGAGATAATGTCGCCAACGCATTTTGAACCAGCCAGTGTGGTTCATCTTCAGGACAAGATGAGCAATCAGATCTAGGTAATGAAATAAATAGATGAAGAGAGCAACTAACTAGCTGTTAGAATACAACAACTAGTTTGACTTAATAGTCAGTATTAATAATTAAGATTTGACTAAGAAAGGGAAACGGTACCAAACTAAATATAGTTATGAAACAATTATTATTAAAATGAATTTTAATGAATAAATAATATTATTAAAATAAATTCTATTAATATTACAAATCAAATCGATTTTTTAATAAAAGTTATTAAACCAAAAATATACTATTATAGGTAATACTATTATTAAGAATTAGTATTATAATAAATAATAATATTATAAACAATATTGTTAAGTTGTTATTAATAAATTTATTATTCCAAATAATTAGTAATACTATTACTAAGAAATAATAATAATATTCTAAATATTATTGTTGAATTAGTATTAATAAATTTTATTTTTACAAATAATATTATTATAATTAGACAAATATATATAATAATAATAATAATAATAATAAATAATTGAAAATGAAAATAAATAAAAATAAAAAACTCTAGGAAGATAGAGCAGGGATCCAACACTTGTTAATACGCCAACCATTGTCTCTATTCAGACTAATCGGCCTTTGTTGGGCAGCGGATGCCCCGCGTAATGGTTTTGGGGCTTAAAGCCCACAATTTTGGGATATTGGTATTGTAAAGGCTTCGCGAAGTGTGCAGATCATGAGTTGTAATGAGTCAAGTCAAAGGTAGTCCACCAAAAAATAAGGAAAAATAATGGAAAGTGAGTCGGCCTACCCATGGTTCGCGGACCATGGGAATGTATAAATAGAGTGAGCCTCTAGGTGTAGAAGGAAATTTTTAGGTCTAATCGGAAGTGATATGGTTTTCTGAATGTGGTATTCAATCTGAGTCTCTAAGTTTGAGTTTGGGTGGTAATAGGAGATAGAGGCTTCGTAGTTGTGTGCGCGGAGGCCTAGTAGAGTCCGCAACTCAGTGCGCAGACCCCTATAGCTATGTGTGTAGGGTAGGAAGTGGATTGTAACTAGAAAAGGCATTAATAAAGATAAGTTGGTTTTGGAATATTCCGTATCTGCTTCTATATTCCGGTTTATGCATCTGTTTATGGTTTATAATTGCGTGCATGTCTGTTTATGTTAATTGGCAACTGAAATTATTGGGCCTACTTAATTTAATTCAAGATCTATAATAATACGAAGCCCAGAAAGGGTAAAGAATGATCACGCTCACTGTGCAAAGGTAGTTGCACTGAACAGATGGCTACGCAGAAGTAGCCTAGCATGTAGGATTGGTTTGAGATTTGTTTGGCTAAAACACTTCTGAACCTGGGTCAGGCTCCAACAAGCCAACAAATGGTTTCGTTGCTAGGACTGGGATCTGCCTAAGGGATGTCTGATGTCGGAACACTGGAAACCTACAAAGAAGGAAGTTGAATATTGGTTGGATCAGAAGCTTCATGAGTACGTAATATAGGAAAGCAAAACCCCACAGATATCCGAGAAGAGATGGTTGGATTGCTTCATATATACGGAAATCCATGAGATCTTCTTCGCGACCTTCTCTTCGAAGCTGTATGATTGGATCACGAGGCTAGCAGACAGCCAGGGAAGGTGCAAGCTTGATCAACCACTAGTGTCGACACCAGAGTTGGTGCACAGACTAGAGGCATCTGAAGATAAGATTGTGCGGGCCATAGACCATTAGCTAGATCGGATAATAGGAGGGTTTATCACTGAACTTGCGATAGACACGACTGTCAGCTATAGTGAAGTAGAAAGAAGTTTTCTCAAGGGATCGCGAGGTAAGTACATAAAATATTTGAATACCTGCATTAAGATGTTGTTATGTGAAAAATGAGTGATACGAATCCATTAATGAGTGGAACAACGCGGAGCGGAAAGGTCTACAAAGGTATCAAAGGGTTAGGAAACAGTCCTTTAATTTCACCTCCGCGAGCGGGCGAGGAAGAGCGCACGTCGGCTTCTCCAAGGAATAGGGTCAGTTTGATAAGGCAACACATTCCACAGTTATCATCTCTGCTAACGCCACCACTTGTGTCACCTCCTTCACCTCCATCCTTGCCCACACCATCTCCACCAAACTAGTAGTTTAGCATGGCTAGTGCGATCAAGATGCCTGTATTCAGTGGAGTAGGGAACGAAGATCCATATCAGTTTTGGTTCGTAGTAAGAGAAGTGTGGGAAGCACATGGGGTTATGGATGATAACATTAAGAAGGCCACATTAGTAAGTGCATTGCAGGATTGTGCACTGACATGGTATATCAAGCATTCGAATGATCACCCAAATGCCGGAATAGAGGAAATCCAAATTTCGTTCAATAGAGAGTTTAGTTGGCCGAAATCAAAGACACAGTTGATCATTGAAGTTAAGGAGATCGTGACGCTTCTAGGTGAAACCCCCTGGGATCTGGATTAGAGGATGAAAAGTACGATCCGTGAGGCTAATATGACACTGACAGATGTGCAACACCATGTGTGGTTTGTGGCGTCTTTGACACCACACTTGAGGATGACACTATCACAACAAAATCTCTCAACCTAGGCAGAAGCATTGGAAATGGCGATGAGGTTCCATGAAACACCGATATAGGACTTGGAGTTGGGAGTCCAACAAATCCACACGTAGCTACAAAACCTATGCTTGGAGATGCAGAGTTTGAAGCAGGAAGGGCACCTTGAACAGAAGCGGACGAAGAAGTGTGGTGCATATAAATGTAAAGGCCAGGGCCACGATAAGGATCACTCTCTAGTATTCACGAACTATTTGGTGGGATGGGGACCAATGCCATTAATACCAGAGGCACAAGTGGTCCCAAGTGTGGCACCTGCGCTCTGGTGCGTGATCTATCAAATGGGAGGAAAGCACATGATGGACAACTATCACCTATTGCAGAAGTACAGATAGACTCCACAACAACTGTATTGTAATTTCTGTAGATCAGTGGGCCACGATGAGTGAACATGTCGGAGCTATGAGCTAATGATGGATAGGACCCCAGCTTATCGAATGCAGATAGAAGGGTGAGGCCACGATCTAGCCACAACAATTGCGAGGGTGGGATTTCAAGGGCGAGGTCAAGGACGAGGTGGAATGGGACCGGATGAGGGCACGGACAGTTAATCTGCTATAATTGTGAGGAAACTGGAACTACACGCGTGACTATATGAATTCAAATAGAATAAGTTGTTTGTATTGTTATCAGTTTGATCATGAAGTAGTAGATTGTCTGACGTTGATCGCACAGATGCGCGAGAAAAGGGTACTACAGTCCACTCCAACTCAAAATATCCAAATGATGAGGTATGAACCACGCAAAGAAGACCCCAACGTAAATATGGTGCTTAGAAGCAATGTGACCATAGGGGAAGATAAGGGAAAGCAACCCGAGGATGATACATGGGTTCGCAAGGCTCCTATGAAGGAACCTGAGTTTGACTTGGAACACACAAGGGAAATGTTTATGGAAGCTAAGAAGAGCTTCAAGTTGGCCTCTACTTCAGGTAGTAAGGATCAACCAGAACCAAGAATGGATCCTTCTATGCTTACTACCTTTTTAGAGACATGCATGAAGCTACTATGGGACACTAAGGTAGTTAAAGGACTATAAGAGCTGATCACTAGGTGGACAACGTCAGGGGAACTGCGTGTACTTCATAAGATGGGGAAGCATGCTTTGCGCACTGGGAGGGAAATATGGTTGACGGTGCAAATTGGTGAATATGAGATGGATTAGGTAATCCTTGACCTGGGTTCGGATGTAAACGTGTTACCAAAGCAGACTTAGGAACACATGGGCAGGCTCAAGTTATAGTGGTCTCCTATTCAATTATGGATGGCAAGCCAACAAAAGATCGTTCCCATGGGAAGATTGCAAGGGGTAACAGTGGATATCGAAGGTGCGAGTATGCAGATGGACTTTGAGGTCATAGAGATTGTGGATGATAGTAACCCTTACCCCGCATTGTTAGGAATATACTGGGCCACAAATATGAATGGAGTCATCAACCTAAAGAAGCGGAAAATGACTTTCGAGAAGAGGTCTATATGTGTAGTAGTTCCACTAGATCCAACCGAAGGAGCATGTTACACTGAACCTGTGCGTGAGGATGACAACAACAATGAGCTGGATTGCATTTACCAGATAACGGTGCAAGACCAGGATAGGGTGAACCCGACTGAAGATGGGAGAATCTCATGGGAGTGTGACAGTTCCTGTACTTTGGATTCAGACGAAGAAATAGAACGCTGGTAGAACTAGTTGCACGAAGTAACAACACTAAATTGCAACATGATTATTAGATCACTGCGGTACGTGACAACCGAAACAAGGGAACTACCAACATATGATGGGGACACAGGTGTGGATGAATTCTTAGACAAATTAGGAAGGTCGGTACCAAAACAGCAATGGTACGATGCGATGGACTCGGCATTGCGCACGATGGCAGCACAATGGTGGAAGATGCACCAAAAGAATATTAGGAGTTGGCGCAAATGCAGAAGAGGGATGCACTTACAGTTTGGAAGTCACCAGAGTCAAACGCAAGCTGGGCAGCTAAGGCAAAGCAATTTGCGCACCCACCTGTGTCGATGGGTGCAGTCGCGTGCTGGGCAGGCACAACCCAGGCTAAGGATAAAAAATCAGGCCCCGGCGCAGCAGCAGAAAGAATGACGCACACTGCAAATACCCGATGGTGGAGCATTAGCAAGGTTAGGCAGGATCATGAAGAGAGTTTACCAAGTGGGATGAACGGATTGGGACCTGCGTGTACCAGTGATTCGATGGGCCTATAGGATGATAAGAAAAAACCAAAGCACAGAAATGATCTGAATGGTGACCAGAAGAGAGGAAACTAGGAGGACAAAGAAGAATCCCTGGACCACGGCTCCCACCATAGGGACAGGACGTGATGACCTGGGCAAAGGAATTAGGCAGTTGCAAGAAGACCTTCGGTGAGGAAGCATGAAGCTTCGTGAAATCGATGATGAGTGAGCATGACTGAGGAAGAGAAGTATGACATTGGATGAAGAAATCTGCAAACTAGACACTAAAGTCACGCAAGCGGGCCGTGAGAAACTAAGTATGATGAGACCGAGTCCAGCCAGCCCTACAACTGCATTAGAAAGAGTTGTGACCCTGCTATCATGGCCGCAACTGCACCTTACTAAACAAGGGAAGGTACCATATACAAAGGAACGTGACGCAAAGACGTGTGAAAGGTGCCTTCATCCCGGACTAGCAGGAAAAGCGAAGCCTCACACCAGGGGTGTGATCACCTGACTATTTGTAAAAATCACAGTCTCAGTGCTCTAGGTAGTTGAAAGAAGGTGCGGGACTATAAACAAGGCTGCAGGAAATCTGTGCAGAAAGGAGGTTCCGCGTAGGGCCCGTCTATCACAAGGCTTGCGGTCACGCTTAAGGGGATGCGCTGCTGCGGGATAAGCTGGGGGTGACTGTTGATGTGACTATTCATGACAAGAAGGCTAATTTAATGTAGAAAGGAGCAAGCGGCAGGCCATTAAGACATGAATTACGAGCTAGATTCAAGGAGATCTACCTCCAAGTAGGTACTAATGACTCAGAAATGGAGGGAATGGTCGAATTCAAATCCGAATGTTACTATAAAATTTCCTGGGGTAGTTTCGAAAAAACCCTAGGTTTTTTGAGATTTGAGTTAGTACAGAGCAACAAGCCCCAAGCTATCATGCCACCCATGAGTATGCAACCGAGCAAACCCAGTATAAACACAATGTCGAGAACCAGAGTCTGAGTTACAGGAGTTAGCCGAGAACCCTGGGTGACCTAGGAGGAGCCTAGAAAAGCAGCAGACACACTAGAGGTACCGAAGTCCCCTCGTATGCCATGACCATAGAAAAGAAAAAAACTAATGGGGCTTGTCTGGGTATCACCATGGAACCCAAGAGTTAGTAAAGTATCGATCACAAAGAAGGGAAAAGCTGTCATCGTTGAAACAGAGGAGGAGGAGAAAGATTTGCAAACCCTGATAGCCCAAATTGAGGCACAGGATGATGAGGCATAAAATGTCTCCCAAGTACCTTCAATGATAGAGTTACCCCCTACATTTCCCCATGGAAAGGGATAGCCAAGATACCGAAGGACTTGGAGGCCACAAAGAGTGCGCTCCAGACCTCGCTTCTTCCGGATGACATAAGGTTTGACAGTCCGCCGCTGGGACATGTACTGAATATAAAATTTGAAGGCTAGGACCTCGCGAATAGTGAGAAGTTCCCACAGTTGGCTGCAGAGAATTTATTATAGCAGAAATGGCTGCGAGGTGTGGAGAAAGCGGCGTTACTCCATCTGCGGTGGATACCCCACTACCACCGAACGCCTATCACAATTTTTGTTATCCGACAGCTACTATGTCTAGTACATGATGGGTATCTTTTGTTGGAAGAGCCGATTCCCATCATGACCGACTTAATTCACTGAATTTCGTGGCTACCGATTAAAGGAAGCAATCCCACAGACATCGCTAGAAAAATTGGCAACTTGGGCCTCGCGAAAGCTATGAAGTCCAAATATAAGCTAGAGAAAATGAAGCGAGGGTATGTAATAGCAAGCATCAAGGACCGAGGAGTGCGCGTCGCCACCCAGTTTCTGGCTAGCAAGCTCATGAGGAAATTTCACGCAGAGGAAGTGCCAGCATCTGTAATTGCGTTGGTGGGGCAGTGTGCCAAAGGGGTCCAGTTCAATTGGGTGCAGTTTCTCTGTGATGAATTTTTTATGAATTGTAGGGAAGCCCAAGACTTGGGTAAGACCTTCCACTATGCATGGTTGCTCTTATCCATCCTTTTGATTTCCGAGGAGTTGCCGACAGACAGCCAGTTTCTTGCCATGGGTTGGAACCTACCCGAGGCCGTGAGGTACACCTCGCTCTAGGCAACAAAAGACACTACGAGAATTCGGGATATAAAAGTATTTTGGACATTTGTAGAGGCGATTTTATGAACGTGGATCAACTGTAGGCCACACTTGTCCCCGACGGTATATAACACTTTACAAAGTGTGGTGGAATTCAAGGCGGATATGCATAACTTGTATATCTGGGCACACAAGGATCCAACTCGAGCATGGGAAAAGTTGTCGTTCATTGCCATAGATGATGCAATCTTCAAAGTAATGGCATCATGGTCTCCGGAGTGGCATGCCCCAGACTTGGCAGAACTAGAAAAGATCATAGCACAGCAGAGGAAGAAGAAGACCAAGCTGCGCATCGTGAAGCTGGCGGAAAGAAAGCATCAGGAACAGGAAGTGGCCACGCAGCAGAAAGTAGCTGAGGCAGCAACACTAGAGCAGATGACACAAACCACAACCACGCCCAATGAGGAGGCCGAGGAAGGCCAGGAAATGTCCATGGAGAAGGAGATATAGGGGGAGGTGGAGACATAGGAATGCACAAACCTTACACCAAATGTGACCCAACTCAAGAGGTCACGCGTCCAGGAGTAGCCATCCACACGCAAAACGACAAATACAACAAAGACCAGGGAAGAAACCCTTATTGACAGTAGCAAACCCATTCGTGATGTCACTAAGGATGCTCTGGCAGAGTTGATGATGGAGCAGACAACTGTGTTGGGGGCGCTCAGAGCATAGTTGCAGGCATTACAAGTGTGACCCTGAGGAATGATGACACCACACCTTGCGGAAGATATAACCGAAGTTGTACAGATGCTCCACGCATGCACAAAAAACACTGTGGTGTTACCAGAAGGCGTTGTCTTAGCAAAAGGCGAAGGTGACATGAGGGGCTGGGGGTTGAATTTGGTCACCCTTCCCAAGGAAACCCTATACCAGCTGCAGGATGGGGTAACTACTGAGCTTCATGCCAAGGAGGGCCACGCTCTCCAAGTCTTGAGTGAGTAGAAGATAAATTTAGAACAACTCAGCCTGTAGTGTGATGGCATGGTCGTCCAAAACTAGGGATTAGAATAGGCAGTGGAGGATGCCTGTAGCAGCATTGCGAAGTTGGCCATGCCAGCGGCACTCCCCATCGTAGAAAAGATTCATCAACTGGCAGATAGGATCCGCAGGACCTAGGAGGAGACTGCGAAGGTTCAGTCGGAGTTGAACTTGCAGATTACAGAGCTGCAACTAAAGGCGCAGTCCTCTACACCCCCAGAAGTCAGAATGCAGGACCATCAAGCCATTCAATCGGGGTTGAAAGAGATAGAGCATGATGTACAAGACTACATTGGCTTGTTGGACCAGTCTCTCTTAACACTCACCTCACACCAAGAGGACCCAATGCTACAGCAGTTAGAGATAGAAGTGCAGGAATTGCAGCAAGCTTATGATGATGTTTGGTGAACCACGCAGACGGTCTCCCTCACCTAGTGATTGGCCAAGATAAGGGAGGCCCAAGATCTGAAAGAATGGGTGGACGCTGCACACTAGAAAAAAGCAGGGCTTAAAGCATGCATCCAGCCTTGGCTCGAAGAAGCATTCATGGTCATCGCCACGATCGAAAGGAAGCTGGCCCAGATGCACGATACAAATGTAAAAAGGCAATAGGATGCCTTTACTAATGATGCATCGGAGCATTGAGCACAATTGATACAACAGACAGAAGAGGAATGTGTGGCAGACGTCCACGAAGCGCAGAGGTTGTGGGATGGACTCCGAGCAAATATTGCCACACCAGCCAAGTGACTCGTGGAAAGTCACGATGTTTGTTTTGGGGGCCTATTGGGCAGCAGATCCCCCGCATAATGGTTTTGGGGCTTAAAGCCCACAATTTTTGGATATTGGTATTGTAAAGGCTCCGCGAAGTGTGCGGAGCACGAGTTGTAATGAGTCAAGTCAAAGGGTATTCCGCCCAAAAATAAGGAAAAATAATAGAAAGTGAATCGGCCTGCCTATGGTCCGCCCTAGGTGTAGAAGGTAGTTTTTAGATCTGATCAGAAGTGATATGGTTTTCTGAATGTGGTATTCAATCTGAGTCTCTAAGTCCGAGTTTGGTTGGTAATATGAGATAGAGGCTCAACAGATGTGTGCGCGGAGGCCTAGTAGAGTCTGCAACTGAGTGCGCGGACCCCTGCAGCTGTGTGCGTAGGGTAGGAAGTGGATTGTAACTGGAAAAGGCATTAATAAAGATAAGTTGGTTTTGGAATATTGCGTATCTGCTTCTATATTCTAGTGTATGCATCTATTTATCGTTTATAATTGCACGCATGTCTGTTTATGTTAATTGGTAACTGAAAGTATTGGGCCTACTTAATTTAATTCAAGATCTATAATAATACTAAGCCCAGAAAGGGTAAAGAACAATCACGCTCGCCACACGAAGGTAGTTGCACTGAATAGACGGCTGCGAGGAAGTAGCGCAACATGTAGGATTGGTTTGCGAACCTTCTAGACCTCATAGAGACATCCCTAGTGTGTAGAACCCTATTTCCAACACCCTCCCATACTACCTCGGGTGAGACCTCAGTCTGTGCTCCACGGACTGTTGCTGAAAGGGCCGGTAGTTTTGGGATTTGTTTGGCTAAAACACTTCTAAACCTAGGTCAGGCCCCAACAAGCCAACAACTTCTTTTCAATTTCTAAGGCCTCTCTAAATTTACAATGATGAAATGGTCAATCATAGAAATGACCCTAGCCTCTTCTATGTAGATGTGATGATTAGTATTTTCTTCATGTTCTACCAAAGCAGAGGAGCGAGAGCTTCCATGTTTCATGTCCGTAGCATGCTCACAAATCCTTTGATTTATTGATCGACTTGTCTCACCAATATAAGGAGTCCCATAGGAAAAATTAATGATGTGAACACCCTTGCCATCCTTGGGGTTAACCAAGTCCTTAACAGAATGAATAGATCTCTGAATAGTGCTAAGGCACCTAAATGTAGAAGGAATCTTATGCTTTTTCAAGATCCTTGTGATTTTATCTATGGTCCCCTGAATAAAAGGAAGATGAACTCTAGAAAATTGATCCTTGGGATCAATCTTATTCTTAGGACGTTTTTTAGCAATAATGAAATCTCTAAGACCTTGGAACCTACTATAACCATTCCTATTAAAAACCTTAAGGAGGTGGGTTTTTTAATCTTCGAGGTGATTTTCATCAGAAACTCGCAACGCCAATTGGCTAAGGTGTTGAGTACACCTAATTTCTGAGTACGGAAATGATGGGAACTAGCATGAAGATATTGCTTTGTTTGAGTTTTATTCTAAAAAACTTGATGAGAGAAAGAACCATCATCATTTTTTGAAATAAGAATGTCAAGAAAAGGTAGGCTGCCATCAACCTCAAATTCCATAGTGAACTTTATGGAACTTGATTGATTGTTAAGATGATGGTAAAACAACTCCAACTTTTCTTTACCATGAGACCAAACGACGCAAGTGTCATCCACAAACCTTTTCCAAAACTTGGGTTGGAATAGAGCAGATGAAAAGGCCTTGGATTCAAAGTCCTCCATGAAGATATTGGCCACAACAAGGGAAAGGGGTGAACCCATAGCAACACCATAGGTTTGTTCATAAAATTCACCCTAGAAACTAAAGAAAGTAGAGGTGAGACAAATTTTAACTAAAAAAGCAGCATCAGGATCTATAATGCAATTGATGACTTCAATGGCCACATTAATAGGGATATTAGTGAATAAAGAGACCACATCAAAACTCACCAACTTATCATTTGGATCAATTATAATACCCTTTTTGTCGTTAACAAATGGGATGAATCTTTAACAAAGGACTCAATTCGGCTAGTGAGAGGTTTGAGCTTATTATCAAAAGATTTTGCGAGAAGATAAGGCAACACTCCTATAGTGTTGACTATGGGGCATAGGAGGGACCCTTTCTTATGGATATTGGGGAGACCATAAATCCTAGGAGTGAGAGGGTTTATCTCAATAAGCTTCTTACTAAGGGAGCTAGCAATGCTACTAGATTTTATGGCCAGAGAAACTGTTTTTGAAATCATTTTTAAGGGATTCTTAACAACATTTCTATAGCTCCCACTATTACATAGGTGACATAACATATTTTCTTGGTAATCCTCCTTGTTAAGGATAACAATCGCACCCCCTTTGTCAGCTTTTAGAACAACTATGTCCTTTTGATTGTTCAAGATTTTGAGAGCTTCAGACTCATGTTTGCTAAGGTTGTTCTTAGGGGGTTTAGCCTTTCTCAGGATAACCACACAATCTTGCCTAATAATATCTTTAGTAGCATTCGGTAAATCCCTTATCCTGAATTCAATGTCACAGATAATATCATGCACATGAATTTTTCTCGAACCTACGACAATGTTTAAACCCTTCTCCAAAAGACTAAAAACTTGAGGATCAAAAGAGAATTTGGAAAGGTTAACCACCCTATTGCTAGAAGGGAAGAAGAAGCCTTCTTTTCCTTAGCTACATTATCCAATGAAAATAAATTAATGTTAATTTTTATGATTAGAAAAAATATTGTTATTATTTATATCGGAAAGATTATTATTATTATTATTATTTTTAAACTCAATTTTATAATTATTGAAATAATAGTTATTAATATTATTAACGTTCCTATTATTGTGAACGAGCCTAGAAGAAAAATCCAATACCAGCAGGGGTTTAACAGAGTTAAAAAACCCCATATTCGAGTCAACCGAACCATTCAACAACCAATCACCATTAAATGAGGGAATACTAGGATTGGTAGAGGGATAATTCACGGGAACAAAAGAGACATAGACAAGGGTCGAGATAGGAGGATGCAAGATGGACAAAAAATCAGAATCGGTGCAAGGTGAACTACTTTATCCATTTGATGAGGAGGGTTGACCATCCATTGTGGAAATAACCGATTAATCTAGAACTGTATTTAAATCCAAGCTATGATAGTTGTTTGCCAAGGAGGGCTGGCTGTCCATTGCGGTAGAACATGGGTGAGGAGAAGGTAATGGGGACGAGACCTAGTCACTCAAACATCCTGAGTTCACCGAATTCTTAGGGGACAAGACCTCATCAGCCTAGAACAATGGCAATAGGGGGCACATAAATGCAAAAGAAGGATCAGAAGAAGGGTGAGAGATAAGGGATAAGGAGAAGTGACTTCCTTGAATGCCACAACATGAGGCCGAGCAACAGGAAATCAAGTTCACCATCGACTTGCCAGATTTTGAAGAAACATCCATACCATTAATAACAAAGCAAGAGCAATTTCCAGCTGAGTCCGAAAAATGAGGAAGAATCCATTGAGAAGACTGTGAAAGAGCACTACCTGATGGACCTTTAGAAGGACCAACAATCGAACAACGAAAATATGGAATGCCACTCGCTTGGGCCGACATATTCGTTTCTGAAGGATGAGTAGTGCTGATAACGCATGAGCAAAGATCGAAGATCTCATTTGCAATATTAATAGAATTTATTTTAATAATATTATTTATTCATTAAAATTCATTTTAATAATAATTGTTCCTTAAATATATTTAGTTTGGTACCCTTTCCCTCTCTTGTTCAAATCTTAACTATTAATATTATATATTAAGTCAAACTAGTTTTCCTATTCTAATGACTAGTTAGATGCTCTCTTCATCTATTTATTTAATTACCTAGATGTGGTTCCTCATCCTGTCCTGAAGACGAACCACACTATTTGGTTTGAAACGCATCGATGAGATTATCTCCTGTGTGATTTTTACCGAAAGTTGTTGTCATAAATTCCTAGTTTATATCAGAAAATATAAAGTAAGATAGATGACCTACCTCGCTCTGATGCTAAAATCTCATTGATGTCATCCTTGATCTTCTTGCTTCCAAGTTCAATCCTCGTTACGCTGTTGTGGATGGATACCTGCAAGGAAGATCAAACACAAACGATAAATGCATACATGGCATAATTCATTCTAACATAAATTATATGATAGATCAAAGAGTATCATACTAAATAATTAATGATTTACACACTTATGGAAAGTAAACAAATGATGTATTTATTAATACTAAATGAGGGAAGCATACAACTACTAAAGGATTCATTTTGGAAGCCTCCTTTGGATGAGTTTCCAAGTCCTAGCCAAGATCTTCAAGCACTCCTTCTCCTTAGCAAAATAGGCAACATTTAGGCATAGTTTCAACATAGGAATGCAACCAAGCAATGACCAACCAATTCTGGATAATATGTATCTCATTTATAGGGAAGAATAGGGAATTAAGGATCCATAAAAGGAGGGAGAGGTTCCACAACTCAAGGGGAAGATCCATGGGAGTAGGATCAAGGACGAAGAATTGGAGATCTCACTCTAATTCTTCACTTATAACCATCTCGTTGTTCTCGATGCTTATAATAAGAGAAGCTTCTCCTCCACTTTAGGAAAATCTGCTTGAAGAGGTTCAACACAGGTTTTCCTATAAAAATTCAAGCTTGCAATGCTAACTCATAAGAGTGCAACAAGTTACCAACACGGGTCACTAGTGGTGCAAAACACGTTGATCCTCAAAACTAGGTTTTTGTCAAGTTTTCTCTGGAACTCTTTCAAGGAAACTTTTCTTATATTATTTAGAGAAGATTCTACATATGTTTCGTGGTGAATACAGTGACAATTTTTTTTCATTTTTATGCTTCAGGATATGGGATAGGAAGTGCGACAAAATATTGTGTAACAGTTGACCACTTCAACATTGTCGTTGCATTGAGGGTAGTAAGATGATGAATATTAGTGTCCGAAGCCCAACATAGAGGATATACCATGCTATATCTCATATTACATTTCTCGGCCATGGTTGGAGACCAATTGTTTCAAAACCCCAAATCGAGCAATAACATGGTTAAAGAAAAAGAGGATTTCAATAGCCACGATGTTATTGAACGTTGACATAGCTATAACCCATTTGGGGAAATAGTCGACGATGAAGATAACATACCTATAGTTATTAGTCGATGGGGGTAGACACTGATAAAGTCAATAGCCCATTTACATAAAGGTATGGCTTCAATGAAAGGATGGAGGGGAGCAAGTGGAGCTCATGCCTTAGCGGCATATAATTGAAAATTGGGACAGTGTTTGATGGCTTAAGTGAAATTGCTAAAGAGATAAGGCCAAAAATATCTAGTGCACATGATTTTTTGGGTAGTGTCCATTCCAGATAGGTGACCACCACAAGTGCCACCATGGAAGGCATTGAGCACTTGCTCAGCTTCATCATGGGTGAGACAATAATGGAGGATAGTGTCGACACCATGATGATAAAGATTGTCACTAATGAGGAGGTAGCAAGGGGGTTGATGTAGAATACATCGTCGATCATCACGAGTGAAATGGGGGCTGAATTTATAGGTTCATAGATAGGTAAGGATGTCACCATCGAGGATCAGCCAAGGTAATGGCGAATAACTGCTAATATAGAATATCATAATTTACTGGTGGATCAGGCACACTACTGGGGAATTCAGAAATGAATTCAGCAAGGGCTAAACCTTTTTTACTCTTGTGTGTGAAAAAACCAGGATCAAATTCTTGAAGGATAACGATCCAATGGGAATACTTCCCATTAATGATCCATCGAATCAACAACAAGTCCATGGGGTTGGATTTGGTCACAACTTTGGTGGTACACATAAGGATATAATCACGAAGCTTTTGAACAAAGAACACAACATTTAGCACCAAATTTTCTTCATGTGAATAGAATGCTGAGGGTCTGCTAAGGTTCTTACTGAAATAATAGATGACATGCTCATTTCTGCCAAAATATTCTTAGATTAGGACGCCACCTACCAAATAGGTGGTGCAGAGATATACAAGATGAAATCCCTCTCAAAGTAAGGTGGACTAATCAAGGGAGTGGAAGTGAGAGCATGTTTGAGGGAATCAAAAGAATATTGAGCTTGGTAATTCCAAACAAATGGAAAGTTAAATCGAAACCCATGCACAATGGTGGAATAGTCAGGGATAAACCTACGAAGAAAGTTGGCTTTACCTTGGAGGAATTGTAACTGGTGAAGGGTACAAGGAGGAGGAAGTTTGAGAATGGCTTGAACTTTGAGAGGGTTAAGAGTGATTTTGTCTTTGGAAAAAATGGAGCCCAAAATTTGGCCGATAAGAATGCAAAAGACACACTTAAGGGGGTTGAGGAAAATGTTATACTTGCGACATCAAAGGAATATGACACGGAAATCATGAAGGTGTTGCTATCGAATCTTGGAATGAGTGGTCAGATCATATAGATATCTAAGGATAATATGAGCCAATTCATGGAAATGGTAAGACATGGAATGCTAAAAATTGGCTCCAATATTCTTTAAACTGAAAGGCATGACCCTATAAGTGAAAGTTCCCCATGGACTACTGAAGGCCTTTTTAAGATGATCGACATAACATATACAAATCTAGTTATATCCAGAGAATCCATCCATAAAGGAAAGATCCTCATGCCACACATACTTGTCAATGATTTTGTCTATGAACATTGTCGGAAAGTTGTATTTTGGACAAGCTTTTTTCAGATCACAAAATTCCATGCAGACATGGGTAGTGCCTTGTTTCTTGAGAACAAGGACAAGATTGTACACTCATGTGGTGTATTTGATAGGATAGATAAAACCAACCTTCTTGAGCTTATTGATTTCAACTTTGATAGCTTCACGTTTGGAAGGATGGATGCTCCTTTGCTTTTGAAGCAGAGGGATGGAATTAGGCCAAGTGTTGATATGATGTTTAGAAATGGCGGGATCAAGTTTGGGAATTTCAGAATAAGACCAGGTGAAAACATCACATAATTATTTGAATACCTTGGTGTAAGCATCAATTTCTTATGGAGTGCATTGTGTCCCTAGGATGATATTTTGTTAGATCCCTCGTTTATTCGAAATGTTAATTTTGATGGTATGGGAAATGTTAGCCATATTTCCGTTCTTCAAAAGAATATGATGCAAGAATGGGATTTTTAAACCAATCAACTTCACCATGAATGAATTCTTTTCACTCCACAACATATTGATCGTGGGTTTGATGCAGAAGGAGTTACACAGATGGTGCATATCACCCTAAGGATAATCAGAGGTGGTCATGCCTTCCATGATGTCTTCATCAGAATGCAAGATGGGGGGACTGGAGGAAGATAGACCACATGATGATGAGGAGCTATGAGAGGCATCATAATGAGAGACAAGGTTCACATACGCACCATCCAGACTGGGAGATAAGAGATTAGGAGATTGGAGATCTATCGATGTTGAGACCAAAGGGTTCATTGAAGAAGGTTTAACAAAAAAAATAGGAGACATCTAGATAGTACCAATATATCAATCCCATGGATGACGACGAGTAGAGAATAAGAGAGGTACTATCTGTCATCTCAACATCAGGGGAAGGGATAACGATGGGTGGTTGAGGGACCTTCTGCTTTGGCATAGGAGTAGGACCAGAAACCATAAGTAGAGGAGATTTGGAATCCCTATGAGTGACCTATAATTCGTGAAGTGCTTGAAGTGTATCATGAAATTATTCAAAAGAGGGACAATGATGAGAATAATGGCCATAATTATCACACAAGGAACAGGGGTGATTCATGCACAATGATATGTTCTTCTTAGCTAAATCAAGTAAGGTAACCAGGACCTCAGGAATGTTATAATCTGGAAAGGTACTAGAGACCACATTCTTGATATGGGGGAGTTCAGGACAATTATTAGTGGCATGAACAACAACATTACACAAATCACATCGAGGATTAGGCTTTAGAAGCTTAGGAGGCGCTGGATTTGGTTGGGGTGCCTTGTCTTTGGTTCCATTTTTCTGGGCTTTTCCCCCCTAACAATATTCTTTTGCAACAGGAGTGGGTTCATGTTGAAGTTATTGTGGAACTAAAGGAAAGGAAGGGGTAGGAATAGTAGGTTGAACCAGGGTCAAAGAAGTGTAAGGTTTGAGTTGATTGGGGGGGTGTTCGCAGGAGGATCAATGTATCAGACTGGGATCACCAAGGCAATGTTAGGTAAACTCAACTTACCCATGACAAGTGTAGAATCAACTCCCTCGGGTGGAAATAAGAATGATATTTGACTAGAAGGGTAATGATATTGGGTAATAGATTCAATATGGTTAAGACATGGGGGAACGGTTTCAGGCTGAAAAGGACTAGGAGAGATAAAAGAAGAAGGAATATGACCTTGAGGAGTAGTACCAGAAGGCTAGGTTTAGTTGGGAACAACAGGTTGCAGACGTGATGACTATTTTGAGGGCATACCAGATCACTTGTGAGCAACCCATGACGCTTGAAACATCCAAACACTTGATGACCTATTCTTGTAAGGAGTAGGTAGTGAACCATAATAAGAACCAAGTAAGGTGGAATCTTTATAGACACTAGGAGATGCATTGGTGAGGCACGAAACAGTCTTATTTCCAGTCATTGATGAGATAGTGGACCGAGGTGAAGTCTGAGACTTAGGATCATAGTACATGAGCTGGTCGATAATGAGAATATTTCTATTATGAGGGAAGCACATCTTAAGGAAAACCACAGATGCGACAACAGATATAGCATAGGTGTAACTACGAACCAAAAAGGATGTTATAATAAAATGGACTATCAATGACCTCAATCTCAATGGAGACATTGTTGCTAAAAAAAGTGATAGGATAATTGTGATATAAGCCGAGGGGATGAGAGGGATGACCATCCCAAGCACAGGGAGTGATGGTGGAAGGAGATAGGTTAGGTGAACCAATTTTCTTCCAAACAATGGCAAACATCACATAGGTGGACATGCCTTTGTCTATGATACATCGTTGAACAAAGGCATTTCTTATGGAGATTGGTATTTGAAATGAAACGGATGAAGCAAGGTGGGGATATTTTTATTTTTGAATGTCAAAGATAATCATATGATTGTTAGAGGATCCATAGGGCCTAAAGTAGAGAGTAGATATTTCCATTGGGATGGGAATGCCTCAAGGACTTCCAACATTGCCATGAAAGGAGGAGACTACACCATGTAATCTACTATGCTATAAGTTTGGGCAGATTTAGTAGAAGAAACATTTCAACATAATGGACCTTTGGGGATCTTGGGGATAACCTATACCTTAAGTGGAGGGATATATAAAGTGCCATTTGATCACGACAGACACTCGATGGAAACTTGGGGTTGGGTCTCAATCGTTGACTTAGTCAATGGCTTGTCATATTTTCATGATAGAGTCTGAAGGTTGGCTTGTTCAGTGTTCACTTCGTCAGAATTCATCATAAGAATCTAATAATCATTGTGACTAGATGGTGGAGGTAGGGGAGTTTCATGACCTTGTGTAGGTTAAGCAATGCAATATACTTAGTGAGGAAAAGGATTGGCAAGCACAGCTGGTCGAGATGAAGTAGGAGGGGGAGGAGGAGATATGGGTTGTAGTCCTCTTGGAGTAGCTACTTGAGTTTCCCATACTTGACACATCTAATGTAAAATGATACACTCATGAGTATAATGGCCATATATGATGCAACAAGCACAAGTTGTTCTCGTATGAAGAACCTTGTTTTGCTGAGGTTGTCTACCTTGTTGTTGGGTTGCGGGGTTAGGATGGTTTCTTTGAGGTGCATTAGATGGTGGACCCAGACTACCTTGTTTACCCTGAGATTGTTGGTTCTAGTTAACTTTCCCCTTGTTCCATTTCTTGGGGTTGCAGGGATTAGTTTCGCTCTAATGAGTATACAATTGAACTTGTGGAGGAGGTTTTTGTTGTGGTAGAGGTGGAGGAGGCATAGGGGGTTGGGGCACTGGTGCCGGCGGGGATGGATCACTAGGAAGCTCATACATATAATAAGGAGATGGGAAACATTAGGATAGAGAGGCAGAGCAATAGCTGGCCCTAGCATATACTGATGTAGATGGGGATATGCATATGACGTGTTGGGACTTGTATAATAGTTTCCATGCTAAAAGTTTGGGGGGGATAGGTGTAAGAGGAATTGGCCCCCCTTGGGTTTGACCATAACACATCAGAGGTGGAGCATATGGTTCATGTTAAGGCTGCGAAGTGGATCGAATGATACCTTAAGTAGTATGAGATACCCCTGGTACATTGGTAGTGATAGGCCAAGGAAGATTGGAAATGACACTATAAACATGACCACACTGGGTGTAGATCAAGTCAAATTTCAAGGCTACTTGGAGTGCATCTTCCGTAGATTGATGGAAGCGAGAAGTGACATATTTAGCAATGGGGGCAAAAAGTGATCTAAGGAACCAATCTATATAGACACGGTCTTCAAACTCAAGAGATTTACATAAGCTCCTCCTTCTATGACATTCTTGAAGATGGTCAAATAGGTGAGTGGCAGAATTTTGACAAGTCAACAATTTAGTACTAGTGTCATAAGAGAGAGGTAACTAAAAATAAGCTAGAAAAAATTTGGCAAGAGTCACAAAAGTGGAAGGATTGGCTCTAGTTTGATCGACATACCACTTAGCAGCAGATCCAGTAAGAGTTTATTGGAAAAGGTGAAGATGAATGGAGTGTTTAGCGATAGAATTGGATGAACACCACATATGGAATGAGTGAACATGATTTTTGTGATCTTATCCATGATTAACTCACAACTTGAGGATGTTGGAAGGAATATTAGTAGGCATAGCTGGCTAATTAGGGTCATGGAGAAGAGGATTGTTGATGAACTGACTGAAATCAGGTAGACTCAAAACATCCATAAAATGAAGCAATGGAGTTGGAGTGACCAGAATGATGGAGGTTTCGCTTGTGGGGTTACCCTGGTTAGTACTTGGGTTACTACCTTGGTTTCATGCACTTGCGTTAGGACTTGAGATGGTGATGGTACGGGGTTGAGAAGACACAAAATCAAAGGAAGAGATGGAAGAATTAGTAGAACTAGAATCAAAATAAGGACTTGATGGAGGACTGGGAGGATGGACTGTAACTCGATGGGGGGGAGTAATATGTCATAATGGAAAATGATGGTGAAGGCCTCAAATTGTCCGCAACAAACGCCTAGGCAGAGGAATGTTGTCAAGACAATGATGAACTTAAGGACTAAAGGGTGATGATAGGAGGGAAACAACAACAAACAACAAGAAAACACCTAATGCAATGGTGCCAAGTGTAAACTAACTATATTAATGATGCTCTAGTACAAGAAAGTACATCCTATTAAAGAAAATCACCTCTATCCTATAGGTGGTCTAATTCCTCAAATAATCCTAAATCTACTATTTCAAATGGCCTTCCAAGAAACTTCTTACTTGATGGATTTGGATCCCCGAAAGTAGAGTTGTCCATAGAAAGGTAGGGTAGAGAACCAACTTCTTCCCAGAACCAATCCTATAGGGTGTTTTCCTATGATTGGTCACTATTTTTAACACCACAAAATTGTACACCTGTTAGTATAATCTGGAAGACATTAGACATATCCAACAGAATGTAGAGCTGTACATTTTTCCCGCTGAATACATTATGAAGATTTAAAAATCAAAATTTCTCCTAAGGCCCGAAGTTTATAAAGGAAATTAATTAAGGTTGTGTATATATTTCTTCGATAAATTTGTTTTCGCAACATATCCTCCAAAATCCACGCAGTTGCAGAAAGGATGACTCAGTAAGTTGAGACCACTCTACACACTTGGAACCAATTTTCTGACATGAGATCAGACTAGTACAACCAAATTCGAGTCTCTTGGAGAAGTGCAACCCTCAATGGAATCCTCCTTTCCTAATCATGTGTATTTATCATACATGTACTAAGAGAGGGAAGAAGGATTCAAAAAAATCTATATAAATAGGCCATGGGAGAGCCAAAAGAAGATACATTGTTATCATGGCCAATTTGTTGTTTAAGAAAACCACCATTCCATTGTTGAAACGAAGGAAGTGAAGAGCACTAGTATGTTGGCCAAATTGCTTATAAGAAACCCAACATATTAGTGAGTGAAGATGAGTCCACCCTTTGGAGAGTATTCACACATATTTTAGAGAGAGGAGAAACTTACAAAGAGATTGAGGAAAAGAAACCCCCTTGTTAAGGATTTTTGAGCCCCTTAGCTCAAAGAATTCTCTTCAAGTGTCCAATATTCTAATTGTATTCAACCTCTACCACCAACAACCAATAAAGGGATATTTTTCCATGTATTATTGATGTGTTTTCTCCATTTGAGCATTGTTTTGTTTATGCACCTCTTTGTTTAATTTTATGTTGATGTATGAAGTGTTTCCACTATTTATAATGTTGTTTTTATTTAAGTATGTCCACTAACAACATCAATTTTGACTGTGATCCTTTGCAGGTAACAATCCATTGTTAAGGGGTTGTTTATTGGTACACTTATGCTCCAAAAACACCACAACAACTATAGTTACCTTTGTCCCATGGAGGTGGTCGTGTCTTAAGCTTCTTGGTGATCAGCCACCACACGAGATTCCCTACCACAGGTTGGGTAGCCCCGAGGAGAATCGCTCAATGATGACCTAGCCTAACCCGCTCTAGATTGGGTTTCTAATGCACTCCGAATTTGGCTCATGGGATCGGGAAGGATTTTAAGGTCCCTGATATGTCAACTTCTATGTCTCAATATAAGTGATCGATGGGTGTTATTGGAAGCCTATCCCACCGATCCTACACCTAAACTAGCCCTAGTGCACAAGTGGGCTTAATCTATGCATGTTAAATTATTAAGGTGTAGTGCTTCAAGTCTTGGTTTGGCGATGTTAACCAAGATCACGTTCTCTTAGGGTGTGAGTGTGTGAAAATGATGTGCCAAGTGGATGAGTTAATTGAGCATGTTTTATGATGCTAGTGAAAATAAAGTGTTGAAATATTGTAAATAAGGCTAAAAAGGACCAAAAAATAAATATCCAACCAAGCACATGAAACCCCACCCAAAAATGATATAAGGTAGCTAAGAAAGAGAATGAAAACAAGCTAATAAAAGACACATAAAAGGCCTAAAATATCCAATTTGAAAGGGACCGATATCTAGAGGCACTAATCTACTATAAATGGTGTGGATACACAACAAACAAAGGAGGTGACAAATTCTATAAAGGATAGGTATGAAGCTCCAAAACCTAGGATGTTGAAGGGGATCCTAAGGGGGAAAGGAAAAACCCAAACCCTAAAGGGAGGAAAGGTGAAATACACCTATCCAGGGGTGTTGTAAAGTAATGGATCAGACTCTGAAAATCAGTGGTTGAAGATGCTAAAACCTTAGACTCCTTATCTAGCCAAAATCTTCGTAAAAAGGTGGAGGTGTACTCGAAACCCTAGGGGGAATTTTCATTCCTAAAAGAGAAAAACTAAGAGAATATAGGCCTAGGGGAGACTGAAATAGAGATAATAAACCCTACCTAGTCCACACACAACACTATCAACAAGTCTGAAAAAACATTCTAAAAAATTCTCAGAAAAAATCCAAAACACACGTACTAACCTGGAAACAGTGGAAAACATGGATAATTGGCCAAAATGTGTGCTTTGGAATGCAAATATGGGGTTGAAAAGTTCATTTTTCTCCTAGGACTTGATTTGTGAATCTTGCACAAATTTCACTTCCCCTACTTGACTGGTACCTGTGAGCTACAAAAATAACTAGAAAACCACAAGAATTCAAAAAATTTGACAAAAAAGGAAAGAAAACTATAAATAGAAATTGAGAGGCTATAAGTAGATGTAGAAAACCCTGAAATTGACTGAAGCTTCAGTCACCCAGGAACAAAATTACTACACCATTGGAGTTGATATTTGTTAGTATGAAATTTATTGGAAGGTGTACCAAAAACACTTCACTTAAGTCACCAGTGGCAAGTGACCCTAACAACAATTTGTGGCTACTTACGCTTCAAATCTGCAATAATAAAAAGAGAAAAACCTGCAACAAATAAACATATGTGATCCATAACAGAAATATATATATATATATATATATATATATATATATATATATATAATGTAATAAGCCAATATGGAAAGATTTCTAAATGAATAATGATCTTTATTGATAAGAGCTAGTGAAGGAGATTTACAAAAACGGTCTACAAATCCCCTTTCGTGGAATGAGTCCTTTGATGTCCTTGATGCTTCAGCAATCGATCCTTTCTCTCAATATGTGAAAAACCCAAAACAATGTGTAGAATTCAAGTGGGAGCTCAAATGTAAGAAGATGATAGTGGTGATAATGATAATGATCATGGTGAAAAATGAATGGAAAACCCTTTTATTTATAGCAAAGTATTGGGTTGATCTTGAAAATAGAAAATAATAAAATAATATTGACCAAATCAAGATCTAACCATTAGGAATATTTTATTGTATTTTTTGGAGAGGGAAAAGATATTCGAAATGGTCAAATATATTTATTTAGAAATAATTAACAGATAAAATGATTTATTAATTATTTAGTGAGGATTAATAATGATGTGAAATTGAAATAATAATTAAATTGTGATTTAATAATTATTCTGATAATAGAATTAATGAATAATAAATGAATAGTTATTTATCTAATTATTCCTAGGTGATTTGATCAATTGTGACAAGGAATAATTATCAAACAATGATCTAATAATTATTCCTAGAGAAAATTAAATAAATAGTGATTTATTCAATTATTCTCATGGGGTTCTTAAATTTTAATCGGAAATAATTTAATAAAAATGGTTTATTAAATAATTTCGTATGCTGAAAGTGAATTTACTATGGTAAAATTAACCCTACATGGTGTGCTTCGATCCACCGAGTTAGAAATGGCTAGGTGAACATTTTTTGGTGATAACAATGACCAAGTTGGGCATGAGGTTATGAAACTCCCATGAATCGAACATATAGTTGTGTAACAATTTATTGTTAACAATTAGGGTATCATAGAAAGGAGGACTATTGTCATCTTGTTGTTCCATGTATAGCCCACAATCTAGATGAGGGCGGTCTTCTTGGATGTTGAAAGTGTCATTATGGGTGATATTTTTAGGTGCAGTCATGATTTTCTGTATTAGTGGTTGGTAATTTGAATTGTGTGCTAACTCTAATAAAAGACTAGTGATGGGCCTCTAAACTAGACATAAATTAAGGGCCATGCCTCTAAATTAGACATAAATTAAGGCCCATATGACCATCCTTCAATATATTAAACCTCTTTTTTTTCATTACATAATGTATTTTTAATTTTAATATGTTCATTAGGAAGGTTTATGCATAATATTATTTATTTTTGTGGAATATTGTGAGAATATTGGGAAGACTATGAAGATTTGCAAGAGGCAATAATTTTGGGACTTTCTCCCTACTATAGGGGGTGTTAGCGTTCGAATTTGCCTCAGGCTGAGGAAGGCAAAACTCGAGGCAACATCAAACCAAGCTCAGCCTCGTAGCTAGCCCTACGAGGACAGGAGAGGGCTCTCTCCGGTAAATCTAGGCAAAAGGTAATTAAAGAGGCTCGAGATGACTGAATTGATGACTAATTTTAGGCTAGGTATGAAGTACAAGGATTATGGAATTGATTTTTTGAAGTTTTGTTGAATTCAAGGGAAAGGCAATTTTGGGTGCAGGGATGAGGCACAGTTTTTGCAGAGGTCTACTTGGGGCAAGATAGGCGATTGTTTTGATGCCTTTAAAATGATTGAATGCATAGACCTGACAGGTGAGGAGCTAAGGAGAGCAAGGAAGTCTCAAGGATTCTCCTTAAACTGAAGAAAACATGGAAAATTAAACAAATTTAAAGGCAGAGCATAGCAAATTTATGGATTCTACCTTAACACTTCATTTGTTTAATTGCAGAAGATTAAATAAGGAAAATGGTACACATAAACAACTTAAAATTACTGAGAGAAACACACCATCGACACATAAGGCCACATGAATCCCAAATAGTGATGCAAAACCCTGGTCTATCCTTTGCCAAAATTGCAGAGAAAATATGTACAATAGTGTATCAAGCTATTCCCAAGATTCCAACCCTGAAATGACTAAGAAAATACATAATATAGGAAAGCTAACACATTCCCTTGCCTCTAGGGGTCGAGCTCATCATCCTAGGAGCTGTTTCAACCAATTCTAAACAAAGCACTACAATCTAGGCAGTCAAAACAACTTGCCTCTATAAGCTAGGAAACCAATTCATTCATTAAATTTTTGCTATTTTATGAATGAATCATCTAGAATAGGTAAATAAGTGTCAAGTCAACATAAAGTTCCATTAATTACATCAAGGAGGGTGAAAAATCCCATCACAAGTCAAAACTGGTCAAACTGGCTTCGTTTCCTGAGCTGAAGATGAAAACTTTGCAAAAAATCCTGATGCGTAGCGTGCCCTGGAAACGACCCGATTTGCTCACAAACTCACAAAATCTCCTTAGAACAATGCTCTTTGCCCTTGGAATGTGGAATGGGTTGCAAATGAGGAGAAATATCTTCATATAGACTCCTTGTTGATTTTTGCTTAACCCAAAACCCATTTTCTTATGTTTGGTTGTTGACACTTTTTGAAAATTAATAGGCTTTGACCTTTTTGGTTTCCCCTTTAAAATTGGTTGAAATAATGATTTTCACTGATACTTTTTTGAAAGGATAGCTCTGATATGCTCTGGCAAAGGAGACCAAGGCTGCACTTGAACGATTGAAGAACTGAAAATTTTGACAATTTTTTCAAAAATGAGATGGCGACTTATCTTCAAAATAGAGTTTTGAAGAGAAGTCCTAATTCAGCTGTACAATGATGAAAATTATTGAAGTGATGATCTATCAAAGACATCCCTCTGGCCTGCTGGTCTTCTAATACTTTTCAAGACAAAATTGACTCAACCCTAGACCTAAGACCTCAAAATTTAAAACATGATTTTAAATGACCTTTGAAGACATATTTTAATAAACAGGCTTGAACTAGCAGTGCCGAGCACGAGGGGAATGAGTGACACAACCCACTCCATCAGAGTTATGGCATGCCTAACGAAATGCAACTGATCAAAACTGATGGGACCCCTAATCATGAAATGCAAAAGAGCTTTGATCTCTGACGGAGGGATAACTAGACCGACTTTAACGGGGGGATCAATATTAAATAATAAATCAAAAATATATTATGGAATTATGACACATATTGTGGAGCTCCAATGATTGAGACACTCTAGGAATGTGTTCCTTGTCATTTAATGCAGTTTCCTAGTACTAGGAACCAGATCCGCTAATCAAGGGATTTTGGTGGGGAAAGCTTCCTCCTTTCATGGGGAATGATTCCTAATCGTTTTGTATAAGTACCAAGTCGAATTTTCCTCCAGGGATTGATTTTTATTAGTCTTCTTGTGGAGAGAACTCGTATTTTTGCAGCTCCATTGTCATTTTTTACAGGGATG
Organism: Pinus tabuliformis; assembly: GCA_031772625.1. Taxonomy (NCBI): domain Eukaryota; kingdom Viridiplantae; phylum Streptophyta; class Pinopsida; order Pinales; family Pinaceae; genus Pinus; species Pinus tabuliformis. Next base: position 1,034,179,322 of record CM062816.1, on the reverse strand, counting down.
TAGTTGTAATGATGGAAATAATGAAAATTGATGACATGTTCAACTTCTAAATATTGGTCTCCTTCATAGTAATTTGAGATTCCTTAGGCTTGGCCATCCCAAGAGCCTCATATCCGTTTTGTTTCATTTATTTTTCTTCTTTTCACTTGTTATTCACATGAATCTCTTGTTCTTGTCTTTTTTCTATTTCTTCATTTAGTATTAATGATTTCTTGTTGTAGGATTGGGTTAAATGGTTGAAGTAAGCTATTTTCCAGGATCACAAACATCATTTCATCATTGGAACAGATTTGGAAGGTCATAATAATCATTGAGTTGCTTTAATTAGTTTTCTTATTCCGAAATCTAGATTTCTGGAAGTCCTTTCTGGAAAATAACAGTAAATTTATGCTATTTTTTAGAGCATGCTAACAAGATTAAATTGATTTGATTCCACCTGCATTAGATAAAAAAAAAAATTCTAGTTAATAAAAAAAAGAACCCCATTTCAATTTCACTTGATTAGGTTGGGCATTTGATAGATTTACTAGCTCACTAGTTCTTGAATTTCTAGATTTTAGACTAGTAATTTTCTGCCCTTTTTTTAGCATGGGTTAACATAGGTCTTCTGAGTGATTCAACTTGGAATGGATACCTAAGAAATCCTAGTCAATAAAAAAATTGTCCCATCATATTTGGATTTGATTTTGTTCGTCATTTTGTGAATTATAACTCCCAATAGCAAATCTGTTGTTTCCTATAGTAGTACTACATGAAACCCTATAGTAGCCTTCCAACATGTATGTACTTGCATATATTTGCTTAAGAAGCTTGGTTATTGTCCCTTAGGGTTGAATCAAGACTCATAGGCTCTAAGTCAATTATTAGGGAAGACTAAAGACCGCTTAGGATTTTCCTCTTTACCGATGCAAAACATTTCAGCGATTTGCGCTAGTGGACAAATTTATGGATTGGATAATACAATGATGATTTTATTGATTGCCACATCTAATGAACTTTGTTAATGGATCTGTTAGAGTCGGTATTTTCATCCCTCCATCAGAGATTAAATCCTCTTGTTGCATTTCATATTAGGTGTCCCGCCCAGTCATTTGCATTCCATTAGGTGCATGGATCATCTGACGGTAGTGGCATTCCTACAGTTTCCCTCACGTTATCTACCGGCTGGCTCATGTTTGTTCATTAAAAAAAACATGTATAGTCTTCTTTTTATTTTAAAGATTGCAAAGGCTGTCTTTAGGGTTTCATTAGGGTTTCGTAAAAAATGTTTCAAAGTGTCCAATAATTACTAGCAGGCCATTAGGAGGTTTCAACATCAATAAATTTCATCGCCAAGTGTTCAAAAATGTGTTTTTCCTCAAAACTCTATTTTGAGGAAAAAATAGAGTATTTAGCTTTTATTGTACAAAAATCATGAAATTCTGTTTTCCTCATTGTAAATATCTTCATCTGTAATCCTGGTTTCTTTCCTTAGCCCCAGTAGGTCCAACACCTGCAAAACAAGCAAAGCTCAGGGCATTTAGTTCATTACAAAGTTAAAAGAAGTGAAAAAGTCCAAAAAACAGAGTTTGAAAATAAAGTCATTTGCAAAACATTATGAAAGTGGGTTTGGCAAAATTAAAATTGAAAATCTCCATGTATAAATCATTTCTCCAAGTGTTTAAAGCTCATTTGCACTCCAAGAGCAAAGAGAAAACAAAGCAAAGTGGTTGTGGGAAGTTTGGGTGAAAATCGCTCCAAGTTGACTGGCGACACTGGGCAGGAGGCGTGGCGCACTCACCAGGCACAGTGCATTGGGCCACATTTCACAGTGTAAAACAACACGGGCGTGGCACATACGTTGGGTGCGGCGCATTGGGTTGGATGCGCAATGCACACAGCTAGAGAGCCCAAAAACTGCCAAACTCGCTCCAATCGCCCCAAAAACGCATGAATTTGTCTTGTTACAAGTAGGTAGAGCCTCCATCATTGTTTTTTATCCAAGTTTGCTGCTTGTTTCATGGTGGTTGATGAATGGTGATTGCCTAAAGGAATCAAACCCTACCATTTGAAATTCCTCAAAGAAAGATTGCTGCTAGGGTTTTGTATTTGTTTGTTTTGCTACCAAGTATTCCCTCACCTCATCACTCCATTATTTCATATTTTCCTCACTTTCCCCTTTTCACAAATTCACATATCCCTAATTCAATAATCCCCTAATCCCTAATCCCAAGTGTTACACAACAATTTTTCACCGTTTGTCACCGTCCCTGTTACCCCTCTTCCACACACTGGAGGACTCATTTCGGGACCTGTGAGAAGTGACATGACCTGAAACCACTTGCATCATATTCCTCTATGTATGAGCTTCATATGCCCTGAAGACATCTCCTGCAGAATACCCATGAAAACAGCTCTTTTTGCATTAGCGCGGATCCACAGTGTACTACCCGCGCCAATGAGGGAAATCCTCTAAAGAGGGCGCGCTATTGGCGCTCTATCTCAGAGTCGCACTCGCGCCAACCGAATTGAGTAAAGTTTTCAACGAACAAGCTTCCGAAGGTTCTCCTTAAACCATTCACCAACTGAACCTATGTTGAGCTAGGATGGTTTGGCTTCGAATCTCCATAGAAGGGAAGTGGTTTGCCACCTTTCATGGAAGTTTCTAAGTGATAAAGCCCAATCCCATGAATAATGTGGTTGATCCTATCTCTTTCCTCTCTATCTATAAAAGCTTGTCTCCATGCCTTCAGCAAGCTAGTAGTTCCAGCATAGTGATAGAGAATACCAGGAGTTCAAGAGTTTGAAGCTGCAAGAGCCTTCTTTGCACCCATAAAGCCAAATCTAATTGAGGAGATTCTTGTCACCAAAGAGAGAGAGGATTGTTCCCATCCCAACAAGCTTTGCAAGACTTGTGTAGCTGAATACCGAGCCAAAGGAGGATTTGACGTCAGAACAATGGTTGTATTCTTCTTTGTTATTTATCAATAATAGATGACTATCATTATGGTTCCACTCTCATTGTCTTATGATTGATGTTGAGTTATATCTTTTCTGACTGATATATAGTTGCATCTATTGGATTTTATGCTTGTATTTGTGTTATTCTTTGCATATGCAGGTGTCCAATCACGGAGATCGTGGGGATCGTGACCGGCCAAGGCAAAGGAACGAGGGCGACGTCTCTTCTACGAATATTAGCATTGGGATCCAAGTAGGTTCTCGTCATCCACTTTTATTTGCAATTAGGAACTTGCGTGATAGCATTGTTTGATTGTTGCTAGACCCGGTCTGGGCTAGTAGGGATCGTCTCTGTCCGCAGAGGGGATTTACCTCCACAACAATTTGGCGACTCCGCTGGGGAGTTAGCTTGTTGTTTGATTTTTAAACTTTAGACGGAGCCTAAAGTACGGCCAGATAGCCTTCAAAACGCTATTGCTTTGCATTAGCGAAGTAGATCAACGCCACTTCAGTCAATCTCCGGTTTGATTTACGAACTAAACAACTTGGAGTTTGTCTTGTCTCTTTGGTTTCTCTTGTTTTGATTGCTTAGATAGCTTTCTGGGTTGGATACTCTGTTGTCTCTTGCTGTCTGGTCTGTCTGGATACTGTCGACCAAGCCTTGGACTGCTTGTTTTTATTTTTAAGCTAGCAAACTTGATTGGCGCTCTTTTTTGCATGACAGTCGCGCCAGTTGGCGCCACTTGCCAGTGTACAACCCGTGCCAATCCTCAATTGGCACTAGTTTTCCACCTGAAAGTCGCGCCAGGCCTGTGAACTTTTCCAGTTTGCTTGTTTGCAGCCTTCCAAGCTTGGGTTTTGTGTCTAGCTACACCTTTTTCAATCACTCGAGTGTGTCAGAGTCTTGTTTGACTGGTTTTGAGTTTTTTTGGAAAATTATTAATTTGATTTCCTTGGATCATTACTTGGAGGTTTGTCTCAGTATTTTCACAATTTTGCATCTTTTTGCTTTTGGGGGGGCTAAATTGTGTATGAGTGTTAATCGCCTTTGAGTGTTTTTAGTTTATGATCTTTGGAACTCACACCCGTTTTTCTTGATTTGCACTTGATTGGTTCTTAGATTACATTAGAATCATCATGTGTTTGAGAATTCTCTTGCATAGATCACACTTGCATAATTAGAATTCTCATTTTCAGGATGTGAATGAAAAGTGTGCATAGATTACATTTGCATACTTTGGGTGTTTGCCATTTTCCACCGATTTCACATTTTAACCCTAGGGCATCTAGTGGCTTTGTGCATCGGGCCTTCCTTAGGAGTTTTGGTCTTCTGTTGGTCCAGTCAACTTTTTGGTTACTCTCTTGCACTTGTTCAGTGATTGTTAAACTTTTTATTGCGTTATTCAAGTGATTCTCTTCTTTTCGCTTGGATTTCGCTTGGCTTCGTTTTGGGCTTAGATCACATAGCCCATAGAGGTCTTTGTGTTTTATTTTTGGTTTGAAGGACTGCCTTGGTGTTTTGGGGATTTGATTGCGTTCTCATTGAGTGAAATTTGTCTCTTTTACTCGGTGTTATTATCTCTCAAAATTTGTTTAGTGCACTTTGCCATTGAAAAGAAAACGAACAGTCTCTTTTGCGTTGAATTAGTTAATGGAAATTAGAGCTTTTCATTGATTAGTGACTTTAAAGAAAAGTTTTGTTTATTTCCATTAGCTGCATTAGAGTGGTTCTTGATTGTTTATGGTCATTTTGTTTGATTGAAAAGTTCTCAACTCTCTCGTAGTTAGTGTTCATCGAACGAAATGACACTTTTTGGCATATAACTTGCATTTAGGGAATTGTGAGAGATTACATACGGTAGGACCTGGAAATCGAAACCTAATCAAAGATCAACCGTAAAATGAACTGAATGAACTTAAAAACGCATTGGAACATAACACTCACTGTTTAGAGGTCTAGGCTAGCGACGTGCTCCGACGTCGTTAAACCTAGTCACTTTTGTTTCACTTAAGGTTGGGTGATTCCTCCTTCCGTGACGCAACAAGTGGTCTACCACAGACTTGAGCTCCCACGTACCGTTGAGTATATGGGGAGACCCCACTAGGTTATCATCCTTTATCCACAGGAAGCCGTGTCTGCCACCTTAGAAGCCGTAACGCACCGAACACAGCATTCGGGAAGATTGACTGCCGTACGGGAAGTCCTTGGTTTTCATATGACTGCCAAGGTGTATATGTAGTTTTACGGATTTGTTTGGTAAACCCTTTTGCCTAGTTCTCCAGAGTAGTCACTTTTGATCCTTTTCGGACTCCTTAAAAGAAAAGGCTCGTCTGAGCGTTTGTCACTTCGGGCTCACTAAACATTCGAAGGAGACTAGAGTCATCTTTTTGTCCTTTTCTCGACTCTTAAAACATGAAAAGGTCAAGTTGTGTCCTTGCGGCTTAAAATTTATTTGGCCGCAATTAACATTACCCAGTTAGATCTTGTTTGCATTAGCTTGAGGAGGCTTCTTTTCGTTCTCGATGGCAACTTTTTCGAGGTTCACCAACCCAGGGACCCCCTCTGACGGGAACCCTGGTCATTTCGCTCCTTTTGGAAATGTTGGTGCTCCTTATATGGCAACGTTGTCCCTCCCAGGGTTAACTGTTGGGTTGCCGGTTTGGTTGTTCTCAACCTCTTTGGTCCCTTCCATCTCACCGTCTAGTCAATCCATCCCTCCACCTGAACAACAGCATGTTGATTCTAAGGTGGATCTCTCCCCTTCTACGCCCACTTCTACGTCCTCATCTTCTAGTTCACCTGGTGAAAGTCTAGATTCAAGTAACCAGGTGGCTAAGAAGAAGAAGAAGACAACGAAGAAGAAGAAGGCTCCTAAGGGAGAGGTTACAAGTGCAGCTACCCCCTCGAGTACACCTGAAGTCGGGCCCCCTTCCGCTCCTCCGCGGAAGGTCAAGTTTCCTTGTCGATTATGCAAGGAGGACCATCTTCTTCGCGATTGTCCTGGCATTCCCAGGGTACTAGAAGTATGGTCTCGCGATCCAGCCCGCCCCTCATCGTCCTCTGAAGCTCACGGCGATGCTACCTTATCAGTTGGGAATGGTAAGGGAAAAGGGAAGATTCGAATCCCCTGTAGACTTTGTGAAGGAAATCATCCCCTTCACCTTTGTCCACTCATGGATAAAGCCTTCGTTGTCTTGGAAAGTCTTACAGTTCCTTCACCCCAACTTCCCGCTGGTTATCGACGTCTCTCTGTAGCTGCAGATCGTCCCCCTGTTGACAAAGAGATTGCTTCAAATTCTTCTCTTTTCCCGGCCCCTCTTCCCGAACCCGGCTGTCCCCAGCCTCTTCCAGACCAATCATTGGTCGGAAAGAGTGTCGACTCGAGTCCGCCGCTCGCTCACTCTGTTTCGGAAGAGAATCACGCCCATGTTCTTCTTGTCTCTTCAGATTCTCCTGAGTCCTGAAATGACTCTCCTAACCTAGCTGCTCCCGAAGGTTCTCCTTTGGTTCCTTTAGCACATGGGGGCAATCATACGATTCCCCCACCAAGTAGTCTGGTCGCTTCCTCTGATTAGAATCGCCTGATCGCCAGTCGCCTTCCATCCCATATGCCTTTCTAGATCACAGTACATGCCTGTGCTAAGGCAGTACCTGGCACTATTTTGGATGAAGGGGCGTCTGTCAGTCTTATGCTGTACACTACTTGGCAAGCTTTAGGTTTCCTGCAGCTTGGGCCAGTCACTCAGAATCTGTTGGCCTTCGACGGAGGAGCCTGTCCATCTCTAGGAGTTCTCCCGAAGTTCCCTATTACTTTGGGAGGCAAAACCATCTATATAGACATCTTGGTTACCCAAGGTGTTTTAGACTTTAGTCTTCTCCTTGGTCGCAACTATGTTTATGCCATGGGGGCCCTCGTTTCTTCACTTTTCCGTGTGGTTTGCTTTCCGCACGATGGAAGAATTGTGACTATCGATCAAGTGTCATTTGTTAGTCCCCCGATGCCTCCTGCGCCATTGTCGTCCCCTCCTAGTTTTCATCCACCAGTTGCATCTACCCCACCACAGATCAACTACGTGGCCACCTATCCCATGCCTGGATCCAGTGATGCCGCCATCGTGCATAGTGTCCTGGGGGCATTGGGCCCTGACTTCCAAGATGTTTCCCTTCCACCGGGAGTGGCAATCTTGGAAGCCCCGACTTTCTATTCATTATGATGAAGTTCGGGTGGAGCATAGTTCTTTTCCGGTGTCAAGCTCCTTAAAAAATGAAACTAGGTTTGGTCGGAGCATAGTTCCTTTCCTATGTCAAGCTCCTTAAAAAATGAAACTAGGCTTGGTCAGAGCATAGTTCCTGATCTTGTGTCAAGCTCATTAAAAAATGAAACAAGGGTTATGAGGATAGTTCTTTTACTGTGTCAACCTCATTAAAAAATGAAACAACCCCTTTTCCCAATCGAGTCTTTGATTAAGATCTCGTAAAATACAAGTCGAGTCTTTCCTAGATCTCGAGAGTGAACCTTCATTCCATCCACTTTGTTGAATGCAATGAAGCTTGGGGGGCATGTACCTCGATTTGCGTTATTATACTGGGGGCATGCGAACTGATAACAAGCATAGTTTTTCGTTTCAAGCTTGTGTAAACATGAAACCGAATCTAAGCAGAGTTATCCATGGTTCAAGCTTGTGTAAAAATGAACCCATACCTGATTTACATCTCGTAATTTCCTTTTATCTGCTAAATTCTGTTAGATGAGCCTTGGTTTTTTCATTCCATTGCTACCATCTCTTTGGCCGATCATATGCTTTCACTTGGTTGTTTTACCTTTCCTGAGGGACCGCAGTTATGAGTGGTTTTATTAGCCAGCCTCTTGACCATTATATGTTTTGAGCAGTTCCACCATTGTTGGAACCAGTTGCTACCCATTATACCACTCGTTACTCTAGGACGAGTCACCTTTAAGCTCTTTTCTGACTCGTAAAATATGAAAAGATTGCCGAATATTTTTTTCCCTTTTTGACTCGTTAAAGAGAATAAAAATGGAGGTCTACTTTTAGCTCTTTTCTGACCGTCTAAATATGAAAAGATTGTCAAGTTATTCCTCTTGACTCGTTAAATGTAAATAAGAGGCGGTCGTCTTTAAACCCTTTTCCGACCGCATAAAGATGAAAAGATCTTCGGACCCTTGTCGTTTCAGGTTCGTTAACGGTTACGAAGCGACGTGGTTTCGATCGCTTTTTTACTTATTCAGGTCGGAATCACTACTCATGAAAAGTACTCCTCGATCGTAATCATCGGGCGGTTCTTTCGAGCATTGTTTTATACTTTTTCAGGCTTGAGAGACACAACTTTACGAAAAAGGACCCCCCTAGAGTTTACCTTTCTGCTATCTTTTCAAACTCTCTAAACATGAAAAGAGGCCGAGTTCTTCCTTTGTCAGACTCGTTAAAACCTAATGACATCAGATTCCGTCGAAATGACGCTCACAAGCATATGCTATCCCCGTCAAGATTGTTGATAAAAATAACTAGGGTACTCGCCAGCAATGGTGGGGAAAATGGACCCATAATTATTGTCGTGTCGGCAGTATGTCACTCTTGAACATGGCACTTGTCTACTTTCGTGTCTAGGTGGGGACATCTCATCTCGCTTTTCACTTGCCTCCGTGGGTTTTGGGTGATCCTGTTTGAACTCTCATCTTCTCATTGCCTCGTCACCATGACCTTTGATCCATTGATGTCAAATATTGCCAAGTCCACTATCGTGCCGCCGATATGTTCAAGAGAAGTTGACCTCTACAGAATTACAACCTCCCTCTGATACCTCACATAATTCTGATTCACCACAACATTCTTCCTCTGTCTCGTGTCAATGATGTGGGAAACATTATGGCCCACCTTTGATCAAGGTCACTTCCTGTCGACTTCAGCTCATTATCCAGGAAGCTGATCTAGAGACTCCCTTCCGGTGCCTTAGAGCCTGCATGCCTCAATGGCAGGTTCTTCATGTTCGACGAGAGGTTTTCATCATTGGCCTTCGATCGAACGATTCTACGGGTGTTCGACGCCAGCTCAATGATTCACACGCCATGGATTGTACCTATAGTACCTTGAGGACCATTGTCATTATTGGTGGTACCTCTCGCGTCTGTTAACGGTTTTCATCATTGACTGGTAATCAGACGATGTTCATGCATGTTCGACTTCAACTCATGTATTCACATGCTTGAACTTGTACTCTGTACGGGTCGAGATGGAGCGCAAGACCCTGGATTTTGTTTATTGGGATCCAGGCTATGATTTGTGGCTTATTATGATGATTACATGACTCATTCACTAGATGGCTGCGACCATGCCTGAGTCTATTCATCGATCCTCACTGGATGGCTGCGCCCATACCTTGGATCTAGATTATTATGTACTCTGTTATGGATGGCTGCGCCCATACCACTTATATCATGTACTTGAGATATCAATTGTACTTCTTTACGCAGGTTCTCCGGCGGCCGTGTTTTCAGTCACGCATGTTCTTGTAAAGCATTTCACCCCTCTCTCTCCCTCAGGCCTCATGCTTTAGGGGGCATCTGTTACACAACAATTTGTCATCGTTTGTCATCGTCCCTGTTACCCCTCTTCCGCACACTGGAGGACTCATTTCGGGACCTGTGAGAAGTGACATGACCTAAAACCACTTGCATCATATTCCTCTAAGTATGAGCTTCATATGCCCTGAAGAAATCTCCTGCAGAATACCCATGAAAACAACTCTTTTTGCATTAGCGCGGGTCCACAGTGTACTACCCGCGCCAATGAGGGAAATCCTCTAAAGAGGGCGCGCTATTGGCGCTCTGTCTCAGAGTCGCACTCACGCCAACCGAATTGAGTAAAGTTTTCAACGAACAAGCTTCCGAAGGTTCTCCTTAAACCATTCACCAACTTAACCTATGTTGGGCTAGGATGGTTTGGCTTCGAATCTCCATAGAAGGGAAGTGGTTTGCCACCTTTCATGGAAGTTTCTAAGTGATAAAGCGCAATCCCATGAATAATGTGGTTGATCCTATCTCTTTCCTCTCTATCTATAAAAGCTTGTCTCCATACCTTGAGCAAGCTAGTAGTTCCAGCATAGTGATAGAGAATACCAGGAGTTCAAGAGTTTGAAGCTGCAAGAGCCTTCTTTGCACCCATAAAGCCAAATCTAAGTGAGGAGATTCTTGTCACCAAAGAGAGAGAGGATTGTTCCCATCCCAACAAGCTTTGCAAGACTTGCGTAGCTGATTACCCAGCCAAAGGAGGATTTGACGTCAAAACAATGGTTGTATTCTTCTTTGTTATTTATCAATAATAGATGACTATCATTATGGTTCCACTCTCATTTTCTTATGATTGATGTTGAGTTATATCTTTTCTGACTGATATATAGTTGCATCTATTAGATTTTATGCTTGTATTTGTGTTATTCTTTGCATGTGCAGGTGTCCAATCACGGAGATCGTGGGGATCGTGACCGGCCGAGGCAAAGGAACGAGGGTGACGTCTCTTCTACGAATATTAGCGTTGGGATCCAAGTAGGTTCTCGTCATCCACTTTTATTTGCAATTAGGAACTTGCGTGATAGCATTGTTTGATTGTTGCTAGACCCGGTCTGGGCTAGTAGGGATCGTCTCTGTCCGCAGAGGGGATTTACCTCCACAACACCAAGTTCCCTTTCCCAAATCCCAAATGCACCAAACCCTAGTTTCATACTTTAAACTTGCAAAATACAAACTAATTCCCATTCCCTTAACTAACCCTAGCCCAACAATTCCTAATTCCCTATTTCCCTAAATTACCCCTCCATAGTCCCTCATTTCACTGTTTTCCCTTGGTGGCAGAGGTCAAACACATCATCAAAGACAATTTAAGATAGATTAACACATCAGCATCTACTTCTCCAAGGAATTTTATTCACCAGCAGTCATGGCATCTGATCCTTCATATGATTATGAAGAGTAAACCCAAAGTGACTCACCCACAGAGGGACATGCACCTAGGAGGCCTCATAGAGGTGACAAACATATCAGAGAAGAACCAACCACTCTTGCTGAATTACAGGCCTGCCCTCTTGCCATCTTTCTTTTCCAACATCAGTCATGTGATGAGTTTTGTGAGTAGGTTGCTAACATCCAGTTTCATCATGAGTTGGCCTGCTTGTTTGTACTGCATTTACATGGTGATCAAGCCACTCTAGCTGGTGTCACTTTCACATTAACACTATAATCCATTTCATTAGCAACCGACATACCTAACATTGGAGAGCCATGGAATAAGAGGCAGAAAATTGACCGGCAGCATTATGAACCGTACATTAAGCTTGGCTTTTTGAGACAGCTCAAGAGAGTGTTTCCTTTTCGGTATCTCAAGGATGAATATGCTCCTTTAATGAAACTTATCATGAAGTATTTCAGCTGTGAGGGCCGGTTCTCCCTCTTATATGCTTATCATATCAGGCTGCTAATGCATTTTACCTCGATACAGATGATGAACATCCCTTACTTCATTTGCCGTAACATAAAGAAGATGACCACCCTTGTGCAGCACAAGACTCCTCAGCAACAGTTCAACAGTATTTATCATTTTGCTCTCATCAAAATTGTGGTCGTTCATCAACTTGGTTTACAGGGCATCACTTGGGATGACTTCATCTCTCATGAGTTTTTCAGAGCTTCACAGGGACATTCAGAGGTTGAGCATGAGACATGTGGACCTTCCTATCAGCATGAGGGCCATGAGACACAGACCGCTAGCGTGCCAATGTTCATCACCTATCAGAGGGGCACTAGATGGTTGTTTGCAGCAGCAAAGCAAGTGTTATCTCCACCCAGGGTGGAAGGGGCCTCGGTTCCATCATCAGCACAGCAGGTTCAGGACCGAGGCAAGAGGCCACTGCAAGAGGAAGGACCATTAGGTGAGTGGGAGACTGATTTCATTCTCATTGAGGGTGATGATACCGATATGGGCCCGCAAAGCACAAATCTTAGAGAAATCATTAAGGAGCAGTAGGCAAACATTGATGCCCTGTCTACCAACTTGGATAGATCCCAATGGACTATACATTACCTGGAGCAGAGGAATAAGTAGCTTGAGGACCAACAGGTGATTATGGAGTTGCAAAACATTCGGGAGAATCGCCAAGCTGCCCAAATGAGGAAGGTGGAGTTCACTTCATTGGGGCAAGAGATCAATGCCAATAGGGAGTCATGGCTTGAAAGAGTCAATGTCCACTTGGAGAGGAAGCTAGAGAAGGCCATCAATGAAAAGAATATGCTTAGAAACCTGTCATACCATTACTTCTCACGGAACTTGGTGTGCCAAGTGAGAATCAGGAGTTTAAAAGCAAAGTTGAAGAGAGCATCAAGGAGGCAAAAAGAGGATGAAGGACTTCAGATATTGGTTGAGGCTTCCTTGGCCCAACATCATGCTTGATAGAGAAGACTCAGCCCAAATTTCAAGAAATTTGGAGCAATTTTTGCATTTTGGAAATTTTTGGCACAAAAAATAGGTTTTTTTGCCCTATGCGTCGTGCCACGTGGTGCTCACTTTTGCTAGAGGCCTCCAAATCACAAAAACTCAGCATTTTTGGATTTGGCATGAAAAATTATGCTTGCCTACCTATGGCCAAGAAATTTGGGCAAGTTTTGAGCCCTCAGAAAGGTCAAAAACACTCAAAAAGTGACCTCACTGCCCCTATTTTGACACACAGGAAGTAGTGTTGGGAGAATGGACTTTTGGAGGGGTAAATGGAGGCCAAATTGAAAAATTCTACTTGGGTTGGAAAGTAGACAGGCAGTCCTTTCTAGCAAGCACACTTGTATCTCATTTGGACATTCGTAAGGCCTCCAAAAGTTTTTCCAAACAGGCGCGTCACATAGAGAATCAAGCGCGACGCATAGAGGAAAAATTTCCAGTTTGACCAAGTTTTGCTCTGTTTTTTGCCCAGTTTTGCCTAGTTTGACTTTTTTACTTTCTTAATGGCAAATTTGTGATGTAATTTGATGAACATTGATGGATCATGATATAAATATGTTATATTTTAACTTGTAGAGGTAGATTCATTAGTTTAAAGGTTGTTTGAAACTAAATGAATCAGTTCCCTTGTTTTTAGAGGCATGTTATTATGTTGCCTAGTTTCTAGTTCTCAGTTTGGAATCAGTTGGTTCAGATCCTAAACATGTGAGCTTGACCCCTAGAGGCAAGGATGAGCTAGGTTTGTCTATATTATGTTCTTTTTCAGCCATTAGCATCGTTGGACTCTTGAGAAAGAAAAGAACTTCATTGTACACTCATATTTTCCTTTTGGCTAAGGAATTGAGACCAGGATTTGCAGCGCTCTTTGGGATTCATGTGGAAATTTGTCTTGGTACAGTGATTTTCTTTGTAATTTTGAATTTGATTATGTGTTATGTATGCCATTCTCTATCTTGTTTCTTCTAAAGTAAACAGACAAGAGTGTAAGTAGAATCCATTGAAATTGCAGTGCTCTACTTGATGTTTGCTTTAGTTATTTGATTTTTTTAGCTGTTTGGGAAGGATCCATGATTGCTCTTGCCCTATTCAACACCTCACCTATATATTCCTTCCATCTCATTCAATTTTAAGTGCCAAAAACAATTTCCTACCTTGCCCCATTGAGATCTCTGTAGGACTGAGCCTCAATCCCAGCACCCAAAATCTACCTTTCCATCTGAGCCAAAAAATCATCATTTATCAAATCAAACTCTCTTGCACATATACCTAGCCTAAGATGAGAAAATATTTAAGTCATCTCAAGCCCTCATTGATCATAATTTGCTAAGATTGACCTAGAGAGAGCCCTCTCCTGACCTGGTAGGGCTAGCTGCCAGGCTGAGCGTGGTTTCATGTTGGCCCTAGATCCTACCTTTTCAGCCTGAGGTAAATCTGGGCACTAACAGGATCTAAACTCTTTGAGATTTAATGGTTGAAATTTAGTTCATGATCTTTAATTTAGGTGATTAGAATAGGTTTCTTCCTTGTACTTTCTTTCTTACAATAGGTTAAGGTTTCCATTTCGAGCATTTCATTTTCTGCAATTAGTTTAGGATTTGACTTTAGTACATGGACACCATTACATCATGACATCAAAAGAAGGTGTTGGGTAGCGGAGGCCTTGCGTAATGGTTTTGGGATTCAAAGCCCATGATTTTTGGTAACAGTAGGGTAAAGGCTCCGTGAAGTGCGTAGAGAGAGAATTGTAATGAGTCAAGTCAAAGGGTTGTCTACCTGAAAATAATAGAAAGTGAGTCGGCCTGACCATGGACTACAGACCATGGAAATGTATAAATAGAGCAAGGCTCTATGGTTAGAAGTTATTTTTTGGTTTGGATCTTGAATGTTGTGGGTTTATGAAAGCAATATTCTCTCTACGTCTATAAGTCCGAGTCAAGGGTGTTGTTAGATAGATAGAGGATCTGCAACTATGTGCGCAAATCCTTGCAGCTGAGTGCGCAGGGCAGATCTGTTTGTATTGACAGAAGATAAATAAAGATAAGAATTTCTGAATCATTGTGTGTTTTATCGCAAATCTATCTGTTGCTTATGTCCTGAATATTTGCATTGTCTTTAAAAATTGTGATTGCATGCACTAGGTTTTATTGTTAAATGTTTACTTAAAGACTTTAAGTAGAAGATCAGCTCTATAATAATTTCATTAATAAGAAAGTGCATCTGTATGGATCTACATGGAAGCCCAATAGCGGTACAGAGTGGCAAAAGGTCGCAGAATGATTCGCGACCCCTCCAGACCACATCAAGACATCCCAAAGGTGTGAAAACCTGGTTCCAACACCCTCCCCTACTACGTTGGGTGATACTTCAGTCTGCGCTCCATGGATTGTTGCCAAAAGGGCCAGTACTGCTGGATTTTTTTGGCTAATAACTCTTCTGAACCTGGGTCAGGCCCCAACAAGCCAAAAAATGGTTCTGTTGTCGGGACCTGGATCTGCCTAAGGGATGTCTGATGTCAAAACACTGGAACGCTGAGAAGAAAGAGCTTGAACATTGGTTGGATCAGAAGCTTCACAAGTTCATGCTATAGGAAAATAGAAATCCATGGATATCTAAGGAAAGGTGGCTAGATCGCTACATATACACAGAGATCCACAAGATCTTCTTCGTGTCCTTCTCGACAGACCTGTATGAGTGGATCGTGAGGCTAGCTGATAATGAGGGAAGGTGCAAACTGGATTGGCCCATCGTGTGGACTCCACAGTTGGTGCATAGGCTGGAAGTATCTGAAGATAAAATCATACGGGAATAGATCACTGGTTGGATTGAATAATATGAGGGTTTATCACTGGGTTTGCGATAGACACAACTATGAGTTACAGTGAAGCAGAAAGGCGGTTTCTCCGAGGACCGTGGGGTAAGTACACCAAATCGTTGAATACTTGATTAAAATGTTGTTATGTGAAAAATGGGTTATGTGCATCCATTGATGTCTGGGGTGGCATGGAGTGGAAGAGGCTACCGAGGGACTGAAGGATTAGAGAACAGTCCTCTGATTTCTATTTTGCAAAGCGAGGAGGAGCTTGTAGAATTATCTCGAAGAAGCACAGTCTAATTGATAAAGCATCGCTTTCCACTGGTACCACCACCATCCACGCCATCCCCCACTTCACCTACATCAAACCCATCTTCGCCTACCCACCTCTGCCACCACCCAAGGTTGGAATGGCGAGTGTGATCAAGTTGCCGGTATTTAGAGGCATAGGAAATGAGGAACCAGATCAGTTCTGGTTCATGGTAAGGGCTGTATGGGAAGCCCAAGGCATAACGGATGATACCATCAAAAAGGTTACTGTGGTTAGCACGCTACAGGACTACGTGTTGACGTGGTATATAAAGTACTTGAGTGATCACCCGAATGCGGGAATAGTGGCAATCCAGGATGCATTGAACAAAGAATTTAGCCAGCCAAAATTAGAAACGCGGTCGATTATTGCGTTCAATGAAATTGCGATGCTACTTGGTGAAACCCCGTGGGATCTATATCAAAGATTGAAGAGTACAATCCGTGAGGCTAACATGACACTGATGGATGTGCAGAATTGTGCATGGTTTGTGGCGTCTTCTACACCACATCTGAGGACGACACTATCACAGCAAAAGATCTCAACCCAAGTTGAAGCGTTAGAGACAGCAACGAGGTTGCATGAAACTTCAATACAGAATCTGGGGTTTGGAGTTTAGTGAATCGACGTGCAACTACAAAACATATTCTTAGAAATGCAAAGTTTGAAGCAAGAAAGGCCGCCCTGACCAGAGGCATGTATGGAAGTAGGGTGTCTCAAATGAAAAAGTCATAGTCATGGCAAGGACCACTGCCCCATATTTGCAAACTATCTAGCGGGAGGGGGGCCGATGCCATTAAGGCTAGAGGTACAAGCAAGGCCAAGTGCGGTGCCCACGCTCTGGTGCATGATTTTTCAAGTAGGAGGAAAGCATGCAACAGACAACTGTCACCTGTTGTAGAAGTATACCTAGACTCCACAGCAGCTGTATTGCAACTTCTGTAGATCAGTGTGTCACAACGAGCAAACATGTCGAAGCTACAAGTTAATTATGGAGAGGACCCTAGCCTATTGAATGTAGACTAAGGCGTGGGGTTTCGACCTAGCCGTAGGGCGACGCAATGGATTCCAAGGATGCAGGCGAGGAAGAGGAGGAATGGGGCCTGGACAAGGGTGCAGATAGCTAATCTATTATAATTACAGAGGGTCGGGGCATTACGCTCGCAACTGTACTAAGCCGATGAGAATATCTTGTCCATACTATGAGTAGTTTGACCATGAAATGGTAGATTGTCCGACGTTGATTTCCCAAATGCGCGAAAAGGGGGTATTACAGCCGAATCCAACCCAAAATATCCAAATGATGAGGTCTGAACCGCATGAAAAGGACCCTAGCATAACATGGTACTGAGGAGTGGCGCAACTATAGTGGGAGATGCAAGGGAACAACCCAGAGAAAATGGGAAGGGTCACGATGCTCTTACAAAGGAACCTGCCTTTGAATGGAACAGGTGAAGGGGACGTCTAAGGAAGCTCAAAAGAGCTTCACAGAGGTCTCTACTCCAGGTAGCAGGGATCCAACTGAGCTGGGAACGGATCACTCTATGCTTACTACCTTTCGAGAGATATGTATGAAGCTTCTACATGACAATAAGGAATTTGAAGGACTACAAGAGCTGATCATTAGGTGCGCATGATCAGGGGAGCTGCGTGTAGTCTGGAAATTAGGAAAACATGCTCTACGCACCAGGCGGGAGATGCGAATGACGGTGCAAATCAATGAGTATGAGATGGATCAGGTCATCTTGGATTTAGGGTCAAATGCGAATGTGTTGCCTAAGCAAACATGAGAACACATGGGCAGGCCCACACTACAGTGGTCTCCTATTCAACTACGAGTGGCCAACCAACAAAAGATCTTATTGATGGTAAGATTGCAAGGGGTGATGGTGGACATTGAAGGCATAAGTACGCTGATAGACTTTGAAGTAATAGAAATTGTTAATGACAGTAACCCATACCTTGTGTTGCTAGGAATAGATTGGGCCACGGACATGAATGGGGTCATGAATTTAAAAAGAAAAAAGATGACACTTGAGAAAAAGTTACTCCGTGTTATAGTTCTACTGGATCCAGCCGAAGAAGCGCGCTACACTGAACCAGTGCGCGATGAGGACAGTGATGAGGAACTAGACTACATCTACCAGATAACAGCGCAAGATCAGGATCGGGTGAATCCCACAGTGGATGGGAGAATCTCATGGGAGCACGATAGTTCCTACACATTGGATTTAGACGAGGAGATCAAACGATGGCAGAACTGATTGTACGAAGTCACAACACTCAACTGTAACATGATGATTAGATCACTACAATGCGTGACAACTTAGGTATGAAAACGCCAGTGGATGACGGTGAAACAAATGAGGAGGACTTCGTCAACCTCTGCGGAACTTCAATCATAGAGCAGACACAACATGGTGTGATGGAAGAAACACTGCGCGTGACAATCACCCCAGTGTGGCATGCACATAGGAAGATAAGGTGGAACAAGCGTGAAGGTAGAAGGTGGTTGCAAGTATGGGTTGGAGGGTTTCCACGGTGAACGCAGTCGAGGTAGCCACGACGAAGCAGTTCAGGCACCCATCTACATCAGAGGGCACAACTGTATACTGTATAACCATCAACCCAACTGAATCTGCACGTAACAGGGGTTTGTTGGGCCGATAAGACCATAAAAAAAGCAGGGTGTGTGAAGAGAACTCTATCCATGGTCAGACGCGATGAAACCAGGGAAGTGAAGAGAATTTCCCTGACCACTACCCCTGTAGTTCGACCTGAATGAGAAGACCTAGACGAAGGGATCCAGCAGTTGTAGGAAGCCATTCGATGCGGCAACGTGAGACTTCACGAACTAGAGGAAGTAGGGGCAAGGCTAAGGAGGAAAAGCGCGAGGCTGGATAAATAAATTGACAAAATAATCTTAGGAGTCACAAAAATGGGCCACACAACCATGTGAATGAGGGGACTAGACATGGCTAGCCCTCCTACGATACTAGAACGAGTTGTGACCCTGCTATCATGGTTGTGACCGCACCCTACTAAACAAGGGAGCCCAGACCACGATACACTACCTGATTCAAAGGTACGTGAAGGGCGCCCACAGCCCGAGCTAGTGAGGAAGAGGAAGGCTCGCATGAGGTGTACAACTACCTAACTATCTGTAGGAGGCCCAGTCCTAGCACTCCACACAGTTGAAAGAGGGCACGGGACTATAAAAAAATCTGCAGGAAGGTTGCACGATTCGCTCATGGCGCGCAGGGACAATCACAAGCATAGAACATGTCCGTGTAACAAGGACTATGCTGCCACGTGGGAAGGATGGAAGGTGACTATTGCATCTAGTGTTCATGACAAGATGTCCCATTTAAGACACTGAGGAGCGGGCGGCGGGCCATTAAGACACAGAGCTGAATGGATTTTCCTCCAAAATCACATTAATATGCCACGAATGAGGAGCACGGCCAAATTTGAAGTTGAAAGGGTATATAAATCACAAGTGGCTTGTTACTATTCATTCGTCAGCCCCTTGCATAGTAAGTTGTTCAGACTTCAAATAGAGTGGCATAGGATGAATGAGGCAGTCGTGTAAGGAAGCCCATGGTTTAAAGACTTGTTGAAGGTAATACAGGAGTCCCTACTTAGGTCGATATCCAAAGCTAAGGACGTTACAGCCGAAATCCCTAAATCACCCAGCATGCCTGTCATGGCGGAAAAAGTCGTTTGTGCGGACACAACTGACCTCCCTAGGAGTCTAAACTCTCTAGCGACAAACAAGACAAAATGGAGTGATCTTTCTCTAAATATACCTTTTAAAACATGAAAACTACAAGTGTTTAGGCTTACCTTATTCCAAAACGCTGTTGTTGTAGTCCGTCCTTGCCGATCCGGATGAGCTCCTCCTTCAAGTCAATTCCTGCAACCACAAACAATCAAACAATTACCAAGCACTTGCATTTCATATAATAAAACATATATTCAACATGCAGACCAAGGAACACATGAAATAACTCATTAACACAAGCTATTGAGAAAAATAAACCAGTTTGTATTAATAACGAAACAAAGAAACTCTTACAACCTGGCCTTGGTGTTGTGCAAGTTCCTCCCAGGGTCCATCAAGGGTTTTCTTCTACTTTGACAAAGCTCACCCACTTCCAAGTAGAATCAAGCAAAGACAATCTCTCCTCACAAGGTTCTAAATGGGAGTCCTAATTCCTGCAGCATTTACCCAAAGAAAATGTATAGCTCCAACCTCTTCTCCCTCTGGCTCAATGTCTTTATTTATAGTGCTGTAAAGAGGTTATTCAGGTTCACCATCAATGGGATAATCCCCCTCTTTGGGTGGGATAGCTCCCTTATTGATGGGATAAGTTCCTCCTTAATAGGATACATGAACCAACTGGAGGCGCATCCATTTCATCAAACCGACCTCTAGAAAGTTCTAGAAGTAACCACAAGTAACTTTTTTAAGATGAAACTCGCGCATTTTGCCTTTTACAGAAGGACGCACCTGTCCCTTAACATACAGAGCGTCCAAGGATGCAACTTTTGTGAACATTGTGAGCGTCCCCGCAGGTAAGGCTAGAGAGAACCTGCGACCCCAGAGATAAACACATTTTTTACAAGACTTTCTCTCTTCTTTGAGTTTGAGATGGATAGCAGAGGCATAAGACTTGCCTAAGAGGGTAGCATGACTGTTGATTTGAGCCATACTAACTGTAAGTAGTCATGGTGACATTTTTTAGTGTAACAGATTGCCCCCTAAAGTGCGAAGCCTGGAATAGATTAGGGTTTTGTAATTCTAGGAAGGGTGAAGCGCTTTATCATTTCAAGGATTGTCTTGTGGATGACCTGGTTGGAACCTGCAATTTTCAACACAAAATACATGTATAAGATTATATCATCACTGAGGTAGGCATTCCCATACTCAGATTCAAAACTTTAACTAATGGACTAACTATTCTGATACAGGAATGATCTTGCAGTACATCATTTTTTATAGACTTTTGTAGACACAGTATGGACGCAGCCATCTGTTTATGATTAGTCTACATAGATAATGAATACAAAACTCCTCGCAGCCTGGATGGTAGAAACTAGATCCAGGGTCTTCACTTCTACTTCCCGAATTGGTACGATTCTAGCCATGTGATTTAAATGATTTGATGTCGAACATGTTAGAAACCACTTGATTACCAGTAGATGATGTAAACTGTTAACAAGTGTGAGAGAGACCACCAGTAATGTCAATGGTTCTCAAAGTACCAAGCACAACCCGTGAAATGTGAATAGATGTTTTGATGTCGAACACTTCACGGAATCCTTTGATCGAAAGTCAATGATGTAAACTGACGTCAAAGGCGAGAAACCTGCCATTGATGCATGCAGACTTCAAGGTACTGTCGATTCCTAAGTCATCTTTCTAGATAATGTGTCGATGTCGATAGAAAGCGACCCGTTGCAGGCAAGCCCGCAACACGAAATCATTGTTCAAGTTGAAGAAATGTTGCTGTAAAGACTGACTCAGGGATGGTCAAATGGATGACAAGTATTTTGCAGATGAAAGTTTTGCTTGCAGACCTCTTGAACACATAACGACACGACAGATGGCTTGGTGACGAATAACTCAAAGTTAATCCCGGAACCCGGTTAAAGACTTTCAAAGTGGTTTGGTCAACTGTGAGGTAAAAGATTTCCCAACCCAGGTGAATGAAAAGTGTCGTGTTCAAGAGTGGTAATAAAGTTTCTTTGAGACAAAAGGTAACAAACAGGTTCATTCTTCTCTCTTTTCCCCCACCATTTCTGGCAAGTACCTCTTTATTTTTAACAAGCTTGAGGAGGATAACATATGCTTGATTATAAGCTCATCCTTCGGACGAGTCCAACCTAGTTTAAATTCGAACCCTAGGAAGGAGTGGTTCGTTCCTGTTTGTAATTGAACAGGTCCTTTACTGTAAAAGTTTAACGAGCCCAGTATAGGAGAAACTCGACGTTTTTCATTTTTAGAGAGTCTGAAAAAACAAAAGGAGACTCCACGTTGAACTTTTTCGTATATTTGTGTCCTCAAGCCCGAAAAAGTATAAAATAATACCTGGGGGAACCGCTTGATCTTGCGACCAAGGAGTACTTTCATAATAGTGTCGTTGACCTGAAAAGTAAAAAGCGATCAAGGACACGTCGTTTTATTTCCTTATCGAGTTTGAAACGACAAAAACCCGGCAATCTTTTCCTGATTTTGCGGTCAGAAAAGAGCTAAAAGGGGACCGTCTTTTAATTCCGTTTTAACGAGTGTAAAAGAAACGCTCGGCGATCTTTTCATGTTTTAGGAGTCAGAAAAGGGCTTAAAAGATGACTCTGATATTTTTGTTTGTAAAAAATTACAATTTCCCTCGAAATCCCTTTGTCCTGCACAAAAGCAACACATTACTCATACCTGTTTAAAATAGGCAAAAATACATCGAAAAACATCTTTTCATGGTAAAAAATGAACTAATTCATCCAAAAAACCTATAAAAAGACCTTTTACCATGTCATTTTTACCGTTTGACTGTTGAGGTTGAAAAAGGAGCTTTTGACAAGAAACTTCCCGTGGTCGCTGCGGAAAATCTGACCGTCGGAATCGAACGCCGTCTTATCCAGGTATTTTACACATCCTACTCTGCATTTCTATCCGTTTAGAATTAATTTTTAGGTCTTAGTTTCATTTTTTGGGGGGGTTTTGGTTTTGGAATGCGCCTCTCGGCGGACGCGGGTGCCCTTCGGGTGACCGCGTCCCCCGACTTTTTCTCATACGGGAAAATGGTCGGAAGACGCAGCCCGCCTTCAGGCCAGCCGCGTCCGGGCGCCCTGTGCTACAAAGCCGGGGTGCGTCTTCCGAGAAGTGCGCATTTCAAAACCCCAACTCCCTCAAAAAACTACCAAAAATTCCCAAATCAATTTCTAATTGCTATTTCTGATGTGCAGGGCATTAACCATGTTAGATTGGAGAGAAAGAGAGCATGTAGAGGATGATGAAGCTGCAATAAATCATCAACCTTCCCTGGATGCCCTAAGAGCATGCGGATTATACAAATATTGGACCATACCGGGCATGAGGGGCCAGGTAAGATTCTTGGAATGGCTGGTTGAGCGATGGAACGTTCAAGAACAATGCTTTTACATAGGAGGGCACCAGCTCGAGATAGAGCCCTCGGATGTATACTTTCTCACTGGCTTGCCGAACAGAGGTGAGCAACTCAGTCTTGCGGGGACTAGGCCGGGTGGCCAATCCCTTGATAGTCTCCGCGACGAGTGGTGCACACCTGGGGCTCACCATTCAAAAGGCATAGAGATAAAACACATCACTCTGCCTGAACTCAAAGTCATAGCGTTCACGGTTACCAGAATTTGCGGCGCGGCCGCTTTACACATTGCTTCCGGATCCCAAATGCGGATGGCAATTGACTGTTACCAAGGCACCATTTTCAACTGGTGTGAAGCTGTGTCGGCTCATATGAAGAGCCAACTGACCAAGGCAAAGAACGGACGACTAAAGACTTTTGGATATGGGCCTCTAGTCGTGAGCTTTGCCTTGGAGAGAGTTCCAATGCTGATCCCTCAGCAACTCACTGTTGATATCTTGGGTCCTCGGGAGCCAAAGCTGATACGATGGGTTGCGGTGATGGCCCGGCATCCTGACGAGGGTGCGACAGTGGTTCGATTCTCAGATAGTTACTTTCACTGGTTAGAGGACCAGGTTTTTTCGATACAGGACTTTCCGTATGCCGGAGTGGATTTTAGAGGTGATCCGGACATGGTTCTTCCACCAGGAGAACAATGGGATGACAGAGGTACTTTTATTTTCACAAGTTCTCTAATTATGTATTTTTTTATTTTTCATATATATCGTCTCAAAACTAACAGTAAAATTTTCAAAATGCAGATGTTGGTCCACAGCGTCCAGCCAACCTCCGGCCTTTTGATAGACTACATCCAGCTGCACCGGTACCGGCCCCACAGGACGCGGCTGCAGAAGTACTAGCTGAGTTGGAGCATGATCTAGAGCGTCTCACGGCAGATATACCTGAGACTACTATGGATGACATTCCTACCCGGCTTCAGCGCTTCGTAGTCGCGGTCCCTGGACCGTTTAGGAGATTTTTGCGTAAGGTAGCCCGCGCAGTGGTGTCATACAGAGAGCACCACCAGTGATTGACTAGTCACTTTTGTAGTCACATGTGACATTTTGACTTTTTGTACTATCATTTTGCCGATCATAAGGTGTTTTCAACCTATGATCGAAGACGATGTATATATTTTTTGACACACTTCTATCTATATATATCACTATTACCGGCTTATCTTGTTTAACATATGTGATGAAATGTTTTTAAATTTACTTGCATGATTATCGTAAATGTCTGTCCAACATTCGAGAAGCAATTGCATCTGCTAATGTATTCAAAGACCTTGGAATATGTTGATATTCAATGTAATCAAATTCACGTTCCAAGAGACGCACTCTCAAAAACAACCTTAATAACACAGGATTCCTAATGGCATAAACTCTATTAAGCTGTAATACAACAAGTTCAGAATCTAACCTCACTATCAAACGTCGAATTCCAAATGAAATAGATTCGGATAATAATTCAATCACTGCACTGTATTCTGCAATGTTGTTCGTTGTTTGACCGAGGCTTACCCCATGCATAGAAACTAACTCGTCAGAGGGCGAATAGATAACCCAAGCTGCGGAAGAGATGTTCCGTGTACTACGACAAGCACCATCAGCAAATCCAATGTATGTTTGGAGAGGCGTCGACATCTGCAATATCAAGAGTAAAACCAAGATAAGCCAGAATAACGACGAAAAACCACACTCTCTAAGCTAAGCACACTGACTAAACTAACACACTTGCTAGCTAGAAAGAAAATCTAACCTATCTAAAAATTTCTCCATACCCATCATTTAAGCATAATACCTCTTTAGGTAAAGTCCATTTCTGGGTTTACCCAAAGAGTCCCCATCAAAGTCAACTAGCTCATAAGCCCCTTTTGCTAGCTTTCGCTTTACAATGTAGGGCCCATGCCACATGGGAACGAATTTTCCAGCACCTAGCTTATCGTTAGCTTGATCATATAATAGTACTAGGTCTCCTTCCGAAAAACTTCGAGGGGTTACATTTTTATCATACTGAGCTTTCATTCGTTTCGCGTGAGTCTCGATTGCCAATGTAGCGTCACGTCGAGTCTCATCTAATTTAGCCAAGTACAATAAACGTTTCTCCTCTTCGGAAGTAGCTGGAAGTAATTCGACAGCCATTTGAAGTGATGGGATTTCGCATTCAATGGGTAACACAGCTTCTAAGCCATAAACTAGCTGGAAAGGAGTGAACCCTGTTGAATTTTTCACTGAGGTTCGGTATGCCCATAGCGCTGAAAATAACATGTTGTGCCAATTCGACCGATGAACACCAATGGTTCGTCGGATCATGATAACTAGAACTTTGTTGATAGACTCAACCAAACCGTTGGCTTGCGGATAATAAGGAGTAGAGCTATCGTGGCGCAAACCAAGCTGGCTTGTAAGCTCAGTCATCATGACGTTTCGAAAATGGCTCCCATGGTCAGTAATGATTGCTTGTGGGACACCAAACCTAGTTATGATATGATTGAATACGAAAACTGCAGCTGTTTTGCCGCTTGCGTCGAATGTAGGCATCGCCTCGGCCCACTTAGTAAAATAATCAACCGCAAGGATGATATACGCATGCCCCCGGCCGAGTGAGGGTTACAAGTAATAAAGTCGATACCCCATTTGGCGAATGGACCAACGGCAATTATAGGGTGGAGAGGAGCAGGTGGAGCGCGCATCTTGCGATCAAACACTTGACAGTTGTGGCACTTCCTGACTGCAATGATACAATCTTTAAACATAGACGGCCAGAAATAGCCAGCGCGCAACACCTTCTGAGCTGTGGCATACCCAGACATATGACCGCCACATGCTCCAGAGTGACAATCATTCAAAACCCTCTCAGCCTCTTCGTGAGTTAAACAACGTCGAAAAACTAAGTCTGCCCCCGGCGATAAAGTGTATCTCCAATAATTTTGTATGGCTGGGATTGAAACCGAATTTTTCGACGTTCCGCTTTGGAAGCTTCAGGCCGAAAGGTTTGGGTTTGGAGATAAATGATTATATCCCCGTACCACGGATCTACAGTACTGATAAGAAACAAAGATTCGTCCGCAATGGACTCCTCTGCCACAGTCTCTGTGTCAGCACTCGGGAAATCACACATCAATTCCGCAAAAACTAAGGATTTCTTAGACTTGGACTTCTCGAACTCCAAGTCGAACTCTTGCAGGATGACAATCCATTTAGAGTACTTGCCCCCTAGCAGTTGTTTTGTCAAAATATAAATCATAGGGTTGCAATCCGAAATAACTGTAGTTTTGCGGAGAAGAATGTAGTGACGGAAACGCTGGACAGCTTGAACGGCTGCCAGGGCCAATTTCTCCACATGCGAATATTTTAGCTCAGTGGGATTCAAGGTCCTACTAAGATAATATATCACATGCTCCGCTCCGAATTCATCTTCTTGAACTAACACCATTCCAATGGTGGAATGCGAAGCTGCGAGGTATAAGAAGTAGTCTTGGTTGTAGTTGGGAGGATGCAATAACGGTGCATGGGTCAACGCGTGTTTAAGTGCATCAAAAGATTGTTGGGCAATCTCGTCCCAAAAGAATTGTGCATTCTGTGTAAAACCTTTAGTGACCTCGGCGTAGTTTGGGATGAATCGGCGTAAAAAGTTCGCTTTCCCTTGCAAACTTTGGAGTTGGCGCAAACTCGAAGGAGGAGGCAATTTGATGATAGCCTCGACTTTCGAGGGATCGACGCGAATGCCGGCTTTTGAAACAACAAATCCCAGCAATCGACCTGTTTCTATACAGAAAACACACTTGTGGGGATTCAACCGAATTCGATAATGCCTACACCTCATAAAGATTGCTCGTAGGTGGACAAGGTGATCAGCTCGATGTAAAGAATGAGCAGGCAAATCATCGAGATAGGGTTGCACAATGTGCTTGATGTCATGAAATGCATAAGACATCGCCCGTTGAAAAGTGGCCCCGGCATTCTTAAGCCCAAAAGGTAACTTGCAATAAGCAAATGTCCCCCATGGACAAATGAATGCCGTTTTTGGTTGGTCGGCAGGTAGAATATTGATTTGATTATAGCCCGAGAAACCATCCATGAAGGAAAACATTTCACTTCCGGCACAATCATCAATAATTTGATCGATATAAGGCGTAGGATAGTTGTCTTTTGGACAAGCTCGATTTATATCCCTATAGTCGATACAGATTCTTATTGTTCCTTGTTTCTTATTGACCGGAACAATATTCGATACCCAATCCGTTAACGGGATCGGATAAATGAAACCTGCTTTCAACAGCTTTTCGACTTCTGCTTTAATCGCAGCCGCTTTTCGAGGGTGAATTTGACGCAACCGTTGCCGGACGGGTTTAGCATCCGGGTAGGTCTTTATTTCATGAACAACAATGGCAGGATCAATTCCCGGCATTTCCTCGTAAGACCAGGCAAACACGTCGCGGAATTCTTGGAATAGGGCCTTGTAAGTTTGGATTTCTTCTTCAGTACATGCGGCACCTATATGAATGTTTTCCTCGATTCCGGGCTTCACTGAAATATCAATGGGAATAGTACGAGAAATATTCCCTAAATTCAACTCTGAATCAGAATGTTTCGTTGGATCCTGAGCGTCTTTGACATATTCAGCGGTAAAGATAGATGAAAAATCATTTTCAAATGCATCATCCTTAGGTAAAAACGAAGATCTGTGATGGAGATCCTCCCATGGTAGATCATCTACACTTAGGATTTCGCGAAGTTGTTCGTCAGATGACACGACTTCGGGAAACGTTATCCGTTCTAAGGGTGAGGTGAAAAGTGACTCTTCACTGACCACATTCATTTGGTCGACTTCGGTTGAATGAAAGTCAGTAAAAGACATGAGAGCTTCATAAGCAATTTCATATGGACTCAAAGGCATAGCATCACCGAGTGAGTCTATCTCAGAGTCAGATGGGACGAACCAAGGATCATCATAAATAATGTTTTCTGATGTAATCATATGAATGGTTGCAAACGAAGGATCTGCGCTGAGTGGAGGGAGAGGAAAAGTTCCCAGTAAACCGGAATCCTTAACTAAACCTACACCAACGTCCCTATAAGGGATTGTCGTTTACCAACATGCTGGATACTCTCTGAAGAGGCTGGGTCGGATGAAAAGTATGTCAGCTGATCAATAGTCACGATCTTACCGTTATGTGGAAACTTAATTACTCTGAAGACCGATGAAACGACCGCTGTCATAGCATATGACCAACTTCGACCCAAAAGAAGGTTGTAGTCTAGAGGGGCATCAACCACTTCCACATCCAGACTAACGGTTTTACCTTCAACCCCTATAGGCAATTCTTGTAGAATACCAAACGGACGGAACCCACGGCCATCAAAGGCCTTAAGGATGGTGGGGGATTGGTTCAACGAAGGAGAACCAAGCGATCTCCAACATTGAATCGACATAATACACGTAGAAGCTCCCTCATCAATCACAGTCCGATGAATAGGCCTGTTTTTGACTATCACTGGAATTTGGAAAGCCATTTGATGGGGGAGACGTGGTGTACTATTTTCTAGATCAAAGATCATTAGGTTCGGGTCCTGAACATCGACAGCTCCGATAGCCGACAAAAGCAATTTCCGTTGTGCTGGGCATGATTGCAGCACTTCGAGTGCCGACATTGCTGAAGGTGAAACAGCTAAGTCCTCAACAATGTTGTAATTCTGGGCTGCTCTCGCATGTGGATTGAAAGCAGACCTTCGAAGTACACCCTTGGCGGGCGGCTTAATCACTAAGTCTGGGTTAGGTTTTTCGATCTGTAGTGGATCGGAACCAGGAGCTGAGGTTGATGGGTTAGAGTGAGAAGATTCTGCTTCCTTGCCATCAACAGGAGCCTTACTACCATAATCTTGCGATCGAGTCGCAATCCTCACATGAGACATCATCAAAATGGGTTCTTCACTGGCATTCGAAGAAGAACCTATCATCTTATTCTCCTGCTCTGGAAATGGATTCTTTAACACAGCAGGAGTGGGAGAACCTTTGACTATTTTACAACCTCGGCCCGATGAGGGCAATCTCTCGTAAAATGATCCTCTTCACAAATAAGACAAGGATATCGAGGTTTGCGTTTTTCGTCATTGGTTTCCGACTTTTCAGTTTTCTCCTTTGGAGCCTTGTCTGCTTTAGCCTTCTTCTTTCCTTTCTTCTTTCCACCGTTTTTTGGTTTGGCCGTAGATGACTCTACAGCGTGAATGTCGGCGGTAAGTTCAGGAGAAGACTCTCCTGTCGGAGAATCAGGCAAAGTGATAATTGGAGTAGTTGAAGCCTTGGAAGACTTCTTCTTGCTCTTCGTAGTCACGATACCAATCATACCATCAGCGGCATGAGATCCCGAAGGAGCAGCAGCGATTTGATTCGACTTTGGAAGATCCGGAATCTTCTCGTGTAACGTACCCGACTGAGTGTAAACTAAGTCAAGGTATTGTGCCTGAGCAATGACTTGCTCCTCAGTAACTACTCCGGCCTTAGCTACATCTTCAGTAATCTTCGGTAATAATGATTTGACAAACCATTCAGCTAAGATTTGGTCCGGGATAAAAACTTTCACTAATCTCCTTCGACGTCTCCACTCATGAATGTGATCAGAAATATACGTGGACGTCGATTGTTTTAGTGAAGTTAATAACTCCGTGCCGTTATCGTATCTGACCGGCAACTGAAAGTGAGTTAAGAACGAGGTAGCTAACTGGCTAAAGTTGTAAAAAGAGGCCCGTGGTAACTCAATGTACCACTTGGCCGCGAGACCAATGAGTGTACGCTGGAAAAGACGTAAGCGGATGGAATCATCTGAGATAGAATTCGAAGCACACCAGAGGTGGTAAGTCATCACATGATTGGACGGATCCTCTCCAGACTTACCTTCGAACTTGGGTATATCGCTGGGCAACTTATTTGGCATTGGCGGCCAGAACTGAAGATATTGAATTGGATCGTTCGTTAGGCGCGTCAAGTCGGGTAAATCCAAAGTTGCAATAAACGGTAACTGCCGGTTAGGATCTCTAAAACTCTGGGTCACAATACCAGCCCCAGGAGGAGGATATCCAGGATAACTAGGAACAGGAGTCGCATTTGGGATATTATATCCTCCTGGAAAACCAGGATTAACCGGACCGTACTGGGGTTGTTGAGGTTGTTGATAAGTGTACCCAGGATACGGTTGATACTGGTAAACCGGTTGTTGGACAGCTTGCCCAGGTTGGTACTGTCCCTGGTACGGAGGTTGAACAAATTGAGGTTGAGTAGTCACAACCGTACTTATACCAGGCTGACCTACAGGCATCTGGACCGTGGTTTGAATCGTAGATCCAGACAACGGTAAAGATGTCTGAGGTGTGGTAACAGGGACAGTAGAAACTGGAGCCGTCGATACTCCAGAAGTAAGTATGGTAGATGTAGCGATAGTTGCAGCAGCCGTTTGAGATGGAGTACTAGGTGCAATTGACGGCTGAGTAACTACCGAAGCTACAGAAGTTTGAACATTTGGCTGGACAGGTTGCGGTTGCTGGGTTGGACCAGAAACTACGGGTTGTCCAGCTTGAGGAACCATCTGTACACTTGGCTGCAACACCTGTTGACCCTGTGATGGATCCCACACTAACATTCCAGGGTACTGACCCGTAACAGGTTGAGGATACTGAGATCCATAACCAGATTGAGGGTAGGATTGATAATTGTAAGGTGCAGTTCCCATACTTGGAACATATGACTGACCTTGAGGCGGTTGATAACCTTGACTTGAGTATTGACCTTGAGGTTGATAACCTTGAGGTAAATACTGATACTGGGGTTGACCTTGACCTTGAGGTTGGTACCCTTGAGGTTGATAACCTTGGGGTTGATACCCTTGAGGTTGCCATCCTTGGGGTTGCCATCCTTGAGGTTGATATTGATACTGAGGTTGACCTTGGGGTACATATTGAGGCTGAGGTTGACCTTGAGGCAAGTATTGCACCATAGGTACATACTGACTTTGAGGTTGCCCCCCAGACACGATTTGTGTACCTTGAGGTTGCCCCCCAGGCGTTAACTGCGGTTGCCCCCCAGGCGGTAATTGGCCACCTTGAGGTTGGGAAACGGGAACTGAACCTGACATCATGTAAATGTCTCCTACACCCAATGGTATATTACCACTGTTTCCAGCAAATAACCCATGATCAACGGGTTGAGGAGATGCCCCCGCAAAGGTACCAGAAAGTGACTGATACCCAGTGGGAACAGAAGGACCGCCGTGTAAAAAAGATTCAGGACTTTGTGTAAACACGGACGACTGACCAGACATATTTACAGGAGTATGAATACCTCCAGGTGGAAAAGGAGTACGAGGTGTAGAAAAACCGACTGAGTTGTCTAAAAAATTGGTTAACGCAAGGTACCAAGAAGTACTTCTAGGAGGACTGTAAAAGATGGATTCACGCTCCCTTAGATCAATAGTAAGTTGACCTTCAAGGTGAGAGACACCTATATCTTCTTCTGGAGCAAGTTCTTCTATAGCAATCAAACCAGAAGGTAGATTTTCGGTGATAATTCTTTCTATTCTCGGTGAATCAGGGACACTAGAAGTTGGAGTAACAGGTTCGGAAATTTCAGGTTCTTCGCCTGTTTCACTGGCAGATGAAAAACTACCAGCAAGCTCGGAAACTGTAACAGTTTCGGGATTGTAACCTGTTTCTAAACTTTGGTAATCTGGATGGACTACCAAGGAAGATTCTCCTTCTTCAGGTGAACCTACTCTACTGTCACTAGGAGGAGTTACAAGGACCTTTAACCCTTCGTACTGACCCGGAATGTCTTCAGGAGATTCACCCCGCGATTTACGGAGTTTTCTTAACAAATCTATTACGGTAACAATCTCAGGAGACTTGCCCCGAAGTCGACGGGACTGTCTCGGTAATTCCGCCACAATTAAAGATTTTTAACTACAACACACGAAAACAAAGTAAAAATTTCAAATCAAACCACCTAAAGTCTTCTAAAGAAGCAAACAAATTTGAAGCACACGCCTAAAGAATCTAGAGCGTCAAACCAAACACAAACAGTAGTCTTCCGGACCAAAAGCGCTAGTTGGTGATTAGGCCCAACCTCGCAGGATTCAGTACAGAAATGGCGGGTGGAACAGTTACCCCGGCAACCTGCTTAATGAATAGACCGGCACAAGTTCCTCCACTTTAACCGTCTCGAAGTGAAGTGAACCCCCCGGAAAATCCAAGTGAGTATAACCGACGTCTGCTCCAGGTACAGTGGGACCTTCCCTCCACCGTCACCTCGGTAGAACCCTAAAGATTATGGTCACTAAAGTTACCAATCACAACAATTACACCTGGGGGAACAGTCTAAACTCCGACAGCACGCAAGGGCAGAGTAACAAGCTCAATCCCCTTACCGGCTCCTTGACAATAATCCAAGGTTTACCGATAAGTGACCCCTGGCTCCTCGACAATGGTTAATCCGAGGTTTACCGTTTGTAATACGTACTGTCTGGCGTCGTTCCCAACGAGGGGGGAATGATCCCCTCACTGGTTCGGACACGAGCTCGTGCTTCTCCTTTAAGAGGAGCTTTCCCAGAGTGCAACTGAAACAATTGGATTTAATCTACTCAAGATAAACTATCTGTTTGGTTTTGTAGTCTTGGAGAGTTAAGTACTCACCTACTCCAAGACCCTAGCCTAAGCTATGTTGGTGTTTCAGAGCCCTAGAAAAATAAAAATTACTAGATTGATTTTAATTTAAGCGTTACTTTTAAGGTTGTTTCTTAAGTCAAAAGGTGATGGAAGTGAAACCAGTGGTGTGTTGACTCGACTCGAAACCACTACAAAATGCACCTAGGATGATTTACCCACTACTTTACTTTTTCGATGAATTGCTTAACTAAAAAGTTGAGAGAATGCAATCTTTATAAAAGCAACTTCTTAATTGAAGACAATCAAAGAAACAATTCGTTTGTCTTTTCCAAGCATAAAAACATGACCGCTCTTTACATGCACGAAAAAACTCTTTTCCTCTTTAAAAAACAAAAAGCTACTTGAAACAAGACTTTTAAAGAAGATGTTTTTGTATTTTTCTTTTAATAAAGCAAATAAATCTAATATAACCAAAAATCAATCTTAACAACTATTAAAATCTACGAAAATTCACTCATAAGCAAACTAAAAGGTAAATTTACTCTAAGCAATCTTAACGAGGCCAAAACCAACAATGATTATTCTAAGGTGTTTTACTTGATCACAATCAAATCAAGGACTAGCTTATTGCAGAACCAAAAACTAGTCAAAACAAAACTCTAATCTTTTTGTTCTTTTGTAAAATGGAAATCAACACTTTATAAACAAGTAATTCGAAATTTGACCCAAAACAACTTAAATGGCAAGCTGCTCACACAAGGAGACTTTACGACAGGCCCGACTTCTAAGAAGGCTGACTAACCAGAGAGATCTAAGGCTGGACAACTTTCTACCGTCAAAGTCACTACAAGACCTATCCAAAAATCAAACCCTAGGCCTAAACTTCGTTGAAATCCACTAAAACACTCAAAGCTCACAAAACAAGTTCAGGTGAAAATTTTTGACAGGGTACTAAAGGATCTGGGCAGAAAACACTAAGAAAAATCAAAATCTAAAAGCAATTAAAGCAAAAAATGGAATTTTCCTAAATTTTACAGGAAGACGCAGGCAAACCGTTATAACAGGTGCGGGCCCGCTCTGTGCAAACGGCAACAGCGCGTCCAAAGACGCACTGTGCAGTACTCAGAGGGTGCGTCCTTCTGGAAAAGTTAAGAAAAACCAAATCTAACTAAATCTAAAGCTAAGCCACCCAAATACTAATTCTCACAGTCAAAAACCAGAAAATAAAAATGATTTTCTCAGAGCAAAGTTCACACAAAGGAAAAGACTTTCTCATTAATGGATTCCCCAGCGGAGTCGCCAATTTGTCGTGGCGGAAAAAGTCGTTTGTGCGGACACAACTGACCTCCCTAGGAGTCTAAACTCTCTAGCGACAAACAAGACAAAATGGAGTGATCTTTCTCTAAATATACCTTTTAAAACATGAAAACTACAAGTGTTTAGGCTTACCTTATTCCAAAACGTTGTTGTTGTAGTCCGTCCTTGCCGATCCGGATGAGCTCCTCCTTCAAGTCAATTCCTGCAACCACAAACAATCAAACAATTACCAAGCACTTGCATTTCATATAATAAAACATATATTCAACATGCAGACCAAGGAACACATGAAATAACTCATTAACACAAGCTATTGAGAAAAATAAACCAGTTTGTATTAATAACGAAACAAAGAAACTCTTACAACCTTGCCTTGGTGTTGTGCAAGTTCCTCCCAGGGTCCATCAAGGGTTTTCCTCTACTTTGACAAAGCTCACCCACTTCCAAGTAGA
The DNA here is from genome assembly GCA_031772625.1 of Pinus tabuliformis. Lineage (NCBI taxonomy): Eukaryota > Viridiplantae > Streptophyta > Pinopsida > Pinales > Pinaceae > Pinus > Pinus tabuliformis. The sequence goes on along the minus strand of CM062816.1, from coordinate 1,034,145,171 downwards.
ATCAAGCAAAGACAATCTCTCCTCACAAGGTTCTAAATGGGAGTCCTAATTCCTGCAGCATTTACCCAAAGAAAATGTATAGCTCCAACCTCTCCTCCCTCTGGCTCAATGTCTTTATTTATAGTGCTGTAAAGAGGTTATTCAGGTCCACCATCAATGGGATAATCCCCCTCTTTGGGTGGGATAGCTCCCTTATTGATGGGATAAGTTCCTCCTTAATAGGGATACATGAACCAACTGGAGGCGCATCCATTTCATCAAACCGACCTCTAGAAAGTTCTAGAAGTAACCACAAGTAACTTTTTTAAGATGAAACTCGCGCATTTTTCCTTTTACAGAAGGACGCACCTGTCCCTTAACATACAGAGCGTCCAAGGACGCAACTTTTGTGAACATTGTGAGCGTCCCCGCAGGTAAGGCTAGAGAGAACCTGCGACCCCAGAGATAAACACATTTTTTACAAGACTTTCTCTCTTCTTTGAGTTTGAGATGGATAGCAGAGGCATAAGACTTGCCTAAGAGGGTAGCATGACTGTTGATTTGAGCCATACTAACTGTAAGTAGTCATGGTGACATTTTTTAGTGTAACAATGCCGCGGACCAAGAAGAACCCACAAGCAGCAGGACTGATCTGAATGTCTCCGCAAAATCCACTATTCGGAAAATTATCGATGGAGGAAAAAGGCAAAACCATTACTATTGAGAGCGATGAAGAGGAAGAGGATCCTCCGACCTATGTAGAAGAAATAGAACCCAAAGAAGAAATGGAAGAAGATATCTAGCCAGTAAAGTGACCCAAGTATGTTCCTCCAAGGAAAGGGAAGGCCAAGGTACCTAAAGATTTGGATTCTCCCTAAAGGGGTTTTGTTTGAAGGAACGATGGTCGGTCGCATCTCTATTATGAAATTTGAAGACTGGGACCTTGCGGATACTAAGAAGTTTCCCCATTTGGAAACTAGCGAATTAGTGGAACAAAGCACTGAGGGGGCTGTTATGACACTACATCCACAAGAATGGTTGCGAAAGGTAGAAGAGGCTGGGTTACTCTACCTCCTGCCAATTCTACATTTTCATCGGCCCCGCATTACAATATTGGTCATCATAAATCTACTCTTCCTGGTACATAATGGGTACTTATGGATAGACAAACCCATCCCCCTCACAACGAAGCTCATTCATAGGATCTCTCAGCTTCCCTGTGAAGGTAGGGACCTTGCAGAAATCGTTGATATGAGTGGCGATTTGATGATGATGGAAGCCCTGAAAAAGAAATAAAAATTGGAGAAAAAGTAGAGAGGGTATGCTATTGACAGTATTCTAGACAAAGGGGTCTGCATTGCTACCTAGTTGCTGGCAGGAAAAGTGATGTAGAAACGCCAGGGCAACGAGGTCCCAGCAATTGTCATCACACTAGATGAGCAATGCGTATAAGGGGAACACTTCAATTGTGTGCAGTTCCTCTGTGATGAATTCCTGACCAACTATAGGGAGGCCCAAGAGGAGGGTAAGACCTTCCACTATGCGTGGTTGCTGTTATCCATCCTTTTGGTTACAAGTGAATTACCTAAAGATAGTCAGTTTCCTTCCCTGGACCAGGATTGGCTAGAGGCCACAAATACGCGTCGCTCTAGGTGACGAAGGATGCCGCAAGAATCCGGGAAGTCAAGATTTTCTGGATACTGATGGAAGCAAACATCTGACAGTGGATCAACCAACAACCCTATCTCTCTATCGAGATCTATGACAGTGTGAAGAACGTAGCAGATTTTAAGGCAGATATGCACTATGTATACATCTGGGTGTGCAAGGATCCAAAATAGAAGTGGACCACATTTCTCTTCATTGCCATTGAAAAGGCTATTTTTGTGGTATTAGATACCTGGCCAATGGAGTGGCGCAAACCATATGTGGCAGGGTGCGATGAGACCACCATCCAAAGATAGAAGGCTGAGGCCAAGTGCTTAGCACAACAAGAGTGGAATGAACAACACATTGCGGAAGTACGGGCGGCTCGAGAGGCAGCGCAGGCTTCTACAAGGAAGGTAACAGCAGGAGGGTCTACTACAAAAGAGGATGAAAGCAGCCCGAATGTGACCACAAATCTAGCCACGGATATAGGGACAGAAGGTATGATGCCAACCACCACCATTTCGCCCTTAAAACAACCACGATCGACAAAACGATCAAAGCCATGGAAGAAGACCAAGGCATCTAAGTTGGACGAGGAACTTCTCACATTGAATGAAGGTGACTTGGGTGACATTGGGGATACAGTTCGCGAAGTCACCTCGGAGGCACTCAACGAGGCTATGAAGGAGCAACAGACTGTGTTGGGGGCACTCCGCGCCTAGCTACAAGAATTCGGAGCACAGGCCTCACAACTGGGAATCGTCACTACCCATGGAGCTATGTTAGCAACTAAGGAGCTGCTATAGGCCAAAATGGCTAATACTATCATACTACCAGCAGGAGTAGTGACAGCAGAAAATGCAGCGGAAAGAGCTATGGTAGTTTGGCTTATGGGGTTTGGCTTAAATTTGGCTTCCCTCCCATGCGAGAGCTTATACCAACTCTAGGACAGCGCAACGATGGAGCTCCAGGCTAGGGAAGGACGTGTGGTACAGGTACTTAGTGAGCAGTGAATTAACATAGAATAGTTGAGCCTCCAACGTGATGAAACGGCAGTACAAAATCGACAGTTGGAGAAAATTGTGGAGGAAGCATGTTGTCATGCCCCTGACCTAGAGATTGCAACAGATTTACCTGTCAGCATACAAATGCACAAGTTGGCCAGTGGGTTCCATGAGGTAAAGGAAGAAGCCACGAGGATCTAGTTTGCCCTCAACTTGCAGCTCGACAAACTGAAACCGAAATCACAGCCCTCTACACCATTAGAGATCACAGAGCAGTAGAGAGGCATCATTCAATCTAGGCAGGAAACAATAGCATGGGCCATGCAGAAGTGTGTCGGCTTGTTGGATCAGTCACTGATAATGCTCACTTCACTACACGAAGACCCAACCTTACAACGGCTAAAAACAGAGGCAAGGGAGCTACAACAAGCCTATGATAATGTCAGGGGGGCCATGCAGACGGTTGCTATTACGTAGTACTTGGCCAAGATGAGGGAGGCCCAGGCTCTTAAGATACAAGCTGACGCTGCTCAGTATAAGGAAGAAGTGATTAAAGAACGTATCCAACCTTGGCTTGATGAGGCATTCGCGGTGTCCACCACCATTGAGCGAAATATGGCACACATGCAAGCAGTATATGAACCTGGACAAGCAACTGAAACTGATATTGATGCCTTGGTGGCTCGCATAGAATAGGTACAGCAGATGGCAGAATATTTTGTTGCAAGTGTAAGTGAAGCACAGAAGTTGTGGAATGACCTCCGCACAAAGATTGCTGCACCAGCTGAGTGACTCGGGACGAGTCACAATGATTGTGTTGGGGGCCTGTTGGGTAGCGGAGGACCACATAATGGCTTCAGGACTCAAAGCCCACAATTTTGGGTAACAGTAGGGTAAAGTCTGCACGAAGTGCGTGGAGCGTGAATTGTAATGAGTCGAGTGAAAGGGTTGTCCACCCGAAAATAATAGAAAGTGAGTCGGCCTGACCAAGGTCGACGGACCATGGAAATGTATAAATAGAGCAAGGCTCTATGGTTAGAAGTGAGTTTTTTGTTTCAATCTTGAATCTTATGGGTTTATGAAGGCAATATTCTCTCTGTGTCTATAATTCTGAGTCAAGGGTGTTGTTAGATAGATAGAGGCTCTGTAGATGTGTGCGTAGAGGCCTGGTAGTGTCCGTAGTTGTGTGCATGGATCCCTACAGCTGAGTGCATAGGGTGGATCTGGTTGTATTGACAGAAGATAAATAAAGATAAGAATTTCTGAATCATTGTGTGTTTTATCGCGAATCTATCTATTTCTTCTGTTTTGAATCTTTGCATTGTCTTTAAGAATTGTGATTGTGCACACTGGGTTTTATTGTTAAATGTTTGCTTAAAGACTGTAAGTAGAAGATCAGCTCTATAATAATTTCATTAATAAGAAAGTGCATCTGTATGGATCTACGCGGAAGTCCGATAGTGGTACAGAGTGGCGCAAGGCCACAGAATGGTTCGAAACCCCTCTAGACCACATCAAGACATCCCAAGGGTGTGGAAACCTGGTTCCAGCACCCTCCCCTACTACCTGGGGTGAAGATCATTAGGCGGCAGTCGGTTTTGACTTGAGGAGGGTTCCTCTGCATGAGTGACAGGAGCTCCATAAGATTTAGCTCTGGTTTGTAGATCTACCATTTCAAAGGTGTAAATGGTAGATGGTCCTTCACCAACTGAAGGATGTTGCAAACCGCCATTGCCCCCTTGCATGGGTTGGTTTGCGATAAGGTGTTGCTGATACTGAGTGGGGAAAGGAATATTCAGGACATCAGGGGTCCTTCCAGTGTCCCTTTCAGAAATGAAATTTGTGCATTCCTGAAGGCGCAGAAAATGATAGGTCATGTGATCTTCGGCATAGATCTTTCAAGGGAATCTAGCGGGTTTATCCTTTCCATCATTATAGGGTGGAACAACCTTCTGCTTTGGGTTTTGCTGCTTTGTTGATTGCTCTTCAGAAGGAGTAGTCGTTTTCTTATTCTTCTTGTTGTTACCACCAGGTTTTTGTGTAGACTGCATAGAGTTTATCGTGGTAGTAGGAAGAGTAGTCGATTTGGTAGAGGGGTGAACTGACATCTGGGGAATGTGACCGCTGAGTTGTTTTACAGCAGCCCCGGAGGTTGCATCGATAATCCCATTGGTGTTGGCTTGAGGGGTCTTGACCCAGGTTCAGCGTTAGTTATCTAAAAAAATCCCTACACTATTGGCCCTTTTGGCATCAGCCTGTGGAGCACGGAGTAAAGTCTCACCCGAAGCAGTATGGGGGAATGCTGGAACCAAGTTTCTGCACCCTTGAGATTGTTGTTATGTCGATTTATTCCAACTATTCTTGCCTTTGTGCAGGTTACTTATCCCTCTGCTTTACCCTTCAGTACCTTCGCGAACTATCACAATCGGCTTTCGCACAGCCCTAACCAGGGGCTGAAGTCCTTTCATGTTGCTAGGGTAGCAAACTGAGCTATTTCCCAAACTAGGCTAAGTATCTTGCTTATCTTATTATCAGATCTTAGTTTGCTTTACGTAAACATATATTCTTACTTGCGTTCACTTAACCAATATAATTATACACATTCGCACATCATATAAGCATTAGAAGTGAAATTCATACCCAATATAACAGATTCATAAATAGGAAATAAAGATGCAGAAATGGTAGAATACTTCTCTTTATTAATAATTCCAGATAATTACAGACTCAACTCGCCCTATTTACTCAGCTGCAGGGGTCCGCGCACTCAGCTATGGACTTCTAGGCCACTGTGCACTCAGCTGCAGAGCCTCTACCTACACTACGACCCAAAACATAGATTTCTACTTCAGATCTATCTCTCATACATGTTCGATCTTAATCCATTATTGATGCCTCTAACTACTTAGAGGTTAGCTCCATTTATACAATCCCATGGTCCGCGGACCATGGGTTCATCTTCTACAGCTGACATTACATTATTAAAATATGGCCAAACAACCCTATGACTATTTAACATGTACGTGCTCCGTATCCACAAAATGTAGAGTCTTTATATTGGAATTACAAAATTGGACCAAAATATGGGCTATAAGCCCCAAAACTTCCCTTGGGCAATCCCGCACCCAACAGGCCCCCAACACAAACATCGTGAGTCACCCTCGAGTCACTCTGCAGGAGCGGAGATCTTAGCGTGAAGACCTCCTATCTCTGTTTGTATCGTTGCAACTTCGGTAGCGCACTGAGTGGCTGCCTACTGGACTTCTTCCACACATTGTTCGGTGACTGCTGCTGTTGAACTATTTCCCTGAATCCTCTACTATGTTGGTTGTAGTTAAGCGAGCTTTGCTTCAATGGAGGCTATAATTGCATAAGCCTCATTGATCCATGGCTGTAGGCATGCTTTCAAGATCGCTTCTTTGTGCCGAGCGACATCCACCTGTTCCTTGAGTGCCTTTGCCTACTACATCCGTGTAAGCCTTTGTGTAAGGGAAACCATCTGCACGGTCCCTTTTACCTCATCGTACTTTTGTTGTAGCTCGCACACCTTTGTCTCTAGGAACTCTACATTCAAGTCCTCTTGTAGGGTGGTTAGGACCTCGAATGACTGTTCAAAGATCTGCATGCAGTCTGTCACTGCACTGTTAATCGCCATGATCACTGTCGTAACTGCAGTGGTACGCTAATCTCTGATCTCTGGTGGAGTTGAAGGCTGAGCCTTCAACTGCAGTTCTGTAATCTGTAGGTTCAGCTCCAGCTGAACCCTGGCCATCTCTGCTCTTGCGTCGCGCACCCCTATAGCTAATTTATAGATGCACACCTCCACTAGTTCCTTTGCTTGAATGGCTAACTCTGGGATGATCTAGCAGGCTTCCTCCACAACTGCATTATCTATTTGTTCTGCTCCACTACCTTGTTGCGTTGCAGGCCCAACTGCTGAATTTTGATGCGTTGCTCACTCATGACTTATAGAGCGCGACTCTCCCTAGCCTGAAGTTTTGTGGTGACTCCATCCTGCAAGAGGTAGAGCATCTCCTGAGGGAGCGAAACCATGTTTAATTTGACCCCTTTCAAACTACTGATCATAGGCTTATCAACCTTATTCTCCGTAATGAGTGCTCTAGCTAGTAGCATTATTGTGTTGGTCACCCTTGTGCGCAACATTTCTTCGGCAGCTAAAGTGTCGACTACGATGTTGGTGGACACTGTGCCAGCATGTGGAATGCGAACCTACAACTCCTACAACTCTGTTCGAAGAGCCCACAATACCATCTGTTGTTTTTCTTCAAATTGTTGGAGGGCGTCCGCGGTGACATCCCTCATTGTTTCGATGATATCATGTAAATCCCCCTTAGTGATGATGATTGGGTTGAAAGGAGTCTTTGATGCTCTTGTATTCTTTCACAACACTGTCTGCTCTCATGGTTGTAGATGCTTGAGTTGGGTCGATGTCGTCTGTAGGTCCATGCCACCTTATTCTGTGTCTATCTCAGGTTCGAGCGAAGGTGACTTCCATCCATTGCACTCTTCTTCTCCTGGTTTCTACTAGTCCGGCACCTTTACAGTGTCACGTGCTGCCTGGGTCTTAGCCGCTACTTCTTCCTTCCTACGATTTTCCACCAGTTGCGCCATCCAAAGTTTTGTCTCTTCCTTCTTGCGTTGTGCAACGGACTTGTCTATTTCCACCGCAGAGCCAGCTGGAGCGCCACTCTGGTAGCCAAGACTCAAGGACTGTGAAAATGACATCATCAGTCACCAAGAATGCCAGGTCATGCCACGTCTTCATAGGGTCCTTCCATGCCCTGATGAAGAGATGGTGAAAATCTGCTTTGAACTCTACAAAGCTCTGTAAAATATTGTATATTGTGGGCAACAACCACGGCCTGCGATTGATCCCCATCCAGATATTCATCTCCATTATCATCCAAAATATCTTGCTTTCTCTGATTCGTTGTGAATCCTTGGTTGCCCACAGTGAAGCATACTTAGTTGCCTCTAGAAGGTCTGATGCAACCGAGGGGAATTGGCTATGCTCAGGCAGCTCCCATGCCACTAGTACAATCGACAACAGGAGCCATGCGCAAAGAAACATTTTTCCCTGCTCCTGAGCCTCGTGACAGTTCGCAAGGAACTCACCACATAGGTAGTTCGCCTAGTTAACTGGACTGCTTCTGCACATTGAGCTGCTAGTGCAAACACTCGCGTAGGCACCTCATCCGCGTGACACATCGCATCACCTTCCCTACCAATATCTATGTCGTGACCTTGACTACAGGGTTGTTGATGTTGGAGATGGCATATCCTCACTTCTTCTTCTCCAACTTAAACTTCCTTTTCATTGGCTCCGTGAGGGCCAACTTTCCACCTTTTCCCTCTAAAATGTTAGCTGGATCCTCTCCTGAGTAAGGTAGGCATGTAATTCGGTGAATCAGATGGTCTGTGATGGGGATGGGCTCCTCCAGCCACAAGCACCCATAATGCACCAAGCAGAGTAGCTGCCTGATGACGAAGATAGTCATAGGGGTGTGGTGGTAATGCGGCACCCAGAGCAGGTTTAGTAACCCTGCTTTCTCTACACCCTTGAGCCATTTCCACAGCTCCAATTGAATTGTTCCAATAGTCGTGTCAATCCTCTGGCGCATTAGCTGATCAGTCGCTAAATGCAGGAACTTCTCATGGTCTGCGAGCTCCCAATCTTCAAATTTCAACACAAGAGCCTGCCCCAAGTGCAGTCCATCAAAAATAATATCGTCAGGGATCAGTGGAGTTTGTAGAGAGCTCTTGCCCTCATCTATATCCTTCGGCACCTTAGCTTTACCCTTGTGTGGAGGAACATATTCAGGTAACCGGGTCATAGGTTCCACATCCCGGGTTTCAACTTCCATCTCTACATCCTCCTCATCCATAGGATTTCTTCAAATTCTTCCTCCTCTTTAGCCTCCATGTTAATGGCCTTCCCCTTTTCCTACAAGGTGAGTTTAGTACTTTGTGAGTTTCTGGGCGAGACGCACACCGGGATCATAGCCTGCTTCTCCTTCTTACCTTGTGGTGTGTGTTGGGCCTCCAAAATGTCTTCAAAATGAAATCCACTTTCACCTTTCTCGCCACCATTACACTCACATGTCGCAACTGCATAACCATATAACCTTTCATTAGCCACCATTTTCATAAATATATGGGTTAGGATCCTTATTTACCAAATTTATTTATTTTATGTGTTTAAAGTGAATTTATGATTAAAAACTAGGAAATTAACATGGTTTCATGTATCTATATATGTGGCTTGAGTTTCATGACATCTATAGGTCATTTGGAAGCTTCCAAGGCATGCTTATGTGGCCTCCAATGCTCAAATTCGAATTCCCTTCATAGGAGATTTGGATAAAGGTCAAAGAAGGATATGTGTCCTATTTGGATTGTAACTTTATGATGTGTCTTATCATTTCTTATTTGGGTTAGAACTCTATGAGACACTTAGGGGATATGTGTCTCATTATGAGCTATTTGGTTGTAACTATATGAGATTTTAGTGGATCTTCATTAAATAGGGTAGCTTCTTATGTTTTTGTATAAATAGGAGAGCCTTCTCCTTTGAAAGGCATGTGTAAAGTTGGAGAAATGCTCATGTTTTAAATAGAGAATTTGGAGCTTATACTTGGAGATTTGAAGATTTAGTTTTGCTTGCATATGGAGCTTCTTTACTTGCCATCCTCATAACCATTGGAATGGCCATCTAATGATTGTGAGATTTAATTGCTTTTATATATTAAAGTTCATTTGCTTTCCTAGTATTAGTTTTAGAATGACTGTGTAATCTTTGCTTTTCCAAAAGCATTTCAATAGGAAAGAATTATTTACTTTATAATTGGATTAAGTTTGAGGCGGGCCCATAGTTATTTAGTTTCCTTTCATGTTATGTTATTTACTTTCTTAAATCAAACCATCAATTCATTGTATAATTGAATAAAGGATCAGGGCAAGAAGGTGACTGCAAATTGGGTGATTGAATGTTCAACCTATGCAATCATTGAGCTTTACTTTTTCATGCTTTTACATTTTCTTTTAAGATCCTCATTTAATTGCATTAAATGATATTCCTAAAGATCATTTTAAGAAATTTATTTAATCATATTTCAAGATTGAATGGTTGAATATTTAATACATGCAATTACTGAGTTATTTTCTGCACACTTTACTTGCTTTTCAAGGACATTAGAAGTTAAAGTATAAATAGTTGCTTACACATTATCTCAAGAAGGTAACACTTCATGATTGAATGCTGGAGTAATTAAGTATACATAAGCTGTTTTTGATTTCACAGGTTAGTTGAATTTTCATTATTTGATTTCATAGATTAGATGAATTGGTTTTTTTATTTTATAGTTAGATTGATCTAAACTGAAAGACAATTTCTAGCACATACAGTGCATGCATGCTTCACACGTTTACGAAACCCCCGAGTTGAAAAATTAAATGAAAGGCAATCACTTTGCCCCAACAGTGTGCGGGGTGATTTAGGGACCTCTACTATCACTCAGGTGCTCTCTGGGGCTTCTACTTCCGCAATCTCCTGCACGACTTCCATGGTTGTCGACATCAGTCTAGTTAGAAGGTCCTGCATCTCCTTTTGAAATGTTTCAAACACTGAAATTGATCTCAAAGCCTCAAAGTTCAATGGGTCCATAAACACTTGATAGCGCAACAAATTAGTTCTCAAATTGCCAAGTGTTTTTCGCTGGACAACCACTTGTAATTTATAGGGCCTTTTGAATTTGAATTCAATCGTTGCCCGCAAATTTGGCTCATTAATGCTAGATTAGTAGAATAATTTTAAGAATCTAACCTATAAAGTTCACCTTAAATGTCTATCGCTCACTCCATTTAGCCTGAAACCAACCATCAAATTGTGAATAGTGACTTTAACGGTCACCTTCTAGTAGACCTATGTGCCAGTGTAGCTGTCTTCACATTGTCGCAAACCCTATGACACTTCACTACTTCACGCAGTCCTGACATTGTGCATCTCCCGAGAAGTGTAGTTTATAGTCCCACACCTCCTTTCAGCTGCCTGGAACGCTAAGAATGTGCTACTTCCATATAGTCATATCGCTGGATCATCAGTGTATGGCTTCAAATGACTGCCATTCACCATTCCTAGGAAGGGTTATCCATTTATCTTGACCAGCTATACCACGCATCCGTCGGTAATATGCTTAATAATATACAGCCCTAGCCAGTGCATCCTAAACTTCCTTGGGAATTTATCAAACTTACTATCATACAACAACACTAGATCATTTACCTTGAATGTGTGCAACTTGATATGGTAGTTGTGCCATGCCTTTTCACACTGCTTTTGGACATGCTGGTGAAATCCAGCTAAAAATCGTTCTTCTTTGAGCTCATCCAACTCCGTGAGCCTCTCCTCTAGGGCTCCACGATTTGTCATACCTATGAGAATTGCTATGTGTAGACTAGGCACGATGTATTCCATAGGCATTACGGCTTCCAATCCATAGACAAGCCTAAAAGGTGTCTGTCCCATCAGTTTCTTGCATGTTGTTCGATAAGCCCACAACACTGCAGGCATGCGTAGGTCCCAATCACTTCGCTGAGCATTGCATACCTTGGTTAGCACATTTTCAAGCACTTTTTTGAATGCCTCAACTATTCCGTTAGCCTGTGGGTGATAAGGTGTGCTATTTTGATGATACACCTGAAATTCCTCCGTGAATGCGTTGATCATCTCATTTAGGAAGTGTGTACTGCGATCAATCGTCAAGATCTTCGGACATACAAATCATGTTAGTACCTGTTCAAATAGAAAATTCACGGTAGTCGTGCCCATGTAATCCTTCACCAGTGGCACTTCTACCCAACGAGTCAAATACTCTGTCACAATGATAATATACCTCGAGCCTATCTTTCCTTGAGGTTTAATGGGTCCTACAAAATCTATTGCCCACTTTTCGAAAGGTTGCAACATCATTTGTGGATTCAAAGGAATTTCATCCCTTCGTGATGGCCTGCCTATTATTTGAAATACATCACACACCTTACAATATTCTTTTGAATCCTAATGAAGGGTTGGCCACCACAACCCTACACGTAGAATCTTTTGCGCGGTTGCTCTTTTTTCATAATGTCCTCCTGTGGTGCCCCCATGAGTGTTTGCAAGGATTCTCCTTTGTTTGAATTTAGGTACATACCTTCGCAGTATTTCATCATTCCCCATCTTGTATAGATGCCCAGAAATGACAGAGAAATGTGTCACGCACACCACTAATTCCTTCTTTTGCTGGACAGAGTATCCTTCCAACACAGTTCCAGTTGTTAGAAAGTGAATTATATCTTCCAAATGTCCATCCATGACATGCACATAAAAGAGCTTCGCATTAGGTAATCCTTCCTCCAAATTAGTAGGTTCCTCTTGATGCAGGAGCATTCAACCCAAGATAAAATCATTGTATTTTAGTAGACATAGGGGGTCATGTGTTTTAAGGAAGTTGGATTCCTACATGATGAATTAATGTAATATTTAGGATTTTGAGTGAGTAGGATAAGAATTAATTAGATGTTGTGAGGATGTTGTAAATGCTCTCAAATTAAGGACAACATGAGTGGTTAATAATGACAAAAGAGTTAGAAGTCAATTATAGCTCTTAAGGCAGTTTCATGATTCAAGGAACTAGAGAGAGTTCTTGGGGATTAACTAGAGTTAGAAGTGGACTTAGAGGACATTTAGGAGTCGGTTTAGTAGATTAAGGGTTTGAACCAGTATTAGTTCAATAGAACCTTTCTGGTATAAATGTAAGCCTACAGGCAGAGTGAGAGGAGGAGGCCACTGATATTGAAGATCAGGCTTGTGAGACAGAGGGTCTCAATATGTAATCAATTGTTTATACATAGGTTTATCTCAGAACTATGTAAGTGTGTAAATCAAGTATTTAATGATTGATTTATGTGTGAATTTGTAGGTTCTGTAACGAACGTTGCAGGCAGAGTTCTAAAGAAATACCTAGAGGAGGAGAATGATTCAGAGGAATCATAGTGGGTCTTTGAATCCAATAGAATGAGAAGAGTGCAACTCTGAAGAGACTGTGATGTGAGATTTCACAGAAGGCAAGCTTAGGAGAGAGTGCGCAGCAGAATGGTGGAAGGATGAGAACCTTTGAAGAAACCTGAACCATAGAGAAAATGCTAAAAATAGCGTGAAACATAAGCAAGAAAAGAGCGAAGAAGTACAAAGGTGATGCACAACAACCATTGGATCTCATAGATCAGCGGTCTAGATCATGTCGCATGGAGCAGAGTGAAACATCGCATTGGCAAACCTTAATGAAGAATGGTGGGTTTATACACAAAAGTAGTATTTCGGGTGAGGTATAAACCATAAGTGGTATTTAGAGAAGTCCCCCCAATCCCACTAGCTGAGCAACACATTGCAGTGGAGGAGAGAGAAAACCGCTTTTTTGGGCGGTTATTCTCCATGCTTGTTGTCTATATGAAATCATCGTGGACCGTTGGATCTACTAAGTGTAGATCAATGGCAGAGGACTATTGAGTGACTTTTGGAATGGGGAAGGATCTTAACTGTTGGATCGAGTGCCATATCAATGTTCAAGATTTAATCAGAAACCATTGGAATGATATTGGAATAGACCTTTTAAATATAGCAATAGTGATAGCTATTTAATTGCAACTGTCAGATCGAAAGTCAGATTGACGATCCTGATGGGATCACTAATCGTATTTTGGAAGGTCAAATGGTTGGTGGAAATGGAACGCGATATGTTGATGGCTGACATGCTGATAGTGATGAATGGCTGATCGGAGATTAGAGAGATTAGAGTTCAGAGAGCGATGCGGGAAGGATTGGTGGAACAGACCTGACGGAGTCATAGTGGTGGTGTATAATAATTTGAGATTTTGAAAATGTTCACATATCGTAGGTGGAAGGTAGAGTGTGTAGTGTGACCGCAAAGGACCGATATTGCGATTGTGATAAAGGTGTAGCATTGATGTCTATGCAAAGGTCGTACCAAGGCAGAAAAGGTATGTTTTGTGTATATTTCCTCCGTAAATGAATTATAAAGGATTAAGCGCGGGTATATGAAGTTTCATATATAAGTCCACCATCATCAAAGGATAAATGGTTTATAATGAGTTAAGCACCGATAGAAGGTTTAAGCGGGTGATTGAGTTCCAATATAAATGAAAAGGTTGATAAATGATTAGACTTTGTTAGTCTATAAATCATTCCACATGAGACTGTTAAAGGGGGCCTAAAACCTTAGTAAATGAAGATTTCAATCCTTAGAGAGTTAAAATCCCTGGGACTAATGTGCTTATGCATTTTACATCCATACTATTGGAGTAAGTGGGGGTAACCCTGTGTCATTAGTGGTATCATAGCAGAATTGTAATCAGAGCGGGGAAATATTTCCTATGAAAAGGAGTTTACACACTTAAGAGTGTAGTGTGCATAAGTTAAGTGAATAAATGGTAGAGACTACAACAAAATATTGTAAGGGGACTTTTGAAGTTCTTAGGAGATTGTAACAGTTCCAGCAGAAGCTTGGAGTAGACAGGAACAGAGGATTCCTTGAAGAAAAGTGAGGGCAATATTTCTCGGTAAAAGTTCTGAAGGAAAGAGAACTTGGAGACAAAACAGAGCACAATCCATTCAAAGTGAAGAGGAATGGGAGAACAAGATCATACATAGATCTTGGAGGTAAGATAGTGTGTTATGTTTCAAATTGAAATTGAATATTGTGGTTGTAGATGAAGCATCTCAGCAAAGGACAACAGGAGAAGCTATGAGAGGAGAACCAGATGTGTTCTTGAAGGTAGAGTAAGGAAAACACTCTGAAGGAGAAGTGGCAATGAACCTGAAGAATCCAACAAGAGGTTGGATAGATAGGACAACTGAAGTGTTCTAAAGAGAGTGTGAGAGATTGCAAAAGCCTAGAAGGAGCAAAGGTGTTGCTCAAGAGGAGGTTCCAGACAAAGGGCTCGTGCTTACCAAAAGACTGAGTGAGGAGAGCTTTGTGAGGTAAGATTGCAGCAAGGAGGACTAGTTGTTGTAGAGGTTTGTTGTAGATGAGTGAGGAGCTCATGAAGAAAGAGGAGAAGAAGATGACTACTAATAGTCATAGTAGAACTTCAAAGAGAAGCCACAACAGAAGATATGGGAAGAAGAATGCCAAAGCAGATGGCAAGAGACTAAGTCAAGAGGAGATTGACAAGGAGTTGGTTGAGATAAGTAAAGCACTTGATGTGTTAACAATGTGGCTAGAAGAAAACCAGTGACAAGGTTGGGTATTAAGGAAGAAGCTAGTGGAGTGGCATGAGATGCAGAGAAGGCTACAACAAAAGCAAGTAAAGTGGCTGAGGGAAAAACTTAAGGAAGTTGAGTTGGAAATGGTGTTGAGCCTCAAAATTACTCTTTCCCTAGCAACTCTCCTCATTCATTTTCTTTGTTTTTCCATAAGAAATATGCATTCTCATCACTAATAATTGGTATATGTTGTCTTGAGGAGGAAATTTAGTGATTTACATGTTATGCTTTTTATGCTTTTTTGTTTGAATTAATTTTTGTATATTAGCTACGGAACACAACCTATTCTATAGCTAACTAGATGTTCTACAGCTACCTGCATGCTCTAACAGGTTCTAGCTTTCAAAAGGAGAAACTAGCCGCATGGGCAGCTTTGAAATCATCATGACATGGACCCTGTCCTATTCATTTAGCCCAAGTCGACAAAGAAGATGGCATAAGACTATGGTCAATGGATAAGTCAAACACAAAGAGACCTAGGGTAACACAACTCTGTTTCGTGGTTAATTAATGTGTTTCACAGTGATGGGAAGCATTATCTGGAGCAACTACCTATACCTACGGACTCCAACAGCCACCTATATAAATGAATCCAACAACCACCATGTCTTGGATTTATTTCTCCAGCAGCCGAGGAAGAAATTCCACATATCTGTCTTCTACATGTTTGGTTGTAGCATGCTTTTCTCCACAAATATTTAAATGATTTTTTTTATAAATACTTCTGTAAGGGACTGAAGAATATAGTAATAGTTTTAATGTGAAATCGAAGTTCTAGACTCTGTAATTTTTTGGCGTTTTGTGTCCCAGTTTTAATATGAGAAGGCCACATGCTTTTATGAACATCTGAAGGAGTTTTCTTGGAGTTGATTGAGCAAGCATAGCCTAATCAGTCGCAGAGGGCCCCTGCACTAAAGAAGGTTTCATTTTATTTATTTTTCTTCTTCTTATTAACTATAAATTTATCACTTTATTTCTAAAACAGTGTTTATAATCATTTTCTTACTAACAACGTTTATAATTTAGAGTAGTTTCCATTAGCTTGATTTCTTTTTAGTTCTTAACAGTAGTTTAGAAGATAGAACTAAATAGTCTAATATTGTTTCTTCAATTAAAAACTAACCTTGTTTCAGGATGAGAGTAGGACTGAAGAACGATAAGGATACATTGTTGGATAGTTTACTTCATTCACTGTTTTGCTAATTTAAATTCTCAATTAAACTGATCAGTGTTATTTACTGTCTTTGCCATTTCATTTTTAATTTAACATACTAACTCATGGTGTTAATGAATTTTTATGGAAAACCATTCAAGTTGATAATTCATCCTTAACTAAGTGGTTGAACATTTCATCTATGCATTGAGTTATTTTTGCATCTTTATATTTGCTTTCTCTTAGATTAATGAAGTACATAATTACTTAAATGTCATCCCAATGAGACTTTCTCCCAAAATTGAGAGGCAGAGTAACCAAGTATTTCATTTAGATTTATTTATGTAATTAGTTAGACATCAATTGCAAATTTCACTTTCAGTTTGAAATCATGATTTGGAAATAATGGTAAAATAAGAATAGAAACTTTGTTTTCATTTCTTTCTTAGCTTTGTTTCCATATCTCTCTTAGCTTTGTTTTCATTTCTTTCTTAGCTCTGTTTTCATTTTTAGATTTGGAGTAGTATTTAAGAAAGTTAGATTTAGTTTTGATAATTTACATTGTAAATCATTAGCAATTAAAAGACCAAAAACCCTTAAAACAACATAAAACATAAAAACAATGAAGTAAGAAGGGTTAGCTAGCACAAATAGTGCACTACACTTCATCAGTGTACGATACCCGGATTGATAATTTATGTAGAGAAATTTAAGACACTAAATTGACCAAACATTTTGGCGTTGTTGCCGGGGAAGTGTAACTAGGTAATTTTATCTCTTACATTAAAAAAAAAATGATATGCATAGAGAAAGAGACTCTAGGGGGTAGATTTATAGCTAGAGGTAGGAGTTCAATTCCTACAACACCACCTACTCCACCAAGAACAAGGAAAGATACACCTCCATCCCAAATGCATACTCCCAGTCATAGAACTCCTAAAATTATAGGGGCAGGAATCCAATCAAAAGAATCTCCTACTTCATCTACTAAGTCAGTCCTAGAGGAGAAACAATTTGAATCTCCAATAGCATGAATAGTCTTTTTCACCTCCACATTTTAGTTGAAGAATTAGGAATAATTGGTGAGGAAGAAGAAGTAGAACCTCTTTCCCATATCCCATTAATAGGAGAACCAGAGGAGGAGAAAGTAACCTTGCAAGTTGAACCCTATACTGACCCTGAAGAAACTATAATGGCAGAAGAAGGAGAAGATAGAGAATTCACACTGTTTGGAGGAGAAGATAGAGGAAGAGGTAGAGGAAATAATGGAGGAGGTAGAGGAAATAATGGAGGAGGCAGAGGGAATAGGGAAATAGATAATTATTTTGGATTCCCTATTATGGATGAGGAAACAAATGGCACAATGAAAAATTCTCACCTTCTGTCCTCCCAAGCTTCCATGGGTTAAAAAGTGAGGATCTTGAAACATTCTTATTTGAGTTTGAAGTCTTGTGACTCTCAAAAACTTAAGTTGTTCCCTTCAACAATGAAAGGAGCTGCTTTGAAGTCATTCATCGGGTTAGTCACTCAGTCCATTAGAACATGGAATGACATGAAAAAACGTTTTTGGATAGGTATTTGGATTATTGCATGCCTACCAATCACAAATATGAAGTGTTCAAAATGATGCAAAGAGAGGATGAAAACTTAGAGGATTTGATTGAGAGATTCAACTATAATTTGGAAAGAGCAAAGATGGACAATTTAGATGAAGATACCTTGAAAGCTCTTTTATTAAAATCCATTAGAGATGAGTGGATGGGTATCCTTAACATGATGGAGAAGGGAGATATCTCTCAACTCCCATTAAATGATATAGGAGAATTATGTGAATTATGTGTTCATCTCTCAAGAGGGAAATCCAAAACAGGGAAAGGTCCAAGAGATCCTTCTCTTGTTAGAGTAAATAAGTTTGCAACTGGATCAGTGAGTAGGGTAGAAATTGGTAATATGCTTGATGAATTCAAAACAAATATCCTAGGGAGTCTTAGTGAGAAAATAGACACCCTTAAGTTGCAAAACAAGCAGAAAATCGAGGCTGATGCTTTAGCTATTTTCTGTCCAAAATGTAGAAAAAAACATGCTCTAAGAGAATGCCCTTTAGATGCAAAAATTATAGAGACTTGTATGATTTTCTCAGAGAATCATGAAATCAAGGGTTGTCCTTTGATTTCAGGTCTTAAGGCTATTTTTCAAGAAGAAACAGTTCCAAATTTAGCAGAGCCTCTTTGCTTTATCTCTAGAAAACCTTGGTAGGGGCCACAAAATCAGGGATTTAACAATCAAATGTATCTTCGGCCCCCACCAAATTGGAATTCTTGGCAGCAACCTTGGCCTCAACCTCAATCTCAATCTCAAACTTGGCCTCAACCTTAATCTCAATCTCAACCGTGGGCATAAGGAGTACAAAATCCTTATGGGAGATTTTCTCAATATTATCAATATCCTCCATCATATCAAAATTATCCTCCCCCACACATTTCACAACAAAACTAGCAGCCACAACTTCAAAATCAGAACCCTCAACTTTCATTACCATTTCCACAACAAATTACACAACAAAACCAAATTCCTCAACTCTTACTGCCATTTCAATAGAAACCAAATCAACTACCTGCCCAACCATTACGAAACCCCAACAATAAAAATCCTCAAAATGCTTACATGGTAGAAGGACAACAATTTCCAACTTATATTATCACCCCTCCAGATCTTAATGATGTTCAATTGAGATATGGTAGGATATTAGAAAAGAAAGGACCTTCTGTAGTTATTCGGGAACAAGACTGTTCTGAGGAAGATTCTCCAAAGGTTAATAAAAGTTTTGAGGGAACATCTCTCCAAAACAAAAACATTGAAAAAGAAAAACAAAAAGAATCAGTGAACACAAATCCTATCATTGAGCAACCAACATCTACTTCTACACCTCCTTTTCCTGAAAGATTACAAATTGATAGAGGAGTAGAAAAGTAGATTATGTTGCCCAATTATGATTTTCTAGATGAATTGAAGAATGTCTATATCCAAATCCATTTTCTACAAGCCATTAAAGAAATTCCAATTCTAGCCAAAACAATAAAGGAGTTGAGCATAAAGAAACCATGAAGAAAAACAAAGGAAACAAAAAGAATTCACCTGGTAAGAAAAATAGTATACATAATGATGGGAAAAATTGCCATACAAAAATATGTGGATCCAGGAAGTCCAATTGTGAAAAAACATATCAATGGAGTTGAAATTCCAAATACATTGATTGACTTAGGGGCAGCAATAGACATCATGAGCAAACAAACTATGGAGCAGCTCAAGATTCCTAATCTTCTTTACACACGTACCTTATTGCAACTAGCAGATAGATCAGTAATCAAACCAGATGGAGTGCTAGAAGATATTTTAGTACCCTTAGATTCTTGGGAATATCCTATTGATTTCATGATCTTAACTCCCAAGAATAATATAGGAGGACATCCACTCATATTAGGAGGACCTTGGTTGGCCACAACTGATGCTTTCATTAGCTGTAGATCTAGTGATATGTATACTTCTGATAAGAAGTGATATGTATATTTCTAATGGGAATTCAACTAAAAAATTTACTCTATATCCTCCAGCAAAAGAAATCACAGAAATAGATGACAAAGAATGGATTGATGATGAAGATGATATTCAACCTCTCTCCACTATTTTAGATATTAGTGAAGATAGTCAAATTTTCAATACATTGGAAAATTTTGAATCATCTTCAGAATATGACCATGAGCAATTTCAAGAAAAATCTAATCTTGAATATTTGTCATCTAGGTAGATGTCTCTCTATTCTATAAAAGAATTTGGTAGCTCTACAATTGAAATTTTTCCAGGTAGGACATTGAACATAAATAAAAAATTGGAGAAACTACAACAAAAGGAGCTAATCAAAACATTACAAAAACATTCTGTTGCATTTGCATGGGAATACATTGACATGAAAGGCATTAATCCTAAGACTTGTATCCATCACATCTACATTGAGGAAAATTGTAGCCCTATCAGACAACCTCAAAGAAGGATGAATCCAAATATTAGAGAGATTGTGAAAGAAGAGCTCCAAAAGTTACTGAATGTAAACTTCATTTACCCAATTTCAGATAGCCAATGGGTTTCTCCATTAGTGATTGTGCCTAAAAAGAATGGTAAATGAAGGGTGTGTATTGATTACTGAGAATTGAATAAAGCTACCGTTAAAGATCATTTTCCTTTTCCCTTTATAGATCAAGTGTTAGATACGTTAGCAGGTAAGAATTATTTCTCATTCTTGGATGGTTTTAGTGGTTATAATCAGATTCAGGTGGCACATGAAGATCAAGATAAAACCATATTTACTTGTCGATGGGAAACTTATGCCTACCAACTACTTCCTTTTGGGTTATGTAATGCACTTACAACATTCCAAAGAGTAGTACTAGAAATTTTTTTTGATCTAATACCTGATATTGTAGATGTATATATTGATGATTTTATAGTCTATGGGAATACATTTGAAGAAGCTTTGGAAAATTTGGAAAAAGTTCTTAAAAGATGTAAAGAAGAAAATCTTTCACTAAGCCATGAATTTTTTTTATGATGTTTACAGAAGGTATTGTTTTAGGACATCACATTTCAGGAGATGGGATTAAAGGTGACAAATCTAAAGTTGAAGTCATCTCTAAATTATCAATTCCAAATGACCAAAAGGATGTTAGAAGTTTTCTAGGATTTACAGGACACTATAGAAGGTTTATAGAAAATTTCACTAAAATAGCATCCCCACTCTTCAAATTGCTTACCAAATATTGTCAATTCAATTGGAATTCTGATTGCCAGTTGGCATTTGAAACCTTAAAAACAAACATTTCTGAAGCACCCATTTTAATAGGTCCAAATTGGAAACTCCCTTTCCATATTTCAACAGATGCTTTAGATACAGCTCTGGGAGTTGTGTTGTGACAAAAAGATTTGATTCCTTATGCCATTTACTATACAAGTAAGAATTTGACTCCCACTAAGTTAAATTATACTGTGACTGAAAAGGAATTTTTAGCTATTGTTCATTCAATTAACAAGTTCAGATACTATATAACAGGCTATGAAACCTTTGTTCATACATATCACTCTGCAATTAGATATTTAATGAATAAACCTATTACTAATGGTAGAGTTACAATATGGCTTTTACTTTTGCAAGAACTCAACATTACCGTGCTAGATAGACCCGGAAAACAAAACACAGTTGTTGATTTCTTGTCCAAGATTCAGAATATCAAAGAAGATTATCCGGTTGAAGATAAGTTTCCTAATGAATATATTTGGTAGTAACTACTCAAACTCCTTGGTTTGCAGATATGGCTAACTATTTAGTCATATGAAAGTTACCTTCACATTTGTTTCCTAGAGAGAAAATAAAAATTATTCAGGTAAGTGCAAGATATTCATGGACCACTAACAAATTGTATAAAACAAGACCAGATCTTATGATCACAAGGTGTGTCAGGGAAGATGAAATGCCCGATATTCTTAAGGCATGTCATGATGAACCATGTGGTGGACACCTTGCTGACAAGAGGATAGCCTATAAATTCCTTCTTTAGGATATTATTGGTCATTCATCTTCAAATATGCTAAAGAATATGTCAGGAGATGTGACAGCTCCCAAAGGGTAGGGAAGCCTTCTCCCTCAAATGAAATGCCATTACAAATTTAGGTACTCATCAAATCTTTTGAAAAGTGGGACTTAGATTTTGTTGGGCCAATTAATCCTCCATCTAAGCAGAAGAAGTATATATTGGTATGCACTGACTATGTCACTAAATGGATAGAAGCTAAAGCATTACCTTTTGCTAATGAAAAATCTATAGTGAATTTTCTTTTTGAGGAAATCTTTACTCATTTTGGTGTTCCAAGAGAAATTGTGACAGGTCAGGGATCTCAATTTACATCTAACATGGTGGAAGGGCTTGTGGAAAAAAACAAGATCAAACATAGGAAATCTACTCCTTATCATCCTCAAGCAAGTGGTCAAGTGGAATCTACGAATAAAGTGATTGAAGGAATCCTCACCAAGATTGTGCATCTACATAGAATAGATTGGGTGGAAAGGCTTTTGAAGCCTTATGAGCTTATATAACTACATGGAGGAACACAACGGGACATACTCCCTATGAACTTGTCTATGGGAAACAAGTCTTGTTCCCTATAGAGTTCCAAATCAGAACT
This sequence comes from Pinus tabuliformis, assembly GCA_031772625.1. Classification (NCBI taxonomy): domain Eukaryota; kingdom Viridiplantae; phylum Streptophyta; class Pinopsida; order Pinales; family Pinaceae; genus Pinus; species Pinus tabuliformis. Next base: position 1,034,122,814 of record CM062816.1, on the reverse strand, counting down.
TTCAAGATGGCAGTCCAACTGGGACTGGATTTATCAGAGGCACAAAAGCATAGGTTGGAGCAATTAAATGAACTTGATGAAATCAGGCAAGAGGCACTTCAAAGGACTAGTATAGTCCAACAACAGAGGGCTAAATGGCATAAAAAATATATCAATGACAAGAGGTTTCAAGTAGTAGATTGGGCACTATTGTTTGATTCAAAGTTTAAATATTTTCAAGGGAAGTTTCAAACTCATTGGCTTGGGCCATATGAGATTGAAAAAGTCTTTAGTAATGGAGCAGTGAGGATAAGAACAATAGATGAAATTAAAACTCCTCTTCTTGTGAATGGTCATAGATTAAAGATATATCAGAAACCAATTTCAAAGAGGAGTTCATTAAGATTTTCCAAGACAATTCTGAAATGAAGCTAGTGAAGAAAAATTCTTCTTCTCCACTAACTTAGTCTTTATTTTTCCTAAAAAAAGAGAGAAAAAAAATAAATAGAAAAATTAATAAATTGTATAAGGTTGAAAACCAATCATTGATTGGCATACTTATACAAAAAATACAAGGTGAAAATCAGAGGTTCCTGACACACTATATTTTCCATTTTCTTTCTGTAATAAGTAGTGAGAAAAAGCTATAGTCACTCTGTAGTTTAGATTCTACAAATTCATCATCTCATCTCACCTCACTCCATTTTATGTTTACAGTTTCACTTCATCTCATTGTCATATTTCATCAATAATTTTTTCAATTTTTCCTTTTACAGCTTGCATTCTATTTTCATTTCATTATCATCTTCTCTTACATCTCATTTCATTTCACTTACATAGCCACTTCCATTTCATTCATGATCCATAAGCCATATTTCACTTTCTTTTTCACGTTCTGTAGTTGATTTTGTTCTGCAGCTAATCTGATTCTGCAACTACAATTTGTTTATCAGTTCAGGCACAAGTGTACAACTCATAATAAAATCATGTATGTAGGGAAATGAAAAAAGAATCACTTTTTGAAGAACAACCATGCTCAAGGTACTTGTGGATCAACATCAAAAAAATTAGCAAGCAAAAGGTGAAGGTTCCAAAGGTAAATGCAACGATTTATTTCAAAAAGCAATTTGAAAAAATAAGTTTGTATAGTATGTATAATCACATGTCTCCTTAATCGACCATCATTTGATTTAACCACCACTATATCTTTGCCATATCTTCCATCTTTAATGACAAACGGTCTCCATGATTCTTTCATAACAAATCTCTGCTTCAAACTCCATAACCTGTACTCAAACGGTCCTCCACAACTCCACTTGTTAATGGTCAAGATGACAATGTGACCTACCTATCTACGACTCTCTAAACCCTTACTGTCTATTTATTACACACAAACCCTTAAGTTTATCTCTCCTATAACACGCAGTCATTCTATCCCATAGACAATAGTCATTCCATTTTCATATGCATGCAGTCATTTCATATATACAAACTTTCCATTTTCTATATACACAATCATTCCATTTTTCATATACACACAGTCTTTCCATTTTCATATATATGTAGTCATTCCATTTCTTAAATAGCACTCATTTTATAGACAGTAAGACTAATTTTGAAGGTTAGATGAAAACAGGGGATATGGGGGCTTATTGTCAGGACAGAGCCCGTAGGGGTAAAGTATATGGAGGGGTATCCACAGCTTAAAGGGATGCTACAGAAGGCCAGATGGTTAAATTTTATTGAGAAATTTGACGGCTACCACAAGGAAATTACAAAGTCTTTTGCAAGGTCATTTGATGGTACAAAAGTGGAGATAGGAGATATTAAATTTGCAGTCACAAAATCCTTCATAGAAAAAGCAATAGAGTTGCTGATACAAGGAGAAATATGGTTTAAAAGAAAGGAATTTCATGGTGAATCTTGGAAAGTGATCCTTATAAACCCAAGTATGGATGTTATAGTATTTATGAAGGGAATTCCTATTTCAGCACTCAAAAATAAATGGCGTAATATGTTGTTGATATTGCAAAAATTCATTACATGTGAAGGAAGATTTGGGTTTATGTATGTTTACCATATACGCTTATTAATGAATTTCTTAGAAAATGGAACCATCAACCTTCCCTTCTTCCTTCTAAACAATCTAAGAAGGATGGCTACAAATGTCCAAAAGAAAATTGAATCCATAGAAACAACTATGTATCATCATGGATTAGTGAAAATACTAGTTGAATTCCATTTGAAAAGTATAGGGGATACCTGGGAAGATTTCTTGGTAAGAATTTTTTTCTAGGATGCTCCAGAGTCACCTGAGGAGAGTCATGTTAAGAAAAGTAGGAGGAGAAAGATCAACATTAACATTCAAAACAAATCTGGAACCTCCTCACAAAAGAATGATGCAGAGATAGCTTCTAAACCAGAGGTTAGAAAGCATACTAAACAAAAAGGAAAAATGAAAGAGAAAGCTGAAGAAACCAACAAAGACATTCCTAAACCTTCATCACCACAAGAAGATGAACAGTTACTCTCCGAAATACTAACCAAGATTAGGGAGAAAATCAAGAAAAAGAAAGAGATAGGGAAGAGGAAGAAGGACACAAGAGAAGAAACCATAAGCTTCCAAAACCTAAAAAGGAGCTCTAGACTTCGAGGTAAGTTGAGGAAGGTAACATCAAAAGGAGCCTAGTTCATAAAATTAGAAGAAGAAACCCAAGTTCAATCTCCTGACAGTATTCCACTTGAACACAGTCCACAAAACTCTCCTCCACAGAATTTTGAAGGTAGCCCAAGCAGAGCTTCTCCTAGCATAGATCCAATACAAAAACAAGTCTATGACTACATAGATTCATTAGAGAGGAAGGATACCTCAATGGATCCAGGATCCTCAACCAATCTAGAGTAGCTTACCAATACACAAGAACCTCTAACTAGCTCTCTCAAACAAGAAATCTTTGAGTTAGAGATTTTGAACATGCATATTCAAAAAGAAAATGAAACCTTGAGGGAACAGAACAATCTAGATAAAGCCATTCATGAAAACACAATGCCGCACCTAGGATTATGGTACAAGAAAAATAGGAAGTTGAAGAGGAAAAATAGGAATTTGAGCAGAATACTTATCAACCTCAAATATAGATTTCTTATGAAGAAGCCCAGGATGGCAGTCAGTGCAAGAAGAAGTAAGAAAAGGAAGTTGGATGTGCCGGTAGAAGTACCAGAATAGATGCAATAGGAGAAAGAAGTTCACATTTCTGAAAATTGCATAGGGACACGCAATGATTTTGCAGTGGGGGTATGTTGAGCCTCAAAATTACTATTTCCCTAGCAACTCTTCTCATCCATTTTCTTTGTTTCTCCATAAGAAAGATGAATTCTCATCACTAATAACTGGTACATACTATCTTGAGGAGGACATTTAGTGATTTACATGTTATGCTTTTTATGTTTTGCAGTTTGAATATATTTTTGTATATTAGCTACGGAACACAACCTATTCTACAATTAACTAGCTGTTCCGCATCTACCTCCACGTTCTAATAGGTTCCAGGTGCTAGAAGGAGAAACTAGCCACATGAGCAGCTTTGAAATCATCATGACATGGACCCTGTCCTATTCATTCAGCCTAGGTTGACAAAGAAGATGGCATAAGACTATGGTCAATGGATAAGTCAAACACAAAGAGACGGAGGGTAACAGGACTCTGTTTCATGGTTAATTAATGTGTTTCATAGTGATGGGAAGCATTATCTGGAGCAACTACCTATACCTACAGACTCCAATAGCCACCATGTCTTGGATTTATTTCTCCAGCAGCCGAGGAAGAAATTTCGCATATCTGTCTTCTACGTGTTTGGCTGTAGCATGCTTTTCTCCACAAACAGTTATATGGTTTTTCTTATAAATACCTTTGTAAGGGACCAAAGAAGATAGTAATAGTTTTAATGTGAAATTGAAGTTCTAGACTCTGTAATTTTTGGGCGTTTTGTGTCCCTGTTTTAATATGACAAGCCCACATGTTTTTATGAACATCTGAAGGAGTTTTCTTGGAGTTGATTGAGAAAGCGTAGCCTAATCAGTTTCAGAGGACCCCTGCACTAAAGAAGGTTTCATTTTATTTATTTTTCTTCTTCTTGTTAACTGTAAATTCATCATTTTCTTTCTAAAACAATGTTTATAATCATTTTCTTGCTAACAATGTTTATAATGAAATTTCTATCATTTTCTTACTAATAGTGTTTATAATTTAGAGCAGTTCCCATTAGCTTGATCTCTTTTTAGTTCTTATAAGTAGTTTAGAAGATAGAGCTCAATAGTCTAATATTGTTTCTTCAATTAGAAACTAACCTTGTTTCAGGATGAGAGTAGGATTGAAGAATGATAAGGATACATTGTTGGATAGTTTACTTCATTCATTGTTTTGCTAGTTTAAATTCTTAATTAATCTGAACAGTGTCATTTATTGTCTTTGCCATTTAATTTTTAGTCTAAAATACTAACTCATGGTGTTAATGAATGTTTATGGAAAACCCTTTAAATTGATAATTCATCCTTAACTAAGTGGTTGAAAATTTCATCTATGCAATGAGTTATTTCTGCATCTTTGTATTTTACTTCTCTTAGATTAATGAAGTACAAAATTACTTAAATTTCATCCCAAGGAGAGTTTCTCTCAAAATTGAGAGGCAGAGTAACCAAGTATTTCATTTAGTTTTATTTCTATAATTAGTTAGACATCAATTGCAAATTTCACTTTCAGTTTTAATTCATGATTTGAAAATAATGGTAAAATAAGAATAGAAACTTTGTTTTCATTTCTTTCTTAGCTTTGTTTCCATAATCTTTCTTAGCTCTATTTTCATTTCTTTCTTAACTCTGTTTTCATTTTTAGATTTTGAGTAGTATTTAAGAAAGCTAGATTTAGTTTTGATATTTTACATTGTAAATCATTAGGAATTAAAAGACCAAAAACCCCCAAAACAACATAAAACATAAAAACAATGAAGTAAGAAGGGTTAGCTAGCACAAAATGTGCACTACACTTCATCAGTTTACGATACCTGGATTGATAATTTATGTAGAGAAATTTAGGACACTAAATTGACCAAACAAATGGAAGAGTTCATTTGTGAACCAGAACAACGAAAAATTCTGGGAGAAAGTGAAGACTACATTGAAGCTAAAAAATGGAGATCAAGTGAAGATCTCATGGACTATTGGGATAGTTCAAAACAACATGAGGAGATGTTGACTGAGGATGAAGAGCTGATGTATAAGGTCATCAAGCATTGTGTTTTTGAACCTAGTAGTTTTGGTGTGCTTGCAAGATGCATAGGAGAGGATAGACAGTCTTGTGAAGTTGTCGAAAGCATGGAGGAGTATCTTACAGAAGATGAATACTCTGAAGTGAAGTTGAATAGAGCTCTTGAACTGAAGTATGAGGAGAAATGTGTTTTAGGGGATAAAAGGTACTCTAGAGCAATAGAGTATGATGAAGAAGACCTCTCAAAGGAGGAAAGTATTGAGTTGTTACAGCAGAAAGAACTCATTGACAAATTAATAATTGGAGCTCTTACAAGAAAAGAACCATTCCTTGTGGAGGAAGGAGATGAAGTTGAGCTTGAGGAGCTGAATCATGTAGAAGACTCAGAGAAACAAGGAAATGTGATGACTAAAGATTCGAGTAAGACTGCCAGGTCTTATGATTTTAAAATTAATAATTTGTGGATGATTGCAGGTACATCACAGGAGGATGAACAAACTTTAGATTTTGTCAGAGAGAAGGAGAAGAATCTGAAATCTGTTCATATCGAGACTGAGATGGCAAGATCTCAGAACTAGAAGAAGATAGAAGAGTCACCTGGGAGTAGGTAGCAGAATGTTAGAACTTTCATAGAGGAGAAAGATGGTAGTCTTATTCCAATGAAAACGGAAGAAATGTTGTCCCAAAGAAATGATCTAATGATTGTAATTGGGGAAGGACAAAGATTGTTTGAAGGTGATATGGAGGTTCTTAAAGAACAAGAGGGTAAGGATGAAAGGGAGGCAGTAAGAATCAAACAATTTCAAAGAAGAGTTAACGAGCAGCAGGCTAAGGAAGAAGAAGTTCACTATTGTGAACAAAAGCAGGGAGGCATCATTGAAACAGATGATGTGGAGGAGAGGCTAATTGACAGTCTCATGAATTATTTTGAGAATTCAAAAAATTATACTGATGTGCTAACAGATGAGAAAGAAATAGAGCAGCAAACTAAATTTTTGCCAAAGGAAAATAAGACACTGAATCCTTACGTTTTTTATTTTAACAAATGTTTTGTGAATGCAGGTTTAGTTGCAGATGATGGAGGAAATTTGGCACAGATGAGCAGCCAAATAATGATGAAAGAAGAAGATTATATGGAATAATTTAATCCTTGGAACAAAGATGTTCAATTGATGGAGAGGATGCTGGAAAGTTAGAATCCAATGCAGAAATTAGATGTTGCAGAGGGAGATATCCTTAAGGATATTCAGGAAGTTTGGGTGGAAGCAATGTCTACAATGGTACCTAGATAAGTAACTACAACAATGTCTACAGCAATATCTAGGGCAGAAAAAGTTGGAGCAAGAGAAAAAGTAGAAGAAAAAGTAAACCAACAACTACAAAGTGAAAATAACCAACAACAATTTGAAGAGTTAGTGGACAGTAGCAACAACCTGAAGCAGAGAGAAAGAGGTAACAGTGAATGGAAGAATATGGACCAGTCCAAAGATATGCTAGAGATGGAGATTGAAGAGTTATGGTAGTTAATGATGAAGTAGTCCATATGGAGGAAAATGATAGTAGCAGGAATGATGATCAGTCAGAACTTGAACTTGATTGACAAGGAGAGGAAGATGAAATAGAAGACAATAGAAATACTAGCAACAAAGGTGCAACACATTTGGGTAGTTACAAACTAATGTTTGGGACCCTGGAGGTTTTTATCAACACATGAAAACACATGATCAAGAGATCATGAACATTTTCTACTTTGGGAGTCCCATACAGGAGCATTCAACCCAAGAGAAAATCATTGTATTTTAGTAGACATAGACGGTCATGTGTTTTAAGGAAGTTGGATTCCTACGTGGTGAATTAATGTAATGTTTAGGCTTTTGAGTGAGTATGATAAGAATTAATTAGATGTTGTGAGGATGTTGTAAATGCTCTCGGATTAAGGAGAACATGAGTGGTTAACAATGACAAGAGAGTTAGAAGTCAATTATAACTCTTAAGGCAGTTTCATGATTCGAGGAACTAGAGAGAGTTCTTAGGGATTAACTGGAGTTAGAAGTGGACTTAGTGGACATTTAGGAGTCAGTCCAGTAGATTAAGGGTTTGAACCAGAATTAGTTCAACAAAACCTTTTTGGTATAAATGTAAGCCTACGGGTAGAGTGAGAGGAGGAGGCTACTGATATTGACTATCAGGCCTGTGAGACAGAGGGTCTCGATATGTAATCAATTATTTATACTTGTTTATACAGAGGTTTATACCAGAACTATGTAAGTGTGTGAATCGAGTATTTAATGATTGATTTATGTGTGAATTCGTAGGTTCTGTAACAGAGGTTGCAGGCAGAGTTCTGAAGAAATACATAGAGGAGGAGAATGATTCAGAGGAATCATAGTGGGTCTTTGAATCCAATAGAATGATCAAAGTGAAGCTCTAAAGAGATTGTGATGTGAGAATTCATAGAAGGCAAGTTCAGGAGATAGTGCGCAGTAGAATGGTGGAAGGACGAGAACCTTTGAGGAAACTTGAACCATAGAGAAAACACTGAAAATAGTGTGAAACATAGGCAAGAGAAGAGCAGAGAAGTACAAAGGTGATGCACAACAACCATTGGATCTCATAGATCAATGGTCCAGATCATGTTGCATGGAGCAGAGTGAAACATTGAATTGTTGAACCTTAACGAAGAAAGGCAGGTTTACACACAAAAGTAGTATTTCGGGCGAGGTAGATTCCATACGTGGTATTTAGAGGAGTGCCCCCATTCCCACTAGCTGAGCAACACATAGCAGTGGAGGAGAGAGAGAAAACTGCTTTTTCGGGTGGTTATTCTTTGTGCCTTTTGTTTATCCAAAATCATCATGGACCGTTGGATCTACTAAGTGTAGATCAACGACGGAGGACCATCGAGTGACTTTTGGAATGGGGAAGGATCTCAACCATTCGATCAAGTGCCAGATCAATGGTCAAGATTTAATCAGAAACCATTTGAATGAGATTGGAATGACCCTTTTAAATATAGTGATAGCTATAGCGATTTAATTGCAACCATCAGATCGGAAATTAGATCGACGGTCCTCATCGGATCGCTAATCATATTTCGGAAGGTCAAATGGTTGGTTGCAATGGAACAGGATACGTCGATGGCCGACATGCCGATAGAAATGAATCGCTGATCAGAGATCAGAGAGATTAGAGTTCGGAGAGCGCTCCGGGAAGGATTGGTGGAATGGATCCAGCGGAGTTATAGTGGTGGTGTATAATAATTTGAGATCCGGAATATGTTCGCATATTGGAGGCAGAAGGTAGAGTGTGTAGTGTGACCACAGAGGACCAATATTATGATTGTGATAAAGGTGTCGCATCGATATCTGTGTAGAGGCTATACCAAGGCAGAAAAGGTATGTTTTGCATGTATTTGTTTGTAAATGAATTATAAAGGATTAAGCACATGTATATGAAGTTTCATATATAAGTCCACCATCATCAAAGGATAAAGGGTTTGTAATGAGTTAAGCACCAATAGAAGGTTTAAGCAGGGTGATTGAGTTCCAATAAAGGAAAAGGTGGATAAATGATTAGACTTTGTTAGTCTATAAATCATTCTGCATGAGACTATTAAAGGGGGCCTAAAACCTTAGTAAATGAAGATTTGACTCCTTAGAGAGTTAAAATTGCTGGGACTAATGTGATTATGCATTTTACATGCATACTGTGGGAGTAAGTGGGGGTAACCCTGCATCACCTCCCCTATCTCAATGCGTGATAGGTGATCTAGTCTTGCGTCAATCATCCAAGCTTCAGAACAACTTGGAAATGATACTCCTGTAACAATAAGAGCCATTTGGAAATTCGCCCCCCCAACACAGGCTTATTGACTAGGTACTTTAGCATGGAGTGATCTGTATACATCTTAAAGTGGCCTCCTAGCAAGTAGTGTTGATACTTCTAGAATGCATATACCATAGCTAGCCCCTCGTGGTCAGTGGTGGAATAGTTCTTCTTTGATTTGGATAATCTACGACTTGTGAACGCAATAGGGTGATCCAAGCCTTCTCTGCCATCCTATGTTAGTACTTCCCCTAGCACTATACATGACGCATCAACATGGACATGAAACTCTTTCTTCCAGCTCAGGAAGACAAGAATCGGTGCAGTAACCATATTTTCTTTCAATATATCTAGGCTTTTCTTACAATCAACGTTCCAGTAGAATGTGACATCCTTCTTCAACAATTTTTCCATCGGCGTGGTGATCTAGGCATAGCCTTTGATAAAATTTATGTAATATCTCGTATGTCCAAGAGTAGCACACAATTATTTCACACTTCTCAGCGCTTCCAAGTTCAAAATCACCGCGATCTTCGCGGGGTCTACCATCAACCCCTGTCTGCAAACCACATTCACCAATAGGTTCCCAAAAGGAACGAGAAATAGACACTTTTTGAGGTTGAGCGTGATTTGGTATCTTCGACAGGTATCCAACATCAAGTGCAAGCTCGTTACATGGCACTTAACCAGGCAAAATACAATGTAGTCATCAAAATAGACCTCCAAGAACTTATGAAAATATTCCTTAAATGCCACAACAACCACGTGCGAAAAGATAGCTAGCGCATTCTTCAATCCAAACAACATGATAATATATTGAAATCAACCCCACTTAGTCATGAAGGCTGTCTTCCTATCCTCCAGTGTGATTTTCATCTGGTGGTACCCTGAGAACCAATTAGTGAAAGAATATGCTTCCTGACCACCTACATTGTCCAATATTTCATCTGTGAATGGAGTTGGGAATGGATCATGCACACAAGCATCATTCAATTTTCTGAGATCCATGCATATCCTTATCTCGTCCTTTTGCTTCTTCTCTTGCACCACCATTGGGCTTACCCAATCAGATTCTTCCATAGGCTCAATGATGCCTATTGCGAGCATTTTGTTTAGTTCTACGCGGACCTTCTCCTTGTATTTCGGATTTAAGCGATAAGGCCTTTGCTTAACTAGCTTCGCGTTGGGCTTTAATGTGATCTTCATCACTCCTATATCTCCGATGATTCCTTTCAAATCCATGAACTTGGTAGGGAATAAGTCATGATAGTTGCGGACTAATTCAATGATTTTCTCCATCGTCACATCATTCGAGTAGTCTCTGATCTTTGCAAATTTTGGTTCTGCTTCCATACCAATGTTCACCTATTTAGTTTTCACCCGTGCGGTTATATCAGGGTTCTCAATTTGTGGTCCTTGAACCTCGTAGTGGCCTTATATTTATGGAAAGTTAATATTCTACAGATCCTCATCCTCCTCTTCAGCAGTTACATTATAACATTCGAGTGTGTGACTCAGCTAAGTAGCCCATTTAGGTTGAATCAGGTCTAAAGGCTCCTGTGGTATCCTTAAGATGACTGCTTTTACCTCTTGAAGTGCTTCATTAATACTATTCCATCCATCCTCAAAACTGAAGGTCATCATGAATCCTTCACACAGGATATCCCATTCACCTGTCCCATGGCGGAGCTGTATTTCTATATACTAGTTCATTGGTATAACATCTAGGGTATGACAAAACATGTGCACCCACTCGTCCATCGACAACTTCCCCTTCTCGTCCATCGACACTTTGCTGCGTAGTGTGTTCCGCGAGGACACACGTACGGGAGCCATTCCTTCTTTGTCCTTCTTGGGTCTTGGCGTGCGCGGTGATTTTGGGATTTTTTCCACAATCACAACACCTTTTTGAACATCCCCCACAGTTAGGGCTTGCGTGGCCTCCTCGGCAGTCACTTATGCTATCTCCATACCATCCTTAGTTGCTGTCATCGTATTTGTGCTATAATCTATCACTCGTGAACTCAGGGGCTCAATCAACGCTCGAATCACAACACTCAGTGTTCTACTCAATCGCTCAATTCGCAAATGACCAAGTGTTATTTATTGGGTAGCCCTTTGTATTTTATAGCACTTTTTGAATTCGAATTCGACCATTCCCCCCAATTCCGGTTCATTAATGCTTTCTTGGCAACAGATTTTCCAAATCTTGCCCAAAAATCACGTCTTAAATACCTGCCACCTGCTTCGTTTTGCCTCAAGTCGAGCATCACATCATGAATAGTGACTTAAATGGTTACTTTCTGACCAACCCACATGGTAGCGCAGCCCCCCATGTGCGGTCGCAGACCTTGTGACTTTTGTTTCTGTGTGCGGCTCCAACCTCGCGCATCTTCCAAGCAAAATATTTTATAGTACCGCACTTCACCATTTGAAAATCGCTACCCTGGTCACTATGCTTAGCAATATGCAGTCCAAGTCAAGGCATCAGACTAATCAATTCACATCGATAGTTCTAAAACTTGTTGGCATGATCATATGCACCTTGCCTTACCATCCTATTTGTTTCGGCAAGAAAATCATCCTTTATCTCGTCCCCCAGCTTCTTGACTTCCACGTCCACTAGAGCACTTTTATTTCGTAACCGTATCCTTTCTTCTTCAAGTTCTTGGAGTCAAAGGGTTCCCTGTTGGATTTCTTCCTCAAGTCCCATGTATTCTCTTTCTTGCAGCTGTGTGATCCCTTCTATTTGGGCTTCACAAACCATTGTATCTAAGGGTGCTCCTATACACGAAGTAGGCTTTGCATGCTCCATAGGGATTACAGCATCTACTTCATACTTCAGCTTCAAAAGTGCCCATGTGGTCAACGTTTTGCACATGGTCCTATAAACCCATAGAACCGCTTGTACGCACAAGTCCCAGTCAGTTCATTTCACATAGTGGACTACATTCAGTGCTTTTCATACTTTGTCAAAAGCTTCTACGTGAATATGCTTATATATGCTTGGTGTTACCATACTTCTTAATCAAGGTTCATGCCATTGCCTTGCCCGTTCCTTCTTATCGATTGTGTTTCCTACTGTGTGGATGGTGTGCCTTCGTGCAGGTTGCACACCATATGCCTGTACCCATCTAGATAGATGGGCGAGTGGGCTGTTTCATCCATCATACTTGGCATTCATCTACATATGAGGATTCCCAAATTGTAGGTGCATCATCCCTTTGCATTCACGCCAGTCCTCAAAATTCTACTGCTGCGTACCCCACCACCTTGCGGGCATAGCACAAAGTACCCATTTCAGAGAATCAAACCACTACTGTTCAAACATTTCTTTTTCAAATTTGTTCAAGAAATCATCCACCTTACTCAACCCATCATTCATAGGAAAATCTCTTACCTTTGTTACCACACAGCGCGTCGACCTTGTCATCATGTTACAGTCGAGCATGGTTACCTCTTGTAACCGATTCTTCCATTGTTCTATTTCCTCATTCAAATTTGATGTGTAGGATCTTTGGCACTCCCATGAGAGTCTTCCATCCACTGTTGGATTCACCCAGTCCTACTCCCGTGCGGTTATATTGTAAATATAGTCTAGATCATCGTTGCTATCATAGCCGCGCACCAGCTATGTGTAGCGCGATCCTTCTGCAGGGTCTAAGAGTACCACTATGCGCAATGACTTTTTCTCAGAAATAATCTTGTGCTTCTTTACATTTATCACTCCATTCATGTCAGTGGCCCAATCTATTCCCAATAGTGCAGGATAGAGATTGTTGTCATCAATAATCACAATCACTTCGAAATCTGCAAGTGCGCTCACAACTTCGATATCTACTGTAATTCCCTGCAATCTTCCCATAGGTAGGATATTTTTCGCAATTGAATAGGGGACCATTGTAGTGTGGGCCTGTCCATGCACTCCCATGTCTACTTTGGCAGGACGTTTGCATCTGATCTTAGATCCAAAATCACTTGATCCATTTCATATTCCCCGATCTGCGCAGTCAATCTCATCTCTCTTCTTGTTCGTGTTCTGTGCTTCCCAAGCTTCTGGACTATGCGGGGTTCTCCTGGCGTGGTCCCAGCACATCTATTTATGAGTTCTTGCAACCCCTTCATAGCCTTGCTATCACATAGCAGCTTCATCCATTTCTCCAAAAAGGTAGTGAGCATTGATGGGTCCATTTCCGGTTCTAGTTTGTGTTTACTACCTGAAGTGGAGGCCTCCACGAAGCTCTTCTTAGCTTCCATGAATGTATCCTTAGCATGCTCCAAACTAAATTATGGCTCCCAAGGAAAATTTTAAGGATGGAAAATTTTCTTGAAGTTTAAAAAATTGGCGAATCTCACTAATCCCTAATATGCAAATTATAAATGTTTATTGATATATTTGTAAAATTATTCAAATTTATAATTATTTTATATATAGTCTCTATATAATGTTGGCGATTTTTAAGGTAAAATAATTTTATATTCTAAAATTTGGGCGAATCGTCTTTTATAAAATTGGAAATTGGCGAATCTTTTTTGTGGAAAAATCATGGAAAATTAGCCCACTGGGCGAACATTAGCCCCTAAAATTTTCCATGAATTGGCTCCTTTTGGTAGCCTTGCAAACCCTGGCACTCTCTTCGAGCTACTTGCCCTTGTCATCCCCCATTGTAATGCTGCTTTGGAGGATGATATTTACATTCAGGTCTTCCTTGCACAGTAAAACCTCATCATTTGCATGTTCTGAGTCGGGGGGGGGTTGGAGGGCTCCTTTATCGGGCAACCTTGCTATCAATGTGGGATAGTCCTCTATCTCATGATCAAACTGGGTACAATATAAGCATGATGGTCTCGTCAGATTTGTACAATCGCGGGCATAATGCCTCGGTCCTCCGCAATTGTAACATATCAGTTGTCTGCGACCTCTTCCTGGTCCCATTCCTCCTCGACCTCATCCGTGCCCTTGAAATCTAATGTGCGCCATCCCTGCATTTTGATTGAGGGCCCGTGTTTCGGTCTAAACTCTATAGGTAGGAGTATGATCCATCATCAATTCATAACCTCTATAGGTGTGCTCATTGTGGCCTATTGACCTGCAGAAATTATAGAACAACTGATGGGAACTCTGAGTATACTTATGTAATAGATGGCAGTTATCTGTAGCATGATTCCCTCCTATCTGACAAATCGCGCACCATAATACAGGTGTCGTGCTCAGTCCTATTTGTGCCTCTGGACTCAATAGCATTGGTCCTCCTCCCATTAGGTAGTTCACAAAGACTGGACAATGGTCCTTTTCATGTCCCTGGGCTTTGCACTTTATGCACCATACCTCCTCGCACCCTTCTGGGTGAGCTGTCTTGTCTCGTTTCAAAATTTGCATCTCAAGGCATAAGTTTGTCATCTACATGTTGATTTGTTGAACTCCCAGGTTAGGATCTTGTATCAAGATCTCGTGCAGTCTCATTGCGATCTCCAAGGCCTCGGCCTGAGTGGAAAACTTTTGCTATGACAACGTGTTCCTTAGATGTGGCATTAACGATGCTATAAACCATGCATAGTGTTGCCCATGTGTCAAGGTTATGTTGGCTTCATGAATCATACACTTCAGTCTCTGATCAAGCTCCTAGGGGGTCTCGCCTGGAAGCATCGCAATTTCCTTAAATCTAATGATCAACTGTGTCTCTGATTTTCACCTGTTAAATTCCTTGTTTAGCATAGCTTGGATATCTACAATCCCTGCATTCAGATTATCATTGGAGTGCTTAATGTACCACATCAGTGCATGATCCTACAAAGCACTAACCAGCGTTGCTTTCTTTATATTATCATCTATGACTCCCTGCACTTCCCATACAGCCCTTACCATGAACCTTAATTGGTCCAAATCTTCATTCCCTACTCCTTTGAACACCGACAATTTTATCGCGCTTGCCATATTGAACTGTGGTGGTGGCGGAGGTGGTGTGGGTGAAGATGGGGGTGAAGAAGGTGAAGGTAGTGGTGGTGTAGGTGGAAGTGGTATGCACGGAATTTATTGCTTTCTCAAACTGATCTCACTTCTTGGTGAGACATTTGCGAGCTCTTCCTTGCTTTCTTGCAGAGGTGAAATCATGGGGCTAGCTTCTAGTTCTGTGCTACCTTCATTTATGTATATCCTCCCAATCCACGTAGCCCCAAACATCAATTTATTCACATAACCCGCATTTCACACAGTGGCATTTTAATCCAAATGTTCAACGATTTAACGTACTTACCTCGCGGTCCTTTGAGGAACCATCGTTCCACCTTGCTATAGCTAACTAGAGTATCTACCGTGAACTTAGTGATAAATCCTCCTATAATTCAATTGAGCCAGTGATCCACAGTGTGCACGATCTTATCTTCTGATGCTTCCATTTTGTGCACTAACTTTGGAGTCCACACAATAGATTTGTCGAGTCTACACCTTCCCTGACTATCTGCTAGCTTCGTGATCCACTCGTACAACTCAGAGGGGAAGGATGCAAAGAAATTTTATTGGATTTCTGTATATAAGTAGCAATATAACCACTCTTCCTTTAATACTCGTGGATTCCTATTTTCTTGCACCGCAAACCTGTGAATCTTTCTATCCAACCACTCTTCAATTCCTTTCTTTGTCGGAATCTAGTGATACGACATTAGACATCTCTATGCAGATCCTTGTCCCAAAAATGAAACCATTTTTTGGCTTATTAGGGCCTGACCCAGGTTCAGAGTTAAGTTAGCCAAACAAATCCCGGTACTACTGGCCCTTTTGGTAACATTCCATGGAGCGTGGATTGAGGTCTCACCCAAAGTGGTATGGGAGGGTGCTAGAACCAAGTTTCCACACCCTGGAGATGTCTGATGAGTTTAACTAGTCAGTGGTTTGACCCTGTGTGCACTTTCGCGCTACGTTATTACCCAAGACCTAAATGGTATTCCAACATTAGTTAATTAACTTTGCCTACTTGAGTGATTTAAGTATACTCAAAAATATAAACCATTCATACAGGTGAGCACAGTAAATAAACAATATATTTTCAAATCATATCAAACATGCATTAACCCAAGAACAAATACACAAAATTATGACAAAACTTCTCTTTATTAATTCCTTCCTTGATTACAGACTCGGCTACACCCTGCGCACTAAGCTGTAGGGGTCCGGGCACTCAGAGGTAGACTACTAGGCCTCTATGAACTTAGTTGCAAAGCCTTCTCCTACTCTATGACCCAAAGACACACTTTACACTTGCGACTCAATCACTTACACTTGTTTTCTCTTCATCTATCCTTTCCCCCCTCTCTACTTAGAGCCTCGCTCTATTTATACAATCCCATGGTCCACGGGCCATGGGTAGGTCTATCCAGCGGACATTAAATTACAAAATTATGGTGGACAACTCTATGACTCTATCATACTTTCACACCCCATGCCCACAATTATCGGATCTTTACAACCAGATTCAGTTAAAACTTGGGCTTTGAGCCCCAAAACATGCCTTGTGGGGATTCCATGCCCAAGAGGGCCTGAACCTTATAGGCGGGAGTTCTATCCATGATCAATTCATAGCTACTACAAGTATGCTCATCATGTCCCACTGAAGTACAAAAATTGCAGAATAAATGTTGCCGAGTTTGCGTATACTTCTGTAACAAGTGGCAGTTATCCGTGGCATGTTTTTGAGCTAGTTGACAGATAGCACACCACAAAGTAGGCACTGTGCTAGGTCTTGCTCGAGCTTTTGGCCTTAAAGGCGTCGGTCCTCATCTTGCAAGGTAATTTGTAAAGACCGAGCAATGGTCTTTGTCATGACCCTAACTCTTACATTTCAAGTACCATACATCCTCGCGCACTTCTAGTCAAATCGTCCTATCATGTTTCAGACTCTGCATCTTAAGGCACAAATTCTTCAGTTGCACGTGGATCTGCTGAACTCAAATATTAGTATCTTGCATCGTGGTCTCATGTAGTCTCATGGAAATCTCTAAGGCCTTTGCCTAAGTTGTTATCTTTTGCTGCGATAGTGCACTCCTTAAGTGTGGTAGTAGTGAAGCTACAAACCACTCGCACTGTTGTCCATTCGTCAAATTCATATTGGCTTCGTGAATTGTACATTTTAGCCTCTGATCCAGCTCCCAAGGCATCTCACCTAGTAGCATCGTGATTTCTTTGAATCCAATAATCGACTGTGCTTCAGATTTAGGCCTGCTAAATTCCCTATTCAGTGCTACTTCGATGTCTACTACTCTCGCATTCAAGTTATCATTGGAGTACTTAATATAATAGGCCATCACGTGATCTTGCAGGACACTAACCAATGTTGCTTTCTTTATATGGCCATATGTCACGCCTTGAACTTCCCATATAGCCTTCACTACGAACCAGAATTGGTCTGGGTCCTAATTTCCCAAGCCTTTGTGCAAAGGAAACTTCACTGTGTTCGCCATACTAAATCGCAGTGGTGGTGGAGGTGGTATGGGCGAAGATGGTGGTGATGGCGGTGAAGCCTACAGTGGTGTGGGTGGAGGTGGTATTCGCATAATTCTGTCTTACCAAATGAATAACACTGCGCAAAGAGACCTTCAAGAGCTCTTCTTTGTCCCCTCTTTGAGGTGAAATCAAGGGGCTATTCTTTGGACCCTTATTTCCTTCATTCCTGTAAACCTTTCTGCTTCATGTAGCCCTGAACATCAAGCTAACTACATAGCTTGCTTTTCGCACAACAACATTTTAAGCCAAGTATTCAAATAGTTTACATACTTACCTCGTGATCCTTCGAAGAAGCGTCACTTTGCCTCGCTATAGCTGACTGAGGTGTCGACCGCGAGCTCAGTAACAAATCCTCCTATAATGCGATCGAGCCAATGATTGATGGTGTGCATGATCTTATCCTCCGGTGCTTCCAATATTCGCAATAGCTCCAGGGTCCACACAATAGGACCATCAAGTTTCCACCTTCCTTGGCTATCTGCTAGCTTCACAATCCACTTGAATAGTTCAGTAGGAAAGGAGGTGAAAAAGATTTCATTGATCTCTGTATATAGGTAGCTATCTAACCACTATTCTTTTGACAGTTGCAAGTTTCTGTTTTCCTCTGCTGTGAACTCATGAGTCCTTTTGTCCAACCAGCGTTCGATTTCTTTCTTATTTGGATTCCAATGATACGAAATCACACATCTCTTATGCAGATTCTGGTCCTAGCAACAGAATCATTTGTTGGCTTGAGGGGGCTTAACCCAGGTTCATTGTTAGTTATCCAAACCAATCCCTGCACTGTTGGCTATTTTGTCATCATCCCGCGGAGTGCAGACTGAAGTCTCACCCGGAGTAGTATGGGGAGATGCTAGAACCAAGTTTCTGCACCCTTGAGTTGGTTGTGATGTCAGTTTATTCCAGCTACTCCTGCCTTCACATAGGTTACTTATCCCTCTATTCTACCCTTCAGTACCTTCGCAAAGTGTCACAATTGACTTTCGCGCAGCCCTAACCAGGGGCTAAAGTCCTTTTGTGCTACTAGGGCAGTGAACTGTGCTATTTCCCAAACTAGGATAAGTATCTTACTTATCTTATTATCAGATCCTAGTTTTCTTTGCGTAAATAGATGTTCTTACTTGCGTTCACTTAACCAATATAATTATACACATTCGCGCATCATATGAGCATTAGAAGTGAAATTCATACCCAATATAATAGATGCATAAATAGGAAATAAATATGCAGAAATGATAGAACACTTCTCTTTATTAATACTTCCAGATAATTACAGACTCGACTTACCCTACGCACTTACCTATAGTGCCTCTACCTATGCTATGACCCAAAACATAGATTTCTACTTCAAAGTTATCTCGCATACATGTTCGATCTTAATCCATTATCAATGCCTCTAACTACTTAGAGCTTAGCTCTATTTATACAATCCCATGGTTCATCAACCATGGGTAGATCTTCTACAGCCGACTTTACATTATCAAAATAAGGGCGGACAACCCTATGACTCTTTAACATCTATGTGCTCCGTGTCCACAAAATGTAGAGTCTTTACATTGGAATTACAAGATTGGACCAAAATATGGGCTCTAAGCCCAAAAACGACCCTTGGGGGATCCCGCGTGTTATAGAAATTTTTGTGCCTTACAACATTGAGCATGAAATGTCCATAATCTAAGGGATCCAAAGTCCCTAAACATGTTGTTCCTACCCCTAGAGGAACAAGGCTAACAAACCACAGCAATTCACAGAAGTTCTCCACCAGAAACTGCTCAAAAACAAGTCAATTCAGGATCATTTCAGTGGCTACACTAGCTGTTTGCGCTGAATGTCAAAGCCAACACTGGCTACCTGCATTGAATGTCAAAGGGAACACTGGCTACCTGTGCTGAACGAGAATGGACATGTGGCAGGCTCATTTCTCAAGGTGTCAAAACCCAGGAAGCTTCCAAAATGACACTTGCCTTAGGGAATTCGACTGGTGATGAGTAAGAGGTTCCAAATCTCCAAGTGGAAGCAAGAACCTCCAAGTGGACTCAAGAACTGATAGAGGGAGAGGACACTAGTCAGATCTCAAGCTGACTCATCCTCTCTCCAAACTTCTATATATGGATCTCTCCTCCATGAGATCTGGAGGCTGGAATTTTGTTATTGCAAAGAATTGCTGTTGGTTTGAGATTGGAATCATTGGGTGCTAAATGCTTTGAAGGGGGTGAAGATAGGAATTCCATTTGCTGGGAAGGAGATGCTGGATTGGAGCCCTCTCGGTTGTATCTCTTTTTGAACCTTGTTATTCATCAATAAAGCTATCTTGGTTTCTCCTATATATTGATGTATCTTTGATGTATGATTGCATTAGTATGTTTAGTTTATTTCTAATCCTGAACTAGTTATGAATATGAATCCATGTCTTGTGTAGTGTTCTCTTCTTGTGATCTTGCAGAAACCTCTTGAAGCTGGGCGAGCGAGAAGGCAAGTAGCTGGGAACCCTCAAAGAGAAGAGAGACCGGATCGAGGGACAAACGGAAGACACCGGTTAGTCCATCTATTTCTCTCCATTCTTAATTCATAAAGGAAGAATACTAGAATAGTTGTCTCTGTTTGTTGCTAAGGCACTGTCACACCTTAGGTGGATAGGATCGTCCTGCATAGGCATCTTTCCCCACAACAAATTGGCGACTCCGCTGGGGAGATTTGTTTAGTCATTTTATTTGTGTTTCCATCATTGTTTGTTTCATAGACTTGACAGCAACAATCGAACTGCATCTGTTATTCCCGGATGCAAAGTAGACAGTTGTTGCTTTGATCCAATCACTGGACTTGTCTATGATCTGAACAATGGACTCACAAATGATTTGATGATCCTTTGTGATAGATCTTAGTACCCCCTCAAAGCATCCCTTTGATTGTACCTTGCTTGTTGCTTTGATTTGGCCTAAAACAGCAGATTAAATAGCAATCTGTGACCCAGAACCAGTGAGAAACGAGAGTTTCTCCTTCAGCGTAGACCCAGTGAAGGGATTCTGCATTTCAACGCAGGTCCCATGAAGGCTACCTGCGCTGAATGTCAAAACCCCTGTGTTGAGGTTGCGCTGAACCAGTTTGCCCTTGTGCAACTGGGGTTCTCTGCTTTGTTTTGCCTTGTTTTGATCTCTGATTTTTGTAGCCTATAACCAGCATAGGTACCAGTCTAATAACTCCTTTTCTCTGCTTATATTCCACCTCCTTTTGTACAAAAATACTGTGAGTGTTTTTATGTGTTTGTGGTGTCATTTACAGTTTTCCTTTGCATGAGCGAAATAGTCATCCTGTAGCCCTTGATTCAGATCTGTTGATTGTGATCTTAGGAGAGAGTTCATTGGCTATTTACAGTTGATTATACATTTATTCTTGCTTATTGGTTTGAGTTTGTCTCTTTTAAGTGTCGAAACAAGTATTCATTTCGAAAATCGTTAAGTGTTGTAATCTCTTCTACCCTCTCTGATTTCGAAAAAGTAAATTTGTTTGTATTTGTCATTTAAAAGCAAATTCAAAGTTGTACAAAAAGCTTTCTTTGTAGGCATCAATACTAAGAAAGCAGAAAACAAATGCCTGCATTGTGCATTTGCATCTTGATAGTTTGCATGATTGATTTAGGAAAAGTGCATTAGAGTGTGCTGATTGCTCTTTGAGAAAATATGGTGTCTTTCTTTTCCCTTAGTAGCTAGGATTTTCAAAGTTGAAAAGATATAAAGCTTGCTTATCATCTTTAGACTGCATTTAGGAATTGTATCATACATCTCGTGGTGAACCTCAAAAGGCAAACTTCTAATAAGATCAACCTAAAATAAATTGAATGAACTTAACAACGCTTTGCAACATAACGCACAACATAGAGGTCTAGGCTAGAGACGTGTCCCGGCGTCGTAAAGCCTAGTGACTGTCGATCTCGTTGATGGTGGGTGATTCCTCTTGAGGGACGATAGCGCCAGTATGGATTGTGCTCCCACGTACCGTCACGTATATATTGGGAGACCCCTATAGGCATAAAACCTTTATCCTTAGGAAGCCGTGTCGGCCGCCCTACTGATCGCAATGCACTGAACACAGCATTCAGGAAGATCGACCGCCCGTACCCTAAAAAGTATTCTGCGGTTTTGCGAAAAGTTTGGCACACCCTCTGCCTAGAACTCCAGAGCAGTTCCTTTTGGCCTTTTTCAGACTCTATAACAGAAAAAGTTCATCCGAGCATTTGTCACTTCGGGCTCGTTAAAACATCGAAGGAGACTAGATTCATCTTTAGCTTTTTCTCGACTCTTTAAAATTGAAAAAGCAAGTTGTGTCCAAGCATCGTTAAAATTTATTTTAAACGGAATAATCATCACCTTTCCCTCGTTGATCTTCGAAGTTAGTCTACCTTCATCACAAAGTTCTTGTAGAATCGCTAGAAAATCTTTTGGATAGACTAAATATGTCTGAACAACCGTCGACATCCAGGACTGTGTCATCCGACACAGCAGCGACAGAGGCTCCTGCTGCTACTCCAACGATGTTCGCTGGTATACCATCTATCCCGGCAAATTGTCAACAACAAGCTGGAGTCCAATCAGAGACTATTTCGACGACATGGTTAGTTCCTATTTCTTCATCTGGATTATCATCTGGTATTTCTTATGTTGAAACTCAACAAATTGATCCAATGTGTCTTCAAAGGCCAATCTACCCTTTAAGTACTGGATTGCCACCATATGGAGGGCAGTATGCCTTTTCATTATTCCCCCCCGTAGAACAACCATATGGGAGTTTACAACAAAGTTCAGGTCAAACTGGAATTACATCCAGCGGATGGGTACCGATACTGCCTCAGCAACCAAGGGTTGCATATTCAATGCAACCAGTCCACCCTGTGTCAAATGTTGCCACTATACCTGGTATGGTGATTGCATCGCAAGTACAAGCGCTACCTGTTGTATGTCAACCCCAAGTTTCTCAGGTTGCCATACAACAGCCTCTTGTCTTGACAACTCAATCACAACCTCAGGTTAGTGCCTCCTTATCAGGAGTGACTCAGGATCAAACAAGTACTGTGACTCCTCATCATGTTCAATCATCCAGTATTGGTCAACAACAAATGGTCCAACAACCAGAGCTGGTTCAAACTCAACAACCCCCATTCCAGCAATATATCAAGGACCTGAGCAACAAGTCTTTGTAAGTAATGGGCAATCGCATTTCCAAAGAGGTTATCAACAACCATATTATAACGGTTATTCCCATCAACCTTGTCAAAGTTGCCAGCATCAAATACATTATGTTGGTATGCAAAGACCCACTGCTCAGGCGATTCCATCTTATCCTGGGTATGCTTCGCCTAACCTGAATCAACAGTTGCCCTTTGTAGCAACTCTAGAATTACCAGATCTAAACCGGCTGATGAATGATCCAATTGCTTATGCTCCTTGGTGGCCAAAGATTCCGCATAAACTTCCGTCAGATATTCCTAAATTTAATGGAAATCCGGGTGAAGGTCCGTCGAATCATGTGATGACATTTCATCTGTGGTGTTCATCAAACACCCTAAACGATGATTCGATTAGACTTCGCCTTTTTCAGAGGACGTTAACTGGTCTAGCGGCAAAATGGTATATTGAATTGCCTAGAGCTTCGTTCGACAACTTCGGTACCTTAGCCACGACTTTCTTAACCCATTTTCAATGACTGATAAGGTATGAAATGGGAACGGAACTCCTAACCAACTTCAAACAGACAACGGCCACTCACATATCTGATCATATACATGAGTGGCGACATCGTCGTAGGATGGTAAAAATGTACGTTCCCAATCAGCTATTAGCTTAATGGTTTATCAAATCCTTACTTCCTACAATCACGGAAGATGTGGCAAAGGGGGGAGTCGTAACGGAAGAGCAAGTCATCGCTCGTGCGCAATATCTGGACTTGGTCTATACTCAGTCTGGCATGCTCTACGACAAAATACCTGACGCCCCTAGACCGTAATTCTGAATTCCTCCTCCTCCTAAATCAAACAATGACTCTCATGCCATCGATGGCGTGATTGGCGCGACAGACACGAAATCGACAAAGGCTACATCTAAAAAGGCCCGTAAGATTAAATCAAAATGCAAATGAGGAACTTCTTGCCTCGGAAGTAAATGCCGTGTCGACCGACAAGGGCAAACAACTGAAGCAACCAGGGGGCAAGAAGAAAAAGAAAGGGAGAAAAAGGAAACCCCCTGCGGGGTGTCATATATGCGATGAGGATCATTGAACACCAGATTGTCCATACAAAGCTGAGCTTAAAAGATTCTTTAAGAGTTCAAAAACCTCAACTGTGTTGACTGATCCGTTTCCAAGCCCGGGAACCGAACTGGTTGCTAATCAAAATGCTTCTCGATCCCAAGTGCTTATGTTGTCTGTATCAAAATAGAAAAATGATGCTTTGACGAGGAATAAAGATTACAGGAATCCAAAGCTGTCGAAAAACAAGGCTAATGAACAACCTAGTAGTTTGACAACAACTTTGACTGAAGTTGTGCCACCCATCGTTCCTGAGCCAATGATAAAGTCGCAAAAGGGAGCAGTACACAAATCGACATTTAATCCTTGTGCGAAAATAGCACAGAATTATAATATAATAGAGGACCTGGCCCAATCGCCGTCCGCTATGTCGACACTTGAGGTACTGCAAAATTGCCTCTCCCAAGAGCAAGCTTTATTATCAGCAATAGGTGGGATTGACCCAATGGACTCCAATCTTGTGGCCTTTGATCATAAAGGATATGACCCTCAGTTACCAGCTCAACTAGCTTTCCTTATTCAAGTGAAAGCCCTCAATAAAACTGTTCATCGAACAATTATTGATGAGGGGGCATCTACATGCATTATGTCGATGAGTTGCTGGAAAAATTTAGGATCTCCAACCTTGTCGTGGTCTACGACGACATTAAAAGCATTCGACGGAAGGACATATACCCCATATGGTATCCTAAATAACTTGAAAGTTGAACTAGGAGGGAAAACAGTAGAAATAGATGTTGAAGTCATAGATGGGAATCTTGATTACAACATCCTACTAGGAAGACCATGGATATATGCCATGGTAGCTGTTGTGTCGACCTATTTCAGAAAGATTGCACTTCCCTTTCAAGGAGGGATTACGATCGTCGATCAACAAAACTTCCTCCCCAATGGTTCTCAAGTTACTGGAAGCATTCCAATGATCCATGGAAGCAATCATTTGCTCCAAAATATCGGAGTAGGTCTCCTAAAAGACCCTGCCTTAATGGGTACTTTTGCCCTACCGCCTCCGAGTAATCTGGCGGAAGTGGCCACAGTGGAATATGAAGCCTTCTATATCTAATGGATTTGGACTCCGAGGACAGTTCTAATCTCATGTCAACCTCGTTAAAAAATGAAACAAGGAGTCACGAGGATAGTTATTTTACTGTGTCAACCTCATTAAAAAATGAAACAATCTCCTTTCCAAATCTCAAAGGTAAACCTTCATTCCAACCACCAAGTTGAATGCAATGAAGCTTGGGGGGCATGCACCTCGATTTGCGTTGTTATGCTGGGGGCATGCAAACTTATCATCGAGCAGTTTTAGCACACAGTTCATGCTCGTTAAAAAATAAATGCAAGATCCGAGTAGTTTTAGTGCATAGTTCATGCTCGTTAAAAAATAAACATAAGATCGAGCAAATGTTTCCACCTGCGTTTAAGCTCGTTAAAAAATGAACTATCCCGGTAAATAACTACTGTGAATGTAATATCATCAGCCATTAAAGCCTTGGTCGTGTTTGCACCGTCACCTCCACTTTTCCATTGGCCGATCGTTCACCTCCATATGATCGTTTACCCATTTTGAGGAATAGCTACGAAGAGTGATTTCATCTAGCCATCCTTGTGACACTGCAGTGATTGGAAAATTCCAACCTGTACCTGGAATCAGCTGCTAACCTTGTTTATCACTAGTTCCTCAAAAGACGAGTCTTCTTTAAGCTCTTTTCAGCTGACTCGTAAAATATGAAAAGATTGCCGAGTCCTTGGCCTTCCAGCTCGTTAAAGGGACAGGAAGAGCTATCCCTCCTCTAGATTTTAATCTTTTTGGACCTGAGGGATTATTGCACAAAAAGATCGAGCGCTTGTTTTATTCGGCTCGTTAAAACTATCGAAAACTCATCCCTTCTGTATTGTTTTATACTTTTTTGGACTTAAGGGATTAGATGACGAAAAAGGACTTTTAGAGTTAACTTTATGTACCTTTTCAGACTCTCTAAAAATGAAAAGGGCCGAGTTATCTTTGTCGTTAGACTCGTTAAAATCATTAAATAGCGACAAACTTGTCTTTAGACGAGAATGAGTTTCATTGTCGCTAGGCTCGTTAAAACATAGCGATGGGCTTGCCCGAAGGGCAGGTTATAGAACAAGCATATGTTATCCTCCTCAAGCTTGACAAAAATAAAGAGGTACTGGTCAGCAATGACTAGGGAAAAATTGGGAGAAACTAAAGAAAACTTTGATGGTAGCAAGTCGCTCTTGAACATGACACTTTTCCTCCGTACCACAATCGAGTTGGGTTGTTTCATTCACCGGTCACATCCATGGTCTCGCCATACCATCCATATTTGGGGTAATGCTACCGATCCATCGCATCAGTGTCGCCATGTGTTCAAGATAAGTCGTTCAGAAAATTCAACCGTGTCCCATCCACTGCCATACATTATCCTTCATCCTTTCATGACCGCCACCCTGAATCATATGTCACAGATCATTTTCACCTCCATTAAAATCATTAGCTCCGTTCCGTGTCACTGATGTGGGATTCATTAAGGCCCTCCTTTGACGGATCACTTCTTGTCGACATCAGCTCATTATCCAAGAAGTTGATCTAGGAACAACCCCTTCAGTACTTTCAAGCTTGCATGCCTCAATGGCAAGTTTCTCACTTCCGGCGACAGGTATACATCAATGACCTTCGACCGAAAGATTTTGCGTGGTGTTCGACGCCGAGTCCTTTATTCACACCACGTGAATTGTAATGCAGTACCTTGAGGGTCATTATCATTATCAGTGATTCCTCTCGCGCTTGTTAACGGTTTACATCATTGACCGGTAATCAAGCGATGTCTTTCCATGTTCGACTTCAGAACATTTCTCACATGGATCGACTTGTACTTAGAGTGAAGATCGAACGAGTTTGAAGACCCCGGATCTAGTTTCATCCATCTGGGCTGCGATATATATTCAGGAAAGATAAAGACATTGACATGTACATCATTGCAGCAGATAATCATCCTACTCAAAGGATGATAATTTCATCAAAATTATCAGTCTACCATCAGACGGTTGTCTGTTCTATGTACAGAAAAATGAATTTATAAAGCTGAGCATGGGAATGCCTGCCTCAGCTAGATCATGAAAGCAGTATGAAAAATAATGTATTGTATTGTATCTTATTACAGGTCTCCTCTCAGCATTGGATGAACTTCGGATCCCCCTGATAAATCATTTCACCCGATAAACAGCCTCATACTTTAGGGGGCAACTGTTATAGACATTTTTGTGCCTTACAGCATTGAGCATGAAATTTCCATAATCTAAGGGATCCAAAGTCCCTAAACATGTTGTTCCTACCCCTAGAGGATCAAGGCTAACAAACCACAGCAATTCACAGAAGTTCTCCACCAGAAACTGCTCAAAAACAAGTCAATTCAGGATCATTTCAGTGGCTACACTAGCTGTTTGCGCTGAATGTCAAAGCCAACACTGGCTACCTGCGTTGAATGTCAAAGGGAACACTGGCTACCTGCGCTGAACGAGAATGGACATGTGGCAGGCTCATTTCTCAAGGTGTCAAAACCCAAGAAGCTTCCAAAATGACACTTGCCTCAGGGAATTTGACTGGTGATGAGTAAGAGGTTCCAAATCTCCAAGTGGAAGCAAGAACCTCCAAGTGGACTCAAGGACTGACAGAGGGAGAGGACACTAGTCAGATCTCAAGCTGACTCATCCTCTCTCCAAACATCTATATATGGATCTCTCCTCCATGAGATCTGGAGGCTGGAATTTTGTTATTGCAAAGAATTGCTGTTGGTTTGAGATTGGAATCATTGGGTGCTAAATGCTTTGAAGGGGGTGAAGATAGGAATTCCATTTGCTGGGAAGGAGATGCTGGATTGGAGCCCTCTGGGTTGTATCTCTTCCTGAACCTTGTTATTCATCAATAAAGCTGTCTTGGTTTCTCCTATATACTGATGTATCTTTGATGTATGATTGCATTAGTATGTTTAGTTTATTTCTAATCCTGAACTAGTTATGAATATGAATCCATGTCTTGTGTAGTGTTCTCTTCTTGTGATCTTGCAGAAACCTCTTGAAGCTGGGCGAGCGAGAAGGCAAGTAGCTGGGAACCCTCAAAGAGAAGAGAGACCGGATCGAGGGACAAACGGAAGACACCGGTTAGTCCATCTATCTCTCTCCATTCTTAATTCATAAAGGAAGAATACTAGAATAGCTGTCTCTGTTTGTTGCTAAGGCACTGTCACACCTTAGGTGGATAGGATCGTCCTGCATAGGCATTTTTCCCCACAACACCGCGCCCAACAATCGGCATGTGCTCTGGGTTGTTGAGTAGCGGGAGCATTGGAGTCACAATGGGCATTGGGAATGATGTTGTATACAGTGCCAGATTGTGAATATATCAGATCTAAGTGTTGGGAACGATGAATGGGTTGGTCTTCTATGATTGTACCACCTAAGGCAACATTTTTCGTGATTTGGGTGAGTGGAGACTTGCAAAACGAATCCACTAATAGATAGTCTAGGAGGGGAGCTTTGACTAACCCTCACCTGTGTCTCCTTTCATGTATATGATCAGAGATGTGGTTGGCGATATCCTGACGTGATGAAGTGAGGAGTTCCATCCCAGTTTCACAATGGATGGGTAGTTGGAAGTGCTTTAAGATTTCCATCGCTTAAGCATGAAAGGTATTGATTGACGCGCGTGGTAACTTGATGTACCACTTGGATGCATTGCCAGTAAGGGTGTGGGGAAAGAGACGTAGCCGGATACTATCTTCCACCATGGAGTTAGAAACACACCATAGATGATAGGTGGTGATGTGTGTACTTGGATCCTCCCCTTGTTTCCCTTCGAACTTTGGGATGTTTGTTGGTATTTTATATGGGATTGGCGGCCAAAGTAAGTTATGATAGATGGGGTCATTTGTAAGTTTGTACAAGTTGGGGATATCAAGTGCTGCCAAGAAAGGCAAAGTTTTTGATGCCCCAGAGTCGGACTAAGGTGATGAAATATGACTTGAGGATCCTTGTGGTCCTCCCATCGTGTTGTTTCCAATAATATACCCAGGTTGCATGGTATAGTAAGTGCCTTTGGGTATGGTATTGTGCTATGGGTTTCTGTAGGGGTTGTTAGGTTGGGGGGATAGAAGTGCCCCTAGGATAAGGAGTGTCCCCTTGACTCATTTGAGGTTGTGAGAAGGGCGCCCCTATGGATTGCGTGGGACCTTGTTGAGGGTTCCCGCTCGCCACATAACTAACCATAGGTCCTTGACTGACGTAACGAGGGTTCATGTCAATCAATGACTGACCATGCATACCTAAAAACATAGGGGGAACTGTTATACTCCCAGCCGGTATATGCATATTGGGAATAGTGCCCCGAGATACTTGAATCTCGGTGTTAGAACTATACAATGGATGCCAACCATATTATTGGTTGAAGGGACCTATGCTAACCATGCTATAATGAGCGTTATAAGGAGTGTTATATCTACCACTTGTTGAAGGTCTAGAGGCTGACACAAAAGCGGTGGAACTCAAAATGTACTGGGTTCGACTCGTGGTGGGTGTCACCATAGGGTTTGAACGTGGGACAAATGGGATAACGGGGTTCGCCATCAGAGGTGTGGTTCTAACTATCGACTAGGGAGGTGGTGGTGGACCAAAAGTGTCCACAAAAGCCCACGACCCATTAGTTGTCAATGGGATGGGTAGAAATGTTCCAACTGAAGACAAAGGATGTACAAATGCAACGGGAACCAAGAGTGGGCCAAACAAATTTGTGATTAGATGATTGTATGGAGGAAGAAATCCTTCAGTAAAGAAATCCTTCGGTAAGCTTTAATCGTGGGATGTCCAAACTGATTTTGTTTTATATCTCAGAGACTAATTTCAAAAAGATGGGGAATCTGGTTCACTAGATCTCGGCGGATCCTCCACAGTGAGTGGGGGAAGTCCTATGTTGGCCTGTTGGGGCCTAACCCAGGTTCGGAGTTTAATTAGCAAAACAATCCTTGTACTACTGTCCCTTTCCGCAACAGTCCGCAGGGCGTGGACTGAGGTCTTTCCCGAAGTAGTATGGGAGGGTGCTAGAACTAGGTTTCCACACCCTTGAGATGTCTGAGAGGTTCGACTCATGTTTAGTCAATTTAGTGTCCTAAATTTCTTGCATGAATTATCAATCTAGGTTTGTAAGCTGATGAAGTGTAGTGCACTATATGTGCTTAGTTAACCCTTCCTACTTCGTTTTTTTGTATTTTTATATTTTTTTTGGGGTTTCTTTTCTTTGATTCCTAATGATGTACAAAATGAACTATGAGAAACTGAATCTATACATCCTAAAGGTGAACCAAGAGCTTAAAACTAGTTAAAATCTAAGTTAAAAGAAGGAAAAACAGAGCATCTATCTTATCTTGTCATTAATCCTAAGTCATGAATCCAATTCTTAAAATTAAAATGTGAAGTTGTAAGCATGTTGAAATAAATACAGAGAATGAAATTAACTGAAGTACTTTTAGTTACTCTAACCTTCAATTTTGAAAGATGACATTCTTGAGATGGAATACAAGCAACTTTCTGTTCTTTATGATCTAGAGAATTAAATAAAAACATGCAGAAGGTAACTGATTGGTCTCAACCATTGTGTAGAGTGAATTTTTAACCATTTAGTTTAGGATGGGTATTAGCTTGAAATGGTGATAAAAAAAATTCATTAACAGAATGTATTGACAATATGAACTAGAAAATAAATAACAAAAATAGTGAGTAAACTAATCAACAATGCATTCTCATTACTTTCAACCTTACTCTGTTTAGAAACAATGTCGTTTCCTTTTATGAGATGGGTTGGAGAAACAAGATTGCACAATTGAGTTCTAATATTATGCTACTGATCAAAACTAAAATAAATCAAACTATAAGAAATCAACCTAAGTTATAAATACTACTAAAAGAAAATGGTGAAATTAAAACTCAACAGAAAACAAATGGAAAGAAAACCTCCTTCAGTGCAGGGGCCCTCTGCAACTGATTAGGTTGAGCTAGTAACTAATTTGAAATTTTCTTTCAAATGATCATTGTTCAACAAATGACTTTATATTATAAAAAGGAACAAAGTCAAAAATACAGAGCTGAAAGTATGAACTTAATACATCAAATTCTTCGAACCCCTCCCAGTTCTGTACAACCAGTATTTAAAAGAAAATATTCATAATTTTCTTTGAGGAAAACTAGCGATAGGTAGCCTATATGTATTACAACAAGACTAAGTAAATGCCTGATCAGCTATAGGTTACTTAAATTTTAGAGAGATGGTTGCAACAGAACCATTAACACAGGTGGTTGACCCGAGTTAATGCTGCAACAGAACTGTTGGATTTATTGATTAACCACAAAAGAGTAGACAAAGGGTCCTATTTCTTTTTGGTATCATACATTTGACTCCACCTTTGACTATGATCTTGAGCTTGCTTCCTTGTCGATCTGGGCTGAGTGACTAGGATAGAATCCATGTGGATATGATTCTAAATATGCTCATGTGGTTGGTTTCTTCATTTGACACTTGAAACCTTCCAGACCATGAAAGTAGCTACATAATACATAGTTAGTTGTAGAATAGGTAGTGTTCTATAGCTAATCTGCAAAAAATTATTCAAATAGCAAAAGCATAAAAATATAACATGTCAATCATTTAATGCCCTCCTTAAGACAAAATCTATCATTTATCATTGACGGGGATCTGTAATCTTATGGAAAAGCAAGGGAAAGAAGTGAGAAAAGTTGTTAAGGAGAGGGTAATTCTGAGGTTCAACATACCCCCACTGCAAAATCATTACATGTCCCCATGCAATTTGCCAAAAATGTGAATTCTTCTTTCCTATTGAATTTGCTCAGACACCTCTACTAGTACATCTAATTTTCTTCTTTTGCTCCTCTTTGAAGTGATTACCATTCTGGATTTCTTCATAAGAAGCTTGTGTTTAAGGTTGATGAATATTCTGTTCAAGATTCTATTCTTCCTCTTCAACTTCCTATTCTTCTTATACCATAGCCCTAGGTGCAGTATTGTATTACCCTGAATAACCTTATCGAATTTACTTTGTTCCCTCAGGGTCTCATTTTCTTTCTTGATATGTCTGTTCAATATCTCTAACTCATAGATTCCTGTTTGAGAGAGTCAGTTAAAGGTTCTTGTCGATTGACAGAGGGTTCTAGATTGGCTGATGATTCTAGATCCATTGAGGCAATTTTCTTCTCTAGTGATTCTATATAATCATATATTTGTTTCTGCACTGGGTCTATGCCTAGAGATCCTCTAATGGGGCTGTCTTCGAAATGTTGTTCAAGAGAATTTTGAGGACTGTGCGTAAATGGAACATTATCAAGAGATGGTACTGGAGTTTCTTCTTCTAGATTTATGAACTCCGTTCCCTTTGATGATATCTTCTTTACCATACCTCGGAGTCTAGAGCTCCTTCTAAGTTGTAGACGGCTTATGTTCTCCTCCTTTGTACCCTTTTTCTCCTTTCCTATATTTTCTTTTCTCTTGATTTGTTTCCTAATCTCTATCAATTTTTCAGAGATTAATTTTTCATCATCTTGTTGTAATGAAGATTTAGGTTTATTTCTAGTAATTCCACCAGCTTCCTTTTTCATCTTCCCTTTTTGCTTTATTTGCTCCTGGATCTCTGTCAATTTTTTAGAGACTAGTTCTTCATCATTTTTCTATGTTGAGGACTCGGGTTTGCTTTGAATGGTTATACCAATCTTCTTTCTCCTACTCCTTCTAACATTACTCTCTTTAGGTGATTCGGGTTCCTCTTGGAAATAGTTTCTTATCATGAAATTTTCTCAAGTATCTCCTATTCTTTTCAAATGGAACTCAACCATTATTTTTACCAACCCATGATGGTACATGGTTGTGTCTATGAATTCTATTTTCTTTTGTACATTTGAAGCCATCCTTATTAAACTATTTAGTAGGAAGAAAGGGAGATTGATGTCTCCATTTTCTAGAAATTTCATTAATAAATGTATATGATAGACATACATGCACCGAATCTCCCCTCACAGGTAATTAATTTATGTAATATCAAAAGCATGCTTCTCCATTTACTTTTAAGTGCTTAAATAGGAATTCCTTTTCTAAAGAGACATCCATACCTGGTTTCTTAAGGATTAATTTCCATGATTCACAGTGGAATTCCTTGTTTTTAAACCATCTCTCACCATGTCTTGGCAGTTCTATAGCCTCTGCTATGTAGGATTCTATTACTGCAAACTTAATGTCTCCAATTTCTACTTTTGTACCATCAAATGATCTAGAAAGAGATTTTGTGATCTATTTGTGGAAGCCATCAAAATTTTCAATGAAATTGAGCCATCCAGCCTTCTGCAACATCTCTTTGAGTTGTGGGAATCCCTCCATATATTTTTCTCCTACTGGGTCTATCCTGACAATGAGTCCCATGGTTTTTGTTTCACAAAATTTCTCAACCTTCAGAATTACTCTCTTGGTCTATGAAATGGACTGATTGTGGGTATGGTGAAAAATAACTATAGGTTTGCATGGAATTAGTAGATGGTGAGGGTTTGGAGAGATGTGGATACGTTGGTCACATCGTAGTTTTGACTGTTAACAGATTGAATTATTAGGGACCGTTTAGGTACAGAGTATGGAGAGTGTAGCAGATATGTGGTATGATGAAGTTATTATGGATCATTTGATATCGAGTATGGAAGATGTGGCAGAGATGTGGTATGATGAAGTGGCAGTCAAATCAAATGATAACTCGTGAAGGAGACATACGATTATTCATATTATGCATGCCTTATGTTTTTAACTTTCTGTTTGAAATAAATTTTGAATTTTACCTTTAGAACTTAATCTTTTGTTTGATAACTCTTTTGTTGTTGCTTCGTAGGTACCTTTAGCATGTTCGGTCTCCAAAACTTAATTCTTCAATTTCCTGCATTTGTGATTTATTTTTGAGCTATACAATTGTGCCAGAGTTGATAAGTAAGTTGTAGCTAGAGAATCAGATTAGCTACAGAATGGAATCAACTACAGAATGTGAAAATAAGGAAAAGTGAAGTATGGCTATGGAATATGAGTGTAAAAATGAAATGGAAATGGGTTATGATAGTGAGATGAAATGAGATGTACAATGAAATGGGAAATAGGGTGAAATGGAGTAAAACTGTAAAAATAAAATCTAAATGGAATATGACAGTGACATGAAATGGAACTGTAAAGTAAATGTTAGAAAAATATTATATATGACAGGGAAATGCAAGACATATAATACGCAGAAAAACACAACAGATAAAACTAGAGAGACACGGATATACGTGGTTCACCTAGTTTGGGCTACATCCATCCCGAACAGCCGATCCTTCCTTTCTATTATCCAACAAAATGAAGAGACACAACCTGCAACAGATCCACTGTAATATCCTCTATTTTCTATCACAGTCTCACCTCTTTGTTTCTCGCTCTGAGAATACACATATATTCCACAGCCTCAATACAATGCCCTCATACAAAGAGATGGGTTGCCTTTAGGGAAAAAAACCCTAAACTAAACATAAATTCTACTATCAAATCATCTGCCTAATGAACGACCCAGATTGGCTAGAAATTACTATACTTTTACAAGGCAATTTTACATCTGTTTTTAGCTTCAGGGGCTCTACCCTCGAAACCCCCACTGGGGGACCGCTGGCCCCTGAACCCCCCAGCCAGGGGGGATAGCGCCCCCCCCCCCCCGAGACCACCCGCAGGGGGGAATTCCCCCTCGAACACCCGCAGGGGGGACAAGTCCCCCCAGCACCCCCGCACATTGGTGGGGTCTACAATCTTCCTCGGGTATACATCCGGCTAAAATGAAGACCTCTAAATTAGGATGATAATCATGCTCCACACCAAACAATAAAATGAAAACAGAATGAGATGGAATGAGACTATGAATTTGCAGACTCTAAACTGCAAATGAATGTAGCTTTTTGTCACTACTTATTACGAAAAGGAAATGAAAAATATAGGATGTTAGAAATCTTTGATTTTCACTCTGTATTTTCTGTACAAGCATGCCAATCAATGAATGGTTTTCAAACTCATACAATTTATTATTTTATTATTTTTATTTTATATTTATTTTCACTTTTTTTAGGAAAATAAATGCTAAGTTAGTGGAGAAGAAGAATTCTTCTTCACTAACTTCATTTCAGAGTTATTCTGGAAAATCTTGATGAACTCCTCCCTTGAAATTGGTTTCTGATATATCTTCAACCAATGACCATTCACAAGAAGAGGTATTTTGCTTCCATATATTGTCCATATCCTTACTGCTCCGTTATTAAATACTTCATCAATCTCATATGGCCCAAGCCAGTGAGTCTGAAACTTCCCTTGAAAATCGTTCAATTTTGAATCGGAAAAAAGTGCCCGATCTCCTACTTGAAACTTCTTCTCCTTAATATATTTATCATGCCATTTAGTTGTCTGCTATTGGACTATACTGGTTCTTTGAACTGCATCTTCCCTAATTTCATCAATCTCATTGAGTTGCTCCAATCTATGTTTCTATGCCTCTCATAAATCCAGTCCCAATTGGACTGCCATTTTGAAGGTTTTGATTTGAAACTCTATAGGGAACAAGACTTGTTTCCCATAAAATAGTTCATAGGGTGTGTTTCCCATTGTGTTCCTCCATGTAGTTCTATAAGCCCATAAGGCTTCAGGAAGCCTTTCTACCTAATCTCTTCTATGTAGATGCATAGTCTTAGTGAGAATTCTTTCAGTCACCTTATTTGTAGATTCAACTTGACCATTTTCTTGTGGATGATAGGGAGTAGATTTCCTATGTTTGATCTTGTAATCTTCCACAAGACCCTTCACCATTTTAGATGTAAATTGAGATCCTTGATATCTCACAATTTCTCTTAGAACACCAAAACGAGTGAAGATGTCCTCAAAAAGAAAATTAACTACATATTTTTCATTACCAAAAGGAAATGCTTTAGCCTCTACCCATTTAGTGACATAATCAATGCATACCAATATATACTTCTTTTTCTTAGATGGGGGATTAATTGGTCCAACAAAATCCAAGGCCCATTTTTCAAAAGGTTCAATGAGTACTTGAATTTGTAGTGGCATTTCATTTGAGGAGCAGGTTTTCCTACCCTTTGGCAGCTGTCACACCTCCTGACATATTCTTTGGTGTCTTTGAAGATGGATGGCCAATAATATCCTAAATAAAGGATTTTATAGGTTGTCCTCTTGTCAACAAAGTGTCCACCACACGGTTCATCATGACATGCCTTAAGAATCTCATGCATTTCATCTTCCCTCACACATCTTCTGATCATGGGATCTGGACCTGTTTTATACAACTCATTAGTGATCCATGAGTATATTTCACTTATTTGAATGATTTTTCTTTTCTCTCTAGGAAACAAATGTGAAGGAAAATTCCCCGTGACTAAGTAATTGGCAATATCTGCAAACCAAGGGGTTTGAGTTGTCACTGCAAAAACATATTCATCAGGAAACTTATCTTCAACTAGAGTGTCATCTTTGATATTTTGAATTCTGGACAAGAAATCAACAACTATGTTTTGTTTTCCAGGTCTATCTATCACAGTAATATTGAATTCTTGTAAGAGTAATATCCATCTTGTAACTCTTCCAGTAATAGGTTTATTCATTAAGTATATAATTACAGAGTGATCTATATGAACAAAGGTTTCATAGCCTATTATATAATGTCTGAACTTGTTGATGGCATGAACAACAACTAAAAATTCCTTTTTAGTTATAGTATAATTTAACTCGGTGGGAGTCAAGTTCTTACTTGTATAGTAGACGGCATAGAGAATCAAATTGTTTTGTCCTAATATAGTTCCCAAACTTGTATCTGAATAATCTATTGAGATGTGAAAAGGTAGTTTCCAATTTGGACCTATCAAGATGGGTGCTTCATAAATTCTTGCTTTTAAAGTCTGAAATGCTAGCTAGCAATCATGATTCCAATTGAATTCACAATCATTGGTGAGTAATTTGAAGAGTGGGGATGCTATTTTAGTGACATTTTCCATAAATCTTCTATAGTATCCTATAAATCCTAGAAAACTTCTAACATCCTTTTGACAATTTGGAATTGATAATTTGGAGATGCCTTCAACTTTAGATTTATCAACTTTAAGTCCATCTCCTGAAATGTGATGTCCTAAAACAATCCCTTCGGTAAGCATCATAAAACATTTTTCATGGCTTAGTGAAAGGTTTTCTTCCTCACATCTTTTAAGAACTTTTTCAAAATTTTCCAAAGCTTCTTCAAATATATTCCCATAGACTGTAAAGTCATCCATATATACCTCTACACAATCATGTATTAGATCAGAAAAAATTCCTAGTACTGCTCTTTGGAATGTTGCAGGTGCATTACATAATCCAAAAGGAGGTACTCAGTCGGCATAGGTCCCCCATGGACAAGTAAATGTGGTTTTTTCTTGATCTTCAGGTGCCACTTGAATCTGATTATAACCACTAAAACCATCCAAGAATGAGAAATACTTCTTACTTGATAATGTATCTAACACTTGATCTATAAAGGGTAAAGGAAAATGATCTTTAAGGTTAGATTTATTCAATTCTCGATAATCAATGCACACCCTCCATTTACCATTCTTTTTAGGCACAATCACTAATGGGGAAACCCATTATCTGTCTAAAATTGGGTAAATGAAGTTTACAGTCAATGGTTTTTGCAGCTCTTCTTTCACAATTTCCATAAGATTTGGATTCATCCTTCTTTGAGGTTGTCTGATGGGTTTACAATTTTCCTCAATGTAGATGTGATGTATACAAGTCTTAGGACTAATTCCTTTCATGCCATTATATTCCCATGGATATGCAGCAAAATGTTGTTGTAATGTTTTTATTAGCTTTTCCTTTTCTAATTTCTCCAAGTTATTGTTTATGTTCAATGTTCTCCTTGGAAAGATTTCAATTGTAGAGCTACCAAATTCTTCCATAGAATAAAGAGACATCTGCCTAGATGACAAATATTCAATAATGGATTTTTCTTGGAATTGATCATGTTCATATTCTGGAGATGATTCAAAATTTTCCATTGTATACAAGATTTGACTATCTTCACTAATATCTGAAATAGTAAAGAGAGGCTGAATGTCATTTTCATCATCAATCCATTCTTTGTCATCTATTTCTGTGATTGTTCTTACTAGAGGATATAGAGTGAATTTCTTTGTTGAATTCCCATCAGAGATATACATGTCACCAGATATACAGCTAGTGAAAGCATTAACTATGGCTAGCCAAGGTCTTCCTAATATAAGTGGATGTCCTCCTAGATTGCTCTTGGGAGTGAAGATCATAAAATAAACAGAATAGTCCCAAGAATCTAAGGACACTGAAATATCTTCTAACGCACCATCTGGTTTGATTACAGATCTATCTGCTAATTGCAGTAATGTAGGTGTGTAAAGAAGATTAGGAAGCTTGAGACGTTCCATGGTTTGTTTGCTCATGATGCTTATTGTTGCTCCTAAATCAATCAATTTATTTAGAATTTCAATTACATTTATATGTGTTTTCACAATTGGATTTCCTGGATCTACATATAAAAATGGCAATTTTTCCCATCATTATGTCTGCTATTTTTCCTACCAGGTAAATTCTTTTTGTTTCTTTTGCTTTTCTTCCTGGTTTCTTTATGCTCAACTCCTTTATTGTTTTAGCTAGTATTGGAATCTCCTTGATGGCTTGTAACAAAGCGATTTTGATACATACATTTTTCAATTCATCTAGAAAATCATAATTAGGCAACATAATCTACTTTTCTACTCCTCTACCAACTTGTAATATTTCAAGAAAAGGAGGTGTAGAAGAAGATACTAGTTGCTCAATGATAGGAGTTGAGTTCACTGGTTCTTTTTGTTTTTCATTTTCAGTATTTTCGTTTTGGAGAGATGTTCCTTCAAGACGTTTATTGGGCTTTAGAGAATCTTCTTCAGAATTGTCTTGTTCCTAAATAACTACAGAAGGCCTTTCCTTTTCTAATATCCTACCAGATCTTAGTTGAACATCATTGAGATCTAGAGGAGTGATCATATAAGTTGGAAATTGTTATCCTTCCACCATGTAGGTATTCTGAGGATTTTTATTGTTGGGGTTTGGTAATGGTTGGGCAGGTAGCTGATTTGGTCTCTGCTGAAATGGTAGTAAGAGTTGAGGATTTTGGTTTTGAAGTTATGGTTCCTGATTTTGTTGTGGAAATGGTAGTGAAAGTTGGGGGTTCTGATTTTCAAGTTGTGGTCGCTAATTTTGTTGTGGAATTTGTGGGGGAGGATAATTCTGATATGATGAAGGATATTGATAATATTGAGAAAATATTCCATAAGGATTTTGTACTCCTTGAGCCCAAGGTTGAGATTGAGATTGAGGTTGAGGCCAAGGTTGCCACCAAGAATTATAATCTTTTGCGGGTTGAAGATACATTTGATTGTTAAATCCCTAATTTTGTGGCCCCTACCAAGGTCTTCTAGAGACAAAGAAAATAGATTCTATTGAATTTGGAATTGTTTATTCTTGAAAAACAACCTTAAGACCTGGAATTGAAGGACAACCCTTGGTCTCATGGTTTTCTGAACAAATCATACAAGTCCCTATGATTTTTGCATCCAAAGGACATTCTCTTAAAGCATGTTTTTTTCTACATTTGGGACAGAAAATAGCTAAAGTATCAACCTCGGTTTTCTACTTGTTTTGCAACTTAAGGGTGTTTATTTTCTCACTAAGGCTCTCTAAAATATCTATTTTGAATTCATCAAGCATATTCCCAACTTCTGCCCTACTCACTGATCTAGTTGCAGACTTATTCACTCTAACAAGAGAAGGATCTCTTAGACCTTTCCCAGTTTTGGATTTCCCTCTTGAGAGATGAACACATAATTCTTCTATGTCACTTAATGGGAGTTGAGAGATATCCCTTCCCCATCATGCTAAGGATATCTATCCACTCATCTCTAATGGCTTCTAATAGAAGAGATTTTAAGGCATCTTCATCTAAATTATTCATCTTTTCTCTTTTCAAGTTATAGTTGAATCTCTCAATTAAATCCTCCAAAGTTCCATCGTCTCTTTGTATCATTTTGAACACTTCATCCTTGTGATTGGTAGGAATGCAATAATATAAATACCTGTCCACAAACACTTTCTTCATGTCATTCCATGTTCTAATGGACTAAGTGACCAACCCCATGAACCACTTCAAAGAAACTCCTTTCAATGTTGAAGGAAACAACATATTTTTTTGAGAGTTTTCTAAGTAATCATAGGTTTTGCACAAGACTTCAAACTCAAATAAAAATGTTTTAGGATCCTCACTTTTTAACCATGGAAATTTGGGAGGACGGAAGGTGAGATATTTTTCATTGTGGCATTTGTTTCTTCATCAACTATAGGGAATCCAAAAAAATTATCTATTTCCCTATTTCCTCTACCTCCTCCATTATTTCCTCTACCTCTTCCTCTACCCCCTCCTCCAAATAGTGTGAATTCTCCATCCTCTCTTTCTTCTGCCATTATAGTTTCTTCAAAGTCAGTATAAGGTTCAACCTGCAAGGTTACTTTCTCTTCCTCTGGTTCCTCTATTAATGGTACGTGGGAGAGGGGTTCTACTTCTTATTCCTTACTAGGTATTCCTAATTATTCAACTAAAATGTGCTCCCATGTGGAGGTGAAAAAGGCTACTCCTTCTGTTGGAGATCCAAAATTTTTCTCCTCTAGGACTGCCTCAGTAGATGAAATAGGAGATCCTTTTGATTGGATTTCCGGCCTTATAACTTCAGGAAATTTATGGCTACAAGTATGGGTTTGAGATGGAGGTGTATCTCTTCTTGTTCTTGGTGGAGTAGGTGGTGTTGTCAGAATTGA
Organism: Pinus tabuliformis; assembly: GCA_031772625.1. Lineage (NCBI taxonomy): Eukaryota > Viridiplantae > Streptophyta > Pinopsida > Pinales > Pinaceae > Pinus > Pinus tabuliformis. The sequence continues at coordinate 1,034,081,984 of CM062816.1, read as the reverse complement.
ACTACTATCTCTAGCTATAAGTATACCCCTAGAGTCTCTTTCTCTATGCATATCATTTTTATTTAATGTAAGAGATGAGGTTACCTAATTACACTTCCCCGGAAATGGCGCCAAAATGTTTAGTCAATTTAGTGTCCTAAATTTCTTGCATGAATTATCAACTGAGGTTTGTAATTTGATGAAGTGTAGTGCACTATATGTGCTTAGTTAACCCTTCCTACTTCATTGTTTTGTATTTTTATATTGTTTTTGGGGTTTCTATTCTCTGATTCCTAATGATGTACAAACTGAACTATGAGAAACTAAATCTAAACTTCCTAAAGGTGAACCAAGAGCTTAAAACTAGTCAAAATCTAAGTTAAAAGAAGGAAAAACAGAGCATCTGTCCTATCTTGTCATTAATCCTAAGTCATGAATCTAATTCTTAAAATTAAAAGGTGAAGTTGTAAGGCATGTTGAAATAAATACAGAGAATGAAATTAACTGAAGTACTTCTAGTTACTCTAACCTTCAATTTTGAAAGATAACCTTCTTGAGATGGAATACAAGCAACTTTCTGTGCATTATGATCTAGAGAACTAAATAAAACATGCAGAAGGTAACTGATTGGTTTCAACCATTGTGTAGAGTGAATGTTTAACCATTTAGTTTAGGATGGGTATCAACTTGAAATGGTGATAAAAAAACATTCATTAACACAGTGTATTGACAATTTGAACTAGAAAATAAATAACAAAAAGCAGTGAGTAAACTAGTCAACAATGCATTCTCATTACTTTCAACCTTACTCTGTTTAGAAGCAAAGTCGTTTCCTTTTATGAAATGGGTTGGAGAAACAAGACTACACAATTCAGTTCTAACATTATGCTACCGACCAAAACTAAAAGAAATCAAACTACAAGAAATCAACCTAAGTTAGAAATACTGCTAAAAGCAAATGGTGAAATTAAAACTGAACATAAAATAAATGGAATGAAAACCTCCTTCAGTGCAGGGGCCCTCTACAACTGACTAGGTTGAGCTGCTAACTAATTGAAAATGATCTTCTAAATGATCATTGGTCAACACATGGATTTATATTATAAATAGGAAAAAAGTAAAAAATACAGAGCTGAAAGTCTGAACTTAATACATCAAATTCTTCGAACCCCTCTCGGTTATGTACAACTAGCATTTAAAAGAACTGTCTTTGAGGAAACCTAGCTACAGGTGGGCTATATGTATTATAACAAGACTCTGTAAATGTTCGATCAGCTACAAGTGATTTGAATTTGAGCGAGATGGTTGCAACAAAATTGTTAACACGGGTGGATGATCCGAGCTAATGCTGCAACAGAACTGTTGGATTTATTGATTAACCATGAAAGAGTAGATGAAGAGTCCTATTGCTTCGGGTATCATACATTTGACTCCACCTTTGAATCATTCTTGAGCTTGCTTCCTTGTCGATCTACATTGAGTGACTAGGATAGAATCCATGTGGAGATGATTCCAGAGATGACCATGTGGTCGGTTTCTTCATTTGACACCTGGAACCTGCCAGACCATTGAAGTAGCTATGGAATACACATTTAGCTGCACAATAGGCTGCATTGTGTAGCTAATTTGAAAAAATTTATTCAAATAGCAAAAACATAAAAATATAAAATTTCAATCATTTCATGCCATCCTTAAGACAAAATCTATCATTTATCATTGATGGGGATCTATAATCTTATGGAAAAGCAAGGAAAAGAAGTGAGAAAAGTTGTTAAGGAGAGGGTAATTCTGAGGTTCAACAATTGGTTCCACTATTTGTCCCTACACGCAGGTCACTTCACGCACTTCCCTGTTCCTTACGGCCTGATACACTGCCTTTGCGCAGCCCTAACCAAGGGTTGTGGAGTTTCCACTTTGTCAGAGCCACACTCTGCACTATTACCTAAGATCTTACTTATCTTCCTATACCAGTTAATTACCTTCGTGTACTTGGATGTCTTACATTATAATTAGTTATAAAAAACATTCATATAAGTTCGCGTAGAGAATAAACAATATACTTGCAAATTATACCCAATCAGATATTAAAACAGGAAAAGATGCACAAAAATATGGTAAACTTCTCTTTATTGATTCTTCTAATGGTTAGATACTCGACCTTCCCTGCGCACTCAACTGGAGGGGTCCACGCACTCAGCTGCAAAGCCTTCCCCTACCCTACAACCCAAAGACACACTTTACACTATTACTCAATTACTTAGACTTCTCCTACTCTTCTGCCTTCCTCTACACTTAGAGCCTCAATCTATTATACAATCCCATGGTCTGCAGACCATGGGTAGGTTTATCTAGTTGACATTTAATTACAAAAACTAGGGTGGACAACCTTGTGACTCTATTATGATTTCACGCTCCATGCCTGCAATTCATGGAGCTTTTACAAAAATATTTTGTCAAAACATGGGCTTTAAGCCCCAAAACATGACTTGGAGGGGTTCCATACTCAACATCCTAAAAACCATCTAGATTGACGATGAGGGCCGGATGTAGCCATGGTGGCTGATAATTTTTATCAGTAAATTTTATAGTGATGTTTATTAAAGTCTTAGTGATAACACATTGGCACTTAAAATATAAAAAATACACTAAGGAAATCAATCAACAAGTAGAGGGAAATGACCCTGTTTGGTAATCACTGATCACTGGAGATGAAACCTAGTATCACAATGAATAACAGAGAGATTTGGCCAAAAGAATAGTTATGATTACCCTTGAGCTTCACTCGAACCTTAGATTAAGGGGCCAAGTACTCTCGTGAAGACAAGAACCCTCCAAAAAACCGAAGACAAAGTAGGTTCGTCTATGTTAGGTACCAAGGTAGCCCACCCCAGTCACCTTGTGTTCATCCCTAAAAGTATGGCCACTAAAGATACCTAAAATCATAGATACTACTGGGGTGGACATAGTTGCAGATAGTACGCTGTGTGGGCAGGATACCTGAGTCCCCGACTCAGCTCCGATATCCCCGAAGGGATCCCTAATACACAAAATACCCAAAGGAGATGTAAGCAAAGGTGATCTAACTTCACTTACAGTCCAATGTTTTCTTGTATTTAGCTCCACTTTTACTGGAATGGTCCCAGATAGTATGAGTGCAGAAGGATTTCTCTCTTTAATGACACTACTTTCGATGTATGATCTTGGGTAGTTAACTCACACTACCTATCCCAAGATCCTACCCTAAATTGAAGTGTGTCTACTCTAAAAAGAGTCACTTATTGATTTTATTAGTTATATTTTAGATGTATTTCGTTAGAGTCTTTGGTAGGCGTGTTGACGTATGAAATTATATGGGACTCTGACAAAATCATGCAAAAACAATGCTTGTAAATTTTCACTTTTGATGAATAAGTTGCTTCTACAAAAGGAGAGTCATTCATACATCAATATTTATACCATGCATCTTATTCAATAAAACACTAGCATAACTGACATAACTTTAATGCTCACTAACAACTATTGAAACCAAATGATGCAGAACTAAAATAGCTAAGCAGAAAACAATAATTTTTTTTGTATTTTTCTTTTAATGAAAACAAAGACTTTAAGAAGTAAAGCTATTTTCTTAAAAAAATAATTGTTTTAGGACACAGATGAGTCAAACAAGTGCAGCTACAGATCCTTGATCACTCTACAAGTAGATTTCCCAACCCATGAATTCATAGGGTAAGTTGTTTATCAAGAAATGGTTGACTAACGCTATGTACTAGATGCTACAGAGAGTTAGTTTCATCACTAACACTCTATTTGTGAGGGAACAATGCTTTGTAAAGCACTGTTTTCACTGGTAACCTGCATTAGTGAGGAAAAATACTCAAAAAATGGGTTGTGGGGATCAAATCTAGGGCTGAGCACTGAGAGAAGGGTGTTGTATAGTCCTGAGTCCTCAGAAAGGGAATGAAGAAGTACAGGAAGGCCTGGAAGAAAGAGAGATCTAGGAACCTTCTGGGAAAAACTGGGAACTAAGTGTAGTCCCCAGTGGAGTCGTCGATTCTGCTATAGGGATTAATGAACGGGTGTTTAGTGATGTAGAAAACCCTCAAGGATCTTCCCAAGATCCTCAGTAGATAGTCATATTAGTTGCAGCTGTCACAAAGATACATGCATATCTATTTTTAAAAAATGAATATCAAAGAGAGAAGGATTTATTACCTTGAGTCTTAGTGTGGTGTTGCTGGAGAGCACAATGTAGCTAGGTGGAAGACCCTAGAGCCAACTCCAGATCAAAACCTGCACATGGAAAAGACAAGCATAATATCACATCATACGACCTTAATAAAAAAATGCATGAACATATAAAAGTTATCTAGTTGCATATAACTAAGCCACTCATGCTAAAAGATATTGAATAAACATATAAACAATTTATACTACCAACATCACGAAGTGGAGAACACAAATGCAGTTCTATATTGATGTAGAAAGGGTGGTTACAACCATCTGTTGAATCAACCTTCCCTTATCCCTCTAGCTCCTCTGTCTCTCTCCCTTCTTAACCTCTTATGATGCCTTAGTTTAAGACTCTGCTTGACAGTCAAATAGGCAATCCTTTCAAATGGTTTGACCTCTCTCACAATGGCCCAAGCCTTGAATGTATAGCATGTAGGGTTAGGGTTGCCAAGTCCTTCATGAGTTCCATTATGTAAAAGCAGTGATGTTTCCATGCCTTAGTGCTCTTTCCCATTTGCATACTCCATTAGGAATTATTAATTCCCCTAAAAATGTCAAGTTCTAATGTTTCCCTGATTTTATGAGCTGACATAGGAGAGAATCTAGGGATATTTTCTTAGTCAATTCGCTCCTTTGACCCATAGAAACTGATGTAGGGTCACTAAAGTTGTTCTCGAGGTGACAAGTAGAGTTAACCTAAGCACTAACGCACCCTTAGGCTTGATGAGAAGCTTTATAAAGTAGGTTGATAATGTCTAGATAGTGTTTGATTGACAACTGGGCCTCTAAACTTGGTCAGTCCTTGAGTCATCATATCTTTGTCCTCTGAGTTGATGAGGAGGTCATTTTCCTGTATAGCACTCCTCCAGCCCTACTGCACTAGGTTATCTCCATTGGCCCCTTTTCCAAATGGGGAATAGACTTTGTAACTTGCAACCCCACTTCCTCTATTGGACACAAATATATTATCGTAGTTGTGGACCATTTCATGAAATGGGTCGAAGCCCTTCCCACCATCCGAGCTAATGGAGAAACTGCGACACTATTCCTAATTAATTAGGTCATTAGTCACTTTGGTGTGCCCTGCACGATCGTTACAGACCATGGGTCTCAATTTCAGAATCATATGATATCTGACTTAACATTGTTTCTCGGTTTTCACCAGGATCAATCATCCTCCTACTACCTCCAAGCTAATGGTCAAGTAGAGGTCGTCAATGGCATATTAAAGATCATGATCTGCAGGTTAGTAGGGAATCATAAAACCCACTGGCATCAAATGTTATATCCTCCACTATGGACATACGAAACTTTAGTAAAGCGTGGTATAGGCTTCAGGACTTTTCAACTAGCTTATGGCCTGGAAGCAGTTTTACTTATCAAGTGTCAGATCCCTTCCTTACAAATCTTTGTTGAACTCTTTCCTAGAACCACTACTGAAGAAGAGCACCTGCTATACCTAGATAAACTAGATGAAACCCATCGAGATTCTGAATTGGCACTCAAAGCCCACAAGCATCGGGTCAAAGCCCAGTATGAAAAAAGGTCAAGCCTCGTTCTTACCGAGAGGGAGATTCTGATTTACTCTATGATAAAAAACATGACCTCTTGGGGATAGGAACACTTCAACCCTTATGGCTCAGTCCATATGTCATCACAAAAGCCCTCTAAAAAGGGGCATATGAAATTCAAGATTGGGAAGGAGTCCTGCTCACTCAGCCCCGAAATGGGTTCTATCTAAAAAAGTATTATTCCTAGTACTGCACTAGGCATGTACTTTGTAATTTTATGTATTTATAAGTTTTGCTTCTTTTTGATGTGACTGGATTTTTTGGTATTTCTTGGACTATTTTTCTCATACATATTTCTCATTATGCATATGTCTTCATTACCCTTAGCATACGTAGCATACGTGGATGGTGTGAGTCGTCACACACAACACATTCAATCAACCGCTTGGGTCATTTACACACCTGAGTTGGAACTATTTTGTTCCGAGGAATTCTTTCTTGGTACTACCACTAACAATATTGTTGAGTACATGTATGTAATTTCACTTCTCACTGAAGCATCATCAAGGTACATCTCCAATCTAGTGGTTAGGTTAGACTCTCAGCTTGTTGTTATGCAATTGCAAATCATTATCACATTCGTAAACCAATCTTGTTACATCATTGTTTAAGGGTATGACCCTTGGAACGTCAATTTGAGGTTATCACATATGAACACATTCCTAGAGAATTTAATACAGTTGCTTATTCATAGGCAAACTATGTGTTAGATTGGCATCTGTCTCATTCATTATAGATAAATGTATGAATGTAAATATTTACATAGTTAAAAAATTTACAAAAACACTTAAAAAACATTTACATCATAAAATACCAAAATATATGTATATATATATATATATATATATCGAATCTAGTCTTTTACATCAAAAAATTTCCCAAAACTTGGGTTTTTTAAGTACAAAATGGCTACTAAGCCTAGGTATAAACACTTGCTGACTATACCACGCATCTGCTAATAGACCCTACTACTCATGAAATATAACATTGCTCTAGCTATCCTCTGAAGAGGAACTAGAAATCACTCAGGCACACCAACTATGTGTTGCTGCATATGAGCAGGCATCTCCCTTATAGGAAGGGGGGCACACCCATGCTCAAGCCCTCCAAGTTCCTTAGAACCTTACAAAGACTCTCAGCATCACCCCCGCCTTTGGGTAGTTGGCCTCCTCACTTCACTTGGTGAGGCTTGCCTACAGGTTGCACCGGTGCCACATCTGTGTCAAGAAAAAAGCTTCATGTTGGTACTTGTTCACCCATAAAATAAAATAAAAACATAACATAAAAATTCAAAAGCTTAAAAATATTTTAAGTACTCTCAAAATCCTTCTTACCTTGAGGCCCCCAATTTGTACCAGGTGGCAAAATCAAGTCAGGGTCATCGGTGAAGTCCATGTTGTCATAGGCATAGTCGTTGATCATCAAAATCTGGCCACTAAGCAATGAGAAGAAATATTCTTTGAAAAAATGTCAGATGGGTCATCCTCCTATGCAAGGATCAAGTGATGCCCATCGCATTTATATAGGCTCCCTTGGGTTGAGGGGACCTAAGCTCATCCATGGGTACATAACTAGCACCCTCTCAAGTATGAAGGAGACAATGAGAGTGCCATACCCAAAACTCTGTTGGTTCTAGGTCTTACATGCAGTCAAATCTGCCTTAAACTAACAAAGCATTGGCTCAGACTAGTTGAATATGTGCTGATGGACACAGTCAACTGCAAGCAACAGTTGGGCCTTTGTCCCAACATGGGGACTTTTCTACCCCGCCAAGCACACAATCATACATAAAATGGCCCTCATATATGAGGATCTTATCCTCTCTATTAGGACTTTGTAGATGATGAGTTTTCTTTCAGGGATACAGTAAGCTTAGACCAGCTCTAGGGTGGAGCGGGGATCATGCCTACAACCAGTCAGGTTTTATCATCCTCCTCTACATGACAAACCTGTTAAGAAATATATATCATCTCAGTCTATGGCCAGCTTATGGTCGCCAATCCAGAACACCTGTTCGTGTTCATCCAAACACTGAATAATCTAGCTCAGAAGTTCCTCCTAACCTTTCATCAAGTCCAATTGTGCATACTTCATCAACCCACAGTGGTGGAATGCAAGTATGCAAGCTGGATCATTTTGCATTAGCAATTCTTGTCAGTCTTAGGCCTATTCTCTCCATAGACTAGTCATAATGGCTCAACGCCTACACAAATAAACCCAAAAATCCATGAAAATGGGGGAAAAAATCTCAACAAAACATTTCCTAGGGTTTTGGGCTGCACCCTCATGCACTAACGCCCCCCCTAGTGACAAACAGGGTGGATTAACACCATCCCCCAGGTCGTAAAGGGCATTTAACGCCCCCTATAGGGTTGGAAGGTGGTGTTAGGCACAATAAATGATATAGGGCACCCAAAAAGCAACTAAAAAAGGTTGAATAATTCAAGATCAAGGTTTTGGCATCTACCTTGGACTGATGGCATGTCGAATGGTCACCCGGATATCCCGTAATTGTCTGTGGAAAATCTGCTCCTCTTTAGCTCCAAAACATCTCACAGCTCTTAAATGATGCAAATGGTGAAAGTGGAGGCTCAAGAACTCCCTTATAGTCACTTTGGATACATGAATTAGCTTAATTTAGGTCATTAAAGTAGAATTAGTCCATTTCCAATGATATTTCTCATGTGCCATGACCCCATATTGGCAGAAGGTGCTCATGTTTTGATAAAATAACTTTTAAGATTGAATGACAGAAATGACCATGTTCAATTCTCAATGAGCGCTTTCTTTTATGGGATGTTTCCTCACTCTCAAACTTAAAAATCCCTGATTTTTTCATCATCGAGCTTATTAAACATTTACAACGATGGTCTGAGCAACTCTTTTTCCCTCTTTTTCTAACTCACTAAACTGAAAAAGATCGACTGAGCATTCTTTTTTGGGAATTTTTTCTTGCTCATAAAATTGAAAACACCTCGAGTTACTTCTTCAATCTCATTAAAAACTTATGAAGAATCTCTGAGCATTCATTTTAGGAACATTTCTCACTTGTTAAATCGAAAAAACCCCGAGTTTTCGTCATTGGGCTCGTTAAACACTTACGACGACGATATGAGTGCTTTCTTTTTTGGGACTATTTCTTACTCTTAAATCAAAAAATTCCCAAGTTTTTCCATTCTTCAAGCTCGCTAAATCTACAAAGAAGGAATGAGCAGTTCTTTTACCTCTTTTTCCTTGCTCACTAAACTAAAAAAGATGCCTTGAGTTTTCTTCATTTGGCTCATTAAAATTCGATGAAGGTCTATTGTGTTTGTCGTCGTGTGACTCATTAAAATTTCATGATGAATATCAACTTTACTCTGTCTCTTCGTACTCGTAACAAAATGAGGAAAACATCTATTAAGCATAGGTTTCTCTTTATCCGGACTCAGTAGATTAACTTACGGAAAAGGAACTGTTCCGGGTATACTATTAGACCTTTGTCACACCTAGTTAAAAACTATGACAAAGGGACCACCTTGGAGTCATTCTTTATGATATTTTCAAATTCTTGAAATATGAAAAGACCACCGAGTCATCTCATCTAGACTCATTAAATTAAACAAAAGAAGAATAGAGTCGCTCTTTTTACGGTCCTTTTCAGAGTCTTAAAAGATGAAAAGATCGACGCGTTTGCCTATCTAGACTCATTAAACTAATCAAATAGGGCATAGTGTCAATCTTTTTATCGTCCTTTTCAGACTCTTAAAACATGAAAATATCAATGAGTTTACCCGTCTGGACTCACCAAAATAATCATATGGGAAAAGTGGACAATACAATTGCTTTATGTTCTGTATTGTGAAAGGATTTTATTAGCAGCAATCACTCCCTTGAACATGGCATTCCCTCAGAAAAACTTTCATTGTGACAGACTCTCAATATGAATCTTACCATCCTATGAGTTTAGTCTATATACCCTGATGTTCTTGCATCTTTGTATCCTAACACTCTTTGGTGTTCATGAGTCTAGTGTTGCATGGTTAAAACCGTTGTCGTGCCTTCTATTGTTCAAGGGAAAACCTTTACCTTCTGTTTCCTCCATGAAACCATAAAGCATATCCTATCATCATTCCCTCTGTCATTTGACCCAATGCTCAAAATATTCCTCAAAAAACAAGAATTCTTGTCCTGTTTCGTGTCGACTGATGTAGGACACCTTATTTCCTACCTTTCGACAGGTCTCTTCCTATCGACTTCAACACTCTATCGAGGAGGAAGACCCAGAAAAAATTTAGTGCCTTGGTACTTGCAGACATATATGGTAGGTCACCTTGTGTTTGGTCAGGGGTTTTCATTATCGAATCTTGGTTAAACGATTGTATGAGTGTTCAACGACAAAAACATTATTCACATTCACTAGATTATACTATGCATCTTGGATACCATCAACATTATCAGTGGCCATCCTCACATCTGTTAACAATCTCCATTATTAACTGGTAATCAGATGATTTCATGCATGTTCGGCCTCAATGCCTATATTCACATGTATCGATCTATGTTGTTGCAATGAAGCGGAAATCAAGACCTTGGGTAGAGGCTTGCATCACTCTGCCTTGGTTCCTCTCCCAAGTTGTGTTTATTGTTTTTTGGAGACATCTCATCAGAATGATCCTATTATGACACAGGTTCTGCATTGTGCTTATCGGCGGCCAACATAGTCATATCTCTTTATTGAGAAAATCACTCTAACATAGCTACTGAGCATGCGAATGCCCAACTCAAGACATGATTTTAGTTGTTTTTATATATGTGTTGTATTAGGTTTCTCGTACCACCCGAAGCTCCGATCCTCTCTCTCTTTCTTCCAAAGAAAAGGACAGTTAAATATAAAGTATTTTAGCCATCATCACAGCCTCTGATCTCAAACCTTAGGGGGGCATTTGTTATATAGGGAAATGACCTCCTCATTAGCTCAAAGGAGAAAGACATGATGACTAAAGGAGTAACCAAGTTCACAAGCCCAGTTGTCAAGCTAAAATTGTCTAAACACTAGCAACCTGCTTTATAAATCTTCTTATAGATGCTAAGGGTGCATTAGTGCCTAAGGTAACTCTTTCTATTACCTTGGGAAGAGCGTTAGTGAACCCTAATGAGTTTCTATGGGTCAAGGGAACGAGTTGACCGCGAAATATCCCAATATTATCTCGTATATCAGCTCACAAAAGTAAGGAAACATCAAAACTCAACCTGTTGGGGGGATTACTAATTCCTAATGGAGTATGGAAATAGGAAAGAGCACAAAGGCATGGAAACATCACTAATTTTGCCTAATGGAACTCATGAAGGAATTGGCAACCCTATCCCCACATGTTATATATGCAAGGCTAGGGCCATTGTGAAAGGGGTCCAACCATTTGAAAGGATTTCCTATTTGAATGTCAAGGAGAGTCTTAGACTAAGACATTAGAAGAGGTTATGAAGGTAGAGAGAGAGAGGAGCTGGAGGGGTAAGGGAAGGCTAATACAACTGATGGTTATAATCACTCTTTCTACATCAATATAGAACTGCAATTGTGTTGTCCACTCCGAGATGTTGGTAATATAACTTGTTTATATGTTTATTCAATATCGTTAGTGTGAGTGGCTTAGATATATGAAACTAGATATGTTTATATGTTCATGCATTGTTTATCAAGGTTTTATGTTGTGATATTACACTTGTCTTTTCTATATGCATGTTTTGATCTGGAGCTAGATCAAGGGTCTTCTACCTAGCTACATTGTGCTCTCCAGCAACACCACACTAAGACTCGAGATAATAATTCCTTGTTGCTTTGATATCCATTTGTTAAGAATAGATATGCATGCATCTTTGTGACAAATGCAGCTAATCTTATAGTCTGCCAAGGATCCTGGGAACATCCTTAAGGGTTTCTACATCACCAAACACCCGTGCATTAATCCCTTTAAAAGTTCTCTCTGGGAAAGGGAATATTATGGCCTATCATAGTGAGACATGCTTTGATACTATTCAGAAATACCCCACCTATGATAAGGAGATGCATTCCATCATGTAGGCTTGCCAACTGTGGAAAATTTTCATTATGGGGAAGGAAACGATCATCCACACATATCACCAATCTGTTCAGCTTATTATACTCAAGGAAATTAAAATAATTATAGCCATCATAATAGGTCAACATATCTGCACCAATTCCATTTGAGTGTTAAATAAAATAAGGGAAACACTAATAACATTCTAGATTTCCTTAGTCAGCTCCTGGTTGTGGCACTGACCATTTTTCTCAACTCTTGTGGGCACAATACTTTTGGATGGGTACATATAAAAATGATCTAGAATTTGACACCACATACTAGATGTTGATCGATGACAATAAAGTTTGAGAATTACACCTCTAGGACAGATTGTTATGCTACCCAGTACATCTTTTCTTTCCTTTAAGTGAGTGTTCCAATCTAATTTGGGAGGTTCCCTATAGTTGGGTTGTAGGACACTTTGGTGTGGAGAAGACAGTGGTAGTACTATAGAAGCATTTTTATTGGATAACACTCCGATAGGATGTTGGAAAATATATCATATCATGTACTCCCTATGCTCTCACGAAGCAACCATTAAGAAGAAAGGCTTGTACACTCCTTTGTATACTCCTAGCCAGCCTTGGGGATCCATCTCCATCGACTATATGTTTAGCCTTCCATCTACCAAGCATGGTAATAGCTATGTATTTGTGGTCATTGATATATTTTTTAAGATGCCCATATTAGCTACCTACAAGAAGAGTATCACAACTGAATCCATCACTAAACGCTTCTTCAAAAGAGTGTGGGTACATTTTGGGATATCACAAACCATTATATCAGATTTTCATAGAAGGATTCTAGGCACATTCTAGTCGAGCCTCTAGTCATTGTTGGACAATAGGCTCACTAATTCAACCACATTCCACCCATAGACTGATGGCAAGACATAGGTTTTCAATAGGATGATAGTGAACATACTATGCATATACAACTCTAAGCATCCATGAACATGGGATGGGAGTCTTCCCTATGTGAAAAAGAGTTATAACAGAGCTCTCCATAGCTTGAATGGGCACAACCCATTTCAAGTGGTCTTGGGATTTCGACAATTGCATTCCATTGATGTTGCAATACCTGTTACAACTACACAGGAAAAATTTGCACATGTTGAGTCTAAAGTTGATAAAGCCACCAAGTTTATTGAATGTGTTCACATCTTCTAGCAAGTTCATGATATCTTGGATAAAGCCAATGACATGTACAAAAAACATCACGATCAACATTAGGTGCTATATTGGTTACATTTACAAAAGGAATACCTTGTCAGAGCCCATAGGGAGATTTGACCACTTGAATACGAGACTTACAACATCACCAAGGCTATCGGTGACAATTATTTTAGTCTAAGTATCCCCACATTCCTTGGCCTACACCCAATATTCTACGTGGACAAACTTCGATAATAATTTCCACCATTGTTAGACACATGAGACATTTTTGAGGAGTTTACACCAATAGATCTCAACCATTTAACATGCCACAGCTAGTCAAATCATTGATACATAAATCAAGAAAAAACATAAACATAGGACCTTGCTATATTGGGTTTTCAAAGTCGACCAACTCATTCACTAGGGAAAGTGGGTCACTAACGACCAAATTTAGTAGATGTTTCCCCACCTCATCAAGGCACTCAATGAGATTGTGACCATTAATTCCTCTTTTCTAGCACAATTTCCTATTTTGGCAGTTTTCTAATTTTGGCATTTTTTTGGGTTCTAAACATTCAGAGCCATTGTGAAGCACTTTTTTGGGAAACAAGAAAATGTGATCCTTTAAGGATTTCTACTCTAAATTTTTTTCCTCAGATATACATTTTTAATGGGCTATCGTGCACACCAAACAAAGATCGAATGCCAAAATTATGACCCCAGGAAGTTGGCTTTCCCACTAACCACATCAGGGCCCATACTTTTTGGCGCTTCATCTCCTAGGGTTAGGTTTTTTGATGTTTAGGGTTTCTCACTATTTATTCATGATAAAAAGGCCTTTGAGCCTCATTATAACATAGTTAATGAGGCATGAAGCTGCCAAATTTCTTCTGAGATACAGGCTACCATCACCTGAGCTAGTTTGTTTCCTTTATACATGTAAACAATTTTTATTATTTGCTATTTATTGATTGAATTTCTAGTTTTCTATATCTCTGTGTTGTTGTTTCTATATTTCATTTCATTCTTACATAACTCTAAACCATTTAGAGATTGGAAAAGGCACATTTTTTTTGATACATCACATGAACTCCTAATGTCAATAGTGACGAATATTGGACAATGAGATCACGCGTGATCTCACCTTATCAAAGTGAATGGGGAAAAAGGTTTTGAAAGTGTAATAAAAACATATTCCTTGACCTCAATAGGATCATGTTGTAATAGCTGTAACACCCTCCAAAATTTTGGCTTACATCCAAATTTTAGAGCCCTCCTTGGCTTTTTTCCTTTGACAGTTACAAACACTCAAGCTCAACCCATGAGCTCTTGTGAAGTCTTTTCACACTTTTGCTTGTTTTACTAGTGATCATCTTTTGGCATATTGATAGTTTTTTCATGCTTATGATCTTGTTCTAGTGAGTTTGAAGGTTTGTATTTTTTTATTTGGGTTGTCTTCTCTATGTAAACATTTGGCATACTCACACACAAAGTTGTAAGCACTATTGCGTAAGTGTCGTCACGATCGTCCGAAGGTATATCTCAAGTGTCGCGCTTGTTTCTTTTAGCTCAAAGATAGTCTCACTAAGGACATGTTTTGTCTTGCTCTACTCATGGTCTATGTTGTCTCATCGTTGAAGTATGGTAAGTGTATGATCAAAATGTCAAGTCTGCACAAGTTCACTTGCTTTCAACATTTAGCTATTTTCCTAAAAATTTGTCCAATGGAACAACCCTCTTCCACCAGATCCCCACTGAGATACACTACACAGTCTCAGCCCTCAATGACCATGCTATGTTTCCTAGAACTACATAGTGCTTGAGGTTGTCCTCCGAGTCAGTTGCAATATGCAATCACAGAGGTGACCAAGCTGTCTTCCTCCCAGAACTGTGTAGAAATTGCCTCCATGTCCAAATTGAACTGCACATTTCTCAAGCACAGTCATCAAGCCTCCTTCTAGTTTGTTGAAACCCTACACTTTACCAAGACTTTGGTCTACACTAATCTCCAAAATTGCACAAACATGTCTTGCTGGTCCTCTGTTGCCTCTCCTACACTATTGTCCAAAACTGTGCAGTCATGTCTAGAAATCCCTCTGCTGCATGTCTTACTCTATTATCCAAAACTGTGCAGTCATGGTTAGCAGTTTGCTTGTAGCCCTGTCATGCCTTTCACTTGAAAGTACATAGAACTGCCCAACAGGTCCCGTGCAGTCTTGTCTTGCCTTCCCTCCAGGAATTGTGCAAAAATTTCCCCTTAGGGTCCCACCTTGTAGCTACCACCAGTGTCCTTCATTGCGTAATGCTGCCTCCTAGTGATCATAGCACTTTTTTTCTTGATAGTGTAGGTTGTACTCCTATAGTTGCTCATTCCAGCGTGAGCTACACTCTACATTGTCTCAATGACTTGTCCTCCCTCCCTGTCACCCGAAACATGATAATAATGCATCATGCTAGACTAGGGGATTTTGGATTTGATGTCATCCTGTCATGAGTGAATTGTAGGAACATGTACACTGATTATTCATGGTGAGACGATGAACGGGATGAAGAAGAAGCACACATTCTAGAATACTTTCTTGCAATTAAACAAATGAACCAAGCACATCAAGCAACTAGTGAAAGGAACATATGCATTTAACCATAATGAAAGACCAAGACCATCTAATATTCTACAACACTATGCCATGATAAGGAGAAGACAAAGCACACCAAGAGTACATCCATCACTCTACAACACAACAACTTGACATAGACACCATAATCAACCATTACATGTTAGCAATGTCATGTAGAGTTGTGTCATGAGTTGTCTTGACCCAATCACTACTATGGGCCATATATGTTGTAATTGAATGTAATGTAAAGATAATTCCAATTGATGCACACAATAAGTTGAAGAGTCATGTCAGTTGAAAAGTCATTGGAAGTTGAACAGTCATGAGGGTAGTCCAAGAGTCACAATGGTGAAGTATCACCCTTGGCTATATATACCTCTCCCATTGTATGAGCAAGGACTTTTCACCTTGGATCCTCCCACATAGCCTTGAGAGTCTATAGTCTATTATTTGAGGAGTGAGGAGTGGCTTCAACGTCCCATTACTGGGACTAGTGATGTATGGTGTACAAATCTATCTTAGGACTTTTTCTTAACTCAGAAGCCTGATAAGGCCAACATGTTTTCACACATGTTTTGTAGATGTTTGTAAGACTACTCTTTAAACATTTGTAATGCATGTCTTCTTAACTTGTACTAAGATAGTTGAACTACTTTGGTTATTTTAGTGCTTACATTGGTGAAGATGTGTTGTATTGCTTATCACCGTTGTCTCATCCTTGTGGACTACTCTATGGGATATTAGATAGACCACATTTTTGTATTGGCTATCACCACTGTCACATCCTTGTCGACTACTCCACGTGATACTCGATAGAACATATTTGTTTTATGGTTATAATGACCATCACATCCATGTGGACTACTTCGTTGGATGGTGTACGTGTTGTCCCCTTCACCTCGGTTTCAACGACTACTACATCTATTGTAGACTATTCCACTAGGTTCTGGACAAACCTTTCTGCTTTGTGTGTGTCTCTTCTTGGGTGGTACTACTACCTTTCTTTTAGTGGCTCACTTTTCTATTGCCCTTTTGTAGTAAGAGAACCTTGACACGGTTACATTACACACTCACCAAGCACACATACCTTGTTTTTTGGACATACCAGCGTAACACTCTCATGTGATGATAGCTATAGCCAAAGGAGATATCTAAGTATATGGCAATTGGGCCTTCATACCGGATGGGACTCCTACACCAAATGGTGTGAGGTCTAGTTCATACTTCACATTGGGGAGATCCCATTGGCTGATGAATTTCCAGCACCATCAAGAAAATGGCACTAGAAGGAGGGCCAAACAACAGGTTGTGCCCTTATAGTCTAGTTCAAATCTCTTATTTAAAAATGGTTCTTCCTAACATCATAACCTTGGGATTTCTTTCTATAAATTTTGAATGTACCATCCCCTCAAAATTTATCCGTGACTTGTCCAAGTTAAAGTTCATTGGTAAGGGTGAACCATCTTTTCATACACATGTCCGCTAAGTTATAAAATTTTTCCTACAGCACAAGATAGAGTACGAAGATGTCTAGACTGTATTACTCACCCTCACATTCGAAGGTCATGCTCAACGTTGGTATTACACATTACCCTTTGCGCCTATCAATTAATTTAGATAGCTTGACGAAATGATAATTAAAACATTCAATGAGTATAGCCGCCGAGATTTCTGTGAAAAAAATTATCATTTAAGTATGGAGCCTGACGAATCTGTTGACGACTTTGTTGATCACTTCCTTCACCTCTTTTACGAAGTTCTTGAACAACTTGTGAACTTTGACTTCTTGAGAGAAGATCTTAAATGCTTGGTTCATAGTCCTCAATATGGTGAACATACTAATTTCCCTTCCTGCCCAACTATTACGGATCATGAGGCACCTCATATTATAGAGGAGGATCCCAACACCCCATTTGTTCCTTGTCCCCCTCCCTTTCCTATCCCGATGTCGGTTCCCCCTTCTCGTGATTACAAAGCTGATAAGTTTGCATAGTAGGTGCCCCCTTGCAGTGATTGCAAAGATGAGAAATCTGCACAACATGTCTTGAGCCCATCTTCTCATCTGTCTCACGCTTCAATGGAGGAAATTCCATAATGGCTTAGAAAGCCCACAATGAAGATTCATTCCTCCATTCCACAATAGAACATCACAGTGCATAACTCAAGTCTCGTTTCTGATATGCATCTCTGCCATGCTCTATCATCTACAAGCCATGACTCCTTGTACCATGACTTGCTTGATCAATTTTCTTCACCAGTCAGTTGTTCGCATTCCCTTGATTCTCCAGATGATGGCTCAATTTTTGGTTAGGTGAAAGGTAGGAACATTACATAAGCAAAGGAGAAGAAAGGTGAGGACTCTATCAATCTTCCTTCTCTGTTTCAAATTTTTCCGTGTCAAAATAATGAGCTTCTATTCGTGAATGATACTTGATCTACTAATCTCAGTCGAACATCCTGTACAATCAATTCTTTTGATCAACCCTAGTCTTGGGCATTCATCACTCCCATGCTTCCATATGGCATGACGAATGCCCAAGCACATCATGTGATTTTCTATTTTCTCATTAAGACTTTAACTCAAATCTAGAATATGCTTCGGTCAAAGAAGATGTCTGTATCAAAACTTCATCTTCACCTCACTTGCCCTTGTGTCCTACCATTCACGATGAATCTAAATTTGGTGACGATACTCCATGTTCTCTTGCTTCTCCATATGATGAGTTATCTACTCAATTCACACAACGCAGTGAGTCTATCCATGATGAAGTTGAAAACAAACTAATCATAGAGTGTTCTTCCCATTCCTTGTCATCTCTTCTTGTGCATGAAGAAAACTCTTCTAATCATCATAATGAAGCTGAAAAATTAGGTGAAACTCATGACAAACATTGCTAAGATCCTCAGAGAATTTTTGAAATCAGCATTAACGAACATCCTCAAGCCATGCATGATCTGGTTCAAGCTTCAAAATATGATTTTGTAATTCTGGAAAGTTCATGGATGTACCAGGGAGTTGAGGCACTTCAACAGGACCTAGTGACTCAAGTAAGCCCCGTGAATGCAATCAGATCTAGTTTCTCATGCACAATGTGTCTATCTGCATCATCTCAATCGATGTGGATTTCAGTGCAAAAAAAAATTGTCTTTCGGGTGTGATTCGTCAAATTTCCAAAATTTCACTTATGACCGAATCCACAAATCTATTACAACACACCCATATTCATGCAGATTTCTTACATCAAAGTCAAGTTGGGAGTGTCTTCGCCTCATGAAATCATGGAATTGTGAAGTTGATCGTCTCAAGCACTGTCTTTGTCCGCAATCATACTTATCGAATTTTCCCTCTCATGATTAGATCCCTAGTCTTCTTACGATCCTTGCACTACAAATCTATATGTTCATCACACCAGAAATATCCCTAGGTGATGATGAGTGCACAAGTTATCACATGAATCAAGTTCTTCTCCATTAAAAATGCTCCAACTAGTTTCACAGATTCACATTGCTGGCATCCTTTTTAAATTCATGTGATGACCCTGATGCATGTGCAATTTTATACCAGTTGCAAGAGGGTGGTCTGTCATGTCTAGCTCATAATGAACTTGGTTCCGTTGTTCAGAGAACTCATAAGATTGGTCAAATTATTTTTTCTTTCTTCATTGAAAACTGGGAATCTGACATTAAAACTATCTCATATGGTCATTTCTTTATCTTGGGTGACTATCATTCGGATTGTCAATTTCCCATGATCACACCTGATGATAGTTGCCTCTCACACTCTGATCTTCATTGTTTACCATATTTCTCTTCAAACTTCTGTCAAGCAGGCAAGGAACTTTAGCCTTCGCTGATGGTTATGGCAGGTCCTCACTATCTTGGCATAACTTTTGAAAATAATTGGACCTACCTTTCCTTCCTAGATTCCCATCGTGATCCCATCTCTCAAATTAGAACTCCATCTTTTCAAATATCATGATGATTTCCAAACAACATGTCTTTCTAAAAGGTAAGCACGTATATTGGGTAGTTGTGACACATATTTCTGCCCACATGAAAGACCTTCCTTTCCATGTGCATCTTGTTCAAGTTTTTGTATTTTCTGTTTCACAATACCTTTCATCTGTTTTAATCATTTGTATGTTTGTGGATGTAGGTCAGGAGTGTCTACGATGGCTTCACTAGAAATTTCATTTCATGTAACCCCGACCATTTAGCTGTTAAGATAGGAGTAGGATTAGTTGCATCTTACTTTTCCCTTCCTTTCACTCATCTTGCACTCATAGTCCATCATGGTTTTCTTATTCTAGTTTTACATCCTGTTTTCTTTAGTAATTTTTCGTTCTTGTCTTCTATTGGCTTAAGGGGGCCTGACACAGGTTCAAAATTATTTGCGCCAACCAAAAAAACCCTAACTCTTGCCCCTTCAGCAATAACCCGTGTAGCGCAGGTTGTAGTCTCACCCGAAGTAGTATTGGGGGATGCTAGAACTATGTTTTTACATCCATAGGCTTGTGTGATGGTCTTCCTAAGGATATCATAGCTTAGATTTTCCTTTGCAGAGATCTATTCCTTTTGATTGTTAATTACTGAAACTCTATCGAAATGACCTTTAGACCTTCGCAAAGGTCCCTAATTGTACTTAACATATATAAAAGATACATATGTACTACTTTCACACAATAAACTATGTATTTTTAAGCACTTATGCCCTAGATATGCTACCGCGTAGATCTACCCTTCTCAACCAGTTAACTACTGCAGATTTCTCTAAGGACTTCCTGATCTTCACGAAGGGGCTTAATTATACTTTTTATGCATAAACATTACAAATCCATCTGTTCACGTAGAAATTAAGTATTAAGTCACATAAAATAGATCACAGAGCGAAGATAAACTTAAACATAAGTAAATAAACAAGGCACATATGCACAAATTTGACTCAAAATAGTCTTGATTAAGATGTAAATGTTCAGATACAGACTTCTTGTACCTGCGCACACAGTTGCGAACTTACTAATATCTCTACGCACTCAGCTGCAGGAGCCTTCTCCTTTCACCTAAGTACAGGAAACAAACTTTTCCTTCCTTAGCACCTTACCCTGATAATGATTCTTCACTAAAAATTATTTCTTTAGACTCACTATGACTCACTATATATAGCCTTTTCATTACAATACCATGGCCCGCAGACCATGGGTGAGTTTCAAAACCATCCTATTGCCTACCCATATAAGAGAGCAATGTCCCTTTGAATCTTACCTAGCTTTGTGCTCTTCTTCCACATTTTGCAGAGACTTTACATTCTTTCACAAAAAATATTACAAAAATTGACTCAACTGACAAAATTTGACCCCAGGGACCCCATCGCAACAGGCCCCCAACACAAATATGGTGACTTTCCCTTAAGTCACTCAGCTGGTTTCTCCACTTTATGGTGGAGTTCACTGAACTCCTTCTTCAATACTTCAAGATCTACTATGCTCGGTATGGCAACCTGTTGCACTTCTTCGACCAACTTCTCTGTAGTTGGCCCCTCCATCACGACATGCATGGTCCTCTAGGTCGGTTGGAAACTCTTCAGCTTCTCTTGGATAGCCAAAGTAATCTGGAAAGCTTCCTCTGTCCATGGTTGAATTCGAGCCTTCAAAAATTGTTCTTTGTGCTACAGCTCCTCAATTTGTGCCTACAACACCTTCATTTCTTGTAACCGTGTGAAGCGCTAGACTGGCGCCAAAGTGCGCATAGTTCCCCTGATCTCATCAACTTTTTGTTGTGCCTCTTTGATCTCTGCTGTTATCACCCAAAAATTGATCATCTAACCTAACTTACTAGATGGATCAAAGTACACCATGTAAGGCCAATTTTGCCATAGTAAAATTGCTTTCACTGCGAGAAATTACTTAAAAAACAACATTTGTTAAGTAATTTATAATTAAACCCATGAAGAATAATTAAATAAATCACTATTTATTTAATTATCTTCTAAGAATAATTAATTAAAACATTCTTTAATTAATATTCCTTGTCATATTTGACTCAGTTATGAAAAATAAACAGATAAATTATTATTTTTCTTATTTTTCTCTTAGAATAATTAACTATTCACTAATTAATTATTATTCCTTGTCAATTTGACTAAATCCCTTAGTAATAATTAAATGAATTATTATTTTTTTGTTATTCATTAACCAATTTCTTAAGATGATAAATAAATATTTATTTATTTATTATTTCTAAATAAAAGTTTAAACATTTTTTCCCTCCTAACGAAAGATAATAAAATATTCGAAGTGGTTATTCCAAGAATGAGGTTAATAATATTTTATTATTCGCTCATTATTCAAGGATAACTCAATATTTTGTTATAAATAGAAGGGTTTTCCATTCATTATTCACTTTTGATTATTTTCATTGTTGCACTCACTATTGTAACTCTAATAATTATCACTATCGCACACCATTTTTCTTCCATTTGAGTTCCGATTGAGCTCAAACATTTTGTTTGCTTGATTTACACATTATAGAGGAGAGAGACTCTACAAAAGATGAAGATGTTTGAGGATAGCCAAGAACCCATCCCATAGAGGGGGAATGGTAACATTTATTTGTTCCCTTCATAGGCGTTATAATAAAATTTATTCTTTGTATATCTAGTTTCCGTTGGATTATTGGAGTTATTATTACTGTTTCATTTTGTTGTTTAAGTATGATTTTGGCATAGTTCAGGACTTTGGCAGGTTTTATTTCTATCAGTTGTTGTAGATCTACAATGTTTAGTAGCCATTTATATTTTTGACACTGTTTTTCATCCACAGTCTTAAGTGTTTCCTTTTCATACATATTCGAGGAGAAATCACTATACCAAAGTTGGCGACTCCACTAGTTTTTTACTTCAGATCCAGAAACCTAGGTGACCTTTAGTTTTCAACTTAGGGTTTATTATTTTTTTAGTATGTTAATGTTGTTTACTGGCTTTTTAACCTTATATCTATCAAATTTCTAACGTCCAAAAGTTTTCTGGTCTTTTCCACAGGTCACAAGAACCAGCCGCTACAGAGACGACAATTTTTTTCGAGACATTCCAACCAGGAATCAAGGGGCACAAATCACACTTTTCTACCCAAAACGTGCTATCTAGAGGTATAGAGAGCACCTTTTAGCCCAAAAAGTGTCATCCCCCTGAACTCAGGTTAGTACCTGCAATTTTTAGGGTTTCCAAAATTTTTTCAGATCTGTTTTTGGGTTTTGCCAAGAGCTTTCTGCTGGGTTGGTTGATCGTTGTCCTATCCCACTTAAGACTTGATCTACTCTAATTTACTCATCGAAGTGGAATTTATCCCCTTAGGGATTCTAGTATGATTATGTTGGGTGTGGAGGCTGATTATCTTCTGTATTCAAAGGTATTGTTACATTGGACCCCAGTTCGTAATGGGGCAGCAAATCTGCCCGTAAAATATACGCTGCAGGGGGATCTAGGGGGGGTGGCTTTAATATATTGTTATTGTATGTAGATGACATGCTTTTTGTAGGTTCTCACATGTAGGAAATAAATATGCTCAAAAGAAAATTGGCAAACTCGTTTGCAATGAAGGATTTGGGTGTTTCAAAACAAATCCTTGGTATGAGAATAACTAAAGACAAGAAGAATCGCAAATTAACATTATCTCTGAGTGAGTACATACAAAAGGTGTTGAAAAGGTTTAATATGCAGAATGCAAAACCAGTTAGTATACCTTTGGCTAGACATTTCAAACTAAGTAAGGAAATGTGTTCCAAGACTCAGGAAGAAATGGCTGATATGTCTAAAGTTCCATATGCATTAGCAGTTGGAAGCTTAATGTATGCAATGGTCTGCACGAGGCCTGATATTGCACATGTAGTGGGATTTGTAAGCAAGTACATGAAAAATCCAGGAAAAGAACATTGGATGGAAATAAAGTGGATTCTCAGGTATTTGAGAGGTACCACAAATCAAGCATTATGCTTTGGTGGTTCAAACATTTCTCTACAGGGATATGCTGATGCAGATATGGCGGGTGATAGAGATAACAGGAGGAGCACCATAGGGTATGTGTTTACTGTAGGTGGAACAACTATCAGTTGGGTCTCAAAACTACAAAGTGGTGTTGCACTCACTGTTAGTCCTTACAATCTCCTAGGCTGAAAAGGAAATCGAGAAGGGTAACCTAAAACCACTTTAGCTCAGTAGCTAGCCCTATTGAGCATGAGAGGGATCTCTATAAGTCTCTTATCAATGATATGACTTTCAAGCAAGTGAATTTTAGTCTAGATATGTGTATTTGTTTCTTTGTTTGTGAAAATTTGGTTTTTAGGATTTGTTGAACTTAGGGTTTGGAGCCACAAGTAGGTCTAGGCCCTAGGAGTGCAAGAGAAAACATAAGAAGGAGCTAGATATCATAAGACATGGTGTAATTTGAGTATTTTTTAGTGTAGTATAGAGGATATAGTATGGAATAAACTAATGAGCATAAATAAACATGATTTCATTAGCTTAGGAAGACAAAACACATAACTATGAAAACCAGATAATAGAGCTTGAAAAACAAGAATTTTGAGTATTTTATCACAAGGCATTCATAGAAAGAAGATATATAATGTAGATAAATATGCTTCGACCATGAGAAAGCAAAAAGAATGAAGTACAAGTACCATGAACTCACTCGGCTAGAGTTCCTTGAAAATAGCTACAACCTATCTCTGTATTAGCTGAAAAGATGATTACATGCAAGCCTCCTTCACAAAAATTTCAACCCTCTTCTCCTAAAGTGAATTGATACATATAGACTCTCCTAGACCACTTTCCCACCTTCAGGAGTCAAATTCCTTGGTGGAGGAACTAACTTCAAGATTCTCTCAAACCACAGGTGAGAGTGAGAAGGTGAAACTCAAACACTTCATGAAGAGTTTGTTTAGGAGTTTGCTTCTTTTATGAGGCCCAATAAACATAAAAAACTACCTATGATGTAAATTTATTCATGCCTACATCACCTAGCCTCATAACTAGTGCCATTACATAGAGAATCTTGACTTTGACTAAGTCAAACTAGAAACTAGAAATTTAAACAATGAAACTTACAATTTGAAACACATAAAATTGTAGAAGCACAATGCCAACTTTGAGCTGATATTTAGGTGCCTTACAGGGGTCAAAATGAAAATATGAGAGAACGGTCAAATATCCCTTCAAATTTAGTTTCCAAGACAGTTTGATTTTATGAATTTGGAGCATGGGAAAACCTTCAAAAATCCATTCTCCCAAGGTTGCTCTAGAAGCACAACGCCTCTCAAGAAATGGTCCATAATGCTAGTTTTATGCCACTTTTTTTCCTTTTTATCCAAAACTAAGACACCTCTGCAAAATCTGAGAAAATGGGTTTTTATAGGATGGAAAGAGATTTCCAAAATTGTAGACCTTTCCTCAAATGGAAGCCTGAGGAAAAAGTGCAACGCCAAGGAACTGCGCTTCTGTAGCAGCTGAATTTCTGAACTTAGACCAAAAATCCTAAAAAAACTCAAAAATGGTCAGAATTTGCTCAAAATTGGAGGGAAGGTGTAAAAATATGGTTTTTATAGCTTCATGGATGATTCAACAAGAATCTCCAAGTTTCCCTCATCCTTTTGGTCTTTTTTGGGCTCCTTGAGCTTATTTGCAAGTTGCTTTACCTTGACATTGGCGATCATGTTTTGAGCTTGGTAGTGGTGTGACATGTGTTTGAGCAACTGATTATCTCTGTTTTCCTTCTCAAGGAGATTATCCAAGTGTCCCTTCACCCTATTGATCCAATATTTGTTATCTTGATGAACCTCTAGGTAAATTCTATCTTCTAGGTCAAGGTCCTAATTTAGCAGAATTTGTTCTTGCTCCTCTTGCAAAGCTTTCTTAAGGCCTTTTGTTCTTGGTCTTTTCCCTTTTCCTCTCCCCTTCGATGCTTTGAGATCTCTTGATTTCATGATCTCCTTACCTTTGCCAACTTGCTTCATTAACTTGGCTTTTTCCTTTTCTAGGATCAACTCCTTTGCTTTGAGTTGATTGGTTTCCTATTTAGGGAATGATATAACATACTTTGCCCTTTCCAAATTGATTGCTAGCTCCTTGATTTGGTATTCGTTATCCCTGATAGTTTATCTCATGTTTGTGGCTTGATCCTCAGTCTCTAGATCAATTATTTCAAACTCATGCTCAACTATGTCTTTATCCTTTGCAGTTGATTCTTGCTTTGTTGATGAAGAAGGCTTGGCCCCTTTCACTCTATGAGAAGAAAACACGAGCCTCTGCCCCTTCTTATATGCTTTAGTCACCTCCAGTTTGGGTAGCTAAGTCTTCTCCATTGTTTTGCTAGATGACCCCACCTCTATTTGTTGTTTTGTTGCACTAGGGGACTGAGATGTTGCATTCTTCTCATGCCATTTCAAGGCCTCTTCCAAAAATACTTCCCAAGCCATACCTTTCTCTACCGGTTGGTGAAGGACAATGGTTTTGATGAGACTATGATGGAACAAGCTTGAGGAGTGCTCTTTGTCCTTCAATCATATTTTTTCAGACATTTTGGAAATGCTCCTGAATAGATAATTACACATGTTGAGTGGCTTTTGAGAGGTGAAATGCATCAGGAAGAAAATATGGTAGACATACAACCTGGAGAATCTACCTTGACAAGTGAAGAAGCTCATGACAGTTTTCATCAAAGGAGCATATTTATCCAATAAATATCTGAAATGCATGAGGTGAGTTTGTGTATCTTTATATGGCGTCTTCATGAAAGGCTTGTAGTATTCAAGATCTAGGCTCATTCCTTTGAACCAATATTCACCATTGTCTGGTAACCCAGTTGCAATTGAGATATAGGCTACTAAGAAACTAAAATCAACACTAGCAATGACAGCAATTTCTCCTTTCAGTTGAGTTGCCACCTAATTTGTTAGTTTCTCATGAAATCCCACCTTGCTCACCCTTTTGCAAAATTCCAAGTAGTGGACATCCTCAAAGGATTGTTTGATGAAAGGATAGGAGTTGATTGTGTTGTAGTCTGATGGTTCATATTTGAGGATCTTCCCTCCTTTATGTTGTCTCTTTCTTTCTGGCGAAGATTTTTCCTCCATGATCACACAAAGCCCTAGCAATAGGCAGCGAAAATAAGATGTGAGGTGTGAATGGAAATGAAGTGATATGAAGGTGATTTTTTGACAAAATGATGGGAGGGGTCTTGGGAAAGGTGAGAGGACTTTGAAATCTGATGAAAATGTGTGGAGAAATAGTGGAAAGATGGTTTTCTTGTAGGTGGAAACAACATGGTATATGATGAAACTTGCCCAAAAACCTCTAGGAATGAGCTAGGATTTTTCTTTCTGAGTATTTAAACTTTGTTTTGAGGTGGGTAAAATGGTTAAAATGGCTCATTAAACATGTATGCAGGTGTAGGATATCATTTTACATGTTTTAGAAATTAAAAATAATGATGGCCATTTTCACCCTAACTTGAAGAATCATTGACATGAGATGAAATTGGAAAAGAAAAAGATGGAATATGATGGTGTAGTTACTTGTTACTTAGTTTAGAAGTCAGTAAAATCAAGATTGCAAGTGAAAAAGTGAAGTTTGAGAGAGTTTTGAAGGGATTTAGGGAACTCTGTGTTCTTGAGCGCAGTGCAGCTTTTCTAAGCGCATCACCGGTCTACCAAGCACAGCACCTGCAAGTTTTTGCTAATTTCTTCTAGGAAAAAAACTCTTTTTCTTTTTTGGATGAGATAGCTTGATAACAAGGAGTTTGGGGGCTTTTTATTTTATATAGGGAAATTTTCTTCACCTTTTCAAAAAGAAATGGGACCCACCCCCATTTAGAAATTGATTTTCACTTTATGAAAACAAGGTTACCTTTACCATTGCAAATATGAGATGTCCTTTACTTTCTTGAGTGTTGGAGCTTATTTTTTTGGAACTTTTGGAACATGAGAGTATGAGGAGTGTGTGAAAAATCAAGATCAACCCTGAAAAGTTGTTTTGTCATGTTTTACTCACTGCTGGTTTTATCCCTGAAAATTATGAACCCTGGAAACTGTAGAGACCTAATGAACGACCTGAGACCTAATGGAATGATGATGATGACTGACCCATTTTTATTGTGACACCTTCATAAAGTGTGATAGGTGACTAGCATGAGTGAATTTCCAAAGAATGACTTGATCTTTAGACTAACCAATCAATGACCAAATTTTCTGTGTAAACCAAGTGGCAGAAAAAATTTGATTTTGAAAGTCTATAAAAACATAGTAAAAGCACATTTGATCCAAGTGACAGGATAACAAGATTGATGCTAACACTCTCAACAATAGAAGCAAAGTATGTTGCTACTACAGAGGCTAGTAAAGAAATGATTTAGTTACAAAGGTTTCTGGATGGATTGGGTAAGAAGCAGGAGTTGGATAGGTTATATAGTGACAGCCAAAGTGCCATATATCTTGCAAATAACTCTACATTTCATTCCAAGACTAAACATATACCGCTCAAGTACCATTTCATACGGTCAGCATTGGAAGATGCATAGTTGAAGATGGAAAAGATACACACTAGCCAGAATCCTAGAGATATGTTAACAAAAGTTGTAACTAGGGAGAAACTAAGAGTCTACTCAGTTTGAATTGGTCTTCAAGTATGATGAAGAAGATGAGAAACAACCAGATCCAAAGTGTATTCATTGTCCAGAAAATGAAGCAACAATGGAGTTGCTATAATTAGTCTCCAAGTGGAAGATTGTTGGGTGTGGAGCTTGATTATCTTCTGTATTCAAAGGTATCGCCGCATTGGACCCCAGTTCATAATGGGGCAGCAAAGCCACCTGTAAAATATATGCTATTGGGGGACTCCAGGGGGGTGGCTACAACCTTTGGGAGCCCCCCTAGTAGGGGATTGGGGACAGCGCCCCAGAAGTTCAAAATAGACGTAAAATTTCCTTGTAAAATGTTGTAATTTCGTAGTTAATCTAGGTCGTTCATTAGGCAAATATCTGATGGTAGATGTTATGTTTAATTTAAGTTTTTTGCCCTAGAAGGCACCCCCTCGCTATATATGAGGGAATTTTATTGCATCTATGTAGATCTCAGAGGAAGAGAGAGGAGATTGAGAGCGAAGAGGGAATTACAACGGATCTACTATAGGTTATATCTCTTCAGTTTGCTGGATAATATAAAAGGAAGGATTGGTTGTTTCTCCATTGACGTAGCCCAAACTAGGTGAACCACATATATCTGTGTCTCTCTTGTTTTATGTGTTTTCTGTGTTTATACTTCCACAATATTTTATGTTTTCCATCGCTCTGTAATATATAATTTTCTAACAGATTCCACCTTTATAGGAGGAGTTTAGATGAGTAAGAAGTCTAAGTTTCTGTAGCACTTTTAGCCATATTTTCTAGATCTGTACCCTTTTGTTTTAGATCTTCAAATATAGGTTGTTTCCATCCATAGTTTCATATTAAACCTTGTTTAGTCATTGACCTTAGGGTCCCATCGGTTTCCCTAGGTTTTACACCCAGCTCCCTATCTTTTTGCAATGATCTCCCTCTCTAGTTTTTGTTGTTGTTGCACCAATTTGTAGCAGCCTAGTGTCAATTGATCCCAGTCACATCAACACTTATATATCTTGAACTATTTAGTGTTTTTTCAGTTGATTTCGCCACCAACTAGCACAGTGTTTGGAAACCCAGTTTGGGCTGTGTTACACAATAATTTGTCACTGTCCTCATCTCACTCCCTCTATTGTGCCATGTATCAAATAAACATGTTCATGTCTTCCCACTCATGTAAGAATATTAATCAAATGCTCTATGATGCTGAAAGTTGACCCTTATTCCCTAAGTTTCTGCCTTGTCGCAAGTAATACATTCATATACGTGATGATCCCTTGTCATAAATAGTCTCATCGCAACACTGTCGCAGGTGTACACTTGTTTCTTGCGATGGTCAAATTTTAGGTCCTGGAGCGAGGCTCCCAGATATTTATCATGATGAATGGTCTGTACACATTACCTCCTTGCGATGTCGTCTTTTAGACTTAGTTCACGACTAGTGATGATACAGATTGGGCGAATTTGTTCAAACAGTCAGCCTTCTGATGTCTGTAGAGCTAGTTGTTGGGTCAATTTGGGTGGCCCTTCCTCCTCTGGGATGGTGGTTCCATCTCTTGTGCAACCTCCCTTGAGGATAAGCTCCCTCTCCCTCATTTCATGGAGAATCCTTCTCATATAAAATCACTCACCATTGTTATGATCTGCTAGTTCTTTTAGTTAGACAGTGTTGTTAGTTCTTTTGAGTTTAGTAGATAGCTTTGGTGTGAGTGTGACAAGTGTGGGGTTGTTAATAGTTTTGTAAGAGGTTGGAGAGTGCCTTAACCTTGTATTAAAGCTTGTGAGTGAGAGAGATATTGTCTATCTGGGAGACCCATTCTTGAGGGTGAATGATTGAAGAAACATACTGGCTGGACCCTCCGAGAAGGCTTGTGACATCAAGAATTGGTTGTAAGCCTTGCTCTTGATTCATTTTAATACAATCAATGATGATTTCCTATATCTTAAGTACAATTTACTTGATAGCATATGATTTCTTGACTTTATAAGTAAATAGATCATTGTTTTTCTCGGTTACATGCTCTCTTGGTTTCTTGTGGTGTTTTAGGTTGATTGCTCATTGAGGAGAAAGAAATGGAAGCTAGAGTAGCACAACAAAACTTCATCAACCACCGGTTTGAGGTAGGCCTCCAATGATAACTATTTAAGGTAATCAATTTTTGTTTTGTATTTGCTGTGACTAGATCCACTCTAGGGCTAAAGGGGTTGCCTCTGTCCACAGAGGGAACACTTTCCTACTTCACAAGTTGGCGACTCCGTTGGGGAGTCCTTTGTATGTTTTTTCTCTTGTTTTCTTTTGTTTGGTTTTGATTTAGTGTCTCTTGAATTTTTTGGTTAAACCATCAGTTTTTGGGTTACTTGGGTCTATCTAGGAATTCCCCTTACTATCTGGAAGAATAGTCTGGTGTTTGTTTGGGAGTTTTCACTTGTTTTTCCTTTTTTTCGAGCTCATCGCTGAAAAAATCTTGACAGTCCCAATGATGTTGCATCATCTCCATTTTGTAAACCTATGCGTCATTGAATCATGTCATGCAATCGCGACGATTCCTGAAATCGGCACGTTGCGAAAGATAGGTGTACTCCTGTGATGACGTCGCTATGTTGTTGCGACTATTGGCTTATCATCACTAGTTGTCGGTTATTATACCCATGATGATTCCTGTGTAAGTTGTTTTTATAGCTTCACCTCCTGAATTCACCAGTCTTATTTGTCCCCTGTTGTTTTCCTTTCGTCCATCAGCTTGTCTTAATTGCTTTTAGTTAAAGGTACTATGTCTTTGGTTTCATTTAGTGAATCTTGTGTTTTGGGCCTTGTGACCTAGCCTTTTCAAGTTTTTGAATCATTTGTCTGGGTTGCTTGTCTATCCAAGGTTCATCCGCAACCATCTTATTGATTTGCTTGAGGCTTTTTCATTTCTTGTTTCTTGCTGATTGATTTTTAGTGTCGATTATTGAACCAATTTTTGATATTGATTCGATTTCTTCACTACCAAGCATAGATCACAATTGTTTGGATCGATCAATTCACACTTGCTTGTTTTTCTTTTTAAATTCAAAACAATCAAAATCAAAATATTTCATTCATTTAGTATACGAAAGTGAAAGTACATTTACATTTCAAATTTTCATGTTTGAGAAATTGGAAAGCAAACTTTAAATCTATCATTAGTAGTATCAATGCACTGTAGGATTGGTGTGTTAATGCATTGTGTTTCTTAGCGCTTGCATTTGCTTGTCTTGGTTTTGTCTTAGTTTGGGAATGAACTTTCTACCTTTCTGTAAGTAGGTGTTCATCGAAATGAAAAATACTTTACTCATTCTAGTTGTATCCTAGGGTTTTTGATATACATACGGTAAGGCCTGGAAATTGAAACCTAATTCAAGATCAACTCTAAAATGAACTGAATGAACTTAACAACGCATTGGAAATTAACATATATTATTTAGAGGTCTAGGCTAGAGACGTGCTCTGGCATCGTTAAACCTAGTCACTATTGCTTTCACTTAAGGTTGGGTGATTCCTCCTTCTGTGAGTCAATAGCTGCTAGTACGGACTTGTGCTCCTAGTACCGTCAAGTATATATCGGGAGACCCCACTAGTTTATCATCCTACATCCATAGGAAGCTGTGTCTACTGCCTTACAAATTGTAACAGATCAAACATAGAATTTGGGAAGATTGACTGCCGTACGGAAAGTCCTTTGTCATTTTTTCTTTCATTTGATCACCAAGGTGTATATGCAGTTTTACAGGCTGTTTGGTAAACCTTTTTCCTAGCTCTCCAGAGTAGTCACTTTCACTCCTTTTCAACTCCTTAAAAGAAAGGGTCCATCTGAGCACTTGTCCTTTCAGGCTCATTAAATATTCGAAGGTGACTAGAGTCATCTTTTGTCCTTTTCTTGACTCTTTAAAAATGAAAAGGTCAAGTTCTAGTCCTATGTCATAAAATTTATTCGGCCACATTCACATTCACCGTGTTAAATTTTGATTGCATTTCAGTTTGTGTAGGATTGTTCTCCTTACTCGTTTATTTTTCCCCTAAAACTTTTGAGTTAAATCATCCTGGCAGAATCACCAATCCCATCTCCTGTACCAAGTGACCAAGGCTCTCCATCTTCTATCGCTTCTGAGGTACCGGTTGTTAGTGATACTCTTCCTGTTATTCTGAGTATTCAACTGCTTAACTCTCACGCTCCGAAAGGTGAGTTTTACGATATTCATTGGAACCCAATTTGGGATCCTTCCGAAGAAGATTTCCTCATTACTCCTTCTAGTTTTTCTGTCCTGATATCTTCCTTTGACATGCATGAGACGAACCCCATCTCTGGTGAGGAGACCTTTATGGCAAGTGGTGAAATCCCTATACCTACGGAAACTTCACACTTCCGTGTCACCCCTCTTGGTATCACGTTGCCTTTATGCTACCATGCTTTGGCTGATATCATGAGTTCCAGATCTCCCCTTATGAGTTCCATGTGGTCTCGTATTGTCACTCTGACCTCGAAACCTTTCACACCGTGATTCATAATGTGACTGTCACATCTGTCCCAAATATTCTGACTATTTGTGTGGCTTCTTCAGCTCCCATTGTTAGCACCGTCACTACATATTCAGTCATGACCACTATTACAGGACCTTCAGTCAGTCCTACTGGTGGTGGTCTGTCAGCATCAGCATCTAGAGTTGTTAATCCCACTCATAGTGCCCCACCTTCTTCTGGTTCCATTCCGGCAGGGGGGCATATGGCTAGTACTCGCAAGCTCTTTAGAATCTAGATCCACAGAATCCGTTTCATTACTATGATTCGCGAGGAGCCCATATTTATCACCCTATACATATCCCATCTCAACCTGTGGTTGAGGTTTCGGTTCCATTATCTGTTTCTTGGGGTCCGACCAGTTATCATGGTAGCCAAGCATAGGCTTCAAATTTTCAAGGTCCACCCTATCAAGGTCAACCGTCTTACGGGCAAGTTTCACGGACAACCGCATTATGGGCAACCTTATCCAGGGCAACCTGTTGGCCCACAAGGACAACCCTTACAAGGACAACCTTCGGCCTTCAGTGGTTCCTCTTTTACTTACTTCGGGAAACCTTCTGGCAACCTAGGACAACCTTACATCCAACAAGGCCAACCTGGTGCCCAGCAAGGTCACCCCTCTAGACAAGTAGGTCAGCCTCAAATCCAGCAAGGCCAACCCACTGTCTAGCCTGGTCCATCTTCTGGACAAGTTGGTCAGCCTCAAATCTAGCAAGGCCAACCAATTGTTCAGCCTGCTCAACCATCTGGTCAGTCAGGTCAGCCTTCAGTTCTATAAGGTCAACCCATTACCCAACAAACTCAACCTTCTGGGAAAATGGGTCAACCTCAGTCTCAACCAAGCCAACCTTCTAGCCAGATGGGTCAGCCTCATCTTTCGCAAGGAAATCCATTTAGACCTGCTCAACCGGGCATTTAAACAATCGTTGTTTCACAAGCTCCACACAGTTTTTAGACCAAGTCTGGGCTCTAGACCCAATCTGGTCTCCAAACTCAAGTTGGATTTCAACCCAACCTTCTTATCAAATGCAGCCTGGACCCTAGGCATAGTCTAGAGCCCAGCCACCATATGGTTTTCAAAACCTCCAACAGCCTCAAGGGAAACCTCAAATTGCCCCATACCAAAATTATCAACAACCACAGGTTAGCCCTTATCAGAATTTTCAGCAACCATACGTTGCTCCTATTGGTCAGGTTGGTAATCAATGGGTTGCTGGTGGTCAAAACCAGGGTCAACCATCTAGTTACAATTATAATCCCTATGGACAAAACCCTTATGACCAAAACCCTTATGGGCCAAATCCGTCCGGGCAAAATCAATGGGGGCAACCGAGAACTGGATGGAACTCTAACGTTGTTTCTTACCCACGGCCTCAGATGTCCTTCAACCCTCAATTACCTTTCTTGGCGACATTGGAACTGCTGGATGTGTCCAAAATGACAAATGATCCCATTCTTCATAATCTGTATTGGCCACCAGTTCCAACTAAGATTCCCGGTGATTGTCCCAAATTCGACGGTACATTTGGAGAAGATCCCTAAGCTCATGTCATGACCAATCACCTATGCTGTTCATCTAATTCATGGCTTGATGATTCCATCCGGATCCATCTGTTCCAATGGGCTCTCACTAGCTCTGCTGTAAAATGGTATATTGAGCTAGCTTGCGAAACTTTTCAGGACTTTAACTCACTTGCTATGGCATTTTTAACTCATTTTCAGTTGCCAATTCGATATGAAACAGGCACACACCTCCTGACATCCTTGAAACAGGACATGGCCACACATATCTCTAATCATATCCATGAATGGAGGAGGTGTTGTCATCTAATTAAGTTCTAGATCCCCAATCAGCTTTTGATTGACTGGTTTACAACCTCGTTCGTTGGTCCAATAGCCTAGGACATTGCTATGGGGGCATGTGTAACTGAAGAGCAAGATATTAAATGCACTCAGTACCTTGACTTGGTTTACTCCCAGTCTGATACACTATATGATTATTTTCCTGATGCTCTGCGACCCGGAACTTCAAAAGCTCTGTCAACACCATCTGTTGACGGTATCATTGGTTCTGTTTATGCAAACTCCAAAAAATCTTTTGCGAATCCTGTGAAGCAAAAGTCTACTGCTCCAAACAAAATTGCTTCTCAAGCTCCACCCAATCCTGGTAAAGCTTTTGAACTTAACACTGTCTAGTCCACCACGGCGGATAAAACTTTGAAAGGTAAGAAGAAGGGAAAAGGAAAGAATAAGGCCGATCAACCAAAGCAGGATCCCCCTAAGCCTCTGGCCGAAGAAGGTGCCAAGCGCAAACCTAAGTATCCTTGTGTCATTTGCGACAAGGATCACTATACTAAAGACTGCCCTAGGTAGTCTAAGGTTAGTCATTTGTTAAAAGGCACCCTGGGACTCCTATTGTGCTCAAAGAGCCTTTTCCCTTGCAACAGACTCAAATGGTGGCTGATCAACCTCAATCCTCTTCCACCTTCGGCTCTCAAGTCTTCATGGCTGGGATGATTCCCATCCATATTAGTACATAATCAAAAGAATATCCTTTGCCCACCAAGAAGGAAATTGAAGTCCCCTACAATATTCCTTCGTCCAGTATTGGTCCACTCCATATCAAGCGACCTAGTACCGAGTCAGTCATTTGACCTCCTCCCAAAGGAGTGCTCTAGAAGTCTTCCTACAACCCTAATGCTCATGCTGCATAGCACTATAGCATCGTTGAGGACTTAGCCCAAGCTCCTTTGACTATGTCCGCATTGGAAGTCCTCTAGAGCTGTCCTTCCCAGAGGAAGTCTCTGCTATCAGCCATCAGTGGCATTGACCTGGCTGACTCGGATTTGATTACTTTTGACCTGGATAATCATGTACCAAGACTACCTCACTAGATCACCTTCCTCATTCAAGTCATCATCAACTCTAAGAATATTCACCACACTGTTATTGATGAGGGCGCTTCCACTTGCATCATGTCTGTTGCTTGTTGGAAGGCTATTGGTTCCCCGACCTTGAGTCAGTCTCCCAATACCTTGGAAGCCTTCGATGGGAGAGATTCCTATCCTTATGGTATCCTCCCACGTCTGCCTATTACCCTGGAAGGGAAGACAATTGAAGTTGAGGTCGAGGTTGTCGATGCAAATTTAACTTACAACCTCCTCTTAGGACGAAGCTAGACATATGTGGCTTCATCTCTATTTCGTGTCCTTCGTTTTCCCCAGCAAGGAAAAATTGTCACAGTAGACCAGTTGTCCTTCTTCGCTTCTTCTTCTTCCGATGGAAATGTGCCTTTTGTGGAGCATACCTCTGTCTCGTATGAGAGTGTGGGTGCTGGAATTTTTAAAGATCCTGCCCTCATGGGTTTTTTTTCACTCCCACCTCCCAACATCGCTCCCATCAAAATGATTTCTATCTGTTCTGATCCTTGGGTCCTTCCTCCCATTGATCAGGTAGAATCTTGGGGCGATGTCATACCGTTGAGTCCTGCCGAGCTCAACTATGTTGAAATTGTTTCTACATCATCTTCATCTTCTGAACCTACTCCTTCGAGCAACACTCTGGACACGTATATACAATCCCCTTGGCTCAGAGATAGCACTTCTTTAGGTCCATTACATGAAATATTTCCTTCTGATGAAGCAATTATCGAGACTATGTCTTTCGAGGAACCTCCTTGGTTTGATCATCACCATCGTTCCTAGTTTCTCCCTAGCCACGAGGTTATGATTACTTGTCTTGAGTAGTTTGCTTCCCGTGTCCCCTCTCAACCCCTTCAGATACCTATTCAAATCCATCAAGTTTTCTCTGAAGGAAATATGGGGAACATTATGCAAACCATACCTATTGACATCTCTGTTAAACCAAGGGTTATCAAGAATATTCACATTAGAGTAACCTGTACTCTGGAGGAGATTCAACTTTATACTGATATTTTTAGAGAATTTGGTGACGTTTTTTCTTGGTTGTATGAAGAAATTCCCAGCACTGATCCTAGTATCGTGGTGCATGAAATACCTACATATCTGAGTGATAAACCTGTTTGACAACGTTTACGTCCCGTGCACCCCTGAAAGGCTGTAGCTATTAAAGGAGAAGTCGGAAAACTTCCTAAAGTTGGGTTTATTTACCCTATCTCGCTCACTGATTGGGTTTCTAATATTGTCCTTATGACCAAGAAGCAGGGCGCTATTAGGGTTTGTGTTGTCTACCGTGACATTAATCGTGCCTATCCCAAAGATAACTATCCTACACGTTTCATTGACTAGCTCATTGATGATTGTGCTGGAAGTGAGATTTATTCTTTTATGGATGGATTTTCTGGTTATAACTCAATGAATATATCGCCCACATATCAACAGAAAACCACCTTCATCTATTCGTGGGGTACCTTTGCCTATAAGAAACTCCCTTTCGATCTCAAAAATTCCAGTTCTACCTTCCAATGCGCAATGTATTATGCATTTCATGATATTCGTCAAATTGTGCAGCCTTATTTGGATGACCTTCCAGCCCATTCAGCAAAGTGCCATGACCATCCAAATCACCTTTGTGAAATTTTTCTTTGCTATCGACACTATCGTATCCGTATTAATCCGCATAAATGTGTCTTCTGCATTGAATTTGTCATAATTCTTCGGTTTTTCGTCTCCAAAGAGGGCATCTACCTGGATCCCCTCAAGGTTGAAGCCATTTTGAATCTTCCTCCTCCTGCTTCTTTGCAACAACTGCAAAGTTTGCAGGGTAAAGAAAACTTTTTACGCCATTTTATTCCAAACTAAGCTAAAATTGGCAAAGGCTATACGCGGTTATTAAAACGGGATACCTCCTTTGTTTGGGATGTCGCTGCATAAGAGTCATTCGAGCTACTCAAGGCGCTCCTTGTTTCTGCTTCGTTGTTACGTCTGCCTGATTATCACTGCGACTATACTCTTTATCTGGCTGCCGTCAATAGCACCATCGGCATGGTTTTGGTTCAAGACGATGATGATGGTACCGAGCATGTTGTCTATTATCTCAGTCGTAATTTACTTGACATGAAAACTCGATATGCCTATGTTGAGAAGCTGGCATTGGCAGCCATTCATGCTGTCCAATGTTTTTGCCATTATATACTATTTCCTAAAACGACAGTGATTTCTGACTGCAACCCGATGACATACATCTTGTCACGTCAGTTGCTAGGGGGAAAATACTCGAAATGGATTGTCATCCTTCAAGAGTTTGACTTGGAGTTTACTATGGCCAAGTCTAAGAAATCCTTCGTTTTCACCGAATTTCTCTGCTCGGTACCATCCGCTACCACACCCTCTCGATTAGAGGACCATATTCCAGACGAGTCCCTATTCTTGATTAGAACACTCAATCCCTGTTATGGGGATATTATTGTCTACCTTTAGATGTCCTCCTTTCATCCTGATTTGTCCAAGGATGCTCGTCGACATATTCGCCATCATTCTCAGCCTTATCGCATTATTGGGGACACCCTATACCGTCTCGGTGTTGACTCTGTTCTCTACTGTTGTCTAACGTTCAAGGAAGCCGAACGAGTGTTGAATGACTGCCACTCTAGCACATGTGGTGGTCATATGTTCAAGTGTGTTACTACCCTGAAGATCCTCCACGATGGTTATTTTTGGCCATATTTTTAAGGATTGCATTCTCGCCATCCGCTCTTGTCATGCATGCCAAATCTACCAACAGAAGACACGTGCGCCTCCCTCTCCTTTACACCCTGTCATTACCGTCGGCCCTTTTGTGAAATTGGGCATTGATTATATGACCTGTAACCTTCGCTCGACCAGGGGCCATGGGGATATCATTGTTGCCATAAATTATTTCACAAAATGGGCCGAGGCGATGCCTACATTATCTAATGATGGTAAGACAGTGGCTCAGTTTTTATTCAATCATGTAATTTCTCAATTCAGAGTCCCTCAGGCTATTTTCACTGATCATGGTTCTCATTTCCATAATCATATGATGACTGAGTTAACAACCCAGCTAGGCTTGTGTCATGATAGTTCGACACCGTATTATCCTCAGGCCAATGGCCAAGTAGAAGCTGTCAACAAATTTTTGGTCACAATTCTTTAGCGCACCATTGGCATGCACAAGTCTAACTTTCATTTGATGTTGTTTTCTACCTTATGGGCCTATCGTAATTCAGTGAAGGATGCCACTAGATTCACCCCATTCCAATTGGTTTACGGTATGGAGGCTACCCTTCCAATTGAATGTGAGATCCCTTCTCTTAAATTAGCTGTCGAATTTCTCCCAAACACTACTCCGGTAGAAGAACGTCTTCTTTACCTAGAGTGGTTAGATGAGACCCATTGACTAGCCTCTTTAGTTATTGAAGCACAGAAGAAGAGAGTGAAAACTCACTTCGACCAAACTATCAACCCCCATTCTTTCGTTGAAGGAGGTTTAGTCTTGCTCTATGATCAAGCAAATGATAAGTTGGGGGCAAGAAAATTTGAGGCTATGTGGCATGGGCCTTACATTGTGAAATTCGTTTCGCAAAAAGGGGCCTATGAGCTAATCGATTATCAAGGAAATCCTCTAGATAAGCCATGGAATGGGCTTTATCTTAAGAAATATTATGCATGAACTTCGTGCATCTGCTATGTACATACATGTTTTTTCAGTTTGTGTTTGCATGTGTGGCTTGGTGTGTAGGAACAATTGCCACTTATTGTGTCTTTTTGCTTCTTGTGTAGATGTCTGGTACACCTTACATTGGTTTCGCTGATGGTGCCTGCTGTAGTACCCGAACCTTTCCT
This sequence comes from Pinus tabuliformis, assembly GCA_031772625.1. Taxonomy (NCBI): domain Eukaryota; kingdom Viridiplantae; phylum Streptophyta; class Pinopsida; order Pinales; family Pinaceae; genus Pinus; species Pinus tabuliformis. The sequence continues at coordinate 1,034,042,380 of CM062816.1, read as the reverse complement.
CTGCAGTATGGGTGATCTACGATCCTCACAGTGAGTTAGTAGACCTTCAAGATGTTTGTCTGGGTTTCAACACAAAAAATGTCGCTGAATATAGTGTTGTCATTGAATTACTGACTGAGGCTGTTAACCTCAATATTCATGCATTGGTTGTGAATCTGAATTCTCAACTTGTTGTCCACCAACTTAACGGGTGTTATTCCGTGGGAGACCCTCGGATTTTAAGGTTGTATTTATGTGTTATATTATTGGAAAGAAATTTTGATTTTATCACATATCAACACATTCCAAGAAGATTAAACACATTAACTGATGCATTAGCAAATCATGTATTAGACAAACATTTACGCAACATGTAATCAAACATTGTATGAAAGCATTTAGACACAGTAATAAACCATAGATAGCATATATATATATATATATATATATATATATATATATATATATATATATATATATATATATATATATATATATATATATATATATATATATATATATATATATATATCGTGTAGCGCACCGAAGTGCTCAAAAATAAGTGTGTATGTCAAAAATAGAGTATGTGTTCACAATACATCTGAGACACATGTCTCTAAAAAATAGCAGAAGTAAAGCCTAGGTGTCTACAACAGTGGGTTCTACTTCCTATAGCAGACCACCACCCACACTACTCATCTCAAGAGCCTATGTATCCTAGGTGTCACACCAACTGTATGTCTCTGATACTCCACCGGGACCTCCTCGATCCCCTTGTAATCTGGGATCCCATCAGTCAGGCCCTCAAGGTTACGGGAAATCTCCTCCTCTGCATTACCACCCGAGCAAACTAGAGCCAGCTCCATGTTTCCCTCTCTTCGTGCCTCAGGGGCCAGTCCCATGGATCTTGTCGGTCCCACATCTGCAAGTAATATAGAAATGATAATTAAGACATATGCATGTGAAAATCCAAAAACATCATGAAAAACAAAACATATAAATAGTATGGTGTTTGACCAAGTGTTTTACCTCCCTCATCCCATTGCTTGCCAGGTGAGAGTAGCACGTTAGGATCTCCTCGAAAATATGTGCCCGCATACAACCAATCCTCGATGATGATCTTCTAATAATCCAGCCACTCCTGAAACAATACTCCCCATGATACTGGCCGACCACCACCTCCTCGTGGCATCACATGTGCCCATCAGGTGATGTGAGTCTCTCACGGTCCAGGCACATACAGGTCCATATCCTATAGCTGAAGTGATGGCACCCGCTCCAGCATGAGCGGTATTAGAATGGATCCATATCCAAACTGTTTGGTCTCCCCTCATCGGCACTTAGTAAGCTGCCTCTTCATGTTAACGGACACTGCATCGACCCAGTTGTACATGGTCAGAGTGAGGCAATCAAGGGCCAACTGCAAGTGGGTCTTTGTTGCCTCATGTTGTGCTTTAGAGCCTACTGCTCTCGTAACCATAAATAGTATTGAGTGAAGGGTCAAATCCCCCACTATCGAGATCTGTAGTTTCTCGCTAGTGGATGATTTGTGTGCCCCTGGGCACACCCGCGCTATCAGCATATCAAGAGTCTCGCCGATAGCCTGTACACCCTCCATGATTGGTCTCTCACCGTGACGAGACAAACCAGTCAAGAAATATATGTTCGTCGCGTCAAACTCAATGTCTTTACCACGGATGATGAACTTCCCCTCTGTCGGGTTCCATGAGTAGATCAGCAGCTCGAGCAAGTCTGGTTGTGCCCGAAGGTGTGGTGTAAGGAAAAATTTCAATAATCCACAATCACGTAGGGCTCTTCTGCACTCAGGGTTGTTAAATGCCTATTCATCGTTGTCATCGTGGGTTCTCTCTTGCCATACGAATGCCATTATTGCCCTGCATTGAAGGAAAAAATAATTAGAATCTTTTCCATGAGCTTAAATGCGCAATTTATAAAAAATTCAATCTTTATAGCATCGTCACGACTGTTTTTCAAACAGTAGCAACGGCTCAAGATCAGAGTTCATTTTTTCCTCAATTGTCGCAATAGTACACCTGTCTCTAGTGACGACCCTGATGGTGGTGTGTGTTAGCATGCTCGGTTGTTGCTAACCCGTGAGGGATTTACGCGATGACGAGAAGTGGATTTGAAACAAAAAAATCCACCAAAAACCACCTATGGAACATGAAATGGACCCAAAAAACCATGGAAATGCAGTGCAAAAGATGGTTTAATTATGTGGTAGGAGTCTCGGGTGAGATGGTTTAACACTGATGCCGAAATCAAGCTCTGAACTTCACGCAGGTTTGCACTCAAAATCACCAAAGGTAAAAAACTCAAAGTGTAAATGTAAAAAATGAATTACCATGGACCCTTTTTATAGTGATTTTTCCAAAATTTTAAGGTTTTGCACTATAGGGTTTAGGGTTTCACCATTTATTTTAAGTTTTTATTTAGGGTTTTGAGTTTTTAACCTAATTTCCATGTATATAATGCATTTGTATCGAATGGGTCTTATGATGTGGTTTCTTTTGTGCAGAACCAGGGACAGTGGATACATTTAATGAGTCATATATGCTTGGTCCATATTTTCTAAAAGTCTTCTTTAAGCCCTTTCTGACTTACAAAAGACGAAAAGATTATCGAGTTTTCCCTTTTAACTCATTAAACAGAATAAAAGGTGGTCCACTTTCAGCTCTTTTCTGACTGTATAAACATGAAAAGATCACCGGACTTTTGTCATTTCAAGTTTGATACTGGTTATGAAACGACGTGTCTTTGATCACTTTTTTACTTTTTTAGATTGGGGCCACTAAATACGAAAAGTACTCCTTGATCATAATGATCAAGCAGTTCTCTCAAGTATTATTTTATACTTTTTCGGGCTCGAGGGACACAAATTTACAAAAAAGGACCCCCCTGGAGTTTTATTTTCCGTGTCTTTTTCAAACTCTCTAAACATGAAAAAGACTCTGAGTTTTCCCTATGTCGGACTCGTTAAACCCTGACGACATTGGACTCATCATCATAATGAGACTCGAGCTTCTCCTCCCTAGGGCTTGTTAAACTATTACTAGGTTGGATTTGTCCAAAGGTCGAACTTATATTACAAGCATATGCTATCCCCTTCAAGCTTTTTTTTCAAAAATAATTGGGGTACTCGCCAGCAATGGTGGGGGGAAATTTGGAAGTCGTCATTGGTTACCTACGACAGCTAGTCACTCTTGAACATCGACACTTTTTCTTCTCATCGAGTTGGGATATCCTCATATCGTCATTGGCCTTCCGGGGTTTTGGATTTTCATTTTTCCTCATTCCATCTGATCCATGTTGTCTCCATCAGACCTCTGATCCCTAACACCAAAATTCTTCCACATTTCGGAGTCATTTCGCCGAAATGTTCAAGAGTATAATCTTTCTGTAGTTCACACCCTTACCTCCTTCTCTAATACTTTCATAATCTACCACTTGTTCCTTATCTCGCATCGTTTGTGGGGGAAACATTATGGCCCTCATACGATGGATCGTCTCCTGTCGACACCAGCTCATTATCCAGGAAGATTGATCTAGAGATGCCATTCGGTACCTTGGAGCTTGCATACCTCAATGGCAAGTTCTTCGCACCCGACGATAGACTTTCATCATTGGTCTTTGATTGGGTGATTCCATGAGTGTTAGACTTCAGATCATTTTTCACACTTAGTGGATTGTACTGGATAGTAACTTGAGAGCCATTGGCATTATTGGTGGTTTATCTCGTGCTTGTTAACGGTTTTCATCATTGACCAGTAATCAAGCGACTTTCTATCATGCTTGACCTCAGCACATTTGTTAGCATGCTAGAATTTGTACTAAGATCGGTTAGGGTTTCAAGACCCTGAACTAAGATTACATATGTTCGAACTGCATGGATTGGTTCGTGATTAGATACATGACTCTTTGATTGGATGGCTATGACCACACCTGAGTCTTCATGGATGGCTCCGACCATACCTTTATCATTATATGGTCTTATCAACTGGGTGGCTACGTCTATACCACAGACCAAGTTTCATATGTCTTTTGGATGGTTGCGCCCATGCCTAGACTACATGTATTTCACTGTTAGAGATATCAGTTGTACTTGTACCTACAGGTTCTTCAAGGTGATGTCCCAATTCGGTCCTGGTTTCGTAAATAATTTCACCCCTCCTACTCTCTCAGGCTTCATGCTTTAGGGGGCATCTGTTACACAGTAATTTGTCATTGTCCTCATCTCAGTCCCTTTGTTGTGTCATGTATCAAATGAACATGTTCATGTCTTCCTACTCATGCTCTCTGATGCTAAAAGTTGACCCTTATTCCTTAAGTTTCTGCCTCGTCGTGAGTAATACATTAATATACACGACAATCCCTTGTCATAAACATTCTGGACCCTCCGAGAAGGCTGGACCCTCCGAGAAGGCTTGCGATGTCAAGACTTGGTTGTAAGCTTTGCTCTTGATTCATTTTAATACAATCAATGATGATTTCCTATATCTTGTGTACAATTTACTTGATAGCTTATGATTTCTTGACTTTATAAGTAAATAGATCATTGTTGTTCTCGGTTACGTGCTCTGTTGTTTTCTTGTGGTGTTTTAGGTTGATTGCTCATTGAGGAGAAAGAAACAAAAGTTGGAGTAGTGCAACGGAACTTCATCAACCACCGGTTTCAAGTTGGCCTCCAATGATAACTATTTAAGGGAATCAATTGGTGTTTTGTCTTTGTTGTGACTAGACCCAGTCTACGGCTAGAGGGGTTGCCTCTGTCCGCAGAGGGAACACTTTCATACTTCACAGGGCAGGTTTAGTTAATTGATTTGTTATTCATTTTATGTTTTTAATTTCAGTTTATTTTCAACAATAGTTTTTCTTTTTTCAAACATGATCTAGGCTTAATTAATAAACACACTTGCACATACATGCACATCTTAAGCGAAGGGCGATTTTTTTACACCGCTAAGCCAAGACTTAACATAATAAATTTATCTCCCCACACAAAGACAAAGGCATATTGTTGATCTCCCTTCACCATTTCTGTGTCACTTGTGTCTTACCACTATTGCCCCACCAAGGCATTTTTCGTAGAGACTCTTAGGCCTTCATCCCCAGTTTCCATTTTGGAATATTACTCCTCCCCCCAGGGTTCGAGTTCATAGTCCCTTGTCTCCCCATACCAACTCTTCTCTTAGTTCATCTAATTCCTCATTTGATTATGAGCCTCCTTCACTGCATATCATCACCATGTCAAGACCCACATCTGTTGCAGGAACCCAACCTGGTGTTGGCTCCAGTTCTACTCTGGTGGTCACATCTAGTGGAATCATATCGACAACCCCCATGCTCTCTTTTATGGTGGGGTTAAGTCTCCAGGATTTTAGCCAGTTGATAAATGACCCTATACACCATGATGTTGGTTGGCCTGCTATCCTGACTAAGCTTCCCTCAAACATCCCAAAGTTTGCGGGTAGTTCTAGAGAGGACCCTATCAATCATGTCCGTTCATTCCATATGTGGTGTTCATCCAACTCCATTACCGATGACTCCACTCGTCTTCGACTGTTCCAATGCACGTTCACTAGAGATGCTGCAAAATGGTATGTAGACCAGCCTGCGACATCTCATTCCATTTTCGCAATGATTGCTAAAGAATTCCTCTCATATTTTTAGTTACCTCTCTGATAAGATACTGGTATGGAGCTATTGATCTCATTCAATCAGTCCTTTTCCACTCTTCTTTCCGATCATGTTCAAGAGTGGTGCAGAAGGAGGAGCACATGCCATGCCTCGCCCTTTGAAGACTGTGTTTATCTAGATTAGTTTCTTAGGATCCTTTTATCACCCATTGGAAAATATGTCGCGACCCATTTTCCTCAGACAAATGAAGAAGCTCTACAACTCGCTCCTAAATATGACCTAATTTATGCACAATACGGTTATTTCTATACCGTCATTCTAGATCTCCCCCATCCTTGAGATGCCAATGCACCAGGGGCATCTCATGCCACCAACGGTATCGTTGGAACCCTTTCACTTCCTTTGCCATATACTCAGCAAAGTTATGGCTATCTGCAGGGGGCACTAGTTCCTCCAACACTTATGCCCCTTCTACTAGCAACATGTTTTCACGACCAGCCAGTTCTCAACCTGTCTACCAAACCGTTTCTCCTCCCTATGCATAGCTGAGCACTCTATCCCCTCAAGCATTATCGCCATAGCCTCCCATTCATCCTCAGCCACAATAGCCACTGCACGCTTAGGGTCAACTGTTGGTGCAATAGAGTGTGACCAATCCCCAAAATTTGAAGAAAATGAATAAGGGGAAAGGTAGCAAGTATAACTAGGGTAATCAAGTTAATCAACCTTGTGAGCCCCAGGGGAACTAACCTAACACCAACAACCAGCAACCAGCAACAGGGCAGCCAGCCCAAGAAGAACAAGGCTATTCGAGCAAACAAGCCTTATGCATGTTGTGGTGTACATGGCCATTATACACATGAGTGTCCTCTCTTACCCGAGATGCGCCAAATGTGGGAAGCTCAAGAAGCTTCTAGATGTCAACCACCCATCCAACAATCGCCTCAAAATCCTGGGCCATCCCAACTGACAGTGGTTACAAATCTTTCCCCTCAACAAGAATTTGTTGGTACACAACCTTAGCTAGGTCAAGCAACCCATCCCCCCCACCTTCTGGTCATGGTGACTACCAGATCCTCATGATGAATTCTCATGAGGTTAATCCCTCCGATATCAACCTACAAACTTGGTCGTGTCAATATGACAAGCCATCGACTTCTCCCGCCACTCATTACAAAACCAAAACATATAATAAGCCTCTAACGACACCATATGGTCTGCTACAGATCCATCAGCCTGAAGTTGAGGCAATTCCCAAGATCCCAAAGGGACCATTATGTTGTAACACAACTTCTAACCGAGCTTCCCATACATACAATATAGTATACGACTTCGCACAATCACCTACTTCCATGTCGATGATGGAAGTACTCCAGTGATTCCCATCTCAAAAGAAATCTCCACTAACTGTTTTGGGCATAATAATCCTTCCGATGATCATTTGATTGTCTTCCTAGTTAATACATCAAAACATCCCCCATTACCTTCATCTGTTTCTTTCGATATACTAGTCTGAGTTCGTAATGCCATCATATCCTGATGCATTATTGAGGAAGGTGCGTCCACCTGTGTGATGCTCACCATCGTTTGGAAACAACTTAAGTCACCTGAGCTATCCCCATCCACCATCACTATGCATGCCTGGGATGGTCATTCCTCCCAGCGTCTTGGCATGTATTGCAATTGTCCCATGGCCCTTGCAGATAAGATTGTCGATGTAGACATTGAGGTTATTGATGCCCCTTTAGATTACAACATTCTCTTAGGTCATAGTTACACATATTCCATGTTAGTCGTCGCATCTGCGGTTTTTTGCAAGATGTGTTTCCCACATGAAGGGAAGATTGTTACCATTGATCAGTTGACATACTACGAGCTGACATCCATGACCTCCCCTGAGTCCATTATCTCATCAATGTTAGATAAGAAGTATTCAACTCCTCTCACCATTGTTTCACCCAGAGTCTATAAAGATTCCTCATTGTTGGGTGTTTTCCCTAGTCCTCCCCCTCTCATCTTAGAGCCTAGCTCTTTGATTGTTTGCATGTTACAAGTGTTAGGTTCCTATACCAATAGGAGTCATAATTTTTAAATGATTGAGATTGAACCTGTAATATGTACATACCTTTGCTTTCTGCAAATGTTTTCCATATTCAAAAAATTAAAAAATGTAAAGAGGGTATATCCTAAAATAATAATCAATGGACAAAAAGAATAAAAAGGTCAAAAAAGATGAAAAATATGAAACCCAACAAAAGAAAAATACCATGAAAGTGAGAAAGACAAAATGCCACTACTATTTAATTTTTGTGCATAATAAATGATTGTGTGCAGTTTGTAATCTTTGCCATAATCCATGATAGTCAAAATGTTTAAACTTGGCTATTTCATGTTTCAATTTCATGTCTAAAATCTGACCAAACTGTTTAATCTTGGCAGATAATTAGATAGGTAGAGTAAATAAAAGGAGCTCAATTGTTTAATCTGAGCTCTTGGATGTAATAAGGTTAGATTTAGTTAGTTTACTATTGTAAAAAGAAAGACAAATGTTTGATAAGGATTTGCTAGCTTAAATGCACCCTGATAAAGAGAAGTAAAAATGGTAGGATGAGTAGATGGGTAAGTAGTAGAAAGGTTGTAGAAGTATGATGATTGATTAGAAAAGATCATGTTTATCATCTTTTCATCATAAACGTTCCATATGTGAATGGGTGCTCAAGCATGCAGATGGAAATCATAGTCAATTAATTAATTTCCCTCATTCATTTCACCTGTTACTTAGCTAATTTCCCACAATAAAGATCAAAGTACTTAAAAACCCTAAGTCAAAGAGGCTCAGAGAATTTCTCTGACTTTTGGAGGGACCGAACCCTTGGCTCAATGACTGATAGGTAATAAGTACTAAAGCCCGCTCATAAAAATTCATCCCCCACTTCAAATCATTCATTTCCATAAATAATTCCCTTTTCCTAAGGTTAAAGTACCTTTACCTAGGAAAAGTATTTATTCCCCCCACATAACTCATTTTCATATCAAAAACCCACAAAAACACTATATCCTAAGTTTTCATGTTATCATCGGAAAAGTATTAAAACATGGAATATCATATACTTAGGATATTGTGCCCCTTTCTGCTCATTTTACTAATTACTAATTTATTTATTAAATTCCCAAACAAAAACCTGTTTTCCCATATATATTTAATTCCCGTAAATATTAATTAACCCTACCCTAGTTTAATTATATAAACTATGATTTTCTACCCAAACCCACTAACTAATCAATCTGTGATTAAGTTAGTTAAAACCCCAATTAAACCCTCCCCTAATGACTCTGATGCCTTAACCCCACCTTAACCCCTCATTAACCTAAAACTACCGCACTTAATTACCCGCCAGGCCCCCCCACTACCCTCCGTGCAACTCCACTACCCGATCACCGCATGATCGCTCCCCTTCACGTCGGATGGCCCAATCCATTTCAGTTGGGCCCCGATGTCTAAACATTACTTTCTCGAAATGGGTTGTTTTCTATTGGGCCCCTCAGGCTACGTGTCACTCAATGAATGGAATTAGTCGACCTTCCCCCAATACCACCAAGCGCCCAAAAGTGCTGTGATGGAAACCACTTACCACCCACCGGCTACATGCCAAAAAAGCCACTGTTCACCCCACTACACAACAAACAACCACTATTCACCCGTACCCGCGAAAATTAACTATTTTCTCATAAATCCAAAAAATACCCAAATCATTTGTTTTATCGTTTTTCCACTGAAAATCTCCATGCATGCACCTGGGAACGTTGAAGTTATCAACCTACATCCAATTTGACCCTAAATACACCACAAAGAACCTAGTTTTCTCTCCAGCCTACTCAAAACCTTTTCAATAGTTCACAGTTGCCAACCGGCCTGTTCAGAGCTAGTTATCCCTAATTCCAGGTATTTAAGCCATAATTCATTAGAAAACCTCTCAATTTTAGAACCAGTTACTGATTTTGTTAGTTAAAGTAAAAATTTAATTAAAGGAACTCAAATAACTTGAGCTTACACTGTACTCAACCACCTTTTCCCTAAAAACTAAAAACCACCTCCTCCATTCTCAAATACACAAGAGCTGAGAATGGCTGCCCCAATTTCCATGGATGTGTGACTTATTTCCACTTCTCATCTAGACTTATACCATCTCCACCCGGCAGACAAGAATTTCCAGATAAAGGACACCTCTGTCCTTGAATCCCCTTTCAAACTCTACTACCAATACAGAGACTAATACTTGAACCATGCTGATAAATTTGTGTTTTGGGAGTCCAATTTGCCAAGTACCAATTCCCTGAAGTTCACATTTTCCTAGAAATTATCCATTACTACCATGCAAACTATATCCCAGCCAAAGAGCAGTGATGTCCCCCAACCAGACTGTACTTTTCACCATCACTACTGAATCAATAAATGAGATGCTTCAACTTCAACCTAGGCCAAAACTTGACTCCCCTCTCCATTGGAGATCTATTGGACTTATTTCCCAAGCTTAGCCCTGCAAGATTGGCCCAAATAACCCAAACTTATATTTTAGAAGAGAAGTATACCCCCAAGGAGCCTCCTCCATATGTTTCTACCATATTTTCCCCATTTGGCTGAGACATTGTGGCAATGATATCCAGTGTCCTAGGTTATACCACCAGTGAGTACATAGATGAGATCATCTTGGCTTTCATGTGCATATGCACTCCAGGACAACCTCCTACTGTTATTTATGATTATGCCAAGTTTATAGCTGATAGAATGCATGACTAGTTCCTCAGAATGAGCAATGAGAGAGTCTTCAAGTACTCCTCTCTTTTGTACCACCTCTTCCTATACTACCAAGCTAATAAGTTTCCATTTTCTCTTCAGAAGCTTGACACAAAAGGTCACCCTAGGTCAGTAATTTTCTGGACTCCATTGATCCACAAATATGACTCTCCATATTCATATACAGACTTCATAGACCTATTTTTGCATCTCATTGTGGCAATGCTGCTAGGCAGCCCTCCTCCAAGAATCAGTTCAGATATAAGGAGGATCCTACAACTCTCGAAACAATCCAAAGTGGGGGATTGGTACTTGTACCAAAACCACACTGAGGTTAGAATTTATGGCTATGATCTGGCCCCTTATAAACTACCCAAATACCTATTGGCATTATGAGACAAGTGTTGTCCTTGATGGCAAATCACACAGATGAAAGATCATAGTGCAGCAGGTCAGTAGCAAAGAATTGATGATCAGACTACAGAGAATGAAGAAGAAGAGTATATATGCAGGCTCAGAGTATATATGTAGGTTCACTATATACCAAGTACGGTATACACACAAGTTATACACAGGTTCACTATGTACCAAGTCACGTATATACGCAGGTTCACTATATACCAAGTAGGGTATACACGCAAGTTATACATGCAGGTTCATATATACGAAGTAGTGTATACACGCGGGATTTCTGATCAAAATTCGGGTATGCGTATGCACGCACTTTCATGCACAGAAAAGTGCGTACATGTGGGAAAGCTTATTTTTGGGTCCATGGTATTTATACCTATGGTTTTGGTCCTTGGTATTGCATCCGAAGTGTTGAACCAAGGTATTGGGTCCCTAGTATTGGTTCTCAATGGTTTTGGACCATGGTATTGAGTACGGCCTAAGACTATAAAAGGAGAGGAAGATCATTAGGCAAACACATTTAGAAAGTCTTGAATATCTGATGAAGCATGAGATCCAATATACAGGTTATGGGTTGATGATGCATTGCTTGATTTGAGCTAAGGAGGAATATCATCGGTTGATGGAGAACAAGATCTAAGGATAGATCAGGATCAAATGGTTTGAAATGAACTATCTCTATATGGTTGATTATGTTATTCTAGATCTACATACTGACACATGTAATGTTTTGAACTGAGTATAATTTAAGTTTGAAATAGCTGCAAGTCATGATTGAATATTTATAGATCTGTAAGCGGGTTGGCTTTGGTGAAAGCGCGTATGTACGCGGGTTTGATTCATCGTAGTAGCGTATACATTATGAAGTATGATGTTTGAAGTTGCAGTTGGGTCTGATTGTTATTACAGAGTTTTGTTTCTGCTCTGTGTTCTGGCGACTATGTTTTTGATAGGGTTTCAGTGTTTTAGTGATTTAGAACTTGATGATGCTAGTATTGATTGTTTTGTGCTTCAATGATATTGATGGGTCCAGTATGAAAATTGGATGAAACATGGCCTTCAGATTATAGTGTTTTACTTCAGGAGTATCCAATATGAAAATGTATGAAATGTGGTTCCTAGAGGATGAAAGGAGATTGTAGGCTAGCACCTACATACTAGTACATCAGCTAGTACAAAAGCAAAGAGGGTAGTAGCTCCCTTCCAGTAGCAGCTAGAGAACAAGTGAAGGTTGGAGCATTCAGTAGGTAGGCACCTACGTACTAGTGAATGGATCAGCTAGTACAAGAGCTAAGGGGGTTGTAACTCCCATCCCAAAGAGTCTAGAGAACGAGAGAAGGTTGTATCCTTCTGTAGGTAGAAGCCTATGTACTGGTATAAGACTGCACTAGTACAAAAATATTGTAAAATGAAGTTTCTTATTAAAACAAGATAGAGATGACTTGCAGCAGGTGGTTTTCACCCACATTGGGTTTCCACCTTATATCATGGTGTTAATGTGTGCTTCTTGTGTGTGATGATCTGTTTTGTTTTACTGCACCTGCTTACTGTTCATATGGTTAATGAAGTTCTAATGCACTAACTAAAGATCAACATTTAATGGATTAACTGAATCATAAGTATTCTGGATATATGCTAGTTGCATTAGACACAGTTGCGTATACACGCGGGTTCCACTAACTGAAGTAGCGTATATGTATCTAAGTATGGAAATGAAAAAGTTTTATTGATTAGATAATACTGATTCACCCCCCCCCCCCTCTCAGTATTATTTCCAACAATACCTCCCAATGAGATTATTTGCTCTAAGCACTACAAGCAGATAATCAATTCAGATGATGTACACTTTGTTAAAGCCAAAAAGAAGGCTCAACTCAGGATCAAAGACCAATTAGGCCCCTTTATTTGTAATAGCCGAGAAGCTGGAAAGGAGGTAGATGAAATCCTTCAAAGGTTAAAACTAAAACAGAGCTTCATATGGAGGTATGATCCCTTGGACTTCATCTACAACAGAAGACAAAAAAACAAGATGGCTCCCTACATTCACCACCGTATCCTTGAAATAGAAAAGTATGCCAACCAATTGGAATGGGTGGAAAACACTTTAGAAGAGAAGGATAGCACTAAAGTTGCTGTGGAAAACACTTTAATTGATATAGAGAAACAACTTGATGAGGGTTCTTTCCTGCATGTGCCAGGAGAATCACAGGTGCTAGGAGAATCACAAGTACAAGAAGAGTCACAGGTACAAGAAGAATCAGAAGCACCAGAACAATCAGAGAAAATAGACAGACCAGAGGCCACTATGAGTACCCCCCTAGTATTACAAACTCCTCTAAATGAGGAGAAAAACCTCAAGAGAAACAGGGAAGGGGCCACTCCTTTAGAAAGAACAAAATCTCAAGCCTATGAAGAAACAAACTAGGAAAAGAGACAAAGAATGAATCCTATCTCTGAGTAGGAATATACAAAAGAGAAAGCTAAGGTTACCAGCACAAAAAGAGATAGGAGCAGGTAGGCCACTCCATTTGGAGAAATCCTAGAACCTTCCACATCACACACTCAGATGTTGGAAAGGTAGAAAAGTGTTGAGATATTCTCTTTCAGAATGCCAACAGACAATGATCAAGACATAAAAGAGAGATAAAAAGAGATAAAGGCCAGAAATGAGAGGTTGAAAGCCCAGACATATGCACAGTACCTAAAAATGAGCCCTACCAATCAAACAAGGCTCACGTCAACCTATCATGTTAAAGAGGTGAAAATGCGAATGACCTTCATTAAGCTGACCACTCAGCAACCAAGGGCAGCCACACATTTCAAAAGAGTGGATTTTGAAGTACTAGCAAGGGATATTCATCCCATTGACCAGATTGAGCTACATAAGTAAACTGGTGAGATGATTTATTCTACACTGACAAGGAAAGCCATTGCAACCCACAAATTGCAGAGCTCTCTAAATAATATGTCAGCTCAATTTCAGTTGGAGAAGGCCTCTTCACATGCCAAAGACACAAGAATCAAGTCCTTAGAGGACTTGGTTATATGATTGGGACATGATCCCAAGGATGTAAAACCAACAGAGCAGCTGATGAAAAATAAGAATGATGACATTGTGCACTGAAGAAGTAGCTCAAAATTCCTCATTTGCATCACTCTCAAACAATGGAAGTCCTAGAAGCACAAAAAGGACTTGAAGAGCTTATGGACCTAGTCCTAAAGCTAAATGATCAGCTTAAAGAAACATAGAAGGAGTTGGACATTTTGATTAAGTCCAAGAAAAGTGACCCAGCAATAACTTCCACAATTGCCATCCCCACAGTGACAACAACAGTGCCTTCCACATTGGTAGCATTATTGGCACCAACAACTCCACCTGCCACAACACTGCCAATTACAACTGAATCCACTACAAAAATAAGCTCTTCAAATGAAAAAACAATAGAACTAGTAAAAGCTATGGAAGAGATGTCCATTCAAGCCACAGACCTTAAAAGATTAAAAGAAAAAGTGGCAAGTTTAGAAACTGACTAGAAACTTGCCCAAATTCAGTAGAGAGAAGAAACACAGAAAGCCCTAAGGATGGGTGAAAAAATCAAAGTCCTAAAGAAAGATTTGACATTGCATAAGCCACTAGGATAGACTAAAGAAATGCTATGGGCCAATATCATTGACTTTGTCAATGATATTTGACCATCAATTTAAGTTATATTTAAGCAAACTGAATTGGTGAAGGTAGCCACTAAGGCTATCCAAAAAGTAAGGGAAGAGTTAGGATACCAACCTGTGGAAGCAAATCGACTCATCCACCTCCTAAACAATAAGAACAAGTATGAGCTCCATGAGCTCAGTGTAGAGGATAGGATTGAAGCCATTGTAGAAATCAAAAAGGTTCTTTCCAAAATAAACCTTATGCTCAACTTGGAAGAAAAGTGCCACAACATGCAGGTGGCCATTCACAGGTTTATGGCAAAATTTCAAATCTTGAGGGACAAAGGCCTTCCCAATCCTATGGTCATCAATGAAAAACTCATGACACAATTAGAATATAGTGATAGACTAAGGAGGCTAGCCAAGGAACAAGCTAGCACTACAGGCATTAAAGCTTTTCCTACTGGAAAGGTACTGTATGATACATTATGGAACCTCTTTTTCATGGAACATGAGGTGAAACACCTGTTTCTCACCAAGCCCAATTTTGCAATGTACACAGAGGCAGACGAAATTTACAGGAGAATGTTAAAGTTGAGATTTCCAGAAGCAGAATGGTAGGATAAAATGACAAATTTACTTTGAAAAGGTTTTACCACAGAAAGTTACCACAATAAATCTAAAGGCAGCCAGGTGAAATAAGTGAAAGACAGATAAGTAGGGTCAAAGAGTAGCAGAGTCAGAGTATTCGTGAAAGATCAAAAGTAAAGAAGACTCCAACATGGAAATACCACAACCATCAACCAGCATAAAGGGTTGAAAACTCAATAGAAACAGCCTGAAACACCACAATAATGGGACAGCTAGAAGTAGTTTCACATCTATCTCTATCTTCATGCATGAAGATATTTTATTTCCTAGATTAAATCTCAAACTATTATGAGATATTTTGTAATTATTTTTGTATAATAATTCATATTTCTAAGTATGTAGTATGGATTCAATGACATTTCTATAGACTTTCTCTTTCAAATCAAAATTCTATTGTATCAATGACTAGATTGGCTTGCTGAATCAAGGAATAGAGATCAGATATTTTATAGGATTCTTGTGTAAAGCGAAATACAAATAAGTATTCTCTCATTTTTATTTTTGTTCTTTCTTATGTTTCTTCATAATCTTATTTATTACTCTAAAATCTAAATGTATAACAAGGAATGATATTTCATAAATTGCTTGAATGCACTCTATCTTGACTATTTACATTCTAAATGTTTTCTGCTAAACTATCTTAGTTAGGGAATTCTTAACTGCTTCTTAGCTTCCGTAGTTCCCCCCTGGTCTATAACAAAGGATTCTTAGTTTCCCTTTGTTCATGATCACCCTCTGTTCTCCATTCTGATCCTGGTCCAAGGATTCTTCATTGCCATTTCACCCTGGTTAGAATCATTTCATCGATTAGACCTGAAGATTTTCCCTTTTCTTTGCTAGCCTACCCTGTGAACATTCCCTTTAATGATCTAGTTCAGTTATGTTATCCATTGATTGACTCCATAGCCCAATGCCTTGAAAACCTAGCTCTGTTGATTTGCTCTAAGAATTCCACCACCCAACCTTCAATTCAAAACAAAACCTTATGAACACTAAGAACTAGCCTAAAATCTCATAAAAACAAATCTAAATTATAAAGAGAGAGCCCCCTATGGACTTAGGTTGGCTAGAACCTAAGCCTAAAAGATTAGTTTGTGGTTACCTCAGGTGATTCCTTCTTCTGATAACTTCTAAGGAAAAATACTGAGTGATAACATAGTGGCCACCATACTGGGGACTCAAATCCTCAGTCTTAATAAACCTTTGAGAAAAATTCAAATCTTTATTTCAAGCCTCTTGAAGGGTTTATTAGAAGTTATTTACAAAATTTCATAAAAATAAAGTAACTAGAAAAGCTTGAAATTCTGGCTTCAAGGAGAACTCAATATATTAGGGCCAATCCAGATCCAAATCCTGCCCCAATAGTGGATAATCCCAACCTGATTTCGAGAAGATCCAAAAAACAATAAAGTTTAGTGAGTCCAATGCCTTCAATCAAAGCCGATTCAAGCCCTGATGAGTGGTTGTTTTTAGAAGACCTCCCCTTTGATGAGTCATTTGACCTTTCCCTATTCAGAACGAGGTCTGAAAGTGCACTTGATGACATAGTTCTAGATCCAGAGTTTATTGCAGACCTTGAAGTCCAAAAGGCAAACCAATCAATTAATGAGTATATTCTAAATTCCCCTCAGTCATCCCTTACTACTGCTAAGATCCTTGAGCTTTCTGAACCAGTGTAAACTACCCTTAGTTCACCATTATTCCTTTCCACCTACGAAGTTCACTCCTCACCTCCATTTATACCCTCACTTCTCTACCAACCTATTATTACCCATCAATCACCTATTACTCCTAGTTCTCCATCAACTACTGTATCATCCCCTGGTACCCCAACCCCACTTCTTAGCCCTGCCCAACTTAGAGCCATGGCAAATAGATATGCTCCTCTTGTGTTACCTGCCCCACTTGGTCCCATGCCACAAGATTACCATAACAAAATTGTCCAATTTGATGGCATAGGACCTTATACAACACAACATCATGTAAACAAAATGACAGACTACTTTGAATTACATGAAATTGATATTGGAGATGTTCAGATGAGACTTTTTGCTCAAACTCTAGTTGGTGATGTAAGAACATGGTTTAGAGCTTTACCTGCTAATAGAATAGATACTTTAGAAATATTTTATCAACAATTTTTAAATAGATGGGAAAAGAAAAAGAACCCTTTACGGATCCTTTCAAAATATGAAAACATCAGGAGAGGACGAAATGAAACAGTCCAGAATTACTGTACCAGATTTAATAATATATACAATGCAATACCAGTCAATCTTAGAACCCACCTGGCTTATCTCCGATAACGTTTCCCGATGGGTTTGATACTAATATGGCCTTCCAACTCAGAGAGAGGAATCCTCCAACTTTAGAAGATATTCAGAGTGTAGCAGTTCGTGTAGAAGCTAACTTGCTAGCAAAAAGAGCTAGGGTTAGGAATGAAAGAAGAGGACCCTTGAAAGATGAAGCCTCAACCTCTAACCTCAAAATAGATTTCCTAACCAAGGGTATGGAAAAACTGATGTAATGGATAGAGAACATTGAGAGGAACCCCAATGGGATAATCAACAGGTACCTCCAGTGAGAAATCCAAACTTTAGAAAGAATCAAAATCAAAATACTGGAAAGAATGGTCCTGATCTGAATATTAGGGCTCCCTTTCAAGAAAACTATGCTGAAACATCCCATTTAGATGATCATGAACAAGACACGTACATTAAATTGATGGGATTGGATGATGGGGAAATTGTCTTCTTGACCCATGATGAGCAGGCACTGCATATGCTGTAGCAATTGCAGACCCAATCTGGAGAATCATTGATTATAAGCAAGGGTATGATTCTCTCCATTTTTGAAGTACATAAACAATACAATCTAAGGAGTAAAAAGAATTATGATACTCCTGAGCAGGCCAAGAAAGCAGTGCCAAATCAACCAAAGAAAATCAAAACAACTCCAGTTACTAAAACTCTCCAAAGCCTCCCTAGACCAAATCAGAACCCTTCAGGTCCCACCATTGTAGATATAACCCATGACCAACCCCTTGATGATCAACCATCCACTTCAAGCCCCTCCAAGGAGACAGTGGAGAAATATCTAGACACCATATTAGAAAATCCATAGAAAAAGACTTCAAATGCAGAAAAAGAAGAGCAACCTACTCCAATTACTGTTATGAAAATTCCAAGCACTCAAATAGAGAAAGCCCCTTTTCCTTTCAATTTGGGAGCAGAGGTATCTAAACTGAAAATTTCAGTTCCCTTAACATAGTTGATGAAAAGTGAAACCTATGAGTCTC
The DNA here is from genome assembly GCA_031772625.1 of Pinus tabuliformis. Classification (NCBI taxonomy): domain Eukaryota; kingdom Viridiplantae; phylum Streptophyta; class Pinopsida; order Pinales; family Pinaceae; genus Pinus; species Pinus tabuliformis. The sequence continues at coordinate 1,034,023,937 of CM062816.1, read as the reverse complement.
AAATAAGAAAAACCTTAATTTAGTTGAGAATGAAGACTCTGTCAACTTGTTTGATGATCAGCCTGAGCTTATATTCGGTACTGATGTTAATGGCAAGCAATTAGAAGGAGGGATAACACCCTTTTATATTAGCCTTAGCATTCATGATAAAATCTTACAAAATGCAATGTTAGATTCAGGAGCTTCACACAATTAATGCCTAAATCAGTTATGGAAAAATTAAACTTGGACATTACTATACCTTACAAGGACTTATTTTCATTTGATTCAAGTCAACTAAAGTGTCTAGGGTTAATAAAATACATGTGTGTTTCCTTAGAACAATATCCTACTAAGGCTATTCTCATGGATATAGTAGTGGCTGACATCCCCCCTAAATATGGCATGCTATTGTCTAGATTATGGGGGGGTAAACTCTAAGGATATTTGCAACTTGACATGTCATATGCCATAATCTCAGTCTTTGGACAACCTAAAAAGTTGTACAGAGAGACCCTAATGAAATATGTGGTGAGTAGCCAAGATAGACCTCAAAACTTCCCTATCTACTCCCTACATTCGGATATTGATTCTTTCATTTTGTATAATGTTGAACAAACAGAACAAACCACTTCAAACAGTATTATTTCAGAACCAAAAGAAATTGCAGTTACAACTAAAAAAGAAATTGTCCAAACTCAAGAGATTTCCAATAAACAAGATGATCAAAACACCTCAAACAAGGAAAGTTTTCTTCCCCCTAACAGTAAAAATTATGAACATGAGATATTATGGCACCTTGAATTTGATGGATCAGTGAATAAGTTAGGAGCAGGAGTAGGAGTGTGGATATATAATCTAGAGAATGATCACTCAGAGGGCCATGCTTACAGACTGAATTTCAAATGCACTAACAACATGGCTGAGTATGAAGCACTTCTTTTAGGTCTTAAGTTAGTTAGAAAGTTAGGAGCGATAAGATTTTCTATTATGGGAGACTTTGAATTAGTGATAAATCGGATTAAAGATGTATATATGACTAAATACCCTAGACTAAGTTGTTACAGAGGAACTATTATTGAAATACTAAACACTTTCCTAGAAACTAAAGTTGTTGTAATTCCAAGGAAGCATAATATGCAGGCTCATAGTTTCTCAATGTTTTCCAACACTTGTAAGTTACCATTTCAACCTAACCATCAGTATACTACTGAGGTCAAGCACAGACCTGCTATCCCAGATAACTTGAAAAATTGGCAAGTATTTTCTAATGACCAATAGATAAACAATTTTTTAACCTTAGAGGAGGAATTTGTAAATAATAATATAGATACTCACATAACATTAGATCTTGATTTCAAAGATGAAATAGAAATTAATGAGATAGAAGATAAAGAGGTAGATAGACTCCATCCCACTAAATTTACAAAATTTAATGTACAAAACCTAAAGCAAGTTGAGATTGATGAGATAATTAACGAAGACTCTGAAATCATTAATCTCAAATGCAACTTTTTCCCCAAAGGATTAACCCCTTTAGAAGACTTGTTTGATTCAAATGATGTCCCTAGAAAACCAAAGATGGAACCCTTAAAATTTGATATAGAGGAGTGTAATATAGGTACTAAAGAAAATCCCAAACTTATCAAACTTTAAAAGTCCTTACCTCCTACTAAAAAAGTGAAATACATTGAACAATTAAAGGAATTCCAAGATGTCTTTGCTTGGAGTTATGAGGGCCTCAAAGCCTATGACACCAGCATCATACAACATACTATCCCCATAAAAGAAAACTAGAAACCTTTGAGGCAGAAGCTTAGGAGGATCAATCCCATCCTATTGCCTTCTATTGAAAAGGAAATTAGAAGAAAGTATGAGGCAAAGATAATAGCACCAATTAGATTCCGTGATTGGGTTTGAAATTTGGTGCCAACAAGGAAGAAAACCAGTGAGATCAGACTTTGTGTTGACCTTAGGAACCTTAATAAAGTTTCACTCAAAGACAATTACCCTCTCCCTAAAATGGATCATATATTACAAAGGGTGGTAGGGTTAACCATAATCTCATTATTTGATGGGTTTTCTAGTTACAATCAGATTTTAGTTCACCCAGATGACTAGGCTAAAACTGAATTTACCACTACTTGGGACACATTCATGTATTTGAAGATGCCTTTTGGATTAAAGAATGTAGGGACACTTTCCAAAGAGACATGGACATAGCTTTCACTAAGGAAATTCATGACTTCCTAGTAATATACTTAGATGACATCACTGTATTCTCAAAATCTGATAAACAACACTTAGATCATCTAAGGCATGTTTTCATCAAATGTAGGAAGTATGGAATTTCTTTGAATCCTAAAAAATATTTATTTGGGTTAGAAGAGGGAAAATTATTAGGCCATATAATCTCTAAAGATGGTATCCAAATAGATCTTGCAAGAATTGAAGCCATCTTACAAATACAACATTCTAGGAGAATTATGGAATTACAAGCCTTTTTAGGGAAAATCAACTTTCTTAGGAGATTTATTTCTAACTTAGCAGAATTAATCAGGTCATTAAACAATATGTTGAAAAAATATTTGACCATAAAATGGACTGTTGAGGCTAAGAAATCCTTTGAAGACATTAAGCTAGCCTTAACTAAAACACCGGTTTTGATCAATCCAAAATTTTACAGGGACTTCATTTTATTTTCCTTTGCCTTAGAACATACAATCGTTGTTGTTTTACTGCAAAAGAATGATGAGGGTTATGAACAACCTATTTCCCTTTTTAGCAAAGCCCTAAGAGATGCCCCCTTAAAATATAGCATAATGGAAAAGCAAGCCTTTTCTTTGGTCAAATCTATCAAAGATTTTAGAGTTTACAAATTATATTCTCATATAATAGCCTATGTCCCCAATTCAGTAGTCAAGGATATCTTAACTCTGGATGGTCTAGATGGAAAGAGAGGGAAATGGATTGCTACTATATTAGAATATGACCTAGAAATCAAACCAACAAAGTTAATCAAAGGCCAAGGTTTAGCCAAGCTCATGGCTGAATCGAACTGTTAGGCCTTAGATATAATTTTTATTACAGAAATGGATAATGGAGAGGAGATGGCGACTCCACCAATCAGGCTGGCCTTTATTGAATCACCATGTTATGCTAACATCATATATGTCTTACAAAATCTACAAGCTCCTTGCGAATTATCCAGGACCAAAAGCAGATTTTTAAAAATGAAATCTTTAAAATTTTGTATAATTAACAATGCTTTGTTTTGGAGGAATCATGAAGGTGTCCTTCTTAACTGTTTATTGAAAGAAGAATCTGACAAGGTGATATAAGAGTTTCATGCAGGTGGCTGTGGAGGACATCTTTACTGGAAAACCACTACTAACAAGATTCTTAGAGCCAGTTTCTATTGGCCCACTTTGTTTTTTGATGTAAAGAAGTTTGTAACCTCATGTCATAAATGTCAGATTTTTTAAGGAAATAAAAAGCTTTTACCCGTGCCCCTAGAACCAATCTTTGCTGAAGCACCTTTTCAACATTTTGGTCTTGACTTCATCGGTGAAATCCACCTACCTTCCTCTGCGGAACACAAATGGATCCTCACTACTACAAATTATTTTACCAAATGGATAGAAGCCATACCATCAAGGCAAGCCATTGGTACTGTTATAATAACCTTCCTTGAGGCCAACATCCTATCTAGATTTGGGTGCCCAACCAAAATCATCACTGATAATGCAATAGCTTTCAAATCTAGGAGAATGATTGGTTTCTGTAATAAGTAATATATAACTTTGGGCCACTCCATAGCTTATTACCCTCAAGGAAATGGACTAGCAGAGTCCTCAAACAAAAGTCTGGTAAATATCGTCAAAAAATTGTTAGAAGATAACAATAAAACATGGAACAAGAAACTAGTAAATGGCTTATGGGCAGACAGGCTGACCACAAAGAAATCCATTGGTACTAGTCCTTTTCAATTATTTTATGGAATGGAAGTTGTTCTCCCATCTTCCTTGGGAACATCAGTGATGAAGCTTCTCCAAGAGTTTCAGGTTGAACCAAATGACATCCAAAGAAGAATCAACCAAACAATTCATTTACAGCAGACTAGGGAGGAAGTGTACATCAGATCTCAAGTTGTGCAGGAAAGGATCAAGAAGACTTTTAATAAAAGGACTAAGGCAGAAGATTTTTATCTAGGGGACAAAGTTATAAAATGGGATTCGAGAAGAGAGGATAAAGGTAAACATGGGAAATTTGATTTCCTATGGAAAGGCCCATATATAATTTATGCTTTCAAAGGTAATAATGCTTTCTTCCTCAGAGAATTGGATGGCACAGAAACAGAAGGAGAACCAGTTAATGGTCGAATGCTCAAACACTGTATTGATCCTAGTTACTAATTACACTAATCATTTGTACACACTTTACTTTCAAAAGTCTAGAGTGGATTGGATGGTGATTTTTTTGAAGTTGGAGCCTGAAGAGAAGGCCCTAAGCTTCAAAAGTTTTACGGTCATAAATAGTAATAATGCAGAAATATGAAAAGGAAAAGTTGCATCATAACACCACAGCAATTCAGAAGGCCATTGGTCTACAAAGTTATTGACATTTCACCAGGAAATGGAATCCCCAAGTGGAGCCACTGTTAGGTTACTACACCAATAGGAGTCATAATTTTTTAATGAATGAGATTGAACCTGTAATATGTACATACCTTTGCTTTCTGCAAATGTTTTCCATATTCAAAAAATTAAAAAATGTAAATAGGTATGTCCTAAAAGAATAATCAAAGGACAAAATGAATAAAAAGGTCAAAAAAGATGAAAAATATGAACCCTAAGAAAAGAAAAAGACCATGAAAGTAAGCAAGCCAAAATTCCACTACTATTTACTTTTTATGCATAATAAATGATTGTGTTCAGTTTGTAATATTTTCCACAATCCATGATAGTCAAATGTTTAAACTTGGCTATTTCATGTTTCAATTTCATGTCTATAGATAGAGAATAAAATCTGACCAAACTGTTTAATCTTGGCAGATAATTAGATAGGTAGAGTAAATAAAAGGAGCTCAACAGTTTAATCTGAGCCCTTTGATGTAATAAGGTTAGATTTAGTTAGTTTAATCTTTTAAAAAGAAAGAAAAATGTTTGATAAGGGTTTGCTAGCTCAAATGCACCCTAATAAAGAGAAGTGAAAATGGTAGGATGACTAGATGGGTAAGTAGTTGAAAGGTTGCAGAAGTATGATGTTTGATGAGACAAAAGCATGTTTATCATATTTTCATCATAAAAGTTCCAAATGTGAATGGGCACTCAAGCATGCAGATGGATATCATAGTCAATTAATTAATTTCCCTCATTCATTTCACATGTTACTTAACTAATTTCCCACAATAAAGATCAAAGTACTTAAAAACCCTAAGTCCACATGCACTCTAGGATAGCCTCCTGTTATTATTTATGATTATGCCAAGTTTATAGCTGATAGAATGCATGACTAGTTCCTCAAAATGAGCAATAAGAGAGTCTTCAAGTACTCCTCTCTTTTGTACCACCTCTTCCTATACTACCAAGATGATAAATTTCCATTTACTCTTCAGAAGCTTGACACAAAAGGTCACCCTAGGTCAGTAATTTTATTGACTCCATTGATCCACAAATATGACTCTCGATATTCATATACAAACTTCATAGACCTATTGTGCATCCCATTGTGACAATGCCGCTAGGCAGCCCTCCTCCAAGAATCAGTTCAGATATAAGGAGGATCCTACAACTCTCAAAACAATCCAAAGTGGGGGATTGGTACTTGTACCAAAACCACACTGAGATTAGAAATTATGGCTGTGAGCTGGCCCCTTATAAACTACCCAAATACCTCCCAATGAGATTATTTGCTCTGGAGTACTATAGGCAGATAATCAATTCAGATGAGGTACACTTTTTCAAAGCCAAAAAGAAGGCCCAACTCAGGATCAAAGACCAATTATGCATCTTTATTTGTAATTGCTGAGAATATGGAAAGGAGGCAAATGAAATCATTTAAAGGTTAAAACTGAAATAGAGCTTCATATGGAGGTATGATCCCTTGGACTTCATTTGCAACAGAAGACAAGAAAACAAGATGTATCCCTACATTCACCACCGTATCCCTGAAATAGAAAAGTATGACAACCAACTGGAATGGGTGGAAAACACTTTAGAAGACAGGGATAGCATTGAAGTAGCTATGGAAAACACTTTAATTGATCTAGAGAAACAACTTGATGAGGGTTCTATCCTGCAGGTGTGAGGAGAATCACAGGTGCCAAGAGAATCATAGGTACAAGAAGAATCAGAAGCACAAGAACAATTAGAGAAGACAAACAGACCGGAGGCCACTATGAGTACCCCCCTATTCTTACAGACTCCTCTAAATGAGGATAAAAACCTCAAGAGAAAAAGGGAAGGGGCCACTCCTTCAGAAATAACAACATCTCAAGCCTATGCAGAAATAAACCAGACAAAGAGACAAAGAATGAATCCTATCTCTGAGCAGGAATATACAGAAGAGACAGCTGAGGTTACCAGCACAAAAAGAGATAGGAGCATGCAGGCCACTCCATCTGGAACCATCCTAGAACCTTCTACATCACACACTCAGATGTTGGAAAGGCAGAAAAGTGTTGAGATATCCTCTTTTAGAATGCCAACAGAAAAAGATCAAGACATAAAAGAGAGATACAAAGAGATAAAGTCCATAAATGAGAGGTTGAAAGCCTAGACATATGCACAGTACCTGAAAATGACCCCTACCAATCAAATAAGGCTCATGTCAGCCTATCATGTTAAAGAGGGGAAAATGCAAATGACCTTCATTACGCCGACCACTTAGCAACCAAGGGTAGCCACAGATTTCAAAAGAGTGGATTTTGAAGTACTGGCAAGGGATATTCATCCCATTGACCAGATTGAGCTACATAAGCAAACTGGTGAGATGATTTATTCTACACTGACAGGGAAAGCCATTGTAGCCCACCAATTGGAGAACTCTCTAAATAATATTTAGCTCAGTTTTAGTTGGAGAAGGCATCTTCATAGTCCAAAGACACAAGAATCAAGTCCTTAGAGGACTTAGTGATAGGATTGGGACATGATCCCAAGGATGTAAAAGCAACAGAGTAGCTGATAAAAAAGAAGAATGATGACATTGTTGCACTGAAGAAGTAGCTCAAAATTCCTCAACTGCATCACCCTCAAACAATGGAAGTCCTAGAAGCACAAAAAGGAAATGAAGAGCTTATGGACCTAGTCCTAAAGCTAAATGATCAGCTTAAAGAAATAGAGAAGGATTTGGACATTTTGATTCAGTCCAAGCAAAGTGACCTGGCAACAACTTCCACAACTACCATTCCTACAGTGACGGTAGCAGTACCTTCTACATTGGTAGCATCATTGGCACCAACAACTCCACTTGCCACAACACTGCCAATTACAACTGAATCCACTACATCAGAAAGCACTTCAAATGAAAAAATAGCAAAACTGGAAAAGGCTATGGAAGAGATGTCCATTCAAGCCACAGAGCTTAAAATATTAAAAGAAAAAGTTGCAAGTTTAGAAACTGATTGGAAACTTGCCCAAATTCATCAGAGAGAGGAAACACAGAAAGCCCTAAGGATGGGTGAAAAAATCAAAGTCCTAGATAAAGATTTGACATTAAAGAAGCCACTAGGACAAACTAAAGAAATTCTCTGGGCCAATATCATTGACTTTGTCAATGATATCTGGCCATCAATTCAAGTTATCTTTGAGCAAACTGAATTGGTGAAGGTAGTCACTAAGGCTATCTAGAAAGTAAGGCAAGAGTTAGGAGACCAACCTGAGGATGCAAATCGACTCATCCACCTCCTAAATAGCAAGAACAGGTATGAGCTCCATGAGCTTGGTGTAGAGGATAGGAATGAAGCCATCCTAGAAATCAAAAGGTTCTTTCCAAAAGAAACCTTATGGTCGACTTGGAAGAAAAGTGCCACAACATGCAGGTGGTCGTTGACAGGTTTATGGCCAAATTTCAAATCTTGAGGGACAAAGGCCTTCCCAGTCCTATGGTCATCAATGATAAACTCATGACCCAGTTGGACTATAGTGATAGACTAAGGAGGCTGGCCAAGGAACAAGCTATCACTTCAGGCATTAAAGCTTTGCCAACTGGAAGAGTACTGTATGATACATTAGAGAACCTCTTTTTCTTGGAACATGAGGTGAAACACATGTTTCTCACCAAGCCCAATTTTGCAAAGTACAAAGAGGCAGACGAAATTTACAGGAGAATGTTAAAGGTGAGATTTCCTAAAGCAGAATGGTGGGATAAAATGACAGATTTACTTTGAAAAGGTTTTACAGCAAAAAGTTACCACAGTAAATTTGAAAGCAACTAGGTGAAACAGGTGAAAGACAGATAAGCAAGGTCAAAGAGTAGTAGAGTCAAAGAGTATCAGTGAAAGATCAAAAGTATAGAAGACTCCAGCGTGGAAATACCACAAACATCAGCTAGCTTAAAGGGCTTAAAACTCAACAAAAACAGCCAGCAACACCAGAATAAATGGGACAGCTAGAAGTCATTTCACATCTGTCTCTATCTTCATGCGTGAAGATATTTCATTTCCTAGATTAAATCTCAAACTGTTATGAGATATTTTCTAATTATTTTTTGTATAAATACTTCATATTTTGAAATATGTAGTGTGGATTCCATGACATTTCTATAGACTTTCTCTTTCAAATCAAAATTCTATTATATCAATGACTGGATTGGATTGCTGGATCAAGGAATAAAGATCAGATATTTTATAGGATTCTTGTGTAAAGAGAAATACAAATAAGTATTCTCTCATGTTTATTGTTGTTTTTTCTATGTTTCTTCATAATCTTATTTGTTTCTCTAAAATCTAATTGTATAACGAGGAATGATATTTCAGAAATTGCTTGAATGCACTCTGTCTTGACTGTTTACATTCTAAATGTTTTCTACTAAACTATATTAGTTAGGGAATTCTTAACTGCTCCTTAGCTTCCATAGTTTATCCCATGGTCTATAACAAACGATTCTTAGTTGCCCTTTGTTCATGATCACCCTCTGTTCTCCATTCTGATCGTGGTCCAAGGATTCTTCATTGCCCTTTCACCCTAGTTAGAATCATTTCATCCATTAGACTTGAATATTTTCCCTTTGCTTTGCTAGCCTTCCCTGTGAACATTCCCTTTAATGATCTAGTCCAGTTATGCTATGCATTGATTGAATCCATAGCCCAATGGCTTGAAGACCTAGCTCTATCCATCTGCTCTAAGAATTCCACCACCCAACCTTCAATTCAAAACAAAACCCTATGAACACTAATAAGTAGCCTAAAATCTAATAAAAAATAAGCTAAATTATAAAGAGAGAGCCCTCTCTAGACTTAAGTTGGCTAGAACCTAAGCCTAAAAGATTGGTTGTGGTTACCTCGGGTGCTTCCTTCTTCTGATAAATTCTAAGGAAAAATACTTAGTGATAACAACAAACACCACAGGCTACTCACAAGCAGTCTAATACATCTGATCAACAACGAGCTCCTCAACGCCTTGGTGTTACCCTCTCAGCCGAGGCATCCAGATCCACTCCCCCACGACCTCCTCTCCTATGTTCACACGAGGAACTATTCCTCCACGTCTCAACCATCCTTGAGTTGTTTTGCTAGGACATTACCCTGCAGGCTAGATACCTTTGTTATTTCCTCCTCTGGGAATCTTTTCTATCCCTGTCATGGCCTTGCTAGTCCTCCCTAATATGACTTTGGGGATCCTTGTATGGTACATTGATCCCTTGGAAGCACTCCACCTAGTAAGCTAAGACCTTATCATGATTTTACCCTGGTTCAACAGGTTCCTATGGCCACTGTTGCTACTCTAGTTCCATCACAACCTCAATAGGAACCCACTCCTGTTGCAAAAGAATCTAGATAGGGGGAAAATCCAAGAGGAAAGAACCTAAGGACAAGGCTCCCCAAGTTCCTCCGTCCCCCAAGGCCCCAAATCCTTCACCTTTGTGCACCTTGTGTAAAGTTGTTGGGCACGCCACCAATAATTGTCCTAAACTCCCTCATCTCAAACCTTTGGTTCATGAAACATACCCTGAGTCAAATATCCCTAAGGTCCATGTTACATTACAGGGTCAAGCAAAGAAACGTAGAACATTATGCACAAATCACCATTTTGCCTTGTGCAGTCATCATGGTCACTATTCCCATTGTTTCCCTCATCTTGATGAATTTCATGATTTCCTTGAGGTGCTTCGTGAATACGAGACCACTCATAGTGGGTCACCTACTCCTCTACATGTGGATTCTAGTACCACTACTAAACTAGAACAGGGGGAATCTGGTCCCACCATCATGATCCCTCCCACCAATGTCGAGTTGACAGACTCCATAAGCCATATCATTTACCTATTGTCATCCTTGAGTTCCTCGCAGCCAAACCTTTCTAAGGTTTCTCCGTGTGCTTCTATCGAACCTCTTTCGATAGAATCTTAGGTCTCAAAATCTATAGATCCTTTGTCTACTAGCTCTTCATCTACCATTCCAGATGATGTGTATGTGAACCTTCTCTCTCAGGTTGATGCACCAAGTACTCCCCCCACATCATGTAGTCCATCTTCCTCCCATCCACCCATCTTTCATTCTAATGAGAACATCATGGAAGCTATGTCTACCCCTGATTACCCTTGCACTTAGGCAAGGGGGAATATCTTTTAGAGGGTTATGAAGGCCATCTCCTTCCTAATTCTCCCAATGCACTCTGCCTCAAGAATTTTTTCTCATAACATATCCCTTTGATTTGTGTTTCTTTATTTCTGTCATGAAGCTAGGTATGCTACATCCTCTCATCCATTGTCTTTTGCACCTTTCAGATGGATCCATCATCTGCCCATATATTGTTCATGCCGAAGGTGCGGGTCGCTTCTCCAGGAATCTAGACTCAACATCCTAGGCCATTTTTACCCCCTTGCATATGTTAGTCCTTTTGAACGATGTGTGCATTGGATCTGCCACCAATAACCAGGCCGAATACGATGCATTGATAGGTTTGTTAGTCGATATGCTTTCTCATCACATCCTTCATCTTCTTCATTTAGATTCCTTGCTACTTGTCATGCAATTGAATGGTGTGTATCATGTGCATAACCAAGTCCTATTTAGGAAATACCTACGAGTTAAGCTGTTGGTACATGAAATTAAAAGCATTAGTTTTAGTCATGTTCCTAGAGCCCAAAATAACTATGTAGATACCATTGCAAATAACATTCTAGATTGTCATTTATCACATTTATACAACAAAATACAAACATAAAACAAACACATGGTGAACCATCATCATCATATAAAATGCATAAGCATATTATGTATCACATAAAACATACAAGTGTTTTGAGCCCATACTCTAAATACCTCAGACATGCCCATAGCATGTTACAAAAATCAAAACCAAAGGGACCCACATGTCCCCATATCTAATCACTGTCTGATAGATCCCACACCAAAGGCTCTGCTCCACCTTCACATAGATCGTGTACTACATGACCAGCCATCGTCATGCGCCGTATGACACCTTACCACTTTGAGGGAAGGTAGGTACACTCATCTATGTATTGATTGTCTAACTCATGCCATCCATGCTCAGAAATTCCTGTCAAGAATACCTCACACCTATGGTGTAGATTAGCAAGTCGCGCACTATCCTCTGGACCCTGACGTGATGACGATGTTACCTAATTTGTAGCCCATGGCGCTACACTCGTCCTGTATATCCTGCGGTTTTACCGGTGCTAAATTTTCATACCACATATTTTACACTCAGTACCATATACATGTGATAAAAATATGAAATGCACCATAAAAATAGAAAATTAACACTTTTCATCCAGTCCACATGCTCACCCAAGTGGAAGTGGCAAGTCAGGATCACCCTGATAATTCATCGCGCTATAAGGATAATCATCAATGTAGAGGGGAATTTGGTCCCAATGTGTGAAAAATTCAAGTCAAAACACCAGTTCGACTCCCCCTCCTCCTCCTCTTTGCAGTAGCTACCCCTAGCGACGCATCTTGGTCTCCTGTGGGCCCCCATCTCAGATCTATACATGGGAACAGATGGTGGTTATCTTCCCAAAGAAGAATGCACACAACATGGTACCAAAAGAACAGTCATGATTCACCTTCCTCCTGCATAGAATTAATTGTCATTTCACCAACAACAACATCATCTAGGCCCACCCATAGTAGGTCCCAGCCAAAACAGTCTCAACCAACATCATCTTCCCACCAGTGATGTGGTGGAATGCCTGGCTACCCAAGATCCATAACACTACTGTGGTAATGACCCGTGTCTCTAGCTTGTCTAGATCAGCAATCAAGATGGTCTTACCCTTCACACACACATCCTGTAGACAATGGAACTCCAAAAAATCTGTAATGTTCCTCCCATGAGGCAACACTGGATGTATATCCCCCACCACCCCTGGGGGAGGGAGTCTGGTCAAGAAATAAATGTCCTGTAATGTGAGCTCAATCTTCTGCCCCAAAACTACAAAGAACTCCTGGTCTGGATCCCAATAGCTCACAATTCTTGATAGCAAGGGCTCACGTGCCCTCATCAATGGGTTCTCTACTGACTTGAGAACCCCGTAGCGAGCTAATGCCCCTCGAACACCATGATCCCTTTGAATCTCGGATCGAAGGGTATCCAAGTCTCACTCACACTAGTTGATTTTCAATTTTTCCATGCCTACAAATTACCACGTGTCTTGCCAATTCAGAGAAGAAAACATTGGTCTACACTAATCAACCTACAGACCCCACTAGGCCAGCAGACCACCACTCTTTTCAGCCCAAAATCGCAGTTTTCTTCCCAGAAAGAGAGAGATCACAGGTTTTCACCTATTTACTACAAACCAGATCACACTTCTGGGCCCAGAAAGTGTGATGTGACCATGAAGAGGATCAGGGGTCTCCTAGGGAGTTGCAAGGTGCCAAAAATAAGGAAATAAACCACTAAAATTGAAGAGATGAGTAAGGCCACCTACCTGAAAGTCATAAATCTTGATTCTAACAGTTGGTTTTTTTGCTACGATCTCCACAAGATTTAGGACCTCTTCCTCCTCTACAAATTCACCACAACTCACTAAGAAAATGAATGTAAATAGGAGGGAAAACGTCCTTTTATAGAAAAAGACACGATTTTTCTGTCACCGATTGCAACCAAACCGTAGCTTAGTTTGATGAACCATCATCACCATTGGAAATATTTAATCAAGTACTATGATGGGACTTTTTCACTTTTTGATGATTTGATACTTCATTGGGAAGTAATTTTTCCAAGAAGGGTCACTTAGTTGCCTCTCAAAATTGAATTTCTTCATATACAACGCTTGTACTTTTGGGACCACCATCCCTTAGTACTTGTCATCTCACTTGTCGATTTTCATCAGGAGTAATTATCATTTTCTCATGCTTTCAGTGTCCCCACTGGGGCCTATTTTGTGTGGCATTGTCATCAATTCACCCTTGTTCAGAGCATCCACAATGAGTCACCCTTACATCCATGGAGTCTGTTTCATATCCCATTATATCATGTCACAATATTCCATCCATCTTTGCATATCGTTCATCCTGTCTTACCCATTTTTGCCTCAAGTCATCCTGACCCCCATCCCCTCTGGAGTTGAGGCAGTCACTGCCAGGTCAACCATGCACTTTATTTGCTCAAAAGGGAAGCCATCTATTTTTCCCTTAGTCCCATTATTTTCCATTGTCCATGGTGTTATTCTATCAGTCACATTATTATTTTCCCTCGTTCCTTACTATTTTCTAACTTATTCCATAAGAATGGCATAGAGGGAAGTATATCTTGGTTCTAGCTTCCATTCATGTTTGGTGCCTCGGATCAAGAAAAGGACTTATTATTTCCCTTTGAATTGGATGTTTCATGCTCTTGATTCATACACTCGATGGTCCAGTGATACAACAAATTGTACCAGTGATTCTTGGGTGTGTATGAGATGCATCAAACCTCACAAGGGGGTGGCCCTTCAGGTAGCCCCCCACATGCCTGGATGCCTTCATATTATGCTACAACGTGATATCCAGTTCACAGATTTGATGGGTTCGGCTCCTACCAATCACAATGTTCATAGCATGCTCATCTCCTTCAGATGATCGATTCAGTTTTGCAGAGCCCTTCCCTGTTCAATAGGGCTTCTTCAGTTGTTCTAACCTCCCTCCCACCCATTTTTTTATAGAAGGGCCATTAGAACTCATGTAATCAAATATTATTGTATTCAGTCTTGGCTCATATTTTTCTAGGCGCATTATGTAGATGGGACACATTGTATTATTTTTTGGATTAGTAATACTAGCATGTCATGTGCCATTCATCATGTGCCTTCATTACTTAATATTATGTTTATGGGTGCATAATTATTCTTGTAATAAGTTACCTCAGTTGTTATAGGTATGCCTCTCATGCCTCATTGAGATCCGTACCATAACATAAAAGGAGACTTGCATTGGTCTTGCCCCCTCTGTCCCTATCCTCTTTCGCTTCAGCTCTATTTCTCTCTCTCTCTCTCTCTCTCTGACTCCACTTTGTTGTCTAGTGATTGTGTCTTTACAAATTGCTTCGGTCATATGTTTTTCTCCTAACACTCATATGTTGGGGGGCAATCTGTTATCACCAAAAAATTGATCATCTAGCCTAACTTACTAGATGGGTCGAATTACACCATGTAAAGCCAATTTTACCATAGTAAAATTGCTTTCACTGTGAGAAATTACTTAAAAACCACATTTGCTAAGTAATTTATAATTAAACCCATGAAGAATAATTAAATAAATCACTATTTATCTAATTATCTTTTAGGAATAATTAATCAAACCACTTTTTAATTAATATTCCTTGTCATATCTGACCCAGTTATGAAAAATAAATAGATAAGCTATTAATATCTTATTTTTCTCTAAGAATATTTAATTAATCACTAATTAACTATTATTCCTTATCAATTTTGACTAAATCCCTTAGGAATAATTAAATAAATCGTTATTTTTTTACTATTCCTTAACTAATTTCTTGAGATGATAAATAAATCATTTATTTATTTATTATTTCTAAATGAAAGTTTAAATATTTTTTCCCTCCTAACCAAATATAATAAAATATTCCAAGAATGGGGTTAATAATATTTTATTGTTTCTCATTATTCAAGGATAACTCAATATTTCTATATAAATAGAAGGGTTTTCCATTCATTATTCACTTTTGATTATTTTCATTGTTGCACTCACTATTGTAACTCTAATTATTATCATTGTCACACACCATTTTTCTTCCATTTCAGTTCCCATTGAGCTGAAACATTTTATTTTCTAGGTTTACACATTATAAAGGAGTGAGACTCCACACAAGCTGAAGACGTTTGAGGATAGCCAAGAATCCATCCCATGGAGACGGACTGATAACATTTATTTGTTCCCTTCGTGGGCATTATAATAAAATATATTCTTTGTATATCTGGTTTTCATTGGATTATTGGAGTTATTATTACTCTTTGATTTTTTTGTTTAACTGTGATTGTGTCATAGATTAGGACTTTGGCAGGTTTTGTTTCTATTAGTTGCTGCAGATATACAATATTTAACATCCATTTATATTGTTGAGACTATTTGTCATTCACAGTCTTAAGTGTTTCCTTTTCGTACATATTCGAGGAGAAAACATGATAACATCTATACCCAATCTCTGCAGGTTTAATTTCTCCTACAAAATGGCCCGTAGCTCCATTGCATTTTCAAGGAGGCACTTGTAGCTCGTTACTCCACTATCCAAGGTAGTCATGGGTTCTCTAATGGCTGTGTCATCTTTCTTCCTAACCTCTAGTGAAGGAGTCATATGTAGTTTCAATTTTAGTTCCAAGATATTCATCTAAAAATCAAAAGTAACTCAGCCTACCTCCTCCTTAGACTGTCACACTATAGTAGCCAATTTCCGAACCTTTTCCAAAGTAGTCGCATCCTTTGGAATGTGTAGCTATGGTACCGAATTACACAACTGTGTAATTGCAGCTTCTAGGCTTTGGCTTCATGCTACGAGCTCTTCCTCTTCCTTAAGAGCCCGAACCTTTTCAACAAAGATATGCTTGTTGTTTGTTTTAACTTAATGACTCACAAATAGTGCACGTTGTTCTCTGACCCAAAGCTCATTTGAGATCCCCTAATGAAGTGAATGGAGGGTCTAAATTGGAAGCATGACTAAATTCATACCCACAACCTTGATCTTTTCGAGCTGAGTGTTATCTTCCTTTGATTCTGTGCATAAGGTTCCTTCTGGAAATTGAATGACTCTGATGTCTAGATTCCATTATTTTTCCATTATCTTCTTGCTCGTATGCTACATGCATGCTTGAACCCCGCTTTCTTGTCCCACGCTCGCTTGAGTTATGCATGCTTGAATCCTAAATTTGCACATATCCTTCTAGACACTCCCCAACATCTGCATGTACTATTGCTCCAACTGTTGCCACAATTCCATTTTTGTATCTTAGACCTTGTTCCTAATCTCATCCAAGTCCCCCTTAGTGAGGACCATTTGATCTAGATTTTCCTGTTTCTTCGATTTTTTCTTCTTCCTAGCTCCAATAGTTGTTTCCTTTTGTCGCTTTGACAACCTAAAGGGAGTTCTTTGCTTGTCACCCCTGCCTCCTTCCTACCTGGACTGTTCCTACTCTTCAGTATGCTGGGAAGCCAATGCTTCAAATTCTACTATGGCCTCTTTTGAAGCATGCTCTTTATCAGCAGCTTCCTTAGAAGCAGCTACTTTGGAAACAGCTTCTTTTTTATTCTATTCAACCAACTCCCATGCTACATCTTGTGCCGCTTATTTCTATTTCTGCACAGTTGTCGTATGTGCAAAAGAGCTTTCTCTACCTTTTATGTTTCCTATGTCAATATCTATGGGTAGTCACCACTGTAGTGGCCATGACCCCACAATCTCCTATACATCAGCCTTCATAACTAGGTATAGTAGCTTGTGCCATATCTTCTTAGGGTCTCGCCTTGCGTGGATAGATACATTATGAAATCAACCTTAAATTCCATGAAGGACTACAACTGGTCAAACACGATTGGAGACAACCTTGGCCTCTGACTTATCACTATGCGGAGGTCCATCTCGACCAAAATCCATAAGAATTTTGACTTCGTGATCCTCTCCAGATCCTTCATTGCCCACAGCGAGGTGAACTTCGTTGCCTCTGATAAATCCTCATCCTGCAGAGAGAACTAACTATCCTCTGGTAGTCACCATGAAACTAGTACAACTAACAACAGGAGCTAGGTATAGTGAAATGCATTGCTTTCCTCCTGTTCTTTGTGGAAATTAGCTAGAAATTCCTTGCAAAGGTACTACACCCAGTTGTACAGAACCCCCTTTGTGCACTGTGAAACCAATGAAATTACTGGCACCAGAACCTCGTACGTGCAACATTTTCTCATGACCCTCCTTGACCAAAATATGAGGGGAAAACTACATCGCTAAGTCTACAATAAAGTGGATAGATTATTAGTGTGACTTCTTGACCAGTCCTTACTCAGTTTTCATTTTATATGCAAGTTCCTTCTCCTTTCTTTTGCCTCCAAATTCCTTAGCTCGATCCACCCCTTTATAGGGAAACTTTGTGATTATATGGATCAACATGTTTGTTATGGGGATGGGTTCACCTAACAACAAACATCCATCATGCACCAATGCAAGCTTTGACCTTACGCAAGTTGTATATAGGGGATCCTGCCCCTACGCAATGACTATATGGGATCCCAACATAGGCTTATTGACCAATTATTTGAGAGCAGAGTGATATGTAAACATTTTTAAATGTGTGACCAACAAATAATGTCGAAACTTCTGTAGCGCATAGACCATTGCGTGCCCTTTGGTCTCTGTAGTGGAATAATTATTTTTGGCTCTTGGCAGTTTCCTACCTGGAAAGGCTATTGGATGATCAATATCACCTTCACCAGGCTGGGTTAATAGCACACCCAACACAATACATGAGGCATCTACATGCACATGGGACTCTTTCTTCCAATCTAAAAATACAAAGATAGGTGCATTCACCATCTTGTCCTTTAACACATTGAGACTCTGTTGACACTACTCATCCCAATAAAAAGTCACATCCTTCTTTAATAGTTTCTCCATCGGCGCAGTTGTCTGGGGATAAGACTTGATAAACTTCCTATAGTCACATGTGTGGCCCAACATTGTGCGCAATTGATTAACATTCCTGGGAGATTCTAAATTCATAATCACTACTATCTTCACAGGGTCTACCATCAATCCTTGCTTACATAATACATGGCCTGGAAAAATTCCAAAAGGCACACAAAATATAAATTTCTTTAGGTTCAACATGATTTGGTATCTGCGACAGGTATCCAACATGAGGCGTGTTGTAGCATTTTTTGGTTTTTAATAGATAAAATATTTCAAAAAATGTTAAGTTAGGATATGGACATAACAATAGTGAATAAAATGTTAGTTTCAAAAACATTTTCATGATGATGTCCATATCAAAGAAAATGTTAGGTTAGATGCTTTAAAAAATCAAGGCAAAAAGAAAATGTTATGTAGAAAGAAAACAAATAAAGTCTGAAAGTGAGCAAGTCTAAATGCCACTACTTTGTTCCTACAAAATAATGGTTGTGTACAGCTTGTCTAAATGCCACAACCCATGACAGTTAAACCGTTTAATCTTGGTAGATTAGTAGTTAGGTAGAGAATAATAAGTTGTTCATCAGATTAATCTGAGCCCTTCCAAGTTATAAGGGTAGATTTAGATAGTTGCTTTTGTAAAATAAGATGAAAGGATAAGGGTTTGCTAGCTTAAATGCACCCATCAAGTGAAGAAAAAATGATAGGATAAGCAAAGGGTAAGTAAGAAAGGTTGCAGAAGTTTGATTATTCATTGTACAAAATGTACAATTATCATGTTTCTATGCTCATGATGCAATTTAACAAGACAAATGAAGGTCTACAACATCAATTTATTAACCTCCCTCATCCTTATTCATTCATATATCTTCTAATTTCCCCTTCCTACCTTCATACATCCATATTCATTCATTTTCCCCTAAAAACCTGTTTTCCTATGGTACAAATCCTTTTTACCTAGGAAAAGTAAAAACCCTATGAAAAATCCCTTTTTACTATGTAAAATCCCTCTTTTCCTAAAAAAACCCCACAAAAAA
This sequence comes from Pinus tabuliformis, assembly GCA_031772625.1. Lineage (NCBI taxonomy): Eukaryota > Viridiplantae > Streptophyta > Pinopsida > Pinales > Pinaceae > Pinus > Pinus tabuliformis. Next base: position 1,034,004,619 of record CM062816.1, on the reverse strand, counting down.
TGTTTTACCCTTAGTATTATGCATATATGAAAGTCAAAACATTCATAAAAAGCATTATATTTATTGTTATTCCTCTTTTCTTCTATATTTCATATTAACATTAACATAATGTATTAAATCCTTAATATTTTCTCTTTCCCATATAATATAGCTCCTTTAAATAAATATCCACAAAACCCTTAGTTTTGTTTAAAAACTATATATTAACATATTTCATCGCATATCGCCAGGTTGAAACCTCCTGGCATTTGAATAACCCTCTACCTACTCCGATCCCCGACTGCAATATCAAAGCCGAACCCAACCACTTATATATTTTAGTCTATTACCATATCGTGTCTGCCTTTGTTGCAACTTCCTGCTATATCATAACCCGTTGCCCATTCTGATCTCCAATTGTGATGGGATACGGACCTGACCAATTATATATTGCAATTCACTACTGTATCGCATCCGGTCCCCATCACATCCCTTTGTGATGAGCCTAGTCCCTACCCATTCCGATAGTGATATGCAATTAACCTCAGACCCGATATCATTATCCGCCAGAGTTAATACATTTTCAAATCCGCCATGTATTGTTTTGCGATGATTTTGTGTGTTAAATCGATTTTTGATTTAAACATAGAAATGACCCAAAACCACCATTCAAGCTGCTAATCATTATTTTAAACATGATTAAACCATTCCCGCCTTAATTAACCCTCCGTACTCTCTATTTCACACTGTTCATCGCCCGATAGTTCAAAAGCAAGACTGTTTTTCTCCATTTAAACAAAAAGCACCATTTGCTCTGTTTGCCTATCTTAAACACAGTGCAGCCCAATAATGCCTCTGTGGCCCATTTAAGCCATCATTTAGCCTCCGATATGCCCCAGACTTCTTCTGATAACCTTTCAAGCTTAGCAGAGCCATCACGACCTCCTCTGTCACCATATTTTTCTTAATGAGTTCTGTGTTTTGCAGGTAAGTAGACTACTGTTTCAGGATTATAAACAAAAATCCTACTAAACAGTTTGAAGAATAAATATGAATATTTACTGTTGAAAACACAGTAAAATCTGAAATTCATAGTCAAATCTACTCAGCAGGGTTAAAAGAGATTCACAGAGTTTAAACAAAGTTAGATAAAATATTTATCTGAAGAAATCTACCAGCGTAGAGGATACAACAACAAAGAAACATAAAGGGTGAAAATATCCAACAAAAAGCCAGCACAACCTGAATAAAGGGGAAAACAAGAAGCAGTTCAAACATCTGTCCCTATCTTCTTGCCATGAAGATATTTTCCTTTCCTTGAATAAATCTTAAACAATTTTAAGATATTTGTAGTTTTATTATTGTATAAATAACTCTCTTCTTGATATGTTATGGGTTCGGAGTTCAAGATTCATAGCTCACTGCTTGTAAAAGTCTTTGACTATTTATACTACTTTGAACCAGGAAGCCACCTTTGAAGGTAGCTTTTGCAGATACTTGATGTAATCAATCTCTCTGGAACCTTAATACAAAGAAGAGGATTATGAATCTGGTTTTGCAGAGTTTTGTGTTATCTTATAAGTTTTTCCAATTTTCAATCATTATGTTTTTTCTTCATATGCTTATGAGTTGCAGAGATATCTAGGTAGGAACAATTAGAGTTTCAATTGATTCCTATGAGCTCCTGAAGTGATCACCTATTAAAGAGATTAGATTAATGCAACTATTTGTGTAGCTAATCCCCTCTAATCATGAATCACCAGCATCTTGTGTAAGCTTAAGTATATTGCCTTGAATCTTTTGAACGTAGTTCAAAAGGTTTTCCAACTTATGATTGTTCTATTTTATAGTTTGGAAACTGTGATAATCATATTTTTTGTTGTCTTCTACTCACCACTATTTTGATCTATATCACTATGTAATGCTTTATAGCAGCCCTTTGTTGAAGTATTAATATACCCCAAAGGATTAATTACTTTAATTCTACATCTGTCTTCATTCATTGGTCTTCCAAAAAACTTAAACCACAAACCCCCAAAACAATTATTTTAGATGCTTTGGCATTGGTAGCCTAACCTACTACTATTTCAGAGGTACAACATCAGACTGGCGCTGTTTTCAAGGATTCAAATTTCATTCAAGTTTCCATTTGGACAAATATTTTCATTCACTCTTTTCCTTTGAAGGTGATTAAAGGATTTAGAAAGGTTAAAATCATTCATCAGGGCAACTCCACACTCCCAAGCTGGCAACTTATAAGAATACTAGATCTCGTTCAGAAGGTGACATAGTTAGTCCTTTGTCAGATCCTAAAAGATCTTGAGAAAAGCCAAATCTAAAAGGGGAAACCAACCATATTCTTTTTCCTCTTCAGTCCTACAATCTGAAGAATTAGAATCATTTGACCCCTATAGTAATATCCCATCTAGTCTTGATTACTCCCATTTATCACCTAGGGTTGCTAAACTTCTAAATAAAGGAGTTTATTTCAAGTCAGCATACCTTATTGATTTATTAGAATCTCATCCAAGACCCACACTACCACCAAGATCACCTATCACTAAATCTGATTTGGGTGTTAATCTACCTAAATATAAACCCACATATTTCATATCCCCTACCACCTATCCATTTCCTTCCATTTTTGATCAACCTGAAGCTTCTTCTTCTGAACAACCTGAAGAGACCTTTTCTGTGTATACCAATCCTCTTTTTGAATCAAAATAAGGTATTCCTTTTCAGGTCCCAAAGTTAGTTCTTAAGACTCCTTTGAAGTCTTTTAGGAGATCTCCTCCTCCTTCACCTCCAACTAGTTCACCAACCCCTAAATCATCATCTTCTTCCTCTATTTCTTCTTCATCCTCTACATCCACACAAACACCTCATACTCCACCTAGACAACCTCATACACCTCAAGCATCTCATATTCCTCAAGAACCTCATACGCTACTATTCTTGTTTATGGAGGAGAGCAGTTAAGATTATATAGAGAGGTAATATTTGCACATACTGTTTGTAGAACTGACTAGCCAATGAACCATCCAATTTATGCAATAGATTAAGACTTTGGTTGTTTTCAGCTCACTTCAAACCAACATAAAACTCAAGTCAAAATTGAAGAGGTGGTTGAAAGTTTTGAACCAAACCAAACTGATATTTGGAAACTGTTCTTTGATGGCTCATGCATGAAAGATGGGGCAGGAGCTGGTGTTGTTTTAATTTCACCTGAAAAGGAAAATATAACACAATCATGTAAATTAGGTTTTGAAGTTACTAATAATGTTGTTGAATATGAAGCTTTCCTTTTAGGATTGCAACTAGCCAAAACCCTGAAAGTTCAGAACTTGAGTGCTTTTACTGATTCTGAGCTTATTGTTAAGCAAGTAAAGAATGTTTGCCAGACCAAGCACCCAAGACTTGGGTCCCATCAAAATGAAATATGGGATTTGGTTGAAAACCTTTTTGATGCCTTTAATTTGACTCACATTCCCAGAGATCACAACGTTCATGCAGATGCCTTAGCTATCTCTACTAGCGCTTTTAAAATCCCTGATCATACTAATGTAATCTATCAAATTGAAGTCAAATACAAGCCCTCTATCCCTGATAACCTCAAACATTGGCAAATATTTGAATATGATGAACAACTGAAAATGTTTCTCCAGGTAACAGATGATTTTTCGTTTCTGCAAATTGATGATGACAAAACTGAAAATGCAGAAGGGAATGAAACTTTAGATTTTAAAGCCTAGATTACCAATCACAACATTATCCAACTATCTAATAATTTTATTCCAAAAGGACTTATTCCTTTAGAAAAATTATTCGATCAAAACGATGTTTTCGAAAGCCCACAATCCATTTCTTCAGAAGATGACGTAGAGGAAATTAACGTTGAACTGATAATGATGTTAAAAACATCAAATTGTGCACATCGCTAGACCAGAAATCAAAGCTCAATATTTTAAGTTACTGCAAAAGTATAAAGATGTATTTTCCTAGATTTACACTGATTTAAAGACATATGACACATCATTAATACTGCACAAAATTCGTCTAAATCCAAAAGCAAAACCGTATCAACAGAAGCATAGAAGGATAAATCCAGCCCTTTTACCAACTGTAGAAAGAGAGATTAAGAAAATGTTAGATGCGCAGATCATCCTCCATCTTAGATATTCTAATTGGGTTACAAATCTGGTTCCTGTTAGAAAGAAAAATGGAGAAATAAGACTCTGCGTGGATTTTAGAAATCTGAATAAGGCATCATTAAAAGATAATTATCCTTTGCCCAAAATGGACCAGTTACTGCAAACAATTTTAGGTGCACAAAGACTGTCTATGCTTGATGGTTTTTTAGGTTATAACCAGGTGAACAGTGATACAACAGACAGAGAGAAAACAATGTTTACTACAACCTGGGGTACATTCATGTACGCTAGGATGCCATTTGGCTCAACCAATGCTAGAGCAACATTTCAGAGAGCTATGGACATCGCTTTCATGGGATAGGTAAATAAATTCGTAGTTATTTATCTTGAAGACATAACTATTTTTTCTAAATCTAATCAGAAACATTTAAAGCATTTGATGAAGGTTTTTGATAGGTGTAGAAAATTTGGAATATCATTGAACCCAAAGAAGTCCTTGTTTGTTGTTAAAGAAGGAAAATTGATGGGCCATATTATTTCAAAGGAGGGCGTAGAAATTTATCCCAAATGAGTATCTACCATAGAATCATTGACCTTGCCTACAAACAGAAAGGAGATTCAAGATTTTTTGGGCAAGATTAATTTTCTAAGGCGATTCATTCCCAATTATGCAGAGATAATGAAAGGTATAACAGACATGCTCTGAAAGGACCATGAAGTCAAATGGACTCCCTCTTCTAGGCATGCATTTGAACAAATAAAAAGGGCCATCTCTGAAGCTCCCACCTTAGCCAGCCCCGATTATACCAATCCATTTATTATTTTCTCTTTTGCCTTTGAAACAACCCTTGTTGTTGTTTTATTACAGAAAAACGAAGATTCCCATGACCAACCCATAGCCTTTTTCAGTAAGGTCATGAGAGATGCTAAGCTGAAGTATGAAATCATCAAGAAGCAAGTTTATGCTGTAATTCAAACCCTGAAATCATTTTGGATGTATGTCTTACAATCACCTATTACTGCTTATGTCCAAAATAGTGCTATCAAAATTGTCTTAACCTAACCAGACACCGATGGGAAAAGAGGTAGATGGATCACTCAAATTCTGGAGATTGATCTAACTATCAAGACTACCAAGCTAGTAAAAGGTCAAGGATTATCTAAGCTTCTAGCTGAATCCAACTGTAAAGTTCTTGATATCAATTTTGTTTTAGAAATACAAGGGAAGAATCCACAAGAACCTTCCTTTCAGCCTCAAGAGAAGAATACACAAGAACCTTCTGTCCTTGCAAAAGGGGAGAATCCACAAGAACCTTCTTTTCATCCTACAGGGGAGAATCCACAAGAACCTCCACATTCAAAGCAGATCAGTCCTATACACATTGATGAAAAATATTCATTGTCAAACTAGTATCAAGATATTGTAAATTTCTTGATCCATTTTAAGTGTCCAGCATCATTCGCCAAAACCCAGTGTAAAACTCTCAAGTTAAAATCAGTCAAGTACTACATTATTAATGCAAATTTATACTGGAAAGATCCACTTAACATTTTGTTATTATGTTTAACAGAATCAGAAACTGAAGGCATCATTGATCAGTTTCATGCAGGATTTTGTGGGGGACACTATGCTTGAAGAGCTACAGCATACAAGATTCTGAGGGGAGGATTTTATTGGCCCACATTGTTTTTAAAATTAGGGGCAAAGGTGAGATGTTGTGTTCCTTGCTAATTTTTTGCTGGAAAATAGAAATTAGTTGCTCTTCCACTTGTTCCATCCATAGTTTCAACACCTTTTTCTCAATGGGGATTAAATTTTATTGGAGAGATTCATCCCACTTCAAGTAATCAGCATAGATGGATCCTGACTGCAACAGATTACTTTACTAAATGGGTGGAAGCAATTTCAGTCAGAAATGCTACTGATGCAGTGGTAATTAAGTTGATTGAGGAGAATATCTTAGCTAGATTTGGTTGCCCAACTTAGATTGTCACTGATAATGAAACATATTTTTCTAGTGTTAAAATGATTGACTTTTGCCAGAAATATCAAATTTTGCTACATCATTCAACTCCATATTACCCTCACGGTAATGGCCTTGCAAAATCATCAAACAAGAGCTTGCTAAAGGTGATAAAAAAGACACTAGTTGATCATAAGAAGAGCTGGGATTCACATTTGATGTATGCAGTATGGGCAGACTGAATTTCTCCAAAGAGGTCAACTGGCAAATCTCCATTTTAGCTAGTCTATGGGAAAGATGCAATTTTCCCTACAGATTTGGCTTTCCCTGTTTTAAAATTTCTACAAGATGCAACAGATGAACGTGATGATTTTTCTAGAAAAATAAATTAGATTATTGATCTTAAGGGAAATAGAGATGAATTTCAATACAAATTGCAGAAATATTAGAATAAGATGAAGGACTTGTTTGATAGAAGAGCCAGGGAAAGGGACTTTAAGGAAGGTGATCTAGTTCTAAGATGGGATGCCAGGAGAGAAGAGAAAGGAAAGCATGGAAAATTTGACAATCTATGGTTTGGACCTTTAGCAATTGCTAAAGTGAAGGGTAACAACACTTTTGTGTTGTAGAACCTTAAGGGGCAATATTCCACTTATCCTATAAATGGAAGGTTTCTCAAACATTATATTCAGTACTAAGAAGGTGAAATAGCTTTCATTGTAAATACTCTTGTTTTCTTTTCCTTTCCAAGATGTTAGTGTGATATTTTTTACAGCAAGGACTTTGTAGCCTGGGGAGAAGGCACATGGATCTGCAAGTTCTTTGCATTCTACAAGAGAAATCAGTCCCCAGATGGAGCCAATGTTGTAGCATTTTTTGGTTTTGATTAGATAGAATATTTCAAGAAATGTTAAGTTAGGATATGGACATAACAATAGTGAATAAAACGTTAGTTTAAAAAATATTTTGATGATGATGTCCATATCAAAGAAAATGTTAGGTTAGATGCTCTAAAAAATCAAGTCCAAAAGAAAATGTTAGGTAGAAAGAAAACAAATAAACTCTGAAAGTAAGCAAGTCTAAATGCCACTACTATGTTCTTGCAAAATAATGGTTGTGTGAAACTTTTCTAAATGCCACAACCCATGACAGTCAAATTGTTTAATCTTGATTGTTTCATGCTTTAAATTTGATGTTATAGTTAGAGGATAAAGATTTGTCCAAATTGTTTAATCTTGGAAGATCAGTAGTTAGGTAGAGAATAATAAGGTGCTCATTAGTTTAATCTGAGCCCTTGGAAGTTATAAGGGTAGATTTAGATAGTTGCTTTTGTAAAATAAGAACAAAGGATAAGGGTTTGCTAGCTTAAATGCACCCAATAAGTGAAGAAAAAATGATAGGATAAGCAAAGGGTAAGTAGAGAAAGGTTGTAGAAGTTTTATTATTCATTGTACAAAATGTACAATTATCATGTTTCTATGCTCATGATGCAATTTAACAAGGTAAATGAAGGTCTACAACATCAAGTTATTAACCTCCATCATCCTTATTCATTCATATATTTACTAATTTCCCCTTCCTACCTTCATGCATCCATAGTCATTCATTTTCCCCTAAAAAGCAATTTTCCTATGGTAAAAATCCTTTTTACCTAGGAAAAGTAAAAACCCTATGAAAAATCCATTTTTACTAGGTAAAATCCCTCTTTTCCTAAAAAAACCCACAAAAAATGTTTTACCCTTAGTATTATGCATATATGAAAGTCAAAACATTCATAAAAAACATTATATTTAGTGTTATTCCTCTTTTCCGTTATATTTCATATTAACATTGACATAATGTATTAAGTCCTTAATACTTTCCCTTTCCTGTATAATATAACTCCTTTAAATAAATATCCATAGAACCCTTAGTTTTGTTTAAAAACTATATATTAACATATCGCATTGCATATTGGTGGGTTGAAAGTCCTGTATATTAAACCTCTCCGCATTTGCATAACCCTCTGCCTACTCTGATCTATGATTACGATATCAAAGCCGGACCCGACCACTTATATATTTCAGTCTATTACCATATCGCGTCTGCCTTCGTCGCAGCTTCCTGCTATATCATAACCCGTTGCCCACTCTGATCTCCAATTGCGGTGGAATATGAACCCGACCAATTATATGTTGCAATTCACTACCATATCACATTTAGCCCCCATCGCATCCCTTTGCGATAAGCCTACCCCCCACCCACTTCGATATCGATATGCGATTAACAATAGACCTGATATCATTATTCGCAAGAGCTAATACATTTTCAAATCCACGACGTATTGTTTTGCGATGATTTTCCGTGTTAAATCGATTTTTGATTTAAACATAGAAACGACCCAAAACCACCATTTAAGGCGCTAATCATTGTTTTAAACATGATTAAGCCATTCCCACCTTAATTAATCCTCCGTACTCTCTCTTTCACACTGTTCATCACTTGACAGTTCAAAAGCAAGACTGTTTTTCTCCATTTAAACAAAAAGCACCATTTGCTCTGTTTGCCTGCTTTGAACACAACGCAGCGCAATAATGCCTCTGCGGCCCATTTAACCCATCATTTAGCCTCCGATATGCCGCAAACTTCTTCTGATAACCTTTCAAGCTCAACAGAGCCATCACGACCTCCTCTGTCGCCATATTTTTCTTAATGAGTTCTGTGTTTTGCAGGTAAGAAGACTATTGTTTCAGGCTTATAAACAAAAATCCTGCGAAACAGTTTGAAGACTAAATATGAAGATTTACTATTGAAAACACAGTAAAACCTGAAATGCATAGTCAAATCTACTCAGCAGGGTTAAAAGAGATTCACAGAGTTTAAACAAAGTCATATAATATTTAACTAAAGAAATATGCCAGCATAGAGGATACAACAACAAAGCAGCATAAAGGGTGAAAATATCCAACAGAAAGCCAGCACAACTTGAATAAAGGGGACAACAAGAAGCAGTTTGAACAGTTGCCCCTATCTTCTTGCCATGAAGATTTTTTCCTTTCCTTGAATAAATCTTAAACAGTTTTAAGATATTTTTAGTTTTATTATTATATACATAACTCTCTTCTTGAGATGTTATGGGTTTGGAGTTCAAGATTCATAGCTCCCTACTTGTAGATGTCTTTGACTGTTTATACTACTTTGAACCTAGAAGCCACCTTTGAAGGAATCTTTTGCAGACACTTGATGCAATCAATCTTTCTGGAACCTTAATACAAGGCAGAGGATTCTGAATCTGGTTTTACACATTTTTTGTGTTATCCTGTAAGCTTTTCCAGTTTTCAATCATTATGTGTTTTCTTCATATGCTTATGACTTGCAGAGATATCTAGGTGGGAACAATTAGAGTTCCAGTTGATTCCTATAAGCTCCTGAAGTGATCATCTACTAAAGAGATTGGATTAATGCAACTATTTGTGTAGCTAATCCCCTCTAATCATAAGTCACCAGCATCTTGTGTAAGCTTAAGTATACTTCCTTGAATCTTTTGAACGTATTTCAGAAGGTTTTCCAACTTATGATTGTTCTATTTTACAGTCTGGAAACTGTGACAATCATATTTTTTGTTGTCTTCTACTCACCACTATTTTTATCTATATCACTGGGTGATGCTTTATAGAATCCCTCTACTAAAGTATTAATATAGCCCAAAGGATTAACTACTTTAATTCTACATCTGTCTTCATTCATTGGTATTCCAAAAAACTTAAACCAGAAACCCCCAAAACAACTATTTTAGATGCTCTGGAATTGGTAGCCTAACCTACTACTATCTCAGAGGTACAACAAGGTGCAGCCTTGCAACATGGCACTTCAACAATCCAAACATAGTCCAGTCATCAAAATATACCTCCAAGAATTTATGAATAAAAACCTTAAATGCCACGATTACTACCCTGGATAAGATCACGGGCGAATTCTTCAACTTGAATGGCATTACTATATACTGAAAGCAACCCCACTCTGTTTCCAAGATTGTCTTGTTGTAGTCCTTTGGCACAATATTTATTTGATGGTATCCTGAGAACCCATCAATGAATGAATAAGCCTCCTATCCTCCAACATTCTCTAACACTTCATTTGTAAATGGTGTTGGAAAAGGATCATGGACACAAGAATCGTTCAACTTTGTCAAATCTACACATATCCTAATTTTTCCTTGCTATTCCTTTTCCTGGAAAACAATTGGGCTTACCCAATCGGACCCTTCTACTAGCTCAATAATTCTGGCCTCCAACATTTTTTCTAGTTCCTTGAGCACCTTTTCTTTATAATTTGGATTGAGCTGATAAGATCTCTGCTTTACAGGCTTCGCATGAGGTTTCAAAGTAATTTTCATAACATCCAAGTCTCCTACAATACCCTTTAGATCCTAGAAGTTCTTTGGGAATAGGTCATGGTATTCACACAATAGTTTGGCCACCTTATCGACTGTATCTTCTTCCCAATTGCCTCCTATCTTCGTGAACTTGGGCTTTGCATTGGATCCAATATTTACTTGTTAGGTTTTCAGCAGCTCTGTTACATCAGGGTTCTCTATCTAAGGTCCTTCAACCTAGTGCAGACCTTCAGTTTTTGGAATTTTGACTTTTCTTGGATCATCCTCCTCTTCTTCAGTAGTCATATTGTAGAATTCTAGTGCATGGCACAACTGTGTACTCCAGTCTAGTTGTACCCATTCCACCATCTCTTCAGGCATTATAAAAATAGCGGCCTTAATTTCTTGTAGCACTTCTTCAATGCATTCAAATCCATCCTCAAATTTGTAAGTTCATAAGAAGCTTTCTGTCAAGATATCCCATTCAGTCATTCCGTGACATAGCTCTATTTCCAAATACTAGTTCATTGGAATTGTATCTAAGGTGTGACAGAAAACATGTACCCACTCTGGTTGAGGTTCTTCACCCCAAGCTTTAGTCCACCATGCCAATTATTTGTGTGAATAATCCTTCCCACTATACTTCTCAGTCATCTAGGTATTAGCATATCTAAACCTTAGCTTCATCATACATTTGTATTCCTTGCAGTCAGCGAAACTCTTCTTGTGCGTGCCCCACCATCAGGAAGGAGTAACGTGTAGTGCCAATTCAAGGGTCTAGAATCGATTCTCCTTAGGCACCCCCCTTTCAAATTCATCCAAAAAGAGATTAACATTATTAAAACCATCATAGTGCAGAATCTTTCTTACCTAGGTATATACGCATCGTAGTGTAGGTACTTCATGCAACTCATTCTTCCAGTGCTCGAGTTCTTCATCTGAGTTTGAGATATACGAACTATCTCTATCCCATGTAATTTGTCCATCGGACGTAGGATTGATCCAATATTCATCTCACACTGTCACCTTGTATATTTGGTCAAGATCATCATCATCCTCCACAAAATCTCGAATAAGTTCAGTATAGCACACTCCTTTAGGAAGTTCGAGTGGCACAATAACCCTGAGCACCTTCCTCTCAAAGGTCACCTTTCACTTCTTCAAGTTAATCACCACATCCATGTCAAAGTCCTAATCAATTCCTAGGAGCACAGGATACAAATTATTGTCATCTACTCTTTCTATTACTTCAAAATCCACCACAGAAGTCGCCCTTTCAATATTGACTATTACCCCATACAGGGACCCCATAAGAATAATCTTCTGCTGATTGGCCATGCGTAGCTATATAGGAGACCATTGCAATGTAGGTATACCCATCACTTCCCACATCTGGTTAGGTAGGACGTTTGCATCAGAACTCAAATCCAAGATGACTTGGTCCATTTCATACTCTCCTATGTCAACCTCATCTCACACCCTATCATTTTCTTATGCTTACGTAGTTTCCTTACAGCGCCCTATTCTACAGGAACCTTCATCTTACCCCCACAATTGTCTATTGACACTTGGAGCCTTCTATTACCTTCTTATCATGCAGTAAATTCATACAGGTCTTAAGGAAAGTAGCTAACAATGAAGAATCCACATCTTGCACTTCATTGTTCCCAACAGATTTCTCTTGACTTCTGGACGTAGAAGCTTTAGTGAAGTTCTTCTTAGCCTCCATAAAAATCTATTTAGCCCGATTGAAGTCAAACTTGACTTCATTTTTAGCAGCCTTGCGCACCCATCCTTCAGTCCTTGGCTACTTTCCCTTATCTTCACCCTTGGCCATAACATTGCGTGTTACTATATTAACACTCTAATCTTCTTCACGCGGTTCCTCCCTCATCATCTGCATATTATGCTTAGGCTACTGGGTCTGCGTCTTCTTTTCTTGCATCTTTACTATGAGGATCAAGAAATCTTCTATCACATGATTAAATTGTATGTAATATTGACAAGATGGTTGTGTTGGGATCTGACAGTTGCGTACAAAATTCCCATCTTCACCATAGTTATAGAAAATAACTTGTCCACAGCCTTTGCCAGCCCCTCATCCTCTTCCTCTTTCACGACCTTGGAATCCTCCATGTGGTGCACCTGTGCACTGATCCGGAGGCCGAGTTCATGCCTACATTCTGTAGGTAGGGGTTCTATCCATAATTAATTTATAACTTTAACAATGGTGCTCATCATGACCTACAGATTTGCAAAAATTTGAAAACCACTACTGAGGGGTCTGTACAAATTTTTTTAGTAAATGAAAATTGTCTATCACATGTTGTCTTGTAACTGGATAGATAGCGCACCATGGCGCTGCTCATGTGCTTGGTCCAGAAGTATCTTACGGCTTCAAGGGGCAACCCCCTCCCAATAAGATAGTTCTGATAAACCGGGCAATGGAACGTATCATGCCCATGGCCCTTGCATTTCAAGCACCAAACTTCAACACGCACCTTAGGCTAAGCTTCCTTTCCTTTCTTCAGGCTATTCAACTCCAGGTGTAGACTTGCCAAATGTGAGTGAATCTATTGTACTCCAATGTGCATATATTGTATTGGCGATGATTCCAACCTCATCGTGAACTACACAAATTCTACTTGCGTTTCTAACTTTTGCTGTGATAATGGTAATCTTAAGTGGGGTAACAACGAAGCAATGTACCAATTTTTGTGTTGCTTGTCTGTGATATTCATATTAGCCTGCCGGATCAGACGTTTTAACCTCTGCTCGAAATCCCATGAGGATTCATTCACCACTTTCCTTATCTCCTTAAACTCTGTAAAAGATTGCACCTGATATTTAGGCTTCTTAAACTCGATGTTCAATGCTTGTTGAGTATATGCCAATGTCGTGATAGGGTGATCTTGATAGTACTTGATATGCCAAGTCATCGCTCTATCCTGTAGTGTTGTGACCAGCTATGGTTTCTTTAGATTATCATCAATGATATGTTGCGTTGTCCACACAATATCTACAACGAACCAAAACTGTTCGGGGTGTTCAATTCCTACTCCTTTGAAGATCGACATCTTCATTGTGTTCACCATGTTTAATGGTGGAGGAGGAGGCGAAGGTGGAGGTGAAGCTGTAGCTGTATGTGGTGGCGATGGAGGTGGAGGTGGAGTGGACGGATGAGGTACCCACTGGATAACTTGACTTACCAACTGCAACACACTTCATGGTGTATTCAAAATCATTCCTTCATCATTGCTTGAAGAGGATCCCAATAGAGGACTATATTCAGAGCCTGATTCTCCATTCCTTCTTAAGGGTTTTTCGCTTTTCATGGTCCCAAACATCAAGGTAATTACATAACTCATTTTTCACACAACAACGTCTTAATCCAAGTTTTCAGAGATTTTAAATACTTACCTCGTGGTGCTTTGAAGAGATTGCATTCTAGTTCACTATAATTGATGGATATATCAATCGTAAGCTTAGTGAAAAATCCTCTTAGTGTTCAATCAACCTAGTGATCAATGGCTTGCGCAATGTTATTTTCTGAAGCTTCCAAGTGCCCCACAAACTCTAGAGTCCACACAATAGGGCCATGAGGTCTCCATGTACCCTGACTGCCCGCCAAACTAGACAGCTACTCATGCAATTCGCAAGGAAAGAAGTAAAAAAAATTCTCAGTTTTGTCTGAGTATAGGTATCTACTCAGCCACTTATCCTTGGATAACCATCGATTTCTGTTCTCCTGAGTTGCAAATGCGTGTTTTGTTCAATTGAGACACTTCTCAATTTCTTTCTTGGTAGGGAACCACTTATCCGACATCACACATTCCTCATATTGATCATGTTCCCAACAATAGACCCATTTGTTGGCTAAGGGGGCCTAACCCAAGTTTAGATTTATTTGTGCCAACCAACAAAACCGTAAGTACTGGCCCTTTCAACAGCAACTGGTGTAGTGTAGGTTGCAGTCTCACCCAAAGTAGTATTGGGGGATGTTAGAACTAGGTTTCTGCATCTAGAGACCTCTGTGATGGTCTTCCTAAGGATATTATAGCTTATGTCTGCCTTCGTGCAGATCTATTCCATCCAATTGTCAACTACTGTAGCTCTATCAAAATTATCTTTAGACCTTCGTGAAGGTACCTGATTGTACTTAACATGCATAAAATATATAGATGTACTACTTTCTCACAATAAACTGTGTATTCTAAAGACCTTATGACCTAGATGTTCTACCATGGAGATCTACCCTTTCTGACCAGTTAACTCCTGCAGATTTCTCTAAGGACTTCATGATCTCCTCGAAGGGGGTTACTTATACATTTTATGCATAAACATTATAGATCCATCTGTTCGTGTAGAAATTAAGCATTAACTCACATAAAACAAATCACAGAGCAAAGATAAACTTAAATAAAAGTAAATAAACAAGGCACATGTGCACAAATTTGTCTCAAAACAATGTTTATTAAGATGTAAATGTTTAGATATAGACTTCTTATCCATGTGCATGTAGTTGTAGGGGCTCACAGACTCAGTTGCAGACTTACTAATATCTTCGGTGCACTCTAAAGATGGGATTAGGATAGACCCTGCTAGAATAGAAGCCATTTTGACCATTTCCCATCCCCAAAACATAAAAGAGCTACAATAATCTCTAGGCAAGATTAATTTTCTTAGGATGAATCTCAAATCTAGCAAAATTAATTAGGGAATTAAATAACATGCTAAGAAAGGACTCATCAATCAAGTGGACATTGGAAGCCAAAAAATCTTTCGAAGCTATTAAGGAAGCATTAACCAAGACTCTAGTCCTGATTACTCCTAACTTCAGCAAAGATTTTTATTATTTTTTCATTTGCTTTAGAACACACCATTGCAGCAGTCTTGCTGCAAAATAACAGTCAAGGATATGAACAGCAAATAGCATTCTTTAGTAAATCCTTAAGAGATGCCACACTAAAATACAATATAATGGAAAAATAGGCATTGGATTTGGTTAAAGCTATCAAAGATTTTAGAGTATACATTTTGTACTCCCACATCATTGCTTATGTTCCAAACTATATAGTTAAGGAAATTTTGACTCAAAATGGGCCTGAAGGAAAAAGAGGCAAGTGGACTGCCACAATATTGGAATATGACATAGAGATAAAAACTACCAAGCTCATCAAAGGCTAAGGTTTAGCCAAACTCATGGTTGAATCAAACTTTCAGGCCCTTGAGATCAACTTCATTAGTGCTTTGGATGATCATAAGGAGATGGCGACTCCACAGATTAGAGAACCTTTTATTGAATCACCATGGTATGCAGATATTACATTTGTATTACTAAATTTACAAGCTCCTCCTGGACTAACAAGAACTAAAGCTAGATTCTTAAAAATGAAGTCATTGAGATATTGTTTTATTAATAAGGTGTTGTTTTGGAAGGATAGTAGTGGTATTATCTTAACATCTTTATTAAAATATGAAGCTGACAAGATTTTGCAAGAGTTTCATGTAGCGGACTGTGGAGGACACTTATACTAGAAGAGTACTACAGACAAGATTCTGAGGGTTGGTTTCTACTGGCCTACTTTGTTTACAGATGTCAAAAAACATGTGACCTCCTATTGCAAATGCTAGATTTTTGAGGGAAAGAGGAAACTGTTACCCTTGCCTCTTAAACCAATTTCCACTAAGATTCCATTTCAACAATGGGGGTTAGCCTTCATTGGAGAAATACACCCCCATCCTCAGCTCAGCATAAGTGGATTCTAACAGCCACATGCTATTTTACCAAATGGATAGAGGCCATACCTTCTAAGCAAGCCATAAACACTGTCATAATCACCTTCTTAGAGATTAACATCCTTTCAAAATTTGGATGTCCCCAGAAGCTCATTATTGATAATGAAGTAGCCTTTAAGTCCAAAAGAATGATAGATCTCTATAATAAATACCATATCACCCTTGGCCATTCCACAATCTATTACCCTCAAGGTAATGGACTAGCAGAGTCATCCACCAAAAGCCTGGTCAATATTATGAAAAAGTTAATGGAGGATAATAAAAAGACATGGAACAAGAAGTTAGTCAATGCCTTATGGTCGGATAGACTGACTACTAAAAAGTCCATTGGAACATCACCCTATTAGCTGGTTTATGGGATGGATGCAGTTTTCCCGTCATCCTTGGCAGTGCTAGTCATGAAAATCCTTCAGGAACTATAGGTGGAATCGAATGATATTCAAAGAAGAATAAACCAAAACTATACACCTGCCATAGACCAGAGAAGAAGTGTATGTAAAATCACAGATAATCCAGGAAAATATCAAGAAAGTTTTTGATAAAAAGACTAAAGCAGATGATTTTCACATAGGAGAACAAGTCCTTATGTGGGATTCAAGGAGAAAAGATAAAGGCAAGCATTGGAAATTTGATTTTATATGGTAGGGGCCTTATGACATTTTTAGCTACAGAGGCAACAATGCCTTTTGCTTGAGAAACATAGATGGATCAGGTCTACCAGGAGGACCTGTTAATTGTAGGATGCTCAAGCACTACTTTTCCACTGGCTTACAATAGTTCACTTTATTTTCCATCGTTGTACATAACATTGCAAAGTGTAAATTGGATTGGATGGTAATCCTTTGAAGCTGAAGCCTGGAGAGAAGGCCCTAAGCTTTAAAATATTTACTGTCAT
The DNA here is from genome assembly GCA_031772625.1 of Pinus tabuliformis. Classification (NCBI taxonomy): domain Eukaryota; kingdom Viridiplantae; phylum Streptophyta; class Pinopsida; order Pinales; family Pinaceae; genus Pinus; species Pinus tabuliformis. Next base: position 1,033,987,477 of record CM062816.1, on the reverse strand, counting down.
AAGTATCAATAATGAAAATTTACAGAAGGACACTTTTCAAGGTAACTTCAGTCACAATTCAAAGGCTACTGATCTTTAGAGTTCTTCACATTTCACTAGGAAATGCCACCCCCAAGTGGAGCCATTGTTAGAGTCGTATAGTGATAGGATTCATAATTTTGAATTGGCTAAGTTAAACCTTGAAATATTGTGCATACCTTTGCTTTCTGCAAATGTTTTCCATATTAAAAATTTAAAAAATGTAAAGAGGGTATGTCCTAAAATAAATATCAAAGGACAAAAAGAATAAGAAAAGATAAAAAAAAAATGAAAATATATGAACCCCAAAAACAAAAACAGATCATGAAAGTGTGCAAGTCTAAATGCCACTACTATTTTACTGCTTTACTATCTTAAATAATGGTTGTGTGCAACTTGTCATACATGCCACAACCCATGGTAGTCAAACTGTTTAATCTTGGCTATTTCATGCTTTCAATTTTATGTTCATAGTTAGAGAATAAAATCTGACCAAACATCTTAATCTTGGTAGATCATTAGATAGGTAGAGAAAATAAAAGGAGCTCATCAGTTTAATCCGAGCCCTTGGATGATATAAGGTTAGAATTAGATAGTTTACTTTTCAAAAGAAAAATGAATGATAATGGTTTTCTAGCTTAAATGCACACAAATAAAATGAAGAAAAAATGGTAGGGTAAGTAATGGGTAAGTAGAAGAAAGGTTGTTGAAGTATAAAGTCAACTAGATAAAAGCACATTTATCATGCTTGATTATGTGTTTCAATGTGCATGAACATTTAAGAAGGAAAAAACAATGGTTTACAAGTTCATTTAATTAACTCCCCTTCATTCTTTTGATCCCTTCACATACTAATTTCCCCATCTGCAAGTAAGTTCTAGTACTTAAATCCTTCAAGTCATAAAGGATCAGTGCATTTCTCTGAATTTTGGTGGGACCGGACCCTCATCTTAATGAATTATGGACATCAAGTGTTAGAATTCCTATCATAAAATTCTTTTCCCTTCATTACCCTAATAAAACCCCTTTTCCTAAGGTTAAACTTTATTTTCCTATGAAAAGTAAACAATCCCATGTTGAAATCCATTTCATTCAAAATACCCACAAAAATATTTTATCCTAAGTATGAAATGTATGTAAATAAAGTGCACAAATATTACATTTATGCTTAAGGGTATGTTCACTCCGCTCATTTCATATTAATTTCTTAACATAATACTATAGTTCCCAATATACCTTTTCCCGTATATAATTAAATCCCCTATATAAATATCCCAACCCTTAGTTTAGTTATAAACTATACTTTATCCCATATTCCCAGCAAAACCCACTTAATACACCACTGCACGGTAAAGCTAAACTAATCTTGTCATTAAGCCCCGCTCGACTATTTAATACCATGATTAAATCCTAATTAATCCCAAATCGCCAAGGATTAAATCCCTGCCCCCCCCATCCCCCCGACACCTCTGCTCATATCATCTACGCAAATCCCTCACTTGACTCACGTCCAATCATCAGCACCCACATCCGATGATCCATAGCCATATCGGGTTCACCCGATGTGCAACTGTTACCCTCCCGATAAGGTGGTTTTCCCCGGCCCCCCATCTGCTACGTGTCATGTTCTAGCATAGATCGGTTGACCCCTCCTAAATACCACCTCCTCCATCAAAGCGGTGAGATGTCTTGGAAAACCACCTCCCTGCCAACCTGAAAAACCACCCACTGTTCATTCATAAATTACCCGCAAAAAAGTGACCGTTGCTCAATAAAAAGGCCGAGAAGCCCTTTTTCACCTTTTTCGCTCATTTTCTTTGTCAACCTATGCGAACCATTGCGACACCTGCAAACGTTGAAATCACTAATTGACCTCAAATTCCATTCCTGATGGAGCTGTAGAGACCCCAATCAACTTCTCCTCTAAGTACGTACCAGAGCCATTCAAACTTCTGCAGTTGCTGTGAACTCCGAATTTGAAGTTAATTCACCCAATTCTAGGTATTTGAAGACAAACTACCAGACAACCCTTTCAATTTGAAAACGTTTAGTCTGTAAAGTGTTTTAATTAAGTAAAATTAATTGAAATTACTTTAAAAGTTAAATTGTGTGCCCAAACCCTTCTAAAAGCTTCTGAACTTCCTTCAAAACCTCTAAATAAACCTTTATTTCCAAAATTAAAATCCACAAGAACTAAATTATGGTTGCCCCTATAGCCATGCATGTCAAACCTATCACAACTACCCATTTGGACCTTGACCACCTCCCCCTGGCAGACAAGGATTTTCAAATCAGAGACACAAGTGCATGTGAAGTCCTGCTCAAAATTCATTGTTTGAGTAAAGACAAATATCTTAACCATTCTGATGACATTGGCCTTTGGGACTCCAATTTGGCCAAATACCAGTTTCCCCAAGTACATATTTTTCCTAAAATTGTCCATATGTGCCATGCCTGTTACATTCCCATCCAGAGAGTAATAATATCCCCTAGCCAAGAGGTTTTGTTCACAATTACAACTGAATCAATTAATGAGATGTTGCAAGTCCAACTAGGTCCAAACCTCACCCCACTCTCCATTGGGGATTTGTTAGACCTGTACACGAAGTTGAGTCCCTCTAGACTGGCCCAAATATTTCAGACTTTCTCTGAAATATGTTTCTGCCATTTTCTCTGAAAGGGGCAACCATATTATGACTATGATATCATGTATTCTAGGTTGTACCATTGATGAATTTGCTGATGAGCTTATCCTAGCCTTCATGTCCATTTTCACCCTAGGAAAGCCTCCTGCTACTTTGGACAATTATGGCTAATTCATAGCTAAAAGGATGCATGAATAGTTTAACAGAATGCACAATGAGAGAGTATTCAAATACTCATCTGTACTTTACCATATGCTTTTGTATTATCAGTCAGACATATTTCCCTTCACCCTCGAGAAGTTGGATACCAAAGGCCAGCCCGGGTCTGTTATATTTTGGACACCACTTTTCCACAAGTATTCATCACCATACACCTATACAGACTTCATTGACTCCTTTGTCCATCCAGTCATGACCATGCTGACAGGTTTTCCTCCACCCAGAATAAGCCAAGACATCAAAAGAGTTCTCCAATTGTCCAAGCAAAGTAAGTTGGGAGATTGGTACCTTTACAAAAACCACACTGAAATAAGAATCTACGGTTGCCAGCTTGCCAAATAAAAACTGCCAAAATACCTCCCCATGAGATTATCTTCTCTAGAGTATTATAGGTAGATAATGAACTCTGATGAAGTCATTTTTGTTTCACCCAAGAAAATAACTCAGTTCAATGTCAAAAATCAGTTTGGCCCTTTCATTTGAAATTCTAGGGAAGCAGGGTAGGAAACAGATCATATTTCGCAACAAATGAAGTTCCAAAAAAAAATTATGTGGAGGTATGACCCCCAAGGGTTTATGACCAAGCTAAGACAAAGGGAAAAGTTGGGACCTTACATCCATCACCCCATACCATAAATTGAAAGATATGCCAACCAATCTAAGTGGTTGGAAAACACTATTATAGATAGGGATAGTACAAAGGTAGATGATGAAAATACCTTATTTGATCTAGAGAGACAACTTGATGAAAGCTCATTCTTGTAGGTACCAAAGCATGAAGGAACCATGAGTATCCCTACTATTTTGCAGACTCCTCAGAATGAGGAAAAGAACCCCAAGAGGAATAGAGAGGGAGCCTCCAGTTCAGGTATGGACACTTCAAATATGTAGTATGAAGATAGCTAGAGCAACAGGCCAAGGCTCAATACTGTTTCAGAATATGAAGACACAGAAGGCTCAGTAGAAATAACTAATACTGAGTTATACATGAGCAAGGGCACAACTCCATCTGGAGAACATATGACCCATCTACATCACAGACTCAAATGTTAGAAAGGCAGCTCAATGTAGAAGTCTCCTCATTTAGTAGGCCTGTTGATAAAGATAGAGATATTAAGGACATGTTCAAAGAAATCAAAATGAGAAATGAGAAAGCAAAAGGACAGTCTTATTCACAGTATCCCAAGCTTACACCTACTAATCAAACTAGGTTGATGTCAGCTTTTGACATCAAGGAAGGAAAGATGCAAATGTCCTTCATAAAGCCAATTGTAAAATAGCCAAGGACATCAACAGATTTCAAGAAGATTGATTTTGAGGTATTGGCAAGGGATATTCATCCCATTGACCAAATTTAATTTCACAAATAGGTTGGAGAAATGATTTACTCCACCCTTACAGGAAAATCCATAGCTTCCCATCAGTTGCAGAATTCATTGAATAATATCTCAACCCAGTATCAGTTGGAGAAGGCCTCCTCATAGGCCAAAGACACCAAAATCAAGTCTTTGGAAGACTTAGTGATTGAATTGGGACATGATCCCAAAGACATCAAAGCTACTGAACAACTAATCAAGAAAAAGAATGATGACATTGTAGCACTCAAGAAGCAATTGAAGATACCTCAATTGCGACATCCTTAGACACAAGAAGTCTTGGAAAACCAAACCAGACATGAAGAGTTGATGGACTTAGTCCTCAAACTAAATGATCAATTAAGGGATACAGAGAAGTAATTGGACAGCCTAATCCAATTAAAGAAAACTGATATTACCAATACCTCAGTGAATGTCATCCTAGTAGTTACCATGGTTGTTCCTTCCACATTGGTAGCCTCATTGGCTCCCATAGCTCCTATGGCCACAACACAACAGGTTTCAACAGAGTCTACATCAACAGCAGGTACATCAGGTGAAGAAGAAGCAAAGTTGGTTAAAGCTATGGAAGAAATGTCCATATAGGCAACAAAGATGAATAAGCTCAAAGAAAAGGTGACAAACTTGGAAACCGATTACAAGCTTGCTAAAATCATGCACAAAGAAGAAGTGCAAAAAGCTGCCAGGATGAGTGAGAGATTAAAAGCCATGGAGAAGGACCTAACACTAAAGGAACCCCTTGGGCAGGTTAAGGAACTACTGTGGGCCAATATCATTGACTCTGCCAATGATATTTGACCATATATTCAGGCGATTTTTGAACAGATAGATTTAATAAAGATGGCTACAGAGGCCATCCAGAGAGTAAAAGAGGAATTAGGAGAAATGCCAGAAGAAGCTACCAGAATTATCCAGTTCCATAACAGTAAGAATAAGTATGACCTTCAAGAATTGGAAGGATATAACAGAGACAATTTTGTGAGAGAAAGGGTTACCCAGTCCCTTAGTGATAAATGAAAAGCTCATGACACAGCAGGATTACAAAACAAAATCAGAGAGCTAGCAAAAGAACAGGTCAATACGTCATCGATCAAGGCATTTCCAACAGGAAAAGTACTCTACGAGACATTTGAAAACTTGTTTTATCTCTAGCATGAGGTAAAACACTTGTTTCTCAATAAGCCTACTTTTGTCAAGTACACCGAGGTAGATGAAATATATAGGAGGATGCTAAAAATCCAATTACATGATGTTGAAGCATGGGAGAAATTAACTGATTTACTGTAAGAAATATGTAGTAAAAAGGCTAATGAACAATAAAAGTAAAACATCCAGGTAAAAATATGAAGATAGATCAGAAAATTTAAAGTGTATCAGTGTCAAAGTGTATCAGATGAAAGCCTAAAGTAAATGAAGCTTCCAGTGTGAAATATCAAACAACAATGCAACATAAAGGGCTAAAATCAAACCATAAAAGCCGACAGCACCAAAATAAAAGGGGCAACATGAAGTAGTTCAATAGTTGTCTCTATCTTCTTGCAAGAAGATATTTGTATTTCCTAGATTAAATCTCAAATCAGTTTGAGATATTTTGTAATAAAATTTTATATAAATAGTTCACAATTTGAAGTATGTAGGGTGGATTCTATTAGACATTTCTATAGACTTTTTGATCAAGAATACCCTGAAGGTTATTGTATCAGTTGACGAGCCACCAAGCTGCATTGATTAATAAAGAACAGACTATTCCAAGGATTCATTTGTTGAGTGAATTTCGGACAAGTATTTTCACGTGTTTTTTTCATTTTCTCAAAGTTGTTCATAATCTTGTTGGCATTATGAGACAAGTGTTGTCCTTGATGGCAAATCACACAAATGATAAATTATAGTGCAGAAAATTTATTTGATAAATTATAGTGCAACAAAGTTTCCTTCATGTAGAGAAAAGTTCACGCACTTTTATGCAGAGAAAAGTTTATTCCATGTAGAGAAAAGTTCACGCACTTTTATGCAGAGAAAAGTTTATTCCATGTAGAGAAAAGTTCACGCACTTTTATGCAAAGAAAAGTTTATTCCATGTAGAGAAAAGTTCACGCACTTTTATGCAGAGAAAAGTTTATTTCATGTAGAGAAAAGTTCACGCACTTTTATGCAGAGAAGAGTTTATTTCATGTAGAGAAATGTTCACACACTTTTATGCAGAAAAAAGTTTATTTCATGTAGAGAAAAGTTTGTGCACTTTCATGCAGAGAAAAGTTCCCTTCATGCAAGAGAAAAGTTCACGCACTTTCATGGTTGGTTCATGGTATTAGTCCGACAGTTTTTGATCCTATGGTTTTGGCCCATGGTATTGCATCCAAAAGTGTTGATCTCACGCACTTTCATGGTTGGTTTATGGTATTAGTCCGACAGTTTTTGATCCTATGGTTTTGGTCCGTGGTATTACATCCAAAAGTGTTGATCTCACACACTTTCATGGTTGGTTCATGGTATTAGTCCAACAGTTTTTTGATCCTATGGTTTTGGACCGTGGTATTGAGAAAGGACTAAGGCTATAAAAGAGGAAGGAGATCATTTGGCAAAGCATCATCTGAATTATTGAATATCTAGATCTGGAATACTATGATTGGGTTATGGTGCAGATCTGGATCTGAGCTAAAGAGGGATCTCACCAGTTGATGGAGAAGAAGATCTAAGGATAGATCGGGATCAAATGGTTTGAAATGAACTATCTCTATATAGTTGATTATGCTTATTCTAGATCTGTATACTGACGCTTGTAATGATCTGAACTGGGTATAACTTAAGTTTGAAATCGCTGCAAGTCATGATTGAATATTTATAGATCTGTATGCAGGTTTGGTTCATTGTAGTAGCATATACCATTTGAGCTATGATGTTTAATGCTACAGGTGGTTCAGGTTGTTGATGTGTTCTGATGACTGTTTAATGGTGTCAGTGTTCTACATATTCAGTTTGATTGATTGTGTTGATGGATGAGATCTAGTAATGGATCTAATGGACTAGATCGGGTTGCTAACACTCATATTATCCTTGTATATGTATTGATCTGGTGATTGGGTGATTCATAAGATTGATTGATTATGTGCTTCAATGATATTTATGGGTCCAGTATGAAAATTGGATGAAACGTGGCCTTTCAGATTATGTGTTGTGCTTCAGGTGTATCCAGTCTGAAAATGTATGAAACGTGGTACCCGGAGGAGAGAAGATTGTCGTCCGGCGCCTACGTACTAGTATCTTAGCTAGTACAAGAGCTACGGGGGTGGTAGCTCCCTTCCAGTAGCAGTTGAAAACTTTGGAGCATTGTAGCAGGTAGCAGCCTGCGTACTAGTAAATGGATCGGCTAGTACAAGAACTATGGGGGTTGTAGCTCTCTGCAGGTAGAAGCCTACGTACTGGTATAAGACTGCACCAGTATAGAAATATTGTAAAAGGATTTCCTTATTAAGAAGAAGATTGAGATGACTTGCAGCAGGTGGTTTTCTCCCACATTGGGTTTCCACCTTATATCATGGTGTTCATGTGTGTGGCTTATGTGTGATGATTTGTTCTATTTTACTGCACCTGTTTACTGTTAATATGGTTCATAATGTTCTAATGCACTCATTAAGGATCAACTAATTGAATCATAAGAAGTTGTGGAAGTAGCATATATGAATCTGAATATGGAAATGAAAAAGTTTTATTGATGTGATAATACTGATTCACCCCCCCCTCTCAGTATTATTTCCAACAATTGGTATCAGAGCAGGTCCTTTGGTAGAAGCTTGATCGCTTGAAGGAGATCCGTGGAACAATGGGAAAGAAGCTTAAGAAGAAAGCTCATAAGAAGAAGAAGACATCTTAGAAGAACTATGACAGTGGGAGAATCGATTGGGGATTAGGTATAAGAAGCTCTTCAGATTCAGATTCAGATTCGGAATCATTTCAGAATGAAGATGAACTATCAGGTATGAATTTGCTATCCTCTGATGTTCCCGCTATCTATCCATTTGGAAAAGATGGAAGTGATAACGAAACAACTGAATGTGCTCTTATGGGTGAGGAAGAAGGATATCAAATAGAAGCAGAATTTAACAGGCTGACAAACAAAATTAGTGAACAAGAAAGACTTCTGAACATAAAGAGTGGTGCCCTCAAAGAAGCTATTACTAGACAAAAGGCTCGACGAGAGTTATTCAAGGAGAAATATCAAAAGTTGCAGGTTGAAGCAACATCTCTAAGAAATGAAGTCAATGAAAAGAACACAACCATCAAGAAACTCAGAGATAGATCCAGTTACTATGAAAGTCTTGAAGCCACGATCCGTTCTCTAAAGGAAGATCTTGAAGAATCAAAGAAGCAGAATAAAGATCTAGTCCAAGATATTGAAAAACAGGGAAACAAAGTTATCAACTTAAAATCTCAGCTAGAATGTGCCTTCAGAATTCATCAAATGCAACAGGATCTAAATGAAGAACAACAAAAGGATATTCTCAAGCTAAAGCATCAGTTGGAAGAAGAAAGGAAAGCTCAAGAAGACATGAAGAAGCAATATCTAGAAAAAGAAGAACAACTTCAGGTTGAGGTAAATATCTTGAAAAGTAAATTAGAAGAAAAGGATAAGCTCTTACATTTTCAAGATAGTACTAAAGTCTTGGATGATATTCTTAATAGTCAAAGATCTCCTGCTATCAAAACTGGTCTTGGCTTTCATGAATCTGTTGAAGGTGAATCTAGTTCACAAGGTGAGGCAAGGAACTCTAAAGAGAAATCTAAAATGATCAACAAGGAGATAAGAGAGATGAAAGGTTAATCTCATCATCAACCAAGGAAAGAAATTCTTAAAAGAAAATCTTTTACTCCTCCTATGAATAATGTTGAATGTTATGTATGTCATAACCTTGGACATGTTGCAGCCAGATGTAGAAGAAGAAGGGTTCAATATTATCAAACAAATAGATCATCTCAGTCAAGGTACTTTAATGGATATTGCTTTGCTTGCAATATGTTTGGTCACAAAGCTGCTGATTGCTACAAAAGGAATATGAAACATGTAAGATGTTATGCATGTAACAAGCTTGGACATATAGCAAAGGAATGCAGGAACAAAGCACGGACATCACACCAAAAGGAGAAAACATCATCACACTTGAAGATATGGAAGAAAAAGGAAGTTTAGTCAGAAAGTGATGGAAAAACACATTATACAGACATAACAGAGGGAGCCAGAAGTGTAAAACTTCAATCTCCTATGCAAGCTTGATAAAGGGAAGTTGCATATATACGCGAATTCGTTACTGCACAGTCATGTATATGATTGTTTGAAGAAAGGCAGTAGGGACAGATTCAAGAAAAGGATCAGTTTTGCTCTAATTGATAATGGCTGCATTTTGCTAATGATGTGGGGATATGATGTTTAGAAGTATTTTGGTTCTAACTTGATATTGTTGATGTCTTGATACTTCTTATTAATATGCATGATTAGATCTGACAGATGCCACAGGTTTAGGGGGAGCATATGCTCTTAATGCATTGTTGGCATTACGGTTAATAGTCCTTGGTGATGATGCTTATATGGATAAATGATTCATCTTGCTATGATATGCTTATGGTTAAGAATCATCTGAACAACTCATAACCATATCATAGCAAGATGAATCATTTATCCATATAAGCATCATCACCAAGGACTATTAACCATAATGCCAACAATGCATTAAGAGCATATGCTCCCCCCTAAACCTGTGGCATCTGTCAGATCTGATCATGCATATTAATAAGAAGTATCAAGACATCAGCAATATCAAGTTAGAACCAAAATACTTCTAACCATCATATCCACACATCATTAGCAAAATGCAACCATTATCAACTAGAGCAAAACTGATTCTTTTCTTGAATCTGTCCCTACTGCCTTTCTTCAAACAATCATATACGCGACTGTGCAGTAACAAATTCGCGTATATATGCAACTTCCCTTTATCAAGCTTGCATAGGAGATTGAAGTTTTACACTTCCAGCTCCCTCTGTTATGTCTGTATAATGTGTTGTGCCGCCACTTTCTGACTGAACTTCCTTTTTCTTCGATATCTTCAAGTGTGATGATGTTTTCTCCTTTTGGTGTGATGTCCGTGCTTTGTTCCTGCATTCCTTTGCTATATGTCCAAGCTTGTTACATGCATAACATCTTACATGTTTCATATTCCTTTTGTAGCAATCAGCAGCTTTGTGACCAAACATATTGCAAGCAAAGCAATATCCATTAAAGTACATTTACTGAGATGATCTGTTTGTTTGATGATCTTGAACCCTTCTTCTTCTACATCTGGCTGCAACATGTCCAAGGTTATGACATACATAACATTCAACATTATTCATAGGAGGAGTAAAAGATTTTCTTTGAAGAATTTCTTTCCTTGGTTGATGATGAGATTGACCTTTCATCTCTCTTATCTCCTTGTTGATCATTTTAGATTTCTCTTTAGAGTTCCTTGCCTCACCTTGTGAACTAGATTCACCTTCAACAGATTCATGAAAGCCAAGACCAGTTTTGATAGCAGGAGATCTTTGACTATTAAGAATATCATCCAAGACTTTAGTACTATCTTGAAAACGTAAGAGCTTATCCTTTTCTTCTAATTTACTTTTCAAGATATTTACCTCAACCTGAAATTGTTCTTATTTTTCTAGATATTGCTTCTTCATGTCTTCTTCAGCTTTCCTTTCTTCTTCCAACTAATGCTTTAGCTTGAGAATCTCCTTTTCTTGTTCTTCATTCAGATCCTGTTTCATTTGACGAATTCTGAAGGCACATTCTAGCTGAGATTTTAGGCTGATAACTTTGTTTCCCTGTTTTTCAATATCTTCGACTAGATCTTTATTTTGCTTCTTTGATTCTTCAAGATCTTCCTTTAGAGAGCGGATCGTGGCTTCAAGACTTTCATAGTAACTGGACCTATCTCTGAGTTTCTTGATGGTTGTGTTCTTTTCATTGACTTCATTTCTTAGAGATGTTGCTTCAACCTGCAACTTTTGATATTTCTCCTTGAATAACTCTCGTCGAGCCTTTTGTCTAGTAACAGCTTCTTTGAGGGCACCACTCTTTATGTTCAGAAGTCTTTCTTGTTCACTAATTTTGTTTGTCAGCCTGTTAAATTCTGCTTCTATTTGATATCCTTCTTCCTCACCCATAAGAGCACATTCAGTTGTTTCGTTATCACTTCCATCTTTTCCAAATGGATAGACGGCTGGAACATCAGAGGATAACAGATTCATACCAGATAGTTCATCTTCATTCTGAAATGATTCCGAATCTGAATTTGAATCTGAAGAGATTCTTATACCTAATCCCCAATCGATTCTCCCACTTTCATAGTTCTTCTGAGATGTCTTCTTCTTCTTATGAGCTTTCTTCTTAAGCTTCTTTCCCATTGTTCCATGGATCTCCTTCAAGCGATAAAGCTTCTACCAAAGGACCTACTCTGATACCAATTGTTGGAAATAATACTGAGAGGGGGGGGGTGTGAATCAGTATTATCACATCAATAAAACTTTTTCATTTCCATATTCAGATTCATATATGCTACTTCCACAACTTCTTATGATTCAGTTAGTGGATCCTTAATGAGTGCATTAGAACATTATCAACCATATTAACAGTAAACAGGTGCAGTAAAATAGAACAAATCATCACACATAAGCCACACACATGAACACCATGATATAAGGTGGAAACCCAATGTGGGAGAAAACCACCTGCTGCAAGTCATCTCAATCTTCTTCTTAATAAGAAAATCCTTTTACAATATTTTTGTACTGGTGCAGTCTTATACCAGTACGCAGGCTTCTACCTGCAGAGAGCTACAACCCCCATAGTTCTTGTACTAGCAGATCCATTTACTAGTACGCAGGCTGCTACCTGCTACAATGCTCCAAAGTTTGCAACTGCTACTGGAAGGGAGCTACCACCCCCGTAGCTCTTGTACTAGCTAAGATACTAGTACGTAGGCGCCGGCCTACAATCTTCTCTCCTTCGGGTACCACGTTTCATACATTTTCATACTGGACCCATTAATATCATTGAAGCACATAATCAATCAATCTTCATTTGATCCCGATCTATCCTTAGATCTTGTTCTCCATCAACCGGTGAGATCCCTCTTTAGCTCAGATCCAGATCTAGCACTTTATTAGATATTCAATAATTCAGATGATGCTTTGCCAAATGATCTCCTTCCTCTTTTATAGCCTTAGTCCTTTCTCAATACCACGGTCCAAAACCATAGGATCAAAAAACTGTTGGACTAATACCATGAACCAACCATGAAAGTGCGTGAGATCAACACTTTTGGATGCAATACCACAGACCAAAACCATAGGATCAAAAACTGTCGGAATAATACCATGAACCAACCATGAAAGTGCGTGAGATCAACACTTTTGGATGCAATACCACGGACCAAAACCATAGGATCAAAAACTGTCGGACTAATACCATGAACCAGCCATGAAAGTGCGTGAACTTTTCTCTTGCATGAAGGGAACATTTCTCTGCATGAAAGTGCGTAAACTTTTCTCTACATGAAATAAACTTTTCTCTGCATAAAAGTGCGTGAACATTTCTCTGCATGAAATAAACTCTTCTCTGCATAAAAGTGCGTGAACTTTTCTGTACATGAAATAAACGTTTCTCTGCATAAACGTGCGTGAACTTTTCTCTACATGGAATAAACTTTCCTTTGCATAAAAGTGCGTGAACTTTTCTCTACATGGAATAAAATTTTCTCTGCATAAAAGTGCATGAACTTTTCTCTACATGGAATAAACTTTTCTCTGCATAAAAGTGCGTGAACTTTTCTCTACATGAAGGAAACTTTGTTGCACTATAATTTATCAAATAAATTTGCTGCACTATAATTTATCATTTGTGTGATTTGCCATCAAGGACAACACTTGTCTCATAATGCCAACAATCTCCCTCTTTGGACTTGTCATACTGAGAATTGTCATCTGATATCTCTTCCGTAGATTCATCTAGATATATATAAGTGAGTTGATCTTCTATGAGTTGTTTGCCATCAAGTACAACACATGCATCATAATGCCAACAATGAGTCCTTATCCTCAGCACTGATTTGTTGTTTCTTAACCTCAGCAAGGTCAACTAGCCTACCCTCCCCAACCTTTTGGTCCTAGTGACTACTAGATTCACATGATGAATTCTAAAGGGGTTAGTACATCCGATATCAACTTGCAAACTCGGTCGCTTCAATATGACAAGCCATAGACTTTGTCTGCAACCGATCCCAAAACCAAAGAGTCTACTAAGTCTCTTATGACATCAAATGGTCCTTTACAGATCCCTTAGCCCAAGGTTGAGTCAATTCCCAAGATCCCCAAAGGGCCATTGGTCCCTAATGTGACTTCTAACCAAGATGCCCACACGTACAATATAATATACAACTTGGCATAATTACCTTTCGCCATGTCAATGATGGAGGTCCTCTAGTCATGATTATATCAAAATAAATCTCTATTAACTACTTTGGGCACAACAGATCATTGAAATGATCATTTGATTTCTTTTCCTGTTGATGTGTTAGAACATTCTCCATTACCATCATCTATTGCTTTCTAGATACCAGTTTGATTCTATAATGCCATCATCTCCCAATGCATTATTGACAAAAGTCCATCTACCTGCATGATGTCCGTTGCCTTTTGGAAGCAACTCAAGTCACCTAAACTGTCCCTACCCACCATCACTTTGTGTGCTTGGGATGGTCACCCCACCAAGCCTCTCGATATGTATCGCAATTGTCTAGTGACTCTTGCGGGTAAAACTGTTTGTTGGCTTAGTGGGTCCTAACTAGGTTTAGAGTTAGTTGTGCCAAAAAAAACCCTACACTACTAACCCTTTCGACATCAATCCATGTAGTGTGGATTGAAGTCTCACCTGAAGTAGTATGGGGGGATTATGGAACCAAGTTTCTGCATCCAAAGATTAGTGTGATGTCTTTCTATGACCTAAATATTCCTTTGTGCAAATTTCTAAGCCCTTAAGGCTTAGTGCTGTAACTCCCCTTAATCAACCTCTAGACTTTCATGAAGGTTTATGACTGGATTTTGCAGACGTTGAACAGGAAAATTAGCTACTTACGTGCACCATAGATTACCCTAAGATCACCATTTACCCAGGTCTACCTAATTGTTCGATAACTTTAATAGAAAGTGTTATGATCTTCACGTAATCACTTAACATTAATTGCATTCAGATAATAAGACAAATCAAGTTAATTCATGCATTAATACATCATTATTTTATAAAGACATCATTTCGTCATAGCATGTATCACAATCATGCATAACAAGTGCTACTCAACTGCATATGCTACTCTAGGCCTTTGCGCACTCAGTTGTAGAGCCTCTCATCTTACTTTCCTATGCTAACCCTGTAGACTCCTTCCGTTATACCCATAGACCAAAGATGTTTACCTCTTTCTATCTGCCTTAGACTCTCTAAGGGACACCTATTTATACAATCCCATGGTCCATGGACCATGGGTAGATCTTAAAAAACTAACTCAAGTTTAAATGAATGAGGGTAAAAACCATTTTTGACTCTTAACTAACTATGTGCTTCATGTCCACAATTTGCAGAGACTTTACATCTTTTTACATCAAAACTTGGAATTTTTCCCCAAAACTTACCCAGGGGACCCCATCCCAACAGGCCCCCAACACAAAGGTCGTAACTCGCCCTCGAGTCACTTAGATAGCATGGTGATCTTGCTATGAAGATTCCCCAGCTCCACCTGGACAACTGAAACTTCAACTGCGCTCTGCGTGGCTGCCTGCTTCACCTGTTTGACCAATTGCTCTATAGCAAGTCTTTTGCTAGCTCACTTGATCTTCTGATGTGTAAGCTACAAGTTCATCAACCTCTCCTAAATGTTGGTTGAAACTTGGTAAGCTTCGTCTAGCCAAGGACCCAACCGTGCATTAAGCACTACCTCTTTTTCCTACACTACTTCCACTTGTGCAAGGGGCTGCTTGGCCTCCTTCAACTTGGTGAGGTGCTACATTGTAGCAATGGAGCACGTCGTCACCCTCACTTCATTGTACTATTGTTGGAGCTTACAGATCTATGTACGCAATATTTTTAGGGTGGGATCTTCCTGCAAGGTCATCACCATTTCCATGGCATGTTCAAACAAAGTTGTGTAGTCAACAATCATGGCATCCATAGTAGCTATCCCTTCCTTGATGACAGTGTTGCGCTGTTCCCTGACCTTAGGTGGAGTTGAAGGTTTTGGCTTGAGTTCCAGCTCCATGACTTTCATATTAAGATCAAATTGAACTCTGGCCACCTCCACCTTTTCATCATGGATGCCCACAGCAAGTTTCCGGATCTTAGCCTCTAGTTGCGCTTCCTCAGGGATGTGCAACTATGGCACTGTTTGGCACTCCTCTATAACTACTGCTACCAATTAGGCATTCTGTGCCTCGATTGTATCCCTCTCCTTAGGGGCCTCCATCTTCTCGGCAAACATTTTTTTTTTTTCATCCAGTACTCGTTGATTAAACTAAGAGCTCACTACTCTCACGCTCTCAATTCTGCTGTCACACTTGTCTGCAGTGTGTGAAGATATTAGTTGGGGAGCGCTGCAATTTTGAGGCCGATGTTCTTCAAGGTGCGAATGATGATATTGTCATTGGCCTATTCTGTGCTCAGGGACCCTTTTGGTAGTGCAACAGTCCTAAGGTCCACTGTCTTGACTAACTCGACAACCTGAATTGTCCTTGGTGCTAGGCTTGTCTATGTAGTGCTAACCTGTCCTGTGGCCACATGAATTCTATAGGCCTGGATCTACCATTTGCGTAGATCCTTTTGAATATTTCCTAAGGTATGGAAGTGATGTCGCTTGAACTGCTACAACGGTTTGAATGTAGTGTCACACACTTTGTCCTCGATCTCGTCGAGATCTCCCTCAGTGAGCGTAATGGTATCCACCGGTGCTTTAGTCACCTTGGTCTTCTTCTGGGATCCCTAATGTTGTTGTTCTCTACACTTCCTCACCTAAAATGGGTTGCTCTGCCCCTCATCACCTCCACCGCCCTACACTGACTTCTCTTCCTCCTCAATCTCAGGTGAAGGAGATTTACCGCTTTGTTCAGATACACGTTGTTCCTGTTCAGCCCACTCCTTTGCAGCGCGCTCCTTTTCCATTCAGGCCTTCTCTTTGGCCTTCTTTTTTCACTACATGGCCAATTTTTGCACCGCATGTTTTGTTTCATACTTCCACTTTTTATCTGCTGAACTCCATGTGCCTCTGCTGGTACCAAAACCCAAATCAGATGGAGTATGCCAATCTGCTGGCCAACACTTGATTACTTCCTGTATGGCATCCTTGGTCACTAGGTACGGCAGATCGAACCACTTATGGTCTAGGTCCTTCCGCGCCCTGATGTAAACACGGTGGAAGTTTGCCTTGAACTCATCATATTCAAATAAGTGTTCATACACAGTTAGGGACAACCATGGGTGCTGGTTGATCACCATGTGGAAGCTCGTCTCCTTCAATACCTAGAAATTTTTGTTTCAATGACCCATGTGGGGTCTTTCATGGCCCAGAGGGGGGGAAAGTCTGCAGGCTCTGACAATCCTGCCTCTAATGGAGGAAACTAGCTATCCTCTGGGAGATCCCATGCAACCAGCACAATGGAGAGCAGAAACCACACATAGTGGAAGGTCTTTCTCTCATCTTAGGCCTCATGACAATTCGTAAGGAACTCACTACATAAGTAGCATGATGAGTTAAACTGCACGCCCTTCACACATTTTTTAGATAACGAGATCACAGGCATCGAAACCTCGTCCGTGCAACACTTCCTCATAACCTTGCTAGCTAGTATCTGGGTGGCAATTTTTAATGTGAGATCATTGATGAACGTTATGGAGTACCCACACAGCTTCTTGATAAGCTTGAATTTCTTCTTCATTCACTATGCCAAGTCTCTCTCACTTGTCATTCTGCCAAACTCCTTGTTCAAGTTCAAACCTTCATGCGGTAGGTGCATGATCATGTGTATGAGCATAACTATGATGGGGATGGGCGCACCAAGCCACAAGCACCTATCGTGCACTAGAGTAAGTAGCTTTCATATGGAGGTGGTATTAATGTTGGAGCAGTGGTAGTGGGGCACCCACATCAGATTCAATAATCCAGATTACTTTACTCTGTGGATCCATTCAACTAATTCTAACTCAGTGACACTTGAGTCTTTGTAATACACCCACCTCATATAATTCTCCATCGTGAGGTGGGGGAACCTCTTATGGTCAACCAGGTCCCAATACTCCATCTTTAAAAGGGGAACGAGTGCCAAGTGTGGACCTTCGAAGGTTATCCTCTCTGGCAACAGGGGCATGTGAATGAAAAATTTCTTCAAGTCTAGGTCCTTAGTGACCTTCATCTTCCCTTTACATGAAGGGATGTTTTCAAGAAAATTAGTGATGGGATCCACACCCTATGCATCTATATCTCTAGCACCCTCTTCGGCCTTCAAGTCTACAACATTCTCAGTTTGGTTATCTTTCTTTTGTTCCTAGGCAGTAGAATGCTTCTGAGGTGACTCGCGCACTGGCCGCATCCTTTTCTGCTTATCTTTCTTTGGCTTTTGGGTCTCTCTCATAGGTGTAGGCTTCAGCCTAGGCAACCTCGGAATCATAGGCACAAGAGTCGAAGCCTCCATCCTCACAACTTCTGTAGCCACTCCTTCGAAGGCCACAATTCCTCCAGTGCTTGCAGTCATAGTGGGACCTAGTCCTGACATACTACTACAAATGAATTGTCAGGTTTCCTTAGGTAGATTATCAAACACGGAGCTTGTGACCAAATCCTTGAAGAACTTACTATTCATAAGTGACAGATAGCACGACTTTAAAATTGTAAGGGTGCAAAATGTTCTATACTGGACTGGCACGTGTAATTTATCGAGGAATTTGAATTCAAATCCAACCATTCCCTACAAAACATATCCATTAATATTACTTTGGCGATAGATCTCCAAATATTTCAGCATTAAATTCTACCCACCCACTCCTCTTAACCGTCTACTGGTTGGAAAATCATGAAAAGTGACTCTAACGGTCATTTTCTGGTTGTGTTGTACGGTATATCCCTCCATAGCGCAACTCTATTCACATAGCTTCTGGTACTATGACATCACCCTGTTTCACGTAGCCTCCCTGTTGTGTAGTCCCCAAAACCAAGCAGTGTAGTTTATAGTCTCACTCTCCCTTACAGTTTCCTGGAGCACTAATATTGTCCGGGTGCCATATAGTCATTGAGTCGGATCTCCTACATACAGCTTCAACCGACTCCCATTCAGCCTTCCTGGGAAAGGTTCTCCATTCAGCTTTGCATGCTGAACCACACCCGTATCTATGATTTCTTTGATGACATGTGGCCCCAACCAGTGCATCTGAAAATTTCCTGGAAACTTATCGAACTTACTATCATATAATGATACCAAATCATTTACCTTGAATGTGCACATCTTTATGTGTCAATCATGCATGTTTTTTCACATTCGTTCTGTATTCGCTGACGAAATCTAGCCAAGAATATTTCCTCTTCAAGCTCCATTAACTATGCGAGCCATTGTTCCAAGGCTTCGCGGTTCACCATCCCCATGAAAGCTACTATGCATAGACTAGGCATGATATATTCGATAGGCATCATAGCTTCTATGCCATAGACCAACCAGAAAGGTGTCTGACCTATTAGTTTTTTGCAAGTAGTCCTGCATGCCCATAATACTTCCGATACGCGCACATCCCAATCATTTTGCTACACATTGCAAATATTTGTCAGCACATTCTCTAATATCTTATTGAAGGCCTCAATTGCTCCATTAGCTTGAGGATGATATGGTGTACTCTTCTAATGCTAAACCTGTAACTCTGTGATCAATACGTTGATCATTTCATTGAGGAAGTGTGTACCGTGATCACTCATCAACACTTTTGGGCAACCGAACCTAGTTAACATGTACTCAAATATGAATTTATCTATTGTAGCCCCTGTACAATCCTTCATAGGTTGTGCCTCCACCCATCCCGCCAACTACTTTCTCATGGTGATGATATAACACAAACTTGTTTTCTAGCCTAAGGGTTGAATCGGTCCTACAAAGTCGATTGCCCATTTCTCAAATGGCTGCAATGACACCTGAGGGTTCAGGGGCAACTCATCCCTTCATGATGTCCTGCCCATTCTTTGACATGCATCTTATGCCCTACAATATGCTTTGGTATCCTTATGTAATGTAGGCCACCACAACCCCGTGCACAAAATATTCCGCGCTATTTCTTTTCCTGCATATTGTCCTCCCGTAGCTCCTCCATGAGCTTCAACAAGGATTTTATTTCATTCAAAATCAGGCACATATCATCAAAGTACCTCGTCTGATCTCATCTTATACAAATGTCCTGCAATTACAGAGAAATCGATTGCGCATACCACCAACTCTTTCTTTTGCTGACTGGTGTATCCTTCTCGAGCTATCCCTATAGTCAAAAATTGGATAATGTCTGCAAAATGATTATCTTCTACACACACCATGAAGCACTGTGCATCGCACAGCCCTTCCTCCAAGTTAGTAGGCTCCACCCCTGTTTCAATATGTGACAGATGATGAGGTCCTGCATTCACCCTTCCTGGCTTCACAATTACCTCAAAGTCATATTCCTAAAATAGAAGCATCCATCTACATATTCCCCCCCCCAACACAGGCTTATTGACTAGGTAATTCAAGGCAGAGTGGTTTGTTTACAGCTTGAAATGTGCACCCAACAGATAGTGTTTGAATTTTTGGAGCACATACACAATAGCCAATCAATCGCACTCTATCATTGAGTAGTTATTCTAATCTTTCGACAACGTTTGACTCACAAATGATATAGGGTGATTCATTTCTCCTTCATGAGCCTATGTCAGCACAACTCCTAATGTAATACACGAGGCATCAACGTGCACATCGAACTCCTTCTTCCAATTCGGGAATACCAAGATCAACATGGTGCCCATGTTTTCTTTCAATACATCTAGACTACACTGACATTCTTCATCCCAACATAATGTAGTGTCCTTCTTTAGTAGCTTCTCCATAGGTGCGCTAATCTCAGCATAAGCCTTAATGAACTTTCAATAATACCCAGTATGTCCCAGCATTGTGCACAATAGTTTGACACTCCTTGGGGCCTCCAAATTGACTAATACCATGATCTTGGTCGGATCCACCATTATTACTTACTTGCACACCGCATGACCCAACAAAATTCCAAAAGGGACACATAACAAGCATTTCTTCAGGTTGATCACAATCTGATATCTTTTGCACACATCCAACATTAAGCGTAGACTAGCTACATGGCATTTTACTAACCCAAACACTATCCAGTCATCAAAATATACTTCCAAGACTTTGTGAATGATCTCCTTGAACGCCATGATGAATACATACGAGAATATCACCGATGCACTCTTGAGTCCAAATAGCATCACCGTATACTGAAAACAACCCCATTCTATCGTGAAGGTTGTTTTTCTCCTCTCTTCCGGTGCGATCTTAGTTTGATGGTACACAAAGAACCCTTCAGTGAATGTGTAGGCCTTCTATCCTCCAACATTATCCAGTACTTCATCAATAAAAGGTGTTGGGAAAGGATCATGGACGCAAGCACCCTTAAGCTTTCTTAGATCTACGCGAATCCTTATTTCTCCCTTCTGCTTCTTTTCCTGAACTACCATTGGGCTCACCCAATCAGATTCCTCCACTGGTTCAATAATGCCTACCTCAAGCATCTTGTCCAATTCCAAGCGGACCTTTTCCTTGTATTTGGGGGTAAGGCGATATGGCCTGTACTTAATAAGCTTCGCATTAGGTTTTAGGGTAATCTTCATCATGCCCAGCTCACCTATGATGCATTTTAGCTTCGAAAATTTTGTAGGAAACAAATCCTGATATTCATAGAGCAATTCAACAACCTTATCCATTGTGGTATCATCCCATTAATCTCCAATCTTTGCAAATTTTGGCTCTGCTTCAGTACCAATGTTTACTTGCCTATTCTTCAACGGTGAGGTGATATCTGGGTTCTCTATCTGTGTATCTTCCACCTCACAGTGGCTTTCTATTTATGGGATGTTGATATTCCTTAGATCCTCATCCTCCCCTTTAGTAGTCACATTATAGCTTCCAGCACATGGCGCAACTCGGTGCGCCAATCCAGTTGTACCAATTCCAAAGGATCCTGCGGGATTCTAAGGATCTCTACCTTAACCTCCTACAGAGCCTCATCAATGCATTCAAATCCATCTTAAAAACTGAAGGTCGTCAAAAATCCTTCCCTTAAGATATCCCACTTTTTGTTCCGTGGTGAAGCTCTGTTTCCAGGTACTAATCCATAGGGATCATATCCAGAGTGTGACAGAATAAGTGCACCCACTCTAGTTGTGGCTCTGTTCCATAGACTTTACTCCACTTTGGTAAATTATTGCATGGATCATTTCCTCCCATCATATTTCTTGGTTAACTATACATTAGGACAACAAGTCGCATCCTCATCATCCTCCTGTAATCGTACCATTCATCAAATCTGTCCTTGTGCATACCCCACCTATGAGCAGGCATAACACTTAGTGCCAAATCCAACGCATGAAAGTGATGATCCTATAGGAATTTTCTTTTTAAAACATCCAAAAACTTCTCTACATCGGTTAAACCATCGTAATAAGGTAAATTTCTTACCTCCAATGGCACACAACACAGTGATTTAGTCATCATATTGCAGCACAGTGTAGATACTTCATGCAGCTTATTATTCCAATGCTCCAATTCTTCATCTGAGTCTGAGGTATAGGAGCTTTCGTGGTCCCATGCAATCCATCCATCAGCTATTGGATTAACCCAATCTTGTTCTCACGCCACCATTTTGTAGATTTGATCCAAACCATCATCACTTTCCTCACAGTCACAGACCGGTTCAGTATAGTGCGGTCCTTCTGTAGGGCCCAATGGTAGTACAACGTGGAGTGATTTCCTTTCGAACGAAATTGTCTGCTTCTTCAAATTGATTACCCCATTCATATCAATGGCCCAGTCAATTTCAAGGACCGTGGTGTATGGATTGTTGTCATCAACAATTTCTATCACTTCAAAATCATCCAGTGCACTCGCACCTTCTATATCTACAGTAACTCCGTTCAGACATCACATATAGATAAACTTCTACTGGTTCACCATCCTCAACTAAATCGGAGACCACTATAATGCAGGTCTCCCCATTCTCTCCCATGTCTGTTTTTGGCTTGTTGGGGCCTGACCCAGGTTCAGAGTTTAATTAGCCAAACAAATCCATGTACTAATAGCCCTTTCGGCAACAGTCCTTGGGGCGTGGATTAAGGTCTCACCTAAAGTAGTATGGGAGGGTGATAGAAGTAGGTTTCCGAACCCTTGAGATGTCTTTGAGGTTCGACTGTTCCCACTGTTTGTCCCTCCATGCACTTCCTTGTTCCTCACACCCTGATACATTGCCTTCGCGCAACCCTACCCAGCGGTTGTGAAGCTTCCACCCTGCTAGAGTTGCACTCTGTGCTATTACCCAAGATCTTACTTATATTCTTATACCAGCTAATTTCCTTCATGTACTTGGATGTCTTACATTATAATTAGTTATACAAAATATTCATATAAGTTTGCATAGAAAGTAAATAGTATACCTGCAAATTACACCCAATGATATATATTAAAACAGGAAAACATGCACAAAAATATGATAAACTTGTCTTTATTGATTCTTCCAATGGTTACAGACTCGACCTACGCTGTGCACTCAACTGCAAGGGTCCACACACTCAGTTGTGGACTACTAGGTCTCTATGCACTCAACTGCAGAGCCTTCCCCTACTCTACGACCCAAAGACACACTTTACACTTTTACTTAATCGCTTAGAATTCTCATCCTCTCATGTTCTATATTGGTTATCTTATACACTTAGAGCCTCACTCTATTTATACAATCCCATGGTCAGCGGACAATGGGCAGGTCTATCCGACTAACATTACATTACAAAAACTAGGGTGGACAACCCTGTGACTCGATTATGATTTCGCGCTCCATGCCCACAGTTCACAGAGCTTTTACAAAAGGATTTGGTAAAAACTTGGGATTTACGCCCAAAAGCATGCCATGGGGGGATTCTATGCCCAATAAACCCCCAACACAAACATCGTGACTCACCCTCGAGTCACTCTATCGGTGCAAAGAAGATCTTCACACAGAGTCCTCCCAACTTTGCTCGAACTTCTGCAAGGTTAGCAGCGCACTAAGCTGCTGCCTGTTGGATCTACTGCATGCATTGTTCCGAGATCGCAGTATCAGAAGTGCTTATTTGAATCTGTGCCTCTATCCCCTACATGTGTGTGATCTTTCCTTCAATTTATGTTGTGATG
The DNA here is from genome assembly GCA_031772625.1 of Pinus tabuliformis. NCBI lineage: Eukaryota > Viridiplantae > Streptophyta > Pinopsida > Pinales > Pinaceae > Pinus > Pinus tabuliformis. The sequence continues at coordinate 1,033,963,692 of CM062816.1, read as the reverse complement.
GTGAATGCTTCGTCAATCCAAGGCTAAACACACACCTTCAGGACTACTTCCTTGTGTCATGCCACATCCACTTGTTCTTTCAGCGCTTTGGCCTATTGCATTTGCGCGAGCCTCTAAGTGAGGGCCACCCTCTACACAGTTCCTTTGACGTTGTCATACTGTTGTTGGAGTTATCACACCTTTGTTTCTAAGCGCTAGATGTTGGGGTCCTCCTACAAATTTATGAGGACCTCAAATGATTATTCCAACATGCTCGTGCAGTCTCACACTGCACTGCAAATCTCATCTAGTCCCACTATAATAGCACTAGCACGCTATTCTCTGACTTCCAGAGGGGTGGATGGCTGCACCCTTAACCACAAATCAACGATCTGAAGGTTCAACTCCAGTTGAACCTTTGTCATTTCCTCCCGTGCCTCACGCACCCCTCTTGCTAACTTGTGGATGCGCGCCTCGACTGGTGTGTCTGCTGGGATGGCCAGCTCTAGGATGATTTGATGAGATTTATCTATTACCTATACCATCCGTTGATTCTGTGACACCACTTCATCGCGCTACAAGCTCAGTTGTTCCATATTGATTTTCTGCTCACTGAGGACTTGTAGTGCGTAGCTCTCCCTAGCTCGCGGTTCTACAATTATCCCATCCTACAAAATGTATAAGGTCTCCCATGAGAGTGCAGCCATGTTGATGCTGAAACCCTTCAGTGTGCTAACTGTAGGCTTGTCGGCCTCATTTGTTGTCACTGGTTCCCCTTTTGGCAGCACTACGATATTCGTCACCTGAGCACACAACATCTATTCTATTGTCCTCATTCCAACTGTGAGGGTGGTCAAAAGGGTACTAGCCGGAGGAGGGCACACCTACAACTCCTTCAGCTATGCTCTGAGGGCCCCCATCACAATCTGATTCTCCTGCATGAAATTTTGGAGGGCCTTGACCTTATTGCACGGCCCTCTCTGGTTGGTTGGGTGCTAGTGCTTCAACTGTGTTAACGCGGTTTGTGGGTCTGCGCCTCCCTCTTCTTCCTCTACTTCCCACCCATGCAAAGGTGATGTTTGGCCCTCGCGCACCTTCATGGCTACCTCCTGTGCTGCTACTGCTGCTATTGCAGCCTTTTCCTGTTCAGTTATTGTCTGTGCAGCGTCCCGTGCTGCCCGCGCTTCTACTGCCACTACCTCCTTCCTTCTCTTTTGTACCAACTATGCGATGTGCAGTTTGGCCTCTTCTTTCTTCCTTTGTGCCACCAAATTCTCTATCTCCACGATGTTTGGAGCATGCCACTTCAGCGGCCATGTCTCCAGTATGTTAAATATGACATTGTCTGTTGCTACAAAGGGTAGATTTCTCCATTGTTTGGTCGGGTCCTTGAACTCTCTAATGTATATGCTATGGATGTCCGCTTTAAATTTCACAAAACTCTGTAGGCTATTATAGACAGTGGGCGACAGCTACGGCTTGTGGTTGATCCCCATTCTGAGGTTCATCTCCATGAACACCCAGAATATTTTACTGTTGCGGATCCTATTGGCATCCTTTGTGGCCTAGAGCAAAGCATACTTCACAACCTCCAACATATCCCTGTCAATTGGGGGGAATTGACTATCTTTCGACAATTCCCCTGCCACGAGCACTATGGACAACAGAAGCAATGCATAGTGGAATGTTTTGCTCTATTCCTGAGCTTCGCGACAATTCTCCAAGAATTCCTTGTAGAGGAACTTGAACCAGTTAAACTGGACCCCCTCTGTGCATTGTTCAGCAAGTGCTACCACTGGTGCGAGTACCTTGTCTGCACGACACTTTTGCATCACCTTACCAGCCAGTATTTGGGTCACCACCTTCATTGCTTTATCATTGATGCTAGATATAGTGTAGCCCCTTTTCTTCTTCACCAGCTTGTATTTCTTCTTCATGGCCTCCGTGATGGCCAAGTCACTACTCTTCCCTTCCGAGATGTCCGCGGGGTCCTCTCCTTTGCATGGAAGCCGAGAAATGTGATGAATCAAGTCTACTATGATAGTGATGGGCTTCTCCAACCACAAACACCCATCATGCACCAGGTAGAGCAGCTACCTAATGACGAAAATTGTTATTGGGGCACGGTGGAAATGTGGCGCCCAGAGCAGGTTAAGTAGCTCGATCATTTCCACTCCACACAACCACTTCTGCAGCTCTAATTCTATGACCCTCACCGTGGTGTTCTTCTTGAGCTTCATGAGGTGTGAGGTCTCAAGGTGAGGGAACTTCGCGTGGTCAGTGAGGTCCAAATATTCAAATTTTAGGCTCGGCACCTGTCCCAGGTGCGTGCACTGAAAAATAATGTTGTCTGGGAGGAGCGGCGTCTGGAGCAAGCTCTTGGTCTCATCAAGTCCTTGGGCACTTTAGCCTTCCATTTTCATTGGGCAACATAGGCTGGCAGCTTTGTCGGGGTGTGCACAGGCTCAGTTTCCTCCTCCATGCCTTCGTCCTTGTCCTCTTTGATGATAACTTCCTCCATGTCTTCATCTTCTCCACCAGTCTCTTTGGTGATGGCTTTCCCCTTGTCCTCCTCTAAGAACTTGGTGCGCAATGGGTTCTGCGGGGACACGTGTACGAGAACCATTGCTTATTTGTCCTTCTTTGGTCTTGGCATGCACATTGATTTCAGGATTTCTACCACAATCCTGGCACCTTCTGGAGCATCCCCCATAGTCAGGGCCTGTGCGGCCTCTTCGGTGGTCATTTTTGTTATTTCCATAACTTCCTTAGCTTTTGCCTTTGTGTCTGTCCAGAAATATATCACTTGCAATCTTAGGTGCTCAATCAAAGCTCAACACAAAACAACAGGGCTCTGCTCAATAGCTCAATTCGCAAATGACCAAGTGTTGTTTGTTGGGTAGCCCCTTGTAATTTATAGTGCTTTTTGAATTTGAACTCGATCGTTCTTGTCACACGGAATGAGTCGTTCTTATGGACAAGATCGACCTCCCTAGTATCTAATGATATCTAGTGACAAGGAAGCCAATCAAAAACTATCTTTCTCTAAATATGCAATTTATAAACAAAGGAAAACAAGTGTTTTAGGCCTACCTTGGGTCCAATGCAAGTTTGTGGAAGCCTCGCTCCTTTGATCCAAATGAGCTCCCTTGTAGCGAATCTGCAAACACAAACAAAAACACAAATAAAATAGCACCTGAAAAGCCAATATCATAAAGCATACTTATCATGATGATCAAGGAATTCATGAAACAAATGACATAAGACAATTTGTTGAGAAAAATGAATCTGATTGTATTAATTCAAATCAAAGAAGAACTTTACAACCTGTGCCTTGATGTTGTACAAGCTCCTCCTAGGGTCCAACAAGAAGTCTCCTCTACTTTGACAAGTTTCACTCTCTTCCCAATGAAGCCAAAAGGTATGTGATCTCTCCTCTCAAGCTTAACTAGGAAGTCTCAATTCCACCAGCATTTACCCTAAAAAATGTTCAGCTTCTAACCTCTCTAGCAACCAGCCCAATGCCTTAACTTATAGTGCAATGGAGGGAAGTTACTAGGTCCACCTTCAAAGGGATAAAGCCCTCCTTCAAAGGGATAGCTCCTCTCATCAAGGGATTAGCTCCTTCTCCTTTGGGATGCATGAACCACCTAAGAGCGAACCATCCATGTCAAAATTCCTTCTAGAATCATCTAGAATTAACCCAAAGTGAGTTTTTTAGAATAAACTTGTGCCTTTTTGACTTTCACAGGGGTCCGCACCCACTCCTTTAGAGACAGAGCGGGCAGGTCCGCAGGTAATATGAATAGGGGGTGCGGGACCGCAGGTAACAGTGAGAGAAAGTGCGGAACTAGAACTTTAATGATTTTTAAGGTCTTTCTCTCATTTTCAAAGCTTGACATGAAGAGCTGAGGTCTGAGACTTGCTTAGGAGGACAGTATAAGTGATGATAGACCCATACTGACTGCAAATAGTCATGGTGACAATATTTTGTGTAACAGATTGCCCCCTAAAGTGCGAAGTCTGTAGTAGATGAGGATTTCATTTATCATCTAGGAAGAGTGAAGTACTTTATCATTTCGAGGACCATTTTGTGGAGAGCCCAGTTGGAACCTGTAAAAACATTCAATGCAAAATATATATATGAGATCATATCATCGTTGAGGTAGGTATTCCCATACTCAGATCAAAATTGACTAGAAAACTAACTACTGCTCTGATATAGGAATGATCTTGTAATACATCACAAGTATAGACACAAGTAGACACAGTATGGATGCAACCATCTATTTATGAATAGTCCACAATATAATGAATACAAAATTCCTCGCAGCCTGGATGGAGGAAACTAGATCCAGGGTCTTCATTTCTACTTCCCGAAACAGTACGATTCTGTCCATGCGAATGAATGTGTTGAAGTCGAACATGGTAGAAACCACTTGATTACTAGTCAATGATGTAAACTGTTAACAAGTGTAAGAGAAATCACCAGTAATGTTAATGGATCTCAAAGTACTTAGTACAATCCATGAGATGTGAATAGATGTGTTGATGTCGAACATGTCATGGAATCCTTTGATCAAAGGTCAATGATGCAACCTATCTTCGAAGGCGAGAAACCTGCCATTGAGGCATGCAGATCCCAAGGTACTGATGATTTTTAGATCATCTTTCTAGATAATGAGCTGAAGTTGATAGAAAGCGATCCGTCATAGGTAAGCCCACAACACGAAATCATAGATCAAGTTTGAAGAAATTTAGTTGCAAGGACTGACTCAAGGATGGTCAAGATGGATGACAAATATTTTACAGATGAATGGCTTATTTGCACTGACCTCTTGAACACATAACGACACGGCAGATGGTTTGGTGACAATTGACCCAAAGTTAATACCCAGAAACCGGCTGAAGACTTTCAATGTGGTTTGATCAACTGTTAGGCAAGGGATTTCCCAACCCAGGTGAATAAAAGTGTCGTGTTCAAGAGTGGTTACAAAGTATGATAAACAAGCTCATTTTTCTCTCTTTTTCCCCACCATTTCTGGCAAGTACCTCTTTATTTTTGACAAGCTTGAGGAGGATAACATTTGCTTGATTATAAGCTCATCCTTCGGATGAGTCCAACTTAGTTAAAATTCGAACCCTAAGAAGGAGTGGTCCGTTCCTGTTTGTAATTGAACAGGTCCTTTACTGTTAAATTTTAACAAGTCCAGTATAGGAGAAACTCGACGTTTTTCAATTTTAGAGAGTCTGAAAAAACTTAAGAAGACTCCATGGTTGACCTTTTTCGTAAATTTGTGTCTCCCAAGCCCGAAAAAGTATAAAATAATACTTGAGAGAACCATTTGATCATTACGACCAAGGAGTACTTTTCGTAATTAGAGCCTCTGATCTGAAAAAGTAAAAAAGCAATCAATGATGCGTCGTTTTATAATCAATATCGAATTTGAAACGACAAAAATCCGGCAATCTTTTCATGTTTTTATGGTCAGAAAAAGAGTTGTAAGCGGACCGTCTTTTTAGTTCCATTTTAACGAGTTTAAAAAGAAAAACTCGGCGATCTTTTCATGTTTTAGGAGTCAGAAAAGAGCTTAAAGGTGACTCTAATGTTTTCTCATCAAAAATGACCGATTTCGCCTAAAAAATCCGTTATCCTGAACAAAAACTCAAACATTACTCATATCTGTTTAAAATGGATAAAAATGTTGCAAAAGTTACCTTTCTAAAGTGAAACATAAACAAATTAACAACTCATTTATTCAAAAAACTTATAAAAAGGGCTTTCGTAAATTCATTTTTACCGTTTGAGTTTTGGGTGAGAAAATAGAGCTTTTGGTCAGAAACTTCCCGTGAAGATTACGGAAAATCCGTCCGTTGGAATCGAACGTCATCTCCTCCAGGTAATCCACATCATCCTACTCTTCAATTTCATATGTTTCAAATTTATTTTTAGGGTTTGATTTCATTTTTTAGGAGCTTTTAGGTCAAAAAACCTGCGCGCAGAGGTCCGTAGGTATAACACAGGGGACCCGCGGACCCCTACTTTTTCGCACAAGGAAAAAAGTCAGGGGTCTGCACCTGCCCTTAAGGCAACGTGCGGACCCACGCACTGTCTCTAACAGAGAGGGTGCGTACCCCGCACAAATATTTTTAAAACCTAACAAACTCAAATTTCACCCAAAAATTTCAATTATTCACATTCTAATTTACCATTTTACTGAATGTAGAGTATACATTATGCTTGATTGGAGAGAACGGGAGCATGAGGACGTAGATCTCGCCGCGATAAATCATCAACCTTCAATTGATGCATTGAAGGCATGTGGTTTATACAAATTCTGGGCCATTCCTAGCATGAGGGCCTAGGTGGACTTTCTGTAGTGGCTGGTAGACAGGTGGAGCATATAGGACCAGTGCTTCTTCATTGATGGTCACCAGCTCGAAATGGAGCCGGCAGACATTTACTTTTTGACTGGTTTTCCTAAGAGAGGTGAACACTTGACACTATTCGAGACTAGGCCAGGTGGCCAGTCTGTCGATAGCCTCCGGCTAGAGTTCTGTAACAACCAGACTAGAGACAAAGGGATAGATATCAAAACCATATCCCTTCCTGAACTCATGGTAATCGTGTTTACTGTTACCAGGCTTTGTGGGAGCGCAACACTACATATAGCCACTGGATCCCAAATGCGGATGGCAGTTGACTGCTTTCGAGGCACCATCTTCAACTGGTGCGATGTTGTGTTGGCTAATGTAAAAGGCCAACTGACTAGAGCCAAGAATGGACAACTGAAGACTTTTGGATATGGTGCTTTAGTCGTGAGCTTTGGTCTGGAGAGGGTTCCAATGTTGGTCCCACAACACCTCACTGTTGGAGTTGGACTTCCTCGAGAGCCCAGACTGATGCGATGGGTTGCAGTTATGTCCTGTCATCCTGAGGAGGGGAGAGAGGTCGTTTGATTCACTCCTGAGTATTTCCATTGGTTGGAAAACCAGGTTTTTGCTATTCAGGACTTTCCTTATGCTGGGGTAGATTTTCATGGTGACCCAGACATGGCTCTTCCACCAGGAGAGCAATGAGATGACTCAGGTAAAATCATTCTCAACATTTTTCTGATTAATTTTTTTTTTGTTTTTATCTCGTCCCAAAATTGATAGTAAAAGTTTCAAATGCATATGTGGGTCCACGGCGGCCAGTCGCTCTCCGACCTTACGAGAGGAAACAACCAGCTGCAGCAGCACCAGCCTCACAGGATGAATTAGCAGGGACCTTGGTTGAATTGGAGAGCCATCTAGAGCATTTGATAGGAGACATTCCGGAGACCGGCATAGATGAAATTCCTCTTCGACTACAGTGCTATGTGATTGGGGTCCCAGGACCTTTCAGGAGGTTCCTTTGTAAGGTGGCCCATATAGTGGTTTCTTATCGAGATCATCACCAGTGATAGGATGATTGCCTATTGTAGACACATATGAAATTTTGCTTTTTGTACCATCATTTTTGCCGATCATAAGGTGTTTTTCAACCTATGATCGAGGACGATGTATATTTTGACACACTCCTATATTATACTATATCACTATTACCGGCTTATCTTGTAAAACATGTTATGGAATGTTTTTTAAATTTACTTGTATGATTATTGCAAATGTCTACTTAACATTCGAGAAGCAATTGCATCTGCTAATGTATTTAAATATCTTGGAATATGCTGATATTCAATATAATCAAATTCATGTTCCAAGAGACGCACTCTCAAAAATAATCTCAATAACACTGGATTTCTAATGGCATATACTCTATTAAGCTATAATACAACGAGTTCAGAATCTAACCTCACTATCAAACTCCGAATCCCAAATGAAATAGATTCAGATAATAACTCAATCACTGCACTATACTCGGCAATGTTGTTCGTTGTTTGACCAAGGCTTACCCCATGCATAGATACCAACTCGTCAGAGGGCGAATAGATAACCCAAGCTGCGGAAGAAATGTTCCGTGTATTACGACAAGCACCATCAGCAAAACCAATGTATGTTTGGAGAGGCGTCGACATCTGCAATATCAATAGTAAAACCAAGATAAATAGGAATAATGATGAAAAACACTCTCTAAGCTAAGAACACTTTTTAAACTAAAACACACCAGCTAGAAAGAAAACTAACCTAACTAAAAATCTCCACACCCATTTTTAAGCATAATACCTCTTCAGGTAAAGACCATTTCTGGGTTTACCTAAAGAGACCTCGTCAAAGTCTACCAATTCATAGGCCCCTTTTGCCAGCTTTCGCTTGACAACATAAGGACCATGCCACATAGGTACGAATTTCCCAGCACCTAATTTATCATTTGCTTGATCGTACAATAAGACTATGTCTCCTTCCAAAAAATTTCGAGGGGTAACATTTCGATCATAATGAGCTTTAATACGTTTGGCATGAGTTTCGATCGCCAATGCAGCATCACGTCGATTCTCATCTAGCTGAGCCAAGTATAACAAACATTTTCCTCTTCAGAAGTGGTTGGAAGTAACTCAATGGCCATTTGCAATGACGGGATTTCACATTCAATGGGTAACACAGCTTCCAGACCATAAACTAGTTGGAAATGAGTGAACCCTGTTGACATTTTTACTGAGGTTCGATACGCCCAAAGCGCTGAAAATAGCATGTTATGCCAATTCGACCTATGAATCCAAATGATTCGTCAGACCATGATGACTAGAACTTTTTTTATGGCTTCAACCAGACCATTAGCTTGTGGATTATATGGAGTTGAACTATCGTGATGCAAGCCAAGTTGGCCTGTAAGTTCAGTCATCATAACGTTTCGAAAATGACGCCCATGATCAGTGATAATCACTTGTGGAACACCAAACCTAGCAATTATATGATTGAACACGAAAATCGCAGTTGTTTTGCCGTCTGCCTCAAATGTAGGCATCGCCTCGGCCCACTTGGTAAAATAATCTACCGCAAGGATGATATACGCATGCCCCCCGGCTGAGTGAGGGTTACATGTAATAAAATCGATACCCCATTTTTCAAATGGACTGACGGAAATTATAGGGTGGAGAGGAGCAGGTGGGGCAACATCTTTCGATAAAAAATTTGGCAGTTGTGGCCTTTTCAGACCGCGTTAATACAATCTTTAAACAAAGACGACCATAAGTAGCCAGTGCGCAATATCTATTGGGTTGTGGCGTACCCAGACATATGACCGCCACATGCTCCAGAGTGACAGTCATTTAGAACCCTTTCAGCTTCCTCATGAGTTAAACAACATCGAAAAATAGAGTCTGCCCCGTGACGATAAAGAGTATCTCCAATAATTTTGAATTGTTGGGACTGGAATCGTATTTTCGACGTTCTGACCTTGAAATTTCTGGCCGAAAGGATTGGGTCTAGAGATAAACGATGATATCGCCATACCATGGATCTAAAGTGCTGATTAGAAACAAGGATTCATTTGCAATGGGCTCCTCCACCATAGTTTCCGTGTCAGCACGTGGAAAGTCACACATTAACTCCGCAAAAACTAAAGATTTCTTCGACTTAGACTTTTCAAATTCCAAGTCGAACTCCTGCAAGATGAAAATCCATTTGGAGTACTTGCCCCCTAGGAATTTCTTGGTTAAAATATAGATCATAGGGTTGCAATCAGAAATTATTGTAGTTTTACGTAGTAAAATGTAATGACGAAAACGTTGGACAGCTTGAATAGCTGCCAATGCCAATTTCTCCACATGTGAGTATTTTAGCTCTGTTGGATTTAAAGTTCGACTAAGGTAATATATCACATGTTCAGTATCGAATTCATCTTCCTAAACTAACACCATTCAAATGGTGGAATGCAAGGCGGCGAGATACAAGAAGTAGTCCTGGTTGTAGTTGGGAGGATGCAATAACGGTGCATGGGTCAACGCGTGTTTTAGTGCATCAAAAGATTTGTCAGCTATCTCATCCCAAAAGAATGGAGTATTATGTTTCAACAACCGAGAAAAACCCTTTGTGATCTTGGCGTAGTTAGGAATGAATCGACGTAAAAATTTTGCTTTCCCTTGCAAACTTTGGAGTTGGCGAAGACTCGAAGGAGGAGGAAATTTGACAATAGCTTCAACCTTCGAGGGATCGACGCGAATGCCGGCTTTCGAAACAACAAACCCCAGTAACTAACCCATTTCTATACAAAAAACACACTTGTGTGGATTCAACCTAATCCGATAATGCCTACACCTCATAAAGATTACTCGTAAATGGATGAGATGATAAGCTCGATGTAATGAATGAGCAGGCAAATCATCGAGATAGGGTTGCACAATGTGCTTGATGTCATGAAACGCGTAAGACATGGCCCTTTGAAAAGTTGCCCCAGCGTTCTTGAGCCCAAAAGGTAATTTGTAATAAGCAAATGTCCCCCATGGACAAATGAAAGCTGTTTTTGGTTGATCAACAGGTAGAATATTGGTTTGGTTGTATCCGAAAAAACCATCCATGAAGGAGAATATTTCACTGCTGGCACAATCATCAATGATTTGATCGATATAGGGAGTTGGGTAATTGTCTTTTGGACAGGCTTGATTAATGTCCATATAATCGATACATATTCTTATTGTCGCTTGCTTTTTGTTAACAGGAACAATATTCGATACCCAATCCGTTAACGAAATCGGATAAATGAAACCTGCTTTGAGTAATTTTTCAACTTCTGCTTTAATAGCAGTAGCTTTTCTCGGGTGGATCTGACGCAAACATTGCGGGACGGGTTTAGCATCCGGGTAAGTTTTAATTTCATGAACAACAATTGCGGGGTCAATTCCTGGAATTTCCTCATATGACCAGGCAAACACGTCGTGGAATTCTTGAAATAGGGCCTTATATGTTTGAATTTCATCTTCCGTACACAAGGCACCTATATGAATGTTTTCAACAATTCCAGGCTTAACTGAAATATCAATAGGAATTTTTCGAGAAATGTTTTCCAAATTTAACTCTAAATCAGGATTTTTCATTGGATTCTAAGGTTCCTTGACATATTCAGTCGTAAAAATAGAAGAAAAATCATTTTCAAAACGATCACTCTCGGGCAAAAACGAAGATCTATGATGAAGATCTTCCCATGGTAAATCATCGACACATAGGATTTCACGAATTTTCTCATCAGTGTGAACAAGTTCGGAAAATGTTGTTGAATCTGAGTTTGATGTTGAAAGTGATTCCTCATGGACCACATTCATTAAGTCAATTTTAGTTGAAGATGGGTCGGTAAACGACTGCACGACCTGATATGCAATTTCATATGGACTCAAAGGCATAACATCACCAAATGAGTCTGTCTCAGATTCGGAAGGTACGATCCAAGGATCATCATAAACAATAGTGTTTGATGAAATCATATGAATGGTTGCAGTAGAAGACGATGCGTTGATAGGAGGAAAAGGAAAAGTTCCCAGTAAACCAGAATCTTTAACTAGTCCTACTCCAACATCCTTATACGGGATAGTTTTTTTGCCGACATGCTAAATACTTTTAGAAGAGGCTGGGTCGGATGAAAAGTAAGTCAGCTGGTCTATAGTTACGATCTTTCCATTATGAGGGAACTTTATAAGCCGAAAGACCGATGAAACGATAGTTGTCATAGCGTAAGACCAACTACGACCCAAGAGAAGGTTGTAATCTAGAGGGGCATCAACCACCTCCACATCTAGATTAACAGTTTTGCCTTCAACCCCTATAGGTAGATCCTGTAGAATTCCAAAAGGATGAAACCCACAACCATCAAAGGCCTTTAGAATCGTCAGGGATTTATTTAGCGAAGGAGAACCAAGCGATCTCCAACACTGTATCGACATAATACACGTTGAGGCTCCCTCATCAATCACAGTCCTATAACAAGGTATATTTTTGACTAACACTGGGATCTGGAAAACCATTTGATGAGGTAAGCACAGTGTACTATTTTCTAGATCAAAAATTATAAGGTTCGAGTCTTGAACGACAACAGCTCCTATAGCCGACAATAGTAATTTACGTTGTGCTGGGCATGATTGCAGCACTTCCAAAGCTGACATTGTTGAAGGTGAAATAGCCAAATATTCAACAGTGTTATAGTTCTGAGCCACTCTCGCATGTGGATTGAAAGCTGAGTTTCGAAGTATACCCTTGGCGGGCGGTTTGATTACTAAGTCTGGGTTAGGTTTCTCGATCTGTAGCGGATCGGAACCAGGAGCTGAGGTTGATGGGTTCGAATGAGAAGATTCTGCTTCTTTACCATCAACAGGACTTTTACTTCCATAATCATGTGATCGAGTCGCAATACTAACATGGGACATCATGATTATGGGTTCTTCAGAGGCATTTGAGGAAGAACCTATCATATTATTGTCTTGACTTAGAAAAGGATCCTTCAAAACAGCAGGCATTTGGGAACCTTTGACAATTTTCGCAACCTCTGCATGATGAGGGCAGTCTCTTGTAAAATGCTCTTCATCACAAATGAGACAAGGATAACAAGGTTTGTGTTTCTCATAATTTGATTCCGTTTTTTCTGGTTTCTCTTTCGAATTTTTATCTGTTTTATTTTTCTTCTTCCCTTTCTTCTTACCGCTGGATTTTGATTTGGCTGTAGATTACTCTACAACATGAATATTGGCGGAAATTTCTGCGGAAGAATCTCTTGTCGGGGAATCTGGTAAAGTTATGATAGGAGAAGAATTCTTGGAAGATTTCTTCTTACTTTTGGTATTAACCGTACCAACCATACCATCAGTGGCATGAGACCCTGAAGGAATTGCAGCGATTTGATTTTGTTTAGGAAGATTGGGGATTTTCTCGTGTAACGTACCTAACTGCGTATAAACTAAGTCAAGGTACTGAGCTTGAGCAATTACTTTCTCCTCAGTAATGACTCCAGCCTTAGCTACATCCTCAATGATCTTTGGCAACAAAGATTTTACAAACCATTCAGCTAAGATCTGATCCGAAATAAAAACCTTCACTAAATGCCATCGACGTCTCCTTTCATGAATGTGATCTAAAATATAAGTGGACGTATACTGCTTTAACGAAGTTAATAATTCTGTGCCATTGTCATATTTGACTGGCAACTGAAAATGAGTTAAAAACGAAGTATTTAACTGACTAAAGTTATAAAAAGTGGCTCGCGGTAACTCAATGTACCACTTGGCCGCAAGACCAATTAGAGTGCATTGGAAAAGCCTTAAACAGATTGAATCATCTGAAATGGAATTAGACGCACACCAGAGGTGATAAGTCATCACATGGTTTGACGAGTCCTCTCCTAATTTACCTTCAAACTTAGGAATATCACTAGGAAACTTATTTGGCATTGGCGGCCAAAATGGAAGATAGTTATTGGGATCATTCGTAAGGTGTGAAAAGTCAGGCAAGTCCAAAGTTGCAATAAACGGTAACTGATGATTAGGGTCCCTAAAAATCTGGTTCATGAGACCAGCCCCAGGAGGATGATATCCAGGATAACTAGGAATTGGAATTGCATTTGGGATATTATATCCTCCCGGAAAACCAGGATTAACCAGACTGTACTGGGGTTGTTGAGGTTGTTGATATGTATACCCAGGGTACAGTTGATATTGATAGACTGGCTGCTGCACAGCAAGACCGAATTGGTACTATCCCTGGTATGGTTGATAAGTAAATTGAGGTTGACCTGTGACAACCGTATTTGAACCAGGTTGCCCTACAGGCATTCGAACCAAAGTTTGAATTATGGATCCAGACTGAGGTAAAGATGTCTGAGGAGTTGATACAGGAATAGTAGAAACCGGAGCTGTCAATACTCCAAAAGTAGGTGGGGTAGATTGAACAGATGTTGTAGCAGTTGTAGTAGCCGTTTGAGGCAGAGTACGAGGCCTACTAGGCCCTGGATGAGAAACTACAGAAGGTGCAGAAGTTTGAATAGTGGACTGGATAGGTTGCTGGGGTGAACCAGAAAGCAAGGGTTGTCTAGTTTGAGATGACAACTGTACATTCAGTTGCAAGACCTGTTGAGTTTGAGATGGATCCCACACTAAGTTCATTCTGGGGTATGGACCCATAATAGGTTGATAATATTGAGGACCATCACCGGGTTGAGGGTAGGATTGATAATTCAACGGTACATTTCTAGCTCCTTGTACATATGATTGACCGGAAGGTGGTTGGTAACCTTGGGTTGGGTACTAACCTTGAGGTTGATAACCTTGAGGCACGTACTGATACTGGGGTTGACCTTGAGGTACATATTGATACTGGGGTTGACCTTGAGGTACATATTGAATTTTGGGTTGACCTTGAGGAACGTACTATCCCGTAGGTATGTACTCTCCTTGAGGTTGCCCCCTAGGCGCAAATTGGGTACCTTGAGGTTGCCCCCCAGGCGATAATTGAGGACTTTGAGGCTGCACCCCAGGCAGTAACTGGCCACCTTGAGGTTGAGGATTAGGAATAGTACCTAACATCATGAGAATATCTTCTACACTCAACGAATTAGTTCCATTATTTCCAGTTAATAACCCTTGTTCAATAGGTTGAGGAGATGCTCCCGAAAAGGTACCAGTAAGTGACTGATACCCAGAGGGAACAGAAGGACCGCCATACAAAAAGGTTTCTGGAGATTGAGAAAACATGGACGGCTGTCTTGACATATTTAATGGAGGATAGTAACCCCTAGGTGTTGGGTGAAAAGGAATACGAGGTGGTGAAAAACTTAGTCCCGGGTTTTCTAAAAAATTGGTCAATGAAAGATACCAAGCACTGCTCCTAGGTGGATTGTAAAAGATTGCTTCACGCTCCCTAAGTTCTATAACAGGTTGATTTTCAGGGATAGGGGTACCTTCTTCTTCTGGAGTAGCAAGTTCTTCAAAGCTATAACTCCAGAAGGAAGATTTTGGGTAATTATTCTTTCTACCCTAGGTGAATCGGGACCACTAGAAGTTGGAGAGGTAAATCCTGATGTTGGCGTAGCAGCAAATTCAGTTTCAGGTTTAGATATTTCAGGTTCCTCACCTAAATCACTAGTAGATGAAAAACTACCAGTAACTTCGGAAACAGAAACAGATTGTGGATTATAATCTGCTACTAAAGCTTGATAATCTGGATGTACCACTAAAGAAGATTCTCCTTCCTCAGGTGACCCAACTCTACTGTCTCTAGGAGTTACAAGGGCTCATAACCCTTCAGGCTGGCTCGGTGAAAACTCAAGAGGTTGGCCCCGAAGTCTATAGGACTTCCTCGGTAATTCAGCCACGATTAAATATTTTAACTACTTCACACGCAAACAAAGTAAAATCTCAATGAAAACCACCTAAAGCCTCTAAAGAACCAAACAAATTTGAATCACACGCCTAAAGAATCTAGGACATCAAACAACACACAAACAGTAACTTTCCGTACTGAAAACACTATTTGGTGATGAAATCCAACGTTGTAGAGTTCAATACAAAAATGGCGATTGGAACAGTTACCCCGAAAACCTTCTTAATGAATATACTGGCACAAGTTTCTCCACTAAACCATCTCGACTGAAGAGAACCCCCGAGAAAATCCAAGTGAGTCTAGCCGACGTCTGCTCCAGGTACAGTGGGATCTTCCCACCACCATCACCTTAGGAAGAATCCTATAGAATATGGTCACTATGGTTACCAACGAAAACAAATATACCTGGGGGAACAGTTTACGATCCGATACGCACGCAAGGGCAGAGTAACAGGCTCAATCCCCTTGAAGGCTCCTTGACATAATCCAAGGTTTACCAACAAGTGACCCCAGGCTCCTCAACAATGGTTAATCTAAGGTTTACCGTTTTTAATACGTGAATATCTGGCATCGTTCCCAATGAGGAAGGATTGATTCCCACACTGGTTCGGACACGATCTCGTGCTTCTCCTTTAAGAGGAGCTTTCCCAGAGCATAGATGTAACAATTGGATTTTTCTCCTACCGCAAGATACAACTACTTGTTTGTTTTACTATCTTGGAGAGTTAATTACTCCCTACTCCAAGATACTAGCCTAAGCTATGTTGGTGTAATAGAGCGCTAGAAATAAAAAGATTACTAGATAGATTTTACTTTAAGCGTTATTTTTATTGGTTTTTCTTTAAGTCAAGAGGTGTGGAGATGAAACTTATGGTGTGAAGACTCGACTCGAAATCACTAAAAAAAATGCACTTAAGATGATAAGCAATCTTTTCCCTTCAATGAATTTCTAGCTAGGAAAGAGTTGAGAATGCAAATGCTTGTAAACACAAATCTTTTCCTTAATAAACAAATCAAAAGAAGAGATTTTTGTCTTTTCCAATGCACTCAAAAACGAGACAACTAGTTATATTCACAAAAATTTCCCTTTTCTTTCAAACACTCAAATACTACAAAAACAAACTTTTTCCAAAAGAGATTTTTTATTTTCATAAAACACTCAAAACTATGGAAAAAATCTAATCTTGAGATCTATAAACTATAAAAAAACTATTTGAAGTAAAAGCTTACAAGATTTCTTTTCAAGGATGTTTTACTTAGCTATAAGCAAACTAAGGACTAATTTGTCCAGAATCACAAATCAGTCAAAAAACAACCAATTTTTGTTTTCTTTTCTAAAAATGACATCCAAACTTTTAACAGAAGTCTTTTCAAAGTTTTGCCAAGAGAAACACAAAATGGATTCCTCAACAAAGGTAGATTTTGCAAATGGTGAGACTCATAAGAAGGCCAGTAAAAACCAAGGTGATCTGTGGCTTTTAAAGCTTCTAAGCTTTGAGCTACTACAAGACCAAAATGAAAATCAAGCCTGGTAACCAAAACTTCTAGGAATTTCACCTAAAACCCTGACACCAATGGAATTAACCTAAGAAAAGTTCCTGACAAGTCACATGCAGGTCTAGGAAGGGGATAACAACACCTAAACAAAAACTAAGCTGACTAAAAGAGAAAATCTTAAGTTTTCCAAAATTTTGACAGGGTCCGCAGTGCCACAGTTCACACAGGTGCGGTACCGCTCTGTGTGAAAAGAAAACGTGCGGATAGGTACTCACTGTGTTGCAAGCCGAGGGTGCGGTCCTCTCCCAAAGTTATGAAAAACAAAAAATAATCCAAGATCTACTAAATCTACCCAATTCCACACACAACAAGCCAAAAACAGAAACAAAAACACAGTTTCTCAAGTCAAAGTAAAGCAAATCAAGAAATCAAGTCCCCAACGGAGTCGCCATTTTGTCACACGGAATGAGTCGTTCTTGCGGACAAGATTGACCTCCCTAGTATCTAATGATATCTAGTGACAAGAAAGCCAATAAAAAACTATCTTTCTCTAAATATGCAATTTATAAACAAAGGCAAACAAGTGTTTTAGGCCTACCTTGGGTCCAATGCAAGTTTGTGGAAGCCTCACTCCTTTGATCCAAATGAGCTCTCTTGTAGCGAATATGCAAACACAAACAAGCACACAAATTAAATAGCACCTGAAAAGCCAATATCATAAAGCATACTTATCATGATGATCAAGGAATTCATGAAACAAATGACATAAGACAATTTGTTGAGAAAAATGAATCTGATTGTATTAATTCAAATAAAAGAAGAAGTTTACAACCTGTGCCTTGATGGTGTACAAGCTCCTCCCAGGGTCCAACAAGAAGTTTCCTCTACTTTTACAAGTTTCACTCTCTTCCCAATGAAGCCAAAAGGTATGTGATCTCTCCTCTCAAGCTTAACTAGGAAGTCTCAATTCCACCAGCATTTACCCTAAAAAATGTTCAGCTTCTAACCTCTCTAGCAACCAGCCCAATGCCTTAATTTATAGTGCAATGGAGGGAAGTTACTAGGTCCACCTTCAAAGGGATAAAGCCCTCCTTCAAAGGGATAGCTCCTCTCATCAAGGGATTAGCTCCTTCTCTTTTGGGATGCATGAACCACCTAAGAGCGAACCATCCACGTCAAAATTCCTTCTAGAATCATCTACAAATAACCCAAAGTGAGTTTTTTAGAATAAACTTGCACCTTTTTTACTTTCACAGGGGTCCGCACCCACTCCTTTAGAGATAGAGCGGGCAGGTCCGCAGGTAATATGAACACGGGGTGCGGGACCGTAGGTAACAGTGAGAGAAAGTGCGGAACCAGAACTTTAATGATTTTTAAGGTCTTTCTCTCATTTTCAAAGCTTGACATGAAGAGCTGAGGTTTGAGACTTGCTTAGGAGGATAATATAAGTGATGATAGACCCATACTGACTGCAAATAGTCATGGTGACAATATTTTGTGTAACAGTTCCCCCAAAATCTGATCCATTAATGCTGCCTTGGCAGTAGATTTTCCCAAATCTTGCCCATAAATCACGTCTTAAATGGCTGTCGCCTACTCCATTTGGTCTCAAGTCGAGCATCCCATCATGAATAGTGACTTCAACAGTCACTTTTTGGCCAACCAGCATGGCAGCACAACCCCCCATGCACAGTCGCAGACCTTATGACTCTTTGCTTCTACGCGTAGCTCCAACATCACATAGCTCCCAGGCAGAATAGTTTATAGTCCCACGCATCCTTTAAACTGCCAGGAGTGCTAAGACTATACCTCCCCTAGTTAGCCAAGTGGTCGCACCACCTGTGTAAACTTTTATCCTGTCATCCATCACGTTTCCTAGAAAATACCCACCTTTTATTATTACGGGTGGCATCATGCACTTTATCATCTGCAACGTGCTACCTTGGTCGATTCGCTTAGTAATGTGTGTTCCAAGCCAAGGCATCAGACTGATCAATTCATGGTGATAGGCCTCAAACCTATCATCATGATCATGCACATCCCGCCTTATCACCCTGGTCTTTTTACTGAGAAAATCTTCCTTTATCTCATCCTCCAGCTTCTTGACTTCCACGTCCACCAGAGCGCTTTTCTTCCTTAATCGTACCCTTTCTTCTTCAAGTTCTTGGAGCCTAGAATTTCCTTGTTGGATTTCTTCTTCCAAGGTTCCACGAACCGTCATATCTACCGGTGCTATCATGCGTGGTCTAAGCTTTTCATGTACTATAGGGCTTACAACGTTTGCTTTATACTCCAGCCTTGGTGGTCCCTGCATGGTCAGGTTCTTGCACGTGGTCCTATAAGCCCATAGAACCGCTGGTACGTGCAGGTCCCAATCAGTCTGCTTCACATTGTGGACCTTGTTCAGCACTCTGCATATTTTGTTAAATGCTTCTGTGTGGATATCCTTCTGTGCACTTGGTTTTTCCATACTTCGTGCTCCCAACCAGAGGCGTCATTTGTGTCATTGCCTTACCTACACTTGCTTACTGATCGTGTCTCTTACTGCGAGGACTTTGTGCATTCATTCAGGTTTCATACCATATTCCTGTATCCACCTAGATAGGTGGGTGCGCAGGTCATTTCGTCCGACAATCTTGTCTATTAATCATATCGGAGGCTTCCCAAACTATGTGAGCATCATTCTTCTACAGTCGCGCTAGTCCTCAAAACTTCTTTGGTGCGTACCCCATCATCTTGCGGGCATAGCTCACAATACCCATTTCAGAGCATCGAAGCATTGTTGTTCCAACACTTCTCTTTCAAATTTGTTTAGGAAGTCATCCACCTCACTTAACCAGTCATATGTAGGTATATCTCTTACCTCTATTGCTACACAGTGCAGTGACCTTGTCATCATGTTACAGTTGAGTGTCGTTACCTCATGTAACTGGTTCTACCATCGTTCTATCTCCTCATCAGAATCTCATGTGCAGGAGCTTTCACACTCCCATGAGATTCGACCATCCACAGTTGGATTTACCCAGTCTTGCTCCCACACAGTTATCTTGTAGATGCAATCCAGATCATTGTCAGTGTCACAGTCATGCACTGGCTCCGTGTAGTGCGATCCTTCTGTAGGGTCTAAAGGTATCACTACGTGCAGAGACTTTTTATCAAAGATCATCTTGCACTTGTTTATATTTATCATTCCATTCATGTCAATGGCCCAATCTATTCCCAATAGTGCGGGGCAGGGATTTTTCTCATCAACAATCTCTATTACTTCGAAATCTGCTAGCATGCTTGCTCCTTCGATATCTACTATGATTTCCTGCAATCTCCCCATAGTTAGGATCTTTTGTTGGTTCTCCATTCGTAGTTGGATAGGAGACCATTACAACGTAGGCCTGCCCATGCCCTCCCATGTCTGCTTTGGAAGGATGTTCGCATCCGATCCTAAATCCAGAATCACTTGGTCCATCTCATATTCATCGTGAGCTCTTCTTTAGCCCGTCATGGAGGTGAAATCAAGGGCCTAGTTTCTAATTTTGTGCTACCTTCGTTTCTATAGATCCTCCCACTTCGCATAGCCCCAAACATTAATTTATTTGCATAAACTGTTTTTCACACAATAGCATTTTAATCCAATTGTTCAAATATTTAATGTACTTACCTCGTGGTGCTTTAAGAAAGCATCATTCTACCTCGCTATAACTAACTGAAGTATCTGCAGTGAATTTGGTAATGAATCCTCCTATGATTCGATCTAGCCAATGATCAACAATGCATGCGATCTTATCTTCTGATGCTTCTAGTCTGCACACCAATTATGGAGTCCACACAATAGTTTTGTCAAGTTTAAACCTTCCTTATCTATCTGCTAGCTTTGCGATCCACTCATACAACTCAGTGGGGAAGGATGCAAAGAAAATTTCTTGGATCTCTGTATATAAGTAGCAGTCTAACCACTCTTCCTTTGATAGTCACAGATTCATGTTTTCCTGCACCGTGAACTCGTGAATCTTCCTGTCCAACCAATATTCAATTCCTTTCTTTGTCGGATTGTAGTGATATGACATCAGATATCTCTATGCAGATCCCGGTCCCAACAATGGAACCATTTGTTGGCTTGTTGGGCCCTGACCGAGGTATGGAGTTTAATTAGTGAAACAAATCCTTGTACTACTAGCCCTTTCGGCAACAGTCCGCGGGGCGTAGATTGAGGTCTCACCCATAGTATGGGAGGGTGCTAGAACTAGGTTTTTGCACCCTTGAGATGTTTTAGAGGTTCGACTATTCCCACTATTTGTCCCTACACATATGTCACTTCGCGCACTTACCTATTCCTCACGCCCTGATACACTACCTTTGCATAGCCCTACCCAGGGGTTGTGGAGCTTCCGTGTTGTTAGAGCTGTGCTCTGCGCTATTACCCGAGATCTTACTTATCTTCCTATACCAATTAATTACCTTTGTGTACTTGGATGTCTTACATTATAATTAGCTATACAAAACATTCATATAAGTTCGCACAACAAATAAATAGTATACTTGCAAATTATACCCAATCATATATATTAGAAAAGGAAAAGATGCACAAAAATATGGTAAACTTCTCTTTATTGATTCTTCCAATGGTTAGAGACTCAACCTACCCTATGCACTCAACTACAAGGGTCTGCACACTTAGTTGCAAACTACTAGGCCTCTACGCACTCAGCGGCAGAGCCTTCCCCTACTCTATGACCCAAAGACACACTTTACACATTTACTTAATCACTTAGGCTTCTCATCCTCTCATGCTCTCTATTGGTTATCCTATACACTTAGAGCCTCTCTCTATTTATACAATCCAATGGTCCGTGGACCATGGGTAGGTCTATCCGGCCAACATTACATTACAAAAACTAGGATGAACAACCATGTGACTTCATTATGATTTCATGCTCCGCGCCCACAATTCACAGAGCTTTTACAAAAGGATTTGGTCGAAGCTTGGGCTTTAAGCCCTAAAACATGCCTTGGGGGGATTCCATACCCAACATCTGTTTAGACAAAAAATTTACATCAGATCCTAGATCTAAAATAACCTGGTCCATGTCATAGTCTCTTATTTGTGTGGTGAGCCTTATCTCACGCCCTATTCTTGCTTTATGTTTTCTGATTTTTCAGACTATGCGCTATCCTTCAAGAGCATTTTCCTTACTCTCACACTTGTTTACCAACTCCTGTAGCCCTTTTATAGCCTTGATATTGTGAAAAAGTTTGATACAAGTCCCCAAGAAGCTTGTAAGCACCATGGGGTCGACCTTTGTAGGCACACCAGTTTTTTGTAGTTTGTCCTAAATTCCTGAGGTAGAGACCTCAACGAAGCTTTTCTTTGCCTCCATAAATGTTTCCTTTTCACACTCCATATCAAAAAAAGTCTCCTTTTCTGGGGCCTTACGAACCCACCCAATTCCCTTAGGTTGTTTTCCTTTATCATCACCAGTCGTTACTCTACTTCTCAGCACGATATTCACATTTAGATCTTCCTCTTGGGGCTCATCCATCATCATCTGCAAGTTTTGGGTAGGATGTTGAGGTTGTGCCTTCTTCTCCGACATCTTGGCTATCAACATAGGGCATTCTTCTATTGTGTGGTCAAACTGAGTGTAGTATTGACATGACAGGCACGTCTAACTCATACACTCCCATGCGTAGTGCCCTAGTGTTCCGTAATTATAGAAAATGACCTGTCCCTGACCTCTACCAGGTCCTCCTCCTCCTAGGCATTGTTTGTGCCCCTAGTATCCTCCACACCTTCCCCCAGCACCTTGATCTAGAGGTTGAGTTTTTGATTGCAAATGATATGTAGGTGTCCTCTCCATGATTAGTTCATAGCTACAGAAGTGGCATTCATCGTGGCCCACCAATTTATAGAAATTGTAGATCATTTATTGTGGAGTCTGCACAATTTTTTGCAACAAATGACAATTATCCATGACATGTTTTCTGGCCACCTTATAAATAACATACCACAGCATGGGCCCCATAGTTGGTCCTGCTGAAGCTTCCTGCCTCAGGGGCATTGTCCCCCCCCCCTGCCCCCGTGATATAATTTGCAAAGATAGGGCAATGATCCTTATCATGCCCCTAGCTCTTACACTTGAGGCACCAAACATTTGTTCACACCTCTATCCTAGCTTCCTTTTCTTTTTTCAAGCTCTGAAATTACAAACAAAGGTTTTGGAACTACAGGTGAATTTTTAGGGCTCCAAAAGATGCACTCTGAATAGGTGTTTCATGCAATCTCATCATGATCTCCAGAGCTTCTGCCTGAGTTCCTATCTTTTGTTGCTATAAAGAAATCATTAGGCGGGGCAGGAGCGAGGATATAAACCACTCGTAGTGCTGACTATTTGTGAGATGCATATTAGCTTCATGGATCACATACTTCAGTCTTTGATCTAGCTCCCAGGGTATTTTACTGATTGCGAGTCAGACTTAGTCTTATCGAAATATTTGTTCAAAGTGGTCTGGGTATCTGTTAATGATGTTAATGGATTATCAATGCAGTACTTAACATACCATGTTAGTGCGCGATCCTGCAAAGTGGTCACCAACTGTACCTTCTTTATATTATCATCCGTAATCTGTTGTGTTGTCCACACATCCTTCACAACAAACCAAAATTGATCTGTATCGTCAATTCCTAAGCCCTCGAAAACTGACAAATTCATGGTATTCGACATGTCAAACGACAATGGTGGTGGTGGTGGAGCTAGCGAAGGTGTAGGTTGTGGAGGTGAAGGTGGAGGTGGTATGGATGGATGCTGTATCCATGGAAAAACCTACCTTATCAACTGGACAGTGGTTCGCAGTGAGACCTGCACCTCTCCTTGGTCGTCACTTGAAGGAGGTCCAATCAACGGGCTATATTCAAGACTTGTTTTTCTTGGTTTCTAAATCTCCATCCACTTCACATTGATCCAAATGTCAACGCAATGGCATAACCAATTCTCGCACAAGAGCATCTTAATCCAAGTATTCAAAGTCCTAAAATAATTACCTCATGGTCCATTGAAGAAGCATCACTCTGCTTCACTATAACTAACTGAGGTGTCAACCACAAACTCTATAACAAATCCTCCTATAACCCGATCAAGCCAATGGTACACAGCGCACACGATCTTGTCTTCAGAGGCTTCCAACCTTCGCACTAGCTCCAAAATCCACACTATTGGACCGTGAAGCCACTACCTTCCTTGGTCATCTTCCAATTTAGATATCCACTGCTATAGTTCAATCATGAAGGTGCATAAGAAAATTTCGTGTATCTCTGTGTACTAATATTTGTGCAACCACTGTTCTTTTATTAGGTGGGGATTCTTGTTTTCCTGTGCTATGAATTCATGGATCTTTCTATCCAACTATTTCTCAATTTTCTTCTTGGTCGAATTCCAGTGATGCGACATCACACATCTCTTTATGCAGATCCTGGTCCCAGCAATGGAACCATTTGTTGGCTTAGTGGGTCCTGACCCAGGTTCAAAGTTAGTTGCACCAAACAAAACCCTAAACTACTGGCCCTTTCAGCATCAATCTGTGTAGCACAGAATGATGTCTCACCTGAAGCGGTATGGGGGATGCTGGAACCAAGTTTTTGCATCCATAGATTAGTGTGGTGTCATTCTATGACCTAGATCTGCCTTCACATAGATTTCTAAGCCCTTAAGGCTTAGCACTGTAACTCCCCTCAATCAGCCTCTAGACCTCCACGAAGGTCTATGAATGGCTTTGTGGACCTTGAACAGGTAGATTAGCTACTTACGTGACCATAGATTACCCTTAGATCAACATTTACCCAGATCTACCTAAGTGTTCGGTAACTTTAACAAAAAGTGTTATGATCTTCAAGTAATCAGTTAAAATTAATTGTGTTCAAATAATAAGAATGATCAAGTAAATTCACGCATCAATACATCATTGTTTTATAAATACATCATTTCATCACAGCATATATCACAATCATGCATAATAGAAGTGAAGAGAAAAAACACAGGAATATCTGCAACAACTTTCTTTATTGATCTTCAATATAGGTTTACAGACTCAATACTTCCCTATTCACTCAGCAGCAGGGGTCCGCACACTCAGCTGTGGGCACTACTCTAGGCCTCTATGCACTCAGCTATAGAGCCTCTCCTCTTACTTTCCTATGTTAAGCCTCTAGACTCCTTCCGTCATACCCATAGACCAAATACTTCTACCTCTATCTATCTGCCTTAGAATCTCTAAGACACACCTATTTATACAGTCCCATGGTCCACAGACCATGGGTAAATCTTCAAAAACCAACTCAAGTTTACATGAATGAGGGTAAAAACCGTTTTTGACTCTTAACTAACTCCGTGCTCTACTTCCACAATTTGTGGAGACTTTACATCTTCTTACATCAAAACTTTGGCTTTTTCCCCAAAAGTAACTCATGGGACCCCATCCCAACACTATTTCTATAAACATTGAGGTTATCGATGGCCCTATATATTACAACATTCTATTGGGTCATAATAACACTTACGCCATATCAACATCGCATATACAGTTTTCCGCAAGATGTTATTCCCACATGAAGGGAAGATTATCACTATAGATCAGTTGACGTACTATGATCCGTCATCCTTGACCTCCCCTGATTCCATTATCTCATCGGTGTCTGACCATCAGTCTGCCACCCCTCTCACCGATGTTTCATCTAGAGTCTAGAAAGATTCCACCTTTTTGGTTTCTTACCCTCGTCCTCCCCCTCCCATCATTAAGCCCACATCATTTAGTGTTTTCATGTTACAAGCGTCACAGGCTGCTCAAAAGCGGTCTACTACCTTTGGTCAACAATTAGTTTTGCAACACCCTGTTGTTGTGAATTCGATCGATCCATCATGATCTACCCCTCTAGTACCTGCTCCTTTTGTGGGTTCCTCTCCTTGTTCCAAAAAGGAACCCTTCATCCAAGTATTAACCATCCAAGAACCATTTTGTCTGGACATTATCCCGTAGGACAGATTCCTTTCTTGTTTCCTCCTCCATGCATCTTTACTATCCCTATCATGGCTTCGTTGAGTCTCCCTAATATGAATTTGTGGATCCCATTTTGGTACATTCATCCTCCAATGAGCACTCCTCCTGGTTAGCTAAGACCATATCATGCTTTGACCCTAGGTCAACCAGTTCCTACGACCCCTGTCGCTACCCCAGTTCCACTGCAACCTCAATAGGAACCCACTCCTGTTACGAAAGCATTCGGACAAGGGGACAAATCAAATAAGAAGGAACCTAAGGACAAGGCTCCCCAAGCACCTCCATCTCCCAAGCCTCCAAAGTCGACACCTCTATGTGCTTTGTGTGATGTTGTTGGGAATGCCACCAATAATTGTCTTGAACTTCCTCACCTCAAACCCTTGGTCAATGATACGTTTCCTGAATCTAGCATACCTAAGGTCAAAGTTAGCTTACCTAATTCAACCAAGAAACTTAAATCTTTGCATACAAATCACCATATTATTTGTATGATCATTACTACCACTATTCCCATTCTTCCCCTCATCTCAACAAATTTCACGATTGCCTCCATGTGCTTCGTGACTTCGAGGCCACTCGTAGTTGATAATCTACTCCTGTACCTGTGGATTCTGGTACCACTAGTACACTAGAATAGGGGGACTATGGTCCATACCCTTTACATGTTGTCATCCTTGAGATCCTCACAAGAAAACCTCTCTGATGTTCCTGCGCACGCTTGTTGGGATAGGGTCCCCAGGGTTAGTTTTGGCATTAGTATAACCAAATTTTGAAAGAGTTTTCTAAAGGATGTAAAGTCTCTGTGAAATGTGGATGTGGAGCGCGTAGCTAGATAGGAGTAAGAGGTGCTTTAGCCCCTTGTTTGGGTAAGTGATAGGTTAGTTTTGAGACTCACCCATATGTCACGGGCCATGGTATTGTATTGAAAAACGTTATCTATACTTGATTCATAGCGAGTCTAAGAAGTAGTAGAGAAGTAACGAAATCAAGATAGAGATTGTTTTGGGCAAGTGCTAAGTTAGGAAGCTCTGTTTCCTATGCTTACGAAAAAGGAGAAGGCTCCTGTAGTTGAGTGCACAAACCCCTGCAACTAAGTGTGCAAGGTGGAGAAGTCTGTAAACTAATTTCTAAAACTTAATAAAGACTAGTTTCGAAGAAATACCTTGCCTTTGAGTATTATTCTTATTTATGTTCATATTATGCTTTATCTTTCTCTGATATACTTCCTATGGAATAATGTGTAATTGCTACACAAACCTACTGAATCTTTAATATTTATGCATGAACTAAGTAGCTATCTATTGTCACGAAGATAAATGTTGAATCTGTTATGACTTGTGTTGAATTGGGTAGATCTGTGCGAAGGCAGATCTAGGGTTGTTAATTAGTGCGCAGAAGTGGATAGATTGTTTCTTCAGGGTTTATAAAGTCTGAGTGTAGACCTTCGCGAAGGTCTAGAAGCTATCTCCTTAGAGTTTCAGTAGTGGTCATAGAAGGATACTGATATGCATGATGGAAGATTTGAGGAAAAAAATCTTACAACCAGTTATCACACTATCTCCAGATGTAGAAATGTAGTTCTAGCATCCTCTAATACTGCTTCGAGTGAGACTATAGCCTACACTATGTAGGTTAATGCCAAAAGGGACAGAGTTTAGGGTTTTGTTGGTTGGCATGAACAAATCTGAACCTGGGCCTAACCCCTTAAGCCAACAAATGGTTTCGTTGTTGGGACTAGGATCTAGATAAGAGATGTGTGATAAATGATTTCCTATGAAGAAAGAGATTGACAAGTGGATTGATTGAAATGTACATGTGTTCACCACTCAAGAGAAAAGGAGCCCTAAATTATCCAAGGAGCAGTGGTTGCAGAGACTTTTGTACACAGACGAGACCGACACATTCTTTTGTTTCTTCCCTGATGGACTACACGAGTGGTTATCTAAATTGGTTAATAGTCAAGGGATGTAGAGGATTGACGGTCCTTTAGTGTGGACTCTTAAACTAGTGTGGCATCTAGAGGCATTAGAGAGAAATATGGCGTGGGTTGTGGATCACTGGACTGATTGGAAATTGGGAAGTTTTGTGACTTATTTCGCAATCGATAGAAATATCAGCTATAGTGAAGCAAAATGAAGGCTCTTTAAAGGACCACGAGGTAAGTATTTGAAATCATTAAAGACTGGGATTAAAATGTTGTTATGTGAAAAGAGGGTTATATAGCTACCTTGATGTTTGGGTCTATGCGAAGTGGGAGATTCTTTGGAAGAAACGGAGGATCAAGCTCAAAATATAGTTTGCTCATTGAACCCCCTTCAAGCGACGACGAAGGGATGGTGTTGACTACACCGCGAAGTGCAGTTCAGTTAATTACGTAGGGTATCTTGAGGATACCTCATCCATCCACTCCATCTCGACCTCCACCTCTGCCTCATACACCTACACATTCACCCCCTCCACCTCCACTTCCACCAATCAACATGGAAAATGCGATGAAGATGCTGATTTTTAAAGGAATAGGGAGCGAAGATCCCAAAAAATTTTGGTTTTTCGCAGGAGTTGTATAAACAACACAACATATTATGGATGATAACATCAAGAAAGCACAGCTGGTTACAACTTTATAGGATCACACATTAACATGGTACATCATTTATTGCACTAATTTCCCCAACATGACGTTGGCAGAGACCCAACAAGATTTGAGTAAGGAGTTCAACAAGCATAAGTCAAAAGCATAGTTAGTAATTGAGTTTAAGGAAATATGACATAAGGTAGATGAGACACCTTGGGATTTCGATCAAAGTTTGAAATGCTTTATTAGGCAGGGAAATATGATAATTACAGATTCCTAGCATCGCGACTGCTATAGAGTGTCGCACTTGCCTCACTTGAGAGTGCCTTTGTCACAACAAAAGATAGTAGTGCAAGCTCAAGCTTTGGAAATTGCAATGAGGGTGGATGATTCGCCCATACAGGAAACAAATCTAGGAGTCCAACAGATTCACTCAGAGCTGGAGAGTTGTTTCCAGGAAAACTAGTGTCTTTTCAATCTGCTAGTCCCACTAAGATGGGTAGCTATCTTAGAAACAAACAATCAAAGCAAATTGCGATTTCCTTTATGTATGATAGATAAGAGAGAAGCAAATAGGACCAACCTAGATCTTTTGCTTGGCTCCTTGCTTGTTTCCTCTCTCCCTTGATAGAGCTTGTCACTTATCTCCTACTTGTCCCGCTTTAGAGAAAACCTATAGAGGCAAAGCAACAAAACACCATCAAATCATCTCAATTTATAATACCATAAACAATGCAAAATCATAAATACATTGACCATACAATTGCATTCACAAATAACAAGATTCACAAATACACGATTATATGGAGGAAAACTCAAAGAAATTTATTAATAGTA
Source organism: Pinus tabuliformis (assembly GCA_031772625.1). NCBI lineage: Eukaryota > Viridiplantae > Streptophyta > Pinopsida > Pinales > Pinaceae > Pinus > Pinus tabuliformis. The sequence continues at coordinate 1,033,934,483 of CM062816.1, read as the reverse complement.
GAAATAGAAGAGAGGATTACAACCCAACTGTCTGATCCAGCATCATCCTCCCATCATCAAAGCCCTCTTCACCTCATGAAAATCAAGATCACCCAACAATACAATGCCTCTTCTCAAAGAGAAACTATCAACACTTCCTTGCAAATTACAAAATTCCAGCCTTTAGATCTCTTAGATGAGGGATCCATTAATAGATATTTGTAGAGGAGTGAGTCAGCTCTGGGTTTCTAATTAGTTTCATTTCACTGATATTTCTTGGTTCCATTTGGAGATTTCATTGATCTCTTACTCATCCCTGGGCGAATTCAGAGAAGCAAATGTCATATGAGAAGTTTATAGAAGATTCTCTGGGTGTCCACTTAGCAAACTCTCTCTTCCATTTGTCTACTCTCACCCATCACACCCTACAGAAGGTTCTTTCAGTATGCATCGCACCTGGCTAATGTAGCAGCCAGTATTCATCGCACCTTGACCATGGAGCAGTTAGTATGGTCCGATTTTGACTAGTTCTGAGTGGTTTTTTAGGTGGAACTTCTGGGAAATGATGTAATTAGTTGACCATGATCCTTTAGGGTATTAAACAACACTTTTATGGGTTAAAGAGCCCTTTTTTTATCGACATATGTGATTGGGGTCGTAGTGCCCAAATATGTCTATAACAAGAGCCTTCACTTCCAATTGTAGTGCCTGAACAAGGGAAAGGAGACCCAGCCGGAGGTGCCTGATGAGGTCTGGCGTTTGAAGTGTAAGAGCCATGGACATGATAAGGACCATTTTCCGGTATATAAGACCTATATTATTGGGTGAGGGCCTGTTCCCTTAAAACTAGATAATAACGTTGGGCCAAGTACGAGAGTTGCACTATGGTGTGCTAACTGTCAGTTGTTGGGAACGGGTTCCCCCAAGAGAATTTTGGGGCCAAAAGCCCATGTTTTCGGACATTTTTTGTAGTAAAATTGTAAAGTCTCTACATTTTGTGGTCACGAAGTGCAAAGGTGTCAATATTCATAAAGCGTTGTCAGCCTTTATTTTGTAGTGTCAAGTCAGCTGTAAAGATCTACCCATGGTCCGCGGACCATGGGATTGTATAAAAAGGAGCTAAGTAGGTAAGCTCTAAGTAGTTAACAATGAAGATTTAGTAGCAAAGTAGAGTGGATAAGTCTATGTGTTTTGAATTCTTAGTGTAGGTAGAGGCTCCGCAGCTCAGTGCGTAGAGGCCTAAGTTAGAAGTCCGCAACTAAGTGCACAGACCCCTACAGCTATGTGCGCAGGGTGGATAGAGTCTATATTAAACTGGAGGATATCAATAAAGAGAAGAATTATGCAATTAGTGTGTATTTAGTCTATGTTAATGCATCAGATTATATTGCATTACAATCTGGGTTTATATTACAATGTTTATTTGATGTGCGAATGTATGTAATTATATCTGTTAATGGAACTCAAGTAAGGATATCAATTTATGCGATGGTAACTGTAATTGATCGGTAGAATAACTAAAACACTTGAGATAACTTGGGAACCTATACAATACATCATCATAGGAGAGCGAATGTACTTGAACCACTGGTTAGGGTTGTGTGAATGTCAATCGTACACCTTCATGAAGGTACTGAAGGGCGGGATAGAGGGCAGATTGATAAGCTCTAAGGTTTAGCAACATGCAGGAAAGTAGGAGCAGGGGGTATAAATCGACATCACAACCATCTTATGGTGTGAAAACTTGGTTCCAGCATCCCCCCATACTACTTTCGAGAGAAACTTCAGTCTGCACTCTGCGGGCTGATGCTGAAAGGGCCAGTAGTGTGGGGATTTGTTTTACTGACTAATGCTGAACTTGGGTCAGGGCCCACAAAGCCAAAAAATGGTTCCGTTGCCAGGACCTAAATATGCACGAGAGATGTGCGATGTCATATCTATCACTGGAATCCAACTAATAAAGAGATCGAAGGCTGGTTGGATAGGAAGATCCACGAATTCATGGCACAGGAAAACAGAAATCCGCGACTGGCAAAGGAACATTGGCCAGATAGGTACCTGTACATAGTAATCCACGATATATTTTTTTTCCTTTCTAATTGAGTTATATGAGTGGATCGCGAAGCTAGAAGATAGCCAAGGAAGGTGGAGGCTTGAAGGTCCTATTGTCTAGACCCCGGAGTTAGTGCAGAGACTGGAAGCCTCTAAGGATAAGCTTGCCCACACTGTCGATCATTGGCTCAATCATATCATAGGAGGGTTTGTGACTGAATTTGCTGTCGATACCTCAGTCAGCTACAGTGAGGTAGGGTGACACTTTTTCAAAGGTCCACGAGGTAAGTACTTGAAGTCTTTAAATACTTGGATTAAGATGTTATTGTGTGAAAAGCAGGTTATGCAGCTACTTTGATGTTTGGAGCAACACAAAGTGGAAAGACTTACAGGATTGAAGGGAGAAAAGGTCTTGAATATAACACACTGATTTCATCTCCTCTGAGTGATGACGAGGGAGTAGTGTAGGCTTCTCCACGAAATGTAGTTCAGTTGATAAAAAAAGGGTTCCCGCAACTACCACCTCCACCTACACCACCTCCACCTTCACCACCATCACCTATGACTTCACCCACACCACCACCACCTTCACCATAGTTCAACATGGAGAATTCATTGAAGGTTCCATTGTTTAAGGGCTTGGGAAATGAGGACCCAAACCAGTTCTGGTTTGCCATAAAATCTGTATGGGAAGCTCAAGGCGTCACAGAGGATCACATGAAGAAGGCGGCATTGGTTAGTGCTTTGCAGGATCGCATGCTAACTTGGTACATCAAGTACTCTAATGATAATGCAGACATTGTGTTGACAGAGATCCAGACCATGCTAAATAAAGATTTCAGTAGGCCTAGTCGATTGTGGGGTTCAAGGAAATCATGATGAAACTAGGTCAAACACCTTGGGAGTTGGATCAAAGGTTAAAGTGTACAATCCATGAAGCTAACATGAATTTAACGGATGGGTAGCACCACGAATGGTTCATGCCTTCACTCCTACCTCACCTAAGGGTTGTGCTGTCACAACAGAAGATTATAAATCAAGCATAGGCCTTGGAGATTATAATAAGACTACATGAAACATCAATGCAAGATCCAAGTCTGGGGGTTCAGCAGATCCATTCACACTTGCAAAATATTTGCCTCACAATGCAAAGTTTGAAGCATGACAGAATAGTTCATCCAGAGGTGCACGAAGAGATATGGTGCTGAAATGTAAAGGTCAGGGGCATGAAAAAGACCACTGACGGGCCTTTGCAAAATATATTGTAGGAGAAGGATTGATGCCTTTGTGACCAGAAGCCCAAGCAAGGCTGACCAAAGGGCCTGCATTGTGGTGCACTATATGTCAGTTAGCAGGGAAACAAACAACTGATAATTGTCATTTGCTGCAAAATTTTGTACAAACACCACAACAACTATTCTGAAACTTCTATAGGTTGTAGGGCATGATGAGTTCACTTGCCGAAGTTATGAATTGATGATGGATAGAAACACCCACCTATAGATTTTAGGTAGAAACATGACCTCATGACCAGGGAAATGGGATGGCGTGTATAGACTTTTAGGGACGCGAACAAGGCCAAGGCAGAGGAGGACCTAATAGAGGTTGGGGACAGTTGATTTGTTACAATTATGGAGGACCAGGACTCTATGCTCATGAATGCACTAACCAAATGCGTCTATTGTGCAAATATTATAGTCAGTTTGATCATGAGATTGAGAACTATTCTACACTGATAGCGAGGATATGCGACAAAGGGGTGTTACCTCGACAACCGACTCAGAACCTGCAGATGATGAGGGCTGAGCCTCACAAAGAAGATCTGAATGTGAAGATATTGCTCTGAAGTGGAATTACAATGGGCGATGATAAGGGGAAACAACCTGAAGACAACACATGGGTTTATAAAGCTCCATAGAAGGAGGCTAAATTTGATTTGGAATGTGCACAAAATGTTCATGGAAGCAAAGAAGAGCTTCACTGAGGCCTTCACCTCAGGGAGCCAAGATAAACCTGTTCAGGAAATGGACCCTTCAATGCTTACGACCTTTCTAGAGACCTACATGAAGCTATTGCGCGATAGCAAGGCTGTGAAGGGGTTACGGGAACTTATAAATAGATGCGTTGGAAACACTCCAGGTGAACCGCGTGTGGTACGGAAGATAGGTATGCATAAGGCAAGGATAGGATGTGAGATGAGACTCATAGCACATATAGGAGAATATGAAATGGATCAAGTTATTCTAGATCTAAGGTTAGACATGAACATTTTTCTGAAGCAGACTTGGGAGAAGATGGGGAGACTCATGCTACAGTGGTCTCCGACTCAGTTAAGGATGGAAAATCAGTAGAAGATGATCCCCATGGGACGATTGCAACGAGTAACTGTAGATATTGAAGGCTCGATTGCATTGGATGATTTTGAGGTAATAGAAATTGTGGATGATAGCAACCCCTACCTATTATCAGGAATTTTGCATCTACGAATAAATACTAATTCCCTAGGTAGGTTGCTATAGCTAGAACAACAGATTTAAAGCACTTATCATTTTTCTATAGATGATAAATAAGATAAGGGAATAAAATGACCTACTTGTTCTTTCGCTTTCCTTTTGTCTCCTTTGTATGGCTCCCGTCACTCCTTCCTAAACTTAACTCGGTCGAAAAAGTACCTGCAAGCATAAACAGAAGACAAAGAACCAATGAAAGCAAGAGACCTATCAACTATAAGTAAATGGAATCAGATGCATTCACACATATAAACAGCATATATCAAGATAAGCATATGGAAAAAGGTGTAAACAACTTTATTACGTAGAAGGAAGAATTACAACCATGAATTCTGATCCATTGTCACTCTTCCAACATGGGTTCCAACCAACATCACATCAATAGCAAAACACTCCAGTAGCATAATAATACTTGTTTATAATCTCAATCTTCACACCATTAGTATCTCCTTACAAATTCTGAAAGTCCAACTCGTGATCACTTAGATGAGTGCTCAATTTATAGGCAAATGGAGGAGGTTTGGTCATAAATGAGGGTATTGAATGGCCTTCCAAACTTAAAGTTAGTTTACATGGAGGAATGGATGAGAGGATAGGAGGTTACTTAACTCATTCCCTATCTAATTTCGAGCTGATAGGAACTACAAAAAAAAATCACATTGGTGAGGGGATAAAAATGTCACCATAAGCTCATTGGTGATGGTCAAAAGAGCATTCGTCACCAAAAACTGAACGTCACCAAAGGTGGCATCACCAAAAGTATAGGTGTTGTAGTGAAATACAAATTCCATCACCGATAATGATTTATAATGATGGATAGCAACCGTCACCATTTCATATGAGCAATGGTGACGAACCATAGCCTCCATCACCAAAAACTAAACGTCACCAAATGTGGCATCGCCAAAAGTATATGTGTTGTAGTGACATTCAAAGTTAATCACCAATAATGATTTATAATGATGGATAATGATAGTTTGATTTATAATGATTTATGGCCTAAATCTAGCTCAGGTTGAGAAAGGCAGGATCTAGGGTAACATCAAACCATGCTTAACCTGGTAGCTAGCCCTACCAGGTCGGGAGAGGGATCTCTCCTTGTCAATCTCAGAAAAGGTGGTAAAAAAAGCTTGAGATGACTGATGTAATGATTTATTTTAGGCTAGGTATGTGTACAAAGGTGTTTGATTGAATTTAAGATGGGATTTCTGGCTCAATTGTGAAAACCATATTTGGGTCCGGGGAATAGACACAGTCTTGCAAAGATCTCTATGGGGCGAGGTAGGAAAATGGTTTAGTACTTCAAATTTAATGAGATGGAGAGCTTATATACTAGTTAGGAGTTTGGAGAGGGCATGAAAGTCTCAGGGATCCTCTTCAAATATCTGAAAACATAAATAACTAAACAAACCCTAGGTAGAGCACTGCAATTTCAATGAATTCTACCTTTATCCTTGTTTGATTTAGTTAAGATGAAGCAAAGAGAGATGATGGCATACATAAATCACATGTAAAGCTTACAATTACAGAATAAAACACAATACCAAATCAAGTTGCCACAAGAATCCCATAAAGTGCTGCAAACCCTGGTCAATTCCTTTGCCAAACTGCTGAATATGAATGTTTAATAATGCTCAAAGCATTCCCAAGAGTCCAACCATTCTCAATGACTGAAAAACTACTAGATATAGGCATAAAAAAACTCATGCTAGCCTTTAGGGGTTGAGTTCATGAGTTTAGGAGCTGTTTCAACAAGTTCTAAACTAAGAACTGAAAAGTAGGCAGTGGAACAACATGCCTCTAAAACCTAGGAAACTGATTCATTCAGTTGCAAACTACTTTTTCATGATGAATCTACCTCTATGAGTGAAAATTTAGCATAATTACATAAAAATCCATCAAGTCACATTAAATTACATCATGATTTTGACTATTAGAAAGATAAAAGTCAAACTGTGAAGAAACTAGGCGAAAAACAGAGTTTTTTTGGCTAAAATGAGCAAATTTCATCCTATGCGCCGTGCTACTTTGGAGTTGCTTTTGGAGGCCTTCCAGTGCACCAAATTTTCTCCAAGTGGGCTTGTTCGAAAGGTCTACCTATCCACTTTCTAGAACAAGTGGAATTTCTAAAGTTGGCCTCCATTTTCCCCTCCAAAACTAAGTTCTCCTAACACTGCTTCCCGTGTGTCCAAAAAGGGGCAGAAAGGTCATTTTTGAGGTGTTTTTGACCTTTTTGGAGGCTCAAAACCTGTCAAAATTTCTTGGCCATGTGAGGGCATTCATATATTTCCATGAAAAATCCAAAAATTCCGAGTTTTCCTCAAAGGGAGGTCTCTAACAAAAGCGTGCGCCAAGTGGCACGGCACATCAGGCAGAAAAACTTGTTTTTTAGGCCAAAAATTTCAAAATTACGAAAAGTTTTCCAAATTTCTTGAAATTTGGGCTGAGTGTTCCTCATTAGGTTTTGTGTTGGGCTAAGGAAGCCTCAGCCAAGATCTGGATTCTATCTCTCTCTTTTCTCTTCCTCATGGCTTTCTTCAACTTGGGCTTCAAATTCCTGATTCTTGCTTTGCACACCATATTTCTGGACAAGTAGTGGTATGCCATGTTCTGCAACATGTTTTTCTCATTTTTGGCCTTCTCTAGCATCTTTTCTAGGTGCTTGTTTTTCGTCTCAAGCCAATATTCAATATCAGCTTGAATTTCTTGCTCAAGTGTGGTCAATTTGATTTTCCTCCTCTTGGCAGCTTGCCGGTTTTCCCTTATGTTTTGGAGGTCCATGATGGTTTGATGATCTTCTAGCTGTTTGTTCCTTTGCTCCAAATAATTAATGATCCACTTGGCTCTTTCTAGGTTGAGAGACAAATGTTGAATGTCATCTTGCTGCTCCCGAATGATCTCTTTAAGATTTGAGCTTTGTGAGCCCAAATCAGTGTCGTCATCTTGAATGAGGATGAAATTTGCCTCTTGACCTTCTAAAGGTCCCTCATCATGCAAGGTCTACTTACCCTTGTCCTGTACCTTCTCTGTTGATGGAGGAAACAAGACCCCTTCCACCCCTGGTGGAGATAGTACTTGTTTTGCTGATGCAAACAACCTTCTAGTTCCCTTTTGGTATGTGACAAACACTGGCACACTAGTGGTTTGTGTCTCATGAATCTCCTGTTGATGTGAAGGCTCTCTTGCCTCATGAAAAACTACTGGGGGTACTTGAGCACTTGCAAAGACCTCATGTGCAATGAAATCCTCCCATGAGATGTTCAGTAAACCAAGCTGATGTAAGACCACAATTTTTATTGGTGTAAGGTGATATATGCTATTATATTGCTGCTGAGGAGGCTTCCTTTGCACTAAGGTGGTCATCATCTCAATGTTCCAGCAAATGAAATAAGGGAGGTTCATCATCCTCACCCTAGTAAAGTGCATCAACAATCTGATATGATAGGTGTACAGACGAGAAAATCTGCCCTCATAGTTGAAATATCTAATTATGAGTTTCATCAAGGGAGCATATGTGTCCTTTAGATACTTGAAAGGAAAAACTCTACTGACATGTCTCTGAAAACCAGCCTTGATGTAAGGCTCATAATGATCTTTGTCTATCAGCTGCCTCTTATTCCACTGCTCGCCTACATTTGGAATGCCGGTTGCTTGAGCAATAGTCTCAGGTGTCAAGGTGAATGTCACACCTGCCAAAGTGACTTGGCCATTATGAAGATGGAGCACAAACAATCTGGCCAGCTCATGGTGGTACTTGACTCTCTCCACCATCTCACAAAACTGATAGCAAGATTGGTGTTGGAAACATGTGACAGCAAGAGGACAAGCCAACAGCTCGGCAAGTGAAGTAGGCTCCTCCCGGTTATGTTTTCCACCCTTGTGAGGCCTCCTTGGTGCATGCATTTCTCTAGAAGAATCACTGACTGTCTCCTTACCTCTGTCATAGGAAGAATCTGACTCCATGTTTGCCAATGTTTGAGTTTTCTTAGATCAGTATGAAGAGATTTTATGGTGTTTTTAGGTTTTTTCTGTCAAAGATATGAATGTATGAGGGACTATGAGGGAGTGTGTATGAGGGGTTTAAGAATGTTGATGACAGGTTTTTGGGGAATATAAGGGTTTAGGGGATGATATTTAGAGTTTGGGAATAACAATTAGGGTTTGGGGATATTTGACTAGGGTTTGGGATAGTGGGATTAGGGATTTAGGATTAGTAGTTTTAGGGATATGGGGATTAGGGAGTGAGTAAATAAGAATAAAAAGGGAGGGAGAAAATGAAGTGAGAGAGTGAGAGAATGAGGGAATGAAAGTGATAGGAGTAGGTTTAGCAGCAAAATAAGCAATATGTAAACCCTATGCAATTGTTTTTAACAAGAAATGCAAGGAGGTAAGGTTTTAATTTTTTCCATTAAATCATCATAAACACCAAGATAAACTCATTCATTGGCCATGAAGGAATGTTAACTTACTTGGATAGTTGAGGATTTAGCAAATTTTTGAGTTTGGTAGAGGTTGTGAGTGATTTTGGGCCTTGTAGCCCTGTGTGCCGTGCCACCTCACAGGTGCACCGCACTCTCTCAATATGTTGCACACGCTATAAATTAACACTGCCAATTGTTACCCAATGTGTTGCACTAGATGAGTGTGTCGTGCTCCAACCCCAGTGCGCCGCGCCAGTGAGAATGCCAAACTTGCTGCAATTTTTGCCTCCTTTGCTTCAACACGACTTTTCAATTGCTCACTCTTTCTCCCTTGGATACAAATGAACTTTTTAAACATGAAAAATGGTTTATATACATATAGCTTTCATTTTCATTTACAAAACCCATTCTTCTAATGTTTTCTTTTGACTTGCTTTTAAAACTTTGTTTTTGGGCAGTTTGCTTTAATTTTGCCTTTGATGGACTGAATGCTTTGACTTTTTGTTTGATTTGTAGGTGGTGGAGTTGTAGAGGCTTGGAAAGGTGACCAGGGCTACCTCTGAAATTATTACATATGGAAAAAATGAAATTACATCAAATTTGTACATGAAAACAGAAAAGCTCTGTTTTTCCTCAAAACAGGGTTTTGAGGAAAAATCAATCACTAAGCATGTGATTATGGAAATTATTGTCGCTGAGACTTTATTTGACCTCCTCATGTGCCTGATGACTGTTATTGAGCATTTTGAAGACCTTATTGATGAAACCTTGGACCTAATGAGACCTAAAACCCTGAAAATTACTTTTGCAGATTTCAATACAAAAAATGACTACAAATGATCTAGATGTATGAAAATGGGCCAACAGGTAAATAACATGAGGGAAAATGTATAATATGCCACTACCATAAGATGATCCATGACCCTAATGGAATGCAGCTGATCGGGTGAGACACCTAACATGCAATGCAACAAGAGAATTTGATCAATGATGGAGGTATGAAGATACCGACACTAACATGACCATAGCCGTGATCACCAAAAATTGAATGTCACCAAAGGTGGCATCGCCAAAAGTATAGGTGTTATGGTGACATTCAAGGTCCATCACGAATATTGGTTATAAGGATGGATAGTGACCATCACCATTTCATATGAATGATAATGATTTATTGTGATGGATCCTTAATGATCATCACTATTGGTGCATATATATGGTGATTTTCGTTGATCGTCACCAAAATCTAAATTTCTAGAAGTATAGGTGTTGTGGTGACATTCAAGGTCCATCACGAATAATGACTATAATGACAGACAACGACTGTCACCATTTCATATCAACAACAATGATTTATGGTTACGTACCTTTCAGGGTTGTCACTATTGATGCGTATATACGGTAGCGTTCGTTGACCATCACCATTTCATATTTTTTGTGAAGGTCGAAAAATGTCACCAAAGCTCATTGGTGAGGGTCAAAAGAGCCTCCATCACCAAAAATTTATCGTCGCCATTCCATATGGATGTCAGGGCACGATGGAATCGAACCACCAACCTCCTGCTTGTAAAGCATGTGCTATTCCAATGAGCTATCACCCTTTAAAGAATTATACTGTTAAAAACTAGACCTTGAAACTTCATAAATTGTAAATTCTACAACTTTCAATAAATTAAAGTCTTGGCAATATTTTACTAAACGAGAAATTAAACATCGAAGCTAAAGGTCCCTACCTAATGGTTATTGAAGTTATGAAAATTGGGTGGAGGGAAAAATAGTTATGTATAAGAGAACCAATATGTTGACTTGAATACTCAATTAGAAGTGAAACTGTGAAGACATTTATAACCTATAAATGACCTATAACTAGAAAATGCACCAAATATTGCAAAGGAAATGTTATAAGTGGATATCATATGGAAGAAGAGGAGGCAGGGACTTGGAACCCTTGTACATCTTGGCATGCCTTAACACTTGGCACATCTTAGCTTGTTTGGCAGGTCTTCATACTATCTGGCACATGTTAGCATTCCCTAGCATTCCCTAACACACCTTGGCAGTCATGACCTCATAACTAGCATTACATTTTTCCATGACTTGGGAACCTTACATTCACTAGAAAACCTTGGCACTCCCTAGTTGTCATGCCCTCTGTTATCCTCCACAATGTCCCAGGCTGATGAGGGGATCAACGGAGGTAACCACAAACCAAGATTTTAGTTTGGTAGCTAGCCCTACCAAACTAGAGAGGGCTCTCTCTATCAAATCATAGCCAAGAGATGATTGGAATGTAAAGGATTTTAGGCTAGATAACTAGGCTCAAGTGGGTTTTTTAGAATTTAGGGACTTGGAATTCTGTCCACCAGTGTCTTGTCTGGCAGGAACTTTGTCAAGGAGGTAGGGACTTGGAACTCTGTCTAGGATAAAGCACCTAACATGTATGATGGAAGCTCCCTAGAATAGAGTACATCCTACCTAGAAGAGTGTCCACTACTCAAATATAGAACCCTTCTCTACTGTGCACTTTTCCTAAACATAAATCTATCTATAAAATAGTACTAAGAAAAACACCTAAATTAAGAAAAGTGATCATCTAAGTCAAACTATAAAATTATACTAAATATGGCTCTATATAAGTTTGGGAAACACTAGACAAGCATGCTTTTATACAACAACCATAAAATTCCTAAAATCAATGCGCTTCTTTCATCGTTGCTATACCCTCGTAGCAAAACTAGAATCTGTAGCTTGTACCCCAAGGTTGTATGCATCTGCTGAAGGTGTAGATTGAAAGGATATGCTGAGATGAAGTACTATTGAAGGGGAAACACCTTCAAAACAATATATAAAGTCTATTGTGAATTCAACCCATTTGCATACAAACCAAGGCTGCTACTGGGTACACTTATCCACTGAATGGAAACTACAATGTACTGTAGTGCTGCTGAAGAGAAAACACCTTTAGTGCAACACAGATAAAACTCTAACATATATTGTCACTGCAACCTCGGTTGTAGATGTTCTCATCAATATAGGCAACAACTTCGATAATTGAAAACCCAAAAGGTGAGTTGCATAGATCATTTGAAATGACAGATTTGGGCATACTTTATTATTTTTTAGGAATGTTAGTATAAAAAATGCAAGGTAGCCTATTGCATCTTTATGTCATAGCCCAAGGATGCGAAGAAATACATAAAATGTTAAATAGCATGGTATAAGTCGATTGCAGGTTATTTTAAAATGGGAATGGAATTCTCCATGTGTGGGTTCTAATCTAGTGGGTATAACTTTAAATAAGAAACTAATATTTATGGGGATGGAATTGTCTCACAATTCATGAAAAGTCTCAAATTTGTTCACTAGAAAGAAGCAGAATGAGTCGTCAATTTTATGGAAGGGAAGACCCTATTCACAGGAAGATAACTTGAAATTAGTCAGGAATATTATTTCTCATCTTCTTTTACGTGTGTGCTTTGAAAATATAACCACATCCAAAGACTCAATAATAGCTCTGGTAAAGTTTATAGATGTGAAGCACTTCAATTCACTTTATTACATTGTTCAATGAATGAATGAATTTGTGGTTGTTGAATTTTGCAATAAGACATGGAAGTGTTCATAGAATATGTCTAATGACAAGTTAATATTCTGATAGTTTATATTGACAAGGGAGTATGAACCACACTAACAAGAATAAACATACCAGTGACCCAACATGATCTCTTCCTTTTTTTTTCTATTTCTTCTGATGCTTTCCTTTGATGCTCGAGATATGCCTTCAAAAAAGGCACAAGTGGAAATTTTTCTAGAAGTCCGAATGCAAAGACAAATCGTAAAGCATCCATTTTCCTTTAACTGCGAAACTTTTCCACAACATCTGCAAGAAACAAGACCAAGCATGTCATGCAGGACCACAATCAACCAGTTAGAAACCCATAAGTTCTTGAAAAAACTTGTATAAACCACAAATTTGTAAGAAATTTCAAAATAATTTAGAGCACAAGAGTCAACAAGTTCAAGAAACCTTTCTGCAGAAGGCATACTAAGCATAATAATCATCTACGTCTGAATAATTAAATCATCAACCAACTAGTAAACAAACATTTCTGCTGAAGGCATATTAAGCATAATAATCATCTATGTCTGAAGAATTAAATCATCAGCCAACTAGTAAACAAACCTTTCTGTTGAAGGCATACTAACCATAATAATCATCTATCTGAAGGATGAAATCATCAAACAAGGAGTATTTCTACATAAAAATACACATCAACTTGTAAAAAATTGAACAAGGATAGAAATCTTTGCAAGTAAACTCAGCCTCATGCTTAACAAGGAGTAGATTAACATTCATTTGATCTCAGGAATTAGATGAATAGTTTTAAAAAATATTTATGCAGATTTGGACAACTAGCCTTGAGTCATTGACATACCTTTAATGGCATCCTTTAATTCATCTATAAATACTACAACTTCAATGACCTCTATCAATTTGTTTCTTAACATTAATAACTTTCAAAATTTTGTGACTTATCCTTTCGGATTTCAGATATCTTTAATTCAATTTTTACTTGAGATATTCTTCTTTTGACACTTTGTTACATTGACAATTCCCGCTTTGTGAAATCTATTTATAAAAGTACCGTGTGCCATAGCAATTTATTTCACTGTAAGTAGCTCAGCTGGTTTGTTCCAAATTGACACGCTGAGGATGTGAAGCTATTGCACATACATTTTGAAGTTACATGGAGACAGGGAATTCATTTTGGATTGAGTAATTCAGTTATTTATAATTTAACCACATGGTCTGTACATAGTTTGGCACCTATTTTCTTAATTTTTTTCCCTTTCATATTGTCTAGTTTCATTTACATTTTTGTAGATTTTTTGTTCAAATATTTACACCAATGTTATATCGTGGTGCCTTCACCGTCAAATATCATGTGGTAAACTGAAAGACTGAAACATGAAAAACTAAATTTTTATAAGTAAATCCCTAACTATAAGAAGGGAAATATAATTCAAAAAAATAGAGACATGATAAGAAATAAATATGTAGGGATGAACTCTTAGATACCTCTCGCCTCTATATGTGACTCATTTGTTGGTCAAGTGAAAGATGTTGAGTTGATGGGAATGGAGAACTGTTCAATCCCCTTCATGAGAGTTAATGCCCACTGTCGTTGGTGGTTTCCATGCTACACTTAATTGGATATTATTAATGGTAAGAGCAACTCTAGAGGGTTTTCCAGATTTGCATTTTGGCTTTACATACATGGAAAAGTAGTGTGAAAATTCTTGTGCAAATTTTAGGTTTAGAAATTTGCTTTAAGTTTCATTCTTCTTAGTTGCATTTTCTCAGCATAGCAGATGGAAAACGTTGCAGGGGTTGTACAGAGAAATGTCTGAGAACCCATTATAAAAGACATGGATCATCATTTTTCAAGGTCATAGTAAGGCAAATCAAGGTCTTTTTAGTCAAGACACCAGACTATAAGTACCTTTCGAGCTACAAAACTCAACATGCATTACATATTTTAGTCTGGGCCTGGATTTGTTCTATGGTGAAAAGCTAGGAGGACGAGAACCTGCTTCTCAAGCAAGATTGGATGTGGGGGGCTCTCCAGGAAGTGCCTAAAAAGTGGAAACTAGGTTTTGACTCAAAGGAGGAACAAACATCTTTGCAATAGATTCAAGCTCTATTTAGAGGTGTGGAGGAATTCAGAAATTTTGGAAGGGTCAGTAATGCTATAGGTCAATTTTATCTCCATGGAGAAAATTTTCAGTTTCAAAGATAGGAGAGTGGTTACAATGTTGGAAAAAACTAATCTTCATAAAAATACTAAGATTGCTTACAGATACTGATATTTCCCAAGGAAAATGGATTTTAAACTAGAAGTTGGACTTCTAAACAGTGAAAAGTCCCATTTCATTAGTTTGGCTCTCATACAATTCCGTGGGAAGATTGCAGAGAGAGAAAAAAGTATTAATGGTGTTGTCTATAGATTCTAATTTGGAGGCCAGTTTGAAGTTTGGACAAGGTAGAAGAAAAAGGGCAGGAAAATCTCAAGATTATTGATTCAGATGTTGTTCCAACTTCCATCTTTGGAAGTTGATAAGTGCTAGTCTGAGGTATGTGGTCGTAAAGTGGTTCAAGGAACACATGATTTTCCTGTGACTTTTCAAGGTAGGTCCCCTTTTATCAATTCTTCTTGCTATCAAATAGTACTAAAAGAATCCCCTTCCATTATTGGGTGTTCCAAAATTGTTTGTAACGTTAAGGAAGGTTTAGGGGACTTTAAGGTCCCCCACTAGAATTTGGGTCCATCTTTTGCTTCAGGAAATTGTGGCATTCTCCTCATGCCAGTTGTCCATTATTTAGACCAGGCAATCCATTATTCATAAGCTTCATCAAATGATGTAGGGATTCATTCTTTATCCTGTTTGGGTGGTCAGCTAGTTAAAGAGGCCTCGTAAAATAAATGTGATGAGACGTTCAAGTCATCTTACCATCCAAGATCAAAGACAGAATGTTGTGGGTGATTTTGGGGTCTGGAAGGGGGTTTAGCACCTGATCACGATCACCACCAAGTTCCATTGGAAGAAATTCTAATAACTCTAAAGAAAAGTCATGGTTTCGAAAAAAGAGGAGGGAAAGGGCACGGTTGACAATCAATGGGGCCCTTTCAACAAGCAAAACCCCATTTCTAAATGATTTTTTAGTCATTTCTTTTAAGTTCAAAAGTTGATTGATGTAGAACGAATTAAATAAGCACCTACCTGGAGAAATAACTAAAAAGGTAGAAGTGGAATTTCAAAAAGGCTAGATAAATCCTTTGTTGCTACTTAGTTGATGTTAGATTCAGAGAGTGAGATCATAAATTGTTTCGAGAAGCTCGCCGTATATTGCTACAAATTGAATGAGAGAGTAAGAAGCCTCCAACCCCCTTTAAGTTTAATCCCTCACTGGCTAAATAAAAAGGATTCTAAGGTTGTGGTCATCAAGAATTAAAGATATTATGATAGTAACAGTGAGGACAGAGACATGAAGCAGTTCATAGACAATATAAAAAGGGTAAAAGGTGAAGCTGCAGACTGAGCTCAAAGCTTTGTTCAAAAAGATTTAAAGGATGTTGAAAAATGAATTAAAAACCTCTGATAATAATAAAGCAAGGGTGTTTTTGAAAGATGAAATCAATCCTCTCAAAGAGCTGGAAGGGAAAACAAATCACCTTTCCAAAGAGGAAAAAGAAACTAAACTAAAAAGGAGAACCATCATGTTCTCTGAAAGTGACAGGAATACTAAACTTTTTCACAAGTACGCAAGCCATACAAGAAACATTAACAATATTTGGGAAAATAATAAGTCATATAGTTATAGGGTTAATAAGTCTTCTAAGGAGATAGCTGAAGTGAGAAAGCAATATTTTAAAAGTCTAATGGTAGAAAATATTTGCAAAATCATGAAAATTATCAAGCTATTTCCCAGCATTATCAGTGATGAAATGAACAAAGACTTGGAGGCAGAGGTGTCCAAAGATGAGATAAAAGTAGTTTTAAACTCCAAAAACCTGAAACTTGTATACCCAATGGATGGATAGATGAGTTTCTAAAGAAGAATTTATGGTCCTTTATAATGACGATATGAAATATAAAGAATCTAAATTCATACAAAACAATCTAAATATATAGATTCCTATATGAAATATAAAGATGTTTCTACCTGAAAAAAATGTCCAAGTAGGAATATCTAAATGAGTCATGAGTCAGATATTCTGAACTTTATATTTTCCTTGAGAAACCCCAAATAACAAAAATTCAAGCTACACCGCAGTAGTGATCATATTTGTCATTATTTAATTTCTGTGATTTTTATTTTGTGCTGCTTAAACTCAAGGTTCAAAAGTAACTCCATTCTTATCAAGCAATTCCTTTCTCATCAAGAAGTCTGCATTTGCAGCTTGTGAATGTTGGATTAACATGGTCTATTTGTTTATGATTTTTTCCATAGCGGTCTTGGTGACCCATGGCACTGTCAAATTCCTTGAGAGAACATTCCAAAATATAGTGGTAAGAAGTCAAAGCCTATTAATCTGCCCCTCCTTTCCTTGAAGAGGTATTTCTCATTGATTTGAATTTCATTCCTCTTTTAGTCAAAGAGTTGTATTTGGGCTCTTATTAATTAACATCTTTGACACCCTTGTGCTTTCTTAATGATTGCCTAAATGAATTTTAAACATAAACAAGTGGGATATTTGCACATAATTTTCAAATGGTATTCTTGGTGCTTAATAGATAGCATCCTCATCTGGTAGCCAATATTTTTCCAACAATAGAACATGTTATCACTCAGGTTGTTCCCTTTGACTCCCAACGGAATACGGCCGAGGTAACCACAAAACAGTCTTTGGACTGCAGGCCCTAGCCTACCAGCAGTCAGAGAGGGCTCTTCCTTTGGGATTTAGCTTTTTCTAAGGGATGATTTTAGGCTAGATATGATGCACATGGGTTTGTTTGAGTTTGGTGGGATGGTTGATGCTTCAAACAGAGTTGGCATGCAAAGGATGAGAAGTTCAAACCATTGGGCATGGAGTCAATGAATGTGAACTGAAGGGTGTGTTTTCCTTGGCAGAAGAGGGGAATATGGAGCATGATAGCTACACATGGCACAATGATTAATGCTGGAACAAGGATGAAATGGAGGTCAGGGGATGAGAGGCAATTAAGGATCTCTCATCCAACCAAAGAGGGAAAGTGGATGAAGACTATAGGAGCAATGAAGGATTCCTAAACAGCATTCAGAAATGAGAAATAGCTTAAACATGATCAATTAAGTATGCATATTTATCACTAATTCAGAGGAAAACATAGAAAAGTTACAAGAACTGAGCAAAGAGGGCATGAAAGCCAGCTCTGAACTATTCCTTCTTTCTGCAACTTAGATTATGATATACAGATGATACAGATACATATAAACTGATAAACAGAGGGAGGAAAGACTTATTGGACCATGAGCAAGCACGAGAATTCCATATCAAGCTCTTCAGCCATTGAAAGCACAACCAACAAGTTCAGATGCAAATATTCCAGCAATCTTTGATTACAGAAGTTCTTAAACTTACAGCACAAGTCTGGAATGAGAAATACAACCAACCAACCCTTTACACTATCCAGAGGGTGGTATAAATAGAGAAAATATCTACAAAATATCTACAACAGCAGATCTGATAGCAGATCTGGAGAAATGAATGCTTCTAACCTAACATTTATTGCAAATAAATGAAAGAATGCCTATCTACCAGCTGCGTAGGGACTGCAGCCATAAGAATGAATAAATTATTGGTCTTTTGAGCAATGTGCTGGCACTTCTGCAATAACTGTGCCTTGGGACTTGCTGCGCTGCTCATATGTGTCTTTGTACACTGTCTCTGCAAAATCTGGGCTTTAAACACTTGAATTGCCCCTCTAGGCGGTTATGCTATTGTAGAGTGGCTTTAATGCTCATAATTGTGATCTGGTGGACTTTGATGGCTCTGAGCTGCTTTATTGACTTTGATGGGGCCCTCTTTAATGTTCTGCTGCTTTTAGGCTGCTGATATTTTGAACTGATACTCTATAACTGTCATATCGCCCCATTCTGCTCTTTGAATGCAAAATAACTGCTGCAAGTGCTTTTCGTGGCCCCTAGAATGCTATCGGCACATGGCCGATCAAAAATGGTCCTTAAACTGATAAATTTTGCAAGATTGGGTCGAATAAAGGAGCTCTGGCGG
This sequence comes from Pinus tabuliformis, assembly GCA_031772625.1. Lineage (NCBI taxonomy): Eukaryota > Viridiplantae > Streptophyta > Pinopsida > Pinales > Pinaceae > Pinus > Pinus tabuliformis. The sequence continues at coordinate 1,033,915,748 of CM062816.1, read as the reverse complement.
CATGCCGAGGAGAAATCCCTGCATTTGGAAGTATTTGGGCCTGGAGCGATCTCAAAATGGCTAAGGAAACCATCATTTCCTTTATACCTGGGCGAGCACGGGCGCCGCACCCAAAACATTAAAAATAGCCCTTTTATTATGAACAGGCGAAATGCCTTTAAAACATGAATTTCATCAAAATTTGGGGCTAGGCGGACACTGTGCAAAATACTAAATACTGGCCGTTGGATCCGGCATGGGCCGATCCAACGACTGGCGCTAAATCGGCGATTGGCGGATCGGCGGATCCCAAACCATAATGCCTCCGATGAGCGATGAACCCCGCGGACCTGAAATGCATTATAGGCTCCCTTTTGATTTATATCGGGTCCGGCCCATCAGCAAACTCTTATCGGTGGATTTGAATGAAAATGGGTCATCGGACCCGAAATCCCTTTCAACTGCTCTTTATAGTTTATTGGATCCAGATATGGGGCTCACAGTACCAATCTTTGCGGACCCGAAATGCTTATAGGCTCTTTCTTTATGGAGATCGGGTCCGGCCCATCGGCGAACCCAACTCGGCGGATTTTAATAAAAATGATAAGCAGACCCGAAACCCATTCAAACTGCTCTTTATAACTTTTCGGCTCCGGCCCGTCGGAGCCTTTCCATTTCGCTGTACAAGGGGCCATTTACAGACCCGAAAAATATATATGTCATGCCTTATTATTATTTCGGCTCCGGCCAGTCGGAGCAATATATGGGGCAATGCGATCAAAAACGGGCCATTGATCTGAGGGCCCAAATGGACGGCGGAGATTAAGTCGGCATTTCGCTATCGGCGGGGTCATGGGGTTGCCACATAGAAACGCCGAAACCCATCGGACCCGAAATGCCTTTATGCCACACTATATTACTTTTCGGCTCCACTGGTTGGAGCCATACGGGAGTGATGCGATTAAATATGGGCCGTTGATCTCTGGGCCTGAATGGGCGGCTGAGATTAACTCGGTGTTTCCCGTCAGAGGAGAGCATGGGGCGTGACTTTATATACATATGACTGCCGACGCGATATCGCAATCGGCGATCGGCGGACCATTTGTCGGGCTTATATACTTTGTTTGCAACCATGCGATATGCCGATCGGCGAAATTGCAATCGGCCTTTATTGATCGGACTCCCATATATGCATTGTGTTAACACACGACTCCCCTCCCAACTGCGATATCGCATCGGACGAGGTCCAAATAGAACTCTTTTACAATCGGAGCAAGGCCCAAGGTAAGTGATGCGGGCTTTTATGATCGGAGGCAGAATTTTTGATGTTTTGAAGGGATTTCAAGGCATCGGAAGGGGTCCGAAAGCCCAAAAAGGGATTTTTCATGCCTTGGAAGGATTCTAAAGGCACCTGGGAGGATTTTTATGTGTTTTGAGAGGGGTTTAATGGCCTTTAAAAGGGTTGGTGCCTTGGAAAAGGTAGAAACATGGCCAAAAGATGGTTTTTTATACATATGAAGGGAATTTATGCTTTGTGAAGGAATCAAAAAGCACTAGAGGGGTTTTATAGAGTGATGAAGGGCTTTATGCATCGGAAGGAGTCCGAAATGCATCTGGAAGATGGTTAGAGGAGGGCAGTGTGGGTTCTTGCTGAGTTTCTGATAAACTTAGCAATTCCCGAGGATGTATATGGTTATCTTTCAACCAGGGGGAGGGGATAAGTATATAGGGGAGTAATATACATAGTTTTAGTAGGGGAAGGGGAAATAAATAGGGAGCTACATAGTAAAGTTAATAGTTAATATGACAATGATGAGAAAAAGCGCTAAGAATGATGTCTTAGGCTATCAATGGGGGAAAATGACTGATAGAAGAAGTGTGTACATTCCTTGAGTGAAGCAGATCTTCACCAAGGCAAATGATATGGAGAATGATGAAACTAAGAGGTATCAAGCAGATCTTGACCTCTTTAAGGGAATTTAGTGAGTGACTTGGGTAAAAAGGAAGAAGGGAGGAGTTAGACATGCTTCGCTTGAAGTCCTCCAACTGAAAAACTGCCTCAAACCAAAAAACGGATTGCTTATCAAAATTGGAACATAGCAGTGGCAGTGAAACTAGCACACTCTCATGGACACTTCTTTAGCCATCTGTAGAAAATATGGAGCATTGCAGCATGCATAGTACGACATATTTGGCATGTAAAAATGTCGATCATGAAACATGATTAACCTGCTGCAGCAGGAGGCTAACAGTGTCTCCACTTGGGGATGGCTTTTCCTTGTGAAAAGCTAAGAACAGCAGGTCAGACTGCCTTGTATTCAATTGTTGTTGTGTTCTGCAAAATTCCCTTGGCTGGCTGCCTTATTGATCCTACCTACCTACCTACCTACCCTAACCAGCACTTACTTTGCTGTTAGGTGAAGTGAAATAACCAATACAGCCATTTAAGCAAAATAGACATCAGTGAGCTTTGCTGCTTGTGCTTGTTGGTGAGAAAAACTGAGATCTTGCAATCTGATGTGGATTTGTTAATCTTTGAGAAGATCAGGAAGCTACTGACCTCCTTTGCTGTGTTTAAACACTGTACAAAACTGTCCTGCAACATATATATACAATTGCTAGGCTGAAATAAAGAACTGCACAAAGGTTCAGGATCGCTACCATGCCTTGGAGTCGGGAGATCATCAACAATTCGATAGTGAGCCTTGCAACCTACTAATGGAGAAAGGCACTGATCTCTTTCATCACTCTTCCTGCCAGCAGATAGGTCATTCAAAACTTGCAGAGGTGCTTGCAATTTATTACAATCTGGCTCGAATAGGACTTGACTGATCTGCGCAGGCTGCTCCTCTTCTTCTTCTTTGAATAACTCAGATGGCTGAAAACAAAGAGGCAGGGGATCCACTTGGATCATTTGATCATATATTGCTGCTTCTAAGTCTTCCTCAATCTGATATTCGATGGCTCTTTGGGGCTGCAAAACTAGAGGCAATACCTTTGGAACAATATTTTGATCATCCTCCAGGCAGTCAATAACAAGACTTGCTGACAAATGCTTATTAATTGCATGATAGTTCTCCTTAATAAATTGAAAAGACTCAAAACAAAATGGTAAAGTTCCTTCGCTGAAATCAAAATTTTCTGCGCTTTCCTCCTTTACTTCATAGCTGAACTGGGCAAGCTGATCATTACATTCAAGCTGCTGAGCCTGAACTTCACTTCCTGCCAAAATAGGATCTGATTCCTCTACAAAGCTGATTTGGTCGTTAGGCTCATAATCATCATCATACAGATCATATTTGGGCAGACAGTTGAAAGAAGAGAAGCTATTATATTCACACAGTATATCAGGAGACTGCTCCTTCACATATGGCTCTATGAATATGTCATCTGATTTGTGGTAGGTTTGTTCGTGAATGTCACTACTTTCCTCATGCACAACAGATGTGTTCTTGTGCTCTAAGCATTCAACTTTCATTGTGATCAACTGCATCATTTCCTCTGACTTTTGTAACACACTATGAAGTCTTTCTTCTTGCTCTGTCTTGCGCTGTTCTTCCCTCCTCTTTAGATTTGCCTCCACGTCCACGGCTACATCCTGCATCTGTTTCAAAGTGGACGGGCATCTTTCTCTCAAACGAAATTCCATTTCTGGATCAAAAGCTCTTGGATATTGCAATAGAGCCAGATCAGGGGGAGGCCTAATATTCAATGGCATAGAGAGATAGACTTGATTGAATCGATCAGAAAATTGCTGAACCGACTCATTTGGAAGCCTTTTTAACTCATCATAGTCTTGAATGAGTGAGAGGAAACTAACTTTGATCATCCATATATCAAGGAAGAGCTTGGAACACTACTGAAGATTTGAGATGCTGGCCTCAGGCAATGCTTTAAACCAAGTCCTAACTTCGCCTTGCAAAGAAAGGGAAAACAGTCTAAGACTAACATCTTCATCTTCCACTTCGAATATATTAAGATAATCTTCAAAATCCTGGATATGTTTCTAGGCAGTAATACCATTCTCTCCATCAAATCTAGGGAGATACTCAGGATGATTTGCAGGCAGAGGATTGAGCACGAGAGGCAAAATGAGAGGCTTATATCTATCAGGAACTTTACGAGACACAGGAGTATATACAGGAACTGTAAGACTGGGCTCTATTTTTGGTTCCTCCTTGGCTGTATGATGATCTTCAACAGCATTTGAAGACTGCTGCTCTAATGTGCAAGGAGGCTTTTCAACAACATTTTCCAAAGGAAAATCATAAAAATCTGATATAGAATCGTCTTTAAAATACAATATACATAGCAAAACTTTATGGAGAAAAAACATGACCTCTTGGATAGTAATCCAGGTCAAAAGCCTGATCTGTGCATATATCTCTTTTGGGTTCATTTCTCCAGTGGAGTCTTTATTCTGAGTGGAGTCGCCAGGTGGATGAATTAACCTTGAAGTGCCTGATCTCTGTCCACCGTCACAGATCAGAGCTAAACATGAGAAGCTCTGAAGAAAAGGGACACTTTCTCCAGAAAACAAGGCAAACTGATCAAAATTGGGGGTATACAGTAATAAACAAATGATTTCAGGTCCCCAGTGGAGTCGCCATTATGTTATCACTCAGGTTGTTCCCTTTGACTCCCAAGGGAATACGGCCGAGGTAACCACAAACCAGTCTTTGGATTGCAGGTCCTAGCCTACCAGCAGTTAGAGAGGGCTCTCTCTTTAGGATTTAGCTTTGTTTAAGGGATGATTTTAGGTTAGATATGATGCACATGGGTTTTTTTGAGTTTGGTGGGATGGTTGATGCTTCAGACAGAGTTGGCATGCAAAGGATGAGAAGTTCAGACCATTGGGCATGGAGTCAATGAATGTGAACTGAAAGGTGTGTTTTCCTTGGAAGAAGAGGGGAATATGGAGCAGGATAGCTACACATGGCACAATGATTAATGCTGGAACAAGGATGAAATGGAGGTCAAGGGATGAGAGGCAATTAAGGATCTCTCATCCAGCCAAAGAGGGAAAGTGGATGAAGACTATATAGGAGCAATGAAGGATTCCTAAACAGCATTCAGAAATGAGAAATAGCTTAAACATGATCAATTAAGTATGCATATTTATCACTAATTCAGAGGAAAACATAGAAAAGTTACAAGAACTGAGCACAGAGGGCATGAAAGCCAGCTCTGAACTATTCCTTCTTCCTGCAACTTAGATTATGATATACAGATGATACAGATACATATAAACTGATAAACAGAGGGAGGAAAGACTTATTGGACCATGAGCAAGAACGAGAATTCCATATCAAGCTCTTCAGCCATTGAAAGCACAACCAGCCAATTCAGATGCAAATATTCCAGCAATCTTTGATTACAAAAGTTCTTAAACTTACAGCACAAGTCTGGAATGAGAAATACAACCAACCAACCCTTTACACTATCCAGAGGGTGGTATAAATAGAGAAAATATCTACAACAGCAGATCTGATAGCAGATCTGGAGAAATGAATGCTTCTAACCTAACATTTATTGCAAATAAATGAAAGAATGCCTATCTACCAGCTGCGTAGGGACTGCAGCCATAAGAATGAATAAATTATTGGTTTTTTGAGCAATGCACTGGCACTTCTGCAATAACTGTGCCTTGGGACTTGCTGCGCTGCTCATATGTGTCTTTGTACACTGCCTCTGCAAAATCTGGGCTTTAAACGCTTGAATTGCCCCTCTAGGTGGTTATGTTGCTGTAGAGTGGCTTTAATGCTCATAACTGTGATTTGGTGGGCTTTGATGGCTCTAAGCTGCTTTATTGACTTTGATGGGGGCCTCTTTAATGTTCTGCTGCTTTTAGGCTGCTGATATTTTGAACTGATACTCTATAACTGTCAAATCACCCCATTCTGCTCTTTGAATGCAAAATAACTGTTGCAAGTGCTTTCCGTGGACCCTAGAATGCTATCGGCGCATGGCCGATCAAAAATGGAACTTAAACTGATAAATTTTGCAACACTAGGTCGAATAAAGGACCTCTCGCGGCATGCCGAGGAGAAATCCCTGCATTTGGAAGTATTTGGGCCTGGAGCGATCTCAAAATGGCTAAGGAAACCATCATTTCCTTTATACCTGGGCGGGCACGGGCACCGCACACAAAACATTAAAAATGGCCCTTTTATTATGAACAAGCAGAATGCCTTTAAAACATGAATTTCATCAAAATTTGGGGCTAGACGGACACTGTGCAAAATACTAAATCCTCGCCGTCGGATCCGGCGCGGGCCGATCCAACGACTGGCGCTAAATCAGCGATCGGCAGATCGGCGGATCCCAAACCATAATGCCTCCGATGAGCGATGAACCCCGCAGACCCGAAATGCATTATAGGCTCCCTTTTGATTTATATCGGGTCCGGCCCATTTGAATGAAAATGGGTCATCGGACCCGAAATCCCTTTCAACTGCTCTTTATAATTTATCGGATCCAGATATGGGGCGCACAGTACCAATCTTTGCGGACCCGAAATGCTTATAGGCTCTTTCTTTATGGAGATCGGGTCCGGCCCATCGGCGAACCCAACTCGGTGGATTTTAATAAAAATGATAAGCAGACCCAAAACCCATTCAAACTGCTCTTTATAACTTTTCGGCTCCGGCCCGTCGGAGCCTTTCCATTTCATTGTACAAGGGGCCATTTACGGACTCGAAAAATATATATGTCGTGCCTTATTATATTTCGGCTCCGGCCAGTCGGAGCAATAAATGGGGCAATGCGATAAAAAACAGGCCGTTGATCTGAGGGCCCAAATAAGTAGCCTGATCTCCATGTAAGTGCAGCACGAATAGACGAGCCAACTCATGATGAAATTGAACACTAGCCACCTTTTGACAAAACTGAAAGCATGACTGACGCTGGAAACTTGACATAGCAAGAGGGCAGGCCTGCAATTCTGTAAGGGTGGTTGGTTCTTCTCTAACATGTCTGCCACATTTGTGAGGCCTCCGGGGAGCCTATTCTTCCGAGGATGAGTCACTTTGGGTTTCTATTTCATAGTCTGATGCATGTTCAGATGCCATGACTGTTGTTTTTCCATTGCCTTAGAGAAAAGATGCTGATGATAAAACTGTGTTTGGACTACTTTTGTGATGTGTTGAAATCTTCCACCAAGGGGAAAAATGCAACAATGGATTGTTAGGAAGGGGAATAATATGAAGGGATTAGGGAATATGAGGAGGAATTTTATTTAGGGACATGTTGGGGGTTTAGGAAATTTTATATGGGGTAGGGTTTGGGGTTTTACCTTTAACAAATGAGCAGAGGGGATATGGAATAGGAGTTTAGTAGCATTTTAGGATAGGGAAAAATGGGAAAAGTGGAATAGGGAAGAAGGGAATGAGGGAAAGAGGGAAAAATGAAATGGAGGAGGAATCTTGGCGCCAACACAATGAATTTGCAACCCTAACAACATTTGTTTTGATGACTTTAAGTGGTAGGGTTTAAGAGTTTTTGTGCAACCATAAGCAGCCATAAACCATCATCATACTAACATAAAAATGGATGAAACACTGAGAGATCAACCCCACCTAGAAAATTCAAGGGATTGAAAGGCGATTGGTTGCAATTCTGAGCAAAATCGGGCTTTTATGTGTATGCGCCGTGCAGCATACCCAGTGCGCCACGTCGTTTGAGTGCATCGTGCCCATGTTATTTAACACTGTGTGGTCATGCCCAGTGCACTGCACTCCCTCAGTGCGCTGCGCCACTCCACCTGTGCGTCGCGCTCCAACCTTTAACACAGTCACGGCCTTTCAAACTGCAGTTTGTTCTTCAACCTCCAAATTTGACTTTGCTATAAGATTTCATGAATGTAACTTGATACAAATGATTTATATACTTGGAGAAATATCTTGCAAGAGTTGGATTTGATTTTTTCTTTCTCCAAAACCCATTTTGTAATGTTTTCACTTTGGCACTTTTTCACAATTAATACAACTTTGCTTTTCACACTTCCTTTCGATTTCTTTGACTAAAATGATGAGATTTTTGGCAATTTTTTGCAGGGGTAGCCGACATGGAATTTGGCTAAGGAGACCAGGGCTGCACTTGTAGAAATCCACTGAGAAACTTTTGAAAATTATTACAAATGACAAACTGTTGACTTTTCTTCAAAATAGAGTTTTGAAGAACAATCGTAATCTATCAACATGACGATGAAAATCTTTGAATCACAACTTTATAAGAGCCTCCGTCTGGCCTTGCTGGCTTTATTGGACATTGTTTGAAGACCAAATGACTAATCCCTAGACTTAATGACTGAAATGACTCTTGTTCATTAAAAGATCCAACATTGACTGTCATGGACTTTAATACACATTGATGAAAAGACCTAAGCCAGCAGGTACAAGACATGAGGGGAATGAATGATAAGGCCCTTCCGTCGGATTATGGCATTCCCCGAGCAGAATGTAGCTGAGTGAATGGAGCGAGACACCTAAAAATGAAATGTAGAAAGAGTTTTGATCTCTGACGGAGGACTGACAAGGCCGACTCTAACACAGGTCACTTTGCTTGGAATCAGTCAAAGTGTCCAACTCCTTCTCTGTTTCTTTGAGCTGATCATTTAGCTTTAGGAATAGGTCCATAAGCTCTTCATGTCACTTTTGTGCTTCTAGTACTTCCATTGTTTGAGGGTGGTGCAGCTGGGGAATTTTGAGCTGCTTCTTCAGTGCAACAATATCATATTTTTTATTTTTAATTAGTTGCTCTGTTGCTTTCACATCCTTGGGATCATGTCCCAATTTTATCACTAAGTCCTCTAAGGACTTGATTCTTGTATCTTTGGCCTATGAGGAGGCCTTCTCCAACTGAAAATGAGCTGACATATTGTTTAAAGAGTTCTGCAATTGGTGGGATTCTATGGCTTTCCATGTCAATGTGGAATAAATCATCTCACCAGTTTGCTTATGTAGCTCAATCTAGTCAATGGGATGAATATCCCTTGCCCGTACTTCAAAAGCCACTCTTTTAAAAATTGTTGTTGTCCTTGCCTGCTAAGTGGTCGGCTTGATGAAGGTCATTTGCATCTTCCCCTCTTTGACATCATAGACTGATATAAGCCTTGTTTGACTAGTAAGGGTCATCTTCATATACTGTGCATAGGTTTGAGCATTCAGCCTCTCATTTCTATCCTTTATTTCTTTGTATCTATCTTTCATGTCTTCATCTTTATCTGTTGGCATTCTGAAGGAGGATACCTCAACACTATGCTATCTTTCCACAATCTGAGTGTGTGATGTGGAAGGTTCTAGAGTGCCTCCAAATGGAGTGGCAAGCCTACTCCCATCTCTTTGTATGCTTGTAACCTCAGTTGTCTCCTCTGTATATTCCTATTCACAGACATGATTGACTCTTTATCTCTTGTCTCTACATAGGCTTGTGATGTTCCTCTTCCTGAAGTAGTGGCCCCTTCCCTGTTTCTCTTGAGGCTTTTCTCCTCATTTATAGGAGTCTATAAAACTAGGGGTACTCATGGTGACCTCTGGTCTATCTATTTTCTCTGATTTCTCTGGTACTTTTGATTCTTCTGGTACCTCTGATAGGTCTGGTGCTTTTGATTCTTCTGGTACCTGTGATCCTTCTGGAACCTGCAGGAAAGAACCCTCATCAAGTTGTTTCTCTAGGTTAATTAATGTGTTTTCCACAACAACTTCAGTACTATCTGTATCCTCTAAAGTGTTTTCCGCCCATTGCAATTGGTTGGAATACTTTTCTATTTAAGGGATGTGGTGATGAATATAGGGAGCCATCTTGTTTTTTTTCCTTCTGTTGTAGATGAAATCCAAGGGATCATATCTCCATATGAAGCTCTATTTTAGATTTAATCTTTGAAGGATTAGGTCTACCTCCTTTCCAACTTCTCTGCTATTACAAATAAAGGGACCTAATTGGTCTTTGATCCTGAGTTGGGCCTTCTTTTTGGATTTTACAAAGTGTACCTCATCTGAATTTAGTATCTGCCTGTAGTAATCCAGAGAGAATAAACTCATTTGGAGGTATTTAGGTAGTTTGTATGGGGCCAGCTCACAACCATACATCCTGATCTCATTATGGTTTTGGTATAAGTACTAATCACCTACTTTGGATTGTTTTGAGAGTTGTAGGATCTTCTTTCTATCTAAACTGATTCTTGGAGGAGGGTTTCCTATCAGCATCATCACAATGGGATGTACAAAAAGGTCTATGAAGTCTGTATATGGATATGGTGAGTCATATTTATGGATCAATGGAGTCCAGAAAATTACTGCTCTAGTGTGAAATTTTGTTTCAAGCTTCTAGAGAGTAAAGCGGAACTTATTTTCTTGGTAGTATAGGAAAAGGTGATACAAAACAGAGGAATACTTAAAGACTCACTCATTACTCATCCTAAGGAACTGGCCATGCATCCTATCAGCTATAAACATGGCATAGTCATAGATAACAGTAGGAGGTTGTCCTAGAGTGTATATGGACATGAAAGCTAGGATGATTTCATCTATATACTCATTGGTGGTATAACCTAGGACACTGGATATCATTGTTACAATGTCCTAGCCAAATGGGGAACATATGGTATACACATATGGAGGGGGTTCTTTGGGGGTATACTTTTCTTCTACAATGAAGGTTTGGATTATTTGGGCCAATCTTGTAGGGCTGACCTTGGGAAATGAGTCCAACAGGTCTCCAATGGAAAGAAGAGTCAGGTTTTTCCCTGGTTGAAGTTGCAGCATCTCATTAATAGATTCAGCAATGATGGTAAAAAGTATGGTTTGGTTAGGGGACATCACTGCTCTTTGACTGGGGATATAATTTTCATGGTAGTAATGGACAATTTTTGGGAAAATGTGAACTTTGGGGAATTGGTACTTGGGCAAATTGGACTTCAAAAAACCGATTTTATCAGCATGGTTCATGTATTCGTCTCTGTATTGATAGTATAGTTTGAGAGGGGATTCATGGACAGAGGTGCCATTTATCTGGAAATCCTTATTAGCTAGGGGGAGGTGGTCTAGGTCTAGATGAGGAGTGGAAATAGGTCTAACATCCATGGCAATTGGGGCAGCCATTCTCAGTTCTTGTGGATTTGAGAGTGGGGGAGGTGATTTTTAGTTTTTTAGGGAAATGGTGTTTCAGTACAGAGAAGGTTTGAGCTTCTAGAGTTTCTTTAATTAATTTTTTACCTTAATAAATAAAACTCAGTAATTGGTGCTGAAATTGATAGGGTTTCCAGTGAATTATGGCTTAAATACCTGGAATTTAAGGAGAACTAGCTTTGAATGGGGAAACTGGAAACTGTGAATGGTTGAAAGGCTCTAAGTAGGCTGGAAAGTAAATTGGGTGCTCTGTGGTGTCTTTAGGCTACAATTGGACATAGGTTGACAACATTGATGTTCGCAGGAGCATGCATGGAGGTTTGCAGTTGAAAAAACGATAAAAACAAATGATTTTGGGCTTTTTGGCTTTATGCGCAAAAGTCAATTTTGGCAGGTATGGGTGAACAGTAGTCATTTGTCATGTCGCAGGGTGAACAGTAACTATTTTTGCATGTAGCGGGTGGGCAATATGTGGTTTCCATCGCACTGATTTTGGGCACTTAGTGGTATTGGGAGGAGGCCGCCCGATTCCATACATTGAACGACACGTAGCATCCAGGGCACGACAGAAAATAACTCTTTTCGGGTGGGTTTTGTTTAGATGTCGGGCCCACCCAAAATGGATAAAGGGCGTCAGATGTGTAGGGAGGTGATCGTACAGTGATCGGGCGTGGAAGTTGCACGGAGGCTAGTGGAGGGCCCAACAGGTGATTTTAGTGCGGCGGATTTTGAGTTAGTGAAGGATTAAAGTGGGGATAAGGTGTCAGGGTCATTAGCAGAGGGATTTAAACAAGGGATTACCTAATGTAATCGCAGATAGATTAGTTATTGGGTTCTTCGAGGTTTGGGTAGAATATCCTAGTTTATATTTAAACTAAGATATAGGGCTAGTAATACTGCGGGAGTTAAATATATACTAGAAAATGGTTTTTATTTGGGATTTAATAAATAAAATTAGTAATTAATAAAATGAGCGGAAAGGGGCACATTACCCTAAGTATATGATATTTCATGTTTTAATGCTTTTCCGATAATAACATAAAAACTTACGATATAGTGTCTTTGTGGGTTTTTAATATGAAAATGATTTATGTAGGGGAATAAATACTTTTCCTAGGTAAAGGTATTTTAACCTTAGGAAAGGAGTATTACTAGGGAAAATGAATGAACTGAAAGGGGGGATGAATTTTTATGAGGGGGTTTTAGTACTTATTACCTATAAGTCATTGAGCCAAGGGTCCAGTCCCTCCAAAAGTCAGAGAAATGCTCTGAGCCTCTTTGACTTAGGGTTTTTAAGTACTTTGAACTTTATTGTGGGAAATTAGTTAATTAAAAGGTGAAATGAATGAGGGAAGTTAATTAATTGCCTTTGATATCAAATTTCATGCTTGATTGTCCATTTTTCTATAGAACTTTCATGATGCAAAAGATGATAAACATGCTTTTGTCTAATCAATCACCATACTTCTGCAACCTTTCTTCTACTTACCCATCTACTTATCCTACCATTTTCACTTCTCTTATTAGGGTGCATTTGAGCTAGCAAACCCTTATGAAACATTTTTCTTTCTTTTTACAATAGTAAACTAACTAAACCTAACCTTATTACATCCAAGGGCTCAAATTAAACATTTGAGCTCCTTTTATTTACTCTACCTATCTAATTATCTGCTAAGGTTACACTATTTGGCTAGATTTTTATTCTCTATCTATAGACATGAAATTTAAACATGAAATAGCCAAGTTTAAATATTTTGACTATCATGGATTGTGGCAAAGATTACAAACTGCACACAATCATTTATTATGCACAAAAAGTAAATAGTAGTGGAATTTTGGCTTGCTCACTTTCATTGTCCTTTTTCTTTTCTTGGGGTTCATATTTTTCATATTTTTTAACCTTTTTATTATTTTTGTCCTTTGATTTTTCTTTTAGGACATAACTTCTTTACATTTTTTAATTCTTTTGAATATGGAAAACATTTGTAGAAAGAAAAGGTGTGTACATATTACAGGTTTAATCTCATTCCTTAAAAAATTATGACTCCTATTGGTATAGGAACCTAACAGATCCTGTAGTGATTGTGGACAAAATTCGCTGGTTAGGAGAAGCTATGGCTCTTTGACTTGGGATATAGCAGAGTTGGCATATGTGGATGATTTCAGGGAACTAGTATACTTGTGGGAACAAATATTTAGGAAAATTTGACATAGCTGAATATCATCATTTTGGTTAATGAATTTGTCTTTGCTCCAGTAGTGGAGTTTTAACAAATTGCTAGGGCAGGGTCTATCTTTGATCTGGAAATCTCTATCAACCAATGGGAGGTGGCCAACATCTAGGTGAGCAGTTTGCAGGGGGTTTTCATCCATAATGCTTTGGGAAGCCATAGATTTGTTTAGTTTATTCAATTTATCACTATCTAGCTTAGGAAGTAGGCTTAGATCCTCTGGAATAGTGTGAAAAGATGAATACAGTCTGCAACAAAGGGTTTGGGATGCGAAAATGGCTTTCTTTAGGTTAGTCAGGCTTTTAATTGGTTTAATTGATTAACTCATTAAAAATGTTGTGCAAAGCTCAAGTATAAGCCTTCTAGTACTTCATGAATACCTGGAAAATGAAGATTTGGTATGCAGACAGGTTCTCTGGGGGCAACGAAGGCTTTCTGATGGCATCAAACGGTCTTTGTACTCTTCAAATCAGAGTCAGTGGAGGCTCTTTTCAGAAATTTTTAATAGAATAATAGTGAAAATATTTAAAAAGGGCAGCTTATTTCGTTTTTTAACCAACCATGGCTAATTTTGGGCACGCGGTTAATGGGTGGTTTCATGGGATGCAAGGAGGCGGTAAGGTGGTATATCGCGTGCTCAAAAGTGGTCTGGTGGTATGTTTTCTAAGGACGTGATATAATGTGGGGTTTCCACGTAGAAAAAAGGCGAGCGAGGAAAACCATGAATCTCTCATGCTTTTGAGATATTAACAGTCGGACATCGAAGTGCCACAATATGGGATACATGTTGTTGGATCTAGAGGTTAGTGATCGAAAGGTTATCGCATGGCAGAGTTGTGAGGAATGAGTCGGAGATTTGATTGGCAGGGCCCGGGGATAAGTGATGTGGTGGGTATTAAATTTATACAAAGGTTTTGTGAGGGTCGGGGAGCTATGAAGTGGGGGGCTTGAATTTAATTAAAATAAGTCTTCAATTAAACTTTATCAAGAAGATTTAGTAAATGGGAAGGGGATTTTGAAAGGAATAAGGGTTTTTAGGAGGGGAAAAATATTAGGGAAGGAAAAGTAATGAAGGGGTAATAAAGGGAAATTAATAAATTAGACATATAAGGGGTTTAGTGAATTGAGGGGAAATTAGTGAATGAGCTTTAGTATTCAGGCCTAAAATTATATATAACTTTTATGGTAAATACCCAAAGTAATATACGACTTTTGTGAATGTCCTCTTTCCTTGATAATTCCTTATGCACATGAAACATAGGATTAAGCATGATGAAGGTCCATTTGAGGTAGCAGCCTTATGCATTCCAAAACCTCTTTTACCTACCCTTTATTTACCCTAGCATTTTTTTCTTCATTTATTGGGTCCATTTGAGCTTGCTGACCCTTTATTTCTTTTTCTTTGATAAGCAAACTACGTAATTCTAATCTTATAACTTCCAATAACTCATATTAAATTGATGAGCTCATTATTATTTTCTACCTAACTACTGATCTTCCAATATTAAACAGTTTGGCTAGATCTTTATTCTCTATCTATCAACATGAAATTTAAAGCATTTTTTCTTAAACTATTTGACCATCATGGATTGTGGCATTTTTGACAAGCTGCACACAAACTTATTTTGCAAAGCAAAGTAAAAAGTAGTGGCTTTTGAATTTGCATCACTTTCAGAATATTTTTTTTATCTCTTTTTGTGGGGTTCACATTTCATACTATTTTTTGATATTTTTCTTTTATTATCCCTTTGATTTTTGTTTTAGGACTTCACCCTCTTTATATTTTTTATTTTTTTAATATGGGAAAACATTTTGTAGAAATAAAAAGTATGTACAATATTACAAGACTGATCATAGCCAATTCAAAATTATGAATCCTATTATTATAGGGCCTAACAGTGGCTCCACATGGGGATGGAATTTCCTATTGAAATGTAAAGAACTTTTAAGATCAGTATCCTTTGAAACTTTGACTGTGCTTGCCTTAGAACTGCTTCTCTATGATCTGCTTTATTCATCATATGATGTTGCACCTTTCAAAGCTTAGATCCTTCTCTTCGGGCTTCAACCTCAAAAGATAATCATTCAATCCAATCTAAACTTTACAATGTTATGTACAATGAGCAAAGTAAAAAAATGAAATAATGTTAATATGGGGGCATGTAATGCTTCAACATTCTACCATTGACTAGTCCACCTGGTAAATCTGTTCCATCTAACTGCTTCAAGAAAAATGCATTGTTACCTCTGTAACCATAAATGATATAAGGGCCTTGCCATAGGGAATCAAATTTACCATGTTTACCCTTTTCTTCTATTCTGGAATCCCATTTGAGTACTTTGTCACCTATGTAAAAATCATCAGCTTTATTTTTCTTGTCAAAAATCATTTTGATTTTATCTTGGATCACTTGGGATTTTTCATATACTTCTTCCCTGGTTTGCTACAAATGTATTGTCTGATTTATCCTCCTTTGGATATCATTTGGTTCTACTTGCAATTCTTGAATCATTTTCATCACTGGTACTACTAAAGAGGATGGAAAAACAATATCCATTCCATATACTAGCTGATAAGGAGATGTAGGAATGGACTCTTTTGTAGTTAGTATGTCTGCCCATAAGGCATTAACCAACTTTTTGTTCCGGGTCTTCTTATTTTCTTCTAACAGTTTCTTGATGATATTAACTAGGCTTTTGCTTGAGGATTCTGCAAGTCCATTACCTTGAGCCTAATAGTTCATGGAATGGCCAAGGGTAATGTGGTATTAGTTACAAAAGTCTATCATTTTCTTGGATTTGAAGGCAGCAACATTATTAGTGATGAGATTTTGTGGGCATCCAAATTTGGATAGGATGTTGTTTTCAATGAAATTATGATAGAATCTATGGCTTGTCTAGAAGGGATGGCTTCTATCCATTTAGTAATGTAATCAGTGGCTATCAAAATCCATTTATGTTGGGCTGAGGAGGATGGGTGAATTTCACCAATGAAGTCTATACCCCATTGTTGAAATGGAATTTTTGTGGAGATGGTTTTGGGGGGTAATGGTAAGAGTTTCTTCTTGCCTTCAAATATTCAGCGTTTGTGACAGGAGGTCACATATTTTCTGACATCTACAAAGAGGGTGGGCCAGTAAAAAACTACCCTTAAAATCTTATCAGCAGTTGTTTTCTAGTATAGGTGTCCCCCACAATCCCCTACATGAAATTCCTTCATGACCTTGTCAGCTTCATCTTTTAATAAACAATTTAACAAAATGCCACCATTATATTTCCAAAATAAAACATTATCTAAGATACAATATTTCATTTATTTCATCTTTAGGAATCTACTTTTGGTTATAGATAAACAAAGAGGAACTTGTAAGTTGAGTAAAATGAAAATAATGTATGTATACTGAGGTGAATCTATGAAATATTCACTAATTTGTGGAGTCACCATCTCTTCCTGATCATCTATAGCAACAATGAAATTTATATCTAAGGCTTGACAACTCAATTCAGCCATGATTTTGGCTAAAACTTGGCCTTTAATTAACTTTGTAGGCTTGATATCAATGTCATATTCTAATATGGTGGCAACCCATTTGCCTATTGTTTCCATCAGGCCCATTGTGAGTTAGAATGTCCTTTACAATTGAGTTTGGAACATATGCTATTATGTGGGAGCATATAGCATATACTCTGAAATCCTTTATGGCTTTTACTAAAGAAAGAGCTTGTTTTTCCATTATATTATACTTTACTGTAACATCTCTCAAAGCTTTACTGAAGAAGCCGATGTGTTGTTCATAACCCTCACTATTCGTTTGCAACAAGACTACTGCAATAGTGTGTTCTAAAGCAAATGAAAAAATTATGAAGTCTTTGTTGAAATTAGGAATTATGAGGATAGGTGTTTTAGTAAGGGCTTCTTTGATTGCCTCAAAAGACTACTTAGCCTCTACTGTCCACATAAGTGTTGAATCCTTTTTCAACATGTTATTCAAATATCTAATTAGTTTTGCTATGTTAGAAATGAATCTTCTAAGAAAATTTATTTTACCTACAAATGATTGCAATTCTTTAATTTTCCTAAGAGGATGGATGTTTAGGATTGCTTCTATTCTAGCTGGATCAATTCTAATTCCCTCTTTTGAAATTATGTGTCCTAAGAGTTTACCTTCTTCTAGCCTGAAGAGTGCCTTTTGGGATTCAAAGTAATGCCAAATTTTCTACATTTAATAAAAACTCTTCTCAAATGATCTACTGTTCACTATCTAATTTGTAAAACACTGTGATATCATCTTGGTAAACAACTAAAAATTCATGGATTTCTTTTGATAAAGATATGTCCATTTCTCTTTAGAATGTTGCTCCAGCCTTCATTGATCTAAAGGGCCTCTTTAAATACATGAATGTTCCCCGCGGAATGGTGAATGCAGGCTTTTCTTGATCTTCGGGTTGGAATAGGATTTGATTGTATCCATAGAATCCATCAAGTAATGAAATTCTAGATGACCCTACTACCCTCTAGAGAATGTGGTCCATTTTAGGGAGGGGATAGTTATCCTTCGATGATACTTTGTTCAAGTTTCTGAAATCAACACAAAGTCTGATTTCTCTTGTTTTCTTTCTAGTGGTGACTAAATTAGAGACCCAATCTGAATATCTAATAGGTGCTATGATTTGTGTCTCATACATCCTTTTTACTTCTTTTTCAATCAATGGCATAAGAACTAGATTAATTCTCCTAAGATGTTGTTTGAAGGGTTTTTGATCTTCTTTGATGGGTATCTTATGTTGAATAATGATGGTGTCATAAGACTTGAGATCTTCATAACTCCAGGCAAATACATCTTGAAATTCTTTAAACAAACTTATGTATTTCAGATTTTCAACTGGAGGTAATGCTTTGGATAATTTAATAAGCTTAGGTTTTCCTTTTGTTCCTATGTTACATTCTTCTATGTCTGATCTTAAAAGCTCCATTTTTGTTTTTCTAGCTACATCATTTGAATCAAATAAATCTTATAATGGGACTAATCCCTTAGGCAAAAAGTTATTTTTAAGGTTTAAAATCTCAGAATCATCATTAACTATTTCTTCTATTTCTACTTTTTCTAAGTTATTTATTTCTACTTTAGGGAATTTAGTGGGTTTATTTATATATACAGCATTTATCTCTATCTCTCTATTTATGATGTCATATAATGTACAATTAGTATCTATGTTATAGTTTTGGAATTTTCCCTCAACATTCATAAAATTATAGATTTGAGAATCTTGTCAAAATATCTGTCAATACTTCAGATTATCAGGTATAACAGGCTTGTGTCTTACCTTTGCAGCGTACTTGTGATTGGGTTGAAAAGGTAATCTTCAAGTGCTAGCAAAAGTAGCTAGACTGTGAGCTTGCATGTTCTGTTTCCTAGGAATAGTAGCAAAATTGATTTGAAGAAGTTCCTTAATCATATTTATAAGAGTTTCTTTGTATTGGCTAAGTCTAGGATTATTCACATAATACTCTCCTTTAATTTGTTTTATGATTAATTCTGAGTCTCCCATGATAGAAACTCTCTTGGCTCCAAGGTTTCTTACAATTTGCAATCCTATGACCAAATCTTCATCCTCAACCATGTTATTTGTGCATTTAAAGTTTAATCTAAAGGCATGACCTTCAGAATGATTATTTTCCATGTTATGAATCCAAACTCCTACAGTTTCTCGTAATCTGTTCACTGAACCATTAAAGTCTAGGTGCCACCTAGATTCATGAAATATATTATCACTGTTAGGTTCTTTATGTTCTTGTTTTACAACTTTGTTATTGTCTTTTCTAGTGTTTGAATTACATAAAATGAAAGAATCCATATCATAATGTAGAGAATAAATTGGATAGTTCTATGGTTTATCTGTACTATTAACTATGTATTTCATAAAAGTTTCTCTATAAATATTTTTGGGCTGAGCAAATAATAAAATTGTGGCATAAGACATGTCTAACTGTAGAGATCCTTGCAATTTTTCTCCCCATGAGTGAGATAATAGCATTCCATACTTTGGACGGATATCATCAACTATAATATCCATGACAATACTCTTACCTAGGAATTAAACTAGAGTGACACACAAGTCTTTTATTAGGCCCAGACATTAACGTTACTAGAATCAAAAGAAAAGAGATCTTTGTATGGTCTGGTTGTATCTAAATCCAATGTTTCCATGATTTCTTTAGGCATTAAATTGTGAGATGCTCCTGAATCTAACATAGCATTGTGTAAGATTTGATCATGAATAGTCAAGTTAATGTAGAATGGAGGAACACCACTTTGTTCATGTTTTCCATTTACCTCAGGACAAAATATTAACTTTGGTTGGTCATAATTTAGATTAACAGAGTCTTCTCCTCCATCTATATTCAGTGCTTTAGTGATTTGGGCTTTGTATGAATCATTTTTTATCAAGTTTCTTAAAGGAACTAATATTTTCAATTTGGCAATTTCAATTTGGATATTAAATGGAGTCTGTGTTTTGCCTAACTAAATGATTTCTTCCTTGGCAATTGGATTTTGTGTAGTCATTTCTTTCTTATCTTCAGTTGGTAATTCAGTTTCTATTTGGGTGTCCACTGTTTTACTATTTTCAATTTTTTGATTTGGAATAGTTTGGGAAGCAGTTGAAATCTGAATAGCATTTGAAGCTTGAGTATCAGTTGATTTTTGGACATATTTTGAAGTTTTCAGAGAAACTGATTTTTGAATATCACTTGAAGCTTTAACAACGGTATCTATAATGTCTACAATTTTTGGACTGGCTGCAATCTTTGGAGTGAATTTTTTTTGGGTTTGCCAAGAGAGAATTTGCAGCACTTTGGTTATATGTGCTCCAACTATTTTCTTGGTCTGATTTTGGACATTTTTATTAGTTGGGGCATCTGTGTTTTTCTTACTCCTAAGGTTATATTTCTTATGAACTTCATTAATGGCAAATTCATAACCTTGTTTATAATAAAAGGACTCTCCTGATTCTAACTATAATTGTTGTAAGATGCATAATTCATGTTCTTCTTGGGTAAGAAAAATAGTATTACCATCATTTATTCCCATTAAGTTAATCTGAGTGTCTTCATCTTCTTCATTTTGGTGAGAACTTTCAGCATAGTTTTCTTGGAAAGGTGGTCTAA
The DNA here is from genome assembly GCA_031772625.1 of Pinus tabuliformis. Classification (NCBI taxonomy): domain Eukaryota; kingdom Viridiplantae; phylum Streptophyta; class Pinopsida; order Pinales; family Pinaceae; genus Pinus; species Pinus tabuliformis. The sequence continues at coordinate 1,033,895,244 of CM062816.1, read as the reverse complement.
TCTGTTAATCAGGTGGCCCTTCTCTAGATTTACCAATTTTAGGATTCTTCCTAAAGTTTGGATATCTTATTTGAGGACCTTGTTGTCGATTATCCCATTGTGGTTTTCTTTCCATAATTTCTAATCTATCGACTAAATTTTCTAAACTTTTAGCCAAAGTATCTATCTTAACATTTGAAGTGGATGGTTCTTACTTAATGGTAACTCTCCTCTCATTCCTCATTCTAGCTCTTTTAGCCAACAAGTTAGCTTCTACAGTAACTGCATCACTCTGCATATGTTATAAAGTTGGAGGGTTAATTTCTCTCAATTGGTAAGGCATATCACTATCAAAACCATCAGGAAATTTGATTAGTGCCAAGTTTGGTGTAGGTTTGATATTTTCAGGGATTACATTATAAATATTTTTAAACCAATACAATAGTCCTGAACAAATTCATTAGGAGCTCTTCTAATTTTTTCATATTCATAGAATATTTGTAAATGATTTTTCTTTCTTCCCCATCTATTGATAAAAAATCTATGGAAAATAGTTGAATTAGCAATATGACCATTAGGTAAAGATTTAAACCATTTCCTAACATCTCCTGCTAGTGTTTGTGCAAATAATCTCATATGTACATCAATTTCATGTAACTCAAAGTAACCATTCATTTTATTTACATTTTGTTGTGTAGTATATTGACTAGTACCATCAAACTGAAATATTTTACGCAGGTAGTCTTGGGGCATGGCATGTACTTGAGCTGGTAAGGTCAAAGGAGCATATCTGGCAGCCATGGCTAATATTGTAGCTTGGCTAGGAGGTGAAGTGGCAGTGCTTGAAGATGAACTTGAAGGGCTTACATATGAGCTTGAAGTGCTATAAAATGTATCAGAAGTACTAGAAGATGAACTTTAAGTATTTGGAGATGGAAATAAAACTCTAGGTTGAAGAGGAAGCTTGAGGATGAATGATTATATGGAATGAAGTGTAGTGGAAATAATAGATGAGGTGGTACTAAATAAATATGAATTTAAACACTCTAAGGAATGGTAGAAGGATTAGGAGTAGCAGTAATTAGGGTAGTTAATTCAACTGATTATTGAAAATAGGCTTTGTCTATGTGTCTTATCAAATTTGAGGTTAAAGCATCAAGCTCATCAAAAGTGTCTAGAACATGTTGATCTAAATCAAGATGTATAGTATTCTTCTTTGATTCAATAAGTTGAGTAAAAGTAGGGTCTATTACAATATCATGGACTAAAGTTTCAGATTTGGTACGAAACAGTGAATGCTCAAATGATAAATCAAATTGAAGATCCTCTAAGTTTGATAACTATTTAGGAAGTGAATTTGCTTTGATTAGTTGACTAATGCTTTCTTGACTTTCTAATTTATTTTTTTTCTTAAGATTTTGTCTAGATTATCAACAATTAAAACAAGGTTTGGATCTGGATGTGCCCTGGTATAGTATGTTCTTTTGGAAGCCATAATTTAATTTTTATTTTTCTTCAAGTTTTTCGATGAAACCTTTGACAATTCTAAAATGGCCTTAAGGTGAAAAGATGAGATTTAGGATTTCCTTTAAGTTTTATTAAACTGAGGATTGATTTCCCCAGTATGGTCGCCACTATGTTATCACTCTAAAATTTCCCTAGGGAAGTCATGCTGTGTTTAAAGAAATAGTAGAGGTAACCACAAACCTACTTTTGAGATTAGGATCTAGCCTTCCTAATGGTTAGAGTGGGCTCTCTCTTAATGATTTAACTTTGTTGGATTAATTGATTTTAGGCTAGTTATTTAAGCTCTGTTGGGGTTTGATTTGATTTGGTGGTGGAATCACTGATTTAGATGGATAGATGAATGTCTCTTTACCATTGGGCCATGGATTCCAAATGTCAAGAAAATAGGACTAAATCGAGTTCTAAAAATAGTGTTCATAGGGCAAGGTAGCTGAGTAAATTTAGATATTTTAGGTTGGATGGTGAAGTGATTTTTCAATCGGGGTCAAGGAGCAGTTAAGGATTAATCAAACTGGATAATGAGGGAAATGAAAGAGGTTAATCAAAACTACGGAGCAATGAAGAATTCCCTGCTTTGGATATCAGAAGAAAACATCAAAATGAATAACTATTAAAGACATAGTGTACTTAAACAAATTCTATAGTAACATTCCAGTTATTTCATTAAAATTGGAAAACATGTAAGTATGTGAAATACTTAAGAAAATAAAAATTTAACAAATGAAAGATACCTCACTGAAGTGGCCCAACCAATGAATCCTGTAATGCAATGCCTTTATTACTCAATCCAGTCTGCTAACTTTAAAATGTTACAATAAACCCTCAAGTTTTAGATCAATATAACTATAGAAATGTTCAGAAATCCACCCCTAATACTTCAAATTATGAAGTATTTATACAAAAAACTATTACAGAATATCATAAACTATTTTAGGTATTATTCAAGGAAAAAGAAATATCTTCATGCATGAAGATAAAGACAGATATGTAACTGATGCAAGCAGTCCCACTTTTATTGTTTGTTGTTGCCTTTTCTTTGATATTATGCTACTTTTCCTCTCTTGCTGCTTGCTTTCTCGCTGACTGTCTCTTATACTACATTTTTACTCATACTCTTTCATCTTTAAACTCTATTAGTCTTTACTATTTTACCTTGATTTCCTTGTTTTACCTTTCATATTCATAGTAAATCATTCAACTTTTCCCAAGACTCTGCATCTGGTAATTTAATATTTACCATTCTTCTATAGATTTCATCAGTTTTTGTGTATTTTGCAAAAGTAGGCTTGTTTATAAAGAGATGTTTTACCTCATGCTAGAGGTAAAAGAGGTTCTCAAAAGTCTGATAAAGCACTTTTCCCATAGGAATTCCTTTCATGGAGGAATTGTTGGCTAGTTCCTTTTCCACTTCTCTGATTTTCTTATCATAGTCTTTATGTGCCATCAACCTGTCATTAATCAGCAATGGATTATGCAGACCTTTCTGCCTCAAAGCATCAAATTTCACCATAAACCTGGCTATTGCTAGCTCCATTGTTTGGCATTTCTCCTCAAGCTGTATCATTAGGTTCCTCTTGGTGATTACCTTCTTTACTTCTAGTATGGTCTTAGTTTTGTCAGCTATTCCAAGCTCCTACAATTCATACTTGTTCTTTGAGTTAAGGAAATGGATTATTCTTGAGGCTTCTTTTGGCTTATTCCCAAGTTTCGCTCTTACCCTTGAATTGCCTCACTAGCTTCTTTGACCAAATAATTTTTCTCAAATATCACCTGTATAGAAGGCCAACCATCATTAATAGAGTTAATGATATTGGCCCAAAGATGTTGCTTTGCTTGGGCAAGTTGTTCTTTCAATGTCAATTCTTTCTCTGACTTTTGTATTCTCTCAGTCAATCTGTTTGACTTCTGTGTTTCATTTTTATGCATGATTTGTGCCAACTTCTTTTCATCCTCTAGACCTTTTATTCATTCCTTAAGTCTATTTATTTCATTGGTTTGGATGGACATACCATGCATAGCTTTGATTTATTTACCTGCTTCATCGTTAGGATGACTTGCTGTTGTTGTTGAACTTGTTGCTGATGTAGTTGCTGATGCTGTGGGAAGTGCTATAGCTACTGGAGCTGTTGTGGCCACTGAAGCTACCAAAGTAGAAGGAATTGTTGTAGTAACTGTAGGAATAACAGTGACAATAACTTCTTCCATGCTGGTCTGTTTCTCCTGCACTAACTTATCCATCTCATTTTCCATTTCTTTTAGTTGATCATTTAACTGGAGAATGAGGTTCATCATCTCATATTTTTGGCTTTGATTCTCTAGAACTTCCTTGGTCTATGGATGTTCAAAAGGAGGCAATTTTAGCTGCTTCTTCAATGCAGCAATGTCTTCATTCTTATTTTTTATGAGCTTTTCTATTGCCTTGATGTCATTTGGATTATAGCGAATCTCAATAACCAAGTCTTATAGTGATTTAATTCTATTATCCTTTTCTTGTGAGGATTCCTTCTCTATTATAAAATGTGTTGTGATATTATCTAGAGAAATTTGAAGTTTTTGTGCACTCATAGCTTTGTCGGTCATAGTTGAGTATATCATTTGTCTAGCTTCCTTATCAAACTCAATTTGATCTATAGGATAAACATTCTTGGCCAAAAGTTAATTATGTCTTTTTGTAATTTGCTAATGACTTAGGATGTTGTGTTGTGGGCTGCAAAAAGGGCATCTACATTTTCCATGTTTTAAGGTCAAAAGCTAAAAGTAACATATTCTGATCACTAGGAGTCTGTTTGAAATATTGGGCATAGGTTTCAGCTTTCAATGCTTCATTTCTCAACTTGATTTCTTTATATTTCTTCTTTATCTATTTTTCTTTATCCACTAGTTCTCTTGATGAAGAGACTTAAATACTATGCTACTTTTGAATAATTTGAATATTAGAGGTTGAAGGCTGATGAATTTCCTCTAAAACTGTTGGAGCTGTATTCTCTTTGACCACTATGTCAATATCAATGATTTCAATTGTCTCAACTATCTCTTCATTCTCATTTACCGAATTTAGCTTGGGCTTCTTCCGGTACATAATTTAAAAAAATTTCATCTGTTGTATCTTTGTTTGAGCAAGAACCTTCTTCCCTAGCCCTTTTTACATTTCTATCCTATAGGGCTAGAGTATGTAGAATTGAACTAGTATCCATCTGTTTCTCCATATCCATTAAGGAGTTTTCCAACCACTTTGACTAGTTGGCATATTTTTCAATCTCTGGCTTGGACTCATGCATAAAAGGGCACAATTTAAACTTGAGTCTTAGTTTGTTTATGACACCGAAAGGATCATACTACCATTTGAAACTATTACTGAACTTCATCTCCTGTAAACATCTTTCTGCTTTCTATCCAGCATCCCTATTATTGCAGATAAAAGGACCAAGGTGGTTTTTTTATTTTAAACTGTGTTTTCTACCTGGCTGATAGAAAATTCACATCATCTAAATTTATGATCTGCCTGATATATTCTAGTGAAAATATCCTCATGGGGAGATATTTGGGAAAATTATATGGAGTGAGTTGACATCCATACACCCTAACTTAAGTGTGGTTCTGGTATAAATACCAGTATCCTATTCTACTATGTTTGGACAACTGTAAAAATTTCTTTATTTCATCACTGAACCTGGGTTGATTGCTACTGCTTAGCATGTTAACCACTGGGTGAACAAATGAATCAATAAAATCCTTGTAGCTGAAAACAGTGGAATATTTTTGGATTAACGGTGTCCAAAAGATAATAGATCTAAGATTTCCCTTAGTGTCTAGTTTTTCGATGTTAATTGTAAACCTTTTTGACTAGAAGTATAGAAACATATGGAACACTACTAAAGAGTATTTGAATACTCTTTCATCTGGCAATATGATCAATTGATCATGGATTTTTTCTGCTAAGAATTGGGAAAAATTGAAAACTGTAGCTGGAGGGTTGCCTGGGAAAAAGATAGAAAGGAAACCAAGTATAGGCTCATCTACATGTTCATCAGTGGTATATCCTAGAATAAAAGACAACATGGTTACAATCTGTTTGGCCCTTTAAGAGAAAATGGTGGCAGAATAGGGACAGTTGTTTGTAGGAACTTGGACCTTTTCTAGGAGGAAAGTCTGAAAATTTTGGTATCTCTTGGGAAGGTCTAGCTTTAAGTACGGATCAAGTAGGTTTCCAATAGAAAATGGGGCTTCATTAGGCTTTGGATGGATCTGCAACATTTCATTGATTGATCTTGCAGTGATTGTGAACAAAATTTGTTGGTTAGGAGAAACTATGGCTCTTTGACTTGAGGTATAGCAGAGTTGGCCTAGGTGGATGATTTCACAGAATTGGTATACTGTGGGAACAAGTGTTTGGGAAATTTTTACTCTCATAGCTGAATATCATTATTCTGGTTAAGGAATTTGTCTTTGCTTTAGCAGTGGAGTTATAACAGATTCTTAGGGGAGGTTGTATCTTTGATCTGGAAATATCTATGAGCCAATGGGAGGTGGCCAACATCTAGGTGAGGAGTTCGCAGGGGTTTTGCATCCAGAATTCTTTGGGAAGCCATGGATTTGTTTAGTTTATTCAATTTATCACTATCTAGCTTAGGAAGTAGGTTTAGGTCCTCTGGAATAGTGTGAAAAGATGAATACAGTCTGCAACAAAGGGTTTGGGATATAACAATGGCTTTCTTTAGGTTGGCCAGGCTTTTAATTAATTTAATTGATCAACTCATTAAAAATGTTGTGCAAAGCTTAAGTATAGGCCTTCTGGTACTTCAAGAATACCTGGAAAACGAAGATTTTTTTTTGGGCATGGAATCCCCCCAAGGCATGTTTTGGGGCTCAAAGCCCAAGTTTTGATTGAATCTTGTTGTAAAGCTCTGAGAATTGCGGGCATGAGGTGCAAAAGTATGATAGAGTCACAGGGTTGTCCGCCCTAGTTTTGTAATGTAATGTTGGATGGATAGACCTACCCATGGTCTGCGGACCATGGGATTGTATAAATACAACGAGGCTCTAAGTAGAATAGGAGAAGTAGATAAAACAAATCTAAGCAACTGAGTCGTAAGTTGAAGGGTGTCTTTGGGTCGTAGAGTAGGAGAAGACTCTATAGCTGATTGCGTAGAGGCCTAGTAGTCCGCAGCTAAGTGTGCAGACTCCTGTAGCTGAGTGCACAAGGTGAGTTGAGTCTGTAACCAAGGAAGAAATTAATAAAGAGAAGCTTTGTCATAATTTTGTGTATCTATTCTTGGGTTATTGCATGTTTGATATGATTTGAAAATAGACTATTTATTCACTACGCGCACTTGTATGAATGGTTTATTTTGTTAATTATAACTTAAAGCATGCAAGTAGGTTAAGATAATCAACTAAAATTGGAATACCAGTAAGGTCTTAGTTAAAAATGCAGAAGCACGGCGTTCAGCCCTGGGGTAGGGCTATAAGAAAGCAGTATATCAAACTGCTAGGTATGGGAAAGTGCACGAAGTAACCTACGTGCAAGGTCAAACCACAGACCACTTGAACTCATCAGACATCTCTAGGGTGCAGAAACTTGGTTCTAGCACCCTCCCATACTACTTTGTGTAAGACTTCAGTTCGTGCTCCACGAATTGTTTCCGAAAGGGCTAGTAGTACCGAGATTTTTTTGGCTAAATTAACTCTGAACTTGGGTCAGTCCCCAATAAGCCAACAAATGGTTCCGTTGCCAGGACTGGGTTCTGCATAGAGATGTCTGATGTCGTATGACTGGAATACGAGAAAGAAAGGAATTTAAGAGTGGTTAGATAGAAAGATTCACAAGTTCGCGGCACAGGAAAATAGGAATCCACGATTATCAAAGGAAGAGTGGTTAGATTGCTACTTATATACGGAGATCCATGAAATTTTCTTTGCATCCTTCCCCTCTGAGTTGTATGAGTGGATCACGAAGCTAGCAGATAGTCAAGGAAGGTGTAAGCTCAACAAACCTATTGTGTGGACTCCAGAGTTGGTGCACAAACTGGAAGCATCAGAAGATAACATCGCACGTGTTGTGGATCATTAGCTCGATCGAATTATAGGAGGATTTATCACCGAGTTCGCGGTAGATACTTCAGTCATCTATATAGAGGCAGAACGATGCTTCCTCAAAGGACTGTGAGGTAAGTACATTAAATCTTTGAACACTTTGATTAAAATGCTACTGTGTGAAAAGCGGGTTATGGGAATAAATTGATGTTTGGGGCTATGCGGAGTGGGATGATCTACAGAAACAAAGGTAGCGTAGAACAAGAAACTAGCCCCTTGATTTCACCTCCACGAGAGAGTGAGGAAGATCTTGCGAAGGTTTCACCAAGAAGTGCAATTAGTTTGATAAAGTAGCAAATTCCGTGCATACCACTTCCACCTACACCACCCCCATCTTCACCCACACCACCACCGCCACCACCACAGTTTAATATGGCAAGTGCGATAAAGTTGTCGATGTTCAAAGGAATAGGGAATGAAGATCCAGACTAGTTTTTGTTCGTGGTAAGGGCTGTATGGGAAGCCAAGGGGCTAACGGATGACAATATAAAGAAAGCAACACTAGTCAGCGCTATGCAAGATTGCACACTAACTTGGTACATTAAGGTTTCCAATGACAATCTGAATGTAGGGATCGCGGATATCCAAGATGCGCTAAACAAGAAATTTAGCAGGCCAAGATCATATGCACATTCAATCATTAGATTTAAGGAAATCATGATGCTTTCTGGGAGACCCCCTGGGAGCTGGATGAGAGACTAAAGTGTACAACTCATGAAGCCAATATGACCTTGACGGATGGGCAACACCATGCATGGTTTGTAGCATCACTAATGCCACATCTAAGGAACGCGTTGTGACAGCAAAAGCTAACCACTGAGGCCAAGGCCTTGGAGATCACAATGAGACAGCATGAGACACTGATACAAGATCCTAACCTAGGAGTTCAGGAGATCCACGCGCAGTTGAAAAACTTGTGCCTTGAGATGTAGAGTTTGAAACAAGACAGGACAGGTCACCTGGAAGCGTGCGAGGAGGTATGGTGCGTAAAGTGCAAACGTTAGGGACATGACAAGGACCATTATCCAGTCTTCGCGAACTACTTGGCGGGAGGAGGACCAATTCCATTGGGACCGGAGGCACAAGCAGGACCGAGCGTGGCACTTGCATTATGGTGCGTGACTTTTTAGATAGGAGGGAAGCATGCTACATATAACTACCATCTATTTCATAAGTGTACGCAGAATTCCCAATAGTTGTTCTGTAATTTATGTAGGTCGGTAGGCCACGATGAGCGCACCTATAGAAGTTATGAACTGATGATGGATTGGACTCCTACCTACAAAGTTTAGACCAAAACATGGGCCCTCAATCAAAATGTAGGGATGGCATACACTGGATTTCAGGGGCGCAGACCAGGTCGAGGTGGAATGGGACTACGAAGAGGTCGTGGAAAACTAATATGTTACAATCGTTGAGGACCGGAGCATTGTTCCCGTGATTGTACAAATATGATGAGACCATCATGCTTATATTGTACCCAATTTGATCATGAGACAAAGGATTGTCCCATGCTGATAGCGAGGTTGCGGGATAAAGGACCACTCCAACCTCCCCTGACTCAGAACCTACAAATGATGAGGTATGAGCCGCGCAAGGAAGACCCGTATGTAAATATCATGCTCCGCAATGGTATCACGATAGGATATGACAAAGGCAAGCAGCCCGAAGAGAGTGCCTGGGTTCGCAAGGCTCCAACATAGGAACCAGAATTTGATTTCAAGCATGCTAAGGAGACATTCATGGAAGCTAAGAAGAGCTTCGCAGAGGCCTCCACTTCAGGAAGTAAAGACAAATTGGAACTGAAAATGGACCCATCAATAATCACTGCATTTTTGGAGACATGCATGAAGCTATTGCATGACAATAAAGCTATGAAGGAAATGCAAGAACTCATCACTAGATGTGCTAGAACCACACCAAGAGAACTGTGCGTAGTCCAAAATCTCAGGAAGCACACAATGCGAACAGGAAGAGAGATGAGATTGACCGCGCAGATTGGGGAATATGAAATGGATCAAGTGATTTTGGATCTAGGATCGGACACGAATGTCCTACCAAAACAGTGATGGGAGCACATGGGTAAGCCTGCACTGCAATGGTCTCCTATTCAATTATAAATGGCGAACCAGCCAAAGATCCTACCTATGGGAATATTACAGGGAATAACAATAGATATTGAAGGTGCCATCGTGCTTGTAGATTTCAAAGTGATAGAGATTGTTGATGACAAAAATCCCTATCCCGCGCTACTAGGAATATATTGGGCCACTTACATGAATGAATTGATAAATCTAAAGAAGCGCAAGATGATTTTTGAGAAAAAATCACTGTGCGTAGTGGTACCTTTAGACCCTGCAGAAGGATTGCACTGCACAGAGCCAATGTGTGACTACGATAGTGACAACAATCTAGACTCTATCTACAAGATAACCATGCAGGAGTAGGACTGGGTGAATCTAACAGCGGATGGCAGAGTCTCGTGGGAGCACAAAAGCTCCTACACCTTAGATTCAAACGAGGAAATAGAACGATGGCAGGACTGGTTACATGAGGTAACCATGCTCAACTGTAACATGATGACAAGGTCACTGCGCTGTGTGGAAACAAAGGTAAGAGATTTACCTATGTATGATGGGTTGAGCGAGGTGGATGATTTCATGAACAAATTTGAAAGAGAAGTACCAAAACAACATAATTTTGATGCTCTGAAACGGGTACTATGTGCTACGCCCGCAAGGTGGTGGGGTACGCACAAGTAGAATTTTGAAGACTGGCATGAATGTAGAAGGATGATGTGTCTATGATTTGGAAAGCCTCAGATGTGGATAAAAGCCAAGTATGATGGACAAAAAAGCTCACGGGCCCACCTTTCTAGATGGGTACATGCGTATGGTACACAACCTGCATGAAGGCACACTATCTACACGGTAGGAAACATGATCGGTAAGCATGAGTAGAAAAGACAATGGCGTGAAAAACCCCTCCGTTTGGGACCAGGAGGTCTAATAAGACCAAGTGTGTAGGATATTATCCACGTGGAAGCCTTTGACAAAGTATTCGAAGTACTAAACATGGTCCACAATGCGAAATGGACTGACTGGGACCTCCGCGTACCAACAGTTCTATGGGCGTATAGGACCATGTGCCAGAACCTGACCATGTAGGCACCACCAAGGCTATAATATGAGACGAACACTGTAAGCCCTCTAGTACTTGAAAAGCCTAATCTAGCACTAATAGGAATGATGGTTCGCAGAACCTTAGAAGTCGAAATCCATCAAGGAATGCTCAGACTCCAAGAACTTGAAGAAGGAAGGGTACGTTTAAGAAAGAAAAGGACTCTAGTGGACGCGGAAGTCAAAAAGTTGGAGGATGAGATAAAGGAAAATTTTCTCACTGAAAAAAATAGGATGGTAAGGCAAGGTGTGTATGATCATGCTGACAAGTTTGAGAACTATCGTCGTGAATTGATTTGATGCCTTGGCTTGGACCACATATTGCTAAGCATAGTGACCAGTGTAGCGCATTGCAAATGGTGAAGTGCACGATGCCGACTGTAACAAGGAAAGGTGGGGATTCTCCAGGCAACACGATGAATAGTTAGATGAAACTTTTCATGCATGGCATGACCACCTGACTAGCCGAGGGAAGGACAGCCTTAGCACTCTAGGCAGTCGGAAGGGAACGCAGGACCATAAACTATTTTTCCTGGGAGCTACACAATATTGGAGATGCACACAGAGGCAAAGAGTCACAAGGTTCACGACGGCACACATGGGGGTGTGGTGCTGCACGGGTTGGCCAGAAAGTGACCATTGAAGTCACTATTCATGATGGGATGCTCAACTTGAGGCCAAATGGAGCAGGAATTAGGCATTTAAGATGCAATTTATGGGCAAAATCTGGGAAAATCTACCGCCAAGGGAGCATTAATGAACTGGATTTGGGGAATAGTTGAATTCAAATTCAAAAAGCTCTATAAAATACAAAGGGCTGCCCAAGAAACAACACTTGGTCATTTGTGAATTGAGCGATTGAGCAGAGCCCTAGTGTTCTGAGCCGAGCATTGATTGAGCCCCTGAGTTCACGATTGCTAGATTTCTAGATGAGTATGATGGAAACTGCTCAGGATGTTATGACATAACAGAAGTGACCGCCGAGGAGGCTGCATAGGCCCTAACTATGGGGGGTGTTCTAGAAGGTGTCGGGATTGTGGCAGAGATTCTGAAATCACTACGCACGCCAAGACCCAAGAAGGAAAAAAAAGCAATGGCTCCCATACACGTGTCACAGCAGAACCCGTTGCGCAACAAACTGTCGATGGAAGAGAAGGGGAAAGCTATCACTATAGAAATAGACGAAGAAGAATAAGATTTGCAGGACCTTACCATCATAGAAGAAGAATATGAAGCCATGGAGGTGGATACTCAGCCTACGCACTATACAACAAAACTGCCCACCTATGTCCCCCCTCAAAAAAGGAAGGCCAAAGTGCCCAAGGACCTAGACGAGACCAAGAGGTTGCTCAAGACCCCGCTCCTCCTAGATGGCATTATGTTTGAAGACATACACCTAGGCCATGTGCCGAGCATGAAATTCAATTATTGGGACCTCACTGACCATGAGAAGTTCCCCCACCTTGAGACCGGAAACCTCATGAAGCAGAACACCACGGGGCTGGTAACAACATTAGAGTGGTAGAAGTGGTTGCGTGGAATGGAAAAGGTTGGGATGCTGAACCTACTCTGGGTGCTGCATTTCCACCGCACCCCAATAACCATTTCCGTCATCTGGCAGCTACTCTGCCTAGTGCATGATGGGTGTTTATGGATGGAGGAGCCCATCCCCATCATGGCAGACATGATTCATCGCGTCTCCCGGCTTCCATATAAGGAGAGGACCTCGCAGCCATATTGGAAGGGAAGGGCAGTGATTTGGCCATCACGGAAGCCATGAAGAAGAAGTACAAGCTGGAAAATAAGAAGCGGGTTACACCATATCCAACATCAAGGACAAAGCAGTACACGTGGCAACCCAAATCCTCATAGGAAAAGTTATGCGCAAGTGTCGTGCAGATGAGGTACCTATGCCGGTGGTCACACTGGCTGAGTAGTGTGCAGAGGGGGTCCAGTTTAACTGGTCTAAATTCCTCTACACAGAATTTTTAGAGAATTTCCATGAAGCCTAGGAATAGGGCAAAACATTCCACTATGCATGGTTGTTGTTGTCCATAGTTCTCATAGCTAGGGAATTGCCAGAGGATAGTCAATTCCCCATAATTGACAGAGATTTACCAGAGGCCGTGAAGTACACTTCGCTTTGGGCCACGAAGGATGCTAAAAGGATATGCAATAGCAAGATCTTCTAGGTGCTCATGGAGATGAACATCAGAATGTGGATCAACCGTAAGTCGTGGTTGTCACCCATGGTTTACAACAGTCTGCAGAGTTTTGCAGAATTTAAGGTAAACATACATAACATATATATCAGGGCGTGCAAGGACCCAACTAAACAGTGGAAAAAAATACCCTTTGTAGCCACCAACGATGCCATTTTCAATGTCCTAGAGGCATGGCCACCGGAATGGCGCACCCCAGAAATTGCAGAAATCGAGAAGTCAACAGTGCAAAAGAAGAAGGGCGAGGTGAAGTTGCACATCGCACAGTTGGCCAAAAAATGAAAGAAGGAAACAACAACAGTAGAATTTTGGGCAACGCAGGATGTGGCATAGAAAGCATCCGAGCAGTAAAAGGCTACAGCAGCAGCAACAACACAGGAAGCAGCCACGAAGGCGGGCAAGGGTCAAGCAATGTCTTTGCAGGGACAGGAAGCAGAAGAAGTATAAACAAAAGAAGGAGACATGGACCCATGAACCGCATCAACACAGCTAGAGCACCAACACCCAGCCGGGCGGGTAGGGTCACGGAAGAAGGTCAAGGCCTTGAAATTTTCCATTGACCCGATCACCTTAATGGAGGGTGATCTGCATGAAATCAGCAAGAAGGTACACGATGTCACCAATGAGGCTCCCCAAGATTTCATGCAGGAGAACCAGACTGTGTTGGGGTCCCTCAAAGCGCAGTTGTAGGAATTATAGGCGTGCCCCGCTCAGGCAGGTACCATTTCGACCAACCTCGCAGTCGGATCCATGGAAGCAGAGCAGATGTTGCGCGTGCGGATGACGAACACAATAGTGTTGCTGGAAGGGGCACTAGTGACATCAAATGAGGCTGATAGGCCTTCGGTTAGAACGGTGAAAGTTATCGATGCTAATCTGGCTACCCTTCTGTGTGAGACATTATATGTGTTGTAGGATGGGATAACTGCAGAGCTGCAAGCTAGGGAGATCCGCGTGCTCCAAGTCCTCAGTGAGCAGAAGATAAATATGGAACAACTAATCTTGTAGCATGACAAATTGGTGTCGCAAAATCAACAGCTGGTACAAGTGATAGATGACGCTTGCCAAAGCGTCCCAAAGTTGGCCATCCCAGCAGATATACCAGTGGAGGTGCGGATCCATAGGATAGTAGCAGGGGTCCGCGAGGCCAAGGAGGAAATGACAAAGGTTCAACTCGAGCTGAATCTTCAAATCACTAAGTTGTCGTTAAAGGCGTAGCCATCCACTCCCCTGGAAGTCAGAGAATAACATGCTACCTCTATCACAGCAGGATTGGAGGCAATTGGAGGTGCAGTGTGAGACTACACCAGCATGTTGGAAGAATCACTTGAGGTCCTCACAACTCTGCAGGAGGACCCCAACATCTAGCACTTAGAGATAGATGCACGAGAACTCCAACAGAAGTATGATAGTGTTTGAGGAACTGTGCAGATGGTGGTCGTCACACAGAGGCTTGTGCGGATGTAGTAGGCTAAAGCATTAAAGGATCAGGTGGACGCGACACGACATAAGGAAGCAGTCTTAAAAGTGCGTGTCCAGCCTTGGATCAACGAGGCCTTCAACATCACAGTAGACATTGAAGGCAAGCTCCCAGACATACAGGGGATGCACACATTGATGCAGAGAAGCACTCTGGACACAGAGGTCTCATAACAGCGTATGCAACAAATCCTGCAAGTAGCAGCTCAGTGCGTTGCTGACCTCCATGCAATTTGAGAATAGTTGGAGGGACTCTGCACAAAGATCGCCACATTGATAGAGTGACTCGAGGGTGAGTCATGATGTTTGTATTGGGGGCCTGTTGGGCATGGAAGTCCCCCAAGGCATGTTTTGGGGCTCAAAGCCCAAGTTTTGACGGAATCTTATTGTAAAGCTCCACGAATTACGAGAGTGGGCCATGAAAGTATGATAGAGATACAGGGTTGTCCACCCTAGTTTTGTAATATAATGTCAGCTAGATAGACCTACCCATGGTCTGCGGACCATGGGGTTGTATAAATAGAGTGAGGCTCTAAGTAGAATAGGATAAGTAGAGAAAACAAGTCTAAGTGACTAAGTAGTAAGTTGAAGGGTGTCTTTGGGTGGTACAGTAGGAGAAGGCTCTGCAAGTGAGTGCGCAGAGGCCTAGTAGTATGCAACTGAGTGCATGGACCCCTGCAGTTGAGTGTGCAGGGTGAGTCGAGTCTGTAACTAAGGAAGGAATTAATAAAGAGAAGTTTTGTCATAATTATGTGTATCTATTCTTGGGTTAATGCATGTTTGATATGATTTACAAATAGACTGTTTATTCACTGCGCGCACCTGTGTGAATGGTTTATGTTGTTAATTATAACTTAAAGCATGCAAGTAGGCTAAGATAATCAACTAACATTGTAATACCAGTAATGTCTTGGGTAATAAAGCAGAAGCTCGGTGTTTAACCACGAGGTAGGGTTGTGCGAAGGTAGTCTATCAGACCGCAAGGTACGGGAAAGTGCACGAAGCAACCTGCATGCAAGGTCAAACCACGAACCACTTGAACTCATCAGACATCTCTAGGGTGTGGATAACTAGTTTTAGCACCCTCCCATACTACCTCAGGTGAGACTTCAGTCCGCACTCCATGAACTATTGCCGAAAGGGCCAGTAGTACCGGGATTTGTTTGGCTAAATTAACTCTGAACCCAGGTCAAGCCCTAATAAGCCAACAATTTGGTATGTAGACAGGTTCTCTAGGAGTAGCAGAGGCTTTCTGATGGTGTCAAACGGTCTTTTTACTGCTTCAAATCGGAGTTGGCAAATGTTCTTTTCGGAAATTTTTAACAGAATAATAGTGAAAAGATTTAAAAAGGGCATCTTATTTTGTTTTTTAACCAACAATGGTTAGTTTTGGGCATGGGGTTAATGGGTGGCTTCATCGGACGCAAGGAGGTGGTAAGGTGGTATATCACGAGCTGAAAGGTTGTCTGGTGGTATTTTTTGTGAGGATACTATATAAAGTGGGGCTGTGATGTAGCAAAAAGGTGAGTAGGGAAAACCGTGAATCTTGTGTGCTTTTGAGATATTAATAGTTGGACAGTGGAGTGCGCGATATGGGATACGGGTCGTTGGATTTGGAGGTGGGTGATCGGAGGGTTATCGCGTGGCAGAGTTGTGAGGGATGAGTCGGGGATTTGATTGGCAAGGCCCAAGGATAAGTGATGCGGCGGGTATTAAATTTAAACAAAGAATTTGTGAGGGTTAGGGAGTTATGAAGTGGGGGGCTTCAATTTAATTAAAATAAATCTTCAATTAAAATTTATCAAGCGGAATTAGTAAAGGGAAAGGGATTTTGAAAGGAATAAGGGTTTTTAGGACGGGAAAAATATTAGGGAATGAAAAGGAATGAAGGGGTAATAAAGGGAAATTAATAAATTACACATGTCAAGGGTTTAGTGAATTGAGGGGAAATTAGTGAATGAGCTTTAGTATTCATCCCTAAAATTATATAGAACTTTTAGGGTAAATACACAAAGTAATATACGTCTTTTGTGAATTTCCTCTTTATTTGATAATTCCTCATGCACATGAAACATAGGATTAAGTATGATGAAGGTACATTTGAGCTAGCAACCTTATGCATTCCAAAACCTCTTTTACCTACCCTTTATTTACCCTAGCATTTTTTTCTTCATTTATTGGTTGCCTTTGAGCTTGCTGACCCTTTATTTCTTTTTCTTTGATAAGAAAAATTTGTAATTCTAATCTTATAACTTCCAATGGCTCAGATTAAATTGATGAGCTCATTATTATTTTCTACCTAACTACTAATCTGCCAAGATTAAAGAGTTTGGCTAGATCTTTATTCTCTATCTATCAGCATGAGATTTAAAGCATGAATGAATCAAGATTAAACTATTTGACCATCATGGATTGTGGCATTTTTTATAAGATGCACACAATCTTATTTTGCAAAGCAAAGTAAAAAGTAGTGGAATTTGAATTTGCATCACTTGCAGGATCTATTTTTTATCTCTTTTTGTGGGGTTCATATTTTATACTCTTTTTTAATCTTTTTCTTTTATTAGCCCTTTGCTTTGGTTCTAGTGCATCAACAGAATTGACTGAGTCAACAGAATCAACTGCTTAACCAACTGGATCAAGATCAGAAGAAATAGCATACTTAACAGCTTAACCAACTGAATCAACGGGATCAGCTGCTGCTTAAGGCTCTGCTTCTGGATCTCGATATGGCTAGGCTGCTCTAGAGGGTGGGCACTTCTATCCCAACCTTTGCCTATTCTTGCCTTCTTACTCAGTATATGCCTCTTATGCATAAGAAAAGTTCAATTTACTTATTGGATGGGGGGGCTTATGGTCGAGCCTGCTTGCGCATTTTTCTTTTAGGACTTCACCCTCTTTACATTTTTTATTTTTTTAATATGGGAGAACATTTTGCAGAAAGAAAAAGTATTTACAATATTACAAGACTGATCATAGCTTTTCAAAATTATGAATCCTATTATTATAGGACCCTAACAGTGGCTCCACATGGGGATGGCATTTCCTGGTGAAATGTCAAGAACTTTTAAGATCAGTAGCCTTTGAAACTTTGACTGTTCTTGCCTTGCAACTACTTCTCTGTGATCTACTTTATTCATACATGTGATGCTGCACCTTTCAAAGCTTAGGGCCTTCTCTTCGGGATCCAACCTCAAAAGATAATCATCTAATTCAATCTAAACTTTGCAATGTTATGTACAATGAGAAAAGTAAACAAATGAAATAATGTTAATATGGGGACAAGTAATGCTTCATCATTCTACCATTGACTGGTCCACATGGTAAATCTGTTCCATCTAACTATTTCAAGAAAAATACATTGTTACCTCTGTAACCAAAAATTATATAAGGGCCTTTCCATAGGAAATCAAATTTACCATGTTTACCCTTTTCTTCTCTTTTGGAATCCCATTTGAGTACTTTTTCACCTATGTAAAAATCATCAGATTTGGTTTTATTGTCAAAAAGATTTTTGATTCTATCTTGGATCACTTGGGATTTCTCATAGACTTCTTCCCTGGTTTGCTGCAAATGCATTGTCTGATTTATCCTCCTTTGGATATGATTTGGTTCTACTTGCAATTCTTGAATCATTTTCATCACTGGTACTCCTAAAGAGGATGGAAAAACAACATCCATTCCATATACTAGCTGATAAGGAGATGTACCAATGGAATTTTTTGTAGTTAGTCTCTCTTCCCATAATGCATTAACCAACGTTTTGTTCCAGGTCTTCTTATTGTCTTCTAACAGTTTCTTGATGATATTAACTAGGCTTTTGTTTGAGAATTCTGCAAGTCCATTATCTTGAGGGCAATAGGTCGTGGAATGGCCAAGGGTAATGTGGTATTGGTTACAAAAGTCTACCATTTCCTTGGATTTGAAGGTAGCAACATTATCAGTGATGAGATTTTGTGGGCATCCAAATCTGGAAAGGATGTTGTTTTCAATGAAATGATCATAGAATTGTGGATTGTCTAGAAGGGACAACTTCTATCCATTTAATAAAGTAATCAGTGGTTGTCAAAATTCATTTATGCTAGGTTGAGGAGGATGGGTGAATTTCCCCAATGAAGTCTAGACCCCATTGTTGAAATGGCATTTCTGTGGACATGGGTTTGAGGGGTAATGGTAAGAGTTTCTTCTTCCATTTAAATATTCGGCATTTATGACAGGAGGTCACATATTTTATGACATCTACAAAGAGGGTGGGCCAGTAAAAACCTTCCCTTAAAATCTTATCAACAATTGTTTTCTAGTATAGGTGTCCCCCACAACCCCTATATGAAATTCCTGCATGACCTTGTCAACTTCATATTTTAATAAACAATTTAACAAAATGCCACCATTATCTTTCCAAAATTAAACATTGTCTAAGATAGAATATTTCATTGCTTTCATCTTTAGGAACCTACTTTTGGTTCTAGATAAACCAGGAAGAACTTGTAAGTTGAGTAAAACAAAAATAATGTCTGCATACCATGGTGAATCTATGAAAGCCTCACTGATTTGTGGAGTCACCATCTCTCCCTGTTCATCTATAGCAGCAATGAAATTTTTGTTTAAGGCTCGACAGTTTGATTCAACTGTGAGTTTGGCTAAACCTTGGCCTTTAATCAACTTTGTAGGCCTGAAATCAATGTCATATTCTAATATGGTGGCAACCGATTTGCCTCTTTTTCCATCAGGCCCATTGTGAGTTAGAATGTCCTTTACAATTGAGTTTGGAACATATGCTATTATGTGAGAGTATAAAGCATAGACTCTAAAATCCTTTATGGCTTTTACTAAAGCAAGAGCTTTTTTTTCCATTATATTATAGTTTAGTGTAGCATCTCTCAAAGCTTTACTGAAGAAGGCGATGGTTTGTCCATAACCCTCATCATTCCTTTGCAACAAGACTATTGCAATAATGTGTTATGAAGCAAATGAAAAATTTATGAAGTCTTTGTTGAAATTAGGACTTATGAGGATAGGTGTTTTAGTAAGGGATTCTTTGATCGCCTCAAAATACTACTTAGCCTCTACTGTCCACTTAAGTGTTGAATCTTTTTTCAACATGTTATTCAAATATCTAATTAGTTCTGCTAAGTTAGAAATGAATATTGTAAAAAAATTTATTTGACCTAAAAATGATTGCAATTCTTTAATGTTCCTAGGATGACTGATGTTTAGGATTGCTTTTGTTATAACATGATCGATTCTAATGCCCTCTTTTGAAATTATGTTTCCTAAGAGTTTACCTTCTTCTATCTCGAAGAGTGTCTTTTTCCGATTCAAAGAAATTCCAAATTTTCTACATTTAATAAAAACTCTTCTCAAATGATCTAGATGTTCACTATCCAATTTGGAAAACACTGTGATGTCATCTTGGTAAAAAACTAAATAGTCATGGATTTATTTTGCAAAATCTATGTCCATTTCTCTTTGGAATGTTGCTCCAGAATTCATCAATCCAAAGGGCATCTTTAAATACATGAAAGTTCCCTAGGGAGTGGTGAATGCAGTCTTTGCTTGATCTTTGGGTTGGACTAGGATTTGATTGTATCCAGAGAATCCATCAAGTAATGAAATTCTGGATGACCCTACTACCTTCTGGAGAATTTGGTCCATTTTAGGGAGGGGATAGTTATCCTTCAGTGATACTTTGTTCAAGTTTCTGAAATCAACACAGATTTTGATTTCTCATGTTTTCTTTCTAGTGGTGACTAAATTAGATACCCAATTTGAATATCTAATAGGTGCTATGATTTGTTCCACATACTTCCTTTTTACTTATTTTTTAATCAATGGCATAAGAACTTGATTAATTCTCCTAATCTTTTGTTTGAAGGGTTTCTGATCTTCTTTGATGGGTATTTTATGTTGAATAATGCCGGTGTCATAAGACTTGAGATCTTCATAACTCTGGGCAAATACATCTTGAAATTCTTTAAATAGACTTATGTATTTCATCTTTTCAGCTAGAGGTAATGCTTTAGATTATTTAATAAGCTTAGGTTTTTCTTCTGTTCCTATGTTACATTCTTTCATGTCTGATCTTAAAGGCTCCATTTTTGGTTTTCTAGCTACATCATTTGAATCAAATAATTCTTCTAATGGGACTAATCCCTTAGGAAAAAAGTTATTTTTAAAGTTTAAAATCTCATAATCATCATTAACTATTTCTTCTGTTTCTACTTTTTCTAATTTATCTACTTCTACTTTAGTGAATTTAGTGGGTTTATTTACATATGCATCATTTATATCTATCTCTCTATTTATGACGTCATCTACTGTACAATCAATATCTATGTCACAGTTTTGGAATTCTCCCTCGGCATTCATAAAATTATAGATTTGAGAATCTTGTGAAAAATTCTGCCAATATTTCAGATTATCAGGTATAATAGGCATGTGTCTTACCTCTGCAGTGTACTGGTGATTGGGCTGAAAAGGTAATCTGCAAGTGCTAGTAAAAGTAGCTAGACTGTGAGCTTGCATGTTTTGTTTCCTAGGAATAGGAGAAAAATCGATTCCAAGAAGTTCCTTAATCAGATCTATAACAGTTTCTTTGTATTGGCTAAGTCTAGGATTATTCACAGAATACTCTCCTTTAATTTGTTTTATACTTAATTCTGAGAGTCCCATGATAGAAACTCACTTGGCTCAAAGGTTTCTTATAATTTGAAATCCTATGATCAAAGCTTCATAGTCTACCATGTTATTTGTGCATTTAAAGTTTTATCTAAAGGAATGACCTTCAGAATGATTATTTTCCACATTATGAATCCAAAATCCTGCACCTGCTCCTAATCTGTTCACTGAACCATCAAAGTCTAGGTGCCACCTAGATTCATGAAATATATTATCACTATCAGGTTCTTTATGTTCTTGTTTTACAATTGTGTTATTGTCTTTTCCAGTGTCTGAATTACATAAAATGAAAGAATCCATATCAGAATGTACAAAATAAATAGGATAGTTCTGTGGTTTATCTGTACTACTGACCATGTATTTCATTAAAGTTTCTCTATAAAGCTTTTTGGGCTGACCAAATACTGAAATTGTGGCATAAGACATGTCTAATTGTAGAGATCCCTGCAATTTTTCTCCCCATGAGCGAGATAATAGCATTCCATACTTTGGATGGATATTAGCAACTACAATATCGATGACAATACTCTTACTTGGGTATTGAACTAGAGTGACACAGAAGTCTTTTATTAGGCCTAGGAATTTAAATTTACTAGAATCAAAAGACAAAAGATCTTCGTATGTTTTGGTTATATCTAAATCCAATGTTTCCATGATTTCTTTGGAATTAAATTGTGAGATGCTACTAAATCTAACATAGCATTGTGTAAGATTTGATCATGAATAGTCAAGCTAATTTAGAATGGAGGAACGCCACTTTGTTCATGTTTTCCATTTACCTTAGGATCAAATATTAACTATGGTTGGTCATAATTTAGATTAACAGAGTCTTCTCCTTCATCTATATTCAGTGTTTCAGTGATTTGGGATTTGTAGGAATCAGTTTTTATTGATTTTGTTAAAGGAACTGATATTTTCAATTCGGAAATTTATTTTGGATATTAAATAGAGTCTGTGTTTTGCCTAACTTGGCAATTGGAGTTTGTGTAGTCTTTTCTTTCTTATCTTCAGTTGCTAATTCAGTTTCTGTTTGGGTGTCCACTGTTTTACTATTTTCAATTTTTTGATTTGGAATAGTTTGGGAAGCAGTTGAAATTTGAATAGCATTTGAAGCTTGAGTATCAGTTGATTTTTGAACATCTTTTGAAGTTTTAAGAGCAGCTGATTTTTGAATATCATCTGAAGTTTTAATAGAAGTATCTGCAATGTCGACAATTTTTGGACTTGCTCTAATCTTTGGAGTGAAAGTTTTTTGGGTTTCCCTAGAGAGAATTTGCAGCACTTTGGTTACAAGAGCTCCCATTGTTTTCTTGGTCTGAGTTTGGACATTTTTATTAGTAGGGGCTTCTATGTTTTTCTTACTCCTAAGGTTATATTTCTTATGAACTTCATTAATGGAAAATTCATAACCTTGTTTATAATCAAAGGACTCTCCAGATTCTAACTGTAATTGTTGTAAGATGCATAATTCATGTTCTTCATGGGTAAGAAAAATAGTATTACCATCATTTATTCCCATTAGGTTAATCTAAGTTTCTTCATCTTCTTCATTTTGGTGAGAACTTTTAGCATAGTTTTCTTGGAATGGTGGTCTAATCTGTTGATCAGGTTGCCTTTCTCTATATTTATCAGTATTGGGATTCTTCCTAAAGTTTGGATTTCTTATTTGAGGACCTTGTTGTTGATTATCCCATTGTGGTTTTCTATCCATAATTTTTAATCTATCCACTAAATTTTCTAAACTTTTAGCCAAAGTATCTATCTTAACATCTGAAGTGGATGGTTCTTCCTTAATGGTAACTCTCCTCTCATTCCTCATTCTAGCTCTTTTAGCCAACAAGTTAGCTTCTACACTAACTGCATCACTCAGCATATGTTCTAAAGTTGGAGGGTTTCTTTCTCTCAATTGGTAAGACATATTAGTGTCAAAACCATCAGGAAATTTTATTAGTGCCAAGTCTGGTATAGGTTTGATGTTTGCAAGGATTGTGTTATAAATATTTTTAAACCTAGTACAATAGTCCTGAACAGATTCATTAGGAGCTCTTCTAGTGTTTTCATATTCAGACAATATTTGTAAAGGGTTTTTCTTTCTTTCCCATCTATTGATAAACAATCTATGGAAAACAGTTAAATCATCAATATGACCATTAGGTAAAGATTTAAACCATTTGTTGACATCTCCTACTATTGTTTATGCAAATAATCTCATTTGTACATCTTATTCTCAATTTCATGTAACAGAAAGTAATCATTCATTTTATTTACATGTTGTTGTGCAATATATTGACCAGTACCATCAAACTGAAACATTTTACTCTAGTAGTCTTGGGGCATGGCATGTACTTGAGCTAGTAAGGTCAAAGGAGCATATCTAGCAGCCATGGCTAAGATTCTAGCTTGGCTAGGAATTAAAGTGGTAGTGCTTGAAGATGAACTTGAAGGGCTTATAGATGAGATTGAAGTGCTAGAAAATGTAGTAGAAGTGTTAGAAGATGAACTTGAAGTTTTTGAATATGGAAATAAAACTCTGGGCTAAAGAGGAAGATTGGGGATGAATGATTCTGTGGAATGAAGTGTAATGGAAATAATAGATGAGGTGGTACTAAATAAAGATGAATTTACAGACTCTGAAGGAATGGTAGAAGGCTTAGGAGTAGCAGCAATTAAGGCAACTAATTCAACTGACTGTTGAAAATAGGCTTCGTCTATGTGTCTTATCAAATTTGAGGTTAAAGCATCAAGTTTGTCAAAAGTGTCTAGAACATGTTGATCTAAATGAGGATGTATAGTATTCTTCTTTGATTCAATAAGTTGAATAAAAGTAGGGTCTATTACAGTATCATGGACTGAAGTTTTAGATTTGGTACGAATCAATGAATGCTCAAATGATAAATCAAATTGAAGATCCTCTAAGTTTGATAACACTTTAGGAAGTCAATTTACTTTGATTAGCTGACTAATTGTTGGGCAGGGGATCCCCCCATAGTGGGTTTTTGGGGCTTGAAGCTCGAAGTTTGGTCAAGTGTAATGTACAGACCTCGCGAAATGTGGGCGCAGAGCATGGGATTATATAAATAGAGCGAGGCTCTAAGTGTAAATGAAGGGGGAGCTTTGAGAAGTCATATGGGTTTTGGATGATGAATTAGCTTTGAGACTATAAGTCTGATTCTTTGGTTGTAGTATTAGGAAGAGGCTCTGCAGCTGAGTGCATAGAGCCCTGGTAGGGTCTGTAGTTGTGTGCGCAGACCCTGTAGCTGAGCGAGCAGGGCGGAGTTGGGATTGTACTGGGATAGAGAATTAATAAAAGATAAGTTGATTTTGGAATATTCTGTGTCTATGCTTCTATTATATTTATGCATCTCTTTATAGTTTATGATTGCACGCACTTGTTATGAATGTTGAATGATTAATGAGAATATTGGGACCACATAATTAAGTTAAGATCTATAATAAAAGCATAGTAAGGAATAAGGATCTAGACAGCACCTCTTCGCGCTCTTTACAGAGCTACGCGGAAGCAGTTGCACAAGTTGTGAAGGACAGATGGCTGCACAGAGCAGCGCAAGCGCACAGGATCGGTTCGTGAACTTCCCAGACTTCATCAAGACATCCTTAGGGTGTGGAAACCCGGTTCGAGCACCCTCCCATACTACCTCGGGTGAGACATTAGTCCACGCCCCATGGACTATTGCCGAAAGGGCCGGTAGTTTCAGGATTTGTTTCGTTACATCACTTCTAAACCTTGGTCAGGCCCTAACAAGCCAACAAATGGTTCCATTGTCGAGACCAGGATCTACCTAAGGGATGTTTGATGTCATGCCACTGGAACCCAACAAAGAAGGAAATTGAAGAGTGGTTAGACAAGAAGCTTCACGAGTTCGTGACATAGGAAAACAAAACTCCACAGGTATCTGAGAAAAGGTGGTTGGATTGCTACATGTATATGGAAATCCACAAGATCTTCTTCACATCCTTTCCTTCCGAACTATATGAGTGGATCGCAAGGTTAGTCGATAGCCAAGGAAGGTGTAAACTTCACTAACTGATAGTCCAGACTCCGAAGTTAGTGCACAGACTAGAGGCATCAAAAGATAAGATCGCATGAGTTGTGGACCCTTGGCTCGACTAGATAACAGGGGAGTTTATCACTGAGTTCACAGTAGACATGACCATGAGCTATAGAAAAGAAAAATGAAGTTTTCTCAAGGGACCACGAGGTAAGTACATTAAATCGTTGAATACTTGGATTAAGACATTGTTATGTGAAAAGCGGGTTATGTGAATACATTAATGTTTGGAACGATGTGGAGTGGAAATATCTACAAAGGTAGCGAGGAAATAGGAAATAGTCCCTTAATTTCACCTTCGTGAGAGAGTGAGGAAGAGCTCACTCAGGTCTCTCTGAGAAGTGCGGTCAGTTTGATAAGGCAGTGCATTCGGCAGTTATCACCTCCACTTATGCCATCACCCACTTCACCTACTTCACCTCCATCTTCACGCACTCCACCTCCACCAAACCTGTAGTTTAGCATGGAAAGCATGATCAAGCTACTAGTATTCATAGGATTAGGGAATGAGGATCCGAACCAGTTTTGGTTCGTGGTAAGAGAAGTGTGCGAAGCACAAGGGGTCATGGATGACAACATTAAGAAGGCTACATTGGTGAGCACACTGCAGGATCATGCGTTGACATGGTATATCAAGCATTCCAACAATCACCCAAATGCAGGAATAGCAGAGATCTAGTATGTGCTGAACAGAGAATTTAGCTAGCCGAAATCAAAGACACAGTCAAACATTGGATTTAAAGAGATCGCGATGCTTCCAGGAAAACCCCATGGGATTTGGATCAGTGGCTAAAGAGTATGATCCGTGAGGCTAATATGATGCTCATGGATGTGCAGCATCATGCATGGTTTGTGGCATCTCTGACACCACACCTGAGGACAACACTGTCGCAACAGAAACTCGCTACCCAGGCCAAAGCATTGGGAATAGCGATGAGGTTGCATGAAACACCGATACAGGACTCGGGGCTGGGAGTTCAAAAAACCCACATGCAACTACAGAATCTCTACCTAGAAATGCAGAGCTTGAAGCAAGATAGGGCACCGTGGCTGGAGGCATGCGAGGAAGTATGGTGCATAAAATGCAAAGGTCAGGGCCACGATAAGGACCACTGTCCGGTATTCTCGAACTACATAGCAAGAGGGGGGCCAATGCTATTAAGACTAGAGGCAAAGGCAAGGCCAAGTGTAGCACCCACACTATGGTGCACGATCTTTTAGATAGGAGGAAAGCACATGACGGATAATTGTCATTTGTTGCAGAAGTATACAATGACACCCCAACAACTGTTTTCTAATTTATGTAGGTCAATGGGCCACGACGAGCGTACTTATTGGAGCTATGAGTTAATGATGGATCAAACCCCAGCCTATCAGATGTAGACAGAAATGCGAGCCCTCGACCCAGTGGTGGGAATGGCGCATGGTGGATTTCAAGGGTGAGGTCAAGGACGAGGAGGAATGGGGCTAGGAAGGGGCCGCGGATAGTTAATTTGTTACAATTGCGGAGGACCAGGGCACTATGCCCATGATTGTACCAACCCGATGAGAGTATCCTATTCATACTGTGCTTAGTTTGATCATGAAATGGTAGATTGTCCTACGCTGATCGCACAGATGCACAAGAAAGGAGTACTCCATCCTACTACGACTCAAAATATTTAAATGATGAGGTCTGAACCACGCGAAGAGGACCCAAATGTGAATATAGTGCTCATAAGCGATGCGACTACAGGGGAAGATAAGGGAAAGCAACCCAAGGAGGATACATGGGTTCGCAAGGCCCCTATAAAGGAACCTGGGTTTGACTTAAAATGCGCAAAGGAGACGTTCATGGAAGCTAAGAAGAGCTTCGCGGAGGCCTCCACTTCAGGTAGTAAGGATCAACCAGAGATAGGGATGGATCCTTCTATGGTTACTACCTTTTTGGAGACATGCATCAAACTGTTGCGTGCCAATAAGGTAGTTAAAGGACTACAAGAGTTGATAACTAGGTGTGCAGGGTTAGGGAAACCATGCGTAGTCTAAAAATTAGGAAGGCATGCATTACGCACCGGGAGGGAAATGAGATTGACGGGCCAGATTGGCGAGTATGAAATGGATCAGGTAATCCTAGACCTAGGTTCATATGCGAATGTGTTACCAAAGAAAACATGGGAACAGATGGGCAAGCCCGCATTACAGTGATCCCCTATTCAATTGCGAATGGTGAACCAATAGAAGATTTTTCCCATGGGATGGTTGTAAGGGGTAACAGTTGATATTGAAGGTGCGAGCACACAGACGGACTTTGAAGTAATAGAGAATGTCGATGACAACAACCCTTATCCCGCGTTGCTAAGAATAGACTGGGCCATTGATATGAATGGAGTCATCAACCTGAAGAAGCGGAAGATGATATTCGAGAAAAGCTCCCTACATGTAGTAGTTCCGCTAGACCCAGCCGACGAAACGCATTACACCGAACCAATGCGCAACGATGAAAGTGACAATGAGTTGGATTGTATTTACTAGATAACGGCGCAAGACTAGGATCGGGTGAACCCGACTACAGATGGGAGAATCTAATGCGAGTGTGACAGTTCCTGTACTTTGGATTTAGAAGAAGAAGTAGAACGCTAGCAGAACTAGTTGCACGAAGTGACAATGTGGAATTGCAACATGATGATTAGATCCCTGCATTGCATGACAATAGAGGTAAGGGAACTGCCAACATATGATGGAGTAATAGTAGTGGATGAATTCCTAGACAAATTTGAAAGCACAGTATCGAAACAGTAGTGGTATGGTGCACTGGAATGGGCACTACGCTCAACACCTGGACGATGGTGGAGTACACATCAGAAGACTATTGGAAACTAGTGTAAATGTAGAAGATGGATGCGCTTACGTTTTGGAAATCCCCAGCGTCGAATGAGAGTCAGGCAGCCAGGATGAAGCAGTTTATGTGCCCACCTATGTCGATGGGTGCAAACATGTGCTGTGCAAGCACATCCCAAACTAAGGATCGAAAATTAGAACCCGATGCGGTAGTAGGGAAAGCAACGCACACCACAAATATTCCACATCGGAGCATTCAAAAAGTTATGCGAAATCATGAACATAGTTTACCAGGTAGAATGACATGATTGGGACCTATGCGTGCCAGCGGTCTGACGGGCCTATGGATCCATGCACAAGAACCTGAGCATAGGAATGACTTCGAAGATGATGAGCAGAGTCAAGGCTGTAGCTTTGGGAAAGAATCATCATGCAATAACTCCCATAATTGGGATAGCATGCAAGGACCAAAGTGAAGAGATTATGCAGTTGTGCGAGGACGAACATATGTAGATTCAAGAATCCATTTGGTGAGGGAACTTTGAGCTTCGCGAACTCGAAGAAGATCGGGTATGACTGAAGCAGAAAAGAATATTAATGGATGAGGATATGAGAAAACTAGAAACTAAAATCATGCAAGCATTACGTGTCAACAGAAGGACAAGGAAATGTATGGGTAGCCCTACCACCGCACTAGAAGATTGTCGCTGAGAATTTTTGACTATACTACCACGGTTGCGACCGCAACTTATCAGACAAAGTAACTAGGGAAGCGCACTGCATAAGGAAGAACGTGAGGCATTGACTGACGCGAGGGTAACTATGGAAGGCCCGCGGACTAGGTTAGAATGTGACTTTAAGCCTCGCACCAGTAGTGCGACCACCTGACTATCTGTAGGAAGCACGGTCTCAGAGCTGCAAGCAGTTGAAAGAGAGTGTGGGACTATAAAAGAGTCTGTATGGGAGTTGCGCGACATGGAAGCTATGCGTAGGGTCAATATGACACACAGGTCGTGTTTACGCACAATGAACTACGCTGCCGCACGGATAGGTTGGAAAGTGACTTTTGGTGTCACTGTTCATGACAAGATGTCCAATTTAAGGAAACAAGGAGCAGACGGCAGGCAGCTAAGACACAAAGTCAGAACTAGATTTGGGACTATCTATCGCCATTCTCACATTAATGAACTAAATATGGGTGGAACGATCTAATTTGAATTCAAAATGGCCTATAAATCACAGGTGGCTCTCCACTGAAAAACCTTGGGCGTTTTGAGAATTCAGTTGTTGCGTTATCAAGTGGGTATGAACCTGACGAATTTGGAGGTTGTGAGAGCAAGTCCATGGTTTGAAACATTGCCGAAGGAGAAACATGATTCCCTAATCAGAATGATGTCAACAACCAAGGGAGCCACTGCAAGCTCTACGCTGCCGATAGGGGATGCACCAGAAACCGCTAAATCGCCCTAGATGCCGAGGCCCCAAAAGGATCCACAGGCAGCAGGACCAGTCTGTATGTCTCCGCGAAATCTGTGGTTTGGTAAACTGTCTATGGAAGATAAGGGCAAGATGGTTCATATTGAGACAGACGAGGAGGAGGAGGATCTTTTGGCCTTTGTAGAAGAGATTGAACTAGATGAAGATGTGGTGGAAGACTTTCAGCCAGTGCACGTTGTAGCAAAGCTGCCAAAATATGTCCCCCTATGGAAAGCGAAGGAAAATGTACCTAAGGATGTGGACACCATTAAGAATGCACTTGAAATCCCACTCCTCCTAGATGGGATTTTGTTTGAGCGTTCAGCACTGGGCCGCATACCCATGATCAAATTCAAATATATCTATATATATATATATAGAAAAGCTCCCACATTTGGAGACTAGCCAACTTATGAAACAAAACAAGGATGGGGTAGTTATAGTGCTACTGCCACGGGAATGGCTACGCAGGGTGGAGGAGGCCGGGCTACTCCACCTACTATGGATTCTGCACTTTCACTGGGCACCAATCACGATATTTGTGATCAGGCAACTGCTTTTCCTAGTGCATGAGGGGTACTTGTGGTTGGAGGAGCCAATTCCCATTACGGCGGAGCTGATTCATAGGATTTCAAACCTTCCCTGCACAGCAAGGGACCCCACAGAAATAGTTGGCCAAAGCGGAGACTTGGCGCTCGCAGAAGCCATGAAGAAGAAATACAAGTTAGAGAAGAATCATACGGGCTATGTGATTCTATAATTCAAGACAAAGGGGTGCGTGTAGCCACTTAACTGCTGGCAATAAAAGTGATGAGAAAATGCCACAGCAACGAGGTACCAAAAATGGTCATCACGCTGGCCGAGCAATGCGCCAAGGGGATACAATTCAACTGGGTGCAGTTCCTCTATAAGGAGTTCCTGGCAAACTATAAGGAGGCTCAGGAGCAGGGTAAGACCTTCCATTATGTGTGGTTGCTCTTATCCATCTTGTTAGTTGCAGGGGAATTTCCGGAGGACAGTCAGTTTCCTCCCCTAGACCAAGACTTTCCAGAGGCAGCAAAATACGCGTCACTCCAGGCGACAAGGCACGCCACGTGCATCCACAAGGTCAAGATCTTTTGGATAGTCATGGAGGCAAGCGTATGGATGTGGGTCCACAAATGACCGGCCTATCCCCCATGGTATATGAAAGTCTGTGGAGCTTTTTAGACTTTAAGGCAAATATGCACAATGTGTATATCAAGGCGTGGAAGGACCCAGAGCAAAACTAGACCAAACTCCCATTCATCATAATCGATGATGCGGTGTTCACGACGCTTGACTAATGGCCACCCGAATGGAACGCCTTGGATCTGGCAATGCGTCATGAGGTAGCAATACAAAGACAGAAGGATGCTTCCAAACTACTGGCACAATAGAAGCAGAACGAGTAGCTCGCCAAGGAGGTAAGGGCTTCTCGCCAGGCAGCAAAGGCCGTCGCAGAGTAGACCACGGCCACCCAAAAAACAATAACAACAGGGGCCATCATGACATAGGAGGAAAGAGGCCCGGACCTGACCACAGGACATGATATGGTGGAAGGCATGGACGCAAGCACCACCTCTACACAATTTAAATGGTCGCACGGGACGGAACAAACAGGGCCATAGAAGAAGACCAAGGCTTCCAAATTGGATGGGGAGCCTATTACACTAACAAAAGGTGATCTATATGACATCAGTGACATAGTTCACAAGGTCACCAGGAAGGCACTCTAAGAAACAATGACGGAGCAGCAGAATGTGTTAGGGGCACTCAGGGTACAACTGTAGGGACTTCAGGTGTGACTCCCACAAGAAGGAATGGTAGCTGTCTACGGTGCCACAGGAGCATCAACAACAGAGCAGTTGTTGAGGGCAAAAATGGCCAACACTGCCATGCTACCGGAAGGAGCACTGATAGTGGACAGCATGGAGGATAGAGCCGTGGACGGGTGGATCAAGGGACTCGGCCTAAACTTGGCTGCCCTTCCGCGGGATATTTTATACCAGTTATAGGATGAAGCGACGACAGAGCTCCGTGCTAGAGAGGGATGCGCAGTGCAAATACTATGTGAACAAAAAATCAACATTGAACAACTTAGCCTACAACGTGATGAAGCGGTGGCTCAGAAACAACAGTTGGAACAGATCGTAGAGGAAGCATGTCACCATGTCCCAGAACTAGAAATTGTGATAGATTTGGCAGGAGGAATACGAATCCACAAATTGGCTAGTGGATTCTATGAGGTAGAGGAGGAAGCTACGAGGATCCATCTGGACCTAAAATTTCAAATTGTTGAACTACGGTTAAAGGTGCACCCCTCCATGCCCCCAAAAGTTCGAGATCAACGTGTTAGTGATATCTGAAAAGGGTTGGAAGAAATTGAATAGGCAGTGTAGAGTTGCACCACGTTGTTGGAAGAATCCTTCCGGGTCCTAACAACCTTATAGGAGGATCCCACAATACAGTGGTTGGAAACAGAGGCACGGGAGCTTTAAATGCAATATGACATTGTGCACGGGTGATGCAGAGTGTGGTCCTAACATAGTGGCTTGCGAGGCTACAATAAGGAAAGTTATTGAAGGACAAAGTGGATGGAGCACGCCAAAAAGAGACAGTACTTAAAGCACACATCTAGCCTTGGATTGATGAGGCCTTCCCCATCACGATTGACATCGAAGGAAAACTTGCGCAAATGAAAGCGATGCATGACCTGTGACAGGGATTTGACCCTGACAATGAGCATTCCATCGAGCGAGTAGGACGGATCCAATGGATGATAGAACAATGTGCTACAGATCTTCGTGCAACACAGGCACAGTTAGATGGACTTCGCGCAAAGGTCACCACACTAGTAGAGTGACTCGGGATGAGTCACGATAATTGTGTTAGGGACCGGTTGGGCAGCGGATCCCCCCATAGTGGATTTT
This sequence comes from Pinus tabuliformis, assembly GCA_031772625.1. NCBI lineage: Eukaryota > Viridiplantae > Streptophyta > Pinopsida > Pinales > Pinaceae > Pinus > Pinus tabuliformis. The sequence continues at coordinate 1,033,862,770 of CM062816.1, read as the reverse complement.
TGGGGCTTGAAGCCCTAATTTTGGTCAAGTGTAATGTAAAGACCCCGAGAAATGCTGGCACAAAGCTCGAGAGTCTAGGGTTGTCCACCCTAAAATAATATAATTTAATGTATGGTATGTCGACATACCCATGGTTCGCAGACCATGGGATTATATAAATAGACTGAGGCTCTAAGTGTAAAGGAAGGGGGAGCTTTGAGAAGTCATATGGGTTTTGGATGATGAATTAGCTTTGAGTTTGTAAGTCCGAGTCTTGGGTTGTAGTAGTATGAAGAGGCTCTACAGCTGAGTCCGCAGAGGCCTAGTAGAGTCTACAGCTGTGTGCACAGACCCTTGCAACTGAGTGCGCAGGGAGGGGTTGGGATTGTAACAGGACAGAGAATTAATAAAAGATAAGTTGATTTTGGATTATTCTTTGTTTATGCTTCTGTTATATTTATGCATCTCTTTACAGTTTATGATTGCGCGCACTTGTTATGAATGTTGAATGATTAATGAGAATATTGGGCCCACATAATTAAGTTAATGTCTATAATAAAATCACAGTAAGGAATAAGGATCTAGACATCACCTCTTCATGTTCTTTACAGAGCTACACAGAAGCAGTTGCACAAGTTTCGAAGGACAGACGGGTGCGTAGAGCAGCGCAAGTATGCAGGATCGGTTCGCAAACTTCCCAGACTTCATCAAGATATCCCCAGGGTGCAGAAACCTAGTTCCAACACCCTCCCATACTACGTTGGGTGAGACCTCAGTCCGCGCCGCGCGGGCCGTTACCGACAGGGACGATAGTTTCGGGATTTGTTTGGCTAAATCACTTCTGAACCTGGGACAGGCCCCAACAAGCCAACACTAATGCTTTCTTGACTTTCTACTTTATTGTTTTTTCTTAATATTTTGTCTGGATTATCAACAATTATAGTAGGGTTTGGATCTGGATGTGCCCTGGTATAGTATGTTATTTTGGAAGCCAGAATTTTAATTTTAATTTTTTTCTTTAATGAAACCTTTGACAACCCTAAAATGGCCTTAAGGCGAAGAGGTGAGATTTAGGATTTCCTTTAATGTTTATTAAACTGAGGATTGATTTCCCCAGTATGGTCACCACTATGTTATCACTCTAAATTTTCCCTAGGGTTGTCATGTTGTGTTTAAGGAAATAATAGAGTTAACCGGAAACTACTTTTGAGATCAGGATCTAGCCTTCCTAATGCTCAAAGAGGGCTCTCTCTTAATGATTTAAATTTGTTGGATTAATTGATTTTAGGCTAGTTATTTAAGCTTGGTTGGTTTTTGATTTGATTTGGTGGTGGAATCACTTATTTAGATGGATAGATGAATGTCTATTTACCATTGGGCCATGGAGTCCTAATTTCAAGAAGACAGGACTGAATCGAGTTATAAATATAATGTTCACAGGGCAAGGTAGCTGAGTAAATTTAGATCTTTTAGGCTGGATGGTGAACTAGTTTGTCAATCGGGGTCAAGGAGCAGTTAAGGATTCCTCACACTTGATAATGAGGGAAATGAATAGGTCAATCGAAACTAGGGAGAAATGAAGAATGCCCTACTATGGATATCAAAAGAAAACATCAAAATGAATAATTGTTCAACACAGAGTGTACTTAAACAAATTTTGTAGTAACATTCCATTTATTTCATTCAAATTGGAAAACATGTAAGTATGTGAATACTTAAGAAAATAACAATTTAACAAATCAAAGATACTTCAATAAAGTGGCCCAACACATGAATGCTATAATGCAATGCCTTTATTACTCAGTCCAATCTGCTAACTTTAAAATGTTAAAATAAACCCTCAGGTTTTAGATCAATATAACTATAGAAATGTCCAACAATCCACCCCTAATATTTCAAATTATGAAGTATTTATACAAAAATCTATTACAAAATATCCTAAATTGTTTTAGGCATTATTCAAGGAAAAAGAAATATCTTCATGTAAGAAGATAGAGACAAATATGTAACTAATGCAAGATGTCCCTCTTTTATTGTTTGTTGTTGGCTTTTCTTTGATATTATGCTTCTTTTTCTCTCTTGTTGTTTTCTTTCTCGCTGACTATCTCATATACTGCCTTTTTGCTGGTACTCTTTCATCTTTAAACTTTGTTACTCTTTACTATTTCACCTTGACTACTCTTGACTGCTCTGTTCTACCTTTCATCATCATAGTAAATCATTCAACTTTTCCCACTAATCTGCATCTGGTAATTTAATATTTACCATTCTAAGGTAGATTTCATTAGTTTCTGTGCATTTTGCAAAAGTAGGCTTGTTTATAAAGAGATGTTTTACCTCATGCTGGAGGTAGAAGAGGTTCTCAAAAGTCTGATAAAGCACTTTTCCAGTAGGAATCCCTTTCATGGAGGAATTGTTGGCTTGTTCCTTTGCAAATTCTCTAATTTTCTTATCATGTTCATCATGTGCCGTCAACCTGTCACTGATCACCAATGGATTAGGTAGACCTTTCTACCTCAAAGCATCAAATTTCACCATAAACCTAGCTATTGGTAGCTCCATTGTTTGGAATTTCTCCTCAAGTTGTATCATCCAGTGCCTCTTGGTGATTACCTTCTTTACTTCTAGTATGATCTCAGTCCTATCAGCCATTCCAAGCTCCTGCAATTCATACTTGTTCTTTGAGTTAAGGAACTGGATTATTCTTGAGGCTTCTTCTGGCTTATTCCCAAGTTCGGCTCTTACCCTTTGAATTGCCTCACTAGCTTCTTTGACCAAATCATTTTGCTCAAATATCACCTGTATAGAAGGCCAAATATCATTAACAGAGTTAATGATATTGGCCCATAGCTACTGCTTTGCTTGGGCAAGTGGTTCTTTCAATGTCAATTCTTTCTCTAACTTATGTATTCTCTCAGTCAATCTATTTGACTTCTGTGTTTCATTTTTATGCATGATTTGTGCCAACTTCTTTTCATCCTCTAGACCTTTTATTTGTTCCTTAAGTCTATTTATTTCATTGGTTTGGATGGACATATCTTGCATAGCTTTGATTAATTTACCTGCTTCATCACTAGGATGAGCTGTTGTTGTTATTGAACCTGTTGCTAATGTAGTTGTTGATGCAGTGGGAAGTGTTGTAGCTACTGAAGCTACTGTGGCCACTAAAGCTTCCAAAGTAGAAGGAATTTGTGTAGTAACTGTAGGAATAGTAGTGACAGTGACTACTTCCATGCTGGCCTATTTCTCCTGCACTAAGTTATCCATCTCATTTTCCATTTCTTCTAATTGAGAATTTAACTAGAGAATGAGGTCCATCATCTCATATTTTTGGCTTTGATTCTCTAGAACTTCCTTGGTCTATGGATGTTTAGAAGGAGGCAATTTTAGTTGCTTCTTCAATGCACCAATGAATTCATTCTTCTTTTTTATGAGCTTTTCTTCTACCTTGATGTCATTTGGATTATAGCAATCTCAATAACCAAGTCTTCTAGTGATTAAATTTTGTTATCCTTTGCTTATGAGGATGCCTTCTATAGTTTAAACTGTGTTGTGATATTCTCTAGAGAATTTTGAAGTTTTTGTACACTCATAGATTGGTTGGTCATAGCTGAGTATATCATTTCTCCTGCTTGCTTAAGAAACTCAATTTGATCTATACGATGAACATTCTTGGCCAAAACTTCAAATTCTTTCTTTTTTTAATCTGTTGATGACTTAGGATACTGTATTGTAGGCTGCGAAAATGTCATTTTCATTTTCCCTATTTTAAGGTCAAAAGCTGAAAGTAACCTATTCTAATCTCTGGAGTTTATTTGAAATATTGGGCATAGGTTTTAGCATTCAATCCTTCATTTCTCAACTTGATTTCTTTATATTTCTCCTTTATGCCATTTTCTTTATCCACTAGTTTGCTTGATGAAGAGACTTCAATATTATGCTGCTTTTGAATAATCTGAGTATTAGAGGTTGAAGGCTGATGAGTTTCCTCTGAAACTGCTGGAGTTGTATTCTCTTTAACCACTATGTCAGTATCAATGATTTCAATTGTCTCAACTGTCTCTTCTTGCTCATTTACAGGATTTAGCTTGGGCTTCTTCCTATACATAATTTCAAATTTGTCATCTGTTGTATCTTTGTTTGAGCAAGAACCTTCTTCCTTAGTCCTTTTTGAATTTATGTCCTCTAGGGCTGGAGTATGTAGAATGGAACTAGTATCCATTTGTTTCTCCATATCCATTAAGGTGTTTTCCAACCACTCTGAATGGTTGGCATATTTTTCAATCTCTACCTTGGACTCATGCATAAAAGGGCTCAATTTAAACTTGAGTCTTAGTTTGTTTATGACACCTAGAGGATCATACTGCCATTTGAAACTATCACTGAACTTTACCTCCTGTAAACATCTTTCTACTTCCTCTCTAGCCTCCTTATTATTGCAGATAAAAGGACCAAGCTAGTTTTTAATTTTAAACTATGTTTTCTTCTTGGATGATAGAAAATTCACATCATCTGAATTTATGATTTGCCTAATATATTCTAGTGAAAATATCCTCAAGGGGAGATATTTGGGTAGCTTATATGGAGTCAGTTGACATCCGTACACCCTAACTTCAGTGTGATTCTGGTATAAATACTAGTCTCCTATTCTACTATTTTTGGACAACTGTAATACTTTCTTTATTTCATCACCAACCCTAGTTTGGTTGCTACTTCTTAGCATGTTAACCACTAGGTGAAGAAATGAATCAATGAAATCCTTGTAGCTGAAAACAATGGAATATTTTTTTTTAAGGGTGTCCAAAAGATAACAGATCTAGGATTGCCCTTAGTGTCCAGTTTTTGGATGGTAAATGTAAACCTTTCTGACTGGAAGTATAGAAACATATGGAACAATACTGAAGAGTATTTGAATACTCTTTCATTTGGTAAATTGATCAATTGATCATGGATTCTGTCTGCTAAGAATTGGGCAAAATTGAAAATTGTAGCTGGAGGGTTGCCTAGGCAAAGAATAGAAAGGAAACCAAGTATAGGCTCATATACATGTTCATTAGTGGTATATCCTAGAATACAAGACAACATGGTTACAATCTATCTGGTCCTTTCAGAGAAAATGGTTGTAGAATATGGAGGCTTGTCTGTAGAAACTTGGACCTTTTCTAGGAGGAAAGTATGAAAATTTGGGATCTCTTGGGAAGGTCTAGCTTTAAGTACAAATCAGGTAGGTTTTCAATAGAAAATTTGGCCTCATTAGGATTTGGCTGGATTTGTAACATTTCATTTATTGATCGTGCAGTGATTGTGAACAAAATTTGCTAGTTAGGAGAAACTATGGCTCTTTGACTTGGGATATAACATAGTTGGCATAGGTGGATGATTTTAGGGAACGGGTATACCCGTGGGGACAAGTATTTGGGAAAATTTGACTCCCATAGCTAAATATCATCATTCTGGTTAAGGAATTTGTCTTTGCTCCAACAGTGGAGTTTTAACAGATTGCTAGGGGATGCTATATCTTGAATATGGAAATCTCTATCGGCCAATGAGAGGTGGCCAACATCTAGGTGAGGAGTTTGCAGGGATTTTGCATCTAGAATGCTTTGGGAAGCCATAGATTTGTTTATTTTATTCAATTTATCACTCTATTGCTTAGGAAGTAGGCTTAGGTCCTCTAGAATAGTGTGAAAAGATGAATACAGTCTGCAACAAAGGGTTTGGGATGCAACAGTGGATTTCTTTAGGTTGGCCAAGCTTTTAATTGGTTTAATTGAATAACTCATTAAAAAGTTTGTGAAAGCTTAAGTATATGCCTTCTGGTGCTTTAGCAATACCTGGAAAACAAAGATTTGGTATGCAGACAGGTTCTCTGGGGGCAGCAAAGGCTTTCTGATGACGTCAAACGGTCTTTGTATTGCTTCAAATCGGAGTTGGCAGAGGTTCTTTTTAACAATTTTTAACAGAATAATAGTGAAAATATTTAAAACAGGTGGTTCATTTCATTTTTTAATCAACAATGGTTAATTTTTGGTGTGGGGTTAGTGGGCGGTTTCATCGAACACGAGGAGGCAGTAAGGTGGTATATCGCGTGCTCAAAAGTGGTATGGTGGTATTTTTTTGAGGACGCGATATAATGTGGGGCTACCACATAACAAAAAGGCCGGTGAGGAAGACCACGGATCTTGCGTGCTTTTGAGATATTAACAGTCAGACATTGGAGCATGCGATATGGGATACAGGCCATTGGATCTGGAGGTGGGTGATCAGAGGGTTATCATGTGGCAGAGTTGTGAGCGATGAGTTAGGGATTTGATTGGCGGGGCCTAGGGATAAGTGATGTGGCGGGTATTAAATTTATACAAAGGTTTTGTGAGGGTCGAGGAGTTATGAAGTGGGGAGCTTAAATTTAATCAAAATAAGTCTTCAATTAAACTTTATCAAGTGGATTTAGTAAAGGGGAAGGGGATTTTGAAAGGAATAAGGGTTTTTAGGAGAAGAAAAATATTAGGGAATAAAAATTAATGAACGGGTTATAAAGGGAAATTAACAAATTAGACATGTAAGGGGTTTAGTGAATTGAGGGGAATTAGAATGAGCTTTAGTATTCAGGCCTAAAATTATATAGAAATTTTAGGGTAAATACCCAAAGTAATATATGACTTTTGTGAATGTCCTCTTTCTTTGATAATTCCTCTTGCACATGAAAGATAGGATTAAACATGATGAAGGTGCATTTGAGCTAGCAACCTTATGCATTTCAGAACCTATTTTACCTACCCTTTATTTACCCTAGCATTTTTTTCTTCATTTATCAGGTGCGTTTGAGCTTGCTTACCCTTTATTTCTTTGTCTTTGATAAGCAAACTATGTAATTCTAATCTTATAACTTCCAATGGCTCAGATTAAACTGATGAGATCATTATTATTTTCTACCTAACTACTGATCTGCCAAGATTAAATAGTTTGGCTAGATCTTTATTCTCTATCTATCAACATGAAATTTAAAGCATGAATGAATCAAGATTAAACTATTTGACCATCATGGATTGTGGCATTTTTGACAAGCTGCACACAATCTTATTTTGCAAAGAAAAGTAAAAAGTGGTGGCATTTGAATTTGCATCACTTTCAGAATCTATTTTTTAACCCTTTTTATGGGGTTCATATTTTATACTCTTTTTTGATCATTTTCTTTTATTAGCCCTTTGATTTTTCTTTCAGGACTTCACCCTTTTTACATTTTTTATTCTTTTAATATGGGAAAACATTTTGCAGAAACCAAAAGTATGTACAATATTACAAGACTGATCATAGCCAATTCAAAATTATGAATCCTATTATTATAGGACCCTAACACAGTACATAAAGATTTGAGGGAGTACTACAGAGCATGTGATATGTGTCAAAGAACATGAAAATATTCAAGAAGAGATGAGATGCCATTGGGACCACAAGTTACATTGAAAACCTTTGATAAGTGGATTATTGATTTTTTTGGACCCTTCAACCTACCTACAAAGAGAAAAAGTGCGAGGTACATAATTACAACAAATGATTACATGACAAGATGGGCAGAAGCACAACTAGTAAGGGATTGTAGTGTAGAGACTGCTATGAAGTTTATTTTTGAGTATATATTGTATAGATTTGGATGTCCAAATATTTTGATGGGTGACCAAGGTTCCCACTTCCTGAATAAAAGTATTGAAGAGTTGATTGAGGAATTCCAAGTTTATCATCAAAAGATTACCCCTTATCACCCTCAGACCAATGGAAAAATAGAAGCATTCAATACGATTTTGGAGAATGCACTGACCAAGGTATGCAATGTGAATAGAGTTGTCTGAGACCTTAGAATACCAACAATTTTATGGGCTTATAGGACCACATGTAAAACAATGACAGGTCGGACACCCTTCAGGTTATTTTATGGGAACAAAGTTGTGATGCCCATGGAGTACATCATGCCTATGTTGAGGATTGCGACTTTTACAGATATGGCAGACTGTGATATAATGGAGGAAATAATGTCACAATTGATTTCTTTGGAAGAAGATGGATTTATAGTAGGATTCCATCAGAAGGTACAAAAAGAAATAAAAAAGGATTTCCATGACATACATATTAAGTAGAAGAAGTTCTAGGTAGGAAACCTTGCTCTGCTTAATGAAAATATGTTTATGAAATTTATAGGAAAATTCTAGATGCATTGGTTAGGTCCCTACATTATCAAGCATATTACTGATAGAGGCATAGTTTAGTTAGTGAACTTAAATGGATAATTGATCCAAGGAAGTGTAAATGGAAGCAAGTTGAAGTTGTACAAGGACAACCCTATCCCTACAGCCTTACTCTAAAGAAGAAAGGGGAAAGTCTTAGGTCCACCTGTAGTTGAACATGGGAACTAGACTATAAGCTACGCTATAAAGAGATTCAAGTTAGGAAGTTACTTCACTATAATATGAATTATTTCAAAGTACATAGGAGTTGTGACATAAGAAGCATCATTCGCTACAATATGGATGTGTCGAAGTTCACAAGAAAAACAAAAATATGACCGTTAAGAGGGAAAGTTAATGTAAAACACGCGGAAAGTTGCATTTATGAGAACAAATTGGGAAGATCTAAGGATAGATGTAATTAATGAACACACTTTGAACACAACATGGATAAAATTTAAGCTAATGATCGGTTTAGATATTCAAAATCACTATAAAAAGTCATGTCCCATTGAGATTTGGAACTTTGATGAATTAAGGGTTCGAGTGTCGATAGTTCGAAGAAGTTGCATAAATTTTCACTGTCGTATGTCATCTGAGTGCTCTTAGGAAGAAATTGTTCGTAAATTTTGTGAGAATGGCTTACCTGGAATCATGGAAGCAATCAAAAAAATTGTTGGTATGCCCACAATAGCATCATCACAAAAACAACAGAGATCTCCACGGAAGAAACCAACCAAGGAACATAGAACAAAGAAGAAACAAGATAAGAAACCTGTCGAACCTCAACAAGAAGTTAAGAAATTCAAAGATAGTGAGGAAGAAGCAGAGCATGGAGAGTAGATGAAATAGATGGTGCATCATTTCCGACGTCTCTACCACCATACATTCCACCGAGAAAACCGAATGGTAAAAAAATGAAAGACTTGAAGGATACAAAGTTTGGAACCTTCCCAACCTTATTGCCAAAGGAAGTACCATTTACAAGGGAATTACTTGGGAAAATACTGCAACTGAAGTTCATAGACTACGACTTCAATGACAGGAAGAAATACCCACAGTTCACACTAGACCAATATTTGCAACAAGTAAACTACCCCGAGAGTGGTGTGATGAGTCTAGATCCACAGTAGTGGGTAAATGGATTGGCAAAGTCAGTATTCATGAACATGTTGAATGTGCTGCACTTCAACACAATTTCAGGGAGCAAGGCTTGTGTGTATTAGTTTCTTGTTCCAGTGCACGATGTATGCTTATCGATGGGAAATAAGATCCCTATAGTTTTAATGTTGATATGGTGAATCACCTAACTTCCATATCAAGGGAGGAACCCCGTGGAGGAATTCGTTGGAAAAGATCATGACCATGCCATAGCTGATACCATGAAGAAGAAATTCAATCTGATAAAAGTAAAGAGGGAATATGATATAAAATCAATCAGTGGCTAGGAAGTTCACTTTGTGGCACACATATTGGCTGGGAAGATCATGAGAAAGTTTCAGGCTAATGAAGTACCTACAGTGGTAGTTTCATTAGCTGCGCAGTGCACCACTGTGGTTGAGTACAACTGGGCCAAATAACTTTTCAAAGAATTTATGGATGACTCTTGCGAGGTTTAGGAAAACGGTACCACATTCCATTATGAATGGTTGATATTGATAATTGTAATTCTTGCATGGAGAGAGCCAAAGGATTCACAGTTCCCTCTGGTAGCTTCATATGTTTATGAAGCTGCGCAGTATGCCTCATTGTGGTATACCACTCAATCACCACAAAAAATGCAGAACATGATGGTTTTTGTGTTATATCACATGGATTTACATATGTTGATGAACTAGCAACCTTTCCTCTCATTGATCCTATATGAACAGTGTAACTCTATTACGAAGTTCAAATCTAACTTTCACAAAGTCTATTTACCGACCCATAGGGATACAAATAAAAGGTGTAATCCCCTCCCATATTTGGTAACAGAAGATGATCTCCTCACACAGGTACAACAATGGCCTACAGAATGGATGATTGTGCTAGAGGTAGAGGCAAAAGATAGTGCGATAGAGGAGGACACCTTGCAGCATGGTGAAGTGAGTGGAAAGGACAAATATAAGGATGAGCAGGAATCAAAGGAAGAGGAGCAACATGAAGAGGGTCACCAGGATACTCTTGAAGGAGATGAGTAGAATAAGGTGTCAAAAAAGACAGAGACAGACCCCGCTGTTATAGAAAAGAGGAAGCAAGCACTGAAGCTACATCAAGAGCTAAAAAATGAGCAAAAGGAATATAAGATGAAGCATATCACGCTAATGGTCCTTACTTATGGGGACCTGGAGCAGATTGTGGATAGAATTTAGGAGGAGATAATAGAATCGTGGAATAAGTGGGAAGATTGCTATGGTGCACTTCTCATAGGTGTGGAGGAGCATATCACATTACTTAAAATATTGGCATAGACGATCAAAAAACCAGTGCATATAGAGGAATGAATTGGAGAAGAGAGACAAATAGATGTTACACTTGCAGCACGGTTAACACCAATACCTGCCACAACCCTATAGTTTGACTCCATCCAGGTATAACAACAAGAAAAGTGGTAGAAGAATGTTAAGATGAATGTCACAACAGTACCATTGGAGATATTACATAAGCTACACTTGGAAATAATATAGGATTTGAAGTTGTGCAAACATCACACTTTGAAACTGAACATTCAAGTAGAAAAAGAGTGGGCTTCACTACAAAAGAAGCTCGACCAAATGATGGAGGAGAGGGATCAAGAATTTTTGCAGCAACAGAAGATCAAAGAGGTGATTCAAGTGACATGCAGAGATATTCTGGACCTTGATGTCTGAGAATAAGAGCTAGTAGAGGACAAGGTCATGAAGCTCAGCCTTGTAGGGAAGATCACCGCAATATAGTTTAAATATGAAACATACACTAGTGAGCTACAGATGAAGTTGCAACCAACAACACTGCGGGAAGTAAGAGAGCAAAGGGAGACTGAACTAAAGACTACAATGGCCAACATCTCCGTAGTAGTAGCAGATTGCAGGAAACTATTAGACAAGAGTTTACATATTTGGAATTAATTGTAGGAAGATCCAAATGTAGATAAATTGTAGGAAGACATTCATCAGAGGCAAAAACAGTTGCAAGAGATTTAGGTAACTGCGAAGGTGTTAACAATCTCATAGGAGCAAGCCAAAATCAAAGAGTGAAAGGTCGTCTAGAAGAAGACTAAGGAACCGAAGAAGGAAGAATAGGTTTTAACATAGATGACTCATCCATGATAGGATGAGGCTCTCCAACTATCACAGGAAGTAGATGAGAAGCTTTAAGAGCTTCGACAGAGGGAGACACCAATTGTGAAAAAGGCTACACAACATGTGACAGAAGCAATGTTGGAAGCAAAGAAAAGTAATTCACAAAGACTCTGCAAAAGTTCAACATTACTTACAAAAATATTACAAAAAAAATCAAAGGCAAAGTGGTTGAGTGACTTGGGATGAGTCACATGTGTGTTGGGGGCATGTTGGGTGCAACCCAACTTGTCCTAGTTTTTGGCAAAGACTCTGCATTTTTTGGAGTGGAAAGCGTAGTGGAGTGCACATTGGAGTGTGAAGTGTACTATGCAATAGATTAGTTTTGAATATACCACATGGTATAAGTGCTTTGGGATAGGGAAGAGCTCCTTATTTTTGTAATAATGTAAAAGATCAATGGGTTTGGGGATCATATCTGCTTGTTTTAGGGAGTCCATGGTATTTGGACCATGATATTGTAATGATGTAACCCTTGATGTAATAATATATATAGGGTCAACTAATAAGAGTTGCGTTATGGTTGAACTTTTGTGATTTGTTGTTGGGAAACGAAGGCAAGCCTCTGTAGCTGAGTGCGCAGAGGCCTAGGTCTGCAGCTGAGTGTGTAGACGACCGAAAACATAGTGTGAAGGTCAAGAACTATTTTTTGTACAAAGAATAATTATATTTGTAACATTTTTTGTGGACATAGCCCCACATTGGGGTGAACCATGGTAATTTGTTGTCTTCATGTGTATATTTGGTTACTATCTATTGTATCGTAGTAGTTTATTACCGTTGCACTTTATTTCAGCACAATGATGATTTATGGCTTCATATGATATGTTTAATTTGTTAAATGAATGTGGCAAAGTAATTTATGAATGTTAGGAATAAGAAAACATAATAATACCACATATACACATCCTTCAAGGCTACATAAACCTAGTTTTGCATCCTCCCATAGTCACTTCAAGTGAGACTATGATCTGCTAGTAGGTCACTACCAAAAGGGCCAGTGATTAAGGGTTTTGTTAGTTCGCAGTATAGATCAAACCTGAACCTGAACATGAACATCAAAGCAGTACCATTGTAGAGATTACATAAGTTGCACTTGGAAATAATAGAGGAGTTTAAGTTGGGCGAAGAGGACACTTTGTAGATAAACATTCAGGTAGAAAAGGAGCGGGCTTCACTACAGAAGAAGCTCAACCAAATGATCTAGGAGAGGGATCAAGCAATTTAGCAGAAACAAAAGATCAAGGAGGTGATTAAAGTTACATGCAGATAGATTCTAGACCATGATGTTTGAGAAGAAGAGCTAATAGAGGACAAGGTCACGAAGCTCGGCCTTGCAGTGAAAGTATATAAGGAAAATATCACCACAATATAGTTTAAATATGAAATGTAGATTAGCAAGGTGCAGATGAAGTTGCACCCAACCATGCCATAGGGAGTAAGAGAGTAGAGGGAGACGACCTAAAGACTAAAATGGCCAGCATCTTCGCAGTAGTAACAGATTGTGGGAAACTGTTAGATGAGAGTTTACATATTTGGACTTTGCTTTAGGAAGATCCAAATGTACAAAAACTACATGAAGACATTCAGGAGAGGTAGTAGCAATTGGAAGAGATTTGGGTAACTATGAAGACCTTACCAATATCATAGAAGGTCACCAAAATCAATGAGGGAAATGCCCTCCAAAAGGAGATTGAGGAGTTGAAGAAGGAAGAACAGGTTTTAATGGAGAGGACTCAACCATGGCAGGATAAGGCTCTCCAACTATCGCAGACAGTAGATGAGAATATTCAAGAACTTCGACAGAGGGAGATAATGATGGTGCAGAAGGTTTCAAAACATGTGATGGAAGCATTACTGGAAGAGGTGTGCAACGAACAAAAGAAATTCATAGAGACTCTACAACAGTTCAACAATACTTACAACAATATTGTAGAAAAAAGTAAAGGCAGAGAAACTAAGTGACTCGAGACGAGTCAGATGTGAGTGTTAGGGGCTTGTTGGGCATAACCTAACTTGGCCTAGTTTTTGGTAAAGACTCTGCATTTTATGGAGTAGATCACATAGTGAAGTGCGAAATGGATAGTGCAATAGAGAAGTTTTGAATATACCACATGGTATAAGGGCTTCGGGATAGGGTGAAGCCCCTTATTTTTGTAATAATGTAAAATATCAATAGGTTTTTGGATGATAACTGCTTGTTTTAGGGAGTCCATGGTATTTGGACCATGTTATTGTAACGATGTAACCCTTGATGTAATAGTATATATAGGGTCAGATAATAAGAAGAAAATAGTCAGTGGTGATCCAGATCTACATTATCGTTTAAATTTTCTGATCTATTGTTGGGAAAAGAAGGCGAGTCTCTAAATCTGAGTGGGCAGAGGCTTGAGTCTACAGCTAAGTGCACAAATGACCAACAACTTAGTCTGCGGGTTAAGAACTATTTTTTTACAAAGAATCATGATATTTGTTACAATTCTTGTGGACCTAGCCCCACATTGGGGTGAACCATAGTAATTTGGTGTCTTCATGTGTATATTGGCATATCATCCATTGTAACGTAGCAGTTTATTATAGTTGCACTTTATTTCAGCACAATTATGATTTATGGCTTTATAAGATATCTTTAAGTGGTTAAATGAATGTGGAAAATTAATTTATGAATGTTAAGAATAAGAAAACATAATAATACCACATCTCCACATCCTTCAAGGCTACAAAAACCTAGTTCTACATCCTCCCATAGTCACTTCGAGTGAGATTACGATTTGCTAGAAAGTCATTATTGAAAGGGCCAATGATTAAGGGTTTTGTTGGTGTGCAATATAGATTGAAATTTGGTCAGCCAAAATCATAACCAATAGTTGGATATGTGGCAAGGAGAATATCAAGAGAAATTTTCTATAGTATTAGGGTGGTAGGCCTCAAATTTACAATGTGCAAGAAGTGTAGATAGTTGGGGATGTTGGAAAGATAATTCCACGGATCTATGCAAGATTGGATAATAGCTAGGAGAATCACCAGGAATCTATTATCGAGATGGACATGCATGCAAAATCTTGCTTAGTGTAGTTGGCTATAGGTACAAAGAAAAAATCTCATCATTGGGTAAGAGCTTGTGCATTTGAGTTGAATGGTATGCCTACATTAGCACATTTGAATCTACTTCCATTGGGATAGTATAGTATCCTTTTGGGTATGGATTGTTTGTATCTTCATATTACCAAGGTGGTTCGTTATGAAAAGGACATTGAATGGCTGGATGAAAATTGAGAACAAGTAATATTGCAGGGTAAGAAAAAAGCTACATTAGTCAAAATGGTCACAATTATGTAGGCAAAGCACAATCACATGAAAGGGTGTGTGTTATTTGTAGTGAATATATCTAGAGATAAAGGTAAGGATGTTGAGGATGTAGAGGTATTGAGAAGTTACCCGATTTTAGAGTAGTATTAGGATGTATTTCCTGCAGATATTTTAGAGTTGTTGCCTCATAGAGAAGTGGAATTTTCCATTGAGCTGTTACTTGGGGTCATCAACATCAAAGGAACCATACAAGATGAGCACACTAGAGTTAGTAGAGTTGAAGTTGCAGTTGAAGGAAATGATTGATAAGGGATACATTAGGCCAAGTGTGTCACCTTGGGGTGCACTAGTGTTGTTCGTAAGGAATAAGGATGGTTCTCTCATATTGTGCATTGAATACAGGAAGTTGAATAAGGTAAGAATCAAGAACATGTATATTTTGTCTAGGATTGATCACTTTTTCGATCAACTGAAGGGAGAAGTAGTGTTCTCGAAGATTTATTTGAGATCAAGATACCATTAGGTATGCATCAAAGAAGAGGATATCTACAATAATCCTTTTAGGACTAGGTATGGGCATTATGAGTTTTTTGTAGTTCTGTTTGGTTTGACTAATGCTCTAAATACATTTATGTGCTTGATGAATAGTGTGTTACGTCCTTATCTGGAATTTTTTGTTATTGTGTTCACTGATGATATATTGATATATTCTAGGAGTGAGGAAGTGTATGTCAAACATATATTAGTAGTACTGAAGTTTCTAAGAGAGAATCTGTTGTATGAAAATCTTAGAAAATGCAGTTTCTTTCAAACAAGGCTACATTACTTGTTGGACATGTTGTTTCCAAGGAAAGCATAACAATGTATTTGGAAAAGATAAGAGCTATCATGGAATGGGAAACTCCTAGGAATGTGGATGAGGTAAGGTCATTTATGGGGTTAGCAGTTTACTAGAGGATATTCATTAGGAACTTCTCATGCATTGCATATCTTATCACATCATTACAAATAAAATGTAAGAAGTTTGAATGGACAAAGGAATGTGAAGCCAATTTTAAACAGTTGAAGAAGTTGTTGAGAAAATCTCTAGTTCTTAAGGTTGCAGATCCAGATAAAGAGTTTGTGGTGTGAAAAGATGCTTTCAAAGGAGGAATTGGTGGAGTCCTTATGTAGGAGGGATAGGTGGTATGTTACAAATCAAGGAAATTGAATGATCACGAGCAGAATTATATTACACATTATCTTTAGTTGGCAATGATCATCCATGCTTTGAAGATGTGTAGGCACTATCTTCTTAGCTGTAGGTTTGTACTGATGAGTAATCATAGTGGATTGAGATAATATTTTGACCAATCGAGTCTGAATTATAGGAAATCTAGATGGTTGGCTATGATCAGTGAGTTTGATTTCGAGATCAGGTACATAAAGGGAAAGGAGAATAGGGTTGCATATGCTCTTAGAATAAGAGTGCAGGTGAGTCATATAGTATCTATGAGTTCTTATGGGATAGATCTATAGGATCATATTTTACTGGTAGGACAACATCATGATAGGTACATGGAGCTTAAGCACAGGTTACAACAGGGCACAGGATGTGGAATATCGCCTCACAGCAGATGATTTGATTAGAATTGGGGATATGGTCTATGTGACAAACAACAATGAGCTCAAGGAGCTTATATTGAAGGAGTTTCATGCTAAGCCATATTCAGGTCGCCCAAGATACTAGAAGACATTGACAAGGGTGAAGTAGTTATATTATTGGGTGAATATGAAGAAGGAAGTGGAAACTGTTGTGGCTAGGTTCTTGGATTATGAACAGGTAAATGCAAGTGTAAGCATCCAGGTGGTATAATAAGACTGATTCCAATTCAAGTGTGGAAATGGGAAGTCCTTTCCATGGATCTCATTATAAGTTTTCCAAGGACATCTAGACAACATGATTCCCTCATGGTTGTGCTAGACAAGTTGAAAAATATAGCACACTACATTTTGGTAAAGTCTATATATTTAGCTAGTGATGCAACACCTATCTTCATCAGTGACATAGTGAGGTTGCATGGTGATCTGAAGAATATTGTGTCAGACATGGATGATAAGTTCACTTCCATGTTTTTGAAGGATTTGTTAGCAGTTTTAGGGACAAAGTTGGTCTTCAACACAACTTATCATCCGCAAAAATATGGACAGACAGAAAGGGTCAACAGGATCTTGGAGGACATGTTAAGGACAAGGAAAATTTTAAGGATGGAAATTTATCTTAAAGTTTAGAAACCTTTGCGAATCCCACTAGTCCATAACATGAAATCTATAAAATGTTTGGAGATATTTTGTAAGAATATTCAAATTTATAATATTTTTATATAGTCTATATATAATTTTTAGGGGATTTTTAGGGTAAAATAATTTCATTCTATAAAATTTGGGTGAATCATTTTTACAAAAAAATGGAAATTAGGGAGTGTTTTTTTGGGAAAAAGTATAGAAAATTAGCCCATGGGCAAATATTAGCCCCTAAATTTTTCCCTGGTTAAGTATGTATGTGATGCATTAGCATATGAGATGGGAGGAGTACCTTACATTGGTTTATTTTTCTTACAATAATTGGTATAAATATCCACCACGGATGAGTCCATTGAGGCATGTTATGTGTGGAGTTGTAATATTGTCATCTGTTTGAGTGATCCAAGTGAATAGTGTATTGATAGGATCAAACATGTTGGCAGAGATGGAAGAGGAAATGTACGTCATCAAGAAGAAACTTAAGGTAGCACAGGATAGGAAAAAAATATATGCAGGTCAACACAGGTTGTTTAAGGAGTTTCATGTTGGGGAACATGTCTACTTGTGCATCCATCCCAAGAGGATCTCCTTCACAATCGAGTCATGTGCAAATATGGTACCTCAGTATTGTGGGCCTTTCGAGATCCTCAAGAAGATTAGACTAGTGGCTTATAGACTTGCACTGCCTCCGACTATGAAAGTCCATGATCTTTTCCATGTTACAGTGCTTAAAAATATGTAAAGGATGTTGATCATGTTATTGATTGGTCTATATTGCAGGTGAAACCAGAAGTCGAATTCTAGCTGGAACCTGAGGTAATTTCGTAGACAAAGATTCTAATGCTCCGGAACCAAGCAATCGAATAGGTTAAAGTGAAGTGGAAACACTTTGGGCTTAATGAAGCTACATGGGAGATGGTTGATCAGAAGTAGGCTATGTATCTTTACCTTTTTTTCCTGTTGAGGCAAAGTAATTTTGGTATATGTATATATGTATATATGGCTCTAAATATTGCCATGAGCTATGTTATAAAGATCCAATAAGAAGTATGGTTGTCATGGTGTTACGTTGTCATGTTGGGTATGTTTTTGAGTAGGTTTTTCATTATAAATATCGCATCGAGATAAGTGATAAAGCTCCATGGGAAATGTCTTTTTATTTTTAGTGGTCTTGCTAGTTGTAGGTGTTGTTGAACTCTAAGGACAATGTTCCCCTAAGCGGGAGGGGTCTATAACAGGTTTGAGTTAAAAAACCATTTAATAAATTTAATAAAGGAAAAATAATAACCAAGCTCCTGGGACACTTATTCCAATCTAAATGTTGGGAAAAACATCTTAGTGTGGGCGTTCATTTGGTTTAATATGGATAAGGGGAAACTGGAAGAGGAAATGGAAAAGAATTTTGAAGGAAACTAGCATTAATTGGTATTTTATTTATAAAAATAAAGGAAATTAGGAGAAACATAAGGTGGAAGTTCATTGGTGGCATGTGAGGACAAAAATTAAATAAAAATAATGGAAAATGAAGAAAATAGAGGCCTTATTGATAAAACAGCTTATGAGGACCACTTCACAGCCTTTTTCCAGTTCAGTTTTGGAGCTCACTCTCTATATTATCTCTCTCAATACACTTAGAATATTCTTGGATCACTCTTGCAATGGAGGAGGAGAGAAAAAGGAAGGACAAGAAAGCAAAGTGAAGAAAAGAACAAGTAAGGAAGAGCGGGTTCGAGTAGCTACAATGGGGTTGCTTGCAAATATTGGGTTGCATGTATGATTTCATTACTAGTTTTGGCATGCATGGTACATGCATGTGTGTATTTGGTTCTCTTGTTTCCATTGGGATGCATCTTTCTAGGTGTGATAGTGGATTTCAGCCTTTCCTTTCCATTTCTGGATAGCAATGGTGTGATGGGGTTCTTTTATTTAGCTATATTGAATTTCCAAATGGTTTCGAAACTAAGTGGGGTGGTCTCAGGAAAAATAACAAGGGTTGGGAATCCCTTGACTATTAATGGCAGGATACATGGTAAATTATGGTTGTGAATTCTCTCATTGGGCATAGGAATCCCTTGACCACTAATTAGAGGATACAAGGTAAATCCTAGAGAGTGGAGCCTACTTGCGCTTAGGAATCCCTTGACTAGTAATCAAGGAATACATGGTAAATATTAGAGGGTGGTTACAAAAAAATTCCTCACTGTTTAGGTGGAGATATCTAGAGGAGTCAATGCTTTTTTAGGGCCTAGTAACCTTGACTAGTATATGGTGGGTTTGAAGTAAATCTTGTGGTGTATGTTTATTGTTTGGGCCTAGGAGTCCCTTGGTAGGATACATAGTAATGCCTGAGGATGCTTGATTGGTTTTTTTGTGAGTCCCACATTCATTCTTGGAATATGGAAGGAGTGTTATTGGCTAAAAGAAAGATTTGGTTCAGCCCAACATATGGTTGGGTGGTACATTGAAGTCCCTTCCTTGATTGGATTTTGCATATGTTAGTAAGACCACTTTCCTCTTGTGTTTTATACGTAGGTATACATGTTAATATGTGATTTTAATGGTTGTCCTATCATTGTTATTATGTTGGGTATATGTTGGTTATAAGCATGGTTTTATGACAGATCTTAGTCATGGATCTCATAATGCTTTGGTTAGCAAATGAATGAATAATGAATGTATCACCTAATAGGTTAAAATTTAGCTATTTTGGGAGGTCATTAGACCTTCTTGGTGAATCTCAGATAAGTATGAGACCCCTATGTTCAGATCTATTATGATGACATGTATATTACATGATCATGATGTATTTGACAGAATGCCTGTCATGGCTCATAGAGGTGAGGTCAAGTCCTTATTCAAGTTTTTGTATTAGTATCATTGTCTCAATTTTATTTATCATTTTTTGAAGATTCATGTAGTTCTAGGAAGAGGCCTGAGTCTTGGCCTAAAAAAGTGGCTTAGAATTCGGGGTCACTAGCACAAAACTTCCTCGAAAATGCCATAGTCACATTGAAGCCTTGTTGTGGGAGTGATTGGTGGGTCTAAGTCACATGGAGGGCTTGTGGTGGGAGTGCCATGGGGGATAGTATAGTCAGGAAGCAAGTTCTCTCAGGGGTTAGACACCTGGAGGGGTTGGTTTTCTCCTGAAGGTTTTGTAGCTCTTGAGGGAGGTCTTTAAAGGGTTCTTCTATCAGTTCCACTTCCTTAAGGTGATATAGGAGGTTGAATCATACCATAGTAAGTCTTCATCAAATGTTTACCTCCATGGACCAATTATATTCGGTAAATGTTTGAGGAGGGTGTTAGAGTGACTAAGTCCAACATTATGTTATTACACTTTTATTTTTGTTGTTAAATGTTTTTGTCTACTAGATATACTATGGTGCAAGGTTTTTCTTCATGTTTTATTGTAGACCTGAAGCATAGAAGAAACCATATTTTTTTGTTAGGGTTATAAGTCACCTATAACTTAAGTAAGTGATTTTAGTACAGTTCTACAAAAACATCACACTAAGTAATGGCGACCCCATTGGTGCAGTAATTCAAAAAATTGATGACTATTGTTTCACCTTTTTTCATTGTTTCCTCAATTTTTATTCCTCTCAATTTCTATTTTCTGGAAAATTTTCCACTTTTGTTGGGGTTTTGCATCTATCTGTAGGTCACAAGTACTAGCCAAGTAATGGATGGCACAATCTGGGTTAGATTCTTCAAGCGATAGAAGTAGGTACATAGCATAATTTTTTTCCCTTTTTCTACACCCAACGCACTTTTTAGCCCAATAACTACACCCAACGCACTTTCTAGTCAATTTCTGCATTCTGCAATTTTTAGTTTTTTTTTTAGTTTTTCCATATTTTATCGAGACTATTGTGTGTGTGTCGAGATGGGTTTCTATTGTTTCATGATACACCCATAGGTATATATCCACTTATTAGTTTCTCATTGAGGAAATAAAAATCCCCCTAGGGTTTAGAGTACGCCTCCATCATTTAGGAAGATAACTTATGAGTTAATGAGTCTAGTGTGCAGCATTTTCAGCCATTGTTTTTTAGTGTTTTGTCCACAATTTTGCAGTCATTTTAGACATGTTCTCAAAAACACTTGATTAACTTTAGAATATTGTGTTTCCTTTTCCCCTCAGGATCCCCTTGTGTATCCTTGATTTTGCAACTTCTTTCCTATCTTTTTCCAACATTTTCGACTTTGTTTTTCCTAGTTTCTTCCGCAATTTTGAGTAGCCTTTTTTCCTTTAGATCTGAATACCTTAGACACTAGATATTTTGGCCCTTTTTTGCGTCTTTGAGATACTTGTTTCCCATAATTTTTATTTCTACTTGATTTCCTTCTTGGGTGGGGGTTTGTGCGCTTCAGTTTTCTATTTATTTTACTATTCATTTTCAGTAGTATTTATAGTCTATGTAAAATTTCTCAATTAACTCATCCACTTAACACTTTTTTCACACACATACACCCTAAGAGAACGTGAGATTGCTTATCACCACCATGCCAAGAATTGAAATAATCCACATTAATAACTTAACTCACATAGATTAAGCCCACTTGGGTACCAGGGCCAAAACAATATTTTTACTTAGTTGAAGAATCAGTGGGATAGGCTTCCTATAACACTCACTAATATCTTGCATCAAGACATTGAAATTTGAAATATTAGGGAGCTTAATATCCTTCATGATCCCATGGTTCAAAGTTGGAGAATGTCAGAAACACGATTCAGAGGGGGTTAGGCTAGATCATCGTGTGAGCAGTTCCCCTCGAGACTATCCAACTCATGGTAGGGAATTTTGTACCATGGTTGATCACCAAGAAGCTCAAGACTTGACATCCCCTTGGGATGAAGGTAAATTAGTGGCCAATATTAGGAAACCACCCTATAGGATAGGATGTGGGCAAGAACTTAGTCCTCTACCCCAACTTTCTCTACAAATCTCTTCTCGCAGGAACCAAATTCTGTCAAATGAGAAGTATCTTGGAAGGCCATCTAAAATATTACCATTAGGACCTTTAGGCTAGAGGTCATTTTTTTTCCTTCATATGATGTGTTTTATTGAATTAAAGTAGGCATCGTTATAGTTATTTTACACTTGGCACCACCCCCTAAGTGTTTTCTTGTTTTTTTTTACTCTTTTCTCCTATCATCACCCTTTGTCTATTTATTCATCTTTGTCTTGACATCGTTACACCCCCTAGGCATATGTAGTGGAGACTTTGTGGCCGTCACCCTCAGTTTCCTTCAGGACATATTACTCCTTCTCGTTGAGTTCAGACCCATCCTTCTAGTCCTCTATTGACTCCCCATACTTACTCTAGTTCTTCTAATTATTTGACTTCTCCCTATGATTCTACATCTTCCAAATCATGATTGCCACCATGTCAGGCACCAATGTGGGTGGTGGAAACAAAAGTGGTAACCAACGTAACCCTATCAGTGGAACCTATTCAGGTATGGCCACTAATCCACCCTTCCTTCCCTATATGACTGGTTTGAGGCTCCGTAATTTAAACCAACTTATCAATGATCCTTTTCTTCATAACCAAAATTCGCCTCCCATTCCCAATAAGATTCCTTCCGACATTCCCAATTTTGAATATAATATTTGAGAATACCCCACCAATTATGTTCTCTCTTGTGATATGTGATGTTCATCAAATTCCATTATCAAAGACTCCATTCGTCTTCATCTCTTCTAATGCACCCTAATTGGAGTTGCTCCCAAATGGTATATGGAAAAATTGCATGCTTCTCATTCTACCTTTGCAACTCTCACCAAATATTTTCTTTCCTATTTCAAGCTACCTCTCCGATATGATGCAGGTACTGATGTTGGGATAGGGTCCCTAGGGTCAGTTTTGGGGTTAGCTAACCCAAAATTTGTATATGTTTTTGTAAAATATGTAGTCTCCGCAATATGTGGATGTGGAGCACGCAGATAGATAGGTGTCAAAGGGGTCGTAGCCCCTTGTTTGGATATATAGATAAGCTAGTTTTTAGACTCACCCATGGTCTGTGGACCATGGTATTGTATTTAAAAGTCTATATACTCGAGTCACATAAAGTTTAGAAGAAGATAATAGATAGCGGAGAAGTCAAGATAAGAAATTTTTTGGGTGAGTGCTAAGGTAGGAAGGCTTTGCTTCCTGTACTTGGGTGAGAAGGGGAAGGCTCCCACAGCTGAGTGTGTAGGAGACCTTGTTAAGTCCGCAGCTGAGTGAGTGGGCCCTTACAGCTGAGTGTACAGGGTAGATGAGTCCGTAATCTTAACAATGAAGATCAATAAAGACTGATTTTGAATAATTACTGTGCATTTTTTGTCAAATCTATTTATGTTATATTTTGTCGCTTAATGATATGGTTTTTATGAAATAATGAATGAATGTCGCACAAAATTACTGGATCTATCTTATTAATGTGTGGTTTAATTATTTATCTTGTTTCATGAATATAATAGTTAATTCTTCTATGTCTTCCAATGAATTTAATAGATCTGCATGAACCCAAATCTAGGGTTGTTTATTTATGCGTGAAAAAAGATAAATTGTCTAGTTAAAGTCCACAAAGGTTGATCGTACGTCTTCACAAAGGTCTAGAAGCCATATTAACTTAGTTACAATGACGAGCCCTACAAGAATACCGATTTGTGTGAAGGTAGATCTGAACTGTTAGAGCCTAAGAACCATTTATCACATATCCATGGATGTAGAAACCTAGTTCTAGCATCCCCCAATACTACTTCGGGTGAGACTGTAGCTTGCGCTATGTAGGTTGTTACCGAAAGGGCCAATGGTTAGGGTTTTATTGGTTGGTGCAAACATCTCCGAACCTAGGTCAGGCCTCCCTAAGCCAACAAATGGTTCCATTGTCTGGACCAAGATCTATCTAAGAGATGTTCGATAAATGGCTTCCTATGAAGAAAGAGCTTGATAAGTGGATTGATCGAAAATCGCACGCGTTCATGGCTTAGGAGAATAGGAGCCCTAAATTATCCAAGGAGTAGTGGTTGTAGATATTTTTGCACACAGATGAGACTGACACATTCTTCTGTTTATTCCCTAAATAACTATACGAGTGGTTGTCTAAATTAGCTAACAGTCAAGGGACATGGAGGCTCGAAGGGCCTATACTGTGGACTCCTGAATTGGTGTGGCGTCTGGAAGAATCAGGAAGCAATATCTTGCAGGTTGTGGATCATTGGGTTGACTGAACATTGGGAACCTTTGTCACTTATTTCACGATTGATGGGAACATCAGTAATAGCAAAGGATCTTTAAAGGACCAAGAGGTAAGTATTTGAGCTCACTGAAGACCTGGATTAAAATGCTTTTATGTGAAAAGAGGTTTATATAGTTACCTTCATGTTTGGGTCTATGTGAAGTGGGAGACTCTTTAGAAGAAGTAGAGGATCTCACCCAGAATATAGTCTGCTCATTGAATCCCCTTCAAGTGGCGACAAAGGGGAGGTGCTGACTACGTCGTGAAGTGCAGTTCAGTTAATAACATAGGGTACTCCGAGGATAACTCATCCATCCACTCCGCCTCCACCTCCACCTCCACCTTCACCTCCACCTCATATACCTACTGTTATATACATTTTTGTGCCTTACAGCTATAAGCATGAAATGTCCATAAACCAAGGGATCCTAAGTCCCTAAAAGTGTTGTTCCAGCCCCTAAAGGAACAAGGTCAACAAATTACAGCTTCTCCCAGAAGTTCTCCACCAGAAACTGCTCAGAATCAGTCAAATCAGGATCATTTCAGCTGCTCCACTGGCTATCTGCGTTGCATAGCACCCAAATACACTAGCTAGGTGTGTTGCAAAGCACCTAAATGCACTACCAGGGTGCGTTGAGCGGGAAATGACAAATGGTAGTGTCATTCCGCGAGGTGGAAAGACAATGGAAGCTTCCAGAATATTCCCCAATGACACTTGCCTCACTGAGTTCGACCAAGGATGAGTAAGAGGCTCTCAGTCTCCAAGTGGAAGCAATAACTGATAGAGAGAAGACACTAGTCAAATCATAAGCTGACTCATCCTCTTTGCATACATCTATATATGGATCCCTCATCCCAGAGATCCAGAGGCTGGAATTTTGTACATTGCAGAGAATTGCTATTAGTTTTGAGATAGATATCAGAGTATTGGGTGATTTATGCTTTGTTGGAGGTGAAGAGGGGCTTCTTTGCTGGGAGGTTGATGCTGGATCAGGAATCATCGGTTGTAACTCCTCCTGGATCTTCTTGTTATATCAATAAAACTATTTGAGTTTCTCCTACATGCTTGTGTATCATTGATGTTTGTTACATTTTTATGTTTAGCTTAAATCTGATCCTAAGCTATTTATGAATATAAATCCATGTCTTTGTGTAGTTTTCTTCTTCTGTGATCTTACAGGAACTTGGTGAAGCTGGGCAAGTAAGGAAGCAGGTAGCTGGAAGCTGTCAAAGAGGAGAGAGATTGGATCAAAGGACTAGCGCAAGACACAAGTTGGTTCATCCTATTCCTCTTCGTTTATAGTTCATAAAGAAGAATAAAAAAGTAGTTTTCCCTGTTTGTTTCTAAGGTCACTGTCACACCTTAGTGGGATAGGGTCGTTCTGAATAGACACTTTTCCCATCAACAAAATGGCGGCTCCACTGGGGATCGTGTCTAATTAGTTTTTTTGTGTTTCTCTTGTTGTTTGTTTCATAAACATAGAAGTAGCAATCGAACTGCATTTGCCATTAACAAATGCAAAGTAGACATCTGCTACTTCAATCCATTCACTGGATTTGTTTATGATTTGAACAGCTCATTCACAAATGATCTGATTGCCCTTTGTGATAGCTCTTACACCTCCTTTAAATCTACCCTCTGATTGTGCATTACTGATTGCTTTTACTCGGCCAAAAACCATAGATTAAACTGCAAACCGTGACCCAAAACCCGGATAGAATTCTCGTTTCTGCCCCAGCGCAGGCTCTGTGAAGAGGTTCTGCGTTTCAACACAGTTCCCGAGAGGGCTACCTGCACTGCAATCCAGTTTCTCTGTGTAACAGGTGCGCTGATCAGCCTAGCCTTGTGCAGCTGAGGTTCTTTGCTTCATTTTTTCAGTTTTGTCTCTGATTTTTGCAGCCTGTGATCAGTGTATGTGTCTGTTTAAAAACCCCTTTTCTTTGCCTTAATTCCACTTCCTTTGTACAAAAAGACTGTAGATGTTTTTGTGTGTTTGTTACATCATTTACAGTTTTCCATTGCAAAAGTAGAATAGTCATACTGTCGTCCTTTGATTTAGATCTGTCGTAACTGTCGATTTTGATCTTAGGAGAAAGTTTATTTGCTGTTGACAGTCGATTATGCTTTTACTTTTGCCTTTGGTTTGAATTTGTGACTTTTTAGTGTCGAAACGAGTATTTATTTCAAAATTGTAAAGTGTCGTAATCATCTCTACCTTTTGATTTCGAAAAGAAGCTTGTTCGTGTTTGTCACTTGAAAGCAAATTCAGATTTGTACATCAACTTTCTTTTTAGGCATCAATATTAAGAAAGTGAAAAACAAATACATGCACATGTGCATTTGCATATTGACAGTCTGTTTGGCTTGATTTAGGAAAGTGCATTTACAGTGTGCTCTTTGCTCTTTGTGAAAAGATTGTGTCTTTCTTTTCCCCTTGTAGCTAGGATTTGCATTGCTGAAAAGAGATAAAAGTTTGCTTATCATCTTTATATTGCATTTTAGGAATTAAATCTACATCTCGTGGTGAACCCAAAAGGAAAACTTCATAAGAAATATCAACTTAAAATAAATTGAATGAATCTAACAACGCTTTGGAGCTTAACGCACAACATTTAGAGGTCTAGGCTAGAGACGTATTCCGGCGTCGTAAAGCCTGGTAACTATTGTCCTCATTGATGGTTGGGTGATTCCTCCACTTTGAGACGATAAGTGCCAGTACGGACTTATGCTCCCACGTACCGTCGAGTATATATTGGGAGACCCCTATAGGCTTAAAACCTTTTATCCATAGGAAGCCGTGTCGGCCACCCTACTGATTGCAATGCACTGAACACAGCATTCGGGAAGATTGACTGTCGTACCGTAAAAAGTATTCTGCAGTTTTGCGATTGGTTTGGTACTCCCTCTACCTAGATCTCTAGAGCAGTCCATTTCATTCCTTTTCAGACTCCTTAACGGAAAAGGTCCATCTGAGCACTTGTCACTTCAGGCTCATTAAAAATCGAAGGAGACTAGAGTCATCTTTTGTTTTTTCTCGACTCTTAAAAACTGAAAAAACAAGTTGTGTCAAAAGCGTCTAAAATTCATTTAATTCGGAAACATACTTCCCCTTTTTATTTTAGTTGATCGAGTAATTCGCAATCGTGGAAGAAATTCAATTGAAACCCCATCGTTCACGGAGGCTTACGAGTCAATCGTCTTTGTCTCCAGAATCCAAACCAGTACGGACAAAGCGAACTCGTTTAACCGGTTCCAAATCTCCTATTAAAGTTAGAACAAGTGTTCCAACGACATCAGAGACTCCGGTTACTCCAAACATTTCTGGAATCCCTGCCTCTACAGAAGAAGTTCAACAGCTACAGAAGGACAGTGATACTGATCCTAGTCTGAGAGTAAACACTTGTGTTATCGAACCAGTTCCATCTACAACCGGTTCGGAGAGTCTTGCTCTTCAAACATTTGTCGTTGTTGTTTCCACACCTTCTTCGACACTAGAAATATTGTACGGACCTGACGGTCTTCCCCTTCCACCTGGTCTGATTGCAATTGAAGAAATTGTAGAAGATCCTCAAACAAGTACTCCAATGCACTTTGGATTCGGAATCACTCTATATCCTTCTTCATTAGAAGTTAGTCTACCACCAGCGGAAGCTCCTGTAGAATCGCTAGGTAATCTTTTGGATAGACTACAAATGTCTAAACAACCGTCAACACCTACGACTGTGTCATCTGACACAGCGACAACAGAACTCCCTGCTATCACTCCGACAACGTTCGCCGGCATACCATCTATCCCGACTAGCTCTCAACCGCTAGAAGGAACCCACTCAGGGGCTATTTCGACAGTCTGGTCCGTTCCTGTTTGTTCATCCGGAATAATATCCGGAAACTCTTATGTTGAGTCTCAACAAATTGATCCGTTTGGAGGTCAATTTGGGCAGTCCGGTCCCCAAGGGCAAACAATTCCCTTGAGTTCTGGATTACCACCGTATGGGGGGCAGTATGCCCTTTCATTATCCCCTCCGGGAGGATATCCATACGAGAGTTCAAAACAATATTCAGGTTATACTGGAATTACCTCAAGTGGTTGGGTACCTATACTACCTCAACAACCAAGAGTTGTGTATTCGATGCAACAATGTGTACCTATGTCAAATATCCCGACTACACCAGCTATTGTGACGGTGTCACAAGTTCAAATGCTGCCTATTGTATGCCAACCTCAGGCTTCTCAGGTTGTAATGCAACAGCCCCTTGACCCTGTGACTCAACCACAATCGCCAACTAGTGGGGCGACACAGGTCCAGACGGGTACAATTACCCCACACCTTGGTCCAACAGTTAGTATAGCACAACAGCACATGGCTTCTCAACCATGGCTGGTGCAATACCAACAACCACAATTCCAACAAGTATACCAAGGTTCTGAGCAGCAAATCTTTGCGAACAGTGGACAGCCGTACATTCAAAACGGTCAAAATCAACCATTTTACAATGGTCATGTCCAGCAACCTTATCAGTCATACCAGCATCAAATGCATTATGCTGGCATGCAAAGACCAACTGCTTAGGCAATACCATCTTACCCTGGGTATGCTTCACCTAATCTGAATCAGCAGTTACCATTCGTGGCAACTTTAGAGTTACTTGATTTAAACCGGTTAACAAACGATCCAATTTCTTACGCCCCTTGGTGGCCAGCGATTCCACATAAACTTCCATCAGATATTCCTAAATTTAATGGAAATCCGGGTGAAGATCCATCGAATCACGTGATGACATTTCATCTATGGTGTTCATCAAACACCCTAAATGATGATTCGATAAGGCTTCGCCTCTTTCAGAGGACGTTAACGGGTCCAGCGGAAAAATGGTACATTGAATTGCCTAGAGCTTCGTTCGACAACTTCAGTACCTTAGCCACAACCTTTTTAACCCATTTTCAATTACCGATAAGGTACGAAACGAGAACAGAACTCCTTACCAACTTCAAACAGACAACGGCCACTCACATATCTGATCATATACATGAGTGGCGACGTCGTCGTAGGATGGTAAAAACGTACATCCCCGATCAGCTATTAGCTGAATGGTTTATCAAGTCATTACTACCTTCCATCATGGAAGATGTGGCAAAGGGGGGAGTCGTAACGGAAGAGCAAGTTATCACTCATGCACAATATCTGGACTTAATTTATACTCAGTCTGGTACGCTCTACGACAAAATACCTGACGCCCCTAGACCAGAATTCTCAATTCCTCCTCCTCCTAAATCAAACAATGACTCTCACGCCGGCGATGGCGTGATTGGCACAACAGACACGAAATCGACAAAGGCTACATCCAAGAAGGCCCGTAAGATTTTAGGTCAAAATGCAAAAGATGAACTTCTTGCTTCGGAAGTAAATGCCGTATCGACAGATAAGAGCAAAGAAACCAAACAACCAGGAAGCAAGAAGAAAGGCAAAGGGAAGAAGAAGAAACAGGATGAGTCATCTCCTGAAAAACCTTCTACAAACCCTTCTGGGCAAATGAAACCCCCTGCGGGGTGTCATATATGTGATGAGGATCATTGGACGAAAGAGTGTCCATACAAAGCTGAGATTAAGAAATTCTTTAAAAGTTCGAAAACCTCAGCAGTGTTAACTGATCCGTTTCCAAACCCAGAAACGAATCTGGTTGAAAGTGGAAATGCTTCCCCGTCTCAAGTGCTGATGTTGTCGATTTCAAAACAGCAGAATGATGCTTTGATTTCGACAAGGAACAAAGATTACGGGAATCCGCAGTTGTCGAACAGCAAGGATAAAGATCAACCAAGTAGTTCGACAACAACTTCGACAGAAGTTGTACCACCCACCATTCCTGAATTGACAATAAAACCGTCGAAGGGAGTAGTACACAAGTCGACATTTAATCCCCGCGCTAGAGCGGTGCAACATTATAACATAGTGGAAGATTTGGCCCAATCGCCATCCGCTATGTCGACTCTTGAAGTACTACAAAATTTCCCAACCCAAAGGCAGGCTTTATTATCGGCCATTGGTGGGATTGATCCAAAGGATTCCAATCTTGTATCCTTCGACCACAAAGGATACGATCCTCAGTTACCGGCTCAACTAGCTTTCCTTGTTCAAGTGAAAGCCCTCAACAAAACTGTTCATCGAACAATTATTGATGAGGGGGCATCTACATGTATTATGTCGATGAGTTGTTGGAAAACTTTAGGATCTCCAACCTTGTCGCGGTCAGCGACGACATTAAAAGCATTCGACGGAAGGACATATACCCCATATGGTATTCTAAATAACTTGAAAGTTGAACTAGGGGGAAAAACGGTAGAAATAGATGTTGAAGTCATCGATGGGAATCTTGATTACAACATCCTACTAGGAAGACCATGGATATATGCCATGGCAGCTGTTGTGTCGACCTATTTTAGAAAGATTGCATTCCCCTTTCAAGGAGGAATTACAATCGTCGATCAACAAAACTTCCTCCCCACTGGTTCTCAAGTTACAGGAAGCATTCCCATGATCCATGGAAGCCCCCATTCACTTCAGAATATCGGAGTAGGCCTACTAAAAGATCCTATACTAATGGGAACTTTCGCTCTTCCACCTCCAATCAACCTGGCGGAAGTAGCGTCGGTAGGAATCTGCAACATGATATCTTCTACAAAGATATCAGAAAACGATATCGACATGGATCATGCAGTGGTTTTGCCCCCAAGCCCAATAGAAATATTATAGCAATCAATGTTTCTAGCATGGGAGGCAAACCCAAATCAACGCTCATCAAGCGTTTGGATAGATAGGTCTAGAGAATATGGTACTCCTTTAGATCCTTGGTCGCGAGTGCATGTCACCGACGAAGGAATTGTCCAATCTATGGTAATTGAAGGAGCACCATGGAATGATTCCCACCATCGTTCCCTTCTTCCGGATTGTGAAGAAGATACTCAAAGTGGCCTTTACCATCCTTCAGTAGTTGATTTTCTGTCAAATACTGTAAATACGGTGGATTCTGAGCGAAAATTATCCAACATTGAGGAGACTATAGCCATAAATATCTTGACTAAAACAGATGTTGTAGAGAATATTTATGTTGGAAAATGTTGTTCTCCTACAGAACTGGAAATATATAACGCTCTTTTTCACGAATTCAGAGATGTCTTTGCTTGGTCATACAGTGAAATGCCAGGCATCAACTCGAGTATCGTTGAACACGAAATTAAGATGTATCCAGATGTCAAACCAGTACGACAACGGCTAAGGAAGGTGCACCCCAAGAAAGCTGCTGCCATTAAGGTAGAAGTTGAAAAACTTCTCGATGCTGGTTTCATCTACCCGATTCCTCTAACCAATTGGGTATCGAATATTGTCCCTATTATGAAGAAACAGGGGACAATTAGAGTGTGTGTCGATTATAGGGATGTAAATCAAGCTTGTCCAAAAGACAACTACCCTACACCGTTCATCGACCAGATAATTGATGAATGCGCCGGATGCGAAATCTTTTCATTCATGGATGGATTCTCTGGGTATAATCAAATAAATATCCGCCCACAGGACCAGTCAAAGACTGCATTCATTTGTCCATGGGGAACATTTGCATATCGAAAATTACCCTTTGGCTTAAAGAACGTAGGGGCGACGTTTCAGAGGGCAATGAATTATGCCTTCCATGACATCAAAAACATCGTTCAACCATACCTCGACAACCTTCCGGCTCATTTGCAAAAGCGGACTGATCATCCGCAGCATTTAAGAGCGATATTTCTACGTTGCCAACACTACAAGATATGACTCAATCCGCACAAATGTGTATTTTGCGTAAGTTCTGGTCGTTTACTTGGCTTTGTAGTCTCCAAGGACGGGATTCGTCTTGACCCGTGTAAGGTCCAGGCAATCATAAATTTGCCTCCACCTTCAAATTTGCTTCAGATTTAGAAACTCCAGGGGAAAGCAAACTTTCTGAGGAGGTTCATTCCAAATTATGCCAAACTTGCTAAAGGTTATACACGTCTTTTGAAAAAAGAGGTACCCTTTGTCTGGGATCAGGTTACGCAAGCTTCCTTTGATGCTTTAAAAGATTCCCTAATGAAAGCATCATTAATGTACGCCCCCGATTATCAAAGAGATTTTAACCTGTATCTGGCTCCAGTAGATACGACCATCGCAATGGCTTTAGTTCAAGAAGTCGATGGAATTGAACATCCTATATATTATTTAAGTAATAACTTAAATGATACAGAAAGCAAATATTCTTATGTTGAAAAACTAGAGCTTGCAGCTGTTCAAGCGATACAAAGATTTCGACACTATGACCTCTTTCGGAAAACTACCATTCTATCAGATTGCAACCCCATGACTTATATATTGTCACGAAAGTTGCTGGG
Source organism: Pinus tabuliformis (assembly GCA_031772625.1). Taxonomy (NCBI): domain Eukaryota; kingdom Viridiplantae; phylum Streptophyta; class Pinopsida; order Pinales; family Pinaceae; genus Pinus; species Pinus tabuliformis. The sequence goes on along the minus strand of CM062816.1, from coordinate 1,033,830,033 downwards.
GGGAAAATATTCAAAATGGATATAGATCCTTCAAGAGTTTGATCTGGAATTTGTAAAATCCAAGTCAAAGAAAGCTCTAGTTTTTGCAGAACTATTAGCGATCTCCCATCGTCATCCAACGATGAAAAATCCGAAGAATCAATCGTGGATGAGAATTTGTTTCTGATATCTACAAGCAATGATTGGTATGGAGATATAATCATTTATCTCCAAACCCAAAAATTTAGGCCAAACACCTCACACTCTGAACAAAAACGTATTCGATACCAAGCGAAAGACTACATGATCGTCGGTGATACACTTTACCGTCGTGGTATCGATACAGTTCTGAGAAGGTGCCTCACCCACGAGGAGGCCGAAAAAGCCCTGAATGAGTGTCATTCAGGCGCCTGTGGGGGGCATCAATCTGGATATGCTACAGCAAAAAAAATCTTACGAGCAGGATACTTTTGGCCAGCGACCAACAGGGTACTCTCAGGTGAACTACTGGACGAACAGGACCAACAGGGTACTCTCAGGTGAACTACTGGACGAACAGGACGAACATCTGCATGTACACATGATTTTGATTAAAGTATTGATAGAATAAAGCACAAGGACATTATAAACAAAAACAGTAAACGGCAATATGGTCAGAGATTTTACCAATAGCACCCCACTGCTCGCCATCCGGCAGTACTAAATCTGGATCACCCCGGAAGTCCATGCCATCATATGGATACTCAGAATAAATAATCTCCTGACGATCAAACCACCTGAAGAAGGTATCAGAAAATGAAATATGAGACTGGCCATGTGTACATGTAGATGTTGGTCCTGTTCGTCCAGTAGTTCGCCTGAGACTAGGCATTATGGCCAGTCTCAGATTTCATTTTCTGATACCTTCTTCAGGTGGTTTGATCGTCAGGAGATGGTTTATTCTGAGTATCCATATGCTGGCATGGACTTCCGGGGTGATCCAGATTTAGTACTGCCAGATGGAGAGCAGTGGGGTGCTATTGGTAAAATCTCTGACCATATTGCCGTTTACTGTTTTTGTTTATAATGTCCTTATGCTTTATTCTATCAAGACTTTAATCAAACTCATGTGTACATGCAGATGTTGGTCCTATTCGTCTAGTAGTTCGGTTCAGGAATGGTGGGTGGTACAAATTCTGTCGAAGTTGTTGTCGAACTACTTGGTTGATCTTTATCCTTACTGTTCGACAACTACGGATTCCCGTAATCTTTGTTCCTTGTCGAAATCAAAGCATCATTCTGCTGTTTTGAAATCGACAACATCAGCACTTGAGACGGGGAAGCATTTCCACTTTCAACCAGATTCGTTCCTGGGTTTGGAAATGGATTAGTTAACACTACTGAGGTTTTCGAACTTTTAAAGAATTTCTTAACCTCAGCTTTGTATGGACACTCTTTGCCGTGAAGTTGCCATGCTTGTCAAATTTTTGATAGCAAAACCAGAAGACCACCTGCACCTCTACAGCCAATAGTTGCTGTTAGGCCATTCGCCAAATGGGGCATCGATTTCATGACATGTAACGCCACCTCGACCGGGGGTCATGAGTATATCATAGTCGCAGTTGACTATTTTACCAAATGGGCCGAGGTGATGCCTACATTAAACAATACTGGTGAAACAGTTACCATCTTCTTTTTCAATCATGTAGTCGCCAGATTCGGCGTACCACAGGCTATAGTCACAGATCATGGATCGCATTTTTGCAATCACATGATGGTCGAATTAGCTGCCAAACTAGGGTTGTCTCACGACAGCTCTACTCCGTATTATCCGCAAGCCAATGGACAAGTTGAAGCGATCAACAAGGTCCTGAAGCGCATGTTGCAAAGGATGATCGGGGTTCACAAAAGAAGGTGGCACCTAATCCTGTACTCAACCTTGTGGGATTACCGAGCATCGGTAAGGAATGCAACTGGTTTCACACCCTTCCAACTGGTATATGGCCTGGAAGCAGTCTTACCAGTCCAGTGTGAAATCTCGTCTCTCAAACTCGCAATTGATCTCCTCCCCGGAACTTCAGAAGAAGAGGCTCGTTTCTTGGAATTAATCCAATTGGATGAAACCCGTCGTGACGCCGCTTTGGCTAACGAATCCCATAAGAAACAAGTCAAGGCACAGTTCGAAAAAAATGTCAAACCCCGTGTCTTCTCAGAAGGTGACTTGGTCCTGCTTTATGACCAAGAATCTGATAAATTGGGAGCAGGTAAATTTAAGTCTTTATGGATGGGCCCCTATATTGTTAAACGAGTGTTAGCGAAAGGAGCCTATGAGTTAATGGATTATGACGGAATTCCACTGGCGCAACCTTGTAATGGGTTGTACCTCAAGCGTTACTATGAATAAATAGTAACCAATATGCTTTTGTTATATTTTTGTTTTCGCCAAAGGGTTTGTTTTGGTCGAGTAATCCACTTTTTTACACTTATTGCAGATGTCAAACCTATTGGAGCCATGTGTTGGATATGCCGACGGAGTGAGTCGTAGTTCGCGGAACCTGTCCTCCGCAGCCTGGGCCATTTTTGATCCAAGCGGCGAGTTAGTAAGTTTCAGAGGTGTATGTATTGGACAATCAACGAATAACATCGCTGAGTATAGCGCGTTGATAGAACTTCTCTCTGATGCCATCACCCATGGTATATGCCGACTAATTGTCAGGCTAGACTCACAACTCGTAATACTACAACTCAATGGTATATATTCCATTTGAAACCCAGCTATTTATCGCATGTTCCTAAGGGTTAAGATTTTGGAAAGACAATTTGATCTTATTCAATACCAACATATTTCCAGAAACTTAAACACATTAACCGACTCATTAGCAAACTATGTGTTAGATAGACGTTTGCAACATTTATAAAAAGAAACACATCATCAATGTTTTACATGTGGATCATATAGCTCAACCAAAATAAAACCCCGAAAATCAAAAATATATAGTTGTTTATGGTTTACACATAATGTTTTGTAACCAAGACAAAATCGGTCACACGACCCAAAAACTCAAAATGCTAGGGGCACCCTAGTCTAATGATGCTCGTGATAGCAAGTCACGGCCTGTGCGATCATGCGTAAGAGACGAGTCCATCGTCTGGGCACACCAGTAGTATGCCGCTGTAACTGCAAAGGTAGCTCATCAGTCCTCACATCTGGTATACTGAGAGTGAGGCCCTCAATCTGCTCCTGTAAAGTTGAGAGAGTCTCGGCCACATCGAGGTCGTGAAGAATAGCTCTTCCGGCGGCCTCTCCTGCTGGGGCAACAGCTGGTACTCTCAGGCGAACTACTGGACGAACAGGACCAACATCTACATGTACACATGAGTTTGATTAAAGTCTTGATAGAATAAAGCACAAGGACATTATAAACAAAAACAGTAAACAGCAATATGGTCAGAGATTTTACCAATAGCACCCAACTGCTCGCCATCCGACAGTACTAAATCTAGATCACCCCGGAAGTCCATGCCAGCATATGGATACTTGGAATAAACCATCTCCTGACGATCAAACCACCTGAAGAAGGTATCAGAAAATGAAATCTGAGACTGGCCAGCATGCCTAGACATATGGTCAACCCATCTCTGCATACGTGGTTCAGTAGGAGAAGGTAAATCGAGTGCAATTTACTGCGGCTGCATCAGTGGCATCTTCTCCAAGGCAAAGGCGATCAAAATAGAACTGAACCCCAAGTTCTTCAACCTCCTGTTATTTATCTTGGTCAACTATTCTTTCATCACAAGAAGTACTGCGTCACACCAGTTGAACACCTTCGGTTGGAGGCATTCCAAGGCATGCTGCATATAGGATCTGTTGGCTACATGAAGAGACGCACTACCGGCCATCCTACCAAAAGTAAATAGGATAGTCCTAAGGGACCTGTCAGTGACATCACGGATGATGATCTTGTTGTCTTTACTCAGCTAAGATCCTTCCCTGCAATACCGGCAGACATAATCTCTCACAGAATCGCCTCCTCGGGCCGAACCTGACAAAGAGATGGGGGCACCCCGCCTCGACAAGCCAGTCAAGAAATAGATGTCTATTGTAGTCAAGGGGATAGATTTTCCCCTAATCTGGAAAACTTGATTGGTAGGATCCCAAGCATCGAGCAAATACTGCAGTAGGTTGATCTGCTGTCTCATGCTAGAAATGCGGAAGAACTTCAGCAAGCCACAATTCCGCAGCACGTTCACTGTAACTGGATCATGTAGGGCAATCATGTCCTCCTCTTCATGCTCACGTTCTCGCCATGTAAGGGTCATCTTGCTCCCAAATCTCTGAAAAAAAAAAACAAGAGAGGAGTTAGATCCTAATTTTGGTGAGAAACAGGCAAAAATTCCATCAAAATTTGTGCAACAAATTCCCTTTCTGCGCCCAACGCACCTGCATCAGTGTTCTAGGTGTGTTGAATATCAAACTGCCTTCATACAAGCCAACATTCAACGCAGGTTTCGATACACTAGGGGTGCGTTGATGGCAGAACGAATCCCTCAAACCCCAGGGACTCAGAAAAGTAGGGGATCAGGGTCAAAAAGAAAAATGGAAACCATGAAATGAAAGAGCTCGGGTTTAGCTCCTACCTGGTCCAGACGGCGTCGAGAATCATCCACAGGATTCCCCGAAAACAACTGATGAAAATCGAGGGGGAAAAGCACCTCCAAAGCTCCAACAAACCAAGTCCAAATGAAATGGTAAAATGAGAGGTAAAAACACTTTTTAATTACGTTTACGTAGTTCAAAGTAAAATATTAGCATTTTAATCTCATTTTCAAGCAAATATTATTCATTTCTGACTAGTTTGATGAAGCAGTTGAAAACACAGTACTATCTTTGGAAGGACAAAGCTATTTATGGTAAAAAATCAAAACGAGACCATCCAATCGAGCAGTTTTAGCACATAGTTCAAGCTCGTTAAAAAATAAACATATGACATGAGCAAATGTTTCCACCCGCGTTTAAGCTCGTTAAAAAATGAACTATTCCCCGGTAAATAACCACCGTGAATGTAGCATTTCAACCATTAAAGCCTTGGTCGTGTTTGCACCGTCACCTCCACTTTTCCATTGGCCGATCATTCACCTCCATTTGATTGTTTACCCATTTTGAGGAACAGCTGCGAAGAGTGATTTCACTAGCCATCCTTGTGACACTGCCGTGATTGAAAAATTCCAAACCTTACCTGGAATCAGCTGCTACCCATTTTATCACTCGTTCCTCAAAAGACAAGTCTTCTTTAAGCTCTTTTCAACTGACTCGTAAAATATGAAAAGATTGCCGAGTTTTGGCCTTCTAGCTCGTTAAAGTGACCAGAAGTGCTATCCCTCCTCTAGATTTTAATCTTTTTGGACCTGAGGGATTATTGCACAAAAAGATCGAGCACTTGTTTTGTTCGGCTCGTTAAAACTATCGAAAATTCATCCCTTCTGTATTGTTTTATACTTTTTCGGACTTAAGGGATTAGATGATGAAAAAGGAATTTTGGAGTTAACTTTACGTACCTTTTCAGACTCTCTAAAAATGAAAAGGACTGAGTTACCTTTGTCGTTAGACTCGTTAAAAAGATTAATAGCGACAAACTTGTCTTTAGACGAGAACGAGTTTCACTATCGCTAGGCTCGTTAAAACATAGCGATGGGTTTGCCCGAAGGGAAAATTATAGAACAAGAATATGTTATCCTCCTCAAGCTTGACAAAAATAAAGAGGTACTGGTCAGCAATGAGTGGGGAAAAATTGGGAAGAAAACTCAAAGAATCTTTATTGGTAGCAAGTCGCTCTTGAACATGACACTTCCACTCTGTGTCCGAGTCAGGTTGGGTTGTTTCATTCACCGGTCACATCACCATGGTCACGCCATACCATCCACATTTGGGGTAAATGCTACCAATCCATCACATAAGTGTCGCCGACATGTTCAAGAGAAGTCATCGAGAGAAGTCACCTGTGTCCCATCCACTACCATACATTATACTTCATTCTTTCATGACCGCCATCCTGAACCGTATATCATCAGATTGTTTTCACCTCCATCAAAATCATTTGCTCCATTCCGTGTCATTGATGTGGGATTCATTAAGGCCCTCCTTTGACAGATCTCTTATTGTTGACACCAGCTCATTATCCAAGAAGTTGATCTAGGAACACCCCATTCAGTACTTTGAAGCTTGCATGCCTCAATGGCAAGTTTCTCACTTCCGACGACAGGTATACATCAATGACCTTTGACCGAAAGATTTTGCGTGGTGTTCAATGCCAAGTCCTTTATTCACACCACGTGAATTGTACTGCAGTACCTTGAGGGTCATCATCATTATCGGTGATTCCTCTCGCGCTTGTTAACGGTTTACATCATTGATTGGTAATCAAGCGATGTCTTTCCATGTTCGACTTCAAAACATTTCTCACATGGATCGACTTGTACTTCGAGTGAAGATCAGACGAGATTGAAGACCCCAGATCTAGTTTCATCCATCTGGGCTGCGATATATATTCAGGAAAAATAAAGACATTGAAATGTACAGCATTGCAGCACAGATAATCATCCCACCAAAAGGATGATGGCTCTATCAGAATCATCAATCTACCATCAGACGATTGTTTGTCCTATGTACATGAAAATGAATTTATAAAGCTGAGCATGGGAATGCCCGCCTCAGCTAGATCATGAAAAATAGTATGAAGAAAATGTATTGTATTGTATCTTATTACAGGTCTCCTCCCAACATTGAAAGAACTTCGGATCCTCCTAATAAATCATTTCACCTGATAAACGGCCTCATACTTTAGGGGGCAACTGTTATAGACATTTTTGTACCTTACAGCTATAAGCATGAAATGTCCATAAACCAAGGGATCCTAAGTCCCTAAAAGTGTTGTTCTGGCGCCTAAAGGAACAAGGTCAACAAATTACAGCTTCTCCCAGAAGTTCTCCACCAGAAACTGCTCAGAATCAGTCAAATCAGGATCATTTCAGCTGCTCCACTGGCAAGCTGCGTTACATAGCACCCAAATACACTAGCTAGGTGCGTTGCAACACACCTAAATGCACTACCAGAATGCGTTGAGCAGGAAATGACAAATGGCAGTGTCATTCCGCGAGGTGGAAAGACAATGGAAGCTTCCAGAATCTTCCCCAATGACACTTGCCTCACTGAGTTCGACCAAGGATGAGTAAGAGGCTCTCAGTCTCCAAGTGGAAGCAAGAACTGACAGAGAGAAGACACTAGTCAAATCATAAGCTGACTCATCCTCTTTGCATACATCTATATATGGATCCCTCATCCCAGAGATCCAGAGGCTGGAATTTTGTACATTGCAGAGAATTGTTGTTGGTTTTGAGATAGATATCAGAGTATTGGGTGATTTATGCTTTGTTGGAGGTGAAGAGGGGCTTCTTTGCTGGGAGGTTGATGCTTGATCAGGAATCATTGGTTGTAACTCCTCCTGGATCTTCTTGTTATATCAATAAAACTATTTGAGTTTCTCCTACATGCTTGTGTATCATTGATGTTTGTTACATTTGTATGTTTCGCTTAAATCTGATCCTAAGCTATTTATGAATATAAATCCATGTCTTTGTGTAGTTTTCTTCTTCTGTGATCTTACGAGAACTTGGTGAAGCTGAGCAAGTAAGGAAGCAGGTAGCTGGAAGCTGTCAAAGAGGAGAGAGATTGGATCAAAGGACTAGCGCAAGACACAGGTTGGTTCATCCTATTCCTCTTCGTTTATAGTTCATAAAGAAGAATACAAAAGTAGTTTTCTCTGTTTGTTTCTAAGGTCACTGTCACACCTTAGTGGGATAGGGTCGTTCTGAATAGACACTTTTCCCATTAACACCTACACCTTCACCTCCTCCACCTCCACTTCCACCATTTAACATGGTGAACGTGATGAAGATGTCGATTTTTAAAGGAACGGACAATGAAGATCTAGAACAATTTTGGTTTGTTGTAGGAGCTGTGTGGAAAACATAGCAGATTACCGATGAAAATATTAAGAAAGCACAGTTGGTTACAACCTTGCAAGACTATGCATTAACTTGGCATATAAAGTATTGCATCGATAACCCCAACGAGTCATTGGCAGATACCTAGCTAGCTTTGAATGAGTTCAGTAGGACTTAGTCAGAGGCGCAGTTAGTAATTGAACATAAGGAGATCCGAATGAAAATCGATGAGGCACCTTGGGACTTTGATCAGATGTTGAAGTGCCAAATCAGGCAGGGTAATATGAAAATATCAGATACTGAGCATCATGACTAGTTTATAGCATCACTTTTGCCGCATTTAAGAATACCTCTATCACAATAGAGGATAGAAACGCAAGCAGAAGCCTTGGAGATTGTGATGAGGATACATGCATCACCTATTCAGGATACAAACCTTAGGGTGCAATAGATTCATTCACAACTAGAGAGCCTGCACATGGAGTTGCAGAGCTTGAAAAAGGGAAGGGAATGGACGCCAGAGGTGCACACTGAGATATGGTGTCTAAAATGTAAAAACCATGGACATGATAAGGAACATTGCCCGGTCTTTTGGAACTATATCATAGGGGGAGGGAATGTTCCCTTGAAACCAGAGCACGATGTTGGAATGATAACGGGAGCTATGTTTTGGTGTGTTATTTTTTAGGTTATAGGATAGCATGCTACTGATAACTGCCATCTATTGCAAACGTTTGTATAGACCCCTCAACAATTATTTTTCAATTTCTGTAAGTTAGTAGGGCACGATGAACGCCATTTTAGAAGTTATGAGTTTATGATGGATAGGACCCATACCTACAGAATGCAGATAGAATATGGCCTCAGGATCAAGGCGTGGGAATAGTGCGTGGGGGATTCCAAGGCTGGGGAAGAGGAAGATGCGCTGGACGTGGGCAGGTAATTTTCTATAACTGTGGCGAAGTAGGGAACTTCACGCATGATTGTCCAAATCCCACACATCCCTCATGTCAGTATTGTCATCAGTTTGATCATGTCATAGAGGAATTTCCCGTAATTATGGAAAATATGCAAGAGAGGAAGACAGAACCCTAGCAACCTACGCAGAATATTTAGCTGATGAGGGTTGAGCCCCGCAAAGAGGATCAAAACATAAACATTGTGTTAAAAAGTGGTATAACAATTGGCACAGATAAAGGTAAGAAGCATGATGAAGAGGGATGGGTACGCAAGACTGTTGAGAAGGAAGTCGACTTTGATCTAAATTGTGCTAAAGAAACTTTCTTTGAAGCAAAGAGGAGCTTCGCTGAGGCCTCCACCTCAGCAAGTCAGGATAAAATTCTTGAGACTAATATGACTCAAGGATTCAATCCTTCAATCCTAGCTACCTTTTTGAAGACTTGTACGAAGCTTATGCACGATCAAAAAGACATCGAAGGATTACAAGACTTAATAGACAAGTGTGCCAATAAGAAAAATACTCCTACGGAGCAGTGCATAGTAAGAAAGATTGGAAAACATAAGGCATGAACGGGGCGTGAGATGAGGTTAACCGTGCAGATAGGTCAATATAAAATGGACCAGGTAAACTTGGATCTAGGGTTTGATGTGAATGTCTTGCCTAAGAAGACATGGGAAAGGATGGGGATACATGCGCTGCAGTGGTCTCCTATTAAGTTGTGCATGGAAAATTAGTAGAAGATTATCCCAATGGGGTGCTTATATGGTGCAGCACTGGACATTGAGGATGAGAGTGCGTTGGCTAACTTCGGAGTCATTGAGATAGTGGATGATAGTAACCCATACCCCACACTATTAGGAATTGACTGCGCTATCGATATGAATGGAGTAATCAAATTGAAGAAGCGGAGGATGTCCTTTGAGAAGAAGTTGCTGACGGTAGTAGTGCCATTAGATCCTACAGAAGAAACATGTTATACTGAACCTATGCATGACTATGTATAAAGTGATGATGATGTCGATCAGATATACAAGATAATAGTGTTCAATGAGGATTGGATCAATCCTACAACAAATGAGCAAATTGTGTGGGATAGGGATAACTCCTTCGCCTCAGACTCAGATGAACAACATGAGAATTGGCATAATAGGATGCATGAAGTATGTACACTCCACTGCAATATGATGACCAAGTCACTAAGGTGTGTTTAGACTGAGGTAAGAAACCTTCCGCATTATGGTGGGCTAATTGATGTGTAATTGTTTTAGATGAATTTGAAATAGAAGTACCAGAAGAGCATCGATTCTAGGAATTAGAATTGGTGTTGCGCACTATGCCTACCCGTTGGCGGGGTACACAAAAGGAATGATTTGCTAGATGGAGAGAATATCATAGAATGATGAAGTTAAGGTTTGGCCATGCCAATACGAGAATGACAGAAAAATATAGTGGGAAGGATGATCCACATGATCATTTAGCACGATGGACTAAGGCCTGGGGAACATAACCACAACCAGGATGGGTGGATATCTTCTTCCATACACTAGATACAATCCAATGAGCTGGTATTTGGAGACAGAGCTTTGTCATGGAAAAAATGAATGGGACATTTTAAGGGAGATTTTTCTATTAACATTCAGATTAGAGGATCGATTTGAGAGCATTCATGAGGTGCTCCAAGAAATTAAAGTAGCTATTTTCAAAATGCTAAAGGAACCAGTAGAATGGATTGAGCTAAATTGGAGTACAAAGTTGCGCCATGGGTTGGAATGCTATAATGTGACTACTGAAGGAGAGGATGACCCGCGGAATATTACCATCCTTGAGACCGAAGGACAACACGAATTTGAAGGACCAAAGGTGGTGAACCGAGATATATCAGAGCCTCTGAAAACTCAACAAGTAAACATTGGGTTTGAAGAAGAACCCAAGTTCGCAAAGATAGGAGATTACTCAGACAAAGATACGGTTGATAAGGTAGTCGAGCTACTACGTGAGTACTAGGACTTATTTCCCATGAAGTTTTCAGATTTGAGGGGCATTTTTAGATATGTAGGTGTTATGAAAATTACATCGAAACTAGATGTGAAGCCTATTAAACATCGACCTGATCAACTGAATCCAAAGTATAAGGAAAGGGTGCACATAAAACAATATAAGATGCTAGAAACTGGCATTATTGAGCCTATAGAAGAATCTTATTACGTAAGCCCAGTGGTGCTTCAAGTAAAGAAACAGAAGGGAAAAATCCACATATGTGTAGATCTGCGGAGGTTGAATGATGCCTATGTGCATGACCCATTTACAACACCATTTATTGACAAAGTATTAGCGAATGTTGGCAAACATGAAGCATATTCATTCACTGATGGCTTTTCCAGTTATCATCAAATAAAGGTTGCACCGGAGGACCGAAGAAAAACAACCTTTGCGACTAAGTGGTGGTGCTTCCAATATATAGTTATGGCATTTAGATTGAAGAACATGCCTTCAATTTTTTCCTAGGTAGTGATCACGACATTCAACAAACTTATTCACAAGTTCCTGGAAGTATATTTTGATGATTGGACCATGTTCCGGTTGGTAAAGCTATATGTTGCAAGTTTGCACCTCATGATGGATACATCTTGAAGATATTAGATCACACTTAACTTGAAGAAGTGTATATTTTTTGTGCCTTTTGGGATTTTTCTCAACCACGTTGTCTGTAAGCAGGGATTGATGGTGGACCCTATGAAGGTCATCGTTATTGTGAATTTGGAACCCCTAGGAATGTGAAACAACTATGCACGACATTGGAACACACTGGGTACTATAGAAAGTTTATCAAGTCATATGCTTAGATAACCATGCTAATGGAAAATTTGCTAAAGAAGGATGCAATGTTTTGTTGGGATGAAGACTGTCAGCGCAGCTTGGATGTCTTGAAGGAGAGAAAAGACAAACAGCTGGAGCCAGTGGTGGATTTAGAAGAAGAGGAATACCACTGTGTCGAAGAAGTAGATGCCAAAGAGATCGAGCCTATCTCAAGGCTTCTTGAGTATATCCCTCCATGGAAGGGAAGAAGGAAAATGACCAAGGACCTAGATTCTGGAAAATTCATGGTGTCGACTCCCCTGCTGCCCGAGCAGGTTGAATTTGAAGGTCCTAGGCTCGCACGCATTCTGGTATTTAAAATGGAGGACTGAGACCTCGTGAATCATGAAACATTCCTACATTCAGTGACCCATAAATATATGACAAATACACATTATGAAGAAATAGGGGTTACGTATTTAGAGCCCATGAAGTGGGTCTGTGGTGTGGAGCAGGCAGGGCTGCTGAACATGTTCTTAGTGCACACTATCATCGCTAAGATATCAACACGGTGTGTGTCCACCAGCTCCTCACGTTGGTGCAAGATGGGTGTCTATGGCTTGAGCAGCCCATTCCGATAACAAACATGTTGATCGATAGGATAACGAAGCTACCTCACAAAGGCACAGATCTTTCCAAGGAGTTTGGAGGTGTTAGGTTCCTATATCAATAGGAGTCATAATTTTGAATGACTAAGGTTAAGCCTTGTAATATTGTACATACCTTTGCTTTCCGTAAATGTTTTCCATATTAAAAAATTAAAAAATGTAAAGAGGGTATGTCCTAAAAGAATAATCAAAGGACAAAAAGAATGAAAAAGGTCAAAAAATGAAAATATATGAACCCCAAAAGACAAAAAGAGACCATGAAAGTGTGAAAGTTAAAATGCCACTGCTATTTACTTTTATGCATAATAATGATTGTGTGCAACTTGTTACTCATGCCACAATCCATGATAGTCAAAACGTTTAAACTTGGCTATTTCATGTGTTTAAATTTTATGTTTATAGTTAGAGAATAAAATCCGACCAAACAGTATAATCTTGGCAGATCATTAGATAGGTAGAGTAAATAAAAGGAGCTCATCAGTTTAATCTGAGCCCTTGGATGATATAAGGTTATATTAGATAGTTTACTTTGTAAAAGAAAGGAAAAATGTTGATAAGGGTTTGCTAGCCTAAATGCACCCTAATAAAGTGAAGAGAAAATGATAGGATGAGTAAGTGGGTAAGTAGTAGAAAGGTTGAAGAAATATCATGTGAATATGCAAAAACACTTATGTCATTATCTTAAATGCAATTTTAAAATATGCATAAGTGGTAAACAAAGAAAAGGAAATGGTTCACAATATGATTTATTTAACACCCCCATCATTCATTTTAACCCCTATAACACTCACTAATTTCCCTTTCATAATAAAAATATTAATACCTATAGTTCTTTAAGTCAAAGAGGCTCAGAGCATTTCTCTGACTTTTGGTGGGACCAGACCCTCGTCTCGATGACTTAAGAAGGAAAGGTGTTAAATTCCCTTGCAATTCATTCATCCCCCTCACAAAATCCCTTTTCCTAAGGTTAAATTCTTTTTTGCCTAGGAAAACCCCATGATAAACATATTTTATGCAAAAAACCCATCAAATGCATTTATCCTAAGTACTAAGTGTATGGAAAGCACATAATGTTCATATACCTAAGTACAATACCCCTTCCGCTCATTTCACCTCATATTAACTTTTGATTAAATATATAAAAAATCCCGAAAGACCCATTGGCCCGTATATATTTAACTCCTTTATATAAAATAACCCCACCCCTTAGTTTAGTTATAAACTATATAACTACCCCATATCCCACAAAATATATTAAAATCTCGCCCTCAGTCCTTAAATACTGTATTAAGGTGCCCCCAATGAGATTAAGTGTTAATCTAATCCTATACCACCAGTGATTAGACCCATGGGTCCCCCGAAAACCTTTTGTGTAAATCACCGTGCAGCTCCATCACCCGACCACCATTGATCATCCTTCCCCCACATCCAATGGCCCTAGTCCATATTGGCCCAACCTGATGTCCATTCTTTACCCTTCCAATAAGGTGACTTTCCCCCTGACCCACGATGTTATGTGTCACATGATGAATGGAATTGAGTGACCTCTCCCAAAAATCACTTCCCTCTCAAAAGTGGTTGGATGGCCCTCCTAAACAGCTTCCCCCATTTTGACTGAAAAACCGCCACTGTTCATCAAACAATGAACTCGCCAAAAATTAAATTTTTTCTAAAAAACCCCCTTTATCCCTCTCGTTGGAGAGGTAAATCCCCTCTACGGATAGAGGCGATCCCTACTAGCCCAGCAAGGGTCTAGCAACAATCACACAATGCTGCTATGCATGTTCCTAATTACAATTAAACAAGAGGTAAAGAGCACCTACTTGGATTCCCGCGCTGTCGTTTGACGAAGAGATGTTGCCTTCGCTCCTTCGCTTCGGCTGGTCACAATCCTCCGCGATCCCCGCGAATAGATACCTGCACACACGAAGAGGAAACAAACGCAAGCGTGAAATCTAGTAAAAGCAACCATACATCAGTCAGAAAAGACGTAATTCACATTTAACCATTGCATGTACAAATGAGAATGGAACAATAGTAGCAGTCATCTATTATTAATCAAGACAGAGAAGAGTACAACCAAATGTTCTGACGTCGGTATCCTTCTCAGGAGGGGCTAGTCAGCAAGCGTCTCAAGCATTCACCTTTGGAAATGATTCTCCCAAGATAAGGAACTCTCTCTCACACAAGCAACACAAAACAACCTTCCCTAAGCTATCAATCACTTCCACACCTAGCACACCAAATACCTATAGTAGCAGCAATCTGAGCACTATAAGCTCTATACAATCCAAGCTATTCCAAACTAGCTGCTCATGGTAATGGTGGAAGTTTATATAGGAGAAGGAGCCTCCTAAAAGGGTGGAAAGATGAGCTTATCCTTGAGGGAAGTGGTTGCAAAGAGTCGAACAGACATGCCATAGAAGGGAGTCGATACTCACAAAGCTAACAACCAAACCTGGAGTGATCTGGAAGGCTGGCTGTTGGAACAAATTCGCCCAAACAGGATCAGCGCGGATTATAAGGAGACTGACGCGCTGACATCGTGCCTCAATAACTGGGAAAGTCATGTCAGCGCGACCCAATACAAAGGAGAGGTGCACTGGCTCATAAAATGTGACCAGCGCAGAGAAGTGATGTGCTTCCGCGCTGGCAGCGCACTGAAAACATTAAGAGTCGTCGGTCAGCGCGGATATTTTAGAAACAGACGCGCTGATGAGGAAAACTTTGAAATAGTGGGTTTTGGGCCAGTTTAGAAGGCATGAACTTGACTATTGTGAATTCTTGACACAGTAGGGTGACTAACAGGGAGACAGTGACAAATTACTGTGTAACAGATGCTCCCTAAAGCATGAAGACCGAGAGAGTGGGAGGGGTGAAATGCTTTACAACACTTTGCCGAACTGGAACACCGCCAGGAAGGACCGAATATCTCTGATAATCAAGTACATGTAGTCTAGGCATGGGCGCAGCCATCCAAAAGACATGCGAAAAGGTCTGTGGAATGGACGCAGCCACCCAGCTAAAGAGACCAGAAGAATGATAAGGTATGGTCGCAGCCATCCATGAAGACTCAGGTATGGGCACAGCCATTCATCAATGAGTCATGTAATGATCATCCACAAAATCGCAACCTGGACCATAACAGATAGGGATCCAGGGTCTTGCGCTCCATCTCGTCCGAACAAAGTACAAGTCCAAGCATGTGAATACATGAGTTGAAGTCGAACACGCATGAACATCGTCTGATTACCAGTCAATGATGAAAACTGTTAACAGACGCGAGAGGTACCACCAATAATGACAATGGCCCTCAAGGTACTATAGGTACAATCCGTGGCGTGTGAATCAATGAGCTGGTGTCGAACACCCACGGAATCATTCGATCGGAGGCCAATGATGAAAACCTCGCGTCGAACACGAAGAACCTGCCATTGAGGCATGCAGGCTCCAAGGCACCTGAAGGGAGTCTCTAAGTCACCTTCCCGGATAATGAGCTGAAGTCGACAGGAAGTGACCTTGATCGAAGGTGGGCCATAATGTTTCCCACATCATCGACGCGAGACAGAGGAAGGATGATTTGTGTGAGATAGCAGATGAGGTTGTATTATTGCAGAGGTCAACTTCTCTTGAACATATCGGCGGCACTGTAGCGGGTTTGGCAGTATTTGACATCAAATGAGCAAAGGGTATAGTGATGATGGCAATGAGCAGATGAGAGGTCGAATAGGATAACCCAAACCCACGGAGGCCAGCGAAAAACAAGATGAGATGGTCCCACCCAGACACGAAGCAGAGGAGTGCCATGTTCAAGAGCGACATACTGCCGACACGACTATGATTACAGTTCCATTTCCCCACCATTTCTGGCAGGTACCCCGGTTATTTTTGGATGACAAGCTTGACGGGGATAGCATATGCTTGAAGAGTGTCATTTCGACAATGTCCGATGTCATCAAATGTTTAACGAGCCTGACAAAGGAAAAACTCGGCGTCTTTTCTTGTTTAGAGAGTCTGAAAAGACAGCAGAAAAGGAGACTCCAGGGGGGGTCCTTTTTCGTACAGTTGTGTCTCTCGAGCCCGAAAAAGTATAAAACAATGCTCGAAAGAACCGCCCGACCATTACGATCGAGGAGTACTTTTCGTAAATAGTAACTTCGACCCGAAAAAGTAAAAAAGCGGTCAGAAGTACGTCGTTTTGGAGCCAATAACGAGTGCGAAACGACAAACACCCAACAATCTTTTTAGTTTAAACGGTCGAAAAAAGAGCTTTAAAGGCGACCGCCTCTCATTTCTTTAACGAGTCGAGAGGGGGACTCGGCAATCTTTTCATCTTTAAACGGTCAGAAAAGAGCTGAAAGAAGACCTCCATTTTTATTCTCTTTAACGAGTCAAAAAGGGAAAAATACTCGGCAATCTTTTCACATTTTACGAGTCAGAAAAGAGCTTAAAGGTGACTCGTCCTAGAGGAACGAGTGGTATAAAGGATAGCAACTGGTTCCGGCAATGGTGGAACTGCTCAAAACATGTAATGGTCAAGAGGCTGGCTAATAAAACCACTCATCGCTGCGGTTCCGTAGGAAAGGATAAACAACCAAGTGAGAGCATATGATCGGCGAAAGAGATGGTAGCAATGGAATGAAACAACCTAGGTTCATCTAACAGAAATTAGCAGATAAAAGGCAATCACGAGATGTAAATCAGGTATGGTTTCATTTTTACACAAGCTTGAACCGTGGAGAACTTTGCTTGGATTCGGTTTCATGTTTACACAAGCTTGAAACGAAAAACTATGCTTGTTATAAGTTCGCATGCCCCCAGCATAATAATGCAAATCGAGGTACATGCCCCCCAAGCTTCATTGCATTCGACAAAGTGGATGGAATGAAGGTTCACTTTCGAGATCTTGGAAAGACTCGACTGGGATTTTACGAGATCTTAATCAAAGACTCGATCTGAAAAGGGAGTTGTTTCATTTTTTTAATGAGGTTGACACAGTAAAAGAACTATGCTCCGACCAGACCCAGTTTCATTTTTTAAGGAGCTTGACACCGGAAAAGAACTATGCTCCATGCAGACTTCATCATAATGAACGGGAAGTGGAGACCTCCAAGAAAGTGGCTCCGGAGGGAAGGCCAATGTCTCAGAAATCAGGACCTAATGCCCCCAAGACACTATGGATGATGGTGTCATCAGTGGGTACAGGCACGGGGTGGGCAGCCACGTAGTTGATTTGCGGCGAGGCAGATGCAACTTGTGGATGAAAGCCAGGAGGGAAAGACGAATGCGCGGGAGGGGCTTGTGGATGAACGAACGATAATTGATCGAATGTGACGATTCTTCCGTCGTGTGGAAAGCAGACCACACAGAAAAGTGAAGAAACAAGGGCTCCCATGGCATACACATAATCACGACCAAGGAGAAGACTGAAGTCTAAAGAACCTTGGGTAACTGAGATGTCTATATAGACAGTCTTACCTCCCAAAGTAATAGGGAACTTTGGGAGGATCCCTAATGGCTGACTCGTTCCTCCGTCAAATGCGGTGAGATGCGGTGCGACAGGTACAAGCGATGGGGAACCCAAAGCTCGCCAAGTAGTAACGGGCATGAGACTAACCGATGCTCCTTCGTCTAACACAGTGCCGGGTAGCGCCTTATTGCAATCATAGGCGGTAACCCAGAAAGGCACATGGGACGGAAGGGGAGGGGCAGTCAAATGACTCCAGTCAAAGGAAATGACCGAACTACTTGGTGGGGGAACCATATGGTTGCCCCCCTGCTCAGAAAGAGCCGACTTTGAATCGTCGGGAGAGGTTGGGGTGGGAACACCATTATCAGGCTCCGGAGGATTTGCCGAGACGAGAAGAACATGAGAATTTTGCTCTTCCGAAATAGAGTGCTCGAGAGGGGGGAACTCGAATCAACACTCTTTCTGACCAATGGCGGGTCTGGAACAGGCTGGGGACAGCCAGGTTCGGGAAGAGGAGCCTGGACAAGAGAGGAATCTGAAGCAATCTCTTTGTCAACAGGGGCGCGATCTACAGTTGTAGAAAGACGTTGATAACCAGCGGGAAATGGATTTGGAGGAGCAGCAAGACTTTCCAACACAGCAGAGGCTTTATCCATGAGTGGACAAAGGTGTAGGGGATGTTTGCCTTCACAAAGTCGACAGGGGATTCGAAGCTTCGCTTTCTCCTTACCATTCCCAACTGATGAGGTAGCATCGCCATGATCATCAGTGGACGATGAAGGGCGGGCCGGATTGTGAGACCAAACTTCTAATACCCTAGGAATGCCAGGGCAATCACGAAGCAGATGGTCCTCCTTACATAATCGACAAGGAAACTTGACCTTCCGCGGAGGAGCAGAAGGTGACCTGACTTCAGGTATACTGGAGTGGATAGCTGGACTTGAGAGGGGGACTGTGTGCATAGGCTCTCCCTTAGGGGACTTCTTTTTCTTGGTCTTCCTCTTCTTCTTCTTAGCCACCTGGTTATTCACATCGAGAATTTCACCAGGCGAAGTACAAGAGGACGACGTAGAAGTAGGCGTCGAGGGGGAGAGATCCACCTTAGGATCAACGTGATGTTGTTCAGGTGGAGGGACTGATGGACTAACATCCGATACGGTAGGGACCAAAGAGGTTGAAAACAACCACACAGGCAACCCGACAGTTAACCCTGGTAGGGACAACATCGCCATATACGGAGCACCAACATTCCCAAGAGGAGGGAATTGTCCTGGATTCCCATCAGAGGGGAATCTTGGGTTAGTGAATCCTGGAAAAGTTGCCATAGCAAACGAAAACGAAACCTACTCAAACTAACGCACACAAGATCTAACCAGGTGATGTTATCGTGGCCGAATAAACTTTTAAGACACAAGAACTAAACTTGACCTTTTCATGTTTCAAGAGTCGAGAAAAGGACGAAAAGATGACTCCAGTCTCCTTCGAATGTTTAATGAGCATGAAGTGACAAGACGCTCACTTACACCTTTTCATTTAGGGAGTCCGAAAAGGATCAAAAGTGACTACTCTGGAGATTCTAGGTAAAAGGTGTGCCAGACTTTTCGCAAAACCACAGAATACTTTTTAGGGTACGGGTGGTCAATCTTCATGAATGCTGTGTTCACTGCATTGCAAATCGTAAGGCGGCAGACTCGGCTTCGTATGGATCAAGGATAAAAGGCTAGTGGGGTCTCCCTATATACGCGACGGTACGTGGGAGCACAGTCCGTGTTAGACCACTATCGAGTCACAGAAGGAGGAATCACCCAACCGTAATGTGAAACAACAGTGACTATGTTTAAAGACGCCGAAACACGTCTCTAACCTAGACCTCTAGATGTTTGCGTTTAGTTCCAATGCGTTTTTAGATTCATTCGGTTCATTTTATAGTTGATCTTGAGATTAAGTTTCGATTTCAGGTCCTATCGTATGTTCTCTCACAATTACCTAGATGTAAACTACATGCCAAAGAGAATCATTTTGTTCGATGAATTCTAGCTATGGAGGGGTAAAGAGATTTCAATCAAACAAAACGAACACAATCAAACAAACAGCCTAATGCAACTAAAAGCGAGGAAAGGAAACTTTTTCTTTTGAAAATGCAAATCAATGAAACATTCTTTTCCTTTTCAATTTTTAAAAGCAAAGCCACTAGTTTGATTTTCTTTCAGTGACACAAAGCATCTAAAATAATTTGGAGGAACTAGAACACCAAGCAAAATGCAATTGCCTAATGAAAGCACACAAAGTTCCCAAAACACTCAACAAAGATTTCCAAATCGACGAGAAAATCAAGTTTCGCACGAGCTATGTGATCTAAGCTTAGCAAGACAAGCAAGGATTGAAACAAGGGGGGAAGCGAGAAACTGCTCGGAAACACAACCAAAGACACTCCAACAATCACTGAACAAGTGCACTCAACAAATCTGAAGTTGGCTGGTCAAACGAGAAAACAAAATTCTACGAAGGCTGGACACACACACGGCCACTAGATTCCCTAGGGCTAGAGTGCGAAATCAATGGAGAAAAGCAAACACCCGAAGGGTGAGAGTTACAACCAGTCAATTAGAGACTCAACACAACCCAGCAACTGTAAAAGTAATGGTGGAAACACAAACCAAGCAGCGACAGCAAAGAGGAAGGTATTTGCAAAATCGAAAAATGAGCAAAACGAAACCCTGTGGAACAAGACTTCGCAAGCAAGCGGCTCAGAGTTCAGATGGTGAAAAACAAGCCACAAACCAAGTGGAGAGAAGAGGGGAAAGCTAAAGGAACAGGTTCAGTAGGCTGATCTGGACAAAATCAAGTTTTACAGGATCAGCGCGGGTGGCCTTCAGCAACTCGGCGCTGACAGGAGGGGTCCCGTAGCAACTTTTCGACGTCAGCGCGGAAATACACGGATAAAGCGCGCTGTCTCAGAAAAACGAGGTCAGCGCGACTATTAATCACACAGGCGCGATGACAGGGAGTACAAAGAAGCAGGTGTGCGACGTCAGCGCGGAAGCACACAGATAAAGCGCGCTGTCTCTAAAAACGAGGTCAGCGCGACTATGGATCGTACAGGCGCGATGACAAAGACAACACAAAAGAAGGGACGCGACGTCAGCGCGTCTGTTTTGAATTAAAGCGCGCTGAGGGCAAAAACCAGTAAAGCCAAGGCGATCCCTACTAGCCCAGCAAGGGTCTAGCAACAATCACACAATGTTGCTATGCATGTTCCTGATTACAATTAAACAAGAGGTAAAGAGCACCTACTTGGATTCCCGCGCTGTCCTTTGACGAAGAGATGTTGCCTTCGCTCCTTCACTTCGGCTGGTCACAATCCTCTGCGATCCCTGCGAATAGATACCTGCACACACGAAGAGGAAACAAACGCAAGCGTGAAATCTAGTAAAAGCAACCATACATCAGTCAGAAAAGACGTAATTCACATTTAACCATTGCATGTACAAATGAGAATGGAACAATAGTAGCAGTCATCTATTATTAATCAAGACAGAGAAGAGTACAACCAAATGTTCTGACGTCGGTATCCTTCTCAGGAGGGGCCAGTCAGCAAGCGTCTCAAGCATTCACCTTTGGAAATGATTCTCCCAAGATAAGGAACTCTCTCTCACACAAGCAACACAAAACAACCTTCCCTAAGCTATCAATCACTTCCACACCTAGCACACCAAATACCTATAGTAGCAGCAATCTGAGCACTATAAGCTTTATACAATCCAAGCTATTCCAAACTAGTTGCTCATGGTAATGGTGGAAGTTTATATAGGAGAAGGAGCCTCCTAAAAGGGTGGAAAGATGAGCTTATCCTTGAGGGAAGTGGTTGCAAAGAGTCGAACAGACATGCCATAGAAGGGAGTTGATACTCACAAAGCTAACAACCAAACCTGGAGTGATCTGGAAGGCTGGCTGTTGGAACAAATTCGCCCAAACTGGGAAAGTCATGTCAGCGCGACCCAATACAAAGGAGAGGTGCGCTGGCTCATAAAATGCGACCAGCGCGGAGAAGTGATGTGCTTCCGCGCTGGCAGCGCACTGAAAACATTAAGAGCCGTCGGTCAGCGCGGATATTTTAGAAACAGACGCGCTGATGAGGAAAAATTTGAAAAAGTGGGTTTTGGGCCAGTTTAGAAGGCATGAACTTGACTATTGTGAATTCTTGACACAGTAGGGTGACTGACAGGGAGACAGTGACAAATTACTGTGTAACACCTCTTTTTGCTCTTTTTGCACATTTTTTGTTGAGTGCCCAAAAAACCGTTGTGACCCTTGCAAACTACGAATTCGCTCACAGACCTCAACTATTGCTCCACAGACGTTGCAGATAGCCCAGATCGTTCACCAGTCCGTACCAGGACTGTACAGACCTTTGCAGCCCCCATCAAACACCATTTACAGTTAGTTTCACCCAATTCCAGGTATTTAACCATGGAAATCCAACTCCATTGTCAAATTCCAAGTAAATTCACCCTCATAACACTATTAATTAAGTAAAAAATATCGAATTTACTTTGATTCTTACACTCTGAGCCATAACCATATGCAAAACCGTCGTTGCCCTAAAAACTTTGAATTACCCCTCACACTCAAATCCACAAGAACTAAGTATGGCTGCCCCCATCGTCATGGACGTGAGACCCATTGCCACTCCGCATTTGGACCTGGACCACCTTCCTTTAGCTGATAAATATTTCCAAATAAAAGATACCACTACCATAGAGCCCCTGCTCAAAGTACATTGCCAAAGTAGGGATAGATACCTTAACCATGCTGATGAAATTGGCTTGTGGGAGTCAAATTTTCCCAAGTACCAGTTCCCCTAGGTTCACATATTTCTAGAAATTGTCCACAAGTGTTATGCATGCTACGTCCCCGGCCACAGAATCGCAATGTCTCATGACCAGAAGGTCTTTTTCACCATCACTGTTGTGTCCATAAATGAAATGTTGTAGTTCCAACTAGGGCCAAACCTAACTCCCCTTTCAATTGGAGACCTATTGGACCAGTATCCCAAGCTTAGTTCTACAAAATTGCCCAAACTATTCCAACCCTTCATCAGAGAAGAAAAACACAACCCTAAGGATTCCCCTTCATATGTAGGTGCTATTTTTTCCCCATGGGGCCAGAACATTGTTGCCATGATATCTTGTGTTTTGGGGTACACCACTAGTGAATACATTGATGAGTTAATCCTTGCCTTCATGTCCATCTACACTCCAGGACAACCTCCTACTGTCATTTATGACTATGCCCAATTTATAGCTGATAGGATGGATGAACAATTCCTTAGAATGAGAAATGAAAGAGTTTTCAAGTTTCCTCGGTCTTATACCATATGTTCTTATATTATCAACCTGATAAGCTCCCATTCACCCTTCAGAAGCTTGGCACCAAGGGCCAACCCAGATCTGTAATCTTTTAGACCCCAATTTTTCATGAATCTGGATCACCATATACTTACTCAGACTTTATAGATTCTTTTGTACATCCCATCATGACTATGCTCACTAGGAATCCTCCACCTAGGATAAGCCCATAAATAAAGAGAGTCCTCCAGCTTTCCAAGCAGTCCAAAGTGGGTGACTGGTACCTTTATCAGAACCACACATAAATCAGAATATATAGTTACATGCTTGCACCATACAAGCTACCAAGATACCTCCAAATGAGGTTGTTTGCATTAGGATACTATAGAAAAATAATCAATGCAGATGAAGTAAACTTCATCAATTCCAAGAAGAAGGCCAATTTCAAAATAAAATATCAATTAGGTCCCTTCATATGCAATTCTAGAGAGGCAAGCAAAGAGGTAGACCTAATTCTATAGAGAATGAACTTCCAAAGGAGTTTTGTTTGGAGATATGACCCTTTGAAATTCAATACCAAGAAGAGACAAGAGGTCAAGCTAGGACCTTTCATTCACCATCCCATACCTGAAATAGAAACCTATGTGAACCAAATAGAATGGGCGGAAGATACCCTAGTGGACCAAGACAACACCAGGGTAGACATAGAGAATGCTCTCATTGATCTAGAAAGACAGCTTGATGAGAGTTCAATCCTTCAGGTATTAGAGCAATCAGACCAACCAGAGACAACCATGACTACCCCTCCAGTTATGCAGACTCCTCAAAATTAGGAGAAAAACCTAAAGAGAAGTAGGGAGGAGGCCACTACATTAGCAAGAGAAACCTCATACACTCAGCCAGAAATAAGCCAAGCAAAAAGGCAGAAAATGAATCCTGTCTTTGAACAAGAGGATACATAGGACTCAGCTGAGGTCAAAAACACAGAAGGAAATAGAAGCAAGCCTACTACTCCATCTGAAGGCATGCAAGAGCCTTCCACATCACAAACGTAGATGTTGGAAAGGCAACTTATTGTGGAAATCTCTTCACTCAGCAGGCCTACTAACAGGGACTAGGACATCAAGGAAAGATGCAAAGAAATCAAAGTAAGAAATGAGAGGCTTAAGGCCCAAACTTATGTTCAACATCTAAAGCTGACTCCTACCAATCAATTAAGGATATGTCAGCCTTTGACATTAAAGATGGGAAGCTGCAGATGTCATTCATCAAACTTACAGCTCAGCAGTGAAAGACACCCTCTGATTTCGAAAAGGTAGACTTCGAAGTGTTGGCAAGGGATATTCATCCCATAGACCAGATTAAACTACACAAATGGGCTGGAGAAATGATATGTCCACCTTGACAGGTAAATCCATAACCACTCACCAGCTCCAAAACTCTCTAAACAACATTTCAACAAAATTTCAGTTAGAGAAGGCCTCCTCACAGGCAAAAGATACCAAGATCAAGTACTTAGAGGACCTAGTGATTGAATTGGGACATGATCCCAAGGATATAAAAGCCACTGAACAACTTATTAAAAATAAGAACGATGATATAATTGCTTCGAAGAAACAACTAAAAATACCTCAGCTACAACATCCACAAACATTGGAAGTACTGGAAGCCCAATAAGGGCATGAAGAACTCATGGACTTAGTCTTAAAGCAAACTGATCAACTAAAAGAGACAGAAAAGGAAATAGATCCTTTAATCCAATCAAAACAAGCAAATGTGGCCACTTCCTCAACAAATGTTATCCCTACAATCTCCACAGCAGTGCCATCTACACTAGCAGCATCTTTGGCACCTATAGCTCCACTTGCAACAACCTTGCCAGCAACAACAGAACCTACATCAGTAGCAGGTGCATCAAGAGAGAAAGTAGTAGAACTAGTCAAAGCCATGGAAGAGATGTCTATCCAGGCTATAGAAATGAACAGGCTGAGAGAAAAGGTGGCAAGTTTGGAAACTGACTACAAACTTGCCCAACTTAAACAAAAGGAAGAAGCACAAAAGGCCCAAAGGATGAGTGAAAGGATTAAAATCCTAGAGAAAGACTTGACACTGGAGAAACCACTAGGGAAAACCAAGGAAATGTTGTGGGCCAATATCATTGAATCCGTCAAGGATATTTGGCCGTCAATTCAAGTTATTTTTTAGTAGACGAAGTTAGTAATGATAGCTATAGAAGCTATCTAGAATGTGAAGGAGGAGTTGGGAGATAAGCCAGAGGATGCCAATAGACTCATCCACTTCCTCAACAGCAAGAATAGATACGAGCTCCATGAGATAAATATAGAAGATAGGACTGTGACCATTTTCGAAATAAGGAAGGTCCTTTCCAAAAGGAACCTTATGGTTAATTTAGAAGAAAAGTGCCACAATATGCAGGTAGCCATTGATATGTTCATGGCTAAATTCTAGATTTTGAGGGAGAAAGGTTTGCCTAGTCCTATGGTTATCAATGACAAATTGATGACAGAGTTGGACTATGATACTAGATTTAGAAAATTGGTAAAGGAATAAGAAAGCACTTCATCCATAAAATCCCTACCAACAGGAAAAGTTTTGTACAACACATTTGAGAACTTATTTTTCCTTGAGCATGAGATAAAACATTTATTCCTCACAAAGCCCAATTTTTCCAAGTATACTGAAGTTGACGAAATCTATAGAAGAATGATGAATGTAAAGTTACCTGATTCAGAATGGTGGGAGACAATGACTAATTTACTGTGATAAATTTATAGCAAAAAGTTACTGCACTGTAAAAATAGAACTGTTGGGTAGTGGAAACCCCGCGCAATGGTTAAGGGGTGCGAAGATGGACATTTTGGGTAAAGTTAGGGTAAAGACTCCGCTGAAAGCGCGAAGTGTGAATTATAATAGGTTGAGTCAAAGGGTAGTTCGCCTGAGAATAATAAAAAGTAATGTAAATAGAGACGGCCTGCGCAGGGAGCACGAGCCAGGGAAGGGTATAAATAGAGCGCGGCTCTATGAGGGAAAGGCAATTGTTTTTGGAGAAGATGAATGGTCATTGGTTCTTGAAGTAGAAAAATTGAAAGTGTCTGTATGTCCGAGTCGAGGGGTAAGGGTAGTAGGTAGAGGCTATGCAGCTATGTGCGCAGAGGCCTGGAAAGTCCGTAGCTGTGTGCACGGACCCCTGTAGCTGAGTGCGCAGGGTGGATCTAGATGTATTGGTGAAGATTGTTAATAAAGATAAGTTTACCCTGAATTCTGTGTTAAATGAAACTTTTCTCTTTTTGAATTTTTACAAGCTATGCATTTCTACTGTTGAATACTTGTGAACTGGGTTTATTCTTGATGTGCGAAAGTAACCAGAAATAATAACAATTGCGTAAAGACCGCTCTAACTAGATTAGAATTGTAATAATTGATACAATCTGTAATAAGCGCAATAAGGGTAATTGAATCTGCACAGTGCGAGGCTGCAGAACGACGCGTGAACCTTATAAACCAAATCTAGAGATCCCAAGGGTGCGGAAACCTGGTTCCAACACCCTCCCCTGCTACCTCGGGCGAGACCTCAGTCCGCACTCTGTGGGCTGTTGCCGAAAGGGCTGGTAGCTGTGGGATTTGTTTAGCTAAATAACTCTTCTGAACTTGGGTAGGCCCCTATAAGGCAACAAATGGTTCCGTTGTCGGGACTGAGATCTGCCTAAGGGGTGTCTAATGTGGGAACACTAGAATACTATAAAGAAAGAACTCGAAGATTGGTGGGATCTAAAGCTCCACTAGTTCGCGGTTCAGGAGAACAGAAACTCATGGATATCAGAGGAACAGTGGTTGGATCGCTATATATTCGTAGACATACATGATACCTTATTCGTAACATTCCCAATAGAATTGTCTGAGTGGATTGCAAATTTAGCTAATAGTGTGGGAAGGTGTAGATTGGACCAGCCCATAGTGTGGACTCCGGAACTAGTGCGAAGGTTGGAAGCCACCAAAGATAGAATTGTGTGCGCGGTAGACCACTGGTTAGATTAGATCATTGGGGGATTTATCACTGAATTCACGATAGATACAACCATAAGTTACAGTGAAGCATAAAGGCACTTTCTCCAAGGACCACAGGGTAGGTACATCAAATCATTGAATACTTCGATTAAGATGCTCATGTGTGAAAAACAGATTCTGTGCATGTATTGATGTCTGGGGTAACACAGAGTGGAAAGGCTTATCAAAGAACAGGAGAAGTAGAGAACAGGCCATTGATTTCTGTCTTGCGGGAAAGCAAAGAGGATCTCGCTAGGTTCTTGCCAAGAACTACAATCCGATTGATTAAAGAATGCTTCCCACTGATACCACCTCCATCTACACCACCACCCACTTCACTTGCGTCGAGTCCATCCACACCAACACCTTTGCCACCCCCTCCACCACCAAAATCTGGGATGGCAACTGCAGTCAAGTTACCGACATTTCAGGGTATAGGGAATGAAGAGCCAAGTCAGTTCTGGTTTGTGATAAAATCTGTATGGGACGTGCAAGGCATAACAGATGAAAACATTAAAAAGGCCACGCTGGTCAGTGCACAACAGGACCGCACACTGACATGGTACATAAAATACTCAACTGACCATCCAAATGAGGGAATAACGATGATCCAGGATGCATTGAATAAATATTTTGGCCAACCAAAGTCTGAAGCCCAGTTGGTCATTGGATTCAAAGAGATAGCAATGTTGCCTGGTGAAACTCCATGGGATCTGGACCAGAGATTAAAAAGTACTATGCATGAAGCAAACATGACCTTAACAGATGGGCAAGATTGCGTGTGGTTTGGGGCATCCTTGACACCCCATTTGAGGATGACTTTGTCACAACATAAGATCTCAACCCAAGCTGAGGCACTGGAGACAAAAATGAGGCTACACGTGACCACAACATCAGACCCAGGGTTGGGAGTTCAACAAATCCATGTGCAACTTCAAAACTTGAGCCTGGAAGTACAGAGCCTGAAATAAGGAAGAATGTCTCGACCAGAGGTGCACCCAGTGATAGGCTGTATCAAATGTAAAAGCCAAATGCATGACAAGGACCATTGCCCAGTTTTCTTGAACTATCTGGCAGGAGGAGGTCTGATGTCATTAAAGGTAGAAGTACAAGCAGGACCAAGTACTGTGCAGGTGCTCTGGCGGGCGATTTGCCAAGAGGGAGGGAAGCATGCAACATATAACTGTCACCTATTACAGAAATACACCTAGAGCTCACAATAGTTGTATTGCAATTTTTGACGATCGGTGGGACATGATGAATGAATGTGCCAAAGTTATGACTTAATACTAGAGAGAACCCCAGCCTACCGAGTGCAGATTGAGGTGCGAGGAGGGTTTCAAGGACATGGTAGGGGAAGAGGATGGGGGCACGAATGGGGCCATGGACAATTAATTTGTTATAACTGCGGAGGATAGGGACACTATGCGTGTGACTGTACTAACCCAACCAGGATCTCATGCCCCTACTATGAGCAATTTGATCACGAATTAATAGACTTCCCGCTTTTAATTGGCCAATTAAGCGAAAAGGGAGTACTCCAACCTCCACCAACACAGAATATCCAAATGATGCATGAAGAACCTTGCGAAGAGGACCCTATCATAAACATGGTACTAAGAAGTGGTGTAACTAAAGGAAATGAAGGCAGGGATAGGTTCGACACACCTATGAAGGAACAATGGGTGGAGTCAAAGCAAGGAAGTATGGGGCCAAGAGAAGCTCAGCGGAGCTTCACGGAAGCTTCGACCCCAGATAGGAGGGATCAAATGGAGTCAAGAGTGGGTGTCTCTATGGTCACTACCTTTCTAGAAACTTGCATGAAACTGTTGCGTGATTGTAAGGCTATTCAAGGATTGCAAGAGCTAATCACCAGATGCGCTAGAATCAGTGAACCACAGGTTGTTCGGAAGATAGGAAGACATGCTCTCTGCACCGGATGCGAGATGAGACTAACCACGCAAATTGGTGACTATGAAATGGATCAAGTTATATTTGATTTAGGCTCAGATGCGAACATACTGCTTAAAAAAACCTGGGAACGGATGGGCAAACCTGCACTGTAATGGTCCTGATTCAATTATGAATGGCCAACCAGAAAAATATCTTACCAATGGGCTGATTGCAAGGGATAATGATAGACATCAACAGTGTGAGTACCTAGACCGATTTCGAAGTTATAGAAATTGTGGATGATAGTAATCCTTACCCAGAGTTGCTGGGAATTGATTGGGCTACAGATATGAAGGGGATTATTAACTTAAAAAGGTGCAAGATGACCTTTGAACAAAAGTCACTATGGATGCTAGTTCCGTTGGATCTAGCGAAAGGAGAACGCTATATTGAACCCGTACGCGATGAAGAAGGTGATGACGAACTTGATTGCATTTATCAGATAACAAAGAAAGACCAAGATCAGATGCATGCCGCTAAGAACAAAGGAATCTCATGGGAACGTGGTAGCATATGCACCATGGACTTTGAGGAGGAAGGAGAGTGATGGCAGAATCAATTGCAGGAAGTTACAACACTCAACTATAATAGGGTGACTCAATCAGCATGATGTAATGAAAAACGCCACCCAGGAAAGAAGGACGTGACCCATGAAGAACAGATCACATGCGTAGTACAGGAATAGCCCAGTGCGTCGGCAGACAAGTTACACGTACTAGCAGAAGAATCGTGGAAGATCAGATATAAGTGAAAGTTTTGACTCTGGATTAGAAGATATGCATGGCAGATAAGATGGCATAAAACAATAGCCCAAAGAATACGGGTGTATGGCGAACAACCGACACCTCAAAAAGACTAGAGTGGAACACAGGATCATCAAGCCAGGGAGAACCTCCTCCCTACAGCCAAATCAACCACTATAGGTACAACTTATCCCACCAGGGATGGCATCTACGACAAGGTTCAGTAGCTGTGGGATGCCATTCTCCATGCAAAATGACAACTGGATGAGTTGGAACAAACTGAGGCCCGAATCTGTGACCACAGTATGAAGTTGGACAAATCCATCGCAAAACTTCAATTAGAAGTGGCCTACCAAGATGACGAAATGGAATTTCCCAAGGAAACTAACATGGCTAACTTTCCTACCTGGATACGGTTGCACCTGGAGCCATAGGGGTGCGCACACCATAGTTCAGTAATGGAAGCAGAAGGACAGATAGGGTGCTCACGACCGGGTCAGTGGGGAACTATAAGACCTGCATGGGGGATTCGCCATTTTGACTATCCATCGGAGGTTCAGTCGCAGCACCCCAAGCAGTTGGAAGAGGGTGTGCGACTATAAAATAGGATGTTGTAAAGTTGCGTGACATGACCACCGGATCCATGCAGAAACCGGGTCCCTGGGGATTCACTGCTACAAAGGAAAGATGGAAAGTGACCATTAAAGATACTACTCATGGTATGATGGTGCATTTAAAGCGCCTTGAAGCAGGCGGTGGGCCATTAAGAAAAATCATAACCGTCCAAATCGCATTTATGAGCTATCACAAGAACAAGACGCAAAGGTCACACCACCACGTCTTACTGTCTAGCAAGAGAAGCGGTCCGTATTACCTACATCGTGAGCAACGAGGAAGTTGAAAACAGACCATGGTTTCAGGCATTGCCACATCACTACAAAGATGTTATCCTGAAAGCTCAAAAGCCTACAACCATTAGCCCACAGTCAAAGCCACCACAGGCAATCGAGCAGTCTAGATCCCCTCGAACACTGAAGACCAGGAAGAAACCTCCACTTCCAGAATTGGTTAGACAATCGCCACGACACCATCCTGTTGGCAAATCTACAATGAAAGAAAAAGGTAAAACTTTTATCATCGATAGCGAGGAAGAAACAGAAGAGTCTCCCTCATGGGTAGAAGAGGACATCCCTGAGGAGGACCCTGTACAGCTAGTGCAACAGCCCAAGTATGTGCCTCCATGTAAGGAGACGAAAAAGGTATCTACCAAAATGGACGAATTCAATGATATAATCACTACACCCTCTCTCCCAAAAGCCGTCCTAGTGGAAAACTCGATGGTTGGCCGTGTTGTGACAATGAAATTCTAAGATTGCGACCTTACAGATTGAACAAAATTTCCCCATCTAGTGATGGATGCCTTAATGGACCACAAGATAGATGGTGCAGTGACCACTCTACAACCAAAGGAGTGGTTATGAAAGGTGGACGAAGCCAGATTACTTTGTCTCCTGGAAATCCCACACTTTCTCCGGCCCCCCATTACTATGTTAGTCATCAAGCAGTTGCTTTGTCTAGTGCACAGAGATATCTTATGGGTCAATAAACCCGTCAGTATCACAACAGAACTTGTTCACCAGATCTCACATCTTCTTTGTGCCGGACGGAACCCTCGGGAAATTACTGGTAAAAGTAATGATGTAGGGATGATAGAACGACTGAAGAAGATGTATAAGCTCGTCAAGGGACCACTAGGGTACGTCATTGACAGTATCTTCGATGACGCAGTCCGGGTGGCCACTTAGCTGTTGGCAGGAAAAGTGATGCGGAAATGTCGAGGCTCTGAGGTCCCCACCATCATTATCGCACTGGCTGAAGAATGTGCCGCTGGTGTGTGGTTCAACTAGTCACAGTTTCTTTGTGAAGAATTTCTGAACAATTATCGCGAAGTCTAAGAAGAAGGCAAGATGTTCCATTATGCGTGGCTGCTGCTGTCTTTCATGCTGGTCGCTACTAAGTTGCCTGAAGATAGCTAGTTATCCATTTTAACCCCGGAATGGTCGGAAGCCATGCAATATGCGTCCCTCTGGGTGACAAAGGATGCAAGTAGAATTCGTGGGATTAAAATCTTTTGGATCTTGATGGACGCAAATGTGCATCAGTGGATTACTGAGTTACCATGCTTGACAAATGAAGTTTATGAGAGTATGAAGCACATTGTGGAATTCAAAGCAGATATGCATCATGTCTACATCAGGGCACGAAAGGACCCAGCCCAGGAATGGACCCCTCTCTGGTTCATCGTCACTAATGACGTTGTTAACGAGATTGTCGAAGCTTGGCCAGTGGCTTGGCGAGGACTCGAGGCAGTGGAATGAGACGAGGCTTCTATTCAGAAACACAAAGAGGAAGCCAAGTGCACCACACAACAAAAGAGGAATGACCAGTATGCTGCACAGGTTAAGGCAGCACAGGAGGCAAAACTCACAGCAACAGAAAAACCACTACCAGGCGCACAGACACCAGCAAAATACAAAGGCACTTGGAAGGAAACCACTCAGCTGGCTGCAATGGATATGCAGTCCACTACTATGGGTACCCCATTGAAGTTCTCAGCCACACCAGAGCAACCGAAGCCACAAAAGAAAGCAAAAGCATCTAAGACAGACTGTGAAGTAACCACCCTAATGGAGGGCAACCTAAATGACATCAAAAACATCATTCACGAAGCTACTTGGGAGGCAGTTGATGAGGCTATGTTGGAGTAGCACATTGTGTTGGGGGAGCTTCGGACACAATTACACAAACTAGGATCAAGAATGGCACAGGTAGGCACTAACATTTCAACAGGAACTTTCGGTATGACAGCAGCAACACCATTGCTCAGAGCCCAAGTTGCTCACTCTACTCCAATTTTGGCAGGTGCGTTGGTCACCAACCAGCCGATGGACCAAGCCATACTAGAATGACTTACCAGACTAGGGTTGAACATGGCTACACTCCCGCACGATAGTTTGCAACAACTCCATGACAATACCATAATCGAACTTCACACTAGGGTCAGCTTCGTTGACCAGATACTCCACGAACAAAAAATTAATATGGAATAGCTATAGCTCCAATGCGGTGAAGCAGTCACGCAAAAACAATAGATGGGAAAGCTAGAAGTAGAAGCCTGTTCGAGTGCCTAGATGTTAGAAATTACAGAGGACTTGCCTGTTGAAGCACAAATTCGTATACTAGCAACAGAGTTCCGAAGGACAAAAGAGGTTGCACGGCTCCTACTAGAGCTCAGCACGTAGATTGCCGAGTTACGATTACAGGTTCCACCACCAATGCCCCCAGAGGTCATAGTACAATGCAGGAACATTATTTCTATGGGGTGCATGATGCTTACACAGTCGCTCGAGGAATGTATCTAGTTGCTCAATCAGTTGATTGATACACTCACTATCCTTCAGGAAGATCCCACACTCCATAAATTGGCAGTAGAGGCCTGGGGACTCCAACAAGCCTACGATTAGCTCAGGGAGACCATGCAGACTATTGCTATCCCGCAGTGGTTGGCCAAGATGAGGGAGGTACAGCACATGAAACTCCAAGCCAAAGCCACAAGATAGAAGGAAGCAATAGTGAAAGGCCGTATCCATCCATGGTTGGAAGAGGCATTTGCAGTTTCAACCACCATAGAGCATAAGGTAGCACACATGAAGACTAAATGTTCTATAATGGACACAGCCGAGACAGGGGCAGAAATATCGGTACCACAGGTGGAACGGATGCAACGAATGATGGAAGAATTTTCTGCTAGTACCATCGACGCACTGAAGCTATTGACTGACCTCCGTTCATAGATGGACACACCAGCTCAGTGATTTGGGATGAGTTACGATGATTGTGTTGGGGGACTGCTAGGTAGTGGAAGCCCCGCGCAATGGTTAAGGGGTGTGAAGCCGGACATTTTGGGTAAAGTTAGAGACTCTGCTGAAAGGGTGGAGCACAAATTGTAATAGGTTGAGTCAAAGGGTAGTCCACCTGAGAATAATAAAAGGTAATGTAAATAGAGTCAGCTAGGGAAGGGTATAAATAGAGAGTGGTTCTATGAGGGAAAGGTAGTTGTTTTTGGAGAAGATGAATGGTAATGGGTACTTGAAGTAGAAAAATTGAAAGTGTCTATAAGTCTGAGTCGAGGGATAAGGGTAGTAGGTAGAGGCTCTGCAGTTGTGTGCGCAGAGGCCTGGAAAGTTCGTAGCTATGTGCACGAACCCTTGTAGCTGAGTGCGCAGGGTGGATCTGGATGTATTGGTGAAGATTGTTAATAAAGATAAGCTTACCCTAAATTCTGTGTTAAATGCGAGTTTGCTCTTTTTGAATTTACGATCTATGCATTTCTACTGTTGAATACTTGTGAACTAGGTTTATTCTTGATGATTAAAAGTAACCAGAAATAATAACAGTTGCGTAAAGACCGTTGTAACTAGATCATAATAGTAATAATTGATCCAATCTATAACAAGAACAATAAGGGTAACCGAATCTACCCAGCGCGAGGCTGCAGAACGGCGCACGAACCTCACAAACCACATCTAGACATCCCAAGGGTGCGGAAACCTGGTTCCAACACCCTCCCCTGCTACCTCGGGTGAGACCTCAGTCTGCGCTCCACGGGCTGTTGCCAAAAGGGTAGGTAGCTGCGGGATTTGTTTGGCTAAATAACTCTTCCAAACCTGGGCAGGCCCCTATAAACCAATAAGAATAGCCGGGTAAAACAGGTAAAAACAACACATTAGGGTCAAAGAGTATCAGGGTTAAAGAGTATCATATGAAAGGTAAAAGTTGAAAAAGATTCTAGCGTGAAACACCACAACTGCAAGCCAGCATAAAGGGCTACACTTCAATAATAAAGACTAGCACAACCATAATAAAAGGGACAGCATGAAATAGTTCAATAGCTGTCTCTATCTTCTTGCAAGAAGATATTTGTATTTCCTAGATTAAATCTCAAGTTGTTTTGAGATATTTTGTAATAATTTTTTGTAGAAATACTTCATAAATCGAAGTATGTAGGGTGGATTCCAAAACATTTCTATAGAATTCTTGTTCTTAAGTCTGAAATTCAATTTTATCAATGACTGGATCAGTTGGCTGGATCATGGAATAAAGATCAAATATTTCACTGGATTCTTGTGTAAAGCAAAGTTCAAATAAGTATTCTCTCACGTTTAATGTTATTTTTCTTTAAGTTTTTCCACAGTCTTACTTGTATCTCTAAAAATCTGAATTCTATAACATGGAATGATATCTCAGAAATTGCTTAGTTGCACTCTGTTTTGACTATTATGCATATTGAATGTTTTCTTCACTAATCTAAGTTAAGGAATTCTTGATTGCTCCTTAGTTTAGGTAGTTCCTTGTGGTCTATAGCAAAGGATTCTTAATTGCCCTTTGTTCATGATTATCCTCTGTTCTTCATTTTAACCCTGGTCTGAGAATTCTTAAGTGCTCTCTCACCCTGGTTAGGATCATTTCACCCATGCGACCTAGAGATTTTCACTTTACTTTGCTAGCCTGCCCTTTGAACATTCCCTTTAATGAATTGATCTAGTTTTGTTATCCATTTGTTGACTACATATCCCAATGGCTTAAAGACCTTTCTCTATCCATATGTTCCAAGAATTCCACCACCCAACCTTCAATTCAAACCCAAAACCCCAATGAACATTAAGAACTAGCCTAAAATCCCAGTAAAACAAAGCTAAATTATATAGAGAGAACCCTCTCTGAGTCATAGGTTGGCTAGAGCCTATACTTAAAAGATTGGTTTGTGGTTACCTCGGTTTCTTCCTTCTTCTGATAACTTCTAAGGAAAATTCTGAGTGATAACATAGTGGTGACCATACTGGGGAACTCAAACCCTCAGTCCTAATAAATCTTTAAGAAATTTTGAATCTATATTTTGAGCCTCTTAAAGTAATTTATCAGAAGTTATTTTTAAAAATATCTCACAAAAGAAAACAATTAGAAAAATTTTGAAATTTTGGCTTCAAGGAGAACTCATTATACTAGGGCTAACCCAGATCCAAACCTGCCCCAGTATTTGATAATCCCAACCTGATTTCAAGAAAATCCAAAAAAGAAGAAAGTTCAGCTAGTCACACACCATTGATTAAAGCTAATTCATGTCTTGATGAGTGTTTTTTTTAGAAGATCTTCCCTTTGATGAGAAATTTGATTTGTCATTATTTAAGTCAAATTTTGAAGGTGAAATATATGATACTATTCTAGACATTGATTTCATTGCAGACCTTGAAGTCCAAAAATCCCACCAATCAATTGATGAATACATTCTAAATTCTCCACAATCATCCCTGAGTACTGTTAAGATTCCTGAGCTTTCTGAACAATTGTCCACCACTTTTAGTTCACCATTGTTCCCTTCAAATTCTGAAGTCCATTATCCACCCCCATTTATACCTTCACTCCCTCACCAACCTATCATATCCCAGGTACCACCTACTAGTCCTGGTTCTTCATCCATTCTTCATCCACATCCTAACCCCTCCCAACCTACAGCCATGGCAAACAGATATGCTCCTCTTGTTTTACCTGCTCCACTTGGTGCTATGCTAGTAGACTACCAGAGAATTTTTTTTCAATTTGATGGCATTAGACACTACACTGCACAACACCATGTCAATAAGATGACAGATTACTTTGAACTACATGAAATTGATATTGTGGATGTTCAAATGAGACTATTTTCTCAGACTTTAGCTGGTGATGTTAGGAAATGGTTTAGAGCATTGCTTGATAATAGTATTGATAGTTTAGAAGTATTTCATCAGCAATTTTCGAATGGACAGGAAGAGAAGAAAAATCCCCTACAAATCCTTTCAGAATATGAAAATATTAGAAGGGGACCTAATGAAACAAGATTACTGCACTATATTTAGTAGTATATACAATGCAATCCCATTTAATCTTAGACCCCCACCTAAATTAGCCTTAATCAAGTTCCCTGATGGATTTTACATAGATATGGCATTCCAACTTAGGGAAAGAAACCCCCCAACATTAGAAGAAATGCAAAGCGTAGCTATTATTGTTGAAGCTAATTTGTTAGCTAAAAGAGCTAGAGTTAGAAATCAAAAGAAAGGAACTACTAAAGATGAAGCTTCACCATATGACATCAAAATAGATAGTTTAGCTAAACGTATGGAGAGACTAATGGATAGAATAGATAACATAGAAAGGAAACCCCAATGGGATAATCAACAAGCACCTCCAATTAGAAACCCGAACATTAGGAAAAACCAAAACCAAAACACTGGAAAAAATGGACCTGATCAGAATATTAGGCCTCCTTTTCAAGAAAATTATGCAGAAACATGCCATCCTGAAGACCCTGAGCAAGACACACAGATTAACCTGATGGGATTAGATGATGAAGATGCTATTTTTTTTACCTAAGATGATCAGGAATTGCATATGCTACAGCAATTGCAAATCCAGTCTGGAGAGTCATTTGAGTATAAACAAAGTTATGATTCTGCGATCTTCGAAGTATATAATAGTATAACCTAAGGAGTAAAAAAACTCTAATATACTTGACTAAACCAAGAAAACAGTGTCAAATCAACCCAAGAAAATCAAAGAATCCTCGGTTTCTAAAATCCTCCAGATTCTCCCCAGACAGAACTAGAATCATTTTGGCCCCACCATTGTAGATATAACCCCTAATCAACCTTTTGAGGATAAGCCATCCACTTCAATTCCCTCTAAAGAACCAGTGGACAAACCTCAAAACACCATATCTAAAAACCTAGATAAAGAGATCCCCAATAATGGAAAAGAAGACCATCCTACTCAAATCCTTGCTTTGAAAATTCAAAACCCTCAATAAGAGAAAGCCTCTTTGCCATTCAATCTGGGAGCAGAGGTAGCTAAGCTAAAGATTTCAGTCCCTTTAACAGAACTGATGAAGAATGAAACTTACAAATCGCAGATAAACCAGACCTTAAACATTGCTAAAAATGAGGATTCAAACAACCTATTTGATGACCACCAGAACATATATTTGGTCCAGATGTTAATGGAAAATGACTAGAAGGAGAGTACCACCTTTCTACATTAGACTTAGCATCCATGGAAAAATCCTACATAATGCAATGCTGGCTTCTGGGGCCTCCCACAACTTAATGCCCAAATCAGTAATGGAGAAATTGAACCTAGACATTACAAGGCCTTACAATGACTTATTCTCATTTGACTCAAGTCAAGTAAAGTATCTAGTATTGATTAAAGACCTCTATGTTACCTTAGTTCAATATCCTGCCAAAATCATCCTTATGGATATTTTGGTTGCTGACATCCCACCGAAGTATGGCATGCTGTTATCCAGATCATGAGGAGCCAAACTTCAGGGATCTTTACAACTTGATATGTCATATGCAACAGTCTCTGCTTTTGGACAACCTAAGAAGCTGTATCGAGAAACTTTAATGAAATACATGGTAAGTAGCTAGGATTAGCCTCAAAACTTTCCTATCTACTCCATACATTCAGACATTTATTCCTTCATTCTATATAATGTTGATCAAACACAAGAAACTCTGTTAGATATTATTAATACAGAACCAAAAGAAATTGCATTTTCTATTCAAAATGAAACTAACCAAACTTTATAACTTTCCAATAAACAAGGTGGCCAAATTGCTTTAAATGAGGAAAAGTTTGTTGCACTAGATGATGAAAATTATGAGCATGAGATATTGTGGCATCTTAAATTTGATGGGTTAGTTAATAAGTTTTGATCAGGAGCAAGAGTGTGGATATACAATCTGGAGAATAATCACTCAGAAGGCCATGCGTACAGACTAAATTGTAAATGCACTAACAATATGGCTAAGTATGAAGCACTAATTTTAAGCCTTAAATTAGTTAAGAATCTAGGAGCTAAAAGAGTTTTTGTCATGGGAGACTCTGAACTAGTGATAAAATAGATTGATGTTTTATATATGACCAAGGACCCTAAATTAAGTTGTTATAGAGGAACTATTGTAGAAATACTGAACACTTTCTTAGAAGCCAAGCTTGTTGTAATCCCCAGAAAACACAATATGCAAGCCCATAGTTTAGAAATGTTCTCCAGTACTTGCAAGTTACCCTTCCAACCCAACCATTAGTACACTACCAAAGCTAGGCATAGAGCTGCAATCCCAGATAATTTGAAGAACTAGAAAATATTTTCTAATGATAAAAATATAAATAACTTTTTAAATTTAGAAGAAGAGTTTGCAAATCATAACATAGATACTGATACATCCATAGATCTTAACATTAAGGACTAGCTAGAAATTAATGAGATAGAAGGTGATGAACTAGATAGATTTAAACCAACTAAATTTACTAAATCAGATGTAGAAAACCTAGAGAAAATTGAGATTGATGAAATAATTAACAAAGACACTGAAGTAATTAATCTCAAAGATAATTTCTTACCTAAGGGATTAACCCCTTTGGAAGATTTATTTGATTCAAATGATGTTCCTAGGAAGCCTAAAATGGAACTAGTAAGGTCTTATATAGAGGAGTGTAATATAGGAATTGATGAAAATCCAAAATTGATCAAACTTTTGAAATCACTACCTCCAACTAAAAAGGTGAAATACATTGAGTTATTAAAATAATTTCAAGATGTCTTTGCTTGGAGCTATGAGGACCTTAAATGCTATGACACCAACATCATAAAACACACAATCCCTATAAAAGAAAATCAAAAACCTTTCAGACAAAAACTTAGAAGGATTAATCTTGTCCTATTACCTTCAATTGAAAATGAAATCCAAAGAATGTATGATGCTAAAATAATTGCACTAATCAGATTTTCTAATTGGGTTTCAAACTTGGTGCCAACTGGGAAGAAAACAGGTAATGTCAGACTCTTTTTGGACCTTAGGAACCTCAACAAAGTATCATTGAAGGACAATTACCCTCTCCCAAAAATGGATCACATTTTACAAAGGGTAGTTGTATCAACCAGAATCTCATTATTAGATGGGTTTTCTGGTTATAATCCGATTTTAGTTCATCTTGATGACCAAGCCAAGACTACCTTCACTACTCCTTGGGGCACATTCATGTATGTGAAAATGCCTTTTAGACTGATGAATGCAGGAGCCACTTTCTAGAGGGCTATGGATATAGACTTTTCTAAAGAAATTCATGATTTCCTTGTAATATATGTAGATGACATTACTGCATTTCGAAAATATGATAGTTAACATTTGGATCATCTAAGGTAGGTTTTTATTAAATGTAGGACATATGGAATTTCTTTGAACCCCAAGAAGTCTTTGTTTGGGTTAGAAGAAGGAAAGTTATTAGGCCACATAATCTCAAAAGATGGTATCCGAATAGACCCTGCAAAAATAGAAGCCATCTTACAAATACAACATCCAAGGAACATTAGGGAATTGCAAGCTTTCCTAGGGAAAATTAATTTTCTTAGAGGATTTATTTCTAATTTAGCAGAATTAATTAGATCGCTAAACAATATGCTAAAAAAAGGTTCAACCATAAAATGGATTGTTGAGGCTAAGAAGTCCTTTGAATATTTCAAACTAGCCTTAACTAAAACACCAGTTTTGATCAGTCCAAAATTTGACAGAGATTTAATCTTATTGTCCTTTGCTTTTGAGCACACAATTGCTGCAGTTATACTGCAGAAAAATTACCAGAGCTATGAACAACCTGTTTCTTTCTTTAGCAAAGCCCTGAGAGATGCCCCCTTAAAATATAATAGAATGGAAAAACAAGCCTTTGCTTTGGTCAAAGCTATCAAGGATTTTAGGGTATACATTTTATATTCTAATATAGTAGCCTATGTTCCTAATTTAGTAGTCAAAGACATCCTAACTTAGGATGGTCTAGATGGAAAGAGGGGAAAATGGATTGCTACTATTCTAGAATATGACATAGAAATCAAACCAACTAAGATAATCAAGGGCCAAGGTTTAACCAAGCTCATGGCTGAATCGAACTGTCAAACCCTAGATATAAACTTTATTGCAGAAATAGATAATGAGGAGGGGATGGTGACTCCACTAATCAGCCAGGCCTTTATTGAATCACCATGGTATAATGATATCCTTTATGTTTTACAAAACTTACAAGCTCCTCCCGAATTATCTAGAACTAAAAGTAGGTTTTTAAAGATGAAATCCTTAAAAGTTTTTATATTAGAAAATGCTTTGTTTTGGAGAGATAATGAAGGTATTCTTCTTAATTGCCTATTAAAAGATGAATCTGACAGAGTATTGCAAGAGTTTCATGCAGGTGACTGTGGAGGACACCTTTACTAGAAAACCACTGCTGATAAAATTCTTAGAGTTGGTTTCTACTGGCCTACCTTGTTTCCGATGTAAAGAAATATGTGACCTCCTGTCACAAATGTCAATTTTTTTAGGGAAAGAAAAATCTTCTACCTTTACCCCTCAAGCCAATCTCTACTAAAACACCTTTTCAACAATTGGGTCTAGACTTCATTGGTGAAATTCACTCACCCTCCTCTGCCCAACACAAATGGATCCTTACTGCCACATACTACTTCACAAAATGGATAGAGGCCATACCTTCAAGGCAAGCCACTGACACTGTTATCATAACCTTCCTTGAAACCAATATTCTGTCAAGATTTGGATGTCCAACTAAGCTCATTACTGATAATGCAGCAGCCTTTAAATCCAAAATAATGATAGATTTCTGCAACAAGCATCATATAACCCTGGGCCATTCCACAGCCTATTATCCTCAAGGAAATGGATTGGTAGAATCCTCAAACAAAATTCTAGTAAACATCATCAAAAAATTGTTAGAGGACAATAAGAAAACATGGAATAAAAAGCTAGTTAATGCCTTATGGGCAGACAGACTAACCACTAAAAAATCAATTGGTACCTCTCCCTACCAACTAGTTTATGGGATGGAAGATGTTTTTCCATCCTCCTTCAGAACATCAGTGATGAATTTGCTTCAAGAAATGTAGGTTGAACCAAATAGTATCCAAAGAATAGTCAACCAAACAATTCATCTTCAACAAACTAGAGAAGGGGTCTACACTAGATCCAATGTTGTGCAAGAAAGGATTAAAAATATTTTTGATAAGAGAACCAAGGATGAATATTTCTACCTTGGTGACAAGGTGCTAAAGTGGGATTCAATGAGGGAATATAAAGGTAAACATGGGAAATTTGAATTCCTATGGAAAGGCATATTTCATTTATGCTTTCAGAGGTAATAATTCTTTCTTCCTAAGGGAAATGGATGGTACAGAAGCAAAAGGTGGACCAGTGAATGGTGGAATGCTCAAACAATATTTTGAATCTAACTATTGATTTTTATTTCTCATTGTAAATATTTCATTGTTCAAAAAGTCTAGTTTGGTTTGGATGGTGATTTTTGAAGTTGAAGCCCGAAGATAAGGCCCTAGGCTTTAGGGATTTACTTTCATAAGTATCAATAATGCAAGAGACATGGAGAGAAATATTGCAAGGTAACATCAAAAACAATTCAAAGGCTATTGGTCTACAAAGTTCCTGACATTTCTTCAAGAAATGCCATCCCCAAGTGGAGCCACTGTTAGGTTCCTATATCAATAGGAGTCATAATTTTGAATGACTAAGGTTAAGCCTTGTAGTATTGTACATACCTTTGATTTCTGAAAATGTTTTCCATATTAAAAAATTAAAAAATGTAAAGAGGGCATGTCCTAAAAAAATAATCAAAGGACAAAAAGAATGAAAAAGGTCAAAAAATGAAAATATATGAACCCCAAAAGGAAAAAAGAGACCATGAAAGTGTGCAAGTCAAAATTCCACTGCTATTTACTTTTATGCATAATAAATGATTCTGTGCAGCTTGTTAATCATGCCACAATCCATGATAGTCAGAATGTTTAAACTTGGCTATTTCATGTTTTAAATTTTATGTTTATAGTTAGAGAATAAAATATGACCAGACAGTATAATCTTGGCAGATCATTAGATAGGTAGAGTAAATAAAAGGAGCTCGTCAGTTTAATCTAAGCCCTTGGATGATATAAGGTTAGATTAGATATTTTACTTTGTAAGAGAAAAGAAAAAGAATGATAAGGGTTTGCTAGCCTAAATGCATCCTAATGAAGTGAAAAGAAAATGGTAGGATGAGTAAGTGGGTAAGCAGTAGAAAGGTTGCAGAAATATCATGTGAATCTGCAAAAACACTTATGTCATTATCCTAAATGCAATTTTGAAATATCCATAAGTGGTAAATAAAGCAAAGGAAATGGTTCACAATATGATTTATTTAACACCCCCATCATTCATTTTAACCCGTATAACACTCACTAATTTCCCTTTCATAATAAAAATATTAATACCTATAGTTCTTTAAGTCAAAGAGGCTCAGATCATTTCTCTAACTTCTCTTGGGACTGGACCCTCGACTCGATGACTTAAGAAGAAAAGGTGTTAAATTCCCTTGCAATTCATTCATCCCCCTCACAAAATCCATTTTCCTAAGGTTAAATCACCTTTTTCCTAGGAAAACCCCATGATAAACATATTTTATGCAAAATACCCATCAAATGAATTTATCCTAAGTACTAAGTGTATGGAAAGCACATAATGTTCATATACCCAAGTACAATACCCCTTCCACTCATTTCCCCTCATATTAACTTTTGATTAAATATATGAAAAATCCTGAAATACCCATTGGCCCATATATATTTAACTCCTTTATATAAAATAACCCCACCCCTCAGTTTAGTTATAAAATATATAATTACCCCATATCCCACAAAATATATTAAAATCTTGCCTTCAGTCCTTAAATCCTATATTAACGCGCCCCAATGAGATTAAGTGTTAATCTAATCCTATACCGTCGGTGATTAGACCCATGGGTTCCCCGAATATTTTTTTTGTAAATCACTGCAGAGCTCCATCGCTCGACCACCATTGATCATCCTTCCCCCACATCCAACAGCCCTAGTCAATATCCGCTGACTCGATGTCCATCCTTTACCTGCTCGATAAGGCAGTTTTTCCCTTGACCCCCGACGCTAAGTGTCACACAATGAACGGAATCATGTGACCTCTCCCGAAAACAACTTCCCTCTCAAAAGCGGTGCGATGGCCCTCCTAAACCGCTTCCC
Source organism: Pinus tabuliformis (assembly GCA_031772625.1). NCBI lineage: Eukaryota > Viridiplantae > Streptophyta > Pinopsida > Pinales > Pinaceae > Pinus > Pinus tabuliformis. The sequence continues at coordinate 1,033,785,873 of CM062816.1, read as the reverse complement.
CCATTTTGACCGAAAACTACCACTTTTCATCAAACAATGAACCCGTAAAAAATTAACATTTTTTTATAAAAGCCCCATTATCCCTCTTTTCTCTCTTTTCACACATTTTCTGTTGAGAGCCCAAAAAGTCGTTACGACCCTTGCAAACTAAGAATTTGCTCACAAACCTCCACCATTGCTCCACAGAAGTTGCATACAGCCCAGCTCATTCACCAGTCCGTTCCAGAACTGTAAGAACCTATGCAGCCCCCATCAACCACCATCTACAATGAATTTTGCCCAGTTCCAGGTATTTAATTGTGGAAAACCAACTCCATTTTCAATTTCCAAGTAAACTCACCCTAATAACACTATTAATTAAGTAAAAGATATCAAATTTACTTTGATTCTTACACTCTGAGCCATAACCATCTGCAAAATCGTCATTGCCCTAAAAACTCTAAATTACACCCCACACTCAAATCCATAAGAAATGAGTATGGATGCCCCCATCACCATGGACGTGAGACCCATTACCACCCCCCATTTGGACCTAGACCACCTTCCTTTAGCTAATAAAGATGTCCAAATAAAAGATACCACTGCCATAGAGCCCCTGCTCAAAGTACATTGCCAAAGTAGGGATAGATACCTTAACCATGCTGATGAAATTGGCCCATGGGAGTCAAATTTTCCCATGTACTAGTTCCCCCAGGTTCACATATTTCCAAAAATTGTCCACATGTGTTACGCATGCTACATCCCCAGCCACAGAATCATAATGTTTCATGACCAGGAGGTCCTTTTCACCATCACTGCTGAGTCCATAAATGAAATGCTACAGCTCCAACCATGGCCAAACCTAACTCCCCTCTCAATTGGAGACCTATTGGACCCGTTTCCCAAGCTTAGCTCTGCAAAATTGGCCCAATTGTTCCATACCTTCTTTAGAGAAGAAAAACACATCCCCAAGGATTCCCCTCCATATGTAGCTGCTATTTTTTCCCCATGGGTCTAGAACATTGTAGCCATGATATCCTATGTTTTGGGGTACACCACCAGTGAATACATTGATGAGTTAATCCTTGCCTTCATGTCCATCTACACTCCAGGACAACCTCCTGCTGTCATTTATGACTATGCCTAATTTATAGCTGATAGGATGCATGAACAATTCCTTAGAATGAGAAATGAAAGAGTTTTCAAGTATTCCTCAGTCTTATACCATATGTTCTTGTATTATCAACCTGATAAGTTCCCATTCACCCTTCAGAAGCTTGACACCAAGGGCTAGCCCAGATCTGTAATCTTTTGGACCCCACTTTTTCATGAATTTGGATCACCATATACTTACTTAGACTTTATAGATTCTTTTGTACATCCCATCATGACTATGCTCACTGGGAATCCTCCACCTAGGATAAGCCCAAAAATAAAGAGAGTCCTCCATCTTTCCAAGCAGTCCAATGTGGGTGACTGGTACCTTTATCAGAACCACACAAAAATTAGAATATATGGTTGCATTCTTGCACCATACAAGCTACCAAGATACCTCCCAATGAGGTTGTTTGCATTAGAATACTATAGACAAATCATCAATGCAAATGAAGTAAACTTTGTCAATGCTAAGAAGAAGGCCAATTTCAAAATAAAATATCAATTAGGTCCCTTCATATGCAATTCTAGAGAGGCAACCAAATAGGCAGACCTAATTCTGCAGAGAGTGAACTTCCAAAGGTGTATTTTTTGGAGATATGACCCTTTGGAATTCATTAGTAAGAAGATACAAAAGGTCAAGCTAGAACCTTACATTCACCATCACATACCTAAAATAGAAACCTATTCCAACCAAACAGAATGGGTGGAAGGTACCCTAGTGGACCAAGACAACACCAGGGTAGATATAGGGAATGCTCTCATTGATCTACAAAGACAACTTGATGAGGGTTCTTTCCTGCAGGTATTAGAGCAATTAGACCAACCAGAGACAACCATGAGTGCCCCTCCAGTTATGCAGACTCCTAAAGATGAGGAGAAGAGCCTAAAGAGAAGTAGGGAGGAGGCCGCTACATCAACAAGAGAAACCTCATATGCTCAGCCAGAAACAAGCCAAGCAAAAAGGCAGAAAATGAATCTTGTCTTTGAACAAGAGGATATAGAGGGCTCAGCTGAGGTCACAAACACAGAAGGAAATAGAAGCAGGCCTACCACTCCATCTGAAGGCATGCAAGAGCCTTCCACATCACAAACTCAGATGTTGGAAAGGTAGCTTAGTGTGGAAGTCTCTTCATTCAGCAGGCCTGCTGACAGGGACCAGGACATCAAGGAAAGATACAAAGAAATCAAAGCAAGAAATGAGAGGCTTAAGGCCCAAACTTATGCTCAATATCTAAAGCTAACTCCTACCAATCAAATAAGGCTAATGTCAGCCTTTGACATTAAAGAGGGGAAGCTGCAGATGTCATTCATCAAACCTACAACTCAATAGCCAAAGACAACCTCCGATTTCAAAAAGGTAGACTTTGAAGTGTTGGGAATGGATATTTATCCCATAGACTAGATTGAACAACACAAATAGGCTGGAGAAATGATATACTCCACCATGATAGGTAAATCCATAGCTTCTCACCAGCTCCAAAACTCTCTAAACAACATTTCAGCACAATTTTAGTTAGAGAAGGCCTCCTCACAAGCCAAAGATACCAGGATCAAGTCCTTAGAGGACTTAGTGATTAAATTGGGACACGATATCAAGGATATAAAAGCCACAAAACATCTTATTAAAAATAAGAATGATGATATAGATGCATTGAAGAAACAACTAAAAATACCTCAGCTACAACATCCACAAACATTGGAATTCCTGGAAGCCCAACAAGGGCATGAAGAACTCATAGACTTAGTATTAAAGATGAATGATCAAATAAAAGAGATAGAAAAGGAATTGGATGCTTTAATCTAATTAAAACAAGCAGATGTGGCCACTTCTTCAACAAATGCTATCCCTACAGTCTCCAAAACAGTTCCATCCACACTAGCAGCATCTTTGGGACCTATAGATCCACCTGCAACAGCCTTGCTAGCAACAACAAAACCTACGTCAGCAACAGGTGCATTAGGAGAGAAAGGAGCAGAAATAGTCAAAGCCATGGAAGAGATGTCTATCCAGACTACAGAAATGAATAGGCTAAGAGAAAAGGTAGCAAGTTTGGAAACTGACTAAAAACTTGCCCAACTTGAACAAAAGGAAGAAGAACAAAAGGCCCAAAGGATGAGTGAAAGGATTAAAATCCTAGAGAAAGACTTGACACTGGAGAAACCACTAGGGTGAACCAAGGAATTGTTGTCGTCCAATATCATTGACTCTGTTAAGGATATTTGGCCCTTTATTCAAGTTATTTTTTAGCAGACAGATTTAATAAAGATAGCTACAAAATCTATCCAAAAAGTGAAGGAGGAGTTGGGAGATAAGCCAGAGGATGCCAATAAAATCATCCACTTCCTCAACAACAAGAATAGATATGAGCTCCATGAGCTAAATATAGAATATAGGACTGCAACCATTTTAGAAATAAGGAAGGTCATTTCCAAAAGGAACCTTATGCTTAATTTAGAAGAAAAGTGCCACAATATGCAAGTAGCCATTGATAGGTTCATGGCTAAATTCCAGATTTTGAGGGAGAAAGGTCTGCCCAGTCCTATGGTTACCAGTGACAAACTCATGACACAATTGGACTATGATACCAGACTTAGATAGTTAGAAAAGGAACAAACAAGGACTTCATCCATAAAAGCCCTGCCAATAGGAAAATTTCTATACAACACATTTGAGAACTTATTTTTCCTTGAGCATGGGATAAAACATCTATTCCTCACCAAGCCCAATTTTTCCAAGTATACTGAAGCTGACGAAATCTATAGAAGAATGATGAATGTAAAGTTACCTGATGCAGAATGGTGGGAGACAATGACTGATTTGCTGTGATAAATTTACAGCAAAAAGTTACTGCATAGTAAAAATAGAACAGCCAGGTAAAATAGGTAAAAATAGTGCATTAGGGTTAAAGAGTATCAGATGAAAGGTAAAAGTTGAAAAAGATTCCAGCGTAAAACACCACAACTGCAAGCCAGCATAAAGGGCTACACTTCAACAATAAAGGCCAACACAACCATAATAAAAGGGACAACATGAAACAGTTCAATAGTTGTCTCTATCTTCTTGCAAGAAGATATTTGTATTTCCTAGATTAAATCTCAAGTTGTTTTGAGATATTTTGTAATAATTTTTTGTATAAATACTTCATAAATCGAAGTATGTATGGTGGATTCCAAAACATTTCTATAGACTTCTTGTTCTTAAGTCTGAAATTCAATTGTATCAATGACTGGATTAGCTGGCTGGATGAAGGAATAAAGATAAGATATTTCACTGGATTCTTGTGTAAAGCAAAGTTCAAATAAGTATTCTCTCACATTTAATGGTATTTTTCTTTAAGTTTTTCCACAGTACTACTTGTATCTCTAAAAATCTAAATGTTATAACATGGAATGATATCCCAGAAAATTCTTAGCTGCATTATGTTTTGACTGTTATGCATATTGAATGTTTTCTTCACTAATCTAAGTTAAGGAATTCTTGATTGGTCCTTAGTTTAGGTAGTTCCTTTTGGTCTATAGCAAAGGATTCTTAATTGCCCTTTGTTCATGATTATCCCCTGTTCTTCATTTTAACCCCGGACTGAGAATTCTTAAGTGCTCTCTCACCGTGGTTAGGATCATTTCACCCATTCAACCTAAAGATTTGCACTTTATGTTGGGTAGTGGATCCCCCCATAGCATGTTTTTGGGGCTTGAAGCCCGAATTTTGGTCAAGTGTAATGTAAAGACGCCGCGAAATGCGGGTGCGAAGCACGAGAGTCTAGGGTTGTCTGCCATAAGATAATGTAATTTAATGTAAAGTCTGTCGGCCTACCCATGTTCCACAAACCATGGGATTGTATAAATAGAGCGAGGCTCTAAGGGTAAAGGCAGTCTTAGTTTTTGATATGTAACAGATAGATGTGAAGGCATGGTTAGAAGATAGAAATAAATCTGAAGTGTATTGGGTCGTAGTGGTAGGTAGAGGCTCTATAGCTGAGTGCGCAGAGGCCTAGTAAAGTTTGCAGCTGAGTGCGCATGGCAGAGTTGAGTCTGTAACTAAACTTGAATTAATAAAGATAATATTGATTTAGAATATTGTGCATCTACTTATAGATCTGTATTTCTATGTTCTGGTTATCTTTATGCATTTATATTGTTTTCGAGTACTCACGCTAATCTAAAAGTTGAATAAGTAATAATAATATTTGGGCCTACACAAACTAAGTTAAGCACTAATATAATAGCACAGTAAGGATCAAATCGGATTCAGACGAAGGTGTGCATGGGTTGTGAAGAATAGGAAGCTGCACGGAGTAGTGCAACGCACAGATTAGGATCGTGAACCTCCAGAACCCTCATTAAGACATCCCTAGGGTGCGGAAACCTGGTTCCAGCACCCTCCCATACTACTTCAAGTGAGACCTTAGTCCCTGCTCCACGGACTGTTGCCAAAAGGGCCATTAGTATCGAGATTTTATTGGCTAAACTCACTACTGAACCTAGGTTAGGCCCCATGTAGCCAACAAATGGTTCTGTTGCCAGAACCAGGATTTGCCTAAGGGATGTCTGATGTCGTGCCACCGCAACCCAACAAAGAAGGAAATTGGAGAGTGGTTATACAAGAAGATTCCTGAGTTCGTAACACAGGAAAACAAAACTCCGCAAGTATCTGACAAAAGGTGGCTGGATCACTATGTGTATACGGAAATCCACAAGATCTTCTTTGCATCCTTTCCTTCTAAACTGTATGAGTGGATCGTGAGGTTAGTCGATAGCCAAGGAAGGTATAAGCTCGACCAACCAATAGTGTGGGCTCTCGAATTAGTCCATGGACTAGAAGCATCAGAAGATAAGGTCACGCAAGCTGTGGACCATTGGCTCGACCGGATAATAGGGGGATTTATCGCTGAGTTTGCAATAAAGACGATCATGAGCTACAGCGAAGTAGAACAATGTTTTCTCAACGGACCATAAGGTAAGTACATTAAATCTTTGAATACCTGGATTAAGATGCTGTTATGTGAAAAATGGGTTATGCGAATACATTAATGTTTGGAACGACACAGAGTAGAAAGATCTACAAAGGTAGTGGGGATTTAGGAAATAGTCCTTTAATTTCACCATCACAAGAGAGCGAGGAATAGCTCACTTAGGTCCCTCTGCAAAGTGCGGTCAGTTTGATAAGGTAGCGCATTCCATAGTTACCACCCCCACCCATGCCACCACCCACTTCACCTCCCTCACCTCCATCTCCACCCACTCCACCTCCACCACCCCCCTAGTTCAGCATGGTGAGTGCGATCAAGCTACTCGTATTCAGAGGAGTAGGGAATGAGGATCCAGACCAGTTCTGGTTCATGGTAAAAGTAGTATGGGAAGCACAAGGGATCACGGACGACAACATTAAGAAGGCTACATTGGTGAGCGCATTGTAGGATCATGCGTTCACATGGTATATCAAGAACTCTAATGACCACCCAAATGCAGGAATAATAGAGATCCAGAATGCACTGAACAGAGAGTTTAGCCGGCCGAAATTAGAGACACAATCAATCATCGGATTTAAAGAGATCATGATGCTTCCAGGTGAGACCCCCTGGGATCTAGATCAGTGGCTAAAGATTACGTTCCGTGAGACTAATATGATGCTTACAGATGCATAGCATCACGCATGGTTTGTGGCATCTCTAACACCGCACCTGAGGACGGCGCTGTCACAAAAGAAACTTTCTACCTAGGTCAAAGCATGAGACACCGATACAAGATCCGAGGCTGAGAGTTCAACAAATCCATGTGCAACTACAGAATCTCTGCCTGGAAATTGCAAAGATTGAAGTAGGATAGGGCACCACGGCTAGAGGCGCGCGAGGAAGTATGGTGCATAAAATGCAAGCACCAGGGCGATGACAAGGATCATTGTCTAGTATTCACGAACTACTTGGAAAGAGGGGGGGCAATGCCATTGAGTCTAGAGGCACAAGAAGGGCTGAGTGCAACACCCACATTATGGTGCGTGATCTGTCAGATAGGAGGAAAGCACACGATGGATAATTATCATTTGTTGCAGAAGTACACACTGGCACCCCAACAACTGTTTTGTAATTTCTGTAGGTGGGTGGGCCATGATGAGCGTACATGTTTTAGATATGAGTTAATGATGGATCAAACCCAAGCCTATTGGATGCAAACATAAATGCGAGCCCTCGACCCAGCGACGGGGATGGCACACGCTAGATTTCAAGGGTGAGGTCGAGGACGAGGAGGAATGGGACCAGGATGGGGCCGTGGATAGTTAATTTGTTACAATTGCAGAGGACCAGGGCACTACGCCCACCATTGTACCAACCCAACAAGAATATCATGTTCATACTATGCTTAGTTCGATCATGAAGCAGTAGATTGTCCTACATTGATTGCACATATGCAGGAGAAAGGGGTAATCCAGCCTCCTCTGACTCAGAATATCGAGATGATGAGGCTTGAACCGCATGAAGAAGACTCAAATGTGAACATGGTGCTCAGAAGTGGTGCAACCACAGGGGAGGATAAGGGAAGTATCCTGAGGAAGAGGCATGGGTTCACAAGGCTCCTACAAAGGAACCTGAGTTTGACTTAGAATGCGCAAAGGAGATGTTCATGGAAGCTAAGAAGAGCTTCACAGAGGCCTCCACTTCAGGTAGTAAGGATCAACCAGAGCCAGGGATGGATCCTTCTATGCTTACTACCTTTTTTGAGACATGCATGAAACTGTTGCACGACAATAAGGCAGTTAAGGGACTAGAGGAGTTGATCACCAGGTGCACAGGGTCAGGAGAACCGCGCGTAGTTTGGACACTGGGAAAGCATGCATTGTGCACTGGGAGGGAAATGAGATGGACTACGCAGATTGACGAGTATGAAATGGATCAAGTAATCCTATACCTAGGTTCAGATGTGAATGTGTTACCAAAGCAGACATGGGAACACATGGGCAGGCCTACATTACAGTGGTCCCCTATTCAATTACGAATGGCAAACCAACAGAAGATTTTGCCCATGGGAAGGTTGCAAGGGGTAATAGTTGATATCGAAGGCACGAGCATGTTGATGGACTTTGAAGTAATAGAGATTGTTGATGACAACAATCCTTATCCCGCGTTGCTAGGAATAGACTGGGCCACTAATATGAATGGATTCATCAACCTGAAGAAGCGGAAGATGATATTCGAGAAAAATTCTCTTCGCATAGGGCCGAAGGAGTGTGCTACACCGAACCAGTGTGTGACAATGAAACTGTCAATGAGCTAGATTGTATTTACCAGATAACGACGCGAGACCAAGATCGGGTGAACCCGAATGCAGATGGGAGAATCTCATGGGAGCGCAACAACTCCTGTACTTCCAATTCAAATGAAGAAGTAGAATGCTGGCAGAACCGGCTGCAAGAAGTGACAAGACTGAATGGAAACATGATTATTAGATCATTTTGTTGCGTGACAATAAAGGCGAACAGTGTGCTATGGATACCCAAGTTGCACGAGACCTGCTGCATGGACTTTGCGCAAATATCGCCATATCGCCACACCAGCAGAGTGACTCAAGGACGAGTCAGGACGATTGTGTTGGGGGCTTGTTGGGTAGCGGATCCCCCTATAGCATGTTTTTTGGGCTTGAGGCCCAAATTTTGTTCGAGTGTAACGTAAAGACGCCACGAAATGCTGGCGTGGAGCGTGAGAGTCTAGGGTTGTCTGCCCCAAGAGTGTCGGCCTACTAATGGTCCACAGACCATGGGATTGTCTAAATAGAACGAGGCTCTAAGGGTAAAGGCAATCTTAGTTTTTGATAAGTAACAAATAGATGCAAAGGCATGGTTAGAAGAAAGAAGTAAGTTTGAAGTGTATTGGGTTGTAGTGATAGGTAGAGGCTTTGCAGCTGAGTGCGCGAAGGCCTAGTAAAGTCCGCAACTGAGTGTGCAGACCCCTACAGCTGAGTGCGCAAGGTAGAGTTAGATCTGTAACTGAACTTGAGTATTAATAAAGATAATATTGATTCATAATATTGTGCATCTGCTTATAGATTTGTATTTCTATGTTCTAGTTATCTTTATGCATTTATATTTTTTTCAAGTACTCGCACTAATCTAGAAGTTGAATAAGTAACAAGAATATTTGGGACACAAAATAAGTTAAGAGCTAATATAATAGCACAGTAAGGATTGGATCGGATTCAGATGAAGGTGCACACGGGTGGCAAAGAATAGGAAGTTGCGTGGAGCAGTGCAGCATATAGATTACAATCACAAACCTCTAGAACCCTCATCAAGACATCCCTAGGGTGCGGAAACCTAGTTGCAGCACCCTCCCATACTACTTCAAGTGAGACCTTAGTTTGCACTCCGCAGACTATTGCCGAAAGGGCTAGTAGTATTGGGATTTGCTTGGCTAAACTCACTGCTGAACCTGGGTCAGGCCCCACGTAGCCAACACTTTACTTTGCATGCTACACTGTGAACATTCCCTTTAATGAATTGATCCAATTCTACTATCCATTGGTTGACTCCATAGCCCAGTGGCTTAAGTACCTTTCTCTATCCATTTGTTCCAAGAATTCCACCACCCAACCTTCAATTCAAACCCAAAATCCCAATGAACATTAAGAAATAGCCTAAAATCCTAGTAAAACAAAGCTAAATTATATAGAGAGAGCCCTCTTTGAGTCATAGGTTGGCTAGAGCCTATACTTAAAAGATTGGTTTGTGGACCATGGGATTTTATAAATAGAGCGAGACTCTAAGTTGTAAATAACCGAATGATACTCATGAATGAAGGATGAAGAATTGAGTCTTATCTAAGTATAGAGTCGAGTCTTTGGTTGTAGAGTAGGAGAAGGGACTGCAACTGAGTGCATGGACCCCTACAGCTAAGTGCGCGGACCCCTGTAGCTGAGTGCATAGGGCGAGGCGCGTCTGTAATCATTGGAGAAGTAATAAAAAGAAGTTTCATATCATTTCTATTTATCTTTTTCCTATTTTGTGCATTGAATGTATTGGGTATAAATTACATTTCTGTTGTTTATAAGATGCGCAAACTTATATGATTATGTTGATTAAGTGAATATAAGATAAGGTATTAGTTTACGCGAAGGTAACTAACATTTATAAAAATATAATTAAGATATGTGGTGTAACTTGGGGAAGTAGCGCAGATTGCTACTAGGCTGGCGCGAAATCACCTAAGCCCCTGGTTAGGGTTGCGCGAAGGTGATTATAACAGATCATGAAGATCTCACAAGTTAGGACAGTGCACAAAGTGACTTGTGCGAAGGTATTCACAGTTGGACAAAACTGACCCATCGGACATCTCAAGGGTGTGGAAACTTGGTTCCAGCATCCCCCCATACTTGTTCGAGTGAGATCTCAGTCTGCGCTCTGCGGGCTATTGCTGAAAGGGCCAATAGTTCAGGGATTTGTTTGGCTAATTAACTTTGAACCTGGGTCAGGACTCCTCAAGCCAACAAATGGTTTCGTTACCGGGACCAGAATCTGCATAGAGATGTCTGATGTCATATCATTAGAATCTAACTAAGAAGGAAATTGAAGGTTGGTTGGATAGAAGAATTCACGAGTTTTCAACATAGGAGAATAGGAACCCATGATTGAAAAAGGAAGAGTGTTTAGACTGCTACCTGTACACAGAGATCCACAAAATCTTCTTCGCATCTTTCCCTACTGAGCTGTATGAGTGGATTTCGAAGCTAGTAGATAACCAAGGAAGGTGGAAACTTGACAATCCTATTGTGTGGACCCCAGAGTTTGTGCACATATTGGAAGCATCAAAGGATAGGATCGTGCACACTGTTGATCACTGGCACGATCAGATTATAGGAGGATTCATTACTAAGTTCACGACAGATACTTCAACCAACTATAGCGAAGCAGAGTGATGCTTTCTCAAAGGACCATGAGGTAGGTATGTAAAGTCTCTGAATACTTGGATTAAAATACTGTTGTCTGAAAAGAGGGTTATGCAATTACCTTGATGTCTGGAGCCATGTGAAGCGAAAAAACCTATAGAAATGAAGGAAGTAAGGGACCAGAGAATAGCCCTTTGATTTCACCTCCGTGAGGGGACAGGGAAGAGCTCACGAAGGTCTCACTGTGAAGTGCGATCCATTTGATAAGGCAAAAGACTCCATGCATACCACCCCCACCCACACCACCACCAGTTTCACCGCCTTCACCTCCATCTTCACCTATACCACCTTCGACACCATTGCAAGTTAATATGGCAAGCACGATAAAGTTTCATGTGTTCAAGGAAGTAGGAAGTGAAGATCCGACCAGTTTTGGTTCATCGTAAGAGCCGTATGGGAAGCGCAGGGAGTTATAGATGATAATATAAAGAAAGTGATGTTGGTTAGCACTCTATAGGATCATGCGCTAACCTGATATATTAAGCATTCTAATGACAATTCAAATGCGAGAATTGCGGATATTCAAATTGCGCTAAACAAAGAATTTAGCAGGCCGAAGTCAGAAGCGCAGTCGATCATTGGATTCAAAGAGATCACAATGCTACCAGGTGAGATTCCTTGGGAGCTAGATCAGAGATTGAAGTGTATGATTTGCGAAGCTAATATGACTTTAACGAATGGATAGAACCGTGAATGGTTTGCAGCATCGCTAATGCTGCATTTCAGGAATGCGCTATCGCAACAGAGGTTAACGACTTAGGCAGAGGCCTTGGAGATCATGATGGCATTGCATGAAACCCCGATGTAGGATCCTAACTTGGGAGTTCAACAGATCCACGTGCAGCTGAAAAGCTTATGCCTTGAGATGCAGAGTCTGAAACAGGATAGGACAGCCTGACCAAAAGTGCACGAAGAGGTGTGGTGCGTAAAATGCAAGGGTCATGGTCATGATAAGGACCACTACCCTATGTTCATGAATTACCTTACAGGAGGAGGACTAATGTCATTAAGACCAGAAGTGTAAGCAGGACCTAGCATAGCACATGCTCTGTGGTGTGCGATTTGTCAAATAGGAGGAAAGCATGCTACGGATAATTTCCATTTGTTACAGAAGTACATGTGGAATTCGCAACAGTTGTTCTGTAATTTTTTTAGATCGGTTGGACATGATGAGTGCACTTGTAGAAGCTATGAGTTGATAATGGATAGAAATCCGACCTATAGAGTTCACTCTAAAATATGCCCCTAGACCCAAATGTAGGAGTGGCACGAATGTGATTTCAGGGGCGCGGATGAGGCCGAGGTGGAGGAGGACCTAGACGAGGTCGTGGACAGTTAATATGCTACAATTATGGAGGGCTAGAACATTATGCCCATGATTGTACAAACCCAACATGTCCATCATGTCTGTATTGTAGCTTGTTTGATCATGAGACAGAAGATTTCCCTACACTGATAAATAGGATACACGACAAGGGAGCGCTACCACCTCCCCCAACTCAGAAGCTGCAGATGATGAGGTCTGAGCCATGCGAGGAAGACCCAAATGTGAACATTGTGCTCTGAAGTGGAATTGTGACAGTGGATGATAAAGGAAAACAGCTTGAAGATAGTACTTGGGTTCGCAAGGTTCTGATAAAAGAAGCAGAGTTTGAGTTGGAGCACGCTAAGGAAACCTTCATGGAAGCTAAGCGGAGCTTCGCTGATGCCTCCACTTCAGAAAACGAAGACAAACTGGATTGAAAAATGGACCCATCTATGCTTACAACATTCCTCGAAATATGCATGAAGATACTACGTGACAGTAAGGCCGTAAAAGTATTGCAGGAACTCATTAACGGATGCGTTGGGATTGCGCCAAGAAAACCACACGTAGTCCAAAAGATTGGAAAACACAAAACTAAGACAGGGAGAGAAATGAGGCTAACCACACAAATTGGAGAATATGAGATGGACCAAGTAATTCTAGATTTAGGATCGAACGCGAACGTTCTACCAAAGAATACATGGGAGTGCATGGGGAGGCCTACCCTGCAATGGTCTCCTATTCAGCTATGAATGGTGAACCAACAGAAGATAATACCCATGGGATGATTGTAGGGAATCACCATGGATATTTAGGGAGCGATCACGCTAGTAGACTTTGAAGTGATAGAGATTTTTGATGATAGGAATCCCTACCTCGCGCTCTTAGGAATTGATTGGGCCATGGACATGAATGGGGTGATTAATCTGAAGAAGCGCAAGATGATTTTTGAGAAGAATTCTCTACACTTAGTTGTACCCTTGGACCCTGCGGAAGGATCACGTTATATAGAGCCAGTGTGTGACTATGAAAGTGATGATGATTTGGACTGCATCTACAAAATAACGCGCAAGAGCAAGATTGGGTAAATCCCACCACGGACAGACAGATCTCATGGGAGTGTGAAAGCTCCAATACTTTAGATTCGGATAAGATGGAACGATGGCAGAATTGATTACACGAGGTAACCACGCTTAATTGTAACATGATGACAAGATCATTGTGCTGCATATCGATAGAAGTGAGGGATATGCCTACTTATGATGGGTTAAGTGAGGTAGATACTTTCCTAGATAAATTTGAAAAGGAGGTGCCGGCAAAGCAATTTTTCCAGGCCTTGAATTGGGTACTATATGCTACACCCGCAAGGTGGTGGGGTACACACAAAAGGAGCTTTCAGGACTAGCACAAATGCAAAAGAATGGTACACACGTAGTTTGGGAAGCCTAGAGTGAAATTGATAGATAAATGCAATGGGAAGGATAAACTGTGTGCACATATAGCCAGGTGGATGCCGACATATGGGACACAACCTGCGCGGATGCACATGAACTTTGCATTGGGAGATACAATCAATAAGCATGTATTGGGGGGGGGGGGGTTCAATTGTGCAAACGTCTCCTCAAGTTGCAACAATAGAATGTGGAGAGAATGAGCGTGCAGAAGGTTATCCACGTGGAAGCTTTTAACGAGGTGTGCGGAGCACTGAAAAAGGTATATAATGCATAGTGAAGTGATTGGTACTTGTGAGTACCAGCAGTTTTATGGGCTTATAGGATGATGTGCAAGAAACTGACATAACAGACGCCTTTTAGGCTAGCCTATGGAGCGAACAATGTAATGCCAATGGAGTCTATCATGGCTAGTTTGTGCATAGCAGCGCCCATGGATATGATGGATCGCAGAGCCTTGGAAGAAGGGATCGCGTAGTTGGATGAAGAAGAACTTTTGGGACCTGATGAAGAGATCTAGTAGGGTGATCTTAGGCTCCAAGAACTCATGAAGGAAAGAGTTTGATTAAGGGTGAAAAGCACCATGATGGAAGAAGAAGTAAAGAAGCTTGAGGAAGGAATAAAGAAGGACTTTCTTGATATAAAGGTTGTGGTGATAAGACGGGAGGTGCACAGTTTCGTTGACAAATTTAGAAGCTACTGTCGAGAGTTGATTAGTGTGATGCCTTGGATCAAGCCATATATTACTAAAGGGATCAACGATGGTGGGGTGATGCAGATGGTAAAGTGCATGATGTAGTTGGTAAAGTTAAATGGAGAACCTTTCCCAGGAAGAGTGAATGGTAGTCAGTTGAAGCCATACATGGGTGGCCTGGCTATCTGACTAGCCCACCGAAGCACAGTCTTAGCACTCCAGGTAGCAGTTCAGATACAACAGTCTCTAAACAACACATGCAGGGGATACAGCAGGTAGCTGCTCAGTGCGTTGCCAATCTGGCAGTAGTTCAGACAAAGTTAGGAAGTCTCTGTGCGAAGATCTCCGCACCGACAGAGTGACTCGAGGGCAAGTCACGATGTTTGTGTTAGGGGCCTGTTGGGCGTGAGATCCCCCAAGGGAAGTTTTGGGGCTTAAAAACCAGATTTTGACCAAATCCGATGTAAAGACACCATGTTTTGTCGGCACGGAGAGTGAAGATTGTAAATGAGTCATAGGGTTGTCCACCCTTATTTTTGTAATGTAATGTTAGCTTTAGAAATCTACCCATGGTCCATGGACCATGGGATTGTATAATAGAGAGAGGCTCTAAGTTGTAAATAATCGAATGATAGTCATGAATGAAGGATGAAGAATTGAGCCTTATCTAAGTATAAAGTCTAGTCTTTGGGTCGTAGAGTAGGAGAAGGCTCTACAACTGAGTGCGTAGAGGCCTAGTAGTCCATATCTAAGTGAGCGGACCCCTGCAGTTGAGTGCACATGGCGATTTGAGTCTGTAACTATTAGAGAAGTAATAAAAAGAAGTTTCCTATCATTTATGTGTATCTTTTTCTTGTTTTGTGCATTGAATGTATTGGGTATAAATTGCATTATTGTTGTTTATAAGATCTGGGAACTTATATGATTATGTTGATGACGTGAATATAAGATAAGGTATCAGTTTACGCAAAGGTAACTAACAGTTATAAGAAGATAAGTAAGATCTATGGTGTAACTTGGGGAAGTAGTGCAGATCGCTGCTAGGGCAGCGCAAAATCACCTCATCCCCTGGTTAGGGTTGTGCGAAGGCGATTATAAGAGATTGTGAAGGTCTCGCAGGTCAGGATAGCATGCGAAGTGACCTGCATGAAGGTATTCACAGTTTGACTAAACCGACCCATCGGACATCTCAAGGGTCTAGAAACTTGGTTCCAGCATCCCACCATGTTTCTTCGGGTGAGACCTCAGTCCGCGCTCTACGGGCTATTACCGAAAGGGCTAGTAGTGTAGGGATTTGTTTGGCTCATTAACTCTAAACCTGGGTCAAGCCCCTCATACCAACTTCGAGAGACGCAATGATAGTATGAAGAGGTACAAGTGGTTGCGAGAACTTTGGCACCAACGCAGTGCCTAGCAAAGTTATAAGAGGGCAAGAAGCTGCTAACACAGGTGGAGGAATCATAGAGGAAAGAGGCCATGTTGAAGGCCAGATTACTATCATGGATAAAGGGAGCTTTTCAGCTTACTCTGTCACTTCAGGAGAAGCTCAAGGGGCTACAACAGAGACAAAGGACAATGTGCCTAGTAGTGGAATGGTGGACAACAGAGAAATTGGTCGAATACGTACAACAGGAAACGACACAGAGTGATGTTGAAGTTGTAATGGTTCAGGTTGAACTCGGTGGTCTTCAGAGCAAGAACGCAACACCAACTGAGTGACTCAAGGACGAGTCATGATCTTTCTGTTGGGGGCCTGTTGGGATATGGTCCCTAGGGGGTTAGTTAACCCAAATTTTGTATATGTTGTTGTAAAATATGTAAAGTCCGCGATATGTGGACGTGGAGTGCGCAGATAGATAGGTGTCAAAGGGGTCTTAGCCCCTTGTTTAGATAGATAGATAAGTTAGTTTTTAGGCTCACCCATGGTTTTCGAACCATGTTATTGTGTTGAAAAGTATATATATTCGAGTCATAGCAAGTTTAGAAGAGGATAGTAGATATCACAAAAGTGAAGATAAGAACTGTTTTGGGTGAGTGGTAAGGCAAGAAAGCTCTGCTTCTTGTACTTAGGTGAGAAGGGGAAGGCTCCTACAGTTGAGTGCACAGGAGACCTTCGTAAGTCCAAAACTGAGTGTGTAGGGTAGATGAGTCTATAATCTGAACACTAAAGATCAATAAATATCGATTTTGAAGAATTACTGTGCATTTTTTGTCGAATCTGTTTATGTTATATTCCGTCACTTAATGATATGTTTTTATGAAATAATGAATGAATGTCACACGAAATTATTGGATCTATCTTATTAATGTATGATTGAAGTATTTATCATGTTTCGCGAAGATAGTAGTTAATTCTTCTATGTCTTCTAACAAATTTAATAGATCTGCGTGCACCTAGATCTAGGGTTGTTTATTGATGCACGAAAACAAATAAATCGTCTCGCTAAGGTCTGCAAAGGTTGATCGTAGACAAGGAAAATTTTAAGGATGGAAAATTTTCTTGAAGTTTAAAACATTGGCGAATCTCACTAATCCCTAATATGCAAATTATAAATGTTTATTGATATATTTGTAAAATTATTCAAATTTATAATTATTTTATATATAGTCTCTATATAATGTTGGCGATTTTTAAGGTAAAATAATTTTATATTCTAAAATTTGGGCGAATCGTCTTTTATAAAATTGGAAATTGGCGAATCTTTTTTGTGGAAAAATCATGGAAAATTAGCCCACTGGGCGAACATTAGCCCCTAAAATTTTCCATGATCGTAGACCTTCACGAAGGTCTAGAAGCCATCTTAACTTAGTTACAATGACTAGCCCTACAAGAATACCAATCTGCGAAGGTAGATCTGAACTGTCAGAGCCGAAGAATTATTTATCACATATCCCTAGATGCAGAAACCTAGTTCTACAATCCCTCAATACTGCTTCGAGTGAGATTGCAGCTTGCGCTATGTGGGTTGTTGCTGAAAGGGAAAATAGTTATGGTTTTGTTGGTTGGCATGAACAACTCTGAACTTGGGTTTGGCCTGCTTAAGCCAACAACTGAACTGTTGGCTTTTTTCTGTCAAATGTCTACTACCCACCTTTTTGAGCATGTACAAGAATGGTGCAGAAGGATGAACATCTGTAAATTCATTGAGTTTGAAGACTATGTGTATATGGATTGCTTTATAAGAAATCTTTTCCCCCATAAGTAAATATGTCACCTCACACTTCCCTTAGACGGAGGAAGAATCTCTCCAAATAGCCTTAAAATATGATTTGATATATCCCTATTGAGGTTATGTTTATACTCTCATCCCCGATCTGCCTCGATCTGGTACATCTACTACACGAAGGGCATATCATGCCACAGATAATATCATTGGATCTATTTCTAACCCTTCACTACCACCATATCCTCAACCACCCGTGAGTTATGATCAACCCTAGTGTTGGGACAAGAAAAAGGTATGATTTATCTTTGTAAAATGCTTCATTTAGCATTCATCCTTATACGATTATCTCTGTTTATAGATTAAAATGAGGAAAATAGTGGTTAAAGTTGGATGAAACTATTTGGTGATAGAATAGGCAAATCTATTATGAAAAATTGATTCTTTGCTATCTTTGTGTGCAGAGATGTGGTCTCGGCAAAAGCCGTTCAGTTGACATAATAGCACGAGGTCATAAAAGGGAAAAGTGACAGAATCTTCAGCAAACAAGGAAGCTGGAGATCATCTTGAGCAATGTTATTTTATCACATGATCAAATTATATATTGCGAAATCCTCAAGATCCTCTAATCCTGAGGATTCTCTTTTATCTAGTTACTCTTTTATGTTATATATAGGGCCGAAAGGCAATTAGATACAGTTCAGACTTTGATAATCTGTAATTATTCTTTTTGAAAACATATACATTGTTATATCAGTGACTCTATCAGTTGTTACTTGCAATTAATGAAAGGAGGTTGTGTTTGATACATCTTCGTATTTTGAGTTCTTATTAAGCATAGGCTTTTGGCGACTCTGGGCCCAGTCACAAGAAGTTCTACTGCTCCTTTGTGTCATAGTTTTTATATTTAGTCTTTGCTATTGATTTAATGTTTAGTTACTTCATTTATCTTAAATGTTTGTGAGATCGATTCATACTGCTATTCAATTAGATTCAGAGTGAAGTCGTGTGACATACTTAAGTAGTGATTTGATTGGAATGAGTGAATTAGTGTTGATAACAGATTGTTGTTCATTTGAATAGATGTTATCATAGATCTTGGAGATAAGACTAATTAACTTCTATAGATTGCAATATAGATCGTTTGCTATTTAGGAATCCTTTATCACTATTTGTTGTTGAATTACCGATTGCTATTCAATTACCAATTGTTGTTCAATTACCTATTGTTGATTGCTGTTCAATTATTATTGTTGTTCAATTGGGAATTGCAAGTTGATTTGGGGTGTTATAGATTAACAATGTTGTTCAATAGTTATAGTTTCATTACTTGATTAGTCTTAAGTTTATTTGAACAATTCCAAGTGTAATTCTTATTTGCATTCAGTTTCAATTGATTTCAGAACAAGTTGCATAGAATTGCAGAGTGTGTTAAGAGTATTTCTTCCATAGATAGTTATTTTAAGAATTGTGTAAATTAAATTGAAGAGTTAGCCATTAGTGATTGCAATGATTAAGCACTAGATAACCTCTAGATTCACTGCAGATAATGTGTTGTCGATCTTGAGATAAAAAGACTTACCTCGGGTTGACAACTAATGTAGGGATTAAGATTGCCTGTAAAAAGACATCTTAGTGAGACAACATTTTGGCACCATTGTTGGGGAGAATGTTTCAAATGATTTTTTTTTTTTGCTGTAGAAGAATTGGGTTTCAAAAATAGAAGGTAATAACCTGCATACCTAGCAAGTAAAGTGCTTGCTTACCTGCCCGCTTTGCAACAAAACCTTATAAGTTAAATAGGAATTTGTTTTTTATGAATGACTAGAAATAGAAAAATGGAGAAAGAGCACAATCCTCCACCAAAACCCACAAAACCCAAAGGATCGGTTAATGTTGGGAGAACGACCTTTATATATGAAATCATAAGAAGAGCAGAGTCTCAAGTATTAGTAGGATTCTAGGCTATAGATGGAAAAAGTTCTATTGTTATCCCTCAAGCAGCAGGCTCACCATCTACAACTCATGTTGAGATTCAAAGCCAAGTAGGAGGCCCGGAACATAGTTTTCAAGCAACAATAAGTTTACACTTTGATCCTCTACAAGAGGAAAATATTGTAACCTAAGAGAAGGAAGAGGAGAAACTAGTGCGGCTACTAAAGCAGAACCAAAATTGTCTGAATAGGGATCTCCTGAGATCCTAGACCTAGGTAGTGATATAAAGAAGCCAACTTGGGTTGCTAACTCTCTGCTTACTCCAGAAGCACCCCTTGAAATCCTTGAAGAATATTGGAACATCATTGCTCAAATGGCAAATCAACCACCCCAAGATCAAACCTCGACATTAGAGTACCCCATAGTCGATCAAGTGTCCAATGGTCCTATGAAGGCTATTCCTTTGCAGAGAATCCCAACATTCCATGGGATGATCACAGAGGATCCTGATGCTTTCATGTTTTAGTTTGATGTCCTCTGTAGAGGGTATGACTATACCACCGACCCCCAAAAGCTGAAACTATTCCCTTCCACTCTAAAAGGGGATTCTCTAAGATGGTTTATGGGTCTAGGTGGCCGAACCATCAATTCTTGGGACGAAATAAAAACCTCCTTCCTCAAAAGATACCAGGACTTTTGTAAAACTAGGGAACTGGCAGATGATATTTTCAAGATGACTACAAAAGATAATGAAACACTAGAAGAATATGTAGAACAATTTAATTATAATTTGCAGAGGTATCCACAGACTACCCAAAATAAGTCCTAAGAGCTATCTTAATTAAAAGAATGAAAGAAGAAGGGGTAGAAACTCTAAACTTAATGGGAAAAGGAGATATTTCTTAGGAATATTATGATGAAATTATTCGTTTGTGTATCAGGTGCTCATGGGGAAGCACATGCACAGGGGCAGCTAGCCGAGATCCCATGAGCAGAGGAGGCAAACCACATAGTGGAGGTGTAACACGGATGGAGATCGGTAACCTCCTGGAAGATTTAAAGATGGACATCTTGGGCACTCTTACAACACAGCTGGACTTTCTACAGGTTAAACAAAAACAGGCTTTAGCATAGCAAAATTTGGCCATCTTCTGCCCGCATTGTCAAAAGAAGCACAACCAATGGAAATGCTCGTTAGATATGGTTCATACATGCGCCATTTGCACTAAAGATCACAACACTGAACAATGTCCATCACTACCTAGGATGAAATCAGTATTCAAAGAAGGAGAGGAAGAAAAAGAATTGGTATATCTGATGAACCGTCATCGACAATGGTAAGCTAAACCTACATGTATGTCACAAGATACACCCCAATTCTTTCCTTCCTCATAGTTTAATCAACAGCAGAACCTTGGGGCAGCCTGGAAAGGGAAATCACCCTACCCAAATTGGTAGAGCCCAAGATTCCCTATGACATCCTGGCCAACACAATAATTTCCAGGAAATGGATGGCCGAATTCTCCTTTTACTCCTGTTTGGCAAGGCAATCCCTATCAATCTCAATGGCCTGCTTCCACCTCTCAAGAGTTGAATTGGTCTACAAATTGGCAGTGTGCTATGGATATATCTAATGTACATATGGGGATGGGCCCTCAACCTCAACCAACACTATCAACTCCATATACATTATAATAGAATTCTCAACCTCTTCTGTGGCCACAGTTACCAACACAGCCGAACTCGAATCCCAGTAACATACTAGTCTAGTTGGTACAGATTATTGAAAATCCAGAGTATGAGATTGAGCAAAAATAATGTAATGATATTAGATTGAGGTCAAGATGTGTCATCACCCCTCAGGAAAACAGGGACTAGCCTTCAATTGAAAATGTAACTCCACCTGTACATATTCCATCACCTGTAAATAATACTGAACCAAAGCAAGGGGAAGAAGCAGATTAGCTTGACGACCCTGAAAAACTTACAATCACTTCTCCTTCATTCCTCAAAAGACTAACGATACCTAAACCGATCGCCTACCCTAATTTCGATCTTGTAGGGGAACTAAAAAATTTGTGTATTAAGATCCCTCTCCTCTAGGCCATTCAAGACATTCCCATCTATGCCAAAACAATCAAAGAATTGTGTGTAAGGAAGCCTGTGAGGAAGGTAAGAACCTCGCCCACTATCCATGTTGGAAGAACCTTATCTGATTTTCTCTTGGGAGAGGAAACTCCAATAAACTACAAAGATCCTGGAAACCCCATAGTAATAGTTCAGATATATGGCCATTGTTTTCCAAATACACTAGTTGATCTAGGAGCCACCATTAACATATTAACAACAGAAACTTGTCAAGCACTTGGTATTACAATCTTGGAACCAACCACCACTTTATTAGAACTTGCTGACCAATCAGTGCTAAGACCAAAAGGGACTTTACAAGATATCACAGTTTCTGTTGACTCATGGGAATATCTAGTAGATTTCCTAGTTATAAACCCAAGGAGTAGGTTGGATGGGCATCCTTTGATCCTAGGTCAACCTTGGCTGGCAACAGCTGATGCATATATTGGCTGCCAAGAAGGCATCATGACTATCACAAAGGGGGATGTTGTAAAAAATCTAGTGTTATATCCTTTTTCCAAGTTAGGTTTTCCCATTGTAAAAATATGTAAGCAGCCACCAATGTACCTGGAAGAGAGCATCCGTTCAACACTCACATAGCAGAGGCATTGGAATTTAAAGATTAGACTGAAGGTGATGTTATCAAAAATTTTATAAATCATCCAACTAATGTGAGTAATGTACAGTGTTAGATGTTGAAAGAAATCCTTGATAAAGAAGCCATGGAAGATCCCCTGAAGGATATAGATGACCAACATATTCAGGCGACTGTTGTTCATAACAGAAAACCAGTTGAGATCGAGCCAAGAAAAGTTCTAAATATCAATGATAATCTAGATTGTCAGCAATATCAAAGGCTTATCCAGGTGTTACAAGAAAATAAAGGGGCTTTTGCCTAGGATTATCCTGATATGAAAGAGATAGACCCATAGCTATGTACACACCACATTTATACAGAGAAGGATGCTCGACCCATCTGGCAACCTTAATGGAGGTTGAAACCACACCTCAAGGATATCGTGAAAGAGGAATTGCAGAAGCTACTGAATGTAAACTTTATTTATCCTATCTTAGAGAGTAAATGGGTTTGTTCGGCATGGAATCCCCCCAAGGTATATTTTGGGGCTTAAATCCCAAGTTTCGACAAAATCTTCTTGTAAAAGCTCCGCAAATTATGGGCGCAGAGTGCGAAATTATGATAAAGTCACAAGGTTGTCCGCCCTCGTTTTGTAATGTAATGTTGGCTTAGTAGACCTACCCATGGTCCGTGGACCATGGGGTTGTATAAATAGAGTGAGGCTCCAAGTGTAGAATATAGCATAGAATAGAATAGGATGAGAAGTCTAAGTGATTGAGAAGCAGTGTAAGGTGTGTCTTTAGGTCGTAGAGTAGGGAAAGGCTCTGCAACTGAGTGTGCAGAGGCCTAGTAGTCTATAACTGAGTGCACAGACCCCTGTAGCTAAGTGCATAGGGTAGGTCGAGTCTGTAACCATTGGAAGAATCAACAAAGATAAGTTTACCATATTTCTGTGCATCTTTTCCTATTTTAATATATGATTGGGTATAATTTGCAAGTATATTGTTTATTTACTACGCAAACTTATGTAGATGTTTTGTACAACTAATTATAATGTAAGACATCCAGGTATGCAAAGGTAATTAACTGGTATAGAGAGATAAGTAAGATCTCGGGTAATAGCATAGAGTGTGGCTCTAGCAGCGCAGAAGCTCCACAACCCCTGGTTAGGGCTGCGCGAAGGCAGTGTATCAAGATGTGAGGAACAGGAAAGTGTGTGAACTGACCTGCACGCAGGGACACACAGTGGTACCAGTCAAACCTCTCAGACATCTCAAGGGTGGGGAAAATTGGTTCTAGCACCCTCCCATACTACTTCGGGTGAGACCTTAGTCCGCGCTTCACAGACTATTGCCAAAAGGGCCAGTAGTACAGGAATTTGTTTGGCTAATTAACTCTAAACCTGGGTCAGGCTCCAACAATCCAAAAAATGGTTCTATTATCGGGATCGGGATCTGCATAGAGATGTCTAATGTTGTATCACTGGAATCCAACAAAGAAAGGAATTGAATATTGGTTGGACATGAAGATTCATGAATTCGCGGTGTGGGAAAACAAGAAACCGAGACTATCAAAGGAAGAGTGGTACTTATATACAGAGATCCACGAAATTTTCTTTACATCTTTCCCCACTGAGTTGTATGAGTGGATAGTGAAGCTAGTAGATAGCCAAGGAAGGTGTAAACTCAACAATCCTATTGTGTGGATCCAAAATTTGTGCACAGACTGGAAGCATCGGAAGATAAGGTAGCACATGATGTCGATCACTGGCTCGATAGAATCATAGGAGGATTCATCACTGAATTCACAGTAGATACATCAGTCAGTTATAATGAGGCAGAATGACGCTTCCTCAAGGGACCATGAGGTAAGTACGTTAAATCTTTGAACACTTGGATTAAAATGCTACTGTGTGAAAAATGGGTTATGTGAATAAATTGATGTTTGGGGCTACGCGAAGTGGGGGAATCTATAGAAATGAAGGTAGCACAGAACTATAGACTAGCCCCTTGATTTCACCTTCATGAGGGGGTGAGGAAGATCTCATGAAGGTCTTTCCAAGAAGTGCGATCAATTTGATAAGGCATAGAATTCCGCACATACCACCCCCACTCGCACCACCGCCAGTTTCACCATCCTCACCCCCGTCTTCGACCATACCACCTCTGTCACCACTACAAAGCAGTATGGAAAGGGCGATAAAGCTACCAGTGTTCAAAGGAGTAGGGAATGAATATCTGGACTAGTTTTGGTTCGTGATAAAAGCTATATGGGAAGCAAAGGGAGTCACAGATGACAATATAAAGAAGGCAACATTGGTCAACAATATGCAGGATCGCTTGTTGACCTAGTACATTAAGAATTCCAATGAAAATCAGAATGCGGGGATCGCAGATATCCAAGTTGTGCTAAACAAAGAATTTAGCAGGCCAAATTCAGAGGCACAGTTGATAATTGGGTTCAAGGAAATCAAAATGCTACCAGGCGAGACCCCATGGGAGTTGGATCCAATACTGAAGTGCACAATTCGCGAAGCAAACATGACATTAACAGATGGGCATCACCGCGAATGGTTTGTAGCATCGTTAACACCACATCTACAGAATGTGTTGTCGCAACAGAGGTTAAGCACTCAAGCTGAGGCCTTGGAGGTCATGATGAGATTGCACGAGACCCCGATACAAGATCCCAACCTGGGAGTTCAGCAGATTCACACACAATTGAAAAAACTGTGCCTCGAGATGTAGAGTTTGAAGCAAGATAGAACAACCCACCCAGAGATGCGCGATGAGGTATAGTGCATAAAATGCAAGGGCCAGGGGCATGACAAGGACCATTTCCCGGTGTTCGAAAATTACCTTGCAAGAGGAAGGCTAATGCCATTAAGATCGGAGGCACAAGTAGGACGAAGCGTGATGCCTGCACTATGGTGCACGATTTTTCAGATAGGAGGAAAGAATGCTACTGATAACTGCCATCTATTACAAAAGTATAGTAGAATTCACAGCATTTGTTCTGTAATTTTTGTAGGTCAGTAGGACGTGATGAGCACACTTGTAGAAGTTAGGAGCTTATGATGGATCGAACTCCTACCTACATAGTTCAGGCTGAAACACTACCCCTCAATCAAAATGCAGGAATGGCGCGCACTGGATTTCAGGGGTGCAGACGAGGCTAAGGTAGAGGGGGACCAAGAAGAGGTCATGGATAGCTAATATGTTATAATTGCGGAAGGCCAGGGCATTATACCCATGATTGTACAAATCCAACGCGACTGTCATGCTTGTATTGTACATTGTTTGATCATGAGATGGAGGACTATCCCACACTAATAACGAGTTTGCACGATAAAGGAGCACTCCAACCTCCCTCGACTCAGAACCTATAAATGATGAGGTCTGAGCCATGCGAGGAAGACCCTAATGTAAATATCATGCTCCGAAGTGGAATTACGATAGGGGATGACAAAGGAAAGAAACTTGAGGAAAGTACTTGGGTTTGCAAGGCTCCAACGAAGGAACCAGAATTTGATTTGGAGCACGCTAAGGAGAACTTCATGGAAGCTACGAGGAGCTTTGTTGATGCCTCTTGTTGGGTAGCAGATACCCTACATAAAGGCTTTGGGGATTAAAGCCAAGTCTTGGGTCAATGTAATGTAAAGACCCCAAAAAATATGGGCACGGAGCAGAAGATTCTAAGGTAGTCTGCCATAAATATTGTAATTTAATATAGAATGTGTCGGCCTACCCATGGTCCGTAGACCATGAGAATGTATAAATAGAGTGAGGCTCTAAGGACAAAAGTAAGTTTTTGAGATCTAATCTGAAGTATTATTGGTTGTTGAATACGATATTCACTCTGAATTTGTAAGTCAGAGTCTTGGGTCGAAGTAGTAGATAGAGGCTCCGCAGCTGTGTGCGCGGAGGCCTAGTAGAGTCTGCAGCTGTGTGTGTGGACCCTTGCAGCTGTGCGTGCAGGTAGCAAGTGGGTTGTAAGTGGAAAAGGCATTAATAAAGATAAGTTGGTTTTGGAATATTGCGTATCTGTTTCTATATTCCTGTTTATGTATCTATTTATGGTTTATGATTGTGTGCATGTCTGCTTATGTTAAATGTTAACTAAAAGTATTGGTCCTACTTAATTTAATTCAAGATCCATAAGAATACTAAGCACAGAAAGGGTAAAGAACATTTGTGCTCATCATCTAAGTCACACGAAGGTAGTTGCACTGAACAAATGGTTGCAAAAACCCTAGGGTGTGGAAACCTGGTTTCTGCACCCTCCCATACTACCTCGAGTGAGACCTCAGTCCGCGCTCTATGGACTATTGCCGAAAGGGCCGGTCGTTTGAGGATTTGTTTGGCTAAAACACTTCTGAACCTGGGTCAGGCCCCAATAAGCCAACAAATGGTTCCATTGCTAGGACCGAGATCTGCCTAAGTGATGTCTGATGTGAGAACACTGGAACCCTACAAAGAAGGAAATTGAACATTGGTTGGATCAGAAGCTTCACAAGTTTGTAACACATGAGAACAGGACTCCATAGATATCCAAGAAGAGGTGGCTAGATCGCTACATATACACCGAAATCCACGAGATCTTCTTCGCGACCTTCTCTTCGGAGCTGTATGATTGGATCGTGAGGTTAGCTGACAGCGGGGAAGGTACAAGCTCGATCAGCCGATAGTGTGGACTCCAGAGTTAGTCTGCAGACTAGAGGCATTAGAAGATAAGATCGTGCAGGTCGTGGACCATTGGCTCAACCGGATAATAGGAGGGTTTATCACTGAGTTCGTGATAGACACAACCGTGAGCCATTGTGAAGCAGAACAACGCTTTCTCAATGGACCATGAGGTAGGTACATAAAATCCCTGAATACCTGGATTAAGATGTTGTTATGTGAAAATTGGGTTATGCGAATACATTAATGAGTTGAGCAATGCAGAGTGGGAAGATCTACAAAGGGATCGAAGGGTTAAGAAATAGTCCTTTAATTTCATCACCGCGAGTGAGCAAGGAAGAGCGCGTTCGAGCTTCCCTGAGAAGTGCGGTCAGTTTGATAAGGCAGCACATTCCACAACTATCACCCACTTCACCTACTTCACCTCCATATTTAACCACCCCACTACCACCAAACCTACAGTTTAGCATGGCGAGCACGATCAAGCTACCCGTATTCAGAGGAGTAGGAAACGAGGACCCGGATCAGTTCTATTTCGTGGTAAGAGCAGTGTGGGAAGCACATGGGGTCACGGATGACAACATTAAAAAGGCCACACTGGTAAGTGCGTTGTAGGATCGCGTGCTGACATGGTATATTAAGCACTTGAATGATCATCCAAATGTAGGAATAGCGAAGATCTAGAACATGTTGAATAGAGAATTTAGCTGGCCGACATCAGAAACACAGTCGATCATTGGATTTAAAGAGATCATGATGCTTCCAAGAGAGACCCCGTGGGATCTGGATCAGAGACTGAAAATTATGATTCATGAGGCTAATATGACGCTAACGGATGCGAAACACTGCGCGTGGTTTGTGGCGTCTTTGAAACCGCACCTGAGAATGGTGCTATCACAGCAGAAGCTATCAACCCAGGCAGAAGCATTGGAAATGGCGATGAGGTTGCATGAAACATCGATACAAGATCCTGGATTGGGATTCCAAGAAATCCATGTGCAACTAAAAAATCTATGCTTAGAGATGCAGAGTTTGAAGTAGGATAGGGCGCCACGACTAAAGGCGTGGTACCAGCCAGCAAGTAATGAACTCAAATCCAGTTAAGCAGCCGGGTCTAGCGTCCAAGCAAGCAATAACCAGGGTGGTGGAATTATGGGTACCAGCCAGCTTCGGGTGATTTCGTCAACCCTCGAGCCTTACTGGGAGAATCCGGGCCAGCCGGGGTTTCTTTCGACCAGCCCGGATTCTCCCAGCAAGCGAGAAGCAAGCCCGCGAAACTCACCTGCCGAGGTAATCTACCCAAGCATTCACTCATCACAAACCCAGACCCTATGAAGAATCAGCTGCCCTAAAACCAGACACTTGAAGCCCTGCTGAGGATCGAACAATCAATATTCTTCGTTTCGCCACTGTAGGGGGAGATCTTCGAACCTCAGGTACTGATAATTGGCCATGATTCATTGAGGAAAAGGGTACAATTGGTTAGGAAGGGAAGGGGAGGCGATCAAACCTGCTTGTGGGCCCCTTTCTCAATAGGGGGGGCGCTAACGTCACTACACGCAACCTTCGATGGTACGATTAGACGCCCTTTTACGGCATGCATCTGGTCATCGGATGACCTCCCGCGCTTCGGGACATGCATGAACTGTCTCCAGCCATGGATTCAGTTTCTCGAGGCATTGCCCCGAAGTCTCCGGATAGGCCTGCTACAGCTCGGCTCGATGTCCAATCTTCGGCCTGACCTGACAGGATTCATAGGCTCGCCGATTTTCTTGCAGGGGTGAGCGATGGGCTTGACCGACCCTCTTTGGTCCGTTAGGCCCCTCCCATAATGATTCTGCAAGAATTCCTATGACCAACTTGTGTGATTAAAGAAGTGTGGTGCATAAAATGTAAAGGCCAAGGCCACGATAAGGATCATTGTCCGATATTCATGAACTATTTGGTAGGAGGGGTACCAATGCCATTTTGACTAGAGGCACAGGTAGGGCCAAGTGCGGTGCCCATGCTCTGGTGTGCGATCTGTCAAGTGGTAGGAAAGCACACAACGAACAACTATCACCTATTACAGAAGTATACACAGACTCCGCAGTATCTATTTTGTAATTTATGTAGATCAATGGGCCACGATGAGTGAAACTATCAAAGTTATGAATTTTTTATGGATCAAACACCTGCCTATAGGATGCAGACCGAGGCGTGAGGTCAGGTTTCAGTCGCAGCAATACGGTGCAGTGGATTCCAAGGATGCTGACGAGGATGAGAAGGAATGGGACCTGGACAAGGACACAAACAGCTAATCTACTACAATTATGGAGGACCCGGACACTACCCCTGTGATTGTACCAACCCAAAAAGAATATCTTGTTCGTACTGTGAGCACTTTGATCATGAAATGGTAGATTGTCCTATGGTGATTGCACAAATGCGCTAGAAAGGGGTACTACAGTCTGCTCTGACTCAGAACATCCAAATGATGAGGTCTGAACCATGCAACGAAGACCCCAACATGAACATGTGTTTAGAAGCGGCGTGACCACAGGGGAAGACAAGGGGAAGCAACTTGAAGAAGATACATGGGTACGCAAGGCTCCTACAAAGGAACCTGAGTTTGACTTGGAAAGCGTAAGGGAGATGTTTACGGAAGCTAAGAAGAGCTTCATGGAGGCCTCTACTTCAAGTAGTAAGGATCAAACAAAGCCAGGAATGGATCCTTCTATGCTTACTACCTTTTTAGAGACATGCATGAAGCTATTGCGCAACAATAAGGTAGTTAAGGGGTTACAAGAGCTTATCACTAGGTGCGCAGGGTCGGGTGAACTGTGCATAATCTGAAAATTGGGAAAACATGTACTGCGCACTGGAAGGGAAATGAGATTGATGGCGCAGATTGGTGAATATGAGATGGCTAAGGTAATCCTAGACTTCAGTTTGGACATCAATGTGTTACCAAAGTAGACATGGGAATGCATGGGCAAGCCCGTGTTACAGTGGTCTCCTATTCAATTGTGGATGGAGAACCAATAAAAGATCTTGCCTATGGGGAGATTGCAAGGAGTCATAGTGGATATCGAAGGTGCGAGCACGCAGACAAACTTTGAGGTAATAGAGATTGTGGATGATAGTAACCCTTACCCCGCATTGCTAGGAATAGACTGGACCACGGATATGAATGGAGTCATCAACCTGAAGAAGTGGAAGATGATTTTCAAGAAAAAGTCTCTACGTGTAGTAGTTCCACTCGATCTAGCTGAAGGAGAGCACCACAGTAAACTCGTGTGCAACGATGGAAGCGACGACATGCTGGATTATATCTATAAGATAACTACGCAGGACTAGGATTGGCTAAATCCGACTGCAGATGGAAGGGTCGCATGGGAGCACGCAGGTTCCTACACTTCAGATTCAAATGAAGAAGATGAATGCTAGCACAATTAATTGAACAAAGTGAAAACTCCAAATTGTAATATGATGACTAAATCACTATGTTGTGTAGCAACCCAGGCTCGAGATCTACTGACATATGATGGGTTGACAACGGTGGATGAATTCTTGAGGAAGTTTGAGAATGCAGTACAGGAGCACCAGCAGTTTGATGCTTTGAAGTGGGTGCTGCATGCAACACCAGCCCGTTGGTTGGGAACACACCAATGAAATTTTGAGAACTGGCGTGGCTACAGGAGGATGATGCGGCTGTGGTTTGGGAAACCAGAACTATGAATAATAGATAAATACTATGGATGCGATGACCTACACACGCACCTCACAAAATGGACCAAGGCCTATGGAGAAGAACCTCAGCTTGAATGGGTATACTTATTCTATCATACGCTGGATGTCAAACCAAGGAACTGGTATACTGAGACAGAACTCTGATATGGTACAGGAAAATGGGATCTTTTGTGTGAGGGATTTTTGTTAACATTCTCATTCGAAGACCCATGGGCAGACACTGTTGACAATGCACTGCAAGCCGTGAAAGCGATGACTTTCAAAATACCATACGAACCAGGGGAGATAGTTCAACCAGTATGGTCACCTCAATTAAGCCATGCCTTAGAGTGTTACAACGTACAAGTTCAGGATGATGATGATGACCCCTGAAATATTAATATTCCAGAAACTGAAGGGAGTCGTGAAGTTCGAGGGCAATCAATTAAGGACCCTGACATCACTGCGCCACTGAAAACATAGTAGGTAAACATTGGTAAAGATGCGGAGCCAAAGTACACGATGCTTGGGGACTATTGGGATGATGCCACGATGGATAAGGTCATTGAGTTACTTCACGAATATCAAGATTTATTCCCAACCAAAATCACGGAGTTAAAGGGAATCCTCGACGACTTAGGGATGATGAAGATTAATCTAAAACCAGACGTGAAGCCAGTTAAGTATTTCCCTTACTGTTTGAACTCGAAGTATAAGGAAAAGGTCCATGAACAGTTGTACAAAATTCTTGCAGCAGGAATTATTGAACCAGTGGAAGAATCTGACTAGGTGAGTCCTATGGTAGTGCAAGAGAAAAAATAGAATTGCAAAATTCGAATCTGTGTGGACCTCAGCAAGCTTAATGACGCCTATGTTCACGATCCATTCCCAACACCATTTATAGATGAAGTGTTAGAGAATTTTGGAAGACGGGAAGCTTACTCATTCACGTATGGGTTCTCAGGGTACCACCAGATCAAGATCGCATCGGAATATAGGAACAAGACAACCTTCGCAACTGAATGGGGTTGTTTTCACTACACTATTATGCCCTTTGGAATGAAGAATATGTCAACAATATTTTTGCGTGTAGTGGTTGTCGCATTCAAGTAATTCATCCACAAGTTTTTAGAGGTCTATTTTGATGATTGGACGGTATTTGGGTTAGTTAAAAACCATGTATCGAGCTTACGGTTGATGCTGGATACTTGCTGATGACACCAGATTGCGCTGAATCTTAATAATCACACCTTCCTCATCCCCTTCAGAAATTTTCTCGGCCATGTGGTCTACAAACAAGGCCTGATGGTGGACCCTGGGAAGATTGCTGTCATTCTCAATCTGGAAGTGCTGCGAAGTATCAAAAAACTACACGCCACATTGGGGCACTGTTATAGACATTTTTGTGCCTTACAGCATTGAGCATGAAATGTCCATAATCTAAGGGATCCAAAGTCCCTAAACATGTTGTTCCTACCCCTAGAGGAACAAGGCTAACAAACCACAGCAATTCACAGAAGTTCTCCACCCGAAACTGCTCAAAAACAAGTCAATTCAGGATCAATTTAGTGGCTCCACTAGCTGTCTGCGTTGAATGTCAAAGTCAACACTGGCTACCTGCACTGCAATGCAGGTAGAAGCACTATTAGGGTGCGCTGAGCGAGAGTTGACAAATGGCAAGTTCATTCCAAGAGGTGTCAAGACCCAGGAAGCTTCCAGAATCTTCCTCAATGACACTTGCCTCAGTGAATTCGACTGGTGATGAATAAGAGGTTCCCAATCTCCAAGTGGAAGCAAGAACCTCCAAGTGGAATCAAGAACTAACAGAGGGAGAGGACACTAGTCAGATCTCAAGCTGACTCATCCTCTCTCCAAACATCTATATATGGATCTCTCCTCCATGAGATCTAGAGGTTGGAATTTTGTTATTGCAAAGAATTGTTGTTGGTTTGAGATTGGAATCATTGGGTGCTTAATGCTTTGAAGGAGGTGAAGACAGGAATTCCATTTGCTGGGAAGGAGATGCTGGATTGGAGCCCTCTGGGTTTTATCTCTTCCTGAACCTTTTTATTCATCAATAAAGCTATCTTGGTTTCTCCTATATACTGATGTATCTTTGATGTATAATTGCATTAGTATGTTTAGTTTATTTCTAATCCTGAACTAGTTATGAATATGAATCCATGTCTTGTGTAGTGTTCTCTTCTTGTGATCTTGCAGAAACCTCTTGAAGCTGGGCGAGCAAGAAGGCAAGTAGCTGGGAACCCTCAAAGAGAAGAGAGACCAGATCGAGGGACAAACGGAAGACACCGGTTTAGTCCATCTATCTCTCTTCATTCTCAATTCATAAAGGAAGAATACTAGAATAGCTGTCTCTGTTTGTTGCTAAGGCACTGTCACACCTTAGGTGGATAGGATCGTCCTGCATAGGCATTTTTCCCCACAAAAAATTGGCGACTCCGCTGGGGAGATCTGTTTAGTCATTTTATTTGTGTTTCTATCATTGTTTGTTTCATAGACTCAACAGCAACAATTGAATTGCATCTGCTATTCTCGGATGCAAAGTAGACAGTTGTTGCTTTGATCCAATCACTGGATTTGTCTATGATCTGAACAATGGATTCACAAATGATTTGATGATCCTTTGTGATAGATCTTAGTACCCCCTCAAAGCATCCCTTTGATTGTACCTTGCTTGTTGCTTTTATTTGGCCTGAAACAGTAGATTAATCAGCAATCTGTGACCTAGAACCCAGTGAGAAACTCTCGTTTCTCCTTCAGTGCAGACCCTGTGAAGAGGTTCTGCATTTCAACGCAGGTCCCGTGAAGGCTACCTGCGCTGAATGTCAAAACCCCTGTGTTGAGGTTGCGCTGATCCAGTTAGGCCTTGTGCAACTGGGGTTCTCTGCTCTGTTTTGCCTTGTTTTGATCTCTGATTTTTGCAGCCTGTAACCAGCATAGGTACCAGTCTGATAACTCCTTTTCTCTGCTTAAATTCTGCCTCCTTTTGTACAAAAAGACTGTGAGTGTTCTTATGTGTTTGTGGCATCATTTACAGTTTTCCTTTGCAAGAGTGAAATAGTCATCCTGTAGCCCTTGATTCAGATCTGTCGATTGTGATCTTAGGAGAGAGTTCATTGGTTGTTTACAGTTGATTATACATTTACTTTTGCTTTTGGTTTGAATTTGTCTCTTTTAAGTGTCGAAACAAGTATTCATTTCGGAAATCGTTAAGTGTTGTAATCTCTTCTACCCTCTCTGATTTCGAAAAAGTAAACTTGTTTGTATTGGTCATTTAAAAGCAAATTCAAAGTTGTACAAAAAGCTTTCTTTGTAGGCATCAATACTAAGAAAGCGGAAAACAAACACCTGCATTGTGCATTTGCATCTTGATAGTTTGCATGTTTGATTTAGGAAAAGTGCATTAGAGTGTACTGATTGCTCTTTGAGAAAAGATGGTGTCTTTCTTTTCCCTTAGTAGCTAGGATTTTCAAAGTTGAAAAGATATAAAGCTTGCTTATCATCTTTAGACTGCATTTAGGAATTGTATCATACATCTCGTGGTGAACCTCAAAAGGAAAACTTCTAAAAAGATCAACCTAAAATAAATTGAATGAACTTAACAACGCTTTGCAACATAACGCACAACATAGAGGTCTAGGCTAGAGACGTGTTCTGGCGTCGTAAAGCCTGGTGACTGTCGATCTCGTTGATGGTGGGTGATTCCTCCTGAGGGACGATAGCGCCAGTACGGATTGTGCTCCCACGTACCGTCGCGTATATATTGGGAGACCCCTATAGGCATAAAACCTTTATCCTTAGGAAGCCGTGTCGGCCGCCCTACTGATCGCAATGCACTGAACACAACATTCAGGAAGATTGACCGCCCGTACCCTAAAAAGTATTCTGCGGTTTTGCGAAAAGTTTGGCACACCCTCTGCCTAGAAATCCAGAGCAGTTCCTTTTGGCCTTTTTTAGACTCTATAACAGAAAAAGTCCATCCGAGCATTTGTCACTTCGGGCTCGTTAAAACATCGAAGGAGACTAGAGTCATCTTTAGCTTTTTCTCGACTCTTTAAAATTGAAAAAGCAAGTTGTGTCTAAAAGCGTCTAAAAAATTCATTTAATTCGGAAACACACTTTCCCCTTTCGTATTTTGGTTGATCGAGTAATCCACAATCGTGGAAGAAAGTCAATTGGAACCCCGTCGTTCGCGGAGGCTTACGAGTCAACCGTCTTTGTCTCCAAAATCGAAAACAGTACGGACAAAGTGAACTCGTTTAACCGGTTCGAAATCTCCTATCAAAGTTAGAACAAGTGTTCCAACGACATCTGAGATTCCGGTTACTCCAAACATTTCTGGAAACCCTGCCTCTATAGAAGAAGTTCAACAGCCACAGAGGGACAGTAACACTGATCCTAGTCTGGGAGCAAATACTTGCGTTACTGAACCAGTTCCATCTGTGACCGGTTCAGAGAGTCTTGCTCCTCAAACAACTGTCGCTGTCGATTCAAACCCTTCTTTGGCATCAGAAATATTTTACGGACCTGATGGTCTTCCCCTTCCACCTGGTTTGATTTCGATAGAGGAAATTGTAGAAGATCCGCAAGAAAGTACTCCAACTCATTTTGGAGTCGGGGTCACTCTATTTCCTTCGACATCAGAAGTTAGTCTACCACCAGTGGAAGTTCCTATAGAATCGCTAGGTAATCTCTTGGATAGACTCAAAATGTCTGAACAATCGTCAACATCTAGGACTGCGTCGAATGACACAGCGATAGCAGAACTCCCTGCCGTCACTCCGACAATGTTTGTCGGCATACCATCTGTCCCATCTAGCTCACAACCGCTAGAAGGAGTCCACCCAGGGACTATTTCGATAGTGTGGTCCATTCCAGTTTGTTCCTCCGGAATAATATCCGGAAACTCTTATGTTGAGACTCGCCAGATTGATCCATTTGGAGGTCAATTTGGGCAATCCAGTCCCCAAGGACAAACAATCCCCTTGAGTTCCGGATTGCTACCGTATGGGGGGCAGTATGCCCTTTCATTACCCCCTCCGGGAGGGTATCCATACAGGAGTTCACAACAGTATTCAGGTTATACTGGAGTTACATCAAGTGGTTGGGTACCTATGCTACCTCAACAACCAAGGGTTGTGTATTCTATGCAACAATGTGTACCTATGTCGAACATCCCGACCACACCGGCTATTGTGACAGTGTCACAGGTTCAAACGTTGCCTGTTGTATGTCAACCTCAGATTTCTCAGGTTGTAATGCAACAGCCCCTTGACCCTGTGACTCAACCACAATCACCTACTGGTGGGGCGACACAGGTCCAAATGGGTACAATTACACCACACCTTGGTCCAACGGTTAGTATAGTGCAACAGAGCATGGCTTCACAACCGTGGCTGGTGCAATACCAACAACCGCAATTCCAACAAGTATACCAAGGTTCTGAGCAGTAGATCTTTGCGAACAGTGGACAACCGTACATTCAAAACGGTCAAAATCAACCACTTTACAGTGGTCAAGTCCACCAACCGTATCAGTCATACCAACATCAGTTGCATTATGCTGGTATGCAAAGGCCAACTACTCAGGCAATTCCATCGTACCCTGGGTATGCTTCACCTAACCTGAATCAACAGTTACCATTCGTGGCAACTTTAGAGTTACCCGATTTACACCGGTTAACAAACGATCCAATTGCTTACACCCCTTGGTGGCCAGCGATTCCTCACAAACTTCCTTCGGACATTCCTAAATTTAATGGAAATCCAGGTGAAGACCCATCGAATCACATGATGACTTTTCATCTGTGGTGTTCATCAAACACCCTAAACAATGATTCGATAAGGCTTCGCCTTTTTCAGAGGACGTTAATGGGTCCAGCGGCAAAATGGTATATTGAATTACCTAGAGCCTCTTTCGACAATTTCAGCTCCCTGGCCACGACTTTCTTAACCCATTTTCAATTACCGATAAGGTATGAAACAGGAACGGAAATCTTAACCAACTTCAAGCAAACAATAGCCACTCATATATCTGATCATATACATGAGTGGCGTCGTCGTCGTAGGATGGTGAAAACGTACGTTTCCGATCAGCTATTAGCTGAATGGTTTATCAAGTCGTTACTTCCTGCCATAACAAAAGATGTGGCCAAGGGGGGAGTCGTAACGAAGGAGCAAGTTATTGCTCGTGCACAATATCTAGACTTAGTCTACACTCAGTCTGGCACGCTCTACGACAAAATACCTGACGCCCCTAGACTGGAATTTTCAATTCCTCCTCCTCCTAAATCAAACAATGACTCTCATGCCGGCGATGGCGTGATTGGCACGACAAACGCGAAATCGACAAAGGCTTCGTCTAGGAAAGCCCGTAAGACTTCAGATCAAAATGCAAAAGAAGAAATTCTTGCTTCGGAAGTAAATGCCGTATCAGCAGATAAAGGCAAAGAAACCAAACAACCAGGGAGCAAGAAAAAGCAAAACAAAGGGAAGAAGAAGAAACAAGGTGAGTCATCCCCTGAAAAAACTTCTTCAAACCCTCCTGGAAATAGGAAACCCCCTACCACAGGGTGTTAGATATGTGACGAGCGTCATTGGACAAGCGAATGTCCATACAAAGCTGAGCTGAAGAAATTCTTCAAAAGTTCGCAAACCTCAGCTGTGTTAACTGATCCGTTTCCAAATCCAGGTCAAAATCTGGTTGATAGTGGAAATTCTTCCCTGTCGCAAGTGCTAATGTTGTCGATATCCAAGCAACAAAATGATGCTTTGATTTCGACGAGGAACAAAGATTACGAGAATCCGCAGCTGTCGAACGACAAAGGTAAAGATCAACCAAGTGGTTCGACAACAACTTCGACAGAAGTTGTACCGCCCATCATTCCTGAATTAACAATAAAACCACCAAAGGGGGTAGTACACAAGTCGACATTTAATCCTCGTGCTAGAGCGGCGCAGCATTATAACATAGTGGAAGATTTGGCCCAATCGCCATCCGCTATGTCGACTCTTGAAGTACTACAAAATTGTCCATCCCAAAGGCAAGCTTTGTTATCAGCCATTGGTGGGGTTGATCCTAAGGATTCCAATCTTGTATCCTTTGACCACAAAGGATACGATCCTCAGTTACCAGCTCAAATAGCTTTCCTTATCCAAGTGAAAGCCCTCAACAAAACTGTTCACCAAACAATTATTGATGAGGGGGCATCCACATGTATTATGTCGATGAATTGCTGGAAAACTTTAGGATCTCCAACCTTGTCGCGATCTTCGACAACATTAAAAGCATTCGACGGAAGGACATATACCCCGTATGGTATCCTAAACAGCTTGAAGGTTGAACTGGGGGGAAAAACAGTAGAAATAGATGTTGAAGTCATCGTTGGGAATCTTGACTACAACATCCTACTGGGAAGGTCGTGGATCTATAACATGGCAGCTGTTGTGTCGACCTATTTTAGAAAGATCGCATTCCCTTTTCAAGGAGGGATTATGATCGTCGACCAACGAAACTTCCTCCCTAATGGTTCTCAAGTTACGGGAAGCATTCCAATGATCCATGGGAGCAACTATTCGCTTCAAGATATTGGAGTAGGCCTATTGAAAGACCACACATTAATGGGAACTTTCGCACTTCCACCTCCAATCTATATAGGAGAAGTAGCGTTGGTAGGAGCCTGCAACATGATATCTTCCACGAAGATCTCAGAAGATGATATCAACATGGATCATACAATGGTTTTGCCCCCAAGCCCAATAGAAATATTGTAGCAATCAATGTTTCAGGCATGGGAGGCGAACCCAAATCAACGCTCATCAAGCGTTTGGGTAGATAGGTCTAGAGAATATGGTACCCCATTAGATCCTTGGTCGAGAGTGCATACAACTGACGAAGGAATCCTACAATCAATGTTGATTGAGGGGGCACCATGGAATGATTGCCACCATCGTTCCCTTTTTCCAGATTATGAAGAAGATACTCAACATGACCTTTACTACCTTTCAGTTTTTGAATTTCTATCAAACACTGTAAATACGGTGGATTCCGAGCGGAAACTTATCCAATATTGAAGAGACTATAGCCATAAATATCTCGACTAAAAAAAATGTTGTAGAGAGTATTTATGTTGACAAAGGATGTTCTCCTTCAGAACTGGAAATATATAACGCTCTTTTTTGCGAGTTCAGAGATGTCTTTGCTTGGTCATATGATGAAATGCCAGGCATTGACTTAAGTATCGTTGAACATGAAATTAAGATGTATCCTGATGTCAAACCAGTAAGACAACGGCTTCGGCAGGTGCACCCCAAGAAAGCCGCTGCCATTAAAGCAGAAGTTGAAAAGCTTCTCCATGCTGGTTTCATCTACCCGGTTGCTCTAACCGATTGGGTATCGAATATTGTCCCTGTTATGAAGAAACAAGGGACAATTAGAGTGTGTGTCGATTATAGGGATGTAAACCAAGCTTGTCCAAAAGACAACTACCCTACACCCTTCATCGACCAGATAATTGATGAATGCACCGGATGTGAAATCTTTTCATTCATGGATGGATTTTCCGGGTATAATCAAATAAATATCCGCCCACAGGACCAGTCAAAGACTGCATTCATTTGTTCGTGGGGCACATTCGCTTATCGAAAATTACCCTTTGGTTTGAAGAACGCAGGGGTGACGTTTCAGAGGGCAATGAATTATGCCTTCCATGACATCAAGAACATCGTTCAACCATACCTCGACGACCTTCCGGCCCATTCGCGAAAGCAGACTGATCATCCGCAGCATTTAAGAGCGATATTTCTACGTTGCCGACACTACACGATAAGACTCAATCCGCACAAATGTGTATTTTGCGTCGGTTCTGGTCATTTACTTAGCTTTGTAGTCTCTAAGGATGGGATTCGTCTCGACCCTTGCAAGGTTCAGGCAATCATTAATTTGCCTCCACCTTCGAATTTGCTTCAGATTCAGAAACTCCAAGGGAAAGCAAACTTTCTGAGGAGGTTCATTCCAAATTACGCAGAACTTGCTAAAGGTTATACTCGTCTTTTGAAAAATGATGTGCCTTTTGTCTGGGATCAGGTAGCGCAAGCTTCCTTTGATGCTCTGAAAGATTCTCTAGTAAAAGCATCATTAATGTATGCCCCGGACTGTCAAAGACATTTTAACCTGTATCTGGCTACAGCCGATACGACCATTGCGATGGTTTTAGTTCAAGAAGTTGATGGAATTGAACATCCAATATATTATTTAAGTAAAAACTTGAATGATACATAAAGCAAATATTCTTACGTTGAAAAGCTAGCACTCGTTGCTGTTCAAGCGATACAAAGATTTCGACATTATTTCCTCTTTCGGAAAACTACCATTCTATCAGATTGCAACCCCATGACTTATATATTGTCGCGACAGTTGCTGGGGGGCAAATATTAAAAATGGATAGCGATCCTTCAAGAGTTTGATCTGGAATTTGTAAAATCCAAATCAAAGAAAGGTTTAGTTTTCGCAGAATTATTGTGCGATCTCCCATCGTCGTCCAACGATGAAACATCTGAAGAATCAATCGTGGACGAAAGTTTGTTTCTGATATCTACAAGCAATGAGTGGTATGGAGATATAATAATTTATCTCCAAACCCAAAAATTCAGGCCTAACACCTCTCACTCAGAACAGAAACGTATACGATACCAAGCAAAAGACTACATGATCGTCGGTGATACGCTTTACCGTCGTGGTATCGATACAGTTCTAAGGAGGTGCCTCACCCATGAGGAGGCCGAAAAAGCCCTGAATGAGTGTCATTCAGGCGCATGTGGTGGGCATCAATCTGGATATGCTACAGCACAAAAAATCTTACGAGCAGGATACTTCTGGCCAACCATGTTCAAAGATTGCATAACCGCAGTCAGAAGTTGCCATGCTTGTCAAATTTTTGATAGCAAAACCAGAAGACCACCCGCACCTTTACAGCCAATAGTTGCTG
The DNA here is from genome assembly GCA_031772625.1 of Pinus tabuliformis. Lineage (NCBI taxonomy): Eukaryota > Viridiplantae > Streptophyta > Pinopsida > Pinales > Pinaceae > Pinus > Pinus tabuliformis. Next base: position 1,033,745,147 of record CM062816.1, on the reverse strand, counting down.
TTGGGCCTTTCGCCAAATGGGGCATCGATTTCATGACATGTAACCCCACCTCGACCGGGGGGCATGGGTATATTATAGTCGCCGTTGACTATTTTACCAAATGGGCCGAGGCGATGCCTACATTAGATAACACTGGTGAAACAGCTGCCCTTTTCTTTTTCAATCATGTAGTCGCCAAGTTCGGCGTACCACAGGCTATAGTTACAGATCATGGATCGCATTTTCGCAATCACATGATGGTTGAATTAGCTGCCAAGCTAGGGCTATCCCACGACAGCTCTACCCCGTATTATCCACAAGCCAACGGACAAGTTGAAGCAATCAACAAGGTCCTGAAGCGTATGTTGCAAAGGATGATCGGAGTTCACAAAAGAAGGTGGCACCTAATCCTGTACTCAGCCTTGTGGGCTTACCGAACATCGGTAAGGAATGCGACCGGGTTCACACCTTTCCAACTGGTGTATGGCCTGGAAGCAGTCTTGCCAATCCAGTGTGAAATCTCGTCTCTTAAACTCGCAATTGATCTCCTCCCCGGAACTTCGGAAGAAGAGGCCCGTTTCTTGGAATTAATCCAATTGGATGAAACCCGTCATGATGCCGCTTTGGCTAACGAAGCCCATAAGAAACGAGTCAAGGCGCAGTTCGACAAAAATGTCAAACCCCGTGTCTTCTCAGAAGGTGACTTGGTCTTGCTTTATGACCAAGAATCCGATAAATTGGGAGCAGGTAAATTTAATTCTTTATGGATGGGCCCCTATATTGTTAAACGAGTGTTAGCAAAAGGAGCCTACGAGTTAATGGATTATGACGGAATTCCACTGGCGCAACCCCGTAATGGGTTGTACCTCAAACGTTACTATGCTTAAATAGTAACCTGTATGCTTTTGTTGTATTTTGTTTTCGCTAAAGTGTTTGTTTTGGTCGAGTAATCCACCTTTTTACATTTATTGCAGATGTCAAACCTTCTGGAGACATGTGTTGGATATGCCGATGGAGCGAGTCGTAGTTCGCGGAACCTGTCCTCCGCAGCCTGGGCCATTTTTGATCCAAGCGGCGAGTTAGTGAGTTTCAGGGGTGTATGTATCGGGCAATCAACGAATAACATCGCTGAATATAGCGCGTTGATAGAACTACTCTCTGATGCCATCACCCATGGTATACGCCGACTAATTGTCAGGCTAGACTCACAACTCGTAATACTACAACTCAATGGTATATATTCCGTCCGCATCCAGCTATTTATCGCATGTTCCTAAGGGTTAAGATTTTGGAAAGACAATTTGATTTAATTCAATACCAACATATTTCCAGAAACTTAAACACATTAACCGACTCATTAGAAAACTATGTGTTAGATAGACATTTGTGACATTTATAAAAAGAGACACATCATCAATGTTGTACATATGGATCATATAACTCAACCAGAATAAACCCCGAAAATAAATATATATATATATCTATATATATATATATATATATATAAGCTGTTTATCGTTTATACATAATGTTCTGTAACCAAGACAAAAATCGGTCGCATGACCCAAAAACTCAAAATTCTAGGGGGCACCCTAGCCTAGTGATGCTCATGATAGCACGTCACGGCCTGTGCAATCATGCGTAAGAGACGAGTCCATCGTCTAGGCACACCAGTAGTATGCCGCTGCAACTGTAAAGGTAACTCGTTGATCCTCACCTCAGGAATGCCAAGAGTAAGGCTCTCAACCTGCTCCTGCACAGCTGTAAGGGTCTCGGCCACATCAAGGTCACGAAGAATAACCCTCCCAGCAGTCTCCCCTGCTGGGGCAGCAACTGGCGCTCTCGGGCGAACTGCTGGACGAACAGGACCAACATCTGCATGCACACATGAGTTTGATTAAAGTCTTGATAGAATAAAGCACAAGGACATTATAAATAATAATAGTAAACAGTGATATGGTCGAAGATTTTACCAATAGCGCCCCACTGTTCGCCATCCGGCAGTACCAAGTCCGGATCACCTCGGAAGTCCATGCCAACATATGGATACTCGGAATAGACCATCTCCTGACGCTCGAACCACCTGAAGAAGGTATCAGTGAAAGAAATCTGAGATTGACCAGCATGCCTAGACATGTGATCAACCCATCTCTGCATGCGTGGCTTGGTAGGAGAAGGCAAGTCGAGTGCGATATACTGAGGCTGCATCAGTGGTATCTTCTCCAAGGCAAAGGCAGTCAAAATAGAACCAAATCCAAAGTTCTTCAGCTTCTCGTCCTTTACCTTGGTCAACTGACTTTTCATCTGAAGAAGTACTGCATCACACCAGTTGAATATTTTCGGTTGGAGGCACTCCAAGGCGTGCTGCACATAGGATCTGTTGGCAACATGAAGAGATGCACTACCGGCCATCCTACCAATAGTATACAGAATGGACCTGAGAGACCTGTCAGCAATCTCACGGATAACGACCTTGCCGTCTCTACTCGGCTGAGATCCTTCCCTGCAATACTGGTGGACATAATCTCTCACAGAGTCATTCCCTCGGGCCGAACCTGACAAAGAAATGGGGGCACCCCGCCTCGACAAGCCAGTCAAGAAGTAAATGTCTACCACGGTCAAGGGGATAGATTTGCCTCTAATCTGAAATACTTGGTTGATAGGATCCCAAGCATCAAGCATATACTGCAGTAGGGAGATCTGTGCTCTCATACTAGAGATACGGAAGAACTTCAGCAGACCACAGTTTTGCAGCGCGTTCACCGTGATAGGATCATGGAGGGCAATCATGTCCTCTTCTTCATGTTCTTGTTCTCGCCATGTAAGGGTCATTTTGCTCCAATAATCTCTGAAAAACAAACATGAGAGGAGTTAGATCCTGGATTTGATGAGAAACTGGCAAAATTTTCATCAAAAACTGTGCAACAAAACTATTTTTCTGTGCCCAACGCAACTATCCAGTGTTCCACGTGCATTGAAGGTCAAACTGCCTTCATGCAGCGTGACATTCAACGCAGGTTTCGAGTGAACCAACTGCGCTGATGGCAGAGCACCCTAACAAAACCCCAGGGGCTCAAGGAAACAGGAGAACAGACACAAAATGGAAAAAGGGAACCATGAAAAGAAAGAGCTAGGGTTTAGCTCCTACCTGGTCCAGACGGCGCCGAAAATCGTCCGCAGAATCTCCCAGAATCAGCTGATGAAAATCAAGGGGGAAGAGGCACCTCCAAAGCTCCAACAAACCAAGTTCAAATGAAATGGTAAAATGAGAGGTAAAAACACTTTTAATTCCTTTTTACGTAGTTCAAAGCGAAATATTAGGGTTTTGATATCATTTTCAAACAAATGTTATTCATTTCTAACTAGTTTGATGCAGCAATTGAGGATACAATACTATCTTTGAAAAGGGCAAAGCTAGTTATGGTAAAAAATCAAAAATTTGACCATATAATATCGAGCAGTTTTAGCACACAGTTCATGCTCGTTAAAAAATAAACGCAAGATTCGAGCAGTTTTAGCACACAGTTCATGCTCGTTAAAAAATAAACGCAAGATCCGAGCAGTTTTAGCACATAGTTCATGCTCGTTAAAAAATAAACATAAGACCGAGCAAATGTTTCCACCCACGTTTAAGCTCGTTAAAAAATGAACTATCCGGTAAATAACCACAGTGAATGTAATATCATCAGCCATTAAAGCCTTGGTCGTGTTTGCACCGTCACCTCCACTTTTCCATTGGCCGATCGTTTACCTCCATATGTTTGTTTACCCATTTTGAGGAACAGCTGCGAAGAGTGATTTCACTAGCCATCCTTGTGACACTGCCGTGATTGGAAAATTCCAACCTGTACCTGGAATCAGCTGCTAACCTGTTTCATCACTCGTTCCTCAAAAGACGAGTCTTCTTTAAGCTCTTTTCATCTGACTCGTAAAATATGAAAAGATTGCCGAGTCCTTGGCCTTCCAGCTCATTAAAGGGACAAGAAGAGCTATCCCTCCTCTAGATTTTAATCTTTTTGGACCTGAGGGATTATTGCACAAAAAGATCGAGCGCTTGTTTTGTTCGGCTCGTTAAAACTATCGAAAACTCATCCCTTCTGTATTGTTTTATACTTTTTCGGACTTAAGGGATTAGATGACGAAAAAGGACTTTTGGAGTTAACTTTATGTACCTTTTCAGACTCTCTAAAAATGAAAAGGACCCAGTTATCTTTGTCGTTAGACTCGTTAAAATCATTAAATAGCGACAAACTTGTCTTTAGACGAGAACGAGTTTCACTATCGCTAGGCTCGTTAAAACATAGCGATGGGCTTGCCCGAAGGGCAGGTTATAGAACAAGCATATGTTATCCTCCTCAAGCTTGACAAAAATAAAGAGGTACTGGTCAGCAATGACTGGGGAAAAATTGCGAGAAACTCAAGAAAACTTTGATGGTAGCAAGTCGCTCTTGAACATGACACTTTTCCTCCGTACCACAATCGGGTTGGGTTGTTTCATTCACCGGTCACATCACCATGGTCTCGCCATACCATCCATATTTGGGGTAATGCTACCGATCCATCGCATCAGTGTCGCCATATGTTCAAGAGAAGTCGTTCAGAAAAGTCAACCGTGTCCCATCCACTGTCGTACATTATCCTTCATCCTTTCATGACCGCCACCCTGAATCATATGTCACAGATCGTTTTCACCTCCATCAAAATCATTAGCTCCATTCCGTGTCACTGATGTGGGATTCATTAAGGCCCTCCTTTGATAGATCGCTTCTTGTCGACATCAGCTCACTATCCAAGAAGTTGATCTAGGAACAACCCCTTCAGTACTTTGAAGCTTGCATGCCTCAATGGCAAGTTTCTCACTTCCGGCGATAGGTATACATCAATGACCTTCGACCGAAAGATTTTGCGTGGTGTTCAACGCCAAGTCCTTTATTCACACCACGCGAATTGTACTGCAGTACCTTGAGGGTCATTATCATTATCGGTGATTCCTCTCGCGCTTGTTAACGGTTTACCTCATTGACCGGTAATCAAGCGATGTCTTTCCATGTTCGACTTCAGAACATTTCTCACATGGATTGACTTGTACTTAGAGTGAAGATCGAACGAGTTTGAAGACACCGGATCTAGTTTCATCCATCCGGGCTACGATATATATTCAGGAAAGATAAAGACATTGACATGTACATCATTGCAGCAGATAATCATCCTACCCAAAGGATGATAATTTCATCAAAATTATCAGTCTACCATCAGACGATTGTCTGTTCTATGTACAGGAAATGAATTTATAAAGCTGAGCATGGGAATGCCCGCCTCAGCTAGATCATGAAAGCAGTATGAAAAATAATGTATTGTATTGTATCTTATTACAGGTCTCCTCCCAGCATTGGATGAACTTCGGATCCCCCTAATAAAGCATTTCACCCGATAAACGGCCTCATACTTTAGGGGGCAACTGTTATAGACATTTTTGTGCCTTACAGCATTGAGCATGAAATGTCCATAATCTAAGGGATCCAAAGTCCCTAAACATGTTGTTCCTACCCCTAGAGGAACAAGGCTAACAAACCACAGCAATTCACAGAAGTTCTCCACCAGAAACTGCTAAAAAACAAGTCAATTCAGGATCAATTCAGTGGCTCCACTAGCTGTCTGCGCTGAATGTCAAAGTCAACCTGGCTACCTGCACTGCAACGCAGGTAGAAGCACTACCAGGGTGCGCTGAGTGAGAGTTGACAAATGGCAAGTTCATTCCAAGAGGTGTCAAGACCCAGGAAGCTTCCAGAATCTTCCTCAATGACACTTGCCTCAGTGAATTCGACTGGTGATGAGTAAGAGGTTCCCAATCTCCAAGTGGAAGCAAGAACCAAGCCAAGTGTAATCAAGAACTGACAGAGGGAGAGGACACTAGTCAGATCTCAAGCTGACTCATCCTCTCTCCAAACATCTATATATGGATCTCTCCTCCATGAGATCTAGAGGTTGGAATTTTGTTATTGCAAAGAATTGTTGTTGGTTTGAGATTGGAATCATTGGGTGCTTAATGCTTTGAAGGAGGTGAAGATAGGAATTCCATTTGCTGGGAAGGAGATGCTGGATTGGAGCCCTCTGGGTTGTATCTCTTCCTGAACCTTGTTATTCATCAATAAAGCTATCTTGGTTTCTCCTCTATACTGATGTATCTTTGATGTATAATTGCATTAGTATGTTTAGTTTATTTCTAATCCTGAACTAGTTATGAATATGAATCCATGTCTTGTGTAGTGTTCTCTTCTTGTGATCTTGCAGAGACCTCTTGAAGCTGGGCGAGCGAGAAGGCAAGTAGCTGGGAACCCTCAAAGAGAAGAGAGACCGGATCGAGGGACAAACGGAAGACACCGGTTAGTCCATCTATCTCTCTTCATTCTTAATTCATAAAGGAAGAATACTAGAATAGCTGTCTCTGTTTGTTGCTAAGGCACTGTCACACCTTAGGTGGATAGGATCGTCCTGCATAGGCATTTTTCCCCACAACAGGCACATTGGCTACTATTGAAAGTTTATTAAGAGATATGCACAAATAACAACAACAATGGAATAGTTGTTGAAAAAGGACACTACATATCACTGGAATGATGATTGTAAGAAAAGTCTAGAGGTTCTCAAGGGAAAAATGGCATCCACTCCCATTTTGGTCTTCCAAAAATGTGACATCGAATTTCATGTACATGTTGATGCATCATGTATCGCGTTGGGCATTGTACTGATGTAGGAAGGTGCGAAAGGCATCGATCACCTGATCATGTTCGCAAGTCACCGGTTCTCCAAAGCCGAGAAGAACTACTTGACTACTAAGTGTGAGGGATTGGCGATGGTATACGCACTCCAGAAATACCGCCACTCTCTACTTGGTGGGCACTTCAAGATGTATACCGATCATTCCGCGTTGAAATACCTAGAGAACAAGCCTATGTTGGGGGGTGCATATGCACATGGTTGTTATTGTTTCAAGAATATGACTTTGAGGTCATCGTAAAGCTAGGATGGCTAAATACAGGACCAGATCACCTATCACGAATTGAGAATGGTGAGGAGCCAAAAAATTTGGAGGAAGGACTACCTGATGCACAGCTCTATGGAGTGCGCATCGTGGATGGCCACTTCGAATATATAATCCATTTCTTAACCACAAGGGCCACGCTGCAGGGATATTTTGTCTAACAGAAGAAAGAATTGGTGGTACGCACGGCAAATTTTTCTGTTATCATAGGGCACTTCTACAAAATGGGAAATGACGAGATATTATGAAGATATGTACTTAAATTTGAACGAGGACAGATCCTCACAGAAGCACATGGGGGAGCTACAGGAGGACACTATGTGGGACGAGCGACAGCATAGAAGATTCTTTGTGCTGGACTATGGTGGCCAACTCTACATCAATATTTGAAGGCGTATTGTCGGGCCTATGATGTATGTCAATGGACTGGGAAACCATCGCGAAGGGATGAGATTCCACTCAATCCATAGATGATGCTACAGCGATTCGAAAAATGGGCGATATACTTTGTATGGCCCATCAAACCTTAAGGAAAGACGGGTGTGCACTACATTATCACTGCGACAGAGTACCTGACTTGATGGGTGGAAGAATAGCCGGTTAAGGACTACACGGCTGCTACAACTACGAAATTTTTGTTTGACAATGTGTTGACACAATTTGGGTGCCCGAAATTTTTAATGAGTGACCGTGGAACACACTTCCTAAATGAAACTATTAGTGCACTCACTGAGGAGTTCCAGGTGTATCATCAGCAAAGTACGTCGTACCATTCGCAAGCTAATGGGATAGTAGAAGCATTCAACAAGATTCTAGAGACTGCGTTGACCAAAGTGTGTAACTCGAAAAAAAATGACTAGGACTTGTGCATACCTACCATATTATAGGCATACAGAACTACATGCAAGAAGTTGATGGGTCAGACACCTTTCAAGTTAGTATATGGTACAGAAGCAATCATGCCAATGGAATACATTATACCCAGTTTGCACATAGCAGCGATGGCAAGCATGGCAGGCCACGTAGCTTTGGAAGAGAGGCTCGTGCAACTGGAAGAACTTGAGGAAGAACGGTTTCTGGTGGGATTCCATCAGCAGGTACAAAAATAGCATGAGAAAGCTTGGCATGATCACCATATCAAGCTGCGCACATTCAAGGTAGACGATTTAGTGTTGCTGTGTGACAGAAAGTTTGAAAAATTTCTTGGAAAATTTAGAATGCATTGGTTGGGACTATATGTGGTAAAAGAGGTCATAGATGGAGGCGCGGTATAGCTAGCCAAACTTAATGAGGAGCCCTTCCCAGGAAGAATAAATGGTAGTCACCTGAAGCCCTACATGGGGGGACCGGCTATCTGACTAACTGACCAAAGCATAGTCTTAGCGCTCCAAGCAGTTGAAAGAAGGTGTGGGACTATAAACGAGTATACAGGAGAGCTGTGTAGAAATAGGGTTCTGCATAGGGCTAGTATGTCATAGGGATCACGATTGTGAATAAGGGGCTACGCTGCTACACGGATAGGCTAGAAAGTGACCATTGTTGTCACTGTTCATGAAAAGATGTCAGAGTTACAACGAAGAGGAGCGGGTGGCAGGCAATTAAGATAGAGAGTCAGAACTAGATTTGAAACGATTTGCCACCAATATAGCATTAATGAGCCAAAAAAGGGGGGAACGATCGAATTTGAATTTCAAAAAGCCTATAAATTATAGCTGGTCATCCACCGAACAAATCCAGGCATCTTGAAAGTTAAGTTATTGTGCTATCCAATAAGTATGGACCCGTCGAACTTCGACACTTTGAGAGTAAGCCTAGTGGTTGCAACATTGCCAAAAGAGACGCAGGACCTTTGGGACAATGTAATATCGACAACCAGAGCTGTTGCATCGAACCCAATGCCAACAGTGGGAGATGTGCGAGGAATTACCAAACAGGTAGTAGGACCGATCCGGATGTCGCCACGGAACTCGCAGTCTAGTAAGCGATCTGTGAAAGATAAGGGAAAGATAGTGAATCTTGTGACAAAAGGTAGAATTTCATTGAAAAGTGTGTCCCTGGACCATGTGCCCATGATGAAACATGAAGATTGGGACCTCACAGACAGAAACAACTCTCTTGCAAAAATGTAACACAAGCTTCAACAGACAATGACTATACTGGACCAGAGATTGCAAGCTTGCTGCTCTTGCACAAAAATTTCATGCATTTGACGTCTCAGCTAGAGCTAAAATGCTATAAAAGGTCACTTTTTGTTAACCTAGCAAAGTAGAATGAGCATTAGCAGCTAAGTGAATTAGTAGGGGCAATGGAGCAGGAGCTTAAAGAAGCATTGCAGGAGGCAAGGATGGAGCAACAGATTGTAGTGTGTCACTCACAGGCATGGTGGACCACGAAGCCTCGGTAGCATGCCTCGCCACACCGACGAGTGACTCAAGATGAGTCACGATGATTATGTTGGGGGCCTATTGGGTAGCGGATTCCTTGCGTAAGGGTTTTGGGCCTTAAAGCCAAGTCTTCGATCAATGTAATGTAAAAACCCCGCAAATGCAGGCGCGGAGCGCAAGAGTCTAGGGTAGTCTGCCCTAAAATATTGTAATTTAATATAGAATGTGTCAGCCTACCCATGGTCCACGGACCATGGGAATGTATAAATAGAGCGACGCTCTAAGGATAGAAAGTAAGTTTTTGAGATCGCATCTGAAGTATTATGGGTTGTTGAATATGATATTCGCTCTGAGTCTGTAAGTTCGAGCCTTGGGTCGATGTAATAGATAGAGGCTTTACAGCTGTGTGCATGGAGGCCTAGTAGAGTCCGCAGCTATGTGCGCGGACCCTTGCAGCTGTGTGTGTAGGGTAGGAAGTGGATTGTAATTGGGAAAGGCATTAACAAATATAAATTGGTTTTGTAATATTGTGTATCTATTTCTATATTCTTGTTTATGCATTTGTTTACGGTTTATGATTACGCGCATGTCTGTTTATGTACTGAAAGTATTGGGCCTACTTAATTTAATTCAATATCTATAATAATACTAAGCATAGAAAGGGTAAAGAACATTCGTTCTCATCATCCAATCCATGTGAAGGTAGTTGCACTGAACAAACGACTGCGTGGAGGTAGCGCAGCGTGTAGGATTAGTTCGCGAACTTTCCAGACCTCATCAAGACATCCCTAGGGTGTAGAAACCTAGTTCTGGCACCCTCCCATACTACCTTAGGTGAGACCTCAGTCCATGCTCCATGGACTGTTGCCAAAAGGGCCAGTAGTTTTAGGATTTGTTTGGCTAAAACACTTCTGAACCTGGGTCAGGCCCCAATAAGCCAACACGTCCACTTTAGGAAGTAAAGACAGACTAGAGGCAGAAATGGACCCATCAACACTTACTACATTCTTGGAGACATGCATGAAGCTGTTGTGTGACAGCAAGGTTGTAAAGGGGCTACAAGAACTCATAACTTGATGCACTGGGACCGCACCAGGAGAACTGCACATAGTCCAAAAGCTCGGGAAGCACACAATGCGAACAGGAAGGGAGATGAGATTTTCCGTGCAGATTGGGGAATATGGGATGGACCAAGTGATTCTGGATCTAGGATTGGATGCGAACATCCTACTAAAGTAGACATGGGAGTGCATGGGCATGTCTTCGTTGTAATGGTCTCCTATCTAACTGTGAATGATGAACCAGCAAAAGATTCTACCTTTCGAAAGATTGCAGGGAACGATAGTAGGTATCAAAGGAGCAAGCGCGCTAGTAGATTTCAAAGTGATAGAGATTGTTGATGACAAAAATCCCTACACCATGCCATTGGGAATATATTGGTCCACTGACATGAATGGAGTGATAAATCTAAAGAATCACAAGATGATCTTTGAGAAAATGTCTTTGCGTTTAGTGGTACCTTTAGATCCTACAGAAGGATCGCGCTACACAGAGCCAGTACGCAACTACAACATCGACGATGATCTAGACTGCATCTACAAGATAACCATGTAGGAGAAAGACTGGGTAAATCCAACCGCAGATGGCAAAATCTCATGGGAGCGCGAAAGCTCCTACACATCAGATACTAACAAAGTGATAGAAGGATGGCAGAACTGATTACACGAGGTAACCACGCTCAACTGTAACATGATGATGAGGTCATTGCACTGTGTAGCAATAGAGGTAAGATATCTGCCTATGTATGATGGGTTAAGCAAGGTGGATGAATTCCTGAACAAATCTGAAAGAGAAGTGTCGGAACAGCAACGTTTTGATGCTCTGAAATGGGTACTGCGAGCTACGTCCGCAAGATGGTGGGGTATGCACTAAAGAAGTTTTAAGGATTGGTGTGACTATAGAAGAATGATGCACACATGGTTTGGGAAGCCTAGAATGTGATTAACATATAAGATTGTCAGACGAAATGACCCACGCACCCACCTATCTAGGTGGATACAGGCATATGGTGTGAAACCTGCATGAATGCACACAGTCCTCGTGATAGGAGACATGATCAGTAAGCATGTGTTGGTAACACAATGGCGCGAACGGCCCCTTCGATTGCGACAACGAAGTATGGAAAGACCAAGTGTGTAGAAGGATATCGACACAAAATCCTTTAACAAAGTATGTGAAGCACTGAACAAGGTCCACAATGTGATGCAGACTGACTGGGACCTGCACGTACCACCAATTCTATGGGATTATAGGACTGCGTGCAAGACCCTAATCGCATAGGCACCGCCAAGGCTGGAGTATAAACCAAACAATGTAATTCCTATAGTATGTGGAAAGCTTAGACCGCACATGATAACACCGGTAGATATGATGGTTCACAGAACCTTGGAAGAAGAAATGCAACTGGAAAATTCTAGACTCCAAGAACTTGAAGAAGAAAGGGTACGATTAAGGAAGAAAATTGGTTTGGTGGACGCATAAGTCAAGAAGCTGGAGGACGAGATAAAGGAAGATTTTCTTGGTAAAAAGACTAGGGTGATAAGGTAGTATGTGCATGATCATGATGATAGGTTTGAGGCCTATCGCCGTGAATTGATCATTCTACTGCCTTGGCTTCGACCGCACATTACTAAGTGAATTAACTAGGGTAGCGCATTACAGATGATAAAGTGCGCAATGCTGCCCGTAACAATAAAAAGTGGGTATTTTCCAGGAAACGTGATGGTTGACAAGGTGAAACTTTACATAGGTGGTGCGACCACCTAAATAGCTGACGAAAGTAGAGTCTTAGCGCTCCAAGCAGTTGAAAATAAGTGCAAGACTATAAACTATTCTTCCTAGGAATTGCACGATGTTGGAACTGCGCACAGAAGGAAACATTCACAAGGTCCACACCCACGCACGGAGGGTTGCACTGCCCGCAGGTTCACCAGAAAGTGACCATTGAAGTCACTATTCATGATGGGATGCTCAACTTGAGACGAAATGGAGCGGGCGGTAGGCATTTAAGACGCAATTTATGGGCAAGGCTTGGTGAAATCTATGGCCAAGGGAGCATTAATGAACCAAATTTGGGGAGAACGGTCGAATTGAAATTCAAAAAATGCTATCAATTACAAGGGGATGCCCGACAAACAACACTTGGTCATTTTCAAATTGAGCTATTGAGCAGAGCCCTGTTTGTTTTGTGTCGAGTGATGATTGAGCCCTTGAGTTCGCGAGTGATAGATTTCTCAACAGAAATGATGGCAACAGCTGAGGAAGTTGTGGAAATAACCAAAATGACCATCGAAGATGCCATGCAGGCCCTGACTATGGGGGATGCTCCAGAAGGTGCTGAGATTATGGCAGAAATCCTGAAATCACCATGCACATCAAGACCAATGAAGGACAAACAAGCGATGGTTCCCGTACGTCTGTCCTCGCAGAACCCGCTGTGCAAGCTGTCAATGGAGTACAAGGTGAAAGTCATCACCATAGAGACCGATGAAGATGAAGAAGACCTGGAGGACCTAATTATCGAAGAGGACGAGGATGAAGGCATGGAGGAGGAAATTGAGCCTATGCACCCATTGAAAAAGCTACCCACCAATGTCCCCCTGTGAAAATGGAAGGCTAAAGTCCCAAAGGACTTTGATGAGACGAAGAGCTCACTCTAGACCCCACTCCTCCCAGAAAACATTAATTTTGATGGCACGCAACTCGAATAGGTGCCAAGCTTAAAATTTGAAGACTGTGACCTCGTTGACCATGACAAGTTCCCTCATCCTGAGATCACGCACCTCATGAAGCCTAAGCAGAACACTGCAGTGAGGCATACTGAATTAGAGCCTCGAAAGTGGTTGCGTGGAGTGGAAAAGGTTGGGCTACTTAACCTGCTTTGGGTGCCGCATTTCCACCATGCCCCAATATCCATTTTTGTCATCAGGCAGCTGCTCTACCTAGTGCATGATGGGTTCTTTTGGCTGGAGGAGCCCATCCCCATCACAGAAGACTTGATTCATCGCATTACCCAGCGGCCGCATAAAGGAGAGGACCTTGCGTACATCTCGGAGGGAAAGAGCAGTGACTTTGCCATCACAGAGGCCATGAAGAACAAGCTTGCAAAGAAGAAAAGGGCTATGCCATATCCAACATCAATGATAAAGCAATGAGAGTGGCAACCAAAATACTGTTCAATAAGGTTATGCGCAAGTGCCACGCAGAAGAGGTACCCACGTCAATGGTAGCACTTGTTGAACAGTGCACGGAGGGGGTCCAGTTTAACTGGTCCGAGTTCCTCTGCAAGGAATTTTTGGAGAATTGTAGTGAAGCTTAGGAATAGGGCAAAATGTTCCACTATGCATGGCTTCTGCTATCCATAGTACTTGTGGCAGGGGAATTGTCAGAAGATAGTCATTTCCCCATAATTGACAGGGATTTGTCGGAGGTCGCGAAGTATGCTTTGCTCTGGGCCACAAAGGATGTAAATAGGATCTGCGACAACAAGATATTCTGGGTGTTCATGGAGATGAACCTCAGAATGGGGATCAACTGCAAGCCGCAGTTGTCACCCACCATCTACAACAACCTATAGAGTTTTGTAGCGTTTAAAGCGGACATCCACATCATATACATGAGAGTGCACAAGGACCTGGCAAAACAATGGATAAAGCTACCCTTCGTAGCCACGAACAATGTCATATTTAATGTATTGGAGACATGGTAGCCGGAGTTGTGCACTCCAGAAATCGCGGAGATAGAGAAGTCAGTGGCATAGAGAAAGAAAGAAGAGGCCATACTGCGCATTGCACAGTTGGCAGAAAAGAGAAGGAAGGAGGCAGTGGCAGCAGAAGCATGGGTGGCACAAGACACTACACAGATAGCAACTGAACAGGAAAAGGCTATAGTAGCAGTAGCAGCACAAGAGGTAGGCCATGAAGGCGTGCGAGAGCCAAATGTCGCCTTTGCATGGGCAATAAGCAGAGGAGGAAGAGGGAGGTGCAGACCCACAAACTGTATGAAGACAGTTGAAGTGCCAGCACTCGACCGAGTGGACAGGGCTGTGCAAGAAGGTCAAGGCATCAAAGTTTTCTATTGACCCGATCACCCTAATTGAGGGTGATCTGCACGACATGAGCGAGACAGTGTGTGATGTCCCCTCCGAGGCGATCAAAAATTTCATGCAAGTGAACTAGATTGTGTTGGGGGCCCTCAGAGCGCAACTATAGGAGTTGCAGGTGAGCCCTCCTCAGGCTAGTACGCTTTCGACTATCCTCGCAGTTGGAACAATGGTAGGAGAACAGATGTTGCGTGCTCAGGTGATGAATACCATAGTTCTGCCTGAAGGGGCACTAGTGACAACAAATGAGGTCGATAGGCCTACGGTTAGTGCACTGAAGCGTCTCAGCATCAACATGGCTGTACTCCTGCGGGAGACCTTATACATTCTGCAGGATGGGATAACTGCAGAACTGTGGGCTAGGGAGAGTCATACACTGCAAGTCCTCAGTGAACAAAAATCAACATGGAACAGCTGAGCTTGCAGTGCAATGAAGTGGTGTCATAGAACCAACAATTGGTATAGGTACTGGATGAAGCTTTCCAAAGTGTCCCGGAGCTGTCCATCCCAGTAGACACACCAGCGGAGGCACGGATCCACAGGCTAGAAGCAAGGGTGCGTGAGGTGCAACAATAAATGACAAAGGTTCAGCTGGAGATGAACCTTCAGATCACCAAGCTGTGGTTAAAGGCATAGCTATCCACCCCTCTAGAAGTCAGAGAACAACACACTAGCACTATTACAACAAGACTAGATAAGATTAGCAGTGCAATGTGAGACTGCACCAGCATGTTGGGAGAATCATTTCAGGTCCTCACAAATCTACAGGAGGACCCCAACATCTAGTGCTTAGAGCCAGAGGCATGAGAACTCCAACAACAATATGGAAGCATCAAGGGAACTGTGCATATGGTGGCACTCACTCAGAGGCTCGCGTAGATGCAATAGGCCAATGAACTAAAAGAATAGGTGGACGCAACATGACATAAGGAAGCAGTCCTGAAGGCACGTGTTTAGCCTTGGATCGACGAGGTCTTCACCATCATAGAAGAAATTGAAGGTAAGCTCTCACACATGTAGGGGATACAGGCACAGAAGCATAGAAGCACTTCCGACATCATGGCCTCGGAAAAACGCATGCAGTAGATCCAACAGGCAGCAACTCAGTGCGCTACCGACCTTGTAGCAGTTTGAGAAGAGTTGGAGGGACTTCGTGCAAAGATCTCCACGCTGACAGAGTGACTTGAGGGTGAGTCACGATGTTTTTTTTGGGGGCCTGTTGGGCATGGAATCCCCCCAAGGCATGTTTTTGGGCTTAAAGCCCAAATTTTGACCAAATCTTCTTGTAAAAGCTCCGCGAATTGTGGGTACGGAGCGCGAAATTATGATAGAGTCACAGGGTTTTCCTCCCTCATTTTGTAATGTAATGTCAACTTAATAAACCTACCCATGGATCATGGACCATGGGATTGTGTAAACAGAGCGAGGCTCCAAGTGTAGAAGATATCATAGAATAGAAGAGGATGAGAATTCTAAGTGATTGAGAAGTAGTGTAAAGTGTTTCTTTGGGTCATAGAGTAGGGAAAGGCTTTGCAACTGAGTGCATAGAGGCCTAGTAGTCTACAGTTGGGTGCACTGACCCCTGCAGCTAAGTGCGCAGGGAAGGTCAAGTTTATAACCATTAGAAGAATCAATAAAGAGAAGTTTACCATATTTTTGTGCTTCTTTTCCTACTTTAATATATGATGGGGTATAATTTTCAAGTATACTGTTTATTTACTGCATGAACTTCTATTAATGTTTTGTATAACTAATTATAATCTAAGACATCTAAGTACGCAAAGGTAATTAACTGGTATAGAAAGATAAGTAAGATCTTGGGTAATAGCGCAGAGTGTGGCTCTAGCAATATGGAAGCTCCACAACCCCTGGTTTGGGTTACGTGAAGGACGTGTATTAGGGCATGAGGAATAAGGAAGTGCGCAAAGTGACCTACATGCAGGGACAAATGGTGGGGCTAGTCGAACCTCTCAGACATCTGAAGGGTGCGGAAACCTGGTTCTAGCACCCTCCCATACCACTTTGGGTGAGAACTCAATCTGCGCTCTATGGACTATTGCCAAAAGGGCCAGTAGTATAGGGATTTGTTTGGCTAATTAACTCCAAACCTGGGTCAGGCCCCAACAAGCCAATAGGGTCTCTCCATTGCTGGTCGTCCCTAAGAAAAATGGGAAGTGGCATATTTATGTAGACTATCAGGAGCTGAACAAGGAAACACAGAAGGATCACTTCCCCCTCCCATTCATTGATCAGGTCCTCGATATGCTGGCAGGGAAGCAGTTCTTCTCCTTTTTAGATGGCTTCAACGGTTACAATCAAATTCAGATTGCCCCTAAATTTTAGGATAAAACAACCTTCACTTGTCCCTGGGGCACATTCGCATATAGGGTATTTCCATTTGGGTTGTGTAATGCCCAACCACATTATAAAGAGCTATACTAAGCATCTTTCCCTATCTAATAAATAAAAGACTGGAGGTATATATGGATGACTGTACTCCATATGGCAACGATTTTGATCAAGCATTGCAAACGCCAAAAAAGGTCTTAGAACAATGCATTGCTACCAAGTTATGTTTAAGCAATGTCAAGTGTCAAATGATGATGACTGAGGGCATGATCTTGGGACATTACATCTCCACAGCAGGAATACAGGTAGATCCAGCAAAAATATAGGTAATTCTTTTACTTCCTACCTCCTGCACTCAAACAGAGGTACATAGTTTCCTGGGATATGCAAGTTATTATTGTAGGTTTAATAAGAATTTTTCACAGATTGTGGCACCTTTATATGCTCTAAATGGAAATGTTGATTTCAGTTGGTTTCACAAGTGCGACACAACTTTTGCAGGATTAAAGAAACTAGTCTCAACAACACCGGTATTACGTGGACCAAATTGGGAGCTGCCTTTCCACATCTCCACAGACGCATCAGATGTAGCTATAGGCATTGTCCTCAGCCAGGAGGAGGACAAGAAACCTTATGCTATATATTATATTATAAAAAATCTCACCTCTACAGAAATTAATTGTACAGTGATAGAAAAGGAATTCTTAGCTGCTATTTATGCAATAAACAAATTTAGATACTATATAACTAGCTACCAAGTCTTTGTGTACACTGATCACTCTACCATTCAGTATCTAGCTAATAAACCAATCACGAATGATCGAGTAACATGGTGGCTATTACTTTTGCAGGAGTTCGACATTACCATTAAAGATCGTCCGAGGAAGGAAAATCGAGTTGCTGATTTTCTATCTCGAATCCGAAAGGTTAATGATCCACTAGTGGTAGAAGACCAATTTCTGGATGAAAACCTATTTTCCATGGCAGTTAAGATGTCGTGGTATGCAGATGTGGAAAATTATCTGGCAGTAGGGTATCTACCTAAACATTTAATGACAAGAGAAAGAAAACAAATTGTTCAGTGCAGTGCCCAGTTCTCTTGGATAGGCAAATATATTTTTCATACAAGGGTCGCCATGTGTATATGCAGATGTATTTGCGAGAATGAGATCCATGACATTCTAAAGGCCTGCCATGGTAGACCCTATGGGGAACATTTCGCAGACCGAAGGATAGGACATAAGGTATTAGAATTGGGCTATTATTGGCCCATTATTTTTAAGGATGCAAAAAATATGCCCAGGCCTACGATAGTTGCCAAAGGATGGGCTGACCAGGCCAATTTGATGAAATTCCTCCGCAACCATAATTAGTCATAGAACCCTCTAAGTGTTGGGAATTGGACTTCGTAGGTACATTCCATTTGCCATCCAATCAAAAGGCCTACATACTGGTATCCACATATTATGTGACAAAATGGGTGGAAACAATAGATTTACCAAGAGCCATAGAGGAAGCAATGATTAACTTCCTTTTTGGGCTATTTGTGCAGTAAGGATTACCATGAGAAGTGATCACAGATGGGGGGAAAGAAATTCACAGGGCACAAGATTACTGCCTCTTAGAGACCATCATATTACGCACAAGATCACTTCTTTGTATCACCTGCAGGTGAACGGGTAGGTCGAAAGATCCAATAAGGTTATAGAAGCGATTATGACCAAGACAGTCTCAACACACTGGCGAGATTGGGCTACTAGACTACCAGAGGCCTTGTGAGCCTATCGTACGACTTGGAGGAATACTATTGAATAATCTCCATACCAGCTTGTGTTCAATAAAGAACCAATTTTCCAATCGAATTCGAAATAAATACTCTAAGGACAGGCCAGGAAGTGGGTCTTGATTTAACAGAATCCCAAACCAAGCATCTTTAGTAGATTAACAAACTTGATGAGGCTTGATTGCTTTCTTTGCAACGAACTGCAATAATCTAGCAGCAAAGGCCAAAATGGCATGACAACCTTATTAAGAAGAAAACGTTTCAAAAAGGGGATTGGGCACTAATATATTGTTCCAGATTCTAGGACTTCCCAGGCAAGTTGCAAACAAGATGGCTCAACCCTTATGAGATTCAAGAAGTACATAATAATGGTACTCTTACCTTGACTACCATAGATAGATCCGGCCATTCCCTTAAGGCAAACGGGCATCGAGTGTGTCTTTATCATCAACAGCTTACCAAGGAGTCTTCTATGAGAAGGTACGCAAGGACCCCTCCATGAAAATTCTAGCTGCAGGGAATGAAAACCCAACAACTTTGTTAGGGTCCCACCCTAACCCCCTTATTTATGTAATGGGATCACGTCATAGTCAAGAGTCAATAAAGCCCATATTAATAATTGTAAGTGGTTAACCCGTAATTAATGACGGAACCACAGTTAGTTGCAAATGGGCCGTAGTATTAGATAGATGGTATTAATAAAACCCACGGTATTGGCCCGTGGTATTGCATGTATGAGTCATATATAAAGGATAGAGACTCCCTGCAAGGAGCATTGTGTCTTATTTTGTAGTCGAGCTCTGCTCTATTGGAGGTTGCCCCTCGAAGAGGCAAGTGAACATTACTCTCTGAATAATAAAATCATTGCTATTCTGTGTTCTGGGTATCTTTTCTTCGCATATTCTGTATTTGGGTATCATTTTGCAGGTTAAGAGCATAACAAGTGGTATCAGAGCACTTTCCAGGGCCGGTGGGATCTCCATTTCTTAGCAAATTTTTTTTTGGCTAGAGACGTGTTCCGGCGTCTTTAAACCACGGGATCTGTCGTTGAGCGCATAAACCTGCAGATTTGGGGAGGCATGCACGCAGGAAATACAAGAGGTGGTCACGTCTGTTGGACTCCCTTGTAACCCCTGTGGGTACCCCTTCGAGTAGTAGCGCATTAGACAGAACCGCGCACGGATTGTCTTCCACGTACCCTCTGGGTATATTGGAAGCCCCCTAGGCTCCCTTGAAACCTCGCCATAGATAAACCGTCAGCCGTCTTGCGGCAATAGTACATCGAGAACAGCACTCGGGGAGATTACTCGCCCGTATGATAGGGTAGTCGGGTTGTACGACTAAGGGTACAGTCGATCCTCCTTAGTTAGAGCCCTGAAGCATTGAGCCGAGTACTACTGCCAGACCCTTATGTATATTGTGATCTGTAGCACCTGAAACTCCTCAAGACCATAGTTCCCTTTTTCTATCAGGGGATCACACAAAATCTCTTCCAGACCCGCTTGTGCAAAGGGGTGCAGAGTAGTAGACATCAGTCCCGCAGTCTCGAGTTCACAGATCAGCCATTTCGATAGTGTGGTCCATTCCAGTTTGTTCCTCCGGAATAATATCCGGTAACTCTTATGTTGAGACTTGCTAGATTGATCCATTTGGAGGTCAATTTGGGCAATCCAGTCCCCAAGGACAAACAATCCCCTTGAGTTCCGGATTGCTACCGTATGGGGGGCAGTATGCCCTTTCATTACCCCCTCTGGGAGGGTATCCATACGGGAGTTCACAACAGTATTCAGGTTATACTGGAGTTACATCAAGTGGTTGGGTACCTATGCTACCTCAACAACCAAGGGTTGTGTATTCTATGCAACAATGTGTACCTATGTCGAGAATCCCAACCACACCAGCTATTGTGACAGTGTCACAGGTTCAAACGTTGCCTGTTGTATGTCAACCTCAGATTTCTCAGGTTGTAATGCAACAGCCCCTTGACCCTCTGACTCAACCACAATCACCTAATGGTGGTCCGACACAGGTCTAAACAGGTACAATTCCACACCTTGGTCCAACGGTTAGTATAGCGCAACAGAGCATGGCTTCACAACCGTGGCTGGTGCAATACCAACAATCGCAATTCCAACAAGTATACCAAGGTTCTGAGCAGTAGATCTTTGCGAACTGTGGACAACTGTACATTCAAAACGGTCAAAATCAACCACTTTATAGTGGTCAAGTCCACCAACCGTATCAGTCATACCAACATCAGTTGCATTATGCTGGTATGCAAAGGCCAACTGCTCAGGCAATTCCATCATACCCTGGGTATGCTTCACCTAACCTGCATCAACAGTTACCATTCATGGCAACTTTAGAGTCACCCGATTTACACCGGTTAACAAACGATCGAATTGCTTACGCCCCTTGGTGGCCAGCGATTCCTCACAAACTTCCTTCGGACATTCCTAAATTTAATGGAAATCCAGGTGAAGACCCATCGATTCACGTGATGACTTTTCATCTGTGGTGTTCATCAAACACCCTAAACAATGATTCGATAAGGCTTCGCCTTTTTCAGAGGACGTTAACGGGTCCAGCGGCAAAATGGTATATTGAATTACCTAGAGCCTCTTTCGACAATTTCAGCTCCCTGGCCACGACTTTCTTAACCCATTTTCAATTACCGATAAGGTATGAAACGGGAACGGAAATCTTAACCAACTTCAAGCAGACAACAACCACTCATATATCCGATCATATACATGAGTGGCGTCGTCATCGTAGGATGGTGAAAACGTACGTTCCCGATCAGCTATTAGCCGAATGGTTTATCAAGTCGTTACTTCCTGCCATAACAGAAGATGTGGCCAAGGGGGGAGTCGTAACGGAGGAGCAAGTTATTGCTCGTGCACAATATCTAGACTTAGTCTACACTCAGTCTGGCACGCTCTACGACAAAATACCTGATGCCCCTAGACCGGAATTTTCAATTCCTCCTCCTAAATCAAACAATGACTCTCATGCCGGCGATGGGGTGATTGGCACGAAAAACGCGAAATTGACAAAGGCTTCGTCTAAGAAAGCCCGTAAGACTTCAGATCAAAATGCAAAAGAAGAAATTCTTGCTTCGGAAGTAAATGCCGTATAAGCAGATAAAGGCAAAGAAACCAAACAACCAGGGAGCAAGAAAAAGCAAAACAAAGGGAAGAAGAAGAAACAAGGTGAGTCATCCCCTGAAAAAACTTCTTCAAACCCTCCTGGAAATAGGAAACCCCCTACCACAGGGTGTTAGATATGTGACGAGCGTCATTGGACAAGCGAATGTCCATACAAAGCTGAGCTGAAGAAATTCTTCAAAAGTTCACAAACCTCAGCTGTGTTAACTGATCCGTTTCCAAATCCAGGTCAAAATCTGGTTGATAGTGGAAATTCTTCCCCGTCGCAAGTGCTAATGTTGTCGATATCCAAGCAACAAAATGATGCTTTGATTTCGACGAGGAACAAAGATTACGAGAATCCGCAGCTGTCGAACGACAAAGGTAAAGATCAACCAAGTGGTTCGACAACAACTTCGACAGAAGTTGTACCGCCCATCATTCCTGAATTAACAATAAAACTGCCAAAGGGGGTAGTACACAAGTCGACATTTAATCCTCGCAGCAAAGCGGCGTAACATTATAACATAGTGGAAGATTTGGCCCAATCGCCATCCGCTATGTCAACTCTTGAAGTACTACAAAATTGTCCATCCCAAAGGCAAGCTTTGTTATCAGCCATTGGTGGGGTTGATCCTAAGGATTCCAATCTTGTATCCTTTGACCACAAAGGATACGATCCTCAGTTACCAGCTCAACTAGCTTTCCTTATCCAAGTGAAAGCCCTCAACAAAACTGTTCACCGAACAATTATTGATGAGGGAGCATCCACATGTATTATGTCGATGAATTGCTGGAAAACTTTAGGATCTCCAACCTTGTCGCGATCTTCGACAACATTAAAAGCATTCGACGGAAGGACATATACCCCATATGGTATCCTAAACAACTTGAAGGTTGAACTGGGGGGAAAAACAGTAGAAATAGATGTTGAAGTCATCGATGGGAATCTTGACTACAACATCCTACTGGGAAGGTCGTGGATCTATGCCATGGCAGCTGTTGTGTCGACCTATTTTAGAAAGATCGCATTCCCTTTTCAAGGAGGGATTACGATCGTCGACCAACAAAACTTCCTCCCTAATGGTTCTCAAGTTACGGGAAGCATTCCAATGATCCATGGGAGCAACCATTCGCTTCAAGATATTGGAGTAGGCCTACTTAAAGACCCCACATTAATGGGAACTTTCGCACTTCCACCTCCAATCTATATAGGAGAAGTAGCGTTGGTAGGAGCATGCAACATGATATCTTCCACGAAGATCTTAGAAGACGATATCAACATGGATCATACAATGGTTTTGCCCCCAAGCCCAATAGAAATATTGTAGCAATCAATGTTTCAGGCATGGGAGGCGAACCCAAATCAACTCTCATCAAGCGTTTGGGTAGATAGGTCTAGAGAATATGGTACCCCATTAGATCCTTGGTCGAGAGTGCATACAACCGACGAAGGAATCCTACAATCAATGTTGATTGAGGGGGCACCATGGAATGATTGCCACCATCGTTCCCTTTTTCCAGATTATGAAGAAGATACTCAACATGACCTTTACCACCTTTCAGTTTTTGAATTTCTATCAAACACTGTAAATACGGTGGATTCCGAGCGGAACTTATCCAATATTGAAGAGACTATAGCCATAAATATCTCGACTAAAACAAATGTTGTAGAGAATATTTATGTCGGCAAAGGATGTTCTCCTTCAGAACTGGAAATATATAACGCTCTTTTTCACGAGTTCAGAGATGTCTTTGCTTGGTCATATGATGAAATTCTAGGCATTGACTCAAGTATCGTTGAACATGAAATTAAGATGTATCCTGATGTCAAACCAGTAAGACAACGACTTTGGCAGGTGCACCCCAAGAAAGCTGCTGCCATTAAAGCAGAAGTTGAAAAGCTTCTCCATGCTGGTTTCATCTACCCGGTTCCTCTAACCGATTGGGTATCGAATATTGTCCCTGTTATGAAGAAACAAGGGACAATTAGAGTGTGTGTCGATTATAGGGATGTGAACCAAGCTTGTCCAAAAGACAACTACCCTACACCTTCATCGACCAGATAATTGATGAATGCACCAGATGTGAAATATTTTCATTCATGGATGGATTTTACGGGTATAATCAAATAAATATCCGCCCACAGGACCAGTCAAAGACTGCATTCATTTGATCCGTGGGGCACATTCGCTTATCAAAAATTACCCTTTGGTTGAAAACGCAGGGGCGACGTTTCAGAGGGCAATGAATTATGCCTCCATGACATCAAAACATCATTCAACATACCTCGATGACCTTACCGGCTCATTCCGCGAAAGCGGACTGATCATCCGCAGCATTTACGAGCGATATTTCTACGTTGCCGACACTACCAGATAAGACTCAATCCGCACAAAATGGTATTTTGCATCGGTTCTGGTCGTTTACTTTGCTTTGTAGTCTCTAAGGAGGGATTCGTCTCGACCCTTGCAATTCAGGCAATAATTTAATTTGCCTCCACCTTCGAATTGCTTCAGATTCAGAACTCCAAGGGAAAGCAAACTTTCGAGGAGGTTCATTCCAAATTACGCAGAACTTGCTAAAGGTTATACTCGTCTTTTGAAAAAGGATGTGCCTTTTGTCTGGGATCAGGTAGCGCAAGCTTCCTTTGATGCTCTGAAAGATTCTCTAGTAAAAGCATCATTAATGTATGCCCCGGACTGTCAAAGAGATTTAACCTTATCTGGCTGTAGCGGATACGACCATTGCGATGGTTTTAGTTCAAGAAGTCGATGGAATTGAACATCCAATATATTATTTAAGTAAAACGTGAATGATACAGAAAGAAAATATTCTTACGTTGAAAACTAGCACTCACGCTGTTCAAGCGATACAAAGATTTCGACATTATGTACTCTGCGGAAAACTACCATTCTATCAGATTGCAACCCCATGACTTATATATTGTCGCCGACAGTTGCTGGGGGAAAATATTCAGAATGGATAGCGATCCTTCAAGAGTTTGATCTGGAATTTGTAAAATCCAAATCAAAGAAAAGCTTTAGTTTTCGCAGAATTATTGTGCGATCTCCCATCGTCGTCCAACGATGAAACATCCGAAGAATCAATCGTGGACGAAAGTTTATTTCTGATATCTACAAGCAATGAGTGGTATGGAGATATAATAATTTATCTCCAAAGCCAAAAATTCAGGCCTGACACCTCTCACTCAACAGAAACGTATACGATACCAAGCAAAAGACTACATGATCGGCTGATACGCTTTAACCGTCGTGGTATCGATACAGTTCTAAGGAGGTGCCTCACCCATGAGGAGGCCGAAAAACCCTGAATGAGTGTCATTCAGGCGCGTGTGGGGGGGCATCAATATGGATATTCTACAGCAAAAAAAATCTTCTACGAGCAGGATACTTCTGGCCAGCCATGTTTTAAAGATTTCATAACCACAGTCAGAAGTTGCCATGCTTGTCAAATTTTTGATAGCAAAACCAGAAGACCACCCGTACCTTTACAGCTAATAGTTGCTGTTGGCCTTTCAACCAAATGGGGCATCGATTTCATGACATGCAACCCACATCGACCGGGGGCATGGGTATATTATAGTCCCTTTGACTATTTTACCAAATGGGCCGACGCGATGCCTACATTAGATAACACTAGTGAAACAGCTGCCCTTTTCTTTTCAATCATGTAGTCCCAGGTTCGGCGTACCATAGCTATAGTTACAGATCATGGATCGCATTTTCGCATCACATGATGGTTGAATTAGCTGCCAAGCTAGGCTATCCCATGACAGCTCTACCCGTATTATCACAAGCCAACGGACAAGTTGAAGCAATCAACAAGGTCCTGAAGCATATGTTGCAAAGGATGATCGGAGTTCACAAAAGAAGGTGGCACCTAATCCTGTACTCAGCCTTGTGGCTTACCGAACATCGGTAAGGAATGCGACTGGGGTTCACACCTTTCAAACTTGTTGGCCTGGAAGCAGTCTTGCCAATCAAGTGTGAAATCTCGTCTCTTAACTCACAATTGATCTCCTCCCTCCCCAAACTCGGAAGAAGAGGCCCATTTTCTTGAATTAATCCAATTGATGAAACCCTTCGTGATGCTGCTTGGGTAACGAAGCCCATAAGAAACGAGTCAAGCGCAGTTCGACAAAAATGTCAAACCCTGTGTCTTCTCAGAAGGTGACTTGGTCTTGCTTTAGGACCAAGATCCGATAAATTGGGAGCAGGTAAATTTAATTCTTTATGAATGGGCCCCTATATGGTTAAACGAGTGTTAGCAAAAGAGCCTACGAGTTAATGGATTATGACAGAATTCCACTGGTGCAACCCCGTAAGTTTACCTCAAACGTACTATGCTTAAATAGTAACCACCTGTATGCTTTTGTTGTATTTTTTTTTCGCTAAAGTGTTTGTTTTGGTTGAGTAATCCACCTTTTTACATTTATTGTAGATGTCAAACCTTCTGGAGACATGTGTTGGATATGCCGATGGAGCGAGTCGTAGTTCGCGGAACCTGTCCACCACAGCCTGGGCCATTTTTGATCCAAGCGGCGATTAGTGAGTTTCAGGGTGTATGTATCGGCAATCAACGAATAACATCGCTGAATATAGCGCGTTGATAGAACTACTCTCTTATGCCATCACCCATTATACGCCGACTAATTGTCAGGCTAGACTCACAACTCGTAATACTACAACTCAATGGTATATATTCCGTCCGCAACCCAGCTATTTATCGCATGTTCCTAAGGGTTAAGATTTTGGAAAGACAATTTGATTTAATTCAATACCAACATATTTCCAGAAACTTAAACACATTAACCGACTCATTAGCAAACTATGTGTTAGATAGACATTTGTGACATTTATAAAAAGAGACACATCATCAATGTTGTACATATGGATCATATAACTCAACCAAATAAACCCCGAAACATATATATATATAATATATATATATATATATATATATATAAAGCTGTTTATCGTTTATACATATTGTTCTGTAACCAAGACAAAAATCGGTCGCATGGCCCAAAAACTCAAATGCTAGGGCACCCTAGCCTGTGATGCTCATGATAGCACGTCACGGCCTGTGCAATCATGCGTAAAGATGAGTCCGTCGTATAGGCACACCAGTCGTATGCCGCCTGCAACTGTAAAGGTAACTCGTCGATCCTCACATCGGGAATGCCAAGAGTAAGGCTCTCACCTCTCCTGCACACTGTAAGGGTCTCGGCCACATCAAGGTCACGAAGAATAACCCTCCCAGCAGTCTCCCCTGCTGGGGCAGCAACTGGCGCTCTCGGGGCGAACTGTTGGATGAACAGGACCAACATCTACATGCACACATGAGTTTTGATTAAAGTCTTGATAGAATAAAGCACAACATTATAAATAAAAAACAGTAAACAGTGATATGGTCGAAGATTTTACCAATAGCGCCCCACTGTTCGTCATCCGGCAGTACCAAGTCCGGATCACCTCGGAAGTCCATGCCAACATATGGATACTCGGAATAGACCATCTCCTGACGCTCGAACCACCTGAAGAAGGTATCATTGAAAGAAATCTGAGATTGACCAGCATGCCTAGACATGTGATCAACCACCTCTGCATGCGTGGCTCGTAGGAGAAGGCAAGTCGAGTGCGATATACTGAGGCTGCATTAGTGGTATCTTCTCCAAGGCAAAGGCAGTCAAAATAGAACCAAATCCAAAGTTCTTCAGCTTCTCGTCCTTTACCTTGGTCAACTGACTTTTCATCTGAAGAAGTACTGCATCACACCAGTTGAATATTTTCGGTTGGAGGCACTCCAACGTGTTGCACATAGGATCTATTGGCAACATGAAGAGATGCACCTACCGGCCATCCTACCAAAAGTAATACAGATGGACCTGAGAGACCTGTCAGCAATCTCACGGATAACGACCTTGCTGTCTCTACTCGGCTGAGATCCTTCCCTACAATACTGGCGGACATAATCTCTCATAGAGTCATTCCCTCGGCCGAACATGACAAAGAGAAATGGGGGCACCCCGCCTCGACAAGCCATCAAGAAGTAAATGTCTACCACGGTCAAGGGGATAGATTTGCCTCTAATCTGAAATACTTGGTTGATAGGATCCCAAGCATCAAGCATATACTACAGTAGGGAGATCTGTGCTCTCATACTAGAGATATGGAAGAACTTCACAGACCACAGTTCCGCAACGCGTTCACCGTGACAGGATCATGAGGGCAATCATGTCCTCTTCTTCATGTTCTCGTTCTCCATTAAGTGTCATTTTTGCTCCAATAATCTCTGAAAAACAAACATAGGAGAGTTGATCCTGGATTTGATGAGAAATTGGCAAAATTTTCATCAAAAACTGTGCAACAAAACTATTTTTCTGTGCCAACGCAACTAGCCAGTGTTTCACCTGCGTTGAAGGTCAAACTACCTCATGTAGCTTGACATTCAACGCAGTTTCGAGTGAACCAGCTGCGCTGATGCAGAGCGCCCCTAACAAAACCCCAGGGCTCAAGGAAACAGAAAACAGGCACAGAATGGGAAAGGAAGCATGAAAAAGAAAGAGCTAGGTTTACTTAGACCACACATGATAACACCGATAGATATGATGGTTCGCCGAACCTTGGAAGAAGAAATGCAACTGGAAAATTCTAGACTCCAAAACTTGAAAAGAAAGGGTACGATTAAGGAAGAAAATTGGTTTGGTGGACGCATAAGTCAAGAAGCTGGAGGACGAGATAAAGGAAGATTTTCTTGGTAAAAATACCAGGGTGATAAGGTAGTATGTGCATGATCATGATGATAGGTTGAGCCTATCGCCGTGAATTGATCATTCTACCCTTGGCTTCGACCGCACATTACTAAGTGAATTAACTAGGGTAGCACATTACAGATGATAAAGTGCACAATGCTACCCGTAACAATAAAAAGTGGGTATTTTCCAGGAAACGTGATGGTTGACAAGGTGAAACTTTACATAGGTGGTGCGACCACCTGAATAGCTGACACAAGTAGAGTCTTAGCGCTCCAAGCAGTTGAAAGTAAG
Source organism: Pinus tabuliformis (assembly GCA_031772625.1). Taxonomy (NCBI): domain Eukaryota; kingdom Viridiplantae; phylum Streptophyta; class Pinopsida; order Pinales; family Pinaceae; genus Pinus; species Pinus tabuliformis. The sequence goes on along the minus strand of CM062816.1, from coordinate 1,033,716,231 downwards.
TGCAAGGCTATAAACTATTCTTCCTAGGAATTGCACGATGTTGGAACTGTGCATAGAAGGAAACATTCACAAGGTCCACACCCACGCACGGAGGGTTGCACTGCCCACAGGTTCGCCAGAAAGTGACCATTGAAGTCACTATTCACGATGGGATGCTCAACTTGAGACGAAATGGAGTGGGCGGTAGGCATTTAAGACGCAATTTATGGGCAAGGCTTGGTGAAATCTATGGCCAAGGGAGCATTAATGAACCAAATTTGGGGAGAACAGTCAAATTGAAATTCAAAAAATGCTATCAATTACAAGGGGATGCCTGACAAACAACACTTGGTCATTTGCAAATTGAGCTATTGAGCAGAGCCCTGTTTGTTTTGTGTCGAGTGATGATTGAGCCCCTGAGTTCGCGAGTGATAGATTTCTCAACAGAAATGATGGCAACAGCTGAGGAAGTTGTGGAAATAACCAAAATGAACATCGAAGATGCCATGCAGGCCCTGACTATGGGGGATGCTCTAGAAGGTGCTGAGATTATGGCAGAAATCCTGAAATCACCACGCACATCAAGACCAATGAAGGACAAACAAGCGATGGTTCCCGTACGTCTGTCCTCGCAGAACTCGCTATGCAAGATGTCAATGGAGTACAAGGTGAAATTCATCACCATAGAGACTGATGAAGATGAAGAAGACCTGGAGGACCTAATTATCGAAGAGGACGAGGATGAAGGCATGGAGGAGGAAATTTCCTATGCACCCATTGAAAAAGCTACCCACCAATGTCCCCCTGTGAAAATGGAAGGCTAAAGTGCCAAAGGACTTTGATGAGACGAAGACTCACTCTAGACCCCACTCCTCCAGAAAACATTAATTTTGATGGCACGCACCTCGAACAGGTGCCAAGCTTAAAATTTGAAGACTGTGACCTCGTTGACCATGACAAGTTCCCTCATCGAGATCACGCACCTCATTTAGCCTAAGCAGAACACTGCAGTGAGGCATACTGAATTAGAGCCTTAAAAGTGGTTGCGTGGAGTGGAAAAGGTCGGGCTACTTAACCTACTTTGGGTGCCGCATTTCCACCATGCCCCAATAACCATTTTTGTCATCAGGCAGCTGCTCTACCTAGTGCATGATGGGTTCTTTTGGCTGGAGGAGCCCATCCCCATCATGGAAGACTTGATTCACCGCATTACCCAGCTGCCACATAAAGGAGAGGACCTTGCGTACATCTCGGAGGGAAAGAGCAGTGACTTTGCCATCACAGAGGCCATGAAGAAGAAGTACAAGCTTGCAAAGAAGAAAAGGGCTATGCCATATCCAACATCAATGATAAAGCAATGAGAGTGGCAACAAAATATTGTTCAATAAGGTTATGCGCAAGTGCCACGCAGAAGAGGTACCCACGTCAATGGTAGCACTTGCTGAACAGTGCACGGAGGGGGTCCAGTTTAACTGGTCCGAGTTCCTCTGCAAGGAATTTTTGGAGAATTGTAGCGAAGCTTAGGAATAGGGCAAAATGTTCCACTATGCATGGCTTCTGCTATCCATAGTACTTGTGGCAGGGGAATTGTTAGAAGATAGTCATTTCCCCATAATTGACAGGGATTTGTCGGAGGTCGTGAAGTATGCTTTGCTCTGGGCCACAAAGGATGTAAATAGGATCCGCGACAACAAGATATTCTGGGTGTTCATGGAGATGAACCTCAGAATGGGGATCAACTGCAAGCCGCAGTTGTCACCCACCGTCTACAACAACCTATAGAGTTTTGTAGCATTTAAAGCGGACATCCACATCATATACATGAGAGTGCGCAAGGACCTGGCAAAACAATGGATAAAGCTACCCTTCGTAGCCACGAACAATGTCATATTTAATGTACTGGAGACATGGTAGCCGGAGTTGTGCACTCCAGACATCGCGGAGATAGAGAAGTCAGTGGCATAGAGAAAGAAAGAAGAGGCCATACTGCGCATTGCACAGTTGGCAGAAAAGAGAAGAAGGAGGCAGTAGGAGCAGAAGCATGGGTGGCACAAGACACTACAAAGATAGCAACTGAACAGAAAAGGCTATAGTAGTAGTAGCAGCACAAGAGGTAGGCCATGAAGGCGTGCGAGAGCCAATGTCGCCTTTGCATGGCAATAAGCAGAGGAGGAAGAGGGAGGTGCAAACCACAAACTGTATGAAGACAGTTGAAGTGCCAGCACTCGACCGAGTGGACAGGGCTGTGCAAGAAGGTCAAGGAATCAAAGTTTTCTATTGACCCGATCACACTAATTGAGGGTGATCTGCAGGACATGAGCGAGACAGTGTGCGATGTCACCTCCGAGGCGATCAAAAATTTCATGCAAGTGAACTAGATTGTGTTGGGGGCCCTCAGAGCGCAACTATAGGAGTTGCAGGTGAGCCCTCCTCAGGCTGGTACGCTTTCGACTATCCTCACAGTTGGAACAATGGTAGGAGAACATATGTTGCGTGCTCAGGTGATGAATACCATAGTTCTGCCTGAAGGGGCACTAGTGACAACAAATGAGGTCGATAGGCCTACGGTTAGTGCACTGAAGCGTCTCAGCATCAACATGGCTGTACTCCTGCGGGAGACCTTATACATTCTGCAGGATGGGATAACTGCAGAACTTTGGGCTAGGGAGAGTCATGCACTACAAGTCCTCAGTGAACAAAAAATCAACATGGAACAGCTGAGCTTGCAGTCCAATGAAGTGGTGTCATAGAACCAACAATTGGTATAGGTACTGGATGAAGCTTTCCAAAGTGTCCCGGAGCTGTCCATCCCAGTAGACACACCAGCGGAGGCACGGATCCACAGGCTAGAAGCAAGGGTGCGTGAGGTGCAGCAGTAAATGACAAAGGTTCAGCTGGAGATGAACCTTCAGATCACCAAGCTGTGGTTAAAGGCATAGCTATCCACCCCTCTGGAAGTCAGAGAACAACACACTAGCACTATAAGACTAGATAAGATTAGCAGTGCAATGTGAGACTGCACCAGCATGTTGGGAGAATCATTTCAGGTCCTCACAAATCTACAGGAGGACCCCAACATCTAGTGCTTAGAGCCAGAGGCATGAGAACTCCAACAACAATATGGCAGCATCAAGGGAACTATGCATATGGTGGCACTCACTCAAAGGCTCGCGTAGATGCAATAGGCCAATGAACTAAAAGAATAGGTGGACGCAACATGACATAAGGAAGCAGTCCTGAAGGCATGCGTTTAGCCTTGGATCGACGAGGTCTTCACCATCATAGAAGAAATTGAAGGCAAGCTCTCACACATGTAGGGGATATAGGCATAGAAGCATAGAAGCACTTCCTTCATCATGGCCTCGGAAAAACGCATGCAGTAGGTCCAACAGGCAGCAGCTCAGTGCGCTACCGACCTTGTAGCAGTTTGAGCAGAGTTGGAGGGACTTCGTGCAAAGATCTCCACGCCGACAGAGTGACTTGAGGGTGAGTCACGATGTTTCTGTTGGGGGCCTGTTGGGCATGGAATCCCCCCAAGGCATGTTTTTGGGCTTAAAGCCCAAATTTGACCAAATCTTCTTGTAAAAGCTCCGCGAATTGTGGGTACGGAGCGCGAAATTATGATAGAGTCACAGGGTTTTCCTCCCTCATTTTGTAATGTAATGTCAACTTAATAAACCTACCCATGGATCATGGACCATGGGATTGTGTAAACAGAGCGAGGCTCCAAGTGTAGAAGATATCATAGAATAGAAGAGGATGAGAATTCTAAGTGATTGAGAAGTAGTGTAAAGTGTTTCTTTGGGTCGTAGAGTAGGGAAAGGCTTTGCAACTGAGTGCATAGAGGCCTAGTAGTCTACAGTTGAGTGCACCGACCCCTGCAGCTAAGTGCGCAGGGAAGGTCAAGTTTATAACCATTAGAAGAATCAATAAAGAGAAGTTTGCCATATTTTTGTGCGTCTTTTCCTACTTTAATATATGATGGGGTATAATTTTCAAGTATACTGTTTATTTACTGCATGAACTTCTATTAATGTTTTGTATAACTAATTATAATCTAAGACATCCAAGTACGCAAAGGTAATTAACTGGTATAGAAAGATAAGTAAGATCTTGGGTAATAGCGCAGAGTGTGGCTCTAGCAACACGGAAGCTCCACAACCCCTGGTTTGGGTTACGCGAAGGACGTGTATTAGGGCATGAGGAATAAGGAAGTGCGCAAAGTGACCTACATGCAGGGACAAATGGTGGGGCTAATCGAACCTCTCAGACATCTCAAGGGTGTGGAAACATGGTTCTAGCACCCTCCCATACCACTTTGGGTGAGAACTCAGTCTGCGCTCCGTGGACTGTTGCCAAAAGGGCCAGTAGTATAGGGATTTGTTTGGCTAATTAACTCCAAACCTGGGTCAGGCCCCAACAAGCCAATAGGGTCTCTCCATTGCTGGTCGTCCCTAAGAAAAATGGGAAGTGGCATATTTATGTAGACTATCAGGAGCTGAACAAGGAAACACAAAAGGATCACTTCCCCCTCCCATTCATTGATCAGGTCCTCGATATGCTGGCAGGGAAGCAGTTCTTCTCCTTTTTAGATGGCTTCAACGGTTACAATCAAATTCAGATTGCCCCTAAATTTTAGGATAAAACAACCTTCACTTGTCCCTGGGGCACATTCGCATATAGGGTATTTCCATTTGGGTTGTGTAATGCCCCAACCACATTATAAAGAGCTATACTAAGCATCTTTCCCGATCTAATAAATAAAAGACTGGAGGTATATATGGATGACTGTACTCCATATGGCAACGATTTTGATCAAGCATTGCAAACGCCAAAAAAGGTCTTAGAACAATGCATTGCTACCAAGTTATGTTTAAGCAATGTCAAGTGTCAAATGATGATGACTGAGGGCATGATCTTGGGACATTACATCTCCACAGCAGGAATACAGGTAGATCCAGCAAAAATATAGGTAATTCTTTTACTTCCTACCTCTTGCACTCAAACAGAGGTACATAGTTTCCTGGGATATGCAAGTTATTATTGTAGGTTTAATAAGAATTTTTCACAAATTGTGGCACCTTTATATGCTCTAAATGGAAATGTTGATTTCAGTTGGTTTCACAAGTGCGACACAACTTTTGCAGGATTAAAGAAACTAGTCTCAACAACACCGGTATTACGTGGACCAAATTGGGAGCTGCCTTTCCACATCTCCACAGACGCATCAGATGTAGCTATAGGAATTGTCCTCAGCCAGGAGGAGGAAAGAAACCTTATGCTGTATATTATATTATAAAAAATCTCACTTCTACAGAACTTAATTGTACAGTGATAGAAAAGGAATTCTTAGCTGCTATTTATGCAATAAACAAATTTAGATACTATATAACTGGCTACCAAGTCTTTGTGTACACTGATCACTCTACCATTCAGTATCTAGCTAATAAACCAATCACGAATGGTCGAGTAACATGGTGGCTATTACTTTTGCAGGAGTTTGACATTACCATTAAAGATCGTCCGAGGAAGGAAAATCGAGTTGCTGATTTTCTATCTCGAATCCCAAAGGTTAATGATCCACTAGTGGTAGAAGACCAATTTCTGGATGAAAACCTATTTTCCATGGCAGTTAAGATGTCATGGTATGCAGATGTGGAAAATTATCTGGCAATAGGGTATCTACCTAAACATTTAACGACAAGAGAAAGAAAACTAATTGTTCAGTGCAGTGCCCAGTTCTCTTGGATAGGCAAATATCTTTTTCATACAAGGGTCGCCATGTGTATATGCAAATGTATTTGCGAGGATGAGATCCATGACATTCTAAAGGCCTACCATGACAGACCCTATGGGGAACATTTCGCAGACCGAAGGACAGGACATAAGGTATTACAATTGGGCTATTATTGGCCCACTATTTTTAAGGATGCAAAAAATATGCCCAGGCCTACGATAGTTGCCAAAGGATGGGCTAACCAGGCCAATCTGATGAAATTCCTCCGCAGCCATAATTAGTCATAGAACCCTCTAAGCGTTGGGCATTGGACTTCGTAGGTACATTCCATTTGCCATCCAATCAGAAGGCCTACATACTGGTAGCCACAGATTATGTGACAAAATGGGTGGAAACAATAGATTTACCAAGAGCCATAGAGGAAGCAATGATTAACTTCCTTTTTGGGCTATTTGTGCAGTAAGGATTACCATGAGAAGTGATCACAGATGGGGGGAAAGAAATTCACAGGGCACAAGATTACTGCCTCTTAGAGACCATCATATTACGCACAGGATCACTTCTTTGTATCACCTGCAGGTGAACGGGCAGGTCGAAAGATCCAATAAGGTTATAGAAGCGATTATGACCAAGACAGTCTCAACACACTGGCGAGATTGGGCTACTAGACTACCAGAGGCCTTGTGAGCCTATCGTACGACTTGGAGGAATACTATTGAATAATCTCCATACCAGCTTGTGTTCAATAAAGAACCAATTTTCCAATTGAATTTGAAATAAATACTCTAAGGACAGGCCAGGAAGTGGGTCTTGATTTAACAGAATCCCAAACCAAGCATCTTCAGTGGATTAACAAACTTGATGAGGCTTGATTGCTTTCTTTGCAACGAACTGCAATAATCTAGCAGCAAAGGCCAAAATGGCATGACAACCTTATTAAGAAGAAAACGTTTCAAAAAGGGGATTGGGCACTACTATATTGTTCCAGATTCTAGGACTTCCCAGGCAAGTTGCAAACAAGATGGCTCAACCCTTATGAGATTCAAGAAGTACATAATAATGGTACTCTTACCTTGACTACCATAGACAAATCCGGCCATTCCCTTAAGGCAAACAGGCATCGAGTGTGTCTTTATCATCAACCGCTTACCAAGGAGTCTTTCTATGAGAAGGTACGCAAGGACCCCTCCATGCAAATTCTAGCTGCAGGGAATGAAAACCCAACAACTTTGTTAGGGTCCCACCCTAACCCCCTTATTTATGTAATGGGATCACGTCATAGTCAAGAGTCAATAAAGCCCATATTAATAATTGTAAGTGGTTAACCCGCAATTAATGACGGAACCACAGTTAGTTGCAAATGGGCCGTAGTATTAGATAGATGGTATTAATAAAACCCACGGTATTGGCCCATGGTATTGCATGTATGAGTCATATATAAAGGATAGAGACTCCCTGCAAGGAGCATTGTGTCTTATTTTGTAGTCGAGCTCTGCTCTATTGGAGGTTGCCCCCTCGAAGAGGCAAGTGAACATTACTCTCTGAATAATAAAATCATTGCTATTTTGTGTTCTGGGTATCTTTTCTTCGCATATTCTGTATTTGGGTATCATTTTGCAGGTTAAGAGCATAACAAGTGGTATCAAAGCACTTTCCAGGGCCGGTGGGATCTCCATTTCTTAGCAATTTTTTTTTTGGCTAGAGACGTGTTCCGACGTCTTTAAACCACAGGATCTGTCATTGAGCGCATAAACCTGCGGATTTGGGGAGGCATGCATGCAGGAAATACAAGAGGTGGTCACGTCTGTTGGACTCCCTTGTAACCCCTGTGGGTACCCCTTCAAGTAGTAGCGCATTAGACAGAACCGCGCACGGATTGTCTTCCACGTACCCTTTGGGTATATTGGAAGCCCCATAGGCTCCCTTGAAACCTCGCCATAGATAAATCGTCAGCCGTCTTGCGGCTACAGTACATCGAGAACAACACTCGGGGAGATTACTCGCCCGTACGATAGGGTAGTCGGGTTGTACGGCTAAGGGTACAGTCGATCCTCCTTAGTTAGAGCCCTGAAACATTGGGCCGAGTACTACTGCCAGACCCTTATGTATATTGCGATCTGTAGCACCTGACACTCCTCAAGACCATAGTTCCCTTTTTCTATCAGGGGATCACACAACATCTCTTCCAGACCCGCTTGTGCAAAGGGGTGCAGCAGCAGTAGACATCAGTCCCGTAGTCTCGAGTTCACAGATCAGCCATTTCGATCTATTAGATCCATCAGATCCGCATAAGTAGTCTGTTCCGCCATTCAGATCTCTCAGATCCACCAGATCGGAGTCGTTGTGAAGGGTTCCTATACCGGGGTATAAATTTCATAGGACTTTTGGCTGTATTGACATTTTTAGGATTTGGCCACTGCAGTATTGATAAGGAAGGAGTAAAACTCAGTTAGGAGTTTTCAGAATAAAAAAAAAAAAAAAAAGTCTGAGATCTTCCAGGGCGCTTATTGGTGATCTAGCCCATCAGAATCAGGACGACGAGCTGAGCACAGTGGTACCATTCAATTATTAGTGAAAATTTTTATGTGGTCCCAAATTTTCTTCAAGTTGGTGTATGGTAGAAACTAGAGCTCAAGCGATGGCCAATGAAAGGATGGACAAACTTGAAGAATCCATGCACACCCTTAGCCTTTAGCTTAATGGACTAAGTAGCTAGGTTGTGCAATTCATCCCGAAGGACAAGGAGCAAGCCCACGAGGAGGCGTATAATGGCAATGGATACAATGAGGGTGAGTCTAGCAACTCTCTTCACGTCTGGCACACCCACCAACCACCTAGTCAGTGACCTCCTAAGTTAGATATGCATAAATTTGATGGTTCTCACCCGTCGACATGGATAGCACAAATGGACCAGTATTTCAAACTGAATCGTATATTAGATGATGCAACTCAGCTTATGTTGGGGAGCATGTACTTGGACAATGAAAGGTGGCAATGGTGGGAATGGCATCAACGTTGCAATGGACCTTTTAGGACGTGGACCCAATTTACAAAAGCTCTTCAAGGCCGCTTTGAATAGGAGGACTCTTTTTTGGGTCGTCTTACTAAGCTTTGACAGACTGGTACAGTGGATGAATATATTACAGCTTTTGAAGCCTTAGCCTTCCGCACTTGGGGTCTCTCAGATGCATTTACACAGAATGTTTTATTGGCGGTCTTAAAGAAGCCATCAAAGCTCAAGTCCTACTGCACCACCCTCCCACATGGATGGAGGCTTGCAAGGTATCTCGTAACGTGGAGCGTGCATTAGCAGCCCAATACAGTCGCCCAAATTTCTCCACTAAAGGTCGCCCCCCACAGGCTCACAACACGACTCAAACACTTAAGGTCCAAAAGGTGTCAGCTGTGGAAATGGCCGAAAGAAGAAAGCAAGGCCTATGTTACTATTGTGATGAAAAATACTCCCCAGGTCATAAATGCAAGGAGCCCAAGTTTTTTCAAATTGATGCCACTGACTACAGGTCAACAAGGGAAGACCCACCACTGGAGGAACATGAGCCGCTAGAAGAAGACAACCAAAAGGACAATGTCTCTGATGAACCAGTTATTTCGTTGCATGCTTTGGCAGGGATTTCTTCCCCTCAAACTCTCAAAATCAGAGGTTTTATTAAACATCGGCCAGTAGTAGTCTTGATTGATAGTGGAAGTACACATAAATTCATCCATCAAAAAGTCGCAGAAGCAGTGCATTGTTTTGTACGAGCAGTTTCTAACTTCCAAGTTCAAATTGCAGATGGAGGCATAATGAAATGTGAAGGCCGCTGTGAAAATGTCAAACTTCAATTTGGGGATTATCAGTTGAAAAATCACATGTTTGCCATACACATGGGGGGTTGCGAGATTGTCCTCGGTGCTGAATGGCTCCGCACTCTTGGGCCAATCACAATGGATTTCCAGGAGTTATATATGAGTTTTAAGTAGAACAACTACACACATACCCTCCGTGGACTCCAGGCGGGAGCCCCCTCTATCATCAGCTCGCATAGGATGGAAAAATTGTTAAAAAAGGGCCATCATGGAGTTGTAGCTCAATTTAATGCCATCCAGGCAGTCGAAACCAAGCCTCTGCCAATTCATCCTGAGATGCAACAGATTTTAAATAACCATCTACCGGTCTTTGACAAGCCTCATGAGCTTCCACCCTCGCGAGGGGAACATGATCATAGCATCACCTTGGTTCCAGGGGCCCAACCCCCAAATGTGTGCCCATACAGATATCTGTTCACCCAAAAGAATGAAATAGAAAAAATCATCAAGGAACTTTTGGAAGCAGGTGTCATTCGTCCCAGCATTAGTCCTTATTCATCCCCAGTGGTCATGGTGCTCAAGAAAGATGGGGAGTGGCGGATGTGTCCCGACTTCAGGGCCCTCAATAATTTGACAGTCAAAGATAAATTTCCCATCTCGGTGGTTGATGATTTGCTGGATGAACTCAATGGGGCTCAATTCTTCACTAAGCTGGATCTTCGCTCGAGCTACCACCAAATTCGCATGAAGGAAGTCGACATCCCCAAGACTGCTTTCCAAACTCATGAAGGCCATTATGAATTCCTGGTCATGCCATTTGGTCTTTGTAATTCCCCCTCTACTTTTCAGAGCCTTATGAACCACATTCTGAAACCATATCTCAGGAAATTTGTTCTTGTCTTCTTCGATGACATCCTCATCTATAGTTGCACTTGGGCCACACATCTTCAGCATGTCGATCTAGCATAAATTATTTGTCAAGATGTCCAAGTGTTCATTTGGCATGGAAGAAGTAAAGTATTTGGGCCACATTGTGGGGCGTGAAGGTGTCAAGGTGGACCCCAAAAAGATCCAGGCAATGCAGGAATGGCCTCAACCTAAGACCTTGAAGAGCTTGAGAGGATTTTTGGGTCTCAAAGGCTATTATCGTAAATTTGTCCGCAACTACGGTCGCATAGCGAAGCCCCTCACCCAACTCCTAAAGAAAAATTCATTCTTCTAGAATGAGGAAGCACAATAGGCCTTTAAAGCTCTAAAAAATTCCATGTGTTCCACTCCAGTCTTAGCACTACCTGACTTCGCCAAATCTTTTGTCATTGAATGTGATGCTTCGGGTACAGGTATTGGGGCGGTCTTAATGCAGGAAGGACGACCGTTAGCCCTCACAAGCCAACAACTCAGTGGGAGGAATCTAGGCCAATCTACCTACGAGAAGGAAATGATGGCCATCTTACATGCAGTCGAGACCTGGTGACCTTACTTATTGGGGCGACATTTCCAAATCCTCACAGATCATCATAGTCTTAAATATTTTTTGGAGCAACGCCTATCCTCCCCACAACAAAATAAATGGCTAGCCAAAATGCTGGGATATGATTATGAGATCATTTACAAGAAAGGGAAAGACAATAGTGTAGTAGATGCATTATCTTGCCAATTTGAGGAGGAAAGTACTCTGCTAGCAATTTCCCTCCCCATTCCATAATGGATTGAAGAGGCTCGCAGGGAATGGTTTTCACACCCCAGGCTCTCCCAACTCATTTCTCAATTGCAGGTAGATCCAAATTCCACCAAGGGCTACTCATGGTAGGATGATATTCTTCGCTACAAGGACAGAGTCGTAATATCACCAACATCCACCCTCAAAAGTCGCATTTTGGCAGAATTGCACTCATCTCCCATTGCAGGACATTAGGGCTTTCAGAAGACGTATGCTCGCACCAGAAGATCATTTTTTTGGACAGGCATGAAAAAGGACATCCTTACTTTCGTAGCAGAATGCGATGTCTGTCAACGCCACAAAGGGGAAACCGTCAACACACCAGGCACATTACAACCATTTCCCATTCCGGCATCAATTTGGACAGAGGTTTCTATGGATTTCATTACAGGTCTTCCAAAGTCAGGGAACAAGTTAGTCATCATGGTGGTTGTGGACCGACTGTCGAAGTATGCTCATTTCTACGCCCTACCCCACCCATTTACACCAACTTTGGTTTCTCAATCTTTCATGGATCAGATCTTCAAATTGCATGGCATGCCCACTTCTATTGTGTCCGACCGCGACCTGATCTTCACCAGTAATTTTTGGCAGGAACTCTTCAGAATACAAGGCACTCAACTCAAACTCAGTACTTCCTATCATCCGCAAACAGATGGTCAAACCGAGGCCGTCAACAAATGTCTAGAAACCTACCTTAGGTGTTTCACTTTAGAAAAGCAACACCTTTGGGTATAGTGGCTACCTCTGGCTGAATGGTGGTATAACACCAACTATCATGCCACCACCAAAATGACTCCCTATGAAGCAGTATATGGTCAACTCCCGCCTTCACCTACTTCGTATCTCAAGGGATGATCAAAAGTCCAAGCAGTGGATCAACTCCTACAACACCGCGCAACCATGCTCGCCCATCTTCGAGAGAATCTTCATCAAGCTCAGAACCACATGAAGCAACAGGTAGACCAACATCGCTCAGAGCGCCAATTTCAAGAAGGGGATCAGGTCTTTTTAAGGCTCCAACCATATAAGCAAACATCACTCAAAGACAAGGGGTGTCAGAAACTCTCTCCCAAATTCTGCGGACCATATCATGTACTTCATCACATTGGAGAAGTGGCCTACAAGTTGGCCTTGCCACCTACTGCAAAAATCCATCCAGTTTTCCATGTCTCATGCCTCAAGAAAGTGATTGGGAACAATTTCAGAATTCAGACCAGTCTACCTGAATTGGACGAAGAAGGGTCCATCTGGCTTCAACCCGAACAGGTCCTAGACACACGAGACAAGCAACTACGCGGTCGCATGATTAAGGAAGTCCTCATCAAATGGAAATACACCTCTCCAGAAGATGCAACTTGGGAACCAGCCACTATTCTTCAGTAGTTTCCGCAGCTTCAACCTTGAGGACAAGGTTAGTCTTAAGGGGGAGGGCATGTTAGGGTCCCACCCTAACCCCCTTATTTATGTAATGGGATCATGTCATAGTCAAGAGTCAATAAAGCCCATATTAATAATTGTAAGTGGTTAACCCACAATTAATGACGGAACCACAGTTAATTGCAAATGGGCCGTAGTATTAGATAGATGGTATTAATAAAACCCACGGTATTGGCCCGTGGTATTGCATGTATGAGTCATATATAAAGGATAGAGACTCCCTGCAAGGAGCATTGTGTCTTATTTTGTAGTCGAGCTCTGCTCTATTGGAGGTTGCCCCCTCGAAGAGGCAAGTGAACATTACTCTCTGAATAATAAAATCATTGCTATTCTGTGTTCTGGGTATCTTTTCTTCACATATTCTGTATTTGGGTATCATTTTGCAGGTTAAGAGCATAACAAACTTTTCCTTTAAAAAATTGAAATTGCTTGAGAAATTGTAAATAATGTACATACCTTTATAGGTATCACCACATAAATATGAATTTTTTTTTAGGAAGTTTCATTTTCCTCTTCTTCTTTTTTTTTTGTTGTTCAAACAATTGAATGTTTTCCATTCAATTGATTGAACATCACATTTGCCTTTGTTTTATTTTGTTCTTCAAACAATTAATCTTTTCTCGTTCAATTGATTGAATAACACATTTCATTTTTGGATTTTGTTGTTCAAACAATTGAACATTTGTCATTCAATTGATTGAACATCACATTTTCTTTTTGTACTTTGCCGTTCAAACAATTGAACGCTTGTCGTTTAATTGATTGAATAACACATTTTCTTTTTGTATTTCGTTCAAACAATTGAATGGTTGTTGTTCAATTGATTGAACAAAACATTTTTCTTTTTTGTATTTCGTTGTTCAAACAATTGAACCTCTTTCAGTCAATTGATTGAACATCACATTTTTCTTTTTTGTCGTTGCCCAAAAAATTGAACGTTTTCCGTTCAATTGATTGAACAACACATTTTTCTTTTTCATATTTCGTTGTTCAAAAAATTGAACGTTTGTCATTAAATTGATTGAAAAACACATTTTTCTTTTTTGTATTTCTTTGTTCAAACAATTGAACATTTTCCATTCAATTGATTGAACAACAAATTTTTCTTTTTTGTATTTCATTATTCAAACAATTGAACGTTTGTCGTTCAATTGATTGAGCAACACATTTTTATTTTTTGTATTTCATTGTCTAAACAATTGCATTTTTGCCCTTCAATTGATTGAACAACACATTTCTTTTTTTTTTCACTACCGAAAGGATTAAATGATTGTCGTTCAATTGATTGAACAACATACTTTCCTTTTTGTTTTTCGTCGTTCAAACAATTGAACAATTGTCGTTCAATTGATTGAACAACACAATTTGTTTTCATTTATTTTCACTGTTCAAACAATTGAACGACTACCATTCAATTGATTGAAAAACACAATTTGTTTTCATTTGTTTTCTCTGTTCAAAAAATTGAATGACTGTCGTTCAATTAATTCAACAACACATTTCGTTTTACTTTGATTTTGCCGTTCGAACAATTGAACGACCAGCGTTCAATTGATTGAACAACACTTTTTGGTTTTGATTGATTTCGCTGTGAAAACAATTGAATGATTGTCGTTTAATCGTTTGAATGATTGTCATTCAATCAATTGAACAGCACGTTTCATTTTCTATCTTGATTTTTCCATTCAAACAATTGAACGATTTCCGTTTAGAACAACACCTTTTAAGAAGCTAAATTGTGATTTTTTCTCATTTTTTTCTTGATCATTATGCCATTTTCTCTTCTTCTTTTTGTATTTCAAATAAGCACCATTTGAATCAATTTGTGCCTCTTCTAAAGAAAAACAGTAATAACAGTATCATTATGACTTCTAAAAGCCTTTCGATGGTTATCTTGATCCATAAGCTAATATGGTGTATCTTTACAATGACTGCCTGAACATCTTTTCTTTTGGAAACATCATGAAATGATTTATTATCCTTAATCCATGTTGGCTTATGTTTATACTACCAAATGGATAAAACTCATTGATATAATGATAAGGGGATAAGAGTATAACACTTTCATTGGCATCTTTTTACTTCTTACACCATCCCTGACCCTTAAGGAGGAAATGAACCTCCCTTTTTCTACAATAAGAATTCCAGAAGAAAAATAAAATATCAAAACGCTTAAAACATTGTCTAAAGAGGATGGGGGTCTCATCACGAGCCATGCTACCATGATCATAAGGATGTAACAGGTGACATTCCAATTTGGCTACTAAACCAAGGCAATGACCTTCTTGATAATTAGTATGTTAGAAGAACAAGGGGTCTCATCAAGAGCCACCCTGATCGCTTTGTTACACCCTGTTGAGTGGCACTATGGTTATCTGGTGACCATGCCAGCATAGTAGTATCTTTATGACAAAGAAAATAAGAATTAATTGTAAGAAGGACTCTGGCTCATTTGGGGGGGGGGGGGGGGGTAAAAAGGAAAGCCTGTCGAGGCCATGAACACCTGCTAGCAGTAGTGGCTCTACTTGTGGTATTGGAGTACCATCTTATATTTCCATATGTTATCTAGCTCTTATCACCTATGTATTTATTTCTATCGAGAATTTCCATTTAGGTATCACTTTTACAAGCCAAATAGCATGGTGACTTTAATATATATTCATTATATTTCGTACTTCTGATAATTAAATGACAGCCATTAAACACATACTGTCTATTATGTTGACTTGATTAATTCCACTCATGGTAAAGATCTTTGACATAATGACTTAAAATTGTTGTTTTTATTTGATTTGGCCAATTCACGTCTAATGACGAATATTACTTAAACGCTTTATTGATTTGTGTGTTGTGTTTTTTGATTGGTTGCTGGCATTTATTTCACATTAGTCTATTTGCTTTCTTTTCGCATTCTGAAAGGATGTGGATGCCCTTTTCTCATCAGACGGGGGATGGCTTGTGTATGAATGACACGTATCACAATTATGGATAATTGTGTGACAATCATTTAGATTACCTCGAGAGTACGAACTACATGATGAGCATAAATGTCTAATAATTAGCAGGAAATTCCAATTGGACAAAGAATGGCAACCATTATGGCGGGCATGCAAACTTATGATTCTGCATTAAGTATGGCTAACAAGATGAATGACTTAACTAAAAATGATAATAATTGTCTAAGCAGCATCATTTCCCTATTAATTTCTATAATATACACTGTCGTTGTTTTGCATTACATGGGTACAACACAATTGTATAAAGGAGAACTAGCCTCAAGTGTAGTAGCCATGGGCAGAAGAGCTATCCGGAGTGAACCTCCAGTCATGATGGTGTCAGATCAAGCTCATGAAATCCTTGAATGCGCTGGCTGGCTATAGTGTTTAAATAGATTGCAGGGATTTCATGAGGAGCTAACGCTGGAATTTCTGCAAAATCTGTAGAACGGTAGTACAGTGGTAAAAGGTATAAGCATGATGGCTTCTGAAGAAGTCCTAGCCGAAGTCACCGGACTTCTGGCAGAAGGGATGAAATGGGCAGATAAACGCGTCCTTTTATATAGCGCAATTGAAGCATTCCAGGACCCGGGAGAGTGACTGGTACAAATAGGGAAAGGAATTCATCCTTCAGCATTGCAGCAACCATGGCAAGAACTGGCAGTCATTGTCTAAAGATACATCACATGCGATGGCTAACACGATGTGGTAAAGTCCTGACAACTAAAACTTCTAGCCAATTTTAAGGCAAAGAATTTCAGTTAATTTACCATTTTATCTGAATTCCCTGTTACACGATGTCGCCCGACGGGTAAGGGAAACCAAGGACCCACATACTGTAGTTATCCATCAAGGGTTAATTAAATTAATTATCACAAATAGATTGGCCCAGCAACAATTAACATGGGACAATATCATAAATCCTACCTTGGCTCCACCCCGGAAAATGTGGAAATAGAGCAGCAAGGGCCAAGAACCCCAGGCCCAAAGAGAATACTAAAGAGAAAGAGTCCCTCTGCACCCTTAGAATCCACTAATCATAGGCACTCTCTGTGAGTGAAAGCCTAGCGGCGCATCCCAATCCAAGCAGAGGAAGTCAGACCATCCCACACACCACCTCTTAGTCCGCAAGACCCTCCTTTGCAAAACTATGAGAAGGAAGTGGCCAGGGTATTAGGAAGCATGGGAGTGTTTACCGAAGGTAGAGAAAAGCCATGAAGCATTGAAAAATAGAATTATACCCCTGACCAGTTGGCCCCTGCTGACAGTCCCAGTCATGAGCGAACCGAGGCATGCGCCAATGCCATGGAGGAACAGAGGGAGTCAATTCCTTTTACGGAAACACCCCTCGAAGTCGAGGAGAATGAAGGAGAAGCCAAAAAAAAAGAAACTCAGATAGTAGGCACTAGTTCGGTGGACCCCCCACTAGAAGGAAACCCTCAAGATGAAAACTTGACTGATGCCAATCAACCAAGTGATACTCCCTTTTTAAGGAGAAGATCCTGAGAATGATAATTTTTCAGGAGATACCATTGCATTGGGATCTCCTGAAAATGAAATGCATAATAATAATGAGTTGGAAGGATAAATTCCACCAAAAGACACAGTTCCAATGGGGAACATCCCTAATGATGACATAGTACAGCCTATACAAGAAGCAGAGGATAACGCAGCTTCAGACGAAGGCCCTAGAGTAGAGAAGTCCTATAGAGCTTGGCATAGAAAGATGCTCAGAAATTACAGAAAAGAGAAGTAAGTAATCAGGCAGCTGAAACATTGGTTAAAAGAGGCAACTAGGACCAGGAAATTGAAAGTAAAAATGGAAACTATAGGAATGCAATTAGAACAATGTTTTGCAAAGGATGCCGAGACTCAGACAGAGTTTCTTGAGGTCTCTCCAAAAGAAACCCAGACTGAGCCAACTATGATAGAAGACATTGCCATGCAAACTGAGGACCCCTATATCTTTTCGTAGGGAACTCAAATAGAACAACACACTATGGACACTGTTGTCCAAACAGATGTTGAAGAAGATGTTTGAGTTGATTGTATAATTCAAGAAGCAACTGAAGATGATGTGCAGATTGACTCTACAGAGACCTAGGATGGAGAGGCCCAAAACAGATGAAACACCCCTTTACACCCCCTTGGTAAGAGAGGTCGTCATTAGAAAATTGCAGAATGAGCTACTGGTGGTTCAACAAGAACTAGCTTGGCACAAGGAAAATGTGTTTGCTCTGCATGAACATCAAGGGTTAAGGAAGAAGTTTGAAGCACTTGCCAAGACTGAAGATGAGACCTTTGCTCAGTATAAGGCTGAGCAAAAGAAGGTTGAAATATTAGAGGGTCAATTGCAAAATCTATAGAGAAAATGGAGACTGTCTGCTCTCTTCATTCAGACACCCTATCTTGCCAAGCTCCTGCCACAAATTATGCTTTATTTCTCATGGAAAGATACCTCCTATTAAAAGTTAAGGCCATTAAAGATGGTAAGGATGGTAAAACAACAGAGATCAAAACCACTCCTGACATTATCAAATGCTTTAGAGAGCATGATGAGAAGGTTCATCGCCTCCTTTGTGGACTCTATATGCATAGTTTTGTTTTAGAAGATGACATGGACAACCACCCTGGCCCTTTTATAGGAGACATCCAATTTCAGGTGTTCCTCTCATTCACTGCTAATCAGCTAAAATGGGCCAAGGCTCAGAACACTTTTAGAAGACGTGAGTATGGCATTGACCTATGGGTTAGGGGGAGCCTACATAGCCACTAATCCTATCTGTGATGCATAAACAGTTTATGAAGCGGGATGGTGTTGTAGGCAAGTTGGGGCCACTCCATACTGATATTATTCATGCCGGAAAGGAATACTTCCAAGACATTAAGGAAGAAGCCCTGTCTCCATCAAGGTAGAGGTGGGAAGTCTCTAGTAACATTGTGATGGGTCGAGAGACATTTGGATATTGAAACTTCCAAGATGCCTCTTCTCATTTTTATAGATATAGTAATATGATTTTAACGATGGGGCTAGATTGGATAGGATGTTGTTACAGAACCCCAATCATATGGTATCCTTCGGATCAATACTGCAGTGAATATAACTTGAAGGATCATGAGGTAACCCAGGCTTTCGCTATCCTTAAGCAAAAGAATGATTTTAGGAATTACAAGGAGGAAGTATGTCCTACTTATACTCAAACAATGTTATTTTATCACATGATTAGATTATATATTGCGAAATCCTCAGGATCCCCTGGTCCTGAGGATTCATGAGGACTTGCAACAAGGTAAGATGTGGAGTATGTTGGGGCAAGAAAAAGGTATGATTTCTCTTCGTAAAGTGATTCATTTATCATTCATCCTTATACAATTATCTCCGTTTATAGATTAAAATGAGGAAAATATCGGTTAAAGTTGGATGAAACTATTTGGTGATAGAATAGGAAATTCTAGTATGAAAAACTGATTCTTTGCTCTCTTTGTGTGCAAAGATGTGGATTGGGAAAAACACGTTCAGTTGACAGAACAATAGAAGGCCATAACAGGGAAAAGCGACAGGGTCTTGGGTAGACAAGGAAGCAGGAGATCAACTCAAACAATGTTATTTTATCACATGATTAGATTATATATTGCGAAATCCTCAGGATCCCCTGGTCCTGAGGATTCATGAGGACTTGCAACAAGGTAAGATGTGGAGTATGTTGGGGCAAGAAAAAGGTATGATTTCTCTTCGTAAAGTGATTCATTTATCATTCATCCTTATACAATTATCTCCGTTTATAGATTAAAATGAGGAAAATATCGGTTAAAGTTGGATGAAACTATTTGGTGATAGAATAGGAAATTCTAGTATGAAAAACTGATTCTTTGCTATCTTTGTGTGCAAAGATGTGGATTGGGAAAAACACGTTCAGTTGACAGAACAATAGAAGGCCATAAAAGGGAAAAGCGACAGGGTCTTGGGTAGACAAGGAAGCAGGAGATCAACTCAAACAATGTTATTTTATCACATGATTAGATTATATATTGCGAAATCCTCAGGATCCCCTGGTCCTGAGGATTCACTTTTATCCAGTTACTCTTTTATGTTATATATAGGGCCGAAAGGCAATTAGATACAGTTCTAACTTTGATAATCTATAATTATTCTTTTTGAAAACATATACGGTATTATATCAGTGACTCTACTAGTTGTTACTTGCAATTAATGGGAGGAGGTTGTGTTTGATACATCTCTGTATTCTGAGTTCTTATTAAGCAGAGGTTTCTAGTGACTTTGGGCCCAGTCACAAAAAGTTCTACTACTCCTTTATGTCATAGTTTTTATATTTAGTCGTTGCTATTGATTTAATGTTCAGTTACTTCATTTATTGTAAAGGTTTGTGATATTGATTCATACCTTTGTTCAATTAGATTCAGAGTGAAGCTGTATGACATACTTAAGTAGCGCTTTGATTGGAATGAGTGAATTATTGTTGATAGAAGATTGTTGTTCAATTGAATAGATGTTATCATAGATCTTGGAGATAAGACTGATTAACTTCTACAAATTTCAATATAGATCGTTTTCTATTTAGGAATACTTTATTGCTATTTGTTGTTCAATTACCGATTGTTTATTGTTTTTCAATTGGGGATTGCAAGTTGATTTGGCATGTTATAGATTAACAATGTTGTTTAATAGTTATAGTTTTGTTACTTGATTAGTCTTAATTTTATTTTAACAATTCCAAGTGTAATTCTTATTTGCATTTAGTTTCAATTGATTTCGGAACAAGTTGCATAGAATTGCAGAGTGTGTTAAGAGTATTTCTTCCATAGATAGTTCTTTTCAGAATTGTGTGAATTGAATTGAAGAGTTAGCCATTAGTGATTGTAATGATTCATCATTAGATAACCTCTAGTTTCACTGCATATACTGTGTTGTCACTCTTGAGATAAAAAGTCTTACCTCGGGTTGACAACTAATGTAGGGATTAATATTTCCTATAAAAAGACATCTTAGTGAGCCAACACCTAGGGAGGGACTGACTCTGCTTACACCTAGCTCCCTCTTGATCCTTCGCATGTCAAATCTTACCAAGGTAAAAACAAATCATAGGATTTTCCCCATCTACATCAGTCAATGCTAGGGCCAATTATTAATCAACATAGTTATCAAAATGTTTCCATGAATCATTATTATCCATATGTACCACCTATCACTCCATCCCCACTGACACCAACACCTCAACCTTCCATGCCTCCACCTCCTCTACTAGAACAACAACCACCTCCCTAGAATCAATTGTATCCTCAATAGAGTACTATCAATCCACCTAACCCTAAGAGACGGAATAAGGGGAAGGGTAATGAGAATTAGAAACCTCAAGGTAACTAAGGAAATCAATGTTGACAACCTAAGGTCCCTAAGGGTGACCAGCCTAATCTTGCATCCTGGCAAAAGAGCACGCA
Source organism: Pinus tabuliformis (assembly GCA_031772625.1). Classification (NCBI taxonomy): domain Eukaryota; kingdom Viridiplantae; phylum Streptophyta; class Pinopsida; order Pinales; family Pinaceae; genus Pinus; species Pinus tabuliformis. The sequence goes on along the minus strand of CM062816.1, from coordinate 1,033,695,095 downwards.
ACACAAGCAGAACAAGGATCTTATAAATAATAAACCTTGTGCTTGTTGTGCTTTTTTTTGGAATTATGCTAATGAATTTCCATGTTTACCTCACATGTGCCATGAATGGGAAGCTCAATCAGTTGCCTCCAAACGACCTTAGCTTATGGCTCCACCTCCTCATACATCACATATCAACTAATAGTGTTGACTAATCCACTTCCTCATCAAAGATATGTGGTTTCCCAACCCACCTAGAGTGTTGTATCCCCCCAACCTTCAAAATCAATAAAACATAATTACCAGATAATCATGATGGATTTTGAAGAAATCAACTTCCATACTCGGTTAGGCTAATATGATAAACCTTTTCGTAAGTCAACAACTGATTCCCAACCCAAAGTTTCCACTGAGACCCTATTTTCTCCAAATGGTACCTTACATACCCCTCCACGTAAGGTATAGGTTCACCCCAAGATCACTAAAGTTCCATTACATTGAAATGATTCTTCATCTAAAGCCACCCATACATAAAACATAGTAGATGACTTGGCATAGTCTCTTGCCACCATGTCAATGCTGGAAGTATTCTAGGCATACCCATCACAATGGAAAGCTATACTATCTACTTTGGGAGTTGTGGATCCCTCTAATGATCATATGATCATCTTTGATGTTGATAAACTATATCATCCTACTCTACCTTAATCCATTTTGTTTCATATATCAGTCTCTATAAGAAATATCATTGTTCATAGGTGCTTAATAAATGAATACACCTCCACCTATGTGATGGTTGATAGTGTTTGGAAGAAACTTAGTTCCCCTAACCTGTCACCATCCACTATCACTCTTCCTATTTATGATGGTCACGCATCACAGTCCCGTAGTTTATATCACAACTACCCCATCACTGTTGCTACAAAGGAAGTCTTGATTGATATAGAAGTCATTGATGCCACTTTAGATTATAACATCTTGTTGGGTCATAGTTACACATATGCAATGCCAGCTGACACATCCTATACCTTTCGAAAGATGTGCTTCCCTCATAATGGAAAGATCATAATTGTCGATTAGTTGACTTACTATGGCCCCCATTCATAGACTAATCCTCACTCCATTATCTCATTAATGACAGGAAGTAAGACCACCCCTACCCTAACATGTGGAGTGCAATGTGTGCGCAAGTGACAAAGTGAGCGAACTAAGTGTCTAAACATGTGGGTATGCAATGATCCTTTATAAAATACCGTATTTACACTATGTTTATGATTATTCCTTGCATGAAAAAAAAAATATGTGGATAGTGGGCCACTTCCTTCCTTCCTATTACATTATGTGTGCCTGAAAGGGAGATGGAAAAACCAAGTGTTTTAAGAAAGCTCTCAAATGCAAGCATAGGATCATCTGAAAGGCACAAGGGTAGTAGGGTCTACTCCATTTATTTAATAATAGTTGGTCCTAGTCCCAATACTAATGAAATAAAAATGCTTTTTTTAGTCAAAAATATGTGTGGATTATGGCCACTTACTCTTCCCCTTAATTAGGCTATGTGGGAAATGAAATTTCTTCTTATATTAAAGACAATGTAGCTACCCTACTAATATTGATTGTTAAAGAAATTAAACAATCTAGACTAACTGGAAAAGAAATGCACAGGCGAAGGAAATTCACTAAAGGATTCCTATCACATGGGAAAGAAAATTATAGTGGTTTCTCGAGCTCTTTGTGACTTGTGTAATTTATTCTCTGCACAGATGCACAAAACACACATTTGTCTGCGATAAAAGTTGCGTGACTAGTGGAAAAAATTAAGAAAGAAAATTTCTTTACCGAAAATAGGTCCAAGGGGGGCCTGTAAAAATTGCAGAGAACTAACAAAGGCACAATGGAGTGGAAATGTAGAGAGAAAGATCTTGCAAAAATAACTGTTAGATCAAAGAAAGGAAAATAGTGGAGTCGTCATCATATTATGGTTTTGTTTTTGCTATGGAGTACCAAATACACCTTCCTTGGGTTAGTTGCTACCTATAAGGAAGCAACAAGCAATTGGTTGTCCTTACTGGACAAACATGGGCAAACAAAGAATTGAAAATAGTTGAAACAATGCATTCACAAACATAAACTACAACTATACTAAATAACAAATAAGAAATCTTAATGAAGCAAACACATCAACAAATTAATGGAAAAGGGTTCCCTTATTGATTGTTAAATGTAGAAGAGATACAGTAGATTAATAAAATACACTTTGAGAGAATTTTTTGAGCAATGTTGCTAAAAAATCCTCAACAAGGAAGTTTCTTTCTCAATCTCCTTGCAAGATTCCTCTCTCTCTCGCAAAGAAGTGTTGAAGTCTCTTTCAATGATGAAATCCTCTTCTCAATGAAATGCTTTATTACCAGGGAGAAATTTGGGTAGCATAAAAATATTTTACTGAATCTTGTTATAGAGCTTCATGAACTTCTATTTATAGAGTTTCTTGGACACTCTTCCTCCCCTTAGCCCATCAATGTGGTGGTTCACCTCATAAATGAGATGAGAGATACCATTTCCTTGCATTTAAGGCTTGTTGGGGCTCAAGGCTCAAATTTGTAAGCCCATCATGTCAAGATTTGTAGTATTCCTCAAGCAATTTTGTGGCTTGAGGTGATAACTGGATTTTTTGTGACTACACAAATATCTAAGAAATAGTCATGCAATTGTTAATTTCTAGTGATGGTGCACCTGTGCGGTTCAATTTTTTAACTTGAACTTTAGGAAAGCTTTTGACTTTTGGTTTTTGTTGGGACAAGGCACCCTGGGGTCAAATTTTGTAAAGTTTTGTTAATATGTTAAAGTCTTTGGATTTTGAGGAGCGGAGCACGAGAAGTGCAGGTTGATAGGAGTCAAACGGGATTTATGAAGGTCAATGCCCCTTATTTTGTTAAGAGTCAAGTTGTTTTTTGACCCACCCATGGTTCACAGACCATGTTATTGTAATGAAGAATCATATAAAGATAAGTCATAATAGAGTCATAGGATATAGAACCAAGAGCATAGAAGGGAAAGTTTGGGGTCTATTTTGTCTATTCTGTACTTGGGCGAAGGGGAAGGCTCATGTAGTTGTGTGCGCGAAGACCTTGGGAAGTCTGCAACTAAGTGCGCAAGGTTGGAAAGGAATGCAATTAAAGATCTAAGCATAATAACAGTTGGTTTTGAAGCACTATATGTGTATCTGTGTGTTATTGTTTATCTCTGAATGTATTGTATTTCTGATCTATTGAATGCAATTAATCTGGAAAAGTACTTACTAAATTCACAAAAAAGTAGATTTGCTTATTTATATGATGTTATCAATGTTTAGCGCAATAGGAAACAGTTTAGATCTGCTAACTGTTAGTTGCTATAATTTCTAGATTTTAAGGGTTACGGTTCGTGAAGGTTGAGACAAGGCCCCAATTTTAACAGAAGCACATCACATAGTGCTTTGGATATAGAAACCTGCTTCTATCATTACCCAATACTGACTCGGGTGAGACTGCAGCCTGCACTACACGGGTTGTTGCTGAAAGGGCTTGTAGTGTATGGGTTTGTTGCTTAGCGCAGCTAACTTTGAACCTGGGTCCAAGCCCCCGCAAGCCAAAAAATGGTTTTCTTGTTGGGACCAGGATCTATTTGAGGAATGTGTGATGTGGCATAAGTGGATATCGTCTAAAATGGAGATTGAAAAGTGGATAGATCAGAAGTTGCACTAGTTTGTGGCCCAATAAAATAGGAATCCACGTATGTCAAAAGAAGATCGATTGTAGAGATACCTGTATACAGAAGAACACAAAATTTTATTCTACTCTTTTCTCTGCAAGTTATACGAATGGTTGGCTAAATTGGCAGATGGTCAAGGTACTTGGAAGTCGGATAATCCTATCGTGTGGACTCCAGAGTTAGTAAGGTGCTTGGAAGGATCGGAAATAAATATCATGAAGGTTGTTGATTATTGGATCGATAGTATTTTGGATGGATTTATTACTGAGTACGTGATTGACACGTATGTCAATTATAGTGAAGCTAAATGTCGATTTTTCAAAGGACCAAGAGCTAAGTATCTAAAGTCTTTGAAAACATGGAATAAGATGTTATTATGTGATAAATGGGTTATGCGATTAAATTGATGTTTAGATGAGACTTGACGGGAGCTCCATGAAGTGGGAGACCATTCAGAAGAGATCTAGATTCAACTGCAGAATATAGTCCTTTATTGGGAGCATATGATAGTGATGAAAAAAATAGTATTATAAAGACACGTCAAGATGTGTCGTAGACGGTAAATCAAGCTATTTTAGGAATAACACATCCATCCACTGCACCTCCTCCACCGCCTCCACATCACACACATCGACCTTCACCTCCATCTCTACTAATAAGCATGGAAAACACTATGAAGATGCCTATATTCAAGGGTCTAGGGACTAAAGATCTTGAACAGTTTTCATTTGCAGCAGATGCTATGTGGAAATCACAACAGATAATGGATGATGACCTGAAGAAAGTGCAGTTGGTCACAACATTGCAAGATAGGGCACTAAGTTGGTATATTAAGTACAATATGATTCACCCAGCTGCAAATTTGAAAGAAACAAAAGATTCATTGAATAATGAATTCAAGAATCTTAAATCAAAATCCCGGTCTGTAATTGAGGTCAAAGAAATTAAGTAGAAGTTGAAGGACTCTACATGGGCTTTTGATCAACATTCAAAATGTCTGCTACAATAGGCTAATTTGCAGATCCTAGATGAGTAACATAAGGATTGGTATATTGTTTTTTTGTTACCTCATTTGAGGCTAGCATTGTCACAATAGAAGCAGGGAATGCAGGTGGCAGCACTAGAAATTTCTATGAAGTTGGAGGCTTTGGCTAGTTAAGATACATATCTAGGAGTGCAACAGATTCAATCGCAGTTGGCTAGCATGCATATGGAGTTGCAGGATCTCAAAAAGGGGAAATAGGTCCAAAATAAGACATGCGTAGAAGTATGGTGCTTAAAGTATGAGGTCCATGGTCATGACATTGATCATTGCGTGGTGTATCATAACTATCTAATTAGGCGAGGTCATGTCCCCCTGAAGCCCAAAAATACGGCTTGATCAAGCACCGGTGTGGTGCCATGGTGCGTTATCTTCCAAATAATAGGAAAACATATGACAGACAATTACCACTTGTTACATAAGTTTGTGCAGACTCCCCAACAACTATTCTACAATTTCTGTAAGTTTGTAGGGCGTGATGAGTGCAATTACCAAAGCTATGAGCTAATGATGGAAAGAACTCCGACATATAGAATATAGGTGGAGACACGCCCTTAGTAGGATCAAGGCACAACTACAACACATGGAGGATTTGAGGGATGAGGAAGAGGACAAGGGGGAGGAGTTGGAAGAGGTCACGGACAAATCATTTGTTACAATTTTGGGGAACTAGGCCACTTTGAGTGGGATTTCCAGAACCCTACACACCCCTCTTGTCAATATTGCTAATAGTTTGATCACGTCATAGAGGATTCTCTAGTGCTCATCGTAAATATTCAAGAGAAGAAGATTGAGAAACCTACTTAAAACATCTATGTGATGAGATCAGAACCACACAAAGATGGTCCCAGTGTTAATATAGTTATGTGAAGCGGTATATCTACTGGGGAAGATAAAGCCATAGGAAACAACCAGAAGAAAATATATGGGTACGTAAGGCTAGTGACAAAGATGTTGGATTCGATTTAAAATGAGGAAAAGGAAACTTTTATGGAGGTGAAAAAGAACTTTACGGATTCAAGAGCTTCCACATCAAAGGCTTAGAGTACACGAACAGAGAAGCCTGAGGAGGTCATTAATGCGCAAGAAACAGATCCTTTAGTGTTGACATCCTTCTTACATACTTGCATGGAACTCCTAAGGGACCAAAAAGAAATAGAGGGACTACAAGAGTTGATAGAGAACTCCGCTAGAAAGGGTAAGCCACTTCCTAAATAACATGCAGTGCACAAAGTGGAAAAGGGTAAGAAAATGATTGGTTGAGAGATGATATTGACTACAGAGATCAGAGAATTTGAAATGGACCAGGTGATCCTATATTAAGGATCTGATGTGAATGCTTTTCCTAAACAAACCTAGGAAAGAATGGGAAAGTTGGCACTACAATGGTCCCCAATTCAACTATGAATGGAAAACAAACAAAACATTATTCTGATGGGGTGATTACATGGAATAACTATAGATATTGAAGGTGTGTGTGCTATAGCTGATTTTGAAGTAATCAAAATAGTGGATGACAATAATCCCTACTCGATGCTGCTTGGAATTGATTGGGCATTTGATATGAATGCGGTCATCAACCTGAAGAAGTGCAACATGACATTTGAGAAGAAGGAACTGAGAGTCATTGTTCCATTAGATCTAGTTGAGGGTGTGCGGTATACTGAACTAGCCTGAGGTTACTATGAGGAGGATGATATTGAGAAAATATATAAGCTGACTACACAGGATGAGGACTGAATCAACCCTATGGCGGATGGGAAAATTACTTGGGAAAAATACAGTTCGTACAACTTGGATTCAAATGGGGAGCTCAAGCATTGTCCAAATAGATTACATGAAGTGTCAACGTTGCGATGAAACAGGCTTACTAAATCACTCTGGTGTATATCTACTGAGGTACACAATTTACCGTATTATGATGGCTTAGAAGATGTAAATATATTTTGGATAAATTTGAAAGGGATGTACGAGAGGAACATTGGTTCCATGCACTAGACATTGCATAGAGAGCTACACCTACCAAATGGTGGGGTACACATAAGAACAATTTTGCAGACTGCAAGGAATACCGTAGGATGTTGAAGTTGTGGTTTGGATATGCCAATAACTGCATTACTAAAAAATATACAAGGAACGATGATCTGAGCTAACATCTAGCTCGTTGGATGAAAGCATGGGGAGAGGAACCACAGCCTGAATGGGTGCACATATTCTTCCATACTTTGGATACTATTATGATGAATTTGTATATAAAAATAGAGCCGTGACATAGAACCGCAAAGTGGGATGTTTTTAAGGAAATATTTCTCTTAACTTTAAGTTTTGAAGATGGATTCAAATGTATAAATGAAGAATTACAGGAAATAAAGCCTACAATATTTAGGATGCAAAAAGAACCTATCACATGGGTACAACTATATTAGAGTATGCAGTTGTGCCATTCTCTGGAATGCTACAATGTGACCACAGAGGAAGGTGACGAAGATCCAAAAAATATTAGTATGCCTGAGTCATAGGGATAGTGCAAAGTTGCTAGGTCTAAAGTGGAAATTTCGGACATCTCAAAACCATTGAAAACCAAGCAAGTGAAAATTAGGTTAGAAGTGCAGCTAAAGTTTGAGAATATAGGTGACTACTGGGATGAGGACATGGTTGAAAAAGTAGCAGAGTTATGACGAGAATATCAAGACTTGTTTCCAATGAATTTCTCTGATCTGAAGGGGATAGTAGGCGATTTGGGTGTTATGAAGATCAATTTGAAGCCAGGTACAAAGCTGGTAAATCAACGCTCATACCAATTGAATCCTAAGTACAAGGAAAAAGTGCGCGAAGAACTAGATAAGATGCTTGTAGTAGGAATTATTGAGCCTATAGAAGAATCATAGTGGGTTAGTCCTATGGTGGTTTAGGAGAAGAAGATGAAGGGTGAAATCCAATATGCATCGATCTAAGGAAGTTGAATGATGCTTGTGTACATGATCCATTCCCTACATCATTCACAAATGAAGTATTAGAGAATGATAGTGGTCAAGAAGCCTACTCATTTACAGATGGGTTCTCAGGGTATCACCAGATCAAGATCATGCCGAAGATCAAAGTAAGACTAAATTTTCCATAGAATAGGGTTGTTTTCAGTATACAGTTATTCCCTTTGGACTTAAGAATGCCCCTGCGATATTTTCTAAGGTGGTAGTCATAGCCTTCAAAGAATTTATTCATATGTTTTTGGAGATTTACTTTGACGATTGAACAGTGTTTGGGCTAGTCAAAAATCACACTGCAATTCTTCTTCTAATTCTGGATACTTGTAGGAAGTATGAGATATCCCTGAATCTAAAAAAGTGCATCTTTTGCATACCATATGGGATACTCTTGGGCCACGTTGTTTGTAAGTAGGGGTTGATGGTGGACCCTGCCAAAATTGCAGTAATTATCAATCTAGAGCCTCTAAGGAATGTAAAAAAGTTGCACGCAACATTGGGCCATACAGGATACTATAGGAAATTCATCAAGGCATATGCGCAGATCACTGTGCCCATGGAAAAATTATTGAAGAAGGATGCGACATTTTACTAGGATGATGATTTCTAGAAAATCTTAGATGTATTGAAGGAAAATATGGTTACATAACCTATTCTGGTGTTTCCCGATTAGAAGAAAGAATTCCATGTACATGTGTATGCATCCTGCATAGTGTTAGGAGCAGTGTTAACCTAACCAGGCGTAGGTGATATCAACCATCTGATTGCATTTGCAAGCAGAAAAGTTTCTAAGGGAGAGAAGAATTATTCAACCATGGAGTGCAAAGGGTTGGCGATGGTATATGCACTCCAAAAGTTTAGGCATTATTTGTTGGGTGCACATTTCAAAATGCACACAAATCATTCTGCTCTGAAGTACCTGGTCAACAAGCCTGTGTTGGGGAGGGGGGGAATTTGTAGGTGGTTACTGTTGTTTCAGGAGTACGACTTTGAGGTATCTGTGAAGGTAGGGAGATTAAATGTTGGACCAAATCACCTTTCGCGAATTGAGAATGGTGAAAAACCTACAAATATTGATGAAGGATTTCTTGATGCATAGCTCCTTATTGTGCACACTGGAGATGAACACTTTGTAGATATAATCAAATTATTTTCTACAAGTACAACACGTGAAGGATATATGATGCAATAGAAGAAAGAATTGGTGGTCAGGGCTGCAAATTTTTCTATCATTACAGGGCATTTGTATAAAATTGGATCGAATGAAGTTATGTGCAGGTATGTACCAAATTCTGAAAGACAAAGTATCCTCATTGAAGCACATTGAGGAGTTGTTGGAGGACATCATGCAAGAAGAGTGACTGCGTAGAAGATCCTACAAGTTGGGCTATGGTGGCCAACTTGCACAAGGATTCCAAGGAATATTGGAGGGCGTGCAATGTCTATCAGAGGATGGGGAGGCCGTCATGAAGGGATGAATTACCTCTGAACTTGCATGTTTTGTTACAGGTATTTGAAAAATGGGCCATAGATTTTGTATGACCTATTCAACTACCAAGAAAGAAGACACGAGAACGATACATCATCAGAGCAACATAATACTTGACCAGGTGGGTTGAGATGCAACCCATGAAGGATTGCAGTGTGGCTACAACTGTGAAGTTTATATTTGATTACATTCTATCAACATTTGGTTGTCCTAAGACTTTTATGAGTGATAGGGGTTCTCATTTCCCGAATGAAACAATTGCTTCCCTTCTTGAAGAATTCCAGATGCATCATCAGAAAAGCATGTTGTATCATCCTCAAGAAAATGGAATAGTGGAAGCCTTTACTAAAATCCTGGAAAATGCTTTTACAAAGATCTGTAATGCCAATAGGAATGACTGGGATGTGCACATACCAGCTATTATTTGGGCATATAAAGCTACCTATAAGAAATTGACTGGACAAACACCGTTTAGGCTGGTTTATCGACAAGAGGCAGTGATACCAGTGGAGTACATCGTGCCCAGTTTGAAGATTGCTACAGTCACAGAGATGGAAGATTGGGATACCATGGAAGAATGCCTAGTGTAGATACTTGAGTTATAATAAGATCACTTCTTCGCAGGCTTTCAAGAGAAGGTGCAAAAGGCTCGATAAAAGCCATGGCATGATCGCCACATTAAGTAGCACACCTTTAAAATTGGAGATTTAGTGATACTCTATGATAGAAAGTTCACAAAGTTTCAAGGAAAGTTTCAGATGCATTGGTTAGGACCATACATCGTCAAGTATATTATGGATGGAGGTGTAGCTCATCTCGCGAAGCTGAACGGGGAGTTATTTCTAGGAAGACTCAATGGCAGCCAGCTGAAGTTGTTTAGGATGATCCCACCACTACGCAATGACTCTATGTAGGCAGGAAAGTCTTAACACTTCAGGCAGTTGCAAGGAACTATGGGACTATAAACTATGCTACCAGAAGGACAGTTTGGCGAAGAAAAGGGGCTACGTGATGATTGGGAGAAAGGTGCGGAAGAGATGTGCACAAAAGAGCTGCACTAATACGGTGGGTCCTGTGCAGCCCAACCAAAAAGTGATCGTTGGTAGCATTGTAGATGATTAGATGGCTAATTTTCCATGAAATGGAGTGAGGGGAAAGAATTTAAGGAACATATCTTTGGAAATCTGCCGCCAAAAGATCATTAACGATGGATATTTGGAGGGAACAGATGGATTTGGATTCAAAATGGGCTATAAATACAACATCCCACTCCACATTTGAACACCTTTCTTCGAGAGAAATTTCCTTGAGCTTTTACGCTTTAGTTTGCGCCAAGAGAATTGTTGCATGTCTGGCAGAGATTGGAAAGAGACACAACAGAAGTTTTCGTAGCAAGGACTTGGGAGGGAGGCAGATTTACCTGAGTGGAAAAATTAAATATTCTGGAGAGAATGACTGCAGTACAACCCATACATACAACAGTGCCTAGATCACTGAGGCCTAACCCATTTCCTCCATGGCACGAGAGAAGAAGCAAAAGAAGCCACATCAAGCTTCGATGCAAAAATTACCACACAAAATTCCAACTGAGGTCAAACAGAAGGGTCTGAAGGATAGGAGCAAGCAACCAATGGAACCCCTAGACTTGGATGAGGAGGAACTAAATATGAGGGTTGAAGAGATTGATGCAAATGAAGCAGTGTTGATTACTTAGCTACCACCTTATGTACCCCCTAGGAAATCCACAACCAAAGTGACTAAGGACCCAAATTCAGTAAAATTCTAGGTCTCCACACCATTGTTACTGGAGGATGTACCTTTTGAGGGCAATTTATTTGCCCAGATACCATTTTTAAATATGGAGGACTACGACCTAGGTGATCACGTGAAGTTCCCATAGTTGGATTTGAGAAAATATATCAAGAAATTATACTACGAGGAGTCAGATGTTACACGTCTTGAGCCAATGAAGTGGGCGACCAGAATTGAGTACATGGGGTTGTTTAACGTGTTATGGGTGCCACATTTTAGCCGCAGTATCATTAACATTGTCCATGTGCGTCAATTATTGATGCTGGTTCACGATGATTGCCCTTGGTTGGGAGGGCCCATTCCAATTACCGTCATGTTGATCCATCGAATAACCCTATTGCCTTATCTGGGCATGAACCCTATAGATGTGGGGATATTGCAGGAGAAGAAGTTGGAACACCAGATGAATAGCTACTTTAGGTTGGTGAAGAAGTGGTGAGGCTATGTTTTTAGCTCCATATTGAATGGAACTATGCAATTTTCTACACAAATATTGGCTAGAAAGATAATGCAATAGTGTTGCATTAATTAAGTGCCAACACCAGTAGTATTTTTGGCTACGCAGTGCAACAAAGGAGTCCAATACAATTGGTCCAAGATCACAAGTTCTTGGTAGATTTCCATGAAGCCCAGGAGGACAGCGAGGCATTCCACTACACGTGGCTACTTCTATTGATTGTGCTAGTGGCATGGAGGATGCCTGAGGAGAGCCAGTTCCTGAAACATGATCCAAAATTATGCAAAGCTATAAATTCACCTCGTAGTGGGTGATGAAGGATCCTGAATGCGTAATGGAAACAAAGATCTTATGGGTCTTGTTCAAGTCTGAGTTGCAGATGGTGATCAACCAACGACTGCGTTTGTCACCAATTCTACAATCGTAGTATCCTAATATTGCAGAGTTCAAGGGATATTTTCAAAAGATGTCCATACGTGCAATGAAGGATTCCATGGGAACATGGCATAAGTTTCCATACTTTGTTGTAGAAGATGATATTATGGGGGTCATTAACAAATGGCCGAGAAAATGGCTCAACCCATCTAATGCAGGTGCAAGAACAAGTAAGGTTGTCGAGGACGAGATGGGAAAATCAACAACTGCGATAGTGGCCAGGAAAGATAAAGAGAAAGAAACACAGAAGGCTTCTACCAAATAAAAGGTCGTGCAGAAAGAAAAGGCCATGCAGTAGAAAGTGACCTCTACAAAGGGGAAAGAAGCATCAAAGGAAAAAGTGTCTTCCCACAAGTAGGAATTACCATGGGAGAAAGATGCAGCATCTTTGTAGGCCATTATTGACCTCGAATAACCAGAAATGGACCACATAGATGTGGAGGTATAGACTCATAGTGAAGAGGAAGGGGGAATGAACAAGGAGTCCCCCTTTAGGGTCAGAAAGAGGTAGAAGTGAAATTCCATGGGACCTCACAAGAAGCAAAAGTCTGACAAGTCTACGAGCACGACACCATTAGTCCTCATAGAGGAGACCTTGACGAGATTGATGATGTGGCCTACAACAAGGTAGAAACAATTTGGGTACACATCGAGGACCATTACCATCAGGCATTGGACAAAGTACAATAGGGCCTGAAAGAAAAAGCAACATTCATGGGCATCACTCTAGAAGAAATTCTAGTTCTTTTACCAGGAGATATCATTACCATTCTCATCATTACCATCATTGGAGAAGAAGATAAAATTACTGTATTCTTGATGAATTTGTGTAGGCCAAACCAACTACAGTTGATTGAGAGATGAAGAAATATGAAGATGCAGAAACATGGTTGCTTGGCATGAAGAAATTCTTTAAAATCCATCATTATTATGAAAACATTAAAGCAAAAGTGGCCACCTATATTTTGAAAGGAAAAGGATATATATGGTGGGAGGATTTGAATAATGTTAAAGGAACAATTGAAGAGAGATTGACAAGGTCTGAGTTTGAGAGATTATTCAGAGACAAAGACTTATGAGAAAGATATTATGACAAGAAGGTAAAGGAGTTTTATGAGCTGAAAATGGGTCAACTGACAAATGAAGAATACATTACCATATTTCTAGAACTGTTGAGATATGTGCCATATATAAATGAAGAGAAGGAAAAAGTTTAGCAATTTATCATTGGGTTGTCCATATCATTTAAAGACTACATAAAGTTTTATGAACCACAAACTTTGGATGATGCTATAAAGAAATTAAATCATTGTTATGAACAAGAAAAACACATCCCTAAATTTAAAACTTATTGGAAAGCAAGGAACAATAGTAAGGATAAGAATAAATTTCCCAAGAAAACTGTGGATAGGAAGGAATGAACGCATTCAACCAGTGAAAATCAATTTTAGCAGAAATCTAGTCCATATGTCAGAGGTAGTATGCATTAGTGGGAAGGATAAAAACACAAATTTGAATATCAATAGTAGTTGAAATGCTAGACTTGTGGGGGAAATCACCAAAAGAGGGACATCCCACACTAGAAAAATGTAGGTCCAAAAGTTTACAGTGCCTAGGAAGCTCTAACTGTGGGGGAGGTGGCACAAATTCTGCCTAAAATATATACTTTTATGGATTATCACTAGGCCTACCACCAAACATCCATAATTGATATGGAAGGTAAGCTATGTAATCAGATCATTTCTATTTTAATTGATCTTGGTTGTAATTACATCTATATTAGTCTAGAACTCATGGAAAAGTGAAATATGACCAAAGAATTCCATGCAAAAGCTTGGTTAGTTCAATTGGAAATAGGAACAAAGAGACAAATTAGTTATTGGGTGAAATCATGTGCATTTGAACTCAATGATATTCCAACAACAACACATTTAAACTTTGTTCCATTGGGTGCATACAACATATTATTGGGCATGGACTGATTGTACATGCACAGAACTAAGGTTCATTGCTATGAAAAGGAAATCAAATGCCTAGATGATGCTAGAGAAAGAAAAAATTTGCACTGTAATAAGAATCCAACTTCACTGAGACTAATTACAACCATAAACATGGTTGTTGAAAATGCTACGAATTATTTATTGTACACGATTTCAGCAATGGAAAATATAATGAAACCGTTTGGGAAGACTAGATTTAAATTCTAGATAAGTATATCATGTTACAGAAATTCAAAGATGTGTTTCCAGCTGATATTTTGGGACTACCTCCTCATGGAGAAGTTGATTTCTCTATTGAATTAGTGCCTGGAGTAGCACCAACGTCCAAGGCACCATAATGAATGAGTAAACCTGAACTAGTTGATTTAAAGTTATCACTGACAAAGATGCTTGAAAAAGGTTACAGGCAGCCAAGTGTGCCATCGTGCGGAGCTCCAATAGTGTTTGTGAAGAAGAAGGATGGGACACTCAGAATTTTTATTTATTACTGACAGTTGAATAAAGTGACAAACAAGAATTAGTATCCATTCCACAATTGATTATTTATTTCATCATTTGAGAGGAGAAATAGTCTTCTATAAGATTGATTTTAGGTCCAGATATCATAAAGTGTGCATTAAACAGGAATAAATTTATAAGACTAATTTATGAAAAATATATGAGTACTATTAGTTTGTAGTGGTACCCTTTGGGATTACTAATGCCCCTACCACTTTTCATGTGTTTAATTAACAATGTGTTTCATCCTTACTTGGACAAGTTCATGATTGTCTTTGTGGATGACATATTGTTGTATTTGAAGACTGAAGGAAAGCATGAAAAACACTTAGATGTAGTACTATAGTTTTCGGGGGAATACAATATTTACACAAAGCTTAGTAAGTGTGCTTTCGTCAAGACATACATACATTATTTAGGGCACATTTTCTCAAAATCAGGGATATCAGTGGATCCATAAAAGGTAAAATCCATCATAGAATGGCCAACAACAATAAATGTCAATGATATTGGATCATTCATGGGATTGGTAGGATACTATAGGAGGTTCATCATAAAATTATCTAGGATAGATCATCCTATCACATCCTTGTGGAGGAAGGCAAATAATTTTGAATGGATAGTTGAATGTGCAGCAACCTTAGAGTAGTTGAAATAATTTCTCACTCATTCTCCTGTATTGAGGATCGCAGATTCAGACAAATATTTTAAGATTTACACAAATGCTTGCAGAGAAGGGCTCTATGGAGTCTTTCTATAGGAAGGACATGTATTTTTCTATAAGACACAAAAAATAAATGAGTTTGACACAAAGTATGTTACTCATGATTTGGAGTTAGTAGTCATTATTGGTGCATTGAATATCAGTGGACATTACCTTCTTAGCAGAAAGTTAATGCTCATGACAGATCATGGTGGACTCAAATATTTATTTGAGAAACCTAAGTTGAAAGCAATAAAAGCTAGATGGATAGATATACTTAATGAATTTGACTTTGAGATCAAATACATCAAAGGGAAAAAGAACAAGGTTGTTGATGCACTCAGCAGAAGAGTCCAATTCAATCACATAACATCCATAAGTTCTTATGGAGTGGATATGGTAGAATGGATCAAGTGTGCAAGACAACATGATGAGAAATATCAACAAGTAAAGGAAAATATACAACAATATGGTGAGGATGAGGAATATCATCGCACAAATGAGCGTCTAATTAGATTCAAGAATGGAATCTAAGAGTATCAGATAATGATTATTTGAATAGGCTTATAATGAAAGAGTTTCATGTAAACCATATTCCAACCACTCGAGATACCTAAATACTCTCAAAACTATCAAGAAGTTTATTGTTGGACTAATTTGAAAAAGGAGGTGGTTGTTTTTTTGCAAAATGCATAGAATGTCAGTATGTTAATGTTGAATGTAAACATCAAATAGGATTATTGCAGCTCATTCTCATTCTGAAATTCAAGTGGGAAGTGATATCCATGGACTTCAACGTTGGTTTTCCAAGAAACTCAAAACACTATGATGCAATTATGGTGGTGATTGACAAATTGAGCAAGGTGTCTTGCTTTGTAGTAGTTAAATCCACTAGCTTAGTAAGTGAAGTGGCTTAAACCTTCATCAAGGAGATTTTGTGGTTGCATGGAGTTTCCAAGAAAATCATTTAAGATAGAGATGTCAAGTTCACTTGCAAGTTCTGGAAGAAATTATTTGCAAGATAGGACACATAATTGGCTTTCAATACAACTTATCATCCATAGACAAAAGGGAAAACAAAGAGGAAAATTGGAGTCGTGGAAGATACCTTGAGGATGTATATGATGCACCAGCAAAATAAGTGGGAATATTATCTTCCACTTGTAGAGTTTTCATACAACAATGGGTACTGAGAATTATTAAAGATGAGCCTATTTGATGCATTGTATGGAAAGACCTTTAATAGTCCTCTCAATTGGAGTGATCCAGTGAACGACATCCTTATTGATCCTGTATGCTAAAGGAAATGGAAAAACAAAGGAATATCATTAAGAATCATTTAAAGGTGGCATATGATAGGAAAAAGAGCTATGTGCATCAACATAGGGTGCATAAGGAATTCCAAGTTGCGGAACATGTTTACTTGAGAATTAAACCAAAGAAATTTTCCATGAATATTGGGTCATGTGCCAAGTTGGCACCATGTTTTTGTAAACCTTTTGTGATACTTGAAATGATAGGAATAGTGGCTTATAGGCTAGCCTTGCCTCCATCAATTAAAATACATAATTATTTCCATGTTTCTTTGCTTAAAATATATGTATAGTATTCTAATCATGTGATTGATTGGCCTATGCTATATGTGGAACTAGAGGGATATTTCTAGACAAAACCACTATAAATTCTATATCAAAGGAGCCTAATGCTCCAAAATCGAGAAATAGATCAAGTTAAGGTGTATTGGAGGTACTTTGGGCCCGAGGAAGCCACGTGGGAAATGGTTGATTCAATGAGGGAAGCATGTCCTTCTTTATTTATTGGTTGAATAAAATGCATACAATTATAAATACTGTATAAAGATGGGTTTATAAATCTCCATAAAAATTATGTATGTGTGATCTAGGCATGTTTTCATGTTACGTATGGAATAAGAACACTAAGGATTTTGTTCCCCCATGGGGGTGTTGAAAAGTGTAACTAGGTTCAATATTCATAATGGCATGTGTAATTGTGATTTTATGTAATAGATGTAAAGAAGAAAATAAAAATATTATTGTAATGCTTGTCTCATGGGTTTCATAAGCAGGGAATTGTATTTTTAGTTATGGCCCCCATTGTGAGCCTTTAGGTTTTTTTCATCAAGTCATAAAGACTATTGAATCAATGTAAAAGTTTGGAGACCCATTTGGGCATGTTACACATTGTAAAAGGAAATTTATTTGTGTCATAAACCCTCCAAGACCTTATCACAAAGTCACCTTGAAGTTAGCCTAAACATGTTTCCAGAAAGGCATGTCGGCCTAGGTACTTGTTCAAGTCAGTTTATTTTGGATGCACTAACTACTATATATAGGAATCTCGGCCTTCATTTGGAGATACACAATTTCGGTCAATTAAAAAGAAAGAAGAAGTGTGAGAATGGTGAAGGAAGATAGAGATATAACTGGCAATAAGAAGGAAGGAAATATTGAAGCATTTGGCACTGTTTTTTGGGCTAGTAGCCTCAAATGTGCAGAAGAAAAGCTAGGGTTTCTGCAGTGGTTCCGTAACAATCCAAGAGAAGGTCATCTAAAGGGTCTCCAAATTAGTTCTATTTCCATCCGAGTTCATCTAGAGAACTATCTAAATATAGAGAAAAAGGGAAACACCTCCAAACTTCTTCCTTCTCCTCACACGTGTGAAATTGCAGTAGTATGAATTGTAGATTTGTGTAAAAGAGGCTGAAGTTTCATGGTAATCAAGAAGTGCAATGAAGGAAGAAGTTTGACTTGTGTTGACTTGTGCAAGAAGGAAATGTTGGCATTATGATACAGGTATGATAGAGGTGTTGTCCTTGATGGCAACTCACTCAGATGACAGATCATAGTAAAACTAGAATGATCAGAGAGGTATATGCAGGTGTGCTGTGAAAAAGAACCGCATACACGTGGGTGCACCATATACCAAGTCGTGTATATGTACACATGAAAGTTTACGGAAGGAAAGGTGCATACATGTTGGGAATCTAAGTTTTGGTTCGTGGTATTTGGTCCATGGTATTTTGCTATTGGTCCATGGTATTTGGTCTGAAGTGTTGACCCAAGGTATTGGGTCCAAGGTATTGGTTCTACATGGTTTTGGACCATGGTATTGAGAGAGGCCTAAACCTATATAAGGAGAAGTTCATTAGGCCAAGAGGAGAAAGTGTGTAAGATGAATATCTGATGAAGTGTGAGATCTAGTATGTTGGTTATGGGTTTGTGATGCTTTGTTTGATCTGAACCTAGGAGGCACCTATGTGGTTGATAAAGGTTGATGGACTGGGATCATGAAGACTAAAATACATTATCATTATATGGTATGATCATGAATATATCTAGATACTAACACATGTTTTATCCTTTATATCTTATGTTTTGGGTATATCTGAAGTTGAAAATTGCAGCGAAGGTATAAGTAATTATTTTCAGATCTGTATGCGGGTTCTCTTTGGTGAAAGGGCGTATACACATCGGTTCGACACAGTCAAGTAGTGTATACATTATGAGATTTGATATTTCAAGTTGTTGTGGGTACTAGTGGTTGTTGCAGAGTTCTAGGCTCTGGTTTGTGTTCTGGTGACTGTGTTTTGATGACAGGGTTTTAGTGATTCAGTTATTAGGTGATTCAGAGTTAATTATTATATTGCAATGGTGATTGTTTTCTATTTATGGATCCAATCTTAAAATTTATGAAACGTGGTCCTTGAAAGAAAACAGAAGATGGTAGCCTTCTATAGGTCAGCACCTACATACTAGTACATCAACTAATACAAGAGCTAAGGGTGTTGTAGCTCCCTTCATAGAGAAGCTGGAGAATGAGAGAAGGTTGTAGCCTTCTACAGGTAGAAGCCTACATAATGGTATAAGACTGCACCAGTACAGAAATATTGTAAAAAGAAGTTTCTCATTAAAAGATGATAGGGACGAATTGCAGTGGGTGGTTTTCACCCACATTGGGTTTCCACCATATATCATGGTGTTCATGTGTGCTTCTTATGTGTGATGATCTATTTTGTTTACTGCACCTATTTACTGTTTATATGGTTAATAATGTTATGATGCTGTCATTAAAGATCAACTAACTGAATCATAAGTTTACTAGATATACGCTAGTTGCATTAAACACAGTTGCGTATACACACGGGTTGCCTTAACTGAAGTAGCGTATATGAATCTGATAATGGAAATGAAAAGGTTATTGATTTGCTAATACTGATTCACACCCCCCCCCCCCCCTCTCAGTATTATTTCCAACAATTGGAATCGGAGCAGGTCCTTTAGAAGAAGCTTGATCGCTTGAAGGAAGATCCATCAGGATGAGTAATCAAGAAAGAGAGGGATCCATCAGACCACCAATCTTCGATGGGAGAAATTTTGTCTACTGGAAGATAAGAACCACAACATATCTACAATCACTTGGAATGGATGTTTGGGGAATCGTGGAAGGAGGATATACATATCCATCAGCAATTCCTACAGATACAACAGATAGAAAGCAATATGAACTCAATGCCAAAGTTGTTACTATCTTATTGGGAAGTTTGTCACAATCAAAATTTGTCAAGGTCATGCAGTTCAAATCAGCCAAAGAAATATGGGACAAAATCATTCTAAGCTACGAAGGAGATGATCAGGTAAAACATGCTAAGCTTCAAACTCTCAGTATACGGTATGAAACTCTTAAGATGCATAATAATGAAAGCATATCTAATTACTTCCTACATATAGATGATATTGTCAATTGTATGAGGAATCTGGGTGAAGAAATTAAGGAAGTTGTCTTAATTGAAAAAGTTTTGAGATCTTTGTCTGCTAAATTTGAATCCAAAGTGTCTGCCATAGAAGAAAAGGAGGATCTACAAAAAATCACTATGATGCAACTTCACGAAATCTTAACTACTTTTGAGATGAGAAAAGAAGGACCATTAGATATGAGAGAAGCCACATTTAAAGTATCAGCAAATGGAAAAGAAAAACTCAGTGAATCAGGATACATTTCAGAAGAAGAATATGAGGTAAATTTTGTCAAGAATCTTGAACGAGGATCTGGAAGGTTCAAAGGTAAGCTACCTTTCAAATGTTTTTCTTGTGGGAGAGTTGGTCACTACGCTGCTAGATGCCCTCATAACAATGGAAAGAAGTCTGAAGAAGGTAATAGAAGTTATTATACTCATGATAAAAGTAATGACTCGTCCAATGGTGATGAAGACATTAGACTTATCATGGCATATGAAAATAAGGATGTAGAAACAGAAGAAGTTACCAGATTAAAAGAATAGATGGAGACAACAACCAGAGTAAGGGAGCAACTGCAGGATGTAGTAAAATATTAGAGCATAACAATTCAGAGACTTGAATCTAATACCCTCTCTCTAAAAGAAGATATTAAAGAATCAAAGAAGCAGAGTAAAGAAGCTCTTGAAGAACAAGAACATGAAGTGCTCGAATTAAGGCAACAAGTGGAAGAAGGAAGAAAAGTTGAAGAAAACATAAGGAAGCAATATCTGGAAAAGGAAGAACAACATCAGGTTGAGGTAAATATCTTAAAAGGTAAATTAGAAGAAAAGGACAAACTGTTACGATTTCAAGACAGTACTAAGATTTTGGATGATATTATTACTAGTCAAAGATCCCCTACTATCAAAACTGGTCTTGGTTTTTATGAAACTATCGAAGGTGAATCTAGCTCACAGGGTGAGGAAAGGAATACTAATGAAAAATCTGAAATGATCAACGAAGAGATAAGTGGTCAACCCCAGCAACAACCAAGGAAAGAAATTATTCAAAGAATATATTTTCCTCCTAACTATGGAAGTGATAGTCGGTTATTTCCTCAAATGAACAATGTTGAATGTTATGTATGTCATAGATTTGTACATATTACAGATAAATGCAGAAGAAAAATGGGTCAAGACCATCACACAGAAAGATCATCACGTTCCAGGTACTTCAAGGGATATTGTTTTTCTTGCAATATGTTCGGTCATAAAGCCACTGATTGCTATAGGAGGAATACGAAACATGTAAGATGTTATGCATGTAACAAGTTTGGACATAAAGTAAGGGAATGCAGGAGCAAAATTCAAACTCCAAAGCAAGAGGATCATACATCATCCCAATTCTAGGTATTGAAGAAGACAGAATTAGAGACAAAAAGATGTGGCATAACTCAGATAGCTAACATAACAGACATAGGGGAAACTGAAAGTGTAGACCTTTAGTATTCCAATTTGCATACGCAGATATTATGAAGATAAGTCACGTATATACACGAGTTAGACATTTCATAGTCGCGTATATGATTTTCTAAAGAAAAGCAACATAACAGACTCAGGAAATGGTTCGGTCATGGTATATGATGGTTGGCACATGCTCAAGGGGAGAATATCCTTCGAATAATGCATTGTTGGCATTATGGTTAGAAGTCTTTGGTGATGATTCTTCTGTAGCTAAATGATACATCTTGTTGGTTGGTCAAAAGAATGGTAATGCAGGTTACAGGGTTGGATGCTGATGCTTATGGTGCAGATCATATATGGTGTATGATAGTTGCTGATGACTATAATTAGATTGCTGGTCTTTGATTTTTAACCCCATTATGCATGGGATGGATGATGTAATGTTTCTTATTTTTGAGTCATGTATAAACTTTTGGTATATCCCCACTTGGTTGGATGGATGAGTCAAAAATGGTGTATCCCCACTTGGTTGGTAGATTGATGTATGTATGAGTCTTTAGGAATGTCATTGGTAATGTATGTATAGAGTCATGTTATGCTTTTGTAGACCTTGCATGTGCTTAGGGGGAGCATGGATGGATTGGTACATCTTCGCATGACCAAAGGGGGAGCTCAATCAAAGATTTCAGCAGGTACTTAGGGGACGTATGGACAACATAATGTATATCAAGTAAGAAAATATCATGGTCCGCCCTTTGCCCTTGATGTCAAAGGGGGAGAGTGACTTGGTGTGGATGTTGCCATCAAGTCCAAAGGGGGAGATTGTTGGCATTATGATACAGGTATGATACAGGTGTTGTCCTTGATGGCAACTCACTCAGATGACAGATCATAGTATAGCTAGAATGATCAGAGAGGTCTATGCAGGTGTGCTATGACAAAGAAGCGTATACACGCGTGTGCACCATATACCAAGTCATGTATACGTATAGACGCAAGTTTACAGAAGGAAAGGCGTGTACATGTTGGGAATCTAAGTTTTGGTCTGTGGTATTTGGTCCATGGTATTTTGGTATTGGTCCATGGTATTTGGTCCGAAGTGTTGACCCCAGGTATTGGGTCCAAGGTATTGGTTCTACATGGTTTTGGACCATGGTATTGATAGAGGCATAAACCTATATAAGGAGAAGTCCATTAGGCCAAGAGGAGCAAGTGTGTAAGTGATGAATATCTGATGAAGTGTGAGATATATTATGCTGGTTATGGGTTTGTGATGCTTTGTTTGACCTGAACCTAAGAGGCACCTATGCGATTGATAAAGGTTGATGGACCAGGATCATGAAGACTAAAATGCATTATCATCATATTGTATGATCATGAATAGATCTGAATACTGACGCATGTTTTATCCTTTATATCTTATGTTCTGGGTATATCTGAAGTTGAAAATTGCAGCGAAGGTATAAGTAATTATTTTCATATCTGTACACCGGTTCTCTCTGGTGATAGGGTATATACACGTTGGTTCGACACAGTCAAGTAGCATATACATTATGAGATTTGATATTTTAGGTTGCTATGGGTTATAATGGTTGTTGCAGAGTTTTGGGCTATGCTCTGTGTTCTGGTGACTGTGTTTTGATGACAGGGTTTTAGTGATTCAGTTATTGGGTGATTCAGAGTTAATGATTGTATTGTAGTGGTGATTGTTTTGTATTTATGGATCCAGTCTAAAAATTTATGAAACATTGTCCCTGGAAGGAAAAAGAAGGTGGTAGCCTTCTATAAGTCAGCACATATGTACTAGTACATCAGCTAATACAAGAGCTAAGGGGGTTGTAGCTCCCTTCTAAGAGAAGCTGGTGAATGAGAGAAGGTTGTAGCCTTCTGCAGGTAGAAGCCTGCATACTTGTATAAGACTGCACCAGTACAGAAATATCGTAGAAAGATGTTTCTCATTAAAAGAAGATAGAGACGAATTGCAGTAGGTGGTTTTCACCCACATTGAGTTTCCACCTTATATCACGATGTTCATGTGTGCTTCTTATGTGTGATAATTTGTTTTGTTTACTGCACCTGTTTACTATTTATATGGTTACTAATTTTCTGATGCTCTCATTAAAGATCAACTAACTGAATCATAAGTTTACTAGATATACGCTAGTTGAATTAAACACAGTTGCGTATACACGTGGGCTGCCTTAACTAAAGTAGTGTATATGAATTTGATAATGGAAATGAAAAGGTTATTGATTTACTAATACTGATTCACCCCCCCCCCCCCCCCCTCTCAGTATTATTTCCAACAGGAGAAGCAACAAAGAAGTATATTGTGACTTGGTATTGGAGAGGTCATTTTGTCAAGGGTCTAATTTAGGGTCTTGGTGTTTGTCAATTGAAGTTTCTATAAGAAGAATAATTCGTTTGGGTTTCCTTCTCAAGTAGGAGAGGTTTTTCCCTAGCTGACAACCTACATTTTGTGTCTCTTGTCTCTTTATTATTTATTCTTTGGTAGTTTTTTTGATGAAGAAGGACATTATAATAATCTAACTAAAGAGAAGATAATAATCTATTGAAGTGAAAAATCATTCATAGGCATCTATCATTAATAAATAAACCACCTAATCTTGATTCCCTAGATTTCTCAATATGGTATCAGAGCTAAGGTGACAAAGTCAAGGAATAGCATCTTATCAACACACACTCAAGCTTTAAATCTCAAGGAAGGCATCAATGTGAATCTAGAAGTCAATATATATCAAGAATAATTCTACACTAGAAAGAAGTCCTGGAATCCTCAAGAGACATCAAGGACCATACTCAAATTGAAGGACTTATACATCAAGTTCCTTTCTAGAGAATCAAGACCAAGAATGTTGTCATCAATATTCTAAGGAAATATCCCTCTCATTGAAGTAAAGTTCTTACCATTGAAGACACCATCAAGAATTCATCATTGATCATAATCATAAAAGGCATCGGCATTAAAGGATATAAATAAATATCCCTCTATGTGGGATCAAGGATCATTCTTGAATAAAACTATCTTCATCAAGGATAATTTTTCTATTATCGATATCATCATCAACATCAAGGAAGAAAAAAGAATAAGGAGCATCATATCAAGTAAGTATATCTATGTCCACATATGAATATGTCAAAATGTCTTTTTGCAAGGAAAATAACAAATTGGTTGGGGCTTCAAACTATCTTGAATGGAAGAAAAGGAGATATCTTAATCTCATTGAAAATCAAGTTATGGAACATGTCAAAGGATCTATCACTAAACCAACAAAGGAATATGCTCAAGAAATTTCTATGTATATGAAAGGGGAAGTTGGGGCTCAAAGGATTCTCATAGAATCCATCAAGGACCCCCCCGTTCCATATGTATCAAAACTTGAAACTTCAAAATAAATGTATGACAAACTGGTAGAGTTGTATTCCATAAGAACTAGTGGAGAAGTCATATCATTAAGGAAATAACTCTACAAAATAAATATGTCAAAAGAAGAAGGAATATCCTAATTATTTATGAGGATATTTGAAATCAAGTATCAAATAAAAGATCTGTGAGAATTAATTTTTGATAGAGAAATGACTAAAATTGTACTAAATGCACTACCAGAGCTATGAGGTAAATTTACATAAAGTATTTATGGGAAGAAAGAATATACTCCATTCCAATATCTATTGTCTCTATGCAATATTTAAGAATCTAGGCTAAAGGAAAAATCGGACGTAGGATCAAGTGAGAAAAATAAAGCTTTTGCTACAATGACAAGAAGGAACAGAAAGTTTGGAAAGTTTGGTTCTCATACAAAGAAAAAGAACATTGCTAAGATTCAATGTTATGGATGTCAACAATATGGGAATTACAAAAGATATTGTACTAAGAAAAGGAAGGAAAATAACAAAAGAAGAAGAGAAGAATCCCATATCACCAAGGAAGTAGAGGAAGCTGAAAATAAGAAATCCATGAAAGAGGAAGTAAAATATCTCTATTATGATTGAGATAGCCTTCCTCTCCTAGCTCTTTTCAATTTTTTTTTTTCAATTCTTCCTATTGTAATGTATAAATATTAGGAACCACTAGAAGCATTATATGATGCATCATGTTAGGAAATGGCATCATAAGAAGAATTTGAAGCAAGAGATCATGACATCAGCATAGGAAAGCATGTGAAGTCCAAAGAAATCATGCATGGAAGGATATATCTCTTGGAAATATCTTTAGTAACATAGGTGATACTTATGGGAAAAGAAAGAAAAAGGTCATATAGAACAAGTCTCATTATACATATTTCAAAAGGAAACATTTAATTGATGAGGATGCTCAATATCCTCTATTGGAAACTTCGTAGGAAGGTGCAACAACAAAAATAAAGCAAGGGTTTCATCAAGAACTCCAAATTCTGGAATTCATGGGATGACAATATGATGATAGAAGAGGTGAAGAAAATCATGGGATTGGAGTTCCTTCAATCAAAGAAGTTGCTGAAGGATGTCTGGATGGCCTAAAGGAAAATGAGGTATGCATGCTTGTGTTCAATGTTGTAGAGTCATGTCATATGGTTGCAGGTAAACATCAATAAATTATTTATCTCGAGAGAATGTTCAAAAGAAAGGATCTCCTCTTTTCAAAATATTAGGAAGGCATGAGTCACACATTGTCTAGATGAAATCAACATAATATGTCCTCATATGAAATATGAGATGGTTGACAATGATTGGATGAACTCTGATTAAAAGTTCCTAGGAATAAAATATGTGAAGAAAGAAAGGAAGAGACAATGAAATATGCAACTATGGAAAAAGGAAATCAACATTCGAGAACTGAGAGATCAGACTAGGATATCTCCAAGAAAGATATCTAGACTTTAATGAATTCTAAAAAATAAAGAGACCCTTGAAAGTATATATATATGGGAGATGTTTCAATGTGTATGTAGGATGGTGATGAAAACTGGAAGATGTCATGATGAAATACCATCACAAATGTAATTTTGATTTAATGTTCATTCCCTTATTTTTAAATAATATCTAGATGGCCTTATGCCAAGCTTCCAAGGGAATGTCTATGGATATCTTCCACCTATGACGTCTATGTATTAGGATGAAATATCCTTAAGGAAACATGGCATGAAGAAGGCAGCGTGGCATGAAGGAAGGCCATAGATGAATTGATGGATCACTTTCCAATGAAAGAAATAATGACATGACTAACTCATGAATGAAAGTGATGGATGGTTTGTTCCCTATGAAGAAGTCCCAAAACATGAAGACTCCTGAATTAAGAAGAGAAGTTCATGACATCATGAGGAGTTCTTCAAGTAGCTGATTGTCCCATCATCTCCACTTGATGAGTTGTTGTAGGTCCCTAATTAAAAGGGAGCCTTGAAACAAGTTTATTACTTGGTATAAACTTGGAAGAAAAATTCCTAAGCCAAGAGGGAGCTTATGTACATTCCTTCCGTAGGAATGGGTACATTCCTTCATTGGAATATGTATGTCCTCTCTAATTAAGAATGAGAGATAAACACATCATTATTGTATTCACTTGGGAAGGCAGAAGGGAGGATTGGGTAAATATATGGCATCTGATGCTCCTTGAGGATGAGATAGGCCTTCCAAGATAAGAGTAGTCGTAGAGGTCCCATATTCTTTGAGGACTGGGAATCCAAGATAGGAATAGTCTTGGGGGAACACACCATGAGAACTCGGGTGGGGTATGTTCCAAGAGAGGAAATGATGAGGGTGTCTATACATCACTGGTCTCACCAGCATTCAACTCATATCTTATGAGGAGTTAGAGTCGTTAGTCAAGGCCTTTCTATGTGATAATGATGGTTGATATGATGCTAAACAGATGGGTTTTTGGGATGGGGTCCCTTGGGTCAAATTTTGTTAAGTTTTGTTAAATTTATTGTAAAGTCTCCGCATTTGAGGAGCAGAGCATGAGTAGCGCAGGTTGATAGGAGTCAAAGAGTCTTTAGGAAGGTCAAAGCCCCTTAGTTTGTTATATTCAAGTTGTTTTGAGACCCGCCCATGGTTCATGAACCATGGTACTGTAATGAAAAAGAATATAAAAGGAAGTCATAGAAGAGTCATAATAATGCTAAGCAATAGAAGTGCATGAGGTTGAGTCTGAGTTTATCTATTTTGTACTTGGTGAAGGGGAAGGCTCATGCAGCTATGTGCACGGAGACCTTGGTAAGTCTGTCTTCGAGTGTGCGAGCCCCTATAGTTTTGTTCACAGGGTTGGGAAGAGCTGTAATTGAAGATCTGAAGAATAATAAAAACTTGTTTTGAAGAACTACCTATGTATCTACGTATTACTATTTTATCTCTGAATTTATTGTATTTATGATCTATTGAATTCATTTTATTAGTAAAAGTACTTAATATATTCGCGAAGACGTAGATCTGTTTATTTATATGACATTATGCATGTTTAGTGCAATTAGAGAAGGACATAAATCTGCTAATTACTAATTACTGTAAATACTAGGCTTCAAGAGTTAGGGTTCGCAAAGGTCAAGATAAAACCCTAAGTTTTGTAGAAACACATCACATAGCTCTCTAGATGCAAAAAACTGGTTCTAGCATCCTCCAATACTACCTCGGGTGAGACTACAGCCTGCACTATGCAGGTTTTTTCCGAAAGGGCCAGTAGTGTATGGTTTTGTTGGTTATCGCAGCTAACTCCGAACGTGGGTCAAAGCCCCCTCAAACCAACAAATGGTTCCATTATCGGGCCCGAGATGGACGAGTTTGCAGCTCAAGAAAATAGGAATTTGCGCCTGTCGAAAGAAGAGTGGTTGCAGATATATATATATATATATATATATATATATATATAAATATATATATATATATATATATATATATATATATATATATATGTATATATATATATATATATATATATATATGTAATATATATATATATATATATATATATATATGTATATATATATATATATATATATGTATATATATATATATATAATATATATATATATATATATATATATATATATATATATATACAGAGAGGAACATGAAGTTTTCTTTTGCTCTTTTCCATGTGAATTATACGAATGGTTGGCTAAATTGGTGGATGGTCAACCTACCTAGAAGATGGATAACCATATTGTGTGAATGCCATAGTTAGTGAAGTGCTTGGAAGGATCAGAAAACAAGGTTACGAAGGTTGTTGATTATTGGATCAATAGTATTTTGGGCGGATTTATTACTGAGTTCGCGATTGATACATCTACCAGTTATAGTGAAGTTGAACGCTGGTTTTTCAAATGACCAAGAGTTAAGTATCTAAAGTCTTTGAAAGCTTGGATTAAAATGCTATTGTGCAAGAAACGGGTTATGCCACTAAATTGATGTTTAAACGAGACTTGGCGGGAGCTAAGCGAAGTGGGAAATAGTTTAGAAAATATCTAGATACAATTGCTAACTACAGTCCTATGTTGGGAGCATCCGATAGTGAAGAAGAAATTGATAGTCCAAAGATGCACAGAGGTGCATCGCAGTCAATATATCATGGCACTGTGAGAATACCACATCCACCCACCCCACCTCTGTCATCACCTCCACCTCACACACCTACGCCTCCACCTCCACCTCCGCTATTCAGTATGGCGAACACTATGAAGATGCCTATATTCAAGGGTGTGGGGATAGAATACTCTGATAAATTCTAGTTTGTAGCAGATGCTGTGAGAAAATCACAACAAATAATGAATTACAATCTAAAGAAAGTGTAGTTGGTAACAACATTGCAAGATAGGGCACTGAGTTCATACATTAAGTATAGTAAGACTCACCCAACCGCGTCATTAAAAGACACAAAAGATGCGTTAAATAATGAATTTAGAAACACAAAGTCTCAAGCCCAGTATGTAACTAAGGTCAAGGAAATAAAGAAGAAGGTGAATGAATTTGTATGGGATATTGATCAGAGGCTGAAATTTCTACTATAACAGGCTAATATGTAGATCTCAGACGACCAACATGATGACCCTTGGTATTGCAACAGGAATTCTGCAACTCCCAAGGCTATCAAATTTAATTATCAACCTGGAGTTCGTACAAATTTAAGAGGTATGATTCCTCTGCTATCATGATGTAATGGAGTGCATGTAATGAAATCAAATCCAAAACTAATTGCAGAAAATGAAATGCTTGAAATTGAAACCTTAACCTATTGCAAGAAAGAAAGAACAAGGAAAGCAACCTATTCTAATTGAATAAATTAAATATCATGAACTAAATTTCAACCATTACATTTCAAAGATTTTAGGTCCATTAACAGAGTTCGTTGGATGTGGCAATCAAGAAAATCATCATTGTATTATCCAATCCATAAATTTCTCCATTAGCCCAAATCGCTGAAATGTTTTGCATGGGTAAAGAGGCAAGTCCTAAGTGGTATTTAGTTTTCCATAATAATTTATTTAGAGCATAAGGGTATTGATTCAACCCCATGGGATTATAACCAAGCTTCTTGAGTGAATATGGGTAAGTATATACATGTTGGATGCTACTACAGGGTTTCGTGTAGTTTACTACAGGGAACAATAGATTTGTTATAGGAAGTTATAATTCATTGAATGACCAACCAAATAAAATCCAAATTGGATGGGACAATTTTTTTTATTCAATAGGATGACTTAGGTCTCCATTCCAAGTGGAATCACTCAAAAATACCTCTGTTAACCATGCTAAAAATTGGCAGAAAATTACTAGTCTAAAATCTAGAAATTCTAGAACTAGTGAACTAGTAAATCTATCAAATGCCTAACCTAATAAAGCGAAATTTCAAGGGGTGATTATTGTTATTAACTATATTTATTTTTTGATCTAATTCATGTTGATTCAACTTGATTGAGGCTCATTAACATTCTCTAAAAAATAGCAGAAATTTATTGTTATTTGCCACAAAGGACTTCTAGAAATCTAGATTTGGGAATATGCAAACGAATCCAATGACCTTTCAAAGTTGTTTCAATGATGAAATTATGCTTGTGATCCTAAAAAATAAGTTACTTCAACCATTTAACCCAATACTAGAACAAGAAATCATTAATATTAAATGTAGAAAAAAAAACAAGAATAAGAGATGCATGTGAATAAGAAGTGAAAAGAAGAAAAGTAAATGATACAAAAGGGCTTTGAGGCTCCTAGGATGTCCAAGCCCAAGGAAAATTGGAGTCATCTGGAGGAGATCAAGATTTATAAGTTGAACATGGCACCAATATTCATTATTTCCATCAATACAATTACATCCCTGTAACAAATGAAAGTGGAGCTGCAAAAATACGAGTTCTCTCCACTAGAAGACTAATAAAAATCCACCCTTCAAGGAAAATTAGACTTGGTACTTATAAAAAATGATTAGGAATCATTCCCCATGAAAGGAGGAATCTTTCCCCACCAAAATCCCTTTTACTAGTGGATCTAGTTCCCTATACTACGAATCTGCATTAAATGGCAGGGAACACATTCCTAGATTTTCTCAATCATTGGAGTTCCACAATATGTGTCATAATTCCATAATATCTTGTTGATTTATTAATTAATATTGATCCTCCTATAGTAGGGATCAAGTCCCTAAATTGCCTCCTCCTCCAAATTTTCATAATCTACACAATATTCTCACAATACTCCATAAAAATAAATAATATTAGGCACAAATATGGAATTATCCATAAACCTTCCTAATGAAAACATTAAAGTTACAAATGCATTATATAATGTAAAAAAAGAGGTTTAATGTGCTGAAGGATGGTCAGATGGGCCTTATTTTATATATTATTTAGAGGCCCATCATACCCTCTTGCTGAAAGTGTTGCTCATCCACTAAGAAACTTAGTGACCTCTTTGTGCCTCATTCATGGCCCTGGTGGCCTCCCTCTTGTGCATTCCTTAGTCCTTTCTCTTAATAATATTGGTTGTAAGTTCTGCTAGGACAGGCACAAACATGTAGTTGTTATTTTCATGATTGTTTAACAGTATTTCAAGCAAAAAAAAATAACTTTCCTCTTTGCAAGTGAACTCTAATGGCTTGTAGATCCATTTCATTCATACCCTCTCCCTTGAAACCTTCATTCCATTTTCACTCATTTCTCCATAAATATTTGTGTGTAGAATAAATCACAATGCTTCTTGAGACCATTAGCCTACCTTCTTTCCCTTATTGAAGATGGGTTCTTAAATATTTTTTCAGTTTGGCAAGGTCTTCCACATCCTTTTCCAACCTTCTACTACCTTTTTCCACCATTTGGACACCTCTCAAAACCTTCAAAATGCCTTTAGATGATAACTAGGACATCTTGTAGTAATTCCTATAGTAACTATAGGAAACCCTCTAGCAATTCATGTACTACTATAGGAAAACCTGTAGCAATTCTTGTAGTACTACAAGAAACCTTGTTTAAACCTATTTTGAGTAGAAATGATAGTCTGAGCCTAGGGTAGGCCCTCAAATTCACTTTCATGCCTTTCTCCCCTTTTATAACATCTTTTAGGCCTTGTACAAAAGCTAGAAAGAGATTAGAGACCTCTTGGAAAGCCTCTTTTCATCATTGCAGTTTGAGTTCTATTTTGATGATGAATGCCTTCTTGTCTTTTGTTGCCTTCTTTTTCTCTTTTGTGGCCTAGATGATTTCCTAGTGGCCTTGGAGTTCTCTACTGTGATTATGTCTCTCTTAGGAACTGCCATTTAGGGTTTTAGAACAATTTGTTCCTTTCTTCCTTCTTGCAGCAGCATTCTTCCATCTTGTAGCAGTCATTCCTTCTCTTTCAGAGTCTTCTAACTATATGGGAGTGATGAGAAATGATGTAAAGGGTTTGGAGGATGATTCTAGGGCTTAGAGGGAGTAGTGTAGGTTTGTGAAAATGGAAAGCATGTTCTTTGTGTGTTTTTTCAAGAAATTTTCAGGGTGAGACAGAGTGTAGGGTTCGTTCTTGAAAAATATTATTTTTTTCTTATGAAATGGGATGGATGAATGACGGATAGATAGTGGATTTGAAGTGGATGGAGGGCTTGGAGTGCTTTGGTGACTTGGCATTTTCACAAATTTCCTCTTTTAACTATTGTCCCCATTCCTCGAAATCATCACCCTTCTTAATTTGGCTTTTCCACATTGCATGAGGGAAGGAGTGAGCTGCAATCAACTAGTTGAAGGCGACCGAGACTGTTGACCCATCCTTAGCTTATAAAACCTCATCTCTCATGCATTGACAACAAAATTCTAACTATAATATGCTCAAGAGAAGAGGTCAAGAATATTGCATACATGTACCTACCTGATGGTTGCTGGAGAGAGGCATGCATGGTGTTGTTGAGTTGATGATTGATCCATGGTCCTCTTGAGGTGATCATTTCTTGTGTTTGCTTATGCACACGTTTTCATAGCTTGGTGATTCTAAACCTCTATCTTCCAGTTACAATGAGCAAGCTATCTTAGTCAAATATGGCCTTCTTGGAGTGTTGGGCTTGGCCATGGGTGATGTTCACCTTCCCTATACCTTATTTCACCATTAGACACATTTCCCACACTTTATTTCACCTTTCATACCTTCTTATAGCTTTTAGCCTGTTTCCTGTAGTAAAGCAGGACATAGTACTACATGAAACCTGTAGCATCTTGTTTAAATGAATATCTCCCAAATGGTATATTGGATTGACCTGAAATTTTGTGAGCATGTTTCCATCATTCTTATGCACCTCCCCATAAATGAAAATTGTCCAATGGGTGCACACATCTCGAGAAAAATTAAGAATCCCTGAAGTTGATGGAGGTCGATTTCTTGGAAACGGTGCACTGGAATTTGGTGAAATTGCTCGGGCATGTCAAAATCATCCATATGCATCTCCCCATGAAACATCTTTTCAAATAGATGCATGAATATTAAGAAACTTAAAAAATGGTTGTAGGTGATGGAGGTCGATTTCTCAAAAAGTATGCACTGAAATTTTCTGAAGGTTCTTGAGCATGTTACCATCATCCATATGCATCTCCACCTGAAACAACTTGGAAAATAGATTCATTGTTTTCAAGAAATGACAAAAATAAATTTATGTTCTATGTATTTTTGTTTCATGTAGTAAAATAGAGTCTTCCAGTAGTATTCTAGGACATCAAGGAAAATGAATGGGAAAAGTTGGGAATGATGGCTGGATGGTGGAAATAGATGAGCATGATGGATTGGCATAGCCTTGGTCCTTCTAGAGCGTCTGAGAAAAGGAGGAGAATGTCTAATTTTGATTTCCTTTGACTAGAATTTTGACCTTTTTTTTTTTTTTTTGGTGCCAACTTGTTTTTGTTGCTTGCAGATGTTGGAGAGCACTGATATTCATAAAATAGATACATGGAGCAAAGATTTTTTTTTTCTTCTAGGTCTACCATCTGCCTCAATGAGGTTTTCAACTCATTGGTCTGCCTAGGCACCTCAAAAGGAGGTTTTCACCTAAGATCTTTTCTTTTTCTCTTTTTTCTCTTTTTTCCAACCCATTTACCACCTCATGGAGGTTTTCAAACAATGAGCCTATCTCAACCACCTCAAAGGAGGTTTTCACTTGAGATTTTTATTTTTTTCTCTTATTTTTCATTTGTTTTCTTTCCTATCCTACTCTACTTGAAAAAAAAAAACAAAATCATTTTCAAGTGTAGGAATACTTCCAATGGAGCCATGTGCACATCAAGGTAATAGATAAATTGATGTGTAGGCTTGCAATATATGATTTTACATGTACCTAAATTTCAGAGACCAAATGCTTTGACTTTGAAAATATCAATCACAGTTGAAGAAGAGAGTGATGCTCCATCTTGCTGATTTTCTAGAACCAAACCTCAATATAACTTTCATGCCCTTGGTTTTCTTGATTATCTTGATCAATATTCATGTTTTCTTCTACCATGACCTTCAAATCTTCCTCTTTTTGTTGATTTTTCTCTTGAATACATGGAGGATTTGGCGGTAACTGTGAGGGAGATTTCTCAATCTTTGATTTTGATGTCTTCTCTTCATCAAGTGTAACCCATGATTCTTTGGCCTTCTCTTTTGAATCTTCTTTTTTTGCATGTTGCCCTTCATTGGCATCAAGAGAATCTCTTTTTTGTAATGTTCTTCATGAGTTGAGATGAATACCATTCTGATCAAGAAGAGATATTTGTAAGTGTTGTACCTCAACATTGTAAGTGGGTTGAGCTACTTCATTGTGTGGGTTTGGAAATGGTGGTACATGTAGTTGAGTGGGAGTTGATATTTGAGATATATGTGGTTGGGATTGTGGTTGTGGTCGAGGTGGATGACAGGGATAACATGGAGTTGAGTATGTAGGATATTGAGGAAAGTATTGAGGATATTGTGGATGGTAGCATATTTTGGATGGCTCCCATAAGGTCCTTTCCAACCTTGTTGCCAAGATTGGTTTTGGGGATGAGATGACCAATGTTTCCAAGGAAAGGGTGTGTTCCAATTACTTTGAGGTGAATATACATAACCTTTAAATTGTGAATTAGGATCTTGCATCAAATAGCTTGACTAAGCTTCTATGGTCCTCTTGGAGCTACATAGCATAGCTGCATTGGAAAATGAATTTCTCCATTATCGTCTTTGTAAACTTCCTTCAACCTTGGTAATTATCAACAATATTTAACACCATGTGATTTTGCATGGAAACAAAAATATCAACATCTTCTTTTTCCCCATATTTCATTCTTAACATTTCTACTTGTTTGGCTAGATTGCTAAGAATTTTTGTTTTAAATTCATCAAACAAATTTCCAATTTTAGCTTGACTCACCAATCTTGATGTTGATTTACTTACTCTTGCCCTTCCTCTTGATATGTGTTTGCATGTTTCACAAATTTATTCAAACGATAATCAATATACATCACCTTTACTCATGAGATCAAGGAGACCAATCCATTCATCCCTAATTGTTCTAAGTAAGATGGTTTTTAGTGTGTCAGATCCTAAATGATGTAGTTTTTCCCTCTTAACATTATACATGAACCTCTCTATTAGATCGTCAAGTCTTTCATATTCTTTTTTATTCATTCTAAATATTTATTCTTTGAGATCATGATCTTTATATTTTTCTAGAAATATCTTTTGCATATCATTCCATGATCTTATTGAATTAGTCCCTAAACTCATGAACCATTTAAGAGATCTATCCTTCAATGTCACCGGAAACAATCTCAATTTTTGAGTGTTTAATAGTTAACCATAAGATCTACAAAAAATTTCAAATTCAAAGAGAAAGGTTTTTGGATCCTCTAACCTTAGACCATGAAAGTTTGGAAGAAAGGATGGAGGGATGTTCTTCAGGTGCACACTAACAACAGTGTCTTGAATTGGAAATCCAAGAGGATATTCTTCATTGTGGTCATCTCCATCCATTTATTCTACATTATCTATCACCTCCTCTTCTTTTACTTGGAAAAGTGGATTGTGATGTGGCTCTTACTGCACCACATGATCAAATGAGGGGGTGGTGTTGGAGAAGTATTTTTATTTTTATTTTTTTAATAACAATGCTAATGCAATGAAATTTTTTGTTCTTGAAATGAGATATGCCAAATGAAATTTTTTTGTTTATGAAAAAAGTAAAAGAAATGAATCAACTAGGAAAGAAAAAAAATGCATACTTTGACACCTCCTTGGCAACGACGCCAAAAAGTGATGAGCCTTAGTATTGAAACAAGAATGTTGCAACTCCCAAGGCTACCAACTTTAATTATCAACCCGAGGTTTGTGCAGACTTATGAGGTATTGGCACTATATGCGCAGCATACAATGTGTCCTTCCTTTGCTGTCATGATGTAATGGAATGCATGTAATGAAATCAAATCCTAAACTAATTGCAGAAAATGAAATGCTTGAAATGGAAACTTAACCTATTGCAAGAAAGGAAGAATAAGGAAAGAAACCTATTCTAATTTCATAAATTAAATATCATATTCTAAATTTCAACCATTACATTTAAAAGTGTTTAGATCCATTAACAAATTTCATTGGATGCGGCAATCAAGAAAATCATCATTGTAGTATCCAATCCATAAATCTGTCCATTAGCCCAAATCGCTAAAAAAAAATTCATCGTAAGGAGGAAAGTCCTAAGTGGCCTTTAGTATTCCATAATAATTGATTTAGAGTGTAGGGATATTGATTCAACCCTAAGGGACAATAACCAATCTTGTTGAGTGAATCTACGCAAGTATATGCATGTTGGAAGGCTACTACAAGGTTTCCTGTAGTTTACTACAGGAAACAAAAAATTTCTATTGGGAGTTATAATTCACCAAATGAATAACCAAATAAAATCAAAATTGGATGGGACAATGTTTTTTATTTA
The DNA here is from genome assembly GCA_031772625.1 of Pinus tabuliformis. Classification (NCBI taxonomy): domain Eukaryota; kingdom Viridiplantae; phylum Streptophyta; class Pinopsida; order Pinales; family Pinaceae; genus Pinus; species Pinus tabuliformis. The sequence continues at coordinate 1,033,658,361 of CM062816.1, read as the reverse complement.
CTAGGATATATTAGGTCTCCATTACAAGTGGAATCATTGAAAAATACCTCCATTAACCCATGCTACAAAATGGAAAAAAATTACTAGTCTAAAATCTAGAAATTCGAGAACTAGTGAGCTTTTAAACCTATCAAATGCCTAAGATAATCAACTGAAAATGAAATGGGGTATTTTTTTATTATTAACTAGAATGGATTTTTGATCTAATTCAAGTGGAATAAACACGATTGAATCAAGTTATCATTCTCTAAAAAATAGCAGAAATTTATTGTTATTTGCCACAAAGGACTTCCAGAAATCTAGATTTGGGAATAAGCAAAATAATCCAAGTAACTCAATTATTAATATCACCTTAAAAATATTTTCCAATGATTAAATGATGCTTTTGATCCCGAAAAATAACTTACTTTAACAATTTAACCCAATCTTACAACAAGAAATCATTAATACTAAATGCAGAAATAGAAAAAATAAGAACAAGGGATGTATGTGAATAAGAAGTGAAAAGAAGAAAAGTAAATGATACAAAAGAGCTTTGAGGCTCTTGGCATGGCCAAGCCTAAGGAAAATCACAGTTATATGGAGGATACCAATATTTAAAATCTTAACATGGAACCAATGTTCATTATTTCCATCAATACAACTACATCCCTGCAAGAAATGAAAGTGGAGCTGCAAAAATACGAGTTCTCTCCACTAGAAGACTAATAAAAATACACCCCTAGATGTAAATTCGACTTGGTACTTATAGAAAATGATTAGGAATCATTCCACATGAAAGGAGGAATCTTTCCCTACCAAATCCCTTGATTAGTGGATCTGGTTCCCAATACTAGGAATCTGCATTAAATGGCAGTCAACACATTTCTATCTTTTCTCAATCATTGGAGCTCCACAATCTATGCCATAATTCCATAATATCTTTTTGATTTATTATTTAATATTGATCCTCCTATTGTAGGGATAAAGTCCCTAAATTATCTCCTCCTCCAAACCTTCATAATCTACCCAATATTCTCACAGCATTCCACAAAAATAAATAATATTAGGCACGAATATGCAATTATCCATAAACCTTCTTAAAGAACATATTGATGTTAAAAATAAATTATCTAATCAAAAAAGAGAGGTTTAATGTGTTGAAGGATGGTGAGATGGGCCTTAATTTATGTCTAATTTAGAGGCCCGTCACAACATAAAGACTAGTATATTACTACGTTGTTTCCTCATTTGAGATTACCATTGTCACAACAAAAGCTTGGTTCACAGGCTGAAGTGATGAAATTGATATAAAGTTGGAGGCTTCATCTATTTAGGATACCAATCTGAGAGTGCAATAGATTCAGTCGCAGTTGTCTAGGCTACATATGGAGTTGTAGGATCTCAAAAAGGGGAAAGAGGTCCAAAATGAGACTCGTTCTGAATTATGGTGGTTAAAGTGCAAAGGAAATGGTTATGACAAGGATCATTGCCTAGTATATCAGAAATATCTAATTGGGGGAGGTCCTATCCCCCTTAAGCCAAAAAAAATTGTTGGATCAAGTAACTGTATAGTGCCACGGTGTGCTATCTGTCAAATAATAGGAAAACACTCAACTGGCAATTTCCATTTGTTGCAAAACTTTGTACAGACTCCCCAACAACTATTCTGCAATTTCTATAAGTCTTTAGGCCATGATGAGCAAAATTTCTAAAGCTATGAGTTAATGATGGACAGAACCTGAGTCCCCGACATATAGAGTACAAGCTGAAACTTTTCTGCAGTAGGATCAAGGCACACATACAAAACGCATCGTATTTCAGGGACGAGGAAGAGGATGGGGGGGGAAGCTGGAAGAGGTTGCTTACAAGTTATTTGTTATAATTGTGTGGAACCAGGCCACTATGAGTAAGATTTTCAAAACCAAACACACCCCTCTTGTCATTATTGCTGACAATTTGACCACATAATAGAAGATTGTACTATACTCATCACAAAGATGCAAAAGAAGAAGAAACAACAACCCACTCAGAACATCCAGATGATGAGGTCAGAACCATGTGAGGATATCCCTGGCGTTAATACAGTTATGTGAAGTGGTATAGCTACTAGGGAAGATAAAGCCGCAGGGAAACAACCACAAGAGAATTTGTGGGTGCACAGGGCTACTGAAAATGGTACTGAATTTGATTTGTATAAGGAAAAAGAAACATTTATCAACAGTGATAAAATATTCTTTTACCAAGTTTTTCAAAAGTCTCAAGGTCAAATTTTGTCATGTCACTAGGTTTTCAGAGTAAAATTTGGTCACTAGCTAGTTTGTCTAGGAAGGTCTTCATTCTTTTGGAAAAATAACACATGTTGGTTTCCTACCTCACTCATATGAATGAATCATAATAAAAAGGATGTTTTCATTATATCATTCATCATCATTAACATTCCACTCAGTATCATGTCTTCATTAAGTCATTAGGGTTTCAAGGTCCATCCTCATCATGTGTAAATCCAACATTAAATGAGTTGTGACAAGAAAATCTTTGGCACAACTTTGATGAATTTTCATAAGTTATTCATGGTTTAAATTTCAAAGGTTATAGAAGAAGAGCTCTCACTATTCAAAAGGTAAAAAGCAACTCAAGTTTTAGCTCTCCAAAGTGCCTCAATTTTAAAGGTGAAAAACCAGTATTTGAAAAGGTATGTTGGGGCAATTTCTATTCAAAAGGGAATCATACTTGTCTATAAAAAATCAAAAGGTACCAAACTCATTTCATTTTCCTTCTATTCTCCTTTATTTATCGAGCTCTCCCATCCATTGGCGAAAAAACATTGGTTGGCGCTGTGCTTCCAGAGACAGTGTTGCGCTTCTAAGGTAGGCGCTGCAGTTCTGGACACTGCACCGCGCTTTAGTGCCACGTTTCCAGACGTTGTGCTATGCTTGTGCCAGAGTAGATCGAAACCTTTCAAAACTCACTCAAATTCAATTTTGGAGCTTGCAGTATAATTTTTTTCTAATCTAAGCCTGTCCACATGTAAATATAACACTTTTCTTACCTTTCTCCTTTAGCAAGATGAATTCAAATGCATGTTCTCTTCATCTAGGGTTTTAGGTGAAATTTTCATGCTAGAAGCTAAGGTAACTGGTGGTTTTTCTAGTTTTGATATTCTAAACATGTAATTCTTGCACCTCACACCTTTGTGCACGTTTAAAATACACTTTGATTCACTAAGAAACCTATAAATCATCAAATTGCCTTACCTTTAACTAAACCCTAGCTCATACTTAGAAATTTGAGCAGGTTTCCTAGAAGCTCTATTTTTCAATTTCTCATAAGCATTCCTTTCCCTCATTTTCCTTCATTTAAGCTTCATGAGTTTCTTGCAGTCCTTATTGATCTCCTAAAAATTTCCCTACCATCATTTCCATTCCTCAAACCCTTCATTTCATCTTTTCACTCATTCCTCACTGTTTTTTCCATTTTCCCGCTTCTAGGGTTTCTATCATCATGGAGGGATATTCTTCACCAGAGAGGAAAAAACACCATAAAGGAGGTAAAATCCTCAAATATGAGCCTACCAACAACAATGAAATCAACTCATCACCCTTCATCAAGTAGTGTTTTGGAGATGTAAATTGTGTAGAGTTTTGTAAAAGGGTATGTGAAGTAGGTTTTCATGAACAGTTGATAGAATGGATCACCACTCATCTGAAAGGGGAAAGGGCCATCATAGCTAGGGTTGAGTTTACATTTTCAGTGGCTGCTATTTCACTTACTACAGGGATACCTGATCATGGAGAATACTGGTTCAAGGATATGAATTTGGATCTTGAACATTACAGGTCCTTCTTGAAAACACCCTACAGGGAAACCCGTACACACGTCATCCCATTTAAGTACCTGTTGGAGAGGTATGCTCCATTAATGAAGGTTGTCATGAAATTTTTCACCTACGAGGGAAGGTTTTATAGATTGTATGCTTATCACATCCAGCTCCTAATGCACTTCACAGCTCAAAAACCTCTCAACATGTGCATTTATCTATGTAGAAGCCTTGTCGAAATGTCTCAAAAGGTACAGGTGAAAAAAAGAGAACACTACCCTAGTCTTTTTCATCATAGCTTGATAAATATTGTAGTTCTCCACCAGCTTGCAGAGAAAAACATGACACTGGATTCTTTCATATAAACAACCTTGAAATGGCATGAGACTAATGTTTCAGATCAACATCCAAACATACCAACACAGTAGATGGAAGTAGGATCATCAAACCAATCAGTGGAGGTTCCTAAGGCACCTAGACCAAAGGTGACTAGAATGTATCAAACAGGAAAAAGGCTTGTGTTTACTTCTCATCTTGAGAAAGGGGCCTATTATGAGGAATTTGGTATCGACGGATAGACACTAGTTCCCTAGACAGTAGCTATATCTAGAACAACATTTTAAAGCACTTTAACCTTTTCCTATAAACAATAGATAGGACAAAGAGAATGAGTGGACCTACTTGTACTTTCACTTTCCTCTTGTCTCCTTTGTATTGGTCCTGCCACTCCTTCCTATACTTAACATGCTTTAGAAGTACCTTTAAACATCAAAAGAAGACAAAGAACCAATTAAAGTAAAAGATCTATTGATTACAAGTAAATGGAATCAGATACATTCACACATATAAGCATCACATATCAAGATAAGCATATGGAAAAAGGTGTAAATAATTTATTGAATAGAAGGAAGAATTACAACCATGAAGCCTAATTCGAAGTCACTCCTCCAGCTTTGGTTCCATCCACATCACATCATAAGCATGACAATCCGGTAGCATAACGACACTTAAAATACTCTCAATTCTATAACTAACATTATCTCCTTATAATCATCAAAGTCCAGCCCCTTGATCACTTAGATGAGTGCTCAATTTATAGGAATATGAAGGAGGTTTTATAATCAAGGAGGATATTGAATGGGCTTCCATACTTAGAATTAGTTCCATGGAGGAAGGGATGAGAGGATAGGATGTATCTTAACTCATTCCTCATCCATTTTCGAGCTCATAGGAGATGATAAGTGTGGGAATCTTCTAGAAGGCTCTAGAAGATAAGAATATTCCCCAAACCCTATGTGAATTTCACTCAAACTTGTCCAGGTCAGGTCAGAGAGGGCCTAAGTGCTCTATAGAGCACTATAGCATGGACTTAACTGCTCTGCAGTGCACCCTTGCATGGGCCTAACTGCGCTGGTCCCTCTAGAGGTTATTTTAGGATGTCTTCAGGCCATGAAACTGTTTGGGAAGGAGGCATTCAAAAGTTTGATTTGTTTAGGACATTGTTATAGACATTTTTGTGCCTTACAAATCCAAGCATGAAATTTTCATAAACAAAGGGCTCCTAAGTCCCTAAAAGTGTTGTTCTAACCCCTAAAGGAACAAGGTCAACAGATTACAGCTTCTCCCAGAAATTCTCCACCAGAAAATGCTCAGAATAAGTCAAAACAGGATCATTTCAGCTGCTCCACTGGCTAGGTGCGTTGCATTGCACCTAAATACACTGTGAGGGTGCGTTGCATTTCAAAAGTCCCTTCTGTGGGGTGCGATGGGTGAGAAATGACAAATGGCAGTGTCATTCCGCGAGGTGGAGAGACAATGGAAGCTTCCAGAATCTTCTCCTATGACACTTGCCTCACTGAATTCGACCAAGGATGAGTAAGAGGCCTTCAGTCTCCAAGTGGAAGCAAGAACTGACAGAGAGAAGACACTAATCAAATCACAAGCTGACTCATCCTCCTTACACATATCTATATATGGATCCCTCATCTCAGAGATCCAGAGGCTGGAATTTTGCATATTGTAAGGAATTGTTGTTGGTTTTTGAGACAAACATCAGAATATTGGGTGATCTATGCTTTGTTTGAGGTGAAGAGGGGCTTCTTTGCTGGGAGGTTGATGCTGGGTCAGGAACCACCGGTTGTAACTCCTCCTGGATCTTTTCTTGTTTATCAATAAAAACTATTTGAGTTTTTCCTCCATGCTTTTGTATCATTGATGCTTGTTACATTTGTATGGTCAACTTAAATCTGATCCTAAGTTGTTTATGAATATAGATCCATGTCTTTGTATAGCGTTCTTCTTCTGTGATCTTACAGGTACTTGGTGAAGCTGGGCAAGTAAGGGAGCAAGTAGCTGGAGACTGTCAAAGAAGAGAAGGATTGGATCAAAGGATTAGCGCAAGACACAAGTTGGTTCTTTCTATTCCTCTCTATGTATAGTTCATAAAGGAAATACAAAAGTAGTTTTCTCTGTTTGTTTCTAAGGCAGCTGTCACACCTTAGTGGGATAGAGCAGTTCTAAATAGACACTTTTCCCTGTAACAAAATGGCAACTCCGTTGGGGAGTGTCTAATTGGTTTGTTTGTGTATCTCTTTGTTGTTTGTTTCATAAACTTATAAGTAGCATTCGAACTACATTTGCCATAACAAATGCAAAGTAGACATCTGCTGCTTCAATCCATTCGCTGGATCTGTTTATGATTTGAACAGCTGATTCAAAAACTATCTGATTGCCCTTGTGATAGCTCTTAGATCCTCCTTAGATCTACCCCTCATTGTGCATTACTGATTGCTTTTACTCGGCAAAAAACCAAAGACTGAACTGCAAACTGTGACCCGGAACCCAAACAGATTCTCGTTTCTGGCCCAGCACAGGTACTGTTAAGAGATCCTGAATTTCAGCGCACTTCCCGAAAGGGCAACTTGCGCTACATTTCAGTTTCTCTGTGTTACAGGTGCACTGATCAAACTAGCCCTGTGCAGCTGTGGTTCTTGTGCTTCATTCTTTCCAGTTCTGTCTCTGAATTTTGCTGCCTGTGATCAGTATATGTTTGTTTAGAACCCCTTTTCCTTGTTGTTATTCCACCTCCTTTGTACAAAAGAACTGTATATGTTTTTTGTGTGTTTGTTGAGTCGTTTACAGTTTTCCATTGCAAAAGTAGAATAGTCGTACTAGTCGTCCTTTGATTTGGATCTGTCGCAAGTGTCGATTTCGATCATAGGAGAAAGTTTGATTGCTATTGATGGTCGATTATACTGTTACTATTGCTTTGGTTTGAATTTGTGATTTTCTAGTGTCAAGAACAAGTGTTCATTTCAAAATCGCAAGGTGTCGTAATCATCTCTGTTTTTTATTTCGAAAAAGAGCTTGTTTATATTTGTCGCTTGAAAAAAATTCAGATATGTACATCAACTTTCTTTTTAGCATCAATACTAAGAAATTCGAAAACAAATACATGCATGTGCATTTGCATATTGACAGTCTATTTGGCTTGATTTAGGAAAGTGTATTTACAGTGTGCTCTTTGCTCTTTGTGAAAAGATTGTGTCTTTCTTTTCCTCTAGTAGCTAGGATTTTCATTGCACAAAAGAGATAAAAGTTTGTTTATCATCTTTAGATTGAATTTTAGGAATTACATCTACATCTCGTGGTGAACCCAAAAGGCAAACTTCATAAGCAATATCAACTTAAAATAAATTCAATGAATCTAACAACGCTTTGGAACTTAATGCACAACATTTAGAGGTCTAGGCTAGAGACGTATTCCGACATCGTAAAGCCTGGTAACTGTTGTCCTCACTGATGGTTGGGTGATTCCTCCACTTTGAGACGATAAGTGCCAGTACAGACTTGTGCTCACACGTACCGTCGAGTATATTTTGGGAGACCCCTATAGGCTTAAATCCTTTATCCTTAGGAAGCTGTGTCTGCCACCCTATCGATCACAATACACTGAACACAGCATTCGGGAAGATTGACTGCCATACCGTAAAAAGTATTCTGCAGTTTTGCGATTGGTTTGGTACTCCCTCTACCTAGATCTCCAGAGTAGTCCCTTTTGTTCCTTTTCAGACTCCTTAACGGAAAAGGTCCATCTGAGCACTTGTCACTTCAGGCTCATTAAAAATCGAAGGAGACTAGAGTCATCTTTTGTTTTTTCTCGACTCTTAAAAACTGAAAAAACAAGTTGTGTCAAAGTGTCTAAAATTTATTTTAAACGGAATATTCTACCCTTTCCTATGTTGATCTTGGGTTGAGAAAATGGAGTCTACCAACCAAGGAATTCCCCTTGGAGGAAATACTAGTCCCTTCTCCTCTTGGGGAGATGTTGGTGCACCCCATATGGCCACATTGTCGCTTCCAGGACTGACAATTGGTTTTCCTGTATGGCTCTTCTCGACCTCTGTCGTTCAGAACACCACTATTCTTGAACAATCGAATCAGCAATTAGACGAATCCAGAGTAGCCCACCAACCTTCTACTTCCTCTAATTCTTCCTCTCCTCCTTCCTCTTCGCTTGATGGGGCTGGTAAAGCCAAAAGTCAAGTTCCTAAGGAGAAGAAAGAGAAGAAGAAGAAAGAGAAGAAGAAGAAGAAGGAGTCAAAAGCGAATGGGGGCAAATGAGTGTCGTCTAACGAAAATCCACACACTGCACCGACCAGGCCTAAATCGCCATGTGTCATTTGCAAAGGAGACCACCTTCACAGAGATTGTCCTTGCATCCCTCGGATCTTAAGGGACTGGTCTCCTCATTTGCACAACCCGGTGTTGTCAACCACTGATGATCATGTTGAAAACACATCGTCGACTAGTGAAAGTGAAGCCCCAGGACAAAAAGGAAAATATAGATTTCCTTGTAAACTGTGTGAAGGCGATCATGTCGTTCACCGTTGTCCCTTCTTAGACGAAGCTAAAAGATTTTTGGATGATCGTCCAGTTTCACCATTACGACTTCCTCCTGGATATAAAAAACTCTTGCCGAGTCCGTCACTAGTCGAAAATCTGGCTGACTCGCTCAGGTGGTTGGCCAAAGCATCTGTCATTGAAGATGAACCATCTCAATCCACACCAGACGAAAGTCAAAAGGTCGAGGCGGTAGTTGACCCGGTCTTGCCTTCAGAGGTTCCATCTTCAAATGATACAATCACTGAAGAGAACAAGGATGACACCGTCCAAATTCTTTTCATAAGCACAGACTCCAACGAACATGGGGGCAATTTACCCATTCCTTTACCATAGGAAGTAAGTTCGTCAGAGTCGTACTCGGCCATCTATTTGGTCCCACCTCCAAGAAACCTAGTTGTCTCCTTCGACTGGAATCAACTAGGCAGACCCGGTTTACCAGCTAGTGTACCATTCCGAATTATTGTTCAAATATATAGAATGGTTATGGCTGGTACCATCATAGATGAAGGGGCTTCTGTGAGTATCCTTTCCTCAACTGCTTGGAAAGCGCTTGGTTCGCCATCACTTTTGCCTGAGATGAGAAATCTAATAGGCTTTGATAAAGGAACTAGTCGACCGTTAGGGATCCTTCCCAATGTGCCCATAACATTAAGAGGGAAAACCGTTCACATGAACGTGATGGTAGTTCAAGGACCCCTGGATTACAATCTACTCCTTGGACGAGACTATATTTATTGCATGGGAGCAATTGTCTCCTCACTCTTTAGAGTAATGTGTTTTCCGCACGAAGGAAGAGTGGTCAAGCTCGTGGACCAGCTTTCATTCCCCGGATCATACAGAGCAAATAGTCACATACCATTCCTGAATGGTCTTTTCACGCAAGAAATGTCTCAATCTCCAGTCCGTCCTCTCGATGAGCATGAGTAATTCAGAGGGATATGAGTGAATCCCAAGGGGCATGCACCCTGGTCTGCTTCGGCAGGAAAACTTCGGGTATAGGGTAGGTTTCTGCGGGAGAATATAACTAGTATGTACCCCCGTCCGTGATTGGAAGAGGGGGTTATTCTAGAACAAGATTCTCTTGTCAAAGTTATGCGAGTTGGCGAGCACCGCCACTCACCTTTGTTTATCTCGGTAGACATCGCCAAAGAAATGTTTTGTTTGCGTTGTGAATAGAACAATCTTTGGGTAGCCTGTAAGAGGTAGGCCTCTCTCGGTAAAACAAATGTTTTAGCAGAAAGAAGTAGGGGTAACCTTGAAACTCTATGTTATACCTGGGGGCATGCAAACCTTTTGGAGTGGAAGCAAAGAGTGATCATTTATCTGTTTTTTGGATTGGTTGTTTCCTAACTTGCATAAAGAAAGGATGTGGGGCAAAACTCTAAAAGTTGTCATTTTTATATGAGACATTCTTATCATACGACTGGATTAATCGAGCAGTTTTAGCACATAGTTCAAGCTCGTTAAAAAATAAACATAAGACATGAGCAAATGTTTCCACCCGCGTTTAAGCTCGTTAAAAAATGAACTATTCCCCGGTAAATAACCACCGTGAATGTAGTACTTCGGCCATTAAAGCCTTGGTCATGTTTGCACCGTCACCTCCACTTTTTCATTGGCCGATCATTCACCTCCATTTGATTGTTTACCCATTTTGAGGAACAGCTGCGAAGAGTGATTTCACTAGCCATCCTTGTGACACTGCCGTGATTGGAAAATTCCAAACCTTACCTGGAATCAGTTGCTACCCGTTTTATCACTCGTTCCTCAAAAGACGAGTCTTCTTTAAGCTCTTCTCAACTGACTCGTAAAATATGAAAAGATTGCCAATTCCTTGGCCTTCCAGCTCATTAAAGGGACAAGAAGTGCTATCCCTCATCTAGATTTTAATCTTTTTGGACCTGAGGGATTATTGCACAAAAAGATCGAGTGCTTGTTTTGTTCGGCTCGTTAAAACTATCGAAAATTCATCCCTTCTGTATTGTTTTATACTTTTTCGGACTTAAGGGATTAGATGACGAAAAAGGAATTTTGGAGTTACCTTTATGTGCTTTTTCAGACTCTATAAAAATGAAAAAGACCGAGTTATCTTTGTCGTTAAACTCGTTAAAAAGATTAATACCGACAAACTTGTCTTTAGACGAGAACGAGTTTCACTATCGCTAGGTTCATTAAAACATAGCGATGGGTTTGCCCGAAGGGAAAATTATAGAACAAGCATATGTTATCCTCCTCAAGCTTGACAAAAATAAAGAGGTACTGGTCAGCAATGACTGGGGAAAAATTGGGAAGAAACCTCAAAGAATCTTTATTGGTAGCAAGTCGCTCTTGAACATGACACTTCCACTCCGTGTCCGAGTCGGGTTGGGTTGTTTCATTCATCGGTCACATCGCCATGGTCACGCCACACCATCCACATTTGGGGTTAATGCTACCAATCCATCACATCAGTGTCGCCGATATGTTCAAGAGAAGTCATCCAGAGAAGTCACCTGTGTCCCACCCACTACCATACATTATACTCCATTCCTTCATGACCGCCACCCTGAACATTATATCATCAGATCGTTTTCACCTCCATCAAAATCATTTGCTCCGTTCCGTGTCATTGATGTGGGATTCATTAAGGCCCTCCTGTGATGGATCACTTCTTGTCGACATCAGCTCATTATCCAAGAAGTTGATCTAGGAACACCCCATTCAGTACTTTGAAGCTTGCATGCCTCAAGGGCAAGTTTCTCACTTCCGGCGACAGGTTTACATCAATGAACTTCGACCGAAAGAATTTGCGTGGTGTTCAATGCCAAGTCCTTTATTCACACCACATGGGTTGTACTGCAGTACCTTGAGGATCATTATCATTATCGGTGATTCCTCTCGCGCTTGTTAACAGTTTACATCATTGACTGGTAATCAAGCGATGTCTTTCCATGTTCGACTTCAAAACATTTCTCACATGGATCGACTTGTACTTCGAGTAAAGATCGGACGAGATTGAAGACCCCGGATCTAGTTTCATCCATCCGGGTTGCGATATATATTCAGGGAAATAAAGACATCAAATGTACAACATTGCGGCACAGATAATCATCCTACCAAAAGGATGATGGCTCTATCAGAATCATCAGTCTACCCTCAGACGATTGTCTGTCCTATGTACATGAAAATGAATTTATAAAGCTGAGCATGGGAATGCCCGCCTCAGCTAGATCATGAAAACAGTATGAAGATAACGTATTGTATTGTATCTTATTACAGGTTTCCTCCCAGCATTGAAAGAACTTCGGATCCTCATAATAAAGCATTTCACCCGACACCAAAAGGTTAATGGCCTCATACTTTAGGGGGCAACTGTTATAGACATTTTTGTGCCTTACAACTCCAAGCATGAAATGTCCATAAACCAAGGGCTCCTAAGTCCCTAAAAGTGTTGTTATAACCCCTAAAGGAACAAGGTCAATAGATTACAGCTTCTCCTAGAAGTTCTCCACCAGAAAATGCTTAGAATAAGTCAAAACAGGATCATTTCAGCTGCTCCACTGGCTAGGTGCGTTGCATTGCACCTAAATACACTGTTAGGGTGCGTTGAATTTCAAAAGTCCCTTCTGTGGGGTGTGATGGGCGAGAAATGACAAATGGCAGTGTCATTCTGCGAGGTGGAGAGACAATGGAAGCTTCCAGAATCTTCTCCTATGACACTTGCCTCACTGAATTCGACCAAGGATGAGTAAGAGGCCTTCAGTCTCCAAGTGGAAGCAAGAACTGACAGAGAGAAGACACTAATCAAATCACAAGCTGACTCATCCTCCTTACACATATCTATATATGGATCCCTCATCTCAGAGAACCAGAGGCTGGAATTTTGCATATTGTAAGGAATTGTTGTTGGTTTTTGAGATAAGCATCATAGTATTGGGTGATCTATGCTTTGTTTGAGGTGAAGAGGGGCTTCTTTGCTGGGAGGTTGATGCTGGGTCAGGAACACCGGTTGTAACTCCTCCTGGATCTTTTCTTTTTTATCAATAAAAACTATTTGAGTTTTTCCTCCATGCTTTTGTATCATTGATGCTTGTTACATTTGTATGGTCAACTTAAATCTGATCCTAAGTTGTTTATGAATATAGATCCATGTCTTTGTATAGTGTTCTTCTTCTGTGATCTTACAGGTACTTGGTGAAGCTGGGCAAGGGAGTAGGTAGCTGGAGACTATCAAAGAAGAGAAGGATTGGATCAAAGGATTAGCACAAGACACAGGTTGGTTCTCTCTATTCCTCTCTATGTATAGTTCATAAAGGAAATACAAAAGCAGTTTTCTTTGTTTGTTTCTAAGGCAGCTGTCACACCTTAGTGGGATAGAGTAGTTCTATATAGACACTTTTCCCTGTAACAGACATGTAGCAACTGAAATTAACGTTTGATGAGCCCTAAAACACTTATCTGGATGATGGGAGTGATGTGCCCAAATGGATCTATAACAGTTGCCCCCTAAAGCATGAAGTCGAAAATGTAATGGCGAGTGAAATGATTTACGATGTGATGAGGAGGTTCCAAAGTGGTTGGTGACCTGCATCAATTATAATACATAATATCATGATATTTTGACTTTTCTCATGAGTTGCTAAGGGAAGACATACCCATGCTTAGCATATAAACTTTCATTACAAGTACATGGACACTCGTCTACAGATATAGACCCATGATCGGAATGACCATCAATGTAAATCCATTGTACGGATGATTTGGTACATTTCCTGAAATCGCAGCCCGAATGGATGAAACTAGATCCAGGGTCTTCTATCTTGTTCAATCGTTCGCTCAAGTATGAGTGTAACCATTCGAATATGTGATGTGAAGTCAAACATGCGAAGACACCGCCTGATTACCAGCCAATGATGTCAGCCGTTAACAGACGTGAGAGAAATCATCGATAATGATAATGATCCTTAAGTTACTATAGTACATTCTGCATGGTGTGAATAGACGTTTTGATGTCGAACACCATACAAATTCTTTCGGTCGAACAACATTCATGTCAACCTATCACTGGAAGCGATAAACTTGCCATTGATGTATATAAGCCTCAAGGTACTAGAAGGGTATTTCTAAGTCAACTTCTTGGATAATGAACTGATGTTGACAAGAAGCAAATCATCACAGGAGGGCCTTGATGTATCCCACATCAATGACACGAAATGAGTGTAATGAATTTGGAGACAGAATTTGACTAATGACACAAGGTTCAGGAATGGCAATCATGAAAATGAAGGTTTATGAGTATTGCAAAGGATGAATTTTAATTGAGTGACTTCTCTTGAACATGTCGGTGACACTTAATGGATTGACATCATTGGCCCAAAACAAAAGTAATGGATTGTATGATAGACCAATGTATGATGACCATGAAGAAGATAATTCAACCCAAATAGTCACAATGATGAAGTGAAAGTGTCATGTTCAAGAGAGACTTGCTGCCTTAAAGTGGTTTACCCCTTTTCCCATTTTCCCCAGTCGTTGATGACTAGTACTTCTTCATTTTTATCAAGATTGAGGAGGATAACATATGCTTGTTGTATAATTCCACCCTTCTGGTGAATCCATCACTTTGTGATGTTTTAACGAGTCTAGTGAAGGTGAAACTTGGTCTTGTCATGATGGACAAGTTTGTTGCTATTTGATGTTTTAACGAGTCTAACGACAATGATAACTCGGTCATTTTCATGTTTAGAGAGTTTCTAAAGGGAAAAAAAGTGTTATAAAATTATATATTACAGAGTAATGGAACACATAAAATATTGCAGAAATATAAACACAGAAAACACATAAAACAAGAGAGACACAGATATACATGGTTCACCCAGTTTGGGCTATGTCCACGGAGAAACAGCCGGTCCTTCTTTTATATTATGCAGTGAACTGAAGAAATACAACCTATAGTAGATCCACTGTAACTCCCTCTTCGCTCTCAATCTCCTCTCTCTTCCTCACTCAGAATAAAGATCTATATAGACGTAATAAAATTCCCTCATATATATTGAGGGGTTTCCTTCTAGGGAAAAAAACCCTAAATTAAACATAACTTCTACTGTCAGATCATTTGCTTGATGAACGGACTAGATAGACTAGAAGTTACTATACTTTTACAAGGTAATTTTACATTTGTTTTTAGCTTTGGGGGCACTACTCCTGAACTCCTACTAGGGGACCCCTGGCCCCCGGACCCCCCAGCAGGGGGGGATTAGCCCCCCTGAACCCCTACGGGGGGACAAGACCCCCCGCAGCCCCTCGCATGGAGGGGTGTACAATCTTCCTGGGATATACATCCGGTTGAAACCTTTGAATACAGAAGATAATCAAGCTCCACACCCAACATTCTCCCACTTGGGGACTGATTATAGCAACTCCACCGCTACTTCATTTGCTAGACAATGAGTCCACTTTGGACCTGACTGTTTCTCATCTTCTTCAACATACTTGAAGGCCAATTGAAACTGAGCAGATTCTCAGTTTCTCCCTAGTTACAACTCCTGTTAACATATCTACAGGATTTTGGTTAGTGTGTATCTTTTCCAGCTTTAACTGTCCATCTTCCAACATTGACCATATCAAATGGTACTTGAGCTATATATGCTTAGTCTTGGAATGAAATGCAAAGTTCTTTGCAAGATGTATGGCAATCTGGTTGTCACTGTATAACCTGCCCAACTCCTTCTTCTTACCCAATTCATCTAGAAACCTTTGTAACCAAATCATTTCTTTACTAGCCTCTGTAGTAGCAACATACTCTACTTCTGTTGTTGAGAGTGCAACAACACTTTGCAGTTTTGAGACCCTACTGACAGGTGTTCCACCTACAGTAAACACATACCATGTTGTGCTCCTCCTATTATCTCTATCAGCTGCCATATTTGCATCAACATATCCTTGTAGAGAAATGTTTGAACTACCAAAGCATAATGCTTGATTTGTGGTACCTCTCAAATACCTGAGAATCCACTTCGCCGCCATCCAATGTTCTTTTCTTGGATTGTTCATATACCTTCTTAAAAATCCCACTGCATGTGCAGTATCAGGCGTGCAGACCATTGCATACATTAAGATTCCAACTGCTAATGCATATGGAAATTTAGACATATAATCCATGTCTTCTTGGGTCTTTGGGCACATCTCCTTACTAAGTTTGAAATGGCTAGTAAAAGGTGTACTAACTGGTTTTGCATTGTGCATATTAAATCTTTTCAACACCTTTTCTATGTACTCACTTTGAGACAATGTTAATGTTGTGATTCTTCCTGTCTCTAGTTATTCTCATACCAAGGATTTGTTTTGCAGCACCCAAATCCTTCATTGCAAATGAGTTTGCCAATTTCCTTTTGAGCACATTTATTTCCTGCATGTTAGAACCTGCAACAAGCATGTCATCTACATACAATAACAATATAATATAGCTGCCAACATTTTGCCTTTTGAGATAACCACAATGATCAGAGTGCCACCTAGTATAACCTTGTTTAGACATAAACCTATCAAATTTTAGATACCACTGCCTTGGAGGCTGTTTTAAGCCATACAAGCTCTTCTTCAACCTGCACACTAGTTTATCCTTCCCTTTTACCTCATATCCTTGTGGTTGCTGCATATATATCTCTTCCTCCAAATCCCCATGGAGAAAGGCTGTCTTTACATCTAACTGCTCAAGATGCAAATATTCAACTACTACTAGACTTAAAATAGTTCTGATTGAAGTCATTTTAACAACAGGAGAAAATATTTCATCAAAATCAATACCTTTCTTCTGTGCAAACCCCTTCACCACAAGTCTAGATTTTAACCTTTTTCTATCTCCATCTTCTTCCTTCAGCCTGTAAACCCATTTATTCTGTAATGCTATTTTACTTGCAGGCAACCTGACTAAGTCCCAAGTCTGGTTATGTGCTAAGGAGTCCATCTCTTCTTTCATGGCTTGCTCCCACTTCTTCCTAGTTTCTACCTTCGCTGCTTCTTCATACCATTTTGGTTCCCCAGAATCAGTCAACAATACATAATATAATGAAGGAGAGTATTGTTCAGGGGGTCTACTTATCCTGGTAGATCTTCTAACACCACTTTCAAGTGTTTGAAGTGCTTTTTTCTATTGTGGTTGTTGTTTTGGCTGTTGATCATTATGATTTTTAGGCACCATCGCTTTTTCTGTGATCTCGTCAAGCACTGTGTATTCTCTGTTTTCTTTTTCCTGTTTCTTTTTCTACAGCCGATCCTTATACAAAACCTTTTCATTGAATATGACATCTCTGCTCCTAATGATTTTATGTTTTTCATAATCATAAAAGTGATAACCAAAATCATTAACACCATATCCAATAAAGGTACATTTCTTTGATTTTGCATCAAGCTTTGTTCTATTTTCTTTGTTAATGTGGACAAAGGCTTCACAACCAAAAGTCTTTAAAAAAGAGTAGTTTACCTTTTTACCTGTCCATGCCTCCTCTAGAATACCACCATCCAAAGAACTCGAAGGCCCTTTGTTTATTAGATAAACAATAGTATCTAGAGCATCTGCCAAAAATTGTAAAGGCAATCCTACATGCAATCTCATGCACCTTGCATGCTCCATGATTTTCCTATTCATCCTTTCTGACACACCATTTTCTTGTGATGTTCTTGTAACTGTCTTCTCTCTGCGAATTCCATTCTCATAATAGTACCTATCAAACTCTTTACTGCAATATTCACCTCCATTATCTAATCTGAGACACTTCAACCTTTTTCCTGTTTCATTTTCAACGAAAGCTTTCCATTTCTTGAAAGTATCAAATACATCAAATTTATTTTGAATACAATAAATCCAAGTTTTTCTAGTTGCATCATCAATAAAAGTACATAATAATGAGAGAAACCAAGAGATGATACTTGAGCAGGTCTCCATACATCTGTATGCACAAGCTCTAATTTTTCACTCTTCTTTTCTTTCCCAACTCTAAGGAATTTGACTCTCTTATGTTTTCCATAAACACAATTCTCACAGAATTTTAAATCAACATGCTTCAAACCTGGCAATAAATTTCTTGAGTGAAGAATCTGCATCCCCTTCTTACTCATGTGCCTGAGCCTATGATGCCACAATGCCATATCTTCTCCTATAGAGGTTAAAGCATTAATATAATTAGAAATACCATTGCATAAATAGAATGTACCAACCTTTCCTCCTTTCGCTATTATCAGGGATCCTTTTGTTGCCTTCCAGGTTTTATTTATGAAAGTGGTTATGCAACCTTCACCTCCCAACTACCCTGTTGAAATCATAATTTTCTTCAGATCTGTAACATGCCTTACCTCCTTCAATAGCCACTGATTCCATTTTGCTGTTTTATGAAAACTGTACCCATTCCAACGACTTTGCAGGGTTTACATCACCTAATTGAACTTGTCCAAAATCTCCTTGAACATAATCATGAAAATGTTTCCTATCAGGTGTGGCATTGGAATGAGGCCCCTAAATCTACCACCCAGACATCAATAATATTTTCTAATGAAAGAATCAAAGCATTTTGCAACACATCACCTGTTACATTTGCTTCATGATTTTTTTCTTGCTGCACGTCTCCTTCTTTTCCCTTCCGAGACTTGCAATCTTTCTTCAGGGGTCCTTTCTTCCCACATTTCTAGTAGACTATCTCTGATCTGGACTTGGATCTGCATTTTCTTGACTTACTGCGATATCCTGGGCTCTTTCCTCTTTCCATTTTTCTTCCCCTAGTCTCTGTACTCAAAACATTACCTGATGTCTCACCGGAGATTTTCTGTCGCATTTCCTCGCTAAGGATTGCACTAACAACATCATCAAACTTTAAAGTACTAGATCCAGAGACAGATTTACTTATGGCCATAACTAAACCATTCCAACTTTCTGCAATGAGCACAAAAATAACAGAGCCCTAACTTCATCATCAAAATTTACCCCTATAGAAATTAACTAACTTGTAACTGTATTAAAATCATTTAAATGGTCTGCAACAGATCCACCTTCTAATATCTTCATATTAAATAAATTCTTCATAAGAAATACCTTATTTGAGGCTGAGGGTTTTTCATATAGTTTGGCCAATGTCAACATTAAACCCTTTGTTGTCATTTCCTTTGAAATATTAAACACTACCGATGTTGCTAGGCACAACCGTATTGTTCCAAGTGCCTTTCTATCGAGAATATTCCATTCTGTGTTTGTCATACTTGTTGGCTTCTTTGGCTTTCCACTCAATGGTAGGTACAGATCTCTCTGATATAGATAATCTTCCATCTACATCTTCCACAGCTTGTAGTTTTGGCCATTGAATTTTTCGACCCTAAACCCACCATCTTCCACCATTACTCCCACTCGAACCAGGAACCCTTCTCTCATGCGAGTTTATTAGTTAAATAGACCTTCGGCTCTGATACGAGTTGTTAGAAAATGATATATTACAGAGCAATGGAACACATAAAATATTGCAAAAATATAAACACAGAAAACGCATAAAACAAGAGAGACATAGATATACATGGTTCACCTAGTTTGGGCTATGTCCACAGAGAAACAGCCAGTCCTTCTTTTATATTATCCAGCAAACTGAAGAAATACAACCTACAGCAGATCCACTGTAACTCCCTCTTCGCTCTCAATATCCTCTGTCTTCCTCACTCAGAATATAGATCTATAAAGATGTAATAAAATTCCCTCATATATAGTCAGGGGTTGCCTTCTAGGGCAAAAAACCCTAAATTAAACATAACTTCTACCATCAGGTTGTCAGCCTAATGAACGACCCAGATTGACTAGAAGTTACTATACTTTTACAAGGCAATTTTACATCTGTTTTTAGCTTAGGGGGCACTGCACCTGAACCCTCGTCAAGGGACTGCTGGCCCCCGGACCCCAGCGGGGGGGACAAGTCCCCCCCGCACCCCCCACATGGAGGGGTGTACAATATTCCTGGGGTATTCATTCGACTGAAAGCTTTGAATGCAGAAGATAATCAGGCTCCACACCCAACAAAAAGAAAAATCCACAAGTTCTTTTTCATACATTTGTCTCTCAAGTCGGAAAAAGCACAAAACAATACAAGAGAGAACCTATTGACCATGTTCAATCAACGTATTCCTTTTTTGTAGAAAATCCATCTTAGTCCAGAAAAGGGTTGAAGTTATACTGAGTAGATGTCATTTCCAATCTGTTAACGAGCTGAAAAGGACAAGCACTCGACAATCTTTTCATATTTTGAGAGTCTGAAAAGAGTTTAAAGAGGACTCCACTTTGAGGAACGATTGGTATCTAGGATAGAAACTGGTTCCGGTGATGTTGGAACTTCTCAAAACATGTTGATTTATGTGAATAGGTTGGCTAATAAGACCACTCATTGCAACTATTCCTCAAAAAGGGTAAAACAACCAAGTGAAAGTGTATGATCAGCCAAGTAGATGGACGGGAGGAGAACAACCAAGGCTCATCTAACAGAAAAGGCTGATAGAATGGAAATCACGAGGGTCAAAATGGAGATGGGTTCATTTTTACACAAGCTTGAACCATAGGGAACTATGCTTGGATTAAGTTTCATGTTTACACAAGCTTGAAAATAAAAACTATGCTTCTTGAATTCAGTTTCATTTTTACACAAGCTTTAATCATGAAAAACTATGCTTGATATTGGTTTACATGCCCCCAACATGATGACTCGATTCTAGGTGCATGCCGCCAAGCTTCATTACATTCACCTAAGTAGACTACTCGTGGCTATCAGGTGGATGGAATGAAGGTTCATTTACGAGATCAAGTGAAAGAGTTGACTGGGATTTTATGAGATCTACTCAAAGACTCATCTTGGAACTTTGCTCCAAGGGACCTTGTCTCATTTTTTAATGAGCTTGACACAATACAAGGAACTCTACTCAGATTCCTTGTTTCATTTTTTAACGAGCTTGACACAAGACAAGGAACTATGCTCATGGGACCTATTTCATTTTTTAATGAGGTTAACACAGTAAAAGAAATATCCTCATATTCCTTGTTTCATTTTTTAATGAGGTAGACACAAGACAATGAACTCTCCTAATGTGACCTGTTTCATTTTTTAATGAGGTTGACACAAGACCAAGAACTATCCTCATACCCTTTGTTTCATTTTTTAACGAGGTTGACACAAGACCAGGAACTATCCTCATACCCTTGGTTTTATTTTTTTAATAAGGTAGACACAAGACAAGGAACCATCCTCTTGGGAGCTGTTTTCATTTTTTAATGATGTTGACACAATGAAAGAACTATCCTCCTATTCCTTGTTTCATTTTTGAATGACCTTGACACAAGACAAGGAAATATGCTCAAATTCCTTGTTTCATTTTTTAATGAGCTTGACACAAGACAAGGAACTATTCTCATGACCCGTTTCATTTTTTAATGAGGTTGACACGGTAAAATAACTATCCTCTGACCATTTGTTTCATTTTTTGACTAGATTTACACAATACTAGGAACTATCCCCATATCCTTGGTTTCGTTTTTTAACGAGGTTGACACAAGACAAGGAACTATCCTCATGGGAGCTATTTCATTTTTTAATGAGGTTGACACAGTAAAAGAAATATCGTCATGTTCCTTGTTTCATTTTTTAACAAGCTTGACACAAGACAAGGAACTATGCCCATCTTCCTTGATCACGACCCATAAGAGGTCATGACTTCCAAGAGGTTCTCATCAGATGGGAGAAAAATGCTCTTGAAGGAGAGATATGGTTCCAATGCCCCCAGTACATAATGTACAATATCATATAATTGATCATCCATTGATGTAGGCATGGAACGGGTTGCCACATAATTGACCCATGGCGTGGAAGATACCACTGGTACAAAAGGATCATTTAGGGAAGATGGTTAACTGGAAGCCATATTTAGACTGGGAAATGAAAGCTGGTCAATAGTGACAATTCTACCTTCATGTGGGAAACAAATCACTCGAAAGAGTGTTGAAACAATAGTTCCCATGTCATAAACATAGTCGTGCCCAAGAAGTAAATTATAGTCTAAAGGGCCTGGAACTACCATCACATTCAGATAAACGATTTTTCCTCCCAAAGTAATAGGCAACTGAGGAAGGATCCCTAATGGTTGATTGTTCATCAATTAAAAGCCAACAGATTTTAGGTAACAGGCACAAGTGGTAGCTCATCGAGAGCTTGCCAAGCAGTGGAGGAAAGGATACTCAGTGATGCACCTTCATCTATAATAGTGTCAAGTACAATCATATTACAAATCTGTACTATGATCTCTAAAGGAACATAAGAAGGAAGACAACATCTTGCTAGTCGATTTCAATAAAAGGAAGTGACTAAACTAATTGGAGAGGGTACCGTAAGAATGGGATAATTAGCCCCTTGAGTTACGAGAACTGGAGGATTTTCCTCCTATCTTGATGGACCAGAAGGGTTGCCCCCAAGCCCATTGGAATTTGAAGATATGAAAAGAACCTGAGTGGCATCATACACACTCTCTACAGGAAAGGTACAGTTAACTGAAGGTGAAATCGGGTAAACTTTTTCCTCGACTTGTGATTGGTTAGGTATAGACTCATGGGATTCACATTCAGAGAGAGTGGGTTTGACTAACGATTGATTTGGGTTAGTCACTTTATCAACTAGTGAAGGATTAAGGGAGAGTCTCCTGAAACTAGATGGAAGTCACTGTGGAGAAGCAAGATAGTTATCCAACGCTTTTTTGGCTTCATCCAGATAAGGACAAAGGTGAATGGGGTGATTCCCTTCACACAAACTACAGGGAAACTTGAATTTATCCTTCTTTCCAAGAACATTAGTACCACTAGTTGATAGTGTGTCACCAACATGATCTCCAGATGTTGATGACACAGGATGATGTGAACGAGAAGACCATTCTTCTAAGATCTGAGGAATACCAGAACAATTTCGAAGAAGATGGTCTCTCGTAAAAAAAATTCATGGATATCGAACTTTGTGAGGCTTATGGGTTGGTTTCTCATCAGAAGTTACATTTGAAGCAATGGTTTCTTGGTTTCCCTTGCTCAATTGGCTTCTTCTTCTTCTTCTTCCCTTTCTCCTTCTTCTTAGCCATCTGGTTACTAGTATCAATACTTTCACCAGGTGAAGAGGAAGAAGGGAAGGAAGAAACAGCCGACGAAGAAGGCAAAGGGTAAACTTTGGTATCAACTAGAGGTTGATTTTGTCCAATTGGAGGAACACTCGATTGTGTATAAATCACGACATTTTGAACCAAGGAGGTTGAAAACAACCATATTGGAAAGCCAATGGTAAGTCCCGGAAGGGACAATGTAGCCATATAAGGAGCACAAATATTTCCGAAAGGAGGAAAAGGACTAGGATTCCCATCAAAAGGAATTCCTTGATTGGTGAACTCTAGACTTGTTACTATATGTCTCAACCTAATTTCAAATGAGTGAATGTGGAGGATGTTATCCGTGGTCAATTAATTTTTTTTTAATAATAACAAAACCAAACAAAAGAGGGATGATCTAGGCAAAAGGATTACCAAGTAACTGTGAACTGAAGAATACCTCCCAGCGAACTGAGAAGTACGGGTAGCAAATCCCCCCGAATGTTGTGTTCAGTGTATCACAGTGTACAAGGCATCTATCTCAGTTACCTAAGGATAGATAAAAACCTAGTTTTGTCCTCCCATATATACCCAAAACTAGGTGGAGGCCCTATCCATATTAGCGTTGTCTAATGTGAAACTGCACAGTGAGAGCATTCCCATATACTTTACATACTGTAACACCACCCTATATACCCGAATGTACGTGGACAAGCTACGAGATACTCACATACGTGGAATCAGGTATCACATTTGGGATGTATTGCAAACAAGTTAGTGATAGCTTCTATGTTTTACGATGCTAGAACACGTCTCTAGCCTAAAACCTCTAAATGTTATGCGTTAAGTTACAATGTTCCATTAGGTTAATTCAGATGAATTTTAAGTTGATATTCTTTAGAATTTTCCTTTCAAGGTTCACCGTGTGATGTATGTTTGCAATTCCTAGAGTGAAACTATTATGATAAACATTCTTTTCATTCAATTTGACCAACGAAAACCTTAGCTAGTAGGGATAGAGCAATCATATTCTTGTAATCAAAGAGAAAAGAGCACAATCTAATGCAACTTCCCTAAACTATTCCTATGAGCAGACACAAACTTTTTCAATGCATGATGCAAGTTTTTCTTTTCAATTCCCTTAATGTTATTATGAACAAGAGGAAACTAATGCACATGAAATCAATCAATGTTTTTACAAGAACGAAGACTTTACGACAGTTCTGTTTCAAAGGAAAAGAAGACTTTTACGACACTTTCTTTCGAACAAAGATTAATCGACTATAATATAAATTTCAGGATGAATCGATAATGACAAAGAAATCATTTAAGAAACATTAATCAATCAAGTCAAAGTCGAGATAGCAAAGGAGATACAAGCTTGGTTTCATAGACATGACAATCATTGATCATTCAACAAGCAATCAAATAGAAGAAATTTGGTGAAAAACCCTAACCAAAGGTGGAAAGCTGACCCAAGGAGGATCAACATAGCCTTGAATGAGAGAAACTGTGCTTTAGAGCATTGTCCCTAAGCCAAGGGTGCTCTGCAGCACACTGTGTCACTCACAAGCCTGCGTTGGTGACAGTAAGCCATTTCGAGAGGAAACTAAACATAATTTTTGACCAAAATTCACTTCGACAAGACTGAAATACAATCAATGAAAGGGATTAAGGTATGCTCGAGTGTCCTAGGATGTGATAAGCTACTTAGAACAAGGATCTTTCCCTAGTGGAGTCACCAATTTGTTATGAGGAATTTGGTATGTACGAATAAACACTAATTCCCTACACAGTAGCTATATCTAGAACAACAGTTTAAGGAACTTTAAGCTTTTCCTATAAACAATAGATAAGACAAAGAGAATGAGAGGACCTACTTGTACTTTCACTTTCTTCTTGTCTCCTTTGTATCGGTCTTGTCGCTCCTGAGTCCTTCCTGTACTTAACATGCTTGAGAAATACTTGTAAACATCAACAGAAGGCAAAGAACCAATCAAAGAAAAAGATCTATTGATTACAAGTAAATGGAATCAGATACATTCACACATATAAGCATCACATATCAAGATAAGAATATGGAAAAAGGTGCAAATGCTTTATTCAATAAAAGGAAGAATTACAACCACGAAGACTGATTCGAAGCCACTCCTCCAACTTTTGTTCCATCCACATCACATCATAAGCATGACAATCTAGCAGCATAGCGACACTTACAAGGGTCTCAACTCTCAAACAAATCATCAAAGTCCAGCCCCTTGATCACTTAGATGAGTGCTCAATATATAGGAAGATGGAGGAGGTTTTGTCATCAATGAGGGTATTGAATGGCCTTCCATACTTAGAATTAGTTGCATGGAGGAATGGATGATTGGATATGATGTATCTTAACTCATTGCTCATCTATTTTCGAGCTCCTGTGAGATGATAAGTGTGGGAATCTTCTAGAAGGCTCTAGAAGATAAGAATATTCCCCAAACCCTATGTGAAGTTTTCTCAAACGCACCCAGCATAGGTCAAGCAGGGCCTAAGTGATTTGCAGAGCACCCTAGCATGGAGTTAGCTTCTCTATAGTGCAACCTTGCATGGGCCTAACTACATTGGTCCCTCTAGAGGTCATTTCAAGATGTCTCCACGCCATGAAATTGTCTAGGAAGGAGGCATTAAAAAGGTTGACCTGTTTAGGGCATGTAGCAACTGAAATTAGGGTTTGATGAGCCCTAAAAACACTGATCTAGATGATGGGAGTGATGTGCCCAAATGGATTTGTAACAGGGCCAAACCTTCTACATCGGCAAAACAAGGATCACAGGTACAGGATAAAGAATTGATTAAGCATGAATTTGAGTTGGTGGACTTGGAAAGAGAAAATGAGCCTTCAGACATGCAACAAACTATCAAAGAGAAAGATTCTCATATCAGAGAACTCATGGAAAACATGGCAAGAGCAAGGTTTGTTATCTCCTTCCTAGAACAAGAAAATAGTCAGCTAAAAGCTAGACAACTCATCATGGAGAAAGAGCAAGCTAAATTGTTGCAACAAGCAGGCAAAGGAAAAGAAGTATTGGAGCCTAGTGAACCTGAGGAAACTGAAAAACAAGGCAAGAAAAAAATGCCAAGGACCAAGGGACTCAAGAAGGCATTGAAGGAGGAGAAAGAACACATTTTACTAAATGAAGACCTAGACATGGAGGACAGAATTTCCTTAGAGATCAATAAGGACACAAAGTATTGGTTAGATAAGGTCAATTACCCCTTGGAAAAGCTTCCTGACAAAGCCAACAGAGATAACCACCTACTAAGGCACATGGCACATCACTATCAAACCAGGAACATGATATGTAACATCAAGCTCAAACAGTTGGAAAACAAGCTGAAGGAAACCTTAAAAGACAAAAATGAGAGGGATAACTTAGATATGCTTGCTGAAGCATCCATGAGGTATTGACATACATCATTTTTCAGCTCATGAACAATTTTGAAGGAATCCTGAGCGTTTTTGGTTTTTTGTTTATTTTGGTGGAAATTCCGAAAATTGGCCAGACGCTCTAATTTTTCCTCAAACATCCAAATGACAAATGGTTTGCAGTTTTGGAAATTGCATGGGATCCTCTCAAAAACCATTTCATCATATTTCTAAGAGAGTGCATAAATTTTGAGAAAAATGAAAAAAAGGGTCAAAAATTAGCATTACGCCCCTCTTTTTTGATAGGCGCTGCGCTTCTGGAGACACCTTGGGAGAATGAACTTTTGAAGACCTTCCCATGGGTAGTTTCAAAAATTCAAGGTGTTCTAGAAAATTAAATTGTACATATAGTTGACCACTCTTTGAGAGATTAATTTTGACCTCAGTAACATAAATTAATGTGGGTGCAAAGTTGGCACTATGCTTCTGCAAATTTCTGTGTTTTTCATTTAAATTTTACTGTGTAAATTTCCTAGTTTTTAGTTTGACTTGGTCAAAGTCAAAACTCTTGAGGTAAGTGAAGTTAGTTCGAGGCTAAATGATGTAATCATGAATAAATAGATAGTATAGGTTTTTTTTTTTTTATGGTTTATTAGGTCTCATTAAGGAAGAAAAATCCAAAACAAAGTCTACAAGAAGTGTTTGTATTTGACCTTCTCACTCACACCTGTTGGTTGAGAGAATCTTATAAAGAGTTCCACCACCTAGGAAATCAAATCATGAAGATGGGGAAGTTGCTTAATTGAGTCTATAAGTATCGTTTCTCATTCAGAGAGAAGGGTTGGACTTTTGTGGAGAAGTCTTGTATCTTATGTTCTCTTAAGCTAATACAAGAGAAGTTGCAACTATATTTCAGGAACTCTAGTTCAGTGAGTCTATCGTGTTGCTTCATTTTTCTACCAGTTTCTAATGGATAAATCATCTCTGTTTATATGATCTATCTTCTTCCTATGAATTTCCTTGTAGTTATATAGACATAAATCTTGAAATTAAGCTATGTTTATGTGGAATTCATACTTGTGTTTCTTTTCTTCTAAAGCCAATGAATTCATGCTTTTACATGCTCATTAGGTTCTCTTAAGCTCAAAAATATATACTACATTGAAAAACACGCTAAGTGCACTATAACATACGAATATCTAGATCCTATTTATACTTGTCTCTACATACTTGAAGCCCTAACCTAATTACCTGTTCTAAACCCTAGTCCAACAAACCTAAAAAACCTAAATTAACAAATTCTTAGAAAAAACCTATATATCTAGCCTAAAACCTATTTCTTTACATATATTCATTAACAAATGCTTTGAGACATCCCTCTCTACTTTAGTAGGGCTAGCTAGTGAGCTGAAATTGGTTCAAGGGTACCTCTTTGATCTCCTCCTCGGCCTAGGAAATTGTAGAGGATAACATTTTGGTGACATTGCTGAGGAAATGACTGATAAATCATTCATGGGAGTTATTTTATATCTTTCAAGAGAAATAGTTTTGTAGTTAGTATTTTCTAGTATCTAAAGATAGGTTGATTTTACACATTTCATCAATTTTAAGGTGTGAAAAAATTCTCTCTCATAAAAGACATACCAAGTCAAATCCTGAACTAAATCGACCTTTTATTGTTGAAGATCCAGAAAAACTACTCAGAAAACTCAAGCTACCTATCACTAAAAGTGCAGTTCAAAAAATTAAAAGAACAACTTCTTTGCCACTATTTGCATTTTCATAGCTTCCTTTTGATATTCAGTTAGAGTTGTCTCTTTCAAGGTCAAAATCTAAGTCTTTCATTTCTGAAGTGATATCTGAGCCTCTTAAATTTGAATCTCATTCTCATTCTTCAGAATCTCTATCTACTAAAGTTGATCATGAGTTGTGGTTGAATTTTGAAAAACTCCAAAGCCTTATTTACCAGCTCCAAATCACTACTGAAAAGGCCTACATCCAGTATCAACTTGAATACTTAATTGTTGTTTCATCCTCTACTACACCTCCAAATACATCTACTACATCTGCAAACACCTCAACTACCTCATCTCTACTTCCACCACCTACATCAGTGTCATCATCTTTACCTACATAGCCCATTCTAGTACCTCCACCATCTCCAGAAATCATGGCATGATTTTCACCTCTTATTGTTCCTGCTCAACTTGCTGCTTTACCTTAGAACTATGGTCAAAGACTCCCTCTATTTCATGGAAGCTCAGAAATCGTAGCCCAGTATCATGTTGATAAAATATAGATTTTATCGTTCTAGAAGAAATTGACAAAGATGATGCTAAGATCAGAATAATAGGTCAGAGTTTTTCCAGAGATGCGAAGAAATGGTTTTGCAATTTTGATGATAATTCTAAAAAAAATTCTCAGAGACTAATAGAATTTTTCTTACCACTTTGGTAAGAGAAGAAGAATCCATTGTAGATTTTGGTTGAGTACAATTCTATGAAAAGGAATCAAAATGAGACAGTACAGGAGTTCACAGCAAGATTCAATATGATATACAATTATATTCCTGATGATATGAAGCCTCCACCTAGTCTAGCACTTCTACATTATCCTGATGCTTTTGACCTAGACATGGAATACCAGCTTAGGGAGAGAGACCCTGCAACTCTTGAAGAAATACAACGAAATGAAGTAAATATCGAAGCTAATCTGCTCATCAAGAAATCCAAATCAAAACCTGAGAGGACTGAGAAGAAAGTTGTTTTTAAAGAAGAACCCTCATCATCTTCAGATGTAAAGCCTAACAATCTGATCAAAACCATGGAGAGAATGATGGATAGAATGAACATAACTGATCGACAAGTGGAGCCTTCAGTGATGAATCAAAACTTTCATGGCCAACAATAATAACAGTTTAGAAATAGATAGAAATAGCAGTGAAATCAAGATCCTCAAGGACAGGTAAGAGCTCCATTTCATCAAAATTATACTGAAGGCCAAGAAGAAGATGAAGAAGATATTGTAGAAGCAAATCATTGATTTGAAGAAGATGAGCTGCCTACCCTTTTAAAAGAAGAATACCAATTTTTTTAAGAATATTTCATACCAAGTGATCAAAAACTTGTACTTGCAAGTGATGATCTATGGGTTGCACAAATTGAAGAATACCAAAGAGGATATCAGAATGCTCTTAGTCATTTGAAAAAATAGTACAACTTGAGGAACGTAAATGTACCTATTACTTTGAACCAGAAGAGGAAAAATGCACAGAAAGACATAGAAAGAAAAGAAGCGTCTTTTGCAAATCAGAATAAAGAAAAAGAGATTGTCATACTGAGCTGGGATAAAATCAATGAGGCCTCTACCAACAATGTGAGAGAATATAAGGACTTTCAAAGTGAAAGTCATAAGAAGGATTCTCAAGCTAAAGGGCAAATTGAAAAGAAGGACATCGCTGCAAAAGAGGTAGAAGAGAAATCTAATTTATCTAGTTTGGAAAATGAAATTTCTAAGTTGAATGTTTCAATTCCTCTCACTGAATTAGTGAAGAATAATAATTATAAGTTTTAGATTGAAAAAATGCTTAAGGTTGACCAAATGTTAGATACAGTGAATGTGGCTGATGATGAGCCAATAATCCTTTTTGGTCTAGCCTTAGAAGGAAGTCCTGAAGATAGTGAAATTCCACCTTTTTATCTTAGTCTCAAACTTTATGACTTTATCCTCCATAACTCCATCCTAGACTCTGGTGCCTCACATAATCTTATGCCCAAAGTCATCATGGAAAAACTAAGATAGAGTATCACCTGACTTTATCATGACCTCTACTCTTTTGATTCAAGTAGAGTGAAATGTCTTGGCTGTTGGGTTGTGTTATATTCTTTCCACGACTAGCCCACATAGTTAACCGGGGGGTTAGAGGGGGGGCGGAGCCCCCCTTCGTTGCACCAATTGTGTAGCATAGGGGGGGTCACAAGGGGTTTGAGGCATACCTGTAACCCCACTTTATGGGGTCTGGGGCAGTGCCCCGGAAAATTTTGGTTTTGGACCCTATGTTAAGTTGGGCGGACCCACCTATGGTTTTGTGCATGATTTTCGCACATGTTTTTGGACGCGATGGTTTTTCGGTCCATGGTTTTGGATGTGATGGTTTTTGGTCCATGGTATTGGATGCTTCAGCATGTATAAATATGTATTATAACATTGAAAGGAACATAATGAAAAATCAAGCTGGTAGTCCCGGTTTTGGGATCCAGGGGAAAATCTCTGTGTTTATGTGTTTGATGTGTTACGCTCTCATATTGTTTATTTTCTATGTTTTAGAATTTGTATGCAGATAATTTTTGTACGGGGTTAAAACCTACATTGGCCTCATTAAAGATTTAGTAGTGTCCTTGGACCAAATTCTTGCCAAGAATGTGCTGATGGATGTAGTGGTCACTGATATTCCTCCTCGGTTTGGTATGTTGCTTTCAAGGTCTTGGGTAGCAAAACTAAAAGGCACTTTACAACTTGACTTTTTATATGCTACTATCCCAGTATTTGGGCAACTTGGAAAACTCTATCAGGAAAAGAAGATGAAATTCATGATCAGTAGTAAGGAAAAACCAATAAATCACCCTATACATGTTGTGCATACTGATCTTGATTCTTTCATTTTTTATAGTGATATGAATTCAGTTGATGATGAAAGTTAGCTTGTAAAAATTTCAGAAGTTCTGTATGTTATTGTTAGCACAGTTCTAGGCTAAGTAATGAGTAGGTTTAAAATTTTTATTTTTTAGGATTAATGTTGGAAATTAAAAAAATAAAAAATAAAACGCTATCGGAATTTCTGGTAGCACCCGATTTTCTTGTTCAGACAGTCTCCCCTGTTTCTCGGATAGTCTTGATGTTCTTGTTTTATTTCTTGTTTTCTTTTAATTTTTCGATGCTGTTGGAATTTCTGGTAACATCTCCCATTTTAAAAAATGAAGCTGAAAACAAAATCGTTTTCAATTTTCCATGTGTCATAATGGTGAAATAATTAATCCAAATCATAATATTTCGTGATTGGATAGGTCACAAACTTCAATTCAAGTCAATTCGTAGTGGTTAATCGATTTGGTTGATCGTATTAGCTAGGTGTCAATCACAGCCATGGCCAGCCATTGCCTACCCCACTTATTGTAAATAAACCCCCGTTGCCAAAGTTAAAACGTGTCTGCAACGTCAGTCTTGGTCATAGCTTTAAATTCCGATGGTCATTCTTTCCATTCTGCGTAATATGCTCCCCGAATTTCCAGCTAGTCCGAATCAAAGCAGGAAAAATACCAGATTTGCAAAGCATCTCGTACACCACCTATAGCAGATTAGCTAGACTCTCCCAAGTAACTCAAATTCATCATAACAATTACCTGTTATCTATTAAGACATGAAATCTCCTGTAATCATGAAGGATTATACACATAGGAAATTGAACCAAAACTTCATTTCAAATATTCAAAAATGGAGAAAATTTCACCATTTCGAATTTTTGGAGTGCAGTAAAGGAGACAGTGATTGAGGAGGTTAAGAACGCATCCCATATTTTCAGGCAGCATAATTCAAGCTAATTACAACATTTGTTGGTTAAGCTTACATACGTTGACATCTATTCTTCATAACAAGCAAGCAGAGATATATGGCACCAAATTCGAAGAAAGGTGGAAAGCTTAAGAGAATCAAACCTCAAGGAGTTGAGCTAGTTGATGCTAATCCAAGTGTTAGAAGACTATTTATTCAAGTAGTCTAGTATCCACTTTACACCAGGTTAGGA
Source organism: Pinus tabuliformis (assembly GCA_031772625.1). Taxonomy (NCBI): domain Eukaryota; kingdom Viridiplantae; phylum Streptophyta; class Pinopsida; order Pinales; family Pinaceae; genus Pinus; species Pinus tabuliformis. Next base: position 1,033,626,339 of record CM062816.1, on the reverse strand, counting down.
GGCTCACATCAAGGTGTAGCCCAAGAGTTTTCTCAAACCTTCAATGGACATGAAGCTAACATCTTTGGTTTCAAATTGCAAGTTTCAGAACAGTCAATTACAGAAGCTTTTAACCTTCCCTAGGAAGGAGAAAAGTGGTCTAAGGGACAACTCATTACAAAAGGAGATCTCAATACTTCTATTAGAGATCAATATAGATATCCTAACTAGGCCAAAGGAATTCCCTTCAATTATATTAAGAAGAAATGGGAAGAAATAGTCAAACTTGGTTAAGATTTTTCTCACTTGTGAGAGAAGGTATACAATAGCATTTCTTTACCATATTAGGTTTCTTTCTCATTTTATAGGTATGAAGACTCTTAATCTTCCTATTTCATATTGAAGAGCCTGGCCAAAATGGCAGCCAGAATTCAAACACACTATGAAGCATCAGAATACATCCTGTAACATCAGGCAATTACCAAGGTTCTGGTTGAAGAAGAACTGAAAAGGAGAAACTAGACTTGGGAACATTTCTTATTTTATAGGGTGGGCCAACCTGCACCAAAACCCAAGAAACTACTGAATATTCTTCAACACAGGTTCAAACAGAAATGACATCAACTGCATCAACTGAAGGAAGTTCCAAAAGAAAGGAAAAGAAGTAAACTATAAGCAGAGGTACCAAAAGCAGCAAAGAGAAGCCTTTAGCTGTTGGATCTAAAAAGAAAAAGGAGCAAGGTGAAAGCTATTCTACCCAGAAAACAAAAAGCATGAAAATGGTTCATCCTGTTAGACCTTTTCCTAAGGTTTACATAAGAACTCAGAGAATAAAACTTGCAGCTGAAGAGAAATATAAAGCGTAGGTGTTTCCTGAAATTCCAGAAGCACATGAACAACAACAAGAACATCGACCTTTTGATTCTGATGAGGAATTGTTGAGAGATGCAGGGTATAAAAGGACCAGTAAAAACAATAAAAAATAAATAAAACTAGTTTTTGGAGCTAGGAAAAGGCATACCTAGGGAAGAAACAAATACAAACTGAAATCAAAAACCCTAAATAATCCTAGTTTACTGACTGAAGTAATAGTCATAGATGAACAACATACAGAGTTGCAGACTGAGGATCCTTCAATTGCATAAATCAGAAGATCTTTGAAGAAGCAAAGAGGTAAAGCTCCCATGGACCAGCCATCAGAGCCTCCCAAAAGAAGAAAGGTCCAAAAAGAAGCAGAAAAAGAAAGAGACCATCATCAAAGAACACACATCCAAAATCACAAGGTCAAAATCTACTACTAGAAATAAAACAAACTTGGATAAACTTGCAAAGGCTGCAACTCACATGGAATGAAAGGGTAATTTTCCTTTAAAAAATACCTTTTTTCATATCAAGTCAAAGTTTTGAATATGAAGATTAAAGCTCAGAATATCCAAGCATATATAGGTGTTTCGAAGTATTTTTTATTAAAATTTTGAGGTTAAAATGTTATCCTACTGAAAATCATGGAAGAGTTTCCATTTTTTTCGCTATTACAGGTATTACCAAAATTTCCAGGAGCATCTGTTTCAACAAAAATATACAAGTGTCAACAAAAAACCTCCTCGCCAGTTTTGAAAAGACAACAACCCATAACAATATCGATAAGGAAAATGATGGATATGAGATAGTTATGAGGTTGTTGAAGGTTGTATTGAATGAAGCCATATGGTCATTTAATAGTCAAGACCATAAAGAGAAAAATTAGCAGCAAAGGGGGCACCCAGTCAGTTTTTCCAGTAGCCAAGTGTCATTCTTCCTCTTCTTCTCATATACACTTGTACTTTCTATTGCAATTCAATGGGAGATGATCTCTGTTACACAGTAATTTGTCACCGTCTCTGTTACCCCTTCTCCCGCACACTAGAGGACTTATTTCGGGACCTGTGAGAAGTGACATAACCTAAAAAACTTGCATTGTATCCCCTTGAGTATGTACTTCATATGCCCTGAAGACACCTTCTACAAAATACCCATAAAAATAGCCCTTTTTCCATTGGCGTGGTTCCATTGTGTATCACTCGCGCCAATGGGGGAAATCCTCCAAAGAGGGTGCGCCAGCTGGCGCTCTGTCTCAGAGTCGCACTCACACCAGCCCAGTTGGGTAAAGTTTTTAACAACACACTTACGAAGGTTCTTCCTAACCTATTCATGAACTGATTCCATCTTGAGTTAGTTAACTTGGGTTTCGAATCTCCATAGAAGGGAAGTAGTTCTCCACCTCTCATGGAAGCTTCTTAGTGATAAAGCCAATCCCATGAATCATGTGGATGACCCTAACTCCTTCTCCTCTATCTATAAAAGCTTGTCCTTTTTCCTTTGACAAGTTAGTCTCCAAGTTCCAAATTCTAAGTCTCAAAGTCTGAGAATTGCTAAGTTCATGCTACAAGGAGCCTTATTCGTTCCCATGAGGCTAAATCTTAAGTGAGGAGATTCTTATCCAAGTAACCAAGGAGAGAGAGGCTTGTTCCCCATTCCCAACAAGATTTGCAAGGCATGTGCTATTGATCACCCAGCCAAAGGAGGATTTGATGTCAGAACTATGGTTGTATTCTTCTTTGTTTATCAATAATAGGCGACTATCATTATGGTTCCACTCTTATTGTCTTTGTAATGATGATTGAGTTATATCCTTTCTGACTGATATATAGTTGCATCTATTGGATTTTATGCTTGTATTTGTGTCATTCTTTGCATGTGCAGGTATCCATTCACAAGGATCGTGGGGATTGTGACCGGCCGGAGCAAAGGAACGGGAGCAACGACTCTTCTACAAATATTAGCATTGGAATCCAGGTAGGTCCTCATCATCGGTCTTTGATTTGCAATTAGGAACCTGCGTGTTAGCGTTGTTTGATTGTTGCTAGACCTCATTTGGGCTAGTAGGGATCGCCTCTGTCCGCAGAGGGGATTTACCTCCACAACAATTTGGCGACTCTGCTGGGGATGGCTACGCCCATACCACATATATCATGTACTTGAGATATCAGTTGTACTTCTTCATTCAGGTTCTCCAACAGTAGTGTTTTCAGTTGGTCATGTTCTTGTAAAGCATTTCACTCCTCTCTCTCTCCCGGGCCTCATGCTTTAGGGGGCATCTGTTACACAGTAATTTGTCACCATCCCTGTTACCCCTTCTCCCGCACACTGGAGGAATTATTTCGGGACCTGTGACAAGTGACATAACCTGAAAGCACTTGCATTGTATCCCCTTGAGTATGTACTTCATATGCCCTAAAGACACCTTCTGCAAAATACCCATAAAAATAGCCCTTTTTCCATTGGCGCGGTTCCACTGTGTATCACTCGCGCCAATGGGGGAAATCCTCCAAAGAGGGCGCGCCAGCTGGCGCTCTGTCTCAGAGTCGCACTCGCACCAGGCCAGTTGGGTAAAGTTTTTAACAACAAACTTACGAAGGTTCTTCCTAACCTATTCATGAATTGATTCCATCTTGAGTTAGTTCAGTTGGGCTTCGAATCTCCATATAAGGGAAGTAGTTCTCCACCTCTCATGGAAGCTTCTTAGTGATAAAGCCAATCCCATGAATCTTGTGGATGACCCTAACTCCTTCTCCTCTATCTATAAAAGCTTGTCCTTTTGCCTTTGACAAGTTAGTCTCCAACTTCCAAATTCTAAGTCTCAAAGTCTGAGAATTGCTAAGTTCATGCTACAAGGAGCCTTATTCGTTCCCATGAGGCTAAATCTTAAGTGAGGAGATTCTTATCCAAGTAACCAAGGAGAGAGAGGCTTGTTCCCGATTCGCAACAAGATTTTCAAGGCATGTGCTGTTGATCACCCAGCCAAAGGAGGATTTGATGTCAGAACTATGGTTGTATTCTTCTTTGTTTATCAATAATAGGCGACTATCATTATGGTTCCACTCTTATTGTCTTTGTAATGATGATTGAGTTATATCCTTTCTGATTGATATATAGTTGCATCTATTGGATTTTATGCTTGTATTTGTGTCGTTCTTTGCATGTGTAGGTGTCTGTTCATGAGGATTGTGGGGATTTTGACCGGCCGGAGAAAAGGAACGGGAGCGACGAATCTTCTACAAATATTAGCGTTGGAATCTAGGTAGGCCCTCATCATCGGTCTTTGATTTGCAATTAGGAAGCTGCGTGTTAGCGTTGTTTGATTGTTGTTAGATTCCTCTCTTGTCCGTCCTCCTCCTTCCGAACCTCATTGTGCCAAGCTTGCTCCATACCAACCATTTGTCGGAGAGAGTATCGACTTGGGTTCACAACCTGTTGATTACTCTGTTCCAGAGGAGCATCATGATTCTACTTCTCATGTTCTTCTCATCTCGTCAGATTCTCCTGAGTCTCAGAACGACCCTCCTATCCTCGCTGATCAAGAGGGTCCTTCTTTGTCTCTTGTAGCGCAGGGGGGCAATCATACGATTCCCCCACCAAGTAGTCTAGTCGTTTCCTTCGACTGGAGTCATTTGACTACATTCCGCCTTCCATCCCATGTGCCTTTCCAAATTATAGTACATGCCTATAATAAGGCAGTACTTGGCACTGTCTTGGATGAGGGTGCATTTGTCAGTCTCATGCCTTTCACTACTTGGCAAGCTTTGGGCTCCCCATATCTTGTGTCGGTCGCACAGAATCTATTGGCGTTTGACGGAGGAACCAGTCAACCATTAGGGATCCTCCCGAAGTTTCTTGTTACTTTGGGAAGCAAAACCGTCTATATAGACGTACTGGTTACCCAAGGTACTCTAGATTTCAGTCTTCTCCTTGGTCGTGACTATGTTTATGCCATGGGGGCCCTTGTCTCTTCACTTTTCCGTGTGGTTTGTTTTCCACACAATGGAAGAATTGTCACTATAGATCAATTATCATTCTTTAGTCCCCCGATGCCTCCTGTGCTGCTGCCATCCCCTCCTGGTTTTTATCCACTGGTTGTATCTGCCCCACCGCAGGTCAACTACGTGGCTACTTATCCCGTGCCTGTATCCAGTGATGATGCCGTCGTGCATAGTGTCCTGGGGGCATTGGGTCCTGACTTCCAAGGTGTTGTCCTTCCATCGGGAGTGCCACTCTTGGAAGCAACGACTTCCTGTTCATTATGATGAAGTTCGGTCGGAGCATAGTTCGCTTTCCTATGTCAAGCTCCTTAAAAAATGGAACTGGGTCTGGTCGAACATAGTTCCTGATCTTGTGTCAAGCTCGTTAAAAAAATGGAACAAGGGTTATGAGGATAGTTCTTTTACTGTGTCAACCTCATCAAAAAATGAAACAACTCCCTTTCCAAATTGAGTCTTTTGATTAAGATCTCGTAAAATACAAGTCGAGTCTTTCATAGATCTCGAGAGTGAACCTTCATTCCATCCACTTTGTTGAATGCAATGAAGCTTGGGGGGCATGTACCTCGTTTTGCGTCATTATGCTGGGGGCATGCGAACTCATAACAAGCATAGGTTTTCGTTTCAAGCTTGTGTAAATATGAAACCGAATCCAAGCAGAGTTCTCCATGGTTCAAGCTTGTGCAAAAATGAACTCATACCTGATTTACATCTCGTGATTGCCTTTTATCCACTAAATTCTGCTAGATGAGCTTTGGTCGATCATATGCTCTCACTGGGTTGTTTTTCCTTTCCTGAGGAACCACAGCGATGAGTGGTTTTATTAGCCAGCCTCTTGACCATTACATGTTTTGAGCAGTTCCACCATTGTCGAAACCAGTTGCTACCCTTTTTACCACTCGTTCCTCTAGGATGAGTCACCTTTAAGCTCTTTTCTGACTCGTAAAATATGAAAATATTGCCAAGTATTTTCCCTTTTTGACTTGTTAAAGAGAATAAAAATGGAGGTCTGCTTTCAGCTCTTTTCCGACCGTTTAAAGACGAAAAGATTGCCGAGTTTTTCCTCTTGACTCGTTAAACGTAAATAAGAGGCGGTCGTCTTTAAACTCTTTTCCGACCATGTAAAAACGAAAAGATCGTCGGACCCTTGTCATTTCAGGTTCGTTAACGGTTACGAAGCGACGTGGTTTCGATCGCTTTTTTACTTTTTCAGGTCGAAATCACTACTCATGAAAAGTACTCCTCGATCGTAATGGTCGGGCGGTTCTTTCAAGCATTGTTTTATACTTTTTCGGGCTCGAGAGACACAACTTTACGAAAAAGGACACCCCTGGAGTTTCCTTTTCTGCTGTCTTTTCAAACTCTCTAAACATGAAAAGACACTGAGTTTTTCCTTTGTCAGACTCGTTAAAACTTGATGACATTGGATTCCGTCGAAATGACGCTTTACAAGCATATGCTATCCCCGTCAAGCTTGTTGATAAAAATAACTAGGGTACTCGCCAGCAATGGTGGGGAAAATGGAACCACAATTATTGTCATGTCGGCAGTATGTCGCTCTTGAACATGGCACTTGTCTGCATTCGTGTCTGGGTGGGGACATCTCATCTTGTTTTTACACTTGCCTCCGTGGGTTTGGGTTATCCTGTTTGACCTCTCATCTGCTCATTACCTCATCACCATGACCCTTGATCATTTGATGTCAAATACTGCCAAGTCCACTGTCATGTCGCCAATATGTTCAAGAGAAGTTCACCTCTGCAGAATACTCAACCTCCCTCTGATGCCTCACATAATCCTGATTCAAAAACATTTTTATCTTTCTCTGTCTTGTGTCGATGATGTGGGAAACATTATGGCCCACCTTCGATTAAGGTCACTCCCTGTCGACTTCAGCCCATTATCCAGGAAGTTGACCTAGAGACTCCCTTCAGGTGCCTTGGAGCCTGCATGCCTCAATGGCAGGTTCTTCGTGTTCAACGTGAGGTTTTCATTATTGACCTCTGATCGAATGATTCTACAGGTGTTCGACGCCGGCTCACTGGTTCGCATGCCGTAGATTGTACCTATAGTGCCTTGAGGACCATTGTCATTATTGGTGGTACCTCTCGCGTCTGTTAACAGTTTTCATCATTGACTGGTAATCAGACGTTGTTCTTGCATGTTCGACTTCGACTCCCATATTCGCATGCTTGAACTTGTACTTTGTTCGGGTCGAGATGGAGCGCAAGACCCTGGATTTTGTCTGTTGAGATCCAGGTTGCGATTTTGTGGATTATTATGATCATTACATGACTCATTCACTGGATGGTTGCGACCATGCCTGAGTCTACTTATCGATCCTTACTGGATGGCTACGCCCATACCTTGGATCTGGATTTTTATGTACTCTACTATGGATGGCTGCGCCCATACCACATATATCATGTACTTGAGATATTAATTGTACTTCTTCATGTAGGTTCTCCGGCGGCAGTGTTTTCAGTTGGCCATGTTCTTGTAAAGCATTTCACCCCTCTCTCTCTCGGGCCTCATGCTTTAGGGGGCATCTTTTACACAGTAATTTGTCACCGTCCCTATTACCCCTTCTCCTGCACACTGGAGGACTTATTTCAGGACCTGTGAGAAGTGACATAACCTGAAAACACTTGCATTCTATCCCCTTGAGTATGTACTTCATATGCCCTGAAGACACCTTCTGCAAAATACCCATAAAAATAGCCCTTTTTCCATTGGCGCGGTTCCACTGTGTATCACTCGCGCCAATGGGGGAAATCCTCCAAAGAGGGCACGCCAGCTGGTGCTCTGTCTTAGAGTCGCACTCGCGCCAGCCCAGTTGGGTAAAGTTTTTAACAACAAACTTAGGAAGGTTCTTCCTAACCTATTCATGAACTGATTCCATCTTGAGTTAGTTCAGTTGGGCTTCGAATCTCCATAGAAGGGAAGAAGTTCTCCACCTCTCATGGAAGCTTCTTAGTGATAAAGCCAATCCCATGAATCTTGTGGATGACCCTAACTCCTTCTCCTCTATCTGTAAAAGCTTGTCCTTTTACCTTTGACAAGTTAGTCTCCAAGTTCCAAATTCTAAGTCTCAAAGTCTGAGAATTGCTAAGTTCATGCTACAAGGAGCCTTATTCGTTCCCATGAGGCTAAATCTTAAGTGAGGAGATTCTTATCCAAGTACCCAAGGAGAGAGAGGCTTGTTCCCCATTCGCAACAAGATTTGCAAGGCATGTGTTGTTGATCACCTAGCCAAAGGAGGATTTGATGTCAAAACTATGGTTGTATTCTTCTTTGTTTATCAATAATAGGCGACTATCAGTATGGTTCCACTCTTATTGTCTTTGTAATGATGATTGAGTTATATCCTTTCTTACTGATATATAGTTGCATCTATTGGATTTTATGCTTGTATTTGTGTCGTTCTTTGCATGTGCAGGTGTCCGTTCACGAGGATCGTGGGGATTGTGACTGGCCGGAGCAAAGGAACAGGAGCGACGACTCTTCTACAAATATTAGCGTTGGAATCCAGGTAGGCCCTCATCATTGGTCTTTGATTTGCAATTAGGAACCTGCGTGTTAGCGTTGTTTGATTGTTGCTAGACCCCATTTGGGCTGGTAGGGATCGCCTCTGTCCACAGAGGGGATTTACCTCCACAACAATCTCAATACCTAAAAGACACCCATGTAACAAGGAAATAGTGGAACCACGAATTTAGGAGAGTTGGAGTTGGTGCCTCTCTCTCTATATATATCTTTTGTAAATATCATTTCAACATTGGATTTTAGTTCACCTGAAGACTTAGCTTAATGAAATAGATTTTTCTACACTTCATGCTTGAGGATTGTGCGATTCAAGCTATATCTAATGTGTGGTTTGTTTATTTCCTTGTTTGAATTTTATGAATTATAAATTTGCAGTAGCCAAGTTTAGTATGAGTGAGAATCATTAAGAGGATTTGATGATGACTTCTCTACTATCCAGTTTTTTGTAAATTATAATATATGTTTCAAGTAGAAATTGTTAGTGAAGGTTTCACAAAGGATTTGTGGGATACTTTATACATGTTCTTACATTCTAGTTTTTGTTTTCCTTGTCAAAGCTTATTTTAATTAATTTTAAATGATAAATAAAGTAGCTAGTATAGTATGAGTGAGAAATCATTAAGAGGATATCATGATGACTTATCTACTATCTAGTTTTCTGTAAATCATAATATCAGTTCAAGTAGAAATTCTTAGTGAAGGTTTCACAAAGTACTTGTGAAATACTTTATACATTTTCTTACTTTCTAACTGTTATTTTCCTTGCCAAGAAATAGATTTTTTCATAAGGTTGTTTATGTAGTTGAAGTGACTATCTTAAGATACTCAATTTTCTTAGGATATTTATCAGCTATCTATTCTCTTTCCTCTGCTCCCGTATATTAATCACTTAACCACGTAATTTATTCTTGACATAGCTTGCCAAATGCATGGAAGTTAAATAGGAACACAATCATTTCAAAACTCCTTCAAAATCCATCCCACCACTCAAAAAACCATTTTAAATTTTGAAATGAAATCATGATGTGTAATGCTTACTCCTTTTGCAGTATAGGAGTAACTCCTCGCGCTAATATTTATAACCAGTGTGTACAAAGTTATGATTATTGAAGGGAAAGAGATGAATGGAGAGTGTTTGCAATGAGTAAACCCTCTTCAAAATATTACTGAGATAATGCAGAAAATAGAGTATCTTGAGATAGCCAACCATCCTCCAAAAGATCAAACAGTTCAGCCTTCAGAAATTATTTTTCCAGATGAAGAAACTGGTCTTTGGACCATGGATTTTGATGGTGCATTGGGAAAAGAAGGAGCTAGGTTTGGTGTTTGGATTCATGGTCCATTACATCAGTCATGTAAAATTTCATGCAATGTAAGAATGAGTTCTTACAAGTTAGCTTTTGATTGCTCAAACAATGAGGTGGAGTATGAGGCATTGATTGCTGGCCTCAAGATTCTGAAGAAGTTGGGAGCAAAGAAAATTTATGTTTATGGCGACTTCGAGTTGGTAATCAAACAAGTAAAAGGGGAATACCATGCCAAGCATCCAAGAATGAGAGCTTATCACAATGTTGTACTTGACATCCTCAAAACTCTTATAGAATATACTTTGTCTCTTATTCCTAGAACTCAGAATGTTATAGCTGACTCTCTTACTACTGTAGCTAGTATGGTGAAGATTCCCATTCACTCCAATCATAATTATTCTATCCATGTCAAACATCACCTAGTTGTTCGTGATAATATTAGATTTTGGAAATTGTTTTAGGATGAAAAACAAATCAATAATTTTCCACAATTTGAAGGTGAATTCCAGAATTCCTACATTGATGACACATCCAATATGAATGATCCAGAGATTCAATCAACTGAGATTGAAATATTGTAGTTGAAGGACAACAACATTCCAATAGGTCTTGTACCTTTGGAGGATTTGTTTGATCATGATGATGTTTCCGAAAATCCCACCATGGTTCCCACAGAGAAAGGTGTTGAAGATGTAATGATTGGTGCAGCTGGCAAGCCTAAGATGGTCAAACTGTCAAAGTAATTATCTCCTAAAATGAAAAGAAATTACCTAGCTTTAATGACAGAATTTTCTGATGTATTTTCTTGGGACTATTTAGATCTAAAGGTTTATGATAAGAATATCATTCAGCACACCATTACAATCAAGTTTGATCAAAATCCATTTCGCCAAAAACTAAGAAGGATTAATCCTAAGCTGCTTCCATCAATTGAAAGGTAAATAGGATTTATAAGTCTCGTATCATAGTTCCTATTTTATTTTCTGAATGGATGTCTACTCTAGTGCCAGTAAGAAAGAACACCGGGGAGATTCATCTTTGCATTGATTTCAGAAATTTAAACAAAGTATCCATCAAAGATAATTATCCCCTGCCAAATATGGATCATATACTTCAGAGGGTAGTTTGGTCTTCCAAGATGTCATTGCTAGATGGATATTCTGGGTACAATCAGATTTTGGTGCATAAAGATGATCAACTGGAAACAACCTTCACAACACTATGGGGTACATTCATGTACGCCAAGATTCCATTTGGATTAAAGAATGCAAGAGTGACTTTTCAGCGGGGTATGGACATAGCTATCAATAACGAAAAAGATGTATTTCTAGTTATATATTTAGATGATCTCACATTTTTTTCCAAGTCTCATGAGGATCATTTACATCATTTGAGAATTATTTTTTTTAGAAATGCAGAAAATTTGGTATTTCACTCAATCCAAAGAAGATCCTATTCTCCATGGAACAAAGTAAGCTACTGGGACACATTATATCCAAGGATGGAATTCGCATTGATCCTGCAAGAGTTCAAGGAATTCAAAAATTATATTTCCCAAGGAACAAGAAAGAAATTCAGTATTTTAATTGGAAAATCATTTCTTTGAGAAGATTCATCCCCAATCTTGTTGAACATTTAAAAGTGAAGACAAACATGTTGAAGAAGCACAATGAGGTAAAGTGGTATTTAGAGGCTAAGAAATCTTTCCATGCAACCAAATTTTCCCTATCTATTGCTCCTATTTTGATTAGTGCAGATTATACTTCAGATTTCATCATTTTTTCATTTGCCTCTGAGCATACATTAGCAACAGTTCTAATGCAAAAGAAAGATTAGAAAAGTGAGCAGCCTATGGCATTCTTTAGTTAGACAATAAGAGATGCAACACTAAGATACAACAACATTGAGAAGAAGGCCTTGGCATTGGTAAAAGCTCTCAAATATTTTTGAGTTTATATTATGAATTCTCACACCATTGCTTATGTTCCACAACAGTAGTAAAACAAATTCTTGTGCAAACAAATCCTGAAGGAAGAAGGGAAAAATGGATTGCAACCATGCTATCGTATGACTTGGAGATAAAGCCCACAAAGCTCATCCAGGAACAATGTTTTGGCTAAGCTTATGGATGAATCTAATCTACATGCACTAGACATCAATTTGATTGCAACACTTTCTGAAGAAGAAGAAGAAGAAGACTCACACTTACAAGTATATGCTATGTTCATTTCATCTCCATGGTATTCTGACATTGTTTATGTCTTGCAGCATTTAAATCCTCCACCAGAGGCTCCCTAAGGTAAAACTAGATCTTTAAAGTTGAAAGCCTCAAAGTATTGTGTTATTGATGGTGTTTGATATTGGAATGACCCTGGTGGTGTGCTCCTAAACTGTTTGGTAGAAAATGAAGCAAAGGATGTCATGAATGATTTTCACAATGGAGATTGCGGTGGCCATCACTTATGGAAAACTACAAGAAATAATATCTTAAGGGTTGATTTCTATTGGCCCACTCTTTTTCTGATGTATATAAAATAGTTATGAGCTATCATGAATGTCAGATTTTCCAACGAAAAAGATAAAAAATTCTTTTACCCTTGTAGCCCATTTCAATCATAGCTCCTTTCTAGTAATCGGGTCTTGACATCATTGGCGAGATCCATCATTCATCATCGGCAAAACATAGATGGATCTTAATAGCCACATACTACTTTGCAAAATGGATTGAGGTAATCCCAACCAGGCAAGCTATTGATTATGTTATCACTCAATTTATTAAATCTAATATCCTGTCTAGATTTCAATGCCCACAGAAAATAATCATCGATAATGTTTCTACCTTCAATTCAAAAAGGATGGTGGAGTTTTGTGCTAAGTACCATATTGTATTGGGACACTCCACTACTTATCATCCATAAGGGAATGGTCTAGTTGAATCTTCCAACAAATCTTTGATCAACATCATCAAGAAAGTTTTAGAAGTGAACAAGAAGAATTCGCACAAAAAGCTCATTAATTCTTTATGGGTGGATAGAGTTAGTACTAATAAATCAATTTGTATGTCTCTTTTTAGTTGGTGTACGGGATTGACACAATTTTTCCTTCATCTCTTGCTAACTTGGTCATGAAAAATCTTGAGGAATTGCATAGTGAAACCAATGATATGCAAATAAGGATAAACTAGATGATCCATCTATAATAGACTAGAGAGGAAATTTTTCAAAACACCTCTAAACTTCAGGAAAGAATAAAAAAGATCTATGATCACAATACAAAGGAAGACAATTTCAATTTGGGAGATGCGGTTCTTCGTTGGAATACTAGAAATGAAGAAAAATCCAAACATGGAAAATTTGAAAACTTGTGGAAAGGGCCCTACATAATTTTAGCTTTCAGAGGGAAGAATGCTCTTCTATTGAAGGAAATGAATGGATACGATTATTCAGGAGGAGTAATCAATGGTAGGCTTCTCAAGCACTACCATGTTTGAAATAATTACTGCAAATTCTCACTACCATTGTACATACTGGTGTGTTTTTTATGTTCCAGTATCTAAGTGGCCATAATAGGAGTTTGAAGCCCAAGGAGAAGGCCATATGGATTCTTTGATCAATTGTTTCTTTTATTCTACTTTTATAGTCCTTTCATGTCAAATAGTCAGTCAATTTTCAGTCATGGTTTAGTTTTCTGCATTCTGACTCTATTTCCCAATGAATAAGGCTACTTGGTCTACTATGTTCTTGACACCTCCAAGGAGCTTTCATCCCAGTGATTAGTCTTGTTTTCCTATCACGGTGATCAAATATTCTTTTACTAGGTCTGTCAGAAGTCTCAAGGTCAAATTTTATCATGTCACTAGGTTTTCAGAGTAAAATTTGGTCACTATGTAGTTTGTCTAGGAAGGTCTTCATTCTTTTGGAAAAATCACACATGTTGGTCACCTACCTCACTTAGATGAAGGAATCATAATAAAAAGGATGTTTTCATTATAACAGTCATCATCATTAACATTCCACTCAGTCTCATGTCTTCATTAAGTCATTAGGGTTTCAAGGTCCATCTTCATCATGTGTAAATCCAACATTAAATGAGTTGTGACAAGAAACTCTTTGGCATAAGTTTGATGAATTTTCATAAGTTATTCATGGTTGAAATATCAAAGGTTCCAAAAGAAGATCTCTCACTATTCAAAAGGTAAAAATCAACTCACGTGTCAGCTCTCAAAAGTGGCCCAGTTTTAAAGGTCAAAAATCAGTTTTTGAAAAGGTATGTGGGGCCCATTTCTATTCAGAAGGGAATAATACCTGTCTATAAAAACTAAAAATGTCCCAAAATCATTTCATTTTCCTTCTATTCTCCTTTATCCATCGAGCTTTCCCCTCCATTAGCAAAAACAATGGGTTTCTAGGTGAATTTGGTAAAAAATTGTCGGCATTGCGCTTCCAGAGACTCTATTGTGCTTCTAAGGTCGGCGCTACTCTTCCGGACACTGCGTTGTGCTTCTAAACACTACATTGTGCTTGTGCCAGAGTAGCCCAAAACCTTTCAAAACTCACCCAAATTCAATTTTGGAGCTTGCAATCTAATTTTTTGCTAATATAAGCCTGTCCACAAGTAAGTATAACACTTTTCTTACCTTTTTCCTTTAGCAAGATGAATTCAAATGCAAGTTCTCTTCATCTAGGGTTTTAGGTGAAATTTTCATGCTACAAGCTAGGGTAACTGATGGTTTGTCTAGTTTTGATATTCTAAACATGTAATTCTTCCACCTCACACCTTTATACATGTTTAAAATACACTTTGATTCACTAAACAACCTATAAATCATCAAATTTCCTTACCTTTAACTAAACCCTAGCTCATACCTAGCAGTTTGAGCAGATTTCCTAGAAGCTCTATTTTTCAATTTCTCATAAGAATTACTTTCCCTCATTTTAATTCATTTAAGCTTCATTATTTTCTTGCATTCCTTATTCATCTCCTAAAAATTTCCCTACCATCATTTCCATTCCTCAAACCCTTCATTTCGTCTTTTCACTCATTCCTCACTATTTTTTCCATTTTCCTGCTTCTAGTGTTTCTATCATCATGCCGGGAGATTATTCATAATAGAGGAAAAAACACCATAAAGGAGGAAAAATCCTTAGATATGAACCCACCAACTACAATGAAATCAACTCATCACCCTTCATCAAGCAGTGTTTTGATGATGTAAATTTTCTAGAGTTTTGCAAAAGGATATGTGAAGTAGGTTTTCATGAACAATTGATAGATTGGATCGCCACTCATCTAAAATGGGAAAGGGGCATCATAACTGGGGTTCAGTTTACATTTTCAATGGTTGCTATTACACTTGCTACAGGGATACCTGATCATGGAGAATACTAGTTCAAAGGTATGAATTTGGATCTTGAACATTGCAAGTCCTTCTTGAAAACACCCTACAGGGAGACCCATACGCACATCATCCCATTTAGGTACCTATTGGAGAAGTATGCTCCACTAATGAAGGTTTTCATGAAAATTTTCTGCTGTGAGGGAAGGTTTTCTAGATTGTATTCCTATCACATCTGGATTCTAATGCACTTCACAGTTCAAAAACCTCTCAACATGTGCAATTATCTATGTAGAAGCCTTGTCAAAATGTCTAAGAAGGTATAGGTGAAAATAAAAGAACACTACCCTATTCTTTTTCATCATAGCTTGATAAAGACTAAAGTTCTCCATCAACTTGCAGAGAAAAACATGACATGGGATTCTTTCATAGAAACAGCTTTGAAATGGCATGAGACTATTGTTTCAATTCAGCATCCAAACATACCAACATAGTAGATGGAAGTAGAATCATCAAGACAACTATTGGAGGTTCCTAAGGAACCTAAACATAAGGTGACTAAAATGTATGAAAGAGGAAAAAGGCTTTTGTTTACTTCTCATCTTGAGAAAGGGTCCAAGCCTTCTACATCGGTAAAACGGGGATCACAGGTATAGGATAAAGACTTGATTGAGCATGAATTTGAGTTGGTGGACTTGGAAATAGAAAATGAGCCTTAAAACATGCAATAGACTATCAAAGATAAATATTCTCATATCAGAGAACTCATGGACAACATGGCAATAGCAAGGTTTGTTATCTCCTTCCTAGAACGAGAAAGGAGTCACCTAAAAGCCATACAACTGATCATGGAGAAAGAGCAAGCTAAATTGTTGCAGCAAGTAGGAAAAGGCAAAGAAGTATTGGAGCATAGTGAAACTAAGTAAATTGAAAAACAAGGCAAGAAAAAGAGGCCAAGGACCAAGGAACTCGAGAAGGCATTGAAGGAGGAGAAAGAACATATTTTGCTAGATGAAGACCTAGACATGGAGGACAGAATTGCCTTAGAGATCAATGAGGACACAGAGTACTGGTTAGATAAGGTCAATGACCACTTGGAAAAGCTTCTTGACAAAGCCAATAGAGATAACTAGCTACTATGGCACATGGCACATCACTATCAAACCGAGAACATGATATGTAACATCGAGCTCAAACAATTGGAAAACAAGCTCAAGCAAACCCTAAATGACAAAAATGAGAGGGATAACTTAGAGATGATTTTTGAAGCATCCATGAGGGCTTGACATACATCATTTTGCAACTCATGACCAATTTTTAAGCAATTCTGAGCATTTTTTGCTTTTTGGTTATTTTGGTGCCAAATTCAGAGAATTGGTTGCTTTTTCCTCAAGCATCCAAATGAAGAATGGTTTGTAGTTTTTGAAAGCTCATGACATCCTCTCAAAACCCATTTCATCATATTTCTCAGACAGGGCCTAAATTTTGAGAAAAAATAAAATAAAGGGTAGAAGATCAGCATTCTGCCCCTCTTTTTGACAGGTGCTGCCCTTCTAGAGACACCTTGGGAGAATCAATTGTTGAAGGCCTTCCCATGGGTCATTTAAAAATTCAAGGTATTTTGGAAACTAGTCTTGGAAATATAGTTGACCATTCTTTTATATATTCACTTGGACCTCAAGAATACATCTTAAAGTGTGGACAAAGTCGACGCTGTGCTTCTGCAAATATTTGTGTTTTTTATTTAAATTTCACTGTGTAAATTTCCTAGTTTTCATCTTCACTTGGTCAAAGTCAAAACTCTTTATGTAATTGAAGTTAGTTCGAGGTTAAATGATGTAATCATGAATAAATAGAAATGATAGGTTGTTTTTATGGTTTATTGGGCCTCATTAAGGAAGAAAAATCCACCACAAAGTCTACAAGAAGTGTTTGTATTTGACCTTGTCACTCTCACCTGTTGGTTGAGAGAATCTTGGAAATGGTTCTACCACCAAGGAATTTGACTCCTAAATGTTGAGAAGTGGTTCATTTGATTCTATATGTATCATTTCTCATTCAGAGAGAAGGTTTGGACTATTGTGGAGAAGGATTGTATCTTATGTTTTCTTCAGCTAATACAGGAGCAGTTGTAGCTATATTTTAGGAACTCTAGTTTAGTGAGTCTATGATGTTGTTTCCTTTTTCTATCAATTTCTAATGGATAAAACATCTCTCTTTACATGCTTTATCTTCTTCCTATGAATTTCCTTGCAATTATATAGACATAAATCTTAAAATTAAGCTTTGTTTATGTGGAATTCATACTTGTGTTTATTTTATTCCAAAGCTAATGAATTCCTGCTTTTACATGCTCATTAGGTTTTGTTAAGCTCACATATCTATACTACATTGAAAAAAACTCTAAGTGCACCATAACATACTGATATCTAGCTCCTATTTATACTTGTCTCTTCATACTTGAATCCCTGACCTAATTACATGTTCTAAACCCTAATCCAACAAACCTAAAAAAACTAAATTCACAAATACTCAGAACAAACTTATATATCTAACCTAAAACCTGTTTCTCTACATATATTCATTGACAAATCCTTTGAGAGATCCCTCTCTGGTTGAGTAGGGCTAGCTACTGAGCTTAAAGTAGTTCGAGGTTACCTCTTTCGATCTCCTCCTCAACCTAGGAAATTGTAGAGGACAATAGGAGGCAAAGAAGAGCTTTGTGGATTCAGGAGCTTCCCCATCAAAGAATTAGAGTGCACAGACATAAAATCCTAAAGAATTCATCGTTGTGCAGGAAATAGATCCTTCAGTATTGACATCCTTCCTAGGGACCTGCATGAAGCTCTTAAGGGACTAGAAAGCGGTGGAGGGACTGCAAGAGTTAATAGAAAAATGCATTGATAAGGGTAAGTCATTGCCTGAACAACGCGTAGTGCATAAAATATAAAAAAGTAAGAAAAGGACTAGTTGGGAGATGAGATTTCCTACACAAATCGAGGAATTTGAAATGGACCAGGTGATCATAGATTTTCGATTTGATGTGAATGTTTTTCCGAAACATACATAGGAAAGAATGGGAAAGTCGGCACTATAGTGGTCCCTAATTCAACTGTGAATGGCGAACCAACAAAAGATTATTTCTATGGGACACTTACATGGAGAAATTGTAGACATCGAATGGGCACGTGCTATAGCTGATTTTAAGGTAATAGAAATAGTGGATGATAGTAATCCCCACCCGGTGCTACTCAAAATCGATTGGGTGTTTGACATGAATGTGGTCATCAACCTAAAGAAGTGCAACATGATGTCTGAAAAGAAGGAACTAAGAGTCATTGTTCCATTGGATCCACCAGAGGGTGCGTGGTATATTGAACCATTCTAAGATTACTATGAGGAGGATGATCGTGAGTAGACCTATAAGCTTACTATGCGGAACACGGATTGGATCAATCTTATACTGAATAGAAGAATTACTTGGGGAAAAGGAAAATCCTCCAACTCGGATTCAGATGAGGATCTCGAACACTAGCATAATAGATTTCACAAAGTATCAACATTGCGATGAAACATACTTACTAAATCACTCTGGTGTATATCTGCTGAGGTGTGAAATTTATCATATTATGATGGCTTAGAAGATGTAAATTTTTTTCTTGATAAATTTGAAAGGGATGTACTAGAGGAGAATCAGTTCTAGGCATTGGACATCGCGCTAAGATCTATGTCTACCAAATGGTGGGGTACACATAAGAACAACTTTGTGGATTGGAAGGAGTATCAAAGGATGATGAAGTTGTGATTTGGCTATGAAAATACCCGCCTTACTGAAAAATTTACAGGGAAGGATGATCCACGTGAGCATCTGGCTCATTGCATGAAAGCATGGGGAGAAGAAACACAACCTGAATGGGTAAATATATTCTGCCATACCTTGGATATTATTCCGATGAATTAGTATTTAGAAATAGAGTTACGACATGGAACCGCGGTGTGGGACATTCTGAAGGAAAGCTTTATACTAACATTCATTTTTTAGGATGGATTTGAATGTATTGATGAAGAATTATAGGAAATCAAGTTTGCAATATTTAGAACACCTATAGAGCCTATCACAGGGGTACAACTTGATTGGAGTACGTGGTTGTACCATGCTCTGGAATGCTACAATGTTACCATAGAAGAAGTTGAGGAAGACCCCAGAAATACCAGTATCCCTAAGTCAGAAGGACAACACAAAGTCGTTGGGCCTAAGGTAGAGGTTAATGATATTTCAAAACCATTAAAGACCAATCGAGTGAACATTGGATCAGAATCGTAGCCGAAGTTTGCAAATATAGGTGATTACTGGGATGAGGACATAATTGAAAATTTTCCAAAATTTTTACATGAATATCAAGACTTTTCTCCCACAAATTTCTCTGATCTGAAGGGGATAGTAGGGGATCAAGGTGCTATGAAGATCAATCTAAAGCCATATGTGAAGCCAGTAAAGCAACGCCCATACAAATTGAATCCTAAATACAAAGAAAAGGCGTGTGAAGAACTCGATAAGATGGTCACAACAAGAATTATTGAGCCTGTAGAAGAATCAGGCTAGGATAGTCCTGTGGTGGTTTAGGAGAAGAAGATAAAGGGTTAAATTAGGATCTGCATTGATCTAAGGAAGTTGAAAGATTCTTGCATACATGATCCATTCCCTACGCCATGCAAAAATGAAGTCTTGGAGAATGTTGGTGGTCAAGAAGCCTACTCTTTTACAGATGGATTCTCAGGATATCATTAGATCAACATCACACCAGAAGATCGAAGTAAGAATATCTTTTCCATAGAATGGGGCTCTTTTCAGTATGCAGTTATTCCATTTTGACTTAAGAATTCCCCTTTAATACTTTCTAGGGTGGTAGTCGCAACCTTTGAGGAATTTATTCACAAGTTTTTAGAGGTCTACTTTGATGATTGGATGGTGTTCGGGTTCATGTTTCAAGTCTTCGCCTAATGTTGGATACTTGTAGGAAGTATCAGATCTCCTTAAACCTGAAGAAGTGAATATTTTATGTACCATATGGAATACTTTTGGGCCAAATTGTTTGTAAGCAAGGGTTGATGGTTGACCTTGCTAAAATTGCAGTGATTATCAATTTGGAGCCCTGAAGGAATGTAAAACAGTTACACACAACATTGGGCCATATAGGATATTATAGAAAGTTCATTAGGGCCTATGCGTAGATCACTATGCCCATCTAGAAATTATTGAAGAAAGATCATACATTTTGTTGGGATGATGATTTCTAGAAAATTAGATGTTTTGAAGGAAAATATGGTTACAATGCCTATTCTAGTATTCACTGAGTGGAAGAGAGAATTCCATGTACATGTGGATGTGTCTTGCATAGCGTTAGGAGAAGTTTTAACCCAACTAGATGTAGGGGATATCGACCATCTGATTTATTTTCCATGCAAAAATATGTCTAAGGAAGAGAAGAATTAATTCAGCCACGGAGCACAAAGGGTTGACGATGGTATACACACTCCAGAAATTCAGGCATTATTTGTTGGGTGAGCACTTCAAAATGTATACAGGCCATTCAGCTTTGAAGTACCCAGTCAATAAGCCTGTGTTGGGGGGCGAGGGGGATTTGTAGGTGGTTACTGTTATTTTAGAAGTACGAATTCAAAGTAATTGTGAACCCAGGGACATTAAATGATGGACTCGATCACATTTTGCAGATTGAGAATGGTGAAGAACCTACAAGTCTTCATGAAGGATTTCCTGATGTGCAACTCTTTGCTATGTGTGTTGCAGATGAAAATTTTGTTGATAGCATCCAATTCTTGACTATAAGCATAGCCCTTGAAGGATATATGATGCAGCAAATGAAGGAATTGGTGGTAAGGGCCACATATTTCTCTGTAATTGCAGGGAACTTGTATAAAATGGTCTCACATGAAGTTCTATGTAGGTATGTATCGGACTATGAAAGACAAAGTATCCTCACTGAAGCACATGGAGGAGTTGTTGGAGGACATTATGCTGGAAGAGAAACTATGGAGAAGATTTTATGCACTAGGTTGTGGTGGTCGACTATGCACAAAGATTCCAAGGAGTATTGTAGGGAAAGTGATGTCAGTCAAAGGATTGTGAAGTTGTTGTGGAGGGATGAATTACTTCTAAACCCGCAAGTCTCATTACAGGTATTTGACAAATGGGAAATAGATTTTGTGGGACCTATTCAACCACTAGAAAGGAAGACAAGAACGCACTACTTCATCATGACGATAGAATACTTGACGAGCTGGGCTGAGGCACAACCCATAAAGGATTGCAATGCAGATATAGCTACGAATTTTATATTTTAGTACATTTTGTCTAGTTTTGGTTGTCCTAATATTTTTATGAGAGATATGGGTTTTCATTTCTTAAATGACACAATTGCTTCTCTACTATAAGAATTCCAAATGTATCACTAGAAAAGAACACTGTACCACCCTAAAGCAAATGGAACATTTGAAGCTTTCAATAAGATCTTAGAGAATGCTTTGATGTGCACATACAAGTTGTTCTTTGGGCATATAGAACTACCTGTAAGAGGTTGACTGGACAAAAACCATTTCGACTGGTTTATGGACAAGAAGCAGTTATGCAAATGGAGTACATAATACCCTGTTTCAGGATTTCTACAGTCATAGAGATGGAAGATTTGGATATAATGGAAGACCTCCTCGCACAGATACTTGAGTTAGAAGAAGATCACTCCTTGGTAGGATTTAATCAGCAGGTGAAAAAGGCTCAAGAAAATGTATGGCATGATCACCACATTAAGTAGTGCACCTTTAAAAATGGAGATTTAATGCTGATGTATAGAAAGTTTACTTAATTCCCATGAAAGTTTTAGATGCATTCGTTGGGACCATACATAGTAAAAAATATTACGGATGGGGGTCCAGTTCATCTCACGAACGTGAATGGGGAGATATTTCTAGTAGGAATCAATGAGATTCAGTTGAACTTGTGCCAGGGTGATACCGCCCTTGCTCAATGACTGTATGGAAGTAGGACAGTCTTAGTACTTCAAGCAGTTGCAAGGAAGTGTGGGGCTATAAACTATGTTGCCGGGAGAAAAGTTTCACAAAGAGATTGGGTTGCACAAAGGTCAGGAGAAAGGCATAGATGGGAGCTGTGATGAAGTAATTGCACTATCAAGGTGGGTCCCACGTAGCCTAGCCATAAAATGACCATTGAAAGAACTATAGATGATTGGATGGTTATTTTTCCATTAAAGGGAGCAGGGGGAGCATTTAAGGGGCATATCTTTGGAAATCTACTGTGAAAAGAGAATTAATGAAGGAGATCTAGAGGGAATCGTCAGAATTGAATTCAAAAAGGGCTATAAATACAACATCCTACTCCACATTCGACCACTTTTCTTCCAAAGAAATTTCCTTGAGATATTGTGCCTAAGTCTAAGCAGATATGATTGCTGCATGTCTGGACGAGATTGACAAGAGATAGAGAGGGAGTTTTCATAGAAGGGGCTTGGGTTTGAGGCATATTTATCTGAGTGGAAGAAGAAACTATTCTAGGAGAGCATTGAAAAAATGACTGCAACACCACCAGTCCCTACCAAATTTCCTATGTCCTCGAGGCCAAAACCTACTGCCTTTGCAATAGGAGAGAAGAAGAAAAAGAAGCCACAACAAGCTCTGGTTCGAAAATCACCACACAAAAACCTAACTAACGTTAGAAATAAGTGTTAGATGGATAAAATCAAGTGACCAACAGAACCACAGGACCTCGATGAAGAATAATTTACAAGGGTTGAAGATATTAGCACAAAGGAAGCAATGCCAATCCCTTGGTTACCACCATATATACCCCTTAGGAAATTAATTGGAAAAGTCACTAAGGACCTTGACTCGCTAAAATACAAGGTTTTCATGCCATTGCTACTGGAGTAGGTACCTATTGAGGGTGACTTGTTGGTCCAGGTACCATTTATTAAAATTGAGGACTAGGATTTGGGTGATCATGCGAAGTTTCTGTAATTAGAACCCAACAAATTCTTGAAATCAGTCTATTACAAGGAAGTGGGAGTCACAAGGCTTGAACCAATGAAGTGGGTGGTCAAAATTGAGTGTGCAGGTTTTCTCAACATGTTGTATGTCCCAAATTTTAGCCGCAGCATAATTAATACAATCTAGGTGCATCAATTGTTGGCGTTGGTTCATGATGGGTGCCTCTAGCTGGGAGGGCCCATTCCGATTGATGATATGGTTGTCCAAAAAATCACTGCACTACCTTATCAAGGTGCGAACCCTGCAGATGATTTTGTGGGGAAGCCATGGCAAAAGAATCTTGTGGACCAGATGAAGAGTGAATTTGGGTTAGTGAAGAAGTTGTGAGGCTACTCCATTAGCTCTATATCGGATGGAGATGTGCAGCTTGCTACATATATTTTGGCAAAAAAATAATGCAGAAGTGTAGTGCCGATGAAGTATTAACACCAGTCATATCTTTAGCTACGCAGTGTAGCTAGGGGGTCCAATTCAATTAGGAAAAGTACCTCTACAATGAATACCTCGAGGATTGTCATGAAGCCTAAGAGTATGGAAAGGGGTTCCGCTATGCATGGTTATTGGTATTGATCGTGTTGGTAGCCTGGAGGACACCTAGCGATAGCTAGTTCCCAATGTCGGATCCAGACTTGTACGAGGTAGCCAAATTCACCTTGATGTGGGCAACAAAGGACCCCAATCGAATCATCAAAACCAAGATGTTCTGGGTCTTATTCGAGTCATAGTTGCGGATCGTGATCAACCAACGACCACGATTTTCACCTAGTCTACATGCGTAGTACAAAAATATAGCATACTTCAAAGAAGATTTTCACAATCCATCCATACACACGAAGAAGGATGCCACAGGAGCATGGCACAAGTTATCGTATTTAGTCACTGAGGATGATATTTGGGGGTCATCAACAAAGGGCAGAGCGATTGGCTCACCCCATCTAGTGAAGCCGCAGGAACAAGTAAGGCCACAGAAGTAGAAATAGGGAAAACAGTAGCTGCAATAGAAGCCATGAAAGACAAGAATAAAGTAGCACAGAAGGCTTCTAAGAAAGAGAAATAAGCCCAGAAGGAAAAGTATTCTCCAACAGAGAAGGCAACACAGAAGGAAAAGGTTACGAAAGAAGCAACATCGCAGGTCACCATTGACCTTGAAGAACCTAAGATAGAGCACACTGATGTTGAGGTTGAAACCGTAGATGAAGGGGAAGCAGGTGTAGACTGCTCTCTCAGATCAGAGGACTTAGATTCCCCCTTTAGGATCAAGAAGAGGTAGAAGCGAAGTTCGACGAGACCTTGCAAGAAGCAGAAGTTTGATAAGTGTGTGAGTACTACGCCATTGGTCCTCATGGAGGGGGAACTTGATGAGATAGGCGATGTTGTTTGCTCCACCACTAAAAGGATATGGGGATACATCAAGGACCAATACCACCAAGTATTGGACAAAGTACAACAGGGCCTTAATGAATTGCAAGTCCCGACATGAGTGGTACACGTGAGCATGGTGCAAGCGAGCGTGGATCAAGTGAGTGTGCCAAAATTTAGTACCACTACAAAAATCACATCTGAGCTTCAAGTAGTGCAACTACCATGGGTCTCTCTCCATTTTTAGATAGCGGAAGACTAGGAGTGCACGTAGTACTAGAAAAATCTAAGTATCAACCTTGTAACACTACCTATCCAGACCTTGCAAAAGCTGCACCAAGGATTTTTCAGATGAGCTCTACGTCCAAGAAAAAAGAGCCTTGTTGATTATCGACGAAGTAGAAACTAACAATCAACAGATTTTTGCGGAGAAAGCATAGGCCTTGTAGACCCATGATGAGGTGATGTAGCGAAATCAGAAACTAGAGGCTTCCGTTACCCAAGTGTGTAGTGAGCTCCTTGATATCTAAATTCCAGCAGAGGTGGCCTCAACAAAGAAAATCCACAAGTTAGTTGTTGTAGTGAAGGCATCCAAGGAGGAAATTGGAAAATTATGGTTTTAGCTACAGTTGTAGATTTCAGAGCTTCAACTGAAGCTGCAGCCAACCACTCCTCCAAAAGTAAAAGAAAAGTGTGAGCTTGCTATTAAAGAATATATTACCACTTTGGTTGTTGTAGTCAAGGACTATAGCCAATTGTTTGAGTAGAAAATGGAGATGTGGACCTTGCTACAGGAGGATCCACACTTGCAGACAATCGAATTTGACATCTGCGAAAAGAAACTTTAGTTTGATGAGATCAAGGCAACAACGTAGACATTAGCACATGTGCAAAGGTTCACTAGACTTCAAGAAGGGAAATTCATATAGACTCATACTGATGAGCTACATCGGAAGGTCTCCATCATTTCCTCAAGGATGCAGCCATGGGATGATGAGGCAAGCCAATTGTCATGGGCCGTTCAGAGAAATATAAAAGATCTTCAGCAAACGGAGAGAACCATGGGCCTTCTAGTCGAAGGTCCAACAACGAATAAATTGGTCAAAGATGTTTGCGAGGCCGTCGCGCAGGGAATAATATATGTTCAAGATTTGAAGATAGAATTTATTGGCCTACAAGAAAATGTTGAGGCAGCATTAGCAAAGAGACTCAGGACGAGTCACGACTTTGTGTTGGGGGTCTGTTGGGATGGGGTCCCCTGAGTCAAATTTATTGTAAAGTCTCCACATTTTGAGGAGCGGATCGCAAGTAGCGCAGGTCGATAGGAGTCAAAGGGGCTTTAGGAAGCTCAAAGCCCCTTAGTTTGTTAGAGTCAAGTTGTTTTAAGACCCATACATGGTTCATGAACCATGGTATTGTAATGAAAAATAATTTAAAAGGAATTCGTAAAAGAGTCATAAGAAATCTAAGCAATAGAAGTGCATGATTTGAGTCTGAGTTTATCTATTATGTACTTGAGTGAAGGGGAAGGCTCTTTACGCTATGTTCATGGAGACCTTGATAAGTCTGCAACTGAGTGTGCAGGCCCCTACAGCTATGTGTGCAAGGTTGTAAAGAGTTGTAATTGAAGATATGAAGCATAATAAAAAGGATGTTTTCATTATAACAGTCATCATCATTAACATTCCACTCAGCCTCATGTCTTCATTAAGTCATTAGGGTTTCAAGGTCCATCTTCATCATGTGTAAATCCAACATTAAATGAGTTGTGACAAGAAACTCTTTGGCATAAGTTTGATGAATTTTCATAAGTTATTCATGGTTGAAATATCAAAGGTTCCAAAAGAAGATCTCTCACTATTCAAAAGGTAAAAATCAACTCACGTGTCAGCTCTCAAAAGTGGCCCAGTTTTAAAGGTCAAAAATCAGTTTTTGAAAAGGTATGTGGGGCCCATTTCTATTCAGAAGGGAATAATACCTGCCTATAAAAACGAAAAATGTCCCAAAATCATTTCATTTTCCTTCTATTCTCCTTTATCCATCGAGCTTTCCCCTCCATTAGCAAAAAAAATGGGTTTCTAGGTGAATTTGGTAAAAAATTGTCGGCATTGCGCTTCCAGAGACTCTATTGTGCTTCTAAGGTCGGCGCTACTCTTCCGGACACTGCGTTGTGCTTCTAAACACTACATTGTGCTTGTGCCAGAGTAGCCCGAAGCCTTTCAAAACTCACTCAAATTGAATTTTGGAGCTTGCAATCTAATTGTTTGCTAATATAAGCCTGTCCACAAGTAATTATAACACTTTTCTTACCTTTTTCATTTAGCAAGTTGAATTCAAATGCAAGTTACCTTCATCTAGGGTTTCAGGTGAAATTTTCATGCTGCAAGCTAGGGTAACTGATGGTTTGTCTAGTTTTTATATTCTAAACATGTAATTCTTCCACCTCACACCTTTATACATGTTTAAAATACACTTTGATTCACTAAACAACCTATAAATCATCAAATTTCCTTACCTTTAACTAAACCCTAGCTCATACCTAGCAGTTTGAGCAGATTTCCTAGAAGCTCTATTTGTCAATTTCTCATAAGAATTCCTTTCCCTCATTTTAATTCATTTAAGCTTCATGATTTTCTTGCATTCCTTATTCATCTCCTAAAAATTTCCCTACCATCATTTCCATTCCTCAAACCCTTCATTTCGTCTTTTCACTTATTCCTCACTATTTTTTCCATTTTCCTGCTTCTAGTGTTTCTATCATCATGCCGGGAGATTATTCATAATAGAGGAAAAAACACCATAAAGGAGGAAAAATCCTTAGATATGAACCCACCAACTACAATGATATCAACTCATCACCCTTCATCAAGCAGTGTTTTGATGATGTAAATTTTCTAGAGTTTTGCAAAAGGATATGTGAAGTAGGTTTTCATGAACAATTGATAGATTGGATCGCCACTCATCTAAAATGGGAAAGGGGCATCATAACTGGGGTTCAGTTTACATTTTCAATGGTTTCTATTACACTTGCTACAGGGATACCTGATCATGGAGAATACTAGTTCAAAGGTATGAATTTGGATCTTGAACATTGCAAGTCCTTCTTGAAAACACCCTACAGGGAGACCCATACACACATCATCCCATTTAGGTACCTGTTGGAGAAGTATGCTCCATTAATGAAGGTTTTCATGAAAATTTTCTGCTGTGAGGGAAGGTTTTCTAGATTGTATGCCTATCACATCTGGATTCTAATGCACTTCACAGTTCAAAAACCTCTCAACATGTGCAATTATCTATGTAGAAGCCTTGTCAAAATGTCTAAGAAGGTATAGGTGAAAATAAAAGAACACTACCCTATTCTTTTTCATCATAGCTTGATAAAGACTAAAGTTCTCCATCAACTTGCAGAGAAAAACATGACATGGGATTCTTTCATAGAAACAGCTTTGAAATGGCATGAGACTATTGTTTCAATTCAACATCCAAACATACCAACATAGTAGATGGAAGTAGAATCATCAAGACAACTATTGGAGGTTCCTAAGGAACCTAAACATAAGGTGACTAAAATGTATGAAAGAGGAAAAAGGCTTTTGTTTACTTCTCATCTTGAGAAAGGGTCCAAGCCTTCTACATCGGTAAAACGGGGATCACAGGTATAGGATAAAGACTTGATTGAGCATGAATTTGAGTTGGTGGACTTGGAAATAGAAAATGAGCCTTAAAACATGCAATATACTATCAAAGATAAATATTCTCATATCAGAGAACTCATGGACAACATGGCAATAGCAAGGTTTGTTATCTCCTTCCTAGAACAAGAAAGGAGTCACCTAAAAGACATACAACTGATCATGGAGAAAGAGCAAGCTAAATTGTTGCAGCAAGTAGGAAAAGGCAAAGAAGTATTGGAGCATAGTGAAACTAAGTAAATTGAAAAACAAGGCAAGAAAAAGAGGCCAAGGACCAAGGAACTCGAGAAGGCATTGAAGGAGGAGAAAGAACATATTTTGCTAGATGAAGACCTAGAAATGGAGGACAGAATTGCCTTAGAGATCAATGAAGACACAGAGTACTTGTTAGATAAGGTCAATGACCACTTGGAAAAGCTTCTTGACAAAGCCAATAGAGATAACCAGCTACTATGGCACATGGCACATCACTATCAAACCGAGAAAATGATATGTAACATCGAGCTGAAACAATTGGAAAACAAGCTCAAGCAAACCCTAAATGACAAAAATGAGAGGGATAACTTAGAGATGATTTTTGAAGCATCCATGAGGGCTTGACATACATCATTTTTCAACTCATGACCAATTTTTAAGCAATTCTGAGCATTTTTTGTTTTTTGGTTATTTTGGTGCCAAATTCAGAGAATTGGTTGCTTTTTCCTCAAGCATCCAAATGAAAAATGGTTTGTAGTTTTTGAAAGCTCATGACATCCTCTCAAAACCCATTTCATCATATTTATCAGACAGGGCCTAAATTTTGAGAAAAAATAAAATAAAGGGTAGAAGATCAGCATTCTGCCCCTCTTTTTGACAGGTGCTGCCCTTCTAGAGACACCTTGGGAGAATCAATTGTTGAAGGCCTTCCCATGGGTCATTTTAAAAATTCAAGGTATTTTGGAAACTAGTCTTGAAAATATAGTTGACCATTCTTTTATATATTCACTTGGACCTCAAGAAGACATCTTAAAGTGTGGACAAAGTCGACGCTATGCTTCTGCAAATATTTGTGTTTTTTATTTAAATTTCACTGTGTAAATTTCCTAGTTTTCATCTTCACTTGGTCAAAGTCAAAAATCTTTATGTAATTGAAGTTAGTTCGAGGTTAAATGATGTAATCATGAATAAATAGAAATGATAGGTTGCTTTTATGGTTTATTGGGCCTCATTAAGGAAGAAAAATCCACCACAAAGTCTACAAGAAGTGTTTGTATTTGACCTTGTCACTCTCACCTGTTGGTTGAGAGAATCTTGGAAATGGTTCTACCACCAAGGAATTTGACTCCTAAATGTTGAGAAGTGGTTCATTTGATTCTATATGTATCATTTCTCATTCAGAGAGAAGGTTTGGACTATTGTGGAGAAGGATTGTATCTTATGTTTTCTTTAGCTAATACAGGAGCAGTTGCAGCTATATTTTAGGAACTCTAGTTTAGTGAGTCTATGATGTTGTTTCCTTTTTCTATCTATTTCTAATGGATAAAACATCTCTCTTTACATGCTTTATCTTCTTCCTATGAATTTCCTTGCAATTATATAGACATAAATCTTAAAATTAAGCTTTGTTTATGTGGAATTCATACTTGTGTTTATTTTATTCCAAAGCTAATGAATTCCTGCTTTTACATGCTCATTAGGTTTTTTTAAGCTCACATATCTATACTACATTGAAAAAAACTCTAAGTGCACCATAACATACTGATATCTAGCTCCTATTTATACTTGTCTCTGCATACTTGAATCCCTGACCTAATTACATCTTCTAAACCCTAATCCAACAAACCTAAAAAAACTAAATTCACAAATACTCAGAACAAACTTATATATCTAACCTAAAACCTGTTTCTTTACATATATTCATTGACAAATCCTTTGATAGATCCCTCTCTGGTTGAGCAGGGCTAGCTACTGAGCTTAAAGTAGTTCGAGGTTACCTCTTTCGATCTCCTCCTCAACCTAGGAAATTGTAGAGGACAATAGGAGGCAAAGAAGAGCTTTGTGGATTCAGGAGCTTCCCCATCAAAGAATTAGAGTGCACAGACAGAAAATCCTGAAGAATTCATTGTTGTGCAGGAAATAGATCCTTCAGTATTGACATCCTTCCTGGGACCTGCATGAAGCTCTTAAGGGACTAGAAAGCGGTGGAGGGACTGCAAGAGTTAATAGAAAAATGCATTGGTAAGGGTAAGTCATTGCCTGAACAACGCGTAGTGCATAAAATATAAAAAAGTAAGAAAAGGACTAGTTGGGAGATGAGATTTCCTACACAAATCGAGGAATTTGAAATGGACCAGGTGATCATAGATTTTCGATTTGATGTGAATGTTTTTCCGAAACATACATAGGAAAGAATGGGAAAGTCGGCACTATAGTGGTCCCTAATTCAACTGTGAATGGCGAACCAACAAAAGATTATTTCTATGGGACACTTACATGGAGAAATTGTAGACATCGAATGGGCACGTGCTATAGCTGATTTTAAGGTAATAGAAATAGTGGATGATAGTAATCCCCACCCGGTGCTACTCAAAATCGATTGGGTGTTTGACATGAGTGTGGTCATCAACCTAAAGAAGTGCAACATGATGTCTGAAAAGAAGGAACTAAGAGTCATTGTTCCATTGGATCCACCAGAGGGTGCGTGGTATATTGAACCATTCTAAGATTACTATGAGGAGGATGATCGTGAGTAGACCTATAAGCTTACTATGTGGAACACGGATTGGATCAATCTTATACTGAATAGAAGAATTACTTGGGGAAAAGGAAAATCCTCCAGCTCGGATTCAGATGAGGATCTCGAACACTAGCATAATAGATTTCACGAAGTATCGACATTGCGATGAAACATACTTACTAAATCACTCTGGTGTATATCTGCTGAGGTGTGCAATTTATCATATTATGATGGCTTAGAAGATGTAAATTTTTTTCTTGATAAATTTGAAAGGGATGTAGTAGAGGAGAATCAGTTCTAGGCATTGGACATCGCGCTAAGATCTATGTCTACCAAATGGTTGGGTACACATAAGAACAACTTTGTGGATTGGAAGGAGTATCAAAGGATGATGAAGTTGTGATTTGGCTATGAAAATACCTGCCTTACTGAAAAATTTACAGGGAAGGATGATCCAAGTGAGCATCTGGCTCATTGCATGAAAGCATGGGGAGAAGAAACACAACCTGAATGGGTGAATATATTCTGCCATACCTTGGATATTATTCCGATGAATTAGTATTTAGAAATAGAGTTACGACATGGAACCGCGGTGTGGGACATTCTGAAGGAAAGCTTTATACTAACATTCATTTTTTAGGATGGATTTGAATGTATTGATGAAGCATTATAGGAAATCAAGTTTCCAATATTTAGAACACCTATAGAGCCTATCACAGGGGTACAATCTGATTGGAGTACGTGGTTGTGCCATGCTCTGGAATGCTACAATGTTACCATAGAAGAAGTTGAGGAAGACCCCAGAAATATCAGTATCCCTAAGTCAGAAGGACAACACAAAGTCGTTGGGCCTAAGGTAGAGGTTAATGATATTTCAAAACCATTAAAGACCAATCGAGTGAACATTGGATTAGAATCGTAGCCGAAGTTTGCAAATATAGGTGATTACTGGGATGAGGACATAATTGAAAATTTTCCAAAATTGTTACATGAATATCAAGACTTTTCTCCCACAAATTTCTCTGATCTAAAGGGGATAGTAGGGGATCAAGGTGCTATCAAGATCAATCTAAAGCCATATGTGAAGCCAGTAAAGCAACGCCCATACAAATTGAATCCTAAATACAAAGAAAAGGCATGTGAAGAACTGGATAAGATGGTCACAACAAGAATTATTGAGCCTGTAGAAGAATCAGGCTGGGATAGTCTTGTGGTGGTTTAGGAGAAGAAGATAAAGGGTTAAATTAGGATCTACATTGATCTAATGAAGTTGAAGGATTCTTGCATACATGATCCATTCCCTACGCCATGCAAAAATGAAGTCTTGGAGAATGTTGGTGGTCAAGAAGCCTACTCTTTTACAGATGGATTCTCAGGATATCATTAGATCAACATCACACCAGAAGATCGAAGTAAGAATATCTTTTCCATAGAATGGGGCTCTTTTCAGTATATAGTTATTCCATTTTGACTTAAGAATTCCCCTTTAATATTTTCTAGGGTGGTAGTCGCAACCTTTGAGGAATTTATTCACAAGTTTTTAGAGGTCTACTTTGATGATTGGATGGTGTTCGGGTTCATGTTTCAAGTCTTCGCCTAATGTTGGATAGTTGTAGGAAGTATCAGATCTCCTTAAACCTGAAGAAGTGAATATTTTATGTACCATATGGAATACTTTTGGGCCAAATTGTTTGTAAGCAAGGGTTGATGGTTGACCTTGCTAAAATTGCAGTGATTATCAATTTGGAGCCCTGAAGGAATGTAAAACAGTTACACACAACATTGGGCCATATAGGATACTATAGAAAGTTCATTAGGGCCTATGCGTAGATCACTATGCCCATCTAGAAATTATTGAAGAAAGATCATACATTTTGTTGGGATGACGATTTCTAGAAAATTAGATGTTTTGAAGGAAAATATGGTTACAATGCCTATTCTAGTATTCACTGAGTGGAAGAGAGAATTCCATGTACATGTGGATGTGTCTTGCATAGCGTTAGGAGAAGTTTTAACCCAACTAGATGTAGGGGATATCGACCATCTGATTTATTTTCCATGCAGAAATATGTCTAAGGAAGAGAAGAATTAATTCAGCCACGGAGCACAAAGGGTTGACGATGGTATACACACTCCAGAAATTCAGGCATTATTTGTTGGGTGAGCACTTCAAAATGTATACAGGCCATTCAGCTTTGAAGTACCCAGTCAATAAGCCTGTGTTGGGGGGCGAGGGGGATTTGTAGGTGGTTACTGTTATTTTAGAAGTACGAATTCAAAGTAATTGTGAACCCAGGGACATTAAATGATGGACTCGATCACATTTTGCAGATTGAGAATGGCGAAGAACCTACAAGTCTTCATGAAGGATTTCCTGATGTGCAACTCTTTGCTATGTGTGTTGCAGATGAAAATTTTGCTGATAGCATCCAATTCTTGACTATAAGCATAGCCCTTGAAGGATATGTGATGCAGCAAATGAAGGAATTGGTGGTAAGGGCCACATATTTCTCTGTAATTGCAGGGAACTTGTATAAAATTGTCTCACATGAAGTTCTATGTAGGTATGTATTGGACTATGAAAGACAAAGTATCCTCACTGAAGCACATGGAGGAGTTGTTGGAGGACATTATGCTGGAAGAGAAACTATGGAGAATATTTTATGCACTAGGTTGTGGTGGTCGACTATGCACAAAGATTCCAAGGAGTACTGTAGGGAAAGTGATGTCTGTCAAAGGACTGTGAAGTTGTTGTGGAGGGATGAATTACCTCTAAACCCGCAAGTCTCATTATAGGTATTTGACAAATGGGAAATAGATTTTGTGGGACCTATTCAACCACTAGAAAGGAAGACAAGAACGCACTACTTCATCATGACGATAGAATACTTGACGAGCTGGGCTGAGGCACAACCCATAAAGGATTGCAATGCAGATATAGCTACGAATTTTATATTTTAGTACATTTTGTCTAGTTTTGGTTGTCCTAATATTTTTATGAGAGATATGGGTTTGCATTTCTTAAATGACACAATTGCTTCTCTACTATAAGAATTCCAAATGTATCACTAGAAAAGAACATTGTACCACCCTAAAGCAAATGGAACATTTGAAGCTTTCAATAAGATCTTAGAGAATGCTTTGATGTGCACATACAAGTTGTTCTTTGGGCATATAGAACTACCTGTAAGAGGTTGACTGGACAAAAACCATTTTGACTGGTTTATGGACAAGAAGCAGTTATGCAAATGGAGTACATAATGCCATGTTTCAGGATTTCTACAGTCATAGAGATGGAAGATTTGGATATAATGGAAGACCTCCTCGCACAGATACTTGAGTTAGAAGAAGATCACTCCTTGGTAGGATTTAATCAGCAGGTGAAAAAGGCTCAAGAAAATGTATGGCATGATCACCACATTAAGTAGTGCACCTTTAAAAATGGAGATTTAGTGCTGATGTATAGAAAGTTTACTTAATTCCCATGAAAGTTTTAGATGCATTCGTTGGGACCGTACATAGTAAAAAATATTACGGATGGGGGTCCAGTTCATCTCACGAACGTGAATGGGGAGATATTTCTAGGAGGAATCAATGAGATTCAGTTGAACTTGTGCCAGGGTGATACCGCCCTTGCTCAATGACTGTATGGAAGTAGGACAGTCTTAGTACTTCAAGCAGTTGCAAGGAAGTGCGGGGCTATAAACTATGCTGCCGGGAGAAAAGTTTCACAAAGAGATTGGGTTGCACAAAGGTCAGGAGAAAGGCATAGATGGGAGCTGTGACGAAGTAATTGCACTATCAAGGTGGGTCCCACGTAGCCTAGCCATAAAATGACCATTGAAAGAACTATAGATGATTGGATGGTTATTTTTCCATTAAAGGGAGCAGGGGGGAGCATTTAAGGGGCATATCTTTGGAAATCTACTGTGAAAAGAGAATTAATGAAGGAGATCTAGAGGGAATCGTCAGAATTGAATTCAAAAAGGGCTATAAATACAACATCCTACTCCACATTCGACCACTTTTCTTCCAAAGAAATTTCCTTGAGATATTGTGCCTAAGTCTAAGCAGATATGATTGCTGCATGTCTGGACGAGATTGACAAGAGATAGAGAGGGAGTTTTCATAGAAGGGGCTTGGGTTTGAGGCATATTTATCTGAGTGGAAGAAGAAACTATTCTAGGAGAGCATTGAAAAAATGACTGCAACACCACCAGTCCCTACCAAATTTCCTATGTCCTCGAGGCCAAAACCTACTGCCTTTGCAATAGGAGAGAAGAAGAAAAAGAAGCCACAACAAGCTCTGGTTCGAAAGTCACCACAAAAAAACCTAACTAACGTTAGAAAGAAGTGTTAGATGGATAAAATCAAGTGACCAACAGAACCACAGGACCTCGATGAAGAATAATTTACAAGGGTTGAAGATATTAGCACAAAGGAAGCAATGCCAATCCCTCAGTTACCACCATATATACCCCTTAGGAAATTAATTGGAAAAGTCACTAAGGACCTTGACTCGCTAAAATACAAGGTTTTCATGCCATTGCTACTGGAGTAGGTACCTATTGAGGGCGACTTGTTGGTCCAGGTACCATTTATTAAAATTGAGGACTAGGATTTGGGTGATCATGCGAAGTTTCTGTAATTAGAACCCAACAAATTCTTGAAATCAGTCTATTACAAGGAAGTGGGAGTCACAAGGCTTGAACCAATGAAGTGGGTGGTCAAAATTGAGTGTGCAGGTTTTCTCAACATGTTGTATGTCCCACATTTTAGCCGCGGCATAATTAATACAATCTAGGTGCATCAATTGTTGGCGTTGGTTCATGATGGGTGCCTCTAGCTGGGAGGGCCCATTCCGATTGATGATATGGTTGTCCAAAAAATCACTGCACTACCTTATCAGGGTGCCAACCCTGCAGATGCTTTTGTGGGGAAGCCATGGGAAAAGAATCTTGTGGACCAGATGAAGAGTGAATTTGGGTTAGTGAAGAAGTTGTGAGGCTACTCCATTAGCTCTATATCGGATGGAGATGTGCAGCTTGCTACATATATTTTGGCAAAAAAAAAATGCAGAAGTGTAGTGCCGATGAATTATTGACACCGGTCATATCTTTAGCTACGCAGTGTAGCTAGGGGGTCCAATTCAATTAGGAAAAGTACCTCTACAATGAATACCTCGAGGATTGTAATGAAGCCTAAGAGTATGGAAAGGGGTCCCGCTATGCATGGTTATTGGTATTGATCGTGTTGGTAGCCTGGAGGACACCTAGCAATAGCTAGTTCCCAATGTCGGATCCAGACTTGTACGAGGTAGCCAAATTCACCTCGATGTGGGCAACAAAGGACCCCAATCGAATCATCAAAACCAAGATGTTCTGGGTCTTATTCGAGTCATAGTTGCGGATTGTGATCAACCAACGACCACGATTTTCACCTAGTCTACATGCGTAGTACAAAAATATAGCATACTTCAAAGAAGATTTTCACAATCCATCCATACACACGAAGAAGGATGCCACAGGAGCATGGCACAAGTTATCGTATTTAGTCACTGAGGATGATATTATGGGGGTCATCAACAAAGGGCAGAGCGATTGGCTCACCCCATCTAGTGAAGCCGCAGGAACAAGTAAGGCCACAAAAGTAGAAATAGGGAAAACAGTAGCTGCAATAGAAGCCATGAAAGACAAGAATAAAGTAGCACAGAAGGCTTCTAAGAAAGAGAAATAATCCCAGAAGGAAAAGTATTCTCCAACAGAGAAGGCAACACAGAAGGAAAAGGTTACGAA
Organism: Pinus tabuliformis; assembly: GCA_031772625.1. Lineage (NCBI taxonomy): Eukaryota > Viridiplantae > Streptophyta > Pinopsida > Pinales > Pinaceae > Pinus > Pinus tabuliformis. The sequence goes on along the minus strand of CM062816.1, from coordinate 1,033,589,672 downwards.
AGAAGCAACATCGCAGGTCACCATTGACCTTAAAGAACCTAAGATAGAGCACGCTGATGTTGAGGTTGAAACCGTAGATGAAGGGGAAGCAGGTGTAGACTGCTCTCTCATATCAGAGGACTTATATTCCCCCTTTAGGATCAAGAAGAGGTAGAAGCGAAGTTCGACGGGACCTTGCAAGAAGCAGAAGTTTGATAAGTGTGTGAGTACTGCGCCATTGGTCCTCACGGAGGGGGAACTTGATGAGATAGGCGATGTTGTTTGCTCCACCATTAAAAGGATATGGGGATACATCAAGGACCAATACCACCAAGTATTGGACAAAGTACAACAGGGCCTTAATGAATTGCAAGTCCCGACATGAGTGGTACACGTGAGCATGGTGCAAGCGAGCGTGGATCAAGTGAGTGTGCCAAAATTTAGTACCACTACAGAAATCACATCTGAGCTTCACGTAGTGCAACTACCATGGGTCTCTCTCCATTTTTAGATAGTGGAAGACCAGGAGTGCACGTAGTACTAGAAAAATCTAAGTATCAACCTTGTAACACTACCTATCCAAACCTTGCAATAGTTGCACCAAGGATTTTTCAGATGAGCTCTACGTCCAAGAAAAAAGAGCCTTGTTGATTATCGACGAAGTAGAAACTAACAATCAATAGATTTTTGTGGAGAAAGCATAGGCCTTGTAGACCCATGATGAGGTGATGTAGCGAAATCAGAAACTAGAGGCTTCCATTACCCAAGTGTGTAGTGAGCTCCTTGATATCCAAATTCCAGCAGAGGTGGCCTCAACAGAGAAAATCCACAAGTTAGTTGTTGTAGTGAAGGCATCCAAGGAGGAAATTGGAAAATTATGGTTTGAGCTACAATTGTAGATTTCAGAGCTTCAACTGAAGCTGCAGCCAACCACTCCTCCAAAAGTAAAAGAAAAGTGTGAGCTTGCTATTAAAGAATATATTACCACTTTGGTTGTTGTAGTCAAGGACTATAGCCAATTGTTTGAGTAGACAATGGAGATGTGGACCTTGCTACAGGAGGATCCACACTTGCAGACAATCGAATTTGACATCTGCGAAAAGAAACTTTAGTTTGATGAGATCAAGGCAACAACGTAGACATTAGCACATGTGCAAAGGTTCACTAGACTTCAAGAAGGGAAATTCATACAGACTCATACTGATGAGCTACATCGGAAGGTCTCCATCATTTCCTCAAGGATGCAGTCATGGGATGATGAGGCAAGCCAATTGTCATGGGCCATTCAGAGAAATATAAAAGATCTTCAGCAAACGGAGAGAACCATGGGCCTTCTAGTCGAAGGTCCAACAACGAATAAATTGGTTAAAGATGTTTGCGAGGCCGTCGCGCAGGGAATAATATATGTTCAAGATTTGAAGATAGAATTTATTGGCCTACAAGAAAATGTTGAGGTAGCACTAGCAAAGAGACTCAGGACGAGTCACGACTTTGTGTTGGGGGTCTGTTGGGATGGGGTCCCCTGAGTCAAATTTATTGTAAAGTCTCCACATTTTGAGGAGCGGATCGCAAGTAGCGCAGGTCGATAGGAGTCAAAGGGGCTTTAGGAAGCTCAAAGCCCCTTAGTTTGTTAGAGTCAAGTTGTTTTAAGACCCATACATGGTTCATGAACCATGGTATTGTAATGAAAAATAATTTAAAAGGAATTCGTAAAAGAGTCATAAGAAATCTAAGCAATAGAAGTGCATGATTTGAGTCTGAGTTTATCTATTATGTACTTGAGTGAAGGGGAAGGCTCTTTAAGCTATGTTCATGGAGACCTTGGTAAGTCTGCAACTGAGTGTGCGGGCCCCTACAGCTATGTGCGCAAGGTTGCAAAGAGTTGTAATTGAAGATATGAAGCATAATAAAGGCTTATTTTGAAGAACATATTACTATTTTATCTCTAAATTTTCTTTATTTATGATCTATTAAATGCATTTAATCAGGAAAATTACTTAATAGATTCACAAAGACTTATATTTGTTTATTTATATGATGTTATGCATGTTTAGCGCAATCAGCGAAGGACATAAATATGCTAAGTATTAATTATTATAAATTCCTGGTTTCAAGGGTTAGGGTTCATGAAGGTCACGATAAAGCCCTGAGTTTTGCAGAAACGCATCACATAGCCCTCTGGATCCAGAAACCTGCTTCTAGCCTCCCCTAATACTACCTTAGGTGAGACTGCAGCCTATGCTACATGGGTTGTTGCCGAAAGGGCCGGTAGTGTAGGGTTTTGTTGGTTAGCATAGCTAAATCTAAACGTAGGTCCAAGCCCCCTCAAACCAACATCGGTTATCAATCCGACTCTTCTTATGAGAATTATTCAGATTGAGAATGACCAAGTACCATTATGAATATCTCCCTAGTTGATAGGGAGCATTGAAAAGTGTAACTACGTTTGGTCTTCATAATGACATCTGTAATTATGACTTTATGTTATTCGTGTAAAAAAGAAAAATAAATTTATTATTGTAATGCTTGTCCCATGGGTTTCATGAGAAAGGCATTTTATTTTTAGTTATGGCTCCCATTTTGAGCCTTTAGGATTTTGTCATCAAGTCCTAAAGTCTATTGAATCAATGTCAAAGTTTGGAGACCCATTTGGGCATGTTACACATTGTAAAAGGAAATTTATTTTGGTGATAAACCCTCAAAGACCTTGTCACAAAGTCAACTTGAAGTCAGCCTAAATATGTTTCCAAAAATGCATATCAGCATAGGAACATGTTCAAGTCAGCTTATTTTGGATGCACTAACTAGTATATATAGGCATCTCGGCCTTCATTTGGGGATACACAATTTCAGCCAATTAAAAAGAAAGAAGAAGTGTGATAACAGTGAAGGAAGATAGAAATATAAATAGAACTAAGAAGGAAGGAAATATCAAAGCATTTGACACTGTTTTTGGGCTAGTAACCTCACACATGTGCCAAAAAAGCTAGGTTTTCTGTAGTGGTGCCATGACCGTTCAAGAGAAGGTCATCTAAAGTGCCGCCAAATAAGTTGTATTTCTAGTTGAGTTCATCTAGAGAATTCTATAAATATATAAAATAATGGAAACAACTCCAACCTTGTTCCTACTCCTTACTAGTGTGAAATTGCATTATTACAAATTGCAGATCTGTGGAAAAGAGGTTGAAGTGTTAGGGTAGTCGAGAAGTGAAGTGAAGGAAGAAGTTTGAGTTGGGTTGACTTGTGTAAGAAGGAGAAGCGTCAAAGAAGGATCTTGTTACTTGGTCTTGGAGAGGTCATTTTGTCAAGGTTCATTTTGTCATGGTCTTGGTGTTCATCAATTGAAGTTTCTATAAGAAGAAGAATTCATTTGTGTTTACCTCTCAAGTAGGAGAGGTTTTGGCCCTGGATGACAACCTAAATTCTATGTTTCTTCTCTCTTTATTGTTTATTGTTTGGTAGTTTTTTGATGGATAAGAACACTATAGTAATCTAACTAAAGAGAAGATCATAATCTATTGAATTGAAAAAACATTCAGAAGTAGTTATCATTAATAGAGAAATCACCTAATCTTGATTCCCTAGATTTCTCAATAGGGGGAGGAGTTTGTGAAAACCCTAAATTAATTTATATTATGTATGTAAAGTAATATTTGATAAAAAAAATAAAATGGGATGAGTAATGGGATAAGGATTGAAAATGGATGTGGTGATTACTTGTTGGAAATAATATCAATGCACAAAAAATTCAAATGAGTAATTTGGAAGGTTAAGAGAATTTGAAAATTCAAGAAGAGGAAAATCAAATTACTGGAAAAATATTTGGAATAAATGGGAGACAAAGAGAGAACAAAAAGGAAAAACATGGGAGAGAGAGAAATTTTAATACCAAGAGAGGTTGAACAATAGAAAGGAATGAATATTTCTTTTGGAAAAGGATATGGATCTTGGCAGGAAATGTCCACTAAGGAAAGGGTTGAAAACTTGAACAGAGCGAGATAAAAATAAAAACAAAGAAGACTCAATCAAGCATGCCAAACATTCAAATTATCAAAGTTGGACTTAGATATATACCCGAGCCTCCTACGTTTTAAGATGTTTCCATAGGGTCCAAACCCTATGCTTCCTCCAAGATGTGCAGACCTTCAAATCAATCACATAAGCATATACATAATATATAATTCAACGTGCATGCATAATAATATATTAGACCATCATATATAACAATTCAGACTATCATTCGTAAAATGACAACACATATCGGGAACGAGATGTGAGCTTCTTTATTGATTAATAGCACTAAGTACAACATAGATACAACATAATCTATGCCAAAGGCACTGAAGAAGCCTTCCTCCAGATTCGTCCAGCCCGAGCCAAGAAGACAACCTCTCTAATAGGTGCTTGAAGATGCTAAATAAGGAGGCTAAGCATCCCTAAAAAGGAAACTATGGTTTTCTAGAGAATGGGAGTGCAAGAGGCATGGGAAAAACAAACTTCATTTGGGGGAAATCAAGTATAATGGCGATATCTCTATTCTATTATGAATTAGGCCTACCTAAGTGTTGTATATATACCAGCTCAAATTGGTTATTCTAGTGAAGCCACAGGCTCCTATAGGTTGGCTCTTAGTAAAACCTATAAACCCTACTTGAAAAATAGAATTTTACTTTATTTTTTTATATTTAGAAATGTATATGCACATATAGTATTTTGAGACCCACGTCTGTACATGTTTTTGTGTGGGAATATTTGCATATGGAATTTGAAATATAGTTTCTTTAGTATAAAGTCAAGTCTGTAGGGGTAAAGGGACTACCTAGGGCCATAAAATAGCATCAGGTCTATAGGAGTGTTGAATGATGCTATAATGGATCCCCCCTAATATATATTGTTAGAGAGAAACATAATTGCCAAAATATATTAAATATAGAGAGGAATCATTTGAAAACCCATGAGGAGATCACCATATTCTAGCCCATCAAATACACGTGGAAGGAGTCAAAATGAAAACTCATGTCTGAGGCAGGCATTCCCATGCTCAAAAATAGTAAAGAATGTTCATAGATCAAGTATAATGTGGATCCAAAATGTATACATACGTCTGCAAAATGACCTAAAGAATACATAGTAGCTCATTAGATCATAGTCGCGAAAGAACATAATGGAGTTATGTCTCAATATCACATAGAATAATGTTTGATCAATGATGTTGCATAACTGATCCTCATAGAAGTACCAAGTCATATAGGTGGAATAGTGGTACTACATAAACTTGGGTTCCAACATATAAGATGTTTCTAATAAAGTATGCAACATATAGAGCTGAGAGGTGTCACTAGTAGAAAACTGAAGTAGGTGTCAAGTGAACCAAGATGCTGACACAACCCAATGTCTTCACCAATAGAAGGTGGTACATTTCTGCAACATGGAAATAAATGAGTTGAAGTTGACCATGTGAGAAATGACTTGATTGTTAGTCATTGATGTATAACATTCACAAATGTGAGACAAATAATCTATAATGGTAATGAGTGTCAAGGTAACCCAATACAATCTAAGAAGTGTGAATAGATTTTTTGAAGTCGAGCACTTGAAAGAATGTACCAATCAGGAGACGTTGATGTATTCTCACTATCGATGGTGAAGGATTCTGCCACTGATGACTGCAAACCTTGAGGTATTAAAAAAAAGACTCTAGACCATGTTCCCAGACAAATGACTTGGATTTTATGGGAAAATATATGCTGGAAGGAAGGAATTAAGGCATCCCACATTAGCTAGTGCAGGAATAACCCATAGACCAATAATTTGGAAGAACGCGCATGAATAAAGGTGAAGTAACCATTCTAAAGTACATATCCGGTGTGCATAAAATGTGGCTAGCACATGAAATAAATCCTCTGAACCAACCAATAATGAAAGCTAACATAGTGGCGAGGAATCCACCAATAGGGTTAAATGGAAACCAAGGTATTGCATGAATCCCAATGTGTCATAATTTAAGCTAACATCGAACACAAGGGACACCACTCAGTCAAAGACCCGTAATACTGATCGATGTTGAGCACAAGGTCACTTATCAATGATGTAAATAGGACTAGGTCTACTCTTAGGGAAGTTTGTCAGAGTCAATAAGAGCAGACCCAACAACAAAAATTCAATGAGGACCTTCTTAACTATCATGAGTAAAGTACCCAGTCATTTATGTGATACTGAGAATAACTTGATAGACTGGGTACAACCGACAGAAATGAGTCAAGAGACACCAAAAAATGGTAAAAAATAGGTTGACTTCCCTTAAACAAAAGCATGACTTGATGTGAATTTATGCCAACATAAAATAACTTTGTATAATTTGCAATGTAGCAGGCATCAACAAACTCTTAATATGATTGGAAGAGTTAACCAACTAATGCAGGACTGACTCAAAAGTAAGGTTTTGGATTTCCTATAGTCAAACTTTGTAGGTTTTAACCCTGTAGAGAAATTATCTGCATACGAATTCTAAGACACAGAAAATAAATAATGCAAGAGAAGAACACATAAAACACATATACATAGAGATTTTCCCCGAGATCCCAAAATCGAGACTACCAGCTTGATTTTTTCAATTTTTTCCTTTAAATGTTACAATACATATTTATACATGCCGAAGCATCCAATACCATGGACCGAAAACCATCGTGTCCAATACCATGGACCGAAAACCATTGTGTCCAAAAAAACATATGCGAAAATCATGCACAAAACCATAGGTGGGTCTGCCCAACCTAACATAGGGTCCAAAACCAAAATTTTCTGCGGCACTGCCCCGGACCCCATAAAGTTGGGTTATGGGTGCCCCTCAAACCCCATGTTAAATAAGTGGAAAGAATTTAACACAACCCAACATTCTCCCACTTATTTTCTTTCCACAGGGGCCCACAAGAGAGCTTAGTCGTTTTTACAACCCTGAAATGCCCATTGTCTCTCTACACCAAGAGAACTTCTCAGAGCTCACAGATTTTGTCAATGCATCTGCAATATTCTTCAAAGTGTCCACCTTTACCAGCAACACCTTTTTTTCTTCTATCATATCCCTCACAAAGTGATACTGAACATCAATGTGCTTTGTCTTTGAATGATATGTGGGGTTCTTTGTCAAGAAAATTTCACTTTGGTTGTCACAGTCTATCCTTATAGCTCCCTGTACTAACCCCATACTTGAACACAATCTCTACAACCAAACTACTTCCTTGCTTGCATGAGTGGCTGCCATGTATTCTGCCTTTGTAGTTGATAGTGCCACTACAGATTGTTTCTTACTCATCCAACTGACTGCACCTCCAAATAGGTTAAACACATACCCACTTGTAGAACTTCTCTGATCCAGATCTCCAACCCAGTCTACATAAAAAAATCCACAAATATCCAACATTCTGTCCAATATTGATCTTCCTTGGTAGCACAAACCATAATCACTAGTGCCATACAAATACCTCAAAACCCGTTTCACTCATGTCCAGTGCTCCTTCCTCGGTTTTGACATAAACCTGCTCAATACTCCCACTGCACGTGCAATGTCTGGTCTAGTAGAGACCATTGCATACATCAAGCTACTGATTACACTTGCATATGGAACATGGGACATGTTCTCTTCCTCTTCTTGTGTCTTGGGACACTGTTCAGTAGATAACCTCACACCTACAGGAATAGGAACCTTTGCCGGTTTACTATCCTGCATGTTAAACCTCTGCAATATTGTCTCGACATACTTCCTCTAGTTTAACCAGAGCTTCCTCTTTGTCCAATCTCTTTTAATTTCCATGCCAAAAGTATAGTTTGCATCACCAATATCTTTCATGTCGAATTTGGAGGACAATTGGGTCTTCAAATCCTAGATAATTTCTTTGTCATTTCCAACCAGCAACATATTATCCACATACAAGACCAGATAAATAACATGGTCACCAATTAATTTAAAATACACACAGTGATCTGCTTTACTTCTAGTGAAGACAAGTCCTCATATAAATGTATCAAACTTCTGATACCACATCCTTGGTGATTGTTTTAACCCATACAAAGACTTCTTTAACTTGCATACAAGTTCTTTCTTACCCTTCACCATAAAGCCTTTAGGTTGCTTCATGTATATTTCCTCTTCTAGATCCCCATGAAGAAATTTTGTCTTCACATCCATCTATTCTACATCAAAATCAAAAGCAACAGCAACAGATAAAAGTAATCTAATAGAAGTTACCTTGGCAACAGGAGAAAAAATATCACCAAAATCAATTCCCGGCACCTGGGAATAACCTTTTGCTACCAACTGAGCTTTGTATTTCTCCACTTTTCCTTCTGCATTTGTCTCCTTTTTGAACACCCATTTGCTGCCAATGGGTTTCCTTCCAACCGGTAACTCCACCAGATCCCAAGCCTCATTTTTGTGCAAAGATGCCATTTCATCAACCATGGACTCTTTCCATTGTTTTCCATCCTCTGAATATACTGCTTCCTTCACAGTTCTAGGATCATCATCAGTAATAGATAAAGCAAAATTTGAATAGAAAGCAAATGGACTATACCTTTCAAGCTGCCTTCTTTCTCGAACTGATCTTCTCACAACTAGAGTTTGTGGCTCTTCATCTTCTGATTCTTCCTCTAATGTAGAGTCTGATTCTTCCTCCTTTAGCTCAAACTCTATCTTCTCAGGTTCCTTTCATTGGACTTCATGTTTAATAACATCTTTCACATCTCTGAACACCACATCTCAGCTGTACACAACCTTCTGTGTGACTGGGTTCCAAAGCTTATAACCTTTTAAACCATCCTTATACCCAATAAAGATGCACTTTTCAGATTTACTATCCAATTTGGTTCGTTTCTCCTTTGGAACATGTACATATGCATCACATCCAAATATCCACAGATGTGAAAGAGAGGGTTTCTTACCAGTCCATACCTTTTGTGGAGTCTTATCCTCCAACACTGATGAAGGTGACCTGTTGACTAGGTAACATGCAGTATCCACGCCTCTGCCTAGAATTCTTGTCCTAACCCGGCACCACTGAGCATGCTTCTTTCCCTTTCCATCAACGTCTTATTCATTCTTTCTGTAACTCCATTTTACTGAGGTGTATATGGAGTAGTCTTCTACCATGCTATACCACACTTCTTACAGAATTCTTCAAATTCCTTTGCAAAACTCTCCACCATTATCTGTCCTCAACACCTTTATCTTCTTCTCTATCTAGTTTTCCACCAAAGCCTTAAATTCTTTAAACCTGTCAAAGACTTCAGATTTCTTCTTAAGGAAATATATCCATGTATTCCTTGAGAAGTCATCTATAAACTATACATAGTACACAGACTTACCTAGTGATGGAACCTTCATAGGTCCAAACACATCATTGTGCACAAGTTCTAACATCTATTTTGCCCTCTTATCACCAGAGGGGAAACTCACCCGATTCTGCTTCCCATATACACAATTTTCACAGAAATCAAAATCTAGAGAGCTATTAATAATACCTTCTACCATACCTTTACCATGAAGTATCTGAAGGCCCTTTTCTCCAATATGTCCAAGCCTTTGATGCCACAGCATGGTCTTCTCTCTAGAGACCACTATATTTTCTACTCCACTTTTAGGAACCACAGAACTATTGCACCCATCAATAACAGTGTTATCTTGCAGCTTGAATAGAGTTCCAATCCGAACTCCCTGCATCAATACCGATGCTTCCCAAACCATCTTGCAGGTATCCTTCTTGAACACTATTTTTACACCTGCATCATCTAGCTTGCTAACAGAAATCAGATTTCTGGCTAATGCAGGAATATGTAGAACACCTCGAAGCATTCTAACCCTTCCACCTTGCAACTTCAAATTTACTTTTCTGCGAGCAATGATTACAGCCTTCCTGTCATCCCCCAAGAAGACATCACCACCATCATATTTCTCATACTCGCAGAACCACTCTCTATGGGGAGTGAAGTGAAAGGATGAACCTAAGTCAATCAACCATGCCTCATGATCTACATGTGTACTTGAAGAAGCCAAGTACACATCCCCACCTTCATCTGAGGTGGTTTTCACCTCTGCAAAGGGAGCCTCATCAGATCCCTTTCCTGTGTCAGGAGCTTTAGATTTACAGTCCCTTTTGTAGTGCCCTTCCTTTCCACATTTCTAGCACAACACCTTTATAGGTTTTCCTGGAGATTTAGATCTCCCTTTAGATTTAGATCTCCCACTCGATGACTTATTTTTGTTTCTGTTCTGGGTCCGCCCTCATATAGACAAGGCATCACCATTTTGGCTCTCCATATTTTTCCATCTCATTTGCTCCATCACCAAGGATGAGACTATTTCATCAAAATGCAAGGCAGTTGCATTTCTACCTATTGTAATAACCAAACTATCCAAAAAATCTGGTAGAGAACACAACAAACTGATGCACTTATCTTCATCTGAAATTTTAATATCAATAGATGCTAACTGACTTACCACAATATTAAATGCATTCAGATGCTCTGTCACTGAGTCTCCATCTTTCATCCTCAGGTTATACAGCTTTTTCCGCAGGAACAGTTTATTCACCAGAGACTTAGATTGGTACAAAGTCCCTAACTTGTCCCACAAAGCCTTCACCGTAGCTTCCCCTGATACATTCAGCAGTACTGAATCTGAGACACACAATTGTATTTGTGCTATTTCCTTTCTGATCCAACTTCTTCCATTTTTCATCGGACACTCCTGTTGGTTTAGTACCCAGATCTACGGCGATCCACTGGTCTTTCTCCACCAATAGATCCTCCATCTTGAGTTTCCACAACTCAAAACTCTGACCATTAAATTTCTCGATCTCTATATTTCCACTGCTCGCCATCTTCTATCACCACTAGAATCAATCTCACAGATCTCCCACTGAACAGGGTCTACCACAGGCCTGAGCGAAACCCCTCAGCAACAAAGGCATCCCCTTGAAGCCAAAACAGCTCTGATACCAAATGTAGGTTTTAACCCCGTACATAAATTATCTGCATACGAATTCTGAAACATAGAAAATAAATAATGCAATATTAGAACACATAAAACACATATACACAGAGAGTTTCCCCTAGATCCCAAAACCGTGACTACCAGCTTGATTTTTTCATTTTTTTCCTTTAAATGTTACAATACATATTTATACATGCCGAAGCATCCAATACCATGGACCGAAAACCATCGCGTCCAAAAATAACATGTGCGAAAATCATGTACAAAACCATAGGTGGGTCCACCCAACCTAACATAGGGTCCAAAACCAAAATTTTCCGGGGTTCTGCCCCGGACCCCATAAAGTGGGGTTACAGGTGCCCCTCAAACACCCTGTTAACTACGTGGAAAGAATATAACACAACCCAACAAACTTATTCCCATACCAATGGAGGAAAGACTCACTTTAAGTGCTTTTTTGAATGGCGACATAACTCACACTTGTTGCCATCAAATGATGAAGAAATTGTGTCACTCTTGGTATTTTTGGAATATTTGATTTTTTGTCTCTTTCATATTATAAAGCCTGAAAAAAGAGTAAAATAATGCCTATAGTACAGTGGAGAGAACGAGTGTCAAGGCCAAGTGCACTAGTTTCTGGGTTTGGAACATTCCTATGCTTAATTCGTGGTGGTTGTGGTCATCGACACTCGGGGGATGTTCCCTTCATGAAAAAAAGGGGTGTCAAGTTGTGAAGGCTAATGAATGCATGGTTTGATCTTGCATAAAATTCATGGTCAAAAGTAGCTTATACAAAAGTCAAATGAAGTCAGCTTAAGGCCGAAAGGGGTGTAAGTGGTCAATATGAAATGCAATAGTACAAATCAGCACATGGGAGCCTCTAGGGCATATAGACAAAATAAAAGTGGAGAAGAAGAAGAACAAGGCTTCAACAGAAAGTCATGGTGGGGCTAAAGAGGACTCTAGAGCCTACACAATATTTGCAGGATGGGTAACATATGCTAGTAAGGTTCTAACTAGGAAGCCTATGGAAGGAAAGGCTCTACCACTATGTTACAATTTTATGAAACAACAAGTGGGAAAGGTTAAAAAATAGCAACCTAGTGGGGTCGACCCTATGGCTAAATATTGAACTATGAGGTCAAGATGAAAAATGCAATGGACGAAATTATATGTCTTAACCTATATGCCAGCTTCGACTATGATGCAAGCCACGATAGGTCAGCGATTATGGAATCAAAACAACAAGAAAACATCACTAAGTGATAAGAGAGTCTTCATTACCCTAAAAAAAACCCCAGTCCAACACTTCAAGCAAAGGTCAAAAGTTCATAAAATTAGAATAACAAAGTTAAAAATAAATTTAGAAAAGTGGTTTTAAATTTTAATTATAAAATGAAGTTTTGAAGTCACTCAATTTCATTCTTACCATCCAAGCATTGAGGAGAGGGCTTTTGAATCAATTTTGAGCAAGAAAATCAAACCAATTCCACTAATGAATTTAGAAACTGTGAATTCTATGTAATTTATAACCCTAATATATTCCATTTAGGTCAAAAATTTCATTGATTAAATTGATTTTTGAGTGAACATTTTAAAATTTAAAACCAATTCTGTGTATATGCAATTATGGAATTATCAAGCTCCATAAAGAAATCCCTATACGTGATTTATCAAAGGGAAAGTCATGTGTATACGTGATTGTCTCTTACATAAGTTGCATACTCGCAGGACCAATTTTGTAATTCGGTTTATAATGGTTAAATCACTCAATTTTTCTAGGATGTCAATCGTTTGGAGAGAGAGAGAACGCAACAATGTGAATAATGAAGTCTTGGAAGATCAAGAATAATTGGAGGGATTGAGAAATTTTGGTTTGCTCAAATCCTTCATGATGCCAAATATGGGAGCTCAAACTCAATTATTGGAAATGTTAATTAATTACTGAGACTTAGAGTAGGAGAAATTTTTCATAGAATCAATGCCTTTGCAAATTGAAGTTGAAGACATCTACTTCATTACAGGTGTCTCCCGAAGCAAAGAAGCAGTCAATTTGAAAGGCAAGGACAACAGGGGATTTAACATTGATGATTATATTGTTGTGTAATATGCACTAAACACTAAGAAAGTTTGGTAAAATGTCCTAATCAAACAAATCACGCGCCTGCCTATCAAAATCATACTTTTCACTATTTCTAGGATAACACGTTCAACTTCTTTATACCATGCCTCACGACCAGCAATGTTTCTAGCAAGGGAATGCTTGAAAGAAATAGTATATGATTGGTGTACAATGCTCCTGGTCAATAAGAAGAAGAAATTCACATCAGTCAGATAGGTGAAGATAAAGAACTTCTTTTATTGTACCATACTCTGCTCATTTTTCTTTGAGCAAATTCCTGTGCTACAACCCAAAGTAGCATCTACCATCAATAGCCACAAATATCCAAGGATGGCCAAATGGTCAGACTTGATAAGGAGACCTCACATAGCCAAATTCACCCAAGCATCCTTTGGTAACGAGTTCTTCTAGTGGTCGGAGCAATAAGTTGTGGCCATAGAGGATAACCCTATGCGAGAGAAGACTTTTGAGAGGACACGGAGTCAGTACTTCTCGAGGGGGCTGCATGGGGAAACATTGGTAAGTTTTAATTTGTTAACATATTTTTTTTTTTTTTTTTTTAAGGATAATATCAAGAAATTTTTATTCTTATTTATTATTATTTTTATTTTTATTTATTTATTTTTTCCTTGATGAAACAAAAATATTAACAATATTAAATGATAATGATGAAAATGTGGGACAAGTTAGATCTAATGGTCTACCAAGGCATATGCATTGCAACAAGGACATGGAAAGAGCAGTAGTCGATTTCAAGAGGGTCATCCAAGTAGTACAAAGGAACTTGGAGAGTTTCACTTGCCAGATTCAAATGGCAGCAGTAGAGGACCTTTCCAAGGCTATATAGAGACAGGTGGTTGGAGTACCACGAGAGTGGGTGCAACTATTTCAACAAGTGGTCCTTTTTATATAGACACAATCAGGCTTGAAACCTAATTTTGTAGGACATTTGTCAACATTTTGTAATATTTTCACACTTATCTATCTATATATATACATATTTTGTGATGAATTGATCATATACACAAGTGATTATTTGATGTTTTTGTTTTAATGTGATGAATGAATGATATTCCAATCCAATGCCTATTACCATGTGTATTACCCATGCGGTGGAATCTAAATTCCAAGTGTGTCTACTAGCATCGTCTGTGAATCCTAAGTACGTTGAATCACCCTCTAAAACTTGGCAAAGAAGATTGAAAACACCATCATGGCCATGACACTCATAGAAAGAAACTAAAACTATGTACAATATTTACAAAAAAAATAAAATGCTCAGGAAAGAGCCTAATCATCATACTTCCTGAGACAAAGCCCATTTTTGGGCTCCAACAACACACTCACTTCAAAATCAATCAACTCATAAGAACCCTTCTTCAAGACCCTTTGAACAATGAAAAGACCGTGCCACATAGGTTTGAATTTTCTTGCCCCCAAAGTGTCCTTATCTTGGTCATGGACCAAGACAAGGTCACCTTCAAAGAAAATCCTAGGTCGTACAGATTTATCATATTGAGCTTTGACTCTTTTTCTATTTTCCTCATTCATTGCGGTGGAATCTTGACGTTGCTCATCAAGATGTTCCAAATGAACAAGGTGCTCTTCTAGACTAGAGGTGTCTGAAAGAAATTGAACTCCCAACTTAAGAGATGGAATATCACATTCTGTAGAAAAGATCGATTCCAAGCCATACACTAACTAAAAGGAGTGAACCATGTGGTATTATTAACCAACATTTGATATGCCCATAATGCAAGATAAAGCGTGATGTGTTAGTTGGACTGATCTTGATTAATCATCCTTTGTAGGATAGTCTCAAGGGATTTATTAACAGCTTTAGATAGTCCATTAGCTTAAGGATAATGGGGAGATGAAGGCTTTTTCTGAAATCCCAATTTCAAATCCAAATCAGACATCATCTTATTCTAAAAGTGACTGCCATTTTTAGTGACAATCTCTTTACGGATACCAAAATGCGAGATGACTAGATTAAAAGGGAAAAGAGTTATTGTATCACCATCATTATTAAAAGTGGGTGCAACTTCGACCCTCTTCGTAAAGTATTCTACTGCTACGATAATGTACTTGTGTCCCTTAGTCAAAGTTCTGTTACAAGTTGTAAAATCAATTCCCCACATATTAAATGGACCTACAGAGATGATAGGAAAAATTAGAGCTTGATGAGCACACATTTTTCGAGTATATATTTGATAAGGATGCCATTTTATGACCTCTTAAATATAATCTTTGAAAATTGGAGGCCAAAACTACCATTCATGTAAGATATTCTAAGTCATTTCAAGCCCAAAAGAATGACCTGCACAAGCCCCACTATGGAAGTCATTTAAAACTGACTCAACTTCTTCTGAGGATAAAAAACGTCTAAGGATTGAATCAACCTCACAACGATATAAAGTATCACCAATGATCAAATAACTCTTAGAAGGTGACATAATTTTCAGTGTTCATCCTTAGAAAAAGATTGAGGAAACTTGAAATTCTAGAGATATACAATGATGTCTCCATGCAAAGGCTCTTGTGAGGCGATAGGAAAAAATATGTTCATTTGGAAATGATTATTTATAAGTACCATCTCCTTCACAAGGACATTATGAAATTAATTCTTCGAAAACCAAAGACTTCTTCGATTTGGCTGACATAAACTCTATATCAAACTCTTGTAAAATAATAATCCATTTGTTGTATTTTCCCCCAATCACTCACCTACTAAGTACAAATTGAAATGGATTAACATCAACTACTACAAAGGTTTTTCTCAGCAAAATATCATGGCAAAGTCGTTGAACAACACGAACTGCTTCTAAAGCCAATTTCTCAATGTAGGAATACTGAAGTTCAGGGCCAACTAAGCAATGAATTAGATAATAAATGACATGTTCTCTAAGGGAATCATCTTCTTGAACCACAACCATACCAATGGTTGATTCTTTTGTTGACAGGTACAAAAGGAAACATCTATTATAACCAGGTGGACTCAAAATGGGAGTAGATGTCAATGCCTTTTCCAAAGCATCGAATGAGATTTGAGCAAATTTGTCCCTAACAAATGGAACTCCTTTCTTAAGTAAATGCATAAAACATTTTGTGATCTCAACATAGTTCATGATAAACATCCTTAAAAAATGGCTTTTCCTTGGATACTTTGAAGTTGACAAACGCTAGACAGGGAAGGCAACTGAAGTATTTCCTCAACCTTAAAAGGATCAACATGAACCCCTTCATTAGAAATACTGAATCCCAACAATAAACGATATGTAAAAACGAAAATGCACTAATTATAGTTCAACCAGATTTTATAGTAATGACATATTTTGAAAATTAGATGAAGCTGGTTTGGATGTTCCATTCTCTTACGAGAGAAAGCAGCTAAATAATCCAAATAATCTTTGATTATTTGGTTGATGTCGTTGAAAGAATATGACATAACCAGCTAAAAGGCAGCTCTAGCATTTTTAAGGCCAAAAGGAATTTTCCTATAAGCAAATGTACCTCAAGGGAAAATAAATTCCATCTTATGTTGATCTTTAGGATGAATTATTATTTGATTATATCCATAATATTTGTCCATGAAGGAAAAAATTTCATTTCTAGCACACTCATCAATAATATGATCTATAAATGGAGTGGGGAAATTGTCTTTTGGATAGTGTTTATTTAAATTCCTAAAATCTATGCATACACGGATTTTTCTTTGCTTTTTGTCCTTAGTAGTTAGATTTTAAATGCATTCAATGAGAGGAACAAGGTAGATAAAACGTACTTTAAGGAGTTTCTCTACTTCTACCTTGATATACATAAATTTCCTAGGGTTGACTGGTCAAAGCTTTTGATGCACATGATTTTCATTTTTGTAACTCTTGATCTCATGTTGAACTATACTATGATCAATCCTAGGAATTTCCTCATAAGACCAAGTGAATACATCTCTAAACTCTTTAAAGATATTGACGTAAATTTTAATCTCTTCAGGGGAGTAATCAACTCTAATGAACATATTTTCAATAAAGTTGAGATTCTTAGAAATGTTCACCAAAATAGTTTCCAAAAGGTTAGCCATATTACCTTCAGAAAATATATGTGCTAGAGCCAAAGGGTTTAAAATTTTTTGTTCACTTCCATGAGAAAGAGGACTAGACAAAATTGATTCGACTTTATGCAAGTGAGGTAGAAAATAGAACTGATGATGAAATCATCCCACAACCTCTCTACACCAGTCATTTCTTCTCGAATTTCCTCCTTAAATGGTAAAACGATATCAAGGAAATCCATAGCCAAAGTGGAATCAATTGTCGAGATCGGCACCACATCATCATCGACATTCTCTGATGAAATAGGGATGGAATCAAAATCTGTAGAATTAACAATGGATTGATATGCAATTTCTATTGTAGATATAGGATAAGCCATTCCAGCCACTTTCCCTTCTTGCAATGTGGTTGTAGGGGGGGTCAAGGCCAAAGGATACAAAAAATAATGAGTTCTAAATGAACATTGTCAAGGGACAACCGTAGAGGATGAGATGGCATTGATGTAAGCAACCAAAGGTGGAATATCAAAAGTACCCATCAATGAGGAATACATTCCAACTCCTAAATTCTCAATGGTTTTCTTGCTATTCTTCACCAAGGGGACATTGGAGTCAGTAGATGCATTTGCTTGATTGAGAGAATAGGCTAATTGATCTATCGTAACAATTTTCCCTTCATGAGTAAAACATAGGATGTGAAACAAAGATGAGACTAGGGAATCCATCACATAAACCTAGTTTCAAACCAGAAAAAATTATAATTAATATTAGGATCAACTATCTCTACTTCTACGTTAACAACCTTGCCCCCCGCATAAATAGGGAAGGTAGGCAGAATCCCATGAGGCCTATGACAGTGACCCTTGAATGTGGTTAAAAGAGTAGGATAGGGAACAACTTCAAGGGACTTGATAACTTCCCAACATGACATAGACATGACACATCTAAAATCCCCTTCATTAACTACTATTCGAAATATGGTCTTCTTATGAAGCGTAGATTTAATTTGAAAATCCATATGATGAGGGAGTCTCTTTTTAACATTTGACATATCAAATGTAATCACCAGGGATTTTTTTGGGTCAACTACTCCGATCATAGTGAGAAAAGAACTCCTTTGTGCAGGACATGACTAGAGTACCTCTAATGCCAACATAACATAGGGGCTCTGAGTAAAATCTTCAACAATGAAATAGTTCTGAGAAGCCCTAGAATTTGGATTATAAGTTAACCAATTTGAGGAGCCTTTTGGAATCTAAGGTATAGGTTCAACTATCGGCCTCTCTATATGAAGAGGTTTCTGATTATCAGACGTAGTTTTAGCCTTATAAGATTTTGTCTCTACATAGTCATGATGTCTAGTTCAAATATTAACACGATACTTAACCATATACATATTCGATGTGGATTCCCTTTCCTGGTTCCCCCTTGTAGGGGCTCTAGTATTATCGTTCATGCTAGGAAGTAATTTTTTCCCTAGGGAAAAGGGTTAGTAAGCACAACCTGGGAACTAGAAGAACCTTGTTGGGCTAACAAGCATTGAGCATCTTTAATATTGGGGAAAATATGAGTAAGATGATCCCAATTGTATAACTTGCATGGTGTTGGGCATGGAATCCCCCCATAATAGGTTTTGGGGCTCAAAGCCCATGTTTTGGTCAAAGGTTGTGTAAGACACAACAAATTGTGGGTGTAGAGCACGAAGTAGAGGTTAAATTCATAGTGATGTCCACCCTAAAGTAATGTAATGTAATGTAATGTAAAGTCATGTTGGCCTACCCATGTTCCGCAGACAATGGGATTGTATAAATAGAGCAAGGCTCTAATTTGTAAAGATAGTTGATGATAGAGTAAGTAGCTAAAGAATGGTTCAAGCTTAGAGTAGGATTCTAAGTGTATTAGGTCGTAGTAGTAGGAGCATGCTCTGCAGCTGAGTGTGCAGGGTGGTGTTGAGTTTGTAAGAAAGATTGAAGATTAGTAAAAGAGAAGTTGATTCCTATTTCTGTGTATTTGTTGTGCATTATCTTCTATATGTTTGTATTAGGTTATGTATCGCGCGCACTGATATGATTGCTGAATATGTTGTAATAACCATAACTCTTGCACACACAAGTTAAGTAATCAGTTAAGTAGCAAGAGACTTGGCTATTATACGGGTCGCGCCCTGAGTAGGGCTGCGCGGAAGCCACACCGCAGGTTGTGAAGGGATCGCAAGTGCGTCTAGTGATAGGTTAGACCACGGACGTCCAGAAGCCCATTAGACATGCCAAGGGTGCGGAAACTTGGCTCCAGCACCCTCCCATACTACTTCGGGTGAGACATCAGTCCACACTCCTCGGACAGTTGGCGAAAGGGCCAGTAGTACTGGGATTTGCTTGGCTAAATCACCTCTGAACCTGGGTCATGCCAATACAAGCCAAAAAATGGTTTCGTTGTCAGGATCAGGATCTGCATAAAGTCTAATGTCGTGCCACTCAAATCCTACAAAGAATGAAACTGAAGATTGGTTGGACAAGAAGATTCACGAGTTCGTGGCATAGGAAAACAGAAATCCATGAGTATCTAAGGAACAATAGTTGGATCACTACTTGTACACTGAAATCCACGAAATTTTCTTTGCATCTTTTCCCTCTGAGCTGTATGAGTGGATCACGAAGTTAACATATAGCCAGGGAAGGTGTAGGCTCGACAAACCAGTAATGTGGACTCTGGAACTAGTGCACAGTCTAGAAGCCTCTGAAGATAAGATAGCATGAGTTGTGGACCACTAGCTCGACTGAATAATAGGAGGATTATTAATTGCATTCACGGTAGACACGACCTTTAGCTACAGTGAGGTAGAGCGATGTTTTCTCAAGGGACTGTGAGGTAATTATATTAAATCTTTGAACACTTGGATTAAGATGTTACTGTGTGAAAAGCGGGTTATGTGAGTAAATTAATGTTTGGGACTACGTGAAGTAGAAATATCTACAGAAGCGGAAGTAGTGAGGAGTTGGAAAGCAATCCTTTAATTTCACCCTCATGGGAAAGCGAGGAGGAGCTCGTGAAAGTCTCTCCGAGAAGCGCGGTCAGTTTGATAAGACAAAGAATTCCACGTTTACCACCCCCACCCACACTGCCACCCGTTTCACCCTCCTCAACTCCATCTCCACCCACTCCACCTCCGCCACCACCGTAGCTCAGTATGGAAAGTGCGATCAAACTGCTAGTGTTCAAAGGAGTAGGAAATGAAGATCCGGACCAATTCTGGTTCGTGGTAAAAGTAGTATGGGAAGCACAGGGCGTCGTGGATGATAATATTAAAAAGGTTACGCTGGTGAGCATGCTACAGGATCGCGCATTAACATGGTATATCAAGCATTCTAATGACCACCCGAATGCAAGAATTGCAGAGATCCAGACCACGTTGAATAGGGAATTTAGCAGGCCAAAATCAGAGACACAATCAATCATCAGGTTTAAGGAGATTGTGATGCTCCCAAGCAAGACCCCCTGGGATCTGAACCAAAGGCTAAAGAGTATGATCCGCGAAGCCAATATCATGTTAACAGATGCACAACATCGCACATGGCTTGTGTCCTCACTTACGCCACACTTAAGGACGACGTTGTCACAACAAAAACTTTCCACCCAGGCCGAAGCGTTGGAGATGGCAATAAGATTGCATGAGACCCCTATACAAGATCCTTGGTTTGGAGTCAAATAAATCCATGTGCAAGTGTAGAATCTATGTCTGGAGATGAAAAGTTTGAAACGGGAGAGGACAACTCGGCCAGAGGTGCACGAGGAAGTATGGTGCATAAAATGCAAAGGCCAAGGGCACGACAAGGACCACTGTCTAATGTTAATGAACTACTTGGCAGGGAGAGGGCCAATGCTATTAAGACCAAAGGCACTAGCGGGGCAGAGTGCGACATCTGCATTATGGTGCACAATCTACAAAATAGGAGGAAAACATACCACGGATAATTGTCATCTATTCCCAAAATATACGCAGATGTCCTAGCAATTGTTTTGGAATTTTTGCAAGTCGATAGGCCATGACGAACGCACCTACTGAAGCTATGAACTAATGATGGATTAGACTCTTGCCTGCAGGGTACAGACTGAAACATGAGCCCTCTACCCAAATGCAAGGATGGTGTATGCTGGGTTTCAGGGGCATGGTTGGGGTCGAGGTGGAATGGGACCAGGAAGGGGTCACGGACAGATAATTTGTTACAATTGTAGAGGATCAGGGAATTATGCCCATGATTGTATGAACTCGACTAGGATATCATGTTGGTATTGTAATAAGTTTTATCATGAGGCAGAAGATTACCCTTCGATGATAGTGAAGATGCGTGAAAAGGGGGTACTCCAGCCCCCTCCGACCTAGAATTTACAAATGATGAGACCTGAACCACACGAAGAAGACCCAAATGTAAAGATGATGCTCAAGAGTGGTATGTCCATGGGAGATGATAAAGGGAAGTAGCTAGAAGACAACGTGGGTTCGTAAGGCTCCTACAAAGGAACACAAGTTTGACTTAGAATGCGTGAAGGACACATTCATGGAAGCTAAGAAGAGCTTCACAAAGGCCTCCACTTTAGGTAGTAAGGATCAACTAGAACCAAGGATGGATCCTTCAATGCTCACTACCTTTCTGGAGACATGCATGAAACTGCTACATGACAACAAGGTAGTCAAAGGGCTATAAGAACGTATCACTAGATGCACGGGGTCAGGAGAACTGCGCGTAGTCTGAAAACTTGGAAAGCATGCATTATGCACAGGAAACGAGATGAGGTTGACTACACAAATAGGCGAGTATGAAATGGATCAGGTAATCCTGGATCTGGGTTTAGACACGAATTTACTACTAAAGAAAACATGGGAAGGCATGGGCAGACCCGTGTTACAATGGTCCTTTATTCAATTATGAATGGTGAACCAATAGAAGATTTTGCCCATGGGAAGTTTGCAAGGGGTGACAGTGGATATTGAAGGTGCAAGCATGCAAGTAGATTTTGAAGTGATAGAGATTGTCGATGAAAACAATCCCTATCCCGCATTACTAGGAATAGACCAGGCTATCGATATGAACGAGGTCATAAATATGAAGAAGCGCAAAATGATCTTTGAAAAAAAGTCACTAACCATAGTAGTACCACTAGATCCAGCCGAAGGAGGGCAATACATCGAGCCGATGTGTAATGAAGATAGTGATGACGATCTCAAATGTATCTACAAGATAACTACACAAAGAGAGGATTGGGTGAATCTGACTGCAGATGGAATGATTTCATGGGAGCGCGAAAGCTCCTGCACTTCGGATTCAAACGAAGAGATAGAACAATGGCAGAATCGGCTGCACGAAGTAACAACACTAAACTACAACATGATGATCAGGTCATTGCATTGTGTAACAACAAAGGCAAGGGAGTTGCCGACATAAGATGGATTGTTAGTGGTTGATGAATTTCTGAGAAAATTTGAAAGTACAGTACCAGAATAGTAGCGGTTCAATGCGCTGAAGTGGGCACTAGGCACAACACCCGCACGATGGTGGGGTACACATCAAGGAATTTTTGAAGATTGGCATGAATGCGAAAGGATGATGTGCCTATGGTTTGGAAAACCCCAAGTATGACTAATATACAAATATGATGGATGAGATGATCCACACACGCACCTTGCAAAATGGACAAACGTCTACGAAGAAGAGCCACAACGTGAATGGGTGCACTTATTCTACCATACCTTGGACGGCATACCCATGAATTGGTATACGGAGACAGAGCTATGCCATGGTACGAGAAAATGGGATGTATTGGACGATGGATTCTTGTTAAAATTCACATTTGAAGATCGTTGGTTAGATACTGTTGATGATGCGCTACAAGCAATGAAAGCTGCTATCTTTAAAATACCACAGGAGCCAATGGGAGTACTACAACTAGAATGGGCGATATAGTTAAGCAATGCATTGGAGTGTTATAACATGAATGTTGAGGAGGATTATGAGGATCCAAGGAACATTAACATTTCAGAAATAGAAGGCTCTCATGAGATTCACAGACCATCACTTAAAGACCTTGAAATCACTGCGCCGCTAAAGACGAAGTAGGTCAACATTGGAACGAAGGCAAAACCAAAATACTCAATGCTTGGGGACTATTGGGACGATGCCACAATCGATAAGGTCACTGAGTTACTCTGTGAATACCAAGACTTGCTCCCAACCAAAATTGCAGATTTAAAGGGATCGTGGATGATTTAGGGACGATGAAGATCACCCTGAAACCCGATACAAAGCCAGTTAAGCAACGACCTTACCACTTGAATCCAATGTATAAAGAAAAGGTCTGTGATGAATTAGAAAAAATGCTCGTAGCTGGAATTATTGAACCAGTGGAAGAATCTGATTGGGTGAGTCCTATGGTGGTATAGGAGAAAAACAGAAGGGTGAAATAAGAATATGCGTAGACCTTAGGAAACTGAATGATGCCTTGTGTACATGATCCATTCCAAAAACCATTCATAGATGAAGTACTAGAGAATGTTGGTAGTCAGGAAGCATACTCGTTCACGGATGGGTTCTCAAGGTACCATCAGATCAAGATCGCGCTAGAAGGTAGGAGCAAGATGACCTTCACAACAGAATGGGGATGATTTCAATACATTGTGATGTCATTTGAATGGAAGAATGCATCAGCTATATTTTCGCACATCGTGGTAGCCACGTTCAAAGAATACATCCACAAATTTTTCGAGGTCTATTTGGATCATTGGACTATTTTTGGATTAGTTAAGCACCATGTAGCGAGCTTATGCTTGACGCTAGATACTTGTGACCAACACCAAATTGCACTGAACTTGAAGAAGTGCACATTCCTTGTTCCCTTTGGAAACTTGTTGGGACATGTGGTCTGCAAACAAGGACTGATGGTGGACCCTGCAAAGATTGCCATTATCCTTAATTTGGAAGCACCAGGAAGTGTTAAACAATTGCGTGCTACCTTGGGACACACTGGATACTATAGGAATTTCATCAAAAGTTATGCCTAGATAACCACGCCGATGGAAAAGCTATTGAAAAAATATGTTACATATTGCTGGAATGATGATTGCATGAAGAGTTTGGATGTCCTGAAGGGGAAACTGGCCTCTGTGCCAATCCTGGTCTTCCCAAAATGGGACATGGAATTTCATGTACATGTTGATGCATACATGGTAAAGGAGGTCATAGATGAAGGAGTGGTCTAGCTAGTCAAACTTAATGGAGAATACTTCCTAGGAAATGTAAACGGCAGTCGCCTAAAGCCCTACATGGGTGGGCTGGCTATCTGACTAACCGGCCGAAGCACAGTCCTCGCGGCCCAAGGAGTCGGACAAGGGTGTAGGACTATAAACACAAGCACCAGAAGTCAGTGCCAAAGAAAGGACATGAGCCAGAAACGGGTGATTCAGAAGTAGGAATGCAGCAGGTCTAGCAAATAGCAAAACAGTGCGCCGTGGACCTCCAGGCAGTACGGGAACAGTTGGAGGGGCTATGTGCCAAGGTCGCTGCACCAGCAGAGTGACTCGGGACGAGTCACGATGATTGTGTTGGGGGCTTGTCGGGCATGGAATCCCCCCATAGCAGGTTTTGGGGCTCAAAGCCCAAGTTTTGGTCAAAGGTTGTGTAAGACTTCATGAATTGTGGGCGCGGAGCACGAAGTAGAGGTTAAAGTCATAAGGTTGTCCGCCCTAAAGTAATGTAATGTAATGTAAAGTCATTTCATCCTACCCATGGTCCGTGGACCATGGGATTGTATAAATAGAGCAAGGCTCTAAGTTGTAAAGACAATTGATGATAGAGTAAGTAGCGAAGGAATGGTTTGGGCTTAGAGTAGGATTCTAAGTGTACTGGGTCGTAGTAGTAGGAAGATGCTCTACAACTGAGTGCGCAGAGGCCTAGTAGAGTCTATAGCTGAGTGCGCAGACCCCTGCAGCTAAGTGCACATGGCGGTGTCGAGTTTGTAAGAAAGATTGAAGATTAATATAAGAGAAGTTGATTCCTATTCCTGTGTATTTGTTGTGCATTATCTTCTTTATGTTTGTATTGGGTTATGTATTGCGCGCACTAATATGATTTCTGAATATGTTGTAATAACCATAACTCTTACACACACAAGTTAAGTAATCGATTAAGTAGCAAGAGACATGGGTATTATACAGGTTGCACCCTGAGTAGGGCTATGCAGAAACCACACCACAGGTTGTGAAGGGATCGCAAGTGCACATAGTGATAGGTTAGACTGCAGACCTCCAGAAGCCCATTAGACATCCCAAGGGTGCGGAAACCTGGTTCTAGCACCCTCCCACACTACTTCGAGTGAGACCTGAGTCTGCGCTCTGTGGACTGTTATAGAAAGGGCTAGTAGTGCCGAGATTTTCTTGGCTAAATCACCTGTGAACTTGGTTCAAGCCCATACAAGCCAACACATGGAAATTTAAGCTTCTTTTTAGACTCCTTCTTGCCTTCATGTCTTCGCTATGTTTATTCACATTACCCTTCCTTCCCTTATCTTTATTTTTCATACATCCTTTATTATTCCCCTCATATTATTGATTTCCTTTGGGATTTTAGGACTTAACATCATTAACTACTAAAGTTTGGGAAGGAGGATACACTAACAGTGTAGTATGCATCACAGAAGTATATTATAATGACAATTGTTGTAATTTATTTAACAAATTAGTTATATTGGTACCAATCGATCCAACAACTATGTCAGCATGGGGGCCTACTTTTGGTTTGGCGAGATTGATTTTATATCTAGGAGCATCAGGTATGATCTTGTAGAGGACTCCAGATTGGGAATAAATAAGCTCTAATTGTTAAGCTCTAAAGATAGCCCATTCTTCTGTGAACACTCCTGAAAGTGACATAGCCTTAGATATATCAGGTTATAATGATTTTCAAAAAACACTCAAGAAGAAATTCATAAGGGATATAAACCTTGATCAAACTCCTCCTTATGCACCACTCTTGAATGTGGTAAAAAATATGGGTGGCATTTTCCTCCTCAAAATGGGCCAAAAGTTCAGTTCTAACATCACAACGGATAAGAAACTAAAAATTGTTGAGAAACGTTGTAGCTAACTCACCAAATGCATGCAATTACCCACCCTTTAATTCGATATACCATTTTTTCGTGTTTATAGTTGAGGTGCATTGAAAGAGTCTCAACCTAATTGAATCATCAATCAAGGAGCTTAATGAGCACCATAAGTGGAAGGTGGTTACAGGGTCAGCTGGATTCTCACTAGGATTCCCTTCAATATTTTGTATATCATAGGGATTTTTGGTAGGGATGGGGGGCCAAGCCAAATTGTAACGGATCATATCATTAGTCAATTTTTAAAGATATGGAAAATTGAGAGTTTCCAAGAATAGTAAGCATGGAGAGACTGCAAAATTCAAAGCTCCAAGAGTGGAATTCCCAACATTTGAGAAAGAGTATCCTAGATTTTGAGAGGCACCAGGTTGTCAAGGACTACTCATAGAATCAACTAAACTATAAGGAAATACTTATATTCTAGGGGTATACAGAGGGTATCCACCTCCTATTGTAGCATTACTAGGCATAGGAAACTTTTCTCCAGGTGGAACATTATATGAAGGGGAGAGCCCTTCGTAAGGGTTCCAAGCACTAACCAAAGGAGGAAAAATTTGTGAAGTACTAGCAGTAGGGAAGCTCATACTCCCCTACTAACCAAATAAATAAGAGATATTCCTAAACCCAAAACCACTAACAGAAGGATATACCAAGCCTTGGATCCCTTGAAAAGGATTAATATTTTGAGCATAGACAAAGAAAGTAATTTATCCTACAATAAACGATGGATTGGAAGGAGGAACATGTCCACTTCCAAATGCAAAACCTTGTAAATATGGTGAATCACTACCTATCAAATTCATAGATACAAAAGCAACAGAGGGTAAAGTTGATGAAACTAAATCTACCAATGTGATTTCTTCTGAAAATGTTTTCCAATAAGGGAATCCCATTAGATGACATTCCAAAATCATAGGCACTAGTGAAAGGATTAGAAGGTTGGGTGACCCCACTAAAACCCGAGACGGAGGTAGATCCAACAACTATCGTGCTAGGTGTAATAGTAGAGATAGAAATAGTGCCTCCTCCTATAGCTAAAGAATGAGTATGCACACTAGTTGTATCAACAACCACACTTTTTCCACTAACATCGGTCATTAAGAAAAAATAAGGAGAGTGAACAAGGTTAACTTGTCTATGAGTCGGAGTACCAACGTACGATACAACATAAGAAAGATGAGAAGGAAGAGGTTTTGTAGGAGTCCCAGGGGACTTTGAAACATCTTTAATTTCTACATTGTCTTCCAATTGGAAGAGTACTCTAGAAAGAACTGGAGTGTTTCCACCCTGGTTATTGAATAGAATAGGTTATCCTTGTGAAATAAGAGCACTTAGTGAATGATTTACCTCTGTTGCATTAGCTTTTACTGGTTCAAAAGGACTAGTAGAATTACTCCTACACCTTCTTGGTGAAGACTCCACACTTTCAAGTGAAAGCCCATGAATCCTTCTAGACTGAAAAAATAGTCAATCAACCACCTTCATATATAAATAAAAATTAAAGACTCAAATAACATAAGGCAAGCTAGGAGAATAGAGCACTCTCTAAAAAGTCTTAAAGATACAACCAAGAAAAGAACTTCCCAATATTTTCACTCCAGGTGATTAGGACCACACACCAAAATACAAGAAAGTGAAGAAAATGACCTCCCAAAGGTACTTTGGGATCATGATGGCCCAAGCCTACCAGTGAAGGTATTTGTTGGGTAGTGGAAGCCCCACACAACAGTTAGGGGGTTCGAAGCCTGAAGTTTTGGGTAAAGATAGGGGAAAGACTCCGATGAAAGCACAGAGCATGAATTATAATAGGTTGAGTCAAATGGTAGTCTACTTGGAAAATAATGTAATGAAATGTAAATAGAGTCAGCCCATGCAGGGGTCGTGGGCTAAGGAAGGGTATAAATAGAGCAAGGCTCTATGGGTAGAAGAAGTTAAGTTTGGATGGTTAATCTTGAATATGAAATGTAATGGTTTTTGAAGAATATAGTCTAAAGCATCTGGAAGTCCGAGTCGAGGGTTGGGGTAGTAGATAGAGGCTCTGTAGCTGTGTGCGCAGAGGCCTGGAAAGTCTGCAGCTGTGTGCGTGGACCCCTACAGCTGAGTGCATAGGGCGGATCTA
Source organism: Pinus tabuliformis (assembly GCA_031772625.1). Taxonomy (NCBI): domain Eukaryota; kingdom Viridiplantae; phylum Streptophyta; class Pinopsida; order Pinales; family Pinaceae; genus Pinus; species Pinus tabuliformis. Next base: position 1,033,561,264 of record CM062816.1, on the reverse strand, counting down.
GATGTATTGAGGATAAGTGGAAATAAAGATAAGTTTCTTTTGAAAATTCTCTGTTCCTTCTGACCTATCATGAATTGGACTTTCATAATATCTATTTAATTAATCGGATTATTGTATAAATGTATGTAAATATGGGTTCATTTTAAATGCGCTAATCGGTTGCGTTGGTTAAATGTTTGCTTAAAGACCTTGTTGAACATATATGATTCATAACCGCATTCTCCAGTAGAATATCTCACTAATAAGAAAGATATAATCAATCTGGATCTAAGCAAATACCAACCAGTGCAGAGCTGTAGGCCAGTGCGTGAAACCTCCAGACCATATCTAGACATACCTAGGGTGTGGAAACCTAGTTCCAGCACCCTCCCCTACTACCTCGGATGAGACCTCAGTCCACGCTCTGCGGGCTGTTGTCGAAAGGGCCGGTAGCTGAGGGATTTGTTTAACTAAATAACTCTTCCAAACCTGGGTCAGGCCCACATAATCCAACAAATGGTTCCATTGCTAGGACTGGGATCTACCTAAGGGGTGTCTAATGTGGGAACACTGGAATCCTACAAAGAAAGAGCTTGAAGAGGTGGGATTTGAAGCTTCACGAGTTTGCGGTTCAGGAAAACAGAAACTCACGGATATCGAAAGAATGGTGGTTGGATCGCTATATATTCAAAGATATACATGAGATCTTCTTCATAATATTTCCGATAGAATCGTACGAGTGGATTGCAAAGTTAGTTGATAGTGTGGGTAAGTGCAGATTAGACCAACCGATAGTGTGGACTCCAGAACTAGTGCACGGGCTAGAATCCACCGAAGATAAACTTGCGCGCGTGGTAGACCACTGGTTAGATCGAATTATAGGATTTTTTATCATTGAGTTCGTGATAGATACAACCATAAGTTATAGTGAAGTAGAAAGGAAATTTCTCCAAGGACTACAGGGTAGGTACATCAAATCATTGAATACTTGGATTAAGATGTTGTTGTGTGAAAAACAGATTATGCGCGTATATTGATGTCTGGAGTAATGCGGAGCAGAAGGGGTTATCGAGGAAAAGGAGGAGTAGAGAAAAGCCCTCTAATTTCTAGCACATGGGAGAGCGAGGAGGATCTCACTAGGTTCTCGCCCAGAAGTGCAGTCCGATTGATTAAAGAATGCTTCCCACTGATACCACCTCCATCTACACCGCCACCTGCTTCACCCACATCAAGTCCATCCACACCAACTCCACCTCCACCCCCACCTCCACCACCAAAAGCTGGGATGGCGACCGCAGTCAAGCTACCCACATTTCAGGGTGTAGGGAATGAAGAGCCAAGTCAGTTCTGGTTTGTGATAAACTCTGTATGGGATGTGCAACGCGTAACAGATGAAAACATAAAAAAGGTTACGTTGGTGAGTGCGCTACAGGACTGCACGCTGACATGGTACATAAAATACTCAACCAACCATCCGAATGAGGGAATAGCGACAATCCAAGATGTGTTGAATAAGGAGTTTGGCTGAACAAAGTCTGAAGCCCAGTTAGTCATTGGGTTCAAAGAGATAGCAATGTTGCCTGGCAAAACTCCATGGCATCTAGACCAAAGTTTAAAGAGTACTATTCGAGAAGCTAACATGACATTGACAGATGGGCAGAATTGCACGTGGTTTGTGGCGTCATTGACACCCCACCTAAGGACGACTTTGTCACAACATAAGATCTCAACCCAAGCCGAGGCACTCAAGATAGCAATGAGGTTACACGCGACCCCAATACTAGACCCAGGGTTGGGAGTTCAGCAAATCCACATGCAACTTCAAAACTTGAGTTTGGAAGTGGAAAGCTTGAAGCAAGGAAGACTATCCCAACCAGAGGTACGTCCAGAGGTAGGTTGTATTAAATGTAAGAGCCAAGCGCACTATAAGGACCATTGCCTTGTCTTTGCGAACTATCTAGTGGGAGGAGGACCAATGCCATTAAAAGTGGATGTACAAGCAGGACAGAGTACCGTGCCTATGCTCTGGTGCACGATTTTCCAGGTGGGAGGGAAGCATACAACAAATAACTACCACCTATTACAAAAGTATACCCAAACCTCACAGCAGTTGTATTGCAACTTTTATCAATCGGTGGGACACGATGAGCGAACATGCCAAAGTTATGACTTAATGATAGAGAGAACCCCAGCCGGTGCAGACTGAAGTGTGGGATGGATTTCAAGGACGTGGCCGAGGAAGAGGACTACGACCCATATGGGGCCGTAGATAGTTAATTTGTTATAATTGTGGTGGACAAGGACACTATGCTCGCGATTGCACTAACCCAACCAGGATCTCATGCCCCTACTGTGAGCAGTTTGATCACGAATTGGTAGACTGTCCAACCTTAATTTCCCAATTGAGCGAAAAGGGAGTACTCCAATCTCCACCAACCCAGAATATCCAGATGATGTGTGCGGAACCTCGCAAAGAGGACCCTAGTATAAATATGGTACTAAGAAGTGACACAACTGTAGGAGGGAATGAAGGCGTGAAGAGTTGCGACCCACCTATGTAGGAACATAACACTGAGCTGGAACAGGGGAGGACGGGGCCAAGAGAAGCTAAGTAGAGCTTCGTGGAAGCTTCCACCCCAGATAAGAGGGATCAAATGGAGTCAGGAGTGGAACTCTCCATGATCACTACCTTTCCTGAAACCTGCATGAAATTGCTACACTATCGTAAGACTATTCAAGGGTTGCAAGAGCTCATCACTAGGTGCACCAGATCTGGAGAACCCCAGGTCATCCAGAAGATAGGAACTTATGCTCTACACACCAGATGGGAGATGAGACTGACAGCACAAATCGGCGACTATGAAATGGATCAAGTTATCCTAGATTTAGGCTCTAATGCGAACGTACTGCTTAAACAAATAAGGGAGCATATGGGGAAGCCCGCACTACAATGGTCCTCGATTCAATTATGAATGGCCAACCAACAAAATATCTTACCAATGGGCCGATTGCAAGGAGCAACGATGGATATCGATGGTGTAAGTACCCAGACTGATTTCAAAGTCATAGATATTATTGATGACAACAATCCTTACCCTACACTGCTCGTGATTGATTGGGCCACAAACATGAAAGGGATCATTAACTTAACAAGACGCAAGATGACATTTTAAAATAAGTCATTATAGGTAGTAGTTCTGTTGGACCTGTTAGAGTCGGTCTGGTCAGTCCTCCGTCAGAGATCAAAACTCTTTATGCATTTCATGTTTAGGTGTCCTGCTCGATTCACTCAGCTACATTCCACTAGGGGCATGCCATAATCGGACGGAGAAGGTCATGCTGGTCATTTCCCCTCATGTCTGGCTCCTGTTAGCTTATGTCTTTGTGTCAAATAATCAAAACGTCCATAACAGTCAAGGTCTAGTCCTTCAACGGACAAAGGTCATTTTTGGTCATTAGGTCTAGGGATTGATCAATTTGGTCTTTAATATGTCCAGTATAGCCGTGCAGGCTAGAGGGATGTTCTTGAAAAGTAATGATCCGCAGAGTTTCACCATCATATTGACAGACTTCGACTATTCTTCAAAACTCTGTTTTGAAGAAGAGTCAAATAGTGTCATTTGTGACAAAATTTTCAAAAAAAGTCAACAATTGATTTCTTCAAGTGCAGTCATGGTTTCTGTGGCCAAAGTGCTCTATCATGCAATCCCTACGAAAAGTGTCGAAAATTTCATCATTTGAGCTGAAAATTCAGAGAAAAGGTGAAAATCAGGGTTATATTAAAGTCAGTGAAAGGTGTTGAACAAGACATTAGAAAAGTGGGTTTTTAAAAAAGGTTAATTTAAAAATATGACCTCCAAGCCTATATACACAAATATCATCATAAAACAAGTTCATTGTGCAAGCAAAGCGTTGGAGGAAGGTAGCAAGGTCGTGAGTTGAAGGTTGGAGTGATTTGGAGCAGCTTGGAGGCAGTTTCACAAAGCGCGGCGCATATACTCAGGGGCGCGGTGCACTCACCGGGTGTGGCGCACACAGAGCCCGCCCATAGTTTAAAATCACCACTAGCATAGCACACTCAGAGCGCGCGGCACACTGGGTTAAAACGCCCAGGAACCATCTATTTCACCCAAAAAAATTTGTGGAGCTCATTCAATTGAAAGGTAGGCAATCTACCTCCAATTGTGCATCAAATTTGAAAGAGATATGATGGTTTTATGATTATAATCTAATTGAATTTTTTCTTTATAAAACAAACACAAGAAGACATCAAGAAAACCATGATGCTAGGGTTTGTGCTACAGTGATATTGTTGCCAATGTGTTTTTCCTACCCTACCCCTATTGCTCATTCCCCTATGCCATTTTTCCCATAATCACTACCCTAACACTACTAAAATCATACTCCCTTTCCCCCTCCTCCTATTGCTCAAAAAACCCAAACTCTACCTTGCCAACAACACAAACACTACCCTATCAAAATACCCCAAAACCCCTTGTATATCCCTAAACAAAATCCTCCTATAAACCCCTATTCCCATTATATTATCCCCCATCCTAATGCTCCCTTTTTAATTGTCCCCTTGGTGGCAGATTGTCAAAGCAAACTCCAGCTTCACTATAATCAAAGGGCAGCCTAAATTCAGTTTACAAACAGTGGTCATGGCATCCGAGGTTTCATCAGAATATGAGGAGGAGACCCACAGTGATACAGCTTCAAGAGAACAGGCCCCCAGGAGACATCACCAGAGTGGAAAACATGTCAGGGATGAGCCAAACACCCTCGCCGAGTTGCAGGCATGCCCTCTTGCTATGTCATGTTTCCAGCACTTAGCATGATTTGAATTTTGTCAGAGGGTGGCAAATGTCAGAGTTCATCATGAGTTGGCTTGCCTTTTTGCACTTCACCTACATGGAGAACAGTCTACCTTGGCTGGGGTCACTTTCACATTGACACCTGAAACCATATCAGTGGCAACGACATACCAAAAATTGGAGAACAGTGGCATAGAAAGAAGAAGGTGGAGAATAATCATTATGAGCCTTACATTAAGGCCAGTTGTTTGAGCCAGCTCACGAGAGCATTTAGATTTTTGAGAGATAAGTATGCTCCGCTCATGAAATTGATCATGAAATACTTCAGTTGTGAGGGGACGTTTTCTTGCCTTTATGCCTATCACATCAAGTTTCTCATGCACTTTACCAGGGTGCGAGTGATGAACCTCCCATTTTTCATTTGTGGGAACATAGAAAGGATGAAAAATGTCATGTAGCATAAGACCCCTCGACAACAGCTCAACAGTGTTTATCACTTTGCTCTTATCCGGATTTTGGTGGACCATCAGTTGGGATTGCAGGGTATTGCATGGGAGGACTTCATATCCCATGACTTCTTCAACGCTCCACAGGTAGCATCAGAGGCAGAGCATGAGATAGGTGGCCCATCTCATCAGTATGAGTGACATGAGACTGCTGCTATGCCAGTATACATCACCTATCAAAGAGGCAGTAGACCCTTATTTGCAGTAGCAAAGCGAGTGTTATCTCCACTGGGGGTGGAAGGGGCCTCGCTTTCGGCATCAACATCACATGAGCAGGGCGGGGGTAAGGAGCCAGTGCAGGAGGAAGGGCCATCTGGTGAACGAGAGACCGAATTCGTTCTCCTCCATGATGATGAGACAGATGCAGAAGCAACAAATGCAGAGCTTACAGAGATCATCCAGGAGCAGCAATAAGTGATTGAGTCCTTATCTCTTGACTTGGAGAGGGCCAAGTGGAACACGAAGTACCTGCAGCAGAGAAACAACCAGCTTGAGGATCAGCAGACGATTATGGAGCTGCAAAACATTCGTGAGCATCGCCAAGCTACTCAAAGAAGAAGGGTTGAGCTCACATCTTTGGAGCAAGAAATCAATGAAGATTAGGAGGCCAACCTTGAGAGGGTCAACATGCATTTGGAGAGGCTGCTGGACAAGGCCAACCAGGACCTTGCTCTACTGAGACACATGGCTTTTCGTTACAGGGTGTGAAACATGAGTGCAGAGGCCCGAATAAGGAGTTTGAAAGCGAAATTGAGGAAAGCAACAAGAAAGGAAAAAGAGGCAAAAAAGCAAGATCAGTTTTGAATCTTGGCTGAGGCTTCCTAGGCCCATCATAACACCCCATAGGGAACCTCCAGCCCAAATTTCAAGAAATTTGGGGAATTTTTGGTCACATGGTAATTTTTTGGGCAAAAAACATGGATTTTCTCCTAGTGGCGCGGCGCTAAAATTCTAGAGCTCCAAATGAAGAATGGCTTGCATTTTTGGATTCAGCATGGAAAATCATGACTACTGGTGTCTAGACAAGAAATTTTGGCAAGGCATGAGTCTCCAAAAGGTCAAAAAATACCCAAAAATGGCCTCTCTGCCACCTTTTTGACACACAGGAAGCATTCTTGGGAGAATGAAGATTTGGAGGGGCAAATGAGCACCAAACTCGAAAATTCCAGTGGGGTTAGAAAGTAGACAGAACAGCTTTCCATCAAGCCCACTTGGGCACATTTTGGACACCTGCAAGTGCCCCAAAATAGGCCCCAAAGTAGCATGGAGCACAGAGGAAAAATTGCCCAATTTTCTTCCGTTTCGCGAAATTTCGGTTCGCGACTTCTCCAAGTGGGCCCGCTCATCTACACTTCGGTTTTTTGGCACCAAAGGTGCCATTTAAAGTGTTTTTTCTCCAAATTGGCTTCTATCCAAGTGGCGAAGGAAGGCAAATGGTCACCCAAGCCAAATGTCATGTTTGTAGCGCTGCACCTGTAGCTGATGGTTGGTTCTCCATCTCCATTTTTCAATGATTCGAGTAACTCCCCAACCCTTGGGCATTATATCTCTTCCATACACATTCTATATATTGTATGCAAGTTATTTGCAAAGGGTTGGTTGGCTTGTAACTTCTGGGAGACTGTGGGAAAGAAACTTTGTTTCTTCACTGTTCATGTTTGACAGAGAATTAATGAAAGGCAGTGGCTCTGTTTCATGAGATTCTTGTGGTTGTGAGTGTAGAAAATGTGTCTCTTATGTTTTCATATGTATTTCGTTATGTTTCATAATTCAATTCATGTTCATTTCCAGTGAAATTTTCTGAGTGAGATTAGGTAGAATTACATTTTTTTTCTCTGCCTGTGGGAAAATTTCATGTTCAGTGTTATTCTTCTGTTGAAAAGGATTCATGTCACTCTGCCCTTTTCACTTTCTTCAGCAATCTATTCATGCCGTGGTACCTCAAACTAAATTGTTACATTTTCCGCCTACCTTGCCTCATGGAATAATCTGTGCCTTCGTATTAAATTCTCTATTCTTTGCTGACCGTTGGTCCCATACCATCCTAGAAGCTCGGTCATTCATGAAAATTGTTTCCCGAATCCCTATTCACTTACTAGCCTAAGGTAAATATTTCATTGTAAGTCATCTCAGACTGTTTTTGATTATCTATTCACTAAGCATGACTCGGAGAGAGCCCTCTCCTACTTTGGTAGGGCTAGCTACCAGATTGAGCGTGGTTTGTGGTTACCCTAATTTTTGCCTTCCTTCAGCCTAAGGTAGATTTAGGTGCTAACATAGTGGCGACTCCGCTGGGGAAAAACTGAAATCAAATCCCCTTGTTTCATAATAATTCTAAGCTTTTGGATGATGAGCTTAGGATTGGAAAGGCTGAGTAAGTTGGTTGTGTCCTGTGACTTTTCTCAATAACATGCTGGCTTCGAGACGATATACTAGAGCCAATCCAGACCCGGATCCTCCTGATATCTACGAAAACCCCAATTTGATCCCGAAACTCCTTTGTCAAGAAAGCACCATAACTCCCGTGTTCAAATCCCTTTCATGTCCCGACATTTTTGAGTATCATGAAGAGCTTGAGTTTGACAAATGGTTTGAGATATCATTGTTTGAGTCTAAATCCGAAAGGGCTGTTGATTATACTATCCCCAATCCGAAATTTCTTGTAGACCTCGAAACAGAAAGAGATAACCGATCAATCGATAATTATATTGCAACACAACCCCAAACTCCAATTGCTAGCCCCTTACAAACTGTTCACACTCCTCCAACACCTCCATGGCCAAATCCACCAAGAATGATGGCTGCCCGTTTTGCACCCCTTGTTCTGCCCCAAGTTCTAGATGACATGCCAATGGATTATCAAAGTAAAATCCCCTTTTTTGATGGCAGTCCTAACAGCATTACTGCTCAGCAAAATGTGGACAAAATGGCAGATTTCTATGAACTCCATGATATCGATGTGGAGAACGTGGCAATGAGGCTCTTTGTACAGACATTTTCAGGTGATGTGAGGAAATGGTTTAGAGGTTTACCGACAACAACTATCACTACCTTAGCTGAACTACAAAGACAATTTTTAAACCAATGGGAAGTGAAAAAGAATCCCCTTCAAATTCTAGCCGAATATGAATAAATCAAACAAAACGCTGGTGAGTCAGTCCAAGATTATTGTGTTAGATTTAATGCAGTCTATAATGAAATTGCAGATCATCTAAAGCCACCTATGGGACTAGCTATGATGAAGTTTCCAGATGGTTTTGATGCTGACATGGCCTACCAACTAAGAGAGAGAAAACCGACCACAATGGAAGACATGCAGAAAATTGCGGTCAGTGTTGAAGCAAATCTGCTGTCCAAAAGAGCGAGAGCGAAAGCAGAAAAGAAAATCACTGTGAAAGAAGAGTCTTCTTCAATGGATCAACTACTAAAAAAGGTAGAGCAGATGCTTGAAAGGGTGAAGCTCGACAAGCCTAAGTGACAAGTTAGGAATCCTAACTTACGTGGCCAGCAGCAGCCACAATATAGAATAAGACAGAGAGATCAGCGACCCCAAGAGCAGACAGCACAACAACCGGTACAAACACCTTTGCAACAAAATTTTGTACATGGACTGGAGTCAGATGAGGATGGGAATGTAATAGGCGAAGAAAACCACCTCTTTACTCCAAATGAGCTACCTACTTACATTACCGAAGAAGAAGAGTGTGCGGTGAGTTCAACTGCACACCAAGACACGGATTTCATTCTAGCTAGCGACACTGTTTTAGAAGAGGAATCAGAGGAGTATCAAAGGGGGTATGTGAATGCTCTGTCTGCACAGCATCAGCGATATTCACTTAGAAATAGAGATGTTCCGGCTAAACCAATTCAGAAAAAGAAGGAGGTAGAAACAACAAAGAATGATTCATCAGCTACACAAAGAAAAGGAAAAGAGGTGGTTGGTCCAGAAAGCAGCAAATCAAAATCAGCAAAACAATCACAGCAGCAAGCTACATCAAAAGAAAAGGAAAAGAAAGAGATCCCAGTCAAAGAGGTAGAAAAGGTTCCCGCTTTTAGCTTAGAGAATGAGATTTCTAAGTTAAAGGTATCCATCCCCTTGACTGAAATAATGAAGAACAACAGTTATAGATGACAAATATCTAAGATGTTGAATTTAGATCCAATGTCCAACATGGTAAATGTAGAAGATGATCAGCCTGAAATGATTTTTGGTCCAGCATCGAATGGTGAGTCTCCTGATAGCGATGTGCCACCCTTCTATATCAGTTTAATATTACATGATTTTGTGTTACATAATGCAATGTTCGATTCCAGAGCTTCTCACAATCTCATGCCCAAGGCTATCATGGATAAACTCGGTCTAGACATCACCTGGCAATATCCTGATCTATATTCATTCGATTCCACCAGAGTAAGATGTATAGGACTCATCAAAGACTTGGTTGTGAGTTTGGATCAGCTTCCCATGAAAAATGTTTTGATGGATGTAGTGGTAGCAGATATTCCTCCAAGGTTTGGCATGCTTCTTTCCAGGTCTTGGGTAGTGAAATTAAAAGGGACACTGCAGCTGGATTTCTCCTATGCAACGATACCAATGTTTGGACAAATGAGGAAAGTATATCGGGAACAAAAAATGAAATATATGATCACAAGGAAGGAGAAACCTATAAATCATCCTATTAACTATGTACATACAGATTTAGAGTCTTTTGTTTTGTTTTCAGATAGTTTAAATGATATAGATAGTCAGATAGTAGAAGCAGATGATATTCTGGAAATAACAGAAAATTTCAGAGAAATTTTGAAGAAAGAAGGACAAGAAAAGCATAAAAATGTTGGGCAATCAGCTGAAAGCAATGGACAGAAAACAGACAAGGCACAACAAACAGATTTCCAGCACTTACAAGAGGAGGAAGAAGGCTTGTGGACCATGGATTTTGATGGAGCAGTAGGAAATGATGGCGCTGGAATTGGAATTTGGGTATGCAGTCCTTTCTCCGCCCCAAACAAAGTGCCTAGCAACGTGAGGGTTTGCTCTTACAAGCTGGCCTTTGAGTGTTCAAACAATGAAGCTGAGTATGAAGCTCTGATTGATGGCCTGAAGATTCTTAGAAAGCTGAAAGCAAAAAGGATTTCAGTATATGGCGACTCCGAATTGGTAATAAAGCAGGTCAGAGGTGAGTATCAAGCAAAACATCCTAGGATGCGGGCCTATCGTAATGCAGTTTTAGACATCTTAAAGTTATTTTCGGAATACACCTTGACATGTGTGCCTTGTATACGAAATAGTATTGTTGATCCACTTGCCAAGGCAGCAAGCAGTTTGGAGATCCCCATGAACTCCAACAATAAATTTGAAATCCATGTCAAGCATCGTCCAACCATTCCAGATAATCAGCGATATTGGCAAGTGTTTCAAGATGATGAGGAGATTAAGGATTTTCTGCTAAACAAATCCAAGTTCAAAGAAACCTCAATTGATGTAGAAAATGAAGATGGCAAAGGGAATGGTACAGATGAAGTGCAGATCAATGAAATGGACGTGTTGCAGCTGAAGAATAACATTATTCGTAAAGGCTTGATACCTCTAGAAGAACTTTTTGATCAGGATGATGTAGCCCGCAAGCCAACATTACAGCCAACAGAGAAGGGGGTAGAAGAGGTAAACATCGAAACAACTGCCAATCCTAAGTTGGTAAAATTATCTAAAGCATTGCCGCCAAAGATCAAGGACAAATATATCAGTTTGATGGCTTCATTTGCAGATGCGTTTGTGTGGGATTATTCTGATTTAAAGACCTATGATACCAATATTATTCAGCACACGATACCCATCAAGCCCAATCAAAAACCATTTAGACAGAAGTTGAGAAGGATAAATCCAAACTTGCTGCCATCTATTGAAAAAGAGGTAAATAGGTTGTACAAGTCAGGTATCATTGTGCCCATCAGATTTTCAGACTGGATCTCTAACTTGGTGCCCAAATGCAAGAAGACTGGTGAGATCTGCCTATGCATTGATTTCAGAAATCTAAATAAAGTCTCATTGAAGGACAACTATCCACTGCCCAAAATGGACCATATGCTTCAGTGAGTAGTGGGTGCATCTCGTATGTCACTGCTTGATGGTTATTCCGGATATAACCAAATTTTTGTCCATGAGGATGACCGAGACAAGACAACATTCACCACTCCATGGGGAACCTTTCATTATGCCAAAATGCCTTTCGGTTTAAAGAATGCAGGTGCCACATTTCAGCATGCAATGGACTTGGCTTTTGCGAATGAGAAGGATGTGTTTTTGGTCGTGTACCTGGATGATTTGACGGTGTTTTCCAAATCTCATGAAGAGCACATGCATCACCTAAAAAATGTCTTTCAAAAGTGTAGAAAATATGTACTATTGTTGAATCCTAAGAAGAGTTTTTTCGCCATGGAGGAAGGAAAATTACTTGGGCACATCATTTTAAAGGATGGCATTCGTATTGATCCAGCACGTGTGCAAGCAATTAAGCAAATCGATATGCCCTGAAATAAAATGGAGATACAATTGTTCAATGGTAAGATGAATTTTCTGCGTCGCTTTGTGCCTAATCTTGCTGAACACTTAAGACAGATGACCAACATGCTCAAGAAGGATAGCCAAGTGAAATGGACAGAGGAGGCTGTAAAATCTTTCAACTTGGTCAAATTGGCCCTTTCCTCAGCTCCAGTTCTAGTCAGCCCAGACTACACTCAGGATTTCATATTGTTTTCATTTGCTTCTAAGCACACTATGGCAGCGGTATTATTGCAGAAAAGAGATGATCATGAAAGACCCATTGCATTCTTCAGCAGAGCTATAAGAGATGCAGTGTTAAAGTACAACATCATTGAGAAGCAAGCCCTGGCACCGGTGAAGGCATTGAAGGATTTCCGGGTATATATCCTACATTCTCACATTCTGGCCTATGTTCCTAATGCTGCTGTAAAAGATGCTTTAGTGCAGACCGATCTGAAAGGGAGAAGAGGCAAATGGATTGCGGCTTTGCTGGAAAATGATGTGGAAATAAAGCCCACAAAGCTGGTCAAAGGACAGGGGTTGGCGAAGCTAATGGCCCAATCAAACTTGCATGCCTTGGACATAAATCTGATCGCTGCCATGTCCGAGGAGAGTGAGGAAATATCATCCATTCAGGTATCTGAAATGTTTTCTCTATCCACATGGTATTCAGATATAATATATGTGCTGAAAAATCTATCACCACCGCCCGGTGGTATTTTGTTAAATTTTTTGGTGGAAGAAGAGGCAAAGAAATTCATGGAAGATTTCCACAGAGGAGAGTGTGGTGGTCACCTTTTTTGGAAGTCAACAGCGAACAAAATTTTGAGAGCAGGGTAATACTGGCCTACTTTGTTTGCTGATGTGTATAAGATGGTCAAGCACTGTCATAAATGTCAGATTTTCGAAGGAAAACAAAAATTACAGCCTTTGCCACTTAAGCCTATTGAGGTGAGCGCTCCTTTCCAGCAGTGGGGGTTGGATTTCATTAGGGAAATTCATCCCGCTTCTTCCGGACAACATAGATGGATCTTTACAGTGATAGACTATTTCACAAAATGGATTGAGGCAGCTCCCATTAGACAAGCTACAGATACGGTAATCATTTCATTTCTTGAAAATAACATATTATCTCGCTTTGGTTGTCCAAACAAGTTAATCACCTATAATGCAGCAGCTTTCAAATCGAAAAGGATGGTAGAATTTTGTCATAAATATCACATCATTTTGGGTCACTCAACTACCTATCATCCGCAAGGCAATGGATTGGCAGAATATTCGAATAAATCATTGGTCAACATCATCAAGAAGCTATTGGAAATAAATAAAAAGTGTTGGAATAAGAGCCTAGTCCATGCGCTTTGGGTAGATCGGATCAGTCAAAAAAATCCATTGCTATGTCACCGTTTGAGCTTGTTTATGGAGTTGACACAGTATTTCCCACCTCTCTTGCTGCCCCGATAGTCAGACTTCTTTAGGAGGCAGGAAGTGAAGAAGATCCCATACAGAGAAGGTTGAATCAAACGATCCACTTGCACCAAACAAGAGAAGAAGTTTTCAAGAACACATCCAAATTGCAGGAGAAAATAAAGAAAATCTATGACAGAAAAGCAAAGGTAGATAAATTTCAGTTGGATGATGTGGTGCTGAAGTGGGATGCAAGGAATGAGGAGAAAGGTAAGCACGAAAAGTTCGAAAATCTTTGCAAAGGTCCTTTCAAGATTGCAGCATATAGGGTTCAGAATGCCTTTCTTTTGAAGGAAATGAACGAGGAAGATTATCTTGGAGGGCCGATCAATGGTCGGCTGCTCAAGCGGTACCACTATTGATTTATTAAAGTTGCTTCCACTGTCATTGTAAATAACATTTTTATTTCAGTTTGGTTTTAGTCTGTCAAGTCAGTTTTTGAGTCATTTCAATGTCAAGTTTCAGTCAATTTCTTGGTCATTTCAGTTTCATAAATAAGTCAGAGTCCTATGTTGTTTGTTGAAATGATGACTCCATAGCCCAATGGAAAAAAGGCACTATCTAGCTCCTCCAGAGATATAATGTTCTTGGCACCTCCAAAGGAGCTACCATCCCCCATTGGAGCCAATGTTAGAGTCGGTCTGGTCAGTCCTCTGTCAGAGATCAAAAATCTTTATGCATTTCATGTTTAGGTGTCCCGCTCCATTCACTCAGCTGCATTCCGCTAGTGGCATGCCATAATCTGACAAAGAAGGTCATGCTAGTCATTTCCCCTCATGTCTGGTTCCTGCTGGCTTATGTCTTTGTGTCAAATAAGAAAAAATTCCATAACAGTCAAGGTCTGGTCCTTCAACGGACAAAGGTCATTTTTGGTCATTAGGTCTAGGGATTGGTCAATTTGGTCTTTAATATGTCCAGTATAGCCATGCAGCCCAAAGGGATGTTCTTGCAAAATAATAATCTGCAGAGTTTCACCATCATATTGACAGACTTCGACTATTCTTCAAAACTCTGTTTTGAAGAAAAGTCAAATAGTGTCATTTGTGACAAAATTTTCAAACAAAGTCGACAATTGATTTCTTCAAGTGCAGTCATGGTTTCTGTGGCCAAAGTGCTCTGTCATGAAATCCCTGCGAAAAGTGTCGAAAATTTCATCATTTGAGCCCAAAATTCAGAGAAAAGGTGAAAATCAGGGTTATATTAAAGTTAGTGAAAGGTGTTGAACAAGACATTAGAAAAGTGGGTTTTTAAAAAAGGTTAATTTAAAAATATGACCTCCAAGCCTATATACATAAATATCGTCATAAAACAAGTTCATTGTGCAAGCAAAGCATTAGAGGAAGGTAGCAAGGTCGTGAGTTGAAGGTTCGAGCGATTTGGAGCAGCTTGGAGGGAGTTTCACAGAGCGCAGCGCATATACTTAGGGGCGCGGTGCACTCACCGGGCGTGGCGCACACAGAGCCCGCCCACAGTTTAAAATCACCACTGGCATGGTGGACTCAGAGCGCACGGCACACTGGGCTTTGCATGCAGCGCACAGGGGTAAAACACCCAGGAACCATCTATTTCACTCAAAAATTTTTGTGGAGCTCATTCAATTGAAAGGTAGGCAATCTACCTCCACTTGTGCATCAATTTTGAAAGAGATATGATGGTTTTATGATTATAATCTAATTGCAATTTTTTTTTATAAAACAAACACAAGAAGACATCAAGAAAACCATGATGCTAGGGTTTGTGCTACAGTGATATTGCTGCCAAGGTGTTTTTCCTACCCTACCCCTATTACTCATTCCCCTATGCCATTTTCCCCATAATCACTACCCTAACACTACTAAAATCATACTCCCTTTCCCCCTCCTCCTATTGCTCAAAAAACCCGAACCCTACCTTGCCAACAACACAAACACTACCCTATCAAAATACCCCAAAACCCCTTGTATATCCCTAAACAAAAGCCTCCTATAAACCCCTATTCCCATTATATTATCCCCCATCCCAATGTTCCCTTTTTAATTGTCCCCTTGGTGGCAGATTGTCAAATCAAACTCCAGCTTCACTATAATCAAAGGGCAACCTAAATTCAGTTTACAAACAGTGGTCATGGCATCCGAGGTTTCATCAGAATATGAGGAGGAGACCCACAGTGATACAGCTTCAAGAGAAGAGGCCCCCAGGAGACAACACCGGAGTGGCAAACATGTTAGAGATGAGCCAAACACCCTCACTGAGTTGCAGGCATGCCCTCTTGCTATGTCATGTTTCCAACACTTAGCATGTTTTGAATTTTGTCAGAGGGTGGAAAATGTCAGAGTTCATCATGAGTTGGCCCGCCTTTTTGCACTTCACCTACATGGAGGACAGTCTACCTTGGCTGGGGTTACTTTCACATTGACACCTGAAACCATATTAGTGGCAATGGGCATACCAAACATTGGAGAATAGTGGCAGAAAAAGAAGAAGGTGGAGAGGCATCATTATGAGCCTTACATTAAGGCCAGTTGTTTAAGCCATCTCACGAGAGTTTTTCCATTCAGATTTTTGAGAGATGAGTATGCTCCGCTCATGAAATTGATCATGAAATACTTCAGTTGTGAGGGGAGGTTTTCTCACCTTTATGCCTATCACATTAGGTTGCTCATGCACTTTACCAGGGTGCGAATGATGAACATCCCATTTTTCATTTGTGGGAACATAGAGAGGATGAAAAATTTCATGCAGCACAAGACCCCTCGACAACAGCTCAACAGTGTTTATCACTTTGCTCTTATCCGGATTTTGGTGGACCATCAATTGGGATTGTAGGGTATTGCTTGGGAGGACTTCATATCCCATCACTTCTTCAGTGCTCCACAGGTAGCATCAGAGGCAAAGCATGAGATAGGTGGCCCATCTCATCAGTATGACTGACATGAGACTGCAACTATGCAAGTATACATCACCTATCAGAGAGGCAGTAGACCCTTATTTGCAGCAGCAAAGCGAGTGTTATCTCCACCCGGGGTGGAAGGGGCCTCACTTCTAACATCAGTATCACATGAGCAGGGCGGGGGTAAGGAGCCAGTGCAGGAGGAAGGGTCATCTGGTGAACGAGAGACCGAATTCGTTCTCCTCCATGATGATGAGACAGATGCAGAAGCAACAAATGCAGAGCTTACAGAGATCATCCAGGAGTAGCAATCAGTGATTGAGTCCTTATCCATTGACTTGGAGAGGGCCAAGTGGAGCATGAAGTACCTGGAGTAGAGAAACAAGCAGCTTGAGGATCAGCAGATGATTATGGAGCTGCAAAACATTCGTGAGCATCGCCAAGCTGCTCAAATAAGAAGGGTTGAGCTCACATCTTTGGAGCAAGAAATCAATGAAGATCAGGAGGCCAACCTTGAGAGGATCAACATGCATTTGGAGAGGCTGCTGGACAAGGCTGGCTAGGACCTTGCTTTACTGAGACACATGGCTTTCCATTACAGGGTACGAAACATGAGTGCACAGGCCTGAATAAGGAGTTTGTAAGCGAAATTGAGGAAAGCAACAAGAAAGGAAAAAGAGGAAAAAGAGAAAGATCGGCTTTGAATCTTGGCTGAGGCTCCCTTGGCCCATCATAACACCCCATAGGGAACCTCCATCCCAAATTTCAAAAAAATTGGGGAATTTTTGGTCACATCGTAATTTTTTGGGCAAAAAACAGGGATTTTCTCCCAATGGCGCGGCGCTAAAATTCTAGAGCTCTAAATGAGGAATCGCTTGCATTCTTGGATTTAGCATGGAAAATCATTACTACTGGTGTCCTGAAAAGAAACTTTGGCAAGGTATGAGTCTCCAAAAGGTCAAAAAACGCCCAAAAATGGCTTCTCTACCACCTTTTTGACACACAGGAAGCAGTCTTGGGAGAATGAAGATTTGGAGGGGTAAATGAGCACCAAATTCGAAAATTCTAGTGGGGTTAGAAAGTAGATAGGATAGGATTTCCAACAAACCCACTTGGGCACATTTTGAACACCTTCAAGTGCCCCAAAATAGGCCCCAAAGTAGCGCGGCGCACAAGGAAAATGGCACGGCGCATAGAGGAAAAATTACCCAATTTGCTTCTGTTTCGCGAAATTTCGGTTCGCGACTTCTCCAATTGGGCCCGATCATCTACACTTTGGTTTTTTGGCACACAAGGTGGAATTTAAAGTGTTTTTTCTCCATATTGGCTTCTATACAAGTGGCAAAGGAAGGCAAACAGTCACCCAAGCCAAATGTCATGTTTGTAGCGCTGCACCTATAGCTGATGGTTGGCTCTCCATCTCCATTTTGCAATGATTCGAGTAACTCCCCAACCCTTGGGCGTTCTATCTCTTCCTTAAACATTCTATATATTGTATGAAAGTTATTTGCAAAGGGTTGGTTGGCTTGTAACTTCTGGGAGACTGTGGGAAAGAAACTTTGTTTCTTCACTGTGTATGTTTGACAGAGAATTAATGAAACGCAGCCGCTCTGTTTCATGAGATTCTTGTGGTTGTGAGTGTAGAAAATGTGTCTCTTATGTTTTCATATGTATTTCATTATGTTTCATAATTCAATTCATGTTCATTTCTAGTGAAATTTTCTGAGTGAGATTAGGTAGAATTCAATTTTATTGCTCTGCCTGTGGGAAAATTTCATGTTCAGTGTTATTCTTCTATTGAAAGGGATTCATGTCACTATGCCCTTTTCACTTTCTTCAGCAATCTATTCATGCCATGTTACCTCAAACTAAATTGTTACATTTTCCACCTACCTTGCCTCACAGAATAATCTGTGCCTTTGTATTAAATTCTCTATTCTTTACTGACCGTTGGTCCCATACCATCCCAGAAGCTCGGTCATTCATGAAAATTGTTTCCCGAATCCCTATTCACTTACTAGCCTAAGGTAAATATTTCATTGTAAGTCATCTCAGACCGTTTTCGATTATCTATTCAATGAGTGTGACTCGGAGAGAGCCCTCTCCTGCTCTGGTAGCGCTAGCTACCAGACTGAGCGTGGTATGTGGTTACCCTATTTTTTGCCTTCCTTCAACCTAAGGTAGATTTAGGTGCTAACAGGACCCAGCAGGAGGGGAACACTACACTGAACCTATACATGACGAGGAAAGTGACGATGAACTGGATTGCATTTATCAGATAACAGCGCAAGATCAAGATCGGATGCATTTCACCGATAATAGAAGAACCTCATGGAAATGTGATAGCATCTACACCATGTACTCCAAGGACAAGGTGGAGCGATGGCAGAATCGATTGCAGGAAGTTACAACACTCAACTCTAATATGGTGACTTGGTCAATACAACGCGTAATGATAGACGAAAGACCACACCCAGAGGAAAGTGGTGCGACAACTGAAGCGTAGCTCATCCCGCCTGGGACATTATGCGTAATACAGGGGCAGCCCAGTGTGCTGAAAGACATGTTGCACGCACTTGGAGAGGAGCCACAAAAGCTGGGATACAGGCGATAGTTTCAAGTCCAAATTAGAGGACGTGCACAGTGGCCACGGTGGCATAAAGCGGTAGTTTGAAAGATACGGTTGCACATTGGACGATTGACAACTCAACTAGACCTGCGCAGAACACAGAGTCACAAAGCCAGGGGGGACAATCTCTCTATGGCCCAACCAACCACTACAGGTGCAGCTCACTCCACCGTCGATGATTTTCGCGATAGAGTTCAGCAGCTTTGGGCAACCATTCTGCAGGGAAAACTACAACTTGATAAGTTAGAAGAAACCAGGGCTTGACTCCGTGCACAAAGCATGAAGCTAGACAAAGAGATTGCAGAATTATAGTTAGAAGTTGCCTACCTGGATTACGAAAAGGAATTACCAAAGGAAACCAACATGGCTAGCTCTCCTACCCTGCTACAAGCATTGACCCCGCTAGCGTGGTTGCGACTGCACCCGAGAGAACAGGGATGCGCACACCATACTTCAGTAGTAGAATCGAGGGAACATGTAGGGTGCTCGCGCCTTGGGCTAGTCGGGAAATGGAAGACCCGTAGTAGGGGTTTGGCCACCTAACTATCCATAGGAGGCCCAGTCCCAGCACCCCATGTAGTTTGAAGAGGGTGCGGGACGATAAAACAGGCTGCTGTGAAGTTGCACGACAGAACCACCGCTTACATTCAAAAACCGCACCTACATCCCTGGGGATTCGCTGCCGTGAAGGAAAGATGGAAATCGACCGTTGCAGGTACTGTTCATGATATGATGACCCATTTAAAGCACTATGAAGCCAGAGGCAGACAATTAAGGCAAAAGAATAAGCACCAAAATCGCATTTATGAGCTACCATAAGGGCAAGCAGCCAATTTTGAATGTCAAACCATATATAATCAGAGTCAGGGTCACACCACGACGTCTTACTGCTCTGCAAGAAAATTGCCCTACGTCAACAGCATGATGAGTGGCGAGGAATTCGAAAATAGTTTGTGGTTTTAGGAATTGCCCAAGTATTACCAAGACGCAATCTAGAAGGTGCAAAATTATACCGTAGACAACCCGCAGACAACCACACCACAGACCACTGAGCTCCCCAAATATCCTTGGATGTCGCGGACCAAGAAGGATCCCTAGAGCCTAGACCCAGTAAGAAGGTCACCCCAGCACCTGCAATCTGGAAAATTCACGATGGAGGAGAAGGATAAAACTGTTATAATTGAAAGCGAGGAAGAAGATGAGGGTCCTCCCACATATGTCGAAGAAACCCTCCCTGAACAAGATCTTATACAGCTAGTACGGTGACCCAAGTATGTGCCACCAAGCAAAGGGAAGGCCAAAGTACCTGCAAATCTAGATGAAGACGAATCTGTAATCATTACCCCATCACTACCAAGAGCTATTCCAGTGGAAAACTTGGTGGTTGGCGATGTTGCAACGATGAAGTTCGAAGATTGGGACCTTGCAGATATACTAAAATTTCCCCACCTGGCAATAGACGAACTAATGGACTGGAAGGTAGAAGGGATAGTGACAACCCTACAGCCAAAGGAGTGGCTACAGGAGGTGGAAAAAGCTGGATTGCTCTGTCTCTTGTTGATTCCTCACTTTCTCCGGCCCCTTATCACCAAGTTGGTCATAAAGCAATTGCTCAGTTTAGTTCATGAGGACATATTATGGTTGCTAAACCTATCAGTATCATAGCGGAACTTGTTCATCGGGTTTCTCACCTTACCTGCAACAGAAGAGACCCTTGGGAGATTACTGATAAAGGAAACGATGTCGCGATGATAGAGTGACTGAAAAAGAAGTATCAGCTCGCCAAGGGACAATGAGGATACATCATTAACAATATCTTAGACAATGCAGGCTATCTTGCCACTCAGTTGCTGGTAGGGAAAATCATGAGGAAATGTCGTGGCACTGAGGTCCCTGTCGTAGTTATCGCCCTTGCTGAGGAATGCGCAGCCGGTGTACTGTACAATTGGTCACAGTTCCTTTGTGAGGAGTTTCAGACCAGTTGCTGCAATGTGCAGGAGGAGAGCAAGACATTCCATTATGAATGACTTCTCCTATCCATCATGTTGGTCACCACTGACTTACGTGAGGAAAGCTAGTTTCCATTCTTGGATCCAGAATGGCCTGAAGCCGCTTGATATGCTTCCCTTTGGGTGACAAGGGAGGCGGGATGAATTTGCAATATCAAAATATTTTTGGTATTGTTGGATGCGACTGTGCATCATTGGATTAACAAGTTACCCCGCTTGATTGATGAGATATATGAAAGCATGAAGCACATTGCCGAATTTGAGGTAGACATGCATCAAGTCTACATCAGGGTGCGAAAGGACCCAACCTAGGCATGGACCTCACTCCGGTTTATTGCCATTAATGATGTTATTGATGGGATTGTGGATACTTCGCCAGCGGCCTGGCGTGGACCCTTAGTAGTAGAGCATGATGAGGCTGCCATTCAAAAACAAAAGGAGGAAGCAAAGCGTGCCGCACAACAAAAGCAGAATGCACAGTTTTCCGCGCAATTTAAAGCAGCTCAGGAGGTAGCACTTGCAGTGGCAGGCAAGTCACAACCAGGCGGGGAGACATCGACAAAGAACAAAGGCAATCAGAAGGAAACCACTCAGCCGACCGCGACAGATACTCCATCCACTACTACAGGTGCCCCTTTAAAGTGCTCAATGACACCAGAGTAGCCGAAGCCACGGAAGAAGGCAAAGGTGTCTAAGACAGACAACGAAGTGACCACCCTAACCAAGGGTGACCTAAATGACATTGAAAATGCCATTCGCGATGCCACATGTGATGCAGTTGACGAAGCCATGTCTGAGCAGTAGATTGTGTTGGGGGAGCTTCGTATGCAGCGATAGACACTAGGAATCGGCATCACGCCAACAAGTGAAAGCACTGCTACAAGGGGTTCTGGTATGTCAGCTACAGAACCATTATTGAAGACCGAAGTTGCCTATTCTATTGCAATTCCAGTAGGTGCATTGATCATCGACAATGTAGAGGACAAAGTTGTGATGGGACGGCTTACAGGACTGGGACTAAACATAGTTTCTTTAATGCGTGAAAGCTTGTAAGAGCTCTAGGACAGTGCCACGATAGAGCTCCACACCTGGGAAGGCCATACCGAACAAATAATCAAAGAGCAAAAATTAAATCTCAAACAGCTGCACTTCCAATGGGGCGAAGCTGTCACACAGAACCATCAAGTGCAATAGATTGTCGCAAAAGCCTGTTCAAATGCCCCTGAGCTAGAGATTAGGGATGATCTCCCTATTGAGATCTAAATTCAAAAGCTGGCTACTGGTGTTATAGGATAAATTGACCTCCTAATCAACTCAGAGGTGGAAGATAAGATGACTGAAGCAATGACCACAATTTCAGGCCCAAAATCCACACTAATGCTCTCTGTACATTGACAACCTACTTTATAAAGCTTGTTAACAAGCATAAAGGAGTGTTACTCACCCTGCTAACTCTTGTTGTTAGACCAGGGGGAGCTTTAGTGAACTTAAGTGATGTTCAGAAGGTCATGCCAACAAATCTGCTCATAAATATCTAGATATTAAATCCCTAAATTTGTGCAAGAAAAGCAAGGAAACTCCCATCAAGAGATTTGGAGAAATTCTACTCTAAAAATGAAGAAAAATGGGAAAAAGCTTGTAAATAGGGTAGGTTCATGGTGTTTTCCCTAATGAACTCTAGATGGAGCTTGGTGGCCCTAATTCAATTGCTATATAAGCATCGAGAGGGCCATTGCAAAAAGGATCAGAGCATTTGGAAGGATAGCCCATAGAGCTGTTGTGAACTGTCATATTCTTGAAGGAGCTAGCTGAAAGAAGGAGAGAGAGAGAGAGGAAGAAGGGGTAAGGAAGGCTAATACAATGGATTGTTGTAATCACTCTTCCATTCTGAATATAGAACTGTAGTTGTGTTCCCTACTCCAAAGTGTCGGCGATATTGTGCATTTATTTTTTCATTCTGATGCTTGTCGAATTGAGTAGTTAAGTTATACATTTATACATGTTTTTTACGATTTTTACATTAGTTTTCAAAAGCGTATGATGTGATTGGTTTTCCTTGTCCTTTGTGCATGAATTGTCTTGGAGCAGGCTTAGAAGGAGTTCTTCTTGCCGCACAGAGATCCCCAAGTGAATCTAGAAGGAACCAAAGGTGATTCTCTTTCCATACCCTGTCAATTTATGTTTGATAGATGAACATGTGTGTAACTGGTAGCTTTTGTAGATAATATTACAGTCTGTCAAAGCTCCTGGGAAGGCCTTTGAGGGTAGTTTTCATCCCGTGCATTTTACCCCAAAGAAAAATTGGCGACTCCACTAGGGACTATACATCTAGTTCCCGGTTACCCGGAATCCTCTCATATCTTCTCTTTCTTCTATGAGCTTCCTGCTTCTTCAAATCCTTTTATGATCCACCATCTATCTTGTTGCATCCTACAACGTTGCATTCTCCTCAGAAACTAATCCTAAAAGCCCTCTGTTTGAGCTATTTCCCTCACTAACGGAGGTTGCTAGTCTACACAGAGCTTTATAAAGCTCTTTGACTGTGTACAGGGAGCGTTAGTGGCCAAACTAACTCTCTGTTTACAAAGAAACATAGCGTTAGTCTCCCATTTCCATGTTTTTCAGAAGATTTTGTGGACCAAAAGGTGGAGAAACTTGTCTCAAGGGCTAAAGTAAGATCTGCAATAGTATCATGTTAACAAATTTGGTGTCTTGAAAATTTATTTTTAAGAAAATGTTTTAGTTTTTCTCTCTTAAAAGACATTTTTTTTTAAAGAAAGGCTGATAAACTGTATTGTTCCTTCTGTCGAAATAGTTGTAGGCTGCTTCATTTTGGTTTTCAGTAGTTGTTAGGGAATATTGAGAAAAGAAACTTTCAGTTATGCAAGTGTTGAATGGCTTTAGATGCACTGACGAATCCATGAATATGTGAAAAGATACATGTGTAGAATAAGACTTGTTTGCATAAGAAATTGATTTTTTTTTTCAAAGCATTGTTCTGCATGGTTTATTGAGTTGAGAGTCTCACCATATTCATACATCAACACCCCTACCAAAGACAAATAAGCAAGTACACTAAAATTTACATTAAAATCAATCAGTTACTTTTTTTTGAGCAAACCAACATTAGCTAGATTAGGAACTTGGGATAAGCATGTGAGTGAACTAACCAAGGTTAAAAATCAAAACTAGTGTCGTTAATGAGCGAAAAATCCTTTTGCACTCATATTACCAGGACCACTCCACTAACAACAGAGCAAAATACGAGACAACATTGGACTGTAATTGAAGGTAGCCCGCCTTCTCTTACAACTCCTTTGGGCATTTTTTGTACTGGGGGTCCCTTCAGGGATTTCGAAACTAAGTCGGGGACTCAGGTATCCTACCCACACAGCATACTGTCTACGACTATGTACGCCCTGGTAATTTTTGTGATTTGAGGTATCTCTAGTGGCCAAAACTTCTAGGTACTTACCTAAGGTGACAAAGACGGGCTGTCCTAGTACCTCAAACGGACGGATCTACCTTGTCTTCGTTTTTTGGGAGGGTGCTCATCTTCACGAGAGTACTTGGCCCCTCAATCTAAGGTTTGGGCGAAGCTCAAAAGTAACCATAACCATACATTTGGCCATCCTTCTCTCTTACTCATTGACAGACTCGCTTTCATCTCCAGTAATCGGTGCTTATTAGATGAGGTATTTTCCCTCTGTTTGCTGATTGACATATTTAGTGTATTTTTTCTTTTCTAGGTACTTGAGTGCTATCATTTTTGAGAATTTAAAGAATATCACATTAAAATCTATCTAATAAAACCTAATGGTCATTGTGGCTACATCCGGCCCTCATCGTCAATCTAGACGATTGTTAGGACTTCCTCCACTCATTGTGGAGGATCCGCCGAGTTCCACTGACTCAGATTCCTCATCTTCGAGGAATCAATCTCCTAAATCACACATGGGATCTGTGTGGATGACCAACGATTCTAGTTTGCTGGAGAATTTCTTCACGAAAGGATTTCTTCCTCATTTTAACACTCTGCTTACAGATCTGTAGGAACCTATTGTTACTCCTGCGGTACCTGTACTTCCTTCTCCAATAGGTGGAACTTTCCCATCTATCCAATCGACATCTCAAGGGTTGTGGAATTATAGAGACACTGTTGGTCCTCTACCACTTCCCTAATCAACAGTCATCACAACATGGGTAATGTGGAATCCCGCTATCCCTTTTGTCCCAAGTACTACAACTCACATAACACCCTCTATAAGTGGAACCCAACAGATTCTAGGTTCCACTCCTATGGTGCCACAAAGCATACCTTTGACTAGTGCCACATATAGTGCTCCATATAACACTCAATACAACACTATGAGCACGGTTCTAGTTTACCAACAACAAGGTCAGCCGCCAATGTACAGTTCCAACCCCCATATTCAAATATCTGGGGCGGTTCCTAATATGCACATGCTGGTGGGGAATGTCACAGTTGCCCTGTCATTCTCAGACATGCATGGACAGTTGCTGATTGACATGAGTGTTCCCTCTGTCAATCAAAGCCATATGGTTAGTTTTCTGTCAGTTGGAAATCCACAAGGGATTCCCACCCAATCCATGGGGGCACCCTACTCACAAACTCAGATGAGCCAAGGAGGCACCGCTTATACTGGGGGCAACTTCATACCCTAGTATCAAAACCCTCATGGAAATCCACTCTACAACACCATATCACAAAGCAAATGCTAAACCACGTAGCCCATGTACACCATGGGGAACCAAACGATGCGAGGAGCATAGAGCTCCTCAGGTCATCCATCATCACCATGGTCTGAGTTGGGCGCACCCAACAATTTTCCTTTCTTGGAAATGTTGGATATTCCCGACTTATACAAGTTGACAAATGACCCCATCTACCACAAATTACAATGGCCGCCAACCCCACATAAAATACCGACGGACATTCCTAAGTTTGATGAAAACCAAGGGGAGGATCTGGGCGCTCATGTCACCACCTACCATCTCTGGTGTGTTTCTAACTCTATGGTGGATGATAGTGTCGAGTTACGTCTTTTTCCCTGCACCCTCATTAGCAATGCCGCAAAGTTGTATATTGACTTACCACGCACGTCAGTGAATACCTTTGAGCTTTAGCAATGAAGTTCCTCAAGCACTTTCAGTTACCTATCCATTAGGAGACATCCTTACTTTGTTTCGTCAAGATACTACCGCCCACATCTTCGATCATATCCATGAATGGAGACGTAGGCAAAGGTTAGTCAAAGATCCCATCCCTAATTTTCTCTTAACAGACTGGTTCTATAAGTCCTTACTCCCACAAATTGCTAGAGATGTCGCTTTAGGTGGTGCGGTCATAGAGGAATAATCCATATGTCATGCCTAGCAACTTTGATTTGATTTATTCACAGTCTAGCACTCTCTACGACATTATCCCCTATGCTCCTGGTAACCCCAATCCTCCCACCACTCAGCACCCTGGAGCGCACGCTGACGAGATCGTTGGTGCAGCCTCTGGGGTCATTATAAAACAACTCAGTGGTTCCATTGCCAAGCTGGCAGTGGACCCCTCTACCAAAGTGACTACTCTTCCTTCCACTGCGGTTAATTCTGTGCAGTCTACACAGAAATCCGGTAGCAAGAACAAGAAGAATAAGAACAAGACTGCTCCTTCTAAGGAGCAGTCATCTAAGCAACCCAACCCGAAATAGAAGGCCACTGCACCTATTGATGCGGAAAAGGATAAAGGCACCAACTATTCGTGCAAAATCTATCTTGAAGAACACGAAACTTGGCATTGTCCGCGTCTTCAAGAATGCACAGATTACCTTGCTAAGAAAGATTCTGGTAAGGCACCTGCTGTCCTTAGAAATCCTTTTCCTAATCAACCGCAGCAAAATCTCGTTTCCAACCAACTGCAACCCATGTTAGGGGGTAGCGACGGTTCGCAACATCCTTCAGCTAGTGAAGGAAGTTCTACCATTTACACATTTGAAATGGTAGAACTAGCCACACAAGCCAAATCTTATGGATCTCCTATTGCTCCAATAGCAGAACCATCCGCAGGTCAAAACCAATTGCCGCCCAATGATTTGCATATCAAAAGGTCGGTTGAGGACTTTGTAATTCGATCCCCCAAGGGGGTACTTCGATGCACAACGCAAAACACATTTTCACGTGCTGCCCAACACTACAACATCGTAGAGGATTTGGTGCAAATGCCATCAGCTATGTTGGTGCTCAAAGTCTTACAAACATGCCCTAGCAAAAGGAAAGCTTTGCATTCAGTTATCAGGGGTATTGAACCTACGGATTCCATGCTGGCTATTTTCGACATGGACAAGTGTAAACCTCCCCTTTCCCACCAGCTTGCATTTCAGGTGCATATCACTTCGAAAGGTAAAGGTATACACTGAACTGTCATCGACGAAGGTGCTTCAACCTGCATCATGTCAGCTTCATGTTGGCTTGCCTTGGGTTCCCCAACCCTCTCCCCACCGTCGAACTCCCTTAAAGATTTCGATGGCCACACCTTTGTCCCAAAAGGATACTTAGCTAGTTTTCCCATCACTTTGTCTGGGAAAATAGTAACGGTGGATGTAGAAGTCATCAACAAGAGACTGAACTATAATCTATTGCTAGGTCATAGTTGGACATATGCCATGATGGCCATCGTATCCATTGTCTTTCATATCATCCTATTTCCATTGGATGGAAAGGTCATTACAGTGGATCATTCGTCTTTCTGCACCCCTGATTATTCGCCATTACCAAATGTCTTTGTACCCCTAGTAGGAGGTGTAACTAACAATTTTGTCAGTATAGGTTCTAGTCTGTTGAAGCCTTCCTCCTTGATGGGTTTTTTTCCTCTTCTGTCACCACAGGTTCCACAATCGTTCAACATGCTTTCATCAATTCCTCATGAACTGACTAATCCCTGGATCCTAACGGCACCTTCAGACCTTGACACATTCGGAGACCAAATGCCGCTGTCACCAACTGAATCAGCCTACGAAGGCACTTAATCAACATCCACATCTCCGATCATGTTGGCTATCATTGACAGTACCACCCCCTTCCTATAATCGCTCCTCCTTTAGATCCATGCGATCAACTCCCATCAACAAACGAAGCCGTTCGAGAAATCATGAGTTTTGGAGAGCAACATTGGGAGGATTGGCATATTTGGGGTCTGGCATCTGACTCGGACATGATGCCTCTTCATGTCCTATCCTCTGACACAAACGAAATCATTTCCCCACCCTATACAAGCATTCAAACTCTTGGGGTGGATGAAAATATGGATGACACTTCCAGGTCATTGCCCATAGATATTTCAGTCACGACAGGCACCATGGAAGACACCTAGATGAGAGAAAATTGCAGTCCTGAGGAAATTGCAAGCTCCACCTGCCTACATGAGGAATTCCATGAAGAATTTGTTTGGTCTCATGAGGAAATGCCTGACTTTAAGCTGTCATTTGTCGTGCATGAGATCCAACTTTACAACGAGGCAAAACGAAATGGGTGGCCAATTCCTTCCCTTGAAATAGCCGTTGAACCCATGCTCGGCCCCACTGTCAAGGAAGAACACCTATTATACCTCAAACAGCTGGATAAAACCCGTCGAAATGTCGATTTGGCACTCGCAGCTCACAAGGAGTAGGTACAAACCCAATTTGCAAAAGTGGTTTGGTTTTGTTCTTTCCAAGAGGGCAATTTCGTATCGCTATATCATCCAAAAGATAATCTCTTGGAGGCATGCACACTTCGACCCATATGGCTAGGTCCCTATGTCATAACGAAAGTCCTCCCCTCGGGGGCATATGAACTGTAGGACTGGGATGGAATCCCACTCAAGGAGCCCACATATGGGCTCTATTTGAAAAAGTATTGTGCCTAGTGTCGTGCTAGGCATGTGCTTTGTAATTTTATGTATTCATAAGTTTTGCTTATCTTTTTGATGTGATTGGATTGTTTTTTTATTTAGTGGAGTACTTGTCTCATACATTCTTCTCACAATGAAGATGTTGTTGTTTCCCTTAGCATACATAGGATACGCGGATGGTGCTAGTCATCACACATGACACATTGCATCAGCTCCTTGGGTCATCTATACACCCGAGTCAGAACTATTTTGCTCCGGGGGAGTCTTTCTTGGTATCGCCACCAACAATATTGCCAAGTACATGTCCATCATTTCGCTTCTCATGGAAGCATCATCAAGGGCATCTCCAATCTGGTGGTCAGGTTAGACTCCCAGCTAGTTGTTACCTAATTGACAAACCATTATCACATTTGTAATCCAACCTTGTTACGTAACTATCTAAGGGTGCGACTCTTGGAACGTTGATTTGAAATAATCACATATGAGCATGTTCCTCGAGAATTTAATACAGTTGCTGATTCATTAGCTAACTATGTATTGAATTGGCATTTGTCTCATTTGTTATAGCAGCATGCTTGTTATAGACATTTTTGTGCCTTACAGCATTGAGCATGAAATGTCCATAATCTAAGGGATCCAAAGTCCCTAAACATGTTGTTCCTACCCCTAGAGGAACAAGGCTAACAAACCACAGCAATTCACAGAAGTTTTCCACCAGAAACTGCTAAAAAACAAGTCAATTCAGGATCAATTCAGTGGCTCCACTAGCTGTCTGCGCTAAATGTCAAAGTCAACACTGGCTACCTGCACTGCAACGCAGGTAGAAGTACTACCAGGGTGCGCTAAGTGAGAGTTGACAAATGGCAAGTTCATTCCAAGAGGTGTCAAGACCCAGGAAGCTTCCAGAATCTTCCTCAATGACACTTACCTCAGTGAATTTGACTGGTGATGCGTAAGAGGTTCCCAATCTCCAAGTGGAAGCAAGAACCTCCAAGTGGAATCAAGAACTGACAGAGGGAGAGGACACTAGTCAGATCTCAAGCTGACTCATCCTCTCTCCAAACATCTATATATGAATCTCTCCTCCATGAGATCTAGAGGTTGGAATTTTTTTATTGCAAAGAATTGTTGTTGGTTTGAGATTGGAATCATTGGGTGCTTAACGCTTTGAAGGGGGTGAAGATAGGAATTCCATTTGCTAGGAAGGATATGCTGGATTGGAACGCTTTGGGTTGTATCTCTTCCTGAACCTTGTTATTCATCAATAAAGCTATCTTGGTTTCTCCTATATATTAGTGTATCTTTGATGTATGATTGCATTAGTATGTTTAGTTTATTTCTAATCCTGAACTAGTTATGAATATGAATCCATGTCTTGTGTAGTGTTCTCTTCTTGTGATCTTGCAAAAACCTCTTGAAGTTGGGCGAGCGAGAAGGCAAGTAGCTGGGAACCCTCAAAGAGAAGAGAGACCGGATCGAGGGACAAACGGAAGACACCGGTTAGTCCATCTATCTCTCTTCATTCTTGATTCATAAAGGAAGAATACTAGAATAGCTGTCTCTGTTTGTTGCTAAGGCACTGTCACATCTTAGGTGGATAGGATCGTCCTGCATAGGCATTTTTCCCCACAACAAATTGGCGACTCCACTGGGGAGATCTGTTTAGTCATTTTATTTGTGTTTCCATCATTGTTTGTTTCATAGACTCAACAGCAACAATCGAACTGCATCTGCTATTCTCAGATGCAAAGTAGACAGTTGTTGCTTTGATCCAATCACTGGATTTGTCTATGATCTGAACAATGGACTCACAAATGATTTGATGATCCTTTGTGATAGATCTTAGTACTCCCTCAAAGCATCCCTTTGATTGTACCTTGCTTGTTTCTTTTATTTGGCATGAAACCGTAGATTAATCAGCAATCTGTGACCCAGAACCCAGAGAGAAACTCTCATTTCTCCTTCAGCGCAGACCCTGTGAAGGGGTTCTGCATTTCAACGCAGGTCCCGTGAAGGCTACCTGCACTGAATGTCAAAACCCCTATGTTGAGGTTGCGCTGATCCAGTTAGGCCTTGTGCAGCTGGGGTTCTCTGCTCTATTTTGCCTTGTTTTGATCTCTGAGTTTTGCAGCCTATAACCAGCATAGGTACCAGTCTGATAAATCCTTTTCTCTGCTTAAATTCCGCCTCCTTTTGTACAAAAAGACTGTGAGTGTTTTTATGTGTTTGTGGCGTCATTTACAGTTTTCCTTTGCAAGAGTGAAATAGTCATCCTGTAGCCCTTGATTCAGATCTGTCGATTGTGATCTTAGGAGAGAGTTCATTGGCTGTTTACAGTTGATTATACATTTACTTTTGCTTTTGGTTTGAGTTTGTCTCTTTTAAGTGTCGAAACAAGTATTCATTTCGAAAATCGTTAAGTGTTGTAATCTCTTCTACCCTCTCTGATTTCGAAAAAGTAAACTTGTTTGTATTGGTCATTTAAAAGCAAATTCAAAGTTGTACAAAAAGCTTTCTTTGTAGGCATCAATACTAAGAAAGCGGAAAACAAACACCTGCATTGTGCATTTGCATCTTGATAGTTTGCATGTTTGATTTAGGAAAAGTGCATTAGAGTGTGCTGATTGCTCTTTGAGAAAAGATGGTGTCTTTCTTTTCCCTTAGTAGCTAGGATTTTCAAAGTTGAAAAGATATAAAGCTTGCTTATCATCTTTAGACTACATTTAGGAATTGTATCATACATCTCGTGGTGAACCTCAAAAGGCAAACTTCTAAAAAGATCAACCTAAAATAAATTGAATGAACTTAACAACGCTTTACAACATAACGCACAACATAGAGGTCTAGGCTAGAGACGTGTTCCGGCGTCGTAAAGCCTGGTGACTGTCGATCTCGTTGATGGTGGGTGATTCCTCCTGAGGGACGATAGCGCCAGTATGGATTGTGCCCCCACGTACCGTCGCGTATATATTGGGAGACCCCTATAGGCATAAAACCTTTATCCTTAGGAAGCCGTGTCGGCCACCCTACTGATCACAATGCACTGAACACAGCATTCAGGAAGATCGACCGCCCGTACCCTAAAAGGTATTCTACGGTTTTGCGAAAAGTTTGGCACACCCTCTGCCTAGAACTCCAGAGCAGTTCCTTTTGGCCTTTTTCAGACTCTATAACAGAAAAAGTCCATCCGAGCATTTGTCACTTCGGGCTCATTAAAACATCGAAGGAGACTAGAGTCATCTTTAGCTTTTTCTCGACTCTTTAAAAGTGAAAAAGCAAGTTGTGTCTAAAGCGTCATTAAAATTTATTTTAAATGGAACAATCACCCTTTATTCCTGCGTTGATCTCTAGGTTGAAAAAATGGAGCACACCAACCAAGGAATTCCCCTTGCTGGAAATCCTAGTCCCTTCTCCTCTTGGGGAGATGTTGGTGCGCCCCATATGGCCACATTGTCGCTTCCAGGACTGACAATTGGCCTGCCGGTCTGGCTCTTTTCAACCAATGTCGTTCAGAACACCACCATTCCTGAACAGTCGAGTCAACAGTTAGACCATACCAAATTTACCCACCAGCCTTCTACTTCATCTAATTCTCCCTCTCCTCCTTCCTCTTCGCTTGACGGAACTGGTAAAACAAAGAACCAAGTTCCTAAGGAGAAGAAGGAAAAGAAGAAGAAAGAGAAGAAGAAGAAGGAGCCAAAAGCGACTGGGGGCAAACAAGTGGCGTCTGACAAAAATCCACACACAGCACTGACTAGGCCTAAATCGCCATGTGTCATATGCAAGGGAGACCACTTCCATAGAGATTGTCCCTGCATCCCTCGGATACTAAGGGACTGGTCTCCCCATTTGCACAATTCGATAGCGTCAACCTCTGATAGCCATGTTGACAGCTCACCGTCAACTAGTGGAAGTGAAGTCACAGGACAGAGAGGGAAAGCTAGATTTCCCTGCAAACTGTGTGAAGGCGATCACGCCATCCACCGTTGTCCCTTCTTAGACGAGGCTAAAAGAGTTTTGGAAGATAGCCCGATCTTACGAGCGCAACTTCCTCCTGGATATCAAAAACTCCTGCCAAGTCCTTCACTAGTTGAGAACCCGGCTGGCCCGCTCGGTGGTCAGCCGAAGCACCTATCATTGAAGATGAACCGTCTGAATCCATACCTGACGAAAGTCAAAAGGTTGAGGTGGCAGTTGACCCGGTTTTGCCTTCAGAGGCTCTATCTTCGAATGATATCACCACAGAGGAGAATAAAGACGACACCGTCGAAATTCTCTTCATCAACACAGACTCCGACGAACAAGGGGGCAATTTGCCCATTCCTTTTTCGCAGGAAGGAACTTCGTCAGAGTCATACCCGGCCATCTATTCGGTCCCACCACCAAGAAACCTGGTTGTGTCCTTCGACTGGAACCAACTAGGCAGACCCCGTTTGCCAGCAAGTATACCATTCAGAATTATCGTTCAAATATACAGAATGGTAATGGCTAGCACTATCATTGATGAGGGGGCATCTGTGAGTATCCTTTCCTCTATTGCTTGGAAAGCGCTTGGTTCGCCAATGCTTTTGCCTTGAATGAGGAATATATCAGGCTTTGATAAAGGAACCAGTCGACCTTTAGGGATCCTCCCCAATGTGCCCATAACATTGAAAGGGAAGACCATTCAAATGAACGTGATGGTCATTCATGGAACCTTGGAATATAACCTACTCCTTGGACGAGACTATATATATTGCATGGGAGCCATCGTCTCCTCACTCTTTAGAGTAATGTGTTTTCCGCACGAAGGAAGAGTGGTCAAGCTCGTGGACCAGCTTTCATTTCCCGGATCACGCATCGCAAATAGTCATATACCATCCCTAAATGGTCTCTTCACGCAAGAAATGTCTCAACCCACGGTCCGTCCTCCTGATGAGCACGAGTAATCCAGGAGGATATGACTGGAACCCAGGGGGCATGCGTCCTGGTCTGCTTCGGCAGGAAAACTTTGGGTATAAGGTAGGTTTCCGCAGGAGAATATGACTAGTCTGTACCCTGCCCATGCTGGAAGAGGGTTATTCTAGAATAAGATTCTTTTGTCAAAGTTACATGTTTGGCACTGAGGTCATTCACCTTTGTCTATCTCGGTAGACACCGCCGAAGAAGTGTTTTGTTTGAAAGATTAACGGAACAATCTTTGGGTAGCTTGAAAGAGGTAGGCCTTTCCTGCTTAAACAAATGTTTTGGCGGACAAAGTAAGGGTAACCTTGAAATCATATTTTATACCTGGGGGCATGCAAACCTTTTGGAGTGCAAGCAAGGGACGGCTATTTATTTTTTAAATTTTTAGGTCCTCCCTTTAAACCTGTAGGTCTAACCCTTTAAACTCGTAGGATTAGTCGTTTCCGAACTTGCATAACGAAAGGATCCGGAGCAAAGCTTCGTGAGATGAAGCTCCATAAAAAATAGCATCTTCACTGAGAAATTCTTATCATATGACTGGGTAATCGAGCAGTTTTAGCACACAGTTCATGCTCGTTAAAAAATAAACACAAGATTCGAGCAGTTTTAGCACACAGTTCATGCTCGTTAAAAAATAAACGCAAGATCCGAGCAGTTTTAGCACATAGTTCATGCTCGTTAAAAAATAAACATAAGGCCGAGCAAATGTTTCCACCCGCATTTAAGCTCGTTAAAAAATGAACTATCCGGGTAAATAACCACAGTGAATGTAATATCATCAGCCATTAAAGCCTTGGTCGTGTTTGCACCGTCACCTCCACTTTTCCATTGGCCGATCGTTCACCTCCATATGTTTGTTTACCCATTTTGAGGAATAGCTGCGAAGAGTGATTTCACTAGCCATCCTTGTGACACTGCCGTGATTGGAAAATTCCAACCTGTACCTGGAATCAGCTGCTAACCTGTTTCATCACTCGTTCCTCAAAAGACGAGTCTTCTTTAAGCTCTTTTCATCTGACTCGTAAAATATGAAAAGATTGTCGAGTCCTTGGCCTTCCAGCTCGTTAAAGGGACAGGAAGAGTTATCCCTCCTCTAGATTTTAATCTTTTTGGACCTGAGGGATTATTGCACAAAAAGATCGAGCGCTTGTTTTGTTCGGCTCGTTAAAGCTATCGAAAACTCATCCCTTCTGTATTGTTTTATACTTTTTCGGACTTAAGGGATTAGATGACGAAAAAGGACTTTTGGAGTTAACTTTATGTACCTTTTCAGACTCTCTAAAAATGAAAAGGACCGAGTTATCTTTGTCGTTAGACTCGTTAAAATCATTACATAGCGACAAACTTGTCTTTAGACGAGAACGAGTTTCACTATCTTTAGGCTCGTTAAAACATAGCGATGGGCTTGCCCGAAGGGCAGGTTATAGAACAAGCATATGTTATCCTCCTCAAGCTTGACAAAAATAAAGAGGTACTGGTCAGCAATGACTGGGGAAAAATTGAGAGAAACTCAAGAAAACTTTGATGGTAGCAAGTCGCTCTTGAACATGACACTTTTCCTCCATACCACAATCGGGTTGGGTTGTTTCATTCACCGGTCACATCGCCATGGTCTCGCCATATCATCCATATTTGGGGTAATGCTACCGATCCATTGCATCAGTGTTGCCATATGTTCAAGAGAAGTCGTTCAGAAAAGTCAACCGTGTCCCATCCACTGCCATACATTATCCTTCATCCTTTCATGACCGCCACCCTGAATCATATGTCACAGATCGTTTTCACCTCCATCAAAATCATTAGCTCCGTTCCGTGTCACTGATGTGGGATTCATTAAGGCCCTCCTTTGACAGATCGCTTCTTGTCGACATCAGCTCATTATCCAAGAAGTTGATCTAGGAACAACCCCTTCAGTACTTTGAAGCTTGCATGCCTCAATGGCAAGTTTCTCACTTCCGGCGACAGGTATACATCAATGACCTTCGACCGAAAGATTTCGCGTGGTGTTTGACGCCAAGTCCTTTATTCACACCACGTGAATTGTACTGCAGTACCTTGAGGGTCATTATCATTATCGGTGATTCCTCCCGCACTTGTTAACGGTTTACCTCATTGACCGGTAATCAAGCGATTTCTTTCCATGTTCGACGTCAGAACATTTCTCACATGGATCGACTTGTACTTAGAGTGAAGATCGAATGAGTTTGAAGACCCCGGATCTAGTTTCATCCATCCGGGCTGCGATATATATTCAGGAAAGATAAAGACATTGACATGTACATCATTGCAGTAGATAATCATCCTACCCAAAGGATGATAATTTCATCAAAATTATCAGTCTACCATCAGACGATTGTCTGTTCTATGTACAGGAAAATGAATTTATAAAGCTAAGCATGGGAATGCCCGCCTCAGCTAGATCATGAAAGCAGTATGAAAAATAATGTATTGTATTGTATCTTATTATAGGTCTCCTCCCAGCATTGGATGAACTTCGGATCCCCCTGATAAAGCATTTCACCCGATAAACGGCCTCATACTTTAGGGGGCAACTGTTATAGACATTTTTGTGCCTTACAGCATTGATCATGAAATGTCCATAATCTAAGGGATCCAAAGTCCCTAAACATGTTGTTCCTACCCCTAGAGGAACAAGGCTAACAAACCACAGCCATTCACAAAAGTTCTCCACCAGAAACTGCTCAAAAACAAGTCAATTCAGGATCAATTCAGTGGCTCCACTAGCTGTCTGCGCTAAATGTCAAAGTCAACACTGGCTACCTGCACTGCAACGCAGGTAGAAGCACTACCAAGGTGCGCTGAGCGAGAGTTGACAAATGGCAAGTTCATTCCAAGAGGTGTCAAGACCCAGGAAGCTTCCAGAATCTTCCTCAATGACACTTACCTCAGTGAATTCGACTGGTGATGAGTAAGAGGTTCCCAATCTCCAAGTGGAAGCAAGAACCTCCAAGTGGAATCAAGAACTGACAGAGGGAGAGGACACTAGTTAGATCTCAAGCTGACTCATCCTCTCTCCAAACATCTATATATGGATCTCTCCTCCATGAGATCTAGAGGTTGGAATTTTGTTATTGCAAAGAATTGCTGTTGGTTTGGGATTGGAATCATTGGGTGCTTAACGCTTTGAAGGGGGTGAAGATAGGAATTCCATTTGCTGGGAAGGAGATGCTGGATTGGAACCCTCTGGGTTGTATCTCTTCCTGAACCTTGTTATTCATTAATAAAGCTATCTTGGTTTCTCCTATATACTGGTGTATCTTTGATGTATGATTGCATTAGTATGTTTAGTTTATTTCTAATCCTGAACTAGTTATGAATATGAATCCATGTCTTGTGTAGTGTTCTCTTCTTGTGATCTTGCACAAACCTCTTGAAGCTGGGGGAGCGAGAAGGCAAGTAGCTGGGAACCCTCAAAGAGAAGAGAGACCGGATCGAGGGACAAACGGAAGACACCGGTTAGTCCATCTATCTCTCTTCATTCTTGATTCATAAAGGAAGAATACTAGAATAGCTGTCTCTGTTTGTTGCTAAGGCACTGTCACACCTTAGGTGGATAGGATCGTCCTGCATAGGCATTGTTCCCCACAACAATGCTTGAGAAGTAAAACATTTACTAAAGTTAAAAAATTGTTACAAAAACATTTAGAAACACATTTACACCACCAAAATACCAAAAATATCTGTATATATATATATATATATATATATATATATATATATATATATATATATATATATATAGATCGAAATCTAGTTTTTTACATCAAAATATTCCAAAAATTGGATGATTTAAGTAGAAAATGGCTTAAAGCCGAGCAACAAACACTCATATGGCTATGCCAGAACACCTACTAAAATGAGTCTATTGCTCCAGAAAAGCTAAAATAGCTCTAACTACCCTCCGAAGAGGAACCAAAAACCGCTCAGGTACACCAACGATGTGTCGCTGCATATGAGCGGGAATCTCCCTCATAAGAAGGGGGGGGGACACCCATAGTCAAACCCTCTAGGTTCCTCAGAACCTCGTGGAGACTGTTAGCATCACCCCCTCTAGCATGTAGTTGGTCACCTTGTCGCACATAGCAAGGTTCGCCTGCAGGTCGTACTGGCGCCAAATCTGTGTTAAGCATTAAAGTTTCATGTCAATTCTTATCTCATCATTAAAAAAACATTACATATACATTCAAAAGTGAAAAAAAACATAAGCACTATCAAAATTATTCTCACCTTGAGGACCCCAGTTGGTCCCAGGTGGTAGCATCAAGTCTAGGTCACTGGTAAAGTCCATGCCTTCATAGGCATAGTCATCAACAATCACTATCTAGTTGCGAAGCCACTAGAAGAAGTCTTCGTCAAAAAAGTGTCGTAGTGGTCCTCCTCCTGTGTGAGGATCAAGTGATGACCAGCGACCCTGCCTTGGCTCCCTTGGATCAAAGGGACCTAAGCTCACCCATGGGCGCATGACAGGTACCCTCTCAAGGAAAAATGAGACTATGATAGTACCGTACCCAAAACTGTGTTGGGTACGGGTCTTGCATGTTGTCAATTCTGCCTTCAACTAGCGAAGCACTGCTTCACACTAGTTGAACATCTGGGGCTGGAC
The DNA here is from genome assembly GCA_031772625.1 of Pinus tabuliformis. Taxonomy (NCBI): domain Eukaryota; kingdom Viridiplantae; phylum Streptophyta; class Pinopsida; order Pinales; family Pinaceae; genus Pinus; species Pinus tabuliformis. Next base: position 1,033,522,982 of record CM062816.1, on the reverse strand, counting down.
ACATTCAATGGCAAGCAACAATTGGGCCTTTGTTGCTACATGGGGACTTTTTGACCCCGCCAAAAACACAATCAACGATAAAACTGCCCTCATAGACCGAGATTAAATCCTCTCTATCGGGACTATGTCACTGACTAGCCCACTCCCACGGATGTAGTAGATCTATACCAACTCTGAAGTAGATCGTGGATCTGACCTACCACTGGTGAGGTTTTCTTGTTCCCCACAACATGACAAACCAGTCAAAAAGTAAATATCATCCCGATCAATCGCCAGCTCTTGATCTCCAATTTTGAAAACTTTCTTGTGTTCATCCCAGTGCTGTATGATCCATCTCAGTAAATCCTCCTGTCCTTTCATCAGCTCTAGCCTTGCATACTTCAAAAAACCATAGTGGCGCAATGCAAGTATGTAAGCTGGATCATTGCACATTAACAATTCCTCATTATCATGGGCCCATTCTCTCCATAGGTGAGTCATTTAAGCTTGAAACCTACACAAAATAACCCTAAAAACAGTTAAAATTGGGCAAAATCAGTTAAGGAATCCATGCATAAGGGTTTCAAATGTGCCATATAGCCCTAATGCCCCTCCCAGTGCTGCACAGGGAGGATTAACACCCTCCAGTAGCTCGTACAGAGTGTTTAACGCACTCTATTGGCCATTTGGAGGGCATTAGTGCACAAAAATGGCTTTAGGGCACCTCAGATTTGCACATTTCCACCCATAAAACTATTTTAAAAGGTTTAATAAAGCATAGAGCAAGGTCTGAGCTCTCACCTGGGACTGATGGCACATCGAATGGTTGTTCGGATCTCCTGCAATGGTCTGCAGAAAATATGCTCCTCTTTAGCTCCAACAAGCTCTCACAAACTTCAAAATAGCGAAAATGATGCATGTGAAAGCTCAAAGCATCTCCTTATATAACTTTGAGGGACGTGAATTTTCGAAAATTATTAAAGAGGGAGTAGTCCATTCTACATGATTTTTGATCATGCATGAACCCAGATAATAGGAATTGCTGCTTTTTTTTATACTTTTACTTCTTTTGATGAAAGTACTTTCAGGAATGAAAAGAAGTAAAAGCTACATGCAATCCTTTATAGAGCACTGTTAGGGATATTTTATTGCTCTTTAAAAAATATACACATCCTTGAGTTTTCATCATTAAGCTCATTAAAATCTATCTAACAATGGTAGAGCACTTTTGGAGACATTTTATCGCTCTTTAAAAACTATAAAAATCTTCGAGTTTTTGTAGTAGGGCTCATTAAACATCCATACCACAATCAGTAAAGCACTTTTAGGGATATTTTATAGCTCTTTAAACAATATAAACATCCCCGAGTTTTTCATCACTTGCACTCGTTAAATATATGCAAACGATGCTCTGAGCACCTCTTTTTTGATCTTGTTCCAGCTCATAAACTAAAAAAGACCAACGGAGCATCCTTTTTAGAAACTTTTTTCTCACTCTTTAAACTCAAAAAATTCCAATCTGTTTCTTGCTGCTCATTAAACATGCTAAAGATGACCCGAGCATTCTTTCAGGTACTTTTTATTTCTCATTAAAAAATGAAAAATCATGAGTTTTTGTTACTGAGATCGTTAAAGTGTCATGACAAAACACGAGTTTAGTTCGTCGCCTCGTACTCGTAACAAAATGAGGTCTACATCTATTGGAAAAATGTTTCTCTTTATCTAGGTTCAATAGATTAAAATACGGAAAAGTAACCAATCTGAGTATACTATTAACCTTTTGTCACCCCCGGTTAACAACTATGACAAAGGGACCACCATGGAGTCTCTCTTTACGACTTTTCAGACTCTCTAAATATGAAAAGACCACCGAGTTGTCTAGTCTGGACTCTTTAAATACATAGACAAGATATAGAATCGTTCTTTTTATGATACTTTTTAGACTCTTAAAAGATGAAAAAATCAACGAGTTTGCCTGTCTAGACTCATTAAACTAATCAGATAGGGAAAAGAGTCGTTATTTTTGTGATCATTTTCAGACTCTTTAAACAAGAAAAGATCGATGAGTTTACCTATCTGGACTCATTAAAAAATCAGATGGGGAAACTGGAAAATACAACTGTATCATGTATTCGAAAGCATGGTTTGGCAACATTTGTTGCCTTGAACATGGCACTCCCTCAGATAAACCGTCATTTTGATAGCCTCTCAGTATGAACCCTACCAACCTATTACTTTTTAGCCTATATACCCTGATGTAATTGCATCTCTGTTTCTTAAATACTCTGTAGTGTTCATGAGTCTAGTGCTATCTAGTTAAAACCATTGTCATGCCTTCTATTGTTCAAAGGTTCCCATTTGTTTCCTCTATCAACTGATCCTACATATCCTTTCATCATGACCTCCGTTGTTTAGACCCAAAAGCTAAAAAGATTCCTCAAAAAACAAAATCATCCTTGTTTGATTTTGTGTCGACTGATGTAGGACATGTCATTGCCTGCCTTTCGACAGGTTCCTTCCTATTGAGTTCAACACTCTATCTAGGAAGATAACCCACAAACACATTCAGTGCCTTGGTGCTTGCAAACATTAGTGGCAGGTTACCTTGTGTTTGATCACAGGTTTTCATTATTGGCTCCTAGTTAAGTGATTCTACGAGTGTTCGATGACAAAAAATCTTTCACACTCATTAGTTTGCACTATGCATCTTGGAGACCATCAGCATTATCAGTGGCTTTCCTCGCATCTGTTAACAGTCTCCATTATTGGTTGGTAATTAGATGATTTCGTCCATGTTCAACGTCAACACATATTATCACATGTACCGACCTATGTTGTTCGGTGAAGCAGGAATCAAGACCTTGAGTAGAGGCTTGCGTCATTCAGCCTTGTTTCCTCTGCCAAGCTGCGGTATTGTTCTTTGGAGACAACTATTTCAGGATGATCTATTATGACATTGGATCTACCCTGTGCCATATTGGCGGCCAGCATTGTTATATCTCCGAGGAGAAAATTACTCTAACATAGCTACTGAGCATGGGAATACCTGACTTAAGACATGATTTTAGCAGTTTATATATATGTACCTTTGTTGTCTTAGGTTTTCCTTGCTGCCTGAAACTTCTCTCTATCTCTACAAATATTTTGACAGAAAATTATAGTGTTTCTATATGAAGTATTTCAGACATCGTCTTTGCCTCTGATCTCATACTTTAGGGGACATCTGTTATAAGACAAATTGACCTCCTAATCAAATCAGAGGTGAAAGACAAGATGACTGAAGAAATGACCACAATTACAGGCCCATAATCCACACTAACACTCTCTATACACTGACAACCTACTTTATAAAGCTTGTTAACAAGCATGAAGGAGCGTTAGTCACCCTGCTAACTCTTGTTGTTAGACCAGGGGGAGCATTAGTGAACTTAAGTGATGTTCAGAAGGTTATGCCAACGAATTTGCTCATAAATATCTAGATATTAAATCCCTAAATTTTGTGCAAGAAAAGCAAGGAAACTCCCAAAATCAAGATATTTGGAGAAATTCTATTCTGAGAATGAAGACAAATGGGAAAAAGCTTGTAGATAGGGCAGGTTCATTGTTTTTTCCCTAATGAACTCTAGATGCAACTTGGAAGCCCTAATTCGATTGCTATATAAGCAACAAGAGGGCCATTGCAAAAAGGATTAGAGCATTTGGAAGCATAGCCCATAGAGCTGTTGTGAACTGTCATATTCTTGAAGGAGCTAGTTGAAAGAAGGAGAGAGCGAGAGGAAGAAGGGGTAAGGAAGGCTAATACAACAGATTGTTATAATCACTCTTCCATTCTGAATATAGAACTGCAATTGTGTTCCATACCCCAAAGTGGCGGTGATATTGTGCATTTATTTGTTCATTCTGATGCTTGTCGAGTTGAGTAGTTAAGTTATACATTTATACATATTTGCTATGGATTCTTACATTAGTTTTTAGAAGCATATGCTATGATTGGTTTGCCTTTTCCTTTGTGCAGGAATTGTCTTGGAGCCAACTTAGAAGGAGTTCTTCTTGCCGCACAGAGATCCCCAAGTGAATCTAGAAGGAACCAAAGGTGATTCTCTTTCCATACCCTGTCAATTTATGGTTGATAGATGAACATGTGTGTAACTAGTAGCTTTTGCAGATAATCGTATAGTCTGTCAAAGGTCCCAGGAAGGCCTTTGAGGGTAGTTTTCATCCCATGCATTTTACCCCAAAGAAACTAGGTTCCGTAACGTGAAGTAGGAGGCTACGCAGATCCAATGGGAGCTTAGTGTACAGATTGCAAAGTTAAAGTTGCAGACTTAGCCGGCGAGGCCCCTTGAAATCATTGAACAGCACAAGAACATTATCACCGTTGTCCACGAAATGATTACCAGGACACTGAAGGAATGTATGGACCTGTTCACGCAGTCGATTATCATGCTCACAGCCCTTCAAGAGGATCTAACCCTTCAGTGACTGGAAACTGAAGCGTGAGAGCTTCAGGAAGCCTATGATATGATCAAAGGAACCGTGTCAACTATCATTGTTACGCAGCGCTTGGCTAAGATAAGGGAGGCTCGGGACCTAAAGATCTAAGCTGTTCCGGCCCGACAGAAGGCAGCTATGATTAAAGCTCATCTCTAGCCATGGCTGGATGAGGCATTTGCAGTTTCAACAACCATAGAGTGTAGGGTAGCTCATATGCAAAGCGATTACGCCACCATTGAGACAGTGCCGCTCGAGACTAAGTTGACGGCCACACGTGTGGAAATGATGCAATGGATGACGGAAGAATTTGTCGTTGGTACAAGTGAAGCATGGAGGCTACTAACCACCCTACGTGAGAAGATTACCGCGACAACCGAGTGACTCGGGATGAGTTACAATGATTGTGTTGGGGGACTGTTGGGTAGCGGAAGCCCCACACAATGGTTAGGGGGTTCGAAGCCCAAAGTTTTGGGTAAATATAGGGGAAAGACTCTGATGAAAGCGCGGAGCCTGAATTATAATAGGTTGAGTCAAAGGGTAGTCCACCTGGAAAATAATGTAAAGAAATGTAAATAGAGTTGACCCGCATAGGGGTCGCATGCCAAGGAAAGGTATAAATAGAGTGAGGCTCTATGGGTATAAGAAGTTAATTTTGGATTGTTAATCTTGAATATGAAATGTAATGGGTTTTTGAAGAAGATAGTCTGAAGCGTCTGGAAGTCCGAGTCGAGGGTTGGGGTAGTAGATAGAGGCTCTGCAACTGTGTGCATAGGGGCCTGGAAAGTCAGCAGCTATGTGTGCAGACCCCTACAGCTAAGTTCATAGGGCAAATCTGGATGTATTGAGGATAAGTGGAAATGAAGATAAGTTTCTTCTGAAAATTATGTCTTCCTTTTGAGCTATCGCGAATCTGACTTTCATAATATTTGTTTAATTAATTGGCTTATTGTATAAATGTATGTAAATCTGGGTTCATTTTAAATGCGCGAATTGGTTGTGTTGGTTAAATGTTTTCTTAAAGACCCTGTTGAATAGATCTGATTTATAACTGCATCCTCTAGTAGAATAGTGCACTAATAAGAAAGATATAATCAATTTGGATGTGTGCGAATACTGAGCAACGCAGAGCTGTAGACTAGTGTGTGAAACCTACAGACCATATCTAGACATCCCTAGGGTGTGGAAACTTGGTTCCAACACCGTCCCCTGCTACCTCGGGTGAGACCTTAGTCCGCACTCCGCGGGCTGTTGCCGAAAGGGCCGGTAGCTGCGAGATTTGTTTGGCTAAATAACTCTTCCGAACTTGGGTCAGGCCCACATAAGCCAACAATATCATAAGTAGTTATGCAAACCTCTAGAGAATAGCCTTTGTTCATGCAAGTACCCAAGCTTTGCAGGGGCACCCTCCATAATTACTATGAAAGTGATACAACTTTTTCCTCAGGTACCACAAGAATTCCCCCCCCATAGTTACTTGTGTGGTCCCTAGGAAAGGAAACTAAGGTCACCAACTCGTGATGAGAAGTTGAGTGGAACAGTCATGGGCACATGATCCAACAAGTAGGATAGGGGGTATCTCTCCTTCCTTATCTTCACATGTCCTCGTGCTTGACGCCTTCGTTAGAGAACTTTCTAAACACTGGATTTCCACTCATTAATAAACGTCTATACTTTTTAGTTTAAGTAGCCTTGGAGAGTTTACACTCCACATACCTATTTGAAGGCCCTAAAATGTCCTAGACTAGTTGATGTTTCTATGACAAAAAGAAAATATCTAGTTCATTTTAATTTAAGTGCTCATTTCGGTTGATTGTTGTTTCAGACAAGGGAAATGGAAGTGCAACTGATGATGTTTTGATGCAAAATAAATCAATACAAAACCTACGCTACATGAGAATGCAACATTTATTTTTCTTCAATGAAAGAGATTTCTACAAGGGTTCTACGAGAAAGATAATAAAGAAAAAATTGTTTTTATTTTTCAATTTAGCACTCACACATTTAAAACCTAACAAAAAGAAATAAATGATGTCCAAAATTCATCTAACTTAATGCACACTAGCATGCAAATGTAAGATTCAAAGAGAGAATTAAAGGTAAATAAATGTGATCACAAAGGTAAAGGCCAATTAAAATAGAAAATAGAAGAAAATCCCAAAATAAAGAGCACTCCTCAAATAAAGAAAGACTTTTAACCTTATAACAACAATTCACAGATTTGCTAGAAACCAAAAAGACTACGAAAGCAACAAAGAAAAGAAAAGAAGACAACAAAGAAAATGTTTTTTTTTTTCTTTTAAAGATTTAAAAAACTAAAAATTCAGAAAGGGAAGAAAATGAAAGTTATTAAGACCAAAGGCATGAATAAGACTTAAATCCACCTAGTCACAAATGATCACAAAGGTTAAAAGACTAGTGCAAATGAGAGACTTAACACTTCAAGAATTTGGCTAGAAAGATATAAGAGATTCTAAAACTAAGAGAGACTTCAGAGAACTGAAATCTCTCACTCATCCAAGAATCACAAATCACTTTCAACAACAAGAAAGAGAAAGAAAAATATCCAACTTCTAGGCATGCTTCTAGGTCATAAGGGAAGCAAATCAAAGACTACGTTATCAACAAGTTCAAGAGCACCTGAGATCTGTTCTAGAGCCACCAAATGATTAGATGCCTCACAAAGAATATATGGAACCTAACTTCAAACACAAAAGGCTTCAAAAATAGAAAACCCTAGGTTTACATAATCATTTCTCCAACAAGATGAAATACATCAACAACAACAATCATCAGGGTGATTCTATACTTCATAAAGATCAATAAATCATAAAGAAATTTGGTCAATGCCTCAACAAAACCAAGAAATAAGTTTTTTTCATTTTTTAGATCTTTACGCGACTGTTCAAATACAAAATAGATTATATACATGATTGTATGTGAAGAAACACATGTATATGTATGTCTCTTTGAAAGAAACAACATATATACGCAATTGCCTATAACAAAAAATATGTATAAAGAGAAAATTGAGATAAATTTTAAAGAAATTTCATATCTAAAAGATCAGGCTGAATGACCAAATTACTTAAGACTTAAGAAGACTGGAGAAAACAAAAAAATGACAAAATAAACCCATATAAAAGAAAACAACCCTTCTAGGAAATACATGATGGTATTCCCCAATGGAGTCTGAGCCATGAAGACAACCCTTATAATAGGTGCAATAAGATGCTAGATAAGGAGGTTGAGCATCTATGTAGAGGAAACTAGGGTTTCTGAGAGACTAGGAGTGCAAGAGGCATGGGAAAAGCAGACTTGATCTAGGGGAAATTGATTATATTGTTGATATCTCTCTTCTATTGTGAATTAGGCCTACCCAGGGGGTGTATATATACCACCTAAAATTGGTTATTTTAGTTAGGCCATGGTCTCCTGTAGGTGGTCTCTCAGTAAAACTCACAAAACCCTCCTGAAAAGGTGGGTATAGTGTTCTGGGACCCACTCATGTACATGTTTTTGTGTGGGTGGAGTCACATATGGAGTTTGAAATATAGTTTTTTTACTATAAATTCAAGTCTGCAAAGGTAAAGGGACTGCCCAAGGCCGTAAAAGAGCATCAAGTCTATAGGAGCATTGCATGATGCTATAATAATGAAAGAAATCACTAGGTGAGGAATTGATTGCCTCTCTAATCCCCGTTGATCTCGAGGTTGGATATGGTGTTTTTCAGGAAATCCCAAACGACTGGGATGGAGGAATTGATCCTAGAAAATTCCTGGAGGATTTTTGGGAGCTTCTTTGTTGTATGTTGATTTTACTGTGATTTCAATAATCCATGCATTGGGTGGAACCACAATGTTGAGTTTTGAAGTGTCAAGAGAGTTGGTCTCTGTAATACCTATGTGTTTTGTTAGTTTTAATTCAGCTAGTGGGTGGAGGTGGTTGAATTTTTGGAGTCCCTATTTCAGTTGATCAATGTGCTTGATCCCTTAGGAAGAAAATATCCCTAAACCTTCGAAATCTGACTCGGTGGTGACAACTACAAGTGAGACTTGGTTGTAATTGGATATGGTTGGGTCGATGGGCCACAGTCCCTGACTCATTTTCCCACTAATTCCGTGATAAGTATCTCTCATGTTCTCAAGAAATCAAGAATATATATATATATATATATATATATATTCATTGTTGGTAGGAGATGGTGTTCATTAATGGCATGGTTCATGATTTTTTTAGCTATATGAATTGACCAATGTGTTGTTGTCATTATGTAAAAGGTGTTGGAAAAACATTTGGAAGAATTGATTTAGTTCTAGTTGTAAATAGCATGCAATCCATCTTATTGTAGAGAAGAGATTTTAATTAATTACAGTATTGTACATCCTTACTGTGTATAAAATTTGTTGTTACAAGCTACAAGAGGATGTGAAAGCATGATTGCATGAGTTCCATGGTACTACACTAACATCCTTGATGTAGGGGTTACTTCACTGTAATGGTGTTAGGTTGCCCTGGTTGAAATGAAGTGCTCAACAGAGTGAATAGATAGTGTGAAATGACTTATAATCTGGTATTAGATTTCATGTTGCAATGGATTACTTCTTTCATGTTAATCATTACATTCTTTATTGAAGGGAAGGAGTCATAATACCATCCCTTCTGGTTGCATTCTATCCTATAATGAAAGCATGCATGAGTTAGTGAATATGGTTGAAGAAAATAAGCTTTCTACTTTGTTAATGAGATTCTACAAAACTATCTTTCGGAACAAAATCCACTTGAAAATGTTGATATATTGTAGCATGCATATTGTTGAGTGTTTGTCAAGTTTGTCAGTGAATTCCTTATCAATTTTTTATCCATCAGGTGATGGAAGAATTGTTGGAAAGGTTGGAAAAGTTAGAAAAATAGAAGCACTTTCAAAGTGTTGGAAAAAAGGAAAAACTCCAGTTAAAATTACAAGATCACTTAGATCACCTGTAACCATGTTTTTATATGTAAGGTCTAATCCAAATAGATATGGTATTACACTTTTAAATTTGTGTTCAATAGGTTAGGTGGGTCAGAGGTTGAGAGGTCAACTTGGAAGGCCTGACCTCTAGTGTGATTTTTTGTCCAACCTACGATAAACCGACCTGAATCTTTGTGCCCAAAAGTCGGGAGATTAAGGGTAAAGGGGCTAGGAAAGTCAGGGTTGGACTGCTCAACCCATTTCAGTTCAATGCTAGGAAGTGGGGGCTGATCTCAACCTAGGTCAGCGGTCGAGGGTCAAGCCCTCCTATTGTTAAGCAAGCACGTCACAGATGGAGGATGACCCTGACCTTCCTCGGGGTTCATGCTTTCCCCATGGCTATGCCATGTGGGTTTCATGACAACGTGGTGAGGTGGAATTGGAAAATATTTGAAGGGGAATAGATTTTGATTCGTAAGTCAAATTGAGGAAAAAATTATATTGTTGGAATCAGCTTGATGATATGAACATAATGATGTTATTTATTTAAAATTATGGAAAATTTGAAGAAGGTCGAAAATTTTAGCTCCCATTCCCATAATTGTACTTTGGGATTTGGGTCAATAGAGTAACCACCACCTTCTAAGTATGATTGGGTTTGGGGTTATGATGGGTGTGTTTATAGGTATAGGGGGGAATTAAATAATATCATTGTATACAATATATATCCTTATAAGAGACAATAGCTAAAGGCCAAACATACTTATACCTTGGTACTACTTACCATCCCACCATACTCAATAATTTAGATATAAAATTCAAATTATTACTTAAGCTTGCTATTTTTACACATTGAAAGAAAACATCATAATCAATCTCCAAATATATACTTATAGATATGCATAATAATTCAATCATGACACTTTAAATTCTATGTTAATATAGTTATTATAGTCAAGCATGTCATTCTATTTCCTTAAAATATAACATCTAATTAACATATGTACAAGGTTATTTTTTCTTATAATGTACATTCATGAAAGAAGAATTGGTTAACCTTCAAGCATTGTATAAACATGCTTAGCTCTTTACTCTTGCTTATTAGTGAAACATCACCATAAAAACCTTCTTATCATTGCCACATTGACAACAGTAATGTATTACAAAAAAATAAACTTGTTTCATTAATAGGAAGTTAAATCAAACTTATTGATCCCACTGAGATAGATTGGAAACTAAAGAAGGGGGTGCCATTCTCCTCCTAGATATAGGAACAACTATATTACCAGTTTCTTATAGCTAGCAACCCTCGATCTAGCCTTGATACCTTATGGGAAAACTTCATAGGGGGATTTACAATGTTCACTTCAAATTATGTGAACGGAACTCTCATTCACATAAATTATTCAGTGTTTCCTTGTCATCTCTTCTCCTCTACATAAGCATTGGTTTTTATTCATCCTATTGTGCTTCTCTAAGATCTTTTCTCTTTCTTGGCACTACTCCTCTCTCCCCTAATCTTGTGCATGTTTGTTGATCCATATTCTATAATCTCTCTACTACTTTTCTCTCTTCCCCAAGAGAAATATAACTCCATACACATGATTCCTGCCATCATGAATTTTGATCCATTTCTTAGGTTACATGGGAACTAAAATTCTCCAGAGAGGGTGTACATAGCCCATACCTTGGGTTAGTTTTGTACCACTTTCCCCATTCCTTCATAGTTCCTTCATAACTATTAGTAGTTGTTACCTTAAGAAATACTGAAAAGGCGGGGATTTATTAATCCATGGATCTTTCCCTTAGATTTGTTAAACTATGTGTGTGAAGGTTCAAATATAATCCCAAACAAGTTATGTTATTACCATACACATACATGAAAGAGACAAAAAAAAGGTGCATAGCTCAACCCTTGTAGATTGATGTATATTTTGTAGAACCTAGGCTATTCAAAATCCTACTCCTACCCAAAGATCCCACAACTATGAGAGTTGATCTCCTACATACAAGCATGAACATACAAGGATTATAATTTCCTCTGTGGAAGACAAATTATCTTAACAAGTAAACTTAATACATAAACATGATCAATTTATCAATATTATAAATAAAAAAATTGGAATGGAAAGAACTTTGCATGAATATTAATCAAACATAAAATATATGGTATAGCTTCAGATGATGAGGCCTCCTTGCCAATACTTGGTATCTTCCTCTCCTTAGATTATTAATGGACTAGGAAAATCTCAAGTGCAAGGAACATTTGGTAGAAATCCACCAAAATAACTGAGAGATACTCTCTACTAATATCCTTCTCTCCCCTTGAGAGGGTCTCATTATATAGGAATTTCCTAGTCTCATGAGGATGTATCTAGACTCTTAGGGCTTCTTGAGCCACCCTTCTGATGTAGCTTTACATACAATTTTTCCTTGTGATTACTTATGTTTTTACCTAATTCCTATCATTATCATCATCATTTTTCACTTCCTTGGGTTGTTGTCTTAATTCGAAGCATGAAAAGGTAATTTGTTTATTATTTACTATATTTCCTTTGTTTTCAGTGATTTAGGGGGATTCACATAATATTTTTACTAATCATGGTCAATATGGAGTATCAGTTCCTATGATGGGTGAAGGGTTCCTATTCACTAAATCGAATTCCTTTTCTCAAATTATATTTCCTATTCCTACCTTATCACTTGTCATATGCCCAATTTTCATGATGAAAATTGAACACATGGGTTTTGTAAGGTAGAATCTCAAGACGGTTTTTTGTTGTTCCAATTCTGCCAAAGACTTCATGAAGGAGCATGAAACCCTCGTCAAATATTCAGTCAACTATGTTAGGTTCCTATACCAATAGGAGTCATAATTTTGAATGGCTAAGGTTAAGGCTTGTAGTATGTACATACCTTTTCTTCCTGCAAATGTTTTCCATATTGAAAAATAAAAAATGAAAAGAGGGTATGTCCTAAAAGAAAATTAAATGACAAAAAGAATAAAGAAAAAGGTCCAAAAAAGTGAAGAATATGAACCCTAAAAAACAAAAAGAGACCATGAAAGTGTGCAAGTCTAAATGCCACTACTATTTACATTATAAAAAATAATGATTGTGTGCAACTTGTGATTCATGTGACAATCCAGGGTAATCAAACTATTTAATCTTGATTATACCACGCATTAAATTTCATGTTGATAGTTAGAGAATAAAATCTGACCAAACTGTTTAATCTTGGTAGATCATTAGATTAGGTAGAGTAAAATAAAATGAGTTCATCAGTTTAATCTGAGCCCTTGGATGATATAGTGATAGAATTAGATAGTTTTCTTTGTGAAAAGAAAAGAAAATGTTTTAATAAGGATTTGATAGTCTAAATGCACCCTAATAAATTGAAGAAAAAATGGTAGGACAAGTAGATGGGTAAGTAGAAGAAAGGTTGCAGAAATATGATGATAGAGCAAAAAGCATATCTATCATCTCTCATCATAGATTTCAAATGTAAATGGTCAATAAAGCATGAAGATGGATTTCAAGGTTAATTTATTAACTTCCCACATTCATTTTACCTATTTTACTTAACTAATTTCCCATTATAAAGTTCTAAGTACTAAAAAACTCTAAGTCAAAGGGGCTCAGAGAATTTCTCTGACTTCTGGAGGGACTGGACCCTCAGCTCAATGACTTATAGATACCAAGTGCCAAATTCCCCTCATTTTCCCTAATAAAACCCCTTTTCCTAAGGTTAAAACATTATTTTCCTAGGGAAAGTAATCACCCCCATGTAAATTCCTCTCTCATATAAAAAACCGATGAAAATAGTTTAGCCTAAATTATAATGCATATATGCGAAGAACAAACATATCATAGAAAATACATTATGTTTAGCACTATTTATTTCCAATGTTTTTTATATTAACTTCTAACTAATATATATTAATTCCCATTAATAACCCTTTTCTTGTATATATTAAGTATATAAACCTATCCTTATACCCTAGTTTAAATATAAACTATAAGATACATCAAACCTGATAAAAACCCACTTACTAATCGATTTGTGATTAGGTTAGGCAAAACCATGATTAAGCCCTTGTCTAATAACCCCAATGGCCTAATCTCATCTTAATCCAGCAATAATCCCACCTTAATCCACCATTAATCTCGATACCGCCATATTTAATGTGCTCATTGGGCCCCCATTAACCTCAATGCGCAATCGCGCCCCGAGCACCCTCTGATCTGAAGGCCCAGATACAACGCCCAAAACCATTTCGAGCGGGATCCTCCACCGGAAGATACACGCACGGAAAAGTCATTTTCCACAAGACCACCTCGGCGAAGTGTTAGTCGCTAAGTGGAATCTGGCGGCCCCTCTTAGAAACCACCTGATGCCCATAAGCGGTGTGAAATTAACCACTTAACACCTACCAACTATGTGACAAATCAGTCGCTATTCAACCATACCTGCCAAAAAACATTTTTCTATATAAAAAATCCAAAAGGGCCCAAAATGTCTTTTTCGCTGAATTTTCACCTGCAAGCTTCTGTATGCATGCACGACACCTACAAAACATTGAACCCATCAACCTACATGAAAATTTCACTCCAGAGAACACCACAGACCACCCAGTCAACTATACAGCTTCCACGAGCACCCTTCGACCAATTGCAACTACCAATTACCCTGCTCAGAGTCAATTTGCCTCAGTTTCAAGTATTTAAACCTTAATTCACCAAGTGCCCTGTCAATTTCAAGTTAGACCAGTCATTGTGTATTTTGTTAAACATAAAACTTAATTAAAATTTGTCAAATAGACTCCATACTGCACCTTGCTAAATACTCAAACCCTGAAACTGCCTAGCTACCTCTGAAAACCCTAATTGAACTTTGAGCAAGCCTAATTCGAATCCACAAGAACTGAATTATGGTTGCCCCTACTGCATTGAACGTGAGACCCATCTCCATGCTCCATTTGGACCTGGACCACCTTCCCTTAGCTGATGGAGATTTCCAGATAAAAAATACCTCTGTCAAAGAGCTCTTTCTCGAAATACACTGCCAAAGTAGGGACAAGTTCCTAAACCATGCTGATGAAATTGGCCTTTGGGAGTCAAATTTTCCCAAGTGCCAATTCCCCCAAGTCCACATTTTTCTTGAAATTGTACATATGTGTTATGCTTGCTACGTCCCTAATCACAGAACCATCATGTCCCATCACCAGAATTCCTTTTCACCATCACTCCTGAGTCCATCAATGAGATGTTATAGCTCCAACCAGGGCCAAACCTAACTCCCCTCTCAATTGGAGACCTGTTGGACTTATATCCCAAACTCAGCTCTGCAAGATTGGCCCAATTGATTCAAACATTCATCATAGAAGAGAATTATACCCCCAAAGACCCCCCTCCATATGTAGCAACTATATTTTCTCCTTGGGGCAGAAATATTGTATCCATGATATCTTGTGTTTTGGGTTACTCCACAAGTGAATACATTGATGAAATCATCCTAGCTTTCATGTCCATCTATACCCCAGGATAGCCTCCTACAACCATTTATTACTTTGCCACATGCATACTTGATAGAATGCATGAGAAGTTCATAAGGATGGGAAATGAAAGGGTTTCCAAGTACTCCTCAGTACTATACCACATGTTCCTCTACTTGCAAGTAGATAAATTCCCACTTACCTTGCAAAAGTTGGACACCAAGGGCCAACCAAGATCAATCATCTTCTAGACCCCATTGATTCATCAATATTCCTCCCCCTATTCATACAATGAATTCATAGATTCCTTTGTCCACCCTGTGATGACCATGCTCAGTGGAACCCCTCCAACAAGAATCAGTCTTGAGATCAGGAGAGTCCTTCATTTAAACATCAATCATCAGGTGGGAGATTGGTACTTGTACCAAAACCACACTGAAATCAGGATTTATGGTTGCTAGCTTGCCCCATACAAACTACCTAAATACCTCCCAATGAGGTTATTTTCCTTGGAGTACTACAAGAAGTTAATAAATTCAGATGAGGTAAA
The DNA here is from genome assembly GCA_031772625.1 of Pinus tabuliformis. NCBI lineage: Eukaryota > Viridiplantae > Streptophyta > Pinopsida > Pinales > Pinaceae > Pinus > Pinus tabuliformis. The sequence continues at coordinate 1,033,507,514 of CM062816.1, read as the reverse complement.
CTTTGTTAAAGCCAAAAAGAAAGACCAGCTCAAGATCAAAGCCCAATTGGGTCCGTTTATTTGTAACAGCAGAGAAGCTAGAAAGGAGGCAGACCTGATCCTTCAGAGATTAAATTTAAACCAAAGCTTCATATGGAGATATGACCCCTTAGATTTCATCTACAAAGTAAGGCATAAAAACAATATGGCTCCCTATATCCATCACGACATCCCTGAGATAGAAAAACATGCCAAGCAATTGCAATGGGTGGAAAGCACTTTAGAGGACAGGGATAATACTAAAGTTGTTGTGGAAAACACATCATTACATCTAGAAAATCAACTTGATGAAAATTCATTTCTACAGGTACCACCTCAGGAAGCGACAATGAGTACTCCCCCTATCATGCAAACTCCTCTGAATGAGGAGAAAAATCCCAAAATGGGTAGGGAGGAGGGATCAAGTTCAGGGACATAGGCCTTCAATGTTCAATATGAAAGAGGCCAAAGAAAAAGGCCTAGACTCAATCCTGTGTCAGAACAGGAAGACACCGATGGCTTAGTTGAAATAAATGATTCTGAGCCAAAAAGGAATAAAGGTACTACTCCTTCAAAGGAAACACAGTCCCCATCATCCTCAGGAACCTAGATGATATAGAGACAAATGAGTGTAGAAGCCTTGTCTTTTAGCAGGCCAATAGACCAGGATAAAAGTATCAAAGACAAATTCAAAGAGATAAAAATGAGGAATGAAGGGTTGAAATTTGAGACATATGCTCAGCTTTTCAAACTTTCTACTCTAGGTAAGAATAGATTGATGTCAACCTTTGACATCAAAGAGGGGAAGATGCAGGTGCCCTTCATTCAACCAATTGTGTAGCAACCAAGGACACCCACTGACTACAAGAAAGTTGATTTTGAGGTGTTGGCCAGGGATATTCACCCTGTGGACCAAATAGAGTTTCACAAGCAGGCTGGATAAATGGTATACTCCACCTTGATAGGGAAGTACATAGTTTTTCATCAACTGCAAAGTTCCCCAAACAACATCTCAGCTCAATATCAGCTTGAAAAGGCATCATCACAATCCAAGGACAACATAATCATGTGTTTAGAAGACTTGATCATAGAGATGGGACATGATGCCAAGGATATCAAAGCAACAGAGGAGTTAATAAAATAGAAGACTAACGACATTGCTTCACTGAAGAAGTAACTAAATATACCCTCCTTGCATCATCCACAAACACAAGAGGTGTTATAGTCTCAAACTCAACATGAGGGCTTAATGGATTTAGTCCTCAAGCTGAATGATCAGTTGAGGAGCATGGAGAAGGAATTGGGTGCCTTAATCCAATTGAAGCAATGTGAAGTAAGGACCACACCAGCAATTGTAATCCCTACAGTGACTACTGCAATACCATCTACATTGGCTCCAAAAACTCCTATATGCACTGCCTTTCCCAACACCACTACAACATCTACATCAGCAGCTTCCACAACAACAACAGGTACAACAAGCTTGTTCATGCCATGGAAGAAATGTCTATTGAGACAAATGATATAAACAAGCTAAAGGAATAGGTGGTAAGCTTAGAAACAGACTATAAGCTTGCCAAGATTATGCAGAAAAGAGGAGGAACGGAATGCTTCCAGGATAAAGGAAAGGCTCAAGTCAATGGAAAGAGACTTGACACTAAAGGAACCTCTTGGAGAAGCCAAGGAAAAACTATGGGCCAATATCATTGACTTTTTCAATGATATTTGGCCATCCATACAGGTCATATTCAAATGGATTGATCTCATATCATTGATAATAGAGGCTATTGAGAAAGTGAAGATAGAATTAGGCAACAAGCCTATAGAGGCTACTAGGCTCATCCAGTTCTTAAATTCAAAGAACAAGTACCAATTACAGGAACTCAAAATTGAAGACAGGACTGCTACTATTCTGGAGGTAAAGAAAGTCCTCACCAAGAGGGACCTTATGCAAAAGTTAGAGGAAAAGAACAAGGAAATGCAAATAGCTGTTGCTAGGTTCATGGCTAAGTTTTATAAGCTAAAAGAAAAGGGATTACCTAATCCCCTAGTCATTCATGATAAACATATGGAACAAGGAGATTACAATGACAAACTGAAGGATGTGGCAAGACATCAACTGGCTACTTCACAGGTTTCAGGAATGCCAATAGGAAAGGCACTGTATAGTGCCTTTCAAAATCTATTTTACCTTCAGCATGAGGTAAAACATTTGTTTGTAAATAAGCCTTCATTTTCCAAATACACTAAGGAAGATGAAACTTATCAGAGAATGTTGAGTATCTAGTTACCAACATATCAAGAATGGGAAAAGTTGAGTGACTTACTATAGAAAAACATAGTTAAAGGTCAAACACATAGTCAACGAGGTAAAAGAGCATCAGAGTCAAGTGGTTACATGGTCAAAGAGTATCCGTATCAAAGAGTATCAGTATAAAAGACATCCGCCTTTGGCCAGCACAGAGCATAGCAACCATAAACTTCCAGCTAAACCACAATAAAAGGGACAAGAAGAAAACAGTTCAATAGCTGTCACTATCTTCCTGCTAGAAGATATGTTGAATTTCCTAGATTAATTCCCAAGTTAGTTTGGGATATTTTGTAAAACCATTTTGTATAAATACTTCACAAATCGAAGTATGTAGGGTGGATTCTTATACTTTAAATAGAATTTTGTGCAAAGACTGTAAAAGCTTTTGTATCACTGACTAGGCCAACATGCTGGATTGATGAATAAAGATCAGATATTTCAATGGATTCATGTGTAAATCAAAGTACAAATGAGTAATTCTCTTGTGTTGTTTTACCTCTCTGAAAGTTGTTTCAAAACCTTAAATGTTTCAGAAGTCTGAATGTCTAACTTGAATATTATTTCAAAATTTGCTTGACTGCACTCTGTCTTACTGTTATACATTCTTAATGTTTTCTCTTAAACTATCTTAGCTAGGGAATTCTTAAATGTTCCTTAGCTTCCGTAGTTTCTCCTCTGGTCTATAGTAAAGGATTCTTAATTTCCCTTTACTCATGATTCATTGTTGTTCCCCCATCTTAGCCTCGGTCTGAGGATTCTTGATTTCCCTCTCACCTCCATTAAGACTCATCTCACCATTTAGTTCGAGGATTTGTACTTCACTATGCTATCTTGCCCCTCGAACATTCCCTTTAGTGATTTAACTGCAACTTTGCTACCCCTTCTTTGACTCCATTTCCCAATGCCCTAAAGGCATCAAACTATCAGCCTTTTTTAAGGATTCCACCACCAGATCTTCATACAAATCAAAAACCCCCTTGAACTCTAGAACTAGCCTAATATCTAAGAAACATAGCTAAATTATATATAGAGAGCCCTCTCTAAGCCATAGGCTAGCTAGAGCCTATGCTTAAAAGTTGGTTTGTGGTTACCTCGAAGCCTTCCCTTCTTCCAAAAATTCTAAGGAAAAGTTTTGAGTGATAACAAACTGCATAGAATATATATAACAGATCCTCATATGTAGTGAATAGTAAAGTTTTTTCCAGTAAACCAACAGCTTGAAATATTTGATTCCATTCCTATTGAATAAATTGTCATTAGGAGTTTTATGATATGCCAGTTAACTGGCATATCTAGCCATCCTTGACTTTATTCTAAAGAGTTGAACGAGATCTAGCCATCCTTGACTTTATTCTAAAGAGTTGAACGAGATCTAGCCATCCTTGACTTTATTCTAAAAAGTTGAATGAGATCTAGTTAGACTGATGGACCATGTCCAATGTGGGGCGTTGTGATTTGTGCACATTTAGTCTATGGAAAAATGGCTTCTCATTTCAAACTAAGTGAGGAATTATTTTGTTCTCTATGAATATTTAGATCATATCAGAATCCTAAAAATGTACATGTTAATTGATCTATGACCCATCAAATTAGAGGCATCAATTTTATCTATAGCTGGAATTTTCTTATAGATATATTAGACTCTGTAATGTAAGGGGGAAGGTTCCATTGTAACAATATGTTATTGCTTTAGATCTTTGAATCGCTCCAAAAGGTCACACGATTCTGATCTTTCTCTGTGCTATGTCATGACTAAGAATATTTTTAATATGAAGGCTATGCCAAGATTTGCATCTTAGTGTTTGTGTTCGGAATTGACTCTATGATTCAATTTCTTTCAGGAGGTAATTAGCTGGTTGGTCGGGCCCTCCAACTCATATTGTTTTCCTCTATTTTTGCTGATTTGTTATTCCATTTTACATATCTTCTTCTCTATCGTTTGATCCATCAATTATGGTGTCGTAATTGATCTGGTTGCTTTCTGATATAAGTGGTTTCGTGCCAGAAGTGTGTGACATTTCCTACTTTTTCATTTCATATAAGCATTTTCATTGTATATTTAATTTTTGTACATATAGTTTTGTAAGACAAAAGGACTAAAATCATAGTGGATCATGTTTTTTGAATATTGAACCACAAATGGATAATAGAAATCTTTAATTTCATAATACTTTCATAACATTATAACCACTTATCTATCTCCTGTAAGTCACTGATCGCATATGAGTGACTTGGAAACAAATTTGATCTTGAAGCATCCATTTGATGTCCATAAACAATTTGTTAAGCTAATGTTACTATAGCAGATTTTTGTAACAATATTTCAAGATCGACTTATTCCTTTTTGTGGTAACAGAGTACATTCATCGTGCTTTCTTAGTGGAATTCAAATTGATTTAAGAAAGTGAGCCATATAACAATGATATCTTGACATGCACATGCATTTGCATTTCCTTATTCCTTGCAAAATTAGGTCTATAAGGATTATTGCACATGAATGTTTTGAAAAGAAATATAAATGTGAATTTAATACCATGTGATCTTCATTAGTGTTCTGGAAAACATACACTTTAAGCTCTTGCAATTACAGAGTCTCTACACAATTGTCTTTTTGTTTTTGTTACATTCTTTTCTTGCATGGATTTGTGGCAGCCAACACATTTTCCAGAGCTTGTACATTTGCTGGGACTTGAACTAATTTAATTTGAAATTGCATGCATAAGTCCTTTTTAAATAAACATGGAGTTTAGGTCTAAAAAGGTATATTTTATTAAGCTTGCAATATTTGGTTTTCATAGCCAATACACCACATTTATCTATGTGGAGTATTTAATTGAATCAAGTGGGTTTGATAGTCTTTTCTTTCTAGAGCATATTTCTATTATCACAAAGTGAATGAAAAATTATAGTGTGTAATGATTCGAAGTTGGATGCATTTTCCTTCTATCTTTCTTAAATAAGTTCTCTACATTGAGAAAGAAATTGATTCAATCTCCAATTCTTTTGTTGGTGTTCCAATGAGACCTATGGTATTTTTTCCCATGGACAACTGAGCTAGACTTTACGTAAAAGTTTCTTAGCCTAGTAGGGAGTCAGGAGTAAGATCTTTGCTTACTCTCTTTCTTTGAAAGTGCGAGTATCATTAGGGTTTTAGACTCCCTTGTTCTCTAGACAACTGAGCATATATGCTTCACATAGAAGTTACTCAGCCCAGCCGGGAGCCAAAGCTAAGAAATTCTAGTGACCAGTAGTTGGGCTTTTATTTCCAATATCTTCCATTAGGATTGCAGGATTAGAATAATATTTAGGGCAATAATTGTTTTTCATAGGAATCTAAATGTGTTGACAAAGATCTTCAGTAGCAAGACATAGTTTGATTTTTGCAAGTACCTAAAGCCTTCTTATGACACATATTGTGTTGCGCCTCAAAGTTAGTGACATCCTAGATTGACATGATGAAGTTGGATTATTAAATAACATATAATAAAATGAACATTCTGGTACCATTACCTTGGAAACATTAATTTTATATTAGTTGGAGCCTCTAAGTTACAACAGATCTTTCCTTGAATTTATTTCCTTTCAACATATTTTCTTATGTCTTTTAAAAATTTTATTTACAAGGTGTTGTAAGAACCCCCATGCTTTGATCCATGTGCTGGCAGGACCTACCAGCTAGAAGATGCTACTATAAGAACTTTCTGAAATCTTAATAGCAACTAGAGTCTCTACTTCTCTGGAAAAGAAAATCTTTTCAAAAACCAAGAGAATATATATTTATTCAGAATCAACCAATGAACAAGACATCCAAGAGCTAGATCTACAACAATATCCAAAAGCTTACCTTGATCACTTCTTTCCACTCACTAAGGAGATTGAAGAATCAAGGATAAAATTTGATGAGGAGGAGCCACTAAAAGTAGAGATTGAAGTGTTTTCGACAAGTTTATCACCCTATCTAGCATGCACTTTAGAGAACTAGTAAGATTTGGAATATTTGCATGGCATAACAAAAGAGGACACACCAATTGTTACTAATGAATCATAGTACCAAGGATATGTGGATCCCATTGAAGCTTAGTTTCAAAAAATCATTAACACACATAATTCCTCGAACATTTGATAAATCTTGGCAATGCACCAGCTAACACAACTTGCTCCTCATATTCTCGTATTTCTCAAAGAATATTTTGCAAGATTTAGAATAAGTAGAATTGTCATCGTATTACACACATGGTTGCACTAGAAGTACTCCTACACTTGAAGGAGATCTTCCTCTCATTAAGTAAAATATGGTAGGATAGTGTAGAAGAAATAAATAAGGTATATATACTATCTCAAAATTAAATTGTTTCACCATTTTATGATTTCAATCCTTAGTTATTGGTTATTCTTTAAGTTGTAACTTCCAAAGGCCCAACTATTGAGACTTCTTCTAGATATCTAGATTGATCACTATTAGTCACTATCATTAGAGAAATTTTGAGGTCTAAAATGGGTCTTCTAAGGAATATTATAAAATAATAGTGAAATAATAAAATAAGATTAGATTACCTCATCTTGTTTTGGAGGGAAAAAAGAAAATTTGTTTTTTCAACTCATATTTTCAACTTATCTATTGGACACCTAATCCTCAATGGGTTAGTGTGGATGCTGAATGGACAAAAGGAGTCCAAGAGACGTTGGGATGTGAAACCCAACAGTCAAACAATGTACTATAAATGTATATCATTTGTCAATAAAAATTGTACTTGCATGTTTTATCTTTCATATTGTTCTTGCTACCCATGTGTGTTTAACATGGTATCAGAGCAGGCGTATTCCTACCCTGCATAATTAATTTGAGCCATTTGTTTTATGGCTTTTCTGTGCAAGTCAGTTCTGCATTTCATGAATGTTTTATCAGCCGTATTTTAGCTGCATTCTCTGCGCACAATTCCCCAAATAGAAAATTCTGACATACCTCACGCTCTGACGCTTCCACTGGCCTGAACGCATCATTATTCTCCTGCTCTGACGCTTCCACTGGCCTGAACGCTGCTCCTGTAGCTGCTCCACCTGCATACAAAACGCTGCTCTCTGCATACAAAATGCTCCTCTCTGTCTATTATTCACCTGTGATTCTCTATTATTCTCTGCTATTATTCTACGCTACTCCTGTCGCTACTCCACCTTCAGGAGCCTCCGAGAAGGTCGCCATTAATTAATGTCATTGATACTTTGTGCAATGGCATCCTCCTCCTCTCAGTCAGCGTCGTGTCATGCTTGTTCTTGTATTTTGCATTGCGTTATGTAATGCTGGTCAAAACATTGGTTCAAGTCAAATTGTGTTAGGACTGTGGTGCGAGTTGTATGTTAAAACTCTGGTGTTGTATTAAGACTGAAATGCATCCTTGTTAATACGTTGCCTCTGTTGTTCATTACGCCCTTAGGTGTAATACCGCTCGACAGTCACGGTTAATGATGTAGTTTCTGGTATTCAGGTATAGCTCATATACAACCACGTTGGAATATTCTCCCCGTAAGTTGCGACGATGTTAAAATCTCTACTGCCATCAATATATGATACAAGTGTACAACAATTCTGGAAATTCCGCCGCAAATTCAAAAAAAAAATAATACAGTAGTTTCCATGTTGAAATGCTGCACCCATATTTTGCAACCCAAAATCGAAGCCTTATACAGCCTTAATGAGTCTTTGTGTCGATTACAAGAAGTCTGCCACTTCCAAATTCCATCCCGTGGAAATCTCGCCGTCAAAGGACATGTCTTGGCTCACAAAATCTCTATTCATATAATATTGCAGCTCGCTTGCTTCACAGGCTCATCAAACAAGTCGTGTGAATCTCCATAGTTCTCTTCTATCCATGTGAACTGGTGGTATCGTTGGAACTGTGATAGTGTGCAGAGAAGGGTGCGTATTACCATTGAAGGACTATTAGCCGAGCCATGATTGAAGACTGAAACTTCAGTAACTGGTATGCACAAAATGCGTTAAGTTATATGCTTGTACGTTGTTTAACATAACTCCTGTGTGAAGGAAAACTTCGTTCTTGAAGAAGGCCATCAGAGCCCATCTACTCCAAGGTGGTGGCAACGGAAACGTTTGCAGGAATCAAGTAAAAAAAGCTGCAGAGGGTCCGACCCTCTCTCGTCAGATGAGTGTGATCGTTTCCCGGAAACGAGCCCCGGTCTCCATACCTCAGCGTGATATATTTCCATACAACGTATTATATTTCCATACAACGTGTTATATTCGTGATATATTTCCATAATTTGTAACACGGAAAACGCACTTTGCAGAACGTGGGTCCCGCCGAAATGGATCCCTGGGCCAAATTCCCGTAGTGGATTTCATTTAGCAGTTTAGTATCAAATTTCTTGTCACCATTTGACAAAATTACTGCACTACGGTGAGTTAAATTTCTCTGATCCGGGCATAAATTTAAGAGCACCGGAGCCACAGCTGCTGACATTGATAACGGGTACTCGAACTATTCCTGATTAGTTTTAGGGCATGAATTTTCCTTAAAATGTGGTAATTTCAACCATCCAAATTTGCAATCCCTAAATATGAAGGTTAATGTGATCTCTACACAGTAGCAAATGGGGCAACTAATCAATTTACTTCAGGGAGTTGTTGCTTACTGGATTCCGATTAAGATTACCAGAAAGAAAGCGATTTGAGTGCTCTTTATCAAGATCCTGAGTGCCCTTTATCTAACTCCTTGCTTATTGCTCCCGTAATTGTTTTGTTTGAATGTTTCACATCCGTGCACCATACAACATGTTATATTTGTGATATATTTCCATACAACGATGAGCTGCTGGCGACGCAGAGCGCTGGGCTTTGGGCTGTCATTGTAAAGACGTTCCAGAACTTCCACCTGCTCTGCTATATACCGAATGTACTTGCCCGCTTCCATTCCAAAAGATTGCGCTGTGGTGATAGTCGGGGGACGACTTGCCTCCTTGTGCTATTTCTCTCTACATCTTCGATTCTGGAACCAGACTTTGATTTGCTTCACGCTGTTGGTATTTCGGAGAAGTTAAGCGACAACTTCAGGATCCTTGATTGGCTTTTCTATTTGGTGTTCCGCAGGAGAAGCTACTGAATGAGCTGGATTGGTGGTTTCGAAGTATCCATTTGGTGCTCTGAGCTTTGTATTTCCTTGTCAACAATTGTATTTGGCTGCACTCCTCAAGCATATGGGCCTCTGAAGTGTTTTCAGGATCATTTCCAACTTCTTTTGTAGTTTCATCAACTGTTTCCGACTTTTCAGCATACACGGCTGCATGTTCAGATTTAGTTTCAACTGAAGTGACTACAGTTTCAATATTTTGATTTTGTAACTTGGAGGGACAAGATATATCAGTGCTTGCAGTTTCAGCAATTTGATTTTGTACGTAAGAGGGGCAAGATGTATTGATGACTGTTGTTTCCACATTTATATTTTGTACGTTAGTGGGGTGCAATGTATTGACTGCAGTGCCAACATTTTGATTTTGTTCCTTGAAAAGGAAGGATGTATTTTCAGTATTTTGATTTTGTACAGTGGAGGAGCATGATGTATTAGTGGGTGCTGTTACAGTATTTTCATGTCGTATCTTTGACAGGAAAGACAATAATTGCGAAAATGCCATGAAGATGAAAATAATTTGTTCACATATATCTTTGATATTTCTTGTGAATTTGGATTGAGATAGCTTTGAAGATAAATTATTCTGCCTAATGGAGTATTAAAGTATATAGAAGTTATCATCTTATTCCAAAAGTTGTATGATTTTACCATTCAGCCAAAACTTGGTGCAAATCGAAAGAGGAGCCACTTCTAATATCTTTGAAAAAAAGGTTAAAATAAGTGTATTTAACAGAGTTTGATTTGTTGATAAAATGGGAAGACTTTATGGAGTATTAGAGTTACTGAACACACTAATACATTCTAGTGCCGAAAACATAGTCAACATCAACAAAGACACTCTCTGTGACATTCAGAGCTACCTGCGTAATGCACAGGAAAAGATCGATTTTTTGCAGCTTGAATCACAGCTACAGCAAGAAGAGCTACATCAAAATAGACATCATTCTGAACCTGTTTTTTTTCAGAACATTGAGACAACCACCCATCAGCAGCAAGTCAATAATGTTACAGTTCATTCAAATAAAGCAGCAGTTGTACATGCAGATGCAGAAACTCAGTCTGCACTTCCCAAGCCCATCATCAGACCTTGGGAACAGCTTGTCCACAACAAGCACAGAACTAGTCTTGGATATGACAAGGACTTGTCCTTTCATATTCCAGACTACACCAAGCCCATTCAGTTTCAGAGTGCTGGATTCATTCATGACAGTTCACCTGGTCTTCATGATAGTTCAGCTTCAACTGTTCCAGATTCTGCCCCTCTTCCACAACAACAACAACAACAACAGATTGTGAAATGCCAACACTGTGACCGAGTTGGCCATTTGAAAGATCAATGTTTTGATCTTCGTCCATGTAAGCACTGTCATAAAACCACCCATTCTTCACATAGATGCTTCAGCAACAAATTTCCTGCAAGAACAAAGATTCATCTTGGATGGATCGCTTCTTAGCAATGGGCATCAACAGCCAAGAAGATATTCCAAACGCATGTCAGAACTTGTTCTAGAGTATTAAACAATCTTGCAGTTGAGTTTTTTCCCTCATCTCACCTTGTGTCTGACAGGGGGGGAAATGATGGTCATCTACAAGCTTCAAAGTCAAATCAAGCGAGCCTGAGCCACAACCTACCACACCAGTTTCAGAGTTGTAACCAGAAACAAAGATGCCCATGAACATGCCTTCAGTTGGCAATCTAGGACACTTCCTCTAGCAGAAGACTTTAGCTTCTTGCCAGTTTCGGAAGAATTCCAGGAACAAAATTGAGAACACTTCCTCTAGCAGAAGACTTCAGTTTCTTGCCAGTTTTGGAAGAGTTCTAGGAATTGCATTAAACATTCCAGAGTTGTTGGTCATCCTTAAACCATCACAGGTTGATACTTCCCTTTTCAGGTTGAAGTTCTCCCTTTTATGCAAGGTGAGACCTCCCTTTCATGGTTGAAGGTTTCCATCTTCAAAACAATAGGAGCAATTCCTCTAGCAGAAAACTTCAGTTTCTTGCCAGTTTTGGAAGAGTTCCGGGAATTGCACTAAGAATTCCAGTGTTGGTGGTCATCCTTAAACCACCGCCCTTTATACCAACATTTCAGAGAGCACATTCAGCCTAGTTCTTCCATGCATTTTTGCACATTTTGTATTACAGCTCTCTTCTTGGACTCATACATAACCCTTCAGATTAAGGGGGGGAATGTTGGACACCTAATCCTCAATGGGTTAGTGTGGAAGCTGAATGGACAAAAGGAGTCCAAGAGACCTTGGGATTTGAAACCCAACGGTCAAACAATGTACTATAAATGTATATCATAGAGAGAGAGAGAGAGAGAGAGAGAGAGAGAGAGAGAGAGAGAGAGAGAGAGAGAGAGAGAGAGAGAGAGAGAGAGAGAGAGAGAGAGAGAGAGAGATAGAGAGAGAGAGAGAGAGAGAGAGAGAGAGAGAGAGAGAGAGAGAGCCTCATTATTTTGTAAAGTGACTATGATTGTTGATTAGATGGTTCCTTTTCATGTCACCTAGTTAAGGTCATCCACTAAGTCAGTTGGGAGGGTTTGTCACTATTATGCTTAGATTAGCTAGTTCCTTTTCACATAACCTAGTTAAGGTCATCCACTAAGTCAGTTGGGAGGGTTTGTCACTATTATGCTTAGTACTTCCCATTCATCAACAAGCAATAATGTTATTATCGAGTGAATCAATCATATTGGTCTAGTCACTCGAAAATTTTGTTGTTATCAAGGAATCCTTTCAAGCTCCTCTAAGTGGTATTGTCAAATAAAAACCTCCTACAGTGCACCACTCTTGTAGAACCTCAATGAGATTTCATGAAAACCCTAGCATGACCAACTAGATATACCTTTCAGTCCTTATCTAAGATTCTTTATTATATCGCTGAAATTTAATATTATTGTGGATGATGTTCCCCTAGTCTAAATATAAATAATTATTTATGTGCCTCGAAAATCTAAAATACTCTTGTACCACCCATCTCCCTTACACTCAAAAAACTTCTAATGAGAAGTATACATTATTTAAAATCACTTGAGTGATATATATATATATATATATATATATATATAGAGAGAGAGAGAGAGAGAGAGAGAGAGAGAGAAGAAAAAAAATGATGAAAGGAAGTATCAAAAAATACAAGTAAACCCATCGGCATATTAAATAGGATTATTAGCAACAAGGCTATGCTTTTATGGTACCATGGAAAACTTGCTCAGGTACTAAACAGGTCTGCTCATAGCCAGGCTATGCCAGGCAAGAGAGAGAGAGAGAACACACAATGGCACATGCTCATCTCAATCAAAATCCTCGAGTTACATTCTGAAGTAATTATCATTAAATTCAAAGCTAGGAAATAAACTTCATAACTTTTGGAGAGTAGATTTAAGGTCCTTCATGTATTGTGCTTTAGAGTTCTATCCTTTAGAAATGAGGAGGTTTTCATGAAAGTGAGACTCTTATTGTATGTGATATACTTTTCTCACATAATAGGGGCTTTTGTTATACACTTCGATGATGACAAGACATTCAGAGACAAAGCAGGATAACTAGCTTGCCCTGTGAATGTATCATCTTGTCAATATTTTTTCCCTATATCACATCATATTTTTATGCCATAGCATTCAAGTCACGTTTACTTATAATTAGGTAATTAAAGTGACGAACTATTAGCTAAGGTGGGTCATGAGGTAGCAATTTGCAAGTGATGGAACCATAAATCATTGATAAAATTCTCAATAATATTTCTTATATACCTATAGGTACTTATGTAAATATTATATAGTCTAGTTGTAGGATCACTAGAGTAGTTTTAGGACACCTATAACATGCTTCTTTTCAAATTTGTTCAAGTCTATTTTAGCATAGATTTGTTTTAAAGAAGACAATGTTAATTCATGTTGATAGAAAACCTCTAAGTCTTTGGTCACAATCGGAAGACCTATGAGTATTGATGGCAAATCAGAAAATCAACTTGAGGTATGAATTGTATGTTCTTTCTTATCTCATTAATGCAAAGGAAATTGACATTATAAATATAAAATTTACCTACATTCTCCTACCTTTATTAGCCCTATATTTTCCAATCCATGCCCTAGATCCTTGATAAAATTTAACAAATAATGATATTAGTGAATTTGTGGTAAGACCTTACAATGCATTCATGATAAAGCTAGGGGGAAATGTGAGAAGGAATTTCAATATTTTGGTCACTACATCAAGACTCTAGTAAAGAGTTACAGCCATATAGTTTTGATTAATTTTGGTCTCTGTTTAGAGTATTTTCTTGCATGAGTACATGCAAGATGATCAGTGTCGGGGAACATTGAGCCTCCATTATGATCTAATTTTACACACCTTTTTCCCTGTGATTACTTATGTTTTTACCTAATTCCTATCATATCATTATCATTTTTAACATCCTTAAGTTATTGTCTTAATTATGAACATGAAAAGGTTTTTTATTTATTTAATATATTTCCTTTGTTTACACTGATTTAGGAGGATTTACATAAGATTTTTACTAATAATGTTCAATATAGAGGATCAATTCTAGTTATAGGAGAAGGGTTCTTATTTGCTTAGTTCAATTATTATTCTCATATTATAGTGCATGTTCGTACCTTACCACTTGTCATATGCCCTACTACCATGATGAAAATTGAACACATGGGTGTTGTAAGGCAGAAGCTTGAGATGGTTTTGTGTTTTTCCAATTGTGCCTATGTCTTCAAGAAGGGGCATGAAACCCCAAGAAAGGATCTAGTCAACTATCCTTTATCTACAACAGATCCTCATATGTAGTGAATCGTAATGTTTTTTCCAGCTCATCAATAATTTGTTTTCCATTAAACTAATAGCTTCAAATATTTGATCTCATTCCTATCAAATAAGCTATTATTGGGAGTTTTATGATCTTCCAATTAACTAGCATATCTAGCCATCCTTGAATTTGTTCTGAATATTTGAACAAGATAAGGTGATAGCAATAGACCATGTATGATGCGGGACCTTATGATTGATGTGTATTCAGTCTATGGAAAAATGGATTCTCATTCTGACCTAAGTCCATAATTCCTTTATTCTCTATGAAGATTCAGATCATATGAGAATCCTAAAAATGTACATCTTAATTGATATTTGACCCATGAAATAACAGGAATTAGTTTTGTCCACGATTGGAATTTTCTTATATATATATATATATATACTAGACCCTCTAATGTGATAGTGGTGGCAGTTCCATTGTAACAATATGCTATTGATTTAGATATCTAAATTTATCCAGAAGATCACAAGATTTTTATCTTTCTCTGAGGTATGTAAAGTTTGAGTATATTTTTAATATGAAGGCTATTTTTGGTTTAACATCTCATTGTTTGTGTTGTAATTGACTCTGTGATTTAATTTCTTTTAGGAAGTAATGAGCTGGTAGGTTGGGTCTGCCAACTCAACTTATTGTCCCATCCCTTTACTCATTTACTATTCTAGGTTATTGATATTCTTATCTATTGTTTGATCTATCAAGTATGGTGTGCTAATATATCTAGTTTATTTTTTATATAAGTGGTTTTCTTATAACAGTGCGTGACATTTCAACTATGTCATTTGGTATAATTATTTTCATTTTAGATATGAGTTGTGTGTGTATAGATATGTGAAACACAAGGAATAAAATCATAATGAATCACATATTTTGAATAATAAACCATGAATGGATTGTAGTGAGATTTAAATTAATAGTATTTTGATAAAGTTATAATCACTACTTTGTCTCTTGTAAGTTGTTTTATATGGATCATCGCATATGAGTGACTTGAAATGGAATCTCATCTTGGAGCTAATGACCTATAACATCCATTTTAATTTTGATAAAAAATGTGTTAAGCTATTGTGACTACAAGAGATCTTTGTAATAATATTTCAAGAATGATTTGTTCCTTCTTATGGTAAAATAGTATATTCATGATGCTTGCTTATTAGAGTTTAGATTGCTTTAATAATGTTATCCATATAACAATGATATATCAGCATGTACCTGCATTTGTGTTTCCTTATTCTTTGTAAAATTAAGTCAATAAGGATTATTGCACAAGAATGTTTCCAAAAGGAAGATAATTCCGAAGTCAATACCATGAGATGTTCATTAGTGATCTTGGCATAATACTCCTTAAGCTCTTTTAATTGGAGAGAGTCTACATAGTGGTATTTTATTCTAGTTACCACCAACCATACACTATAGATACATAACATGAAATTCTAGTACATGGTCATGAGACATACACATTCGATCAATGTAATAAACCAAAATATATTAAACACTAGCAAATACAATTTGGATCTATGTTACAATATACATCAGTAAGACTCTAGATACATAGAAGAGAGGTGCCTTAGAGTAGACCTCAAAGTACATAAAATGATAATGTTGACGGTGCTGGACCCACCAAGATGTAAGGGGATCTCCCCAGTAAGAAGTCCCAACCAAACCTCAGATCGTTTGGTGTAGTAGTCCTAGTAGTGGGCCATATGGTAATGCCTTTAACATGATGTTGCATAGAGGCAAGTAAGATGACTCTGTCAGTAGCAAGGGTGTGACTGTTGTAGTGAGTCAAAGATGGTGTATGAGAGGTTCTAACATAAGTGGGTTAACATGATGGTGAAGGTGAGTTCCAGGTTGAAAGGGATCAATCCCAACTTAGCTAGGAACACACAACACATAAGACATACACAACTTCTGGTGGAGCATTCCACACGGATGTGGCAATAACAACATGCAATGTAATATAACACGTACAACACTCACGGATCAGTCTAAATGAGTGCAACGGTTGTTACAACGAGCTTCATATGAAAGGTTTGTAGGAATCCCAACAGAGAAATCGACATGGATGGGACAACATTAACAACATATACAACACATTTCCATTAATAGGTTATGCATTACAATGAAATAGTTCAGATGTAGAATATAGGTTAAAGCAACATGCATTACAAGTGTTAAAGATTAGTCTTACAACAGATACAATACATGTGTGAAAATGTGTTGGCTTTTATTATATTAATAATTGTAAGTTCAATCACACAATACATCCATGTAAACCTACTAGCCCTAACAATGGAATGTTATAGCCACATCCGCCTACTCCAAAGAGATGAACTAGCTCCGTGCAGTGGAGAAGCCAAGGCACGTTACAATATTGTCCAAGTTCTTTCCAAGATTGTCTTATCAAAAGCTTGGCTAACGAAAATCCCTTACAATGAGTTATGAGGGACTATTTATAGCAAAGGGTGGGGTGACCCTTGCCATTCCCATTTGTGATAGTTTAACTACCCTCATGAATCTTCACCTACTATATGACTGTTACATCCAACTACTGACACTTGACTTAAACTTGACATGTCTCAACATTACAATGCACATGTACTCATGTGAGACAACATGGCTTGAGCAAGCCATGCAAGACATCACTGACCCTCAGTCCGCTATGATGAGACCAACTCTTTTACATGCTTGTGATAGTGAAGGTGGTGAGTTGATTCCAAGCTTGGTCGTCCATGATGGTGTGCATGCACCTCATGGTGACATCTTCCTAAATCGAACTCTTTCCTCTATTGGAACTGGTGCATTGGTTCAGCCCCTTCATCCAACTTGTCTGCTAACATGCACATGGTCTTCTTGGGTGCGGCTGAACTGGCAACACGCTGATACATATTCCCATGTTGATATTCAATTATGTGTTGGTGGTCATGTGCATCAATTTTCCAAAGTACATGTTCAGCTCCAGTTGGACTTGCTTCTTCTCTTGGCCCTGGTGAGTGTGTTGAATGGGTTGGATTGCATGCGTGCACACAATGGCATACATGCTATTGAATCCCTTGCATGTGATCAAAAACACTTCTCACCATGTCTTCTCTGTGTCAACTGTTGTGATGGATCTTTAACTTGTATGAGCACAGTTTCATACGTGACTACATGTTGCACCCACTGCTATTCCTGTTCTTGTTGCAACTCATTCGTCTATCTATGCAGCTTTGTTTTCTTCCTTGAGTTGCTACTTCAACACATGCAACTTCTTCTTTGCTCCATTCCATGTCTATGCACGATCTTCATGTCGCACCATCATCACATAGCTTAACTCTCCAATGTTTCTTTCATCATCAGTGGATTTGCTTGAGCTTGCAACTTTGTTCTGCCTCTTTGTTGTCAACAACCTTCGTCTTGCATTCATTGCATTTGCTGTATTCACTGCGTTCGCTGCATTCGATGCATTCACTACATTCACTGTGTTTGTTGCATTCGTTATGTTGCCTTCAGCTACTCTTCATGATGATTCTGTTGTCATATCTTGATGTCCTTTTCTATGAACAATGTGATATCTTCGTGAGAAGGAAATCTTATAGACATTTGATCGATTGCATGTCCAGGTGTGCTTTGGATGGTATCTTTGATTCTGCTCTCTTGGAAACCATTGTACCTATATTGCTGAAAGGCAGATGAACATGTGTAATAGGTGGAGACAAGAAAACACTCATGGAAATAAATATGTGAGTTGAAAACCAAAATGAACTTGATAACTAACTTGCAACATACCTATCTGGCTGATCATGAAGGTTGCGCAATTTCAGCCAGGAGGTCGGGAGACCGACTACTAAGACTACATAAGGCATACCCTGGGCTACTGGGAGACTGACTGACTGCTGGAACTATGCAATGCAAAGTCCATTCTGACTGCTAACTGCTGGGATTGCACAATGCACAACCTCAGTTGGCAATGGTTGCAGGCTCAGTGACTGCATTGCGCAGTTTTCTTGGCCAACAGTCCCTGTCCTTCAGGATTGCACAATGCAAGCTTGGGGAATAGCTATTGGGTAGAAATTCACATTTCTGTAGTGGAAGGTAGAGCCTTCCCTCTCAAGATTACGCAATTTTGTCTTGGTGAGGCAGAGTTTGGGCCAAGGCTGCGCAGACTTGCCGACAGACAAATGAAACTAAATTTGAGTGTGAATGCATGTTGATACTTAGTGTAAGCATAAGTGAATGATCATGCATGCAAACAACGAATGACATATTCAGAAAATGAAACAACATGCATGTGGGTGAGGTGAGTCACCGAAACAACAAACATTCATGAAAAATAGTTTCATGCATGCAACAGAAGTGACATAGATTCATAAACTGAAATAGTGCTAGGAAAGCTAATATACATGTAAACAACACTAAGCACTCAATAAAACCAAGCAAAAAATACTCACACAAGCAAAAACACACAAAGAAACAGAAACGCAACAAAAGAAATGGGAAGCGATCTTACCCCAAAACAGCTGAGATGAATGTGTTGACAACTCCTAGATGTGATGTGGGATGTTAGAGCTGCAAGGTTGATGTGACGAATCATCTCTGCAGCATCCGGTTGATGAGTTTTGATAACATCGAGATTGTGATGCACATGCCACAAATCTAGGGAAAGTGACACTTGGTGGGAGGTTTTTGAAATGATCCTTTCATGTAACCTCCAATTGCTCAAAACATATCCCTCAAACAAGAGATGCATTTGCATGCTACCTTGGGAGAAGCAACCCATGCATGCAAATAAGTTTCGTGCAATCCCGAAGGGAACCAGTCAACTCAGCTGCACATGCAAGAGACTGCTCGACTATTGGGAGAAAATGCACATTCTTGGTTGGGATTTGGGCTGGCAGCCTAGAAGATTTGTGCAATTTTTTAGTAGAGTAGCTGACTGCTACCCAGATTTTCACAAATTCTTGGTTGAGCAGCTGTGCTGGCGAAAATTGCACAATTCCTACTGGGAGTGTTGACTGGTAAAATTACGCAATCTTGGAGCCTAGCAGGCTGTGAGACAAGATTGCACAATTTCTTGAGGGAAGTTTGGTTTCCCTCCAGAAATGCGCAATTTTCTCAGGGAAGCTTCTTAGCCTACAACTGGACCAAGTCCGGGTGAGTAGCCTATGAGGGGAATGCATCAAGCTATGATTGATAGGCTACCTTTGTGCAAGCAAAACATTGAAGATTGTGAACCTGATGAAGCAAGACAAGCTGCTATGAAGGTTCGAAGGGAAGCTCCAAAACAAAGCTAAGGTAAAATTTTGGAGGGTGGTTGTAGCCGCTACAACACTTGGTGACACAATGGTAGAAATACAGCTCTCTGAATGGACCTTGTTTGTGAAAAGAAAATCTAACACCTCCATAAGTATTGCTCAGTTCTCAGCTCCTCTTGGTTTCATGCTAGCGTGATTGTAAGATGTAGCATCTACCAAACTCTTGGTCGATTGACACACATTCCAAGCCAAATCAACATAGTTGTTTTGATTGGGGCTGAGGGGTATATTGATGCACAAGCAGTATAGTCGTCAGAGTCTTGGTTTCATCTCTGGTGTTGCTCTGCTACTAGTAGGCCTGGAGAGTACCCTGACGAAGTCACAAAGTAACATAGACATGGCTCCACTGCCAATGACCCTGGTCAGTTCCCTGATGGAGTTACTTGCATCACTTCTCTACACAAGAAGCATTTCCCTTCTTTTGCCTTATACATTTTCATTTTCTTTTAACCTTTTTAACTTTTTCATTTTTTCATTTTCATCTTCACGACTGTGCAAAGCACTTATTCATTTCAGAGGCAGAAGAGGGATTCCAACTTATTGAGAGCAGAAGAAGTTGTTCCTATAGAGAAGTAGTTTATTATACCTTTGACGTGCATGTTAAGGTTTTCCCCCTCACCTTACTCTACTTGACTGAGCTAACAATGGTTAACCCAAAAACAACCAACTAGAGTAGGTGACACTAGTTAGTGTGCAAGAATTGTGTTTTCACCAAGGTTCAGTTCGAACAATACATATTTTCCATCGATGTATCATACACTGAAATTAACAAGTTCTTCATATAGAGGGAGGATGAGAAATAACCAAGTAGTGATAGCAGCACACGGCCTCTTGTACTTTACCCAGCTTGCTTCAAGAGTCATACATGGTTTCATGCAAAACTATCCTACGAAACAAAACAAGAGAACTAACAAACAAAAAAGAAAAGCAAGAGCAGAAGCAAAAGTGAAAGCAAAGCAATTAAGCAGACAAAAAAACAAACAAAGCAAGTAAGAAAACAAGCATGAAATAGAACAACTCAAAAGCAAACACTACTCCTACTCCTAAGCTAATAGTGCATGGGTCATCTCACGTGAAGTGATACTTCCAATGTAGCCACCGGCACATTGGTTGACCCATGTTGGTAAAGGCAAGGTTCATGAACAAGATAGCTATGCGAACCAACAAACAAGAAAGATGTAACAATGAATACAAACACACTCCAAGCTTACAAGTGACCACAAAACAAAGATGAGTGAATGCCATATGACATGCATTCTATGCTGCTACCATGATGTTGTGCTACACTGCATGCATATGTTGAGTGAATGCATTCTCTTGACTGTGACATGCAAGAAAACGTGAGAAAAGTAGACCACTTGTGTTGTGCATGTGTGTTTGCTATGTAAGATTCCTCCAACGCAAGAGCAATGGGATTGTGCTATCTGAGTGGAGGAAGAGACATATGGGTGTTTGGTTGATCTTCTATGCAGAGCAGAGAGTGATGAGGAGCCTTAATTGTTTCAACAATTTCCTTACTGGAAGTAAAACCAACCTTAGGAAAGCGAGGGCCTGACATAACCATCAGCTCGGGCTGAAGTGCGTCAACATTCTAAGGGGTTTCGACCTCATGGACAGATATATCATCGTAGACCAATGTCTTGGATAGATTAACAATGGTTGAATCAACATCATGATCAGATGAGGAAGTGAATAGATCACGACAACCAAGATCAGAAAATTCAGGATGTTCGTCAGCATCCTCATGATTTGATGAATCAGGCAGAGGGGTAGATGAGAAGAAAATATGTTCACCCTCTGTGTTTTTAAGAAAGATAAATGACAGATTGAACGGACTTTCCGAGGAATATGTGTCCTCAATGCACTGTAATGACAGAGTGACATCCAACGTATCCTATGAATGATCAGAAATAGAAGCATCCAGAAATGAGTTTTCAGAGGGGAAATAAGTAGTGGAAAAATCACAAGGGATGTCAGGATGAAGCAAATGAGGCGTGACTAGAAGAGACTCATCCTTGACTAGGGGTTCTTCTTTAGATTCCTACACACACTCATCATGAATGATGGAGCAAGCTGGCTGCATAACACCAACTCCGTTGATAGCTTCATCCACATTCACAACAAGTGAGGAGTTTGGAATGGAAGAACACAAAATAGTACAATCTGAAGGATCAATAGATTGTGAGGACGAAGGTCAAGGGAAAGAGTCCATGTGACAACCAACAATATTTCTAGCCAAATCTGCACAAATCTCAAGAACAGGTGGGGTGGGAGAATTTGACAATTCAACAGAGGCATGTGCATGATCTCCCACATCACTCTACGGTGGTCGAGACATTTGATGATGTGAAGGTGGATAGTCATTTGTGACAGTGACTATATCTGCTTGTGATTGTGGAGCTCCATCACCAAAGTGTGCTGAGAGAGGTTCAAATATGTGAAGAAGATACTCAAATATTCCATCAAGAAATCCCCAATCAATATCATCTTCCGGGAATAAGTATGCAAGATTACAAAAGCATGTGTGAAACTGTTCAACGGATTCATCGGGTGCTTTTCGTAATTTCAAAATTTCTTTATTGAGTGCTTTATGGTCATAGTGATTGAAAGCATGGTCTATCTCTACAATCAGATGAGCAAGAGAATGAATATATTTTTTGGGCAGCATGGCACACCAGTGCATTGGGTGCCCTCAAAGTGTGAAGATGAATAGTGCGCAGCTCATGTATTCCTCAAAGAATCCATGTCTTTCACATGAGACTACAATGCCAACCGCGTGCCTTACCGAGGCTATGTAGCCTCCACCATCAAATGTTTTATGAGACAAGTTATTCGAGAGCCTTTTCATAATGATTAAATCATTCCATAAGACATGCATCCTAGAAGAGAAACTCGGTAGTTAGTCATGATAGATGTGAAGAGATTCAAAATAGATGTGAGGACTTAGCTTGTCATATGGCCCTCCTTCTAGTGCCAAAATGTCGATGATGCTGGACCTGCCAATATGCAAGGGGATCTCCCCGGTAATAAGTCCCAATTAGACCTCAAACCGTTTGGTGCAGGAATCCTAATAGTGGGTCATATGGTAATGCCTTGACCATGATGTTGTACAGAGGCAAGTAAGATGACTCTGTCAGTAGCAAAGGTGTGACCACTGCAGTGATTCAAAGATGGTGTATGAGAGGTTATAACATAGGTGGGTTAAGATGATGGTGAAGGTGAGCCCAGGATGAAAGGGATCAGTCCCAACTTGGCTAGGAACACACAACACATAGGACATACATAGCTTCCGGTGGAGCAGTACACACAAATGTGATGGTCACAACATACAAGGTAAGATAACACATATGACACTCACAGATCAGTCCGAATGAGTGCAACGATTGTTACAACGAGATTCATATGAAAGGTCTGTCTGATGTCTAGTAGAGGATTCAACATATATGGGACAACATTAACAACATATAAAACACATTTCCATTAGTAGATTATGCTTTACAAAAATGAAACAGTTCAGATGTAGAACACATGTTAAAGCAACATGCATTATGAGTGTTAAAGATTAGTCTTACAACATATACAATACATGTGTGAAAACATGTTGGCTCTTGTTATATAAAGAAGTGTAAGTTCCAATCGTACAATACATCCATGTAAACCTGCTAGCCCCAATAGTGGAACGTTACAACCACATCCACCTGCTAGGAGAAAGAGATGAACTAGCTCCGTGCAATGGAGAAGCCAAGGCACGTTAGAATATTGTCTAAGCTCTTTCCAAGATAGTCTTATTAGAAGCTTGGCTGACCAAGAGCCCTTACAATGAGTTATGAGTGACTATTTATAGCAAAGGGTGGGGTGACCCTTGACATTCCCATTTTTGACAGTTCAACTACCCTCATGACTCTTCACCTACTCTATGACTATTACATCCAACTATTGACACTTGAATTACACTTGACATGAATCAACATTACAATGCACATGTACTCATGTGAGACAACATGGCTTGAGAAAGCCATGTAAGACATCAGTGATACTTGGTCCGCTGTGATGAGACCAACTCTTTGACATGCTTGTGATGGTGAATGTGGTGAGATGATGCCAAGCTTGGTCATCTGTGATGATGTGCATACACCTCATGGTGACATCTTGCTAAAGCGAACTCTTGCCTCCATTGCAATTGGTGCATTAGTTCGGCCCCTTCATCCAACTCATCTACTAACATGCACATGGTCTTCTTGGGTATGCGACTAAACTAGAAACACACTGATGCATAGTGTTTGTGTTGATCTTCAAGTGTGTGCTGATGGTCATGCACATCAACTTGCCGAAGTACATGTTCAGCTCCAATTGGACTTGCTTCTTGTCTTCGCCTTGGTGAGTGTGGTGAATGGGTTGGATTGCATGCATGTGCATAATGACATGCATGCTATTGAATCCCTTGCATGTGATAAATAACACTGCTCGCCATGTCTGCTCCATGTTAGCCACTAGGATGGATCTTTAACTTGTATGAATGTAGTTTCATCTGTGAGTGCATGTTGTTCCCATTGTTGTTTCTATTCCTACTGCAACTTATTCATCTGTTTGTGTAGATTCATGTTCTTCCTTGAGTTGTTGCTTCAGCACATGTAACTCCTTCTTTTCTCCATTCACTATCTTCGTGTGATCTTCATGCCGTGCCATCACCTCATAAGCCTGAGTCTCCAAAGTTGCTTTCATCATCAGTGGATCTGCTTGAGCGTGCAACT
This sequence comes from Pinus tabuliformis, assembly GCA_031772625.1. NCBI lineage: Eukaryota > Viridiplantae > Streptophyta > Pinopsida > Pinales > Pinaceae > Pinus > Pinus tabuliformis. The sequence goes on along the minus strand of CM062816.1, from coordinate 1,033,483,173 downwards.
TTGTTCCACCTCTGTGTTGTGAACAACCTTCCTCTTGCATTCATTTCATCTACGGCATTCGTTGTGTTCACTGCATTTGTTCAATTCACTGCATTTGGTATGATGCCTTTAGCTATTGTTCATGATGCAACTTGCTGTGATGCTACCGCTATCATGTCTGGATGTCCTTGTCTACGAACAACTTGATATCTTCGTGAGAAGTCAAGCTCATAGACATTTGCTTGTTTAAATCTCCAGGTGTGATTTGGATGTGTATTTGCCTCTGCTCTCTTGGAAACCATTGTACCTATATTGTTGAGAGGGAGATGAACATCTGCAATACTTGGAGACATGGCAACACTCATGGCAAGAAATCTGCCAATCGAAAACAAAAATGAACTTGAGAACTGACATGCAACATACCCGTGTGACTGATCATGAAGGTTGAAAAATTTTGGGCGGAAGGTCGGGAGACTAACTGCCAAGACTAAACAAGGCATAGTCTAGGCTGCTGGGAGACTGACTAACTTCTATAACTATGCAATGTACAGTCCAATCTGGTTGTTGACTACTGGGATTGTACAATCTCAGCTGGCAATGGATGTAGGCATAGTGACTGCATTGCGCAGTTTTCTTGGCCAGTAGTCACTGTCCCTCAGAATTGTGAAAAGCAGGCCTACGGAAGAGCTGCTGGGCATCAATGCATATTTCTGGAGAGGAAGGAAGAGCCTTCCCTCTCAGGATTGTGCAATGTTGTCTCGGTGAGGTAGAGTCCAGGGCAAGGCTGCCCAGACTTACTAACGGGCAACTGAAAGTGAATGTGAGTGTGAATGCATGATGATGTTGAGTGTAATCAAAGTGAATGATCATGCATGCAAATGGCGAATGATAGATTCAGAAAACTGAAGAATATGCATGTGGGTGAGGTGAGTCATCGAATCGACGACCGTTCGTGAAAAACAATTTCATGCATGCGACAACAGTGAGATAGAAACAAAAACTAAAACAATTCTAGGACAAGATAATATACATATAAATGACAAAAAGTGCTCAATGAAACTAAGAAAACAATACTCACACAAGCGAAAACACAAAAAGTGACAAAAATGCAACACAAGGCATGGGAAGCAAGTTTACCCCAAAACAGCTGAGATGAATGTGCTGACAGCTCCTAGATGTGATGTGGGATGTCAGAGCTGTAAGGTTGATGTGAGGAATGAGATTTGTAGCATCCGGTTGATGAGTTTTGATAGCATCGAGGTTGTGACGTGCATGCCACAAATCTAGGGAAAGTGGCACTTGGTGGGAGGTTTCTGAAATGATCCTTGCATGTAACCTCCAAGTGCTTGAAAAAGATCCCTAAAGCAAAGGATTCGTTTGCATGTTGCTTTGGGAGAAGAAATGCATGCATGAAAGTCATTTTTGCTCAGTCCCAGAGGGAACTTGTCAACTCAGCCTCGCAAGCAATAGAGTGCTTGACTGCTTGGAGAAAATGCACATTTCTGGCTGGGAGCTGGGTTGGCTGCCTGGAGATTTACGCAATTTCTGGGTAGAGTAGTTGATTGCTACCCAGATTTGCACAAATTCTAGGCTAAGAAGCCCTGCTAGGGAAAATTGCACAATTCCTGTTGGGAGTGTTGACTGGAAGAATTGTGCAATATTGGAGCCCAACAGACTTCTAGATAGGATTGTGCAATTTCTGGAGGGAAGGTTGGTTTCCCTCCAGAAATGTGCAATTTTCTTGGGGAAGCTACTTAGCTTGTGGCTAGACCAAGTCCAAGTGAACAACCTGTGAGGCGAATGCATCAAGTTGTGATTTACAGGTTGTCTTTATGCAAGCAAAAAATTGAAGATTGTGAACCTGATGAGGCAAGACAACCTGTTGTGAAGGTTGGAAGGGAGGCTTCAAAACGAAGCTAAGGAAAAATTTTGGAGGGTGGTTGTAGCTGCTACAATAGATACATAAATCCAATTCACCTGAGGAAGGGTTCCATATAAGAGTGAAATGTATGTATCCCATGGCCTTATACTTAGCTCTGATGGTACGAATCTATAACATGTAAATGAATGAGCTAATGTTGAGCATGGTAGAAACCATATGAACCCTGATCAATGAGTTATAAAGTTAACATATGTGAGGGGAATCATAAGCGATAAAAATGGACCCAAAGGTACTTATCACAACCCACAGAGTTTCAATAAATGTGTTGATTTTAAACACTTGTGGAGCTAACCTACTAGGATTCAATGAGGTAAACTCACTAACAATTACAAGGATGCTCACAGCTGAGGTATGCAATGTCCAAGTTACTACTAGTTCCTACATCAAACTCTTGGATAATGTGCTAAATTCAAAATATAGAAGATCCATCAAAGGAGGGACTTGAGATATCCCCCATTGATTTACATAGAAATATTGAGAAATGATGTGAATGGGTGAAGTCATGAAGCACAATTAACACAAGAATGGTTGACACAAAAGGTTAACAAGGACTGTAGGTGGCCAAATAAGGCTTGCACTTCCCTTGAATGTTAAGGCGCACTGCAAAGGTGACCTGGAATCATATAATAAGGAAAACCATATGATATCATGCAACAATGAAGTAGACATTGAAGCATGCTCCATAGTGATTAGAAGAGTACCCAACTATAGGAGTAAATTGACTCCTATGTATGGTAGGGCTCCTAGGCAAGCTAAAACCTAGTTGTGCGGTAATTATGTAGACATGTTCCATGTTCAAGGGTGACACAACATATGTTGTCATTATTCCTAACATAATGGACAAAAAATACTTCCCCCTCCCTCACTTTTCTCTCTTTATTTGTTTGTATCTCCTTCATACTTCAATGAGCATAAAAGAGAGGAAATAAAGCTTGATAGTTTCTTTTCGTTTATTTTTAATGATCCTAAAAAATAGATAAATGGATACTTGATAATGGATTTTATTCATGGTTTAAGGAGCTCAAATAAGAGGTAGAGTGTGCTCAATACAAGGTGTCTTTTTCATGAGGTTTTAACGAGCTTGGAAAAGAGATAAAAGGATGCTTGATACCCTTTAGCATTTAACAAGGATGACAAGGACAAAAGGGAAGCTCATCCTAGAGGAAAAAGTGGTATAAATATTATCAACTAGTTATGAGCTAATGTTATGCTCTTGACCTGCGAGAAGATGTCAGAATAGAAAATATGCAAAGAGATACAACCCAGAACATAGAACAGATGAGAAATAAAATTATGTATTTTATTATTCAGAGAGGAAAGCAATGTTCACTTACCTCTTCGAGGGGGAAACCTCCAATAGAGTAGGGCTCAATTACAAAATAAGACATGACTCTCCTTAATGGGGAGTCTCTATCCTTTATATAGGATTCATACATGCAATACCATGGGTCAGTACCATGGTTCTTATTAATACCATCTATCTAATACCATGGCCCATCACCAAAGCAGGTGTAAAAGGGTGGGGTAGGGCACAAAAATGAGCATACTTAGAAATTTTGTCCACAACCACCATGATGATTGACTTGTTGCCTAACTTCGGAAGACCAGTAATGAAATCCATAGAAACATCCATCCAGATTGAGGCATGGATGGGAAATTGCTCTAAAGTGCCTAGAGATTTGATTGTTTCTCCTTTGTGGCACTGACACACATCACATGCAGCTACAAAAGCAAGAACATCATTTTTCATGCATGTCCAAAAGAATGAATGCCGAGTGCAGATATAAGTCTTCTGAAAGCCTGAATGGCCTGCAGTGGGAGATGAGTGAAACTCTGCCAAAATGTGAATTTTGAGGGTGGATGTTGGTGATATCACTACTTTGTCCTTGCAGTGAAGAATCTCATCCTACCAAGATTAGCCCACTATGGAATTTGGATCTTCCTACAATTTATTAATGAGTTGGGAAAGTGAAGGATGTGAAAACCATTCCTTGCGAGCCTCTTCAATCCACTCTGGAATGGGAAGAGAGATTGCTAGCAGGGTGCTTTCCTCCTCAAATTGGTGTGATAAAGCATCCAATACGACATTTTCATGCCCTTTCTTGTAAATTATCTCATAATCATATCCCAACATTTTGGCTAGCCATTTATTTTGTTGTACCGATGATAGGAGTTGCTACAAAAAATATTTGAGGCTTTGATGGTCTGTGCAGATTTGGAAATGTCGCCCCCAATAAGTATGGTCACCAGGTATCCACTTCATGTAAGATGGCCATCATCTCCTTCTCATAGGTAGATTGTCCCAAATTTGTCCCACTTAGTTGTTGGCTAGTGAAGGCCAAGGGTCGACCTTCCTACATTAAGACAACCCCAATACCCGTAGCTGAAGCATCACATTCAATCACAAAAGATTTGGTGAAGTCGGGTAGTGCCAATATGGGAGTGGAACACATGGCATGTTTGAGAGCTATAAATTCCTGTTGCGCTTCATCATTCCAGAGGAATGAATTTTTCTTGACAAGGTGAGTGAGCGGTATAGCAATGTGACCATAATTATGGACAAATTTGTGATAGTAGCTGGTGAGACCCAAAAATACTCTCAAACTCTTCAAGGTCTTTGGTTGGGGCCAATCCTGCATTCCGTGGATCTTTTTGGGATCCACCCTAACACCTTCATGCCCCACAATGTGGCCCAAATACTCAACTTTTCCATGCCAAAAGAGCACTTGGACAATTTGACAAATAATTTATGCTTCCGGAGCAGTTGCAAGAGTAGGTCTACATGTTGAAGATGTTTTTCCCAGGTGAGGCTATAGATGAGGATGTCATCAAAGAAATCAAGGACAAATTTTCTGAGATATGTTTTGAGCAGGTGATTCATGAGGCTTTGAAAAGTGGATGGGGCATTACAGAGACCAAATGGCATTACCAAGAATTCATAATGGCCTTCATGAGTTTGGAAAGCATTCTTTGGAATGTCTTCTTCTTTCATGCAAATTTGGTGATAGCTCGAGCGAAGGTCTAGCTTAGTAAAGAATTGAGCCCCATTTAGTTCATCCAACAAATCATCAAAAACTGGGATGGGAAATTTATCTTTGACCGTCAACTTGTTGAGGGCCTTGAAGTCTGGACACATACACCATTCCCCATCTTTCTTGAGGACCATGACCACAGGCGATGAATAAGGACTAATGCTAGGATGAATGACACCGACATCCAGTAATTCCTTGATGATTTTTTCAATTTCATTCTTTTGGGTGAAGGGGTATCTATATGGGCGCACATTTGGTGGTAGTGCCCCTAGGACCAAAGTAATGCTATGATCATGTTCCCCTCTCGAGGGTGGAAGCTCATGAGGTTTGTCAAAGACCTACAGAGGGTTGTTTAAGACCTGTTGCATCTCAGGATGAATATGAAGAGAAGTGGACTCGAAGGCCTGGATGGCATTAAATTGGGTGATTACTCCATGGTGGCCCTTTTTTAACAAATTTTCCATCCAATGTTAGCTGATGATAGAAGGAGCACTTGCTTGGAGTTCGTGGAGGGTATGTGTGTGGTCATTTTGCTTAAAGCTCATATATAACTCCTAGAAATCCATTGTGATTGGGTTGAGTGTGTGAAGCCATTCAGCCCCCAAGACAATGTCACACCCACCCATGTTGATGGCAAACATGTGGGTCTTTAGGTGGTAATCGCCCATCTGAAGTTTGACATTCTCACAACAGCCGTCACATTTTATTGTCCCCCCAATTAGCAATCTGGCCCTAGAAATTAGAGACTGTTTTGACAAAATAATGCACTACTTCTGCAAATATTATGGATAAAGTTATGCGTGCTACCACTATCAATCGAGACTAATACAGGGCAATGTTTAACAAAACCTTTGATTTGAGAGTTTGGGGAGAAGAAATGCCTGCCAAGGCATGGAGTGAGATAACTGGTTCTTCTGGTGTAGTTCGGAGCTCATTGTCCTGCTAGTTGTCCTCATCTTCCTCCTTTGGTCCCTCAAAGGGTGGGGCTTCCTCAGTAGCATCAATTTGAAAGAATTTCGGTTCCTTGCATTTAAGCCCCGAGGAGTATTTTTCATCACAATAGTAACACAATCCTTGCTTTCTTCTTTCCGCCATTTCTACTGGTGACACCTTTTGAACCTTAAGTGTTTGGGCAGTTCTCGAAGCTTGGCTGGGGCATCCCTTGGTTATGAAATTTGGACGAGGTGACTGGGCCACTAACGCGCGTTCCACTTCACGAGCCGTCGTGCAAGATGCCAGCCATGTGGCTAGGTGGTGCATCCATACATGGACTTGTATGGCATCTTTGAGACCACTGATAAAACATTCCAAGTAGAATTCATTTGCCAAACCTCCTGTGTGGAATGCTAATGCTTCAAATGCTATAATATAGTCTTGTACTGTGCCTGTCTGTCTGAGCTTAGTAAGACGTCCCAAAAAATTAGATTCATGTTCAAAGCGATTAGAAAGGGATTTTGAGAATATCTATCAAATAATTGGCCTTGCATAGCACTTTTGATGCCACTGCCACCATTGCCATCTTTCTTGGTGCAAATAAAGGCTTCCCACACTTAGCTTAGTCTCATCATATTTGATGTGATTCAATGTGAAATATTGGTCCATTTGTGATAGCCATATGGCCAGATGGGAGCCATCAAATTTGTACATGTCCAGATTGGGTGGTCGAGGGTGGCAATGTTGGTGGTTTCCATGGAAGTGAAGAGAATGGCTAGATTTGCCCTCATGGTCTTCATTAAAAGCATATGCCTCTGATTGTAACACCAAATTGCCCTTTGTGACTGTGTCATTTAAGTTCTGTATCTTCCTCATTAACTCCTCCAACTTTTTTTCAAGGATGTCCATCTTCTCATTAGCATAGCTTGAGCTCTAGTTCTACCCTGCACAGATCCAGTTCACTTTTCGTCACTGTGAAAAAATTTCAAACCACCGAAAATTTGAAGCTGACAAGTGAATGGTACCACCTTGCTCAAACCTTTGTCCTGATTCTTATGGGCTAAGTCTCCTATAAGCGTCCCAGGGTATAGAAGTCACAAGCCTCCCTGCACAAATAGTCAGATCTGTCTGCGAAGCCCTCAACTATAGAGTGTAGTTGTCTGTAAAACCCTCTAACAGTAGTACTTAGCCCAATCTTTTAGGGCACTAACTATGGAGGATAAAATGTACCCTTAGCCATACTACCCGACGACCCTATCATATGCATGATTAATCTCGCTAAGTTCTATTCTTAGTGTACTGTAGTAGCAAGATGGCCGACGGTTTATCTACGGCAAGGTTTCAGGTGAGGTTGGGGGCTTCCGATATACCCAGAGGATACATGGAAGACAGTCTGTGTGTGGTTCTGTCTAATGCGCTACTACTCGAAGGGGTACCCACAGGGGTTACAAGGGAGTCCAGCAAGCGCGACCACCTCTATATTTCCTATGTGCATGCCTCTAAAAATCCACAGGTTTATGCGCTCAATGAAAGATCCCGTGGTTCAAATACGTTGGAACACGTCTCTGGACAAAAAAAAAATTATACTAAAAAAGGAGATCCCACCGGCCCTAGAAAGTGCTCTGATACCACTTGTTATGCTCTTGACCTACAAGAAGATGCCAAAATAGAAAATATGTGAAGAGATACAACCTAGAAAACAGAACAGATGGGAAACAATAATATATATTTTATTATTCAGAAAGGAAAGCAATGTTCACTTGTCTCTTTGAGGGGGCAACCTCCAATAGAGCTGGGCTCGATTACAAAATAAGACACGACGCTCCTCAATGGGGAGTCTCTATCCTTTATATAGGATTCAACATGCAATACCATGGGTCAGTACCATGGTTCTTATTAATACCATCTATCTAATACCATGGCCCATTTGCAACTAACTGTCGTCCCTTCTTTAAATGCAGGTCAACCACTTACAACTATTAATATGGGATTTATTGACTCTTTAACTAACTATAACTATGACTCAACCCTATTACATAAATAATGGGGTTAGGGTTGGACCCTAACAGCTAAAGGACTGACCCTAAGCAAGGTGGAACAAAGCAGTTGGCAAGGAGGACCACTCATCATAGAGTTCCATCCAAGAAAGGTAACAATACAAAGTGAAATCGAGGGAGAGGGCCAAGGTATATGTGACTATGATGACAAAATGAGAGCAAGAAGTATCGGCATGCATAAGTGAGCCTAAATATAGCATCAATCATAAGGTAAAAAGTGTTTGGAATCCTCTAATGGTGTGGATAGAAGATTACAATGAAGAGGAAATAAGGCAAGTACATATTTTGATGGTTTTGCTTCCTGTGTATGTGTGTTTATGTGTAATGGGGTTGTTGTGCATGTATGCACATGTTTTAGGTTTCAAGCTTAGAAGACTTTGCAATGTAATTATGTAACACATGCATATTTATAAAATTAATGGTTATGGACTAAAAATATGTAAATGAGTATGGGGGGCTAAGACTCCATGGATGAGTGAAAAAGGGATCAAATGATTTAATAATAATAAAATATTTCCTGCATAAAACCAAAAGTCCATTAGGGGCTTAGGGGGCTCCCAAGTGGAAAAGGTGATGCATTATTGCAAAAGGAGCATGTCTAGCACTATGGAGAGGATAATTACAAATGATTCCTATGTTATGGAAGGAGTATGGATGAATATTGTGAAGGTTACGTAAATAATACCGTGGAAGCATGAAGACCATGGTGGAAATGGAAGCCTGGAAAGGTACTTAGAGGGCCTGTGATGGAAGTGGAATGCCTAAAAGCCATAGGTCTACTGGTTGGAGGTTTATGGGCTTTGTATATTGGTTGCATGATTCCTATAAGGGTACTTGTGTTATCAGATAAATAATTCTTGTGGACAAGACTAATCTCCTTAAATTTGATACCCAAATCTAGAGGAAGAAAAAATAGAAATATACGACTTTCCCTAAGTCTGTTATAATCAAATAATAGATGAAAACACCAATGAAAGGAGAGAGATGAGAAATTCATACTTGTTTATCATATTTTTTCCTCTCTAGTTGCTCACAATGTTGTATCTTCTAGCCTTTCTTCAATGATCTTAAAGAAAACACCTGTAGATAACACACACAAATGAGAATAAAAGCACATCTAATCAAAATATGATTCAACAAGACTTGTATATGTGGTCAAGAAGATATATACCAAAAATCATCAAACATAAATAATGTTTGTGAGAAAAAAAATACATAATTGTATTATCAAAAGCAAGTGGTTACAATTTGATGCCTTAATGTCATAGAGTCCCCTTCTAGTTATTCCACATATGAATACCTTTCTTTAAAAAGCTTAAGGATCATAATTTGTATACTTTAGCAGAGTTTCGATGAGAATATTAGAGCCAAATCCTTTCTAAAATCAACAAAGACCCCTCTCTCAATGAAATATGGTTGTATTTATAAGCTTAGAGGAGGATGAGAAGAGGAGGTTTATATCTATCCAAATTAGGGATGTGAGTAAGTTCCAAACTCAATGAGATAGATTCCATCCATGAGGCTTATATTCTAGAGGCTTTTCATTATTTTTATTTTTTCCTTTATAAAAATAATATCACACCTTGTAAATGACCAACCTGCAATAATGCCATACCTGAAAGTTATGCAACATGTGACAAATAGATATGCCACATGTTGTCAATGTGCAACTTGCAAATCCTCTTGAAATATGGTTTATAAATGGATTTGAACAATATTTTCATGTTTCAAGGAAAGGATTTTATTCCACCTTGTTCATGGCTTAATGGTAATAAATCTTTAGATGATGAAGGATAGGCATACAACATTAATTTCCATGAATGCAACAAAATAATGTGCAACAAAATGCCCCCCTAAAGTATGAAGGTAGAAAATGAGTGATAAATAAAATACTTTATCATGAAAATGAATTGAAACAAGGAATAGACTAGTTGGAAACCTGCTAACAACAATCAAGGAGTTATAGTACAATAATATAATCTATGAGGTATGGATTCACATACTCATAGTACAAGTGACTCAAAGCATAGCTATCGACATATAAAGATCCATGTTAAAAGAGAAAAGTCATGGCCATTAAAATTAAATCATGGATCCATGGCCGCATGACTCAATACAAATATAGCCACCAGACACATTGTAGATCTATGGAACAATCATAAATACTCAAAAGTCTCCATTGCAACCTGGATGTAACAGATAGGATCTAGGGTCTTCATATCCATATTTCCATAGTACAAACCTAACCATGTGAATAAATCTATTCAGGTCGAACATGGTAGAAATCTTCTGATTATCAATTAATGATGAAAATTATTAACATACACAAAATAAAGCACCAATAAAGATAATGGTCCTTAAGGTACTTGAGTACATTCTATTAAGTGTGAATAGATGATCTGAAGATGAACACTCATAGAATCATTTAATCAAAGTTCAATAATGTAAATGTATCATTGAAGGTGAGGAAAATTTCCATCAAGGCATGAATGATCCTAGGTACTGAATGGTTCCTAAAGAAGCTTCCCATATAATGTGTTGAATTTGGTAGAAAGTGATTCTTCGCAAGAGGCACTTGATGTGTCCCATATCTATAAAAAAAAAGAGGTTCAATTATGTGAATTATAACATAGCACAAAGTGATTTAGAACTAAATTGGGGATGACCAACATGATAGAAGTATTAAGAACTATGAAAATTTGTCGAACTAAGGTTAAAATTGTATTAAACATATTGATGACATGAAAATTGACTTGGAAACATTGACACAAAAAAAGGATCACAAACCAAAGTGTAATACTTTTAAAGAAATATGAGAAAAAAATGATAAGCATATTTCCCAACCCTGACACAAGGGTGAAAGGGTGTTATGTTCAAAAGCGACTTGCACGAATTTTATATATTCCCTTCTCAAATTTCCCCCACCATTTCTGGTGAGTATCTCCTTATGTTTAAGTGAAATTGAGTATGATGAGAATATAAGATCATGCTTTAGATGAGTCCTTCAATTTTTTTTTAACAAATGCTAGGAAGGAGTGGTTTGGTCCCAACTTACAAATGGGACCTTCATTGTTTAAGTTTTATGATTCCATTGAAGGAATGAAAAGAAAACTCCAAGATAACATTTTTCATTTATATTTAGCTAGTCCAAAAAAAGGATAAAAGGCATCTCATTCATGATTCTTTCAATGTAAAATTTTAATGACCCCAAAGAAAGTAAATCTTGGTGATTTTCATATTTAGAGAGTTTGAAAAATAAAAAATAAAACTCTAGTGAGGATCTTTTTCACTACTAGCATAGTCATTGACAATCTAGTCAATAAAATGGGTTGGATATTTATCTTGGATCAATACATACATAGATCGTATCCTATTTCGTGGTGACTGGAACAATATTGGATACCCAATTGAACAAAAGTACAAGGTAAATAAAATCTGCTTTAAGAAGTTTCTTAACCCCATCTTTGATAGTAGTGGCTTTTGGTGGGTGAACAAGATGAAGCTTTTTTCAAACAAGCATGGCTTCACGATGTGTCTTAGTTTTGTGAATGATAATTTGTGGATCAATATCAAGAATTTCTTCATAGGACCAAGAAAAAATATTGTGGAATTCTTTAAATAGGGTTGTATAGGTTCAAATTTATTCATGAGAAAATGAGGTACCTATATGAACCTTTTCCATGATCTTGATTTTATTGAGATATTAATTGGTATGGTTACTGATATACTCCTTGAATTCCCTCCAGATAGAACATCATGGATCAAAATGGGAGCTTGAGTGTTATTGATTATCTTGGTTAAAATCAAAGTTTCAATTTGACTCTCAATAGTCTCAAGCTTAGTGAGAAAGAACTATGATGATGACTATCATCACATGGTATTTCTCCTAAATACATGATCTCCATGCTACTTTCATTAGTAAGAAAATTATCATCGAAAGGATTAAGATATGTAGTGGAAATGAGCTATTAGGATTGAAACTATTGATATAAAACCACATGCATTCAGTTATTGGAACTAGAAGTAGCTAAAAAGGGTGATTTCATTGCTTCATAAGCTAATTCATTTGGGCTAAGTGGCATCTGGTCACCATATTCTTCATACTGTGATGGGATAGGCACTACCCAAGGGTCATATGATTTGAGGGATCCACTAGTGCTAACCAAAATCATGTTAATTTTAGTGACACAAGGAAAAGTGTTGGGTGGTAGAAGTTTAAATTCACCCATTAATGATGAATCTTTCAAAAAACCCACACCAACATTCTCATAGGAAAACAATGTTTTACCTATGAAAGGTACATTACCAGTCATCCGTGAATCAAAAGAATAGTAATTGAGATGGTCTACCATGACTATTTTCCCTTAATGAGGGAAGTGAAGCAAACAAGAAAGAGTAGAATCTATAACATACATATTGTACGTCTAGTTATGACAAAGTAAAAGGTTATAATTGAGAGATCCATCAACAAATTATAATTTGGCTATTACTATTTTACCTTCTAACTCAATAAGAAATGCATTAATAACTCTATATGTTTTGAATACTCTACCATCAAATGCTTTTAAAGTTGGTGTTGATTGATTGAGAAAAGGAGAGCCAATGGGTTTCCAATAGGTTAAAGGCATTATGTAGGTTGAGGCTCCTTTGTCAATGACGATACAAAATTTGTTTTTCCATATAGAATACCTTGAATCTGGAATGCAAGTTGGGGGGGAGACTTAGTACATGATTATACAAATAAAAAACCATCAAATGAAAATCATATGGATCAACTACACTAATATATGACAATAGATTTTTTATTGTGTAGGGAAAATTTGGAGTTCAAGGGCCAACATCATAGAAGGAGCTTGAGCTAAATCTTCCATAATATTGTAATTTTAAGCATCTCAAGAATTTGGAATGAAGGATGGCCTACGAATAACACCCTTTGGAGGGGGTTGGATCACTACATCATAATTCGGTTGCTTGATTGGAGACGTCTAGTGGTAGGTAGAGTGGATGTGGAAGATTTTCTAGGAACACTTCAACTAGGAGGATCATAGCCTTTGTCTCACACTGACACTAAAACTTTCTCTTCACACATGATTATGTTAGAAGATTTTTCAAGGGGAGACTATTTATTTTGCACAAACATTATAGTTTGCCGAGAAGGAAAAGGGTCTGTAAAAACATTATGTGTATTTGAAGTTCCTTTGATGAAATGAATGATGTTGGCACGACATGGAAAATCCTTAGTATAATGATCCTAGTAACAAATAAGAAAAGGATATAAAGGTTTTCACTTTTTTGTTTCCTTAGTGGGTTGAGTTTTAGTTTTACTTCCCTTTTAGCTTTACCTTTTCACTTTTTCTTACTTCCAAGTTGTTAAGATTTACTAGTCGACGTGAAATGGACTATGTTAATGTCAAAAGTTTTAACAGGAGTAGTAGTAGGAGGAAAAGAATTTTGAACCAAAACAGTCATAGTAGATTTGGGTTCAAATGAGTAGATTTTATACTCATGGATTGTTGATTAACAGAACGAATCACACCATCAACAACATGATATTCCATAGAAGGTGATGTAGTGGGATTATTTGATGGTTGAGGAGTATGAGGAATATGATGATATAATATGCCAAAAGATTAATATACATGATCCATCTATTTAGCCAAAGCAATATATTTCTCTTAGGTAAGATCACTACCCATGGAAACATAACGAGAAATAGGATGAAATCATGACTTTCTAAACTAATCTGCTAGTAATTGTTCTAGGATAAAGGATTTAATTAATCAAATTTGTTATCTCCATTCATGAATATGATATGAAATATGTGTAGAAATATATTTTTGTAATGAAGTTAAAAGCTCAATGTCGGTTTCATAATGAATTTCATGTTGGCTGTGGGTCAAAAATGTTTTAGCCATCATATAAAAATCATAGAATGATGCTCATGATAACTCGATCGACCACTTAGATACAACACTATTAAGAGTGTATTAGAAAAGATGTAATTGAATGGAATCATCATTTAAATAGTTTGAGGAACACCACAAATGATAATTTATAACATTCTTTGATAGGTATTAAAAATTTTTTCATAAAATTTGGGAATATCAGTTGGAGGCAAGAATTATTGGCCATAATTGATGATGAAGAATATGATAATTCATAAGTCATGATTGGTATGGTAGGTCTAAAGTCATAGGAAATGTTAACTTCCTATTAAAATCAAGTTGTGGATAAGTAGGATATTAGTAACAATTGTTGGGCCTTGAAATTTTCATTCACTTCCATTACATTTTCATTTATGTTTCCATATTGTCACCTTCACTCCACCTCTATTTCATTACATTTACCTTACCATTATCATTATTGGGTCACATTTATGTTTTTCCAAAATTTATTAATTCTTAGCATTTTTAAGTGAATTTATGGTTAAAAATTAGAAAATAATGTGCATATGCTTATACCTAACAAGTGGGATGAGATTCTTGACATGTGTAGATCAAAAGGAAGCTTCTAAACGACCCTTATGTGGCATCCCAAAAATTCGAATTTGAGTGGAGAAGATCATGGGATCATGAGGATATGTGTATCATTTCCTATTTGTATTGAAACTCTAAGAAGACATGTGTCTTATCATTTCCTATTTTGATTGTAACTCTATAGATATAGGTAGAGATTCATGGACTCTCATTAATGAGATAACTTCTCATCCTTTTGTATTAATAGGGGAAGTTTTATCCTATCATTTCAGATGTGTAAAATTGGAGTTATGCTCAAGCTTTGAATATAGAATTAGATTGTGGCACCTTACTCATGAATGTTCCTTCATTTTGACTTGGTTTTGCTTACATATGGAGCATCCCAATTTACCATCTCTCACACTTTTATCAACTACCTAAAATGTGTGAGATTCAATTGCTTTTATAAATTAAAGTTCATTTGCTTTCTTAGTATTAGTTTTAGAATGACTGTGTAATCTTTTCTTTTCTAAAAATATTTCAATAGGAAAGATTTATGTATTTCCCAATTGGATTAAGTTTGAGGAAAGAGCTCATAGTTATTTAGTTTCCTTTCATATTCTATTATTTACTTTCTTAGATCAAACTATCAATTCATTGTATAATTGAATAAAAGATCAGGCCAAGAAGGTGACTTCAAATTGAGTGATTGAATATTCAACCTATGCAATCATTGAGCTTTACTTTTTCGTGCTTTTATATTTTTTTAAGATACTCATTTAATTGCACTAACTGATATTCCTAAAGATCATTCTAAGAAATTATTTTAATCATATTTCAAGATTGAATGGTTGAATATTTAATACATGAAATTAATGAGTTATGTTCTGCACACTTTACTTGCTTTTCTAGGACATTAGAAGTTAAAGTATAAATAGTTGCTTACACATCATCTCAAGAAGGTAACACTTCATAATTGAATGCTAGAGTAACTAAGTATACATTAATTGTTTTTGATTTCACAGGTTAGTTGATTTTCATTTTCATTATTTGATTTCATAGATTAGATGAATTGGTTTTCATTATTTTGTAGTTAGATTGATCTAAACTGAAGGACAATTTCTATCACATACAGTGCATGCATGCTTCACAAGTTTATGAAACCCCTGGGTTGACAAATTAAGTAACAGGAAATCACTTTTCCCCAACATTTTGGTGTCATTGTCGGGGAAGTGTTCATAGGAACTAGCTTTCAGTTTACAGTGTATTTTATTTTTTTTGTTTTTACTAACCATTTATGGACAAAGGGTCTAGAATGCACCCTAAAGACTAGATTGAGGAATGGTATCAAGAAGCGGTTACACCACAATATTCATCAATTCTTAAAGAGATCCTTGCGGAAAATCGAAAGGTCAAGTCGATTCCACATATCCTTACAAACAATCAGGTACATTTTTCAAGTTTCGATATGAGCATTTCAAAAATTTTAATCCGTAAATGGCTTCATTGGAAGCATGAATATACTTTAAAAAAATAATTTTTAGATAGATAGGAAAAATAAAAATAGTTTTTTTATAGTTTTTAGGATAAGTTTGATGTTTTATGGTGCAGTAAGAACCACCCATCTACTAACCCTTGGTAGGAAAAATTTGCAATAAAGCAAATAGTTGAGAACAATGAGCACAAGCTAAGATCATGAATGATAATTTAATGTATGAGATCAAGCCTTTTCATTTTTTTTTTTGAAAAATTTACAGAGGAATCAATTGATAAGATCTTGATTATGCTAACAAAATAAATCTCCTAAGTATGCTCTCCTTCTGCACTTCGTGTGACTGGAGAATTAGAAAAAGAAATTGTTTTGTTAGTATATCATAAAAAATATTTAGCTACTGCATGACTTGCAAATCCATGTGCAAAATTCCTTACCTTTGTAATGCAAGAGTTTTTTGTGAGATTTCAAAAATAATGCTGTTAGATTTCTTCAAAGCGTTGTCCCACCTTTTATCTCATTCTAGATTTCGATTCCCCTAGAATTGTCTATAGGATGATTAATATAGGTAAATCTTGCCTTTTCCTTTGCTAGAAGACATCCACGTAGCCACAAGCCCAACCTTCAAAATGTGCAAATCAAAAATCACTGGAACATTTCTAAAAAACGCAGTAGCATAAACACACGATTTTAAAACACAAATTTTGAGCAAACTGAGACAAATTAGACAAAACTGAGAAATGGGTTTTCCTTGGAACATGGGAAATTAGGTAACACGTGAGCATTTTTTTAGATTTTACAACTGTTTAGGAGAAATCCAAAATTGATTTTTGCATAAAATGTAATTGCCAAAAAGCGTAACTGTCTTGACATCTGATTTTAAAACGAATTGTTTGAGCAAATCAAGGTGAATCTAAAAAAAATGGGACATGGGTTTCTTCTAGAACGGGATGAGTTTAAAAACACAAAAACCGTTCCCTTGTATTCCTAACCGTTGGGGAGAAAATCGTGGTTCTTCAGGACCCTGTTTGGTGACCATGTGAGGAAAACAGATTTTTGTTATGCACAAGGTTTTGCTGGAAATAACACATTTAATTCACTAAGACTTCTAATCAAACAATGACTCATGCTCCTCCTCAAAATTTCAACAGATTTACCCTCCTTACATCCTTGAACACTTGGAAGAAATTGCTAACTTAATGTTGCACCCATGTGTATACTCATTTCATCATGTGCCAATGTAGTGAGGGAGTGATTTTGTTTTGAATGCTATGAAGCATGAATACACAATCAGTGAATTCATGTTTATGGTTGATACATTAATACGACTTGTGCGAGACATGCAAATAGTGAATGATGGGATATGTGGATTTCCAGGCAAAACAAAGGAAGATAATTTCGAGACCACTATTAATCTGATCAAAGAATACAAGTTTCTGCATGTTCACATTTTACAATGTTATCCAAGGTCAAGAATGCCAACTGCTAGAATGAGAAAGGTCCCTACTTCTGAAGTAATGAAACAAACAACAATAATTTTCAAAAATTGAATGAAAGAAATCATTTTATCTATGAATATATATATATATATATATATATATATATATATATATATATATATATATATATATATATATATATATATATATATATATATATATATATGTATGTATGTATGTGATGATTAATACATACGCAATCAATTTATTTAAGCAATTTATAAAGTGAAAAATACTTGCAAAATTTGATTGAAATATTTTATTTTTTGTACAAGTACTTTTTCATATTTTTGCCGCTTCAAATATTTTTGACACCATGTTATTTTTGCAGCACAAATGATGATTCAATAATGGCTTGCAAAACAATTGGAAAATTATTTAGATAATTTATGAACATTTGGCATTAATATTGTTGTTGTGTATTTTTTTTATGAAGTTTTAACTTGCAGAGCACAACAAATCTTTGTGATGCCAATTGTTTCACTGAGCACAATGCATGAAGTCATTCGACAACAGGGAGTTAATTTAATTTTCATGGTTATTTCTTAAAAATGGATTGTTATCAATATCATGAATTGGACTGAATATAACACTTTTTTATTTTTCTTAGTTTGTTTCATTTGACATTTTGTGTAAGAATTAGAAAGGAACTGATCATTTCTTTTTTAACATACTTATGTTCTTTATGTCAAGTTTTTTTTGCAAGTTTAGGATGATCAAATGATCATTGAAGAAAACTAATTGTGCGCACAATTGGTCTTCAAAGGACCAATTCCACGAGAAACATAAGAACAAGTCGATGTCCATATCTATCACAACCATTACCTTTCCTCCCTTTTGAAATATAAATCCAACCAAGCAATTCAAAGCAAACCACAATCATTTTTCCCAGCAAGAGTGAGTTCTTCATTTTCCTTTATTCATATACACTTTCCGCCTAACCCACAAATAAAAACAAGAAGGTCACTTACATGCTTACTGCCCATTGTCATTATTATTTTCCATTGTCATCTTCCATTTTCATTTTTCCTTTCCTATTATTTTTTATTTCGCAAATAGACCCTACTTCAATGCAAATTATTGAGTCCATAGTCCTTTGAGTCTAAAATTCTTGCAAAAACACCTTGAGGCTTGCATGCCTTAATGGCAAGTCCTCGTGTGACGAACAATGGAATACATCAATGTCCCTTGTTTATCATATCTTCTAGGTACTCAACAACAACAAAATTATTCGTACTTAGCAAGATGTGTTTGGGCATCTTGACTCTCATTGTCATAAATGGTGAGAGTTCTCATGTTGACTAGTGGCATCCATTAATGGCCACTAAGTCAACAATTTCCTGTTATGTTCAACATCAGAACATTTATTCACATAGCAGGAATTGTGCCAATGAGTTTTGAAGACATGAAGACTATCATTTTCAACATTTTGGAGCAAATGTAGAAGATATGCAGCTACAGAACCAAATGGTAGCTACGAAATCAGATAGCAGCTGCAGAACCAGATAATAGCTACGGAATCAGACAATAGTTGCAGAATCAGGTGATAACTACAGAATCAAATAACAACTGCGGAATCAAATGGCAACAACAGAATCAACACCATTTCGTAGCAGATTCAACAAGTTTTAATAAAAGAAAATAAAAATTCATCTTGACTCTTTTCTCCATGACTTGTCCAGCCACTTGAAGAAGATTATGATCAGAATTTTGTAGCCACCACAAATGCAGCTCATTCATTTCTAAAGGGTAAGTTAAGGCATGTCATTTTCTAACTTTTTACCATAAAGGGTAAGTTAAGGCATGTCATTTTCTAACTTTTTACCATAAAATTCCTTGAAAATCTAGAATGATAATTTTTGGAAAAAAACATTTCTCTTTCTCATCTCATAAAATTGCCAATATCATCAGTTGGTGGGGGATACATTCATATTCATATTTTTCCGTATTCATATCACATTGAAAAGCCCACATACTTTCAAAAGATATTAACTATTCCATTATTGTTATGGGCATATAAAGGCTTGTCAAAAGTACTAAAAAGATAATTGGATACAAACACAATCATGGTTGTTACACAAGAACCACCTATGATGCAATCAGATAAAGATATAATTTGCAACAATAATCAAATTATCATTATGCAAAGTTCAAAGATTAAAAATGAATGCAATAACAAAATATGGTTGTAACACAAGAACCAACCATGTTGCAATTCAACTAAAAGATTTTGCAGAAGTATGAAGTTATCAAATGATATCATGTTGAACGTTAAGCCAAAGATCAAGGATAAAAAAGGAATTAATGTAATAGATTGCTTGAGGACATGCAATAACTTCAGTTGGGGGGTATTTTGGGCCTTGAAATTGTCATTCACTTCCATTACATTTTCATTTATATTTCCATATTGTCACCTTCACTCCACCTCTAATTCATTACATTTAACTCAATTTCATTACATTTAACTTACCATTATCATTATTGGGTCACATTTATGTTATTAATTCTTAGCATTTTTAAGTGAATTTATGGTTAAAAATTAGAAAATAATGTGCATATGCTTATACTTAACAAGTGGGATGAGATTGTTGACATGTATAGGTCAAAAGGAAGCTTCTAAAAGACCCTTATGTGGCCTCCAAAACCAAATTCGAATTTTAGTGGAGAATATCATGGGATCATGAGGATATGTGTCTCATTTCCTATTTGTATTGAAACACTAAGAAGACATGTGCCTTATCATTTCCTATTTTGATTGTAACTCTATAGATATAGAGAGAGATTCATGCACTCTCATTAATGAGATAACTTATCATCTTCTTGTATAAATAGGGGAAGTTTTCTCCTATCATTTCAGAAGTGTAAAATTGGAGTTATGCTCAAGCTTTGAATAAAGAATTAGATTGTGGCACCTTACTCATGAATGTTCCTTAATTTTGACTTGGTTCTACTTACATATGGAGCATCTCGATTTACCATCTCTCACACTTTTAGATCAGCTACCTAAAATGTGTGAGATTTAATTGCTTTTATAGATTAAAGTTCATTTGCTTTCTTAGTATTAGTTTTAAAATGTCTGTGTAATCTTTGCTTTTCTAAAATCATTTCAATAGAAAAGATTTATGAATTTTCCAGTTTAAGTTTGAGGCGACAGCTCATAGTTATTTAGTTTCCTTTCATGTTCTGTTATTTACTTTCTTAGATCAAACTATCAATTCATTATATAATTGAATAAAAGATTAGGCCAAGAAGGTGACTTCAGATTGGGTGATTGAATGTTCAACCTATGCAATCATTGAGCTTTACTTTTTTGTGATT
Organism: Pinus tabuliformis; assembly: GCA_031772625.1. Classification (NCBI taxonomy): domain Eukaryota; kingdom Viridiplantae; phylum Streptophyta; class Pinopsida; order Pinales; family Pinaceae; genus Pinus; species Pinus tabuliformis. Next base: position 1,033,462,466 of record CM062816.1, on the reverse strand, counting down.
TTATATTTGCTTTTAAGATCCTCATTTAATTGCATTAACTGATATTCCTAAAGATCATTCTAAGAAATTGATTTAATCATATTTCAAGATTCAATGGATGAATATTTAATACATGTAATTACTGAGTTATTTTATGCACACTTTACTTGTCTTTCTAAGACATTAGAAGTTAAAGTATAAATAGTTTCTTACACATCATCTCAAGAAAGTATCACTTCATAATTGAATGCTGGAGTAACTAAGTATACATTAGTTGTTTTTTATTTCACAGGTTAGTTGAATTTCATTTTCATTATTTGATTTCATGGATTAGATGAATTGGTTTTCATTATTTTGTAGTTAGATTGATCCAAATTGAAAGACAATTTATATCACATACAGTGCATGCATGCTTCACAAGTTTACAGAACCCCCAGGTTGACAAATTAAATGACAGACAATCACTTTTCCCCAACAACAACCCATAGGATCATAAGGTCTAGCTAGTAGAGGAGGAAATCCTAGAAATGGTTGTGCTACAGAAATTTGAATTCCACCAACATAAGCTAGAAGAGGAAATACTTGAAAAGGTTGGGCTATGTTAGGGCCTAAATCTACTTCAGGCTGAGAAAGGCAGGATCTAGGGTAACATCAAACCACGCTTAACCTAGTAGCTAACCCTACCAGGTCGAAAGAGGGCTCTCTCCTTGTTAATCTAAAAAGAATATGGTCAATAAGGCTTGAAATGACTAATATAAAGACTAATTTTAGGCTAGATATATGCTTAGAGGAGTTTGCTTGAATTTAATTTTGGTTTGCTGGCTCAAATGTGAAAGGCAGATTTGGGTCCGGGGAATGGACATAGTCTTGTAGAGGTTTCTGTGGGGCGAGGTAGACAAATGGTTTATTACTTTGAAATAATTGAGATGGAGAGTCTTAAGATTGGTGAGGAATTGGAGAGGGCATGAAAGTCTCAGGGATCCTCTTCAAACTACTGAAAACATAGAAAACTAAACAAACCCTAGGTAGAGCACTGCGACATCAATGAATTCTACCTTTATCCTTGATTCATTTAGTTAAGTTGAACATAAAGAGATGATGGCATACATAAACACATGTAAACTTGAATTACAGAAGGAAAAACAATACCAAATCAAGTTTCCATAGGAATCCCACAAAGTGCTGCAAACCTTGGTCTATTCTTTTACCAAACTGTAGAGATGAATGTACAATAATGCTCAAAGCATTCACAAGAGTCCAACCTTTACCAATCACTGAAAAATTACTAGATATAGGAAAAAACAACTCATGCTAGGATTTAGGGGCCATATTCATGATTTTAGGAGCTATTTCAACAAGATCTAAACTAAGAACTAAAAAGTAGGCAGTGGAACAACTTGCCTCTGAAACCTAGTAAAATGATTCATTCAGTTTCAAACTACCTTTTCATGATGTATCTACCTTCATGAGTGAAATTTCAACATTTCTACATCAAATTCCATCAATTTACAACAAATTACATCATGAGATTGACTATGAGAGAGAGAAAAGTCAAACTGAGAAAAAACTAGGTGAAAAACAGAGTTTTTTGGGCAAAGAGTCAATTTTCCATTCTGTGCGTCGTGCTACTGTCACTGTGCGTAGCGCCTTTTTGTAGCTGATTTTGGAGGTGTTAACATGCACAAAATTTTCTCCAAGTTGGCTTGTTGGAAAGGTCTATCTCTCAACTTTCCAGAATAGGTGGAATTCCTAAAGTTGGTGTCCATTTGCCCCTCCAAAAGTGAGTTCTCCCAACACTGCTTCCTGTGTGGCCAAAAAGGGGCATAAAGGGCATTTTTGAGGTGTTTTTGACCCTTTTGGAAGCTCAAAACTTGACAAAATTTCTTGGCCATTTTGGGTATTCATAATTTTTCATGAGGAATCCAAAAATACTCAGTTTTCTTCTAGAGAAGGTCCCTAGAAAAAGCGAGCGCTGGGTGGCACTATGCACCAGGCAGAAAAATCTGTGTTTTGCTCCAAAAATTCAAAATTGACAAAAAGTGTGCCAAATTTCTTGAAATTTTGGCTGAGTGACCTGCATCAAGTGCTGTGTTTGGCTAAGGAAGCCCCAGCCAAAATCTTGAGCTTGTCTTGCTCTTTCCTCTTCCTCAAAGCTTTCCTCAACTTGGCCTTCAAAGTCCTAATTCTCGCTTTGCAAACTTTGTTTCTTGCCAAATAGTGATGGGCCATGTGCCTCAACATCGTTTTCTCTTTGTTGGCCTTCTCCAGCATCTTCTCCAAGTGCATGTTTTCCCATTCAAGCCAAGATTCATGATCAACTTCAATCTCTTGCTCTAGTGGTGTTAACTTGATTTTCCTCCTCTTGGCTGCTTGCTAGTTTTCTCTTATGTTTTGGAGCTCCATGATAGTTTGCTGGTATTCCAATTGTTTGTTCCTTTGCTCAAGATAATTGATTACCCACTTGGCTCTTTCCAGGTTTAGAGACAAGTCATGAATGTCAGCGTGTTGTTCCTAGATGATCTCCTTGAGCTTTGAGCTTTGGGAGCCCAAATCAATGTCATCATCCTGAATGAGAGTGAACTCCCTCTCTTGACCTTCTAAAGGCCCCTCATCATGCAATGGCTACTTACCTTTGTCTGTACATGCTTTGCTATTGAAGAAATGAGGCCCCTTCCACCTTGGGTGGAGATAGTACTTGTTTTGCTGCTGCAAACAATCTCCTTGTGCCCTTTTGGTAAGTGAAAAACAATGGCACACTGGTGGTTTGAGTCTCATGAACCTCTTGCTGATGTGAAGGCTCTCCTACCTCATAAGAAACTAATGCCCCTGAAGACCTCATGTGAAATGAAATCATGCCATGAATTATTCAGTAAACTCAACTGGTGCAAAACCACAATCTTGATCAATGCAAAGTGATAGATGTTGTTATACTGCTGATGAGGAGGTTTTCTTTGCACCAATGTGGTAATTTTCTCAATATTTCGACATATGAAATAGGGGATGTTCATCATCCTCACCCTAGTAAAATGCATCAATAATCTGACATGATAGGTGTATAGGTGAGAAAATTTTCCTTCACAGCTGAAACCTTTGATTATGAGTTTCATAAGGGGAGCATATGTGTCTTGTAAGTATCTGAAAGGGAAGACCCTACTGATATGCTTCTGAAAGCTAGCCTTGATATAAGGCTCATAATGGTCTCTTTCCACCAACTGTCCCTTGTTCCACTGTTCACCCACATTCGGAATGCCTGTTGCTTCAGCTATAGTCTCAGGTGTCAAAGTGAATGTCACACTTTGCCAAATTGACCTGGCCATTGTGAAGATGGAGCACAAAAGGTCTGGCAAGCTCATGGTGGTATTTGACTCTTTCCATCATCTCATGAAATTGGTAGCAAGATTGGTGTTTGAAGCATGCTACAGCAAGAGGGCAAGCCAATAGCTCAGTAAGTGTAGTGGGCTCCTCTCGGATATGTTTTCCTCCCTTGTGAGGTCTCCTTGGTTCATGAATTTCTTGGGAGGAATCACTTACCATTTCCTCATTTCTATCATAAGATGAATCTGACTCCATGTTTTCCATTGTTTGATGTTTCTTTGATGAGTATGAAGAGATTTTATAGGAACAATAGGTGATTGTTGTTCAAATGAAAGGGGTTTATGATGGGGGACAGTGAATGATGGATTGTGATGCTGGTTGTAGGGTTTTTGGGAATGGAAGGGTTTCGGGAATGATGTTTAGGGTTTAGAGATGTCAATTAGGGTTTGGGAGTAGTGGGATTAGGGATTAGGGTTTTTAGCTTTATGGATAAGGGGATAGGTGAGTGTGAATGAAAGAGGAGAGGGAAAGTGTTATTAGTGAAGTGTAGTGAGAGAAAAATGAAAATGGGGGATAAAACAGGAAAAGTTGCAACTTTGCAAACCCTAGGCAACTTTTTCAATTGATTGTGCAAGGAACTAGGGTTTAAATTTTCTCCTATTGAAACACCATAAGAACTGACCAAAACCCTTGCAATGGCACTGGGATTGTTAGCTTACTTGTGGAATGAGGTTGGCACAATTTGGAGCTCGGAGGAAGCAATTTGGATGAGTTTCGTTCTTTGGAGGTAGGTGCTTCTCTGGTGCGTCACACCAATTACAATTCCAATTTATTTCCTGTGTTGCATGCACCGCGCTGACCAGGTGCACTGCACCTTGAACCAAGTGCACCGCGCCAGGGACTCTCACAATTTTTACTATGGTTTTTGCCTTTTGCTCCTCAAATTGACTTGGCTTGATCACTTTCTTTTTTGACACACAAATGAACTCCTTCAATATGAAAAATACTTTATATACAAAATATTTTAATTTTTCACTTATAAAACCCACTTTTCTAATGTTTGAATTTCACTTTGTCTTTAAAACTCTGTTTTGGCAGTTTGATTTGTTCTTTGCCTTTGATGGACTAAATGCTTTGAAATTTTGACTCTTTTGTAGGAGCTAGAGTGCATGAGCTTGGCAAGGTGACGAGGGCTACATCTCAGAATTATTACATATAGAAAAAATGAAATTACATGAAATTTTGTACATAAAACATAAAAAACTTTGTTTTTCCTCAAAACAGGGTTTTGAGGAAAAATCAACCACTAAGCATGTGATTATTGAAATTCTTGTTGCTGAGACTTTATTTGACCTCCTCATGTTCCTACTGAACATTATTGAGCTTTTACAAGACTTTATTGACAAAACCCTGGACCTAATGAGATCTAAAACCCTAAAAATGACTTTTGCAGATGTAAAGACAAAAAAATTGACTAAAAATGACCTAAATGTATGAAAATGGGCCAGCAGGTAAAGATCAAGAGGGAAAATTTATAATATGCCACTACCATCAGATGATCCATGATCCTAATGGAATGCAGACGATCAGATGAGACACCTAACATGCAATGAAATAAGAGTATTTTGATCATTGATGGAGAGATGAAGATATCGACATTAACATTGGCTCCAATGGGGATGGTAGCTCCTTGGAGGTGCCAAGAACAATAGACCTCTGGAACGTAGATAGTGCCTTCTTCCATTGGGATATAGAGTCAATAACTTCGACAAACCAAAACCAATATCTTGACTCAATTTCAGGACTGAAATCTGACTCAAAATTGACTCAATTTCAAGACTGAAATTGACTAAAAACTTGACTCAAACAATCCAAACCAAAACTAAAATCAAACCTTCAGCTTTATAGCCTTCACTTTGGGCCCCAAACTAAATGAATGATAATAGTACACACTTGCAATTAAGGAAACAAAATGGTATGTATAATGATACATATGACAACAGAAAACATTTCAAATATGGTACCATTTCAGCCGCCGACCATTGACTGGCCCACCTGGAGAATCTTCTCCATCCATTTCTTTCAGTAAGAAAGCATTATGACCATCATATGCAGCAATCTTGAATGGTCCTTTCCATAGATTCTTGAACTTGCCATGCTTGCCTTTGTCTTCATTTCGAGCATCCCATTTCAGCACTATGTGTTCAATATGAAACTTATCATCCTTTTCCTTTCGATCATATATTTTCTTGATTCTCTTTTGCAGCCTAAAGGTATCTGAAAAACATCCTCTCTCATCTACTATAAATGGATCATTTGATTGATTCTTCGTTGTAAATTATCTTCCTCGTTGCCAGCTTCTTGCAGAAGTTTAACAACCAGGACTGCGAGAGATGTAGGGAAAACTATGTCAACACCATACACAATCTCGAAAGGGGACATGCCTATTGATTTTTTTTGACTTACTCTATATTCCCATAGTGCATTGACCACTTTCTTGTGCCAGCTTTTCTTGTTTGTTTCCAGCAACTTTTTGATAATGTTGACCAAGGATTTATTTGAGGATTCTGCCAATCCATTACATTCTGGATAGTATGCAGTTGAGTGCCCAAGCTAATTTGATATTTATTACAAAAATCAATCATCTTTTTAGATTTAAAAGCTACTGCATTAATTGTAATCAGCTTGTTAGGATAGCCAAAACATGAAAAAATATTGTTTTCAAGAAACTGAATGATTACCAAATCAGTGGCTTGTCCAGTGGGAATCGCCTCAATCCATTTAGTGAAATAATATGTCGCTATGAGGATCCACTTATGCTGAGTTGAAGAAGTAGGATGGATCTCGCGAATGAAATCTAAACCCCACTGCTGAAACAGAGCACTTACTTCCACTGGTTTGAGTGGCAAAGGCTGTAATTTTCTCTTCCCTTGAAAAATTTGACATTCGTGGTAGTGTGTAACAATTTTGTACACATCATCAAAGAGGGTTAGACAATAATATCCCGCTCTCAAAATTTTATTGGCTATTGCCTTCCAAAATAGATGACCTCCACAATCTCCCTTGTGAAAATTATCCATGACCTGTTTTGCTTCTTCTTCAACCAAACAATTCAGCAAGACACCACTGGGATCTTACCAATAGAGTGCATTATTCATTATACAAAACTTGGCAGCCTTTAATTTCAGGATCCTACTTTTATTCCTAGCCATTCTAGGTGGTAGTGAAAGATGTTGGAGCACATAGACAATATCCGAATACCAAGGAGAAAGAAGAAACATTTCTGATACCTGAACAAGAAAATTTTCTTCATCATCTTGGGACATAGCAACAATTAGATTTATGTCCAAGGCATGCAAATTAGATTCCGCCATCAGTTTGGCCAGCCCCTGATGCTTCATGAGCTTTGTTGGTTTGATCTCCACATCATATTCTAACAAAGTTGTGATTCATTTGCCTCGTCTCCGTTCTAGATCTGTTTGCACTAAGACATCTTTAACGGCAACATTAGGGACATAAGCAAGAATATGAGGATGTAGAATATAGACTCAAAAATATTTCAATGCTTTTACCAGGGCAAGATCTTGCTTTCAATAATATTGTACTTTAAGGCTGCATCCCTTATTGTTTTGCTGAAAAAAGCAATTGGCTTCTCAAGATGGTCTCTTTTCTGCATTAAGACCGCTGCCATAGTATAATCCAAAGCAAATGAAAACAAAATGAAATCTTGAGAATAATCTAGGCTGATCAAAATTGGAGCTGAAGAAAGGGCCATCTTTACCAAATTGAAAGACTTGATGGCTTCCTCGGTCCACTTCACTACACTATCTTTCTTTAACATGTTTGTGATTTCCTTCAAATGTTCTGCTAGATTTTGCACAAAACGACATAAGAAATTCATCTTACCGTTGAATGCTTGGATCTCCTTTTTACTTCGTGGAAAATCAATCTTCTAAATGGCTTCCACTTGAGCTGGATCAATGTGGATGCCCTCCTTGGATATGATGTGACCAAGAAGCTTGCCTTCATCCATGGCAAACAAGATCTTCTTTGGATTGAGAGATATGCCATACTTTCTACACCACTGAAATACAATATTTAAATGATAAAGGTGATCTTCATCTGAATTAAAAAAACTATCAAATTATCAAAATAAACAAGTAAAAATACATCTTTCTCATTTGCAAATGCAATATCCATAGCCCGCTAAAAGGTCGCACCAGCATTCTTCAATTCAAATGGCATCTTGGCATAATGGAAAGTTCCCCATGGTGTGTTGTACACTGTTTTGTCCCTATCATCCTCATGGACAAGAATTTGGTTATAACCGGAATACCCATCGAGTAGCGACATACGAGATGCTCCAACTACTCTTTGAAGTATGTGATCCATCTTGGGTAATGGATAGTTATCTTTCAAAGACACCTTATTCAGATTTATGAAATCAATACATAATCGAATCTCACCTGTTTTCTTGTGCATGGGCACCAAATTAGAAATCCAATCTGAAAATCTTATGGGAACGATTATACGAGCTTTATACAATTGATTCACTTCCTTCTCTATTGAGGACAGAAGCTTTGGATTTATCCTTCTTAGCTTCTGTCAAAATGGCTTTTGATTTGGCTTGATCAAAATGATGTGTTGAATTATACTCTTATCATATGCGATCAAATCTAAATAGTCCCATGCAAATACATCAGTAAATAAAGATAATAAACTAATGTATTTTGCCTTTACCTATGGAGGCAATGCCTTTGATAACTTCACCATTTTAGGATTTTCTGTTGATCCAATGTTTACATTCTCAACTCCTTTCTCGGTTGGTACCAAGCTTGGTTTCCGGCCTACATCATCTTGATCAAACAACTCCTCTAAAGGTATTAGACCTTTAGGAATGACATTGTCCTTCAGCTGCAAAACATCCATCTGATTTACTTCCATGTCTGCTTCACCATCATCATGCTCTCCATCGATAGAAGTGTCTTTGTATTTGCCTTCATTTTGCAGAAATTCTTCGATCTCTTTATCATCTTGAAATACCTGCCAATATCTCTAATTATCAAGGATAGCAGGGCGATGTTTCACATGAATTTCAAACTTATTGTTTGAATTCATCGAAATTTTCAGATTACTTGCAAATGTCGCAAGAGAATCTGCAATAACATTTTGTACACGAGGGACACATGTCAAAGTGTAATCTAGAAACAATCTCAAGATATCTAATACCGCATTACGATAAGCCCGCATGCAAGGATGCTTAGCTTGGTATTCACCTTTCACTTGCTTGATAACTAACTCAGAGTCTCCATATACTAAAATTATTTTAGCATTTAACTTCCTAAGAATTTTCAAACCAGGAATTAAAGCCTCATATTCAGCCTCATTATTTGAACAATCAAAAACCAATTTGTACGAAAAAACCCTTACATTCCTTGGAACTTTGTTTGGTAGAAATGTAGGGATACATATCCAAATGCCAATTCCAACACCTTCCCTACCTACTGTGCCATCAAAATCCATGCTCCACAAACTAGCTTCGTCCTCCAAATGCTGAAATTCTGCTTGCTCTTCTACTTTTGTTTGCTGTCCATCAATTTTTTGCTACTGTCGGAAGGCCGATTGCTCAGCAGTACTATCAAGCTTTTGTCTTTCTTGATCTAGTGCAGCTCTGAAATTTTCAGTGATCTCTGGAATATCTTCTACTTCAACTACTTGACTATTTACATCATTAAAACTATCAAAATAAAACAAAAGATTCTAAATCAGTATGTACATAATTGATTGGATGATTTAGAGGTTTCTCCTTGCTAGTGATCATGTACTTCATCTTTTTCTCCCAGTATAATTTCCTCAACTGACCAAACATAGGAATAGTAGCATAGGAGAAATCAAGCTGCAATGTCCCTTTGAGTTTTGCTCCCCAAGATTTGGAAAGAAGCATGCCAAATCTAGGAGGAATATCAGCCACAACCACATCCATCAAAACATTCTTCGCCAGAATCTGATCTAATGTGACAACCAAATCTTTAATAAGCCCAATGCATCTGATCCTACTAGAATCAAAGGAATATAGATCATGGTACTTGCGAGTGATATCTAAACCCAATTTTTCCATGATGTTTTTGGCATGAGATTATGAGAGGCTCCTGAATCAAACATGGCATTATGCAATACATAATCATGCAATCTAAGGCTGATGTAAAAAGGAGCTACATCACTATCCTCAGATTGACCTTCTAATGCTAGACCAAAGATAAGTTCAAGCTGGTCATCCTCCACATTTACCATATCAGATAATGGATCCAAATTCAAAATCTTTGACACATGACCTTTATAGCTGTTGTTCTTCATTAATTCAGTCAAAGGTATTGACACTTTTAACTTAGAAATTTCATTTTCTAAGCTAAAAGCTGAAGTTTTCTCTACCTCTTTGACTGGAGCATCCTTCTTTTCAGTCTTCTCCTTTGATACAATTGGCTGATTTGATATTTCATTTGCTGATTGTGTTTTGCTGGTGGTAGGATCAGCTACCTCCTTTCCCTTTTTCTGCACTATTGGAGAATCGTTCTTTAGCGGCGTCACTTCCTTCCTCTTTTGAATTGGATTGATGGGTATTTCTCTAGTCCTGAGTGAATATTTTCATTGTTGGGTTGTCAAAGCATTCATGTATCCCCTTTGATATTCATCAGATTCTTCTTCAAGAATTGTTTCATTCACCAAGATGAAATCTTCATCCCTTTGTACAGCTGGGCTTTCTGAATACTCTTCATCTTTCGTGATATAAATAGGCAGATCATCAGGTGTAAATAAATGATTCTCCTCGCCTATTATGTCCTCATCATCATCTGATTCCAGAACATGTACAAAATTATGTTGTAAGGGTGTCTTTACTTGCTGTTGTGTTGCTTGGTCTTGCGCTCTTTGTTCTTGTTGCTTGATTTTGAATTGTGGCTGCTGCTGACCACATAAGTTTGGATTTCTGACTTGTGCTTTAGGCTTATCAGTAATTTTGAGTCTATCAAACATCTTATCGATCTTGCGAAGAAAATGATCTGAGGAAGAAGCTTCTTCCTTTATGGTCACCTTCTTTTCGGCCTTTTCTCTAGCTCTCATGGCAAGCATATTTGCCTCAACGTTGATTGCAATTTTTTGCATGTCCTCCAATGTGGCTGGATCTCTTTCTCTCAATTGATATGCCATGTCAGGATCGAAGCCATCAGGAAATTTAATCAAAGCCAACCCCATAGGTTGCTTTATATCAGCAGGAATTGCATTGTAAACAGTATTGAATCTGACACAATAATCTTGGACACTCTGACCAACATTCCTCTTGATGTTTTCATATTAAGAAAGAATTTGAAGAGGGTTTTTCTTTACCTCCCAGTAATCTAAGAATTGTCTCTAAAGAATGGGCAATGTAGTGATACTTGCAGCCGGCAAAGCTCTGAACCACTTCCGCACTTCACCTCCAAAAGTTTGAACAAATAGCCTCATGGTGACATTTTCTGCATCAATTTCATGAAGGTCAAAGAAATTGGTCATCTTATCCACATGCTGCTGAGTTTTGATACCTTGAGGGGTACCATCAAACAATGGAATTTTGCTTTGATAATCGGTAGGCATGGCATCCAGGTTTTGAGGCAACACAAGGGGTGCATATCGGGCAGCCATTGTTCTAAGTGGATTGAAACTGGCCTTGGGGATGTAGGAGTCGTAGGAACAATGATAGCATCTAGCGATGTAATTGGTGTATGAGGTGTCGAAGGAGGGGAGGAAATATGAGATGTTTGAGGGGTTGATGGGGTTGATGGGGGAGAAGAGATAAGAGGTCTCTGATCTGATATAGTGGGCTACACAAGAAGGGTGGGAATGAAAGAAGGTTCAGTAGGAATTTCTGAACTAGATGCAATAGCAGATGAACCAAGAGTTGCAGAGGCGGATTCTAAGAACTCAGGAATGTTTGAAGCCACAATGGAAGTTTGAAGATTCAAGATTTAATTGTCAATTGATCTATTGGCCTTTTCATCTTCAAGATCTTTGACAAACTTTGGATTTAGGACAGTAGAACGAACAACACTTTCAGATTTAGTCTTAAACAACGATAGACCAAAATGTTTGTCAAACTCAATATCTTCAAGATATTCAAAAACAACTGGAAATGAATGAGATCTAAACATGGGAATCATAGAACTTTCTTGTTGGAGAATTATTGGGATGAGATTTGGGTTTTCATACACAGGTGGAGGATCAGGATCGGGATTGGCCTTGGTGTATCATATGGAAGCCAGTGTGTTGAATTATTCCCATAAATCAAATAGACATTATCAACTTGTTTAGCCTAATAAATTCTAAACTCATTATCCAAAGTCTAGAATTTCTTTAGATACTACGGTAGTCATTTAGATAAGATGTTTAGTTTATAAACTAGATCAGAGATTGACTGAAGCAGCATTCATCTACTTTTGCTGATGCAAACAAGAGAATTTTGAAGGTTACCTGGCTAATTTTAGGCTCTGTCTATAGTCTACAAAGAAAAGAAATGATAATAAACTTTTCTTCCCCAGTGGAGTCGCCAATATGTTAGGGCCGAAATCTACCTCAGGCTGAAAAAGGCAGGATCTAGGGTAACATCAAACCATGCTTAACCTGATAGCTAGCCCTACCAGGTCGGAAGAGGGCTCTCTCCTTGTCAATCTCAGAATAATATGGTCAATAAGGCTTGAGATGAGTGATATAAAGACTAATTTTAGGCTAGGTATATGCTTAAAGGAGTTTTATTGAATTTAATTTTGGTTTGCTCGCTCAAATGTGAAAGGCAGATTTGGGTCCGGGGAATGGACACAGTCTTGTAGAGGTTTCTGTGGAGTGAGGTAGACAAATGGTTTAGTACTTTTAAATAAGTGAGATGGAGAGTCTTAAGATTGATGAGGAGTTGTAGAGGGCATGAAAGTCTCAGGGATCCTCTTCAAACTTCTGAAAACATAGAAAGATAAACAAACCCTAGGTAGAGCACTGCAACATCAATGAATTCTACATTTATCCTTGATTTATTTAGTTAAGCTGAACAGAAAGAGATGATGGCATACATAAACACATGTAAACTTGAATTACAAAAGGAAAAACAATACCAAATCAAGTTGCCACAAGAATCCCACAAAGTGCTACAAACCCTGGTCTATTCTTTTACTAAACTACAAAGATGAATGTACAATAATGCTCAAAGCATTCACAAGAGTCCAACCTTTACCAATGAATGAAAAACTACTAGACATAGGAAAAAAACAACTCATGCTTGGCTTTATGGGTTGAATTCATGAGTTCAGGAGCTGTTTCAATGAGATCTAAACTAAGAACTGAAATGTAGGCAGTGGAACAACTTGCCTCTAAAACCTAGGAAACCAATTCATTCAGTTTCAAACTACCTTTTCATGATGTATCTACCTTCATGAGTGAAATTTCAACATTTTTACATCAAATTCCATCAAGTTACATCAAATTACATCATGAGTTTGAATATGAGAGAGATAAAATTCAAACTGAGAAGAAACTAGGTGAAAAACAGAGTTTTTGGGCAAATAGTCAATTTTCCATCCTGTGCATCGCGCCACCGTCCCTGTGCATAGCACCGTTTTGCAGCTGATTTTGGAGGTCTTCCCATGTACCAAATTTGCTCCAAGTGGGCTTTTTGAAAAGGTATGTCAATCTACTTTCTAGAATAGGTGGAATTTCTGAATTTGGTGTCCATTTTCCCCTCCAAATGTCAGTTCTTTGAACATTGCTTCCAGTGTGGCCAAAAAGGGGCAGAAAGGGTATTTTTGAGGTGTTTTTGACCCTTTGGAAGCTCAAAACTTGAAAAAATTTCTTGGCCATTTCTGGGTATTCATAATTTTGCATGAGGAATCCAAGAATGCTAAGTTTTCCTCCAGATGAGGTACCTAGCAAAAGCGAGCGCCAGGTGGCACTACGCACCAAGCAGAAAAATCTGTGTTTTGCTCCAAAAATTCAAAATTGACAAAAATTGTGCCAATTTTCTTGAAATTTTGGTTGAGTGACCTGCATCAAGTGTATTTTGGGCTAAGGAAGCCTCAACCAAAATCTTTTTCTTGTCTTTTTCTTTCCTCTTCTTCAAAGCTTTCCTCAACTTGGCCTTCAAAGTCCTAATTCTTGCTTTGAAAACTTTGTTTCTTGCCAAATAGTGATATGCCATGTGCCTCAACATATTTTTCTCTTTGTTGGCCTTCTCCAGCATCTTCTTCAAGTGCATGTTTGCCCTTTCAAGCCAAGATTCATGATCAGCTTCAATCTCTTGCTGTAGTGGTGTTAACTTGATTTTCCTCCTCTTGGTTGCTTGCCTGTTTTTTCTTATGTTTCAGAGCTGCATGATAGTTTTTTGGTCTTCCAACTATTTGTTCCTTTGCTTAAGATAATTGATTACCCACTTGGCTCTTTCCAGGTTGAGAGACAAGTCATGAATGTTAGCTTGTTGTTCTTGGATGATCTCCTTGAGATTTGAGCTTTGGGAGCCCAAATCAATGCCATCATCCTGAATGAGAGTGAACTCCCTCTCTTGACATTCTGAAGGCCCTCATCATGCAATGGCTACTTACCTTTTTCCTATACTTGCTTTGCTATTGAAGGAAATGATACCCTTTCCACCTTGGGTGGAGATAGTACTCATTTTGCTGCTGCAAACAATCTTCTTGTGCTTTTTGGTAAGTGAAAAATAATGGCACACTGGTGGTTTGAGTCTCATGCACCTCTTGCTAATGTGAAGGCTCTCCTGCCTCATGAAAAACTGATGGGGGCACTTGAGGGTTTGTGAAGACCTCATGGGAAATGAAATCATCCCATGAAACATTTGTTGGAAATAATACTGAGAGGGGGGGGGGGGGGGGGTGAATCAGTATTATCAAATCAATATAACTTTTTCATTTCTATATTTAGATTCATATACACTACTTCAGTTAAGGCAAACTGCGTGTATACACAACTGTGTGTAATGAAACAAGCGTATATCCAGTAAACTTATGATTCAGTTAGTTGATCCTTAACGTGTGCATCAGAACATTATTAACGATATGAATAGTAAACAGGAGCAATAAAACAGAATAGATCATCACACACAAGAAGCACACATGAACACCATGATATAAGGTGGAAACCCAATGTGGGTGAAAACCACCTGCTGTAAGTCGTCTCTATCTTGTTTTAATAAGAAACTTCTTTTTACAATATTTCTATATGGTGCAGTCTTATACCAGTACACAGGCTTCTACCTACAGAAGGCTACAACCTTCTCTCATTCTCCAATTTCTCCTAGAAGGGAGCTACAACCCCCTTAGCTCTTGTACTAGTCAATCCATTTACTAGTATGTAGGTGCTGGCGTACTGAAGGCTCCAACCTTCACTCGTTTTCCAGCTGCTCCTAGAAGGGAGCTACAACCCCCTAGCTCTTGTACTAGCTGATATGTTTACCAGTACGTAGGCGCTGGCCTATAGAATTATACAATCTTCTCTCTTCCTCCAGGGACCACGTTTCATAAATTTTCATACTAGATACTCCTAAAGCACAACACCATAAACTGAAGGCCACGTTTCATCCAATTTTCATACTAGACCCATCAACAACATTGAAGCACAAAATTACCCATCAACTGCACCTACATCATCAATCTCTGAATCACCCAATACTGAAACACTGAAACCCTGTCAACAACACAGTCACCAGAACACATAATAGAACTCTGCAACAATAACCAGATCCAACTGCAACTTCGAATATCATATCTCATAATGTATACGCTACTATGAATAACCAAACCAGCGTACATACACACTTTCGCCAAATCCAACCCACATACAGATCTACAAATATTTACTCATAATTTTGCAGCTGTTCCAGACATCAGTCATACCTAGATCATAAGATTCATACAATAAAACATGCATCAATAATTCAGATCTAGTCTATCCATCATCAAACCATATAATGATAAACATTCCAAGCCTTAAGATCCATATCCATCGTTCATCATCATCCACATGAGTGCATCCTTGGTTCAGATCAAGCAAAGCATCACAAACCCATAACCAGCGTATCATATCTTCATCACTTCTTCACTTCCCTCCTTGGCCTAATGATCTTCTCCTTATATAGGTTTAGGCTTCTCTCAATACCATGGTCCAAAACCATGTTGAAACAATACCTCGGACCCATTACCTGGGGTCAACACTTCGGACCAAATACCATGGACCAATACCAAAATACCATGGACCAAATATCATGAACCAAAACTTAGTTTTCCCATGTACGCGCCTTTCCTTCTGTGAACCTGCGTGTGTACGTATACGTGTCTTTGGTTCTGCTCATCTGTGTGTATACGCACTTTCATCAAGGCTAACATGCTTATACCTCTCTCTTGACCTGTTGTACTATGATCTATCATCTGATTGAGTTGCCACCTATATCATACCTCTGAGTGAGTTGCCATCAAGGCCCTTCTATCATAATGCCAACGACATTCAGTAAACTCAACTGATGCAAAACCACAATCTTGATCAATGCAAAGTGATAGATGCTATTATAATGCTGATGAGGAGGTTTCCTTTGCACCAATGTGGTCATTTTCTCAATATTCTGGCATATGAAATAGGGGATGTTCATCATCCTCACCCTAGTAAAATGCATCAATAATCTGACATGATAGGTGTATAGGCGAGAAAATCTACCTTCACAGCTGAAATATTTGACTATGAGTTTCATAAGGGGAGCATATGTGTCATGTAGGTATCTAAAAGGGAATACCCTACTGATATGCCTTTGAAAGCTAGCCTTGATATAAGGATCATAATGGTCTCTTTCCACTAGTTATCCCTTGTTCCACTATTCACCCACATTCGGAATGCCTGTTGCTTCAGCTATAGTCTCAGGTGTCAAAGTGAATGTCACACCTGCCAAATTGACATGGCCATTGTGAAGATGGAGCACAAAAAGTCTGGCAAGCTCATTGTGGTATTTGACTCTTTCCAACATCTCATAAATTGGTAGCAAGATTGGTGTTTGAAGCATGCTACAACAAGAGGGCAAGCCAATAGCTCAGTAAGTGTAGTGGGCTCCTCTCGGATATGTTTTCCTCCCTTTTGAGGTCTCCTTGGTGCATGAATTTCTTGGGAGGAATCACTTACTGTTTCCTCATTTCTGTCATAAGATGAATCTGACTCCATGTTTGCCATTGTTTGATGTTTCTTTGATGAGTATGAAGAGATTTTATAGGAACAATAGGTGATTGTTGTTCAAATGAAAGGGGTTGATGATGGGGGATAGTGAATGAGGAATTGTGATGTTAGTTGTAGGGTTTTTGGGAATGGAAGGGTTTGGGGAATGATGTTTAGGGTTTAGAGATGTCAATTAGGGTTTGGGAGTAGTGGGATTAGGGATTAGGGTTTTTAGTTTTAGGGATAAGGGGATAGGTGAGTGTGAATGAAAGAGGAGAGGGAAAGTGATATGAGTGAAGTGTAGTGAGAGAAAAATGAAAATGGGGGATAAAACAGCAAAAACTGCAACTTTGCAAACCCTAGGCAACTTTTTCAATTGACTATGCAACGAACTAGGGTTTAATTTTTCTCCTATTGAAACACCATAAGAACTGACCAAAACCCTTGCAATGGCACTTGGGATTGTTAACTTACTTGTGGAATGAGGTTGGCACGATTTGGAGCTTGGAGGAAGCGATTTGGATGAGTTTCGGGCTTTGGAGGTAGGTGCACTATGCCCACTAACAGGTGCGTTGCACCTCTCTGGTGCGTCACGCCAGTTACAATTCCAATGTATTTCCTGTGCTGCATGCGCCGCGCCGACCATGTGCACCGCGCCTTGACCCAGGTGTTACTGGGAATAGTGTCTATGCAGAACTGCTAATCCCACTAAGGCTGGTAGCTACCTTAGAAACAAACAAAGTAAAACTACTTTCGTTTTCCTTTATGAAAGATAGATGAGAGGAGAATAAAGGAGACCAACCTTTGTCTTGCGCTTGGTTCCTTGCTCGATTCCTCTCTCTTCTGATAGTACTTTGCTACTTGCTTTCTTGTATACCCAGCTTCATAGAGTACCTGTAGAATCAAAGCAGCATTACACTATACGAGAACATGGATCTATTATCATAAACAATCTAGGATCATATGTAAATTGACCATACAAATGCATAAAACATAAATCACACAAGAGTATGGAGGAAAACTTGAATAGCTTTATTGATAATGAAGAAAGAGCCAAGAGAGTTACAACCAGTTGTTCTGACCCAGCATCATCCTCTCAACAAGTGAACCCTTCTTCACCTCATGAAAAGCTTAGATCACCCAACACTATGATGTTGCCTCAAGAAACCGACAACAATTCCTTACAAGATGCAAAATTCCAGCCTCCCAGATCTCTGGGATGAGGGATCCATATATAGATTCCTCCAAGGGAGATGAGTCAGCTTGTGATTTGATTAGTGTCTTCCCTCTGATAGTTCTTGCTTCCACTTGGAGATTGATGATCTCTTACTCATCCCTGGTCGAATTTAGAGAGGCAAGTGTCACAGGAGAAGTTTCTGGAAGATTCCATGCTTCTCCACATCGCGGATTGACACTGCCATTTGTCTCTTCTCACCCATCGCACCCCGTAGAAGGGATTTTTGAAATGAAATGCACCTACTATGTGTATTTAGGTGAGATGCAACGCACTTTGCCTATGGAGCAGGTGAAATGGTCCAGTTTTGACCAGTTCTGAGCAGTTTTTCAAGGAAAACTTCTAGGAGAAGTTGTAAATAGATGACATTGTTCTTTTAGGGGTTGGAACAACACTTTTAGGGACTTAGGAGCCCTTAGTTTATGGAAATTTATGGTTGGGGTTGTAGTACCCAAAAATGTCTATAATAGTTGACCCCTAAAGCATGAGGTCGTTAATCTTTTTTGGATGTCAGGTGAAATGTTTTATCATGAGGATTCGAAGTTCTTTCAAGCTGGAAGGAGACCTGTAATAAGATACAATACAATACATTATCTTCATCATATTTTCATGATCTAGTTGAGGCGGGCATTCCCATGCTCAGCTTTATAAATTCATTTTCATGTACATAGGACAGACAATCGTCTGAGTGTAGACTGATGATTCTGGTAGAGCCATCATCCCTTAGATTGGATGATTATATGTGCAGCAATGATGTACATTTGATGTCTTTATTTTCCTGAATATATATCGCAGCCCGGATGGATGAAACTAGATCCGGGGTCTTCAATCTCGTTCGATCTTTACTCAAAGTACAAGTTGATCCATGTGAGAGATGTTCTGGAGTCGAACATGGAAAGACATCGCTTGATTAGCAGCCAAGGATGTAACCTGCTAACAGGCGCGAGAGGAATCACCGATAATGATAATGATCCTCAAGGTACTGCAGTACAATTCACGTGGTCTTATTCCAGTCTAACCCCCTTTTCCAATTGCGGACGGGAGTGTCAGACTAGTTATATATCTCTCGCGGAAACCTATGCTATACCTGAAGTTTTCCTGCCGAAGCAGACCAGGGTGCATGCCCCCTGGGTTTCATTCATGTCCCCCGAATTACTCGCGCTCATCAGGTGGACGGACTGGGGATTGATGAGACATTCCTTGCATGAAAAGACCATTCAGGGATGGTATATGACTATTTGCTATTCGTGAACCGGGAAATGAAAGCTGGTCTATTAGCTTGACCACTCTTCCTTCGTGCGGAAAACACATTACTCTAAATAGTGATGAGACAATGGCTCCCATGCAATAAATATAGTCTCGCCCAAGGAGTAGATTATAATCCAGGGGTCCTTGGACTGCCATTACATTCATGTGAATGGTTTTCCCTCTCAATGTTATGGGCACATTGGGAAGGATCCTTAACGGTCGACTGGTTCCTTTGTTAAAGCCTGTTAGATTTCTCATCTCAGACAAAAGCGATGGTGAACCAATTGCTTTCCAAGCAGTTGAGGAAAGGATACTCACAGAAGCCCCTTCATCTATGATGGTACTGGCCATAACCATTCTATATATTTGAGCAATGATTCGGAATGGTATACTAGCCGGTAAACAGGGTCTGCCTAGTAGATTCCTGTCAAAGGAAACAACTAGGTTTCTTGGAGGTGAGACCGAATAGACGGATGGGTACGACTCTGACGAACTTCCTTCCTGCAGTAAAGGAATGGGTAAATCGCCCCCATGTTCATCATAGTCTATGCTTACGAAAAGAATTTGGACGGTGTCATCCTTGTTCTCTTCGGTGATTGTATCATCTGAAGATGGAACCTCTGAAGGCAAGACTGGGTCAACTGCCGCCTCGACCTTTTGACTTTCGTCTGGTATGGATTCAAATGGTTTTTCTTCAGTGATAGATACATCGGCCGACCACCTGGGTGGGTCAGTTAGATTTTCAACCAGTGACGGACTCAGCAAGAGTTTCTTCTATCCAGGAGGGAGCCATAACGGTGAAACCGGATGGTCGTCCAAAACTCTTTTAGCCTTGTCTAAGAAAGGACAACGGTGGACAGCGTGATCGCCTTCACACAGTTTAGAGGGAAATTTTCATTTTCCTTTTTGTTCAAGGGCTTCACTTTCACTAGTTGATGGTGTATTTTCAACATGATCATCAGAGGTTGATGCACCGGGTTGTGCAAACGACGAGACCAGTCCCTTAAGATCTGAGGGATGCAAGGACAATCTCTATGAAAGTGGTCTCCTTTGCAAATGACACATGGAGATTTAGGCTTGGTCGGTGCAGTGTGTGGATTTTCGCTAGACGACGCTTGGTTACCCCTTTACGCCTTTGGCTCCTTCTTCTTCTTCTCTTTCTTCTTCTTTTCCTTCTTCTTCTCAGGTACTTGATTTTTAGCTTTACCATCCCCATCAAGCGAAGAGGAAGGAGGAGAGGAAGAATTGGATGAAGTAGAGGGTTGGGGGGTAACTCTGGAATTGTCTAGTTGCTGACTCGATTGTTCAGGAATCGCGGTGTTCTGAACGATGGAGGTTGAGAAAAGCCATACGGGCAAGCCGATTGTCAATCCTGGAAGCGACAATGTGGCCATATGGGGTGCACCAACATCTCCTCAAGAGGAGAAGGGACTAGGATTTCCTCCAAGGGGAACTCCTTGGTTGGTGGACTCCATTTTCCTCAACCTAAGACCAACGTAGGAAAGGTGATGATTATTCTGTTTAAAATAAATTTTAGACGCTTTGACACAACTTGTTTTTTCAATTTTTAAGAGTCGAGAAAAAACAAAAGATGACTCTAGTTGCCTTCGATTTTTAATGAGCCTGAAGTGACAAGTGCTCAGATGGACCTTTTCCGTTAAGGAGTCTGAAAAGGAATGAAAGGGATTGCTCTGGAAATCTAGGCAGAGGGATTACCAAACCAATCGCAAAACTGCAGAATACTTTTTATGGTACGGCAGTCAATCTTCCCGAATGTTGTGTTCAGTGCATTGCGATCAATAGGGCGGCAGGCACGGCTTCCTATGGATAAAGGATTAAGCTTATTGTGGTCTCGCAAAATATACTCAATGGTACGTGGGAGCACAAGTCCGTACTGGCACTTATCGTCTCAAAGTGGAGGAATCACCCAACCAACAGTGAGAACAACAGTTATCAGGCTTTACGACGTCGGAATACGTCTCTAGCCTAGACTTCTAGATGTTGTGCGTTAGGTTCCAAAGCATTGTTAGATTCATTAAATTTATTTTATAGTTGATCTTGCTTAAGAAATTTTCCTTTCAGGTTCACCGCGTGATGTAGATGTACAATTCCTAAAGTGCAATCTAAGATGATAAAAAGTCATTTTATCTTCTTTATGCAATGAAAATCCTAGCTACTAAGGAAAGAGAAATGGTGTTCTTTCTGCAAAGAGCATAGAGCACACACTATATGCACTGTCCTAAATCAAACCAATCAAACAGTCTAAATGAAAATGCACATGCATGTATTTGTTTTCAGCCTTCTTAATATGTGAATGATAAAAAGAAAGCTAATGCACAAATCTGAATTATTTTTCAAAGCGACAATTACTAACAAATCTCTATTCAAAATCAAATTGAAGACAATGACAACACTTTGCGATTTGGAAATGAAAACTTTCTTTCGACACTAGAAAAACTACTAATTCAGATCGAATACAATAGTAACAGGGTAATCAACTATCAAGAACAATCAGATTCTCTTCTATGACTGAAAACGACACTTGCGACACTTTCAAACCAAGAAACGACAGTACAATTACGTTACTTCTTTGTAAAGGAGAACTGAAAATGACTCAAAAAATACATAAAAACATTTATAGTTCTTTGCACAATGGAGGCGGAATAACAGCAAGGAAAGGGGTTTCAAATAGAGGTGTACTCACTACAGGTAGCAAAACTCTTGAATAGATCTGAAAAGAGTGAACACAGAAACCAAAATTTAGGAACAATGCCTAGTCTGATCAGCGCACCAGTAACACAGTGAAACTGAAATGCAACGCACCTACTACACTCGGGAAGTGCGCTGAATTTGAGATTCATAGAGCAGACAGTGCGCTGGACCAGGGACGAGACTTTGATTGGGCTCCGGGTCATAGTTTGCAGTTCAATTCAGCGATTTTGGCCGAGCAAGTGGTAATCAGTAAATCAATCACAGGGGTAGATCTAAGGAGGTTACTAGAGCCACCACAAGGGCAATTAGAAAGCTTGTAAATCAATTGTTTAATTCATAAACAAAACCCGGAGATTGACTAAAGCAGCGTTGATCTACTTTGCACTTGCATAGCAAATGCAGTTCGAAGGCTAGCTGGCTTGACTTCAGGCTCTGTCTGTAAGTTTATAAAGTAAACAAATGTAGATAAATAATCAATCTATTCATCTCCCCAGTGGAGTCGCCATTTTGTTACCGGAATAGCGTCTATGCAGAACTGCTAATCCCACTAAGGCTGGTAGCTACCTTAGAAACAAACAAAGTAAAACTACTTTCATTTTCCTTTATGAAAGATAGATGAGAGGAGAATAAAGGAGACCAACCTCTGTCTTGTGCTTGGTTCCTTGCTCGATTCCTCTCTCTTCTGATAGTCCTTTGCTACTTGCTTTCTTGTATACCCAGCTTCATAGAGTACCTGTAGAATCAAAGCAGCATTACACTATACGAGAACATGGATCTATTATCATAAACAATCTAGGATTACATGTAAATTGACCATACAAATGCATAAAACATAAATCACACAAGAGTATGGAGGAAAACTTGAATAGCTTTATTGATAATCAAGAAAAAGCCAAGAGAGTTACAACCAGTTGTTTTGACCCAGCATCATCCTCTCAGCAAGTGAGCCCTTCTTCACCTCATGAAAAGCTTAGATCACCCAAAACTATGATGTTGCCTCAAGAAACCAATAGCAATTCCTTACAAGATGCAAAATTCCAGCCTCCTGGATCTCTGGGATGAGGGATCCATATATAGATGTCTGCAAGGGAGATGATTCAGCTTATGATTTGATTAGTTTCTTCCCTCTGATAGTTCTTGCTTCCACTTGGAGATTGATGATCTCTTACTCATCCCTGGTCGAATTCCGAGAGGCAAGTGTCACAGGAGAAGTTTCTGGAAGATTCCATGCTTCTCCACCTTGCGGATTGACACTACCATTTGTCTCTTCTCGCCCATCGCACCCCGTAGAAGGGATTTTTGAAATGCAACGCACCTACTGTGTGTATTTAGGTGAGATGCAACGCACTTTTCCTATGGAGCAGGTGAAATGGTCCAGTTTTGACCAGTTCTGAGCAGTTTTTCATGGAGAACTTCTGGGAGAAGCTGTAATCAGATGACCTTGTTCTTTTAGGGGTTGGAACAACACTTTTAGGGACTTAGGAGCCCTTAGTTTATGGACATTTATTCTTGGGGTTGCAGTGCCCAAAAATGTCTATAACACTAGGTGCGTTGCGCTAGGAACTCTCACAACTTTTGCTATGGTTTTTGCCTTTTGCTCCTCAAATCATGACTTGGCTTGCTCACTTTATTTTTTGACACACAAATGAACTCCTTCAATATGAAAATTACTTTATATACAAAAGATTTTAATTTTTCACTTATAAAACCCACTTTTCTAATATTTGGATTTCACTTTGTCTTTAAAACTCTATTTTGGCAGTTTGATTTGTTCTTTGCCTTTGATGGACTAAATGCTTTGAAATTTTGACTCTTTTGCAGGAATTGGAGTGCAGGAGCTTAGAAAGGTGACCAAGGTTGCATCTCGAAATTATTACATATAGGAAAAATGAAATTACATAAATTTTGTACATAAAACATTAAAAACTCTATTTTTCCTCAAAACGGGGTTTTGAGGAAAAATAAATCACTGAGCATGTAATTATTGAAATTTTTGTTGCTGAGACTTTATTTGACCTCCTCATGTGCCTGCTAACCATTATTGAGCTTTTACAAGACTTTATTGACAAAACCCTAGACCTAATGAGACATAAAACCCTAAAGATGACTTTTGTAGATGTAAAGACAAAAAAATGACTGCAAATGACCTAAATGTATGAAAATGGGCCAGCAGGTAAAGATCAAGAGGGAAAATTTATAATATGCCACTACCATCAGATGATCCATGATCCTAATGGAATGCAGATGATCGGAAGAGACACCTAACATGCAATGCAACAAGAGAATTTTGATCACTGATGGAGGGATGAAGATACTGACACTAACAGGCTAAATTGGGCTCCACCAACATAATCTAAATTCCATGAGGTAACTTCCATTCTAGGGAATGGAGCACCACTAAAGATTTGATTATTGTCAGGTTGTGTAGAACCTATTTTAGGTGGTCTTTTAGTAGAAGGAAAAGATCCAATGGGAGGTTGTTTTTGAGTAGAAGGAAAATATCCTATGGGAGGTTTTTTTCCACTAGAACTAAAATATCCTATGAGAAGTTATTTTTAAGGACCATGAAATGATCCTATGAGAGGTTTTTATCTAGTAAAAGTAAATGATCCTACAACAAGTCCCCACCCATCAAACGGAAAAAATCCTATCGGAGGTTTTCTCCCAGTAAACAGAAAATATCCTATGGTAGGTTGCCTCCCAATAAATGGAAAATATACTACAGGAGGTTTCCCCCTATTAAAAAAATAGATCCTACAGGAGGTTTCTCTGTGATAAATAGAAAATATCCTATGGGAGGTTGATGTGAAAAACATATCCACTAGGCATCAAACTAGGTTGTTGACTAGATGTTGGTTGGACACCATACACAAAAGTTTGAGAATAAACCATAGTTTGAAGGGCTTGTACCATACTTGGAATAGAAAAACTAGACAAAATTCGAGTAGACCAAGGAGGATAATGAAAAAATGAGGAAATAGTAGAAGCTCTAGAAAATAATCCACTGTGTGATTGATACCCAACATGTACAAAAGGTCCACCATAAATATAAGATTCACTAGTTCCAATAGGATTAAGAGAACTTCTAGGTAAATAATATCCAACAAACATGGAAGATACACTAGATTCAGAAGATCCACCCATAATATAAGGTGAATTTTGCATTAAAGTACTTCCAGGTGTATATTTTGTTAATGTCTAATAATCCACGGCTGGACTAGTAAGAAAAGATAAAGGAATTGTAAGGACTTCTCCTAGATGTATAATGTGTGTCAATCCATAAAGTTGGACGTGAGCTACTCATAGGCCTATGAATAAGAGATTGATACTGAGAATTATGTCGCCATAGGGATAAAATACGTAATTCAATAAGCATAGGGTTTCTTATATAAATTCTCATAGGATTAATTGGAGAAATGTATTCTTTAAAAGTTACCTATATGTGTAGTAGACTAGGTGGAAGACAAGTTACAACTTCATTTCCTGAAGAGACAGATTCTTGATGACTAATTGGTAAATGAGTAGACACTAAACCTGCTAAAGGAGGAATGCCAATTTCCAAAGTTATATGTTCAATAATTTCTAGTTCTAAATTATTGGGTTTGATAACCTCTAGTTCCAAATTCTCAAGTTTGACAACCTCTGGTACTAACATTTCAGGTTAAAAAATCTCTAGTTCCAATGTTTTGGTTTCAATAGTTTATATTCTTGAAACTTTAGGTTCTAATGTTTGAATTTTAGTAATTTTAGGTTGTACAACTTTAATTTTTGATGTTTCATGTTACATCATTTTAGGTTGTTTAACTTATGGTAGTTCAAGGGGTAAACCATGCATCCTATGTGATTAACGAGGTTGATGTTCTTCCATGATGAATTTATATAACCAATTAAAATATTGGTATGGTCTACTAAACAGGAAAATAAACAACAGACATTAGAAAATGTAAGGAAGAAAGCATATAATCAAATGTAATCAGAGATGAGAGAGTAGGTGGAATAGATACATTGGAAACCTACCTAATGGTCATTTGAAATCCGATGTAAGTACCCTCACAACCATTGGGAACCCTCCATGAAGGTCCAAGTGATTTTGACTAGTGTTTTTGCCAGGTATATCAAGGATTTCCCCCCTCATCATCACCTTGTGCATGAGCGTTAAGATTATAGCCACTAAGGCTACCAATTGCAACAACCTAGCCTAGGGGAACAGTAAAAAATAGATACACATATAAGGGGAGGGTATTTAATCTGAAATTACCCTAAGATATTCCTCAAATCAAGGTGTACTCCTTCCAGGTGATCCCCAAGTGTTGTATAACATTTTCTATAATATGTGTATAAATCAATGCCATTAAGACCAATGAAGTGGGGTTAATTAATCTATTAACCCCAATGTGACCTTTTACTTAACCCTTGTGTGAGAAGGGTTACCCAAACAACATGATGCCGCAAATGATCTTTCACTCCCTAGCTAAAGATTCTATGTTTATTTTGTAGCCATATAGAATTTAAACTGAAAAACTATTGCAAGTCCCTAATCCTAAGCTAATGTAAGTGTGTTAACAAAGAAATACAAAAATATTGGATTAATTTTAAAGGCTATTGCTTACACAAGTAGGTTTATGGAGTGGAAAAGGTGGCGTTTGGACATGAAACTAAATCTTAGTGCAGTTAAATGAAGTGCAAGCTTTCATTTTGATGAATGCTATATTATGAGAAGGAGAAAACACTTAAATATTCCAAAATGAAATATGTTCCAATTTTAATCAAATTCATTTTAATACCAAGATGATTTCCATGTTAATTCATTAATTGAAATTGCTTTGTTTCTGAAACAAAAGTATTCCCTCCTACAAATGCAAGAATTTAAAATAATTTTGTTTTCCAAGAAGGAATCAAAACACAAAATGAATCTAGAAAATTTACTTTAAGAAACAAAATACCAATTAAAGGAATATATTTTTTCGCTTTTAAAAAATGAATTATTTAGGGAAAAGGAAGAAATTTTCTCCTTTTATTACAAAATTTAAACAACGATATTTGAAATAATTGATCAAATTCGAAAAACAAAGACACGAGATCTAAATAAAAGATTCGAGACTAAGAGATTACATGCCTTTCAAAATAAAATGAAGAACAATTAGGTCAAATCAGCAAATAATTGAAATTTCAAACAAAATACAAAAGATACAAAAATTCACACAAAAGGAGACATGATATGCAAAGTATATGTGTGAAGAAGCAGCAGACACACTAAAAAAACCATACAAGACATGAATATAAGATAAATTTGGAAAAAACCTAAGAAATTTTGATTTTCTACCCAGTGTCCTAGGTTGGAGTGCAACCTAATGTGACAAGTAGGTTATGTCCTAGTTTTCACATTAACAAGGTGTAACAATGACACATTGGTTCTTAAAGGAGGTTGCGATAGGTAAAAAAAGAAATAAACAGTCAAACAATCTTCCAAGATCTAAGTAGTATGAGGTTTAAGAGTCATATCTGGATCACCAATGGCTGAAAAAGTAGGAAAAAAAAGACTTCAATAGTCAAAATTAATCTTGGAGAAAAAATCCTAAACATTGTTCCCGAGTGGAGTTAATTTTTTTATCATAGAAATAAATATTGTAGACAAGACTAATATCGCTAGATCTGGGTACAACAAAACAGAAATATACAACTTTCCCTATGTCTAAGGCTAGTCAAAGCGTATATGAAAATATCATTGAAAGAAATGAGATGAATGATTCATACCCATTTATGAAATTTTGTCTTTGCCAGTTTCTCAAAATGCTATAGCTTCCAACCTTTTCTTTAGTGCTCATGAAGAAAACACCTTTGGATGACACAATATATATATATATAAGGAGATATATACCAAAAATCAGCAAACACAGATAATGATTGTGGGGAAAAAATATGTAATTATATTATCATAAGGAAGTGGTTACAACCTGTTGCATTGATGTTGTAGAGTACCCTTATGGCTATTCCTCATCTCAACACCTCGATTTCAAAAGCTTTAGGATCATAAGTTTGATACTTTATGATTTCACTTAGAATCTTAGAGCCAAATCTTCTTTGAAATCAACCAAGATCCATATATCAGTGAAAAATGGTTGTATTTATAAGCTTAGAGGAGGAAAGAAGAGGAGGCAAATATCTAGACAAATTAGGGATGTGAATCAGATCCATACTGATCGAGATAGATGCCATCCATGAGGCTTATCCTCTAGAAGCTTCTTGATCTTTTCATTTTTTACTTTGTAAAAACAATGTTGCACCTTGTAAATGAAAAAATTGTGATAGTTTCACACCTAAAAATTATGCAACATGGAACTATCAACTATGTCACATGTTGTCAATGTGAAACTTGTGACATCCTCTTGAAATAGGGGTTTTAAAGGGATTTTAACAATATTTCCATCTTTTAGGGAAATTATTTTCTTCCATATTCTTAAGGGGTTAATGGAAATAATGCTTTTGATGACTAAGGATAGGTGTACAACATGAATTTTGATGAATGCGAAAAAATATTGTGTAACATACTAGAAGGCCTATGAGGGAAATGGAACTCTTGAAATCCACAAGGCTACTAGTTGGAGGTTGTTGGGCTTAGTATCCTGGCATGTAATTGTTGGTACTAGGTATTTATCAAGTTTTTGGAAAAGATGATGTTGATGCCCCATGGAGTGAAAACCATAACTTGGTGGTGACCCATTGTTGAAAGAATGATCAATGTGGTTTATGGATGGGTGGCACGTCAAATACCTATAGTCAATTACACCATTTAAAAGATAAGTAACTTTGTTATAAATTATTTTTGTTGCATTGTGTATATATACATATATTTATGTTTGTGAAATGTACCTACTTGTTAACTTTGATTAATTTTTCTATGATATGTCTATGATTGTGTGTTGGGTGCAGGATCCCCCAAGGGTGGTATTGGGGCTAAGAGCCTAGATTTTTGTCCAATGTTTTAATTCCAATGTAAAGGCTCTGCATTTTGTGGGTGCAGAGCATGTAGTTGTTAAAAAGTCATAGGGTTGTCCACCCTTATTTTGATAATGTAATGTCGGTTGTAGAAGATCTACCCATGGTCCGTGGACTGTGGAATTGTATAAATATAGCGAAGCTCTAAGTAGTCAAAGGAATCTAATCTAAGATAAGATAATGCATATGTATGCGAGATAGTTTTGAAGAGTAAGTCTAAGTTTTGAGTCATAGCATAGGTATAGGCTCTGCAGCTGAGTGCGTCGACCCCTGTCATTGAGCACGTAGGGCGAGTCGAGTCTGTAATCATCTGGAAGTATTAATAAAGAGAAGGTTCTATCATTTCTACGTCTTTATTTCTTATTTATGCATCTATTATATTGGGTATGAATTTCACTTCTAATTCTTATATGATGCACGAATGTATTAGTTAAGTGGACACAAGTAAGAACATTTGTTTACGCAAAGATAATTAAGATCTATCAATAAGATAAGTAAGTTACTTAGCCTAGTTTGGGAAATAGCGCAGTTCGCAGCCCTAGCAGCATGAAAGCATCTCATCCCTTGATTAGGGCTGCGTGAAGGTCGATTGTAACAGATCGTGAAGGTGATGAAGGTTAGAATGGGGCACAAAGCAACCTGTGCGAAGGTAAGTCTAGTTAGAATAATCTAACATCACATCCATCTCAAGGGTGCGGAAACTTGGTTCCAACATTCCCCCATAGTGCTTGGGGTGAGACTTAAGTCCATGCTCCGTGGGCTGATGCCAAAAGGACCAGTAGTGTAGGGACTTGTTTGGCTAAATAACTCTGAACCTAGGTTAGGCCCCCATAAGCCAACAAATGGTTTCACTGCCGAGACCCAAATCTACATAGAGATGTGTGATATCGTATCACTGGAATCCAAATAAGAAAGAAATTGAAGGCTAGTTTTTCATGAGTTAGCAGTGCAAGAGAGCAAAAACCCACAACTTTCAAAAGAAGAGTGGCTAGATAGCTACCTGTATACAGAGATCCATGAAATATTTTTCGCGTCCTTCCCTACTGAGCTATACGAGTGGATCACAAAGCTAGTAGATAGCCAAGGATGGTGGAAGCTTGACAGTCCTATTGTGTGGACCCCAGAGCTAGTGCAGAGATTGGAAGCATCGGGGGATAGGATCGCGCGTGCCGTCGATAATTGGCTCAATCATATTGTAGGGGGATTTGTTACTAATTTCGCGGTCAACACCTCAGTCAGCTATAGTGAGGGAGAGTGATGCTTTCTCAAAGGATCGTGAGGTAAGTACGAAAAGTCTTTTAATACTTGGATTAAAATGTTGCTGTGTGAAAAGTGGGTTATGTAGTTACCTTGATATTCGAGCCTACATGAAGCGAAAAGGTTTACAGGAACGAAGGAAATAAGGGTCCAGAGAATAGCCCCTTGATTTCACCTCCATGAGGGGACGAGGAAGAGCTCGAGAAGGTCTCTCTAAGAAGTGCTATTTACCTGATAAGACAAAGAATTCCATGAATACCACCTCCACCCACACCACCACTAGCTTCAGTGCCATCACCTCCATCTTCACTTGTACCAACTCCACCACCACCGCAATTCAGTATCACAAACATAGTGAAGTTTCCTGTGTTGAAAGGTTTGGGAAATGAAGATCCAGACCAATTTTGGTTTGTTGTAAGGGTTTTATGGGAAGCACAAGGTGTTATAGATGACCATATAAAGAAAGCGACGCTAGTTAACGCCATGCAGGATCATGCACTGACCTGGTATATTAAGTACTCCAACGATAACCCAAATGCGAGAGTAGTGGATATACAAGCTATGCTAAATAGATAATTTAGCAGGATTAAATATGAAGCGCAGTCGATCGTGGGATTTATAGATATCATGATGCTACCAGGCGAGACTACTTGGCAACTAGATCAAAGGCTAAAATTTACAATTCATGAAGCCAATATGAATCTGACAGATGGACAACATCGCGAGTGGTTTGTAGCTTCGCTACTACCAAATTTAAGGAGTGTGCTATTGCAGCAGAAGATAACAACTCAGGAAAATGCCTTAGAGATTGCTATGAGGCTACATGAGACCTCGATGCAAGAACCTAACATAGGAGTTCAGCAGATCAATGTGTAGCTGAAGAATCTGTGCCTTGAGATGCAGAGATTGAAATAGGACAGGACGGTTCGACCAGAATTGCGTGAAGAAGTGTGGTGCATAAAATGCAAGAGTCAGGGTCATGACAAAGACCACTGCCTGGTTTTTACGAATTACCTTGCAGGAGGAGGACCGATGCATTTAAGGTCGTAAGTTAAAGAAGGACCTAGTGTGGCACCTAATTTGTGGTTCGCTATCTGTCAAATAGTAGGAAAACATGCCACTGATAACTACCACTTGTTACAGAAATATATGCAAACTTTGCAACAATTGTTCTACAACTTTTGTAGGTCAGTGGCACATGACGAGTGTACTTGTAGAAGCTATGAATTGATGATGGATAGAACTCCCACCTACAGGGTTCAGGCTAAAACGTGGCCCCTTGACCAGAATGCAGGAATGGCACGAATAGGATTTTAGGGGTGCGGACAAGGCTGAGGTGGAGGAGGACCTAGTAGAGGTCGCGAATATACATTATGAGTTCAAGTTTAGCACAGAGCAAGGGTGACAACAAGATCACAAATTAACCAAAAATTACAATTGCACTACTACCACTACCACTAACCTAGTTCTATCTGAGAGCTATACTTTATACAACCCTTCGGCCTTTGTCCATAATAAAAAATTACATAGTTGTTTGAGCCTTTCGCTGAAACAAAATAATAAACAAAATTACAAAAGTAAGCCAATGGCTATAATAAGCTGCGAACTAACCGTTGACCATAGACCTTATCCTCGACCATATCCTTGACTATCCTCCACTTGATTTCAACTCTAGATGTCCACAACCGAACTGGATGACGTGGACCAAGATTCCTGCACGAAGTGATCGAGCTGTTGCAGAGATCACAAAATGGATAGTTGTCGGCAGTGCAGGAATCTACCTGCACTAAATCAAGCTAGTACAATGATTAATACTTTAGCTTATCTAATACTTTAGGAAAGTAAATATAAGTTACAAGAAATATTAAAGCCACAAAATCTATTTAAAATGATTTATTAAGCACCTAATAAAACTTAAACATGAAATATGAAGTTTACATAGGAATATACAATATTCTTGGACTACTACAGGAATGAGGAGGTTTATGGAGATAAACAGAGGTTAATGATTGTGATTTTGTAATAGGAAGGGGGTAAAAATAGAAACTTTTGGCCTACCAACATCCTACCATCCCTAAGCTATTATGTGTCCTCACACAACCTTTACCTTGTGCAAAAATCTTCAACATACGAAGCCATCTTTCAATCCTACACTTGGATACTGATCCCTACTTTCACTACCTTCGTCTTCTTACCTCAGGATTTCTTAAGTTGTTTGGTCACTTTCTTGAGGTGCTTGTAGCATTTAGAAGCCCAAAACTTCCATACCATCACTTGACGTTTATGTTCTTTGACCTCTTCCGCCAACTCTATCTTGCCTTGCTTCTACTAGGTCTGCACCTTCATGACCTAATTTAATTCCTCCAATTCATGAACTTGTTGTTTGAGCTCTACTATCCGGTTATTTAGATAGAGGGTAGAGGTCTCTGTTTCCAGCTCATCTGGTGCAAGCACTTTTTCTGCAACTGATTCAAAACATGTACCGTCATTGCCAAGATTAAAGTGAGCTTGGTCATTCAACATCTGCATCATAATAACACCAAGAGTTTATGTGCCAGGAGCTTCCATGTCATCAAGGGTTTCAGTCCCCTGCGCATCTAACTCATTAGGGGTTTTAGTACCCTATACATCCAACTCATGAGGGTTTCATTACCATGTTCATTCAACTCATCAGGGTCTTCAATACCCTATTCATTCAACTCATCAGGGGCTTTAGTACCCTGTTCATTCAACTCATCAGGGGCTTCAGTACCCTGTTCATTTAACTCATCAGGGGCTTCAGTATCCTGTTCATCAAAATTGTCGAGGGATTCTATGTCCTATGCCTGGTCATCTACTTGACCCTTTGTCGGCTCTCTACTTGCACTCGGTGTCATTCTTTTATTCTTCAACTTATGAAGGAAGGCTGACAAGGGTATGTCATCCTCCTTCTCTGCATTTTCTTCATTCACCATAGTATGATCTGCTACATCTACGAGAAACGAGAGGTTGTGATATCCAGGTGAAGCCTGTGGTGACTCATCAATAAAAATTGGGGAGCTCGACTAAGTGTGACTTTTCCCCAAAGAGACAGTCCTTTTCTTAGTCAAGGTCATGGTCACTCTTCCTTTTGCTAAGGACAAAGCTTCTTCAACAGATTTCTCCTCTACTTTCACCCGTTTGTTCTTGCTTTTTGTCTTGGCTGGGTGCAAGGTCTTGGCTTTTCTTTTCTTGCTTGCACTCATTCCAGCTAACTCCATTTGCACTTCTTTCCCAAAATTATTTCAAGAATGCTTCCTAGGTTATTTCCTTAGCCTCCAAATCTTTCTTAACTAGGATTGCAATGAGTCAATGATGGTATAGTTTATATGCAACTCGGCTCGCACCCTCGTTCTGCACTCCTTTCGCCATTTTCTCTAAACTTCGGAGCAGGTAATAAGGGAAACTAATGTGTTTCCCTGATTCAAAATGCAACAACAACCGGATATGGTACACGAACATTAATGTGTAACGTTCCTCACAGGCTAGAAACTTCTGTAATATGTACAGGAGGTCTTGCCATTTTCCAAGCATGGCGCTCTATGGAAGCCCTTTCTTCTAGTTGTCTTTAAGCTTCTAGTCGACCAAAAATCAGTGCCATATTTTCTTTTCGATCCTCTACCTTTTGAACCATTGTTCCCCTATGGTTGACAATCATGTATCTCATGCTATAGATTCTTCTGTGACCTCAAATTCCAATGAGCCCACCTTCGCTCGGCCTCCCTCAAATGTCTTTGGAAATTGGAGAGCCACGACCATATCGAACCCATCAAATTTCTGCAAAAATGGGAGAAATCTCGATTATTGCAATAGTGCAAGACTATTTTGATATTCAGCCGTCTGTTCTATATCCTTCACATATGATGGTTCATGTCTCATGGGTGCCATCTTTGTTTGAATCCACCTCAATTCTCTGTCACATCCCTAGGAAGATTTCACACTGTGGAGTGCAAATGGGCTGTTGAGAATTTTATGATAGAGATCCGTCTGTCCACCGCCTTATTGATCCCTTCCATCCAATCATGATTAGTCATTAAAATCATCCCTTTGGGATGGATGCACACACATATCAGTCTGCTATGGGCAGGCAATGATAATTGGAGGAGACAAAGTTTTTATGGTGGTGGTGTAACAGTCACGAATAATCGGATTATGATGTAAGGCTATCATGAACAAGTGATCAAGGATATTTTCAAAAGGAGGTAAGTGTGGGGTTTTGGGTAGATCTATGCCATCCACGTTTACCTCATAATTCACATAAGGTGTACTTCGGTATTCATTAAAAATATTAGACCTCAGAACCTAAAATGTCTTGCACTTAAAATGATTTCTCCCTAAATTAGTAAATGATAAAGCAAAGTCTTAGCCAAAATTTAAATAATATAATGTTATGATCTACCACTGTGGTAGTCATTCATATGCAGAAATAAAAAGTAAATTTCCCAATAAGCATTCTGCATCAAGCGCTCCTGTACTGCGTAAAACATGTTTGCACTGTGTTTTCACAGTTGGGCATGTGCCTGCACTATTCATGCTTGCATTGTACCTGCCTGCACCAATCTTGCATGTTCTTGCACCAGGGATTTTTGTAGAATTGAAGAAAGAGGGGATAAATTTTTTTGATAGAACAAAGTGCTTTATCTAGACCAAATTTTTTTCCTGAATATACAAGAGAAGTTTTATTTTCCATTCTTTGGTGTTTCATGAGCATGCCTTCTGATATGACTGCATCAGATCCTACAATCAATCCATGAGGGAACAAAGAAGTGGGAAGGGGTAATTTTCAGAATGGGAAGGAATATCATAACAAAGATTCCAAGAATAATACCACCAAGGGGGGTAAACGAAAATGGGATGTGGAAAAAATTCAAGGGGGAAAAGAGGGATTTTAAAAAATCGGATAGGGATAATTTTCTTAGAAGAAAAAGGAGGGTGATTCATTATTGGATTAAGTAAAGAAAAATAGCGAGAATTAAGAAATGAGAAAATAGAAGGAGGCCATAATTTTGTCTTCAAGATCTACCTGCAATAATGCTGGAAAAAGTAAATGCAGTGGGAATTAAGCATTTACTCGGATAAAAATTTCCATGCTAGTTACCCCAAACTTGGGTAAGGGCTTGGTTCCTTGAACCTGCTTCTTCTTGGTGACAACCAACAAATCTAAAAATCAAGTAACATTCCCTTTTTTATTGAAATTTTGATCTTCCTACCAACATGCTAGTTTTCAGGTTGATCCTTTTGCAACCATGGCAGTAAACTGATTTTCATAATTATAGGATTTTTTTTTTTTATATTTATTTTATTATATGACGAAAAGAGAGGATTACATCTTCAACAGGTTGGTGTTCCACCTACCATCTCCTTTTCAGATTGTTCTTGGACCTGTTGCATAAAATCTCCTTTAGTAAGGGGCTGAAAATACACCTTCAATCTATGCCCATTTACTAGGAACACAGAATTTCGTCCATCAATAGTTTTGGTTTCTACCGCCCTATTCTCAAACATTTTGACCACCTCATAAGGTCCCATCTAGTGTGTATGGAATTTCCATTTAAAAAATTTAAATCTAGAATCATAAAGGATTACCTAATCACCTGGTTGGAACTGCTTCTTCTGGATAGACTTATCATGCCACCTCTTGTGCTGTTGTTGAACCAATATGTTCTGTTGAACAACATCCCTTCGAAATTCATCTAACTCATTCAACTGTAGAAGACATTGTTGTTGCGCTTTAGAGAGATTCAGCCCCAACTAGACTGCAGTCTTGAAAGTCTTGATCTGGAACTCTATCGGCAAGAGGACTTATTTCCCATACACCAACTCATATGGTGTGTGTCCCGTGCTATTCCTCCAAGTGGTTCGGTTTACCCACAAGGTTTCCAATAATTTTTCATCCCAATCCTTTCTATCAATATTTATTGTCTTTGTAAGGATGGACTCAATCACCTTGTATGTGGACTCCACCTGACCATTTGCTTGTAGGTGATACGTGTAGATTTCTTGTGCCAGATTTTGTGCTGCTCCATCACACTGTATACCAGATTAGAAATAAATTGCGGACCATTGTTAGAAACATTTTCCCTAGGCACACCAAATCTAGTAAAGATTTTAGTAAAGAGAAAATAAACAACAACTTTTTTCAATAGCAAAAGAAATAGCTTTAGCTTCTACCCATTTTGTAACGAAATCTATACAAACCAAAATTTGCTTTTTATTTAATGATGTTGGATTTATTGGTCCTACAAAATCAGTGGCCCATTTTTCAAAAGGCTCAATCATAATTTGAGGACATAAAAGCATTTCATTGGTTTTATTATGTTGTCCAATTCGCTCACAGCTATCACATTGCTTGACATATTGTTTGGCGTCCTTAAACAAGGAGGACCAAAAATAGCCAACATGTAACACTTTGTATGCAATCTGTTTATCAGCAAAGTTACCTCCGCAAGGTTCGACATGGGAAGATTTTAAGATATCAAACACCTCTTCCTCTCTTACACATCTACAGATAATAATATCTGGTCCAGTGTAAAAGAGGTCTCCTTGAATCCAAGAATATGTAGCACTTTTCTGTATGATACTTTGCTTTTCACGAGCGGATAAGTGAGGTGGTGTTTTTCCAGTGACTAAATAGTTTGCTATGTCATCGAACCATGGGGATTCTGTTGACACAGCAAAAAGATGTTCATCAGGAAAATCATCATCAACAGGAATTGCTTCACCAGGATTGTTTATTCTTGAAAGATAATCTACTACTACATTAGATTTTATTGGTCTATCAACAATAGTAATGTTAAATTCCTGCAACAATAATAACCATGTAGTTAATCTACCACCAGTTAATGGTTTATTCATCAAATAGTTTATTGTGGAATGGTCAGTATGCACAAAGACTTCATATCCTGTAATTTAATGTATGCATTTATTAATGGAAAAAATTACAGCTAAAAACTCTTTCTTAGTAACTATATAATTTAGTTTAGTGGGTGACAAGTTTTTATTGATGAAGTAAATAGCATAG
The DNA here is from genome assembly GCA_031772625.1 of Pinus tabuliformis. NCBI lineage: Eukaryota > Viridiplantae > Streptophyta > Pinopsida > Pinales > Pinaceae > Pinus > Pinus tabuliformis. The sequence goes on along the minus strand of CM062816.1, from coordinate 1,033,425,468 downwards.
ATTGTTTGTCTTCTTCTTGTCCTAAAGAAACGTCAATAGTAGTATCTGAGGCATCAGAAGAAATATGAAATGGGAGGGACTAGTTTGGTCCTCTCAAAACTAGTGCCTGAACTAGTTTTTCTTGCAATGTCTCGAAGGACTGTTGGCAAATTGTGGACCAAGAAAACTCACTATCCTTGACCAAAAGTCGGAAAATGGGGGTAGCTATCCTTGAGAAATTCTCAATGAATATCCTATAGTAGCCTGCACGTCCTAGAAAACCTCTCACTCCCATTTGAGTTTTGGGTACAGGAAGACTCAAAATAATTTCTATTTTTACAGGGTCAACCTAGATACCTTTTGTTGGAAACAAGATGGCAAAGGATCACTCCAGCCTTGCACACTAATCTGCATTTTTTTTCACTCAAGGAAAGATGAGATTCTTAGCAACGAAGAAGCACCTTTTCTAGATTTTCTAGGGCTTCTTGAAATGAATCACCAAACACAGAAAATTCATCCATATAGATTTCCACACACTCAAGGTCAGAAAAAATGGCCAAGACTGCCCTTTGAAAGGTAGTTGGGGCATTACATAGCCCAAAGGGAAGCAATCAGTAAGAAAATGTACTCCATGGACATGTAAAAGTGGTTTTGTCTTGATCCTCAGGTGCAATCTGTATCTGGTTATAACCAGTAAAGCCATCTAGAAAAAAAAAGTGCTTCTTACGAGCAAGGGTATCGAGAACCTAGTCAATGAAAGGAAGAGGGAAGTAATCTCTAAGAGTGGCTTTGTTCAATTATCTGTAGTCAATGCCAATGCACCATATCCCATATTTTTTTAGGACTAATACCAATGGGGAGACCCACTGGCTATCAGAAATAAGATAGATAAAATCAACATCGAAGAGTTTTTGCAATTCTTCCTTTACAATATCTCTTAGATCTGGGTTCATATGCCTTTGGAGTTGCTAGATAGGTTGGGCTCCATCCTGAATATAAACATGGTGGGTACAAGTTTCAGAAGGGATTCCTTTCATATCTTCATAGCCCCATGCAAAGGAATCAAGATGGTTTCACAACAAATTCACAAGCTACTCTTGCTGGGATGAATCCAAGTCTGAACTGATATGCAAGGATTTGCCTGGACTAATCTCAACAATAGTAGTATTAGGCTCAAGAGTACACAGAGGTGTTCCTAGAGATGGTGGTGAGGGAGGTACAGAGTCTTGAATTTCCTGAAAATCTAGACTAAAAATCTGACTCAATGACTCGAAATTGGGCATGGTGTCTAGATTGTTTAGGAAGTCTTGAATCTCACCCTCTTGTGAGGACTCAGCATACTGATGTATCATGGAAATAGACCGAGTCTCCTCATCACTACTATAGTCTAACGACAAAATATCTCAGAGCTCCTGAATGGATCTAACGGGTGTATACAAGGTGAGCTTCTTCCTATAATATCCATGGGAAATATACATGTCACCAGAATGACATCAAATGTAATCATCAGCTGTAGAAATCTATCGTCATCCCAAGATCGAGGGATTTCCTCCAAAAGATTCTTTGGCTAAAGCATAATGAACTCTACGTGGTATTCCCAAGATTCTAATAAAATGACCATAGCATTCAACACTCTTTCTCACTTAATTTTAGATCTGTCTGCCAATTCAAGCACAGTGGAAGTAGGATGAATATGGACCAATCCATGTTGATCCATGGTTTGCTTGGTCATAATATTAATGGTTTCCCCCAGGTATATAAGTACTTTAGAGACAAGGACATCACCTATATCAATAGAGACAACAGGGTTTTTGGGGTCAGTATATTTCTCCATGTGCATACACCCTGTCATTAACTCTGCTGCTCTACCAACAAATTGAATAGTTTGAGGTTCCAAGCTTCTCCTTCCCAGCTTCTTGAGACAGAGTTCCCTAATTATTTCTGTGAAATGGGGATCTCTTTGATAGCTTGGAGAAAAGGTACCTTTATGAAAATGTTCCTAAGCTCGGAGGCTAGGCTAGACTCAGGAATGGGGTCATTCTTGTCCACAACTAACCTCTCCGGATAGGGAGGCCGGTTGGAGGAAGATGGAAAAGGCTCCAAGGGTACATGGATGGGCCGAATGGTGACACATTTTTTAGAATGGTTAGGAGTTTCCTCCTCACCTTTCTCATCAATAATAACCATAGGCTACTTCTGTTTTTCTGAGGTTACTATCTTCCCCGATCTCAATTGGAGATCATTAACTCCAACTAGCATGGAATGATATCTAGATGAAGAAAGCAGGCTCATAGAGCAGATCATTTGTACCGATTTGTTATTAGGGTTGGGTAAGAGTTGGGTAGGTAGTTGAGGAGGTCGAAACAGTGGAGGTAAAGGCAATGGTGGCATTGGCTAACTCAACTGAGGTAATTATGGTTGTAGCATTGGGTATGGTGCATATGGTGGTGGGTATGACTGCATAGGTGCAGGATAGGAATGGTGTGAATGGTTTGGACCTCTCCATCCTTATTGCCAAGATTGGGAGGGTTGTCCATAATGATATTGCTTCCCATGCTGCCAATGTTGAGAGTGAATAGTGTTAGGATAGGAATAAGGATGTGCATTATAACCAAAAGAATGCGGTGGAATTTTAGGAGCCATACCTACACTTACCTGAGGCCAGTTTCTTTGTGCTCCCATAGCATGCAATGATTCAGCTTCAGGTTTCCCTCCTTCAAATACAGATTCTAGACCAGGTATGGATGGACATTTTTCTATGGCATGGTTCTATGTACAAATTGAACATTTATTAGCTCCTTTAATATCAAGAGGACATTCTCTTAAATTATGCTTTTTCCTCCATTTTGGACAAAAAATAGACAACGACTCTAGTTCCTCTAAAAGTTTTTGCTGAAATTGTAATGAGTCTATTTTTTTGCTAACAATATTCGCTATTTCAATTTTCATATTGTCCATTTTTTCTCCAATCCAATAATCATAACATTAGTAGATTCCGTTTTCTTATTTCTACTCTAAATTCCTTTATATTGGTTCCTCAGGAATTTCCTGTATAAGTCACAGATTTGATCAAAAGATTTCTGAGCAATATCCCCTTGTCCTAATAGATTTAGATTATTCCTAGCATCATCAGTAAGCTCACATAAGAACAAGGTTCTAATGGTACTTAGATCAAATTTGTGCTTTGACCTCTTGAGGATGTACATGAATCTTTCTAAGTAGTCCTCTAGAGTCTCATCATCATTTTTTACAATAGTAAAGATTTAATCTTGAATATCTCTAGTTTTACAATATTTTTGATATTTTGACAAGAACACTCTCTTCATTTGTTTCCAAGAAGCTATAGTGTTTCCTCCTAGTCCCGTGAACCAGCAGAGTGTTGCGTCCTTAAGAGTTACAGGAAACAACTTTAACTTCTGAGCATCAGATGAATAATCATAAATTCTACATAAAATATCAAACTCAAATAAGAAAGAGTTTGGGTCTTCATGTACCTTAACATAGAAATGAAGAAGGGCTAATGGTGGAATCTTATTCATTTGTACTTGTATATCAAGATACACAATTACGAATCCAAAAATGGATTGTTCCTCATTTACTTGATTTTCACCATTTCCTTTTGCACGGTCTTCATGATTTGCCATTGTTTCTCCTCCAACTGAACGCTCTCAACAGGTTGAGAAGGCTAACTATGGGTTCTCATAGTCCCCTTCTTTCCCTTTGTGGGATGTGTCACACCTGGACTGCTCCTGCCAAAGTTCAAGTACATTGTTCCTGCATGATGAGTCTCAGTCTGTTTGTTCTCCTTCCTACAAAAGAAGGCTGAATATGATATTTGATTTCAGATTTATCAGTATTTCCTCGGCCCTTAGTGGGCTTCGAACTCCTACCTCTCTTAGGCATTGATTTCAAAAAAATGACAAAACAAAACTCCAATAAAATGTTGTAACTCAAAAATAACTCAACACTTATAAATTCCTTCAAACAATAGAAGCACACTGCAAAAAATAATAATAGCAGACTTACCCCTATTGCCGAAAAATGAAATATTCTTACCAGTTCAAATCGCCTCCCCGGCAGTGTTGTCAAAATGTTGGGGTGCAGGAATTTCACTTAAGCAAGCTCCTTCAACAGCTAATTGTCAACCTGGGGGTTTCGTAAACTTAGAGACAAAGCACAGGTAATGCTAGAAGTTGTATGAACTTTTCCTATTTCTATTCTTACTTCTCAATTGAAATATTGCAGAATCAAATAGAAAAATCACAAAGGGAAACTGACACCAAAGTAATTCTAGTGTTGGAATATTAAAGAATGAATTTGTGAAGAAATCAAATAAAGTAAGTTTCACACTGCTGTAAACAATGTTAACTACTGAAGTAAAACTCTATGTTTATCCTCAGTATAGGTGGTGGTAGTTTAACAAGTGGTCCCTTGAAAAGATCTGCCTTCTAAATCATTTTCCTTCTCACACTAAGAGGCCGTTCCTGTACTCTTGCAATCTGCTTGCACTAGTACAGGTACTGAACTTATGTGAGAAGTACATTTTACACTTATACTGAAGACTTATGTCTTCATGTAGGGGCTCTATGCCTCAAGGCTTGTAGCACTCTATTCCTGTAACAAGACATTGGTTCTTGTACTAGAACAAAGCTTCCTACACCAAGTATTCCATTTTACTTTTGGGAAAATAAAAGGGCGTGTTAACTATAAAAATAATTACAAATGCGAGAAAAATCTGAAATAACATGCACATGGAAAAGAATGCTTCAATCAACTGAATCTCGCAAATTGAAATAACTTTTAAGATGAAAACAATCTTCAAAAAGTTAAAGAAAAACTTCTTCGGTCAAAGGGTTTTGCAAGCAATCAAATCTAACTTGAAATGGGTTGATTATAATATTTCATATTACTTTTATTGCTTTTCCTGAAATCATGAGGTGCAAACATAAATTAAGATATTGCAACAACACTCATTTCTATCTCTTGAAGTCATCTTTAATCTTTAGAAGATTAACTTTTAATATTAGAAATTATTCCTTCCGATGATGAATGCTTACTTTGCAAAAATAGATTAAATCATATACAGGAAAAAGAATAAAGGACTTGTTGTAAATGAAATAGCAAACCAGAGTGCAAAATCCTACATGCACTGGTGCAGGAATAATCTTATCTGGATGATCCAAGTGAAAAGAAACCAAAAAAGAAATTACAGGAAGTAAAGTAATTCAATTTGACTTTCACACAATGAATCCATTCACACTTTGACTGTTTAACGAAATAAATCAAAATTCGTAAGCAAGAACAAAATTAAGATTTAAACAACAATTCTGCAAATAAACGAAGTTAACACACACCTTTAAGATAACAAAAACAAGAGGGTAAACGAGCTGGGTTGGTTGGGCCCTAGCCAACCAACTCATTTCCCGTTTTAGGAAATGAGAATCTTCGGCACGTTAATAATGCATCAATAAAGGATTAAAACGTAGAGTAAGAAAATCATTGCACAACTCCTTATATTAATTCCAATCAGAAAATATATATTATGAGTTCAAGTCCATCCCAGCACGAGGGAGACAACGAGATTACAAATTAACGAAAAATTACAATTGCACTGATATCGCTACTACTAACTTAGTTATATCTGAGAGCTATACTTTATACAACCCTTTAGTCTATGGCCATAATAAAAAATTACATAGTCGTTCCAAATCAAGCCTTTTGTCTGAAAGAAAATAACAAACAAAATTACAAAAATAAGCCAGCGGTTATAATAAGCAACGAAATAATCATTGGTCGTAGAGCTTATCCTTGGCCATATCCCTGACCATCCTCCACTTGAGTTCAACTCTAGATGACCGCAACAAAACTAGACGACATGGACCAAGATGCCTGCATGAAGTGATCGAGTTGTTGTGGATATCACAGAACGAATAGTTGCTGGTGGTGAAGGAATCTACCTGCACTAGATCAAGCTAGTACAATAATTAATACTTTAGGTTATAAAATACTTTAGGAAAGTAAATATAAGTTACAAGAACTATTAAAGGCACGAAATCTATTTAAAATGATTAATTAAGCATCTAATAAACCTTAAACATGAAATATGAAGTTTACGTAGGAATGTACAGTATTCTTGGACTATTGTAGGAATGAGGAGGTTTATGGAGATAAACAAAGGTTAATAATTGTGGTTTTGTACTAGGAAGGGGGTAAAAATAGAGAATTTCATACTAACAACACTAACATCGACAATTGATGTGGCATCCACATTAGCATGACATCATTATTATGTCATCAGGGATGTCAAAAATGAAAGGACTCATATAAGTATTTTTAGAATTACACCCAAGAGATAAAAAGGGCCTTGAAAAATGTAAAGTGGAAGGCTGTGTATATGCCAAGTGTCAAAGGATGTAACATAAGTCAGTTCGAGGCCAATGGGAATGGAAAACTTGAAGAAGGTGGAAGGCCACATGCATGCCAAGTGTCAAGGGTGAAACCACATAGGGAAGTTTGAGCCAATGAGAGCTATGGAAAAACCTAAAAAGTATGTGAGACCATTATTTATTTCTCAAGAATCGGAAGGTGTACAAAGGATTTAATTTGTCTAATATAGTAACTTCAAAATGGTGTAACTCAACAACTAGATATTATATTGGAATTCCAAAGTATTCAATGGAAAGTTAAGAGACTATCATACCCAGCTATGGAGCGAGATTTGAAATTCTTAATAAATAATTGCTAATAAAAATATAATTAGTGTCTTGTGACAGAACAAGAAAAATTGGGGTAAATAAGCTAAAAATTTCAGAGAATCCATTCTTCCTCAGGATTAGAAGGTAGTTCAAATATGTCACCAGTAAAGCATTCAATAATAAAACCAAAATAGGATAGTTTATAAGGGGAAGAGGTTGAAGCTTGGGTGTTGGAAATGAGAAAGTTCCTTTAGTTACATGTGTATTATTTCAATTTAGAGGAATGAATTTTCATATATCGCTTGAAGGGGAAAGCAAATTCTGGTGGGAGAAGCTCAAGGAAGTAAAACACTTGGATGAAAAGAATATTTCATGAAAGAAATTTAAAAAGTACTTCCAAAGGAAGTATTTGTCTAAGTAATACTATGAGAGAAAAATGGATGAACTTTTGTGAACTCAAATTAGGGGACATGACAATGGAGCAATATGGCTAGATATTCACTGAGTTACTGAGGCATTCAAATTTTATCATAGATGAAAAGATGAAGAAATAGATGTATGTGAGTGGATGATAGGAAAAGAAGAAAAATGGAAGAAATGGAGAAAGGGCTTAAATCCTCATCTTTCAAAAATGATTCTTAAGGAAAAAAAACAACAAAATCAAACCATAATGAACCAAATGTTAGAAATTAAATCATAGAGCAATGAAACAAAAATATTGGAAACATGTAAAAGCGTAAAATAAGAGAGACACATATATCATGGTTCACCCAATCTATGATACATCCATAGAGACACAACTAGTCCATCCTTTTATATTATCTGGCAAACTAAAGGGATACGACCTACAACACATATGTTATAACTTCCATTTTTTCTCACAAATAATGTCCTCTCTTTTTCTCATAGAATAATACATAGTCACAATGCAATTCCCTCATATACCAAGGGTTTCCTTCTAGGGTTTAACAACCCTAAATTAAAATAACTTCTACCATCAAATCATCTTCCCAATGAACAATTTCTTTTGGAAGTGCTACCCCTGAACCCTTAATAGGGTAGGCTCAAAATCATGTTGTCTCCCCCCTAAGCCCCCCCTCCCCACAGCAATAGTGGGGTGGAAATCCCCCCCACACACCCCCATCAGGGATCAGGATCTGAACATGACTAAAATAAGACCTCTAAGTTAGGAAGACAATTAGGATCCACAACCAACACCTAAGGGGGTTGATTCATTGAACAAGAAATAAAAATTTCATCCCATGAAATTTTGGGGTTGTGATGGAGAACAAAGGTATAGGGACTGCCCACATAAACAAGGAAAAATGAGAATTGTACACCACATCAAAGGAGTTGATAAAATTGATGACGTGTGTAGAAGCATGCCAAAAAATTATGCAACAGTGGATGATAGGAAATCTGAACATCAGCCACACATGGTCGAAGTGGAAGGTAATGTAAATAATTAGCCTAGTGTTATTTTAATTGATTATAGAGCTAGTCATACTTATCTTGATCCTATTTAGTTGAAAATTTTAGCTTGAAGAAAACCAAGAATAGTAAGGATTAATTGGTTCATTAGCTACAAGAGCTAAAAGAAGAATAACATAAATGGTGAAGGAATGTCCCATTAATATGAATGGGCTAGATACAATGCATATTTAAACATAACAACATTAGGATCATATGACTACCTAATTGACATGTATTGGGCAGAAAAGAGTTATGCATTGTTAAAATGTTACAAAAAACATTTACTTTCCTAGATGAAGAGGGGAAACAGAAAATGAAAGGAATACCAAGGCCAATTTCTATTAGGAAAATACCATTTATGTAACTAGAGAACAATCTCAATAAAATGGTTGCAAATTTATGTAGCACACATGGAGGAGATGGTTGAGGATCAAGTATCACGTCAAGAAGACCATCCAATACTTTAATAACTTGAAGATGTGTTTATTTAAATTCTTGGGTTACCACCATAAAGAGACATTGACTTTTCTATAGACAGGGTACGTGTCGAAAACACCATACAATATGAGCACACTAGAACTAAAAGAATTGCAAATGCAACTAGAATAGATATTAAGAAAAGGGTACATATGACCAAGTTATGATCTTGGGGTGCATTGATATTCTTTGTTAAAAGTAAGGATGCAAAATTGAGACTATGCATTGAATCTCATTGGATGAACAAGGTCACAGTGAAAAAGAAGTATCTATTTCCCATGCTGCATGATTTGTTTAACCAACTTAGGGGAGATAAATTATCTTCTAAATTTGATCAAATTTCAGGATATCATCGAGTAAGAATTAAGGAAGAAGACATTAGTAAGACAACATTTTGAACTCAGTATGGACATTATGAGTTTGTAGTGGTACCATTCATACTATATAATGCCCTGGGTGGTTTCATGTGACTTATGAATGGTGTTTTCTACGATTGTTTGGATAAATTTGTGTTTTTGATTTTGGTTGATATTATTGTATATTTGAAATGTCAAGAAGACCATGAGAAACATTTAAGGATTCTGCTATAGGTACTCAAGGAGTGTTAGTTTTATGAAAATTTGAGTAAGTGCTCAATTTATTAGATAAACATCCATTATTTGGGTCATATTAGTTCAAAAGAAGGGATAACAGTAGACCAAAAAATGATTAAAGAAATTGATTAGTCAACACCAAAAAATGTGACATATTTAAGATGTTTCATGGGGTTAGCAAGATATTATAGAAGATTTATTGAATGGTTCTTCAATAAATGAAGAAAACTATCAAATGGGAACTATACCAAGTACCCATTTTTTTGAGGTGGAAAAAAATCATCCGATTTTGAAAAGTGTTGATTCAGAATACACCTTTTTTTTCGAGCATGTTTTTGACACTTTAAATTTTCTTATGCATCAAGTATGAACTTTTTTTTAAATGTTAGTGATTTTCATGCTAATTTTGAAAAGTGTTGATGTAACATCAACCCCTTTTTGGATTATTTTTGACACTTTAAATTTTCTTATTTCCTAAGAATCCACAGTTTCTTTTAAATGTTGATTATTTAACCACTTTTCAAGTTGTCATATTCCCTTTGTTTTTCATCTTGAGATGTTTGTTTTTTAATGGTTTTTGAAACTTTTATTTTTATTTTTCTTTGCAATGCTTCTTTATAATGATTTTATTTTTTATTTTTTTTGCAAAGCTCTAAAAATAATATTTTGAGGTTAGGATTTTCTATATATTTATATATCATTAATTAATACTTACACAAAATAATTGTCGCTAAAATATAATAATTTTAATCATTCGACCAAAATTACACATTTTCAATATATATTTCAAAAAATACAGATTTTAGGGTCTTTTCACTAAAAATGACATGTTAAATAAAAGATTTTTATGAACAAATTGAATAAAAAAAAATGGAAAAGATATCAAATTTTATGAAATTTTTGCAAATTTTATATCCAAAAATGATGACATTTGCTTCTTTTTTCCCAAAAAAAAAATTCAAATAAAATTTTAAGTAAAACTAACAAAAAAGAAATTAAAACATAGAATTTAAAAATAAAAATAAAATTTTTAAAAATAAAAAAGAAAAATAAAAAACATAAAAAAACAAAAAATAAAAAATACAATTAATTAAAAAAGATAAACATAAAAAAATAAAAATCATAAATATTAAAATTAAAAAGTAAAAAATAAACATTAAAAAAATAGAAAAAAAACATTAAAAAGAATTGAAAAAAAAATGGTCAACTACCCAAAGGGGCCATAGGGGAGGGGTGGGGAAGTTCAATGCATCTGCCCTCCTTGTCTCATGTAGCCTGTCGGCTGGCTACCTGGGGTTGGCTGAGACAACCAACCCCCAACCAACTGCCTAAGGGGCTACGGTGAAAAGTGGGGGGAGAAGCACGAAGCCCCCCCACCCTCCCTCGTGTGCAAATCCCCCCACCTTTCCTTGTGGACCCTTAAGCGGTTGGCTAGGGTCTTGCCAATTTTTAGAATCAGCCAACCTCGAGCTAGCTGCCCGAGTGGCCACAAGGGAGGGCGGGGGGAGTTTCACACAACCCTTCCCCTGATCGCCCCCTTAGGCTTTCGAGTGGTTGGCTGGGGGAGTTGTGTGGTTATGGGATGGTCGATTCCAAGAATCATCCACCCATCCAACCACCCAAGGGGTCACAGGAGAGGGTGGGGAGGGTGATAGATGAAGCTCCTGCTACCATACCCCGTGGCCCCTTCAGCAGTTGGTTGAGGGATGGCTAATTTTGAGAATTGACCATCCCCTAGACAACTTCCTGAAGGGGCACAAGGGAAGGAAGGGGGGTTACATGCAGTGCCCCATGGCCTCCCCCGCTATCCCTAACCCAAGTCATCATCACCACCCTCGTGTGATTTGAGCACCCAACATGAACACACTTAATTGAAAATATGATTTGAGCGTGACTGGGTGACCCATGTGCGATAAGTGGTTGTGCGATGTGCGGGGGTGACCTTGGTGCAATGGATGGTTGTGCGACGGGAGGGCATGACTAGGAGACCCAATACATGTGTTTGAACTTGCGCACACCTGAGTGAGTCAACACACACAACAGGTGGAGCGTCTGGTAATGTGTGACGGGGTTGCACACCCGTTATGCACAAAATTGAGATGTGAAATATGACTAAGTGTTGTGGTGTACAATGAGTTAGTTTATATGACGCGGAGGTCAAGCAACGTGTTGGGCCGATGCATGTGTTAGGGGTGTGTCGATCTTGGCAGTTGAGTTGGCTTGGTTGGCTAACACTCCAAGCGACACGACCATTCATTATCCTACACTGTGGGAAACATATATATAGTGGACGTTAGAGTGGAGGAGGAGAATAAAATTTTGAACGTCTAAGTTCGCAGTGAAAAGTGGAGTTTGGTGAATGTTATACAGGAAAATGATCTCCTCATCAAGTTAAAGGAAAAATACATGACGAATAATGGACCGACCAAGTTCATAGGCCCAATGGTCAAGCTAACGTTGTCTAGACACTATAAACTTGCTTTATAAAGCTTCTCAGCAAGCTTAAGGGTGTGTTAATGCCTAGGGTAACTCTACTTGCTACCTCGGGAACAACGTTAGAATGACCTCCTCATCAACTCAGAGGACAAAGACATGATGACTGAAGGACTGCCCAATTTCACAGGCTTAGTTGTCAAGCTAACGTTGTCTAGACACTATCAACCTGCTTTATAAAGCTTCTCAGCAAGCTTAAGGGTGTGTTAGTGCCTAGGATAACTCTACTTGCTACCTTGGGAACAATTTTGGTGACCTTATATCAGTTTATATGGGTCAAAGGAGCGAATTGACTTGGAAAATATCCCTAGATTCTCTCCTATGCGAGCTCATAAAAGTAGGGAAACATCATAACTCGACTTGTTTGGGGGAATTACTAATTCATAATGAAGTACGCAAACGGGAAAGAGCACTAAAGCATGGAAACATCACTGATTTTGCCTAATGGAACTCATGAAGGACTTGGAAACCCTAACCCTACATGCTATATATGCAAGGCTTGGGCCATTGTGAAAGAGGTCAAAACATTTGAAAGGATTGCCTATTTGACTATCAAGCATAGTCTTAGACTGTTACACAATAATTTGTTAGCGACCCTACATTCCCTGATCCCAGACACTGTCGGTCCATGTTATTGACATCTGCCTTGTGTCATGTTGCAAATTATGTGTCAATGTCTTCCTTGTCATCTCAGGAAGAATACCTCAGTTCACTACTCCTGGAGTAGACCCTTTTTTACCTATCTTTTTTGGTCGTCATGGGTCAGTAGTTGTTCCACCCATGAAGATGGCCAAGATTTCACTAGCCCTAGTGAAGTCTTCACTCTATCTCTATGTTGCACTCATGACAAGCTACTTTTGGCAAGTTTTTTAAACAACTCGTCAAAGCTTCAAAGTGTAACAGCTTCATGGGTGGTCCTAGGGTTGGTTGTTTGATCAGATGAGCTCGCCTCTCTACTTTGGGATGGTTGTTCCACCTTTTGTGCAACCTCTCAAAAGGATAAACTCTCTCTCCCATATCTTATGGAAGCTCCTCCTACTATAAATACTTCCTTCATGGCTAAGATTAGCTAGCTTGGTAGCTTCAGAGTTCAAGAGTTTAATAGAAAAATTAGATAGTTTTGATAGAGTGTGGAAGTAGCCTCTTACATAACTTAGCTTGGGATGGTTTTGAGTGGAGTTGGCTTGATTGCAAGGGTCTTCTAGCAATAGCATTTTGGGTAGGAGAGAGAGTTATCCGTCCTTTTGGGAGACAGTTCATGAGCGAATGCTTCTGGAGACACACTGACAAGACCCTTCAAGGAGACTTACGATGTCAAGGCTTGGTTGTAAGTTTTACTTCAATTTACATTAATACAAATCAATAGCTTATTTCTGATATCTTATGTCGAATTGTGTATTGATAGCTTAAAGCTCCCTGACTCTTTAAGTAGATTGTTTTTGTCATACTCTATTATGTTCGTGGTTGTGCTTTGTATGTTGTTTTCAGGTACAAGTGATTAGAAGAACGAGCGCTGGAGCAACATAACAGGGACTTCATAAAAGGACGATTTGAAGGTAGGACTTCATGACATCAACTTTCTAAGGAATTTTTCTTTGGTATTGTCTATGCTGTGACTAGACCCACTCTAGGGCTAGAGGGGTTGCCTCTTTCTGCAAAGGGAACTTGCCTGTGTCACAAGTTGGCGACCATACTAGGGACCTTTGTCTTTTGTCTCTTGATTTGATTTTGTTTTACTTATTTATTGTCTCCTTTACATTTGGGATGAATTTTCCATGTTATGGGTTGTTTGACTACTCCTGGTGGTCGTCCCTATGTAATAAGTGATAGGTTTGGCCTTCCCTCACCTGGATTTTGAAATTTTTCCTTTGATTTAGGGTCGTCATAGTTTACTTTATGACAGTCGTGAAGATATTTGTGCTTGCGCTATCTGATTAGTTGCGCCTTCTGTTGTTTAGCACGATTAAATCGCCTCATAGTCGTGAAGAGCTATGAAATCAGCTTCGCACTGTTAGTTGGTGTACTTCTGTGACAACGTCGCAAAGTGACTAGTTAGGGAGGTGCAACATTTCATTGTTGGTGCATGTTGTCAGTTTTATGCTTGCGAATATTCCTGTAGGTTTCAATTTTCAAGTTCTGTTTGCTGATTGGCGAGTGTGTCCTATCCTTTTGAGTTTGTCTTCTACCTCTTTATTGTGTGTCAAATTGTTTATTGCTAGAATATTTGATTCCGGGTTTCATTCCCTTGAAACTTTTCCTCTTGAACTATGTGACCTATTTACCTTATGATTTCTTGAAACATTATCTTTTCTTAGGTTACTTGTTTGTTTGGGTCTTTGGGCTGTGTTTTGCATGATCCATTACTTTGTTTGAGGCTTCTCCTTATTGACTATTTTTTTCATCTTCCTAATTGGTATGTGATGTTTGGTTACCAAAATTTTCAAGTCTTGTTCATTTGGTTTCCTTCCTTCACTTGGCATAGATCACATTGCTTCTCGGTTAGTGAGAAATCTTTTCAATCTTGCAAAAAAGAAACATTTTCTTGGTTTTGAGTCTTTGATTCATTTTAGAGTAGAATGCTTCTCTTTCTTCATTGAGTGATTTCATTCGAAAAGGGATTAAAACTAGAATTGTTTTGATTTTTTCATTTCGTTGCCTATCATTTATTCGAAAAATCAAAATATTGCATTCATTTTGGTGTTAGTAAATAACAACAATCTTTTGCATTAGTAAATTCCTACCATTTAGAAATTGGAAAGCAAAGGATGTGTGGTTCATTTTCTTAATTAGATTGCTTGCGTTTCTCTTTCACCTTGATTGGTTTGCTTGCATTTTCTTTCTTGTCACTTTGGTTGCTTTGAAATGAACCTCTCACTTTTCTTTAGTTAGTTGTTCATTGAAAAGAAATGGTTTCTTTACTCATTTAGTTGCATTCTAGGATCTTTTGAAGATACATTTGGTAGGGCCTTGAAATAGAAATTTAATTCAATATTAACTACTAAAATTTATTGAATTAATCTAAAAACACATTGGAACTTAATGCTCACATATCTAGAGGTCTAGGCTAGAGATGTGTTCTGGTGTCTTTAAACCTAGTGGCTGTTGTTTTCACTAAGGTTGGGTGATTCCTCCATTTGTGATTTGATAAGTACTAGTACAGACTTGTGCTCCCTGTACCGTTGTGTATATGATGGGAGACCCCATTAGGCTACAATCCTATTATCCATAGGAAGCCAAGTCTATTGCCTTATGAATTTTAATGCACCAAAAACAGCATTCGGGAAGATTAGCTGCTGTACTGAAAGTCCTTGGTAATTTCTCATTCATTTTACCACTAAGGTGTATATGCAGTTTTACAATTTGTCTGGTGAACCTTTTTCCTAGAATTCGAGAGTAGTCACTTTTATTCCTTTTCGACTCTTTAAAAATGAAAGGATCATCTGAGCACTTGTCCTTTTAGGCTCATTAAAATTTGAAGGAGACTAGAGTCATCTTTTGTCCTTTTCCTCAACTCTTTAAACATGAAAAGGCAAAGTTTTGGTCCAGTGTCATAAATTTTATTTTCCCACGATAATATCCTACTTGTTAATTTTGGCCACATCGTGAGTAATATCCTTGAAAATAGTTTAAAGCCCTCGTAATTAAATCTTCTCTCCTGGTCTTTTGAGTTTAGGCCATCCTAGCGGACTCATTTGTTCCATCATCTTTACCAAGTGATGGAGAGCCTTCTTCCCCCATCCCTTCTGAGGTATCATTTGTTAGTGGCTCTCTTGCTATTGTTCCAAGTGTTTAGCCTCTTACCTCTCAAGCTCCGGGTGAGGAACCTTTTGATATCAATTGGACTCCTCCCAACGTTTGGGAATTTTTAGACAAGGATCTTTTTTCTACCCTCACTAGTGCTTTGGTTCATATGGCCTCTTCTGACATGGATGAGTCAAGTCCTATTAGCAGTCAAAAGAGCCTTGTGTCGACTGGTGAATATCAGTTTCCTCAGGAAGGTTTCCCTTTCCATGCCTCTCCAGATGTTTCATTAGCCCTTTGCTATCACGCTTCAGCTAACATACTTGGTTCTACATCTCTGCACCAAAGCTCTGTATGGTCTCGTACAATGATTCCAACTTCAGGGTTGTTCATGTCTACTCAGTCAGCCACGACCTCCATTCCTCAGATAGAGGTCACATCTTTACATTTGCTCTATTGATGCCCACCATTTGTGTGGAATCTTCAGCTCCTCTTGTTAGTGCAGTTACCGCATCCTCGGTGGTCACTGTTGTTACTAGGATATCTTCCAGACCCATTGATGGTGGTCCTTTGCCTCTGGCATCCAGATTCAGTCAACCTATGGGTAATGTACCTATTGTGGAGTACTAAAGAAGGTATGTTTTTGGTAATTATTTCAGAATCTTTTCATTATAACTTACAAACCTTTTTGCATCATGAACTCAGAAAACGATAATGAATTGTAATAAAACATGTCAGATTAATATGCAAGACGAAAACACTGACAATTGTCATTTCCTTATGCAGGAAGGAGGAAAAACGAGAATTTTCCATTCCAAAGGAAAGGACAAGGACAGGTTAACCGCTGTCCCTTTGACGGGAGACCATATGTAAACAAGGCAAAGCAAATCAAAGCGAATCAGCCCTGGAAAGGAAGTGGAGATATCGGCTCGGCACAAGAAAGGAAAGAGATGATTGAGGACTAACGGTTCGGCGAATCCCTCAGGATCCTTGATCATGAGGGATCACTGTTTTATCTATTTCTGCACTTAGATATCTCCGCCTTCACCCTTATAAAAGGGGCAGCACTGTTAGCTCGGGAGAGATGGTTATGTTTTATGTAATTTCCTTTAAGATCAAAACTTTGATCATCGAGTCTCGTTAAGAACCGATCTATTGTAATTTCGCTTTATGCATTAATACAAACTTGGTTACTATTTCATCTCTAAGTCTGGAATAACTTCAAGCGGTGTACCCCTGGAGGCTAAGGGCCCAGCCCTGGAGGACACTTGCTCCTGTACTATTACGTTTGGTTTATGCGTGGTTTGCTTATCAGCATGGTTTGGTAATCTGATGTGTTTTGTTAGTTTACATCACATGCTCTGTTATGTTTACTTTATTGAGACAGAACTATCGGATTGACTCTACAACGTATCACTGTTCTTCTAAGTGTTGATATAATACTGTCAGTCTTTACAGAATATTGTTGTTGTTCAATTACAGAGCCTCTGTGCCGTGCACTTATTCATTGGTATTACGGAATTCATCTTAGCGATTATGTTCTTTGCGATTGTGGATCTATAGACATTGTTGTTCCATTCTGAAATGCAGTCGTAATCCTTTATAACTAAGAGTGATAATTGGTTTACCAAGATCAGGTTACTATTAAGGTGTGCCGTGTGCATGTATGATTTTGAAGTACTGTTCTATAATTTATCATTAATCAGTGTTGTTCCATTTTGTTCAATTCGTCCTTAAGAGTGAAGGATTGCAATTCAATTCCTGTAGATCACGATTCGTGCATTTGATCTTGTAGACTAAGGTGTTACTGCTTGCTAGACTTAGTTCTGTTACAGTTTTTTGTTTACTGTTCTATTTCAGATTTGTTGTTCTATTTCAGGTTTGCTGTTCCATTTCAGATTTGCCATTCCATTTCTTATTTCATTGTTCCATTTCTTACTTGTCGTTCTATTTCCTGTTCTTTGTTATTTTGGTGTGAACAATGATCCAGGGCTGTAGTGAGCACTGACATTTATTGCCTGGCTTCCAGATCCATGATCTGTTATCTAATTTACCTTAGTTCCATCAGTTTACAAAGGGATGAGTTACTGCTACTAAACCCTTGACTGATAACTTGCTTAGTTTTCTGAATGAGTAGTTTAATCTTTTGAAGTAGTTTACTGTAAACAGGCATCCGTTTACTCTTGTATTTCTGAACACTGTACTACTAGCATTACTCTGACAAATGACAGCCTCAGACTGAGACACTCTTTGAAATAAAAAAACGTTCCTGGATTGACAACTAATGTGAGGTAATTAGAGATGAAAGAGACCCTTTTTATAGCTCCACATTTTGGCGCCATTGTCGGGGAAAGAGTGTAGCCATTTTTTCTTTTTTCATAGTAGTGTACGAACCTATTAGGGAAGAATTGTATTTTGAAAATAGAAGGTAAGAACCTACGTGTGGAGCATGTAACAACCCTACTCCCCTACCCGCTTTCCTACAGATTTGCTGCTGTTTTGTTTGGGTAGAATCCAGTAGTTGATTGGTGTGCATGACTAAGCAGAAAAAACCTGAAAAGAATCCCAAACCTCTGCCCAAGCCAGAAAAAGCTAAGGGGCCGGTGACCCTTGGCCAATCAACCTTCATACATGAAATCATCAAGAAAGCAGAATCTCAGCCTTCAGTAGGACCTAGAAAAGTTATTTCTAGATAGCCTACTAGTTCCCTTCAGGCCACGCGATCACCATCTGTAGGCTTTGCTGAGGTGCATAGTCAAACTGAAGAGCAGCACTTTCAAGAAATTGAAAATTCTACTCCAGAACTATTGCAAGAAGGGAATTTCAGTAATCTTTGTGAAGGAGAAGGAGAAACAGGGGAAATTGAGGAACCAAGGTCTCCTATTGGAACAACTAAGCCATTAAACAACCCAGATAAGGGAAGTGCTACAAAAATCATTGTTGAAGAAACCCAATCTCCTCATACATTAGGCACTCTCATTATCCCAGATAGAGGGAATGTTATTAAAACTAGTCCTATTAAAGCCATTCCTTCTCAACCTAGGCATACCTTCCCAGATATCCCGGAAGGCTATTGGCATATATTCGACCAAATGGCTCAAAACCAGCCAAACACCAAAACCTCTACATTGCAATACCCCATAGTGGATACTGCAGCAAATGCACCCATGAAAGCAATCCCTCTTCAACATATCCCTACATTCCACGGTCTTACATCAGAAGATCCAGATGCATTTCTATTTGAGTTCGATGTGCTATGTAGGGGATATGATTACACCACCGACCCCCAGAAACTAAAATTATTTCCCTCTACATTAAAAGGGGTTGCCTTAAGATGGTTTATGGGATTAGGTGGCGGGGTTATAAATAATTGGGATCAAATGAAAGAATCTTTTCTAAAGAAATATCAGGACTATTGCGGGTCTAGAGAACTGAAGGATGAAATATTCCAGATGGTAGCTAGACCAAATGAAACATTAGAGGAGTACGTGGAACGTTTTCAGTATAATCTTCAAAGATCTCCTTATGCATCACTACCTTTACCTGATAATGTGTTAAAAATATCATTAATTCGGGGCATGAAGGAGCAATGGATCGAAACATTAAATATTATGGGAAAGAAGATATTTATCAAGAAAATTTTGTTGATTTTATTGACTTATGTATCAGGAGTTCGAGAGGCAGCACAAGATTGAAACCGGCAGAACATGATCGATTTGTAATAGATAATAAAATTTTGATAGAAGGAGTAACGCGTGCAGAAATTGGAAATCTATTGGAAAATTTTAAAACTGATATACTAGGGACACTAACTACACAACTTGATGTTATGCAGGCCAAGCAGAAGCAAATGGAGGCAGAACAGAATTTGGCAATCTTCTGTCCTCGATGCAGGAAGAAACGTAGCCATAAGGAGTGTCCACTAGATGCAGTCCGAACACGTGCCATCTGCACAAAAGATCACTTTACGGAAAGTTGTCCCTCACTTCCCAGATTAAAAGCAGTATATAAGGAAGCAGAAGAAGAGCCAGAATCGGTATATTTGCTCAACCAGTGCCGGCAGTGGCAACCGCGACAATCTGGTATGTTTTCAGACCCGACCTCTTCTTTTCAGTCTCCACAGTATAATGCTCAACAATATAATATGTGGCAAAGTCAATCCCAACCCCCGCCCCCAAATTGGTCACCTCAGTCGTTTCCTTCATCAAACCTGTGGCTGAATCAGGCAAGCCCATCTAGTTGGCCGAATTTTCCCTATACTCCACCATATTGGCAAAATAACGCATACCCACCACAATGGACTCTGCCTACTTCACAAAGTTCAACCTGGCAGACAAACTGGCAAAGACCGTTGCATCAGCCAGTAGGAACCATGCCGCTCCCTCAACCTACACTGCCAATCCTACAACAAAATCCCCAGTCTAATCTGAGACCGCAACTCCCAGCCCAACCCAACCCCAATCCAAATAACAGACCGGTCCAATCTATCCAAATAATAGAAACATCAGAAATAGGAGCTGATCTGAGGGAGTGTAATGATCTTCAGTTAAGATCTGGGTGTATTATTGAAACTGAGGGAGAAAGGACAACCCATGTTGAAAATCAGTTACCCAGAGAACATATGTCACAAGAAGAGGATGTGAACAAACAACAAACTCATAACCAAACAACCACATCCTCTCCCCCATTCCCGGAATGATTAATCATACCTCGACTTACACAATATCCTGATTTTGACATTCTGGGAGAATTACAAAATTTGTACATAAAAATTCCATTCCTCCAAGCCATTCAAGACATTCTGATATATGCAAAGACTATCAAAGAATTGTGTGTAAAGAAGCCAAGGAGGAATGCAGCAAACAATCCAAGAGTCCAAGTAGTTGGAACTTTATCTAACTTATTATCAGGAAAAGAAACACCCATTAAATATGAAGACCCAGGAAATCCAATAGTCACCATACAAATTTATGGTCAAACCTTCCCTAATGCCTTAGTTGATCTAGGAGCTGCAATCAACATCTTAACAATTGCTACTTGCAAAAAGCTAGGCATTACATCTGTAGAACCCACCTCTACCTTGTTAGAGCTGGCTGACCGATTTGTGGTTAGGCCAGAGGGCACGCTACATGATGTCATGGTATCTGTTGACTCTGGGGAATATCCGACTGATTTTCTGGTAATAAATCCCAAAAGCCGACTTGATGGACACCCATTAATTTTAGGTAGAGCTTGGCTTGCAACTGTCGATGCCTATATTGGCTGCCGACAAGGCAATATGACCATAAAAAGGGGAGCGAACATCAAGAACTTAGCCTTATATCCTCCAGCACAGCCAAGTGTCACAATGATCAAAACTAATAAGCACCGTGTATCATACCTTATTGACAATATTAGATCTCCATTAACTATACATGAGGCACTTGATTTTAAAGATCAGATAGAGGACGATGCCATTAATAAATTTATTAGTCAAACTGAATCCATATCCCGCACACAGTGTCACATGATAGAGGCTGCATTCGACAATGAATTAGAAGAAGATCCTCTTAAAGATACACATGATCAAACGATACATGTTACCTCTATTGCAAATAGTAAAATTGTGGAAATCGAACTGGGAAAAACCTTAAACATTAATTCCAACCTCACATCCGAACAAGAAACGAAGCTCATCCATCTGTTGAGGAAATATAAAGAAGCATTTGCATGGGACTATCCTAATATGAAAGGAATTGACCCTCAATTATGTACCCACCACATTTACATAGAAAAAGATGCGAGACCTGTTCGCCAGCCTCAGAGGAGACTTAATCCTCATCTAAAAGATGTGGTAAAAGCTGAACTTCAAAAACTTTTAGATGTCAACTTCATCTATCCTATCTCCGATAGTAAATGGGTCTCTCCGCTTGTGGTGGTACCAAAAAAGAATGGGAAATGGAGAATTTGTGTGGACTACAGAGAACTAAATAAAGCAACACAAAAAGACCACTTCCCTCTCCCATTCATTGACCAAGTATTAGACACTTTGGCAGGAAAGAAATTCTTTTCTTTCCTGGATGGCTTCAATGGATACAATCAGATCCAGATTGCCCCTGAAGACCAAGACAAAACCACTTTTACTTGTCCTTGGGGAACATTTGCCTATAGAGTTCTACCTTTTGGCTTATGAAATGCTCCTGCCACATTCCAAAGGGCTATCCTCGGCATTTTTGCAGACTTAATAATTGAAGGACTTGAAGTATACATGGATTACTTTACACCGTATGGAGACAATTTCGATCTAGCATTGGATACACTGGAAAAAGTCCTACAATGCTGCATTGCTACCAGGCTTTGTTTAAGCCATGAAAAATGTTATATGATGATGACTGAAGGACTTATTCTTGGACACTATATTTCAACAGCTGGCATTCAGGTAGACCCAGCCAAAATCCAAATAACTTTGCTTATTCCCACTCCTACCACTCAAACAGAGGTACGCAGTTTTCTTGGATTTTCTGGTTATTATAGGAGGTTTATAGAACATTTTTCGCATATTGCTGCACCTCTGTATGCACTA
Source organism: Pinus tabuliformis (assembly GCA_031772625.1). NCBI lineage: Eukaryota > Viridiplantae > Streptophyta > Pinopsida > Pinales > Pinaceae > Pinus > Pinus tabuliformis. The sequence goes on along the minus strand of CM062816.1, from coordinate 1,033,403,455 downwards.
ACTGGTAACATTGATTTTCTTTGGACAGAAAAATGTGAACGTGCTTTCTAGGATCTAAAGAAGCTTATGTCCATAGCCCCAGTCCTTCGAGGACCAAATTGGGATTTGCCATTTCAGATATCATCTGATGCCTCAGATACAACCATTGGAGCAGTCCTTGGGCAGGAAGAGGATAAAAAACCATATGCAATTTATTATATTAGCAAAAATTTATCCCCTGCTGAATTAAATTACACTGTTACTGAGAAATAATTTTTAGCTGTAATACATGCTGTCAATAAATTTAGACATTACATTACTGGATACCCTGTTATCTTGTATACAGATCATTCTGCCATCAAATATTTAGCAAACAAGCCTATCACAAATGGCAGAATAACTAGATGGATGATTTTATTGCAGGAATTTGATATTATAATCAAGGATTGACCTGGAGAAGAAAATACTGTAACCAATTTTCTCTCAAGAATGCCCAAGCCAATCGATGCAGTAAATACTGCACTTATCCAACAGCAGCGAGCTAAATGGCATGATGCTCTCATTAAAAATAAAGTCTTCCACGAAGGAGACTGGGCACTTTTGTATGATTCCGGGTTTCAGGACTTTCCCGGGAAACTCTAGACTCATTGGTTGGGACCATACGAAATCCAGAAGGTACATGACAATGGTACTCTTACTCTAATCACTATTGACGGTTCTGGATATGCCTTCAAGGAAAATGGCCACCGAGTTCACCTTTATCGCAAACCACTCACTTGGGAGTCCTTCTGCCAGTAGCTACGCCAAGACTTTGATATGGAAATTCTGGGGGAGGGAGAAAAGTCTTCCTCACCTGAGATTCATTAAGTAATTTATCTCTTTTCACAAGTTTTGTACATAATTTCTCTTGTTTTTGTACATATTTTTGAATCAAATGCTTTGCCGTTACTTTTCGAACCAGCAGCAATGTCATTATTTTTGATGTTCCTTTTCTCAGAGGGACAACATTTTTCATTCTGTTGTTCCCTTTTCAAAAGAACAGCACCTGTTGGATCGACCGTCATTCTGCTTTAAACTTGTTCCTTTTTTCTTTATTTTTGCTTTCTGCTGTTCCTTTTCTAAAGGAACAGCATTTTCGATTTTTTCTTTTTGCTGTTCCTTTTCCAAAGGAATGGCACTGGCGTGTCTTGTTGTTCCTTTTCCAAAGGAACAACACTTTTGCTTTTTGCTGTTCCTTTTCCAAAAGGAACGACATGTGTGTGTTTTGCTATTCCTTTTCCAAAGGAACAACATTTTCGATTTTTGTTGTTCCTTTTCCAAAGGAACGACACTTGGATGTCTTGCTGTTCCTTTTTCAAAGGAACAACATTTTCGATTTTTTTTGTTCCTTTTCCAAAGGAACGACATTTGTGTGTTTTGCTATTCCTTTTCCAAAGGAATAGCAGTGTTGATTTTTGTTGTTCCTTTTCCAAAGGAACGACACTTGCATGTCTTGCTGTTCCTTTTCCAAAGGAATAGCATTTTTTATTTTTGCTGTTGCTTTTCAGAAGAAACGATATTTGTGTGTTTTGTTGTTCCTTTTCCAAAGGAACAGCGTTTCTGATCTTTGCTGTTCCTTTTTCTAAAAGGAACACCACTTCTATTCCTTTGCTCTTCCTCTTTGAAGCAGCAACATCCTCGTATTCCTTTTACTAATGCTTGTTCCCCTTGCTGTTTTAAATTAAGGATGCTTACTGTTCCTATTCTTTCAAGTCTTTTGGAATACAGTTATGCACTTATGCAATGGATACAAAATCACAACATACTGAAATCAGGCGAATTATAAAATCATTAATTTATAAGAGATTGCTCTGAGTTGGTAAAAGGACAGAGGGAAGGACACACTTACCCATTATCTTTTGCTGTCATTGCTTCACTAACACTGCTCTGATTGATTATCTTTATCATGTTGGTTCCTTTTAAATCTTCTTTGATTATTATTCAGGAATAAGAGCAAAGGGTTTATATCTTCCTATTGATATGTTAAGACTTCTTCCACCATTCCCACTCTTAAGGAGTGTTGAACCACCCTTTTTGTATAAATGGGATAGTACTTTATGAAAAAGAAAAAAAAGAAAAGAAAAAAATAGCAAACTGGCTTGTTTATATAAAGTTGTCAAATGCAGGATAGGGGGTCTCACCAAGAGCCAGCCTACCATGATCATGAGGGAGAAAGTGAAGTGGCATTCCCACTATGGCCACCACATCAGGGATATGGTCCAAGAGGTATATCAAATAAATAACCCTTGGAACAAGAGGTCTCATCACGAGTCGGCCTGCCCACCTTTCGCTCCTTCCTCGTGAATGGCATTATGGCTAACTAGTCACCAAGCCAGCATAATGGCCTACATTTTGACATCACACAACACTTCCTAAGCATACACAAAGGATCATGGTTCCATGGGTGAAATAAACAACTCTGCTAAGGTTATGGACACCTGTCGGCAGCAGAGCACTGGTAATGGTATTGAAATCACATTATTTACACCGATAGGTGGTTATTACCACCCTTCTATTTCTTATGCCTTAGTAATCAATCACATAAGACGAATGCATATTATTTTCTGAACCATACAACGCATGTAAATCTATTATCACCAATCATGGCAGAGTAGTGACAATGGCCGCATGAGACTCGGAATGTACGCAGATGTCCTATCCTCCGGGCCTTGCATCATATCACAGCAGTCTCTTACGTATTAAGCGATCCAACTTGACGCCTCGATTTCGGTTATCTGCTATCTATGTAATCATGGCATATTGCCATACACTGTTCCTTTATGACTCTGCTTCAGAACAGACCAGCACGCCACTCCTTTATTTGATGGCCGGGTCGGCCTATCACATTGCGGGGGGGAGGTTAACCTCATCATTCCTTGGATGACATGTCAGACCGCTATTCGGGAAACTGCGTACTTGGGAATAGCATGACTCAACGGTATATTATTTTTTTATTCTTTGCATGACTTGTTGTTCCTAAGCCATTTTCACTGTATATCCTGCAGCATTAGATTTTGAGTGATTCTCGCGTCCGTCAACCTCTCTATGTTTCTAACAGCGTGAACAGTTGTCGTTCCATTGTCAAAATTATGAGATTTCACAGCAAAACCATAATCATGGGAGGGAGATCGATTCTGAGAGATCCGCTGGTGTTAACAGTCTCTGATGCCGCACGGGAAATCCTGGCAAGAGCCGAGTGGCTAACTTATTTCAACCGCTTGCAGGAGTCTAACGAGACTGTGGCAATTGAATTCTTGCAGAACTTGCAAAAGGATCACTCCACAGTGAGGGGGAGGCGCATAGCAGTCACCGATGACATAATTGCAGAGGTCTCGGGACTGCTAGCCACTGGGCTTGTATGGACGCTAAAGAAGGAGAGATTGCAGAAGATTATAGAAACCTTCCAGGATGAAGGCCAGAGACTGACAGTTAGAGGAAAGGGGGTTCTTCCAGCAACATTAGGAGAACCATGGGCAGAATTGTCAAAGACCATTAAAAGATACATCACCTATGAAGGCAGAAAAGACGTGGTAAGACCACGAAATCTCAAACTCTTAGCTGTACTAAAGAAAAAAAGCTCTGTAAATTTACCTGCATTCTTGAATTCATTACTGCATGATGTTGCATGGAGCATAAAAAAGGCACAACATGTAGAATCAGTTGTTATCCATCATGGGTTGATACAGTTAATAGTCAGCCATAGCCTTACCCAGCAGCAGAGCAGCTGGGAAGAGCTAATTGCCATAATAGAAGGAAGATTGACCGCACCATCCCCAAAACGTAAACATGCCACCAGTACCCCTGAGCGACCAAAAAAACGCAGGAAATCGGTCCGGCTAGCATGGCTATGAGGGAGGCTGGAGAAGCCCCAAGAAAACACCAGCCAGCTGGTAGAAATAGAAGATTAGCAACCCCCATGAACAGAAGGGGAAGACGATGAGAAAGGAGTGCAAGAAGAGGAAGAAGGAGAAAAAGAAGAAGAAGCCGAGCAATCTAAAGAAGAAGGAGCCGAGCAATCTGAAGAAGAAGGAGAAAAATAAGAAGAAGCCGAGCAATCTAAGTAGGAGGAGGAAACGGAACAGCAGGAAGGTAGCCCATTGCAGGACCCATTAGGAGAAGATGAATTGGCCAAAGTTTTGGCCAATATGGGCGAATATGGCCAACCTTCCAGTCCATCATACCTCCATGCGGAAGACAAACCTCAGGAGGAGAATGCACCTGAAGAATCACATGCAAAGGAGGCAGAAGAAGAGAATCTTCCCGTTCATGATGAAAACATGACAGGAGATGCAGAACAGGAACAACCCGTTCCTAGCCAGAAGACACCAGAAGAAATTCCAGAGGAAACAAGGGCAGAAAAGGAGGTCACCCAAGAAATAACAGAACCAGCTAGGGTTCTTGCCCCAAAGCAGCCAGAGCAGAACAACAAAGAAGCACCCCAGGAACAAAATCAGGAAGTTAGTCAAAGTCTAGGCTGCAGTGAACAACCTGTTATTCCTTTTAAGGAAATTTTGGAAATTAAAGAATTGCGAAAGGAACAACAGATATTACTGAATATAATAGTCCAACTCCACCAGCAGATTAGGATTCTAAAAGCAAGGCAAAGGGTAAAAAGGAATTTAGGAAGGAAAAATGCAACCACTCCAGCAAAACCCCTCAAGACAAAGGGGCGGAGGACTAGAGTCCATCCTGCTATTCAAAACCCTATCGAAAACTAGGTTGCTGTTCCAAATGATGTTGGGAAGCAGACTGTTGTTCCAATTGAAAAGGAACAGCAATGGACTGATATCCACGTTAAGATAGAAATGGATGAGATGTTGACCCACGATAAGGAAATTCAGACGGAGACACCACCTTCGGGAGTGATCAGAGTCATGAACTCAAAACAACACAATAGTAAAATTCAGGTAAAACTCCCGGCCTCCACTGCCGCATGGAAAAGAGATCCAAAAATAGTAACCCTACGAAAGGGTTTGAAGTAAGCCCAGCAAGCAACAGCAAGCTTAGAGAGCAAACGGTCCCTCGAGAAAAGTATGAAGAGCTACAGCAGCAGCTTAGGAACATCAATCTATCCGAAAGCCAGGCCTTTGAAGGGTGGCGAAGGGAAGAAGAAAAAGTCACCAAGGTAACTCGTAGATTAGATATAGTTATCAAGCAGATGGATACCTTATGTTCCTTATACAATGACGTCCTAGCATGTAGAGCCCCTGCTAAGAATTATGCCTTGTTTTTAATGGAACGATATTTGCAATTGAAAATAAAGGCTATTAAAGCAGGTGCTCCCATACAAATTAATACCCTCGATGATTTTATAAACTGTTGTAAACACTACGGGGTAAAAGTTCAGAGACTACTGTGTGAGTTTTATTTGCATAACCTTGTATTAGACCAGGAGACCGAGCTGAACCCTGGCCCTTTTGTTGGGGATATCCAATTACAGGCATTTATTTCATTTGGGGTTAATCAAATTAAATGGCTTAAAGCCTACAATGCTTTCCAAAGGCAAGAAAATGGATTAGATTTGTGGATAAGAGCTGAGCCTAGTGATCCAGTACAGTTGTGGAGAAAACATAGAAACCTCATGAAGACTCCGGGTGTAATTGAAGCATTAGGACCCATGCATGAGGCAATCATTCGACAAGGATTAGAATACTTTTTCTCTATAAAAGACCCTGCCATTGATGTGGCTAAATTTCGGTATCAAATCTCTAATCCGAATATCCAGCTCAGGGAACCATTTAAGTATGAAAATTTTAAATTAGCCGCCAACCGCTTGCACCTCTATGGCGAAGTCATTTTCAGGGCAGGGCCATCTTGGTTAGGATATAGGTTCCGGAGTCCAATTATTTGGCACCCTGCACCTAGGTACCAAGCCCTGTATGAGATGCCCGAGGGTCAGACAGGCCATTTCTTTGAACACCTAGTTATGCATCATGGTTGTAGGCCTTCACATGAGATTCCATCTCTAGCCTACTCACTCACTGCCTTACACGTCAACTATAATGTTTTCATGAGGGCATGAAAAAGTGTAAGCAAGGGGGTGTGTGGAGTACTAAAGAAGGTATGTTTTTGGTAATTATTTCAGCATCTTTTCATTAGATCTTACAAACCTTTTTGCATCATGAACTCAGAAAATGATAAGGAATTGTAATAAAACTTGTGAGATTAATATGCAAGACGAAAACACTGACAATTGTCATTTCCTTATGCAGGAAAGAGGAAAAACAAGAATTTGCCGTTCCAAAGGAAAGGACAAAGATGGGTTAACTACTATCCCTTTGACAGGAGACCGTATGCAAACAAGCAAAGCAAATCAAAGTGAATCAGCCCTGGAAAGGAAGTGGAGATATCGGCTCGGCGCAAGAAAGGAAAGAGATGACTGAGGACTAATGGTTCGGCGAATCCCTCAGGATCCTTGATCCTGAGGGATCATTGTTTTATCTATTTCTGCACTTAGATATCTCGGCCTTCACCCTTATAAAAGGGGCAAGACTATTAGCTCGGGAGAGATGGTTATGTTTTATGTAATTTCCTTTAAGATCAAAACTTTGATCATCGAGTCTCGTTAAGAACCGACCTATTGTAATTTTTCTTTATTCATTAATACAAACTTGGTTACTATTTCATCTATGAGTCTGGAATAACTTCAAGCGGTGTACCCCTGGAGGCTAAGGACCCGGCCCTGGAGGACACTTGCTCCTATACTATTATGTTTGGTTTATGCGTGGTTTGCTTATCAACATGGTTTGGTAATCTGATGTGTTTTGTTAGTTTACATCACATGCTCTGTTATGTTTACTTTACTAAGATAGAACTATTGCATTGAATCTGCAACGTATCACTGTTCTTCTAAGTGTTGATATAATACTGTCAGTCTTTATAGAATATTGTTGTTGTTCAATTATAGAGCCTCTGTGCCGTGCACTTATTTATTGGTATTACGGAATTCATCTTAGTGATTGTGTTCTTTGCGATTGTGGACCTATAGACATTGATGTTACATTGTGAAATGCAGTCGTAATCCTTTATAACTAAGAGTGATAACTAGTTTACCGAGATCAGGTTACTATTAAGGTGTGTCATGTGCATATATGGTTTTGAAGTACTGTTCTATAATTTATCATTAATCAGTGTTGTTCCATTTTTTTCAATTCGTCCTTAAGAGTGAAGGATTGCAATTCAATTCCTATAGATCACGATTCATGCATTTGATCTTGTACACTAAGGTGTTACTGCTTGCTAGACTTAGTTGCTGTTACAATTTCCTATTTACTGTTCTATTTCAGATTTGCTGTTCTATTTCAGGTTTACTGTTCCATTTCAGATTTGCCGTTCCATTTCTTATTTCGCTGTTCCATTTCTTACTTGTCGTTCTATTTCCTGTTCTTTGTTATTTTGGTGTGAAGAACGATCCAGGGCTATAGTGAGCACTGACATTTACTTCCTAGCTCCCAGATCCATGATCTGTTCTATGATTTACCTTAGTTCCATCAGTTTACAAAGGGACAAGTTACTGCTACTGAACCCTTGACTGATAACTTGCTTAGTTTTCTGAATGAGTAGTTTAATCTTTTGAAGTAGTTTACTGTAAAAAGGGATCTGTTTACTCTTGTATTTCTGAACACTGTACTACTAGCATTACTCTGACAAATGACAGCCTCAAACTGAGACACTATTTGAAATAACAAAACGTTCCTGGATTGACAACTAATGTGAGGTAATTAGAGGTGAAAGAGACCCTTTTTATAGCTCCACACCTATCTCCTCAAATTCCATTCTGGGGGTATTGTCGTATGATCAATATCTGTTTTCTCTTCAAAATCCGAATTATAACCCTCTAGGTTCTCAGCAAATGTCTGTTTCGCATAACCCTCCGCACTATTATGATCACCGTGGAGCCCATATATATTACACTGGACCTCTTCCTCAGACAGCTCCAGTTGACAGTCAAATTCAACCTTTGGTTTCCTAGAATCACACAACTTAACACGGCTCACAAGGACAACCCATTTAGGAACAACCTCATGCCTCGATAGGACAGTTTTATGGTCAGCAGGGGCAACCTTTGGGCTTGCAAGGACAACCCTTTCAGGGACAACCTTTAGCCCAAACAGGTTCATCCTTTGTTTATTCAGGACAACCTCCTTTATCTCAAGGACCACCTTCTAGTTAATTAGGTCAGCCTTAGCTCCAGCAAGGCTAACCTACTGCTTAGCAAGGACAACCTTCTGGTTAGTTAGGTCAGCCTCAGTTCCAACAAGGCCAACCTGCTTCTCAGCAAGGACAACCTTCTGGTCAGTTAGGTCAGCCTCAGTTCCAACAAGGCCAACCTGCTGCTCAGCAAGGACAACCTTTTGGTCAAGTCAATCCAGTTATTAGTCAACCTGGTGTTGAAATGCAACCTGGACCTCAAGCTCAAGCTGGTCCCCAAACTCAACTCGGTCCCAAGGCTTAATTTGGATTCAAAGCTCAACCTGTTTATTAGATACAACTTGGGCCCCAGGCATAGTTTGGGCCTCAGTTTTAGTACGCTCCTCAAGTACCTCAGCAACCCCAAGAGCAACCTCAGGGTAATCCATATCAAAACTATCAGCAACCTCAGGTTAATCCTTATCAGAATTTTTAGCAGCCATATGCTGCCCCTGTTGGTCAAGCTAGTAATCAATGGTTTGTTGGATGTCAAAATCTAGGTCAACAACCAGGGTATGGTTTCAATCTGCCAAACTATAACCCTTATGGAAAAAATCCTCTGGGACAAGATCCGTGGGGGCAACAAGGCTCTGGTTGGAACCCTAACATTGGTGCTTATCAAAGACCCATGATGTCTTTCAATCCTCAGTTACCTTTTCTTGCGATTTTGGAACTGCCTAATGTGTTGAAGTTAACGAATGATCCTATACTTCATAATCCATATTGGCCACCTATTCCAACCAAGATCCCTAATGACTGTCCTAAGTTTGAAGGAAAGTCTGGAGAAGATCCCTAGGTGCATGTCATGACCTATCACCTTTGGTGTTCATCCAATTCCTGGCTTGACGATTCTATTCGTCTCTGTCTTTTCCAAAGGACTCTTAATGGTTCCGCTGCAAAGTGGTGCATTGAACTTGTTCATGGGACTTTCCAAGATTTTAACTCTCTTTCCATGGCATTCCTTATGCATTTTCAGTTACCAATTTGCTATGAAATGGGAATGCATCTTCTTACCTCTCTAAAATAGGACATGGCTACCCACATCTCTGATCATATTCATTAATGGAGAAGGCATCACCTTTTGATCAAGTTCTGGATCCCTGATCAACTATTGACTGATTGGTTCACAATCTCTTTTGTCGATCCAATAGCTAGAGATATTGCTATGGGGGAATTTGTTACTGAAGAGAAAGCCATCGCTTGTGCTCAATATCTTGATTTGGTATATTCCCAATCTGGCATGCTTTATGACGTCTTGCTCGATGCTCCGCGACCTGGAACTTCTAAAGCTACGCCGACACCTTCTGTTGATGGTGTTATTGGTTCCATCACTTAGTCTTCTTGAAAGTCTTCCATGACTCTTGTGAAGCAGAAATCCACTGCTCCTACTGAAACTACTTCTCAGTCTTCATCCAATCCTAGGAAAACCGCAAAAGTTAACATCGTCCAGAACACCACGACGGAGAAAACTTTGAAGGTTAAGAAGAAACAGAAGGGTAAAAATAAGTCTAACACACCAAAGCAAGAACCTCCTAAGAATCCTACCAATGATGGTTCTAAACACAAACCTAAGTATCCTTGTCTTATCTGTGATGAGGATCACTTCACTAAAGATTGTCCTCGACAGTCTGAGGTAATTGTTTGCTTAATCGGACTTCAGGGATTTATGCTGTGCTTAAAGAACCTTTTCCTTCCCAACAAACTCAAATGGTGGACCAGCCTCAATCCTCTTCCTCATCTGGTTCTCAGGTCTTTATGGCCAGGACTATTCCTATTCACGTGTCTACTTGATCGAAATATTATGCTCTACCGACCGGGAAAGAACTGAAGTTCCTTCTAGTGTTCCCCTGTCCAGTTATGCCCTCTTCATATTGAAAGGCCTAGTAATGAGTCTGTCATTCAACAACCTGCTAAAGGAATTCTCCGAAAATCTTCCTATAATCCCAATGCTCATGCTACACAACACTATAGTATTGTCGAAGATCTAGCCCAAGCTCCTTCAGCTATGTCTACATTGGAGGTTCTCCAGAGTTGTCCTCCCCAACGGAAGTCATTACTCTTCACCATCAGTGGAATTGATTCGGCTGATTCTGAGTTTATTACTTTTGATCTTGAAAATCATGTGCCACGTTTGCCTCACCAAATGGCTTTGTTGTTAACACAAAGTCTATTCATCGTATTGTTATCGATGAAGGAGCCTCCACTTGCAACATGTATGTTGCTTATTGGAAAGCCATTGGTTCTACATCTTTGAGTCAATCTCCAAATACCCTGGAGGCATTTGATGGAAGAGATTCTCATTTGTTTGGTATTCCACCACATTTTCCTATCACCTTGGAAGGCAAGATGGTCAATGTGGAAGTAGAGGTTGTCAACGCCAATCTGACTTACAACCTTCTACTGGGTCGAAGTTGGACATATGCTATGCATGTCGTTGCTTCTTCACTGTTCTGCGTACTGCATTTTCCTCATCAAGGGAAAATTGTTACAGTTGATCAGTTGTCCTTCTGTTCTTCCTCTTCCTTAGAAGGCAATATTCCATATGTGGAGCATACCAATATTCCTTATGAGAGTGTGGGTGCTAGGCTCTTCAAAGCTCTTGCCCTCATGGGTGTTTTTCTGCTCCCACCTCCTATTGTCACCTCCATCAATATGATCTCTGTTAACCCTGATCCTTGGGTGATTCTTCCCCTCGCTTAGGTAGATTCTTGTGGTGATGTTATGCTCTTAAGCCCTGCTAAGCTCAACTATGTTGAAATCATTTCGGCTTTGGCTTCTTCTTCTTACTCTACTCCTTCGAGTAGATCTCTTGACACGTATGTGCAATCCCCTTGGCTTGGAGATATTACTTCTCCTGATCCTTTGCAAGAAACATTTCCTTCTGATGAGGCTATTCTTGAAACTTTGTCTTTTGAGGATCCTCCTTGGGTTGATAGTCATCATCATTCCTCATTTCTTCCTAGCTTTGGGGCAATGATTGCCTGTCTAGATAATTTTGCTTCCCATGTTCCTTCTCAACCACTTTAGACGCCCATCTTAACTCATGAGGTCTTTTCTGAAGGGAATATGGGAAATATCATGCAAACCATGCCTATCGACATCTTTGTTAAACCAGGGGTTGTCGAAAATATTCACATTGGAGTAACTTGTACTCCTGAGGAGATCAAGATTTACACTAGCCTCTTCCGAGAGTTCTGTTGGGTTGTGTTATATTCTTTCCACGACTAGCCCACGAAGTTAACCGGGGGGTTAGAAGGGGGGGTGAAGCCCCCCCTTCGTTGCACCAATTGCATAGCAGGGGGGTCACACGGGGTTTGAGGGGTGCAGGTAACCCACCTCTATGGGGTCTGGGGCAGCACCCAGGAAAATTTTGGTTTTTGACTATGTTAGGTTGGGCGGACCTACCTATGGTTTTGTGCATGATTTTCACACATGGTTTTGGACGCGATGGTTTTCGGTCCATGGTTTTGGACACGATGGTTTTTCGGTTCATGGTATTGGATGCTTCGGCATGTATAAATATGTATTGTAACATTGAAGGGAACATAATGAAAAGTCAAGCTGGTAGTCCTGGTTTTGGGATCCAGGGGAAAATCTCTGTGTACATGTGTTTTATGTGTTATGCTCTCACATTGTTTATTTTCTATGTTTAAGAATTTGTATGTAGGTAATTTCTGTACGAGGTTAAATCCTACATTTCGTATCAGAGAAATTTTGGCTTCAAGGGGACGCATTTGTTGCTGAGGGGTTTCACTCGGGCTTGTGGTAGACCCTGTTCAATGGGAGATCTGCGAGATCAATTCTGGTGGTGAAAGAAAATGGCAAGCAGTGGAAATATAGAGATCGAGAAATTTAATGGTCAGAGTTTTGAGTTGTGGAAACTCAAGATGGATGATCTGTTGGTGGATAAAGATTAGTGGATCATGGTAGATCCTGGTACTAAACCAATGAGTGCCTGATGAAGAAAGGAAGAACTTAGATCGGAAGGCAAAGAGCACAATACGATTATGTGTCTTAGATTCAGTATTGTTGAATGTATCAGTGGAAGCTACGGTTAAGGCTTTGTGGAACAAGTTAGTGACTTTGTACCAATCTAAGTCTCTGGTGAATAAACTATTCCCATGAAAAAAGTTGTATAACCTGAGGATGAAAGATGGAGACTCGGTGACAGAGCATCTGAACGCATTTAATATTGTGGTAAGTCAGTTATTATTTGTTAATATTAAAATTTCATATGAAGATAAGTGCATTAGTTTGTTGTGTTCTCTATCAAATTCGTGGGATAGTCTGGTTATTGCAATAGGTAGCAATAGAACTGCCTTGCAATTTGATGAAATAGTCTCCTCCTTGCTGATGGAGGATATGAGATGGAAAAATATGAAGAGCCAGAATGGTGATGCCTTGTCTATATGAGGACGGTCCTGTCGTGGTGGAAAAAGTCGTTTGTGCGGACACAACTGACCTCCCTAGGAGTCTAAACTCTCTAGCGACAAACAAGACAAAATGGAGTGATCTTTCTCTAAATATACCTTTTAAAACATGAAAACTACAAGTGTTTAGGCTTACCTTATTCCAAAACGCGGTTGTTGTAGTCCGTCCTTGCCGATCCGGATGAGCTCCTCCTTCAAGTCAATTCCTGCAACCACAAAACAATCAAACAATTACCAAGCACTTGCATTTCATATAATAAAACATATATTCAACATGCAGACCAAGGAACACATGAAATAACTCATTAACACAAGCTATTGAGAAAAATAAACCAGTTTGTATTAATAACGAAACAAAGAAACTCTTACAACCTGGCCTTGGTGTTGTGCAAGTTCCTCCCAGGGTCCATCAAGGGTTTTCCTCTACTTTGACAAAGCTCACCCACTTCCAAGTAGAATCAAGCAAAGACAATCTCTCCTCACAAGGTTCTAAATGGGAGTCCTAATTCCTGGAGCATTTACCCAAAGAAAATGTATAGTTCCAACCTCCCCTCCCTCTAGCTCAATGTCTTTATTTATAGTGCTGTAAAGAGGTTATTCAGGTCCACCATCAATGGGATAATCCCTCTCTTTGGGTGGGATAGCTCCTTTATTGATGGGATAAGTTCCTCCTTAATAGGGATACATGAACCAACTGGAGGCGCATCCATTTCATCAAACCGACCTCTAGAAAGTTCTAGAAGTAACCACAAGTAACTTTTTTAAGATGAAACTCGCGCATTTTGCCTTTTACAGAAGGACGCACCTGTCCCTTAACATACAGAGCGTCCAAGGACGCAACTTTTGTGAACATTGTGAGCGTCCCCGCAGGTAAGGCTAGAGAGAACCTGCGACCCCAGAGATAAACACATTTTTTACAAGACTTTCTCTCTTCTTTGAGTTTGAGATGGATAGCAGAGGCATAAGACTTGCCTAAGAGGGTAGCATGACTGTTGATTTGAGCCATACTAACTGTAAGTAGTCATGGTGACATTTTTTAGTGTAACAGATTGCCCCTAAAGTGCAAAGCCTGGAATAGATTAGGGTTTTGTAATTCTAGGAAGGGTGAAGCGCTTTATCATTTCAAGGATTGTCTTGTGGATGACCTGGTTGGAACCTGCAATTTTCAACACAAAATACATGTATAAGATTATATCATCACTGAGGTAGGCATTCCCATACTCAGATTCAAAACTTTAACTAATGGACTAACTATTCTGATACAGGAATGATCTTGCAGTACATCATTTTTTATAGACTTTTGTAGACACAGCATGGACACAGCCATCTGTTTATGATTAGTCTACATAGATAATGAATACAAAACTCCTCGCAGCCTGGATGGTAGAAACTAGATCCAGGGTCTTCACTTCTACTTCCCGAATTGGTACGATTCTAACCATGTGATTTAAATGATTTGATGTCGAACATGTTAGAAACCACTTGATTACCAGTCGATGATGTAAACTGTTAACAAGCGTGAGAGAGACCACCAGTAATGTCAATGGTTCTCAAAGTACCAAGCACAACCCGTGAAATGTGAATAGATGTTTTGATGTCGAACACTTCACGGAATCCTTTGATCGAAAGTCAATGATGTAAACTGACGTCAAAGGCGAGAAACCTGCCATTGATGCATGCAGACTTCAAGGTACTGTCGATTCCTAAGTCATCTTTCTAGATAATGTGTCGATGTCGATAGAAAGCGACCCGTTGCAGGCAAGCCCGCAACACGAAATCATTGTTCAAGTTGAAGAAATGTTGCTGTAAAGACTGACTCAGGGATGGTCAAATGGATGACAAGTATTTTGCAGATGAAAGTTTTTCTTGCAGACCTCTTGAACACATAACGACACGACAGATGGCTTGGTGACGAATAACTCAAAGTTAATCCCGGAACCCGGTTAAAGACTTTCAAGTGGTTTGGTCAACTATGAGGTAAAGATTTCCCAACCCAGGTGAATGAAAAGTGTCGTGTTCAAGAGTGGTAATAAAGTTTCTTTTGAGACAAAAGGTAACAAACAGGTTCATTCTTCTCTCTTTTCCCCCACCATTTCTGGCAAGTACCTCTTTATTTTTAACAAGCTGAGGAGGATAACATATGCTTGATTATAAGCTCATCCTTCGGACGAGTCCAACCTAGTTTAAATTCGAACCCTAGGAAGGAGTGGTTCATTCCTGTTTGTAATTGAACAGGTCCTCTACTGTAAAAGTTTAACGAGCCCAATATAGGAGAAACTCGGCGTTTTTCAATTTTAGAGAGTCTGAAAAACTAAAGGAGACTCCACGTTGAACTTTTTCCTACATTTGTGTCCCTCAAGCCCGAAAAAGTATAAAATAATACCTGGGGGAACCGCTTGATCTTGCGACCAAGGAGTACTTTCATAATAGTGTCGTTGACCTGAAAAGTAAAAAGCGATCAAGGACACGTCGTTTTATTTCCTTATCGAGTTTGAAACGACAAAAAACCGGCAATCTTTTCCTGATTTTGCGGTCAGAAAAGAGCTAAAAGGGGACCGTCTTTTAATTCCGTTTTAACAAGTGTAAAAGAAACGCTCGGCGATCTTTTCATGTTTTAGGAGTCAGAAAAGGGCTTAAAAGATGACTCTGAGGTTTCACTTTTTCGTAAGTTTTAACGAGTTCGAAAAAATGATAAAAATGTACTCATGGTTTTCACTTTTTCGTAAGTTTTAATGAGTTCGAAAAAGGGATAAAAATGTACTCATATGGCCGACTTTCAATTTCATTTACGAGCAGGAAAAGACGGAAAGAACTCGGCATTTTCATTTGTTTTACGAGAATGAAAAATGGCAAAATAATCTCGGGATTTTCATGAGTTTAACGAGTCTTGAAAATAACTGAAATTGACTCGAGATAGGTTTCATTTTTACAAAAGCTTGAAACAGGGAAAAACTATGCTTCAAAGTAGTTTCATTTTTGCACAAGCTTGAAACAGAGAAAAACTGTGCTTGATGCCCCCTAAGCATAATTGTTAGAGCGCATGACCCCCCAGCTTCATTTCATTCAACTAAGGTGGATGAAATGAAGGTTCAAGTACGAGATCATTTGAAAGACTTGACCTAAAACTGTAAGAAAATTATGCAAAAAACTGAAATAACTAACCTAAATACTTAACATCTATAAGATCTAGTCAATCTCTTGACTCAAGTAGAGGAGGATTTGTTTCATTTTTTAACGAGCTTGACACAGGAAAAGTGTTGGCATTATGATTCAAGTGTTGTCCTTGATGGCAACTCACTCAGAGGATGGTACAGGTGCTCAGAGGTTGGTACAGGTGATGGCAACTTAATCAGAAGACAGATCTCAGTACAGCATGCCAAGGAAGCTCATACACGCCGTTTCGTTAAGCCCAAGTCGCGTGTACACGCTAGTTAGATTCATAAAAAGCGCGTGTATGTGGAAAGGTTCCTCTGGTCCATGGTGGTTAGTCCTTGGAAGTTGTGCCTATGATTTCGGACCATTATGTCTCGACGGGCGTGTCGATCCCTAGTTTTGAAGTTGATGGTATTGTGTTACTATGGTTTTGGCTCTTGGTATTGAGCTAGGCCTAAGACTATATAAGGAGAAGAAGATCATTAGGCAAAATTATCTTTCGACAAGGCTTGAATATCTAAGAGAGAAAGAGATCTGATATGCAGGTTCTGGGTTGCTTGATCTAAGCCAAGGAGAGATCACATCGGTTGATGGAAGACTAGATCTAAGGATAGATCGGGATCTAATGGTTTGAAATGCACTATCATGATATGGTTGATTATGCGTATTTCTAGATCTGCATATTGTCGCAATGTTACGTTTTGGATCTAACTAATGTCTGGTACAGCTGCAAATTGAGAAAGTTTATTTTTAGATCTGTACGCAGGTTCTTCGGTAAAAGAGCGTGTATACGCGGTTTTTGCTCATTGAAGTAGCGTATATCTTTTGAAGCTTGATTTTGGGTTTACAGTGGGGTCTGACTGTTATTGCAGAGTTCTGTAGTCTGCTCTGTGTTCTGGTAACTGGTGATTGACAGGGTTCAGTGGTTCAGTGATTCAAAGTTTGGTTGTTTTATGCTTCAATGATCTGTTGTGGAAATTGAATGATTTGTGGTCTTCAGATTGTAATGTTGTGCTTCAGGAATATCCAAGTCTGAAAATGTATGAAAAGTGATATCTGAAAGAAGGAAGATTGTAGGTCAGCACCTACGTACTAGTATCTTGGCTAGTACAAGAGCAAAGGGGGTTGGAGCTCCCTTCCAAGGAAGTTTGGAGAACGAGAGAAGGTTGTAGCCTTCTGCAGGTTGTAGCCTGCGTACTGGTATAAGGCTGCACCAGTACAAAAGATTGTAAACTGAAGTTTCATATTAAAGAAAGATAGAGACAACTTGCAGCAGGTGGTTTTCACCCACATTGGGTTTCCACCTTATATCTTGGTGTTCATGTGTGTGGCTTTTTATCTGTTCTGTTATACTGCACATGTTTACTGTTAATGTGGTGAATAATGTCCTGATGCACTTAATTGAAGAATAAGCTAACTAAATTGTGAGTTTTCTTCTTATACGCTGTTTTACTTCGTCACAGTAGCGTGTACACGCTGGTTCACTTAACTGAAGTAGCGTATATGTTTCTGAGCATTTGAAAAGTTTGATTAATCTGATAATACTGATTCACCCCCCCTCTCAGTATTATTTCCAACAAAAAGAACTATGCTCGGATTCGGTTTCATGTTTACGCAAGCTTGAAACGAAAAACTATGCTTGTTACAGTTCACATGCCCCCAGCATAATGATGCAAATCAAGGTACATGCCCCCCAAGCTTCATTGCATTCAATGAGGTGGATGGAATGAAGCTTTACTTTCAAAATCTTGGAAAGACTCGTGGGAGTTGTTTCATTTTTTAGTGAGCTTGACACAAGACAAGGAACTATGCTCATAACTACTTTCTACAATCTACCTAACAAAAACTCTACTCTAAAAACCTTGATTCATTTTTTAACGAGCTTGACACAAGACAGGGAACTATGCTCTAAAATCCTTGATTCATTTTTTAATGAGCTTGACACAAGACAAGGAACTATGCTCATGACTACTCTCTAATCTACCTACTTAACCTACCCTTGTTTCATTTATTAACGAGCTTGACACAAGACAAGGAACTATGCTGAAAAAATTCGCATGCCCCCAGCATAATGATGCAAAGCGAGGTACATGCCCCCCAGGCTTCATTGCATTCAACCGGCTGGATGAAATGAAGGTTTACTTTCAATATTTAACTTGAAAAGGGAGTTGTTTCATTTTTAAAGAGGTTGACACAAGAAAAGAACTATCCTCATACCTGATTCATTTTTTAACGAGGTTGACTCAGTAACAGGAACTATCCTCAAACCTAATTCATTTTTTAATGAGGTTGACTCAGTAACAGGAACTGTCCTTAAAACCCTACTTTATAACTGTCTATATAACCTAAAATCTACCTGATTCATTTTTTAATGAGGTTGACTCAGTAAAAGAACTATCCTCATCAACTGATTCATTTTTTAACGAGGTTGACACAGTAAAAGGAACTTTCCTCGGACACACTGATTCATTTTTTAATGAGGTTGACACAGTAAAAGGAACTTTCCTCACACTAGCCCGTTTCATTTTTTAACGAGGTTGATACAGGAAAAAACTATCCTCGTACACTGATTCATTTTTTAACGAGGTTGACACAGTAAAAGGAACTTTCCTCGTACCATCCAGTTTCATTTTTTAACGAGGTTGCTACAGGAAAAACTATCCTCACACACACTGATTCATTTTTTAACGAGGTCGACACAGTAAAAGGAACTTTCCTCGGAACATTGATCATGGCTTCCAACTGGAAGAAAGACATGTCAATGGACACACCTTGATCATGGCTTCCAAAAGGTCTTCATCCGAAGGAAGAATAGTTTTTTGGAAGGAACACACGTCAAGGGACTCAAAAGGGATAAGAACATCGTGTTCAAATAATCCCATAGAGTTTTCCATGTCAATTACCGGATCTAAATCAACAATGAGAGGCTCACTTACATCGGTAACTGAAAACATGGGACCAGTTGCCACATAATTAACCCGTGGCAGGGTAGATACCACTTTAGAATCAGGAACATTTAGGGGTGTCATATTATTGGTAGTTGAGACAAGAATAGGGAACGAAAGCTGGTCTACAGTCACAATACTGCCATTGTGAGGGAAAGACATCACGCGAAAGAGTTTCGATACGACAGCTTTCATTGCATAAACATAGTCTCGCCCAAGGAGTAAATTGAAATCCAAGGGACCTCGAACTACCATAAGATCAATACAGACAGTTTTACCTTCCAAGGTAATAGAAAACTTAGGAAGGATCCCTAAAGGTTCACTAATTGTTCTATTAAAAGCTTTCAGGTTCTGCGTAATAGGCGCAAGCTGAGGGGAACCCAAAGCTTTCCAAACAGCTGAGGATAAAATACTAACAGAAGCACCTTCATCTACCTGAGTATGATGTATGTCCCTACCACCAGCCTTGACAATGATTTGGAAAGGGATGGAGGAAGGAAGACGAGGTTCTGTCAGTCTATTCCAATCAAAGGAAAAGACCTCAGTACTTGGAGGGGGTTCTGTAGAAACAGGTGAAATTCCCCCCGGCATAGAAGAATCCGATGTAACAAGAAGAACATCAGCGGTATGAAATTTACTCTCGAAAAGGAGAGTGTGATCGACCGAATGTGAAATTGAATCGACCACTTGATCAACTAATGGATCATCAACCTGAGTGACATGAGTTTCACTCTCCAATGGAAGAGTGTGATTGACTGTACTTGAAGTTAGATCAATCACTCCGTTAGTTGACGGTAGGTTGAGAGAAAGTTTACGGTAACCAGTTGGAAATTCTTGTTGTGGAACAGTAAGGTTTTCCAACAATGTTGAGGCTTCATCCATGTGAGGGCAAATGTGAGTTTGATGACTCCCTTTGCATAACTTACAAGGAAACCTAACTTTACCCTTTTTCCCAGAAACCTGACTATCACTGGTTGATGGATCAATGGAAAGTTGATGAGATTTTTCTGACCATACTTCCAAGACCTTTGGAATACCAGGACAATTGACAAGGAAGTGGTCACCCTTACAAAGCCTGCAAGGGTATTTGGGTTTACGATGCATGTCGGAATTTTCCTCAACACAACTAACACTTACAGCCATGGTTGGTTGGTTGACTTCTTTCTTATCTTGCTTCTTCTTCTTCTTCTTCTTCTTCCCTTTCTTCTTCTTCTTAGCCTCCTGGTTACTAACATCAAGGCTTTTACCAGGCGAAGAGGAAGAAATGGAGGAAGAAAGATTAGGCGAAGAGGTAAAGGGTCAACAGAAGGTTGGTGATGTTGAGATGGTGAACTCTGTTGAGGTGAAGCATCTGGTTGAGATGGAACAATTGGAGTATTTTGGGCCAACGAAGTTGAAAATAACCATATCGGTAAACCTATTGTAAATCCAGGTAATGACAAAGTAGCCATATAAGGAGGACCAACATTCCCAAGTAAGGAAAAGTACTAGGATTCTCATTAGGAGGGGTTCCTAGGTTGATAAATTCCGGAACATTTGCCATTATATTCAACTTCAGTGAATTTTATTAACAATTTTAAACTAAAATTAACAATTCACAATTTACACCTAACAATTAAAATTCACAATTCACACCTATGGTCTCTAAAAGTAAAAACAAACAAATTAACACGCGCTATCAAATCTAGGAGTCAAACCACACACAAACAGTAAGCTCTCCGGACCGAAAACACTAGTTGGTGATGAAGCCCAACCTCGCAGAATTCAGTACAGAAATGGCGGGTGGATCAGTTACCCCGGCAACCTGCTTAATGAATAGACTGGACCAAGTTCCTCCACTTTAACCGTCTCGAGTGAAGTGAACCCCCCGGAAAATCCAAGTGAGTATAACCGACGTCTGCTCCAGGTACAGTGGGATCTTCCCTCCACCGTCACCTTGGGTAGAATCCTAAAGATTATGGTCACTAAGGTCACCAACAGTAACAAATACACCTGGGGGAACAGTGTAAACTCCGACAGCACGCAAGGGCAGAGTAGCAAGCTCAATCCCCTTACCGGCTCCTTGACAACAATCCAAGGTTTACCGATAAGTGACCCCTGGCTCCTCGACAATGGTTAATCCGAGGTTTACCGTTTGTAATACGTACTGTCTGGCGTCGTTCCCAACGAGGGGGGAATGATCCCCTCACTGGTTCAGACATGAGCTCGTGCTTCTCCTTTAAGAGGAGCTTTCCAGAGTGCAATTGAAACAATTGGATTTATTCTACTCAAGATAAACTATCTGTTTGGTTTTGTAGTCTTGGAGAGTTAAGTACTCACCTACTCCAAGACCCTAGCCTAAGCTATGTTGGTGTTTCAGAGCCCTAGAAATGTAAAAATTACTAGATGAATTTTAATTAAGCGCTGTGTTATTAAGGCTGTTATTACTCAAATGGGTAAATGGAGATGAAACCAATGGTGTTATGACCCGACTCAACTGAATGCAATCGAATATGATAATGCAATCCTTTCAATTCGATGAATCCTAACTAGAGTAAGGAGAGAGTTTCCATTCACTTCCAACAATGCAAAAAATTGATCACTAAGAGAAAATATAACAAATTCTCTAGTGCACTAATTTCATCAAGAAAAACTAATGCAAATCAATTCCAAACCAATTTTTTTTTATTTTTATTTTTGTGTAAATTCAAATCAAAGAAAGCTGATCTAAATCTACAATTGATTTTTCAGAATGTAAACTATGCAATGGTAATCTAAACACAATTCACTTGAAAAGTATGCAAATGTAATCTATGCACATTTTTCATTCATATTCTGAAAATGAGAATTCTAATTATGCAAATGTGATCTATGCAAGAGAATTCTCAAACACAAGATGATTCTAATGTAATCTAAGAACCAATCAAGTGCAAGTCGAGAAAATTGGGTGAGAGTTCCAAAGATCAAATAAAAACACTCAAAGGCGATTAACACTCATACACAATTTAGCCCCCCCAAGCAAAAACAGAAGCAAAAAGATGCAAAACTGTGAAAAGACTGAGACAAACCTCCAAGTAATGACCAAAGGAAATCAAATCAAGAATTTCTCAAAAAAGAGACTCAAAACACCCAATTGATGAAAGCTTAAAACAGGAATGCTAATGAAACAAGTTCAGGTGAAGATTCTTGGCAAGGGACTAATGAATCTGGGCAGAGAAAACTAAGAAAAAACAAAATCTAAGAGCAAAAAGTGTAAAAAATGGAATTTTCTCAAATTTTGGCAGGGGACGCAGGCAACCCGTTAGCACAGGTGCGGGCCCGCTCTGTGCACACAGCAAAAGTGCATCCAGGGACGCACTGTGCAGCACTCAGAGGGTGCGTCCTACTGAAAAACTCAAGAAAAACCAAAATAAAACTAATCCTAAGCTAACCCACCCAGAGACAGAATCACAGAGCCAAAACCAGAAAAATAAACCAATTTTCTCAAAGCAAAGTTCACACAAAGGAAAAGACTTTTCTCATCAATGGAATCCCCAGCGGAGTCGCCAATTTGTCATGGTGGAAAAAGTCGTTTGTGCGGACACAACTGACCTCCCTAGGAGTCTAAACTCTCTAGCGACAAACAAGACAAAATGGAGTGATCTTTCTCTAAATATACCTTTTAAAACATGAAAACTACAAGTGTTTAGGCTTACCTTATTCCAAAACGCGGTTGTTGTAGTCCGTCCTTGCCGATCCGGATGAGCTCCTCCTTCAAGTCAATTCCTGCAACCACAAACAATCAAACAATTACCAAGCACTTGCATTTCATATATAATAAAACATATATTCAACATGCAGACCAAGGAACACATGAAATAAACTCATTAGCACAAGCTATTGAGAAAATAAACCAGTTTGTATTAATAACGAAACAAAGAAACTCTTACAACCTGGCCTTGGTGTTGTGCAAGTTCCTCCCAGGGTCCATCAAGGGTTTTCCTCTACTTTGACAAAGCTCACCCACTTCCAAGTAGAATCAAGCAAAGACAATCTCTCCTCACAAGGTTCTAAATGGGAGTCCTAATTCCTGCAGCATTTACCCAAAGAAAATGTATAGTTCCAACCTCCCCTCCCTCTGGCTCAATGTCTTTATTTATAGTGCTGTAAAGAGGTTATTCAGGTCCACCATCAATGGGATAATCCCCCTCTTTGGGTGGGATAGCTCCCTTATTGATGGGATAAGTTCCTCCTTAATAGGGATACATGAACCAACTGGAGGCGCATCCATTTCATCAAACCGACCTCTAGAAAGTTCTAGAAGTAACCACAAATAACTTTTTTAAGATGAAACTCGCGCATTTTGCCTTTTACAGAAGGACGCACCTGTCCCTTAACATACAGAGCGTCCAAGGACGCAACTTTTGTGAACATTGTGAGCGTCCCCGCAGGTAAGGCTAGAGAGAACCTACGACCCCAGAGATAAACACATTTTTTACAAGACTTTCTCTCTTCTTTGAGTTTGAGATGGATAGCAGAGGCATAAGACTTGCCTAAGAGGGTAGCATGACTGTTGATTTGAGCCATACTAACTGTAAGTAGTCATGGTGACATTTTTTAGTGTAACAGGTCCCAAAACAGAAACAAAAATAATACATCGAGTGGGAGATCTAAATCTAGAGGGAGACCTAAATCTCCAGGAATACTTGTAAAGGTGGTGTGCTGGAAATGTGGAAAGGAAGGGCACTACAAAAGGGACTATAAATCTAAATCTCTCGATAAAGGAAAGGGATCTGATGATGCTCCTTCTGTAGAGGCAAAAACCACCTTAGATGAAGGTTGGGATGTATACTTGGCTTCTTCAAGTACACATGTAGATCATGAGGCATGGTTGATTGACTCAAGTGCATCCTTTCACTTCACTCCCCATAGAGAGTGGTTCTGTGGGTATGAGAAATATGATGGTGGTGATGTCTTCTTGGGGGATGATAGGTACGCTAGAATTATTGGTCGTGGAAAAGTAAAGTTGAAGTTGCAAGGTGGAAGGGTTAGAACACTTCCGAGTGTTCTACATCTTCCTACATTAGCCAAAAATATAATTTCTGTAAGCAAGCTAGATGATGCAGGTGTAAAAAAAATGTTCGAGAAGGATACCTAAAAGATGGTTCGGGGGGCACTGGTATTGATGGAGGGAGTTAAAATTGGAAATCTGTACAAGCTGTAAGGTAGCATTGTTGTTGATGGGTACAATAGTTCTGTTGTTCCTGAAAGTGGAGCAGAAAATCTAGTGGTCTCTGGAGTGAAGGCCATGATGTGGCATCAAAGGCTTGGACATATTGGAGAGAAGGGCCTTCGAAAAATTCATTGTAATGGTATGGTAGAAGGTAAGAGTAATAGCTCTCTAGATTTTGATTTCTATGAAAATTGTGTATATGGGAAGTAGGATCGGGTGAGTTTACCCTCTCGTGGTAAGAGGGTGAAACAAATGTTAAAACTTGTGCACAATGATGTGTTTGGACCTGTGAAGGTTCCATCACTGGGTAAGTCTATGTACTATGTATCACTTATACATGACTTCTCAAGGAATACATGGATATATTTTCTTAAGAGGAAATCTAAAGTCTTTGATAGGTTTAAAGAATTTAAGGCTCTGTTGGAAAACCAGATAGAGAAGAAGATAAAGGTGTTGAGGATAGATAACGGTGGAGAGTTTTGCAGTAAGGAATTTGAAGAATTCTATAGGAAGTGTGGCATAACATGATAGAAGACTACTCCATATACACATCAGAAAAATGGAGTTGCAGAAAGAATGAACAAGACGTTGATTGAAAGGGCAAGAAGCATGCTCAGTGGTGTTGGGTTAGGACAAGAATTCTGGGCAGAGGCAGTGGAGACAGCATGTTACCTATTCAACAGATCACCTTCATCAACATTGGAGGATAAGACTCCACAAGAGGTATGGACTGGTAAGAAACCCTCTCTTTCACATCTGAGGGCATTTGGATGTGATGCATATGTATATGTTCTAAAGGAGAAATGAACCAAGTTGGACAGTAAATCTAAAAAGTGCATCTTTATTGGGTATAAGGATGGTTTAAAGGGTTATAAGCTTTGGAACCCAGTAACAGGGAAGGTTGTGTATAATCGAGATGTGGTGTTCAGAGAGGTGAAAGATGTTATTAAACATGAAGTCCAACCAAAGGAACTTGAGAAGATAGAGTTTGAGCTAAAGGAGGAAGAATCAAAATCTATAGCAGAGGAGGAATCAAAAGACGAAGAGCCCCAAACTCTGGGTGTGAGAAGATCAGTTCGAGAAAGAAGGCAGCCAAAAAGGTATAGTCCATTTGCTTTCTGTTCAAATTTTGCTTTATCTATTACTGATGATGATACTAGAACTGTGAAGGAAGTAGTAGATTCAGAGGATGGAAAGCTTTAGAAAGAGGCCATGGTTGATGAAATGGCATCTTTGCACAAAAATGAGGCTTGGGATTTGGTGGAATTGCCGGCTGGAAGAAAATCCATTGGCAGCAAATGGGTGTTCAAGAATAAGACAAATGCAGAAGGAAAGGTGGAGAAATACAAAGATTGGTTGGTAGTAAAAGGTTACTTTCAGGTGCCGGGAATTGATTTTGGTGATATTTTTTCTCCTGGTGCTAAGGTAACTTCTTTTGGATTACTTTTATTTATTGTTGTTGCTTTATATTTTGAGGTAGAACAGATGGATGTGAAGACAAAATTTCTTCATGAGGATCTGGAAGAGGAAATCTAAATGAAGCAACCTGAAGGCTTTGCAGTGAAGGGTAAGAAAGAATTGGTATGCAAGTTAAAGAAGTCTTTGTATGGGTTAAAACAGTCACCAAGGATGTGGTATCATAAATTTGATACATTTATACAGGGACTTGGCTTCACCAAAAGCAAAGCAGATCATTGTGTGTATTTTAAATTAATTGGTGACCGTGTTATTTATCTGGTCTTGTATGTGGATGATATGTTGCTGGTTGGAAATGACAAAGAAATTATCCATAATTTGAAGACCCAATTCTCCTCCAAATTTGACATGAAAGATGTTGGTGCTGAAAACTATATTTTGGACATGGAAATTAAAACGATCGAGCAAAGAGGAAGCTATGGTTAAACCAGAGGAAGTATGTTGAGACAATACTGCAGATGTTTAATATGGAGGATAGTAAACTGGTGAAGGCTCCTATTCCTGTAGGTGTGAAGTTATCTGCTGAATACTGTCCCAAGACACAAGAAGAGGAAGAGGACATGTTCCGTGTTCCATATGCAAGTGCAGTCAGTAGCCTGATGTATGCAATTGTTTGTACTAGACCAAAAATTGCACATGCAGTGGGAGTATTGAGCAGGTTTATGTTAAAAACAGGGAAGGAGCACTAGACAACAGTGAAGTGGGTTTTTAGGTATTTTCGTGGCACTAGTGATTATGGTTTCTGCTACCAAGGAAGACTAGGATTGGATAGAGTGTTGGATATTCATGGCTCTGTTGATGCAGACTAGGCTGGAGATCTGGATTATAGAAGATCTACAAGTGGGTATGTGTTTAACCTATTTGGAGGTGTAGTCATTTGGATGAGTAAGAAACAATCTATAGTGGCACTATCAATTATAGAGTTAGAATACATGGGAGCCACTCATGCAAGAAAGGAAGCAGTTTCGTTGTGGATATTGTGTTCAAGTATGGGGTTAGTACAGGGAGCTATAAGGATAGACTGTGACAACCAAAGTGAAATTTACTTGGTAAAGAAGCCTGCATATCATTCAAAGACAAAGTACATTGATGTTCAGTATCACTTTGTGAGGGATGTGATAGAAGACAAAAAGGTGTTGCTAGTAAAGGTGGACACTTTCAAGAATATTGCAGATGCATTGACAAAATCTGTGAGCTCTGAGAAGTTCTCTTGGTGCAGAGAAACAATGGGCATTGCAGGGCTGGATAAATGACTAAGCACTCTTGTGTCCCCCTACGGAAAGAAAACAACAAGTGGGAGAATGTTGGGTTGTGTTATATTATTTCCATGACTAGCCCACGTAGTTAACTAGGGAGTTAGAAGGGGGGGCGGGGCCCCCCCTTCGTTGCACCGATTACGTAGTGGGGGGTCATAGGGGGTTTGAGGGGTGCAAGTAACTCCCCTCTATGTGGTCTAGGGCAGCACCATGGAAAATTTTGGTTTTGGATCCTATGTAATGTTGGGTAGACCTACCTATGGTTTTGTGCATGATTTTCACACATGGTTTTGGACGCGAAGGTTTTCGGTCCAGGCTTTTGGATGCGATGGTTTTTCGGTCCATGCTATTGGATGCTTCAGAATGTATAAATATTTATTGTAAAATTGAAATGAACGTAATGAAAAATCAAGCTGGTAGTCCCGGTTTTGGGATCCAGGGGAAAATCTCTATGTATATGTGTTTTATGTGTTATGCTCTCGCATTGTTTATTTCCTGTGTTTAATAATTCGTATGCAGGTAAGTTCTGTATGGGGTTAAAACCTACAAGTTTCACGATGTGTTTGCCTAGCCATATGAAGAAATGCTCGGTATAGATCTGAGTATTGTGGTGCATGAGATACCTACGTATCTTGATGTGAAGCTAGTTCATCAACGTTTATGCCTCGTGCACCCAAGAAAGGCAGCTTCCATTAAAGGAGAGGTTGAAAAACTTCTCAAGGCTAGGTTCATTTATCCTATTCCATTGATAGACTCAGTCTCTAACATTGTCCCTGTGACTAAAAAGTAGGGCACTATTCAAGTTTGTGTTGATTATCGTGATATTAATCGTGCATGTCTGAAAGATAACTATCCCACTCCCTTTATTGACCAGCTTATTGATGACTGTGCTGGGAGTGAAATATTCTCTTTTATGGATGACTTCTCTGGTTATAACCAGATCAATATTTTACCTGCTGATCAGCACAAGACTGCCTTTATCTGTCTGTGGGGTACTTTTGCTTATAAAAAGCTTCCTTTTGGTCTAAAGAATGCCGGTGCGACTTTCCAAAGAGCAATGTCCTATGCTTTTCATGATATTAGACACATTGTTCAACCTTATCTAGATGATCTTCCTGCTCATTCAGCTAAACGCACAGACCATCCAGACCACCTCCGTCATATTTTTCTTCACTGTAGACATTACCACATTCACCTCAATCTACACAAATGTGTCTTTTCCATTGAGTTTGGAATACTCCTTGGGTTTTTCGTTTCTAAGGACGGTATTCGTCTCGATCCACTCAAGGTTGAAGCTATTTTGAATCTCCCGCCTCTTGCTACTTTGCACCAATTGCAGAGTCTACAAGGGAAGGCTAATTTCTTGCGTCGTTTCATTCGTAACTATGATAAGGTTGCTAAAGGTTACATTCGTCTTCTTAAATGTGACATTCTATTCATTTGGGATGAAATTGCCCAAAAGTCATTTGAGAAACTCAAGACCCTTCTTATTTCTGCTCCTTTGTTGCGTCCACCTAACTATCATCATGATTACTCACTTTATCTAGCTGCCACTGATAGTGCCATATGCATGGTTCTGGTACACGATGACGATGATGGTTCTGAGCATGTCATATATTATCTTAGCCATAACCTTCTTGACAACAAGACTTGCTAGGGTTATGTCGAGAAGTTGTCCTTGGTAGCCATTTAGGTTGTTCAATGTTTTCATCATTACATTTTGTTGCGTACCACAACCATGATTTCTAATTGAAACTCGATGACATATATTCTGTCACGTCAATTTCTGGGGGGAAAACAATCCAAGTGGATCATTATCCTCCAGGAATTTGATTTGGAGTTCACCACTGCCAAATCTAAGAAGTCATTGGTTTTCGCTGAGTTAATTTTCTCCTTACCATCTACTTCCACTCCCTCTTGGATAGAGGACGTCATTCCAGACGATATTCTCTTCGTGATTAGTACCCTCGATCTCTAGTATGGTGACATCATTGTTTACCTTGATACGTCTTCATTTTCCTCTAACTTGTTAAAGGATGCTCGGTGACGCATTCAACATCATTCTCAACCATATCGTATTATTGGAGACATGTTATACCATGTCGGAGTTGATTCTATTCTCCGTTGTTGTTTAACCATCGAGGAAGCTGAGAAAGTCTTAAATGATTGTGACTTTGGCACCTGTGGTGGTCATATGTCTGGTTATGCCACTACTCAGAAGATTCTTCGTGTTCGTTATTTTTGGCCATCCATTTTCAAGGATTGCATTCTTACTGTTTGTTCATTTCATGTGTGTCAAATTTACTAATGCAAGATGTGTGCACCGCCTAATCTTTTGCATCCTGTCATTACCGTTGGCCCTTTTGCAAAGTAGGGCATTGATTTTATGACCTGCAACCCTCTCTTGGCCAGGGGCCATGGGTATATCATTGTTGTCGTTGATTACTTTACGAAATGGGCCGAAGCGATGCCTAAATTGACTAACAATGGTAAGACAACTACTCAATTTCTATTCAGTCATGTGATTTCTAGGTTCGAAGTCCCCCAGGCCATCATCATAGATCATGGCTCTCATTTTCATAATTATATGATGGCTTAGTTGACAACCTAGTTGGGCTTGCATCACGATAGTTCGATGCCATATTACCCCCAATCCAATGGCCAAGTCGAAGCGGTGAACAAAGTGTTGGTCACCATGCTTTAGTGCACCATTGGATTCCATAGGTCCAATTGGAATATGATGTTGTTTTCAGCTCTATGGGCCTACAGAACCTCGATTAATGATGCTACCAAATTTACACCATTTCAGCTTGTTTATGGTCTGGAAGCTACCCTTTTGATTGAATGTGAAATTCCTTCTCTTAAATTAGCTATCGAATTATTGTCGAATACCACTCCGATGGAGGGGCATCTTCTTTATTTAGAACTACTTGATGAGACTTGTCGACTTGCTTCATTGGTCATTAAAGCACAAAAGAAGCGAGTGAAATCTCACCTTGATTAGACGGTCAACCCGTGTTCCTTCATTGAAGGGGATTTACTCAAGTTATATTATCAAGCTCATGATAAGCTGGGGATAGGCAGATTCAAACCCATGTGGCATGGGCCCTATATTGTAAAATGTGTTTTGAAAAAAGGTGCCTATGAGTTGATTGATTATGAAGGAAATCCTTTAGATAAGCCCCGAAATGGGCTTTATCTCAAAAAGTATTATTCATGAGTCTTTCGTGCATTTCTGTGTACATAAGTGTGTTTTCATTTTTGTACATGTTTGGCTTGGTGTGTAAGCATTTTTTTCTTATTATGTCCTTTTGCTTCTTATGCAGATGTCTGTCACACCTTATGTCAGTTTTACTGATGGTGCCTGTCACAGTACTCATAATATTTCCTCCATGGCATGGGTTAACTATGATCCTCATGGTGATTTGGTAGATCTTCAAGGTGTTTTTCTAAGATGTACTACGATCAATGTCACTGAATATAGTGCAGTTATTGAGCTATTGACTGAGGCTATTACCCTCAATATTCGAGCCTTGATCGTAAACCTAGATTCACAACTTCTTGTTCTTCGGCTCAACGGGTGTTATTCTGTCAGAAACCCTCAGATTTTAAGGTTGCATTTACGTGTTTGTTTACTGGAAAGGAATTCTGATTTCATTACATATCAAAATATTCCTAGAAGACTAAATACATTAACAAATGCATTGGCAAACCATGTGTTAGATAGACATTTGCAAAATTTGTAAAAGTAAAAATTGAGACATAATAAGTTGATAAAACAAAACATAGGTATGTATGTATATATATATATATATATATATATATATATATATATATATATATAGATATATATATATATATATCATGTGTAGCACATCATAGTGCTAACAAAATATGTGTTCAAATTACATCATGAGACAACATGTCTCTCAAAATTACAGAAAATAAACCTAGGGGTCTAATCTGTGTGATGCTCTCTATAACACACCACCGCTTGGACAACACATCTAAGCAGTCGGTGGATCCTGTTCAACACCCCTGTTGTGTGTCGCTGGTACTGTTGAGGGACATCATCGAATCTCGTGTAGTTTAGGATCCCCTCTTTCTAGCCCTCCAGGTCACGAGCAATCTCATCTCCACGTCTCCACTAGGAGGAGGTAGCTCAAACTCCCTCTCGACTCTCTGAGTAATGGGAGAAAAACCTGCAGGTATTTCCACTCCAACATCTGCAAGATTGAAACATAATGATCAGGACATATATATAAAATAACAAAAAATTACAAAACTCTTTAAAAAATCAAAAAATGAGTTTGTTACCTCTATCATCCCAGTGTTCCCCAGGAGGGAGTATTAGGTCTGGATCACCTCTGAAGTTCATCCTGGCGTATGGCTAGTCCTCTGCAACAATGAGTTAGCAATCTAGCCACCCAAAGAACTCTGGTCTCCACAACATATGTTGGTCACCGCCTGTTGTTGGGAAAAGTATCTATTCAGAACGCCCCTATCCCACTCTAAGGTGTGATAGTGCCTTAGCAACAAATAAGGAAAACTACTTGAGTATTCTTCTTTATGAAATGTAAATGAGGAGAAAGGATGTAACTAACATGTGTCTTTCGCTAGTTTGTTGATCCAATCGCTCCTCTCTTCAATAGCTCCCAGCTCCCTACTCCCTTACCGGCCCAGCTTCACCGAATTCCTGCAAGATCACAAGAGAGAGAAACTACATGAAGATATAGATATACATTCATAAAAAGCTCAGGATCAGATTAAGCTAAACATGCAAATATAACAAAACATCATTGATACACAGCATGTAGGAGAAACTCAAATAGTTTATTGATAGAATAAGAAAGTGCAAGAGGAGATACAACCAAGTGAGTCCCGATCCAGCATCTACCTCCCAGCAAAGGAATCCCTTCCTCTCCTCCAACAAAGAATAAATCACCCAATGTACTAATCTCAATCTCAAACCAACAACAATTCTCTGCAAAGTACAAAATTCCAGCCCTTGGATCTCTGGGATGAGGGATCCATATATAGATGTAAGCAGAGAGGATGAGTCAGCTTATGTTTTGACATGTGGCTTCTCTCTGTCAGTTCTTGCTTCCACTTGGAGACTGAGAGCCTCTTACTCATCACTTGGTCGAATTCAGTGAGGCAAGTGTCATTGGTGAAGATTTTGGAAGCTTCCATGGTCTTTCTACCTCGTTGAATGACTCGGCCACTTGTCATTTCCCGCTCAACGCACCTGGGTAGTGCATTCAAGTGCGTTGCAACGCACCTAGCCAGTGTATTTGGGTGCTTTGCAACGCAGGCAGCTAGTGGAGCTTCTGAATTGATCCTGATTTGACTAGTTCTGAGTGGTTTTTGGTGGAAAACTTCTGGGAGAAGCTGTCGTTGGTTGACCTTGTTCCTTTAGGGGCAGGAACAACAATTTTAGGGACTTTGGATCCCTTGGATTATGGACATTTCATGCTTATAGCTGTAAGGCACAAAAATGTCTATAACAGTTGCCCCCTAAAGTATGAGGCCGTTTATCGGGTGAAATGCTTTATTAGGAGGATCCGAAGTTCATTCAATGCTGGGAGGAGACCTGTAATAAGATACAATACAATACATTATTCTTCATACTATTTTCATGATCTAGCTGAGGCGGGCATTCCCATGCTCAGCTTTATAAATTCATTTTTATGTACATAGGACAGACAATCGTCTGATGGTAGACTGATGATCCTGATGAAATCATCATCCTTTTGGTAGGATGATTATCTGTTCTGCAATGTTGTACATGTCAATGTCTTTATTTTTCCTGAATATATATCGCAGCCTGGATGGATGAAACTAGATCCGGGGTCTTCAATCTTGTCCGATCTTCACTCTAAGTACAAGTCGATCCATGTGAGAAATGTTTTGAAGTCGAACATGGAAAGACATCGCTTGATCACCAGTCAATGATGTAAACTGTTAACAAGCGCGAGAGGAATCACCGATAAGGATGATGACCCTCAAGGTACTGCAGTACAATTCACGTGGTGTGAATAAAGGACTTGGCGTCAAACACCACACAAAATCTTTCGGTCGAAGGTCATTGATATATACCTGTCGCCGGAAGTGAGAAACTTGCCATTGAGGCATGCAAGCTTCAAAGTACTGAAGGGGGTGTTCCTAGATCAACTTCTTGGATAATGAGCTGATGTCGACAAGAAGCGATCTGTCAAAGGAGGGCCTTGATGTATCCCACATCAATGACACGGAACGGAGCAAATGATTTTGATGGAGGTGAAAACGATCTGATGATATATGGTTCAGGGTGGCGGTCATGAAAGAATGAAGTACAATGTATGGTAGTGGATGGGACACGGTTGACTTCTCTGGATGACTTCTCTTGAACATATCGGCGACACTTATGTGATGGATCAGTAGCATTTACCCCAAAGGTGGATGGTATGGCGAGACCATGGTGATGTGACCGGTGAATGAAACAACCCAACCCGACTCAGGCACGGAGTGGAAGTGTCATGTTCAAGAGCGACTTGCTACCAATAAAGCTTCTTTGAGTTTCTTCCCAATTTTTCCCCAGTCATTGCTGACCAGTACCTCTTTATTTTTGTCAAGATTGAGGAGGATAACATATGCTTGTTCTATAATTTTCCCTTCGGGCAAACCCATCGCTATGTTTTAACGAGCCTAGCGATAGTGAAACTCGTTCTCGTCTAAAGACAAGTTTGTCGCTATTAATGTTTCTAACGAGTCTAATGACAAAGATAACTCGGTCCTTTTCATTTTTAGAGAGTTTGAAAAGGTACGTAAAGTTAACTCCGGAGTTCCTTTTTCGTCATCTAATCCCTTAAGTCCGAAAAAGTATAAAACAATACAGAAGGGATGAATCTTCGATAGTTTTAACGAACCGAACAAAACAAGCACTTGATCGTTTTGTGCAATAATCCCTCAGGTCCAAAAAGATTAAAATCTAGAGGAGGGATAGCACTTCCGGTCGCTTTAACGAGCTGGAAGGCCAAAACTCGGCAATCTTTTCATATTTTATGAGTCAGGTGAAAAGAGCTTAAAGAAGACTTGTCTTTTGAGGAACGAGTGATAAAATGGGTAGCAACTGATTCCAGGTAAGGGTTGGAATTTTCCAATCACAGCAGTGTCACAAGGATGGCTAGTGAAATCACTCTTCGCAGCTGTTCCTCAAAATGGGTAAAAAATCATATGGAGATGAATGATCGGCCAATGGAAAAGTGGAGGTGATGGTGCAAACACGACCAAGGCTTTAATGGCTGATAATGTTACATTCACAGTGGCTATTTACCGGAGGATAGTTCATTTTTTAACGAGCTTAAACGCGGGTTGAAACACTTGCTCGATCTTATGTTTATTTTTTAACGAGCATGAACTATGTGCTAAAACGGCTCGATCTTATGTTTATTTTTTAACGAGCATGAACTATGTGCTAAAACTGCTCGATAACATGGTCTTGTTTTTGATTTTTTACCAGAAATAGCTTTGCTTTTCAAAGATAGTACTGTATCTTCAATTGCTTCATCAAACTAGTTAGAAATGAACAACATTTGCTTGAAAATGAGATTAAAATGCTAATATTTTACTTTGAACTACGTAAAAAGCAATTAAAAAGTGTTTTTACCTCTCATTTTACCATTTCATTTGAACTTGGTTTGTTGGAGCTTTGGAGGTGCCTCTTCCCCCTTGATTTTCATCAGCTGATTTCGGGAGATTCTATGGACGATTCTCGGCGTTGTCTTGACCAGGTAGGAGCTAAACCTGAGCTCTTTCATTTCATGGTTTCTTTTCTGCATTCTGTGCTTCAGTCCCTGCTTTTCTGAGCCCCTGGGGTTTGATGGGTGCGTTTTTCCATCAACGCACCCTAGGCCTATCGAAACCTGCGCTGATTGTGGGTCATCATGAAGGTGACTTGACATTCAATGCACCCATAACACATGTGTAGGTGCGTTGGGCGCAGAAAGGAAAGTTGTTGCACAGTTTTTAATGAAATTTTTCCCTGTTTCTCATCAAAATTAGGATTTAATCTCCTCTCTTGTTTGTTTTTGCAGAGATATTGGAGCAAAATGACCCTTACATGGCGAGAGCAAGAACATGAAGAAGAGGACATGATTGCCCTACATGATCCTGTGACAGTGAACGCGCTGCGGAAATGTGGTTTGCTGAAGTTCTTCCGCATCTCTAGCATGAGACAGCAGATCAACCTACTGCAATATTTGCTCGATGCTTGGGATCCTATCAATCAAGTTTTCCAGATTAGGGGCAAATCTATCCCCTTGACTGCAGTAGACATTTACTTCTTGACTGGCTTGTCGCAGCGGGGTGCCCCCATTTCTTTGTCAGGTTTGGCCCGAGGGAGTGACTCTGTGAGAGATTATGTCCGCCAGTATTGTAGGGAAGGATCTCAGCCAAGTAAAGACGGCAAGATCATCATCCGAGATGTCACTGACAGGTCCCTCAGGTCTATCCTGTTTACTTTTGGTAGGATGGCCGGGAGTGCGTCTCTTCATGTAGCCAACAGATCCTATATGCAGCATGCCTTGGAATGTCTCCAACCGAAAATATTCAACTGGTGTGATGCAGTACTTCTTGTGATGAAAAGTCAGTTGACCAAGGTAAAGGACGGGAGGTTGAAGAACTTTGGGTTCGGTTCTATTTTGACCGCCTTTGCCTTGGAGAAGATACCACTGATGCAGCCACAGTACATTGCACTCGACATACCTCCTCCTACTGAACCACGTATGCAGAGATGGGTTGACCATATGTCTAGGCATGCTGGTCAGTCTCAGATTTCATTTTCCGATACCTTCTTCCGATGGTTTGATCGTCAGGAGATGGCTTATGCCGAGTATCCATATGTCGGCATGGATTTTCGGGGTGATCCGGATTTAGTACTACCGGATGGCGAGAAGTGGGGTGCTATTGGTAAAATCTTTGACCATATCACTGTTTACTGTTTTTATTTATAATGTCCTTGTTCTTTATTCTATCAAGACTTTTAATCAAACTCTTGTGTTCATGCAGATGTTGGTCCTGTTCGTCCAGTAGTCCATCCAAGAGTGTCGGCCGCTGCCCCAGCAGGAGAGGCTGCCGGGAGGGTTATTCTTCGTGACCTTGATGTGGCCGAGACTCTCACAGCTGTGCAGGAGCAGGTTGAGAGCCTTACTCTCGGTATTCCCGATGTGAGGATCGACGAGCTACCTTTGCAGTTACAGCGACATACTACTGGTGTGCCTAGACGATGGACTCGTCTCTTACGCATGATCGCACAGGCTGTGACTTGCTATCACGAGCATCATTAGACTAGGGTGCCCCCTAGAATTTTGAGTTTTTGGGTCATGTGACCAATTTTGTCTTGGTTACAGAACATTATATGTAAACCATAAACAGCTATATATATTTTGATTTTCGGGTTTTATTCTGGTTGAGCTATATGATCCACATGTAAAACATTGATGATGTGTTTCTTTTTACAAATGTTGCAAATGTCTATCTAACACATAGTTTGCTAATGAGTCGGTTAATGTGTTTAAGTTTCTGGAAATATGTTGGTATTGAATAAAATCAAATTGTCTTTCCAAAATCTTAACCCTTAGGAACATGCGATAAATAGCTGGGTTTCGGACGGAATATATACCATTGAGTTGTAGTATTACGAGTTGTGAGTCTAGCCTGACGATTAGTTGGCGTATACCATGGGTGATGGCATCAGAGAGAAGTTCTATCAACGCGCTATACTCAGCAATGTTATTCGTTGATTGACCAATACATGCACCTCTGAAACTTACTAACTCGCTGCTTGGATCAAAAATGGCCCAGGCTGCAGAGGACAGGTTCCGCGAACTACGACTCGCTCCGTCGGCATGTCCAACACATGTCTCCAAAAGGTTTGACATTTTCAATAAATGTAAAAATGTGGATTACTCGACCAAAACGAACACTTTAGTGAAAACAAAATACAACAAAAGCATATTGGTTACTATTTAAGCATAGTAACGCTTGAGGTACAACCCATTACGAGGTTGCGCCAGTGGAATTCCGTCATAATCCATTAACTCATAGGCTCCTTTTGCTAACACTCGTTTAACAATATAGGGGCCCATCCATGAAGAATTAAATTTACCTGCTCCCAATTTATCGGATTCTTGGTCGTAAAGCAAGACCAACTCACCTTCTGAGAAGACACGGGGTTTGACATTTTTGTCGAACTGCGCCTTGACTCGTTTCTTATGGGCTTCATTAGCCAAAGTGGCATCACGACGGGTTTCATCCAATTGGATTAATTCCAAGAAACGGGCCTCTTCTTCTGAAGTTCCGGGGAGGAGATCGATTGCGAGTTTAAGAGACGAGATTTCGCACTGGACTGGTAGGACTGCTTCCAGGCCATATACCAGTTGGAAAGGTGTGAACCCGGTCGCATTCCTTACCGATGTTCGGTAAGCCCACAAGGCTGAGTACAGGATTAAGTGCCACCTTCTTTTGTGAACTCCGATCATCCTTTGCAACATACGCTTCAGGACCTTGTTGATCGCTTCAACTTGTCCGTTGGCTTGCGGATAATACGGAGTAGAGATGTCGTGAGACAATCCTAGCTTGGCAACTAATTCAAGCATCATGTGATTGCGAAAATGCGATCCATGATCCGTGACTATAGCCTGTGGTACACCGAATCTGGCGACTACATGATTGAAAAAGAAAAGGGTAGCTGTTTCACCAGTGTTATCTAATGTAGGCATCGCCTCGGCCCATTTGGTAAAATAGTCAACTGCGACTATGATATACCCATGCCCCCCGGTCGAGGTGGGGTTACATGTCATGAAATCGATGCCCCATTTGGCGAATGGCCCAACAGCAACTATTGGCTGCAGAGGTGCGGGTGGTCTTCTGGTTTTGCTATCAAAAATTTGACAAGCATGGCAACTTCTGACTGCGTTTATGCAATCTTTGAACATTGTTGGCCAGAAGTATCCTGCTCGTAAGATTTTTTGTGCTGTAGCATATCCAGATTGATGCCCCCCACAAGCTCCTGAATGACACTCATTCAGGGCTTTCTCGGCCTCCTCATGGGTGAGGCACCTTCTCAGAACTGTATCGATACCACGACGGTAAAGTGTATCACCGACGATCATGTAGTCTTTTGCTTGGTATCGTATACGTTTCTGTTCGGAGTGAGAGGTGTTAGGCCTAAACTTTTGGGTTTGGAGATAAATTATTATATCTCCATACCACTCATTGCTTGTAGATATCAGAAACAGATTCTCATCCACGATTGATTCTTCGGATGTTTCATCGTTGGATGACGATGGGAGATCGCATAATAATTCTGCAAAAAATAGAGCTTTCTTTGATTTGGATTTTACGAATTCCAGATCAAACTCTTGAAGGATTTCTATCCATTTCGAATATTTGCCTCCCAGCAACTGTCGCGACAATATATAAGTCATGGGGTTGCAATCAGACAGAATGGTAGTTTTCCGAAAGAGGACATAGTGTCGAAATCTTTGTATCGCTTGAACCGCTGCAAGTGCTAGTTTCTCAACATAAGAATATTTACTTTCTGTATCATTTAAGTTTTTACTTAAATAATATATAGGGTGTTCAATTCCATCGACTTCTTGAACTAAAACCATTGCGATGGTCGTATCTGCTGCAGCCAGATACAGGTTAAAATCTCTTTGATAATCGGGGGCGTACATTAATGATGCTTTCATTAAGGAATTTTTTAAAGCATCAAAGGAAGCTTGCGCAACCTGATCCCAGACGAAGGGTACCTCCTTTTTCAAAAGACGTGTATAAGCTTTAGCAAGTTCGGCGTAATTTGGAATGAATCTCCTCAGAAAGTTTGCTTTCCCTTGGAGTTTCTGAATCTGAAGCAAATTTGAAGGTGGAGGCAAATTTATGATTTCCTGTACCTTGCACGGGTTAAGACGAATCCCATCCTTGGAGACTACAAAGCCAAGTAAACGACCAGAACTGACACAAAATACACATTTGTGTGGATTGAGTCGTATCTTGTAGTGTCGGCAATGTAGAAATATCGCTCTTAAATGCTGCAGATGATCAGTCCGCTTTCGTGAATGAGCCGGAAGGTCATCGAGGTGTGGTTGAACGATGTTTTTGATGTCATGGAAGGCATAATTCATTTCCCTCTGAAACGTCACCCCTGCGTTCTTTAAACCAAAGGGTAATTTTCGATATGCGAATGTGCCCCACGGACAAATGAATGTAGTCTTTGACTGGTCCTGTGGGTGGATATTTATTTGATTATACCCCGAAAATCCATCCATGAATGAAAAGATTTCGCATCCGGCGCATTCATCAATTATCTGGTCGATGAAGGGTGTAGGGTAGTTGTCTTTTGGACAAGCTTGATTTACATCCCTATAATCGACACACACTCTAATTGTACTTGTTTCTTCATAACAGGGACAATATTTGATACCCAATCGGTTAGAGGAACCGGGTAGATGAAACCAGCATGGAGAAGTTTTTCAACTTCTGCCTTAATGGCAGCGCTTTCTTGGGGTGCACCTGCCTGAGCCATTGTCTTATCGGTTTGACATCTGGATACATCTTAATTTCGTGTTCAACGATACTCAAGTCGATGCCTGGCATTTCACTTTATGACCAAGCAAAGACATCTCTGAATTCGCGAAAAAGAGCGTTGTATATTTCCAGTTCTGAAGGAGAACAACATTTGCCAACATAAATATTCTCTACAATATTTGTTTTAGTCGAGATATTTATGGCTATAGTCTCTTCAATGTTGGATAAGTTTCGCTCGAAATCCACCGTATTTACAGTCTTTGATAGGAATTCAAAAACTGAAGGATGATAAAGGTCATCTTGAGTATCTTCTTCATAATCCGGAAGAAGGGAACGATGGTGGCAATCATTCCATGGTGCCCCTTCAATCAACATTGATTGTAAAATTCCTTCGTCGGTTCCATGCACTCGCGACCAAGGATCTGAAGGGGTACCATATTCTCTAGACCTATCCACCCAAACGCTTGATGAGCGTTGATTCGGGTTTGCCTCCCATGCTAGAAACATTGATTGCTATAATATTTCTATTGGGCTTGGGGGCAAAACCATTGCATGATCCATGTTGATATCGTTTTCTGAGATCTTTGTGGAAGATATCATATTGCAGGTTCCTATCGACGCTACTTCCGCCAGATTGA
Source organism: Pinus tabuliformis (assembly GCA_031772625.1). Taxonomy (NCBI): domain Eukaryota; kingdom Viridiplantae; phylum Streptophyta; class Pinopsida; order Pinales; family Pinaceae; genus Pinus; species Pinus tabuliformis. The sequence goes on along the minus strand of CM062816.1, from coordinate 1,033,363,588 downwards.
TTGGAGGTGGAAGAGCGAAAGTTCCCATTAGTATAGGATCTTTTAGTAGGCCCACTCCGATATCCTGAAGCGAATAGGGGCTTCCATGGATCATGGGAATGCTTCCTGTAACTTGAGAACCATTGGGGAGGAAGTTTTGTTGATCGACGATTGTAATCCCTCCTTGAAAGGGAAATGCAATCTTTCTAAAATAGGTCGACACAACAGCTGCCATGGCATATATCCATGGTCTTCCTAGTAGGATGTTGCAATCAAGATTTCCATCGATGACTTCAACATCTATTTCTACTGTTTTTCCCCCTAGTTCAACTTTCAAGTTATTTAGGATACCATATGGGGTATATGACCTTCCGTCGAATGCTTTTAATGTCGTCGAAGATCGCGACAAGGTTGGAGATCCTAAAGTTTTCCATCAACTCATCGACATAATACATGTAGATGCCCCCTCATCAATAATTGTTCGATGAACAGTTTTGTTGAGGGCTTTCACTTGAATAAGGAAAGCTAGTTGGGCTGGTAACTCAGGATCGTATCCTTTGTGGTCGAAGGATACAAGATTGGAATCCTTAGGATCAACCCCACCAATGGCTGATAACAAAGCCTGCCTTTGGGATGGGCAATTTTGTAGTACTTCAAGAGTCGACATAGCAGATGGCGATTGGGCCAAATCTTCCACTATGTTATAATGCTGCGCCGCTCTAGCGTGGGGATTAAACGTCGACTTGTGTACTACTCCCTTTGGCGGTTTTATTGTTAATTCAGGAATGATGGGTGGTACAACTTCTGTCGAAGTTGTTGTCGAACTACTTGGTTGATCTTTATCCTTGTCGTTCGACTACTGCGGATTCCCGTAATCTTTGTTCCTTGTCGAAATCAAAGCATCATTCTGGTGCTTCGAAATCGACAACATTAGCACCTGAGACGGGGAAGCATTTCCACTATCAACCAGATTTGTTCCTGGATTTGGAAACGGATCAGTTAACACAGCTGAGGTTTTCGAACTTTTAAAGAATTTCTTAAGATCAGCTTTGTATGGAAATTCTTTCGTCCAGTGATTCTCATCACATATCTGACACCCAAAGGGGGATTTCCTATTTCCAAGAGGTTCTGAAGAAGTTTTTTCAGGAGATGACTCACCCTGTTTCTTCTTCTTCCCTTTGTTTTGTTTCTTCTTGCTTCCTGGTTGTTTGGTTTCTTTGCCCTTATCTGTCGATACGACATTTACTTCCGAAGCAAGAATTTCGTCTTTTGCATTTTGATCCGAAATCTTATGGGCTTTCTTGGACGTAGCCTTTGTCGATTTCGCGTTTTTCGTGCCAATCACGCCATCGCCGGCGTGAGAGTCATTGTTTGATTTAGGAGGAGGAGGAATTGAGAATTCCAGTCTAGGGGTGTCAGGTATTTTGTCGTAGAGTGTGCCAGACTGAGTATAGACCAAGTCCAGATATTGCGCACGAGCGATAACTTTCTCTTCCGTTACGACTCCCCCCTTTGCCACATCTTCCATTATGGTAGGAAGTAACGACTTGATAAACCATTCAGCTAATAGCTGATCGGGAACGTACATTTTTACCATCCTACGATGACGTCGCTACTCATGTATATGATCAGATATGTGAGTGGCCGTTGTCTGTTTGAAGTTGGTTAGGATTTCCGTTCCCGTTTCATACCTTATCGTAATTGAAAATGGGTTAAGAAAGTTGTGGCTAAGGTACTGAAGTTGTCGAACGAAGCTCTAGGCAATTCAATATACCATTTTGCCGCTGGACCCGTTAACGTCCTCTAAAAAAGGCGAATCCTTATCGAATCATCGTTTAGGGTGTTTGACGAACACCATAGATGAAATGTCATCACGTGATTCGATGGATCTTCACCTGGATTTCCATTAAATTTAGGAATATCTAATGGAAGTTTGTGTGGAATCGCTGGCCACCAAGGGGCGTAAGCAATTGGATCGTTTGTTAACTGGTGTAAATCAGGTAACTCTAAAGTTGCCACGAATGGTAACTGTTGATTCAGGTTAGGTGAAGCATGCCCAGGATATGATGGAATTGCCTGAGCAGTTGGTCTTTGCATACCAGCATAATGTAGTTGATGTTGGTATGACTGATACGGTTGGTGGACATGACCATTGTAAAGTGGTTGATTTTGACCGTTTTGAATGTACGACTGTCCACTGTTCGCAAAGATCTGCTGCTCAGAACCTTGGTATACTTGTTGGAATTGTGGTTGTTGGTATTGCACCAGCCACGGTTGTGAAGCCATGTTCTGTTGCGCTATACTAACTGTTGGACCAAGGTGTGGGGTAATTGTACCCGTCTGGACCTGTGTCGCCCCACTAGTTGGCGATTGTGGTTGAGTCACAGGGTCAAGGGGCTGTTGCATTACAACCTGAGAAATATGAGGTTGACATACAATAGGTAGCGTTTGAACTTGTGACACTGTCACAATAGCTGGTGTAGTCGGGATGTTCGACATAGGTACACATTATTGCATAGAATACACAACTCTTGGTTGTTGGGGTAGTATAGGTACCCAACCACTTGATGTAATTCCAGTATAACCTGAATACTGTTGTGAACTCCCGTATGGATATCCTCCCGAAGGGGGTAATGAAAGGGAAAACTGCCCCCCATACGGTGGTAATCCGGAACTCAAGGGGATTGTCTGCCCTTGGGGACTGGATTGCCCAAATTGACCTCCAAATGGATCAATTTGGCGAGTCTCAACATAAGAGTTGTCGGATATTATTCCGGAGGAACAAATAGGAACGGACCATACTATCGAAATAGCCCCTGGATGGACTCCTTCTAGCGGTTGTGAGCTAGTCGGGACAGATGGTACGCCGGCAAACATTGTCGGAGTGACGGCAGGGAGTTCTGTTGTCGCTGTGTCAGTTGACATAGTCCTAGATGTTGACGGTTGTTCAGACATTTTGAGTCTATCCAAAAGATTACCTAGCGATTCTACAGGAACTTCCACTGGTGGTAGACTAACTTCTGATGTCGAAGGAAATAGAGTGACCCCGACTCCAAAATGTGTTGGAGTACTTTCTTGCGGATCTTCTAGAATTTCCTCTATCGCAATCAAACCAGGTGGAAGGGGAAGACCATCAGGTCCGTAAAATATTTCTGGTGCCGAAGAAGGGGTTGAATCAACATCGATAGATGTTTGAGGAGCAAGACTCTCCGAACCGGTTGCAGATGGAACTGGTTCAGTAACAAAAGTGTTTGCTCTGAGACTAGGATCAGTATCACTGTCCCTCTGTGGCTGTTGAACTTCTTCTGTAGAGGCAGGGTTTCCATAAATGTTTGGAGTAACCAGAATCTCGGATGTTGTTGGAACACTTGTTCTAACTTTAATAGGAGATTTCGAACCGGTTAAACGAGTTCGCTTTGTCCATACTGTTTCCGATTCTGGAGACAAAGACGGTTGACTCGTAAGCCTCCGCGAATGACGGGGTTTCAATTGACTTTCTTCCACGATTGCGGATTACTCGATCAACTAAAATACAAAAAGGGAAATATGTTTCCGAATTAAATGAATTTTAGATGCTTTGGACACAACTTGCTCTTTCAATTTTAAAGAGTCGAGAAAAAGCAAAAGATGACTCTAGTCTCCTTCGATTTTTAATGAGCCTGAAGTGACAAGTGCTCAGATGGACCTTTTCTGTTAAAGAGTCTGAAAAGGAATGAAAGGGATTGCTCTGGAGTTCTAGGTAGAGGTTGTGCCAAACTTTTCGCAAAACCGCAGAATACTTTTTAAGGTATGGGCGGTCAATCTTCCCGAATGCTGTGTTCAGTGCATTGCGATCAGTAGGGCAGCCGACACGGCTTCCTATGGATAAAGGTTTTATGCCTATAGGGGTCTCCCAATATATAGTCGACGGTACGTGGGAGCACAATCCGTACTGGCGCTTATCGTCTCTCAGGAGGAATCACCCAACCATCAGTGACATTGACAGTCACCAGGTTTTACGACGCCGGAACACGTCTCTAGCCTAGACCTCTATGTTGTGCGTTAAGTTCCAATGCATTGTTAAGTTCACTCAATTTATTTTAGGTTGATCTTTCTTAGAAGTTTGCCTTTTTGGATCACCACGAGATGTAAATACAATTCCTAAATGCAGTCTAAAGATGATAAGCAAGCATTTATCCCTTTTCAACAATGAAAATCCTAGCTACAAGGGGAAAAGAAAGACACAATCTTTTCCCAAAGAGCATAGAGCACACTGTAAATGCACTTTTCCTAAATCAAACCATACAAACTATCAATATGCAAATGCACAAATGCATGTATTGGTTTTCACTTTCTTAATATTGATGCCTAAAAAGAAAGCTGTTGTACAAATTTGAATTTGATTTCAAGTGAAAACACAAACAAGTTTCTTTTTGAAATCAAAAAGACGATTACGACACTTTATGATTTTGAAGTAAACACTTGTTTCGACACTAGAAATTCACAAATTCAAACCAAAAGACAAAAGTAAAAGCTCAATCAACTGTCAACAACAAACAAATTTACGACAGGTCTAGATCTAAAGGCGACAGTATGACTAGTTGACTTTTGTAATGGGAAACTGCAAATGATTTAACAAATACACAAAAACAAATACAGTTTCTTTTATACAACTGAGGCAGAATTAAGGTAGAGAAAAGGGGTTTTCAGATAGGTACACACACTGATAACAGGCTGCAAAAAACAGAGATAAAACTGAACACAAGGATGCAAAGAACCACAGCTGCACAGGGCAAAGGCTGATCAGCGCACCTGTTGCACAGACAAACTGAATTACAGTGCAGGTAGCCCTCTCGGGACCTTCGTTGAAATGCAGAATCTCTTCACAGATCCTGCGCTGAAGCAGAAATGAGAATTGTCTCCGGGTTCTGGGTCATGGTTTGCAGTTTGATCTAAGGTTTTTGGCCGGATAAAAGATATCAATAAGGTACAATTAGGAGGATGATTTAAAGGAGGACTAAGAGCTATCACAAAGGGTTGTTAGAGCATTTGTGGATCAGCTGTTCAGATCATAAACAGGCCCAGTGAAAGGACTAGAGTAGCAGATCTTACAAATGCAGTTCGATTCAGTACTCCTGAGTTTATGAGAAGAACAACAATAGAAACACAAATAAACTAACTAGATACGATCCCCAGTGGAGTCGCCAATTTGTTGTTGGGAAAAGTATCTATTCAGAACGCCCCTATCCCACTCTAAGGTGTGATAGTGCCTTAGCAACAAACAAGGAAAACTACTTGAGTATTCTTCTTTATGAAATGTAAATGAGGAGAAAGGATGTAACTAACCTGTGTCTTTCGCTAGTTTGTTGATCCAATCGCTCCTCTCTTCAATAGCTCCCAGCTCCCTGCTCCCTTACCGGCCCAGCTTCACCGAATTCCTACAAGATCACAAGAGAGAGAAACTACACGAAGATATAGATATACATTCATAAAAAGCTCAGGATCAGATTAAGCTAAACATGCAAATATAACAAAACATCATTGATACACAGCATGTAGGAGAAACTCAAATAGTTTATTGATAGAATAAGAAAGTCCAAGAGGAGATACAACCAAGTGAGTCTCGATCCAGCATCTACCTCCCAGCAAAGGAATCCCTTCCTCTCCTCCAACAAAGCATAAATCACCCAATGTACTAATCTCAATCTCAAACCAACAGCAATTCTCTGCAAAGTACAAAATTCCAGCCCTTGGATCTCTGGGATGAGGGATCCATATATAGATGTAAGCAGAGAGGATGAGTCAGCTTATGTTTTGACTTGTGGCTTCTCTCTGTCAGTTCTTGCTTCCACTTGGAGACCGAGAGCCTCTTACTCATCACTTGGTCGAATTCAGTGAGGCAAGTGTCATTGGAGAAGATTCTGGAAGCTTCCATGGTCTTTCCACCTCGTTGAATGACTCTGCCACTTGTCATTTCCCGCTCAACGCACCTGGGTAGTGCATTCAAGTGCGTTGCAACGCACCTAGCCAGTGTATTTGGGTGCTTTGCAATGCAGGCAGCTAGTGGAGCTTCTGAATTGATCCTGATTTGACTAGTTCTGAGTGGTTTTTGGTGGAGAACTTCTGGGAGAAGCTGTCATTGGTTGACCTTGTTCCTTTAGGGGCAGGAACAACACTTTTAGGGACTTTGGATCCCTTGGATTATGGAAATTTCATGCTTATAGCTGTAAGGCACAAAAATGTCTATAACACCACCCCCTCGAGGCATCAATATAGCCTAGCAAGTGATCTGTGCCTCTCCTGGTGGTGCCCTTTCCATGACCAGTTTTTGTCTCTAAAAGATGGAAAGTCATTCCAGGATGAATGGTACGAGGATTGAGCCATACTAAAACTGTTTGGTATCACCTCATCAGCATTTTGTCAATTTCCTTTTGAGGTTGTCTGATACCACCTCTACCAAGTTGAATATGGTGGGATTTAGGCAGTCAGCAGCCAACCGGAGTTGAGTCTTGGTGGCCTCATGTGGATCTTGCGAACCAACTGCTCTAGTGATGGTGGAAAGGAGGAATCAAAGGGACAAGGTAGCTACTATTATGATCTTTAGTTTGCCTCCCTTATCTGATTTTTGGGCCTCCGAACACATCCTTCTGATGAGTATCTCCATTGTCTCTCCTGTGATCCAAGTACTTGTCATTCGGGGCCTTTCTCCCCTCTGTGATAACCCTATTAGGAAGTAGATATCGGATGCATTGATCTCTAGCTCATGCCACCGAATGTTGAATCTCCCTTCATTTGGATCCCATGATCCAATGAGATATTGGAGTAGATCCGGTTGTGCTCTTAGGCATGGCACCATGAAAAAATTTAGAGGCCCGCAATTCTTGAGCACATCTAAACGATTTGGATCCCCCATGGCCAACTCATCATCGTTGCTATGTTCCTACTCTTTGCATTCGATCACCATGATTTTCTCCCTACAAACACACAATCATTTAATCATAAATTCCATAATTGTGCTAAAAACCCCATGAAATTGCTTAAATTTTGAGGAATTTTGGTTCTTGGGGCTCGTCACACCTATTTTTCAAACAATTGCACTGAGATGGAATCTGCAGTTCAGAAAATTAGGTCTCTTCATGACTGTTTGGTGTATAGTCGCAAAGAGCTCATTTTCCCGAGTTGGGAACCCGCATCGACCACTGCGGACACTCCCGTCCACAAAAATCATCTAAATCACAGCTAAGAACTTCAAAAACAAGATACATTTTGTCTAAAAATGCAGGAAAAAGGTGTGGTGCCTACCTAGACTGGACAGATTCGCAAACAAGCTTCTGAAACTCCTCCAATCGATCGCTGAAATCGCAAGTGCACAAGGGTAAATTTTTTCCACTCCAAGGTAAAAGTAAAAAATGAATTGTTTTTCACCAATTGGTCCTTTTATAAGCTCTTTTTGGAAAATTAGGGTTTTAGGTTAGGTTTTAGGTCTATTTTGGAATATTTTATGCGTATTTACATCAAAAACATATCTTACACTTGCTTTTTGTGTAGCGACAGGTTCCAAATACCTTGGTGATGATGATTTACGAGTTGTATTTTATGCTTTTTTGGACTCAGTAAAAGCACGAAAAAGTCCCTTTCGGAGTCATCTTTAAGCTCTTTTCTGACTCTCGAAACATGAAAATATTGTCGAGCTCTTGTTGCTTTGAACTCGTTAAAGGCTGCGAAGTGTCATCTACCTAGTATAAGTTTACCCCTTTTACAGACAGGGATAGATTACTTACGAAAAAGTTATATGTTGATCTATCATGGTCAATAGGTTCCCTTGGGTACTGTTTTCTACCTTTTCAGATTTGAGGGACAAATTTACAAAAAGCGACCTTTGGAGTTTTCTTTTCTGTGTCTTTTTCAAACTCTCCAAACATGAAAAAGAATCTGAGTTGTACTTATGTCGGACTCGTTAAACCCTGACGACATTGGACTTGTCATCATGATGGGACCAAGCTTCTCCTTCCTATGGCTCATTAAAAATTTGCTAGGTCAGATTTGTCTGTAGGAAAAACTTACATTACAAGCATATGATATCCCCCTCAAGCTTGTGTTTCAAAAATAATTGGGGTACTTGATAGAAATGGTGGGGGGAAATTTGGACCTATTATGTTGGTTGTATTAATTATTACAGTAGCTTATCGCTTTTGAACATTGACACTCTTTCTACTTCGTGTCAGGTTGGGATATGCTCACTTTATCGTTCGCCTTCTGTGTTTTGGGTTATCCATTTTGCCTCATTCCATCTGATCCTTGCTGCGTCATCATGACCTTTGATACCTTGGTACCAAAGTGCTACCAAATTCCAGAGTCATGTCGTTGATATGTTCAAGAGCTTAATGCTTCTACAGTTTGTATCCTTACACACATTCCTCACATTCTCTGTCTCATCTGCATTCATCTTGTTCTTTTGTCTCGCGTCGTTGATGTAGGAAACATGACGGCCCTACTTCGACTAATCACTTCCTGTCGACTTCAGCTCATTATCCGGGAAGCTGATCTAGAGACTCCTTTCTTGTACCTTGGAGCTTACATGCCTTAATGGCAAGTTCTACGCATTTGATGACATGCTTTCGTTGTTGGCCTACGATCGAGTGATTTCATGGGTGTTCGACTTTAGCTCATTGTTCACTCTTTGTGGATTGTATTAGCAACACCTTGAGAACCATTGACATTACTAGTGGTATCTCTCGCACTTGTTAATGGTTTACATCATTAACCGGTAATCAAGTGATTTTCTAGTATGCTTGACTTTGCACATCTATTCACATATTAGAATTTGTAACATGATTAGGTTGGGATTCAAGACCCTCGGCTCAGATTGCGCAAGTATAGGTTGCGTGGATTGATTCATGATTGTATACATGACTCTTTAGATTGAATCGATGTGACCATACCTAAGACTATTATATGGTCCTTTTCATTGGATGGTTGTGTCCATAACATAGATCGTTTATGTTTACTTCTGGATGCCTACGCCTATGCCTTATTGATCTAGGTGGATCTTCAGACATAGTGGCATGGAAAATCTCAAAATTAAAAGTGGCAGAAAAGAAAGTATCTTGACATCCAATCAAAGTGCTCATCACCCTAATTCCAATGGTGTGAACGGCACTCCAATCCGAGTTTGGATGATGAAATTATCATGAAAAATGTTTGCCTTTATTCCTTTGAAAATGAGGCATTTTCTCCTTAAAAATGGACTTAAAGCCTTTAAAAGGAAAATCACAATCAAAGAAGGAAAAGGGGCAGACTTAAGGAGGTGCAACAGAACCTCTGATTAGTGATCTCTGATTAAATCGGAGTCAGGGAAAAGTGATGGTTGATATCGAGACTTGAGGTAGGTGACATGCAATCGGCATTGGCAATCAGAGCAATCGGCTGATCGGCAATCGGAAAGACCAAGGACCATGGCCCCTGAGCCATAGCGATGCGATATGCTGATATGATAAGGCCGATGTGATACACCGATATCGGTCATATCGGCGATATTAGTGATATCGACGATATCGGTGATCACCGATTGATGGTCGGCAAGCCTCGCTAACATGATTATCGAACCAGCGATATGCCTATTTGCGATAAAGGGTCAGACTCGAAGGGTTTATAAGCTCGATTTGATATATTTGAAGTACCGTTAAAAGGGATTTTGGTCAGATTTTCTTATGGTTTCTGTGTGTTATCCGTTTAAACAAAAAAAGGCCTATTTTAAGGGTTTGTTGAGCCCATCGACCCTTCTACTCCACCGGCTTCCATTCTAAACAAGCAACGCCGATTTTCAAGTGGCTTTGTTGCTATGGGGTAAAATTCATGGTGTATGGAGAATGAAAACTACCCTCAAAGGCCTTCCCGGGACCTTCGACAGACTGTAAGATTATCTGCAGAAGCTACCAAGTTATACACATGTTCATCTATCAAATATAAGTTAACAAAGTATGGAAAGAGGATTACCTCAAGTCTTCTTCTAGATTTGTTTAGAGATAGCTATGTAGCCAAGAAGAACTCCCTCAAAGCCGGCTCCAAATCAATTCCTACAAAAAGGAAAGGCAAACGCAATCACAACATACAATCTTGAAAACTAATATAAGAATGCACACTGAACACCTATTAGCATACAACTAAACCACTCATCTAAACAAGTATCGAAATGAACAACTCAATGAACAATGTTACCGACACTATGGAGTAGGGAACACAACTGCAGTGCTGTATTAATAATGGAAGAGTGATTACAACCATCCATTGTATCAATCCTCCCTTGCCCCTTCTTCTTCTCTCTCTCTCTCTCTCTTTCAGCTTACTTCTTCAAGTGTATGATAGTTCACAACAGCTTAGTGGGCTATCCTTTTAAATCCTCTAACCCCTTTCACAATAACCCTCACCTTGCTTATATAGCAATCAAGTTAGGGTTGCCAAGCTCCTCCTAGAGTTCACTAGGGAAAAAGCAATGAACTTGCTCCGCTTTTCAGCTCTTACCCATTTGCCTTCTTTTCTTAGATTAGAAATCTCCAAATATCTTGATTTTGGATGTTTCCTAGCTTTTATTGAGCAAATTTAGGGATAAATATCTAGATATTTGTGAGTCAATTCATTGGCTTAACCCATTGAACTTCCCTTAGTTTCACTAACGCTGCCCCTTCACTAGTAAAATGAGTTAGTGGGGTCACTAACGCTCCCTTAGGCTTGGTAACAAGCTTTATAAAGCAAGTTTTCAGTGTGCAACTAGCGTTAGTGTAGGATCAAGGCTTGCAATTGTGGTCTTTGCTTCAGTCATCATGTATTTCACTTCTGAGTTAATGAGGAGGTCATTTTGTTGTATAATAGATGCCCCCTAAAGTATGAGATTAGAGGCAAAGACAATGGCCAAAATACTTTACTAAAACTGTAATTTCTCCTGTCAAAATTTGTAGAGATAGAGAGCTTTGGGCGGAAAGGAAAACCTGATACAGCGCACACACACACACACACACACACAGATCTATATATATATATCTATATATATATATATATATATATATATATATATATATATATATATATATATATATATATATATATATATATATATATATTTACGCATCCTTAAGGATCTTAGCTAAGCACGAGCAAGGCTAGCACGAGCAAGGCTAGACCAGCGCATCATGGGAGTGGATCCAGTCGTTCAGAGAAAAAAGCCGTTCCTCATTGTACTTTTTTTTGGAACAACTGTAAAATCAGGAAGAAGAACAGTTCAGTGGTAAAAGGGTAAAAGGTAAGGGCCGGAACGGAACGAAGCTTAGGCGAGTGACGCTTCCATCAGAGGGGCAAGGATAGAGGGGCAAGGAAGAAGAATATAAGAAATAAGAAAGTAATGGCTGGTAGTAACGACTTGTAACGATCCATTGGTTTCTATATAATACATGTTCTAGGTGTATTGAAATAGATGATTTTCACTAAGCGGGTGTTTGAAAAAAAAGCTATCACGCTAGTAACTACTCCTATCAGGGCTAGTAGGTAGGCCCCACAACCCATAGCAGCGAAGAACAAATAGAATTTGCTGCAAAAGCAGGCTAATGGAGGTATTCCTGCATATGAAAACACGGTAATGGAGGCAATAATAGCAAGCTTGGGAGAGGAAACAAGGCTGAATGATGCAAGCCTCTACCCAAGGTCTTGATTTCTGCTTCACCGAACAGCATAGATCGATACATGTGAAAAATATGTGTTGATGTCGAACATGCACGAAATCATCTAATTGCCAGTCAATAATGGAGAGCATTAAAAGATGCGAGGAAGGCCACCAATAATGGTGATGGTCTCCAAGATGCACAGTACAAACTAGCGAGTCTGAAAGATTTCTTTGTCATCGAACACCTATAGAATCGCTTAACCAGGAGCCAATAATGAGAACCCCTAATAAAACACAAGGTAACCTGCCACTAATGTCTACCAGTACCAAGTCACTGAATGTGTTTCTAGGTTACCTTCCTAGATAAAGTGTTGAAGTCGATAGGAAGAAACCTGTCGAAAGGTAGGAAATGATGTGTCCTACATCAATCGACACGAAACGGGACAAGAATGATTTTGTTTTTTGAGGAATATTTTGAGCATTTGGGTCTGAACAATAGATGGTATGATGAAAGGATATGCTTGATTGGTTGATGTAGGAAACAAATGGGTAACCCTTGAATTATAAAAGGCACGACAATGGTTTTAACCAGACATCACTAGACTCATGAACACTACAGAGTGTTAGGATATAGATATGCAATTACATTAGGGTATATAGGTAAAAACTCATAGAATGGTAGGGTTCATATTGAGAGGCCATCAAAAGGAAGGTTTATCTAAGGGAGTTCCATGTTCAAGGGAACGACTACTGCCAAACCACGCTTTCTAATACGAAATACAGTTGTATTGTCCACTTTCCCCGTCTGATTAATTTAATGAGTCCAGATGGGTAAACTCATCGATCTTTTCATGTTTAAAGAGTCTAAAAAGGATTGCAAAAAGAACGACTCTTTGCCCTATCTGATTAGTTTAATGAGTCCAAACAGGCAAACTCGTCGAATTTTACATGTTTTAAGAATTTGAAAAGTATCGTAAAAGGAATGACTTTATATCTTGTCTGTGTAATTTAAAGAGTCTAGACTAGACAACTCAATGGTCTTTTCATATTTAGAGAGTCTGAAAAGATCATAAAGAGAGACTCCATGGTGGTCCCTTTCTCATAGTTGTTAACCGAGTGCGACAAAAAGTTAATAGTATACTTGGACTGGTTACTTTTTCGTATGTTAATCTATTGAACCCGAATAAAGAGAAACCTATTTTCAATAGATGTTGACCTCATTTTGTTATGAGTACGAGGCGACGAACTAAACTTGTTTTTCATCGTGAATTTTTAATGAGTCACACGATGATAAACTCAATACCTTCATTAAAATTTTTAATGAGTCAAATGAAGAAAACTCAGGGTATCTTTTTCAGTTTAGTGAGCGAGAAAAAGAGGGAAAAGAATAGCTCATCCCTTCTTCATAGATTTATGAGCTTGAAGGAGGGAAAAAACTCGGGGATTTTTCGATTTAAGAGTAAGAAATGGTCCCAAAAAAGAAAGTGCTCTTGTCGCTGCCGTATATTTTTAACAATCTCGGTAAAAAAAACTTAGTTTTTTTCGGTTTAATGAGTGAGAAAAGTACCTAAAAGAATGCTTGGGTCATCTTCATCAATTTTAATGAGTAGAAAGGCTAGCTCAAGATTTTTTCAGTTTAAAGAGCGAGAAAAAAATGCCTAAAAAGAATGCTCTTTTGGTATTTTTCAGTTTATGAGCTGGAAAAAGATCAAAAAATAGTTACTCAGAGCATCGTTGTATGGATTTAACGAGCGCAATGATGAAAACTCAGAGATTTTTCTATTTTTAAAGAGCAATAAAATATCACAAAAAGTGCTCTAACCATCGTCGCATAGATTTAACGAGCTCAACGATGAAAACTCGAAGATGTTTATATTTTTGAAAGAGCAATAAAATATCATGAAAAGTGCTCTAATCATATTTGTAGTAGTTTAATGAGCCCAAAGAAGGAGACTCGAGGTTTTTTTAATTAAGGAGCAAGAAAAATACCATAAAAAAAACACTCGATCTTCTTCATGGGAGTTTAACGAGCCTGAAGAAGGAGACTCGAGGATTTTTCGGATTAACAAGAAAGAAAAATACCATAAAAATAAGGCTCGGTCCTTCTTGATCTCATGCTTGACAATAGAAGGGTCTATGCCATGCATTTCCTCATAAACCAAGGGAAAACATCGTGGAAATCCTTAACAGGGTAGGTGAAGCTCACAATTTCCTCAGGATTGCGATTGGCTCTGATCTATATGTTTTCCACGATGCCTGTGATGAAAAAATATTGACGAGCAATGTTTTTGAAATATTTCCCATCTTTCCTTCCAAATCCATAGGTTGGATAGTCGTATATGGTGAGGAAATGATTTCATGTGCGTCAAGTGACAGGATTCGAAGAGGCATCATGTCCGAATCAGATATCGAAACATGATGGTGCGAGTTCTCCCAAGGTCGCTCTTCTAAACTCGTGATCTCACTAATAGCTTTGTCCTTAGGTAGGACTTGATTGAGTGGATCTAAAGGAGGAGTGGCTATGGGAAGGGCGGTGGTACCTTCTGCCGTAACGAACATGACCAGAGATGCAGATTGAATGGCTTGCTGGGCCAATTTAGCTAGTGACAACGGCATTTGGTCTCCGAATGTGTCAAGGTCTGAAGGAGCTAGCAGGATCCATGGATCGGTCAATTCATGAGGAATAGATGAAAGCATGTTGACTGTCTGTGAAACCTTGGATGGCTGAAGAGGAAAATAACCCATGAGGGAAGAAGCCTTCAGTAAACCAGAACCTAAACTGACATAAGAGTCAGTTCCACCTCCTACTAGGGGTACAAAGCCACTTGGTAATGGTGAATAATCGGGGGTGCAGAAAGAGAACTGATCTACTGTAATGACCTTTCCATCCAATGGAAATTGGATAATGCAAAAGATAGTCGATACGATGGCCATCATGGCATATGTCCAACTACGACCCAATAAGAGATTATAGTCGAGTTTTCTGTCTACGACTTCTACATCCACTGTTACAGTTTTCCCAACCAAAGCGATGGGAAAATTGGCTAGGTATCCTTTTGGGATAAAGGTGTGGCCATCGAAAGCTTTAAGGGAGTTCAACGGTGGGGATAGGGTTGGAGAACCCAGGGCGAGCCAACATGAAGCTGACATGACGCAGGTTGAAGCACCTTCATCGATGATAGTTTTATGTATACATTTACCTTTCGAAGTTATATGCACCTGGAATGCAAGCTGGTGAGAAAGGGGACGTTTACACTTGTCCATGTCAAAAATAGCAAGCATGGAATCCATTGGGTCAATACCTCCAATAGCCAAAAACATAGCTTTCTGTTGTGTTGGGCATGTTTGTAATAGTTCCAGCGCCGACATAGTCGACAACGCTTGCACCAAATCCTATACAATGTTGTAGCGTTGGGTGGAACATGCGGATCTATTGTGTGTTGTGCATCGAATTTCCCCTTTTGGGGGTCGAATTACAAAGTCCTTAACCAGCCTTTCGATATGCAAATCGTTAGGCGGCGGTGGGTTTTGACCTAAGGAAGTTTCTACTGCAGGAGCGACAGGAGCTCCTCAAGATTTTTCTCTTGTGGTGATTTCTACCATTTCAAATGTGTAAATGGTAGAAGATCCTTCACTAGCTGAAGGATGTTGTGAACCATCCTTTCCCCCTTGCGGGAGTTACGGTTGGTTTGCAATAAGATTTTGATGCTGTTGAGTGGGAAAAGGATTCCTAAGGATAGCAGAGACTTTACCAGTATCCTTTTTAGCAAGGTATTCAGTGCATTCTTGAAGCCACAGACATCGCCAAGTCATGTGGTCTTTAGAACAGATTTTGCATGGGTATCTGGTGGTTTTATCCTTTTCCTCGTCAGTAGGCGCAGTGGCCTTCTATTTTAGGTTGGGCTGCTTTGTTGACTGTTCTTCAGAAAGAGCAGTATTTTTCCTATTCTTCTTGTTCTTGCCACTGGATTTTTGTGTAGATTGCACAGATTTTATCATAGTTGCAGGAAGAGCAGTCATATTGGTAGATGGGTCCACTACCATCTTGGTAATGGAACCACTAAGTAGTTTTACAGCGGCCCTAGAGGTTGCGCCGACAATCTCGTCGGCGTGCACTCCGAGTTGTTGAGCGACGGAATCATTGGGGTTACCAGGAGCATTGGGGATTATGTCATAAAGAGTGATAGACTGTGAATATATCAAATCTAAGTAATAGGCACGATGTATGGATTGGTCTTCTGTGACCACACCACCTAGAGCGACATCTCTAGCGATTTAAGTAAGGACCTACAGAACCAGTTTGTTAAGAGAAAGTCTGGGAGGGGAGCTTTGACTAACCTCCACCTACATCTCCATTCACGTATATGATCAGAGATGTGGGTGGTAGTATCCTGACGAAATGAAGTGAGGAGCTCTATCCCAGTCTCATAGCAGATAGGTAACTGGAAGTGCTTTAGGAATTCCATCGCTAAAGCATCAAAGGTGTTTACTGACGTGCGTGGTAACTCAATATACCATTTCGATACATTGCCAGTGAGGGTATAGGAAAAAAGGCGTAACCAGACACTATCATCCACCATAGAGTTCGAGACACACCAGAGATGGTAAGTGGTGATGTGGGTGCCCGGATCCTCCCCTTGTTTCCATTGAACTTTGGGATGTATATTGGTATTTTATGCAGGATCTATGGCCATTGTAAGTTGTGATAGATGGGATCATTTGTCAACTTGTATAAGTTGGGTATATCCAACGTTGCCAAGAAAGGTAGAGAGTTAGGTGCCCCCGACTTTGCCCATGGTGATGACAGATGACTTGAGGAGTTTTGAACTCCTCCCATCGTTTGGTTCCCCATAGTGTACATGGGTTGCGTGGTGTAGAAGTTTCTTTGCAATATGGTGTTGTAGAGTGGATTTCAATGAGGATTTTGATACTGGGGTATGAAATTGCCCCCAATACAAGCAATGCCCCCTTGACTCATTTGAGTATGTATGTAGGGTGCCCCATGGACTGGTTGGGAACTCCTTGTGGATTCCCGCCACCACAGAACTAACCATTTGGCCTTGATTGATAGAGGGGACACTCATGTCAATTAGAAACTGACCATGCATGCCTGAGAATGCAGGGGAAACTGTTATGTTCCCTACCAACATGTGCATATTGGGAACCCCCCTAGGTATATGAGTCTGGGGGTTTGAACTGTATATTGGCGGCTGACCATATTGTTGGTAAACGGGAACCGCACCCATAACACACATTTAGTGTTATAAGGAGCACTGTATGTGGCACTTGTCGAAGGTATGCATGGTGGCACCATAGGGGTGGAACCTAGCATCCGTTGGGTTCCACTCATAGAGGGTGTCATGTGAGTGGTTGTACTTGGGGAAAATAGATTCGCCATTACCGGTGTTGTGGAGATTGTCAACTAGGGGAGTGGTGAAGGACCAAAAGTGTCCCTAAAGTTCCACAACCTATTAGTCGTCGACTGGATAGATGGAAATTTTCCAACTACCAAAGTAGGAAGTACTAGTGCCACTATAATCAAGAGTGGGTCCAACTGACTTGTGAGCAAAGGGTTAAAATGAGGAAGAAATTATTCCGTGAAGAAATCCTCTAGCAAACTTGAATCGTCAGTTGTCCAAACAGATCCCGTGTGAGATCTGGGAGACTGATTCCCCCACGATGGGGAATCCGGTTCACTGGTGCTCGGTGGATCCTCCACAATGAGTGGAGGAAGTCCTAACAATCGTCTAGAGTGACGATGAGTGCCAGATGTAGCCACGGTGACTGTTAATTTTATCAATAACTTTTATTGCGATGTTCATTAAATTCTCAAAATGATAACACTCAGGTACCTAATATAAAAAATACACTAAGTTTATCAATCAGAAAACAGAGGGAAAATACCTCGTCTGATAAGCATCGATCACCAGAGATGAAACCCGGTATCTCAATGAATAATAGTGAAGGATGGCCAGATGTACAATTACGGTTATTTTAGAGCTTTGCCCGAACCTCGAATTAAGGGGCCAAGTACTCTCGTGAAGATGATTACCCTCCCAAACACTGAAGATAAAGTAGGTCCGTCTGTGTTATGTACCAAGACAACTCGTCCCAGTCACCTCGTGTAAGTCCCTACAAGTTTGGCCACTAGAGACACCTCAAATCACAGACATCACCGGGGGGGACATAGTCGTAGATAGCACACTGTGTGGAAGGATACCTAAGTCCCCGACTCAGTTCTGAAATCTTCAAAGGGATCCCCAATACACAAATTCCCAAAGAATTTGTAAGAGAAGGCCGACTACCTTCAATTACAGTTCTATGTTGTCTCGTATTTTGCTCCATTGTTAGTGGAGTGGTCTCGGTAATATGAGTGCAGAAGGAATCTTTCACTTGTTAATGACACTAGTTTTGGTTTTCAACCTTGGGCAGTTCACTCACATGCTTATCCCAAGATCCTAGCCTAGCTAATGTTGGTTTTCTCAAAAGAGTAACTGATTGATTTTAATGTAAATTTTATTCGTACTTGATTATCTCTCTTCGGTAGGGGTGTTGACGTATGAAATATGGTGAGACTCTTGACTCAATAAATCATGTAGAAACCATGCTTTGAAAAAAAAAATCAATTTGATACAAACAAGCTTTATTCTACATGTTCATATTTTTCATATATTCATAGTTTCATATGTGCATCTATAGTCTTTCAACACATGCATGACCAAAATATTCTTTTGCAATATTTCCTAACAACTACTGAAAACCAAAATGAAGCAACTCACAAATATTTAACCGAAGGATGAATACAAAATATCAATCTTTGTTTTAGAAAAAATGTTTTTTAAGAGAGAAAAACCAAAACCTTTTCCTAGAAATAAATTTCTAGGACACCAATTTTGCTGACATAATATAGTTATAGATATTATTTTAGCCCATGAGAAGATTTTCCATCCCTTTTGGTCCACAGAGACTACTAAAAATGAAGGAAAAGGGAGACTAACCCTCTATAACAGTGGTGAAGAGAGTTAGTAGGGTCACTAATGCTCCCTATACACAGGATCAATGCTTTATAAAGCTCTATGTAGCCTAGTAACCTGCGTTAGTGTGGGAAATATTTCACAACAAGGGTTTCCAAGATCAGTTTCTGAGATGAATGTATACTAGTAGGATGTAGCAAGATATTTGGTGGATCAGAAAAAGGATTGTTGAAGAATAGGGAGCTCTTAGAAGGAAGAGAGAACAGAGAAAAGTTTGGGTAAACCGAGAACTAGATGTATAGTCCCCAGTGGAGTCGCCAATTTTGCTATTGGGTAAAATACACGGTGTATGGAGAATGAAAACTACCCTCCAAGGCCTTCCCGAGACCTTTAACAGACTGTAAGATTATCTGCAAAAGCTACCAAGTTATACACATGTTCATATATCAAATATAAGTTAACAAAGTATGGAAAGAGGATTACCTCAAGTCTCCTTCTAGATTTGTTTGGAGATCACTATTGTTACAGGGAAAAGTGTCTATTTAGAACTGCTCTATCCCACTAAGGTGTGACAGCTGCCTTAGAAACAAACAGAGAAAAACTACTTTTGTTTTTCCTTTATGAATTATAGATAGAGAGGAACAGAAAGACCAACCTCTGTCTTGCGCTAATCCTTCAATTCGATCCCTCTCTTCTTTGATAGTCCTCAACTACCTGCTCCCTTGCATGCCCAGCTTCACAAAGTACATGTAAGATCACAGAAGCATAGCACTATACAAAGACATGGATCTATAATCATAAACAATCTAGGATCAGATGTAAATTGACCATACAAATGTAACAAGCATCAATGATACAAAAGCATGGAGGAAAACTCAAATAGTTTTTATTGATAAACAAGAAAAGATCCAGGAGGAGTTACAACCAGTTGTTCCAACCCAACATCAACCTCCCAGCAAAGAAGCCCCTCTTCACCTCAAACAAAGCTTAGATCACCCAACAATCTGATGTTTGTCTCTGGAAACCAACAGCAATTCCTTACAATATGCAAAATTCCAGCCTTTGGATCTCTCGGATGAGGGATCCATATATAGATATCTGTAAGGGGGATGAGTCAGCTTGTGATTTGATTAGTGTCTTCTCTCTGATAGTTCTTTCTTCCACTTGGAGATTGAAGGGCTCTTACTCATCCTTGGTCGAATTCAGTGAGGCAAGTGTCACAGGAGAAGATTCTGGAAGCTTCCATTGCCTCTCCACCTCGCGGAATGACATTGCCATTTGTCATTTCTCACCCATCGCACCCCACAGAAGGGACTTTTGAAATGAAACGCACCCTCACAGTGTATTTAGGTGAGATTCAACGCACTTAGCCAGTGGAGCAGCTGCAATGATCCTGTTTTGACCAATTCTAAGCAGTTTCTCATGGAGAACTTCTGGGAGAAGCTGTAATCTGTTGACCTTGTTCCTTTAGGGGTTAGAACAACATTTTTAGGGACTTAGGAGCCCTTGATTTATGGACATTTCATGCTTGGGGTTGCAGGGCCCAAAAATGTCTATAACAGTTGCCCCCTAAAGTATGAGGCCGTTAACCTTTTGGTGTCAGGTGAAATGCTTTATTATGAGGATCTGAAGTTCTTTCAATGCTGGGAGGAGACCTGTAATAAGATACAATACAATACATTATCTTCATACTATTTTCATGATCTAGCTGAGGCGGGCATTCCCATGCTCAGCTTTATAAATTCATTTTCATGTACATAGGACAGACAATCGTCTGAGTGTAGACTGATGATTCTGGTAGAGCAATCATCCTTTTGAGTGGATGATTATCTGTGCAGCAATGATGTACATTTAATGTCTTTATTTTCCCTAAATATATATCGCAGCCCGGATGGATGAAACTAGATCCGGGGTCTTCAATCTCGTTCGATCTTCACTCGAAGTACAAGTCGATCCATGTGAGAAATGTTTTGAAGTCGAACATGGAAAGACATCGCTTGATTACCAGTCAATGATGTAAATTGTTAACAAGCGCGAGAGGAATCACCGATAATGATAATGACCCTCAAGGTACTGCAGTACAATTCATGTGGTGTGAATAAAGGACTTGGCATCGAACACCACACAAAATCTTTCGGTCGAAGGCCATTGATGTAAACCTGTCGCCGGAAGTGAGAAACTTGCCATTGAGGCATGCAAGCTTCAAAGTACTGAATGGGGTGTTCCTAGATCAACTTCTTGGATAATGAGCTGATGTCGACAAGAAGTGATCCGTCATAGGAGGGCCTTAATGAATCCCACATCAATGACACGTAACGGAGCAAATGATTTTAATGGAGGTGAAAACGATTTGGTGATATAAGGTTCAGGGTGGCGGTCATGAAAGAATGGAGTATAATGTATGGTAGTGGGTGAGACACAGGTGAATTCACTGAATGACTTCTCTTGAACATATCGACGATACTAATGTGATGGATCGGTAACATTAACCCCAAATGTGGATGGTATGGCGTGACCATGGTGATGTGACTGGTGAATGAAACAACCCAACCCGACTCGGACACAGAGTGGAAGTGTCATGTTCAAGAGCGACTTGCTACCAACAAAGTTTCTTTGAGTTTTCTTCCCAATTTTCCCCAGTCATTACTGACCAGTACCTCTTTATTTTTGTCAAGCTTGAGGAGGATAACATACGCTTGTTCTATAATTTTCCCTTCGGGCAAACCCATCGCTATGTTTTAACAAGCCTAGCGATAGTGAAACTCGTTCTCGTCTATAGACAAGTTTGTCGCTATTAATCTTTTTAATGAGTTTAACGACAAAGATAACTCGGTCGTTTTCAATTTTAGAGAGTCTAAAAAGGAACGTAAGGTAACTCCAAAATTCCTTTTTCATCATCTAATCCCTTAAGTCCGAAAAAGTATAAAACAATACAGAAGGGATGAATTTTCGATACTTTTAATGAGCCGAAAAAAACAAGCGCTCGATCTTTTTGTGTAATAATCCCTCAGGTCCAAAAAGATTAAAATCTAGAGGAGGGATAGCACTTCCTCTCCCTTTAACGAGCTGGAGAGGCCAATGGCTCGACAATCTTTTCATATTCTACGAGTCAGTTGAAAAGAGCTTAAAGGAGACTCGTCTTTTGAGGAACGAGTGACAAAATGGGTAGCAACTGATTCTAGGTAAGGTTTGGAATTTTCCAATCACGGCAGTGTCACAAGGATGGCTAGCGAAATCACTCTTCGCGGCTGTTCCTCAAAATGGGTAAACAATCAAATGGAGGTGAATGATCGACCAATGAAAAAGTGGAGGTGACGGTGCAAACACGACCAAGGCTTTAATGGCTGAAGTACTACATTCATGATGGTTATTTACCAGGGAATAGTTCATTTTTTAATGAGCTTAAACGCGGGTGGAAACATTTGCTCATGTCTTATTTTTATTTTTTAACGAGCTTGAACTATGTGCTAAAACTGCTCAATTAATCCAGTTGTGTGATAAGAATGTCTCATATAAAACGGCAACTTTTAGAGATTTTCCCCACATCCTTTCTTTATGCAAGTTAGGAAACGACTAATCCTATGAGTTTAAAGGGTTAGAGGACCTACAAATTTAAAAAATAAATAGTCGTTATTTGCTTGCACTCCAAAAGGCTTGCATGCCCCCAGGTATAAAATAAAGTTTCAAGGTCACCTTCTATTCGAGCTGACAAAACATTTGTTTTATCAGGAAAGGTATACCTCTTTCAGGTTACCCAAAGATTGTTCTATCTAGCGCGTAAACAGAACATTTCTTCGGCGATGTCTACCGAAATAAACAAAGGTGAGTGGCGATGCCCGCCAACCCACATAAATTTGACAAGAGGATCTTATTCCAGTCCAACTCCCTCTTCCAATCACGGACGGGAGTACGGAGGTCATATTCTCTCGCGGAAACCTACCCTATACCCGAAGTTTTCCTGCCGAAGCAGACCAGGGTGCATGCCCCCTGGGTTTCAGTCATGTCCTCCCGAATCACTCGTGCTCATTGGGTGGACGGACTGGGGATTGAGACATTTCTTGCGTGAAAAGACCATTCAGGGATGGTATATGACTATTTTCTCTGTATGATCCGGGAAATGAAAGCTGGTCCACGAGCTTGACCACTCTTCCTTCATGCGGAAAACACATTACTCTAAAGAGTGAGGAGACAATTGCTCCCATGCAATAAATATAGTCTCGTCCAAGGAGTAGATTGTAATCCAGGGGTCCTCGAACTACCATTATGTTCATATGAACAGTTTTCCCTCTCAATGTTATGGGCACATTGGGAAGGATCCCTAACGGTCGACTGGTTCCTTTATCAAAGCCTGTCAGATTTCTCATCTCAGGCAAAAGCGATGGCGAACCAAGCGCTTTCCAAGCAGTTGAGGAAAGGATACTCACAAAAGCCCCCTCATCTATGATGGTACCAGCCATAAACGGGGTCTGCCTAGTTGATTCCGGTCGAAGGAGACAACTAGGTTGCTTGGAGGTGGGACCAAATAGATGGCCGGGTACGACGCTGACGAACTTCCTTCCTGCGGTAAAGGAATGGGTAAATTGCCCCCATGTTCGTTGGAGTCTGTGCTTATGAAAATAATTTGGACAGTGTCATCCTTGTTCTCTTCAGTGACTGTATCATCTGAAGATGGAACCTCTGAAGGCAAGACCGGTTCAACTTCCGCCTCGACCTTTTGACTTTCGTCTGGTATGGATTCAGATGGTTTATCTTCAATGATAGATGTTTCAGCCGACTACCTGAGCGGGCCAGCCGGATTTTCAACTAGTGACGGACTCGGTAAGATTTTTTTATATCCAGGAGGAACTCGTAACGGTGAAACCGGACGATCGTCCAAAACCCTTTTAGCCTCGTCTAAGAAGGGACAATGATGGACGACGTGATTGCCTTCGCACAGTTTACAAGGAAATCTATATTTTCCTTTTTGTCCTGGGGCTTCACTTTCATTAGTTGACGGTGTGTTTTCAACATGATCATCAGAGGTTGACGACACCGGGTTGTGCAAACGGGGAGACCAGTCCCTTAGGATCCGAGGGATGCAAGGACAATCTCTGTGATAGTGGTCTCCCTTGCAAATGACACATGGCGATTTAGGCCTGGTCAGTGCAGTGTGTGGATTTTCGTTAGACGACACTCGTTTGCCCCCATTCACTTTTGGCTCCTTCTTCTTCTTCTCTTTCTTCTTCTTTTCCTTCTTCTCCTTAGGTACTTGACTTTTGGCTTTACCAGCCCCATCAAGCAAAGAGGAAGGAGGAGAGGAAGAATTAAAGGAAGTAGAAGGTTGGTGGGTAACTCTGGACTCGTCTATTTGCTAATTCAATTGTTCAGGAATAATGGTGTTCTGAACGACAGAGGTTGAGAAGAGCCATACAGGCAAACCAATTGTCAGTCCTGGAAGCAACAATGTGGCCATATGGGGTGCACCAACATCTCCCCAAGAGGAGAAGGGACTAGGATTTCCTCCAAGGGGAATTCCTTGGTTGGTGGACTCCATTTTCTCAACCCAAGATCAACGTAGGAAAGGGGTAATGAAGATTCCTTTTAAAATAAATTTTAGACGCTTTGACACAACTTGTTTTTTCAGTTTTTAAGAGTCGAGAAAAAACAAAAGATGACTCTAGTCTCCTTCGATTTTTAATGAGCCTGAAGTGACAAGTGCTCAGATGGACCTTTTCCATTAAGGAGTCTGAAAAGGAACGAAAGGGACTGCTCTGGAAATCTAGGTAGAGGTAGTACCAAACCAATCGCAAAACTGCAAAATACTTTTTACGGTACGGCAGTCAATCTTCCCGAATGCTGTGTTCAGTGCATTGCGATCTATAGGGCAGTAGACACGGCTTCCTATGGATAAAGGATTAAGCCTATTGGGGTCTCCCAAAATATACTCGACGGTATGTGGGAGCACAAGTTCGTACTGGCACTTATCGTCTCAAAGTGGAGGAATCACCCAACCATCAGTGAGAACAACAGTTACCAGGCTTTACGACGTCGGAATACGTCTCTAGCCTAGACCTCTAAATGTTGTGCGTTAAGTTCCAAAGCGTTGTTAGATTCATTGAATTTATTTTAAGTTGATCTTGTTTATGAAGTTTGCCTTTCGGGTTCACCACGAGATGTAGATGTAATTCCTAAAATGCAATCTAAGATGATAAACAAACTTTTTATCTCTTTTATGCAATGAAAATCCTAGCTACTAGGGAAAAGAAAGACAGAATCTTTTCACAAAGAGCAAAGAGCACACTCTAAATGCACTTTCCTAAATCAAGCCAATCAGACTGTCTATATGCAAATGCACATGCATGTATTTGTTTTTCGACTTTCTTAGTATATAGATGCTAAAAAGAAAGTTGATACACAAATCTAAATTTCTTTTCAAGCGACAAATATCAACAAGCTTCTTTTCAAAATCAAAAAAAATGGAGACGATCACAACACTTCATGATTTTGAACCGAATACTTGTTCTATACACTAGAAAATTACAAATTCAGACCAAAAGCAATAGTAACAGGATAATCGACCATCAACAGTAATCGAACTTTTTCCTACGATCGAAATCAACACTTGCGACAGATTCAAATCAAAGAACGACAGTACGACTATGCTACTTTTGCAAAGGAGAACTGTAAATGACTCAACAAACACACAAAAACATCTCTAGTTCTTTTGTACAAAGGAGGCAGAATAACAGTAAGGAAAAGGAGTTTCAAACAGACATATACTGATCACAAGCAGCAAAATTCAGGAATAGAACTGGAAGGAAGGAACCACAGAAGTCACAGCTGCACAGAGCTAGTCTGATCAGCGCACTTGTAACACAGAGAATCTGAAATGCAGCGCAGGTTGTCCACTCGGGAAGTGCGCTGAAATTCAGAATCTGTGAACAGTACCTGCGCTGGGCCAGAAACGAGACTCTGTTCGGGTTCCGGGTCATAGTTTGCAGTTCAGTTCTTGGGTTTTGGCTGAGTAAAGAGAAATCAGTAATTCAACAATCAGGGGCAGATCTAAGGAGGATCTAAGAGCTATCACAAGGGCAATCAGATAGTTTGTGAATCAGTTGTTTAAATCATAAACAGATCCATTAGATGGATTGAAGTAGCAGCTATCTACTTTGCATTTGTTATGGCAAATGCAGTTCGAATGTTACTTGTAAGTTTATGAAACAAACAACAAGGAATGATAAACAAACAAACTAATTAGCTCCCTAGCGGAGTTGCCATTTTGTTACAGGGAAAAGTGTCTATTTAGAACTTCTCTATCCCACTAAGGTGTGACAGCTGCCTTAGAAACAAACAGAGAAAAACTACTTTTGTTTTTCCTTTGTGAATTATAGATAAAGAGGAACAGAAAGACCAACCTCTGTCTTGCGCTAATCCTTCGATTCGATCCCTCTCTTCTTTGATAGTCCTCAGCTACATGCTCCCTTGCACGCCCAGCTTCACAAAGTACCTGTAAGATCACAGAAGCATAGCACTATACAAAGACATGGATCTATAATCATAAACAATCTAGGATCAGATGTAAATTGACCATACAAATGTAACAAGCATCAATGATACAAAAGCATGGAGGAAAACTCAAATAGTTTTAATTGATAAACAGGAAAAGATCTAGGAGGAGTTACAACTAGTTGTTCCGACCCAGCATCAACCTCCCAGCAAAGAAGCCCCTCTTCACCTCAAACAAAACTTAGATCACCCAACAATCTAATGTTTGTCTCTAGAAACCAACAGCAATTCCTTACAATATGAAAAATTCCAGCCTCTGGATCTCTCGGATGAGGGATCCATATATAGATATCTGTAAGGGGGATGAGTTAGCTTGTGATTTGATTAGTGTCTTCTCTCTGATAGTTCTTGCTTCCACTTGGAGACTGAAGGCCTCTTACTCATCCTTGGTCGAATTCAGTGAGGCAAGTGTCACAGGAGAAGATTCTGGAAGCTTCCATTGCCTCTCCACCTCGTGGAATGACACTACCATTTGTAATTTCTCACCCATCAAACCCCACAAAAGGGACTTTTGAAATGCAACGCACCCTCACAGTGTATTTAGGTGAGATGCAACGCACTTAGCCAGTGGAGCAGCTGCAATGATCCTGTTTTGACCAATTCTGAGCAGTTTCTCATGGAGAACTTCTGGGAGAAGCTGTAATCTGTTGACCTTGTTCCTTTAGGGGTTAGAAAAACACTTTTAGGGACTTAGGAGCTCTTGATTTATGGACATTTCATGCTTGGGGTTGCAGGGCCCAAAAATGTCTATAACAACTATGCAGCCAAGAAGAACTCCCTCAAAGCCGGCTCCAAATCAATTCCTGTACAAAGGAAAGGCAAACACAATCACAGCATACAATCTTGAAAACTAATATAAGAATGCACACTGAACATCTATTAGCCTACAACTAAACCACTCATCTAAACAAGTATCGAAATGAATAACTCAATGAACAATGTTATGGACACTATGGAGTAGGAAACACAACTACAGTTCTGTATTAATAATGGATGAGTGATTACAACCATCCATTGTATCAGTCTTCCCTTGCCCCTTCTTCTTCTCTCTCTCTCTCTTTTAGCTTACTTCTTCAAGTGTATGACAGTTCACAACAGCTTAATGGGCTATCCTTTCAAATGCTCTGACCCCTTTCACAATAACCCTCACCTTGCTTATATAGAAATCAAGTTAGGGTTTCCAAGCTCCTCCTAGAGTTCACTAGGGCAAAAGCAATGAACTTGCTCTGCTTCTTAGCTCTTTCCCATTTGCCTTCTTTTCTTAGATTAGAAATCCTCCAAATATCTTGATTTTGGATGTTTCCTTGCTTTTCATGAGCAAATTTAGGGATAAATATCTAGATGTTTCTAGTCAATTCATTGGCTTGACCCATTGAACTTCCTTAGTTTCACTAACGTTGCCCCTTCACTAGTAACATGAGTTAGTGTGGTCACTAATGCTCCCTTAGGCTTCGTAAAAAACTTTATAAAGAAGGTTTTCCATGTGCAACTAGCATTAGTGTGGGATCAAGGCCTGCAATTGTGGTCTTTGCTTCAGTCATCATGTATTTCACCTTTGAGTTGATGAGGAGGTCATTTTGTTGCATAACACTTGTCACAAATATGACATTATAAAAGCCCAATGATTGGAAAAGTATGGGGGAGAGGATCTTCAACACACAGTTCGAGGCAACAGCTTGTAGGAGGGCCGATTGATCATTTTGTCTGAATTGGGTGAGTTTTATATGTTTTCAGCCCCTCTCAATGCCACGGACTCAAGGTTTTTATCCATTTCTCCATCTGAGGTCTCCATTTCACATCTATTTTCTAGAATGGAGGTATAAGTCTCTTTTTATGTAAACTTGTGAATGTATTCTCTTCTTTTCATGCCAAGTTAATGAATGAAGGCCTCCCCATTGATCGAGCAGGGCCCTGAGACATAGTCCGACTTGGACGAACTCCCTTATCAAGTCTTGTTGTCTTCTTGTCATGCTTTTATGTGTTCCTTCTTCTTTTCTTGTGTGCACATTAAATTCCTATGTTAAGCTGCAATTTTCATATGTGATTCTTTTCATACATCTATAAGAAAAAGATCCTTGGATCAAGTGGTATCAGTGCAAGTCTTTATAGATGTGAATTATGTGTTTGTATGCTAACAAGAAACAGGCTTTGAAGGTGAAGGGGAATTAGATCCTTTCGATCCCAAAGTAGGGAGTGCACATTGAAGGAGAAACATGGCAGAAGATGATGCTCATCTTGAAGAGAAGCATAGTTTCCGCAAGACCTTCTATTCAATGGTAGAGAATATCAATCAGTTGGTATTAAGGCTGGAGAAAGTAGGGGAGAGAAACCTAGAAGAACAAGGTTTAGCGGTGGAGAAGAACCCCCTCCTTCTCCTTCCATGAGTGAAGGTTATCCTTACTCTCACCACCATAATCGTAGAAATTCAAAGGATGCATCTAAGAAACCTTTCTTTAAATTAGATGTGAAATTTGATCTTCCTATGTTTAATGGTGAATGTAATGCAGAAAATCTTAATAATTGGATTAGGCAAATTGAGGTCTACTGCAGGATTCAGCAGATTGTGGAGGATGAGGCAAATATTCAGCTGGCCTCTCTACGGCTGAGCAGCACCGCTCTCGTTTGGTGGGAGAGAAAATTACAGAGTAGTGAGAATGTGGGTAACCTCTTTTCCTCATGGCCTAATTTTATTTCTATGTTAAAGGAACAGTTTTATCCCTTAGGATACAAGCAAAACGCTTTAATGAATTGGCAATATTTAAGGCAAGGCAAAGGTTAGCATGTTCAGTGTTTTACAGAGGAGTTTAGAAAGCAAGCACTAAATTTGGGTATTGCACTTGATACACCTAAATTTGTAACTAAGTATATTGGTTCATTGTTGTTGTTTGAACCAACCACTATTAACAGAGCCAGCATAAAGGCAATTCATATTGAGAACAAGGGCAAAAATGAAAGAGATGATCATTCCAGAAAACCACCGTTCAAAACTCCCAATGGAAAATCTAAAGCGAAATGGAAAGGAAAGGAGAAGAAAACGACAACCAAAGAAGGAGAAAGGTCACATTGCAATCATTGTAAAAAGGAAGGCCATGATGATGATCACTATTGGAAACAACACCCAGATAAGAGTCCAAATAAGTATGGAGGAAAAGGGAAGCAGAAGACAGTGGCAACTGCGTAGCAAGACCTTGGATTAGATTCCAGAGATGAAGCATTAATCACAGCCATGGGAACAAAAGGTACTGTTACACCTCATGTTAATTTTGAATCGCATGAAGGCACTAGTTCTGTAAATGAGTCCCTTCCTAATGATCAAAAGAGAATTGAACTGTTTCATATCAGAGTTGTTGTAAATCATACTAAAGTTGAAACTCTATTTGATACTAGATCCCAAGAAAATTTAATTGTAGAATCCCTGATAAAGAAACTCCGTTTAGAAACAAAACCACACCTGAAACGTTACCCGCCTGGATGGATACATGATAAAGCAAAACTGAATGTAACCAACCAGTGTAAAGTCAAATTTGTAATCGCTTCTAAGCTAGTGGATGAAGTAGAACTAGATGTGATTCCATTGGATATTTGTGGCATGGTGTTAGGGAGTCCGTATCTATATGATAGAAAGACAGGTTTTTTCTGTCATGAAAACAAATACCAAATCACAAAATATGGGGTAGAATATATAGTAAGGGCTCATCAAAATAATATCAATGCCAGCCTTGTAAGCACTGGACAAATGAAAAGGCTGGTGAATTCTAGTAAGGGTGTCATGCTTATGGTTGTAAGGGAAAAAGGGGCAGAATTAGCTGATGCTTTCCAGGGTTGTCATCAGGAACATAAACAATAATTATGTGAATTAATTTCTAATTATGATGAGTTGTTTCAGGAACTGAAGGGATTACCTTCGAAAAGGGAAATCCAACACGAGATCCATTTGTAGCATGACTCTCCTTTACCAAATATTGGCATGTATAGGATGTCGACCATTAAGATGGAGGAAATCAAGAAATAGGTGCAGGAATTGCTAGACGAAGGGGTCATCAGGCCGAGCACTTCTCCGTGTGGCTCACCGATTGTCTTAGTGCCAAAGAAATATGGCACATGGAGGATGTGTGTGGATTACCACGTACTAAACAAGATCACAGTGAAAAATCGTTACCATCTTCCACGCATAGACGATTTATTAGATCAGTTAAAGAATGTTTTTTATTTCACCAAATTGGATTTGCACAGCGGTTATCACCAGGTCCAAATTGAAGAGTACGATGTGTGGAAAACTACCTTCAAGACCAAACAAGAGTGTTCGAATGGATGGTGATGCCATTTAGACTTTGCAACACTCCAACCACTTTTATGAGGGTCATGAATGATCTCTTTCGACCTTTCATTGATGAATTTTTTTTGTATATTTAGATGATATACTTGTCTTTAGTAAAAGTTGGGTTGAACATGTGTGTCATGTAAAGAAAGTGCTTGATGTATTGAAAAAATAAAAAATCTATGTAAAGTTATCAAAGTGTGAGCTCAGGAAAACCTCTTTGGGTTACCTAGGTCATATTGTTGGTCATGGTCAATTAAAGATTGATCCTTCTAAAGTTTAAGCAATTGTAAATTGGCCTAAGCCTACTAGTGTAACATCCACAGCTTTCTAGGTGCACTCCAGTATTAGAGGAGATTTATTGCTAATTTCTATATTATTGCAGCACCTTTGAACACATTGACAAGTGTGAAACAGGTCTTCCAATGGGGAGCAAGACAACAGAAGTCCTTTGAAACATTGAAGGAAAAGATCAGCACCATACTAGTCTTAGCCTTACCTGATCTCCAATAGCCATTCGAGATCGAAAGCGATCCAAGGAGTTATGCCATTGGAGCTGTACTAATACAGCAAGAGAAGCCGATTTGTTACCATTATGAGAAGTTTTCTCACGCTGTGATAAACTATCCCAATTATGACAAAGAGTTTTATGCCTTGGTGCAGAGTGTGAAAATGTGGAAATACTACCTGATCGGCAAGTAGACCATCATCCATACATATCATCAACCCTTGCAGTACCTATAGTCACAAACCAAGTTGCAGCAATCTCGTCATTTCAAGTGGATGGGTTTTCTTCAATAGTTTCATCTCGTAATAAAGTATAAGAAGGGCACTAGCAATAAAGCGGCCGATATGCTATCTCGCCCTCCTATTTCTGCTTCTATTATTTTGCATAATGCTTCATTGTCTTTTGAGAGTTATGTTGAACAATATGCTAACGATGATGACTTTAAGGAGATTTATGCAAAACTAACCCATGGTTCACAGGTGGACAACTATCATGTGCACGGGAAACTGTTGTATCACCTTGGTAAATTGTGTATTTCCACAAGGGAAATAGTACATGTAATTCGAGAGGCCCACACCTCTCTTGTGTCTTAACACTTTGGTGTCGAAAAGACTTTATGTCATGTACAAAGATTTTGTTTTTGGCCTCATATGAAAAACATTATGACTCGCTATGTAACGGGTTGTGTGATGTGTTCTATTTCAAAGCCCTCTAATAGAAAACTCAGGCTCTACACACCATTTCCTATTCCGAGTCGTCCATGGGAAAGTGTGTCAATGGACTTTGTAGGAGGTTTTCCTTTGTCTAAAAAGATTCACGACTATTTGTATGTCGTCGTTGACCATTTTAGCAAGATGTGTATTCTTATGCCTTGTAAAAAGCAGATCACTACAGAGTAGACTACTTCTCTTTTCTTTCAACATGTTTGGGTCCATTTTGGATTACCCACATTGATTGTGTGAGATCAGGACTCTCCATTTCTCGGAGAGTTTTGGATCAGCTTGTGGAAGATGATGGACACCAAATTGAAAATAAGCATGACATTTCATCCGCAGACTGACAGACAGACATAGGTTGTAAACTGTACTATGGTACACTTGTTACAAGGCTATTGTGCGAAACATCCCAAGTTTTGGGATGAGCATCTCCCATATGTAAAACATTCCTACAACCGAGCAGTACATTCATCTATGCAGCGTTCACCATTTGAGACATGTTTTGGTTACCTGCCAGAGGACCCTTTTGATATGGTCTTTGGAAGGGAAGATGGTTCTAGTGGACGCAATGATAGGGACAAAGCTCAATATTTCATTCAGCGAATCCAATTGATTAACCAAGAATTACAAGAGTAGTTGGAGAAAATTCAAGCCCGTTACAAGGCTTGACATGACAAACACTGAGTCGACCATCAATTCCAAGTCAGTGACAAAGTGTGGTTCCACATCAGCAAGGACAGGATGAAGGGAGAAGGGAAGAAGTTGTGACCAATCTGATATGGTCCATTCACCATTTTGGAAAAGATTGGGAACAATGCCTTTCATCTTGATTTGCTGATACATATGCAGATGTAATCAGTAGTGAATGTGGAGAGCTTAAAGCTATATGAACCTCCATTGATCATGGACACCGATGAGGTGAGCACAGTTCCTACAGTTGATGATTTTTCACCCAAATATCTCAATGAGTTACCTGAAGACATCATCCTTGATAGAAGAACCAGGACTTCATGGTGAGGAGATGTGGAATACCTTAAAGTTGGGTTCAAGGGAATGCACCCCAGCAAGGTAAAATGGCTAGAGAAGGAAAGGGTGAGGGAACAATTCCCTCACTTGTTAATTGACTAGTGAAAGCTTTTGGCGGTCCAAAAGCTCCTCAATGGGGAGGATTGATCCAGGTGCATCTTCAGACACATTGGCATGGAAAATCTTAAAATTCAAAGTGGAAGAAAATCAAGTATCTTGAAATCAGATTGAAGTGCTTGTCACGTTAATTCCAATGGTGCGAACGGCACTCTAATCAGAGTCCGGATGATGAAATTATTGCGAAAAGAGTTCGCTTTATTCCTTTGAAAATTAGGCAATTTCTCCTAAAAAATGGACTTAAAGCCTTTAAAAGGAAAATCGAATTCAGAGAAAGCAAAGGGGTAGACTTAAGGAGGCGTAGTATAACCTTGAATTAGTGATCTCCAATTAAATCAGAGTCGGGGACAAGTGATGGCCGACATCGGGACTTGAGGTAGGCGACATGCAATCAGCATCAGCGATCGGAGCGATTGATAGGACCAAGGACCAGGACCCTTGAGCTACAACGATGCAATATTCTGATTAGATAGGGCCGATGTGATACACCAGTATCAGCAATATCGGCGACCGGCGGTCGGCAATCCCCGCTAACATGATTATTGAACAAGCATTTGCAATAAAGGGCCTGACTCGACGGGTCTATAAGCCTAATTTGATATATTTGAAGTCCAGTTAAAAGGGCTTTTGGTCGAATCTTCTAATGGCTTCTGTGTATTATCCGTTTAAACAAAAAAAGGCCTATTTTAAGGGTTTGTTGTGCTTGGCGACCCTTTTACTCCACTGGCTTCTATTCTAAACAAACAACCCTGATTTTCAAGTGGCATTGTCACAAATCCGACATTATAAAAGCGTAATGATTGGAAAAGTACGGGGGAGAGGATTTTAGCAAATAGTTCAAGGCAACATCTTGTAGGAGGGCCAATTGATCATTTTGTCTGAATTGGGTGAGTTTTATATTTTTTCAGCCCCTCTCAACGCCATGGATGCATTGGTGTTGTACATTTCTCCATCTGAGGTCTCCATTTCATAGTCATTTTCTAGAATGGAGGTATAAGTCTCTTTTTATGTAAACTGGTGAATGTATTCTCTTCTTTTCATTCCACTTAATGAATGAAGGCCTCCCCATTAATCGAGTAGGGTCTGGAGGTGTAGTCTGAGTTGGACGAACTCCGTTATCAAGTCTTGTTGTCTTCTTGTCATGATTTTATGTGTTCCTTCTTCTTTTGTTGTGTGCACATTAAATTCTTGAGTTAAGCTAGAATTTTCAAATGTGATTCTTTTCATACATCTATAAGCAAAATATCCCTGGATCACTTGTGCACATGTATTTCCTTTCACTATGTACTCATGTATCAAAGATATTAGTTGTACTTGTGTTTGCACGTTCTCCGTGATGGTGTTCTATTTCAGTTATGGATTCGTAAAGCATTTCACCCCTCCCACTCTCTCGGCCTTCATGCTTTAGGGGGCATCTCTTACACAATAATTTATCACTGACCCTGCATTCCCTGATCTCGTACACTTCCGGTCTATGTTATTGGAATTTTCCTTGTGTCATGTTGCAAATTATGTGTCAATGTCTTCCTTGTCATCTCAGGAAGAATGCCTCAGCTCACTACTCCTAGAGCAGACCCTTTTTTACCTAAGTTTTTGGGTCGTCACAAGTCAGCAGTTGTTCCACCCACAAAGATGGCCAAGATTGCACTAGACCTAGTGAAGTCTTTGCTCTTTCTTTGTGTTGCACTCATGATGAGATACTTCTGGTAAGTTTTTTAAACAACTTGTCGAAGATTCGAAGTGTAATAGCTTCGTAGGTGGTCCTAGGGTTGGTTGTTGGATAAGATGAGTTTGCCTCTCTCCTTTGGGATGGTTGTTCAACATTTTGTGCAACCTCTCAAAGGGATAAGCTCTTTCTTCCATCCCTTATGGAAGCTCCTCGTCCTATAAATACTTCCTCCATAGCTAAGATCAGCTAGCTTGGTAGCTTTATAGTTCAATAATTTAATAGAAAAAGTAGAAAGTTTTGCTAGAGTGTGGAAGTAGCCTCTTACATAACTTAGCTTGGGATGGTTTTGAGTGTAGTTGGCTTGATTGCAAGAGTGTTCTAGCATTATCCTTTTGGGTAGGAGAGAGAGTTATTCGTCCTTTTGGGAGATGGTTCATGAGTGAATTCTTGCAGAGACATGCTCACAGGACCCTTCCAGGAGACTTACAACGTCAAGACTTGGTTGTAAGTTTTACTTCAATTTACATTAATACAAATCAATAGCTTATTTCCTATATCTTATGTCAAATTGCGTATTGATAGCTTGAAGCTCCTTGACTCTTTAAGTAGATTGTTTTTGTCGTACTCTATTACGTTTGGGGTTGTGCTTTGTATGTTTTTCTTAGGTACAAGTGATTAGAAGAACGAGAGCTGGAGCAACATAATAGGGACTTCATCGAATGACGATTTGAAGGTAGGACTTCATGACATCAACTTTCTAAGGAAATTTGCTTTGGTATTGTCTTTGTTGTGACTAGACCCACTCTAGGGCTAGAGGGGTTTCCTCTGTCTGTAGAGGGAACTTGCCTACATCACACAGACTAAGGCATTAGAAGATATTAATAAGGGAGAGAGAGAGAGGCGTTGGAGAGGTAAGGGAAGGTTGATGCAACTAATGGTTGTAATCACTCTTTCTACATCAATATAGAATTGCAGTTGTGTCATTCACTCCATGATGTTGGTGGTATAACTTGTTTATATGTTTATCTAATATCTTCTAGCATGAGTAGCTTAGTTATATGAAACTAGATATCTTTTATATGTTCATGCATTTGTTTATCAAGGTTTTATGTTGTGATATTACACTTGTCTTTGTTATGTGCAGGTTTTGATCTGGAGCCAGCTTAGGGGTCTTCCGCCTAGTTGCATTGCACTCTCCATCAACACCACACTAAGACTCAAGGAAATAAGTCCTTATCGCTTTGATATTCGTTTGTTAAACATAGATATGCATGTATCTTTGTGACAGATGTAGCTAATCTGAGTGTCTGTCAAGGATCCCAGGAAGATCCTTGAGGGTTTTCCACATCACCAAACACCCGTGCATTAATTCCTATAGTAGAATTGGTGACTCCGCTGCGGACTACACTTAGCCCCCTGTTTTTCCTAGAAAGTTCCTAGATTTGTCTTTCTTCTAGGCCTTCTTGTACTTCTTCATTCCCTTTCTGACCACTGAGGACGATACAAAACCCTTCTCTCAGTGCTGAGCCCTAGATCTGATCCCCACAACCTATTTTTTTTAGTGTTTTTCTCCACTAACACAGGTTACCAGTGAAAACAATGCTTTATAAAGCACTGTACCCTCACAATCAGAGCATTGGTGCTGAAACTAACTCTCTGTAGCCTCTAGTACAGAGTGTTAGTCAACCATTTCTTGATAAACAACTTAACTTGTGAACTCATGGGTTGGGAAATCTACTTATAGACTAATCAGGGATCTGCAGCTGTACTTGTTTGACTAATCTATGTCCTGAACAAACTTTGCTTTTTTAAATAAAATAACTTCTTAAATTTTTTGTTTTCATTAAAAGAAAAATACAATTTTTTTATTGTTTTTGGCTTAGCTGGTTAAGTTCTACATTATTTCGTTTCAATAGTTGTTAGTGAGCATTCAAGTTTTGTGAGCTATTGTTGTACTGAATAGGATGCATGGAATAAACATTAATATATGAATGACTCTCCCTTTGTAGAAGCAACTTATTCATTGAAAGTGAACATTTACAAGCATTGTTTTTGCATGATTTGAGTCAGAGTCCCATATGATTTGATATGTCAACACCCCTACCAAAGACTCTAACGAGGTACATTTAAAATCTACCTAATGAAATCAACGAGCAACTCTTTTTAGAGTAACACACTTTAGTTTACACTAGGATATTGGGATAGGCAGTGTGAGTTAACTACCCAACATCATACACCAAAACTAGTGTCATTAAAACAGAGAAATCCTTCTGCACTCATATTATCTGGGACCACTCTAGTAAAAGCGGAGCTAAATATGAGACAAAATCAAACTGTAAGTGAAGGTAGCCTACCTTTTCTTACATCTCCTTTGGGTATTCTGTGTATCGGGGATCCCTTCGTGGATATCGGAGTTGAGTCAGGGACTCAGGTATCTTGCCCACACAACGTACTATGTGCGACTATGTCCCCCCCAGTAGTGTCTATGATCTGAGGTATCCTTAGTGGCCATACTTTTAGGGACTAACACAAGGTGACTGGGGTGGGATGCCATGGTACCTGACAAAGACAGACCTACTCTATCTTCAGATTTTGGGAGGGTGCTCATCTTCACGAGAGTACCTGGCCCCATAATTCGAGGTTTGGGCGAAGCTCAAGAGTAACCGTAATTGTAAATTTGTCTAGCTCTCTCTGTTATTCATTGTGATACTAGGCTTCATCTCCAGTAATTGGTGCTTTTCAGACAGGGTCATTTCCCTCAGCTTGTTGATTGATTTACTTAGTGTATTTTTTATTTTTTAGGTGCTAGAGTGTTATCACTGAGACTTTAATAAACGTCACTGTAAAATTTACTGATAAAAATTATCAGCCATCGTGGCTACATTTGGCCCTCGTCGTCAATCTAGATGGTTGTTAGGACTTCCCCCACTCACTATGGAGGACCAGTCGAGCTCCAGTGAACTGGATTCCCTATCTGTAGGAAATTAGTCTCTAAGATCTCACACAGAATCAGTTTTGACATCCCATGATTCAAGCTTACCAGAGGATTTCTTTACTGAAGGATTTCTTCCTCCATACAATCCTTCGATCATGAATCCATTAGAACCACTCTTGGTTCCCATTGCATCTATACCTACGTTGTCTTCAATTGAAACACATCCACCCATCTCATCGACAACTAACGAGTCGTGGTATTGTTTGGACAATTTTCGTCCCCCACCACTTCCCCAGTCGACAGTCAGTACCACACCTTTGATGGTGAACCCTGTTATCCCATTTGTCCAAAGTTCAAACCATATCATGACACCCTCCATGAGTGGAACTTAGTACATTCTAGGTTCCACTCCTTTTGTGTTAGCCCTTGGACCTTTGACAAGTGCTACATATAGCTCCCCTTATAACGCTCAATATAGCACAATTAGCACGGGTCCCTTCAACCAAAAATATGGTTGGCATCCATTGTATAGTTATAACCCCCATATTCAGGTATCTGGAGGCACCATTCCCAATATGCATATACTGGCCGAGAGCGTAATAGTTCCCCCTTCATTTTTAGGTATGCATGGTCAGTCATTGATTGACATGAACCCTCCTTATGTTAGTCAAGGACCTATGGTTAGGTATTTGGTGAGGGAGAACCCTCAAGAAGGTACCAATCAATCCATGGGGGCACCCTACTCACAACCTCAAATGAGTCAAGGGAGCACTATTTATCCTGGGGACACTTCTATCCCCTAGCCTAACAATCCCTATGGAAACCCATAATACAATACCATACGCCAAGGCACATACTATACCACACAACCTGTGTATAATATTTGGAACAACACAATGGGAGGACCCCAAGGATCCTCAAGTCATATGTTATCTCCTTGGTTCGATTTTGGGGCATCAAACACTTTGCCTTTCTTGGCAACACTCGATATCCCCGACTTGTAAAAACATACAAATGAATTGGTCTATCATAACTTACTTTGGCCGCCAATCCCACATAAAATACTAACACACATCCCAAAGTTTGAAGGGAAATAAGGGGAGGATCTGGGTACACACATCACCACCTATCATCTATGGTGTGTTTCTAACTCCATGGTCGATGACAGTATCTGGCCATGTCTCTTTCTTCACACCCTTACTAGCAATGCAGCCAAGTGGTACATTGAGTTACCACGCATGTCAGTCAATACCTTCGGCGCTCTAGCCATGGAATTCTTAAAGCACTTCCAGCTACCCATCCTCTATGAAACTAGGATGGAACTCCTCACTTCATTATGTCAGGATACCGCCACCCACATCTCTGATCATATACATGAATGGAGACATAGGTGATGGTTAGTCAAAGCTCCCCTCCCAGACTATCTATTAGCGAATTGGTTTTGCAAGTCTCTACTCCCCTAAATTGCTAAGGATGTCACCTTAGGTGGTGTGGTCATAGAAGAACAATCCATTCATCGTGCCCAACACTTAGATCTGATATATTCACAGTCTGGAACTCTATATGACGTAATTCCCAATACCCCTAGCAACTCCAATGCTCCCGCTACTCAACAACCAGGAGCACACGCCGATGGGATTATCAGCGCAACCTCTGGGGCTGCTGTAAAAAACCTCAGTGGTCACATTTCCCAGATGTTAGTTGACCCCTCTACCAAATTGAATGCTCTTCCTAGCACCATAATAAACTCTATGCAATCTACACAAAAACATGGTGGTAAGAACAAGAACAAGAAGAAAAAGAAAAAGACTGCTCCTTCTAAAGAGTAGTCAACAAAGCAGTAAAACCCAAAGTACAAGGTTATTGCATTGTCTAACGATGGAAAGGATAAACCCCTCAGATTCCCTTGCAAAATCTGTGTCGAAGACCACATGACCTATTGTTTTCCATGTCTTCAGGAATGCATAGATTTCATTACTAAAAAGGACACTGACAAGACCCCTGTTGTCCTAAATAATTGTTTCCCCTCTCAGCAACAACAACACCTTATTGAAAACCAACCCCAACCCCTGCAAGGGGGAAATGGCGGTTCACAACATCCTTCAGTTAGTGAAGGACCATCTACTGCTTACACCTTTGAAACGGTAGATCTACAAACCAAAGCCAAATCTTATGCAACTCCAGTCGCTCATGTAGAGGAACCATCCTCAAGTCAAAATCCACATCGCCTAACGATCTTCACATAAAAAGGCCAGTTTTTGACCTTGTGATTTGCCCCCTAAAGGGGCACTTCATCGCACAATGCACAATACATTTTCACGTGCTGCCCAAAACTACAGTATTGTAGAAGACTTGGCGCAAGTGTCGTCGTCTATGTCGGCGCTCGAAGTATTACAAATTTGTTCAACAAAAAGGAAAGCTCTACTTTCAGATATTGGTGGTATCAACCCTTAGGATTCCATGCTTGCAATTTTTGACATTGAAAAATGTTAACCTCTCCTTTCTCACCAGCTTGCATTTCAGGTGCAATTCTTTTTGAAAGGAAAAGAAATACATAGAACTGTCATTGACGAAGGTGCTTCAACCTGCGTAATGTCGGCTTCATGTTGCCTCGCTTTGGGTTCTCCAACCCTATCCCCACTGTTGAATTCCATGAAAGCTTTCAACCGGCATAGTTTCATCCCAAAAGGTTACCTAGCTAGCTACCCCATCACCTTGTATGGGAAAACGGTAATGGTGGATGTCGAAGTCATAGACAGAAAGCTCAACTATAATCTCTTGTTCTGTCGCAATTGGAATTATGCCATGACTGCCATTGTGTCTACTGTCTTTCACATCATCCTATTTCCATTGGATGGAAAGATAGTCATAGCAGACCAATTGTACTTTTTTCACCCCTAATTATTCCCCATTACCCAGTGGCTTTGTACCCTCAGTGGGTGGTACACCTAACTCTTACATAAGTATCAGTACCATTCTACTGAAGGGCTCTTCCCTGATGGGTTGTTTCCCTCTTTTGCCACCAGTGGTTCCACAGATGGTGAATATGGTTTCATCCATTCCTCACGAACCAACCAATCCTACTTGCCCCTTCAGACATTGACACGTAGAACAAATGTCACTGTCACTAGCTAAATTGACCTACCTGGCCATTCAATCTGCATCTGAGTCTCTGGTCACTTTGGTCACGGCCAATGGTATCACTTCTCCTTCCATAACTACTCCTTCTTTCGATCTCCTCAATCAAGTGCTACCTACGAATGAAGCTATTAAATAGATCATGAGTTTAGAAGAGCAACCTTGGGAGGACTCGCACCATCGTGTTTTGATATCTGATTCAGACATGATGCATCTTCAAATCCTATCACTGGACACACCTGAAATCATTTCCTCACCATATATGACTATCTAAACTTTGGAATCGGAAGGAAAAATGGGAAATATTTCAAAGACATTTCTAATCAATATTTCTGTCACGACAAGCATCATAGAAAACATCCAAGTCGGAGCAGATTGCAATCCTAAGGAAATTGCAAGCTTCACATGCCTTTTTAAGGAATTTTGATTGTATTTGCTTGGTATTACGAGGAAATGTCTAGCATAGATCCTTCTATTATCGAGCATGAGATCAAGATATACGACAATGCTAAACCTCTCCGCCAAAGGCTTTGACCAGTCAACCCCCGTAAAATGGCAGCCATCAAGATTGAGGTGGAAAAGTTGTTACGTGTTGGTTTCATCTACCCCGTTCCCTTAACATAATGGGTTTCCAATTTGGTTCTTGTCGATAAGAAATAAGGAACCATCCACGTATGTGTCGACTATCAAGACTTGAACACCGTGTGTCTGAAGGATAATTATCCGACACCATTCATCGACCAAATCATCGATGATTGTGCCAATTGTGAATCATTCTCATTCATGGATGGATTCTCAGGTTACAACTAGATTGCTATAAAACCAAAAGTCCAGCACAAAATCACCTTCATTTTCCCACAAGGAATCTTTTCCTATCGAAAAATCCCATTTGGTTTAAAGAATGCTGGAGAAACATTTCAAAGGGCCATGGACTACACATTTTACAATATTATACATCTCATTCAGGCTTACTTGGATGACCTTCCAGCCCATTCCAAGAAGCAAGCACATCACCTAGATCATTTAAGAGTTATATTTCTTAGGTGTCGGTTTTATAACATACGTCTAAATCTGCATAAATGTGTTTTCTTTGTCGAGTCTGGATGCTTACTTGGATTCACTGTCTCCAAGTATGGGATTAGGGTTGATCCCAATAAGGTAAAGGCAATTACTCAATTGCCTGAACCACAATCCATTCTGCAGCTCCAACATTTGCAAGGGAAAGAAAACTTTTTACGACGGTTCATCGTAAAATATGTTGAGTTGATGAAAGGCTTTATGCACCTACTTAAGAAGGGAGTACCGTATCTGTGGGATGATCAAGCTCAACGATCATTTAATGCCTTGAAAAAGGCACTTATATCAGCCCCACTCCTTAGTGATCCCAATTATGGGTGTGAATTTCTTCTATACCTGGCAACCTTGCCATCCTCTCTAGGAATTGTCTTGGTTCAAACTCATAATGACTGGAGTGAACATGTAATATATTATCTATCGAAAGGCCTCACTGGGCCCGAACTCAGATATTCACATGTAGAAAGGTCATCCTTGGTAGTTGTTTCTTTTTCAACTTCTTACATTACTACTTGCGATAGACTACTGTCATACACTTTGAGAATCCTCAAGACATTTTGTCTTCAAGTAATTGGAAGCAAATTCAAGGATGAATCCTTCCAACAATTTGATTTGGTTTTCATACTACCAAAAAATCTTATCTTCACCGAACTCAGAGTCTTCCTTCCATTGTCGATCCTAACAAGATAGCCAACGCGATAGACCCCATCTATTCCAATGTGTCTATCTATCTTATCTCCAATACCTTGGTATGGTGACTTCTTGTCTACCTCCAAGTGCATGCGGTCCCCTTCTATCATTAGGTGTATATCACTGTCCACATCTGCCACCAAGCACAACACTATTTAGTGCTTAACAATATGTTATATATACGTGTGGTGTACAATTCTTCGACATTGCCTTACTCATGGAGGTGGAACACATTTTATATGCCATGCTGGGGCATCTTGTCTGCTCATCTTTCTGGCATTTCTGCTCATGCAGCAGTCTACTACTTCTACTACTCACCTACCTTCCTTCAAAATTTATCAAGGCTATCCGATAATGCCATCCTTGTCAAGTATTTACAAATAAAATGTGCACTCCTCCAACCCTATTGAACATGGTTATCTTTGTTGGCCCCTTTGAAAAATTGGGGATAGACTTCATAACTTGCAACCCCATTTCCTCTGCTGGACACAACTATATTATTGTAGTTGTTGACTATTTCATGAAATGGGTTGAAGCCCTTTCCACCTTCTGGAATGATGTTGAAACCACGGTAGTATTCCTATTTAATTAGGTCATATTTCACTTCGGTGTGCCCCACATGATCGTTGCAGACCATGGGTCTCATTTTCAGAATCACATGATGTCTGACTTAACATCACTGCTAGGTTTTCACCAAGATTAATCATCCTCCTACTACCCCCAAGCTAATGGTCAAGTAGAGGTCGTCAATGGCATCTTAAAAACCATGATTCATAGGTTAGTATGGAATAACAAAACCTGTTGGCATCAAATGTTATATCACGTTCCATGGGCATACTGAACTTTAGTTAAAACTGCTACAGGCTTCACACCTTTTCAACTGGCTTATGGCCGAGAAGGAGTGTTACCAATCGAGTGTCAGATTCCGTACTTACAAATCGCTATTGAACTCTTGCCTGACACTATTGCCAAAGAAGAGCACCAGCTATACCTCAATCAATTGGATGAAAGCCGTCGAGATGTCGAATTGGCACTCGAAGCCCACAAGCGTCGGGTCAAAGGCCAGTACGAAAAAAAGGTTAAGCCTCATTCTTACCAAGAGGGAGATCTTTTTTTACTCTATGATAAAAAACATGACCTCTTGGGGGTAGGAACACTTCAGCCCTTATGGCTCGGTCCATATGTCTTCAAGAAAGCCCTCTCAGAAGGGGCATATGAACTTCAGTACTAGGAAGGAGTCCCGCTCGCTGAGCCCCAAAATGGGCTCTATCTGAAAATGTATTATGCCTAGTACTACACTAGGCATG
The DNA here is from genome assembly GCA_031772625.1 of Pinus tabuliformis. Taxonomy (NCBI): domain Eukaryota; kingdom Viridiplantae; phylum Streptophyta; class Pinopsida; order Pinales; family Pinaceae; genus Pinus; species Pinus tabuliformis. The sequence goes on along the minus strand of CM062816.1, from coordinate 1,033,319,960 downwards.
TTCTTTGTAATTTTATGTATTTATAAGTTTTTCTTCTTTTTTAATGTGACTAGATTTTTTGGTATTTATTGAAGTATTTGTCTCACACATATTTCTTGTAATGTAGATGCCTTCATTACCCTTAGCATATGTAGGATACGTGGATGGTGCCACTCGTCACTCACGACACATTACATCGGATGCTTGGGTCATTTACACACCTGAGTCGAAAATGTTTTGTTCCAGGGAAGTCTTTCTTGGTACTGCAAACAACAATATTGCTGAGTACATATCTGTAATTTCACTTCTCATTGAAGCATCATCAAGGGACATCTCCAATCTGGTGGTCAGTTTCGACTCTCAGCTTGTTGTTATGAAATTGACAAGTCATTATCATGTCCGTAATCCAATCTTGTTACGTCATTATTTAAGTGTACGACTCTTGGAACGTCAATTTGAGGTTATCACATATGAAAACATTCCTAGAGAATTTAATACAGTTGTTGATTCATTGGCAAACCATGATTTAGATTGGCATTTGTCTCATTCACTATGGATACATGTATTAAAGTAAATATTTACACACATAAAATATACAAAAAACACTTAAAAAACATTTACATCATAAAATACCAAATATTTGTAGATATATATCTATATCTATATATCTATATATATATATATATATATATAATATATATATATATATATCGTATCCAATCTTTTACATTAAAACATTCCAAAACTTGAGTGTTTTAAGTACAAAATGGTTACTAAGCCTAGATATAAACACCCACTGGTCATACCAAAGCGCATGCTTATAGAGCCTACTTCTCATGAAATTATAACACTGTTAGATAATTATATATTACAGAGCAATGGAACACATAAAATATTGCAGAAATATAAACACAAAAATGAATAAAACAAGAGAGACACAGATATACATGGTTCATCCAGTTTGGGCTACATCCATGGAGAAACAGCCAGTCCTTCCTTTTATATTATCCAACAAACTGAAGAGATACAACCTACAGCAGATCTACTGCAATTCCCTCTTCACTCTCAATATCTCTCTCTTCCTCACTCAGAATACAAATATACATAGACACAATAAAATTCCCTCATATAGAGTGAGGGGTTGCCTTGTAGGCCAAAAAACCCTAAATTAAACATAACTTCTACCGTAAAATCTTTGTCTAATGAACAGCCTAGATTGACTATGAAATTACAACATTTTAGAAGGCAATTTTACATCTATTCTTAGCTTTGGGACCCCCCCCGCAGTGAATATTTTACAAGAGGCATTGCTGCCCCATTATGAACTGGGTTCCAATGTAGTGATACCTTTGAATACAGAAGATAATCAGGCTTCACACCGAACAAATACTGCTCTAGCTATCCTCGAACGAGGAACCGAAAACCGCTCAAGCACACTGATTGTGTGCCACTGCATATGAGCAGGGATCTCCCTCATAGGAAGGGGGGTCACACCCATGATCAATCCCTCCAGGTTCCTTATAACCTCACGAAGACTCTTAGCATCACCCCCCCATCAGGTAGTTAGCCTCCCTGCCTCACTTGGTGAGGTTCGGCTGCAGGTCGTATCGGTACCACATCTGTGTCAAACAAAAAGCTTCATGTCAGTACTCGTTCACCCATAAAATCAACAAAAATATAACATAAATATTCAAAAGCTTAAAAATACTTTAAGCACTCTCAAACTCATTCTTATCTTGAGGCCCCCAGTTGGTTCTAGGAGGCAGAATCAAGTCGGGGTCATCGATGAAGTCCATGCCCTCATAGGCATAGTCGTCAATCATCACAATCTGGCCACTAAGCCATTCGAAGAAATCTTCTTCAAAAAAGTGTCAGATAGGTCCTCGTCCCATGCGAGGATCAAGTGATACCGATCACCCCTATCTAGGCTCCCTCAGATCAAGGGGACCTAAACTCATACATGGGTGCATAACAGGTACCCTCTCAAGTATGAATGAGACAATGAGAGTGCCATACCCAAAACTCTGTTGGGTTTGAATCTTGCATGCAGTCAATTCTGCCTTCGACTGATGAAGCATTGCCTCACACCAGTTGAACATATGAGGCTAGACATAGTTAAATACAAGAAATAGTTGGGCCTTTGTTGAAACGTGGGGACTCTTTGACCCCGCCAAACGCACAATCAACCATAAAATGGCCCTCATAGACCTAGACCTAATGCTCATTATAGGGACTCTGTTGCCAATGAGTCCACTCTCAAGGATATAGTAAGCTTGAACTAGCTCTAGGGTGGATCAAGGATCAGGCCTTCCCCCGGTTAGGTTTGCTCATGCTCCTTTGCATGACAAATCAGTCAAAAAGTATATATCATCTCGAACAATGGCCAGCTCATGATATCCAATCCTGAAAACCTGCTCATGTTCATCCTAGCACTGAGTAATCCAGCTCAAAAGGTCGTCCTGGCCTTTCATCAAGTCCAACTTAGCATACTTCATCAACCCACAGTGGCACAATGCAAGTATGGAAGTAGGATCATTTCACGTCAACAATTCTTGTTTGTCATGGGCTTGTTCTCTCCATAGACTAGTCATAATGGCTCAAAACTTGCACAAATCAAGCCAAAATCAGTGCAAACGAGGAAAAAATGATTATTAAATCACTCCCTAGGGTTTTATTGTGTGACCTCATGCACTAACACCCCCCTAAAGAGATACAGGGAGGATTAACACCCTCCAGCAGGTCGTAAAGGGCGGTTAACACCCCCTACAGACCTGCTAGGCGGCATTAGGAGCAGTTAAAGGACTAGGGCTCCCTAGTTATTAAAACAATAACCCAAAAAGCTGATAAAAAATTTTGAATAATGCAATATTAAGGTTTTGGCACCTACCTGGGACTGACGGCATGTCGAATGGTCACCTGGATCTCCCGCAATCGTCCATGGAAAATCTGCTCCTCTTTACCTCCAAAACACTCTCATAGCTCTCAAATGATGCAAATGGTGAAACTGGAGGCTCAAGAACTCCCTTATATTCACTTTGGACACATGAATTATATTAATTGAAGTCATTAATGTAGAAGTAGACCATTTCCACTTATAATTATCATACACCATGACCCCAGATTGACAAACATTTCTCATGTTTTGATGAAAGAATTTTTAGGATTGAATGAAAGAAATGACCATGTGAAATTCTCTATGAGTGATTTCCTTTATGGGATTTTTTCTCACTCTAAAACTAAAAAATCCCTTAGTTTTCATCGTCAGACTCGTTAAACACTTACGACGACGGTCTGAGCAACTCTTGTTCCCTCTTTTTCTAGCTCATTAAACTGAAAAAGATCGATTGAGCATTCTTTTTTTGGACTTATTTCTCGCTCATAAAACTGAAAAAACCTCGAGTTCCTTCTTCAGGCTCATTAAAAGCTGATGAAGAAGCTCCAAGAATTCTTTTTAGGAACTTTTCTCGCTCATTAAATCGAAAAAACCTCGAGTTTTTATCATTGGGCTTGTTAAACATTTACGATGACGATATGAGTGCTTTCTTTTTTGGGACTATTTCTTGCTCTTAAATCAAAAAATCCCCAAGTTTTTTCCCTTCTCTTAACTCATTAAATATATGAATAAGGAATGAGAAGTTCTTTTACCTCTTTTTCCTCACTCACTAAACCGAAAAATATACCTTGATTTTTCTTCATTTGACTCATTAAAATTCGATGAAGGTATTGAGTTTGTTGTCGTGTGACTCATTAAAATTTCATAATGAAAATCGAGTTTACTCTGTCTCCTCGTACTCATAACAAAATGAGGTAAAAATCTATTGAGCGTAGGTTTCTCTTTATCCAGACTTAGTAGATTAACTCGCAGAAAAGGAACTGTTCCGGGTATACTATTAAACTTTTGTTGCACCCGGTGAAAAACTATGAAAAAGGGACCACCCTGGAGTCGTTCTTTACAATATTTTCAGACTCTCTAAATATTAAAATACCACTAAGCTGTCTTGTCTGGACTCATTAAATTACACAGATGAGGTATAGATTCACTCTTTTTACAATCCTTTTTAGACTCTTAAAACATGAAAAGATCGATGAGTTTGCCTGTCTAAACTCATTAAACTAATCAGATAGGGAATAGAGTCGCTCTTTTTACAGTCCTTTCGAGAGTCTTAAAACATGAAAAGATCGATGATTTTACCCATCTGGACTCACTAAACTAATTATATGGGAAATTGGATAATACAACTACGTTATGTTCAGTATTTTGAAAGAGTTTTTGGGCAGCAGTTTCTCCCTTGAACATGGCACTCCCTCAAATAAACCTTTCCTGTGATGGCCTCTCAATATGAATCTTACCATCTGTTACAGGGAAAACTAGTGTCAATTCAAACTACTAGTCCCACTAAGATGGGTAGCTATCTTAGAAACAAACAATGAAAGCTTTTCAAGAGTTCCTTTAAGTGTGATAGATGGAAGATAAGAAAAGAGGACCAACCTAGATCTTCCACTTTGATCCTAGCTTGATTTCTCCTTTCCTTGATAAAATTTGGCACTCCTCTCCTACTTGTCCCGCTTCAAAGAGTACTTGTAGAGTCAAAGTAACAGCAAACTATCAAAGCATCTCTATCTAAAACATCATAAACAATGTGGAATCAGAAACACATTGACCATACAATTGCATTCATAAACAATAAGATTCACAAACACAAGATCATATGGAGGAAAACTCAAAGAAATTTATTAATAGTAACGTAAGAAAGGATTACAACCCAGCTGTCTGATCCAGTATCATCCTCCCAGTTGTAGAAGCCCTCTTCACTTCATGAACAATAAAACCACCCAACAATGCAATGTCTCTTCTCACCAAAAAACCAACAACACTTCCTTACAAAGTACAAAATTCCCGCCTCCAGATCTCTCAAATGAGGGATCCATTTTTATATGTCTTGCAAGGGTGTGGGTCAACTCTGGGTTTTTGATTAGTGTCATTTCACTGATAGTTCTTGGTTCCGCTTGGAGATTTCATGATCTCTTACTCATCCCTGGGTGAATTAAGAGAGGCAAGTGTCACAGGAGAAGTTTCTGGAAGATTCCATGATCATCCACCTTGCAAACTATCTCTGCCATTTGTTTATTCTCACTCATCACACCCCACAGAAGGCCATTTGAGTATGCATCGCACCTGTCTAGTTAGGCAGTCAATATGCATCGCACCTTTCCCATGGAGCAGTCTGTATGGTCCATTTTTGGCCAGTTCTGAGTAGTTTTTTAGGTGAAACTTCTGGGAAATGATGTAATCAGTTGACCATGATCCTTTAGGGTGTGAAACAACACTTTTAGGGACTTAAGGAGCCCTTAGTTTATGGACATATGAGTTTGGGGTTGCAGTGCCCAAATATGTCTATAACAACTGCCCCCTAAAGCATGAGGTCGTAAATCTTCTGATGTCGGGTGAAATGATTTATTCATGAGGATCCGAGGTATTCAAATTGGAAGGTGACCTGTATAAGATACAATACAATACATCATCATCATATTATTTTAATAATCTAGCTGAGGCAGGCATTCCCATGCTCAGCTCTATAAATTCATTTTCATGTACACAGGACAAACAATCGTCTGTTGTTGTAGACTGGTGATTCTTCGCATGAAGAGTCATCTTCCCTGGCTTAGATGACTATCTATGCAGCTTCTGTGTACATTCAATGTCTTTATTTTCCTGAATATATCGCAGCCCAGATGGATGAAACTAGATCCGGGGTCTTCAAAACTCGTCCAATCTTCGCCCGATGTACAAGTCGATCCATGTGAAAAGATGTTCTAAAGTCGAACATGGAAAGACATTGCCTGATTACCAGCCAATAATGTGAGCTATTAACAGGTGTGAGAGGAGTCACTGATAATGATGATGATCCTCAAGGTACTATAATACAATTCACGTGGTGTGAATATATGAGTCAAAGTCAAACACCATGCAAAGTCTTTCGGTCGAAGGTCATTGATGTAAACCTGTCGCCGGAAGTGAGAAACTTGCCATTGAGGCATGCAAGCTTCAAAGTACTGAAAGGGTTGTTTCTAAGTCAACTTCTTGGATAATGAGTTGATGTCGACAAGAAGTGACCTATTATAGGAGGGCCTTGATGTATCTCACATCTACGACGTGAAACGAAGAAAATGATTTTTGTGGAGGTGAAAATGATCTGATGATATGAGGTTCAAGAATGGTGGTCATGAAAAATGAAACGTGGATGTAATGCAGTGGATGAGGCATTTGCTGGATGGTAAATTCTCTGAATGACTTCTCTTGAACATATTGGTGACACTAATATGGATTGGTAGCGTTAACCCCATGGATGGAATGGCGGACCAATGGTGATGGTGAACAGAAAAAACCCAACCCAACACAATCACGGTGATGGAGTGAAAGTGTCATGTTCAAGAGCGACTTGCTACCAATAGAGTTCTTCAAGTTTTCTTCCCATTTTTCCCTAGTCATTGTTGACCAGTACCTCTTTATTTTTGACAAGCTTGAGGAGGATAACATATGCTTGGTCTATAATTTTCCCTTCGGGAAAACCTGTCTCTTTGTGTTTAGCGAGCCTAGCATCAGTGAGACTCGTTCTTGTCTAGGTGGAAACGTTTGTCGCTATTTTTTTAACAAGTTTAACGAAAAAGATAACTCGGTCCTTTTCTTGTTTAGAGAGTCTGAAAATGGACAAAAAGGAGACTCCAACAGTCTTTTTTGTGGCATAATCCCTTAAGTCTGAAAAAGTGTAAAATAATACGAAAGGGATGACTTTTCAATAGTTTTAACGAGTCGACAAAGACAAGCGCTCGATCTTTTTGTTTAATGATCCCTCAAGTCCAAAAAGATTAAAATATATGAGAGGGATGGTGTTCCCCTTACTTTAACGAGCTGTGAAGGCAAATAGCTTGACAATATTTTTATATTTAACGAGTTTAAAAGAGGCTCGTTTTTTAGGAACGAGTGATATTTCTGGGTAGCAGCTGGTTCCAGGTAAGTTTGGAGCTTCTCAAAACATGGCAGTGTGAAGAGGGTGGCAATCAGAACCACTCATCACAGATGTTCCTCAAAAGGGTAAACAATCAAGTGGAAGCATATGGTTGGCCAAATGAAATGGAGGTGATGGAAGGAACACAACCAAAGTTCAAAAGGGCAGATAGCAAAGTGATCACAAAAGATTATTTACCAAAGGCGGGTTTATTTTTTAATGACCTTGAACCTTACGGGATTACTTCTCTTGATATTGGTCAATGATGTTCAGTTTACCAATTAACACTTTAGATTCTTTCTTTGGTCGTTCAACCTGCTCAATTTCTCCATCAAATTGATTAGAAATACACATATATATGCTTGAAAATGAATTAAAAACTAACATTTTACTTGAACTACGTGAATAGTAACATAAAAGTAGTTTTACCTCTCATTTTTACCATTTCATTTCAAATTTGTGATTTGGAGCTCTGGAGTGGTTTTTCTGCCTCAAACTTCATCAGCTGATTTTGGGAGATCCGATGGACTATTATTCGCACCGTCAAGACTAGGTAGGAGCTAACCCTGAGCTCTTCATTTTCATTCCATCTTTTTCTGATTTTGAGCAAGTTTTCCCCATTTTCTGAGCCCCTGGGGTTTGAAGAAATCATTTTCCCATCATCACACCTACCCTATATTGAAAGGTGCAATGCATACTGAGTTTTTCATTGGCCATTCAATATGCATCCCACCTAGTCCAAAGGCAGGGTGCATTGGGCGCAGAAGGGAAACTTTGCACAGAAATTTCTCATGAATTTTTTGCTTGTTTTTACTCAAATTTTGATCCTAATTCATCTTTCATCTATGACTCAGATATTTGTTGGATCAAGATGGTTTTCACGTGGCATGAACATGAGCATGAAGAAGATGACATGATTTCCTTGCATGATTAGGGTACTGTTACTACATTGTGAAACTATGGTTTGCTCAAATTCTTCCGTATATCTAGCATGAGGCAACAAATCAGTTTGTTGCAGTATTTCCTCGATGCATGGGATCCGATCAACTAGGTGTTCCAGATTAGAGGTAAATCCATCCCAATGATAGTCAAGGACATCTACATTTTGACAGGGTTATCGAGGGGCAATGCCCGTCTTTCACAGTCGGGATCCGCCGGTGGGGGCAAATTAATGAGAGATTATATCCGTCAACTTTGTAGAGATGGATCTTAGCCTAGTAGAGATGGCAAGATCAATATCCAGGATGTCACTGATCGGCCTCTAAGGACCATTTTATTGACCTTTGATAGATTGGTTGGTAGTGCAGCTCTTCATTTGGCGAACAGATCTTATGTGCAGTATGCTTCAGAATGCCTAGAACCAAAGGTGTTCAATTGGTGTGAGGCAGTACTTCTGGTATTAAAATAACACCTCTCTAAGGTAAAGAATCAAAGATCCAATAACTTCAGGTACAGTTCCATTTTGACTGCTTTTGCCTTAGAGAGGATCCCACTAATGCAGCCACAACATATTTCACTAGGATTTCCAGCACCGGGGGAACCCAGGATGCAAAGATGGGTTGATCTCATGACCATACATGCTGGTCAACCACATATTACTTTCTCTGATGCCTTCTTTGAGTGGTTCGACCGTCAAGAGATGGTCTTCTCAGAGCATCCATATGTTGGGATGGACTTCCGAGGTGACTCGGATTTGGCGTTACCGGCTGGCGAGCAGTGGGGTGTGATAGGTAAAGACTTTGACCATATCTTTGTTTATCAGCTTTATAATATTTTTGTGATTTATCAAGACTAATTGAACTCATGTACTTGTGCAGATGTTGGGCCAGTGTGACCAGTGGCATGCCCAAGGGCGGCAACTGGCGTTCCAGCAGGAGAGGCTATAGGGAGGGCTGTCCTTCATGATTTGGACATAGCAGAGACCCTAGCAGTATTACAGGATCAGATCGATGGTCTTACCCTTGGTATTCAAGATGTGAGGACCGACGAGTTACCTCTCAGGCTATAGCGCCATACTACTGGCGTTCCGAGTCGATGGACTAGGCTCCTGCATATGATCGCAGAGGTGGTGACATGTTATCACCAGCATCACTAGCATAGGATGTTTTCCTGCTTTTACTTTTGAGTTTCTTGGTCACATGACTGATTTTGCCTTGTACAAAAAACATTATGTGAAACTATAAACAGTTATATATTTTTGATTTTCAAAGTTTATTTTGGTTAAGTTATGTGATGCAAATGCAAATGTTGACGTAAATGCTTTTCTTTACAAATGTTGCAAATTTCTGTCTAACACATAATTCACTAATGAATCAGTTAAAGTGTTTAAGTTTTTGGAAATATGTTGATATCGAATGGAATCAAACTGCCTTTCCAAAATCTTGACCCCTAGGAACATACGATAGATTGCTGGGTTCTAAACTATATAGACGCTAGTAAGTTGTAGAATGACGAGTTGTGAATCTAGCCTGACAACAAGTCGGCATATGCCATGCAAAATGGCATCAGAGAGAATTTCAATCAATGTGTTGTATTCAGCGATGTTGTTCATTGATTGACCAATACATATCCCATGAAACTCACTAACTCGCTGCTTGGATCAAAGATGGCCCACGCTGTGAAAGATAGGTTCCGTGTTCTACGACTAGCTCTGTCAGCGTACCCAACGAATGTTTCCAAAAATTCTAACATCTGCAAATAAAAGCAAAGTGGATTACTTA